>WQNJ02000082.1:10785000-13260000 GCA_016584745.2 Phylloscopus trochilus trochilus
TTTAAAAAGTTATGTCCCTTGAAAGGAGCATAATGACAAAAATCCATGCTCAAGAATTTATCAAAATAACTTTTAGTCTTTTTTCCTCCCGAATTTCGTAATATTCAAAAAATAAGGGTTCAAAACTGACTTAGCAGCTGGATAGATTAATAAAATGGACAGCTCGATAAATAATAATTTTATTCTAATTGTTCATGCAAATATTTATAAAAGCAATGACTGCTGGCAACTCTAATGGAGTGCCAATTTTCTGAAATAGGCTGTTATATAAATGTACTTCCAAAAATTCCTTGAGTCCGTAAATAAGAAAATTAATTAATGAGAAGAAAAAAAACTTTGGGATAAAAACAGGTACTAAGTCAGGAACCTCTGTATATATTTGAAATTACTGTATTCTTCTTAGACCCAAAACAAGATATTTGTTCTTGTCTCTACTGCCTTGCAAGGACATACATTATTGTTATGATATCAAGTTCTTGCTTCTTAACAAGAAGTTTTGAGAGGAAGCTCAACATAATATGACGGAATTTATTTAATTATTTAGTTCATGAGTTCATCCAGAGTAAAGGATACTGTCTTGTACTGAAATATATGATTTTATAAATTATCTCATACATCATGAGTTATCATAGATCATAAGTGCCACAAGTAAGATTTTTCAGAAATTCAAAAATAAGTGACCCTGCTTTGGTTTAGGCTGTTGTGAACTATTTCATTAAGCAAAATAATTGAACTTCTTAAATAGTTTCTTAAGTGGAATAATTAAATACATTCAAAAATGTTAATTCATTTTTTTTATTTTTTTTTTACCTAATAGCTATATAGGAACATTTTCCCATTCTAAAAATAGCTTTCAGTTATTTTTCTTTTATTAGGGATTCTCTCATTAAGTCATTCTGATAGCTCAACATAATCTTTTATCTTCCTTGGCCTTTCTCATCTCTGCCTCATTTGTTTAGTTCCCTTGGCTGTTTCTGCAAGATCTGTTGGTCATGTATCTAATCTCCATAGCCCATCCATTCTTCAGGCTGTTCAGCATCACACAGAAAGAAATACCCAAGTAAACCAGTGAATTGAATTTTCGTTTTCTGTTTCTTTTTAGAGAACAGCAGCCAAAATAAGAATCTGCTTGGTGCTGGATTCTGAAATCTTCAATATTCCAGGAAAAATATAGGAAATTAACTTTCTGAAGAATTTTTTTTCTGCCCAGTTTGCACCTATTTCACAGAGGCTATTACTGTGTGCAAGCAGACTTTCAGAAATAGAATAATGTGATATTTTGCACAATATATGTTTCTACTGGGTTCAGATCAGTAAATATCCAGATTAATAACCACTTTGGCTTGATTTTTGTAATAGTAATGGGAAAAAAATCTGTTGTTTTCAGGGATTCAGAAACTGTCCTTTTGTATAACTAAATTAAACAGCAAAACGTTCTTTAAAAAAGAAAAAAGTTATTGGGCACACTCTTTACAAAATCAACTGTAAGATGTAATTGGTCACTGCTGATGTGCCCCAGTACATTTTTGTCCAACATATCTCTGTCCTGTGTTTTCATCCCATGCTTTTCCAAAATAAAAGGGAGCTGAGGGGGTTTGGTTACTGCAGTAAGTCCAAGCTTCCTTGGAATTCACAGGTTTAATATTTAAAATTATAAATACTTTGTTAGTAATCTTGTGTGCTTGAGGGGGGTGTGTGTATGTGTCTATACAAAAATATGTACACCCCTGTGACAAATTATCCATCTGTTTTAGCATTTTTTTGTGACATGAGACACAACTTCACATCTCAAAATAGATGAAACTGATTCTTCTCCCACTATCTTCTACATTTTACCAGAGAAGTTGAGGGGAAATATTTTCAAAGCAAAATAAATACATTAGCATAACCACTCTTGCAAATTCTGATCTATTTATTTTCAGTCATATGCAAACTATAGAGAGAAAGGATAAATAGTTTCAGAATTAACTGCATGATCCGAATGTATACCATGTTCTGTGGATCTCTGCTCACGCTGTCATTTTTATTCACATATTTGGCACTAGAACTTGCAAGAGGTTTCTGAGTAACAGCAAAGCGGGTCATTTTTGCAATGTCATACTGCCTCAGAGAAAAAAAAGAAATCCAGAGGAATAGTAACTCAGTAAGGGGTGATAAAAATGATAATATATGCAGTGCTCCTAAGTATCATGGATTCAGTGTAGGAAGAAGGGGAAAGCAGATAATAGTGTGTGCTGAAGAGGTTTTTATCCAACTGTACTGTTTCTTGAAATATATTATTAACAGACAGTTAAAACCCTGTATTATTTTAAAGGTATTGGTTGGCATGCCATTCAATGAAACTATACTGCTAAACATAAATTTCACTGAAGAAAATTCGACATCTGCAAGTTTCACAAGGAGGAAATTAATTATCAGTTATCTATGAAATAGTGGTTGCTAACGTTTGTAGACATCTGCAGCATATGAGAACGGCCCTCTCTACCTTGCATAGTATCGTTACACTTGAAGATCAGTGTGTGCTATGGAAGGACTATGCTCTATGGGTTGCTTTACATAAATTGAGACCATTTTAACTAGCATAACTTCAAGGGAGAAATACAAAAATAGGGACATGCCATATGTATCCACAAATGAGCATTCAATTTAAAGTTTATGAGTAAGAATGCAGCTTGCAGTTTTTTTTGATTGTATTTGGCTATAGAATCTTCTTTTTCAGTTTTATTTGCGGGGGGGGGATATTAAGTTGTTTGATTTTCAGTTTGAGATAAAAACTGAGCAGAAAGAATGTCTGGTAATTTTTATACTCTTATAAATCTTTTTTTTTCTGATTTGGCTCAGTATCTATCTTGGTTTTTTATGAGACTTTTTTTCCAAACACCATTTCTTTTTAAATAAAAACTTGTGTTTGTCAGCTAGTTCTCCAGGGTCTTTTCCTATTACCTCCTTAAAGAAGTCCTTAGATGTTACAGAACCACCTCTGGGAAAGCTTTCTCAGCAAAGTTTTCCTTGAGGTGAGGTTTGTTGACTTCCATTTTAGAATCCTGCAATAAGTCTTTCTTTTCCCTACACCTGCGTCTTAGTAGATGACTGGTACCTGTGAGCTGCTGCGTTCTCAGAACACAAGCTCTTCCTCTCACTCTGCACTGTGAAATTATCTGAGATGACAATATGACCAACATCTTGAAACCATTTAATCCCATTTTGATAGCTGGGTTACAAGTTCCTTTTTGCAGGTACTTTCAGCATCCCTGTTAAAATTACATTATTAGGACTCCTCTGTATAACAACAATCCCAGGTTGGCAGAGCTGAGAATGGCTGGAATTCTCTGTATTATGTGGGTTCAAGTTTATTCCTTTGTGGAATGATACATTACTACCAAAATGTATGTGAAGGAAGGGATAAGTTATCAGCTGGTCTAGAAAGGTATCTCATGTACTTGAGCTGAATTGATTCCTTGGTGTAAGGAATAGGTTTGTCAGGAGATGAGAAGGCAGCATGAACAGAGCAAATTTTGCAGACAACCTGAGGTACCATTCTGCTTGTCCTGCCTGCTAGACATTAATTTCCAAAGCGGATTTCTTCAGAGCTGTTTCAGCATGGCACTCGATTCTGTTAAGAGGTGCTTTCCTTCAAAGCCCTGGAATTTCCCTGTTGTGATTTCAGTCAGAAGTGGGAATGCTACTAATCCCCCCCTAACACAGAAGCCAACAGAAGTAAGATCAAGTCTAGGTTATTCATATTAGCTGGGGGAGCAAAACAAAAAGCAGAATGAGGAGAGTAAGGAGAAGTAAAATTATCCACTCTCTTCTGCTCCCTTGCCAAAGCAAGGAGAAAAGGGGCAAAAAAAAGGGAAAGCTGTGAAAGACTGGTCATCCACTTCAGTCTGCTCCTGGGACAGAACTGCTGTGTGCTACCTCTCCTCCCCTTTTCCAGCCCCTCAGTTTCGGCTGGCCCCAGGATTAGGAGCAAGCCCCTCACAACCAGAGTTTCTATTGGAAACAGAAGTTCCATCTGCTCAGGGTTTATGGGACTGGACCCATAATTTGCTCAATTACTAGTGTAAAGAAAACCATAGGGAACCGGAGTAACAGCAACTCCTAACCAAGCACATTTGCACTTCATCTGAAACTCGGTATGATTTATCAGGATCACACCCCCTCCTTCTCCAGGATCTAAAGCAATTTGTGAAGCTTAAATCAACTATTAAATGTATAACTAGGAGATAAAATCACAAACCCAGATCTAATTGGTATAGCTTAAATTAAGTTTTACATTTATTGCTGGGAGATAAAATTTGGATAGAATAACTATTACAACAGAATTAAGTAAAAGAAAATAGGTATGGTGTGAGACCTATGGCAACTATTATTTAAAACACATGTCTGATGGAGGCAGCAGTCTGCAGAAAACATCTGATACTACTACACTGTAATGGGCATTTGCTAGACCAACACCCTTCTGAGCAGTGAGGCAAAAAAAAAGTTAAGTCTTAAACACAATGTTGGTTTTGGAAAATGTATAAGAACATAGGAAGTTCTCAATAATGCAGGCAGGATATGTGCACAGCCTACTGCAATAATCAATCTCCCAAGGAAGATTTTTTTATGGGCAAATTCCTTATGAAGGTTTAAAAGTACATTCTAACACAAACTAAACAACTGGGACAGATAAACTGGTGAAGATAATTACAGAATACTATTATCCAAGGAGACTGAGAGTAAAAAGAAAATAAATGATGAAATTAAACTTAAAACAGTGTAGTTTGTTTTATTTCCAGTATAGCAGACCTTGCCTTAGGTTTTTCATGTTCACATCCTCAGTATGTCCTTTTCATCATCTTTTGCAACTTTATAAATATTGAATATTAGATCGTCTGCGTATCAGTTGTTCTTATTGAAGAGTTCAACAGTTCTCTTCAATAGATGAATTTGTTAGTTTCAGAATTAGAGAATAATCTAGGTTGCTAGGGCCCTTTGGACATCACTGGTGTAGTGTTGGCTGAAAAGAAGGCATTTTAGAGTTTAGTGATGTTACTCAGGGTCTTGTCTGGGAAAATATTAAATTTCCTCAAAGAGACAGCTTTTCTAAACAAGCTGTATTCAACTTATTCCATTGCTTGACCAGAATCACTGTGGAGTTTTTTCCACACATCTAAAAGGAAATTCTTTTCCTGCAGCTTGTGTCCTGTGTCTTTCCTCCTTCCAGTGTGCACTTAGAAGAGTCTGTCCTTGATTCCCCTATGACCACTAATTAAGTAGTTGAAGACCTTGATTAAATGCTTTCTCCCAATCTTCTTTTCTTAAATTTTGGCATAAATGATATTAAATCTTAAATAACCATTTTTTGGTTAGACAAAATTTTCAGAAGCCTGATGGAGAGCATACCTATAAGAAGGAAGGAGATAACAGAATTTGAAGCAACAATTTCCACTGAGTCCTTTTTCCTTCGTTTGTAATAAGAATTAAAAAAAAAAAAAAATTCTACTTATGTTGTGCCAAACCTTTCCAAATTAAACTACTAGGAAATTTCATTTCTTAGTCCTCTAAAGGAAGATGAAATATCTTATGAACAGAAGTGTTCTAAGGAGAAAGGCATACAGGCTCAGGCACAAAAACACTAAAATTTTCTCAGTTCTTCACACAAATGAAAACTGCTCTTAAGTGAGTACTTGGTGGAAAACAGCACTCTTACCTGTACAGGAGAGTTTATGCTCAAAAGATCATACAAAGAACTCTGGCTGAAAATCTCCAGCTTGAGTTGCTCTGTTTAATAAAGATGATGACTGTTCAGTGACCTCTGTCACTGAGTATTTCTTATCCCCATATTGCCCAACAGACTCGTAAGTGTTTGCACTTGTGCAAATACTCTCTGATTCCTGACAGATCCCACTGAAAATCTGGCATAGTTAATATTTTTAACCTCTTTTTTTTGTTGTTTTTAATCAACTTTTGCTTTTTCTACTGGTACTGGTATTCTTCATTCTTACATTTCAGAATAATTTAGCCCAGGAGCTCAAAGGGATTTCCAAAAGACAATTTTAATTATACCTTTCTCTCTTTTCATGGAGACAGGTTCAGATAACCAGAATATCCTCCATATGGAAGAGATGGAGATATACCACAAACAGGTAAAGTGAGCTGAGCTTAAACCTGGTTTTAGGATTAGCCTTTGCCGCCCTTATTTCCATTAAGAGGCTTCCAAAGAGGTTTGTAGTAGAGGAAGATGTTAATCTCCTGAGCTGAAGCAAATAACTGCAGCAATTCTTGTGAATGACAGCCACTTCCAGACACTTGCTGCATAGCATCTGGAGCAGGTTATCACCAGGGACAAAGAAATAAAATGTGGGTGTTCTGCATTTCAAAGCCACATTCCTAGGCAAAAGCCTAATTTTTAATGTCCTTTTCATCTCCCTTTAATGGCTCTACTTGACAAACCTTCACTTCTCTGTAATGGATATTCTGTGCCCATATCATCATTACTTATCTGCTACATGTACCTGTAGACAGGTATTTTAAATCAGTCAGTTCATTTGGTTTAAGCTCTACAGCTCTTTTTTTTTCTTAGAAGGCAGAAGTTGTTGTTTAGCCCCAGCCAGTAACCAAGCCCCACAAAGCCGCTTGCCCTCCCACCAGCAGGATTGGAGAGATAATCTGCTCTTAAGTGAGTACTTGGTGGAAAACAGCACTCTTACCTGTACAGGAGAGTTTATGCTCAAAAGATCATACAAAGAACTCTGGCTGAAAATCTCCAGCTTGAGTTGCTCTGTTTAATAAAGATGATGACTGTTCAGTGACCTCTGTCACTGAGTAAGAGTAACTTACTGAGTCACTCAGAAGAGTAAGAGATGGAAAACCCTTGGGTTGAGACAAAGGCAGTTTAACAGGGAAAGCAAAAATTGCACATGAAAGTAAAAAACCCCAAGAAATTAATTCCCTGTTTCCCTTGGGCAAGCAGGAGCTCAGCCATATCCAGGAGAGCAGGATCCCATCACATGTAATGGTGATTTGGGAAGACAAAACTCCATCACTCCAACTGTTCCCCTCACTTCCTCCTTCTTCCCCCCACTTTATATACTGAGCTCAATGCTGCATGGTCTGGAATATCCCTTTGGTCTGTTGGGGTCACCTGTCCTGGCTGTGTCTCCTTCCAACCTCCCCTGCACCCCCAACTTCCTCACCAACGTGGCAGAAGGAAAAGAAGAAAAAGCCTTGTCTCTGTTCAAGCCATGCTCAGCAATAACAAAACCATGTCTGTGTTATCAACACTGTGCTTAGCACAGAACCAAAACACAGCCCCACACCAGCCACTGTGGAGAAAATTAGCTTTACTCCAGCCCAAACCAGTGCCACATTGGACAACAGAGAGTCAAAGGGATACACTGAAAAAACTCTTTAAAATAAAATATTATGTATGCACTCAAAATTACACTCTGCAAAAGAGAGTACTATAAAGACATATACTGACATATACAGCAGAATATATAAATTCCATTGAAGTCAGATTGTTTTCTCTGAGGACTGGAAACAGTAATCCATATATTAAGTTTAAGCAAATAAATAGATAAATAAACAAGGACATCCCCTTCCTTCAAAAAAATCTCTCCTCAAAAAAAACAACAAAAAACGTAACCTTTGCTGACCATTCATTTGGCAAATAGAGGGGCTGAAAGGAACAAGTAAGGCCACAGTCCCTCTATACAAATTCCCTTTTGAAGCTAAATACTTATGCTTCAAATTCACAAATCAAACAGGTCTGCTCTAAAGTACAAAGCTTGTGGCAATGGAAAAAATCAGGTTCTGATTAGCTGATGCAAGTGAGTACAGTTCTGTTGAATCCCACAGAGGTGTATGCATTACCATTAGCAACGGTAATATTGCTAAAATTAATTTTTTTCTTTGTTATTCACAGGGGAAAAATACGAACTACTTTAGTCAAGGTGCTTCATGAGCTCCCTTTTTAATTTTTCCTCTTTCATGAATTCTTATTAACTTGTAAAACCTTTGACACAGACTCTGTAACTCTTCTAAAGTACCGCATTTAATTGGGATATCAAAATATACTGCAAGTAATATTCAGGCTTTCCTCTCATTTGACCAAGGAATGAGTCAAGTTTACCTTAGATACACTTCTGGAAAAATAATACAATTTCAAATGTGCAGGTTCAAAATCTTAGAAAAAAAAAAACCATAAAAATAAAACCTCTCAGAAATACATTTCTGAGGAATTAACATTTGGATATATAGCCAAGTACTGTTTCATCTCCTTTGTCATCTCCACGATCTGCACTTTGGGTCAGCAATTATTTAATAGGTTGTTTTGAATATGGGGGGGTGGGAGTGTTATTTGTGTTATTGCTTCTTTATTAGAAGCAATAACTATCTTACTCTTTTAATTTATTTTCATGAGGAGAACTTTTAAGCAAAATACAATTTTAGAATATTACTAGGAAACCATCTTTATATTTTTTACATAATTTAATTTTTATTTGGCTTCAGCAATTTTCCCTGTTCATTCTGTTATGAAGTAACAAAACAATTTAAAACAAATCCTTACCTTTCTTAACACTAAAACTAAATAAGTAACAAGAACTAAGTGTATTATCTTATTCAATTTTCAAGATAAAAATATTTCTTTAAAATTTTTATTTCCTTTAGGATTACAATGGGAAGTGATTACAATGGGAAATTTAAGAAACCCTGATAACATGACAAAATAAAGTGAATAATTGAAGCAGGTTTTAAAAGTCTCTGTGAGGGGGATAGAAAAAAGGAAAAACTATCAGAAATATTTATACCAGTGGAAAATTATAATAGAAATTCTATGTGTTATAGTGGTAATTATACCACTCTGTTTCCCTTGGGCAAAGGGAAATTACATGCATCTAACCCCCAAGGATGGGGTTAGATACATGTAGCAGCCTTAATCAATCTAAATATCTTCTTCACTACATTCCATTTAAAAAAAAAAAATAGACACAATGAAAATTATGTTTCTTTCAGGACCAAGATTTGATTTTTTTTAAATCAGACACATAAGCATATATCTACACATTTTGACTTATCTAAGTGCAAAGAACTGAGTAGACTGAGTAATACTTAATAAGTAGTAGATAAGTTTACCTGTAGCTATTGAAAGAAAGCATATGAAGGGTTGCCTACAAGAGTTGATGTAGAAAGTCTATTTCAGGATAACAGTTTCAGTGGAATTAAAATGTAAGGAGTTGAAGCAACATGGAAAAAATTGAGGGTGGGATTTTTCAGGATTTTTGTTTGTCTTTTGGTGTTTTTTTTGGTTTGGGTTTTTTTTGGCTTAACAGGGGGATAATTTATTAAGGTAAAATTTCTTCACTGAGGGAAGAAAAATGAATTTAAGTAAATACCAGGCATGCAACACCAAACTCTAAAGAGTAAACTTCTCCTTTACTTTTGTCAAATATCAGAGGAAAGGAAGGAGGAAGGTATTTATTATTGTAAAATAACAAAAATAAAATTAAGGGGAATAATCAATCTTGATGGACAAATAATAAATTGATATGAAATAAGCAAGGATGTCTTTTGCAGAACTAATGGAAATAGTTTGACATATTGAGAGAAGAAGCAGATGAGCCTCACAGAATGAAATGTATATGGATTCTATTACAGAATTAAACACATTTTATTACAGCATATTTACAAGATGTATTTTGCCTGAATTTTCACTAAATTGTTTCTCAATCCCGATGTCTCTCAAAGGAATTAAATTAATTTTATTCTATCCACACTGTTCACAGAATATGGAAACAACTTGTCCGTGTAGAATGATTCACTGATTTGAATCAAGTATTCTTAATTTATCATTCATAATTCAGCCAGCAATAATTCTTGCTTGGAACAGAAGTTGATTGAACGATGGTAAACAGGAACAGAATATATTGCAAAGAAGAAGTTTGTGAGAAAGCCTTCAGTACCATATTCCTAAGATTTGTGCAGCCTTATTCCAATACGGTTCCAATGAGTGACAGACTGTTTCCACTGAAGTCTTCTGAAAAGGGAAGATCAAGGCTTATCTGGGGTCTTACAACCCAGCTTTGCCTGGGCTCTAAACTACCGCAGTGAGGCAAGTAGTGTAGTGAGAAAATATGCTTTCGTATTTGTTATTACTGCCAAGTGAACCTAAAAATTTCTTCAGTGGTCAATTCTGCCTTTTACCAAGAGGACTAATGTGAATTCTTCAAGATCTCAGTGTTAGGCCAGCTCTTCAGCTGCCATGAGACAATTCTCTGCCTATTTATGTTAATGGTCTGTCAAGATTATGCATAAGCTTTAGGGATGCTGTACGGTAGTGGTACTGCACTCATTCTGAAGCCACAGCATCACAAAACTTTGTTTTGTAGATGGCTCAGAAGGACAATGTGAAGAACACAGAAACTGTAGATACCATGGACTATCTGATCAGAAATGTAAAGTACACCATTGTGCTAAATTGAATCCTTCCAACCAGCAAAAGGGACCAAATGGCAAAACATAGGACAAGTGCTCTTGGGTATTTTGGAAGGGTGAAATTTGTTTAACTCTGCTATTGTCAAAAATTCTTCCAGAATTCAGGCCCGCAAACATGTATATCTGGCCATGATTTGGTACCTGGAATTCTCTGTCGAGGGCAAGAACTGAAAGGATCTCCCTGTTTGTTTTGATCTTACTGTATTTCTGAAGCAAGAGAGATGGCAGGACTACCTCACAACTACTGTATCACCCAGAGTGCAGCGTCTTCTTCTTTCCACGTTTCCTTGCAGGGAAAGTGTTCATCATTTCTCCCTCAAATATCCTCATAGATATGATTAAGTCTTCTGTTCCTCTGCTGTGTCTAACTTGAAAGGTGTTTTTATTTTGAAGTTTTATTTTGTAAGAAGTTATCTATAAATCATCATCTTTCCCTAAATACATCTTATTTTTCTATTTAAGAATTCATTTTCCATATACTTAAGGGTGTGCTATGATTTTCAACCTGCATTCAGGATTGTATTCAGGACAATTGTTCATTGTCCTGCAATGCTGTTTTGGAGGATGAAAGTCACAATCTTTGTACAAAATTATAGCTATTATGTGGAAGAAAGTTACTTACAAGTAGTCACCAGTCTTAAGTAAATAGCAGTGGGCTGATATTTGTGTCCTTACAGAAACCTATGACCAACCAGAACAAGTATTTATAAGCTTGTTTTTGAAGGTTTGACATTGTGACTTTTCTTAGATCCTGAGTAGGAAGCTTGTAACTCATGCTCTCCTATGACAGTGACTAAAAGTCAGACATTGCACCATGTTATCTTTCGGTGTCTAAACACCTTACTTAATCTAGTATTTATATTCCTCCTGTGTCTCTTTCAGATGTGCCTTTGAATTATTCTCCCATTTGACAAGAGAAACTCATGCTTGTGAGGAGGCCTTCTTTTGCAAGCAGTGATTTTTTTAGTGGCACAGCTCAATAGGGTTGCTGGGTACAGAAGGGGAAATTTTACTTCTTTTATCCATTCATCTACCATTTTTTGCTTTAGATACAATTTTAGGAAAACTCCTCTTTCTCTCTCTCAGTATAAAATCAGTGACAAAAAATAAGAAGAATCTCTGGCAATTATATACCAATTCTTTTGCAGCTTTGGTTATTTTAATCTTGTCTCTTCAGCATTTCATGTTTTAAGTATTATTTATCACCAGCTCAGTTGGGGTGTGAATGTGCTGTCTAATACTCAAGAGAAAAAAAAAATACCAAACAAAACACTTTTAGGCATTTCTGCAGGATATCTGGATGTGTTTCTGGGTTAGTAACAGCAAGCTTCTGAATGTCCAAGTATCCTGGACTAATAGCTATTGTGAATGTGCATACTGACAACAAGGTATGCTGAGCAGCTAGTCTGGTGTATCCTGGAACTGAATTTGCTATGCTCATGTTGTACGGAAATACAGCTCTGCTCAAGAGGTCCTGGGAATAAATCTGGAAGAACCACCTTAATTTCAAACTTTGGAATGTATTTTTCAGGCTGCATTTTGTTCCTTCTCTAGGCAGAAGCCCAGGTCTGACCTCAGCAGCGGGCCCTGAAAGCCATAACCAAAGGCTCTAGGACACAATGGGCAGCATTGCAGAGTCACCTTGCTTCACAAATAAAGGCAGCAGATTAATCCTAGAATTAATAATGTTTCTGATATTTAAACTTACTTGACTAGCTCTATGCTAGTCTCTGTGGTGGGATACAGATGTATTCTGCATATGGTGAGCTGCAGAAACACTATTTAAGTTTAAAGACTTCTGTTACATCATGAATCCACTGAGAGACAGAAAATTCAAAAACAGATTACTGTTATAATAGTATTCTTTTCCCCTGAAGTTCGGTCTAGACATATATGAGTACACACATTGAAAAAATTAGAATTACATAGGAAAATATTTAAAAACCTAAAAAAAAAAAAATTCAATCATTAAAAATAAAAAAAGTTAAAAGCTTCTTTATTTTAACACCAATTTTGGAGTAAATTCCCTACCTTCTTGTCTTTTCCCGCAAATATTTTCCAGAATAAATTGTAATTTTTTTCAGGCACTCTCATAATTTGAATATATCATCCAGTAACTTGTCTAATTAAATCAAATATTTGATTTAATTCAGTAAAATTTAGATGAGAGCTCAAAAAATCCCCCAACTAAACCTGAATTTTGGTGAGATTTTTACCTAAGAAGAAAATATTTATGTACATTTATTTTTTGAGATAGTACTTTTGGATTGTAATTTCCCATTATAAAGGAAATTCAGATGAAGTAGTATCTGTTAATTTCCCATATAACATGCTGATTTTAGACTACTGTATTATGTTGTCCCTTTTAATTCTTTATACCACTTCATACTGTGAGTTTTAATGGATTTTCAGAGAATTCCTTTTTCTTTCCCTGCTAAGCAGAATTTGTACTTACTGGAAGGTTTGTTTATGGGTTCCTCCTTCAGTGTTTCCAGCTGTGTTGTAGTTTAGCAAATTATAGCAAAGGTCATTAATATTTTTTGCTTGTTTGTTATCTGCTGTAAGTCTACAGACATTTAGTTTTAATACTTGGTTTTGAAAGCCTGTTTTCCCTTCTTTATTTCCTGCTGTGTATGTGAGCAGCTGAATAATATTTCAAATGAAAGCTGTTGATATAATGGAGGGGTTTTTTTCTACATTTAAGCTATCAGTCTGAAAGTATTGTCTGTAACTCTGGAAAGGTTCTGAGAACTTGAATATTCCTTAATAAATACTCTTATTTTTTTTAGTGTCACTAGCATTTCTTCAGTTTTCTGCCCTATAATCTACAAAATAATCCTGTGTTTTGTGTACAAGGAATTTGCTGGTGTAAGGAAGGATTAGAAAAAAAAAAGAAAGGAGTAGAAATTTATTTCTAGTATGGATAATTTTGGGATAAATTTGAATTTACTTGAACATTTCTGGGACATGAAATTGGAGAAAAAAATTCTGCTTTTGAAAAGAAACTAATGTGGAGAAGCTCTATGTTATTTTTGATCTTGCCTGCTTTTTAATTGAGGAGAACACCCAGATGTTCTCTGGTATTTAAAATTTAGACAATTATGGTTTCTCAAAGGTCTCCATTAAAAGATTGCTTTAGTTGATTAATTATTTCTGTTTCTCTGAAAAAAAAATTGAATGTGAAGCAATTACTTAACGTTCTGTGTCACTCAGCAGATTGTCTAAAAAAATAAATTTGATCATCAGATAAAATGAAAGCTTATAACCCAGAGAGATTCTTTTATCTTGGTATCTGGTAAGAGCATGGTTATTCATCTTTAAGAGGTCTACTGCAACCTTTCCTGAAACATATTCAGTTTTATGAAGCAATTTTCTGCCCTCAAAGAATGCTAAAAATTAGAATGTAACTCCTGTCTTGAAACTCCGATGTCGGTGGAAGTTTTCCTACTAAATTCCAAAAGTGAGGGGAAAACCCAGACATGGCAATAATGTCTGTTTCCTACTGACCTGCAGAGAAATAAATCTTGTGATGAGAGGCCTTGTGATGGAATCCATTATTAATATGCTGTATCATTCAATCCATTTTAAATATTTGATTGCTTGCTTCTCATATAATATGCATGATACCTTCCTATATACAATTATCAATATTCTAGGTGCCTGTAAACATTACAGTGTTTTTATTAATAATCTTCCAGTAATGATTTCATTATTTAGCAATGAAGTTTAATTCTATTTTTAGCAGTCCTAGATAACTTCAGCCTATGATCAACATAAAACAAGAATGAAAAATATCAACACTGCAAGTATGCCACTGGAAACCCCCTTGAAGATGATTAAAGTGATCTTTAGAGGGACTTAAAAAAATCTGTTTAAAAAATAAGGGATCTTTTTGTATTAAAATTTTTAGTGGAAAACAAATTTAAGAAAGAAATTATGTTGTCTTCTAACTCTGTTTGCAGCTGTATTTCTAAGAAAGCAAATTTCCAAGTGGTGTTTACAAAAGCTCATCTATAGGTTAGCAGATAGAGATTTAAGAATGTAAGCCATTAAACTTCCTATTATCTCAACTTATAGACTGAAAAATCAGAATAGCACAACATATTTACTCATGGCTTGCAATATCCACTCCACGTGTTCTGTTATTGTTGTATTTAGGAGGCTACTACATTTTTTTACTAATAGAAGTCAAAAGAAACTAGATTTAGTCATCTTCTCTGAAGACCTCAACTTCTTAGACACGCTATCAGAATATCCACCAAACTGGACTACTTTTACCAGGAGAACACTAAATTTTGGTGTCTCTGTGAGGTCACATGTTAACCATTAGAGAGCTCTGCTATTGTAAAACTGTGAATGCTCTCAACTGCCTCAGACAAACGTGGACATTTAGAACTGGATATAAAACACAGCACAATTTTTGACATCTCAAGTCTTAAGTAGGTGATGGAAAATGATTTCCATGGTGGGGTATTAAAAATAAATTTCAATTATATCCTACACTGCAATGACAATCCAAAAAAAGAACCCCAAAAAAACAAAAACAAAACCACCAGAACCAACAACAAACAAATTTATGCTGTGCTAAATCTCTTGTTTAGTGGTGTCTCTAAGAAACTGAGACAGGTATCTGTCATTCCTTAGCCTGTTTTCAGATTTTGTGAAGTCAAGTAATCTGCTTAAAAATTACAAAAATTCTAACTTAAATCACACATAAGTTCTAGTTTTTCTTCATTTCTAAAGATATTATATAAAGAAATGTTCATCCTAGTATTCAGAAAAGGTTTATAAATTTTTATTTCTTTTTTTGTGTCATGCTTAAGTCGAACTGAAACATATATTTTGTTTGTAAAATGAAAATTCTGGATTTATTTTAGGTTAAACCCTACTCATTGGAAAATAATTCCCAATAGAGATATGAATATATATCAAATTTTACATTTATAGTGCCAAAGATCTTTTGGTTTAATAATTCTTTTTATTTTTCTTGCAATTGTGCCCTTTCCCCCCACAGTAATATTGCTCTGCAGAGCAATCCTGAAGAGCATTGGTTCAAACCATTCAAACACAATTCAATCAGGTTGATTATATGATGCACTCTTTTTAACTTTTTTTTTAAATCATACATCCTAATGCATCAGTGATATCCAGCAATAACCACCTTAAATCAAGCTTCTAATTTCTGCAAGCTTAAAGTACAATATTAAACAATTCATTGTGAAGGGAGTGGGAAATAAGTGTACATGTCCTGTTTGGAAAAAAACAAACTAGTTTCATTTCTGTCTATGAAAAACAACTAAGAGATGAATTTTGAGTTGTGAATCTCTCAGTTCTAATATGTCTTTTTCTGGAAAGAAAAATAAGCAAAAATAATATTTTCTGTGGGCATGAAAGCTAAATCTAATGTAAAAATGAGAAGATTTGTATTCTACACTGAAATTGCTGCTCACATATTTCCGTAACTCAGAAATGTGTAACTCATGTGTTTCTGTAATTTATCAAAGAGAAAACAAAAAACAAAACACTTTTTGCAACTGAGAAAAAATTGTTACATAAACATCTAGTTCCCATCACTGCTAGCAGCCCATGTTGCTGAGTCCTGTTGGCTTGGCCTTACCTGTTCTCACTTATGCAGAAAGTTCAATCTGGAGACTTTTCCTATTAAATCATACTTGATTCTATACAGATGTAATGGGATTTTACTCCAAGTAAAGCAGGCAATATACACAGCTTAACACATTCTTGTAGTATCACATTATGTCTTAATTTAAAAAAAAAAAAAAAAAAAAAAAAAAAAAAAAGAAGACAAAATTCAGCTTAAGGAAAATTTATTTCTTTACTTGATGAGTAACTGTCATAATCATACAACAGAACCAAAACAGACTACTAAGAAATCAAATAATACACTGTGTCTTAAGTTTGCATGTAAAGCCTCACACTTCAGTGTGGTGCTTGTCTCCCTGTTTAAAAACAGAATGTATTGCACACTGATGAATTATGTAAAAAGATGCTCATAATTCTTAACAACATGATTCTGAAATTCCTCTCATTTGCTGTGCAAATGCATTATACAAATGCATAATACAGTCCTATTTTTATACTTCTTTTATTATTGTGATAATTTTTGTGCATCAGACTATAATTATGCCCTTATTTAGATGCATGTTTTAAATCTACCGTTGTGACAAATGTTTAAATCCTTGTCTCAATTTGAATTGCATAGCCCTAGTTCATTTATACATTTGGAAGAATTTAGTTTATAAAGTCTATAGTAAGCTAATATGGTATGCATGGAAAACGAATTTGTTCATTCAACCAGAATTTTCTGCTGAGTCGATTCTTTTATTTTTCACTGAGTTAAACTTCCATTAAAATAAAACATCTGAAAACCAGCCAGCAATTCTGTAAGGCCAACATCAGATATATTTAGAGAGCTCAATGCCAGAAAACCCCAATCAAAACAAAACAAAAACCACAGTTCTGTATTATTTCTTGTTACCTGTCTAGTTTGTTAACAGTGCAACTGATGCTGAATCTCCTTTGGGAGAAGTCTGAATATTTCATCACAAGCTTGAAAGGTGACTGATACAAAATAGCAAGTGCTGTATGAAAGGAAAAACACAATAGAGTTAAAAACAGTTAAAACGGTTTTTTAATGTGCTTAGAAGTATTTGCATTCTTTTAATTAAAAGAAAAAAACAAACAAAAAGACAAAAATAAGATTAATTTATGAATTAGTAACACAAGAGTAGAAAAGGCAGATTTTGCTTTTAAAGATTACTTCCAGAGGTTCTGATTACTCTTACCTAATTTATGCACATAACATTAGGGTGTTACTTCTGAATCTAATCACCCTAGAAATTTCTCTTCCTGTAAGTGTCTTTACCAAATGGACATATATCCCCATGTGGAAATACCTGTCTCCCTATATTCCTGTTTTTATTGAAAATATAATAAAAACTTTAAGCACACTTTATAACAAACATTAGGAGCATGAATGCAGTTGTAAGGGAAGCTTCTGGGATGCCTACCAGCATGCATCAAATGCCAATTGTACCCATAAAGGAGTAATTACCTGCCAATATCAGTTTGTTGCTCTTAACATTCACAACCTCAGAAGAACTGTAAAGAGAAAGCAGTGCCCAATGAAATAGCTTTTCAGGAAATTGTCTTCTTTTCCTCTCCCTCCTCCTGGGTATTAAAGGAAAAAAATCTTGTCACAACAATAAGTGCCTAGACCAAAAAATAACCTTTCAGAATTCTGCTCAACAGCAACTGAACTCTTCAATGACTATAAATAATGAAGAGGGAACAGGTTTCAGTCCCAGCTGTACAGTGGCTAGAAGACACTTTTAGAACTGTTTATGAGAACCAAGGACATTGATTCTATGAAAAATTTCAATATAGACACTACTTCACTTTTTTAGATCTAAATACTGTGGCTTCGTGTCTATTACTCATGGCATTCCAATAAAATGCACAAAATTCAAATAACCAAAAGAACCTGTTGTTGTTGTTGTTGTTGTTGTTGTTTCTTCTTCAACTGGGGGAAGAGATGTTGGGGTTATGGGAGTGCATGTACATGTACATTTAGGATATGAAATGGCTTTACATGCATCTGAAATCTCCTAATGAACTATCCTAATTTTGAAATCTGATCTTTACAAAGACATAGACTAATGTTCTGAAGAGGAGCACCTGGAAACTCCAAAAAGACACATACATGGAATTGTTTGTAAAGATCCAATTTTAGAATCCGGAGCTAAATTTGCATCCTCAAAAGGTTAAGATGGTGTTTGGTACTGGTAATATATATATATGAATTACAACATTTTTATTGCTCATCCACTACTTCTGTTTTAAAAATACAAAGTTCTCTTTTTTTTGGTCTTAATTTGATTGCAGCTTGTATGATAGATAAGGTGTGAGCTATCACAAAATCATGGAACATGCTGGATTGGAAGGGATCTAGAAGAATCATTGAGTCCAATACATGGCTTTGCACAGCACCATCCCCAAAAGTCATGCCATGTACCTGAGAGTATTGTCCAAATGCTTCTTGAACTCTTTCAGTCTGGTGACTTGACCGCTTCCCTGGGGAGCTGTTCCAGTGCCAAACCACCCACTCTCTGGATGAAGAATCTCTTTCTAATATCCAACCTAAACCTCCCCTGACTCAGCTTTGGGCCATTTCTGTGGGTTCTGGACTGCTCACCACAAAGAGATCAGTGTCTGTTCCTCCTCTAACCCTCATGAGGAGATTGTAGACTGCAATGAGATCTCTCCTGTCTTCTCCAGTCTAAACAGGCTGAGTGACTACAGCCTCTCCTCATACAGCTTCTCCTCAAAGCCCTTCACCATCTTCATAGCCTTTCTCTGGGCACTCTGTCATAGCTTTATATCTTTACTATGTTGTGGAACCCAAAACTGTCCCCATCACTTGAAGTGAGGCTGCCCAGTGCAGAGCAGAGAGGCACAATCCCCTCCCTTGCCTGACTGGTGCTGCTGTGCTTGATGCACTCCGGGACAGGGTTGGCCCTCCTGGCTGCCAGGGCACTGTTCAGTCACATTTAACTTCCCATCAAGCAGGACCCCCAGGTCCCTTTCATGGCACTGCTTTCCAGCCTCTCATTCCCCTCTCTGTACCATACATAGTTGCCCCATCCCAGGAGCAGAATCCAGCACTTTCTCTTGCTGAACTTCATAGGATTAGCAATTACTCAGGCCTTGTAATTTATCTCTCCAGCCTTCAAGGGCATCAACAGCTCCTTCCTGTTTTGTATCATCTGGAAACTTGCTCAGTATCCCTTCCAGTCCTGTCTCCAAGTCATTAATAAAGATGCTGAAGAGCACAGGGCTGAGGATGGAGCCCTGTGGAACCCCACTGGTCACAGGTCACTTGTGTGATGTCACCACATTCACTGTAACCCTTTGTTCCTGACCCCTGAACCAGTTGCTCACCATTGCATGATATGTTTATCCAGCTGTGAGCCAAATATTTTGTCCAGAAGGACACCAGCTATAAAATCTGCCAGCTGTCTTAGCCTGTTTCTAGGCCCTGTATTTATGCAAATAATAAATAATAATAAGGAAAAGCAGCCAAGCTTATTTAGGCTGAAGAGTTTTAAAATTAATCTGTCTGGCTTTGCAACATGGTGAGGATAAGAAGGTGTACACTGCTGATCGCTGGTAAATGGCTCAGAATCACTGTAGGATCTCTCAAGGCAAAAATAGGAGAGAGAAATACATTGACATCACCTAAAACAGATCAGAGATTATAAGCGAAGTAAACCCCAGCCCTCTGCCCTCCTGGCCCCGACTGCTAGCTCAGATTCTGGAGGGCTTTGGGCCAAGATCACTACAGGATAGGGGAAGAGACCCAAAAGAGGCTCCTTACCTAGGAGTGTTCCAAGACTTTATTCTTGAAGGGTTTCCAGGGTCAAAGAGAGCGAACAAGGAAGAACAGGGGTTTTTCTAGACCCTCTGTCCGAGGACAGATAGCTGGCACTGAGCCAGTTGGTCAGAGATAGAGGGAGAAGGTAGAGTCACATCACACAGTTACAGCTTTGGGGCTCCTTTTGGGGTAAACCTTCCCCAGAGGGATACAACATATAAGTACAACGAAGTACAAAAACTGTGTTCAGCCACTTATTTATTAGTGAAGAGCAACTGCAAGTTAGAATATTACAACTGGCATGAGGTTAATAAAATGAAACAAAATTTAACATTCTTTATTGATCTCAAATTAAATTACTACCACAGTTAATTCAAATAGCAACTCCATATGTCAGATGAGGGGACTTCAAGTTACATATGGAACACAGTGCTGGAGCAAGATGTAGATATCTCGTCAGATTATCTACAGAGTAAAACTAAATTTCACTTATTTTCCCTCTGATTTTGAGCCCTTTGAGGAAACACAGTCAGCATTGCAAGTTCCAATGACTTCACTGGAACCTACAAATATTCAAAATAATTCAAGTTAAATTCAAAGATATCAATGAAGAAAGGGAAAGTCATCTAAAATTGACATCAATTCCAATTAAAAAAATATAATGCAAATGTCACAAAGACATTAGAATATCAGAACATCAGAATATTTCTAATAAGTTGTCCTGATTCTTCAAAATTGGAAGAATATTTTCTGAAAGTGTGTGTTGTCCTTTGCCAGTTTTATTTTGGACTTAGGAACTATTATCTGGAGATTTAGGAAACCTTAAACTGAAAGATCCACAAGAATTTGAGTAATTTCAGAAATAATATAATAATTCAAACAATGTTTAGGATACTAAAACTTTTGTCCTAAACTATAATTTAGATTGATTTTTTTTTGTTGGATTCCATGTATATCTATCTGTTTTCCTATTTTCAATGAGCCTGCTTCAGAAAAAGAAACAAAAATTGTCAAGGCAAAGGAATTTTTAAAAATGTACTATCCAAAAGTTAAATAGCACAGGAAGTCTCATATCTGGGAAATTTACTTTGAAGCTTTTGTTAAACCCAAAGCTAAACTCTTGCTTATGGTTCTTGAACCATGTATTTATGTATATCCTACCATCCTTCTTAACCACTTTAGTTATCATGATGTATATGAAATATGATTGCTTCTTAGCACTTGACAATGAAAAATTATTTTTTTTATTAACTCCGTAACTTACTTTTTTTGCAGCAGTAAGTGTGCAAGCCATTCATTATTTCCAGATACTTACAGTGCTGAAGCAAGAAAGTGTGTTTTTACTGTAATGGAAAATATTTTTTAAATACTCCTTGATGCACTAAGTTAAAAGTGTAATTCAGGTCTCAACATGTGCAAAAAAGGATTTGAAATGACTGTTAATATTACCAAAAAACCTACCTGAAGATATGAAACAACACTGGCACGCCTTGAGGCTTTCGAATAATCTCTGCTCTGTAGTGAGCATAAGTCCCAGAAGAAACAGGCAAGCAAACCAAATCAAAAAACAAACAGAACAAAAAAAAGCACCAACCAATAGAAACAGAAATAACAAAACCAAAACCAAACCAACAAAAAAACAAAAACACCAGAAGAAAACAAACAAAGAAAACCCAAACAAACAAGATAAAATATGAAAATATGTTTATATAGGAAAAAAAAAAGTGAGATAAATGTGGACATTTTTTTTTCCTAATATTATTATTTGGAGTCTTTTCAGATCTTTATTTTCTTACAGAAGTTAAATTCATTTTGTTTGATCTGAAGGTATCACCCCTGAAATCAGGCATTTATTTTGAATATCTTCAAAACAGAGACTAATTAATTAGATCCTGATTTAGAGGTTAGAGTTTTTGAAAATAAGGCGAGGATGGCTTCAATTGCATATTTGTTACAGCAGAGATTTTGCACAGCCACCTCTTAAGTGAAATTTAGGTAGTGAAATACAATTTGAATTTTTACCTTCTTCCTCTTTAAAATTACATTTTGAGCTTTCATCTTCTTCTGAAATCCCATAATAACAAATTAAAGACATTAATAGGATATTGTAATGCAAATTTCTTCCTTCAGAATAAAATAAATGATTGTTTAGGTATTTTAGGGATAAAAATATTGTAAAATCAATTTTAACCAATTTCACCCTCCTCTATTGAAGTCTGAGTATGTAAATCAGCTAATCTAACAACTTTTTGATACAATATAGACTTCAAAATATGCTTATACATTGATCACAAAGGATATTTAATGATTTTTTTAATAGAAGAATGTGCATTGCTTATACAGATTCCAAGGTGATTCAAAGAAAAATTACATGCATAAAGGATAAGCTGCCCAGATGGTCCATCAACAGTTAATTAAGTGGCAAACACAGAAGTATATCTGATGCTGCCAAAAAGCTGCCTTCAGACTCTGCCATGGGCTCAAATATAGATTGCTGGAGGAAAATCTTCTGCAGATTGGCATCAATCTCTTGTGATGCTCATCTGAAAAACAGAGTAAATTTCACAAGCCACATTAGAAAATGAAAACAAGAGTAAGGGAAGCCCTGTCTGAACATATTGCTAATAATGGGACATGAGTTTGTTGTGCTCATGCTGCCAAGGTAAATTCAGATCAGAGCAGTAGAGACCAAAGAGGGCCAGCAGCTGTCACCTGCTCTCCGTGTGAAGCAATGTGGCTCCATCCATGTCTGGTACTCAGGTAGAGGAGGGTGGTATTCTTTCTCTCACACAGCAGAGTTGAATGAACACATGAATTCTGCTATACTGTTTCCCAGGACAGTCTCACTGGAACAGTCTCACCAGTAAAAAAGATCCGTATGGATACACATTGAAGTTTTTACCTTTACATTTCTTGAGAGTCCTTCACTGCTAAACCCTCTAGAACAGCGTTCTAATATCTGTTATTAAAAGGCATCAAAGCAAGTTTCTAGAGAGCAGAAATAAGCTTAGAAAATATGTTTCAGATAAACATTAACTCTTTGCAATATTTTTTCCCCTTAAAATATGTCTGCTTTTCCAAGTCATGTAATTCCAGACTCAATAAGAAAGCTGGAAAAAATAGTTTCCCATGCTCCCAAATGTAAATCTACCCAATATTTGTTACTTCAGTGCAATTATCAGATTTGCACTTCGACTTCAGATTAATGGATAAAACCACTACAAATTGCTTAGGCAAGTGAGGAGACATTTGAATTGGTTAAGAAGTGAATTAGGGATCCTTCCTTTGAAATTTGTTTCACATAAAAGAGCAGCAGTCATGAATATTTTAAAAGCAAAAACTCTTTAGGCTTCTTTAAATATTAATGCAATAAAGAGAAAACATTAAATAGCAGTTAGGAACATGTAGTGTTTCAAGTATTGTGTTGTAAAACTAGAAAACTAAACCAAAATTATTGATATGAAATAGCTTGAATTTTGTCATATTTTGCCCCTTTTTTTTTTTTTCACATTCAATCAGATGTTAATTATTTTTGTCTATATTTTTCGTAGAAATGACGTATTTCCAAAGGGTTGCTTCTGTTACATAATCATACAGAATTTAGTTGCAAAGACCAAAGAAACACAGAAAGCTGAAGGTCTGAGACCAAATCACCCTTCCAATCAAGTTTCTATGGAGTCGCTTGGAAAAAAAAAAGTGTGAAACAGGCCAGAAATCTTTCAAAACCAGAAGTAAAACTTTCAAAAGCACTTTACTTTGGTCATGAATTTGAATGAGAGAATAATTTTAAAATTCTAATCTTGTAAAATGTAAAACTATCAACAATCATGATTCCCAAAAGCTTTCAAGATATGCAAAATCAGCTGGTGTCCTGATGCAGCAGAGTTATTCTCACCAAGAGCCAAAATGGACACTTGTTCTTGAATTAGATAAATATGCTTCTGCTCTGTCTACTGCTGCTGTGTCCAAGGGAACTCAGGGAGGCAATGCACATCTTCTCAAGAAAAGCACAGTCATGGCTACAATACTAAAGAAAACAGATTAGCCCCAAAACATCAAAAAATAATCTCCCATTCAAAAAGATGTTGTACATCGAGTTTCAACTGTTCCCAAAAGGAGTCTTTTATATATGGCACTTTTTCAACTTCAGCTTGGATAATCCAAGGAAAGCTATTTGCTCTACTTGCAATAAAAATTTGTATACTCGCAAACCTGGAGTCTAAGTTGGCACATCTGTGCTTAGTTTCCATCTGCAAGTATTGTGTCCAATATATTCCAGTGATTGCAGCCAAAATCAAACAAATAAAAAGAAAATCTGACAGTGAAGTGACTGAAACTATTAGACATTGCACATGATTCTACATTATATTTTTTCTTATTATTCTTCTATTTATTGTGGAAAAAAAGGGCAATTTAAAGCCAATAACAACTATAGAACTTGCATACAGATCTAAAGTTTTTTATTTTCTCCAAAACCAAACTGTAGAGTTATCACATTTACAGAAATAAAGATGGACTCTTTTGCAGATAAAATAAACTTTTTTGCAGATGAAACCTTATTCAAGTAGAATATGAATTGACAGATGAATAACTGCTAACACAGAGACTGACACAGCCAATATTGAGGCTCAAATAACTAATACAGATGAAAAAACAAGAATTATGCAGTCTATCATCTTTCTCCAGGGATCTCATATGTCTAAGTCCAAAGTACAAGTCATTAAAAAACCCTAACATTAAATTTAAGTCAATAAGAAAATATTATTTCACTGGGGGTTTATGGGGTTTTTTAATTAATTTATTAAAAATAAGCCAAAACCAACACCAGAAATAATTTGATTTGATTATCTATTATACTAAAGTCTCTTTTCTGGGATGTCAAATTCTAAAGACTATGGTAAAGCCTCCAGCAAATAAACAGAAAGAATCACTAACCCAGAGATGAAAATATTTATTTGGAGGCAAAGTTAAAAAAAAAAAAAAGGAGAAATGTGTATATTGACCAGACACAACTTGAGAAAGTAGTAAATATCTCTAATTTTTTCTTTTGGGCTTTTGTTTGTTTTGTTTTGTTTTTTACTTGATTGTCATTCTAGATGGGTGAAATATCCTGGTATTTTGTTTGCTCACTTGCTTACTTTTGTGTTTATGCATAAGTTAAACAGGACAGTTTTTTTTTCTAAACAGATTATTTTTCATGATGTGAGATGTTTGGTCTTTCTACATAGCTGCTAGTGCTCTTATACAGCCATTCAGTTCTTAGGAGAGTATTCATCTCTGCAACTAATCTTAGAAATTCCTTGAAATCCCCCAGTGGCAATTAAAAATCTCAGAGGCATATGGATGCATAACAGATTGATTGCTTTCATATGCTTTGTCTTTTCAATTTTCTGTCATGTGCTTCATTTGCACCTCAAAATCATCAGTGGTCAGCACAGAGCAGAATAGGAAGAAAGAAATTGCTCTTCACTCAGAAACCAGAATTTTAAACAGGAAGGGAACTGAAATATTTGCAATATTGGTTCTGTTCATTATTTTGATAATTCATTATTGAATTATCGAAATAATGAACAGGATATTCAGTAATTCATAATATTCAGTAATTCATTATTTCATTATTATTTTATTTGCTAAACTCACATAAGATATTGATCCATCAGTAACCCATGAATTCAGTGTTTCCTGAAATGTCAGAAAACACTGTCGTTGAACTGGGAAGAAATAGCTCTTTTAGTTCCTTTCAAAAAAACCCAACAACAAAAATATAACAAAAAACCCCCAAACATACAAAAAAATGCAAAGCTGATAAGATATGAGTGATATACTCTGATTGGTACTATGATGTGCAAGGACTAATAGACCCTTTGCTTCTGGGCTGCACAACATCATATGGCAAATTAAGTCATTTCTTTGGCTTGCTGCACTCCATGAGCAGCAAGAGCAATTTGCTTGGCTTGGGCTTTTTGAGAGGGGCAGTAGCTACTTACAGCTGCTGATTCAGCTGATAACAGCTGATACAGCTCCCTTCCAGAAGCTTGGCAGAGTGCTTCCAAGGGACTTGTCTGACAAAACTATACAGAATGGAAATGTAATATGGAGGAGACATCTGAGGGAAAGGGAAGAAGAGTGAAGTTATTGCATCAAAAAAAGGAGAAAGGTTAGAGTCTTGGGAGCCTGATATTAAAAAAAAAAAAAAAAGGAAAAAAGAAAATCAAGGGTTTAGAAGTTCAGCCACTCCTTTGAATTGCTCCCCCATGTGTCAACTGATGGGAGGTGCCAGTGTTCTGTAATGCTCCACAGTTCCCACTGCTTGCTCTGCATTCTAATGCTATCAGTAGGCTTAAGAGCATGCTTGGAAGGTGTGTGAGAAGAGAGTGTTGGGCTCCCTGAGCTCCTCTACTAACCCCACACACATTGTTCTTTTCCTCACTGTATGATCCAAATACTCTTCCTGAAACAAATGCTCTCTGGCTGCTAAAGTCACTTTATAGATCAGTAATTCTGTGGAGTTAAACAAGGGTGTTCTAATAAGATTCATTTTATTCCTCATCAAGTTAAATTCATGGTTGAAGAGAAAATTGTGATTCTGTCATACTGAGGATATAGTGATGTGAGGGTTAGGAATCACTGGCATTCTTACCTTAATCAAGCTTTCATTCCCAAATTGGATTCTTAGATGTGTTCTCCCTCATTTTTGTAGAGCTAATGTGTTTTGCTTTTTGTTGTTTTTCTTTTCTTTTTTCTTTTTTTTTTTTTTTCTTTCTCTTCTCGGCAGTTATTTTCTTTTACTGGTGTGCTGCTTAATGGAAATACATCAAATTCTTAGCAGATGCAGTCACTGAATAAAACAAAGGTCTAAATGTTAATATGAATAATGAAATTTCCATGGTGGCACACACGGGAAAGAGTAGAAATTGCTAAGGCATAATAAAATAAATTATATTTTATTAAAATCTCCCTACTGAACAGATATTGCATGCAAATATATTTTCTAAAATGAATCATTGTATATTTTCATTTATGAACAAAAAGCTTAAAATGCCAGTGTTTTATTCATGTGTATATAAAAAGTGTATCTTGAACCACTCTTTATTATACAAAGTCATTTAGTTGCAAAGGAGAATAAAAATATTGTCCAGGAAATGAACAAGCACATAAAGAATTTGTTTACTTTCAAAGTCAACTGCAGAAGTACCCTAGCCTTATGTTAATGTCAGATGTACCTACATTGCCTCATGTTCACTTCTGAAGTAGAAATGCAAGTATGTAATTCTCCTTCTAAATAAAATTAAAAATTTAATATAAATAAAAAAAAGCACTTTTCAATGTGAACATATGAATTTGTAGATCATTCATTTATCTTGGGAGTACATTTGGAGCATTTCAAGTACCACTCTGTGGATTTAGCTGAAAGATACTTAAGTTGACAAAACCAGAATTCAGCCTGCATTTCTTGTCGTTTTGATTAATATTCAAAATTCTATTTATAGATTATGCTCTTAGACATTCCCTATCTTACAATTACAGTTCCTCTTGTTGTGAGTGGGAAGGAGGTTGAGAACTGGAATTGAGAGAAGAAATTAAAACATTTCTTGCATTTTGTTAACTCAGCCTTCAATTCTTTGCTGTTTCCCAGGGTATTAGGAAGGGAAAGATGTCTGACTCGAGTACAGTGGGAAGAGAGCCAGACTGGAATGGGAGAAGAAACAGAGATAAGGATAAGGAATCAGGGTGGAAGCAGAGATGGTGCCTGGGAATGAGGGAGGGGGAGTCTGGGAATTCAAATCTAAGAGGGAAATGGTGAAGAAAATGGTGAGGTAGTTAGAGAGGGAAGAGAGCCTGCCTTTGGATAAGGACTTGGGGAGACTGCCAAGACTAGAATGGTACAACTGGGAGTTATGTGCAAAAAGTCTTGAAATAAGTGAATCTGACAATGTGATAGTTTGCACGATGATAAATGAGACTCTCTCAGCAAAGACAAGGATGCAGGCACACTACTGGAGTTTGAGCTGAGTGAGTTACAAGACGACAGCCAAGATGAAGACATTATCTCTATGTTTGCTACATCACTAGTATTTTTTCAGGTAGAAACTGCAAGCTCTTTGAGAAAGACAGCACTTTTCAATCCAAATTTGATAACTTTGTAGAAGTGCATTTAATTTTTAAAAATCACTTTTACAAAAGTATTCTACAAAAATTGATTAATCTTATATCAGAAAAAAAATGCTAATCTTTGACAGTTTTACATGTATTTCAAAGTTTCAAGAGGTGAAAACTACACCACAAGGTGGGAAATATACAATATTTGCTTGCTTCCAAACCACCTGGTCAAACTTGTCCAAAATTTTGTCCACTTCTGCATAAAATGTCAAAATAATTGAATAAAAATTAATTTGTCTTAATTTGTAGTGGGTACCTGTACATCTTTCCAATAAAACTGAAAGCTCTTTTATTGTTTTTGTGGCCCTTTTTTATTTTGTTACAAGTTTTCATATAAGCTTTACTATGTGTCAGCAGGAGCTTTATAGAGCTACTCCTCTACCTTTCAAGACTTTGCTCTCAGAAATGTCCCGTTTAAAATAACCTTAAAGAATCTGACTGATCACAAGCTCTACAAAGAGCAACAGCTAGCGAGGAGTCCTATTGAATTCTATATAATGGTGATCTTGAAGTTAAAGCTCATATTGAAGAATTTGGCAAAGTAGTTTCATAATCTTCAGAATTTTGCTAAATGAGAACAAAATTACTTCATAATTAATGTTGTTGAGGTCACTCAGATGCAAATTGAAGAAAAAATACTCTGTGAGAGTGTTTTGCTACTAATTTGCTTCACTAGCTTCGGATTTTGTTTCAGGATCAAGATACGATTGAATTTTCACCCAGTTATATTTGTATAACAGATGGAATGCATATTTTTTCTAGACTCTCCCTGAATTGCTAAGAGCAGAACCTTCAGTCTGGGGCCATGTGAATTAGATGTGGAGTGGAAGATGTCAGATCTTTAAACCTGAGAATTGGTTCTGGACTAATTCTTGAATTCTAGGGTGATTGAGAAAGATCTTCAGATGTTACAGAGTGAACCTTCACCATAAAATGAAACCAATGTAATAAAAAACTTATAAAGACTACTTTCCATTTAAAGTCTGATACAGCACATCTCAAATATAATTTTCAAAAAAATTTCAGTTAAAGAGCTAAGGGTCGCAAGTGTCCAATTACAATGTAATTATTATAAAAAAATAATTCCTTTATATCATGACTCTGGGCTAATCAAATATCTTTGTTGTCAAGATGAAATAAGAGAAAAAGTGACCAGTACCACAACTTGTACTTCTTACACCTTATTTTATTTAAAATTAAAATCAAGTCAGGGTGTTGTGGTTTGTTTTTGGTTTTTTGTGGGTTTTTTTTGTGAGTTTTTTTTTCTGGTTTTTTGTTGTTGTTGTTGTTTTGGTTTGGTTTGTTTTGGTTTGGTTTTTGTTGGTTTGGTTTGGTTTGGTTTAGTTTTTGGGGGTTTTTTTGTTTGTTTGTGGGGTTTTTTTGTTGGTTGTGTTTTTTTGTTGGTTTTTTTTTTTGTTTGTTTGTTTTGGTTTGGTTTGGTTTGGTTTTTTTTGGTTTTTTTTTGTTTTTTTGGTTTTTTTTCACTTTCATATTCAGAATACATATAGAAAAAGGCACGTTTGAACAATAAAGCCTGCTCCAGGAATGACTCATTTTCTGCACTGCACTTCTCCCAGGTAAATTACCTTTAACAACACTAAATATGAGAAGAACTGGTTTGACAAGTTGTGAGCATGTAAGCTTGCAAGTATATTAAGAATATAAGATCTACCTACTCCTCCTAAAGCAAATAGGCACTGCTTCCCACTACTTCAAACTGCATACTCCTCAGAAACTATACTTAAGCGAAATACACTGTAATCACATAAAATGCCTTTTGGTCAATCCTGAACCAGGGGCTTGAAAAGAATATCCATTCACAGGCAGTACTTCAAGGTAGAATGTCAAACTAGGGCTCAGGCTTTAACTCAGTGTACAGGCTGAAGGTGCAGGAGGAGCTGGGAGGGGACACAGCCAGGACAGCTGACTCTAACTGACCACAGGGATATTCCATACCACGGGGCATCATGCTCAGCATATACAACTGGGAAAAAAAAAAAAAAAAAAAAGGAAAAAAGGAAAAAAGGAAAAAAGAAAAGAAAAAAGAAAAAAAAAAAGTGGGATATTTAGAGTGATACCATTTGTCTCTTCAAGCTACCACTAGACTGGATGGAGCCCAGCTTTTCTGGGGATGGCTAAACATATGCCTGGCCATGGAAAGTAACAAATTAACTCCTTGTTTTGCTTTGCTCTCATGCATAGCTTTAGCGTTCTTTCTCAAATAGTCTTTATCTCAACCCACGAGTTTTCTCACTTTTACTCTCCTGATTCTCTCCCCATCATACTTGGGAGGAGTGAGAGGCTCTGTGAGGCTGTTGCCAACTTGCCAGTTGGGATCAAACCATGGCAGAGTCAGAGCCTGAAGAGATCCATTTTTTGTGAGTCTCCTAACTGGTTCCCAGTGCAAGGCATAGGATGCAAAAAAATTTCTTCTCTGAGCATTTTTTAATCTGGGCAATGGCTGAAGGTCCAGCAATTGAGAACCAAACCTAGCTTTTGTTAAGTTTAAGGCTGTAGTTGGGAGAGAACCAAATATTATTCCCCGCTTGGTGTGTGGCTTTCAAGAGCCTCCTGCAGGATTGTTTCCCTTCATTAGAGTAGTCATTGTGAGATACATTTCAAATGACTGTCATGAAATGCTAAACAGTTAAGAAAGGCTGACATCCAAAGGATGTTGACATCAACCTTCCATCATCACCAAGCAATTCTGACCAACATGGATGATACAAAGCATAGTGCTCTACGAGGGGCAATGTTATAAAAAAACCTAGATATAAATGGCATCTGTACCACATTAATATCTGTATCTGTACCAATTTTCCTTTAACATCCTACAAGAATCAACCTGCCCTTGGCTGTTTCATGTTGATAGTAGTTATTTTTTTTGCTAGTGAGCAAATGTCAAGATAAACAGAAGTCATTTGCAAGTGTTGAAAGTATGGATGGATTTTTATCAACAAAACCTGAATATATTTTAATGCAATTAGCAATTAATAATTGTCTTTGAGTTAGTGATAGGATAAGCAGATTATGAAAAAGTCTTTTTTAGCCAATTGTTTGTAGTTAAATAGCTAATAAAAGTGCTGGAGTAGGCATAAGCTTTAAAAACCCTATACAAAAGATAAACTTCTCTCCTTGAGAAACTATAAATTGGCTGAGAAAACAGCTTTAAGCATTAAAATGTATTGAATGCTGTGAAGAGTAGGGGGGCTGTCCAAGCAGTGGCAGCACCATTAATCAAGGAGATCTTGTAAGGAGTTAATCTTATCTGCTCAGACATACTGAAATATCTGTATCTTTGGGGAACCAGGCCTGTATGCATGACATCAGTACAGTCCTAGGAAAGACCTTTACATCTCTTAACATTGACAACAAAACATGTGTCCAGAGTCATCTTAGGTCCCATAGTATCTGAAGAAAAATCTTTTGCAGAGGTGTTTAAGATGTAAATAAGTATCTTGAGCCTGACTCTGTTGTAGCAACCACTGACGTAGAATGGGTATTATTTCTAACGATTTTAATTAAAGATGCATGCCAAGAGTGAATTGTATTAACTTTGGGAATCAGAGCTAGTCCAGACTCTGACAAAAGTGAGTAGATTCAGTCAAAGTGAGACAAACAATAGCTATGTCCTGAGGTTTGAAAATACCTTCACAGACAGATTCTGAAGTCAGAGTCACAGTTCATGACATAGCAATAACAAGTGATAATACTTCCCTAATCTTAAATGTGTAAACCAGATATTGTTTGAAGTTCATATTCTTTTGTCAGTGGCTGAGTTTAAATCATCCTTCAGTGTCAAGCAAATTACTAAGCTCAACATTTCTGAAACTCTTGTAGCTACTCACTGTCAAAGGAACTGTTGTTGGGGGACAGAAAGGAGTAATGCACAAATACGAAAGCTACTGTGAAATACCAGTTTTTTCTGCCAAAAAAGCTAACAGTATCATACTAATATAAATTAAATAATTAGGAAAAATAATTATTTACTCATGACAGAAACTTCTATATGGTAAGAATGACAAATTTTCCAGCATTTATCGTTTCCACTGGAAAGAACTTGAAGTATTTTTAGCTACGAATTTTTGTTGAAGAATATTTTCTGTTAAAAACCCTATTTCAAATTTAAAAAATATTGACAAATACTATTTTTATAACAAGCTGTAATATTTAAGCATTTACACATTCATAAGAAAATGCTATGTTAAGCTTCACATCTGCCCATCACATAAACAAGCTAGGAAAAGAAGACCTTTTTTCCCAGATTTTCACATTTGATAGGTGTCCATACAAAGCCAGTGAGAATAACTTAACTGTTTTAATTGATGCACAGTGTATTTATGCATACAATTCTGTTTCAAATTTTTTTTAAATACCAGTTATTTCTTCTGTCTCTCGTCATTTTTTCTCACCAAACACCTAAATCTCTTCAAAAGTTAGGTTATATAACTTCATTAAAAATCTAAAGATCATATGTACGCATATATATATAGTTATATAGTTACCATAACTACATGTTTCAGTTAGATGTGATTAATATATATAATATATAACACATACATATATATAAAATATATAATATATATATTATATATGCCCTGATACTACAAATTGTCTATCTTAAGCCAAAAAAAAAATTCACAAAATTATGACAGCATATGATTGGAGAAGGCCTTAGAGGCTTCACTCAAGTCTCTAGTATGACATATGCCATCATTATGAGAGGAAAAATCCTGTCATAAATATGTCATACTTAAACAAGATTAGAGAAGCTGTGAAAATATAAAGTATGAATGAAAAGGTCCAATTGCCAGTCTATAAACTGATAGATGTATCTCCATGGTGCAATTAATTTTATATAACGTGGAAGACTGTCTCTTGGATAAAGTAATTAAAGAGTCCATAGATATTTTTTTTAGTATCATTCTTGATCTTCAGTTCTTGATCTTGGTATTTTTTTTCAAAATGTAGCTAACACCCCAAAAATCTATATCTCTGATCACAATACACTCTAAATTAGTATTTTCCCAGCAAACAAATACCCCTCTTCCCCACCCCCCAAAATCAATATTTAAAACCAACCAACCCAAACCATAACAAAAAAAAACTAACAAGCCACCTAAACCACCAAAATCCTAAAATCCTATGTCTGTCCTCACAGGAGAGATGCTCTAGTTGCTTCATGCTGCTGATCAAAGGAATTCTGGAAGAAGGAAAACATCACTGTGGCTGAAAGTCAACTTAAACAATTGAACAAGAGATCTTGACACACATTAAAATCAAGTGGAAGGGGTGAACAAATTAAGGAAATTGAAAGAGTACATAAAACATGACAAGTTACATGTAACTGTAAATTAATCTGATAAAATAAAAAAATTATGGGGACTTTTTGAACACATAAAACCTATTAAAAAATTGTAACTTATCAGGAAGAGAAACTTGTTACGAAAGTAAGTAAAAAGGATATTTTTTAGGCGTACATGGCTTTTCAAAAATCTTTTTCGCACAGAGAATCACAAGTGCTTGAAATGGCCACAAGACTTAGAAATAAAAGAATAGAAAACAAAGAGTGGAAGAAAATGAGCCATTTCCAGCATAAACAGGTTAACAGAAATCTTGCCACAACCTTCCCCTAGGTTCTAGTTGGTTCAAGATATTCACATATATTCTCTGAAAAATGTAGTGATGGAAAGTGATGCTGGAAAACTTTTAGATTATTGCAGTCATTCTAGATAACCAAATCTACAGCTGTCTGCAAGCTCCTATAGAAAGTTGTGAAGTAAAGTCTGTCTCTTCCATGATGCTTAGGCTTGCAAATGGTTGCTGGGCAGTCTGTCATCTAAATTTAATTATTTTTTTTTTTAGCTGCAGTTGCAGCTTATCTCTTGCAGACCTAACTTTGTTTTGGGTGGGTTTTTTGATAAGATGCTAGAGCCACAATCATCATATTTTTCTGCACAGTAACTTTCCATCAAAACTGAAACACAGCAGACTTTTTCTGCTGATTAATACACAAAATGCTTTTAAAATATTTTTTCAAAATATGACATTGACTTCAATCTTGACCTGCATATTAAACTTTATAAATACTATTGAAGATTTAAAAGACTGCAATATTTTTATGTAGAATTAAAAGTAAATGATGCTAGTGAAATTGATCTTTTAGTCTATAGTGAGTTTTGAGTTCTCTTATAGAGTTCTACTGGAATTAATTTTTAAAATATAAATACATCCTTTGGAAAGTGGGAAGTATTTCTGTCTATGTAAATTAGAATCTTCTGTGGCCTCTTAAAAAAAGAAAAAAACAACAACAACAAAGACAAAAAACTAAAAGGATTTGTCACTATGCATTCTCACATTTCCTTCTGGTCACAGAGGTGTCTTGTTAAAACCCAATTTTATTAAGTTCATCTTTGAAGAACTATGTTTCAGTCATAGATAACATAATGCACAAATTGTATGTTCTATAAGGAAAACTATCTACCAATATCTGATTATCCAGATTATCTGATGCTAATGCATGTCTGCCTCTGTTTCTCTGGAGCTCTTTTCCTGAAGGAAACTCATAACTGCAATACTCACTTTCAATAAGATTTGAAGAGGAATTTTTCAATTACCTGCCCAGTAATTTTACTTAAATAAATAGTTAAAAGAAGATGAATTGATGAAAGAGAGCATTCACCAGCACTCCAGTGAGGAATTCACTTAGTCAAATATCAACTGAGTGATAGCACCTAGAAGGTCAATAAGAATAATCATGGGTAAAAATATAGCTCCAGAACAATTGCAACATTTGATATATGTTGACTCTATTTTGACTTCTAGGCAAAATAGCACTTGTGAAAGACATGGAAAAAGCTGAGATTGTGGTGATGCAAGGATGCAAAGAACATCAAGGAAAATCTGGAAGGGCAAAAAGTATGGTAGTGGACTGATGTTGCAGAGGGTAGTCTTCAGAAGTCAAAAACAACCTGGATATGGTATGCCTGTAGGTTTTTGTGAGAACTAAGCACTGGAATTGGATTGGTGGGAGAGGTGTGTATATTGTAAATGAGAGCGATAGAGCAGGACCAACTAGAGATCACAAAATTTATCTTAAATATTTTAATTTGATTTTAACACCTTTTTCAGTTTGTTGTGATAGTACATAAATATTTCCTCTTTAATCAGCATATCTTTTTCTTCAAGGCACTGCCACACTTCTGAAACGTCTCATGAAGTTTATGATTCAAAAAATATGATTTAACTGGTCACCAAGTTTTGAAGGAACAGAATCTGTAAACAATGTGTGACATTTCTTCCAGTATTTATATTACATTTATTACATTATATTAGTAATAGAAGTAAAAATCAGTGTGAGAAGTCCATGTTTATGGCAAATAAAATATTAGTTATTTTATGCAAGTATTTTTCAAATATGGAAATTATACAGTTTTTATAAATCTTTACTAAGATTTATATTTAATATCTGACATTTAAATTAATATTAACAAAATGCCAAAATAATGTATTTATTTGATTTATTTTCTCAATTTAGAACGGTGTTGATGTGTTAATTAATTAAGAATACCATTGGTTCTTATAAATAGGGTCCTTACAATTTAACGTGTCTACACTTAGAAAAACAGAGATATGTTTTTTTCTGGCACTCAGGTGAATATAAATTAATGACATGAGAAGGAATATGAAAATACCAGATGCTAAAAGAAACATGGAAAATTACTGCCAGTTTAACAAAATAATTTTTTAAATCCTTGCTGAAAATATTTTTGAAAAAGTGAGAAGAAATTAGGCATTTCAAAAAAAGACAAAGGGCTTGCTTTTGATGCAGTATTTTAACATTTTAATGCAGTTATATTTTAATCTGCATAACTTCCATTGGCTCATTTCTCAGTTTGAAGTAAAAGGTACACAACAATTTAACACTTGGGATCAAATATATCCTTATTGTAAATAAATTAGGAGGAATTTGGCCCATTAAAAATACATTTTTAAGATGAATATAAATACAAGAGTTTTTATATATATTAAGGTGACTATTTATAGTAATGCTTAAGTAATTTTTTAAGGATAAATATTCTATTTTTAAACCAAAAATATTTGGTTTGAAATATTTCTTCTTGATTCTTTTTGTTCCTTGGAAAAGTGATCCATTCAACATGACAGACCTGTTAAACCCCAAGTTAAATATTTGGTCCAGAATTATCCCAAAAGCTTTAGAGATGTATTATGAAGAGTGAAGGGCTTTTACATCTGGTTATTCGAGGCAACTAAGGTCTTAATTGCTCTCAGGAGGCAGCTTTCTTTCCATTAACTTTAACACAAGCCCAGAATGATTAGGATCTTAACATAGGATCCTCAGTTAAGTGCCTACACTTATCTGGGATGAATTCATAATTTTAGCTTTTTAATCCTCTCTACTTGAGTTAAAAAAAGGGAAGGGAGAATGAATTATGCATTTATTAGAAAAGAAAAATTGTCAGATCCACCTTCAATCTCCCTTGTAGCTGGGATACTCACTTTGGACATAATTTCCCTAGCCAGCTACGAAAGATGAGAACTCAAATCTGCCATCCTATACCCATGTTCTATCCAGAGCTGCAATGAGTCTTGCCGGCATCTGTCATTCACCTTTCCCACTGCTCCTTAAAGTGGCTGAATGATTCTTCTAGGCAATGCAGCAGACAGATACCATTCATTCTGGGCTGCAGTGGTAAGTATGGCAATGGGTTTTGGATGCTTTTGTTGACAGTGGAAATACCACTCTTGTTGCAGTTATTCAATGTGCTGGCTCTCAGCTAAGCTTTATGGTATCTGGGATATAGCTCTGTCAATCCTTCCTTATAATGTTCAAATTTTCCCCTATACAATTAAACATCTGCTAAAGCACTAGCAGGAGCTAAGTTATCCTGTTTCAGAATTACTTTAACTTACAGTGGGAAGGACGTTCTGCCAAGGGTATTCCTGATGTATCTAAATCAACATCTGTCATCTCCCAGGTGCATGTGCCTGAAGATATATTTAAAAAAAAAAAAAAAAAAAAAAAAAATTCAGAGGACAAATCAAGACATATGACTAGCAAGATAACCTTAGTTAAAGCCAAAGAGACTTGAGCGCTCAACATTAAAAAATACTTTAGAAAAGTAAAGGATGTGTTCTCATTAAAACTGTCAAAAAAAAAAAAAAATAGGAAACTGAACTCTCAAATTCATCTTAAGTTGTAGCTACATAAACCAGACTATTCTATGGCATGTTATGACTACCATTCAATGGCAGGGCCTTCAGATGTCGACAAAAAAATTAATAAAATAGAGAGCTACACTACCATATGGATCAAAGTTTTCCCATGTTTTGGAATTACCTACCTTTCTCATAAACTTGCATGCTTAGTTAATCAACACTTAGAGCACTGGACCTGTAATCAAAAGAATATTTGGTATTTGGTATGAATAGTATGGTTGGGGTCCTTATTAGTTTTATGAAATCAACTCTCAATAAGCCAGTTTGATTAGCAGTAAAAAATTGGAAAGTAAGAATGAATCATAGGATTATTTAATCTTACATTGCATTCTCCTGAAAATAAAGATATAATTTAAACTCTTGCATCTCCTATTGCTTACAGCAATATATTTTGAAAAGCATATTACAATATAATAAAGAGAAATAAAGAAAACCAGTAATTTTTCAGCTTTGTTTTCCTTGAGTATCATCAAATTTAGTATTGCAAAGGAAAATAAATAAAAAACAACTTTTAAATTTTTGAATAAAACCAATCTGAGAATTGTGAGACAAAATTATGTGTTTCATCTCTGAGCTAATGGTCAAGTCCATGAGGTCAAGTGACACATTCACTTTAAACATCTCCACAACTTTATGACAGGATGCAGAAAAACATAAAGAAATTAAATTACAGAGCACTATTACTTCTTACTGAATCAAAATGAAAATTAAAAAAAAAAAACTATCAAGGACTAGAGAGAAGAAATCTAAGAATAACAGCTGTTATAAAAGTTATAATCAAATACTTTTTTCCTGACTTTCTTCTATTAAAAAAAAAAAAAAAGCAGCAAAGAGAAACAACCAACCCAGAATATGTAATAATTACATATTATCCACTTTACATGTAATTGCTTGTTCATGCAGAGATGCTGCTTTTGAAGTGGATACCACAATGTATTAACGGAACTTCATAACAATCTATTAGAAAATAAGTAATGGCAAATGTTGCCATAGAGCTTCCTTCACAAAAATTTAAGCGGGGTTAAGACAAAGCAAATACAATTGATGTATAAAAGTTTAAAAGCTATAATATTTATTTTTTTTAATTGACTTTATATCTGTAATGAAAGTAAAATAATCACAGTGGTGACAGTGCTGGGTCTAAAAAAGACATAAATTCAAGAAAAATCATATATGGAAGCAAATAAAAGCCTTAAAAGGAATTTTGCAGTCATTTTTAGCATGAACTTCACTCTCTGTATCCACAATGTGATGACCAAAACAACTTGTTACTTTTCCATTTTTAGTGTAAGTAATTTATAGGAATTAAAATGAGGCAACAAAATAAAACTCATGCAAGTTAAATTCATTTTTATGAGGACATTCATATAGGATCTTTTTAAATTCACTCAAATTAATTCAAAAAAACTTTCATTCTGCTATGGTTTTTTTAATGCTAGTGTTTAAAAAACTGAGTTTTTATTTTAATTAAACTACAGTAATTTCTCAAATATTTACCATTAATTACCCAGGAAAAGTTTTACATTGAAAAATTTCAAAGGTCAATTAGTATTTTTCACAAAAGTTTATTTTCTCTGTGGGTAAAATTAGTCAGAAACACCCACCTATGTCCTCCTCTTAGTAACAAAGGAATAAGTTCAAAATATTTTCTCAAATACTGCTAATTTTTATACTATTGTTCATTTTTCTTTTATTTTTTTCCATATACTTGTTCATTTTTTTTTACTTTCCATTAGATGTCTTTAAAAAATACTACAGGTGTGCAGATTGGTTAGACTGATCAAGTCAAATCCACATAGGACTCTATCTTCTATAAGGAAAAGTTGACAAAATACTAATTATGCCGATTGCTGAGAACCTGATCAAGAAACTGCAAGGTTATACCTGACATGAGCAATAGGCACAGGACACCCCTTTTCTTGGTTTAATGAAAGCTTTTAATGGGCTGCAGGCACTAAAATGTTCTGCTTGATTGAAACTGAAGAGCTTCTGCCTATGCCTCGGAACAGAACTTCAGGCACCAGAAGACCTTCGAGGTCAATAAAACTCCAAAGTTGCTCTGCATGTGCACTTAAATGTTACAGTTTGCAGGATGGAGGCCTTAATGATATTTAATGAATAAGCAACAATATAACAACACAGGAATATTAAAAGCCAAATTTTAATTGACGCTTTGCTATGTAGTTTCCCTTTATATGCCATTAAACACTAAATTCAAAACTTTATTTGTATAATTAAATTAGATCTGAAACTTAACAACTCTTTGCATTTTAATGTTACTGGTTTTTTCCAACAAACAGGACAACCTTTCTAATTTTTCTCTTAATCATTTCGACTTTTGATGTGAAGTCATATCTGACATATCTTGATGATACAGATTTAAAAATCTCAGTCACTACACTATTTCTTTACCAGCTAAATATTGTAGGAATTAATACATTTACAGAATTATGCTGGAAAAGTTTTCATATCTTACTGGAATAATAATAGTCGTAGCATATAGAATGGAAGTGGGTGATGCAGAGATGTTCTCAAAAATGCATGTTACAATTATCTTCAGAAATCTGTCTTGCCTCAAAAGCTATTAAAATGAGATTTAATTTACCCTAATTTTACAGAATAAAGTCCATGACTGAAAATAAGAGGCATTTGTGCCAGGTCTTATTTCTGAAACACAGAGGACAACATTTTTTTCTAATATTATTTTCAGATATGTACGAATTCTGTCTGAGTTAGAAAATATTCAGGTTGATCACATTTTTAAATTCAGGCCAAAGATTTTTATATCATCTGACTGCAGGGACAGTTCTGGAATCCTTTCAGTATGTTGCCTAGCTTTTTGCCTTTATCATAAGTAGACAGTGTAGTGATATTAATGCTACAGTCTCTATGGTATTGATAAATGGGGCATTGGTGTATGTAAAATTACTCCAATTATAATTTCAGTTGTTTGTCAGAGTTATTTGTGTTCAGACAGCTGATGCACACACTAATTTCCAAGCTCTAATCAGACTCATGTTTGGTGTTTTCCTTCTAATGACCAACTGGCTTGCTCATCACAAAATACTCTGAATTTGTTTCTTCCTCTTTCAATACTAAAAATTATCTCCCCAGGTACAGATGTGTATAAATAAAGGCATTCTAATGCTTGAGTCTATAAATTTGATTTGGATAACATTCACATGACATGTAGTAGATAGCCAGGTTGATATGGCATGTAATATTTCCAGTGAAACCCACAGTAGATGATGAGAGACATGGCAGTGTTTCTAGAGCTACTGCCTTTCTCTACAATCTGTTACTAAAGTACCAGAAAAAAATTACAGATGACTCCTTTCAATTATTGTGCCACACCTGCCAATGCACTTCTGGCTCAAAACTTTAGAAGAATGTTTTAGATAACTTACTAAAGTGCGCTTAATTAATTTTAGTGAATTTTATAGACAGGATGCCAAATTCAATGTACGTCTTAAAGGATTATGGTATTTAATATTAAAAAAGGGACTAAAGGAAAAAAGTGATTTAAAGCTTAGAATTCCATCTAAACTCCTGTATCTGTTCCATTCTTCCTTCAGTAATGTTCTGGAGAGAGTAGGAAATTAAAAATTTGGGAGGAAAAACAAGTAGCAGAACTAATGAAGTTTGGGTCTCTGTAGGTGTGTTTTGTGGATGATTGACATGGGTGCCTGATAAAATGTGAGATATGAGTGGAGGTTTACAAGTCTGGGTATATCTGCAGGTTTTAATTTTGTGAAATGCAAGTGGACATGACTGGGAAGGTAAGAAGGTCCATATTTTGGTTGCTTGTGGATAACGAGGGCAGCTGACTTCCGTTCTGGCTCTTAGCATCTCCAGCCCAACTCAGCAGAGTTGCCCAGCTCAGCATAAGCAGCAGGTCTTATTCCTAAAGCAGCTGGTAAACATGGGTTCACCACCTCTTTTCTCAAAACAAATCTCATGTGCATTGTTCTTGCGCACTCTGCACTCATCCAATTCTCCAGATTATATGTGATGCCTTGGTGGCCCAAATCATCACCATCATTATAGCTGGTACATCCTTTCAATTGTGCTAAAATTAAATCCCCATTCAGACAGTCTGAAAAAATATAGGTCTCTGTCACAGTCCACTGAGGGGTTTTTTTCTATGAGTATTGTGCTGCAGGTATGAGTGACATTTCAAAATCTTGGGAGGCTGTCAATAAGATCAGAGGTTTTCCTTAAAAAAGAACAATTCACTAAATTCTACTGGAGAAAGCTGTTTGCACTACTAAGAATACTCTTGACCTCTTTTCAGTGGGATATAGCAGAAGTATGACTAACGTGATACAATAAATAATGAGATCTGTGACAAAGAAGAAAACTATTATTGACACACACAATATACTAGAATCAGCTAGGTTATGTGTCTCTTATTTTGTACACAGTAGATACAAAGAGAATAAGATTCTTCTCCAAAGAATATAAGGCTAAAATAGCTGGGTAGAACAGACAAGTAAATGGAAGAAACTGGACAGAATAGGTAAGATGGTGAACAAACCCAGCAAAAAACAATAGAATGGTTAATTAGAGTCTAGCTAATCAGTCAGCTCTGGGAAAAACCAATACCAGTAAAATGTATATCTGATTGAATGATCAAGTTCCTGTTTCTTCAATTGACAACCTTTGGAATAAAAACACTCAACCTTTGGTTCCACCAGATATATTTAAATGAAGTAAAATAAAAATATTTCTTTACAGTTTTAATTTTTAATTTTTATTTATAATAATTTAAAAATAAACTAACCAGGTTAGAAAAAAAATATTGCAGTGAAAGATTGAAAATTATTCTTGCCCTTTTGAAAATACTTCACTTTAAGGTGAATATGTGAATATTTACAGTCAGTGTAACACTAGGGTTTTTAAAGTAAATGTATAGTTGGGAAGAGGTGAGAGGAGAAGCATCAAGAAATGCACTTGCCTAACTGGGATCAAATTAGTAGCACTTTTTAAGGAAGGACAGGAAAGCAGAAAGGTGATGACTTTATTGAATATTTTGTTGTTGCAGTTTTCATCAGATTAAATGTTGAACCTGGTGTGAAAACATTTTTTGGAGTTGAAAAGAAACTGACATAAGTTTCAAATAAAAGAGTAAAGTACTGATACAGTAAAATGAACAACAATAGAAGGTTTTGAAGACAATTACAACGATCACTGATGTTTTGTTACAGCAAAACTGTTGGAATGGGTACAGATATTTATTTAAGAAAATGATACAAGAACATTTGAGTGGAGGGACCTAGTGAAATCAGTTAATCTATTTATAGCTATCAAGAGAGAAATACTTCCTAGGTGATACAATCAATGGACACTAGGAAACATTCTGAGTGTTAAACCAGAGGTCAAAATAACGGAGAAATCGTGTTGTTCAACTTCTCCAGAGATTTACAGACACTGTTAATTTCAGATCAGTAATTGCACTATTTTCCCTCTTTTTGCTAGCACTCTAAGTGAAAAAAAAAAATTCCAAGAGGCCTAGGAAGAGTAAGTTCTTCATATTCTCCTGTTTCTGACAGATAGCAATGAAAACTGCAAACCTTTAAATTATGGTATTAGAAAGGTTACACAAATTGATATATGTATATTGAGAATTTTAATTTCAAGCATTGCTTAATTAAAACATGACAGTAGTTGGATACAATTTCATGTTGTTTAAGCCATTCTGGTTCATATCGTATCTACGTACATTTTCCTTTTTCCCAGTAAAGAGTAATTAGAATCAAAGAATCATACTGAAAGAAATTTGGCTGTAAGCTGTAGGCCATCATGTCTTCTAATGTCACTTGGTCCTTGATATACCAAAATATTGCTAAGAGTGACCTTATCATGGGTAGCACAGGAGTACAAAATGTTTCTTCTGCAGAGCCAGTATTTTTTATTTAAAAAATAAAAATGTGTGAAATCTTTTCCTCTAGTTCAACTTCCTTTGTGTGCTGTGCAGGAAAGTGCCTATCAACCTAGGAGGCATTAGGGTGAAACTTGGGTTTAAGTAGAGCCACAAGGGGTCAAAGCAAATGCTTGAAGCAGCACATGCTTTAGAAAACAGATGGGAAATGGAACACCTGTGAAATAAGAGCAAATAATAATCCCACATTTTCAGAAACTACTTCTAATGCTTCAATTTGTTTAGAGGTAGAAGGAAGGGAATTTTCAGGATGCATTAAGAATACCCAAGATGGAAAAGTGTATGGGCCAAAGTCATCCAGGACTGCAAGATAAAAAAATTTAAGGTGTAGTTTACATTGGCTAAAAGGTGAAAATACTCAGAAAATAAAAAAATACTGAAAAGTTAAAAATTGACAGTAAATTGCTGTTCCATGGGCCAGGCTTGGATAGAGGCAACTGGATGACATATTTAATCTCATCAGACTGTACCCCGAGGGTATCCTAAAGAGTCAGCACATAGGTACAGAACTTCTCAAAAATAAAAGATAACAGGGAAATACACTAATCTTTTCTTAAATGTCAGTTCAAATCCGTAGTGATTTTTTGCACGCATTCCTGTTTCATCTGGCTTGCTTTGTTCTTCTGAGGTGTGTCTTAATTATCATACAGCTGTGAAGTGAAGGAGGAGCACAGGTTTTTGTTCAGTAGTAGAGAAGTAAAAGTTTGTAGACATTATTTTAAAAATAAAAGAATTCCTTTTTGCCCTCTGTGCAAAACACAGCAACAACCAAAACAGAAATGTAATACAGGTTACACCATTCACTCTGTGGAAAATCCCAGGTCCCTCAATCACTTATCAAACATTTGCCTTGTGAATGAAGGAATATTAATAAAACTAGTATTTTAATGTCGTTATATGATGACAAAGAGTCCAAAAAAGAACAGAAACAGAAGAAAGTTGAAATGGCCCTTGCTAAAATGCAAATTATATTAAAATATTTGATCAAATACATGCCTTAGTCTGCCCTCAAATACTTGCTGTAGAGATTAGGATTTAATGGTCACCTTCTTACCTCAGAAATAAGTGAAAAAAATAAGATAGAAAGAATCAAAGAAGTTAGAGCTTTGTAATGAAAATTGATATTGGCTAAAGAACTAGAACTCATAATTAAAACACAAAGAAGTAATTTAACTCAAGAGGGAAAGCGTAGATAGAGCAAAGCACAATAAGCCAAAAGGAATGAGTTACAGACAACCTGCAGGATTTAAAGAAGGAAAAGGCATTTTAAGCACATGGAAACTTTTTTATATTCTTAAACTTTGGATAGAGGGCAAGAACAAAAGAATAATATGAATAACTCAGCAAGGAAACACTTTGGGATCTCTTCAGAACAGTAAGACCTCCTCAGAGTATGACTACCTGTGTGGCTGAACCACACGAAAATACATGTAATTACACTTATCTGCTTGAAGAGTGTAAATAAATATAATTATACTTGTGTTTTGTATGACATTGAGAAGATAACCAAACAAAGGAAATATGCATAAAAGATGGTGTAAAATGAGGAAGACTGTAGGACTTCGGATTGTATGGAAGAAATAAAATGTTACAACAAACTTCCTCCTAGCCATGTGGCTATTTCAAATGTTTGGATAATTACTACATTTCAAAATAAGATTATATTTGCCTAATTATTATGTATTTAGATTTAAAAACTAATATTGACTTCTACCCTTCTCTATGATCGTGACAACAGATTTCAGTAAAGATGAGAAAAGTTATTTAAAGTGATATTTCAAATCTCCAAAGAAATAAAAATTATTAATCTTAACAAAAAATAATTTATTACCCATTTTACTTTAACCATGTGATGAAAGAGTACTGGATTTTTTTTTTTTTATTTAAGGATTTACATGAATCTTATTTTAAATTTCTTGTACAATATCATAGAATCATTAAATCAATTATGTAAAATAATAATGTAAAATCATGACTTGGAATAAAGCTTTCAACTGCCAACTAACAAAATTGCCTTAGAGACTGCTGCCGAAGGAAAAAAAGTACTCAAACGTAAAAAACAACAACAAAGTATACATGAATGAATCTTAAATCCCCTTATGTCACATACTTCTGTAGTTCCCTTAATGATGCAGGCCCTTTTTCTAAATGACATATTACAAAGTCAGCAAAAAGAAATTGCAGTTAGGGACACAGCAAAGCAGGATTACCTGTTCTCTCACTAGCACTGCATAGATGCAAATTATCTGATAATTTCATTCTCAGACAGAGAGTGATGAAACTGGCATTAAGGAATGGTGGAAAGGGGAGTAGAAAGGTATAGTTATAGTTTACCTGCATTTACTCACTGTAGTACCGTCAAAAATGGCTGAGACAAAAATTAGTAAGGTAAATTCATCATTTAATGTAGAACAATAGAATATTTTCTGGGTTTAGAGCAAAGAAGGAAAATAGGAAGTCTAGGCTATGAAAAAAAAAAAAAAACCAAACCAGAAAACTAGATATCTTCCTTTCTGCAGAAAATTCAACTTATTACTTCTTTTAAAGAATGAGTATAAACTTTAAAAGAAAAAAAGGGGGAAAAAGCTTATAAACTATTACATTGCAAATAGAGATGAATAGTGTCTTTTTTATTTCCATGAAAGAATATTGAACTCATAATTTTCCTCATGATGTTATACCTCCCATGACACATAGTATAAAATTAACCTTCATCATGAGTTGTCAGTAATGTTATCTTATTTTAAATTAAATGAAAACGTAGTAAAACATTACATTTATATATATATATGTATAAACTGGTTTAATATCAAAGTTTTTCCTTACTAAAGTGAATCACTTCTGTATTGTCAATTATAAAAGAAATAGTGCAAATTTTTGGATCAATGAGGGTTTCACTTAACACTCTGGTTACAATTGTAGCCAAACTGTTTAGTTATACTATATGATACAGGACAGTTACACCTGACATTAAAGCATAATATTGGTCTTAAAGGATAGTTTAGCTCTTAAACTTATATTTAACATTGAGGTAGTTACACAGAAGGAAATGCAGTCAGACCCATCTCGGATACAGTTCCTATCTGCTAAGGCAGTGAATGATCAAGTCCAAAATAATGACTAGAAAAAGGCATAATGCTATAGTTTCCACTGCTGCTAGTAGCCCCTAGCATAATTCAATTTTATTTTTTTCCTACTGTTCTATTTCATTTGTTTCTGACCTTTTGCACTGGACAATAAATTCTAAGTCACCTAAACAGCTTTTAACAGTATGTTTATAATTCCAACACTTCTTTTTTAAGTACATACTTAGAGGGTGACCATCTCCAGCTCTGAATGTATTTTCATCCATATAGTCCTACTTACAGTCCTCTTGGTGTGGTAAAGTGAGACAAAGTGGAGGATTCCTCCAAGCAGTAGTAAATTTAGCAGAAGGCTAAATGCACCCCCGTCCCTTATTTGTACTTCCTAAATTAGGCAAGATTAGACTGGATCAATACAAAAACTTGCATCAATACTGAGTAAGTATCAAAAATGGCAAGAGATAGCAGGTGGCATGCAGAACACCAATCTAAAAATAATAGGAGCACATTACATATTTTCAACATCATAAAAATAATGTGAAACCCATGAAGTTTGGAAATTTTTATTGTTCTGATTTTGGTTTGAGGGTTTTTATGAGGTGAAACAGAACACCTAGACACCTGTGATCATTAAAAACATAATGGCACATTCGGTAAATGTTGTACTGAAAATGTACAATTATATTCTAAATATATGTCTACCACAGTTCTGTTTAGACATGTTTGTTCATTTAATTACATTTTTCTTTTTGATTGCTAAGCAATGGTCACATATAAAATTTGAGCTGTTTACCTTTCCTTGGTTGTTAACAACAATATCTTATACAGCATTGCTTATCTAATCATTATAATTAGAAAGGGTTCTTTTTCACAATAAACAGTAGTTTATAAGCTGATTATTTTCCACTTTTAAGGAAAAAGTAGTTTACCCAGAACCTTGCAGTATCCTTCGTTTCTGAAGTCTAAAATGTGGTTATCAGTGGCAACCATGGCTTATGTATGGTGAATAAAACATCCAATTTTTGGATGACACATCGACATTACACAACCACTCCTCAGATTTACACAACCCCACCTCAGCAGTAGTCACATAGGAGGACAAACACAGAAGGCCAAAACTGAATGACTGACCTGCAAACATATGTCTGGCTCCATATCTAGCCTTAGCAAATAGCATAATAATTCATTTTCAAGAACTCGAAACTCACATAGTTACTGCAAGTGTTATTCTGAGTTTTCAAAATAGATGCATGACTTAGTACACCTTTGTTGTAATCAATCAGCCTGAAACTGCATGCCATTGGCTCTAAAATAAGATTTCTACCAACCCCAAAATCAACTACAGTTCATCCTGTAAATGCATGCAATTTATCCCTCCCCTTTGCTTTCTTTTGCAGCATGAAACATGTATCATAGGTGTTGCTTTTTTCCCAGCCTGGAAATGAGACTTGAGATACTTTTAGTAAGGGGTAATATAAAAAAGAATCTTTATTTGAAGGACTTCAGGAGCAGTCATGGAAAGATGTCCATAAAACCCACTCCCTTCAGGAGTGAGTACATTTTTATAGGTTTTAGGGAATAATCATAATTGATAAAATGCACCAGTTAGGAGGACAAGTAGTGATGCAATTCTCCTCCCAGGTCAAGCCTCTTCTCTGGAGCCTCCTCCCTTGGTACCAGCTGTGCTGGGGTTCCCTGGAAGAACCAAGTTAGCACAGGGGCTCTGCACCTCCTGGAGGTTGGAGCTCTGGAATTTGTTTTGTCCTTCTGCCTAAGGAAAGGCCATGGCAGAGTACTGGGAAAATGAGACACTAACACAAAAGACTACAGAGCTACAAATACATGTGCGAAGAACACAGAGAACATATGAAAGAAAAAAAGGCAAAAACCAAACAGCATCAAGGGTACTCATTGCAGTGCACTTTGGAAGGAGAAGCTGTTTCTGGATTCACAAAATAATTATGTAAAATCCTGACAGTTTTGAAGGAAAAATAATAGCTGGAAATAATTTATGGAACTATGATACTGGATTTAATGTTACTCTCCAGAGATTCCTGTAATACTACAAACATAACAGGATATTCTAGAAATAAACTTTTAACATTGGGTAACTAATTCTGCTAGTTTTATAAAATCAAAATGGCATCAAATTTGCATATGGATATGATTTTTTAAAAATCACAATAAGCAGTACCACTGATTTCAAAGGCACAATGTGAATTCTCCAGCAGAGGACATTTTCTTATACTTTAAGTGAGTCACAATATACATTCCCAAGAAAAGCAATTACATTGAATTTATTCTTAGAAATAAAAAGTATTAATTTATATGTTTTAGAGTTCCATAGATATTTTCCTCAATATTTCAGTGTGGTAAATAATCATTTCTAGGAACTTGGATTTTCAGAGGTTCATTTTTCTTCTCTTCTTGTATGATCAAGAAGTCACTAATTCTTACCCTCTCACTAACGCCTGAATTGTGCAGGCTACTTGGTTTCAAGAGCCATTGAAAATACAAAGATACTTTCTCTTCCTTTCAAACCTGGAAAGAGATAGGTGAAAACAGGAGAAACTATGGAGAAAGTCATACCCATTCTAGGTTTTAGACCATTGCGTAATAAGATGGTCTTAACTTGATCAAAAATATTATAATTATTTTATTAGAATGGTCATATTTTCCTATCATCCAGGAAAAATGCAGAGAAAGAAAATTATCATCTCAGACTTTGGAATGTAAATTTACATTGCCTTATCTACAGTTATGACAGCCCAAAGCTACATAGAAAGCCTCTCTGGAATAAAAAAAAAAAATGGATACATTTTGAAGATAATGTTTCACAATGACCAGAACAGATGTCAAGAGCTAATTTGGGATACACAATCTACTTTGCCAGTTTTCATTACACAGTTTTGAGGCAGTGGATGTGTAGAATTTCTGGCAAGGTCCACAAACCATTTGACGTGGTTCGGATTTGTTGTGCCCTGGAAGAATGGACTGACCATTAGCACTTAAAGTGTTCTACTACATGCATTTCTGGAGGATATATTCGAAATCTGTTTCTTAGGCGAAAAATCTCTCACACTCCAAGAATGCTTTTCAATTTTGAGCCAAACCAGTTCAAGTCAGAAAATCTGGTAAACAGACTACAAAAATGCAACTCTGATCTGTTGCAAAATGTTGATACAGGCATGCTCAAAATTAAGTGACTTGAGTAATACCAAAATACAAATGCTGGGCAGTTATTTTCTGAATGTATATGGCATCTACACTGAAAACCGAATAATCAGAGGAAAGATAACACTTCCACAGACTGATTCTATTTTACTTGAATTGTCCTTTGAAGATGCAACAGCAACTACAAACTATCAGAAGAGGCAAAACCTCCCCTAGTGCCCCTCTTGAGCACCTGTACCACACATCTGAACTTAAATACTGCTCCCAGCACCAGCAATATGCAAGATACCTTTCAGGCAGATAATGTAAAAGCTGTGGCGGAAGGTGTTCAATGAATACAACATTCTTTTCAGTGCAAAAAAAAAGTCTGTGATCAGCTATGGGAGAGACTCAATTATTCGCTTGGTTGTTGTTTTATTTTAATTACCTTTATTCCACTATCACTGAACTTCTATACTTTTTACTTTCTCAGCCTGTTTGGATATAATCTGTACCAAGTTTCAAAGTGACAGAAATAGGTATCACCAGTATATTCATTCCTCTGTTTTCCATCAATATAATTTTTCACCAATATAGTTATTCATGATTAAAAAAAAATGAAATTCACAAAAAGCCCACCCAAGCTTATTATAGAACAAAGAATTTCCTTGGAGTACTTCAGTTATCATAATCTAAAAATAAAGTTATTGTCATATAGATTAGCAACCATGAGAAAAGCCCAAGGCCATTAAAATGATTGCTGGCAAAATTGTATACTAAAGCAGTAGCACATTCTCTTCCCATAGCATATCTAGCATGACCATAAAATGCTCAGCTTTCAAAGGATTATTTTAACTCCACAGTTTTAGATTTTTTTAAAAAATATATATATACTTAAAAATCTCAAAGAATTGGGTCCATTCCTTTAGGGTAACCTGCACTGACATTTTCCTTTAATGGATTCGCAAAGAAAATTACCAGATATCTGTCTTTCTGTATTCTTTCTCTCCTGATTATAATGAATTGCCCTTCCCTCTCCTGCACGCATTTTGAGCAGAGAACTGTGATACAGACCTGTTCCCAGTGTATCATACAGATATATACTGTCTTGAGGAAACCTCTGCAGTTATGTGCTTGGAGATACTGTCTCTGATCTCTAACTTGTCACCACAAGCAAAAAGTTAACAAAGACCAAAGATAAAGAACAAATAGCTCAGTAAATGAAGACTACCTCGGGAGGGATGTATGGAGAGGTAGTGGCAGACCTGAGAGTTTAGAAGCTAGATCTTTTTTCCCTTGTGTCAGAAAGGGAGTAAACAACAGCCAGGAGCTGTAACAACGCACTTTGGTTTTCAGGAAAACTATATTTGAAGTTAAAGATAAAAATCTGAACTCTTTTGGCTGAGGAAAAAAAATAACCTAGAAAGTTGAACCTTTGGACACTTTACTAGATGGAACAGTGAGAGGCTCCTAGTATATGGCTGCTATTATTTTTGCCAAGATTTTTTCTTGAAGCTAGATTGTAGGTGTTCTATTTCTTCAGTGCCTTATGCCCTTATCAGAACAATTTAGTGAAAAAATTTTTACATTATTCTAGCGTCCAACCCCTGCAATATTTTATTCAAATATTTTGGTTCTTTTTCCAACCATCTACCTATATTTTGTGCATTAAGAAGAATTGATTGATGGGTGTGTACTGATTTGTGAACTTTTACAGGTATTGCAGTCTTAGCACACTACCTCTTTGTGCTGAATCCTTATATTCTAGCATTTTTTATGAGTCTCAGTTGCTAGAGGGCGTATTTAAATGGAATTGAACAAATATTTTCTCAACCGCTTCACAAAGAAAGAAGTTGTCTAGTATACTTTTTACTTCAAATTTATATAACAACTCATGTACTCACAGTTTTTTCAATTCTGTGTACTTTCACAGAATATTGGATGAAAAGCTTGAGAGTCCTTTATTGTCTTCACAGGGAGCAAAAAAAACAGACAGCAAGAGGCATGATTTCCAAATGCTTTTAACACGCCTCAAGCCTGACCTTGAAGGAAACACCTCTAAGATAAGAGTCAATATCTCAGAAGCTTGTTTTCTGGCCTGGACATGTTCAGAGAAGAAATTTATAGGATTTATTTTTATTTGTGTGCTCCTCTATGAGCTTTAATTTTGCTGGAGGCGACAGGAAAAATTTTAGTTGTCAGCTGAGATCAGGACTATAGCTCAGCCTGTCAGTGCCTTAATTATGTTGAAAACAGTGATTTTAGTTCATGTGTAGCTACAGAAACTAACTAACAATAGAAATACAGACACTTTCAATACAAAATAAATATATGCATCATTTCTTTTAAATAAACTGAGATTCCTCTTCCTGTAGTATGTGTTCATATGTATGATAGGAAGCATACAAATAACTAGGTCTATGTTTACATTGATTTATCTTAATAATCAGAATCTTCATTTTCCATTATCAACTAGCATCTCATGAAAAGAGAATTTAGGAGAGGTAAAGAAGAAAAGAGTCTTACAAAAAAACTTTAGGAAAACTTTAGGAAGTCAGGTTTTGTAAATGAATGATAGCATTGACATTCAAGATTCTTATTTTTTGCTGATATTCTGTTTGAACTTCTGCAGGATTTTTTTTGGTGGTTTTTTTGTTTTTTTTTTTTTTGAAGGTGGAGGTTGTCAAGAAGATGAGGTGGTGGTTTTATTTCTTCTTTTATTTCTAATGTGAAATAGAAATCTCTCATCTCAGGTATATGCCCTCTGGGTCATTTCATTTTTTACTGTTTGGGAACAGGAAAATCACACATGGAGATATCAGAATAAGTGTACCAAAATTATCATTAAATAAATAAATAATTTTGCCCTGAAAATATGACCACCAGTAATTTTTTTAGTTTTTCAGTTTTTTGCAACTGATTTTGAGCCTTCAACTCATATAAAAATGTTAGATCCCTACAGCTTAAACTTCAACTGAAATAATTGATTTTATCAATATTAAAATGTTTTCTCAAAGTAAGAAAAATAAAAATATAATCAAAAATATATTGAATGCTAAAATTAAACAAAATGAGAGATATGCTTAAACATTTTTTTATTATTTTTCTATTTAAAATCCTATAAAACTCCAATATTTTGTGAAAAAGAATCATAAAAATACACTATATTATGAAAATTTTCAACTACGTTTACAAGGAATATTCTACATGTCAGACTTGACTGTCATTTTTTTTTAAGTGGTATCTTGTTTATGAGAATTGAAAGCACCTAAAATCACCAAGCTGACATAATGTAAACATAATAAACATATATAATGAAACATCAGAAGTTCATCCTTCTACTCTGTAACAGAACAACAAAAATATGTTTATTTCAGTTCTCTGAAGTGTGTTGCTAGAAATCAAATTTTCACAAATAAACCCTTTAGATCATTGGTTACATAGGGAAAACCCCCCAAATTAATATAACTGCAATTCAGCAAAAGTGTGAGTTTTATGTGTGTTTGGTAAAAAAGAAATAAAATTAGTTCCTAACCCTCCTCTTTTCCCCAGTGACTTTTTCCATTTCATAATTTTTGTAGGCTATTGCCGCACTCCAGTTACTTCTACTTTCTGCACATTATTTCTGGGGTTTCCTAAGCTCTTCTGCTTTTACAAATACTTTTGAAGCAACAGCTATTATTTACCCTAAGGATAGAGAAACAGGGCAATTAAAATCACGATATCCATGTCCTTGAAACAAACAACGAACTTGACCTTTTGCTTAGATGTCCACAGACTTTTTCAGGTTCTTCAGGGAATCTGAGCAGTAATTGTTAGTTCTTAATACAAGACTTCTCATCCTCTTTTCGTGTTATACCTTGCCTCTGTCAAATTAAAGCATTTGTGTGGTGCCAAAACCTGTTGTACAGAAATAGCAATAGCAGTATAAAATGTTTGGAGTTTTTTTTTCTGATGTAGGTGTTTTTGTTTCATTTTGGTTTTTTACAGGTTCTAATGAATAAAAATGTAACAAGGTAACAATGGGATATTTATCTCACAGTTATGAAGGTCTATATCTGAAACATTCATTCCAGACTCTCTGTATAGCCACTACATTCATGAAAAGCAGAATTGTAAAGTCACTTAAATACTATATTTCAAAGACAAGTACATCTTTCCATGCCAATGGCCTTTCTATGTTATTGTGGTGGCATGTGGGAAGGTTGTTTACTTGTGGGAGAGCTGTTTACTTTGACTGGGCTATTTCTAAATATTTGTTTCTCCCACATTTTTGCTGGCTAGAATAATATAATTAATTTTCTATTGCCTGCAAAGCTTAGAATTCTTAAGGGAATACTTTTTTCTTTCATTATTCCACAAGATATTGATATTACTGTTGCTTAGAATATAATTTTAGCAAGCATGCTGAGAGAAATGACGTGAAAATTCTTGGAAAGATTCTGCACTATGTACAAAATTTCAGAATCATAGAGTGAAACCTTCACCAAATATACACTCCTGTTTAATCACATCATGATAATGGCAAAGGAAATGCAAAAAAAAATTTGATTTGCTGGGTAATTATATTACAGCATCAGTCGTGTTGCAATTGACTGTCAGTATAGTACTTTATATTCCTTCTTTCACATTTTATTCTAGGTATAATGTACCTTAAAATCTCTTACATATTCTCTGCCTTTTGTCCAAGATTTTCCCCTGCAGACTGCTTTAGAAGATACTATTTAGCATTAGATATATCAATAATATTATTATTACTATCTATCTAGTCATTAGTAATCTTTTCTGCTCTGTCATTGCTAATACTCTCCATTATGTATGGAACAGATAAATTAACTGTAGAAAAAAAGCTTGAAAAAAACCCAGAGACGTGGTGAGGGCCACATCCAGGTAATGTTTACAACAAATTATTTGGTACAAACAGCATAAACAAAATCTGTGTTTTTGTTGCTTGTTTACACTCACATCTATAGGCACATCAGTAGCAATACGTGTGTGTCTGGTAAAGGGTCTCCAAGAAGCTTAAGAGTTATCCCCACCTTTCAGCAATTATTCTAACAAAAATCTAGACACACTGAGCATTTCCCTCATTAGGCTCTCTCAGGTCTACATCCTAAAAATATTCAGAAATTATGTTTAAAGCTTATGTCAGAAAGGAAGAGACATAAAATTTAGTTAAACCAAAGAGAATTTTCAGAGAAAGGAAGAATTATACAAAAACTACAGCATAGAGCAATCATAATAAAGAAAAAGAAACCTCATGCACACGTTTTACTATGAAAAATCCTAAAATTCATCAGGCAAGGTGAAAAAAAAAAAAACTTACACTAATTACTAGAATTTCTAAAAGATATAGGTTTTAGCTGCCTGACCTTTTGATCAGACCAAAAAAAAAAAAAAAAAAGCTATTCCCGGTCCCTACAATATGTGAAAGCATGTGTGTTCACACTTTAAGACAACTCTAAATTCAGTCCTTTCAAAACCTAATAAAATTGGAAAAAATATTCTCATAAACCTTCAAGACAGCAAACTGCTAGGGCTTGCCCAAATCTTCTTGACTAGTTTAAACATCAAAGAGCCAAGGCTTGGAGACTGGAATTTCTCCTTGTTGCATGCATGCATGTATCATCATTCTGTATTCTGTATGTAAAGAGGGACAAATATCTTCTTTTCCTGAAGTGTCAAACCTAATGCATACCTCAGCCACCTCCTTGATCTAATACTAGGCCCTTATCAGAAGCTGTTCGCCTATATTGAGGAAGCTCAGTGAAATCTTCAGAAGAAAAGTGACATTAAAATGGCAAGTAGGGAAAGAAAGTTTCCTAATCTGAATTACTAAATTACTATACATCTCTCAGAAATCCATTTTCCTTCTCATCTCATGAATCTGTCTTTTAGACTACAGTTCTTCCGGGATTAAAAGGGTATCATCTAAAGCAAGCACATCTCAGTGCTAAACCCAGCCAGAAGGAATAGGTAATACATTCAAATTAAACATTCTGTTCCTCATGAATATTTTCTTCTATGAAAACATCCTGTGATCTCATTAGCATACAGTCATGTTTAGTATAGCTTCTGGTAGTGTACAAAAGAAAATAAAATGTTACATAACCCTTGATTACTCTTGTACTGACTCTTACCTTAAGCCTTATATTTTAAATTCCATTATAGTAGATAAAAGAAAAAAAACTAAAAGGAGAAACATGAAAGATTTCTTTACACCCAGCCAAATAATTGTAGACACCTTACTATCAGACTGGAACCAAGAAAGAAATCCAATACAATAAAAGAAATCAGAATGCTAAAGCTGAGCACAGGTCAGCTCAACTCATTGTGGTTTGGTGATAGTTTTATGCTAATTGCTTCTTTCAAGAAGGAATCAGAGCTCAACGTATAACAATACTCAAGTCACTTGAGACCAGGCCATGGTCTTATGAGGAGCTGATGTGGCACAGAGAGTCACAATTCACTCTGACTGTGTTAGTTGCTCATGGAACCAGACTTAATCTTTCCAGCGGTGTGAGACTGTTTCTCTGCTCACGTTTACTTCAGACTGTGTCTCTTTAGAGCGAAGCCTGCCAATTCACAGACTGTGCCAAACCTGAGTGCAGTTCTTTGAAAACTTTAGCCCTGTAAGAAGTGAAACTTAAAAGTTTAAGTCAACTTAAAATGTATGACATCACTTTGATTAGAATAATTGTTGTCGTCCTCACCAAACATTGATTTGTGGCCCCAGAGATGCAAAGTCAGTGACTCAAAAATAATTATGCTCAGCTCCCATTTGAAAAGTTACATTAAATGAACGTAACAAATTAAATTACTGATCTCTTGAAAGAATATTAATACTGTTCATTGTTGGCCAGCTTCAACTTCTCATATAAAATATCCTCTTAAATATGTCTTCTGTGGAATAACACATCTGTAAAAGCAGGTGCCAGTGCTAACACAGTAATCCAAAAGAAGTTAAATAGGAAAAGTATTCATCCCCATTTTTATACTCATTCTGAAAAAATTACCTTTTCCTGAGAAAAAGCAGAATAATTTCCTAATGATAAACCTTCTTTAAAAGTGAAAATTCCGTAGCTATCAAGTCACCTCTTTTCATCCTCTAGGTGGTCTTTAGGGTAAAATCTGTCCTTCCTGAGAATTGCTGGTTTCTGTGGGTTTTTTAATTTGAACTGCTAAACGGCACAACTCAAAGCTTAGATTAAGTGTATTTTGGAAGATTCCTTAATCAGATTGTGGTTAATACATATACCCTGGAATGTGACTACAAGCTTTGTTATTCTTGTAGAGTTTTGTTTGTTTGCTTTTTGGTTTGGGTTTTTTTTTCCATCACCACAATGGTAAATTTTTCAAGTGACAGCAAAATTTTGGCCTGTCTTGCACATAGAATTAGTTTACTCCACAGGATCTCTAAGAACCAAATGCCTAGAAGTACTGAAGCACTGCAACACTTTCCAGGCAGTACTTAACATTTGGATGCCCTGTAGCCTAATAAAATACTTTTTCATTATTTTAGTTGCCAACATAATACAAATCAAGGTGAGAAGCATAGGCTGTGTGGAATAATTTCACAATGAACTGCTTAATTTTATGGTAGCCATCTGTGAGAAGAAGGTGATGACTCTGCTTCACGACTGAATCAAGATACCTTTGCTGATATTTTTGTTCAGTGTGACATGGAAAAAACTATTTGAAGTGAAATTTTCTGTGAAGAAGAGGAGCATTTCCAGCTGCCCTTTAAAACCCACGTGAATTGGGTGAATTTGACCCTTCGACTTCACAGGCATCAGGAGAGAGGGGAAGTGAAGGAAAGTGAGAGGGAAGGGGAAGTGAGAAGGGAGGGGAACTAAGAGGGATGGGAAGGGGAGGTAGGGAAGAGAAAGTATTTACTATAACTTTCTTACAGGCTTGTTTTAAAAGTAATTTATATTTCATCTGTTTACTTATATTGGCCATCTGCTGTTATAAAAAGTCATTTGTTGTTTTGATTTTTCATTCTATCTTTGAAAGAAAAGCAGTATTAAAAAAAGGAATTTGGTTATTATCTGTATCAAAAATATTCAGAAGTGTTTATATTTTGCTTGAAAAGGATCAGAAAGTAAAATCTCTTCAACTTGGTCAGTAAATACCAAGAATCAGTCTTATTTTTAGAATTATTTTACCTTGGTATGGAGAACAGCTCAATGCATTGTCACAAAGTTCTTTAACTTCCATGGAAAATGGAGTCATTATTTCCTGTTGAAACTGATGGGTTTTACTTAAACTTTAGAAATGCTTTTCATATGATGCCAACAAGACATGCAGAAACAAATGCACCAGAGGTCTATTGTAAATAGTTGATAGTTCTTAAATCAAAATTTACACAAGGTCAATATAACCTTTCATTAAAGCCTATTGAAAACAATGAATGATATATTGCAGCCAAATAACTGACATTCTTAGCTGGAAATAATAGAAAGGCTTTGATTATTAATAAATTAAAAGAGAGGTGAGGGGGCGGGGGGTGGGGGTTGAGGGAAAAAAAACAAAAATTGGGGATTTAACCTGAGAATATATCCAATGCCTCAAAAATTTTTATCTGCAATAAATGAGCTAATAGATAAAGCAAACTGCTAAAGTTTTATTAGCTGTCTTGTCAAATCCTTTACAGCAGGTAAAAATTTCAATGTTCTTTACATAAAACTTGTTTGCTCTATTTTGATTTTCCCTTTGCTATGTTATTCTGTGAGGCATACTCACATCTATCTATCTATCTATCTATCTATCTATCTATCTATCTATCTATCTATCTCCATAGATAGAGTATTGCTAGAATAAAGTAATAGCTATCATAGAAAACACTGGAACACCTGGAGGGTCTAAAATGTGTACATTTTATGCACGTTTAAGGAAAATATGAAAGTAAGCTTGATCCCCCAAAACAATATGCCATTCATTTTCTCTGACACCTGCCATGGATCTTTTTATGGGACTGTCACAAGGAAATTAGGTTCAATAAAAATTTGGTTTTGCACGGTCTGATCCAAAATATGCAAAACTGAACAATGCCTTCCCTTCTGTAAGACCATAAGTGGTCATTTCAAAATACTATAAAAAAGTTCTCTTCCAAATTAGACACAACTTTCCTGTGGATGCCTTGTTAGCATGCCTTCAGCTGGTATAAATCAGCATTGGTGGTTCCCCTAATGGAAATGGAACTGTGACAGCTTTTATCAGCTCATTCCTGTGCTCCTCCTCCAAGTGTTGCCTTAAAAACTCTGTACACTGAAGTGTCTGGTAGTACTTTGCACCGAGAGAATCAGTGTCAATTGGCATTAACTGAGTCATGCATTTAGAAAAGCTATCTTCTGTATGCTTTCCTCTGCATGCCCCGAGCCCAATATATAGAGCTTTTCAGAGGCAAGTGGGAGGCTTGCTGAATGGAAATTATTCCTTTTTCCACACATCCCACATTTCTATCCTTTCTGATACTATTTAATCTGTATGAAAATTCTTCAACTGCCTCTTGAGAGTGCCAGCACTTCAGATGAGGAGTATTTGATATCACAAGAGTACATGGGACTGGAATAAGGCCTATACATGTTTTTATAGATACTAGCTTATATAGAAACTGAGTACACTGATTTCTGCTTGTGTTTCAGCAGGGAAACCAGGGAATATAATAGTTGCACAGTTATAACTGCTTAACAAACAGATCCTTACATGAACAGTTACAGTGTTTAATAAGCCTACAAGTAACAATGCAAATTCTTTGGAGAACAATGTCAGGTCATTTTTCATAGCTATATTCAAATGCTGAAAACAGCAGCTGGATGCCAAGCCAAGGAGGTCAAGAGTGGCAGTACCTCCTATCAGCAATACAGATATGAGGGGGCAAAGACCCATTTCTTCTCTTTGTCCAGTTTTAAGTATCCCATTTATTACACAGTTTCAAAAAGCTATGGAACACAATGAAATCATTCTCACCAACCTCAGTACACATTGCTTTTCCTGTTAAACAATCTAGCCTTGCCCTGAATAAGACAGGTTCCTTTGCATACTATACAGTGCTTGCACAGTGTGTTTACCATACCAAAATACCTTCATCCAACTGACCTGAATGTCAAACATTACAACACATGTAAGGAGAGAATTAAATAAGCAAACAGATGAAAACAAATTATATGCATTTTTACATTTGTCCCAAATTAGAACATACTCTATGTGTCCATGTTTTAAGTCTTACTGGTATTCTAGTTTCCTACATTGCCCTGACAGATCCTGTCTGAAGTGCTGTGATGCATTTGCAAATTTCAGAACCTAAAACCCAAAAACCCAACATAAAACAAACCCCACAGATCCTTCAAAATTGGATTATCACTTAAGTTTTAACTTTTCAAAAGACCAATATGAGTAATACTGCTACTAAAAAAAAATAAAGGCAAATATAACAGTATAAAGTATCTGTTTCTATGAATAGTAGCAATTTTTGTGTTTGCAAGGTGCTACTGTAATGAAAACCTCTATTTCATGGTCCAATAGTAATAAAAGAAGCATGGACAGAAGTTAGAGAAAGTTCTATAGATTAAAAAAATGATGCCTAAAATGTCAGGTAGCTTTCTGAAGCTGTCCTAGTTGTCAGTATCTCTCTCTCTCTCACTGAGAAGGTATCTAGCTCAGTCCAGAGGATGCCTGAGTCAGTTCTCAGTGGTGGCAGGGTGTTGCTCTATAGTTTAGCCACTTTTTCAAGTCAGTCCAATGGAAACATCTCTTTTTGTTTGCTTGTTTGTTTGGCTCTTTTGGTGGAGAGTTTTTCTGTGTCCTCCACTCATTAAGCTAAGCTACAGACCAATCACAGTTCCCAGAAGTAGAGCAAAGTCAAGAAATGTAAAATGAGAGAGTGGGACTCCTCTTGTGGCAACAACCCACACATATACAAGATAATTATTTATCAGAAGCTAATGGTGTTATGCCTTCCAGACTCCACTTATTTATTTTATGGGCAAGATTTTTTGGAAAGATATTTCAAATTATGTTTTCCCTAAAATATATGAATCTATCTATTTGGTATATTTATCTACTTGTTTAATTATATATATATAATTGAAGTTTAAATACTTATAGAATATGCATTCTGAGTATGTCCTGCATTATTTTCACTTGAAAGACCATGTAGGTTTTGTGAACAAGGAAGAAAATTAATTTTCCAACCTGCATTACACATATAAGGAACAGCACATACCAATGCAGAATATAACCTTATAAAAACACTAGACTAAATAATTTTTTGTTTGTTTCTTAAACCATAATGTTAGAAAATACTTTCCTTTCCTTTCCTTTCCTTTCCTTTCCTTTCCTTTCCTTTCCTTTCCTTTCCTTTCCTTTCCTTTCCTTTCCTTTCCTTTCCTTTCCTTTCCTTTCCTTTCCTTTCCTTTCCTTTCCTTTCCCTTTCCCTTTCCCTTTCCCTTGACAGCTTTTATACTGTAGGATTGCCCCTAAAAATTGGTATGTTTTAGCCAAAATGCTGAATGTGCTTTATTTCTAGATGAGCATGCTGAATCAAGACACCTGGCCTCATTATCACTGTGGAATCCTAATGGCTAGAGAGTGTCAAGACAACTGATTGATTACAAGTACCAAGGGTAGCATTGCAGAGTCCCATCTGACCTTGGACATGGAATAAGCCTTTGTCAGAGGCTCTGGGTTTGTGAATACCACAGCTCTGAAAAGAAGTCCAGCAGCATTCTGTCCTCATATCTGAGACACAGCCAGAGGCACATACTTGAGATTAAAACTCTTCACCTACGTTTAGTCTTGAAAGCTCATACCCACGCTGCAGGCACATACTTTCATTCAGTACTGATCCTTCAGTCAAATCCTCCACCTGTCTCCACCCAAAGCTTAAATACAGTCTTTCTAAAATACCACTAAAGGTGTGAGTCTTCTAGTCCACAATTAAATTCTTTTGAAGCTACATGTCTGGGAAACAGAAAGGAACACATTATAGCTATTTACATGAAATAGAAAAAAGATAAAATACAATTAAAGATGAAAATAAAATACATTTGAATCTGCTTTGTGTTCTAGCCTTTTTTTCACTGAGAACTCACCAGATTTTCCTGTCTTTACATAGGGAGGATGTGAAAGGTTTGTTCTTTCTGCTTTGATTAATTCTGCTATTACAGTATATTGTCCTTCTTCTCAATGTCTTGGTCTTCCCCTCCCTGCACACCTGCTCTTACTGCCAGTGATCCTTTGTCATCTATGGCCAGATCTTGTCATACCCTGAACACTCTACATCTTCTCTCTTGCTTCAGAGGAGAGGAAGAAATTTTATCTCCCAGGATGAGCAAACTCATTGCCCAAGGCAATTCACTTCGATGAGTGAACAAGTACAAATGACTACTGTGAGTCCAGCCTCCTGACCTGTGATGAGCAGATGAATGAAAGGGCATTTTATGATGCATCAGTGTGCCAAGTGACAATTTTAAATCATCAAACAGAATTTGTAAGTTTTGAAAGCAAATGTTTATAAAAGTATTAGACAATCAAATAAGAAAGCACTCAGGAGTTTTCCTAAGAGAAAAGTAAAGCCTTCACTTCTACTGCCCTTCTCATGATTTAAGCAACCATAAACACACAGTAACATAAGTTTTACAGTCTAAGATAACCTTTACCTCAGTCCTTCAGCAGGCATTGCACAGGTATGAAATAAGTGAAAATTGGATAATTAGACTACAGAAATTGAATGGAATGCTGTTATTCATTTTGATTAAACCCTTTCACCATGTCTTTTAAACACTGCAAACTACAGCACAGCTGATAAAACCAAAGTGCTTAATAATTCTATTAGATGAAGGGTCATATTAATGTCAGTTGAGAATTTTGCAGTAATTTTAAGTAGAAGCCTAAAAAGAATGACAAGCAAATTGTAAACTTACTTATGCTACCTCAACTTACACTACTTACCAATTTAGTCACGTCATACTTCATAATCTCAGAAGTCAATTAATACAGATGGCATGAACACACACACACACAAAAGTTTTGCATATATTTAACTTTCAGCTTAATGATAAATTTTATCAATATTTTCTTTTGATAAATCTAATAAAGAGAATGAAAAAAAAATCCTCTTTACTTCAAGATAATTTTATTTTTCTCTTATCAGCTAAAGCAGTCATACTTTGGGTTTCCGCTTTCCAGTTTTCCTAACAGTAGGAGGGAATTTCCTCCAAGGCCTTATCAGCTTGAACCACAAACCCTGCACTGGTTTCTGGTTCACTGACAAATTACACTCCCTTAATCACCATCCAGGAAAGTTTTAATGAAGGCACATTTAGAAGTTGTACCATACATGACAATTTCTACATGTAGCCAACATGAGAAGCCCCACCCTTCCTAAGTGGCAGACTAGACTTTGCACTGCAGGTGAAGAGAGAGCTCTCCTTCCAGCTTATGAGCTACCTTTCCTTTTACTCCAGCTAATGTGGCTTGCTTCCTTTGCTTACCATGTTATTTACGTACACACACTGTAAACAAAACTGGTTTTAAAAAATGTTCCTTATTCTCAGAGTATTTTCAAAAAGAGCAGAAGAATGACTCATTGTAAAAACCAAAACAGAATAAGCTAAACTGACACTGAACTCTGCACTAGTGTGAATGACAGTAGACATTTTACTAGCAAATCACAGATTCTTGGCAGGATAGGCAGGTGTCACAACTGCTTGGCAGGAGGCTGGACCCACAGCTGCTTGCACAGGGGCAGGTGGCTGTGTGGCTTCTCAGCCCCACACTGCCCTGTCCCTGTGACACAGAGCTGCTACACAGGGTCTGGCTCATGGGGACAGTGGGTGTGCTGGGACCAGGCTTAATCTTCTCAAAGGTGTTTGGGTTTCTTTACAGGAGAAATTTAAGAAATCATTGATGGTTGTGGTGAAGCTAGTAGTGAGGAGAAGGGGGTGTAACAGAGGTAAGGCAGAGCCCTGGAAAAACAAGTTGACTCAGTTACCCTCAGAAAGGACAGGACTCACAAGTAGGTTTGGTACAGTAGTTCCCATAAGGAGAAGCTATATACCCTTATCCTTGCAGCAACAGCTACAAATGGAATGGAAAAACATCCTGCTGCAAAAACAGCAGGAAATACACCAAAAGGCACATCCAAAACCAGCAGTGACCTTACGTCCCATACTCTTCTCCATCACATAATAGCATGCACCTGACACATAACCCACCATGGGCCATATACTGGATTCTAATAAGATCAAGCAGTGAAAAGATCTCCCCATTTTGAGAAAGAAACTCTCTATCCTAAAATTCTCCTTGTTCTCCTGGAAAACAGGGCTATGGCTGTGGAGTCCTGAGGGCACACTGATCCTCAAGTTTCCTTCTTGCCACTCAGAAAAGGTGCTGCCTATCTTAGTCTTGGACCTCTCAGCTAGATGAGAGTAAAGATAAATGTTCCATTATTCCACCCTCAAAACTATTTTGAAACTTGAATCATTTTGTATTTTATAATGGTTCCTTGGGATAGCTGGTTGCAATGATTGTAAGTTTAATAATGTCCATTTTCAGGACTTATGTGTCTACCAAATATATCTCAAGAGTCTGCCAACACATAATTATTGTGTGACATGTTTTGCCAGGATTTGAAAAATGACAGACATCACATATGTATCTACTCATATAAGGCATACTTTCATTATTTATCCAGCTGTGTTTAAAATCTGAAAAAAAAAAAAAAAGTCTTGCAGGCTTCTCATTTCACAGTGTTTTTGATGTAATTTCCAACTGCACCTTCACTTCACTCCACCAGATATTTTTTCATTGTTTTAAGCTTCCAAAATTTTCATTTTCTTAATTTGCATAGCAAGTATGCCTAAGTGCCATCACCATCTCATTGATGTAATGGAAAACTGAGAAAGAATATATTTAAAAACATAGGAAGAATGGGATCCTGTCCTGTTCTAGTAAGCTTGTGGAATCGATACAGTGGGACTTCAACTCTCAAAAATGTTTTGTACTTGACTATATTGTACTGAAACTTAAAGTTTTCCTCAACATTAGTATGACATATTCTTCCACAAGTGACAATAACAGTGTCTGGGTCATGCTGAGTTGAATATGCACTGGGTATGTAGATACCTTCCACAACTCCAGATTTGCTCAATTTCTTACCAAAACAAGCTCAAATACATTTTCTAGTTATATTTTATGTCATATTTCATCCACGTTTACCTCACTGCAGGAAAAGTGTTAAAGTGGCAGGGGATCTGTTACTGGTTTAAGGAAACATATCAAGAATAAATAGACTTAAGAGCAGTAAAAAAAAAAAAAAAAAAAAAAAAAAAAAAAAAAAAAAAACAACACACCAAAAAACTGGTGCTGTCATATTTTCCAATTATTGGATACACAGCAACATCAACGAATACTTGCTTCTGCACATAATATAACAGCTAAATTGCCTACCAAAACATTAATATATTTCGTAATAGTAAAAATAAATATTAAAATGCTACTTGAGAAAATGCCTGTCTCCTCAAAGGAAAAATCTTACATCCTTTTTTTTTTATGCTTTTTACCACCTTGACAGGCAGCAGTAATATGAAGTGTTGCATGATCAGGAAAATATTAATTCATACTGCCAGGTGAAAGCGGTTCAGGAGCTTGTGACCTTTCACAGAATATCCCGTTCATCAGCACAAGATGATGTAGCCAGTTTTCTTATGTGAAATAAGCTTAATTTTTGAAGAAAGATATAAGAAATAGCTTGCTAGAAAAAAGTCATAAAATGCTTAGCAGAGATTGAAATCCTTTTATGAAACATTGCAGGGGTAAAAAAATCCTCCTCACAAATAAGCAGATTTTATAATGACTATGTGTCTGTGAATACTTAATTTCTAACAGAAATAGAACCTACATATTCTGCTGTCAGTTCTTCCTTTGTATGTAGCACAGTAAGGTGGGACAACCACACTGTACATTTTTCTTGTATATGACAGATAATAAATCCCTACCTGTTTGAACATTTATCCTAACTAAGAATGGGAAGAACAGCTACTCTGAAGCTCACATCAGTCTTTTAATTCAGTTAAATCAAGAACCCCCATCCATCCTAAGCAGTGAAATGAAACAAGGAATTAAACTACAATTTAAACTTATGTTTATGCCTCAGACCTGAACTTGGCAGAATAGAAGTCACTGAAGCTGATCTCTTGAAAGGCCTAGTGTTTTAGATTGAAATGTGTATCATCAAGTAAACTGGAAAAGGAAGTGGGTCTAATCTATAGTTTCAATTTAGGCAGCTTGAATGCTCAAGAAATGCATGTCTGAACATCTACAAATTTGCATTAATAGAAAATTGACTAAATTAACTGAACACATGAAAAAAGAGGAGAGCAAGACAATGCTGAATAATCTGGGGAAAGAGGATGAAATAGAAGAAATGAATCATATATCATTTTATAAGATTATGAAATTAAAACAAACAAACAAAAAACCACCAACAATAAAAAGAAACCTCAAACCAACAAAAGTGTTCTGAATTTAAGAACTGTATAACTGCAGCAGAAAGATCAGAATTTGTAGCAATAAAAGCAAGCAAGTCCTACAAAGACTTACTGGAGGCCATATTTTACCCACCTTTATTTATGCTGGGTAACATCTAAATTTACTGTGTATAAAAAGACCAGAACAAGTTAAGAATCTCTCTGAGCCATTATTAGGAAAATGAAAGTCAGATAAAAAAATAAACTGGGCTTTTTTTTTTTTTTTTTTTTTTTTTTTTTTTTTTTTTTTTTTTTGGTAGCACATGCCAACTTTTCAAATCTGATTTCCAACTGTTAAGGAACTGAAAACAACAGATTTTTGAGCGCTTTTCATATTCAACATTTCACATTCACTGAAAAATAGCAACTTGAGCTTAAAATTCAAAAATGCAAATGACAGCTTTGTTTTAAATATTACAAATAAAAAAAAAACCACAGGGAGAGCATGTATCTTCAACTACACAGAATATGGTGGGATATAGAATTACTAAGAGCCTGAAATGAACTGCCTCATTCTTTCCCTTATCTCTGAAGTCTCCAAGGTAGAGAGCCTAAACCAAACAAGACACCATTTTTGTTAGGATGTTAACCAGAAGAACTTCCATCAGAGTATAAAATCACAAATTCCTAGGTAAAAAGAAAGAGAAATAAAAAGGGACCATGAACCAATCTATGTTCTTTTAAGCATATCCTTTCATCCAGGCTTACCTGAAGTCAACTCAGTGGTTTATTAATTTGCAGAAAACTGTTGTATCCCTTCTGGTTCTTGAGTCTTGTTCTCCATCCTTTTGGAAATATGATGCTCCATATTCCATCCTGTCTAAGTCTCCAGTGTCCCCTCATTTGATTGTCCCACCTTGAGTGTTAGGAGCTGTTCCTCCTTTCAACACACTTGACAACTTCTAAGCACAGTAATCATCCCTCTCCCCTCCCCCAAGATGCCTCCATTTTGTCTGCTCTTAATGGGTCATAATATTCAGACAGCAGACCAATAAACAAAGTGAACGTTCCATCACCTAAAATCAAATTGTATGACTTGAAAGGCCTCTTCTCTGTCTGTCAGATATTACACAGAATATGTCTGCAGAGATAGAATGTTACACATCCTTGAAGATTATTAATGCTGTGGGATGATGCTCTTTACCACAGTCAGTGCAGCATTCCTCCATGAATACTCCTGCTGAGATACATGCAGCTCTATTAGATTCAGAGAGTACATCTGTTTCTCTCTTCCAAAATTCTCCAGGGCTGATATATTTTCTTGAAATGATGTATTTTGGATTTTCTGAGTAAACCCTACAAAATCAATGACAGTCTATTTAGTATACGTATTGAATCAGTTTGCAATTAAAGAGTTATTAATTGATATTGTACATTTGCATAATGTTTTCAACTGAAAACCAAGTGTGTCCCTACAAAAATATATTGCTTTTTATACATCATGGAGAGGGAAGTGATTACAGTGCAATCTTGGTCCAATGAATCACAAGAACCACAATGGAGCACAAAGAACCACAGTAAAACAACAACCCTTACTGAATACAGTAAGGATTTTGTCGCAGAATCACAGAATCACAGAATCACAGAATCACAGAATCATAGAATCAGCTGAGTTGGAAGGGGCCCACAAGGATCATTGAGTTCAACACCTCACCCTGCACAAAACCTTCCCCAAGAATCACACCATGGGCCTGAGAGCATTATTCTTGAGCTGTCAGGCTGGTGCTGTGGCTACTTCTCTGGGGAGCTTGTTCCAATGCCTGACAACTCTCTGGGTGAAGAACCTTTTCCTGATATCCAGCCTAAACTTCCGTGACACACCTTCAGGCCATTCCCTCACTGGTCCTGTCACTGGTCACCACAGAGAAGAGATCAGTGCCTGCCCCTCCTTTACCCCTCACAAGGAAGTTGTGGCTGCAATGTCGTCTCCCCTCAGTCTCCTCCTCTCCAGGCTGAACACACCGAGTGACCTGAGCTGCTCCCTCCTACGGCTTCCCTCCAAGGCCCTTCACCATTTCTTTGCACTTCTTTGGACACTCTCATAGTTTAATATCTTTCTGATATTTCTGTGACCAAAACTGCACATAACACTTAAGGTAAGGCTGCACCAGTCATTATCTTCAAAACAGCCACACTATTGCTCCAAGCCTTGGCATCCCCAGACTTACTTTCCAGAAACTAAAACCTTCTGCCTTTCCCCAACAGCTATCAGTTGGATTATGTATGTCCCAATTATCCATGCTGTGAATTATAGCTGGGATTTTGTTTTAGAAATATTTCTGAGGGAATTTTAATTTCTAATATTGTTTGTAAGTAATTCTCTTTAAAAAAAAATAATTTTAGTGCTCGTCTTTTAAAAAGCTGGTTCTCACCATGTTTCGGGTCCAGCAAGTTAATAACATAGTCTCAGACAATTTTAAATCACGCTTATTTATTTGTTAATCTCGAATGACTTCTGAAGAAGGATTAGCTACACTGAAGTTCGAAATTTTAATACCTAGTTGCTTTTCATATGTAGCAGAAAAGCTAGACAGATTTTTCATCAAAGCTAGACATATAAATTTTCTCCATAATATATAGCTCTAAACTATCTCAATTCATTTTCTTGAAGACAAAACATAAGCATATTTAATTCAAAGAATGATAAAATACAAACATAAAACATTATAGGCTTTTAATGAATCTAACATTTATTCTTCATATGAAGTAGAAGCAAACACAAATTTAATTTTTAAATACTTAGTTAAATATCACAATATTTATTATTATAGAGGATTTTGAAACTTTTGTGAAGTTTCATTTATTTTTGGTAGAATGAAACAAGGGTGGATTTTGGCCAGTGACTAAGAATACCATGACAACTAATCCTAATTACTGTGTGTCTGAATTGAAAATGTCTTTGTCCCTGAAATACTGAACTTACTAAGCAATTACACATGTGCTTCTGCACAACACAGAAACCAGCTATTGGTGTTGGACTTGCACTTTTCAGCCTAGTGGACTCTGCCTCCTCTGCAACACTCAGAACCTCTTTGTAGGTGTAAACAAAACATTTGAATTGCTGGGAGGTTCTTGCCAGTTCAGTCACTGAATTATATTTTTACAGCTGGAGGATGAGCGATTATTTCTTGTGGCAAACAAAGTCACTCTATATTTATTTGGTTCCTTCTTTCTTTAAAAGAGGACTGTAATGGTTGTTAACTAAAAAATTAATGATCTCTCTTTTTCTTCTTTCTTTGCTGTCACTCTTGCACACCTGAGTAAGCTGAGATCTATAACTAATTTAGTCTTCTCTCAATTTAGTAAGTTCTAATAAAGTCTAACAATGAAAAATTTGCCTCCTTATTCTCTATGCTTCACTTATGAACAGCTATGGTATACTTTGATTTTGCTTCTCAAAAAGCAGCTGCTGAAAGATATAGCACATGAATCATTACATTACAAGTAATCACATTGTCCCTATTAGATATCTGCACACATTCCTGTGGTAATCCATTTGTCTGTATTGCCAGAGCAGATGTAACATCATTTACAGTTTCTGACTGATAGTTGGAATAAAACAAACACATTTAGAGACAGGCGACTGGGTATTGTTTGAGTAGCATTTGGCTTGGTATCACTTCACAACTCAGTTTTCATGTGCTGTTTTCTCACGGCAGAAGGGCTTGATTATGTGAACTCACATTGATGTCTTCACAGGATCGACAGCTACCCCTCACAGGGCAGCAACCTGAAAGAAAAGAAACTCTGAAATTTAAAGGGGATATTCTAACAACCTTGATGACTACCAAGTGCTTCTTTGAGTCGCATGGCATGTCCTTTACCTCACAACTGTACTTGAATTTCTTACCTGGCATCTCCAGGTTGGCAGCCCAAACTGTCATATCATTTTATATAAGAGAAATAAATATGTCAATATCTTCTGCAACAGACTTCTGACACATCTGTGTCCCATTTTCAACCTTTTCTTAACTTGCTCTTCCTACATAATTTTGACTGTATTTTGAATTTTTTTAGTGTCTGTTTTTGTTATTTTACAGAAAAAACACTCATGTTGCTGCACCTTTATACTACTAATTAAATAAATGCTAGTGCTCTATCCTCATTTATAACACCACATGACAACTTCAGCTAAGGAAATATAAAAAATAAAGCTTTTTCTGGTCCCCTGTGTCTTTCAGTTAGAAAAACAAGTATCTGTTTTCTTTGAAGGAAATACTGTATTACCATTCTGTGGTCCCAATCCAGAAAAATACTTTGAAATAAGAATAAACACAAAATAGTCTTAATTAAGAAACTAGGATTAATTATGTGTTTAAAGTCACATGAGTACATATGTACATTTGCGGGGGGAGGAAGATGGGATGCTTAAAGACCTATTTCTGAAATTATAATTTCCACTGTTTCTGAGGCAAGATCAGTCTTACTTCTAAAGTGGTTTTGAATTGACATATTTTTCTGCTAAAATATAATGTCAGAAAATACAAAAACAAATGTGCAGCAAGAAACAAAGAAGCCAGTATCTGCTGCAATGCAACAAGTTTACTCTGAAAACAATCAAGTGATATTTTTATTTTGCAAGGGTTACAAGCTGTTAATATCATTCATAACTTCATGCTGGTAGCTTTGCAAAACAAAGAGGCTTAGTACAAATGACCCCTGAGGCTTTCAAGATGCTGGTTCTAAAATTATGGTAATCTTGTCTATATTTTGATATTGGTTCACAAAAAAAGTCCCTTATGGATGATAGCTTTGGCAGAACAATGACACAATAATTTGTAGTAAGCTGCATACTTGCTATAAGATAAAATAATGCCTGTATAACAGGTAATGAGATTAAGCAAGAACAGAGATGTCCTTAAAATAAAAAATCAAAATGTCACCCTGAAGTGTCAGTGGAAATTCAGGGAGTGCAGATTTACAGTGGATTCCATGTCAAAACCAGCTTTTAAATGCAAATAGCTTAAGGATTAATAAGGTCTGGGACAACAAGTTGTGACTATATCCATGTAGTTTATATATTGCCAGAGTTTTAAGCTGACAGTAATGTCTTTGGGCTAGGGTGGGGATCTCTCAGTAGATACAACTAAATCATACTTGTTAAATTACTTTATAAATCACACAACCAGCACAACTGAGATGAAGATTTCATTTATGTTTCAGCTTTTTTTGACATTCTAAAGGTGGAGAGAAAATAAAACCAGCCATTATAACAATGTAGAGTTCTGACATTTATACCAAAAGCTCTTAGATTTGCATTTTCTTACATTGTAGCAGTGGAAGACTAAAGCATACATAAATAATTAAAAACCTACAGTGTCATCAAAAAGAGCAGATCAAGTGACAGTCATATGTATAGACAACTGATAAAGCTCCTACCATTGCTCACTTCCTCACAAATGGACTCAAAGGAGACAAAATATCATTTTATGTCAGGGAATAATAGTTTTACTGTGACAGTACTTAAATCCATCATTTGAATGTAAAATAAACCTAAAAATAAAACTTTATACATGCTCCCTGCTTTTTTATTGATTAAATTTGTTTCGTAGTTTAATAATGACTTATCAGAATCATCCCAACTTTAATTCCACGTGCATTATCTCTTTTTCTGACAAAAATGCTTTTTATAAGAAAATTAGTTTTTAACCTTGCAATGTCAGCTTATTTGTACAAACTAAAAATGTACATTGAGTCTTATTTCTTTCTGTATTTGCAATTCTTATGCTTTACTTTTTTGTGAGTATTTAGATAAAATTCCTCCAGACATCAAAAATCATGCCAGTGAACTATAGCACACATTTAAAATATCAACATGCTTGATGAAGTACAGATTTTTGACAGTAAACATCCAAGTAAAAATAATATAATACAATATTTTTAATAGTAACATTTTTCCATGTGTAATATAAAAAGAAACTAAAAATTAATCTCTCATTTTATAATCTTAAAAGTCATTCCCAGTCCTTCAGCATTCCCTAATGGCTCTTTAGACACCATGCTGGCACAGACTCGTCTAGTCATAAATGCCTTAAGTGAAAACACAAACACCATATATCTATGCCTAAGGTTATGTGTTTCTTATGTTGCTTATGAATGCAATTCTTATAGATAGATATTATTTTTGTACCTAAAAATTGATGCATGCATGTGTCTTGGTTTGGAAAGACAGGTATCTGCCAGGGAAAGCTGGAGTTTCCCTTGGAATGGAGACCCCCTCTAAATTATAATTTTGCAATTAAGGGCTTTCAGGCAAAGATTTGGGAATAGGAGCAAAAGTTCCTTACTAGGAATATTAACAGTACAAATGTAGTAGAAAACAAAACTAAACAAAAAAGCAAACTAACAAACAACAATCCTAGAAAACCCTGACAGAGTCAGAGCTACAACCTGACACCCTGTTGGTCAGGGTGTCGGGAACAGTCCAAAGTGAGTCCTCCTGGAGTGGCAGATGTGGTTCTGTTGGAGCAGAGATGATCCTGTAGAAAAGGGTTTAGTGATGGTGAGAAGGGTCCAGTCTTCCTCCAGGAATCTGATGAGGCCAGATACCTGTGTTCCTACATCTCAGTTTTTATCCAGGTAGGAATGGTTGGCTCCCTCCCACTGGGTGGAGCATCTCACAATGGGAATGATAGAATATGTTGTGCCCTTAGGTGAGCTTTAATGACCCATCAGCAGAAAATATCCCCCTGGAGGGAAGACTGTTGGTGATAAGAGATAAGAAACACTGCCCTGTCTGGTTTTAACAGCTGGCCCATTATCAGAAGGCATCCACCCCCCTCCCCCCAGAGTTACAAGAGATAAAGAAGAACATGTCCCCAACTGCTTTCAACAGATGAAATAGAATACACAGTTTTGGTTCCATAACCCAAGACATTATTTAAAAAAAACCACATAACTAATAATTTGTACTTAAATCTTTGTATGTCAAGACGCAGACTATTCAAAAAACTTCATAGGAAATTTTATTGATGATTTACATAAACAGGAAACAGCATGGAATTACTGTTTCTTCACAGCAAAAAAAATAGATTTCAGGAACAGGATCATCACAGGTAAATAAGGTGATCATGGGTTATTTAATTGCAGGAAACTACTAACGATTTCCATTCAAAAAGTCTCAACTTGCACTGTGAAAGAACTTGTGAAAGAACTCTATTTATAAAGGAAAGTCAATGAACAACAAGAACATTTAGGAAAACAAAGCAGGCTGGAAATGTTCCTTTCAAATGTATTTCAAATGTATTGAAAACAGGTGGGGATACACAAGGACAATGATGTTACCAAATTATTTTCTTGGATGAGAGGTTTGAAAAAAATCCATCTAAGTAGAAGGAGATAATATTATAGTCAGCCTTTAAAAAGATAATTGAGGCATCTCTTTCCTCATTATGGCCTATAAAACTCCAACTGTTGTATCAGCTTACTCCTCAGACAAAACAGGCAGGAAGAGAATGAAATTCACACTGGTTCAAGCCTTTCCATAAGAAATTCAGCCAAATACAATGCCAACACTGCATCATAAATACAAACAAATAAACAATTATTTAAATGAGTGAGATATGTGGTTAGGTGATGGAAGACAAACTGCGTAAATAATCTCTCGGAAGCTTGTTTTTATGAGGTTCAACTTCATAATCAACCAGGAAAGATGGAAAGATTACACTGAGCAAAATCTAAGTGCTCTTAAGTGACCAGCAAGGCCTTGTCGAGAGGAGGCAGTGATAAAGTGGGAGAGCAGCCACAGATGTCTGCAATTGATATAGCCATGGAACATGAGACATAGAAATATGAGGTAATATATAGTGTGCTTTTAGATGTTCCATGGTGTTTGTATAAGGAATGGTGCATACTCAAGGCACATTTCAGGCTATTACAGGTAGCTAGTGCGAGCTTAGTATTTGGACTTGTTTTAAAATATAAAGGTCAACAATACACCCAATTCCCTGTGTTCCCTGCCTTGCAATGTTTATTATGATTAAAGCACCACCTAAGAGTTTCTGTCATTTGCAGAACCTATCACATGTCTTTCCTATGTGAATATTACACAAAAGATAAATTAGCCTAGTAACCTTACCCCATTGTTCTATCCCATTGTTTTTAAAGGTCTAACTGTGCTCAGTCCTTGGGGCATCTACCAAAGAGTGCAATCTTGTGATAAACCAAGTTAGACAGTTCAAACTAACTGAATAACAAAGTATGCTGAATATTGTTATTACCTTAAAGAATGTTTGATATTCATAGAAATGTTGCTTTAAGTACAGAAAGCATGTGTGCTGAGCTGTCAGTTCCTCGTGACATGCTGTATAATTGTTTAGCTTGATGATTCTACCACATTGGGGTAAAAGGCTTAAAAATACTTAAAATTTTAAAATAGATCATATGTATAATTTTGGAACTATACTTGCTGCATAAATATGCCATCAAAAGGAAATTATTCTGTTTTCTGATTTGACTGTCTCATCTCTTTCTTAAATTCTGCAAGTCAAATTCTAATCAGCTCTTGGGATCAATTGTAGTGTTATGTAAGTCAGTAAGATTCTGAAAATGTCTTGTGTAATTAGCACCAGTTGCACTGTAAAACCAGATCATGAGACCTTTTTCTTCCCTCATAACGTAAAATGGATTGCAATCCAGATTACTTTAGCAGGAATAAAAGCAGTTAGTAACACACTCATTATTTGTGAACAGCTTGACTTTCTCAGTGTGGGAGAAATATATTGAGTAAGGCTTTTCGGCTGTTTGAGGGGTGTTGGTTTGCTTCTTTAATTTTTTGACTGTATAAACTTGACTTTTTAAATCACTGTCATTTGCAGCTATAACTCACGTGATCCTGTAGAGCACCTGGAGCATTTAAAATACTCTTTAACCAACCTATGTACATTGTCCACTTGAAACAGTTGATAAAAATTATTTCGATGTGTCAGCAATCTACAAACTGAAATTACTATACTTTCAGAGAAAATATTTGTTCATATGCTACTGTCACCAAGAGAAGACATTTCCAGAACTTTCAAATGAACCTTAGATATGGACAAATCAATTTCTGATGGATATTGAGTGCTCATTAGTCTCTACTGTAAAAGTATCCAAAGCTGTTACACCTCTCCAGTGACCTCAATTTAGAAGCCGATGCAAGAATATCTTTATACTTTTTACAGGAAAACACACACTCTGGAAGAAAATTGAAGAAAAGTGAGATTATTGATGAGTGTAATTGATTAATGCTGAGAGTGCTAAATGACACCCCTAAGAAATTATGTCTGAGTTTACACAGACCTCTGTCATTTGATTTTCTTGGTGTAGACCAACAGCAGATAAATTGCTTCCGTTTCTAGATTCAGAAAATGAGGAGTTGACTTTTAAAAGTCTCTACCCTCAGTCAGTACTTCAATGTATGTATTGGATTTCCCTCAGGACTGTATCAGAGGGACCTTACCCAATTTCTGCTTAAGCTAGCTGTTCAAAAATAGATACTTGCACACAATTACTTTTTGTGCTTTCCATGTGTACATTCTTTCAGTTTCCTCAGTATCCATGAAGAAATATTCATCTACACATTTGTGGAGAATAAATTCTATCATGTCAGCATTAGAGAATCAAAAAATCAACATAGATTCAAAAATTTCTGTATCACAAAGGATAGGAATCTGCCCACTAAAAATATGTATTTTCATGATGGAAAGAAGTTTAGCTCCCAACCATTATACATAGGTAGCAGTTTATTTCCAATATCTTTGACACAGTTGTCTCTTTTTTTCTCTTTTTTATTTGGAGAAGGTCTTGTCTCAGTAACATGATGCTTCCAAAATATTACCCTGTGCATCCCTTTTGTCCAATTATTGTGTTCTAAATCTTAAAAAGCTTCTGTTCTTTCAGTCAACAGCAATGAGTTCCACAATCTAAGTACCAGTCAAGAGAAATATACAGATATTTTCTTTATTTTTATCAGTTTTGACTTTTCCTGATTTTGCTCAGTTGAAATGCTCTTGTGAAAACACAGCAGCTCTGGTTTGCATCTCTCTTTTTAATATTCCTTTATCATTACAGCATACTGCTTCCTGAAATGGAACATCATCCAATATTTAGGTTTTGTAGTATAAATCTCTTCTTAAATGATGAACTATAAAGCTCAATTTTCAATTGATGCTTTATCTTTCTGAGTCTTTTCTCTCATTCCCATATGGAAGATCTTTTTCTTAAAGCCACCGAGGGCACAACTTAATTGGCTCTGCAATTCAGTTTCAAGAATTCAATTTTTTTTCTGTAGTTTAAGTCTAGACTAACTCTTTCCAGTCACCCGATTCTTTCAACCTACCTGGTTCCCTGTATGCTTACACTGACCACATCTGATCGCACGATCATAATTAGGGTACTTATTTTTATTTTTGAGGAACTATCCTAAAGAACTGTTCTATTCAGATTATGTAATCTCTCTGTATTAGAGAAAATTATGCGCTGGGCTGGAACTCCAGCTTTGGGTTCCCAGCTGGAACCTTTGCTTTGCAAGGTTTCTCAATGCAACATTTTTTTTTTTTTTTTTGTATTTTCACTCTTAGAGTGTGTACAATACTGGAGATATTCCTTCATACTGGATGCTGGTATTTGGAGCCCATCCACACCTAAGAACTCAAAATTTCGCAAAGTTCCAAGTCAGATCTGGACATCAGGCTATTAGTTTCTTGACCTGCATTTGGCAAAAAGGCAGACAACACTCAGTGATTTCATTTAAATAAATCCTAAGTATGTGTTTAAGTATTAAGCCAGGCAAATACCACAATATTATGAATTATGTGCTGAATAGATCCTGGAGCTTTAACTCTTTGATCATCTTTTTCCAGGTAATTGTGCCAGTCCAAACTTCAGACTACATTCCTGTATTATTTTTCTTTTCAGAAACACCATATCACTATATTTCCACATATTTTTTCACATATTTAACCAGAAGCCTGAGCTTAATTAATATGCCATAATCAGGATCTGGTACTACATGTTCAACAGTTTAATAAAATAAAGCTTCTGTCCATTAGGATTTTCAAAATTGTCTAAACTTGGCATTATGATGTGTATATGTCATGTCATCCCCAAAAAACCTTCACAAATCCAATCAAGCCAGTTTATGCATCTTCACAATTCTTTACAAGTTCACTGTTAGATGTAAATAATAAGCTGTGTGGATTTACATCTCTAAAGAGATGTCTCCAGTAATGGTCAAATCCACATTGTGAAATTGTTTGGTTTTAGAAGGTCAAAGTAAGGACTAACGAGAATAGTTAGAACCTTTCCTTGCCTTTTTTCTCCTTTTTCCTTTTTCTTCTTTCCTCCTCATTCCCTTTCCCCTTTCCCCTTTCCCCTTTTCCCTTTCCCCTTTCCTGCTTCCCCTTTCCCCTTTCCCCTCCTGCTTCCCCTTCCCCATCTCCTTTTATACCAGAAAAAAACCAAGAAACAAACCAACCAACCAGCCAGACAAAACCTTACTTTAAAGGTTTCCATTAGGCCAATAATTCTATTAAAACTCACAATGTCTAGGTGCATATCTGGTTGCTGGATAGTCCTATAAGAAAGCATTTGTTTCCCAGCTTCTTGAATTCAGTGCCCCTTCTTTCTCTTCCCCAGTTCAGGTCTGTAGCCTTCTTAGAAGTAACTAATACCTGAAACATTTTTTTTTTGTTTTGTTTGGCTGATTCCCTGCCCTGTTAAGCTGTAGGTTAAGGAGGAAGATAACAGCGAGTTAAATTTCCACTTTAAAAAAGAAAACAAGTTATGGCAAATACAAGTAACTAGAATTTACTTAAGGTAATATAATAAAACATCTGAAACTGGGAATATAAATTCATATGCCTTTGAGCTAATAAATTTCTAATCATAGCGAATATGAAATTTTCTTTTTTTAAAAGCTACTTTCATCTATTAACTCTAATTTTTATAATATGAATATGTAGCCTCATTTTGTATATTGCATATACATAATGGTATCTATAATGGCGTATTTTAATGTGCTACGCATATTTAGGGACATTATAGGAAAAATATTAGGTATTATTGACACTTTGTTCCAGTGGAAAAAAAAACGAAGAGTAATAAAAATATAAGTGCTAAAGGAATAATGAGTGTAGTTTGCACTAACAAAATAATCTTAAAAATTATTGAGTCAGCTGTACACAGCTTTAAATGAGGTTAAATCAAATGGGTGGGAAAAAAACCCCAAAACTCACGGTGTGGGAGAATGCATTTTGTTTCTATACATAAATTGGTCTAGCTATGTTAATAGTTGGAACGTGTAATTTTTCATTGGAATGGAAATATATTTTTGCCTTTATTATACCATTATTTTTCATATATTCCACCACTCTATTGACAATGAATATGCCATGTGAAGAAAATTAGTTTTGTGTTAACATCACTAACAAAAATCAAAGCCATTACATTTATGTAGAAGTTTCTCATACTTGTGAACATGGATACTGATCCAAGGGACTAACTTCAGATGGAGCTTTGTTTAAGTTGGATAAGGAGGACTGGAACTTATATCCAAGGGACTATGTCATATTAGGGAATTTGTCTTTGAATTCTTCTTAAAATTAAATTATGACCTTTGTTATCCAGTATAATAGTTATGGACATTATATGAGCTATTATTAAATAGCCCCATAATATGCTGTGTCTCATGAATGTTGTATGTTTGAATTTTAAAACTGCCACAGAATATGAAAGCAGTAGTTCATTATTCAGCTCTTTCGACAATGGGGTGTAGGTAATGATGGTTCTGTGTCATGCATTTTCCTACCTGAGTCAAACAACCTTACAGATAAGGAACTTTACTTCTCTGGCAACAGTAAGCATGTGGATTGTATGTGGAAAAGGGAAGACATTTTGTAGAAAAACTGCATTCAGTTTTAGTGCTCAAGCCAACATTCCTGTTTCTCATATTGCTAAGCTCACAGTGGGATAGGCCACCCTTAAGTAAATTTCTCAAGTTGTGAAGAGAAGTTCTGGGTTTGGAAGTAGCTTCAGAATACTAATTCATTATATTCTGTTAAGGGGAAAAACAAACAAACAAACAAACAAAACCCAAACAAACAAAAAACCACACACACAGACGTAATTTTAAAACACCACACGTCATAAGAAATAAATTTCAGTCAGTTTTGCTGAAATCTGGGGCTTATTAGCAGGAATAGGAAAAATAATAGAAGTCAAACTGGGGGAGAGCCTAGAATCTCCTACAAGTTTGCAAACTCTCAGAGCTGCTGAATTATTGCTATGCTATTTCTTATTTTTCTTTTTATTTCACATAATTTTCGTAAACATTCTATCAATGTTCATTGCAAACATGAAGTAAGAGTGATGTTCCATAATAGTTTTCATAATTTTAAAAGGTAAAAAATTTAGTTCTGCAATCATTGTGCAGATTTCCACAAAAGAAAAGGGAAGACTCTTCGTGGTGTGAAACCCTTCTCTTTAATCCTCATTTATAATTGTTTAAGCATATTTTTCTCTTAAAGTCTTATTATGTTGCTGCTCTTTGAATTTACTAGCAGTCAAAATTTTCTCTGGCACCAGTTCTAAATTCCCGTTTAACTGATATTCCTGGTGCTCGTTAGCCACTCAGGCTCAGGACAGGGGTGCTTTTAAAGAGGCCTTTAGGGAGAGTGGCAAACAGGAGCGCGGTGAACAGGGGCATCGCATGGCTGTAAGGGCATGGCAGCTCAAGAGGCAGTTTGAGCAGGCAGGGCAAGCAGGTAGGGCTGAAGGTTTTCTATTGTTTTGAGGTTTTTTTAGTTTTGCAGTTCTGTTGGTTAGTTTTGGGTTTTTTTTAGTAATGGTTTTTACATGATTTAAAATTGCAGATAGTAGAAGTGTGTGAACCCAGGCAGAATCCTCCAAGAAGGGTGTGTCTGGCCAGACCTGTGGGCTTGATATTTCTGGGTCTGATAAATTTTAGCCTGCTAGCAGCTGCTAACTTTTTCCAAGGAAAAGTTCCTCAGGAAAGTTTATTTTCAAAACAATCCTGGTAAACTATCTTTTCTCAAAATAATCTTTCTCCAGGTGGTATTTTGCTTTTTTTAGTTTAACCAATGGAATTGGAGAGGTGTCGTTCCTATTCACCAATCACGTTAAGTCTGTACAAGAACACCTTATAAAAGATAGTAAGAATCAGACAATAAAGCCTTTTTTCTATATTCTTTGCCTTCTGAAGTACGTGAAGTCTCTCATCTTTCATGTCCTACAGCCACACAGACCCATTCCTGTGAGGAGTGTTTATGCTTATCAGTGGCACCAGAAGGAGTTGTAGAAGTAGTCTGCATGGGGTGTGACAAGTGAATGATTTCCCTTTGTTGGTGGCTGAGCTTAGGGAGGAAGTTGATAGACCAAGGAGTATTAGGGAAGGTGAAAGGGAAAGAGATTGGTGGTGTTCTGCCCTTCCATCCTTAACGGAGGCCCACCAGGAGTCAGAGGACTCCCATGCCTCCCACTGTCAGGAAATAGGAGGACACTTGGTGGATGAAGGGGAGTGGAAATGGGTTCCTGCTCGGGTAGGTAGTGGGAATTCCCCCCAAATCCCATCACCTACCCAGGTGCCACTTCAGAATAGGTATGAGGCCCTGGATCTAGAGGGTCAGTTAGATGATGTGGAAGAAATTGATCAGCCCAGTGAGCTTCCCAGTTATGCCTCATCAGTCAGACAGATTACTTCTGACATTAAAAAGAAAAGAAGAGTAGTTGTCATGGGTGACTGCCTTCTGAGGGGAACAGAGGGCCCTAAAAGTCAACCAGACCCAACCCACAGGGAGGTCTGCTGCCTCCCTGGGGCCCAGGTATGGGATATTACTGAGAGACTCCCTGGGCTGATTCAGCCCTCTGATTATTACCCACTGCTGATACTCCAGGCTGGCAGTGATGAGACTGAAAAGAGAAGTGCTAGGGCAATAAAAATTGGTGGAGCTCATTCAGAGGGCTTTAAACTAGGTTTGAAGGGGGAAGGGGATGCTGCTGGACTATCTAGGGGCAGGCTCAAGGGTGATAAACCTAAGTTAGGGGCAAAGTCACTAATCCAACTGAGGTGCATGTATACTAATGTACCCAGTATGGTAATAAGCAGGAAGAGCTTGAAGCCATGGTGCAACACTGTAACTATGATGTAGTCACTATCACAGAAATGTGGTGGGGCAACTCACATTTCTAAACACCTCCAGGGAGTGACGTTTTGAAAGAATTTAGGAATAAAAAAAAGGATGTATTCTCTCTGGAAGGAGGGTCAGGCTACTCAGGAAGCATTTACGGGGGTTGCTAGGGCATGTAGGAAGAAAATTATGGAGGCCAAAGCTCAATTTGAACTTAATTTGGCAACTTCTGTAAAGGACAATAAATTATATTTTTACAAATATGTTAATGGTAAAAGGAAGGATAAGACCAACCTTTGTTATCTATTGGATGCAGAAGGGAACTTAGTAACTGCAGATGAGAAGGAAGAAGGGCTTAATACCTTTTTGGGTTGGTGCATGGTGTCGGGGAACAGAATGGTCCTCCATATTATCCAGGAGGAGGCAGTCAGAGAAGTGTTGAGTCCTTGAATTTTGACCAACCTGATCTCCTTTTATGACCAAGTGACCTGCCTGGTGGATGCAGGGAAGGCTGTGGATGTTGTCTATTTGGACTCCAGCAAGGCCTTTGACACTGTTTCCCACAGCTCACTCCTAGAAAAGCTGGCAGCCCCTGGCTTGGACAGGAGCACTCTTTGCTGGGTTAGGAACTGTCTGGGTGGCCGAGCCTAGAGAGTGGTGGTGAATGGTGCTGCATCCAGCTGGGGGTCAGTCACCAGTGGTGTCCCTCTGGGGTTTTGCTTAATATTTTTATTGATGACATGGATTGAGGGTATTGAGTCTTTCATAAGCAATTTTGCTGACAACACTCAGCTGGGAGCATGTGTTGATCTGTTGGAAGGTAGGAGGGCTCTGCAGAGAGACCTGGAATGGTTGGATGGATGGGCAGAGTCCAGTAAGATGAGGTTTAATGAGTCTGAGTGCTGAGTCCTGCATTTTGGCCACAATAACCCCCTGCAACATTATAGGCTGGGGACGGTGTGGCTGGACAGTGCCCAGGCAGAAAGGGACCTGGGGGCACTGGTGACAGCAGCTGAACATGAGCCAGCAGTGTGCCCTGGTGGCCAAGAAGGCCAATGGCATCCTGGCCTGGATCAGGAATGGTGTGTCCAGCAGGAGCAGGGAGGTCATTCTCCCCCTGTACTCAGCACTGGTGAGGCCACACCTTGAGTGCTGTGTCCAGCTCTGGCCCCTCAGTTCAGGAAGGACATTGAGATGCTTGAGCACAACCAGAGGAGGCAACAAGGCTGGTGAGGGGCTGGGAACACAAACTCTATGAGGAACGACTGAGGGAGCTGGGGCTGTTTAGCCTGGAGAAAAGGAGACTTAGAGGTGACCTTACTACTCTCTACAACTTCCTGAAGGGTCAGAGGTGACCTTATCACTCTCTACAACTTCCTGAAGGGTGGTTGCAGTCAGTTGGGGGTTGGTCTCCTTCTCCAGGCAACAGCTGACAGAATAAGAGGACACAGTTGTAAGCTGTGCCAAGGGAAATATAGGCTGTATATTAGGAAAAAGTTCTTTACAGAAAGGGTGATAAAGTACTGGAATGGTCTACCTGGGGAGGTGGTGGATTCACCATCTCTGGATGTGTTTAAGAAAAGACTGGATTTGACACTTGGTGCATTGATTTAGTTGAGGTTAGGGTTGGGTTGGACTTGATGATCTTGGAGGTCTGTTCCAACCTAATGATTCTGTGATTCTCTAATCAGTATTTTTTCTTCATATTTCTGTCTGCATTGATATATGGAAACATGATTGTTCTTACATGCATTGAAGACGTTTCCTATTTGTGTCAAACTAGTCCCTTTTTTGATCTTCTCTTGTACTGTCTGATCTTCCCTTTCTTTAGCCTTGTAGAATATGTTCTCATACATGTTTTCTTCTGAATTCTGCTGTATGGAGGAGAAGCCAACAGCTTTACAGAGTGATATTAGAATTTCCCTATCAGTCACACAAATATGCTTTTTAATACAGTGCTTGTTCTGCTTTTCAGGGTATCACAAACACTATTCACAGATATTCTGTGATTCATTAATAAATGAAGGTCTTGCTCTTATAGTTTTTCAATTTAGCCCAGTTTATACACAGCAGTCTTATAATTACTATTTAAGTTCATGATCTATTTAGTATTATTACATTTCATTCCAGTTATAATTTTCAGTTTCTTTGCACCATCCTATGCATTACCTACATTGATATTCTATAGTGTGGGCAGTACCTTAGCAATCATGTGTCATCAGCACATTTTTATTACTTGTTACAAGGTCATTAATGAAATTAAAATATTAAGTAAGACTGATCCCAAGAACAATCAATGAATGATTCTCTCTAACCTTTTCAGTACCATTTATTATCTTCTCCACACAGCCAGTTTCTTAGATCTTTTTTTTTTCTCTTTTCACCTATCTTGTTATGAAGCACCAGCAGACTTCCTTTACAGAACTTCAGGCACAGAACCTTGTTTACCTAGAAACTTATAATCAGAAAAACCTGTATATTTGTCACATTCTAGCCAAGAAAACTCATATTTAGTTTCTGTTCTGTTCTCCTCTTGATCTGTATTGACTAAAGTATGCTCTTCAGTTCTTTCTCAAGTATCTGTTTTCAGCATCTACTTTTACCTCATGGTCAGGTTGTTTTCTTACACTCGGCTCTCATTTTCTGCCCAGCAATTTTGTGACCTTCCTGGTAAGAACTGTTGAGAAAATAGCACTGAAATCAGCCTCTCATCCCTTTTATGACTTTAAATCTGCACTTGAACTTCATAGTTGTTTCAACCATACATTTAATCTTTATCTACCTAAGTTTTCTCAACATTATCATCAACAAGATACTAAGTTACTTCTTAAGCTTAATTAAGATTCTATGCCCTTAGTATCCTTCTGTTTGACTCATCATCAGTGTTTCATCAGTAGTCTTGATAATCTTTTCTTCACAGTTCTCAGCTTTGATGAAGAGCATGGAATATCCCCCTCCCACTTCAAAATCTTGTACAAATCCTTCTGCATTCTGTTCTCTGGTTGTTTCATTCATGAACCTTTTAACTTCTGTTTCTTTATTGAATTAAATAGTCACCCTTTCAGAACATTTATCAATGACCTGGTGCCTTTTTTCCAAGTGACCTCTCTAGACACACAAAAATGCTTACCTTTCTCACATAGTTGCGCCAATACTATTCCATTAAAAAGAAAAAAATAAACCAAAAAAAACACACCACACCTGCTGCCAGCAAAGACCGTGGCACATCCCTGTATTCTAATACTTACCTAGCTTATTTATTTATTTATGTCAGACAGGAAACCAACCTAAACTGAATGATTAGCAGAAAAATGTCAGAGGTTTTTTGACACAAAATTTATAGGAATTATATCTCTCTTTTGTGAATGCACGCCTAGAAGCAGGAAAAGTTTTTTTCCACTTCCAGATATAACAAGCTCTTCCATCCCTGAAGTCACCATCCAACATGTGTTCACTCATGTTTATTTTCTGTCCATATCTCTTCCTATGGAATAGTAGGAAGAGAGACCTCTGAAGGGTCTCTGTGAAGATCCTGTTGATTTGCACTTCATTTCAGATGGCATACTGCCTACTCCTGAACTTTGGTTTTTCATCTGTCACCCTACTGAGGTGGATCTGTCAGCCTAGCATGTCATCCAACAGTAAAAGCTACACTAGGTGTTTTACCCTTAGAATTAAACTTTCAATATGTGAGTGTATTATCTTGTTAATAGGTGAGTCATTTTCCACTCCACAATTACTGGTTTCTCATATCACATCTGCTCTCATTTCCTTATTTTTAGCTTTTCCATCCTTAAACATTTACATTTCTAAAGAAGTGCTTAGTCTGTGTGCATGGGTCTATTCTGGTTCCTGATCCAGATATTTAGCATGGAATTATACTGTGCTAGGCTATACTACACTATGCCTATTTTCCCCTAGAATCACAGTCTCATAAAACATGACCTTAAATCTTATCCTAGACAGCAAATTTGTCTAGGTCATTGGCTGTTATCCATTCAGGAACACTAAAGTACTCATTTTTCTTGCTGTCTCATTTCATACATTGCACTTCAGACAATGTCCATAACAAACTGCTATGAAAACAGGGACAGATAAGCCACAAAAATGGGAGCTAATCCGTTCTGTTCTTGAATCAATGACTGGTTTAGAGGATGAATCATTTGACTTCTCTGAACATTTATTCATCATCAATAAGTTGTGAAAAGTACTTCTCTTTCAGGAAAATTATGCTCTGAAATATATTGTGTGTCTAAATTGTCTAAAACTACCACATCTGCACTCACAAAAACAGTCCAAGAAAAACCAAAAAGAAGAGGAAAAACTTGGGAAGCAGTGATTAATTTCCTTACATTCATAACTGAGGAGATTGTAAATACCCCATGCCTCTTCAAGTTTTACTGGGAAAAAAAAAGGAAAGCAACAAGGCAAAGTTTTATATGGAAAAACATACCTGAGATGTACAGTACAATTTTTATCATCCAAAATATTGACGAGAAGATCACAGAATCAATTAGGTTGGAAAAGATCTCTGAGATCATCAAGTCCAGGCTATGACAGAGCACCATCATGTCAATAGACCATGGCCCTGAGTGCAACGTCCAGTCATTTCTAAACACCTCCAGGGACTGTGACTCCACCACCTCCCTGGGCAGCCCACCCCAGTGCCCAATTACCCTTTCTGTGAAGAACTTCTTCCTGATGTCCAGCTTAAACCTTCCTTGGTGCCATTTAAGACTGTGTCCTCTCATCTTACTGCTGGTTGCCTAGGAGAAGAGACCGACCCTCACCTGGCTACCCCCTCCTTTCAGGTGTTTGTAACGAGTGATAAGATCTTTCACAGAAGCACAGTCTGTGAAAAAGAAACAGAAAACTTTGAGTAGGCAAAAGATGAAGTCAAAGGATCTTTAGTTTGTTACCAACTTTTTTTAACCATTGATAACTAATGATAACTCAAGTAAGTTTTAGCTGTTGGTTGGCAGCTTGTACAGATTCAAGGCCACTTCTGCCTCTCACCACACCCCACCAGGGAGCAGGCTGGGGATGCACAAGCAGTTGGGAGGGGACACAGTTTGGACAGTTGATCAGAGGGACATTTCATACCATATGGTACCATGCTCAACAGATAAAAACTGTTGGGGAGCAGAAAGAATGAGAGAATGTTCAGAGTCATAGAAAATTTCTTTACAAGTTATCATTACATGTGATGGAGTCCTGCTTTCCTGGGGATGGTTGAATACCCACCTGCACATGCAAAGCAGTAAGGGAATTCTTTATTTTGATTTGCTTGTGTGCACGGCTTTTGCTTTATCTGTGAAATTGTCTATCTCAAGCCACGAGTTTTCTGAGTTTTACTCTCCTGATTCTCTCCCCCATCCCAGCCTAGAGGAGTGAGCAAGTGGCTCTGTGGGGCTCAGTTGCCAGCTGGGGTTAAACCATGACACATGCTTGCACGTTTTCTTGTGCCAATACACAGAATGCATGGTCAAGCCCTCTGAAATTTATTCCTTCAAATTTCAACTAAGTGTGAGGAAAAAGCAGCTTTCAGTTTTGGAAGCCCTTGATTTTTTTTTCTTTAAAACTAGCTAGAACTATGAAGTTGTTAGCAGCATAACATGGTGCTATTTTTGTTTATTTAATTCAAAGAATAATAAGATAAATATAATGTAGATAACAATAAAAATTTAAATAATAATTAATGAGAAAAAGTATATTTCAGTGTCAGGCAACCTTAATTGGACTTCAGAACTGATGAAACTTCATGTTTCATCAGTACTTTTGTTGTGTACAAAGTACATAACGTACTTTTGTTAATGAAATAACCAAGTAGTATAAGCTGGTGATATACAGGCAAGCAGAATTAAGAAAAGCTTTATCCTAAAGGATTAGTTTCTTCCCTCCTCCACGTATTTTTACTACCTGGCAATTTTTGAAGCAAAGTGCTAGATGTGAAGCAGGAGCAATCTGCATAATTTGTGTGAGAAAGCAGCATAACATCATTTTTATGAAACTTTGAGAACCAGAGGGAAAAATAAGGTACAAAACAGACTCAAAACGTGAAATAGAAATCACATTTCTTCATGTAATGTTTCAGGCTTTGATATGCCTCATGTTTTTAAAGAACCATTTATCCCAGTGCAAGACTCTGGGAACCCATTTAATCATAATTTTCACTTCAGTCCATCATAGTTTGTAATGAGGGAGTAAAAACTGGCCTTGCACTTCTCTGCTGCTCAGTGTTAGAGAGTATCTAAATTTCTGTATAAAATTATGTGCCATTTGAAAATTGCAAATGAAAGAATGTAAATTAATTTCTCTTATCCAAGCAATGAATCATAGCCAATTCCAAGAAAATAAAACTGAGCACCAGTGGAACGTTTTGAAAGTGAGGAAACCATCTTGATTATTTGTGCTCACCAAAATCAAGGACTCTAATAATTTCACCATGTCAATGCATTGAGTCTATACATAAGTGTGTGTGTGCGTAGTTGCCAATTAAAAGAAATTGCTACATACAAAGAATTGCATGTGTTAAAATTTAGACTTGGTTCATGGCCATCATGAACCTCTTGCAGGATGTTTCCTTACTGTTGCCTTTAAAATCCACATATGCAACTACTGACCAAGTTGACAAGCATTTTTAATTCTCAAAACCTTTACATTCCAATTTCATTAAGAATATCTTTGGAACACAAAGTGGTGACTCAGTTTCTTTGCAACCAAACTTCTACATCCAACAGCATAGATTTAATTGGGTATTCCCTTTGAGAAATCTGGAATTTTAAACCAAAACTCACATCACGGTTTTTAGTTCCCCAGAAACAGAACACATAAACCAAAATGCAGCAGAGGACTAGTATAATTTTTAAGAGACATTGAAACCTTCTATATTCATCAAACTCTTCCTATAATTTTAGTCTTAAATTAAATCTAAACAGAACAGAGGGAGACATAAATATTGGAAATATTTAAAGAGCAAATGCTTTATTTGAAGAAACAAAATAGGTAATGATAAAATATTTCTTTTCTACAACATTCCCTGAGTAGTAAAAGCCTTCACATTCTGCACAAAGAATAAAAGGAACTGGTATGCTATTTAATTCCAGAGACTCCATAATCTCTATATTTTTTTCCTTTTTAAATATGCTAGAAAAGCTGAAGTCAAAACCTAAATAAAGATTGTTCTCCATCGTGTTTGCCCATATGCCCATTTGCTTCTTTTAGCTCTTAGAATCTTGCATATATTACTTGGATTAGACCTGGAAAGGCAATAAAAAAAATAGTACGGGCACAGAAGATCAAAGTTCAGGATATACATGATGGCATTTCCTGTTAAAATGGATTAAACTTCAGTTTCAGCTGCTTTCAAAGATTGAAAATTAGTTCAACTGCAATATTAGTATTGTATTGCTTTCACATTGTGCAATGTTATCCATGTCGAGAATGATGTTTTTAGTCATAAAATATGCTTGGAAATACCTCAGTTGAAGGGAACACTGATTTTGCCCTATAATACACATTTGCAGGGAGATTTTTTTAAGGTTTTTCAAACAGTTGATAATTTTACTAAAGGGAGATTGAGGACAAAAGATGCTTTTGAGAAGAGATTACTTTGACAGCTAATTCATAGTGTAGGGAGGAGATTGGTGTCTTTGCAAAGGAGAGATTTAAGAAGGTGTGATAGGATTTTTTAGAGGAAAAGGGGCTTTCTTTAACTTTCTGGAGAGAGAAGAGGTCTTTAAACCTACAGATTATAAATGAACTGCAGTTCTTTGGTTATCCAAGGAAGTCAGTGACTAGTCATTATTCATCTTGGGCATGATACTTGTATTACTTTCTACAAAATGCTTTTTATTCTTTAATTCTCATTTTCATTTGCCTAATAGCTGAAGGATGAGTAACAATATGAATTTCATGTAAAACTTCTTATGCAAATCTTTAATTTTTGGAACTATTTTATAAAATGTTCATAAATCTAATTCCAGAGAGTCTTATATAATCTCACTAAATCATACACAGAAAACACCAGTCAAACAAAAGGAGTAAGAGTTCAAGCATATATGAGGTATATATGTAAAATTAAAAAAAGGAATTAAAAGAAGGAATACGTAAAGAACATGAAAACAACTGTTTGTCTACAGCAAGACTTTGTCTCATTTCTCCCAAGTAACCATTTATGTGCAGTTTGGCAGTCCCATGAGCCGACGCTCTAACTGTACAAGTGCCTTAAAATATTTCTTTAGTAGTTCACATGCTGTTTAAGAAAGTGGCACTCTGTGGAAACATAGCCTGGAAATAACATGAAATAGTTCCCTTTTCCTACCTTTCAAAATTAAATTATTCAGCTAAACAAAGCAAAATCCCCCCAAAAAACAGACCATAGGCATAAAATAAAAACTAGTACTAAATCCAATACTATTCATCTTTGAACATTACAATTGTGATAGATTCATTAGCTGCAGGGTAGCTGGGCAGAGAGAAGCATACTTTTTTTATATGTTTCAGCAGTATATTTAACTTTTTTTTCAATAATAAAGGCTTTTTATTAGACAAATTTTATTTTTCTCCCTTTGTAGAATCATGAAAGCCTACTGATACGATTTATTTCAACAAAATTTGATTTGAGCTATTCAGAAAGTCTGGTATATACAAATTTAGATAGGATTAGAGACTTCAGCCTCAGATGGATATTGTCTAACTATTCAGCTTTTTTTTTCTTTTACTTTTCTTTTCCTCCTCTATGTATTTTTCCAAATTTTTTTCTACTTAAATTAAAGAGAAAGAAAGAACTCTCTGACTGGATGAGTCAATGTTGTTTTGCAACCAGTGGTTTAGTACTTGACTTCTGAAAATACTTTAACAGACATTTCTGATGACACTGGGACAAGCTTCATCCATATTTTCCTTTCTAAGGAATGTTTAGCATCCAAATTCTGTGCGGTTTTAGTTGGGTGTTTTGTTTGTTTGTTTGGGTTTGGTTTGGTTTGGGTTTGGTTTTTTTTTTTTTTGGTTGTTGTGGTTGTTGTTGTTTTCGTAGTCTTTTGTTTTTGTTTTTTGTGAGTTTGTTGGTTGGTTGGATGGTTGGTTGGTTTTTTTGGTTTTGTTTTTGGTTTTGTCGTTGTGGTTGTGGTTTGGCTTGATTTGATTTTCCCTGGTAAACTAGCCCTACTAATTTATTCAATAAGTACCCTAGCTAGCAGCAGACTGGTTGTATGTTTTTTTGCTTTGTTTTGATTTTTTTTTAATCAAGCACCAAAAAAGAATTTTGTCTGATGAGGAAAATGGTAAATGATGGAAATGGTAAATATTCAGCTAGTAATGAACAAATTAAAACTTATAAACAGTATAAAAATAAAATTTGGTATCAAAAAGTAATTCTTCCTTAGTAGCTTTTCATAAAACCAGCAGTATTTCAGTGATTCTAATTCAATTTCTCTCCTTAGTGTCAGAGGAGGAGAAGATTTTGCAAAATACAAAATTAGAAAACTTATTTTGTATTTTTTTTCCTGGAAAAACTCTGAAAAAAGTATTTATTCTTCCCTTGAGCTTACAGTGTCAAACTTTCCTGTCTGAAGAATAAATGTCATTGCTGAGCATCCTCTCCCTTAACAAGGTCTCATTAATAGCTTGCTATTCTTTCTCTTCATGGCTAGAAAAAAACCAGCTCCCATGGAGTCCTCCCTCTGTCTTCCAGATCAGAAAGACCCAATTGCAATAACATGTGCATAATCACTTGTATAATAAGGGAGTGATGTCTTATGTGTTCTTCTTAATAAGTTCCATTATTTTCTGTAATGACACTGGCAACAAAATGTATAAATTAACATTTGGAACCTTAGGATGTGATCTCAAGTATAAAGAAGAATAATGAAATCCTACATAAAGAATTCAATGTTGGTGTTTGAAGTTGAAGGTATTTAAAATTCCAAATGGAAGAAATGTACTTAGGAATTTAATTTCAGGTTTTCAGGCATCAAGGTTATCTTTCATAGACTGAGCACTTAATTCAAACATGAAGCCAAGGCTGAAGTCTCTGGGGCTTATGAGCTACCTAATTAAGATTTTCATGAAAAGTCTAATACTGTGTTAGCATTTAGTATAAAGCTGATGAACTACTTCCAGTAGTTGTGGCAACAGTTAAGAGCCTTTGCACACCTAGAAAGGAAATGTATCATCATATCATCTTGCTTAAAGATGCAAAATATTCTTAAATGCTAGTGATGTGGCAAGTTATAGAAATCAGAAGTACAAAGAAATTTTTCCACTGTATGAAAAAATTCAGTGAAAAAATAGTGTAAGAACACTCTTTCTTTCAGAAGAAGAAACAATTTCTTTCAGAATGGTGATTCATGAATACAACCCACTGTATCCTGTAGTAGGACAACCACCACGTACCTGGGTAGATAGATTAAGCATTTTGCTTGTAGTGATAACCTCTCTTCTGTGTCTTGAGATCTGGAAAATTTCTTCCAATGAGGTATCATCAGGTAGGCTTCACACTCTAGTGAGTGACTAATGCACATACAGTTATGTGTGTGCTCTGTGTATATGTACAAATGCAGATAGATGAGGAGGGGGAATTTTCCTTAGGTATCTGTAGCACTATAATGGCAAAAACAGTACATTGCATTTTTTAAATAAACTGACATATTTTGTTATTTATACAACCTTTCACTCCAAATTCACATATTTCTCTCCTTCAAACCATTGTTCTCTTTTGAATATGTCTTATATTGTTTTCTCTAAATAATTTTGCTGCTGTCATATACCTGTTTTCACTGTGTCATTTAATTACTTGAAAAATCCATTTATTTAATCCTGCATATAGAATTCTTAACTATGAATATTATCCTTTAATTGAAGCCTACAGCGTCCAGTTTGTCAGCATGCATAGATTCACCAAACTCAGCAGACTTGAAATTTAAAATTTCAGTACCATCTAAAAAAATTTCATGTCCCTGAAATTCACTCTGTTGGTATCTGAAGTTTTTTCAGGCAAAACTTCCTCTAATGTTGCTAATCCTAGAATCAATCCTTGTGTCCAATATGGTGATTACATTTTAATCTTTCTCTGAGGGAAGAATCCAACTGCCTTCTATTCTAGATTTAAGGAGGATTCTGAATTGCATGTAGGTGAGAGGAAAGGCACATTGAACTGTAAAAAGGATCTGGTTTTTTGTCCTAAATCGTAGCAACCAAGTCCCTTTTTTTTGTCTGTTTTGTTTGTGGGGGGCTTTTTTGTTTGTTTGTGGGCTTTTTTAATTGGTTTTAATTTTTTAATTTTTTAATTGGTTTTTTATCTCCTGAAACATCTCCTGAAATAGTCGACCTCATAGGTTAGAAAACACCATATTGAAAATTGAACTGAACTGAGCAGGTTTCACCACCAAAAAATACTACTGAGTTCCCCTCCCTGCAAGGATTTCAACAGAGCCTGGCTGAGGTGTCCCCACTCTGCTCCATCCTCCATTCCATCCTCCTTAGAAAGAGCTATGGTTGCAGATTGTGGGTATGGGGAGTCATTGTGGAAGAGCTTTTGAGCTGCCAACTGCATCCTATCCAGGGAGCAAAAACTGTATTTTACCCTATAATTTCTGTACCATTATTGTCTCTATTAGTATGTGAATATAGCTCCTCAGTTTCTTCTGATTTTACCCCCAGTCATCTTTACGCATCCACCATACTGGTTCATAGTATTTTGTCCCTGATAAAAGTATTATCAATTTAAAATGTGAACTATGAAATTATCTAGTTGCTCAAGACTGAAGGATTTGCAATTGAGAACTCCTGGAAATAAAATTCTAGCACTAAACTTGGGTCAGCTTATTTTCAAATGCAGGAAGATTGTTTATCCCAGACTGCAGCTACAGACAGATAAATTTTCAGAACAAGTAGACAAAACTTCAAAATCCTCACAAGGACAGGAGGCATTCTAAGTTTTTCCTTTATTCAGTGTAGTATAACAACATTCATATCTGTTGATTGCATAAGACCATGCTGAAATTTCTTCAGAAATACAGAAGATGTGGCAAAACTCACATCGTTGTTCTTCTAAAACCGCAGGCTCTCTATAAAGCTTTGGTACAACCGTACATTCTAGAGACACAGTTAAAGTCATACTAATTACTATATAATAACTGCAATAATTACAAAGATAATTAGCGGAAAATTTTCTTCTTCTAGCACATTATATATATTATGTAGTTTCCACAATGTACAAAATCCTATTTTCAATCCATTGAGAATATATTTCTCTAGGTATTTAAAATCCATAAATAGTATTCTCACAGCTTCTTCTAGTATCCTTCTACTCACATTCTGATGTACATTCCTTTATTTTTATTATATATCTAAAGCTGATGTGATGTTTTCCTTGTTGGAAGAAAATGCTCCTTATATTCATGCTAAAATTAGTGATTTATGTGTGATTTAAAGGTTCAAATCTTGCCTTTGATGAAATTTATTATTAGGCATTTATATTTGCATGTTTTCTATCAATATTTGCCCAGGAAATAATAGAAGTCAAAAGAAATAAAAGAAAAAAGATAAAGGATGTTTAAAGACGGTTATTGTTATTAAAAAGTGAAATAATTGGTTCACTATTTTCTTGCTTCATCTCAAAGCTCATATTAAGCCTTGGTCTTAAATCAGCAGGAATAGACAATTTTTAATGCACGTTTAAGGAACTGTAATTTTTACCATAAAAAAAGTCACTGTTTGATAAGAAATTTATAAGGTTTCACCTAAAAATCACTGTTTATCTGATTTCTATCTCTAAATAAAGCAGAAAAAAACCCAGTATTTTAAAATAAAAATTAAGATTTAATTAATTTATCAGCTTTTTTGTATTGCTTCATTATCTAAATTTTAGATTCACTGATATATTCTCATGGGTAGTTATTTCAATAAATATGATCTGAAATGTCACTCAAAAACCAAATAAAAATCCTAAAATTAAGAAATAGAACCTAATTAACCTTCAGCATAATGTCAATACATTTCATATTTTCTTTATTCAACACCAGAAATGTTAAAACATGACATCATGTCTGAGAAAATGTCACAGTAGGCAAAAAAGATTCCTTGGCCAGTTAAAATTAGTCTCTGAGGTGATAGCAGTATTGCTGGCATCATCAGTATCAGAAAATGTAATTGTCTAAATATGTGCAGAGAAGATTTATTTTACTTTGAAGTAGAAAAAAAAAAGGGGGGGGAACCCTCAAACTAAAAAAAAAAGTGTTTATTAAACAGTATATGATATTGAACACTGTGATATGAAAGCATACCTGCTCCAAAAGGCACATGGTATGGGGTAGTAGATTAGGAAAGATCAGTCTTTTCTGATAAGCTCCCTATGGCGTGGCTGGTAGAAAAAAGTCTTAGAAAAACCCAGTAGAAAATTACCAGCATCTATCACAGTGAGAGTAAAATATAACAAAAGCCTGTTAAAGCTGTCAGAAAGAACAAACAATTCTTGATCTATAGTAGTTAAAAGAAGTCTATAAACAAAGTAGGTTTTATTTTCATTTCAAACAGTCCTGTGATCAGACTGAAGTGAGATAGCAGCTGCTTAAATAGAGTTAACAAGCCAGATACTTCAAACTCAGTAAAATGCTACTGTATGGGATGGTGGGGCAGTTTGTTTTTAACAAAAGTCAGCTTTCTGGCTACAAGCAATATGTGTTATCAGAACTTCCACTTGCAATTTCACGAAGAAGGGATTGTTGACACTGAGGGTGAGGAAGCAACACATTTCAGGTTAAAACTGGGGTATAAATGGGCTATGAGTTTGTCTGGTGACTCCTCTGTCACCAATATTTTCAGAAGACCCTACTCATTTTTATTTGAAATTTGCTAAAAATGGGTGCTGAACTACTGAAGTTTGTGAATAAATATATAAGGATACTTACAAACTACAATAGTTCTCAGTCAATCAAAACTGCTAAAATTTCCCATCTGTTACTGAATTATCACAGAGGAATAGAAACATCCCCTGCTTTTCCACTGGCCAAATCATATTAAGCAGTTTATAACCAGAGACTGAAGGATGATCTGCAAAAATATGAGAAAATTCACTTCCTTAATCTCCAGTTTCAATGGTATAACAATAAGCATAACTTTAGGGAGTTTTATTTTCAGGCTGGAAATAATTCAGTTTTGGAGAAACAAGCCATACAGGAAAAAGAGAGGTAAAAGGACACAGAGACTAAATTAGAATCTTGGACTATTTTTTAACTACTAGGTTCATTATTTAACTACTAAGCTACCATGGCACTAGTAAAACCGCTATTTCAAGCTCTTGTTCTTAAAAGAGTAAGTTTCTTAGCCCATCACAGTGCTTGCTTTTTTTTTTTTTTTGGTCTCTGTCTTGCACCACACCTAATTCCAGAAAATCTGCCTCCACTATGACTGTTTGTGGGCTACTGTAATGTGTTCAAATATTATACCTACAAGTACCATAAAAAACTCTCTGAGATAATCAATAAATCAATGTTGAGAATAGCTTGAGTAATGTACAACAGATGAGGCATGGGTCCATAACTGAACTAAGAAAAGAGCATTAGCTATCAAAGAAAAGAACACTCAAACACTCCCTCAAAAGAAGTGAGAAAGGCAATATAGTACATGACGGGTTTGGGGGTTTTTTGGTGTTTTTTTTTTTTTTTTGTTGTCTTTTTTTTTGTTTTGTTTTGTTTTTGGGTTTTTTTTGTTGTTTTTTTTTTGTTTGTTTGTTTGTTTGTTTTTTAGGTTTTTTTTAGTTTTTTTGTTTTCTTTTCTTTCTTTTTTTTTCTTTTTTTTTTTTTTTTTTTTAAGGAGTGAAAGGGATTAAGAAAGCAAGCTTAATTCTAGCATTCCCTGATTTTTGATAGCTTAACTTTGTAGCCTTCACCATGTGCTTCATGCAGCAGTTTGAGTACAGCATATAATGTCTTTTGACATGTATAAACATTCTTATGATTAGTAGTCACAGGGTTTATTTATTGTCATGAATTGTGTCCAATCCAATTTGGTTTCATATTGTCCAATTTCCAAGTATCTTTCACTGCAAAGAGAATTTTGGAAATCTTTAAATGTTAGGGGCTCAGTTGAAATAGGCTGCCTTGGCAAACTCACTGAAACATATCTGTCAAGCACAGCAAAGGCCTTGTAAAATGCTCCACTGCTGTAGGCCATAGAAAGGAGCTATAATAAACTCTGACCCATAAAAAGTCATGTAAACATTATAACCTGTTTTTACTAGCCTTTTAAGTGCCAGGAGCAATTGATCTTATATGGCTTAGGTCTTTCTAACTTCCCAGTCTCCATGAGCACCTAGGATCCTACATGGGTGTTCAAGTGCCTCTGGCTTTGGAAGCCTAAAATAGGAACAGATACCATGCTATCAGCTATTTAGTTATTCATTTCAGACAGATGTTTGATATTTTCAACAGAAAATATTTTCAAATGAAGCACCTACACAAATCAACTGTTTCAGTATTGTTAATCAAAATAAATGTCCATGCAATCTCGAGCTGTTTCCCTCAATTGCTGCATCTGTCATACTGGAAAGAATGAACAGGGGGGAAAAAAATGGAAAAAGAGAAGAAAAAAAATATTTTAAATTTAGAGTAACAGTGTCCTTGCCTTAGGGCTCTCTGATCATGACAGCTTCCCTAAGGTTCAGCGTTACTGTTTGTTTTCAGAAAAATGCTACAAACCTTAGTCCTCAGGGGAAACTGAAGTTCACTTTAATGCATTTCAATGGCATTTTTGCCTGAGTAATAGCTGAAGGATTTAGCTCACTGCTAACTTCACGAACAAATAACGTGAATTTTACAGCTTTTGATTTCTGCCAAATTCTTTCCCCATTAAATTGCTGTGGGAAATCAGCCATACAATTAAAACCTATTTTATGCCTTCAATAATGTTAATGAAGCAATTGTGGATTTCAGAATTTTATATATGTGTGTGCATATATGTATTTTGTCATCACTGCAGCAGCTGCTGTTGGCCTCAAACATCTCTTAAATACATAGACTTAGCAATGGAGGTGTACGTGACTCTGCTGGTTATTAAACCTCATTAAAAAAGCCCAAAAGCTCTTCCCTATACAGATGGTTGCCATAACATGCAGAAATTTGCTACTTATTAATATATGCACTCCATTCCTTTCGTTCTGGTTAAAGAAAATTAAAAATATAGATGTAATGAGGAGGTAGTTTTTGAAATTTGAAGCTGGTTTCCAGACAGTTTATCTTTCCCAACAGGGTATTTTTTGAGGCCACATCTGAAGGTAAGATAATTTTACACGCTAGTGTCTGGACCTGGATCTAAATTTTGGAACTCAGAACTATTATTTGTTTCAGTTTTTGAATCCTTATAGCAGATGTCCCCCTAGATGAGGAATTATTTTACTTCAGTAGCAACTCTTATGAGGAGAGCTGGTAGAAAAGTGTTCTCTAAAGTGATGAAATTGCTGCCCTGATGTAAAATATATGTCATATAGATATGTCAGAATATATGTCAAAATATATGTCAGAAAGAAACTGTCTGAATTTTAGTTTTGATTCTTCACAGAATGATACAGTTAGGATTTTGGCCAAAGATGTTAATTCTGAGAATCAAATACAGACAGGTACAAAATTCAGAATTCTGTTCTGGGATGTAATACTCACTTTTCTGTGTGTTTCCCTTGGAGATCCAAATATAGAAAGAATGGTCTGAACTTCTGAAGAGTGGAATATGCCCTTCTATTTAGAGACAAAGTCTCAGTGAACCCTCTTTGGAGCGTTTACATCTTCACTGCTGTACCACTGGAAGTTGAGTGGCCATGAGGGAGAGTGCAAGGACATTTGGATTCCTGAGAAGTTGCAGTGAGAGGCGTCCTGAACACAGAATGACATAAGCCAGCAAATAGGAGATATATGAATAAGTAATTAACTAGGGTAGTCTCCCCACAGAAGAAAAATGGAAAGTAAAATTTCCTCACAAGAAGATCTTCCAAGTTTTATGAATAATCAAATAAGTATCTCTCTTTGGTAAAAAAAAAAAAAAAAAAAAAAAAAAAAAAAGCCACAACCAACTAGGAGATCCTTTTTTTAAATACAGTTGCCTAAATCCTAAGTCAGCTGCCCTCTCCCCAGGTAATTGGTATATAAGAATCATAATTTAGAGTCCTTCAAAAGGCACTGAGCTTTCTAGCACTCCTGGTATTTCAGTGATTATGTGCATGACCTCCTTCAGTAATTTTGACCACAGAAATTAACCACAAGATATTTAGGAGCAAGGGTGGCTGTATGTCGCATATAAAAATATTTGAAGCAAGAAGAAACATTTATTTTTGCAAATCTCACTCTCCAGTATCTAGCCACCAGTTCTAAAACTTTGTTTCACATTTATAAAGTCTCAGTTCCATATTTCTATCAGATATATGTTGACAGAGTTCTCTCATTGCCTTTTTACAGAAGTGCAATTCTGCAATACTACTTGCATATGGGAAGTATCAACACTGCAAAATAAATTATTATGTCTTTTTTTTCCACCTTTTTAACCAGCTCATGTAGTATTTGCAGAGTCAGACAGTCTGAATAATTTTCTTCTCAGAGAGCACGTACAAAGTTGCTGTGTTTTCACTTTGTGGAAATTGTTTCCCTAGTGCAGATACAGAAGTGCTGGTACACTCCTGTTAATACTTAGCTGTTCTTGAAAACAGAGCTTGATATTTAAATCCAAACATCATGCTGGCTTCTTGGGCTGGCTGGTGTGAAATTTAATTTGTGCTGTTAAGCCTCAGAAGCCTGGGGAAAACATGAGATGAACAATAACCATTAAACTCCAGTTTTACAATATCCTTCAGAAATGAAATAATGACTCTCAGCCCCATGGACACAATGTCCCTTCAAGGGCTACCAATACAGGTACTATACCTGAATTTTGGATTTGACCTTTGGACTTTTTTTCACTGCCCATAGCAGGCAGGTTTGGACTAGATGACATTTAAGGTCCCTTTCAACGCAGATCACTTGTACAACTAAATAATTTTTTATTTCTATATGCATCTTCCAATGCACAGACACAGTGTTTAGAAACAGAACAGAGTAGTAGAACTTTATTTTGCCCTCAGCAGTTATGTTTGGAGACTTCTATATTTATTTTTCTTCCACCAACCTCTTCCTTGTAATGTTAAAATAACCACCCATTCTTTTTTTTATTTCTCAGATTATCCTATACTTATATTCATAAAGTTGCCCTAAACAAATAAATATTTTACCCACTGTGAACATTTGTAAAATTATTAATAAATACATGCAGTCAAGAAGAGAGCTCTCAAGAATCTTTCATAATATCAAACAAGTTTGAACTAATTAAAACAACTTCTAAACAGAGGCCTAGTCAAGTACCTCTGAAAAAATTAGCACCAGAGGGAGGAATGGCATTCCACCAGTTTTTGCCAACAAATCTCTTTGCCAGCACTTCTGAAGGCATCAGTTGTTTGTTCTTTTGTGCTAGCTCAATGCAGCTCTCCTACGTGCCCTCAGCTTCAGAACATCAGAGAACTTGTAGAGCCAAAATAAACACATTTTTTCTGTCAACACACTTCACATTCCCTGCCCCCCCAAAATGATGTAGTAACTTTCAACTTAGAGATTCTGAAGTCTTGTGTGGGTGAACTGAAAAGCAAGTTCATCATATGAAGAGATAAACTCAGCATGGAATCTCCTGGAATATTTTTTTTCTTATTTTCCTTACTATTAAGTTAACATTAATCACCCCCAGCTGCTTAATTCAAATCAATAAGTCAGGGGCTGGGAAAAGCCTGTTGTTTCCTAGCTATGTTAGCTGTATATACATGATATTTTTACATTTTAATAAAGGAGTTAACATGAATGTCCTGCAAATTTTTTTGACAAAAGCAACATGATACTGAACACTGATTTCTGCTCCAAAATCAGTTCACCTGCCAGACAGAAGACTGAATGGTTGTGACAAAACAACAAGGTTACTGGCAGTGCGACTAGACAGTATTGCCAGGAGGTCAAACAGTATCAGCCTGTTCCAGCTGAGAACAACTATTTGGGAATGTGATGTGACAATACAAAGCTTTGTTTCCTACCTACACAGTACCCTATCTTATTTCAACCAGACCATTTCCTCAATAGCTAATAATTTTATTCATTATTTTATTTATTTATTTTAGAAATATCACACTGTTTCAGGCTTCAATTTACAAATTACACTAGTTAGAACCACAGATGTTTATATCTTGATTGTTATTTGGATTCATCATATTTTCATTATTTTTATATTCTTCAGTCTACATACTCATCTCCAGATTTGTACAACTAAATATACCTCAATCCTTATATGCTGTGTATAAAAACTAATTTACAGGAATTTCACTTCTGTGAAATTTCTTGAACTCCTTGGACATTCAAAGATTAACATTGTATTCAGAATTCTCCCTTCCCCCAGACTTTCTCAATTTTCTCTTAAAGCGTCATTCTTAACAGCCATGTTGAAACTTCTTCTGGAAATCTCCCCATGTCCTTGATCCTACTTGCTCCTCCCTTATAAAGATGTTCTAAGAAATTATTTAAGCTAAAGACATTTGTAATAATACAAGATAGAATCCCTATACATTCTTCTTATGACAGGTTTGTTTCTATCCCTTTTTAATAATGTTATTACCTTTAATCTTGATGTCTGATTATTATCAGAAAGGTTTAATGGTTTTATTCAGTTATCATATTTAATTTCATTTTTATTACCAATAAAATATCTCTAGTCAGCTTTAGAAAGGTGTTGTTAAGGCCTTTTTGAAGTAAGCAAAACTAAATTGTTAAGGAACAAATCTAAGATTTCAAAGCAGGATAAGATTAATTCTGGTAAGTTTTGTACAACCATCCTAGTCTGAGTATGGAGGTGAGTCAGCAGAAATAACTTTTCATCTCTGGGAATGGTCCCAGCACTTGGTAACTCCTCACAGATGTGTTAATCAGTGGTTAGCTATAACAATCTTATTATTGGCAACACGCATGGAGAGAACTTATTTTTGGTTCTGACTGCAGCTATACTTTCCAATACTTTTCTAAGTAATAAAAGCCCTCAGGCAAACCACTTCATTTTGGTCTTGCTAGCTTCCACCTGTCCTTAAGCATGTGAAAATCTACATTAATTTTGATGGGAGTTCTGATTTTCCAGGTAGAGAAGAATGCTTTCTTTCAGAGCATATGCATAATTAGTATTTATGATAATTAACAACAAAGTATTTGTAGGCTTTGTAGACAAATTAACTACTGCTTCCTTTAGTACAAAAATAGTAACTCTGATGGTGTGATTGGATACCACACTTTGCCCTCTGATCAGAATGCTATTTTGAAATTTTCATTTGAAAAAATACCATGGTTTTTGTCTCAGTGGTTTCTTCTCACAGATAATTCTCAATAACTTTCCATAAAAAGATGCCCTTTGGTGTCTTTGGTGGTGTCTTTGCTTAAAGTATTTTTATAGTTTTAAATCTTGCCCTTCTCTTTTAGTTTAGTATAAACAAAATAAATACACCAAAGAATCGAACATCTTGTGGCAGAGCTATTTTAAATTAAGTAAAACCAAATTGCATTGCAACCAAGACACAATATGGTCAGTGTCAAACAGTTCAAACACATGCCTCACTTCAAAAAAAAAATCCTAGGAAATTCTCTTTTTTAAATACAATTGCCCTAATTTTTAAATAATATGAATAGCCTTTTCATAGTCACCACTCCTACTTCTCCATTTCCATCTCTTTTTTTAAACAAACTCTCCATGTGAGTGTGCTGGGTAGGCCTGCATTATAGATCTAACACTGTTACTTATGTATGGATTAAAAATGTGTATTTATAACACTAGGTTTTGCTTATGCTGCCAATGTTGATTTTGTGCAAGGAAATACAATATATTCATAGGCATATATATATATATATAAAACACTTCTGTAATATGAAATACACTGCATTGTCAAACCAAATGCTTACCTGGGGAAAGCACATATGTATGTGTATTTATACATTCACCTGTATCTCTGTATATGTCTGTGTCTATATATCTATATACAACTTAAGTACATGTGCTTCAGCTATTTGGAAGCAAAACACTTCTTACACTTAATAAGGTACACTTAATAATCTACTTTTCCCTTTTAATAAATTCTGTAATCAGACACAGTAGTTGCATGTGGCCTGAAAAGGCTCTATATAGAGCAATGTTTGAAAATAACTTAAATTCTATTTCTGTTTCCACATATTTTCACCTGAGGCTATCTGAAGCTTAAAAGCCGGGCCATTTGAACTGCTAAATGTCATTTCTGTAATAAACAGAGCAGAGAAATAGAAAGCCATTAATATTTTCCAAAGTACAGATTAAATTGCCTTTCATGCAGACCACATTACAGTTCATAAATAGATTGACAACCTAATTTAAAATTTGATTTTTGTACTAATTTTCCTTACAATATACATCACAAAAATATATAGCTTTCTTATGAACAAGTTCTTTACTATTTGAGATATACAGTTACTTAAATTAACATATCATGACCTAAAAATGTTGGGATAAAAATAATAAGTGTAATTAATTAACGATTAATCTATTTTTTTTGCAACAAATTCAATTTTTCATTATTGATCAGCCTCATAGAATGCAAAAGCATAGGGTTCAGTCTTCAATGACCACATTTTTTTCATCTGGAATTAAGTTGTTCTGATTCAGGTCTGAATGTATCTATTTCATTCATACACCTAATGATCTATAATCTGTTGTAATTTTAAATATATAAAAAAGTGTGCACCTAAATCACTTCTTTTAGGGAAAGCTAAGTGAAACTGAATTTCTGTTACTTATGTTGGCTCCCTTCAGTACTGCACACACTGATACTCAGAGGCCATTCACAGGTTTTTGCATTATTTAACTATTCCTGCATGTGCATGCAAATCAATTTTTTTCTATTGTATATGGCTGAACTCTCCAGCTGTCTGCACTGAAGATCTTCACAGATGCCTTTCATTATCTTATCAAAATCAACAGACTAAAACATAGCATATTGTCTTAAATATCAGCTTTCTATTGATGTGTGTAGTCTTCAAAGGGCAGACTAAAAGTAAGTACCATTCTCAAAAGCCACAGGCAGTTTCAGAGGAAAACAAATCCTTCCAGGTGCAATTTTTAGGGGTTTTTGTTGTTGTTGTTGTTCTAGGTGCCCTTCCTGGGACTTTTCTGTATCTGTCAAAATACAGGCTGCAATATTTCATTCTTTAATGGAGTTACAGTTTGTATGTACTGAAACTGGTACAGATTTTTTGGGTTTTTTTAATCTGATACCTTATTCCCAAGGAGTGGTACTATTGTTAGGTATTCATATGTTGCTATGACACTTTAATGCAATTTCTCTTAGAGTTTAAGATAATCACTTATTTAATGTGGATACATGGTCTGAAGTGAGCTGCTTGAATGCTGATGACGCTGGGAACTGCATAATATGCTTACTTTAGATGAAGTTCTGTGCTGTAAGGCTTGAACTTTTTTCCTTGAATACAGTGGATGTTGAATTTACGGTCAAGGTTTTGACTGTTGTGATATCTGGCTTTTCTGAAGAACAGACATTCTGAGAATCTCCGAAATCCTAATTCACTTCCATTTAGTTCAGAGAATGAAATTCTATTAATTTCAAATAGAAATGCAGAATCAACCCCCAGATAAACAGCAACACTAAAGCAAGTCTTGCAATGCTAATTCCTGGTACTTATAAAACCTGAATTTAATTTTTATTTTGAAAGAACACTAAGCCAATTTACTTAATACTAACAGCATTCTCTCTTAAAAACTCCTTTAAAAACAGCTCACTTGCAAATTGAGCTGAAAGGAACAGTGTTCCTCTTTTTTTCTTACCCCCAAACTTAACTGCAGGTGGTCAGTGGAGCCCATAACTAAAAGTGTTCACTGCAGGACTCATTCTCATATTGACTGGCAGAATGATATAGAATCCCTCTGAGAGTATTTTTTATTAGAAGATAGTCAAAAAGTCCACCTCCTGTCCATGTCACAGTACATGTCTTTATCATAAGGCAAACTACAAACTAACTAAGTTAGAGATAGTCATAAGATGCTACAGCATCATTCAAGTTGAGGAATGCCATTTAGATTCATCCTCAAAACTATACCCAGTATTTCTAGCTCAACTCAGAAGTATGAGGCTCTTATTTCTAGAATGTAATCTGTATTCTTTCTAATACCCTTTTTGGGCTCTTCTCCTTCCCACTCCACTATTCTATCACCATTTTAACTTTTCTTTAATACAGCAGTTAAACTCCTGTATTTTAAGTGGGTAACAGTGGCGCAGAACTCATCATTTATATTTATTACCTTCTGAATGTTCTGCCTCATTCAGGCTTTTAATTCAGCTGACTCATTTACAGTCTTTTAACAAATATTTGTGAACAGCAGCAAACTACAATCATTTATAGGAATATTCTTAATTTTGATTTTTATTCACTATTGGAAACAAATTTAGCAACCAATTGCTAGACAAGATTTTAGTCCTCCTGCGCCCATCTCCAGCTCTCATGATGGGATGCTTAGTGTTATGCTCTCCTGGATACTGCATTACCAGATACATTATTCTAGTTTTGAATGGAGACTTAACTGGGAATCACCATCGCAATAGTTATTGCCCAAGGAAAAAAAAGAAAAGAGAAAAGAAAAAGAGAAAAAACAACAACAACAACAACAACAAAGTGTCTTGAAAAGTAGGAAGTTAATTTTCATGGATAGAAAATTTTAAAAAAATAAGATTTTTTTAGTCTGCATTGAAGTAAAACCTTGACAGCATGAAATGCAAAGCCTTTTAAGTCATACAGCTCTTAGTCATTCAAAAGTGACCCATAGCAAAGGGCATTTGGCAGGTGTGTGGGTAACAGGTCTTCCTTCTTTGTATTAATCCAGAGTAGAGAGCTGAACAAGGGTCTTTTATATCTCAGTGGACATGTCTTGTGGATTGGCTGTTAAGGGGAAATTCCCCTATTCTTCCTGATGGACCTATTTCACTATGTAGAGCTGCATATCTGGCTGATGGTCAAGCAGAGTGATTGCTTGGAAAGTTACTGCAAAAGTTAAATTGTGGTTTGATTTGGTCATCACAGCTGTGAAGAAATATCTATGATTTCTAGGCAGGTACTCTCCCTGCTGCATTATACTGGGGCACATGAGTGTTTATTTTTTTTTAACCAAGGCATCTGTTCTTCTCAAAACCTGTAGGTTCTTATGAGAGTGCTCATATTATTTGATTTGTCTTTTCTTTTTTCCTTCCCTCAGAGGAAAAAGAAATGCATACTTGGCTATGCAATATGCAGTCAGTTTTAAGAATAGGTGTTAATCTCATCAGTGTGTGTCATTAGAGAAACATTATCACAAGTACCAGTCCATCATTTATATGAGTCATTATACATCTTGCATCAGAAATGTTAGTTTCAAGTGTCTGGTATATTGACACTCAAGTTCTGAAAGCTATTTTATAATGAACCACAGCACACAAATGTGGAGTCAGTTCCATCACTCTTTTTTTGGTCTGAATGATTAAATCTAAGTGTTCCTTTAATTCCAGCAGTAGAGACTGAAATTTACCTACTACTAATTCCTACTGATGACCACATAAGATGGGTGTAAATAGCTATGATTTGTAACACTTGGCCTCTGACTAAAGGTGAAATTTTTGGCACATCTAAAAAAATCCCTTGAGCCATATTTATGTTCATATGGAAGGGGAAAAGTATAGATATTAAAACAAATACATAATCAATAAATGAGGGAGCCATCTCTTTAAAATCCAAAACCTCCACAGACTATTTGGAAATACAGTTTTAAAAAGAAGCTTTGAAGATTTCACTTGCTCATAACATCCAGTGAATATCAATGGTGTAAGATATATTGCCAGAAAACACAAAGCATGTGTGTAAAACCACTTCTAAAGGTGTACATATTAATTAGAGATTTTTAGCATCCCTTTCTTCACTGAAAAATAAAAATTTGTTATGAGAATTACATAGACAGCATCAAGGAACTAAGTTGTTACAGACCAACTGATGAAATATTTTACGGAAGTATGAAATTTTTGCTCCTCCTAACAATAAAAGGACTTCAGATCCTTCTATTTTTAATCACCAAAATAATTTTAAAAATATTAATGTAATATATAAGAATCATTCACTAATAGCACCACTGATAGTTCAGCTCTGAAGAGTTGAGATCCTTTTTTCTCTTTCACAGACATTAAGTCTGAAAAAAAAACCCTGAGAGGCTTAGATCAGTTATCTTAATTTAAACACCCTGCTTGCCCAGGTACATTTGAGTCACCAATAAAGCAATCTTTCAGCTTCCCTCTAAAGGCAATGGGGATACATTAAGTGATTTTGAAGGCATGAAAATCTTATCTGCTTATATTTATGTGTGTATATAAAAGGTCTAGTCTTTCTAAGTATTCTAAGTCTCAATGATTACTGTATAAGTGAAGTACTGGATGAAGAGACCCTCAGTAGCTGTTTGGTTAGATGTCTGCATTAGCACCCTGTGTCTGAGATATATTTACCTGGATCTTGACATTTCTTTTTTCACATATCAGCAGCTTGAAGTCATGAGAAACTGGTCAGCTCCATACTGCTATTGCCATTGCTTACCTCAAGCCATGTGAGGTAATGGAGAGAGGGCCTATACATTGGCTTGGAGGACATTTGTTTCATTTTGGTTTATATTTTGTTATTCTTTTTCCTCCTACAAAGACTCCATTCTCATTTACGAACTCATCTTAAACCTCAGAAATCAGTTTAAATAGTAAAAAAGGAAGATGAGAACTACTTAAAAAATGATAACCTTACATAAGGACTAGGTGACTCCTTGTCAAAAGAACTTTGTGGAGGCTGAAAATTTGTCTTCAAGGGATCATTTTAAAAGTTCCCATCAGAAGAATTAATGTTTTGTAACTACTAAATGTCTAACTCAAATGTTCACTGTGTGAACAGTGAAAACTGGGAGAACATTGAAAAGGAAATCATTGCCTGCTTGTGCTTGCTCTGTCTATGACTTGCCTCTAAGCATCCACTTTTTGAGAATGGATGCTAAAATATCTTGTCATCTTTATAATACTGTATACTAGCTAACACTTTTCAAAGTTTCCCTAAATATCAAACTACTCTGTTTTACTGATGTGGCTTTACTGAGGTAAAAAAATAACTTTGTTCAGAAAACTTTTGTATCATTGTATCATTGCATCATTGTGATCGAAACTGATGTATCTGTAATCCTCATGCATCTCTAGAGTAGTTTTTTATCCTTTTCCACAGTAGTAGTAGTTTGGAAGCATACCATTATCCTCTTCTTACACTTGAAAAAAAAAAAAAAAATCCCGTCTCTCCTGCACTGATTTTTGAGGAACTGATCTTCACAGAGCATTATAAATCCTGTCTGTGGCTGCAAATGTAGACTGTACTTTCACGTTTTATAAAAAAAAAAACACAAAAACAACAACCAAAAAAAAAAAAAAAAAAAAAAAAACCCAAAAAAAACCCACAAAAAACATGAACACACACAAAAAATAACCACTAAAAAAAACCACTGCAGGAAATACTGTTTTTAGGAAGGCAGGATAAAAATTGAAAGTAAAATGAAATTAATGAGATAATTCAATATGCATATATAAAAGATTTAAAAGACATACCCCTTCTCTTTCCTATAACCCTCCTTGCTTTTCCAAAATGTACCCAAAGATTTTAGTCTAAAAAAGGCAATTTCTATTTACAGGAGTAGCTGAAGCAATTTAAATAAGTTAGGCTTAAAATAAATATGTGAGATTTCATATATCTCACTGGAACACATGTTAAAATACATCCTTTAAAGAGTGAGAGATTAAGAACTCGCTTTAAAACTAATCCAAAATGAAGGAATTTCTCCATTTGACAGGTGTAGATTTTAAATGTTAAAGGTCTGAGCCTGCATCACTTGTATATTTAAAGCTCCTCATGACCTCTGAGTACACTGTAACAATGATATACTCAATTTTTACTTGGTTACTTCAGATTGCCAAAGCATTTTATAATTTCAGGTTGCCAAAGGATTTTATAGTTTGTCCCATTTACAGGGAGGCAAACTGAATCATTATCATCTTCAGTTCAAGCCAAGCCCTTCCTAGATGGTCCTGTCTCCTTTTCGATATGAAACCTCTAAGCAACCAGAAGACTAGATCTCTTGGAAGAGATTTACATTTTGCACTGCTAATAAAATTACACCCTTGATGTTTTCTAAATATATGACAAGCAATCTCTGAATCAAAACTACACATCCTTCTGGCTGTGATTCAAAATCTCTTTTACAGAACATTTGGAAACAACTGCAGCAAGGAGCCACGCTACTTGAACAGCTACCTCAAGGAACCATCTTTTGTCACCTTTTTACAAATGATGTTATTAATCCTACCAATATTAATCCTTTATTTATATTCCTCACTCAATTCACGACTGACTAATAGATTGAAATGAAGCAGAATTTCAAATTCGTCTGATGTCTGTGTTTTTATATGTAAGCTTCTCTCTAATGCTTATTATACAATTATATATGCTTAGTTCTGAGAAACACGGCAAAAATATTTGTGATTCCCAAAGTACGGCTACAGGGAACATGCAGGAGTGCTAATCGTGTGACATGAAGGGAAAAATTACGTAAATCCATGAAGTGCTCCGTTTTACACTGCTCACACTTTGAAGTCAAGGCAGATACACAAACATGAACAAATTTAGCACTTGCTGGCAGAGTGCCAGCCAACACCCTCGCACATAGGAGTAGTTCATGTATCAGTAATGGCTGAATCAACAAGTGACAAATTTCTTCTTACAGCTAGGTGAAGGGTGGTTTCACTGTAAAGAGTACATTTACATTTACCTCGTGTTCCACCATGTCTCCTAAAACCAAATGGTGTTGAACTTGGAATGAAAAGAGGGAATGGCTTTATGGCCACCAGGACCTGTTTAGGGTTCTGCAAGTCCTACTCTTTGTTCTGCCTTGTTGAGTTTGAAGGCCTTTGCCTTCAATCCAGAATAGTATTTTCTGAAATGAAAGAGGAGAAAAAAACCCCTCCAAACAACCAGCAAACAACAACAACAACAACAACAACAACAACAAATCAACCCAAAAAAAGTATAGGTGCAGTGTCACAAGCCTGTTTTAAAAAGTGCATGAATTACACTGCACATAACAATTAAATACACTCTGCTCAGAGTCTCATGTAGTCTAGGGGCACGCTAAACTATGTGTCACAGGACAAGAGGAATAGATTGGTTGTTCTTAGTTTTGAGGGGCAAAAATGATGAAACTATTGATCTTTAATCCAGTAGAGTTTCAATCACAAAAGAGATTGATCATTATTTACTGTTGTTGAGGGCATTGTGTACTCATGATGTACATGAGTTTAAGAACAAGGGTTTCTTGTGTACTGATTCAAATTCACAAATACAGATCAGTGGTTTGTTGTACTGGTTTCAGTGCTTGCATTTTATTGAAAAGCTATGTGACAAGCATTGTATAAAATGTAACAAGAAGCCCTCGTAAGGAATTCTGTCTTTTCTCTTTATCAGTGACAGCTCAGCTTGGTCCTCTCTGTCAAGCAATGTCCAAAAGAGCGATGATAATCTACCTGTATAATATTGAGATTATATGGTACAATAAGCATTCATGTTACCTAAAATCTAAATATAGTGCAAGTTTTTACTTTTGACATTTTTGTACAGCTAACATTCATACCTGTGCCTGATCCTCTTTTATTTTTCCTGCTGTAATGAACCCACTTGTTAAAGAAAATTACTCCAGACTTGATGCAGGTGGAGGTAGTTAACAAGACTGTTGACCTAGTCCTGCATTTGAGTCAAAGCAACACAAAGGCAGGAAAATGTTTTGCTAATCCAAATATTATCTATAGCTAAGGGTTATTTTAGCTGAGGTGGCTAATATCCTGAACTGTTTGTATAATCCTATTACTTCCTTTGTAATATAGACCACTGTGTCTTCTGATTAGCCAGCACAATTACAATAAAAGGGAATGTTTTTTCTCTCCTGTGTGTCTGTATTCTCTTTAGCTCCTGAGTGTGACTCTATAAAAGCATGCAGCTTTGACGGTTCATATAAGCACATTTATTAAGTAAAAAGAGGAAAATATTACCAATTCATCTACACATAGCATGATGGACTACTTATTTATGACTAATTGTATAATATAAAGTAACAACTGATCTTTCACCATGGCACAGATATTTTGCAAGAGAGAAGGTTCTTTGAGAATATTAGGTGGTATTATCTATTTCTGCTAACTTTCCTCAAGGACTTTTCTTTATGAAGTTTTGATACCACTGTATACCTCAATATCTCTGTTATAAAGATTTCTTCAAGACAGGTATTCATAGATACAGCAAGCCTAAGTGTGACAAGATCTCTAAGATCATTAGCAGTAAAAAGGGATTTTAAAAAACGTTTCAAAGGCAGATGAAGTTTTGCCTATTGGTAATAAAATAAATAGGCAGTCATCAAGATTCCACTACCACAGCTGTTGTCAGCATTTTTATTTATTTATTTAGGACTCCAAGATTAAATTAAGGAAAAACACCTCCTACATGAATTACGGAAACTCAGGGAGCTCACATATTTAAAGAATAGATGAAAGTAAGATTATACTTACAAACACATGATGTAATCAATTAAAAGCTTTGTAACACTTCCAAAACAAAATCTAGACCTGTCACAACCAGATGAAAAAGTTCCTAGGGGAGAATCTTTGTTTCTTTTTCTCTTCTACAATCTACCCTTTCCTTTCAGTGCTCCAATCCCAATTTAAACTTTTCTGGTTGTCTCTCTCCCATACCCACCACAACCTTATTCACAAAGGTAGGAAACAGATGATCCTTAACCAAAGGCCTTCAACTTTGTACCAGAAAAAAATGATCTCAAGCTAAAACTCTCCCTTCGGTATACTCTTTCCTTTGGCAGACCCTTTGCAGTCCCACATGAATGGTCTGTGTTGGAGCCCTTCAAGTGATATTCCAGGATTTGTCTCTTTTTCAGACTCATCTCTAAATGACAAGCTTTTGGCCTTGAGTGTTAGGAAGGTACCCCCACAAGTGACATGGAGAAAATAGTTTTCATGAAAGAAACCTCTCAGTAGTACTAACTTTCCCTTTGCAGTCCCACATCAGCTGGATCTTGTCTTTTTCAGTCCTAAGCCTGAATCTCACCTTAGGACTCAAACTGATCATTAGCCAAGGACTTTCAGCCATGGCCATGGTCCAGTTAAAAAAGCCCTGTGGAGAGACACCTATCTTCAGTGTAACTATCTTTGCTTCTTTGATACCCATCTCCCACTGAAGGTCTAAGTTTTTTGTCTCTAACCATATTCCCAGTATTAGTCTTGGCCTTGGGTTTAGTCTCAGCTGAGGCCCCCCTGCTAGGGCACAGTATTCAGGGGAGATGATGTCTTTTTGTCACCTTCCCTTGCTTTAGCAGCTTCTTGACAGCACAAATAAAACTGGAGCACACCCTAGACATTAACATAGATTTTGATTCTTTTTTTGCCAAGAACCTAAAAAGGTGGCTCAGACTACAACGTGGCCCTGAAGAACATCCTGCAGCTCACCCCTTCCTTTGGTTCTCCCTATTCAACTGCACGTTCACACTTTGTCTCTCCCCCACATCTAGCCCAAACTGTAACTCATATTGCAAGCTGGGGCTCAGTTAAAGACCTGCAGCCATGACCCAAACCAGCAGCTTAATCCATCCCTTTAAGTGATCTTTTCAATTGCTTATGGGTTCAGACAAAACTTGGACAGCTTCTGCCTTGGCAGAAAAGGAACTTTTCCTCAGAAAGATTTCCATTAACTTGCCCAAGGAAACCTATTTTCAAACTGAGCTCAATTTAGAATGAAAAGTTCTTTTCCACCATGAGGAAACTAAATCTCCCTCTGGAATGTACCCCTAGCCAAAGGTAGGGCAAATGGATTACTTTTGTAATGATCCAAGAATCAGTGAAACATACACATGGGTGACTGAACATTAGACACATGTCTGAAAAAGCTGCATTTAATTTTGCAGTAAAAAAATCTCTTTCCTCAAATGCAGAATGTGCTTGTTACCCTTTTTCAGTGAGAAAAGCAAGAAAATTATTATTTTCCTTTGTTTATTTTTATGCTTAAAGACATGTTAGGAAGGATCCTGAGGACCTTCCTGTTCCTCCCTGCCCTGACCATGTTCCAAGGCTCCATTTGAAATTGGTGCCATTAGTCACTATTTCAGCAATGATGTAGTGGTGCCAGTCTCCAGTCCCATGTCTGTCTCTTCCTGAAGGGTCCTTGCTGCACAGACCCTGCCCTGGCTCGTTGTTCTCTAAAAGTGTCAGGGCTGTTGATGGACTTGCTCCTGGCCCTTAGCTCTGTCCCTGTGCTCAGGCCCTGTAGGATGGTGGCTGTGATGGCTGGGCATGACCAGCCCATGACCAGCTGGCACCCAGCTCCCCTGACCCAAATGGCAGCTGGCTCTCTCTGCTTCCTGAGGATTAATTTATTTTAATTTATATATTTCCTTTGCATATAATCCTTACAGTCCTTCACAAGCACTTTGGGCATCCTTATTTAATAGGAATTTTAGATAGACTGTGAAGCAAGAATTTATTTTTTTTAATGTAAGTTGTGAATTCCTGTCATTATATAACTTTAAATAGTTCATAAATCAGTTTATGTAGTGATATGCAAGATAACCAAACCAATAAAATAAATTATGAAATTGATTACTCCTTGTTCAATGGGTTGCTAGTGTCTGCCTAACAGCTGAGTTCCACATAGTAAACATGAGAATTGGCCAAATATATAGTTGTTTCTATAACTCAAAAGGAAACATGGTATGGCTTCATTTATGAGAAAGAGCGATGAAAGAAAAGATCAGAAGCATCATACTGCAAGAAAACAATTCAGCAGTTAACCAATTCTGTATTTCTGCCACATAAATATAGTGAACCTTCTGCCAAAAGGGGCAGGCATGCCTACTTTAGAAATCTTGAATCTTGTCTTCAAAAACCTTCAAAATCCAAGAGCAAGGTAATCTGACACAATTTAATATGGAAGTGTAAGCAAAGATGCAACATATCTGTAATCTTATACTGGATTTTAACATAATTTCTCAAAATAATTTCACATTCTCATCTGCTTTTATCTTGGAAGGGACAGAAGATTTCTCTTTTGAACAGTGAATTAGCTTGCTTGAAACTGCATGTACACATTGTATGTATGCACTCTAGCAGCAGCTTTTCCAACCACTCAGTTGCTGATTTAAGAGAAGATTTGGAAAGCTAAGAGAGCTACAAGCCCTGATCTTGTCCTGTGTGTTTTGTGATGCAGCTGTGGTTGATAGTACTTTTTTCAGTTAAGAGCAGCTGGCTTAGGGGTTGATTTCAAAGTCAGGAACAGAGTCTGTAAGTGGATGACAGACTCAAAATGGTACAGAAAATCCATTATAAGAAGTGAAAATCAATCCCTAGAGTGTTGTACAACTAGCAGAGTACTTTCCTATTCTGATAGATATTCAAGTTTGTACACTTTCATCTTCATTAGAAAGGATAATAATCATTTTTCCTAAGTATTTAAAGGTAATCTTAAAGTATTGATACCTCCAAAACTTTCCCTCATTTAACATAACTAATCATGCAATATATCTAGATAAATCAGGGAAAGTCTTCAATATGTTTTAGTGTCTGAAAACAAATTCTGCTTTAAACAGAAAATAAATACAGTGAATTGAAAGAACATTCCAGTCTCAGTTCAGGCATCTCTGTGCCTGGAGCAAGGACACATTGTAGATAAACAGGGAACAAGTAGTTCTGAGGAGGGAGATTTAAATAAAATTATTTACTGTCCACAATAATAGATGTGATTTTACAAATGTGTTTTCTTTTCACTTCCTGAAAAACCCTTTCAGAAACCTGGTTGCAGAACAGCAACACAGGAGAAGGCAGCAGCAATTTTTCATCTTGATAAAGTCTGCATTTCCATATGATCCTTTCCTGATGATGTGACTTTTACACATATTAACAACCAGCAATTACAGTCACAGGACAGCATTAGCTGTATCATCCAACTCTTTCTTGAATTCCCTGTGCTGCTCACCTAACTGACAAAAGGGTTTTTTTATGGGCTCAGTGAAGCCACTCAAATGCTGTCAGCCAGAAGCAGGCCCTGCACACAATTTCCTGTATCTATAGTTTACAAAAGGTTAAGGGCTGTAGATCCTATAGATTAAAATAAAGTGTGAGCTCAATTTTCCAAAACCATTCTCTAAAAAACATTTATAACTTAATCTCCACAGTGGAAAAAAAGATCAGCAAAACCAACATTTCTTTAGGGGTTTTTTTAAACATTAACTCTTTAATCACTTTAACTGTCAAAAGTTTAGGTGAGTATAGCTTCCTAAACTTACTGCAGAAACTATGGTTCAACCGGCAATAGATCCTGCAAAAGATATTTTACCCTCTTTGAAATGCTTTGGTGTTTTTTCCCTCTTGTACCTTTTCCATAATTCTAAAATGAGACTTAGACCACTCTTCCAGAGCAGTAACCTTATCAGATTACTTACAAGTGCTAGAGAGATATTATATGGAAACCTGTGACCCACTTTACAGCAAGGGGAGAAAAACTCCAATACATTTCTTCTTGACAAATTTTAAAATTATATTTTACATTGTTTGTGAACTTTTGGATGTTGCAAATGATACCTTACACAAATGTGACCAGTCCACGTGAGTAGTGTTACTTGAGGGAACATTTTAGATAACTTTTTCAAATACATTTGGGTCTTGCACTTTTTTGAGTTCTCCTAATTTTATAGACTTCAGTAATGCCTCCTGTAACAACTTTAACTGTGACATAAAAAAAATTTAATAATAACTTTGAGAATGTAAAGCAGAGAAATAAGATTTGCTACCTTCATGTTAGCCCATTCTGCTGTCTTCAATGAGTAGAAAATACAAGCTTATTCACTTTGTTTTGAAAATTCCGAATCAAGAAATTTTGAATATTAGTCTTGAGTTCCCAAAGAATCAAAAATTTTCTTACCTAATTGGTGAGGAAGATTATGCATGCTATGTTACATTGATTCTGGCCAACATTCCCCTTTTTCTATTTGCTCTGTAAATCTCCCATAGTTTATGACATGAATTGAAAATCAGGAGAAGAATTCAAGCCCCTTTTTTGTTGTTTTTTTTTTTTTCTGTGGTGCATCCATATTTTCATGTACATGGTAGGTGGAGGGCTATCTCATTGAGACACTTGGAAAGACTCCTGTCAATCTTCATCTATTGACATTTCTATGTGTTAAGTGTCTTATTGAAAAAAAAAATAAAAGATGTGATTTCCAAAGAGTGATAGCAAATTAGGCACTTAAACTATTATTCCTTTCTACCCCAAGTACCACGGCCTATCCACAAAGCCTGAGATTTCTTTGTTCTAGAAATACCAAAGCCCACAAACTGCACAGCTTGATATTTATTTTGGCATCTTGCAATAAAACATCAGTGTAACCACCTTTTGGCTGACGGGCAGAATGTCATTATACCAGTGTCTTTTCATGCTTTTAACCATCTTCAAACATTCTCAGTTACAGCATGCAGACCTCTTAGCTGGAATTAATCCACTTTACTTTGTAAATAACATTGCTACTTCCTCCACTGTAAATTTATCCTGGCTCCTTTAATCAATAGTGTAATTCTACAGTGTAGAGTCATACCTTCCTTAATGTAAGAGCCATCGTGCTTTGTTCTAAAGAACAAAAAGCATAAGAAGAGGTGTAACAGTGCTCACAACTCTGTGTTTACATATGAAAAGCAAAGGCAGCTGGCCAAATGCACTTACAAAATGTTTAATTTTAAGCACTCCAGTCCAAAACATAATGATGGTATATGAAGAAACTAAGCCAGATTCTAAAACGCGTGCCCCAAAATAATTGAAGTTAAATCTAACCGAAAGTGCAACCCAGAAATGGTCACTGGAATGCTATAAATATGAGATATAATGAGAAATACTGAAATTTATTTAAAGTACTAAAATAGCGTGCAGAAAATGGGAAGCCTTTCCTCTACTGTATTTTAAGTCAATGTACTTTAGTTAGAGAATGATTTATCCTGAAATCATTAATTACTCCATAGATTAAATATTTATTAGCTTAACCCATTCTACAGTGCGAGTCAGTTGACCAATCCTCTTTGAGCTACACATTTATTTTGTTCTCAACAGTAATTTTATAGGCAAAGCAAAACTGAAGTAGTTGTTTGTTCCATAGTCTGCTAAAAATAAAGAATAGAAAAAAAAATCTTTGTTTAAATTTATAACAGCTTTAATATCAAAAGCATACTCATTCAAGGAAAAAAAAGAACTTTTTTTTTTTTTTAATAGATGACATCAGAGAAAACTAGCTGTGGAATTTTTTTGCTTTAGTGCAGGCCAAAGTAAACACAGAACAAAGGAATACCCACTCCTGGAAAGTAAACCATGTATTTAGTGGTTCAGAGATTCAAACACATTTCAGTAATTAATATATGCAAAGTTACCTGAAACCTTAAGTTTTCCTTTATATCCTCAGGCACTTAACCAGATGATCTTTATTCTAGTGGATAAGGGGTGGTATGTAACTAATGAGTGGTATGTAACTTAAAACTATATTTACTTATTTTAGTGTAATGATAGGGTGGGGAAATTTTTCACTGAAATTGCAAAAGATTTGGGTATTTAAAGTATTATTCATAAGTGCCAGAGTGAATTTGATTCCCAGAGCTCTTTGCCTATCAGTATTAGGTTTTGATTACCTAGGGGGAAAAAGGTTCTAACATATATAGAGGATCATCCTTACATATCCTGGCAGAGGTGAATATTTTGTATGCCATTTGTAACAGTTCTCTGAACATTTTTTACTATGCTACAAAACTTCAAGCTGAAACTGATGATTTTAAAATGCTGATTTTAAAAAACTGAAATTTCCTGGAATCATTTTTGGTTTCATTTTGTTTTAATAAGCCCCTAAAAATGTTCACATGTTTTCTACAAATGCTTTCTAGTGAAAGAAAAATAAATCCCTTATGCTCTTCTTGTTTAAGCTTATTTTTACAGTCAAAGCAAGGTAAGTTATATTTAAATATAAAACTATGGTATATGAAAATGCAGAATTCCAAAGTCTTCCAGTTTTGGTTTACAAATAATGTATACATGTTTACAACATGGCAGAAATTGCTGATAACTTGAAAAGTGTAGTTAAATAAGAAAAAAAAAAAAAGTTGTTACCAGCTCTATCTTTAAGATTTTATGCCTATTTGAAGCACCTGTATAAGTGTGGGAAATTCCTGCTCCTAAGTTCTTCAGGCATCTTTACACCTGGCAGTTGTTACTCCTTTTTAAGTAGCCCTTCTGCAACTATCTCCTAGAGGATAGGAGTTGTGTGTGTTCTCTTCCCCTACTGTTATTAATGACCCATATCTTAGAAAATTAGAAAAAATGAAGATTTCTTCTGCAGTGAAGTAAAAATAAAAGTAAAGGGAAGTCTTGACCTGTGAGGTTTCTACATTCAAATGCATCCCTTTTTCTCAGTCAGACCAAATCACCTACCATGATGACTCCTCCAATGTTTTTTTCATTACACATTATAAGTGATATATCTACCCTTTGCTTCCAAATTAGTGTGCTAATTAGAGTAGACTGAGCTTACCAAGGCAGCAAACTCACTCAGGTCTCATTAACTTTGCTGAGGACACTGGAAATTTAGACTTCTTTTTATTCAGGCCTATTTATAGACATATCATTGGCTAGAGTTAAACATGAAGACATAGGAAACCTACCCAAGTGTTTATTTACAAAACCAGTAGCAGCAGATGTGGCGTTCAGAGTTGCAGGCCTAGAGAGGGGCTAAAGACACAGGAGAAGCAGAAAGGAAGGAAATTAAAAAAAAAAATAAAAACAAAAAAAAAGGAAAATAAAGGAAAATATCTCCTTTGCCCCAATAAATAAAACTCTCTCCTAGCTTCCAGCTTCAGAGTGGAATTTCACCGTCAGAACCTGAAGTGGTGACAAGTCAGTAAGTGAGCTCATTGCATGGGTAATAGACTGACACAGTTTTCCTTCACATTGCATTTACTGAGCAGCTCTGGCAGCAGATCTAGAGGGAGATACTTACATTGCCCTCCCAGCTGGTGGCCATCTGCCTTAGTGACAACTGCCAGATGGAGGAAAAATGCATGAAATCAGGGATCAAACACTAAATAAAAGAAAATTACTTTGAAAGCAACTTTGTCATGTTATAAATAGACTGTTTTAAAATGTCTCACATGTTTTAATTAGAAGGGGAAAAGGGAGGTAATGAGGTAGATATAAACCTGTGAGAGAAAGATAGTACAGCAATTTGCACACTGCCTTACTCTGCTCTGAATGCGGATGACACTAATTTAGAGATACATTTTGATGTTCTTACATCAAAAAGTGCCCGTTAGATGAATGCAAGAATTACCAAATAAAGTTTCTTTCCCCTCATGGTTAGGGTGGTGGGAGCCTCCCACAAGTGCATTCCAGCTCCTGAGAGTGCTTTTCACAAGCAACTTTCTCTGACCCTCTGCACTGATTAATCTTCTTCTGAAAGCAAACTCAGAGCAGGGATGGTGGGGACCAGTGTCACCGGACTGAAGCCTGCAACGATGAATCAGCCACTACAGCCTGAAGAGAGGCGAACAAGGAAATTGATGGTTCCCTTTTGCCCCTGCACACAGGCTTAATTATGTAAAGGGTAAACAAACCCTCCTTAATTCACGAAGGGATTTAAAACAAACCAAAAAGCTAAAAGGAAAGCAAAAAAACCCTAAAAAACTAAAAAACTAAAAAACTAAAAAAAAAAAAAAAAAAAAAAACCACACACACAAAAAAAAAACCCAACAAACTTTAAAACCTCAAAGACCTTGCTTTTTCCTAGATAATTCATGAATTCCTAGGAAAGTAGGGTTAAACATTTTCTCCCACACACTACTAAACATTATAAAAAAGAAGATGTTTTGCATAGCTAGAAGGACAATGCAACATACAGAAGCAGGGAGATTTACTGAGTGTGGAGGTTTATTGGCACTACTATACCACTGGCAAATGTTGTGTTGGTGAGTGTTGGAAAACTCAATGCCTTCATTTATAAACTTATAAATGTTAACATCTTTCACCTGTTTCTATTTCTAGTAAATTTGAATAAGAATACTTTTGCTCTTAGCTGACAAAAAAAGAACTTGAAAAAAAGTATATTTTTCTTATTAATAAAATATAGGGGAGAGACTTGTGAACAATTGCATAGCTGAAATTACTTGAGTAAAGAGTTTTGAGTAAAGAGTTTTGGCTTGGCAAAATAATAATCAGTTGCAGAAAGCAAAAAGTTTTCTTTTCTTTCTAGAAATTGGTTTTGAAGTGACCTATTTAGAAGACTCCATTTATCACCTTTTCACTGTACCTCTAAATGTAAGTGTGCATGGTGGTCACCACTTGTCTAAGACCAAGATATTCTCAGATGTAACCATCTTTTGTCATCCTTCACTCTGTGCAGAGGGGGACAAATATCACCCAGAGACCAGTGAGTATCTGAATTATTAACATGGATATGGCAATATGCTGATACAAATAGTCAGAAGTACACAGTGCTGGGAAACTTTCTCTTACATCTTCTACATTTCATTAGGAAAATACTGTACATTTTGCAAACCATAAAGAGAAAGCACCATCAGGAAGCTTTGCTTCAACTTTGGAGATCTAATTCTGCCTAATATTCCATGTAACAGCATTGTTGTGAACTTCCTTACAGATTTACTTGATAGAATAGAGTCATTATCTGGAAAAATAACCAGTGGGGTTTGGGGGTTGTTCTGCTGGTGGTTGTTTTGTGAGGTTTTTTTGTTTGTTTGGGGATTTTGGGGGGGTTTTGTTTTGTTTTGTTTTCTGGGGGGTTTTTTGTTTGTTTGTTTTGTTTTTTTTTGTTTTGTTTTGTTTTGTTTTGGGGGTTTTTTTGCTGGTGGTTTTTTGGGGGGGTTGGTTTTTTTGTGTTGTTTGTTTGTTTATTTGTTTGTTTGTTTTGGTGACAAACATAAAAATTAAAAATTTGTAGATTATGGAAGAATTTTTAGCATGAATACAACTTTGTAGTGGAAATGAAACCATCATCCTTGAAGATATCAGAGAAAGAAACATGGAAATCCCTGCCAGGTCATACCAACAGACTTACACTGGTATTCTTCAGAGGTAATATTTTGAACTCTTTAGTAATAGAAAGAGTATATATTGCTTCCATATTTTTGTGAAACTCAAAGGGAGTCACCAGAGCAGGGCTGATGACATGACAGCAATGATTAGTTCTGCTTAGTACTTGGAGCAGGATACTTGAAAAATTTGGCATATATCAGGAGGACCATCTTACTGAGCTCTCACCATCACAGAATACATGCACACTGCCCCATATAAATGCATAAGCAGAGAACTACCAGCATTTCCCTTAGCAATGCAATTGTTTTCTATGTCAAACCTTAATATTTTAATATTCTTCTTTCCTAAATATGAAGTGATTTGACAATATATTATACAAAAGAAAATTAACAGCAAACACCTAATATGAAGAAATTGTCAGTCAGATGTTCACATACTGTTCTGTCACTGAAATAAGAATGTTTATATGCCTTGTGGTAGAATTACTCCCCTTTATTTAATGTTGTTATTGAAGGTTTTTACATTTATCCTAGATATGCCTTCCAGTATCTGAAGGAAGCCTACAAGAAAGATAGAAACTTTTTACAAGATCATGTAGTGATAGGGCAAAGGAGAATAACTTCAAAATGAAAGAAGAGAGGTTGAAATTAGATGTTATAAAGAAGTTCTTTCTTGTGGGGGTGGTGAGGCACCAGGACAGGTTGCCCAAAGAAGCTGTGGTTGCCCCATCCCTGGACAAGATGAAGACCAGGTTGGATGGCTTTTGAGCAACCAGGTCTAGAAGAAGACCCTGCAGGGGGACTGAAACTAGATAATCTTTAAGGTTCCTTCTAACCCAAGCCATTTTATGATTCTATGACTCTATAATTCCCTTCTGACCACCCAGGCAAGTTGCATGTATTTCAGAATAAACAAACAACACAGTAGGAAGATGAAGACAAAGAAACAAAAGAACCTCTTGATGCGGGTGAACTGTTTTGTGACCAGCCAAGTGTTCCATGTGTATTACAGAATAAGGAATATCAGGGCCCAACAGTGGGGCTAAAAAGAAGAGAATACAAAATGAACACTGCTATTCAAGACCAACATCATGAAACATTTCTGGTTTTATGCATAAATAAATTTTATTTTCAATGCTTTTGCTAGATCACTATTTTGTAGAAGGAGAGTAAAGCATAATGTGGAAGACAATAGGAGGATACATTCAAAAACATTGCAAAAATTATTATTGATGTATTCATGGAAATTTATAGTTACATACATTTCCTATGTCTCTTTGAAGATAATAGGATTTTACAGATACAATTCCAATTGCAGCTGTAATTTCTTGGTATAGTGTGGATTGGAAAGTGAATTTGGTTCTAGCTGCCAAGTCATTAAGGTTCACATCTTTAGGTAAGAACTGAGAACAATCTGAAAAGTTATGACTAAAGTTGTAGTCTTGTACCTTTCTCTCTTCTGCGTCTTTCTTCCACTGCGTCCATATTGTGCAGTTAAGGGAAAAGGTTGAAACAAAGTAATGTAGAAACACAATGAGCCAGCCTGGACCATCATCAAATTCCTAGGTTTTCCCTGTAACATGATTCTGGGCAGCACAAAAATGTAAAGCTTGTCGTTACTTCTCACAACACCCATTATTTTGAAATATAGAACCTACCTTAACATACATATAGATTGTGAAAATAATTTGTGGAAGAGATGTACAGAGCTTCACAACAGCCTTTATGCAGCTCAGAGCTCAAGCATACCTTTAAGTGAGCAATAATTGTGAGCAACAAGAGGCAAAAGACTGTTGAAAGGAAGTTCCAATATTTTGCACCTGAACTTGCAACTTTAACATATTCCAGCTTTCCTCAACCATCTCTCTTTCACATCTTGAATTTCTAGAAAGTCTAAACTGGACAAGAGAGTTATTGTCAGAATGTTTGAATACAAAAGAACTCCCTGTGACTCCTGAGCCACATACCTCTGGTAGCTTGCAATTAAGTGTGCAATTCTTTTCTCCACTCTTTAACTCTGCACTGGGAAACAAATGGCAATCAGAGTATTTCAAACAAACAAAACAAAACAAAACAAAACAAAAAATCATAACCATCTATGCCTTATTCTCCCTCTTGCCTGCTAGAAAAATCATTTTTGACTAAAACTAGGCATAAAATAGATGAAAATATTTTATATATTACCTAAAGAAATTTGGAGGGAGACTTCCCTCAATTTTTGATAGACAAATCACAATTAAAGGCTTTTCCCTCAATTAAATCTTACTCACTAAAGAGTAAGTACTCTTTAGTGTACTCACTACTGTCCAGTTCAACACAAGCAATTCGCAGGAATAAGCAGAACAATATCTCCTAACTTACCAAGACTCCCTCAGCATACTCATTTGTGTCCTACAACTTCATTCTCCAGAGTCTGATTGCTGTAAAAGTCAGAGAAGTGGAGTTGATGATTGAATGTTAAAAGAGGGACCATGTAATACCTTATTAGGCATTCTGCAGACTACTCAAGAGGGGTTTATTTCTTCTGAGAATTTCAATTAGCTGCTAAAGAAGAGAAAGCTGCTGAAGCTTCCATGAGAAAGCAGCTATGGATGCAATTTTCAGCTGGTCAACAGGTAAGAAGCAATTTTCATCCTATTATGGTGTGTTCTGCAGGAGACAGATTGGACTAGTGTGCAAGAAAATGCTTTCCCAGCAATTTAGCGAAGAACCATCAGTGCCTAAAATTCAGAATTTTCTCTGAAAAACTAAAAAGTAGACCTACAATCCAGATAATGGGGGTATCAGGCAACTTAATCAGACTTGCATTGCCTGTTCAAGTCTGCAAATTAAAAAAAGAAAAAAAAATCAAGTATGTACACCTGTGTATTGACTCTAAAGTCCAAAAAACCTCAAACCAGTGTGCTTTTGATGGTCAAGACTAGAATATCTGTGCACATATTTTTTTATATATAGATATGGCAACTATCAAAGACAATATTCTGATCTATTATAAATCAGTGATGTCTTGAAAACTTTTAATCCTTCATCCTGTAAAATGAAACCTAGTTTTTGTCAACAAACTTTTTTCCCATGCACTTCCATGTACACTTGATCATAACTTTTAATTTCCTGTATTCAAGGTCCACTGAGGAGAATAAGGAAATATCCTTTCAATGGGAGAAAAAATACCTCCTGGAAAGCCATGTCTATTATTAGATATCCATGTCGATTGAAAGATGATAGCACTGTTTAACAGTGATGAGGGGCTGCTGGCTTTAACAGCAATGAAGATTTCTGACTTGAGATTGCCCATACAGCATGTAGATAATTTTTGTCATTTTATCTACTGATTTACAAAGTATTTTTAGAGAAAAAGCATTCTACAGAGTGTTCCTGCAAATTTACTTCCTGGAATTTGTTTCTTCTTTACCTTGTTATTTTGTTTTTTGCTTTTGAAAGCAGTCTATATTGTTTTTTTTCTGCCTCCCTATTTAGCCTACCATTGCTTGTCTTTGTAGTCCTACTCTTCATCCTGTCATTGTATCCCTTCTTGTCTCCTGAGGCAAAGCTCTCCTGACAGAGATTTTCCTTGCTGTTTTACCACTTAGAAAATGTTCAAGCATAACTTTTAGGGATATCGTAGGTTTGAGACACTTATGATAGCTCCTGTGGGACTAGCCATCTATTTTTACAACATTGAACCAAGAACAATAGAATTAGGAAAAAAAATCAGGAACTCGCATCTTGCTCCTTCAATTCACAACCATTGCCCTGACTGTGAGCAGCACTTCCTCCAGTCTGAGCCCATTTGGAGTTGCTAAGAAACAGGGAACCCCTATTACTTCAGACAACACGTGCATGGCCAGTAAAAATTAAGATCCTTCCCTGTTCTGACCTGGAGTTAGGTTGTCTTTCCACACACATCAGTTTCCAGCTGACAGAACTGACGAGAATGCTGATCTCCTGGAGCAGGGATGCTGAGTGCAGGGACCAGACCTCACCTGTCATGACAATTCATCCAAACTATGGCCCAGCTTTCTCATTTTTCAGATAAAAGCAAGAATCAAAACGAAACTAAGGATGAACTTTATAATATTCACAAGTGTAATGTCTCTTTCTGAGAAGGGAAATACATCCTGTTATCTGAAGAATGCCTTGTTACCATTACTTTTTAAACATCCCCTTTCACCTGGCAATGTGTATCTATGCATGTAGGTGTCTGCTGATGTAATAGGAGATCACTTTGTGTCTTTCATTTTCACCTTGCTCATACATCATATGATGAGAGAAGGGTTTTAGTTTCATTTTAAAGGGGTGCTTATTAACATACATATCTTTCTGATCAGTCCACACTGGGTACATTAACATGTACTCTTACTACATCATGGGAGACACCTGCATTTGTGTCCTGTGAGGAATCCAGGCACACAATGAAGGAAGAGACAAAGACACCTAACTGAGAAGGGCCCCTAGTGTCTACCCAAAAAGCTGGGGGGTGATCCATCCAGGGGTAGTCAAGTGCTAGAAAACAAGAGAGAAGTGCAACTACTGACATCCCCCTCCATTGGCAGCCCAGTGCAAGCCCGGGAGCCCTGCCTTTCACATGGTGATATCTGTCAGAGGCAGCCATAGGGAGGAACAGCCAGTTGAACTAGTTCCATGTACCCTGAAAGGCTCCCGTAAACCAAAAAATTTTGATTTTCCCCAATATGAATGTCAAGACTACAAAAAAACCCACAAAAAAAAAAAAACACCACAAAACAAAACAAAACAAAAAACCACCAACTTGAAAAGATTTCTATAAGAACCATGGAGTAATCTAAATGTTTATATTATGACCCTCATAGGCAGGAATTCATTTATTATTTTCATCTACATTCCTAAGTCTCACCTGCGTTTTTTGCTCTGTAAATATTGGATTAAATGACTTTAAAAAGAAACCTCAAGTTTTAAACACGTGTATAAACTGTCCACTTGCATTACTAAAGTAGAAGAGACGCTATTTGAGTGATTTTGCAGAGAAGAGCAAGTTCATTGGACAGATCTGTTCTTGAAGTTTTGCAGAGGGTTACCGGGGCCAGCTGTGTTCCAAATAAATGTGTTGACCTAAATGAACTTCCTATCAACAAAATTCTCTCAGGCTCCCATTATTTTTCTTCAACAATTAATCAACAGCTGCTGAAAAGTTATGAGAGTGCTTGTAATTTTCAGTGAAATTAATGGAAGTCCTATCTTCTGATATGTAAACGGAGGTTTTTATTCCTAACCCCAGTGTGAATTTTCTGATTTATTTTTTAAATCAATTACCCTTCTGAACTCACATGTCTCCTCTCTTTGGCAGAAAGGATCCCAGACTCTAGCATGACAGGCATGAATAGCTTTCACAAATGCCTACAAATTCAGTTTCCTAAAGCAGTAAGACGTACTGTAAAAAATGAGGTTTGTTAGAATTGTGACATGATGGGATTACTCCTTTTGAATCTGTGTAAACATGTAGACTTTCTGTTGGGATCCAGTATTATTTGGCATCTGTACTATTGGCAGTCAGGGGTAGAGCCATGTTTGTGTAAACACACCTTACCCAGAGCAATGCTTTGAGTGTCTCTGTTTTGCTGCAACTGTAGGTTGGGCAGAGCTCAGTGAGCAACATGGAATCACAGGCCTCCCACTGCAGTGTTGGGGGCTCAATTCTATTGCCTTTCTCCTTCTGTACCTATAGGAAGGTATTGTTTCATCCTTAAGGGTCAAACACAATGTAATTACACACAAGAAGTGATACCATATCAAAGCATGCTTAAGACCTAATGGCAATATTCATGAAACCATTTTTGAACTTTGACGCTTTGATGGTCAGGACATTGCACCGTTTTTATGTCAGATCAAAGTGCTAGTTTTTGAGCAACTGAAGTAGGAAATAAAACATGCAGCAAGGAAATCACTGAGACACTCCACACATTAAGACTAAACCCTACCAGAAATTCTGGTTTGATTTTTGGAGGAAGAGCAAGTTATTCTAGAGTTTCACGTGTGAAATTTAAGAAAAGAAAAGAAAAGAAAAGAAAAGAAAAAAAAAAAAAAAAGAAAAAAAAAAAGAGTGATCTCCTGCAAACGGTGCCTCATTTGTCCAAACATTTGCAGGATCAGGCCCTGGGCAGTGCTTTTAATGCCTGAGGATTACATCATGTTCTTTTGACTTTCCTTCTGTTCAAATAACATAAAACACAATACATTTTTTATGACTCAGGTCACCCTTTGTTTTCCCACGGAGCACAAAAAAAACAACATAAAACATTCAACAAATTTGACTGATAGAAGATTTTTATCTTTCATGGGAAAGCAATGTTGTTTCTCTAAGTCATATGTAATGTATTAGTAATAATGGTATTCCACTTCAAACAAATTACAAACTAATGTTAGTGTTCTTAACAATGTTATACTAAATAATAACTCCCCACAGGCCAATTTGCATACAAAATGTAACATTTAAAGCCAAGTTACAATTAGCACTTTGTTATGGAAGTCTGTGGATTGCAATTTACTGAAACGAAGTTATAGTCGCTGCAAGGAATTTTAATTTATGAAAAATTACCCATTTAGAATTGCTGTCACAGTGGACCAACTTCTATTAAAATGATGGGTACCTAATAAATACATCTATTATTAATGTAATGAATGACAAAAATGAAACAAAGTAAATGTAGGATTAATGAATCTGCTGCTTTGTAAATAAGAGATGCAAGCTGACAGCTCTTTCCCACTTTACTGATGATGCCACATAGAGCACTATGTGTGTGAGAGGAGATGGCAAGAAGAATCTGAGAAAAAATGAAGATAACAAAGGGAAAGAGAAAAAGGAAGGAGGGGTACATAGATAAGAAAAAAAAAAAAAAAACACAGAGAAATACACAGGATGTTAATGAATTGAAAAACTAAGAGGCAGACTAAACTTGAAAAATCTAGCTCAGAAAAGATGAATCACACTAGTATTTCATTTCCCTTGGGTAAATGCTGTAAATCACCTGATAATGACAATGAAAGTTCTCAATCCCTAAAACTTTATTTGAAGAGAAAAAACATTAGTTACATGACATGAGTACTTACAAAATTACAACATGTAAATACATGCATTCTGGTACAAAAAAATACTAGTTTTTCCATTTACTCTCCTGAATTCAGGCTTACAAACTTGAGGTTTGCTGTTCATTTTAGTTACAGGGGGTTTGGACTTCAGGAGTATTTGATGGATCTCCCATGTAAAAATAGAAGACCGTAAGAGTACCTGAAATGTCAATCTGTTTGGCAAATACTGCTAAATATATTCTGTAAATACCAGCTGAATTTTTTTAGGCATTTTCTTTCATTTATACATACATGCTTCTGCACTCCCTTCACAAACATCAGGTCTTTGTACTTTAGCAGGACCCAGGTCCCAATATACTGCAGCGTATTCCCAGAGCAGGAATTTAGTTTGTCTGTCAGCCAGACCTTGGGGAGGGTCACATGCTGCCTTCACATGGGTCACTGCAGAAGAGTTAGACTCATTGCCTGTTTTCATGGCAGGGGGAGGCCTGGTCAAGACACCCTGTGGCTCTCCGCCAGCTCCAGCTCTCCACACTGCCTGCAGTGCCACCACTGAGGATGGGAAGGAAAAGGGAAGGGCCAAATGTGCAGAAAGCACACGGGCTACTACTAGAGGCCACTTACAGGTCCAGGATATTTATATGGTAAATACTTCCAGGGAAGACATTTCAAAGCCCCTTGGGTAATCTGGTTTCCTCAGGCAACAGAGAAATTCCCGCATAATTTATGGGACAAACCATGATGACTACACGAGTTCAACCCCTTTTTATCTGAAGAAACATCACTGGAAACTCCACATGAGATATTTTACCGAACTAAAAATTATGTGGAAAACTGTCTCCCCATGGATATTCTGTAAGAAAAAAAAGAGAGTTTAAACTTCAGATAAATATTTTTTGAGGTTATTTACCCACCTCTAGTGAAATTTGATAGATATCTTAAGCTATATAAAACAAAGTTTGACACTATAAACTCAAATTAAATCACAGCTTGTCTTTGCTAGGATATTACTTAGGCAGCTCTGAGTAGCAATAGTTGATTGAAGAATGAGGAATGTGTAAGCAGTAAGAAAAAAAAATTCAGCTACCTGTAAAAAAACCACATATGCATTTCACACACTTGGCACAATCCCATTTTGATGGAGACCAGGGTGGATGGTGCCCTGAAGATTGTACCATATTACAAGGAGAACTTGGAGGACCAAACTGAGCCTGGGAGTAAGCAGTCATCACTCCATTGTTCTCTGTGGTTTCACCCACAGACACCAGCACAAAGCTTTGCTTTAGTTCTATGAATATCTTTCTCATAAGAATTGTTTCTTTCTTTTCCTTAGACATTATATCATTATATGCTTCCACGAAACAATGACATGTGCCTATGATCAAGATTCTTCTATCAAGACTTCAAACATGCTAATATTAGAACAAAATGCTGTAAAAATAACTGGGAGGGACATGGAAAAAAATGACAGAATAGATCATATTTGTGAAATGGTGCTCTTTATTTTTAGCTTGCTTGGTTTGCTTCTTTGTAAACACTCTTGTTGTTTTACAGGCGTGTATTAACTCACATGATTCAGATTCTGGGTCCAAGGCAGGCTCCCTGTTTGCCTTTATAAGTAATGGATGTTCTCACGCAACTGGAAGCTATTATCTAGAACATAAACACTGGGTTAAATCCTCATGGCAAATGAATCAAGAAATATTATTACAGTGTTAAAAACAAAACTATAGTGGTGCATCCATTCAGTATGCAGATTATGAAGATAATTCACTAAAAATAAATATATTATCATATCTATTATCATATTTTTCTTCATTTTAATTCAAAGAATTGTCAGTCTACTCAAAAGTGCCTATCTGGTAGTCAAATAACATAGATACTGTGTTTACAGGCATGATTTTTCTTTTTAAGTTTTTCTAGCTTTGAAGACAATTTTGACAAACACTTATTCTGCACTCTCAATCTGGAACCTGACAGGCAAGGTGAGGTTTTTTTGGTCTGCCTGAAAACAGCAATGCATGTCCTGTTGGTCAAATGCTTTAGCTTCACCTGAGGAGCTGCTATTGGTCTCAATATTCTTTTCTCTTTTTATACTTGATGTTGTATTGCCATGATTTGACCTCTGATGATCAACAGCTGAAGCCTATTTTCAAGCCTATTCCACTGAAGCCTATTTTCAAGTAGTCACCAAGAGATTTTAAATATTCAAGTTACAATGAGTAAAATAATAAATAAATGGAAATAGACAGCTGATCTGCAGAACTTAATAAAGGAGCTTATATTTCTATTCCATTAATTCTCTATTTCCATTTCATTTGAAATTTCTTATTTTTCTGTTCTGGCAAATGAAGTAAAATAAAGTGAAACTTTCTTTTGGGGATAAAAATATGTTTTCACAATTCACTATCATAACCAATCACTGAAATGATGACTTCATAAAATCTGTCAAGAAGTGACAGTGGCAACATCCTTTTCTGACAGCTAATGCTCTATACCCTGGGGATTTTATTGAACTTATAGCACTGCATGATCTAATATCAAATGGCCATAGCTATAAATGGTTAGCAATGTTCTCTACACTGACCAAATCAATTTTCTCCAGCTTCACTCCTGAAACCACTATGAAACTAATAGACAAAAATTTCTTGGCAATTTCTGGAAAATAAATTTGTGGTTCAGGTTCCCATTAGAAAGACCAAAAGGCAGGGATGATTATTTTACAACCTGGGGCTACCTGGAGTTTCTTGAGGGGTATTATTCAATGAACACCTACTGCCTCTTTACCAAGGAATGACTGTACATTGATTCTTTTATTCTCATTCTCCAAAAGCTAGGAAGATTAAAGAAAATGAATAAGGCCTCATTTCAGCATTTCATCTGATTTCATCAATGTAAGTGACTTCTACAAACCTGTGCTCACTTAAGCCAGCTGTGTATATGACAATTTTATCAAATGGAATAGCTGTGATGGAATTTAGTAAAACACACTGAAAAGAGACATTTCCACAGAGCACAAACTACACTAAAACCTTTTAGGTCAAAATCACAAGAAGGTTCACTTAACAACAGTTAATTGAGACCCCACTTCAGAGTAATATTTATCTTTATTTAGTATTTATTTAGTTTTAAATCCAAAACAAATTATTATGGCTATGTTGGAGCTAAAAGGACTCATATATTGGGGGATAGAATGGATCAAGAGCATTAATTCTAGTCAAAAGTCATTCAGTGGCATGTGCTAAAATCCAAATTAAAAATTGTAATACATACTCAGCTGATAAAAATGGTTAACTCTTAGCTTGCCTCAAATGGTTAAACTATATCCAAACTAAAATTTTCCTTACAACACAATTATCTTAGTAGATGCAAACTAATACAGTATTTTTGATTCCATTCTGAATTTTCATGTGATAGCAAGAGTGGAACACTGAAGACTTCTAAGGCCATGTGTTATAGAGTCATAGAGTACACTGTTATTTTCTAGATGAAAATTATGCATTCCTTCCTTTCAACAGTTTTAGTGTGCATATAATTCAATTTTGTTTATAAACAAAATGGGTTTAATGGGTATATGTATACACTCAGAATATGTCAAGGGTTGGTCTTTTGCACCTGTAATTAATGGTTTCCTTCCCTTTGTTAATTTATGAAGTTTCTAAGAGAATGTATTTTTTTTCACAGCCACAGGTGTTATGTAACAAGCAGAGAATTATGTTTCATGTTATAAATATTTCAGGTGTAAAGAAAAATTTAAGACAGAAATTTCCTGTTTATATACATTTATCTTGAGTCACTATCTTTGAAGAGTAACTTATTAAAAAAAAAAAAAGCTGGACAGATAGGTAATACTGATGTGTTTTATTAATTTGTATTTAAATGTTTGACCCATACAAAAACTAATCTTTAATTTAATGTTGTTTTTCTCCTCCCAATTCTGTTAGAAGTGTATATCCACTTTTGAGGCAGATATGAATCTTTTCTGTTTAGACTAGATGTCCATCTCACATTGCAACTTTGCACAGTGTTGACCAGACACATATCCTAAACAAAGATTTCAGTATTTAAGTTTTTTTACCAAGAGGTGGTAGCTGAGATATCTGATAATATCTTCCTGATACAAGACTTCATTAACTATTGCAAAATTTTGTAGAATCATTGAATCATTTAGGCTGGGAAAGAGCTTTAAGATCATTGAGTCTAACTATTAACAGAGAACTCCCAACTCCACCACTAAATTATTTATCCAGGTGCAACATATGCATGTCTTTTAAGTAGCTCCAGGGACAATGGCTCAACTACTTCCCTTGCCGGTTTTTTCAAATGCCTGACACCCTCCTGCCATGAAGAAATTTTTTCCTAATATCCAACCTAAACCTCCCCTAGAGGAACTTGAGGATGTTTTCTTCTGTGCTGTCATTTGTTGCCTGGGAGAAGGGGGCAACCCCCACCTAGCTACACCCTCCTTCTTTTTTTCTTGGTTCTTCATGTTTTAAAAGTGATTTCACATCTAATACATCTTACATAGAGTGTCAAGAATGCAAATAATATTCCCAGGGAATGAAGAATTAACTCAGATTAAAGTTCCATCCTAAGCTTAAAAATGTGCTGTAGCCCATTTTAGAGAAATAATCTAAAAATAAGAGAAAATCCTAATGGTCCAAGAAAAAAAAGAGGTTTTTTCTCTATTTTTTAAATCTTGAGAATCTTAGTTGTTTTTGTAAAATAAATGTCTAAGGACTACATAGGGAAAAAATAGATAACTCTAATATTTGATGCCTGTAATAATACATCGAATGGGGCAATTTCCTTGGTGAGCAGAGAAAGCCCTGCTCAGTAAAGCCTGTGCATTTTTAGCTTTGGCACTGTGAGAATCCTCTTCTCTGTTTTGGATGCTAGGCCTCACAGGGATGAAAAAAAATGTGTACATCTGAGTTTGCTGATTTTTGCACCTGTTTCCTTGCTTGGCTCACATTGTTATGAAGAGCATTTGCCATAGCCTTTAATGAGCCACAAAGGTTGTGTCTTTCTTGCTGATATTTGGCATGAGTTATTTCCTCAAATCTGCTTAATAGAACAGGCCATTAGTTATTTCAACTGTAATTGAAGCACTTCAGAAACTGTTGGCTGTTTATACTTAAAAATTGCAGGTGACCATCAGTAGTCATTTATGTTAAAGGTCAAGGAGGAAAAAGGAGCATTAAAGAAAAATTTTTAAAATGCACGAAAGTAGTGTCATTGATTCAACATGCCTTTGATAAAGCTTGTCTGTGATGGCAGAGCTTCTATGCAGAAACTGATTCCATGGCAGATTTAACATGGAACATGCATCAGGCAATGGCAGATACATTAACATAGTGGATTTACCTATGCCTTCTTCAGAGTTACTTTGCTTACAAAAAATACATGGATACAAAGGTATTCAGTAACTGTGAGTTATGTCACTATTAAGGGGATGTTAAATAAACCTTTCTAAATTCTAAAAATAAAGAATTGTCTATGCATCCACCCTTTGGAAAATGCAGATAACAATAACTGGAACTTTCCCATACTGTAACACAGAAAAATTATTACTCAATCTCAAAGAAAGGAGATGGTTCTTCAAAATGCTCACTTCTCACTTATGAATATTTCTCATGCTCAGAGGTAAGTCATATGTTGCTGTTATGAATTTTTTTCCAATTTGCATATGCAAACTTTTATTTGATTTTTTCCCAAAAGTATTGATACAAAGCAGAAATAAATGTTCAGCAAATTTAATGTATAAAGGAAAAATAGATTGCTGCTCACATTTCTCTCAAATCACTTTTTCACCTGTCTGTGAAACACTTCAATTAAGCCCATAATATGTCCACAGACTCTTATAGGCTGAAAAAATAATTCTCAAATACAATCTTTAGTATGCAGAAGCTAATAAATAGTAGCCTGGAAGGTGTCTCGTATGCTGATGTTGGCTGCATCACGGTAGCAACCTAGCCTGGAAGATTTGAACCAACTACTGGACTAGAGACTTAGGAAAACATAGTAGTTACCCTTGGTGAGCTACTGCCTGAGTCTCATCTCTCTTTTAAAATGTACTTTTAAAAATTAATGGTAACCAATTTATATGCTACATGATGTGAAATAAAGAGCATCAGGATGGTGGTATAAAATGATGTTTTCTTCTTATTTACTTTAATGCTTATAAGCGAACTAGCTGAAAGACACTGATATATATGTGGGAAGTTGTGCCTACTTAAGCCTTAAATTGTGCTTGAGATCTGACTGAAAAGCTATTGTAAAAAAAATCACTGAGAAAAAAATATCACTGCTGTAAAATTTGCACATCAACTTTTTAAACCTTGTCACAAAAACAGCTGAAGAAATTGACTTTTCATAACCTCCTTCCCTAATAACGATACTTTACATCACAAAGTTTGAGCTGCTCATAAATGAGTGAGTAGAAAAGGTCTGCTTCAGTGACTAACGTATCAGGTCCTTTGGTTCATGTTTCATAAGTTTTATTAATATAAGGGAATTTCCTTTAATATAAGGTAACAAGCCACGAAAGAAACTACCCAAGGGGGAAAAAAACCCAAACAACAACACATAAAAACTGTTGAAGGAAAATTATTTATTTACATCTTTTTAATCTAATGAGATGTTTGAAAAAATAAAAAAGGGCATTTGTTTCAGATAAACACTTTCAACAACTGAAGAAATTGTTCTTGAATTTTACCCCACATATACATGGCAGCAAACCCGGGATGATTTCTCTTTAGGAAAGCACACCACCAGCAGCTACAGATGTCTGTATTTGCCATTGGTAACATTAAGCTTTTGGCTTTCTTAGATATAGAGGACAGCAATGTAATGAAAAAAAAAATCTAGAATTTTTTTTTAACAAAGCATTAAGTATGATAAAAAGTGTAGTATGATAAATGATGCCAGGAACATGGAACCTTCTGTTACTGTTGATACATACAGTAATTATATGCTAAAATAAGGAAAAGTAACAAAAGCATCAACATCATAATTTCATTTTTACTCTAGAATATGCAAATCTCATACTAGAAAATGCTAAGAATTTTTAACGGAATTGTTTGTTATGTAAGTAAAAGCAAGAAATAAATTCTATCAAAAAACAGTAGTACATCTTTGGGAGAAGCAGCTGAACAAAATTTATCATTTATGGGCTATGATATTTAAAAACTGAAGATTAGTAAGGAATAATGGAAATTTTAAAAATGTGGCAAAATATGCCCAATTAATGAAGAAAGAATAAGAAACATTTGACAGAATATACAGGGTACCTACTAGTTGGAAGCACCATCACTGGAGCTAAATTCTTGATCAGCAAACTTACCAACCCACACATATAAAATTGAAATCATCTGGATTTTAATCTCAATATCAGTATGGCTGCTACTGCTGTTCAGATAATTTGAGGACGCCTGTCTGTTAAGACTAATTCCACATTGGGTTAGTACAGAAGGTTTCTCTGGTCAGCTCCATGGGGAAACAAACGAAGGACAGAACACCCCTCAACAAATTATATATATCATTATTATTATGTAAGATAAAGAGTGTAAAACTGTCATTTAGCAATATAAGACTTCCTTTTATCAGAGAATGACTGACAAAAAGCAGCCTCCACAGAAGACTAAAGATTCACAGACTAAAGAAACTACCAGAGGAGTACCTTGCACAATTGAACTAAATCATATGCAAAGAAAGACATTTTCCACAGCTGGAGATATATAATCATCATATTACATTTCTTCTCTTAGTTGAAGTACACATCTCTTTATCTCGACTTAAATAGGCAGATCCATTCAGAAAAAGGAACAAAATTTTTAAATTAGATAATGCTTAGGGACATTCTGTTAGACTTAGAAAAACAGAAAGTAATTTTATTTTATCCTGCCCAACTCCTCCCATTCTTCAGCTTCTGAAAGAACTAGGTGTGACAAACTGATTTAGAAACTGTTTTTAATGTCCACAACACTAAAATAATAAAAAAAAAAAAACCTCGATGCTTAAGTATTTTTAAATTATTGTTGTTAAATAAAGAAAAACCCTCTAAAACATAATCTGAAAAGGCTGAAAAAATACCTCTTCTTTTTCACTCATCATTATCATTCCATGACTGTAGTGAAAGGTGCATCTTTTGCTGTCTCACTCAGACATATATTGTTTTCCTCCCAGAAGCCTTACAGAAACAGATCTGTGTTAACCTCTGCTGAGAAGAGCAGCCATAACAAAACCTCAGGTCTGCCAATACCTCTGCATGCATTTCTTCAGCTTGTATTTTGAAAATGGAAATGTGCCATAACTTCCTAGCAGCATTTGTTGGGTTCAGAGACATTTGGTGACCATTTATTCATGGCTACAGTTTTTGGGGTTTTGTCTTATCTTTCCCCACCATGCTTTCTGATGTGTTTTTCTCCCAACAATGAATACCTATGAAAATCAGCAGATATTCAGTATAACATCAATTAAGCAGTTAAGCAGACACCAACATAAATACAAGTTTCATTGAAAAATGTTAAAGTCCACATCAGCCTTGTTCTGGCATTGTTCCTGGTACCTTCAGCAAATTATAAATGAACAGGTAAAGAATGATTAATGCCAGAAACCCATTGAAAGCTTCCAAAGAATGTGGGGTAGAGGAAGTCATTTTAAAACACAGCTGCAACCATGCTGGCCTGTTTTTGAATTTCTTAATTTCTTTTGGAGGAAAGTTTCTGAATTCTGAATTTAAGGCCTTAATGGCTTGTTTCTGAAGAGGAGAAATGCTTGAATCTTATGGAATTTCAAATAAGCTGTTGTGAAACTTTCATGTGGAACCTCAGTTCATAAAAACTACATTAAAAATATATTTTAAAAAAAATTTCAACCTTATACCTACCCGATTGGTCAAGTTTCCTTACTGAACTTGTCAGTAAATAGCAAGATATCCACTTTCTCTGGAAAAAATACAAATGTGGCATGAGTTGAGACTGAATGTATAAACTTAAGGTTGTGAACCTTACACATTTTTTTTCTCTCTACAGACAATAGCTGGAAATATGCAGCTCATATTATCTCATGTTGAGAAAAGCCTCTGATGCAGGTCATCTGAACCCCCTTCAGTAGATGCATACTTTTGTCTACTGATACAAACACAAAATTTATGATTAACCCATATTCAGAAGTTTGCCTTCTTCAGTTATGAGGACATGAATCTGACTCCATGTTATATTTTCAGATGTCCTCACATAGTCTAGAAAGCAAGTTGGAAACTGTTACTTATAAATGTAATTGATTGTCTAAGCAAAATGATAATAATTTGTTCATATCCATCTAAAAGAAATGCAATGTTTTGTTTTTATATGTATTTTAATACTTTATTATTTAAAAAAATAAAAGATGGAAGAAACAATTAAGAACTCCCAGGTTTTTCCACGTCTGTGCAACTGTGTATGTGTCTGACAGAATAGAGTAGATACTGGTTTTAAAAACTGAAAAACATTCTAAATATGTCATATTATAATAGCTCTCAAAAATCACACTACCTACTTTGCAGACTATCTATCTGATATTTTCTTGTTGTAAGAATTTTACTGAAATCTAAATAGAAGTTTAAAAAGTTAAAAGTAAATTAATGTTGGACTTTGCAAGTTATTTGCAATTATGATGTTTATCTCATTACTACATAAATAATTTTATTTTATTCTTATACACCTTTGATTCTAAATATTAACACAGAACTATAATAAAACACTAAAATGTTATATTAGTGTACTTATAGATCCAAATTACACTGAAACAGTGAGCCAAGAAAATCTGTAAAATTTTGCGTGTAGTATTTCTTGAATTCTACATATGTACTTCATTGTTCTAAGCATTAATTGAAAACATAAATTTATAATATGTTTAAAATTTGAATGTTAATGCCCAATACAAGGAAGGCTCAGGACTCTCTTGGTTTTGGTTTTTTCAATGGTTGTAGTGCTAAGCTATTTGGTTTACTCTTCTCTTAGGCAATTCAGTATATGCACAGTAGATCAATAATATGTACAAGAAAGAGAGATATATCCCTTATAGAGAGATATATAGTTTTCATCTTATCTTTACTTAATATTAAGGAAGTTTAAGGTGGTAAAACTATACCTAAATTCAGACTATTTTATTGTAGTACCACTTTGAATGGAAGGAGACCAAATGACTAATCTTGTAATTTTCATTTTCCTAGTTAGTGCATGTGGTCTGTATAGATTATGACTGACAGCAGATTCAATGCTGTTTTCAAAATGTTTTCCCAAGGTGTTAGTGATGAGTCACACAGAGCTGCTGCATGTCTACACTATCTCTCATCTAGTATAAGCTGCTAAAGACTTTTGCAGAGCAGACTAAAAGAAAGGCCCTTGTGTCCATAATGCTTCTTTGAAGTGAACAGCTACTGCTCATGTATTTCTGTAGCTGGGAGGAGTGATCTGAAGGAGTGCAGACCTCCTCAGCATCCAGTCTTTCCCAGCAAGGACGGCTTGTGCTTCTCACTGTCAGATGAGATCAAAAGGGAACGGAAGCACAATAGTTGCATCATTAGTAATTACTCTTACATACTTTTTTTTTTTCAGAGGCTTCTTGAAATAAAGCAGGAACATTCCCCTTTGCCATACATTTGAGAAAAATAAAAGTGGATAAAAAGATGTTTAGAAGTCATGGAGTTTTTGCTGGGAAATGACCAAGCTCCTACTCTCCATGCTGCAGATGGGCGTACACTGGACACAGGAGTGGTGTCTCCCCAGAAGAGAAGGAATGCTGTAGAAAAGGACACTTGGCTTTCCCATCCTTCTTCCAAATAAAGAAAATTTTCATTAGACAGGAGACTTAGATTAACACTAGACCTGTCAGTCAGCCTGTGAAGGGGCTGATGCATATGTCTTTGGAGCAGAAAGTTGAGCTGCCCCTTTGTATCAGATAAATCCTTGGAAATTATTTGCCAAGCTGAGCTGTCTATCAGCTGATCAAGCAATTAAGCAATGAATCCTTATTCTTTTAAGTAAAGAGTGCAAGTGTGTCAGCTGTGGAGCAGCTTGGGTGGTCTGAGGACAGTAACAGCTCTGTGAGGGATGGGCAGGGCAAGAAGAAGCACAGCAGCCAGGTAAATTAATGGGGTTTAGGAAGCACTGGAGTGTGAAGATGCAGCAAACAGAGAAATAACAACTTTTTATAGTGTATCAAAGGGGTGGGGATCATGAAGGAGATTTTCCTCTAATTTCACCACTCAAAATAGAGCTCTGCTCTCTAATGGCCATCTAGTGATACAGCTAGAGCTAACATGGATCCCATGTAGTTCATTGTACAACTTAAAATAAAGGAAGAAAATATGCTTTGGGCTCCTCTGCTTCCATCTGGAACATAAGACACCTTCCTGCCTAAATATCTATTCTCAAGATTCAGGCTCTTCAGGGTCACAGAGTGAAGCTGGACTTGCCTGAGGATGCTGTTCCACCTCCCTGGAATGGCAATTACGAGAAATGTATTAATAATGTTTGGGTTGCAGCTCTTAAGAGTCTGAAAGAGTTATTAATGGCTGTCTCCACTCACACTCTGCATGCAGCAGTTCAAGCTTGCTGCACTTCATCACACACTTTGTTATCTTATTAGCCCTCTTTTTCGTGCTGTGAATAGAGCACTGGAAACATATTCTTAGCTAGGGAAACCTTCCTTCCTTTCTTTTTTTACTTTCTAAGTCACATCTTATATTAGATCTGTGGTACTCTTGGTGCTAGTTAGATAAGAAGCAAAACAACAACAACAACAACAACAACAACAAAAGAAACAACCAAACAAAAAACAAACAAACAAACAAACAAAAAAACCACCCCTGACTGCAAGGGAACTCCCTCCTGTAATTATTTTGCCAGTGGCACAATTCCTGACTGAAAAATACAGAGAACTTCTCATAGTATGAGAAACATTGGATTTCCTTCCTTTGAAATCTCCAGGGACTTAATAACACTTGTCATTCTCTTCTTTCTCCCTTTTCACATAGCATTCTCCCCAACCACAGGCTCCATCTATCTCCTTCATGAATTCTTCAGTGGAAGAGTCCCACACAGGGCCACTGTAAGGGTGAGGTAAAACACTGAAAAATAATTGCACAAGTACTGGAGCCCTCTAGCCCAAGAGTCTGTTGTTTCAGCACTAAGTGTAAGTTGCCAGGGTGTATGGGGAGAAAGAGGGGGATTCATGGAAGAGAAGGGAAAAAGACATCAAGCCAGCAATCAAAGAGCCCAAAAGGTCTCACTACAGTTCTGGTATGGATACAAGCTTTTTTTTTTTTTTTTTTTTTTCTCCTAACTCCTATTTCTTAAAGAGTGAAGTGTATACTCATTATTATGAAATATTTAAATATATACCTATGAAATATATATACACACACATGCAGTTACATAACTATGGATATGTATAGCTACTGGTTCTCTTGAATTATTCTTATCACTTTCCTTTTTTTCCCCTTTAGTTTTCCCTCAAATGAGGTGTAGGCAGAAGACTTAGGGAAGAGAATTATTTTAAATCAATGAACAAGTAGAGTGGCACTTTAAGCTTTCCTATGTCTGCTAAATACCAAGTTATTCCAAATCTTCTAGGTGCTTATAAGTTACTGAAAACATATAAGTAGTAGCTGGTATGTGGTTTTATTCAGTTTGGAGCAGGAAAGTCTAGATTTGGGCTGATAAGGATATGGATTTCCTTTCCCAGGAAAATTCAAAACTTGGCAAGGGTGGAAGTGTGTTTGTTTGTTTTCTCTTAAATGTTTTGATGAACTCAAGACCTATCAATTTGACTTCTTTTTTTGGTTTATTTATCATATATGAAAATAATTAAAAGAAAACACTCTAATCCCCAAAGACCCTGGTGTTTGTGTTACATACAGTCAAATCTTAACTCTGCAAATTTAAAAACAGAATGAACCTGGACCATCTACTTCAAAAGGGGGGGGGGGGGGGGGGGGAGGCGGGGAGAGAAAGCCTTTAATTCTGCTCTATTTAAGGAGGAAATGGGTATTACTTCCAAGATGTAACTTGACTGAAAGTGCTACAACTTTGTCAAAAGATTTCTTAACAAAAGTTTTTTTTGATTGGTTTTTTGTTTCTATTAAAGCTGCTATGTTTCCATAAAAAAAAAAATCTGTTTCTAATAAACTATCAGCTCTGAAATGAGAGAGAGAAAAGAGAAAAACTTCCAGTTGGTAAGAGCCTATGAGAAAACAAAACAATCAAAATGTGAACGAGCATCTCAATATTTTGATGTTAACTGAACTGTCTTAGCCTTTTGAGACATACTTAATAGTAAGTAAAAGACTGTCACTAGTTAAAAGGAGAAGTAAACAAAAAATGTTAAGAAAAACACAACTGGATTCTCCTAGGGTACTTTCCCCTCTAAATTAAATGTTATTTTATCTGTGCCTTGAATAAGATGTTATAGCAAATGAGAATACTTTCCAGAAAAATATATGTTGAAACCAGCAGCATTGTAAAAAATCCCCCAAAGACTTACATTCAAGGTACGTTATGATTCACATAATCAGTAACAAAAATGAAACTTATGCTAATGCTGGTATTTTATGTTTCAGTTCCTAAATACTTTCCTTTTCTTGCTTAAGCTTTTGAGCTCCTTTTCTTTGTTATATATAAACATATAAGAACGGAATGAAGGGTCACATGATGAAAAAACAGTCTCTGTGGGCATGAGCAGAGCTGAAAAAAAAATCAGATTTGATTGCTAGATGTTAGATTTCTACATTCAAGATCAAATTTTTGAAATATTAAGCACCTGCAATTCTCCACTGGCCTCATATTTAGAGTTTAAATCATTTTTATTGACATGGTTAAATATGGGTTTAGGAGTAAGATTTTTAAGAAAGTACTACTATTTTGCTTGTTTCTGCCTTCTTTCCTCTTTTTCTTCCTTTCTTCTTTTCCTGAACACACACACACACAAATGCATTTAAATTTATATACAAAGTTTCAAAAGCTAAGTAACAGTTCCAGTAGGACCCAGCACTTTGTCCAATACTGTGAATTTTATCTAGGATAGACAGACCTAGATATTACTAAGATGAAATTCAAATTGGCAAAGGATAGAGTAACTATTACACTAGATGGACAACAGAATCAAAATTTAATTTACGCTGATATTAATTCCTAACACCATTTTTTCCCTATCTATCCTACCTAATGAATGATGAAGTTTTTAACAATGCCAGGTTGTTTACTTTCTAAATTATGCAGAGGAAGTCACAGGTAATCAGCAAGGGAGAATTTCTCAATAAAATTAATACAATCTTTTGACTACAATTTGCAAGACAGAGGTTATGGGATGCCATTTTTTGTCTGCTGTCTGCACAACAGAAACATCCCAGAATAAAAACCAGAGTGAGAATCTAGTTTCTTTTCAGTACTGGCTGTTAAAGTGTATTACTGATAGGTAATAGATAAGAATGGTTATAAAGATAAGAAGAGCAAAAGAGTGAGGTTTGGTTTACGGATTAAAGCTGCAAGTAAAAATTGTGCCTTGGACATAATACGTAACCAAAGCTTGCTTATGTTCACCTTCCCTTCACTGAAAAGAAGTCTTTTAGGAAAGTTCAAGCATTTTCTTCTGAACACTTACCTAATTTAATTCAGTAGAAAAACCCCAATTAACCTCAGGGCAACAAAATCTGACCTCTTGTCTGGCCACTACGCTGAGCTTGTTTGTTTATTAATCTGGCAGATTTAAGATATTTCTGGATCCATTCTATTAAGATAATTGTAATACTCACTTTTATTAGAGAAAGGCAATTTTACCTTATTTGATGGATGTCACCATCCTTTCAGGCATTAATAAGGAAGATTAAGCTGCTTCCTGTACAGCTATTTGCATGGTTACCTGAGCATGGTACTTCTATTGTGTGCATATCACACTTCTTAAGCTATTCATCACTTTTTCTGAAGAGAAAAATTATTTGAAATGCACCTATCAGTATCAATAAATGAAAGGAAGCAGATGTTTGATATGTCTCTCATTGCATTGACAGGCGCCATGCAGTGCTAAGCCCCCTACTGTTCTCTCCAAGAGCTCAGCTTTTGGGTGTCCATAAACACAGTTTGATGGAAGGCCATACAAAAGAGTGGCATGGCCTTTGGCCTTTTCATGACGTGGCGGTTTTAGAAGGCTTTGTCTGAGCTAAACCATTGTATGACAGTCTCTTGAGTTAACTGGCACAAGCCTAATTTCCCTGACATCAATACAGATTTCAGATAAATCTTTTCCAGTTAGTTTAGATGAAATAGAATATTATTAAGGAAAGGAGTTTGGGGTGTTTGATTTTTTTTTTTTTTTTTTTTTGAGTTTGCTGGTTTTTTCTTTTTTATTTTTTGTTTTCATTTTGGTTTGAGTTTGGATTTTTTTTTTTTTTACACAGATAGTAATCAAAACAAGACATCTCAAACAGAGTGTGCCATTACTTAGAGACTTCTAGAAATTGATTTGGCAATTCTCTGTATAGACAGAAGTACTTAGGAAGACTTGCTTTAAAATAATAATTCCTAAGCACATAATTTTTAAATGTATGTTCTGAGAAAAAGGTATTTCCTATACTGGCTCCATAATACTTTCTGAATTATAGTAGCACTCTCCTTTTTTCTCTTTCTTATGCCTACTTAGGAAATAAATTCAGCCATGCTGTGTCAGGCCAAGGATCATCTAACTCAGTATGCTTTCACTAGCAGTAGCTGTAAGCAAATACCTAAGGTGAAATACAAACAAAAAAAGTATACATGATGCTTCCAGAATGCTCTCAGCCTCTAAACATTTTCAGTTCAATGGATTTGCTGAACTGCCTCTGGTTGCCACATAATTAGTAACTTTAAATGACATTATCTTTCTCAGATTTTTCTTCTCAAGTCTATACAAGCTTTTAAATTTCAAGGGCATCATCTGACAAAAAAATTCACAAGTCTTATGTTTTGTTTTGTTGGGTTTTTTTCTTTTTGAGTTCAGATACTGCCAACTTCAGCAAAAGTTAATTCTTTGTTTTTCGAAAGTGTGAAGGAAATAATCTACCTTCTCCTCAACACTCACCATTGTGTAGACTTACTCTGTATCTCCCTCAAATCAGTTATTTCCTGGGCTTGATAACTACTAGTTTGTTTACTCATTTCTCATACAAAAGCTAGTCTATACACTAGCTAACTCTTCCTTGTCTTTTAAAATTTCCCTCCAACTATTTTCTGTAAGTCTTCCTGTTCAACTCACCTCCTCCTACAATGACTCACATCTCCATAATACCTCTTATTACACTTTCACCCCATGTTTTTTTCAGCTACCATTCTAAATATAGCATGCATTTCCCTGCTCTAGTTTTCGTTCACCTCTTTTTTTTTTTTTCACAAGGACTCCCACTTTTCAGATTTTCTGCCATTACACTGCTGCCACACCCCTTCATCACATACTCATCTCACACTCCTACAAGCTGCCAGTACATTGCTTCCTACCTACTGCTTCTAGCATTTCTCCACTGTCTGGGGAGGGAGGGGTAGGAAATTGAAAGCTCTGTGAAACTGAGAAAGTTCTTGAAGAGAGCTGTAGGATCTGCAATGGCTGATATTTCACTCTGCCATAAACCTGAAAAGGGTGCAGCAAGGGTAGAAACATAGATAGTGGGATTAATTTCACCAGACATTGGGCTATTATCCAGACATCTACCATTCTGAAGTAGTTATATAGACTTATTGTTTATAATCACTGCAGAGAAAATATAGATAGTCAACTTAACTAATTTGTCTTGCAGACAGTTTTCTATAAGATTTTCTCCACAGCATATTAAAGGAAGAGGACCCTAATTTCCCCTAGTTTCTCTATCACATCAGCAAAATTTAAAGGTGCTACAATGGACAAAATTAAAACGTTTTCTTGCCTTGCTCAAGTAGGTTTCTGCATGTAGAAAATAGATCATGGTTCAGTGTCTGTATCTCCTTGCCTGACTGTGCATTTGCCATCAGAGTCCAGTCTATGATGTGATTTCTACCTTCTCACACACCCACCATAGCAGTTATCAGTTACTGTTACCAGAAACAGTAGAACCAACCAAAAAAAGCCATGAGGTTTTACAGGTGAGGAAGTAGGGAACATGCACAGAAACTATCACAAGAGCAACATTGTCTTTGTTTTCCAGTAACCATTTTTCTCTTTGCTTCCATGATATCTCATAATGACAGAAGATATCTCATTAATTCATCACTACTGAAATTCTCAGTTATTTATTTCCCAAATGGCACACAAGGAAATATTAAGGAGTTTCCAAAGAATTATACTGAAATTTACTGAAATTATATTGTTGGTTTTTTGTTTGTTTGTTTGTGGGGTTTTTTGTTTTGTTTTGTTTTGTTTTTTCCTCATTATACTATTAGCAGAGTGGTTTTGTACTTTGAGAGTTCAGAATTCTTTAAATAGGTAGTAAAAGTAGATAGAATAAGATAGATGATTCTCTAGAGGGGCTGAAATGACCTTTTCTCTTCTGCAGCATTAACACAATTAGTAAGTCATTCTAATATTTCTTTCTACTAAAGCAAATGAGGCAATGGTTCAAGTAGAACAGAGAAAGTGATTCTTCAGTTCAAATGCTGCTGTTGAGTATTTCTGTACTAAAAATTCATTATCCCTTCTTGCTAAAATGTTATTGCTTCATTAGCAGAAAAATCTGGAAGTGTACAAGTAATGTTTGCTTTTGAAATATGCCTGCTCAAAACCAATTGCAATTAACTGGAACATGCAATATGTCCAGTTATATGATTATTGCTGAATATCTAGCTAATATTATGTACACTGTTACAAATAATTCATCAGACTTATTAATTTCATTAATTTAAATTCATATTTTTGAGGCATTTGACTGTGTCGTAATGGTGTTAGGGCATCTTACAGATGAAGGTTTCTGTATGCCCAAAGCTTTTTTGTGTTTTCAAACAGTATCAGCTGATCTATTAAAAATACTATTTTTTTCTCCTAAAGCGTTCTCTTTATGACTGTCCATAATACGCTGATTTCAGAAAAAGTGCATGCTAGCTAAATTCACAGTAACATATCAAGGGGTACATGATCCACCTGAGAGAAGTGGGTATGGCTGAGCTATAAAACCAGAATTTTTCCCTTCAGTTACAGATGTTTAAAATTCTGTAGTAGTCATTTTTTAGAACTAGAGGGCATTCATGATAGCTGTCATATTGAACATATTCTACCTCTCAGGAAAAAAAACCAAATCTCCCTCCCCCCCCCCCAAAAAAAAAACTAAGAAAACAAACAAACAAACAAACAAACACCCCCAAACAAAAACAAAAACACACCAAAAAAAACCCCACAAACAAACAAACAAAAAACAAAAAAGACCAAACAAAAACACAACAACAACAACAACAAACCCAGCTTCTTAAAAAGCAGTGTCTAGATTGTGGAAACATCCACAGCTACGAATGGCTTCTACTCAGTAGTCACTGACAGCCCTACTGAGATGATGGAAGGAAAGCTGTATCTTTTTTTCGTGTGCACACATCAAGATACAAGTGAGATACTACTGTGTGTGGGAATGAAGGTGGAGAGAAAGAAAACAGAAATGTCAGTGAAGAGATAAGGTGGAAAACCCCCGCTGAGAAGCATGCCATGGCAAACAAATGGAGGCAGACTGTGAAAAAGAGAAGTAACAGAAAAGCATACACCCTGCATTGTTTGGTGGAACTGTATTTCATAAAGTCAAAAAAAACCTGTAACTGCTTTCTCACCTAACAAAAGCTACTTCTGAAAGACTAAGTGACTTATTTTCTCTGACCGCCCTTCTCTCTGCAAAAGACTACATTAAAGCAATAGCTATTAAACCAAAGCCATCAGGTGACAAAAATTCAGCCCACAACCAGTTGAAATGAATGCACAAATCCAAGGTTATCACACCTCATTACTACTGAACTTTAATATTGATCTCCATATGTCTTTCTTCTCGTATTTTTCTGTTGTACTGTGTGAATTTTATGCTCTTCATCCAAGAACTGTATTTTTAAAAATCTAAATCACCTAGAATATTTTGGTTGTCTCCACAGTTGTTTCTAAATGTGTGACCCTGAACCTATCAGTACATTGTCTATAATGCAAAAGTCCTAAGGACTTGTATTACAGAAATTCCACAGATCCACACTGAATATTCATGAATATAAGCAAATTGTTGTAGTACCTGTCATAGTCACTGGAGAGAAACAGAAGTCTCTAATGTACTGATCATTTGACCTGCTCATAGATGTATACAAGGATGAGATTATTTGTGCTGTAGAAGGACTTATTACACTGCATTTAATTAAAAGAAGCCTAACCAATTAGCCTTGCATGTAGACAAAATAATGTGGTGAAAACCCTACATTTTATGCTTTGTTATACTAGAAAAAGACAAATAGCCTCATTTGCAAGAGAGAAGGCAATGGCATTAAGGGGCAGCGAGGAATATCCCTTTTGCTGGAGCTGCTTTGAAGGCAATGCCACACCTCCCAGTCACAGATAATCAGGCCTGCATAAACACATGCTGGAGAGAGTCACACACAGGATACCCACTTTCCCCAGCCATCCAAAACTGTCTTAACCATCAGTCCAACCTAAACTCTTTGGATGGCATATAAACTCTGAACAAAGTTGATGAAACCTCTTTCCATTTAAGTCAATTAGAATATCTCTCTTAAATTCACGCTTGTGACAGATTTGCATTCCATTCTCCTTTTTTTCTTGCACTTCTTTCATACCTTTCCCTGATTGATGTTTCACTACTTTCATTATACTGATGTTCAGAAGTTGGCAACAATAAGAATAAACTCTCACTATCACAATGAGAAATATATGTCAGTAAAGTATAGCAGTTAATTGCTGTTTGAAATCTCAGACATCTGTTTTCTTACAATTGTTTTACAATACCATATGGGAACAAAAACCACAGGATGGAAATTTCTTATCCAAAATGGCAGGTAAAGTTGCAGAATAGGTGGGTATGTAAAATACTTAAATGGAGGCAAGTCACTGTCAAGAAATCAGACAGAAAAATACCTTTTAGGATCAAATCCAGGAGTTGGCTGGATTCATGACCCCACACAGGTTGCACTGTGGGAGCATCATCTGAGATCTTGAAATTATCCATACACCAGTTCTACATACACAAAAAAATAATAACCAAACCATTTACAACATTCCATAGCTATGAAACATTTCTAAGACAAAAGAGGTTGAAAAGATAAGACTTCAGAGATGTGCAACCACCAGCAACAAATTGCTGCGAAATCTATTGTTAGATTGAACACAGATTAAGAATAGCTTCCATTCTCTTAACAGCATCTGAATCATTTGATGCTGGATAGATTCAAACAGCTTTCAATTTAAATGAAGCCTTTACAAGGTATGTCAAAGCTTCTTACTGTCCTTAGTAATTTTCCTGAATAAATAACTGTAAATGTAATCCACCAGTACCTATTATAAGCTTTATTTATGTCATTGAATCATAGAGGAAAATATAGGCAGCAGAAATCCAGAATGGAGTATCTCTTAAGCATACCCAGTGTAACTACTTTTCAAGAAAAAAGGAGGAATATATATTTCTAAATATACATTAAAGCAAGCCAATTTGTTTGACAATTTCTACTTTATATTAAATGAAGAAATCCTAGAGGGGTAGTTCTGATCTTAAGTATCTTTTTAACTTGATCCTTTGCAATAGACATATGTTAAAGCATATGTAAGTGCATACATGTCTTTAAAACTTGTCTATGCAAAATTACAAGCACTATTTTCAGGCATGTATAACAATTATCTAAATTTTTCTACTCTCACTGGACATTCAAGGCAGACCCAGTAAGAATTCTCACTGTTGGGCTTGAAATCATAAAATCTGTTTAGAATAATGATTTCATAATACCATATGCCAATATATATTCACCCCTTTTGAGATCTTGGGGCTAAATAAGGAAGACTACTCATGGGGGAAGAGGAGGGGGAACCCAAAGTGCTTGGTTTACAATAGTGGTTTGCTTTGGAAGCTATAGGCTGTTCTCTCATACACCTGGAGTGACAGTAAGTCACTGCAAACTCATGAATTTGTAAGATGGCAAGCACACTGCCAGAGCTTGCACTTGATACTAAGCAGCTTGATACTAAGCCTCACTCTGAAGAACCATACTAGAATGTTTCATTAAAAAATAAGACAAAAAAAAATAGCAGCTGAAAAGATTTACCTCACTATGTCTCAATTGTAAAAGTGAGGATTAAGATGAATGAAATTAAATCGAATTTTGACTGACATAAATGGCAACAAAATTTTATGTACTAGTAATCACCAAATCTTCTCTATTTTTAGATTCCCTCATTTGTTTGAAGGTTTACTACATGCTGAATGAAGTTGATTTATGTTGGGCTAAGTGAACCTTGAATGACTCTTCACAGGTTAGAATCTCACCCTGTACATCCAGATGATCCTGCCATATCTGCTAGAAATACAGAAGGGAAAAAAATTACATCTGAAAGCATTAGCTGTATGCAGTCCAGCAGTCATCCAAATGGAACCGAAGGACCAGGAGTTTGCTAGGAGCAGTATGCCAATAACTAGTTAACAGAAGCCCACAGTAAATTTTAGCTTTTGTTTAAGAAAAAAAGAAGAAAAAGGGAAAAAACAAACAAACAAACAAACAAACAAACAAACAAACCTAAAGAAAATAAAAATAAAATGCATTACTTTTTGGATAAATAGAAGCAAATACCAAAAAATTCCTAAACTTAGACTACTTCTGTGAAATAAAAGTGTAGCCCTACAGCAGTTACTCTTCACTCCTCTGCTTATTGAAAGGTCCAGTTCTCTGATAGGGAAGGAGAAAGCAAGCAATCATTTCTTGCACAGATGGAAAGAAGCATGGGACATAGAATGATATTACTTTTCTTGTTTATCTCATATCTAATCTGAGACATCTCTTTCAGCTTCCTCAGTGGAAGAAGACAAATCAACCTCTGAAAAGATCTATATCTTCCCATTTACTGTATGAGGTACCTCTTCAGTTAGCTCAGATTTGACACATAAACATTTCAGAAGAAGATTTGGTTGATCTGTAGGTTGACCTGTTGGTCTTTGCTTTCCACTGTCAGCTGGGTATCTGAGCTGTTAACATAAAAATTGGCATCATATGCTAGAGCCTCAGGGAAAAGGGAGTGGTAATGGGAGCAGCTCACAGTGAGAAAGATATATGGGAACTGGCAGAGAGAACTAGAATTATTTTAAAAAAAGACACAGCAGGAGTGAAGCAAAAAGAAACTTTTAGAAAAGCAGATTGTTTAGTGTGTCAGAAATAGATATGGCTGCAATGAGGAGGCAAAGCTGTGCATGAAGCCTTTCCTCAGCACATCAAGTGTATACTGAAAAATGGTAATATGCAAAAGGTACATTCCTCAGCTTTCTAGTAAGAAGCTCTGTATGGTATTTTTTTTTTTCATTATTTTGACTACTTCCTGGGTCCCTGGGTTATATTTTAACTGCAAGTTCTACAAGAGCTGGAGGGAGACCGCTCTCTGTAAAGCCTCTGTAGCCACTGACTAAAGACATCAGAAATTGCATTGCAACATCATAGGAATACTGTCAAGTCATAAGGAAAGGAATTCTGTTCAAAAATGAAAATGGATACTATTTCCTTGTGGATTTTCAACAACCCTTTTCAGATACTTCTTGCTTTAACTTGTAAAGTTACTTTTATTCAAGAAGCTTTGGATACAAAATATTTTATGTGAATGTTCCAAATAAGGAAGATGGGACAAACATGGGATAAGTTACTTTTCTCAACTCATTAATGACAGAGAAGCAATCCTTTAGGCTTTATCCTCCTCTATCAGAAATAATCCATCTTTCACTTCAGAGAAAGAATCCTCTGTGCTCCAAGAGGATTTCTAGAAAAGCCAGAATTAGCTATACCAATCATGATAGGATATCATATGCATACAACAGCAGACTGTGAGCTGTAGTTCAGCCATAGCATGACAGCAACCAGAACCACATGAAATTTAAATCAAATCCAGGGCAGAATTAAATTGTGCCCTATCCTTTTCCCATTTCCCATGCAGTTATGTTTTTTACAGTACAGAAGTACAAGGGCTGTTGAATTCTCCAAAGAACCTCTCAAGCTTGAGGCAGAAATCCACAAAGGTCTTCCTCCTTCCCTCCCTACTTTCTTAATATTCTGGTAGAATATCTTGACCAGGGCTACTCTTGAGTCACTATATGAGACTAAAATACTGGCACATGATACTTCAGATTTTCTGATGTCATGTTTATAGATATCAGAGAAAGATTATTAGCAAAAGATGAGTTTTAGAAAAAGTGAAACTGTTTCTAAACAAAATATTTTAAAAAGAAAAGATCATAGACACAATCCACAGCACTGCTAATTGCTGTAGTGATAGTGCTGACAGCAATGATTTAGGCAGATGGAGAATTAGTATTTCTGGAAGGTGAAAATTACCTTAGAGGGTGGAGATTTCGTAAGACCAGGTATCTTGGATATAATTCTTCTTGGTGATGATTGTGTCCAGTTAATCTGTGACAAATAAATCATTACCAGTGATACTGGCACCTCCAAACCCTCAGCAGAAAAGAACGGTTGAGTCAAGGCACTGAGCATATGCTAAATAGGCTGCATGGTCATTTGGGAATGCCTATTTTTTCCCATTGTTTCCTGCTATGTATTTTATACCTATTATAACATCAAGACCCTTTTCATCTACAGACTGTTATCATGAGATTTTGAAAGGAAGAGGAGGAGAGCAGATTAATAAAGTGTAATAAAACAACAAATCAAGAAGCCTATGTGACACCAGTCACATGAGAGGTTTGCCACTTAGGTTATTAGCACTGGGACTTACTCATCACCACTACAGAGTATGTTCATTTACACCAATTATAGAGTGGCTAATAAAAAGTCTAACTCACCCCTAATTCCTCTAGAGTGGCTATAGGATGAATTTTTAACTGTATTTAGGCCTCAAATACAGATGGATTGTGCATGAAAATGAACTCAGTTTTATAGATTATCAAAGCATTACCTGAGAGGAAAGACCAGGACTTCTGGGGCTTTCTCTACTGACTGTTCACATATTTTGTACCTCTTAAGTTGAAACAGATTGTCAAGATCAGAATTTTGAAATAGTCCAGTATTGTGCCTAAGTCCTATCTACAATGCTAAGTTGCACTGCTGTTTTTCATCTGCCTTTTTTAGTACACAATCACTACTGTTGGGTACATGTCTAGGTTGGATGGGGCCCTGGGCAACCTGATACAGTGGGTGGCATCTCTGCCCATGGCAGAGGGATTGGAACTAGATGATTTTATGGTCCTTTCCAACTCAAACCTTTCCATGATTCTCTGATAATAATTCTTAACTTCTTGGAATAATACACAAAGCATCTGATTTTTGTCCTACTGATCTGGTATTTGATATCTCCTTGGCAGCTGCTACAGCTCAGAAAAAAAAAAAAAAAAAAAAAAAAGTTTGGATTTTCTTATTTAGCCAAGCTTTTAAGACCTAAGATATGGATCCAACTTCAACTCAAGTGCTCTTCTGACCTGGGTTTGAGAACCATGTCAAACTCTCCCCATCTTTTCTGCCATAAAAGAAAATATTATTACCTCTACCTTGCATTTCTTTGTAACAGCAAAACAGGTGTTAACAATATGAACTGATTTAGTGGTGGGTTTGTGGTTGGACACTTGTACCAACAATACATTACAGTATTTTAAAATATCAGTTATAGAAGTGTGGCTTTTCAGGAGTCTCAGACTTAATATGTTGATTTAAATATTGCTAAATTAGGGTCAAAACTGCTTTGAGAGGTTTTTTCAGTATCAAATTTGCTCACTTCATAAATATAACATAATACAAAAAGTCTTTAGAAGGAAAAAATGTGAATGACATAAAAAGGAGTAATTCAATATCATGTTAACTCATTCTATATGATACCAGTTAATACTGCATCATGACAAAGACATGGTGTAAAGTATTCCCATATGATTTTATAACCATTAATACAAGAATTCCATATTTTATAATATCAACAAACCAGATGAACCTCATCCACTCAAAGTATGGAACAGTGAAAAGAACAAATGTCTTGTGAGGAGTGGAAATAAGAACAATGTGTCTGAGTTTAAACAGTGGAAACAAGTTGTGGACGTTGTGCATGAAGTAATTATTTCTGCAGTGGGGTTCTGCTGTTCCTGCATCTAGTTTATAAGCATGTCAGGGCACACAATCCAAGCATTTCAGAAAAAAAAAAAACAAAAAAAAAAGTCTGATTTATTTGACATGTAGAGAAAGTCAGATTTGAACACAAAGAATCCTTTTAAAAAAATCTTTTGAAAATTGAGGTTTTATTAGGAGAATAAAAGAGAGAAACATATTTCATTTAAAATACACAGTGTTTCTAGTCTGAAAGTATTCTGTCTGTGAGCCTCAGATGGCTTTCTTAAAACAGTGTGATATCTGAAACATAGTCAAGGGAATACCAAACCTTTTGAGGGCAAATAATTGTGCCAATACCTCAAATATTCTCCATATGTCAGTGATATTTTTCCCCCACATGAATCTATCTATCTAAAATTGGCATTTGAACAGAAAGACAAAAATCATGTTGGGATGGAAATGAAAATAAATAAGCTCATACTAAATAAGAACACAAGTAGAGGAATCACCAAATGCACACATCCTTGTACCAAAAGCAGAAATCAAGACCCTGATAAAAGCACCAGCAATATTGCAGGCAGTATTCAGAGTGGCAGGAGCTCACACTATGTTCCATAGCCTGGTCTTTTTTCAAACCTCAGTCAAGGTTTTACTAATGTTCAAAGAAAACTTAGATAAGGAATGTTTATTTGGATGCTGAATGTAGACTGTTTAAAAAAAAAAGTACCTGCAATTAGCTAAAAATTGAAGCTAATGACACTTGTTAGACATCTAAAATTTTGGGATCTCTCTGTACTATTCTGCTGTTCTGTTTAATGCACCATGTTCAGTGTCTTGCCCTGAGTTTTGGATCAAATGTTTCAAGTTTTATCCATACAAATGGACTCAGGTACCTAAGGCAGGACATTGGTTAACTGTTAGTGGTTTCCCACTCTCATTCCTTCTGTACTACGTAGTGTGATTTGTATAAAGAGATATGCTGCAAAGCACATATCTTCGATTTTAGAGTTTCACAGCTCTCCCCAGCCCTGTTCCTAACCTTTTGTGTCAGCCTGTGGCTCCTGTCACAGGCTGATCAAGATCCAGATAGTAGGTGTTACTCTTCCTAAATGTCCTGTAAGCTGTCGGTGTAAATGAGAAATTGCCAGAGCAAATCCAAGAGAAATCTATTGGAAATGGACCTTGCAAAATGCATCTACTTTCTGAGATTAATTTATTTAGAAAGCAGGATTTGAGAAGGCTTTTGCCTCATACTTCAAACTCCTACTGAAAAGATCTAATATTTAATATTCTATCGTATGCTCATTTCACATCACACAGCACTTGAATGAAAGAGAGGAACAATTTACTGAGCAGTCACCAGAGCATGTTGTGCTGGAGCCTTAATGTTCTACTTTCACTAAAATAGCAGGCTGTTGATCCTGAACAGAACATATTCAACAAGAAATGTTGAGAGTGTGTCCTCCTTGATGTCTGTCCAGGTATGTATTTTAACCTACACTGGTGATGAGGGCACTTAGTTAAGGTTGGGAGGACAGCTACAGATTTTTGGATGGCCACTCTACATATATGTAAAAATCAGATTCTTTGTTTGTGTGAAAATTAAGTGGATCTCCTTGAAGCTCTGAGCTACAAGTCATTGAAGGTTGCTAAATATTTAAGCATCACTTCTGGAACAGTTAGCCCCTGAGTCAGAAGTGCTTTGATGTTTAGACAAAATACACTGAAAATATCCCTGATTTATTCTTGCACTTTGCCCCAAGTTCACTTTTGGTCAGCATCAGATGCAAAATATAATGTCAGTTGAATGATTTGTTTGGTCTTTCTTGTAGTATGGTACACCACAGGCAAAATTTACAACACAGTTGTCTCACAAAATAATTCATAGGTGGGAGGCAACCGTTTTTGGTCATTCTGGTGCCTTCCCAGTGGAGCCATATTGTTGTAAAGCTGTCAGAAAAGTTGTGTGTTTGCCTCATTACCTCTTGTAGCCGTTTGGTCAGTAATTAGAGGTGTACCCAGATTTGTCAGGGGGCTGCTCCTGGCCAGCCTGCAGAGCACAGTCACTCCTGTGCCGGCTGAAACATACAGCTGGTGGCAGCACCACTGCCGAGCGTGCCTTGGCAGGAGAGCTCCAGCTACCTCGTGGAGAACATGACTGGAGTTGTGTACTATGGAAGGAAGGATGGTAGGGCTGAAATGCCTGAGCCCTGCAGGGCATAAGTTTCAGACATGTTTGCCCCATGCAAATGCCAGGTGTGGTTGAAACTGCACATAACTCCACCATGGCTGCTGAGACACCCTTATGAATGTTGGAGGTGTTGGCATCAAGCAGTGTTTTGCTCTGAATTCCACCTGAGTGCCTAACAGCACAGGTGGGTATTTTGACACCCTAAATTTGGGTGCTAGTGTTCTTTGTGATAATACATCTCTGCAAAACTGGGACCTGCAAGTCAAGATTTCATTAACACCTCATTCCTGAGTTCACAGTCAAAATTAAGAGGTTTAAAAGGCAGCAGTCCAGGATAAATAGGCGGCCTCACAGTGAAGGCTTGCATGAACAGGACCTTTCTAAAGCACACAGAATTAGTGGTGATACAGTGTTGAATTCACTGTGGTTTGATGCACACAGCCTTAATGAGGACCTCTGTTATACTGAATCTGTATTTCTCTACACTCTGTTCTCCTCCTCTCAGGGACTATATAAATTGCTTTTGATGACTTGCAAGGCAGGGACATGCTTTTAGAAAACCATTGATGCTATAAAGAAGGAAAATAATCCCATTCTGAAACTCATCTCTCATATAGGCACACAGAAGAATGGGACATTCACATGTTTCAGGGACATTTAGATAGAAAACTGAATTTTAACCCAGCTCAAATTAAAAGAGGATTTATGTTTGCAGAAAAATTATCCTGCAAATCACTGTCTGGAGTTGAGGAGTGCATTATCCTGACAGTTTCCAGAGCCTTTTTTTTCCTTTCTTTCTTTTTCTTTTTTTTTCTTTTTTTTTCTTTTTTTTTTTTTTAATAATTATTTACTGCCTATACCAGTCTTGCAGAAAAAGAAAGAACTCAGTTCACTCATTTTCACCATTTCAAATATTTCAAATGCAATGATATCTCTCTCTATATCAGGTTATATTGCCCAAGAGAACTTTAATTTTCCTATTCTTTTAAATGAAATTTTGTTACTACAATGACAAAGTCATCAAAATTCATGGGAGTAACAAAAGAATCTCTACCTGAAAGTCAGTAGATGGTTAGGTTTGCTTCCTCACTCAGCTGTAAGGGTACAAAGATGAGTAAATATCTCTTGGTCAGAGTCTTAGATCAGTCAGATATTTTCTATTAATCAATACTAAATTTTTTAAAAAGCAAAACCAAAAACAATCAAAAACCAACCAACCAAACAAAACCCAAACCAAGAAACCTCCAAAACAAGAGGTTATATATATATATATACAAGAGGAATATTTAAAGCAACCATGAAGACTATTTAGTGTTCAGATGGGTGCACTATTTCACTGCTTGACAGAAGCTCACTTATTAGGGTTTTTTTGTATTATCATTTCAGCTTAAAGCATGTACATTATCCCCAGGTTCTTTCTTTTAGAAGACCAGTTCTTTATTCCTTCAACATTAGTTTGCTATATCCTATATTGCAGTTAACTAAACTTCTTTGGAGCTTCCTTTGTGGCACACTGTGGCACCTTACGGTCCATATTTGTATTGTAAAATTTTCCTTGCTTTTCCTCTTATTTTTCAACCTTACTACAGATATTCTGAAAATGTTCAGGAATTATGTAGGAGTGTGGTTGGGCAGTGTGGCCACTGAAGGGGCCCAGAAGCTGTTGGAAACCCCTCTAACAATATAACAGGTACTTGACTGTTGATGCTAAGGGAACATTCCTCAAAATTGTTCAAACAATTAATGTGGTTTCTGTAACCAGAAATATGTTGCAATTGAGAAAATATCTTTCAAATACTGGCAGCAACAATCCAAGATATATGACTTTGCACATTAAGAAGCTTAAAATGTGAAGGAGTATAACCTAAAAACATTTTAGTGTAACTTGAGAGCCTCCGTGCGTAGCACAGGTCCTTTTCAAGATGTCACCTTTCTTTGAATGTGGAAGTATGACAGCAGGGTTCCCCTCTTTGCACCCAAAAATACATGTGTTTTTTTCTCTTTAATTAACTTGAACTTTTGGTAAGTTCCTTATCCAAATACTAAAAAAAATTTGCAGCTGTTTGGAGGTTCACCCAGTTCAGACTTAACTTTCAGTTCCCACAACAATGGAGGATTGATTTCCTCAGAAGCATTACATTTCTATTTCTCAAAATCCTTCATTCCCCATACTCTTCTTCCTAGACCCAACCCCTGGTAGCCACCCCTAATTGTCTTACCTGAGTACAAGCAAATTTCCCACTTCCCACTGACAGTGTAACTGAGCTTTATGCTATCATTGGTTGCATACATCTGGATTTTTGATTAAGCTTTTCAAGAGCAAAGAAAATTCTCACCAGTCGGGTCAAACTAGTTGATGACTATACATCTCAAGTTACTAACCTGACCTGATGCTAACCTTCAGAAAAAAAAAAAAAAGGCAAGAAAAAAGAAAAAAGAAAAAAACAAGAAACCCCCCCACACACTTTTCTTCTCACTCTCAGAAACCTCAATAAGGTGTAGTTTATTTAAAGAGAGAATTAAATGTATGAGTTAACTTCATCCAGCTTGTTTTAATCTTTTACAATCTTCTGGCATATTATGAAGAAAGTAGCAGTAAAACAGTTTTCACACTAGAAAGAAATAGTAACTTAATGTGTCTTCTATACAAATAAACAAATATTAGGAACTGCTTGTTAAAGTGACCCTTGACCCTTTAGCTGTAGCACTTACTAAAGAAAAAAAGTATTACAATCCAATTCAGGATATGGTGCCAAGGTCTTTGCAAAATTTTAACTTTTGTTGTTTCTTTTATAACATGTTTTTAATTGCTTGGAAAAAACATAAAATCCAAACAGGCTTCATAGCTATACATATTTAATAAGTAATAGAGGAGTACATTACTGTATATAGCTTGACTATTAAAAGGTGAATACTCTGTATAAAGTGAGGAAAGGAGTTTTCCAACTGAGTCTTTCCAACTGAAGGAACAAAACTATACATATTATAATATCCATGTTTTTCCCATAGACAACATTAGATCCATCCTTTTTAAAAAGGAGAGACACAAATTCCTCAATTTGTTGTGTGCTCCATTTAAGCTATTCTTTTATTACTAATAATGTGTAAACTTCGAATAATATATATAAATTGGATACTTATGAACATCGTGATCACAGGCAAAGCAGTACTTATGACTAATCAGTGGTCTCTTTCCAGCATTTCACCATTCCACCGGTGAATGAGAGATTTCTTTCCAAGACAACCATTACAAAAACATTCTGTTTTTTCAACTTGAAGTAAAATATACTATTTTGTTTTCATAAGACAAGTTAACACACTCCTAAAAAGAAAATAAAGCACTTGACATAACAAGCTTCAATCTTTCCTCTTTGGAAACAAAATCTTCCATTTTGTAGGGATTAGAATAACAAGTAGACAGTTGGCTGATGGTACAAACATACAATTTTCCATCGTTCATATCAGAGTTCTCATTTAGTGTGAGTTTTAGAGTCATTTAAATATTAAAGTGCTACTGAAACTAAGGTCAGAAGGTCCATGAGGTGAATTGCTCTGACCTTCTCCATATTGCAAAACATTAAACTAAACCATAGCATTCTCTATTGATTCCTGAAAATTAAAACCTTACAGTCCTGAGAAAACAAAGCTTTTATCTTAGTCTGCATTTAATTCCACTGACTACTTTTGTGGTATTTGCTGATAAGTTCCATGGTCTGAAAAACACCAAAAATGTCTTACTAGTAGGTAATAATATAGATAATTCTCTTTTCAATTATTGATTTAGCAATTGAATCATAGGATTTCCCTTTAAAAAACTTGTGTGTGCTTTTGAAGCAGACATGACCCAACATTTCAGAAAACACAAACTGCCACTGCTTAGGCCCCATGAGAACACTCTTTCTATAATGTACAGATACCTTGCTAGGGTCGAAAATGTTCCGTATTTCTAGTTCCCCAAGCTGCTGGGTTATCGGCTGTTCTGGAAACAGACATTCCTCTAAATCGCTGTGCTGGAACACACTCAAGTATCGTGGATCTACTGAGAAGGACCGCAAAAGAGTAAGCATATTCATCCAGACAAGGATAGTTAGGAAATGTGGTTTGAATCTACAAACCCCAGGGAGGACTTCCCAGTTCATATGTAACTGCTTTGATCAGCAGTAAATCCTTCATTTTGAAGGTGACTCATTACACATCCAATTTCTCAAACAAGTTTGCAAATATCTAACTTTAGGATAGGATTTTAGTCTGTACAATCAGACTGAACAGAGGTATAAAAGATGACCTGGAAGTGGCCCTGTATGCTCAACAAAGGGATTTAATCTTTTGTATATAAGGCTTAACTCTTCTTGGAGCCTACCTTTGAAGGCAAAGGGAATACAGGGATGAATTGCAAAGTGTAACTGAAATTTGAATGAAACCACAGATTAAAAAAACCAACAAACAGTCTTTACATGGACATCCCTGAATATCTTACTGTAATTTGATGATCCTTTTTTTTTTCCTTACAGAGCTTATGAAGAGATTAAATAATGGTATACTGGAGCACTGTTCCTATATTGCCAGATCAAAGGTATGCCTGAGTTCTTAGGTCAGGTTGTAAATCATGTACCAACTCGTAGCTGGCTGATGTAAAATCCGTGCCTTTATACACTTTTTATCCTCTGACCTACTTTCACTACTTCTCTTTCTTGATCCTTATATCCAGTAGAGGGAACATAGTATCTACATGAGACTCTACATGAACATGTGTGACAATAGTTTTAAACTAGATGGCTGAGGAAACTTTGACAGCAAGGATTGTCCTTTGACAGACAGGCAAAAAGAAAATTAGGTTTGAGAAAAATGTATTTGACATATTCTCCTCAAGCATTCACGTTTTAAGTTTAAGTTAGTATTTGCACTACCAATAGCAAAATACAAAGTTCTTGCAAGTTGTTGTGCGGTGGTGCTGCATAAATCAGTGATGAGACTTGCCTGAGTCAAATTCATAGAATCCTAGAATCGTAGGATATCCTCAGTTGGATGGGACTCACAAAGACCATCTAATTCCAGCTCCTGACCCTGCACAGCACCATGTGCCCAAGGGCATTGACCAAACACTTCTTAAGCTTTATCAGGCTTGGTGCTGTGACCACTTCCCTGGGGAGCCTGTCCCAGTGCCCAGCCACCTTCTGGGTGGAAGAATTTTTTTCCAATATGCAACATTAGCCTCCCCTGACACAGTTTCATGTCATTCCTTCAGGTCCTGTCCCTGATCATCAGAGAGAAGATATCAGTGCCTGCCCCTGCACCTCTTCTTGTGAGGAAATTGTCTAGACTGCTATGAGATCTCCCCTCAATCTCCTGCTACTTGCTTAAGTAAAATTACTCACTTATTTTTGCAGCTCCAGGCCCTAAGTTCGAGAGCTTTGCAAGCTCTTCCTGCACAACTCATGAATAGGAACAATGGTAATATGTGTGTTGAATAAATTGTTTGCTGTAACTTATTTACCCAGTCCTTATTTTAAGCCTAGCTACAGTATATTGTCAGCACTCTGGTAATAAATAGCTTCCCCAAATAAAAGGCTTTTGTTGGAGTTTCACCTGCTCTTGTTGCATTTGCACACCTGGTAAGCTTCTAGACAAGTATCCCAAATATTAAAAAAGAGAATATGAAGTTCAGATCAGCTGAATGAAAAAGCTGTAAAAGTCTTTTCTTATGAAAAATGTCATAAAAATGAAATAATTTGTTACACAAAGACAAATGAACATTCAGATAAACTTAATAGGAATCTCTCCTTTCTGTAACTGGAGCTAATGCACACAGCTCTGACATGAAAGTAGCATGTTTTCTCTCCCTCATTTTTTGAGCTAGAATTGCAGGTCTGATTTTTTTTTTTTTTTTTCCCTGAATTTGTTCTCATAATCAAAACATCTGCAATTAAATTTTTTCATCTTGCCGATGCAGGAAGTTACACTCTGGGCTGCATCGCTGAATTTCATTCTGTTCATTTTCTTATTTTAAAACAAAACATTTTGACTTCCTGTGCCACCTGTGGGATTTTTACTGCATATTTAACAATTTTCAAATCTCTTTCCCACATATAGAACAAGCCCATTCTCCTCCACATTAGCTGCTCAGTGAGAACTAGTTCCACTGCTTTACCTTTTCTGCAGGTAAGGGGAATACCCAGAAAGGGGAAAATTTTGTTAAAAATTTCTTGCCACTCTCCTCACTAAAACAAACACTATCTAAAACTCTGTAATACAAAGGTGAATTTGTATGTTTATCAACATGTATGGTCTGCTTATAAAAATGGATTTTAGTACCCTTTATAATGGCTAAGAATTTAAAAGAATAATTATATTCAAAAATACACCAAAATGTATTTTGTGTCTCATTTCCTTTGTTATTATTTTTAAAAGAATTAATTCTTATCTCTACTGACTACCTAAGGCTGGTTCTAAAGACAATATTACCATTTGAGATATGAATACAAATTAAATAAATATACATATATAACTTCTATATTTTCCTTAATTAGATCAAGATTAAAATAAAAAGTCTTTACTTCCATGTTTCTAGTCTATGGCTTTGTCTCTGACTTTCAAACTGCCAACCCAGTAATGGATGCATCTTAAAAAGCAATATACATATGTTTTTCATACACTTTACAATTTCCACACTTACTTAAATAACTTATGAAATAAATGCAGATAACCTTTTTCTTTCCTCAGTATTTATTGTTATTTTGCCAGCTTCAAAGTAGGAATTACAGGCAATTTAGTAAATAGAGTAAAGAACAAATGTCTGAATTCACTGTGTTTTTATATGTTTTGATTTCTTTTACTGAACTGCTGTTTTGTAACTGCTCACTGTGTGCTCTCCAAATGAATAACAGTCCAGCATCTCTTACAGCAACTGAGTACTCTGTCCCTTTGTTTTTTTTAAGTAGAAACATCCTCCAAATATCAAAGCCACTTTCACTGAAGGCACTAACTTTTTTCTACAGCTATGTACATAACATATGGAAAAATACTGAGTGTAATAAACTCCTTGCTGGGACACCCTGTGAGTGAGACTGTAGTTTCATTGCTGCACTGAAAATCTCCATTGTTCACCTGGGATTTCTTCTCCCTTGATGGTGCAGATCAAGGGCTTATTTGGATGACACAGTAGTTTCTCTTTTGACCCATATATCTAGATTTCCTTGCCAAAAAATCCACAAAGGACTGGTAATCACCAAAGTCTAGTCCCAGTAGAAAGCTGGGGTGCATCCAGAAAGTGCATCTGGATGCAGCCCTCCTGTGTTCTGTCATCAAGACGTGACTAAGTCATTTAGTGTGGTCTGTGCCGGATAGACTACCATATGCTTCAGTTCCCTTGAACACATCTCCTTTTTTAATGCCTGGAACATATATCCAGAGGGAATTCAAAGATTTTTGACATTTGTTCAGGATTTCTGGATGTCTGGCAACCTAATCAGAGCTGTAGTGGAGAAAATCTGGACATATCCACTCCACATGCGCGTATCAACTTTACAGTGCATTTGCAATGAGGCCAACCAATCCACTCTGCATGTGCTGCACAGATGGCCTGTGTGTATGCTGTAAATATGATGTAAAAATTACTGAGAAACACATGCACAGTGAGTCTGTAGCTTCCTGGAAGCCTTAGGCTCACTGCACTTATCCTTAATATGTAAATGCATGGCAAACCTGTTTGGGAAATCCTCCTCAGCATGAAAGAGGGATGTCCTGGAATGGATGAAACATGGAAGTGAACACCAGGGTTACACCTTTGCCCCAGATCTTGGACGTGATTCTGGACTTTGTGCAGGCAAAGGATATCTAGTACACTGACAAACATACAATACACCTCCCTGGTTACCACATGGCACCACAATGTCTCTCAGCTTTTGGAGGAGCTCCAAAGGAGCTTGCTATGCTAAAATAGGTGAAGCAGGCAACGTGAAAGCATGACCAAGCTCAGACTACCCCATGGGCAATTTAACCCAGAGGGTTCTGCAAGTCACACCAAAACCAGCCTCCCTGTCAGCAAGCTTGCACTATCCTCCCTGAGAGAGAAGATAAACGCTCGCAAATGTTAAAAATACTTAGCAACCAGGAATGAGGAAACCACCATCTGGGAGAGATCAGAGGCAAAATCATCACTCTGCTTTCACACGCAGCAAACAAGCACCCACAGAGAACAACAGTTTGGGGAAAACAGGTAGCATCAGAAAGAAGCACCCTCGGGGAATGCTTTGCAGCTCCGGGCTGCCTCAGTCAGAGGTACGTGTAAAAGGAAGTTGGGGAGGAAGGAAGAAGGAGCTAAACTGAAAACTTGAGAGGGCCTTGTTCTGGAAATAAACTGAAAACAGTCTCAAAGAGATCAGAAATATTCCACAAAGCAGTAGCACTGAGTAACTGTTAAATGGTCAGTTGGCAGTAATGTTACAGCTTCATAGGAGGGCAAGTTGTGTTAATCACAGGTTATTACCTAGCTGGTAATCACATCTAAAATAACCCTGAAAATCAAGTAAGGCCAACTCATTAAATATTATTTAGCACTACAAGTGCATCAGGAAAAAAAATAAATATCTTTCCCACTGCCGAGTTCAGGTTTACTAGCATTCAATTCTTCCCTGAAAATCCTGAGAAAACAGAGTTGTTATTTCTATGTTTTCATTACAGCCAGGAATCAGATACTTTCATGGGAAATTCAGCTTTCTTGTGGCTTTTTTTTTCTCCTTGGCTCTTAAATTTCTAACCAATACTAACCTACAGAAAAGGTAGGTAGCAAGTAAATCCTAAAACCTTAAGAACAAGAAGGCAAAGGGAGATGAAAAAATAATAAAAACAACCAAAAAGCCAACCAACCAACCAAATCTCAAAACAAAAAAAAAGAAAGAAAGAAAAAAAAAAAACCACACCACAACCCAACCTTATTTTTTCAAGTCCTTTTATTCACAGATTTTGAAAAATCATTTGAATTGCAGGAATGGCAATGCTGCAAACCATATTTTCTCACATGATCTAGGGAAGATAAAACAAAGAAGGTGGTTTATGTTTAATGAAGATATACAGGAATAAAATGTTTAACTAAAGTCTACAGTGGAATATATGTGCAGGTCAAGAAAACACAGCAATATCTCAAACATGAGTGTTTTCAGCTGTAGAGTCCTCTGAGATTTTGTCATGTTATGTAAAGGATATAAAAATCTAGATGTTGAAAATCTTCTTTTGTATGATTTTATCTCCTTAAGCTTAGAACACCTTGCCCAGCAGAAAAGGCAATACAGTGGATATATTTCTAAATTCAAGGAAAAGCACTAAGCTGAGAAAACTGTAGTTGCAATGGCAGTTTGCTAGACCTTTTATGAATTAGAATAATTTTCATCTAATCAAATTGAAACTAAACTTAGCAAGGAGTTGAACAGTAAAAGATTCCATACTTGACTACAGAAGCCAAATATATTTTTCTAAATACATTTTATATGTGTGTATGCACAGATGTGCGTGCATATTCAGAAGTACCTATTCCCCAAATTATTTGCTGACTAAATACGTTGCTTGAAAAATAAATTGAATAGGATTGGATTACTTTGTCACTACTTAAATTTAATGTGGCATTGCTATTTGTCTTCTGGGTAAAGCCTGGTGCACAGATTGTGACAGTTGGATGATTTTATTTTGCCCTAATTCTCTTATCTGGTTTGTTTTGTTTTTTGTTTGTTTGTTGGGGGTTTTTTTGGTCAGTTTTATTTTTGGTTTGGGTTTGCTGTTTGGTTTGGGTTTTTTTTAACACAACTGGGAATTTGGGTCTAATTTTCTTGTATTGTTGCCAAAACTGTATCTGGAAAAAAAGCTGTGTGCCAGGATTGTGATCCTATATTAACAAAATAGAATTGGAACTCATGGAGCAGGTAAGTGCCAAGGCAAGCTAATAATTATCAGTTTAATTAATCTCTCTTCACATTTTCACAGGCATATAACCATGAAGCAATATTACATTATTTTTATGAGCTGTGGATTGTATTACAGAATCCCTTGTTTTAAGATCCAGATCAATTAAAGCTTTTCTGCTAGCTACTAAGATCCAGGTTTTATTCTTTCCTTTCCCACCACCATCCTCTGCCAGAATGCCCTTAGATCCACAGAAAATGTCTCAAAACATAGTGAGTGATGGCTAAACACCAAAAGGTTTGCCAGTTGTGTTTAATTACGACTCTAATAGTTCAGTTGCTTTTCCAAACATGATTAGGATGAAGCCAAAGATCTTTTATATTGGTAAGCTTACAGTAACAAGCCCTTTGCAAGATTTCCAACAGTTACTTAAGAAACAGGCCTAAATCCAAAGCCAGTGAAATCTGATGCCTGCATTTCACAGATTGGATTGGATTCTTATGGTCTTCCATGGTTAAAAACTAAAATTAAATTATCATAGTTTTAGAATTTTATATTTCTGCTCCTGATACTGGCCAATATAAGTGTTATTAAAAGTAAACAAAATTTTTTTTATTGCACAGATGCAAAATAGAGTTTAAGCTAGATTAAAAAAAATCAAATAAAAATGCGTTTCTCTCTTTACTGAAGAGATTTGAAGTAAATAAAAGTCTTCAGTGAGGAAATAAGTACCATAACCTAAAGAAAATATATTGTAATTTATTTAGAATTTCTATACAGTTTTGTGCAAATTTATTTACTGCTCTGTAGCCTATTTTCTCCTAAATTTAAACAGGAGTACTGTTTTTTGTCTTCAAAGGACATAGATAGACACATCATATTGTAAAATGATCCTATGATGTGAGATGACAATCATTTAAACTAAAAATTAAAACATTAAAATTCTTATTAAACACAGAGGGAATCTAAAAATCAGTATACATTTGGAGTACCACAAGCTACAGTGTAGTAAAATGTAGAATTGCTGATTATTAAATTGACTTTTTTTTTGATGAGTAAGGGAACAGAATGTTCCTTTTAAGTTTCATAAAAACAAGGAAATTCACTGAGAAAAAAGTATATCCACTTCCAAAGAAGAGTTCAATTTCAACTTGAGCTAATACAAACAAGGAAATTTGCAATTGAAGCTGACTTCCAATATCTGTGCCCAACAGGATGCCTTCTGAACCACTTCCTTATTGTGCCCCTATTGTGTCTTGAAGGGCAGCTGGGCTGTGAATTTCCTTATTATTAGTTTTATGTCCCACTGTTAATTCCTTTATTCTATTATGATGATTTTTAGCTATTGCATTTAATTTCCTCTTTTCATGGTGCAGGAATGACCCCAGAAGGATAAACTACCCCCAGCCATGAAGACACACTGAGACTCAGTCATCCTCTGATGAGTTAATGTGGCACTGGCCTATTGACAGTTAACGTGGAAAAGAGAGATTCATTACATCTCTGCTTCTATTTACTGACCCTTTCAAACCCTTAGAACAAAAAAAAAAAAATATCTGAAATATCTGAAATTTCTCACCCTCAGCAAGACATTTGCAGCAAAAAAAAATCACTTGGTCTTTTACGGCAGTATTTATTTTCAGATACAAAAAATGTTTATTTAAGTGTTTTTATAAAAACATTCCACTTGTGTGGGGTTTTTTTATTCAAATCCTGATCCCACTACCTTTGTTTTAAAACTCTCCATACAATTAATTCCTTAGTTTATATTCGCTTTAACAATGGCTTGTGTTTTTGTTGAGTTGGCTGGACAACTGCATGGCCAGACCCTCACCGGCTTCCTTGACTTGTTTCTGTGCACCTTGCAGTGAACCAAAGATTAGTGTGCTTGTTTAGTCCTCTGTCATTACCATATCCAAGCCTGTCAAGGGATTATCCCAGATGCTGGGTCAGCCTGTCATTAACAAAAGTGAATGGAATACCCAGTCAGTAGTGGAGTAAAGCCCATGTCTTGGGGAAAAGGGACACACAAGCCTGGACCGGGACACACCTCTCTGCGAAGGAGAACATTGTTTCTGTTCAGACAGGCCTGACTCCTGCCTTAGGTTCCTTGCTGTTGAAATTGAGAGTCACTTGAAAAGCCTGATAAGCAATACATGTCCAAGAGTGGTTTCAAATTATTTTTATGCTTTCCTAGGCGGACAGTTCTGCTTTCACCACTCCGGTTGCTCAGTGAGAACTACATGCATGGGCATCTGAAGTAAAGAAACCTGCATATCACACAGAGAGTGTTCAGGTAAAACCTGGAGATCATGCAGGATTTGACTCAGACTTGATAGGCTTGGAATAACAGTGACATAACAGACGAAACATTTGAAAGTGCTCAAAACTGACAAATAAAGAATTATCACTGCCCATGCTCTGGCACTGTCATCCATAATTATCACAGATTCATAGTAGCACTAATGTGAGTTTATCTTCCAGTGTGAGAGAATTTGCCCAACTTGTGGTACCATTTGCACTACCATAAGCATTTGAGGCTAGTAATCCTACTTCACAGACAAAGTGGATTGTTTTTGTTATGCCTTTCTGTTTTATTTCAGTAAGTTATTTAAATATACATTGCAAATGGGAGAATGAGTTTATAGCCTTGTTGTTTTGGGGTTTGTTTGGTTTTTTTTCAGACAGAATCTGGGCATTTCTCCAATTAATATTTGATTTATTTTCTGCAAAGCATACACTTATAGCAGAATAGTGTGAAAGAGTCCTTCTCTATATAGACATTAGCTTAAAGGGGTTAAAGCATCTGTCAAAAGAGATACTTACATAGAAATCCTCAATCAGGCAAAGGAATAAAAATTTCAACATGAATATCTTTCATCCTGAATCTCAGGATTGCTGAAGGACTAGAGAGTCAGAGGGACTCCATCAATGTCTTTATTTTCTTTCACAAAAAAAGAAGGCCACACTGAAATATGCAAAGACATATCTATACATGTATAAAATGCACCCAGCTGAAGCTCAAGTCTTCTGAATTTCCTATCAGCTACCCTAGGTTGCTCCATATTTCACTATGGATTTTGTGATTTGGGTTCTCAGGGGTTTGAATTGTAACATACAGTTTGGATAGAGCAAGGTATAATTCCAGTAGGTAGCAGGATTTCTAAGTATTAGTCATTCTAATATCAAAATCCTTTTGTGAGTTTAGCCCAAAGGATTATTCTTATATTTAAGAGGTACAGATTCATGAAGGACAGATCCAGCTGAATATCTTAAAGGATTTAAATAACTACTGTTTATAAAAGTGGGCAAAGTGAATTCAAATTTCATCAATTTCTGCTAACTTCTAAATGTGCCAAGGCAGTATATTTTTGTGTTATGCAAATGTCAAAGCCAAGATCTTTTTCTGGAATCTGTGTTTGCTTACAGTCTTATATAGCATACATAAGAAGCAATGTTGTGGTGAGGTACTTTATGGCAGGGCAAAACACATTTTCAGCAGAATACTTGCAGAGAGCATCGTGTTTCTGGTAGGGGAAAGTTCCATATGAGATGAGTTAGCTGTGCTGCATTTTAATCTCAATAAAACAAAATTAGTAATCTTTCTCCAATATTTGATAGCATTTTGCTCACTGGTGACCCATCTCTTTTTTTCTCCCAACTTTAATATAGTATTTGGCAACTACTGCTCTCGTAGAATCTTTGTTTTAGTATCCTAAGATACCTTGTAAGCATTCCTCCATACTGGTTTCCTTTTGGATTGAAACCCCATTACAAAATATTTCAATATGCATACAGTATCTCTCACCCAGTCATACCAATAATTACTTTGGAAGAGAACTTTACTCATGGCTGCAACTGTAGTTTAACAGTACACTGAAGCTTCTTCTGGACCTATGGAAAATTAATCTGCTCTCTGCAATCTTATTATCTTCAATCCCATCACTGTACAAGAAACTAGAATTATGTAGGCAGGAGCTAGATCATACAAGTATGCATATATATGTGTATATTCATGAACAATGTTGTTGACAGGTATATATAATACACAGATTACATTATCCTCTTTTCTGAACCCACAGGTAAATATTTTAGTACAAAAGGAACAGGAGTTTTCTTTACTTACAGGTATTAGTAGGTTGAAGACCAAGTACACATATATGTAAAGGACAATTTTCTACAAGTTTCAGTACTTTTAAGGTCATTCTGGTAAATAAAACACAATGGGTAGAGAAGTGAGATTGAACACTACCAACCATTCTATAACTTCCCCAAAAGTCTGGAACATATCTTGAGCAATTTAATTAGATTGCAGACACACCATATATATATAATAAAAATCCTAGTTAATGATAATGGAAAGAAAAAATGAAATGCCAAATATTTGATGATTACTTCTCATTAGTCTTTTTTTTTCCTCTTGCAAGTAGCAAAACTGAATTCTGAGAATAAAGTATTGATGTAAGATGTGGCTGGCATTAAATTTATATATATATTCTATTCATTTTTTAAGAATGATTTATCACATTTTGACAATTTCTCACAAAATTCTAAGTGCCAGCATTCAAGCAAAAAATGAAGAGAGAAACTGCTGCTTTCTAGATAATAGCTACAAACAAAAAGTCTGATGTGAATGCAACAAACTAAATTAGTTCAAATTTAAATGTCCTTTTTGAAGAAGAAGGTCACAGTAAGGCAGTCATAATAATGTTTTGATAGTTACTACTTAGATATATCTTGCTCATTGTACTTGTAGATTCTTTCAAATGGCTTTCAAGTCACTGAGGAAAGGCCATTTATTTCTGCCTTGACAGTTGTATCTGACAGTGGGTACTTTCTTTGTTGTACTTTAAAGTACAACATGAAATACAGGGACAAAAAACATCACACAAGCATCAACAGAGAGTTAGTTTATACTACAAACTATCTTCCTGCATAAGAAGATACTCCATTCAATAAATGTAGCTTTCTTCATATGCTTATGTGCTCTTTGATCTTCCTTCATTCCTTTTTTTCTCAAAATAATCCCAAAAAACCAAAATACCAAACCAACAAAACAAAACAAAAATAATAGTATAAATGCAAACAAACAAAAAATGTCTTGGGTTATGTAACCAAAAGTGTTTATTCTATTTTTCCAGCTGTTGAAACTGGCTGGGGAGATGTTTTCTTTATTTCATGCATGACCCATTCCTCATAACTCCAGGGGGGAGGGGGCAGGTGATAATGGGCCAGCTGTTAAAACCAGGTGGGGCAGTGTTTCTTATCTCTTCCACCCCACCCTGCAGGGGACATCTTCTGTTAATGGGCCCTTAAGGCTCACCACATAATTTAAAACTTTACATCATCCCATTGTGAGATGCTCCACCAGTGCGGGGAGCCAACCATTCCTGCCTGGATAAAAACAGACTCAGGAACACCAGGGCAGCCTGTTCTCCACTGGATTCCTGAAGGAAGACCAAACCTATCTTGCCACCACTGGACCCTTTCCTATTGACTCATCTCTATTCCAGCAGAAACACATCTATTACTCCAGGAGGACTTACTTTGGACTGCTTCCAACACCCTGACCAACAGGGTGTCAGGTCATATTTCTGACTCTGTCAGGGTTTCTAGGATTTTTGTTTGTTTGCTTGTTTTGGGGTGGGTTTTTTTGGGTGTTTGTTTTGTGGTTTTGTGGTTTTTTGTTTTTTGGGGTTTTTTTGTACTACTACATTTATATTCTTAGTATTCCTAGTAAAGAACTGTTATTCCTATTCCCAAATCTTTGCCTGAAAGCCCTTAATTGCAAAATTATAATAATTTGGAGGGAGGGAGTTTACGTTCTCCATTCCAAGGGAAACTCCAGCTCTCCCTGGCAGATACCTGTCTTCCTAAACCAAGACAAAACCTTTCATAAAATAAGTGATCCATGATAAGGACTGTCCATTCCAAAGCTGTACATGAATAAGTATTTTTGTAGATTTATTTCCTGGCTTCTAGCCCTTACTGTATAATATTCCTTTATGGTGTATGATCATGAAGACTTGTGAAATAGCTTCTCTGTAATACTTCAAAGGGACAGAATCTGTGGGGCCCACTTCTATGTTTCCTCATATTACTGGCTGTGGATTTGCCAGTATGTACAACCAGATAGAAATTGGCCTCAAATCTAAATCACTGCATTAGCATGTAGCCTATATTGTCCCATGGGACTCTGAGTGTTAATGTGTCAGCCACAGGGGAGAACACTTAGAGATCCTTAGGAGCATTTATTCAGAGAACTCTTCTATAGATTTAAGCATGAATTAGTATATTTTTAAAATGAAGAGATTAATAATAAAAAAAAAAAAAAGTGATAAAAATTTCCCAAATTCTCATCTGAACATGTCAGGAAGCAAGGTACAAAAGAGGATCTGAGCAGAAAAAAATGGTTTTCATGGCATTTTAAGCGTACATATAAAATCATAGCACTGCAAGTCAGAAATTTTACTTGTTAATTCAGATGAAACCTGACAGCTCAGTGAAAACCCAAAGATGAATAAATACTCCAAGATCAATACCTAAATCCATTACAGAGAGTTCACATAGCTGCAGATCAGCAAAGAGCTTTCTGTGTTCCCGTACCTGCACAGCTTCTTGTCTCATGGATCATGCCAGCTTCAATATTGACTGCCTGCCTGTTCCTCCTCAGGGAACACCCTCCCTTTCACTAAAATGCACCATAGGAACACCATAAAGTCAACATCCAGCTGCTGGAAAGAGAAGGAGTCCATCCTCTTATCGTGTCTGTTCTCTTCACCACAAATTGCAGATGAAACTTGGCAGCATGAAAAGAATTTGCTAATGTAAAAGTTATAGAAACTTTGCAGAACAAACTTAATAAATGGATTGAGCTTATACGAGGAAAGCCTTGGCAAAAGAGATGGTGGTGCTTGGTTATAGGTTGGATTCAAAGATCTCAGTGGTCTTTCCCAACCTAATTTTTTTTTCTGGGTTATTCTGTGATCTCTGCATGGTGCTTGAGGTACCTCAGATCTTATAGGCTTTATCAGGTCATGCTCAAAATCGTCTTAGTGTTCTTACAAGGACATGTGTATCTGGGTGTGCTGCAAATCTTTGTCAGTGAAATTTTCTATCTCTGAAGGCATGTCCTGAATTTTTATCCCAGTTTTTTCAACTTAACAACTCTTTGGTGCAGAGGCAACATGTCAGAAAAAGTACAGTCCTTGTACTTGGGGAAAGTTTGGGTGTATATCTAGAATTTGTATCCTGAAGGAGAACATTTGTAGTGTTCTATAATAGCCTCTATAATAGGTGAGCAAATCAAGGTGTCTTCTGATCCAGAGGTGCAAATGTTTATGGTTCAAATTTGTGTGTGGAATTACATGTAAAAAAATCTTATTTATTTATTAATTCTTTTAAAACTGTAACTTTTTCTTCTGGAAATAATCCAGTTCCATATAAGGCACAAAGCAAGGGGAAAATGAACAAACAAACAAACGACCCCTAAACTAAAAGGCTACTCTGATAATTTATTGTCCTAAAAAAATAGCTTAGACATTTTATAAATGGGATACCAGGCTTCCAGCACAACAGTACAATGGGCAGATGCAAGACCTGCACTAACAAATCTTAAATGAAATAAGCCTGTGAGTGACCTGACAAAATCCATGAAGCACTTTTTAGTACTGAAAATCCCTTCTTATCGCACCTGGAGAAAATTTATTTTTTTTTATTCTGACGAGCTAAATGATATATTGTTATTATGCTGCTTTTTTTTTTTTTTTCCTTTGTTTTCAGTCCCTCAGTCATATTCATAACTATAGAAAATAATGATACAATGTAGTAAAGCTGATACTCTGAACCTTGGTATTCATATACTAATCTTTGGAAGTAAGTTTGGGTTTTTTGTTTGGTTTTTTTTTTTGCAGGTAGATGTTAGACCCTCTCATTTGTGCCCCACATTACATTTTGGTGAACAGAAGCAGTGTCCTGCAAACACACAAACACACAGTGGACTCTGTTCTTAAGGAGGTTTAGTGGACGCAGAACTCTCACATTCTCATTTAGCACTGCAGTGGACCTACTATAGTCTTTCAATAGACCTGGAACATATTAGCAGAACAAAGGGAGAACAGGATGACCACTGCATGCCATGGTATCTGTGTGTGTACACCACAGAACTCTTAATCACCAAATAAATATTCAAACAGAAAGGGTAAAGCTCAGCATAAGAATTTAGCTGTGTGGTGAACATCTGAACTAATGGGAGACATAAATCTAAATCCTAACATTTACCATCAGGAGTCTCATTGGTTTGCCAAAAGCACAGAAGCTTCTGAGGCTTTTCCTCTCTCTATACATAAATATATATATTTTTTATATATATACACACACACATATATGTATATATGTATGTATGTATGTATGTATGTATGTATGTATATAAAGAAAACTGAGTCCTAGAAACACAGCTCTAGGTCTTATTATGCTGTGGCAGCATTGCCATCTGGCTGGTTTTCAACTGGACTGGCTGATTTGCAATGAGTGAGCTAGTTGGCCATCCACAGGGGCATGTTAATCTAAGCATGTTCAGCAGCTATGTGTCTAAATGTGGCTGGTTCTTTTGGACATCAAAGGTAGTAGTGTTAATTTGGCCTAGGAATAAAACACACGTGAAACAGTTTGGTAATATTCTTCGTACATTTGCATTTTGCGGGGGAGTTTGTTAATTCTCTTATTACATTCTGAATTCAGTTTCTGGGAGAAAGGCAAGAATATTAAAACCACAAAGGTCTTTCAAACTCACCAATTGGACTGTTATACATGTTCTTGGAACACAAAGATCTAATTCCGGTCTCTTTTGCTGACTTCAACAAAAAATAGAAATAAGGCCTAGGGTCACAGTTTCCTTGTTGACTTTTTCCTCATTTTTTACATTTGAACTCAATTCGAGATAAACTTTGCCCTCTGGGGAAGCAATTACAGATAATACTAAAATCAACATAAATTAAAACCTGAACCTATTTACAATGTCACCAGTTTATGAATTATGCTCACCGTGTGGAAGATTTTTTCTACTTAGTTTTGGAAAGGTCACTGCTATGTATATGCTTATACATATAAAGAGAAATAACGATACATCAAACAGAATCACTCTTCTTTGTAGAGTGATTTTTTATCTATACAGTACTGGTAATGAATAACATCAGTCAGGAAATAAGTTTTCTTGGCACCCAATTTTCTTCAATCTTTGGATCCATTAGTGAAAAGTTATTATATGCATCCTGGCTTTTTTTCTTAAGAAAGAACAAAATCATTTAATGACCATAGTCATGTTTATGCTTTGGAATAAAGCTGCACAAAAAAAAAAAAAAAAAAAAAAAAAAAAAAAAAAAAAAAAAAAAGGAAAAATCACACATTATGGAACCACTACTTTTAAATCTGAAGAAATTAACACATGAAGCAAATAAATAGACCTCCTTTATGTGGATGAATTTTTTTTCCTAAAGTTAACAAAACATTAAGAAGAAAAAAAATAAAGAAGAAAAAAAGTAGAAATGCTTCATTTTACTTAAAAAACTATGTATTTTCTTGTGCCTGGAAAACTAGGACATTGAACATGGGAAATCGAAGAATAGTAGACAGCAGATATAGAAAAGATCTGGAGGTCATTCTTAGTCATCCCAAATGCAAGACAGTTCCTTAAAGTATTCTTCTGAAAGTTTGGTCCAGTCTGATTTTAAATAAATCAGCTGATACCATTTTTATAACTCTCTAAGGAGAGTATTCCACTGTCAAATAAATATGCATGTGAGTCTCAGGCACAGAAGTTATTCAGACATTAGAATCAAAAATAGAGGCAAAGGGAAAATAAGCTGAATAAAATGTTATGCCTAGTTTTGGTTTGCCATCCAGATTTGATTAGAATTAAGAAAACATGATGAATCTACATGCAAGATCTCAGCAGGATGCCTGGCAAGACCTAATTGAGGTTTCAGGACTGAAGCAAGATAGTCCTATCAAGGAGCGTAAATTTAAAAAAAAAAAAAAAAAAAAAAAAAAAAAAAGTGGATTTATATGTAGATATTTCTGAGAACATTTTCATATATTTATACATACTTAGTCTCAAGAAAGAAAGAGGAAGTGTGTGTGACAGCAGTTCATCTCTCCCACAGAAGTCCAGAGACCTAATTTTTTTTTTTTATCCCATGAGAAATATAAAGGTGTGCCTTTCTCTTGGGTTAGGTAACACATCATCACTATGACATGAAATCAAATTGTAATTAAGGTAAATTGATTCCCAGCTTTAAGATAAATTCATTGCATACAGTAAATTGTTAGTTTCAGTTATACCTTGTTGCCTTAACATTTGAAAGCCCAGGCCTTTTCAAGGTTTTATACAAGTACACTCAAGATACAACACATTTTTTCTGGAGAAGTGAGTCCCAAATTTGTGGGCCAGGGATATTAGCAGCAAAAGCAGAGTTGAACATCTCTTTCACCAGCTTGGGTTGGGACTGTGCCTCAGAGTGTTCCCACTTGTGAGACTGTGAGTTTGGTGCTTTGGTGGCAAAGGAATAATAATCTGATCACAGCAGACATGGCATTCGTCCAGCTAGAAGATGTGAAGGTTTGAGGTGGTCAGGAGATCATGGGAAAATTTGCGGTTAAGCAAACAATGCCACACACCTGCCTTCTTGGGGACAGGAGGCTGGGCAGGAGACCGTCATAGAGGCTAGACTTCCCAGACTGTGTGCCTTGCCTGTGTGGAGGCTGAAAGGAAGGCTGAATCTTTCAGGTGCTTCAGGTAGGTTGGGCGTGCTGAATGCTAGCTGAGAGTAACAATACTTGTGGCATTTCCCACACAAACAAGATGCAAAGATCCAAAGGAGGGGGAAGAGAGTCTACCACAGACATTTCCCCCTGCCAGGAAGTAATCAGAGTGATGCTATCCCAGAGGTAGGGGCTGGACAGAACCCCTCAGCTGAGAAAATACTCCAAAAGGAGGACCAGGGAGCCTCCACTAGAGCTCTCCCATATTTATCTTGAAAACCACCAAAGCCAGCCTAGGCTTAGCTGATGCTGCCTTCTGTCTGGATCCAGCCATGAGCAGACAGCTCAGATCTCACCCTGCTGGCTGGGGGTTCCCCCACAGTAACAGCTTCCTCTTACACCCTTACCTAACCAAAAAGGCACAGTGAAAAATACAGCATCTTGAGGCTGTTTTCTCCCATTCTGGAGGTATCATCCATCAGCTGTCTGGACAGTAGAATAATTGCCTGCATCACAGCTGTAAGGCTGTAAGTCTAGCCCAAAATATCAGTTTATTTTGTCTTTAGCATGTTTCTAGTTTGTCAGTGAAGACTGGTCTTACTCACAAGGGGGGAAATCTATTTTTGTGCTGTTGCCAAGATACCACTGGCACTAGCAGACTGATCAGATAGCAGCTGTCAATAGCTGTGACAAAATAACACAATGATTCAAAGAAGGGAATTTAAATGATGTATAACTGACATACCTCCCATGTGCAAATCTTCTGTTCCCATCTGGAAAGTGAGGTAAGCCAGTCCCATTGCTTCACAAAGCTCTCCATAACACTGAGTATCATGAGAGTTGGCTGGATCAGGGAACAACCTAGAGCTATCATTCACAAACTTCATCCCAGAACCTGTACCTCATGCCCAGCATAGGTTTCCATGGAAGTGTACAACACAGCTTAAAGGCCAGTATAAAAAATGGGTTTGAGGAACACTAGACTGCTACAGAGACTGATGGCACAAACAAGTTAAAATTGAAAGGTTCTGAGAGCATGAGTGCAGACACACAGCAAAGGTAGTCATATCTATGTAAGTTACTTTCAGGTAAAATTTAACAAACACAACTCAGGAACATTACACAACAGCAAGATTCTTTATCTTTATTGCCAGCAAACTCTAACAGTAAAATCAAATAATACCTTATGCTTTCTTCATAATTTCTTCTAGAATAGCAATTTTCAGTATAAAATGATGCACTTTAAAATGTGTCGAATTTAAAAGGACATAGTTTGAAAAAGGAGTCTGGATTTGGTTGATCTTTGCACAAAAGCTGAAGAATGAGCATTGGACAAATAATGCAATTTACATTCAGTAATGAAAATGTTTTTAACAGAATGTGTACACACTTTGCATTTATATGTCTGTAGCTTGGCATATACAGCATAAAGAAATAATTTACCAATGATACTAGCTGTTACATTAGGGATTCTGTGCCCACATAAAAATGTAAAATGGGTCTTCTGATTGTGAGCTGTATGCACTTAAAATGTAAAATCTCTGCCCAATAAAATTGCTTCAAAGTCACCTTGTAAAATGGAACATACAAAATAACACTAAATGCTACATGGGTGGATTTTTAAACAGATTTTTTTTTCTTATCTAGGTATAATGAGTGTTACATTTTTAAAATACAGTGACAAAAAGTGGAGCTCTGTTTTTCTATGTGTATGTGTACACGCCTCTGTGTGTACACATATATATGTATGTATGCACACACAGACCCACAAATCTATAGAATCATGTAATAGACAACATTAAATCAGTATAATACTATTTCTGAAATTTGTATCTTTTCCCTTCCTATAAGGCAAAGATAATAGTAAACAAGATGTGATTCTTGTATTTTGTACTTTTTCGGTGTCAAGGGAAAGGATCCAGTATAAGCAAAGGAAAATATATAGAATTTGGTTCACAAAGTACCACTATAAAATGCTGACAAACGACCTAAACAAGGATCCTGCATGTCTCTGGGATGACAGCAATGTTTGAATCAAGTACTGCAGTAGAGAAACACACTTCCATCAAGTGGAGATTCCCTTAGACAAATCTAGATTTGGAAGGTTCTGAAGTTTCCAAAAAGTTCAAAACTCTACAGCTGCCTCTTCTGGATAATCAAAATGTTTGCATGTATTTCCATGTCAGTCCTAAAGAGAGGCCAGAATTCTTTGGTAACAATTTAAGTATTCGATTAATGTAGAGATTTCCTTTAGGATGACTTTTCAGCTGTATCATCACTTCTACCTAATAAAACTCGGATAAAGATATGTTATTATGGTGGGTTTACATGGCAAGGTTTTGGAAGCAGGGGGGCTGCACAGGTGGCTCCTGTGAGAAGGCATTAGGAGCTGCTTCCATGTCCGAAGTCAGTTTCAACCTTCTCCAGGATGGACTTGCACTGGCCAAAGCCAGGCCAAGGCTGAGCCCACTGGTAGCACCTCTGCCATAATGTATTTCAGAAAGGGTAAAAACTGCTGCAAAGCAGCTGGGAGAGAGGAATGAGGAAAATCCCCTGCCCTGCAGACACCGAGCTTGGTGCAGAAGGAGAGAGAGGAGGTGCTCCAGGTGCTGGGACAAAGAATCCCTGCAGCCACTGGTACAGAACATGGTGAACCAGGCTGCCCCCCTGCATGGATATCCACCTGCAGCCCATGAAGAGCCCCACAGCAGAACAGCTGAATGTTTCCTGAAAGAAGATACTACCTGTGGACACCTCAGTGAGGAGAAGCCTAATGGCAGGAACTGAAGAAAAGCCAACACAGGGGCAGGTTTTCTGGCAGGACCTGTCATCTGAAGGAAGACTCACACTGGAGCAACCCATCCCTGAAGGACTGTCACCTGTGAAAAGGACCTACACTAGAGCAGGTCTTGAAGCTGTGGAAAACCTTGAAGGTTTCTGTGAGGAAACCCCATGCTGATACAGGGCAGCCTATTTTTAATTATGTCCTTATCTCTCACTATTCTAGTCTGTTACAATTATTTGGCAATAAAATAGATTATTTCCCCAAGCTGAGTTTGTTTTGCCTGTGATTGAAATTATTAAGTGATCTCCCTGTCATTATCTCAAGCCTCAAGCTGTTCATCATATTTTTTGCACTGTCCTATCGAGAAAGGGGAGTTATAGAATGAATTGGTAGGCACTTGGCAGCCAGTCAAGGTCATCCCACCACAACTGTTAAATTTATCAAAATTTCACAAAATTAAAAATGCATGGACCAAAACTGTACCTATTTCATACTGCAGGTGGAACAACAAACAATTATTGAATTATATGAATCCTGGAGCATTTTATTTTGTTCTGTTGCTTTACTGCTCTGCTCCAATGTGTAGCAAAATACTGTAAGGGAATTTCTAATGAAATCAACATCTAACATAGTGGAAAACTTACACTTGGATCGATTCCTAAGCAAATAGGAAACTTCTGATGGTGCCTCCTCAGAGAGTTTTTCAAAGAGCTGGGAACAAAAAAGAAGTAGACATCATCCGATCAGAAATGACAGATTTGCTCTCCTAGCACTCATCCTGAAAAACAATTATTTTTGCATTAATTTTGAACATGAAAAATATGTGATTGTTTGTCATCTTAAGTTAACCATAAGCTTAGGTTTACAAAGTTACTCAGCAGCAAACATTAGTTCTTGATTTCTCATTATTTCTTTTTGACAGGTATGAATAACAAGCATAATTATCAAAATAAAACATCATAGAACAAAGTTGAATGCTATTTCTTAAAAACTGAAGGCATATGAATAAAACCAGAAATCCTTACTTGTGTTATCTTGGATTGGTCCTTTTTATGTTTAAAACAAGAAATTACGTCAGCAGAGGGTGTTTCTTAGGAAGTAAGGAGCAGCCAAAAGATTCTCAAATGGAAATTAATCTCCAAGACATTTCCTCAAGTCTTTTTGGTATCCTTTGCTCATAACTATGCCAACAAAGGAATCTGTGGAAGACACCTGGATGAAAATAGAGGAGACATGTAGAACAAAAGACTTCAGAGTGAAGTCATAGAACTGAACAGAAGTAAACACCATAGTTTTATGTAGGAGTTTAGAATTGGACATTCCAAAATTCTGATTCAGGCTCACATGTTTCAGGTGTGCCAGATACCACACTTGCCTTTGGTTTCACACTAGGAAAACTTAATAATATTTACTCATCTTCTAAGGCTATCAGAAGGAAATCTCATGTATTAAGTCTGAAGAACCAAAGGGAAATGTCATATTTTTCAGCTTTTATTACAATCCCACAGAGAGAGCTAGGGTTCAGGTAGACAGAGAACTTTAGAAGCTTAAGCGACATAGGAATAACTTCAAAAACTCTTGGGAAAGAATAGAAAACAAAAGTAATGTTGTAACTTAAATGAATACAGAAAATCTCTCAGAACCTGTGGAGAAGCATACTTGAATATTAAGTTTAAACTTTGCAGAAAGAAACTGGCAAGAAAGAAGAATTTAATTTAGAAAGCATTGTAAAGGCTCTGGCTGGCAAATACAGGAACAGTAGAACTACAGAAAGAAAGAGAGGGAGAACAAGTGCACTCTGAAAGGCTCTATAGCCAGGTCATGTCCCTGTGAGTAAAGTGGGTACTTTTTGTCTGACAAAAAGCCTTGCAGCTGGACCTCTCATATCTAAGTGTCTTCATTAGTGTACTGCTCTGTAGTCTCTTTTCTCAGTGCACTGTCTGGCTTTGAGCATACCCTGAACCCCTCAAACTCACATCTAAACCACAGCCTTTGTTATGATAAACTCAGCTTTTAACCATCATGATAAAAACCCTACAAATACCATATACACCAGGGAACAAGTTGCCTGCATAAAGAGCCATAGAATTACCTGAACTTCCCTTTGCAATTATTTTCTTCCCATCCTGTTGTTTTCTCCACCTGTGGAGAAAACTCTTTATTGTTGTGCCATATCTGTCACTCAAGCTAAAACCCCCTGAGCACACAATATACCCCTCTACATTCCTAGCATATTTTGGGTGATGCCACAATATAAACAGTAAACAAATAGTGATATCCATATCTATTGTCATATGCTTTTGCAAGCTGGGTGTTTGCGTGGTGGTGTTTGGTTGAATCACATTAATTGAACTCGCTGTTTTCACAAGCACAGGTAGTTAGTGCTCTTGCCAAAATATCTTAGCCTTTGATGCTGCTGTAATATTCCCTAACCTTGTTCTTGTATCACACCCTATGATGTCTTCTTGTTTTGAAGGGTGAGGGTTTATTTCCATTGAAATGAGCCATCCTCTGACGTTAATAGAATGAAGTTTGGGATAACAAAAAAGAAATTGCCTAACGGTAGCCGGAGAATGAAAAAAAAAGAAAAAAAAAAAAAAAAAAAAAAAAGGGAGAGACTTATGAATGACATCTTCCTACCGAAGAGGAAAAGATAAAGACCTGAAATAATAATAACACTCAAATGACTATTCATTAATTGCCCTGTCAGCAGTTTAAGACTTTCCAACTCTTTCTATCAACAGATGGATAATTACACTGGTTGTTTTCCTCCGTACACCCTTTGAAGTTCTGTTTAATTCCCTATGTATGCTTTAACATGCATTCATAACTTGCATAGGTGCGAGACTGATTTTATTCCTCAGACCTTCCACTGAGGGAATCAGTCATGTGTATTGGCAATTCCTATAACAAAATTGTGTTTGTGTGTTACCGAATCATTAGCACAGACCTCACAGATGGACTGTGCAGTTGTACCCAGGAGCCAGCTGTACTCACCTGATATGGAAGAAAATATACAAGGGCATGGATAGCGATAGTCACCCACAGGCTGATATTAGCCGAGAAGATGATTTGGAGAATTTTAGAGGAAACAACATCTTTTCATTATTGTTCCCAAAGAGACAGAATCTGTCTGCCATTTCCGTTGCCTCATACACCTTTGTGTACGCTCCAGCTGCACATCTTCCCCACTTACTGCACGGCAGTATCCTGGAATTAGTAAAACAAATATTCACAAATACTTCAGAAGAGAGGTAATATCATATACAATGTAAATAATGTATAAGTAAACTTTGGTTACTGATCAGAACTGTGTGTGAGGGATGGTGAGGAAGGTTGCTGTTTTTTCATGTTCCTGAAGCAGTTATCAAAGCAGTCAGAGTCCTAGTTTTCTTTCAAGGGTTTTTAAACAGATTAAGGAACAGATAACAGTAACTTCTCAGTTAAGAGTGTAGTAGTTTTTAATATTAGACCCTTAGAACATATTATATGTCCTGATCCCTAAAAGGGATAAAGAAACCTGATTTCAGTTGGAGTCAAATGCCTCCTTTTGAATTATGGATTTTAAGAATTTTGGGTATGGTTTTAGGGATTATTTTCTAATTTTCATTTTCAGCTTTTATGCATGGAATATAGATCAAAGGGTTTGATTTCAGGAAAGGAAACTATTTAGAGCACTTATTTAGCAGGAAAGGCATTCATCATCTACTTTATAAACTCTCAGTTATCTCAGTGATATATGTCATAGGAATCAAAATGGTCTTTTCCTACCCATGGTGTAAGGACCATAATGGTCATAGATAATGTTCAGGTTATCACACAAGTCTCACCCTCAATTTTCTAGGTTTCTAAGTCAAAACAAACAATGAGCAGAGAGGACAGTGAGGCCTGGTAAAGGATTTGGCATAGGTTTTTAGTTCTTCCATTAGGACATGTTAAAGACATTAAAATGGAAGGGGCTTTTTTCTCTTGATTTAGAGGATCTAGAAAGACACTTAAAAAAAAATCAGCTTTAACCATTATAGGTGTATAGTCTTTTACAATCTTGATGATTCTGTTATAAGATCCTCCTGAGACTTCTCCGAGACGAAAAGCCCCAGTTTTCCCTCACAGGACAGGAGAGGTTCAGTCCCTCAGTCATCTTCACTGGACTCTGCCCAGTATATCTATGGTTTTTTGTTTGCTTGTTTGTTTTTCTTTTGCACTGATGAGCTCAGAACTGGACACTGTACTCCAGCTGAGGCCTCACCGGTGCTGAATAAGGTGAGGGAACAACTCCATTGACCTGGTGATAATGGACTGTCTAATGCAGCCTATTGGAATGTTTGCCCATGCCACGAGGTCACATTATGGCTTATGTTTAAGCCATATCTATTATATGGCTTTATTATAACTTATGTTTAACTGGTGACCACAACCCCCAGGGCCTTTTTCTCGCAACCTGCTTTCCAGCTCTTCAGCCCCCAACATGTGGAGTTGTTCCTTCCCCGGTGGCACTTCTCTTTGTTGAGAAACCTCCATAAGTTTCCTGTTAGCCTATTTCTCCAGCCCATCAAGGTCCTTTTGTATGGCAGCACAGCTGCCCACAACCACCCCATACATTCTCTGTGGCACAAACAGGCAGTTTCTCTTTGTATGATACAAACCCACCATTTGTTAAATGCTGCGAGGAAATGCTATTACTGAAATTTCTAGCCAATAAAAGGAACAAGAAGATAAGTAGGAATCTAGTTCATCAAAGAAAGCTTCTTTTTCACGTCAGTAAATCACATTTTCTCTGAACTCCTATTATCAATCAAGAAAAGCAGCAATGTTTCACGGTGAGGCAATTTAGTAGGAATTTATGAATGTTGGGAAGTGGCAAATTAGAGAAGATACTATCTTGTTCAGCCTGACTAGTTATACTGCCAGCTGAATATGACTATATTAATTATGGGTATTTTACTTTTTTTTACCATAGTGTTTCATGCCTTTACGCAACATAAACTGTAGTAATGGATTAAATGTAGCCTTGATACCATGACTGCACAAGGTCTCATCTTGCCTCTTAACATAAGAAGCATGCTATCAACTCAATGAAAAGACCTTAACTCAATGAAAAGGCCTCCCTTAATGTGGGAGGTTAATTTGGAATTTATGATTGACTTCTTGTGTTGATGCCCACATTCTCAATTCTGAAGTGTGTAATTTGGAATAAAGACCCTTATTTTAAAGTCAGAGGATGTGATTAATTTCATTTAGCTTCAGACATCTACAGCTGAGATGTTTATAATCAAACAAGTCATCTTTACAGTCAAATAGGAGGATAGAGACGCCCAGTGGATGTGATTTATATGCCTTAATTTAGATTTCTACCTTTAGAATAAGATGAATCATATAACAGAATTCAAATTGATTTTTAAAAGAAGCCTAAATAAAAGATTCAGTGTGGCTATCTAAAGTTCTGCAGGGTTTACCTGCTCAAGGAGGTCAAAAGCAGTTAATTTGCCATCACTGTTTTACGTCATAGCTCAGCCTGAATCAGTTTTCCCAGTAGATCAGACTTAAAGGAATCAACACCGGCTGCTATATCATTGCTTCCACTTTCTATTACCTTGGTTTCTCCAAAAATTTCACATGTAAGTGCTGACAAATCCTAATCCTACCAAACACCTGATGAGATCATTATCTTTCATGTTAACAGCTGCAAAATTTCCACATATTGCATGTAGTCTTCTGCTTGCACGTCATTCCAGACTGTACTTATCTCTCACAAAGAATACAGCCTTGAGTGAACAGGTTTTCCTGAGTAAAGAGCTCATACTATTTTTCAGCTAGCCTAGATGAAAACTGGTCATTTTCCAGGAAAACTTTTATAAAACATATATTCACAGAAATCATTCTCTGGTGCACCTTATTCCTTTGCTTTCCATTACAGTTTATCTCACAGCCTGTCCCACTGATACTATATTGAACACTAAGGGTGATAATATCTAGCTATACCTCATGCTTGATTTCTTTAGTGTAAGCACAATTTGCAGTATTCTACTGAATAGGGAAAAGAAAGCTTATCACAGAGCTCCTTATACATAGATACCCAAAAACTCTTTTTTGTCCTGAAAGCCTGTGATGGAAAGGAAGATACAAAGTCCAGACCACTGAACAGTCTATTTCAGGTAATTCAGCAAACCAGAAACCTGCATCAAGGAGAGGACATTTCAGGCACCAACAGGAACTTGTGCAAGCATAATTTTGAAGATTACCAGGGAGATGGCTGAACAGAGTCAATATCCAGTGTGGTTTGCCTTGGGGTCATGAAGGGAACTCCTCCAGTCTGACTCACAGCAGGATTGCATTCCAGAAGTAAGATTTTTATATTGGGTGGTGCCTTCAGGAGAGATGACTATTCAAAATGAATTGCTAATAAGCTCTGTTTCTTTGCTTGGTTTCTCTTGAAACAAAAAGAAGCCATGCACATAGCTGTAAGATATTGCTATAAGGATCATACCTTAACAGATTAGAGGGTTATTCCCTTGCTAATGGAGCCTCCCAATTTCTGAACACCAAAGTCGATAATATCAACTTGATATATTTTGATTTCTGAAAAAGCCTGCTATGAAAAAGATCCCTGTATCCCCAAATCACTTCTTTTGTCAGACTGAGGTTTCGATGGTGAAATACAAATTAAATCAGACAAGCCTTGGTGATGTTCCATTCTGTGCCCCGTTAGCTAGTAAATTTGTAATTTAGAGGAGAAAGCACCAAGTAGAATTTTTACATTTGTCTAAAGTTGGTGTACAAAAAAAGGCAATTTTTAGCTTATTATATACTTGTGTTCTCTCTCCTGAAAACAACTATCACACATTTACTTACAAAAATGAATAGCAAATAGCTTTTAACTCCATAGCTTCATTCTTCTATTAAATTATAAGAAAGTATTTTCAAAAGACTGTCTGTCATTCAGGCTTTTGAATATTTTGAGTTAAACCATTCCTAGACTTTTCTGGTTTTCTGCTAAAGCTACATATAACTACATATTATGAAACCGCACTGAAAATGAGAGGTAGACTTTAAAGGGGGCTAAGCACATGAAATGGTTTGAATTTAGGAGTAGAGCTAAAATATCGGCAAAATTTTCATTAAGACTGAGAAATTTTAACTTCCCTCACATTCACAGAAAATGTTATGCATCCTTTTGTCTTCTGCTGTACAGGACTGGGGCTATTAAACCCTGGTAAAAGTTTTAGGGTCTACTTGACTTAGACGTGAAAAATCAGTCTATGTACATACTGTGGGAAATGTTTTTAGCTTTGTTAAATAGAAAGTAAATCCTGATATTGGATATTTTTAATAACAAAAATGGGATGAGTTTGATAGTGCTTCAGTTTTGAAAAATTACTTCTTCCGCGGTATTGTCCAGATTCAGTCCACAAATTTCAGTCAAGATCTTGTTAATGATAGTGATGGAATTGTCATCTGAGACTGTTTTTTAAAAAAAAAAATTAGTCACGCTACTTAATGATCAAATAAAGATGTAAAAAATATTCAAAGGCAATAAAAATAAAATATTTTTTCCAGTTTTGTACTATAAATCTTACCACAGAAGAGACCTTCAAATGTCTTCAAAACCACCACTTAGAATGTGGAAGATTGGCATCCACTACCATTGAAAGAGAGAATAGTTAATGCAAATTAAGCTTTTATTTCGCAGTTAAATCTCATATTGAATTACTATAAATGAGACATATATGTTCATAAAAATAAATTATAATGCATTTCCCTAGTGTGGCCTCTTTTGTTCCCATGAATTCAGGCACTGTCTTTGCTTCTCAGTGAACCATGGGTCTGAGATACCAGAATGATTCCTGTAACAAACACAACCTTTTACTGTATTCTTGCTTAAAAAAGAGTGGTTATGATTTCCACATGGATCATAGATTAAATGGTGAGGTTTTTTATTAATATTTAGCTACCGAAGCTTAGAAGTTGCCTAGAAATCTCAGTCAGACAGCTGAGAGGTCTGAAATTTTAGTGCTAAGAGGTTTTTCGAACTCACAGGTTTCCCAGCTTCATAGTACACAAAGTGGTCTATGAAGACCAATAGATTTGGGACTGTGCTGGTAATTCACACCCTGGTTTTCTGTTTTCTTGATCTCCCTATTAACTCGGAATGCTCTCTGGCTCCCCATTCAATAAACACTAAGGTGCTTTGACTGCCAGGTTGCTGAGAGCAAATCTCCCTGGCTGACTGCTTTTCTAGATTATTTGCTACCTGAGCACTCAGCTTTCTTCAGTGGCAAGCCTTGAAACTGAAATGGCAGAGGAGGGGCTGATGCTATTAAAAGCAAGAGAATAGGCACATATAGAGGTCTAACTCCAAAATTCTCTGTCAGGGAAAGAAGTCATACAGAGATGAAGGCAATCAGGCAAGCTGGCAGAAAGCCAGAGTACTTTTTCCCCCATCAGAAATCTGCTGAATTTTGGCAATTTTTTGTTTGTTTGGTTGGTTGGTTGGTTGGTTTTGTTTTTTGTTGACATCAACACGTTTTGATTCAGTGAATCTGAACTTCCTAACTTAAAACATGTCCCACCAGAAAATGTCCAATCATTTCTGGAAGGGAGATAACAATTTACCTTATTATTAGAATTTAAGCTTTGTGGATTTAATTTTAAAACCAAGCCACTCTTCTATAAAAATTAAACATTTATGAGTCATAACAGTTTTGCTTAGTTTTCCTTCTCAGGGAAAGGTAACTGAATTCAGCAGCACTGTTCTAATTCACTGCCCAGGAGTATTGTGTATTCCCTTCAACAGTAAGTATAACCCTTAAAGATGTACTGCTATCTAAAGTTTTCTTATTTGTTGGAGAACCGTGAAATAGTGAAATAGTTTCACATGTGCTATGAATCTTGCACTCTGTAAATGTTAATTACAGTCTTTCCTCATTTAGCAGGATTTCTGCATTTCCAGTTTGGTTAGGGGTTTTTTGGGGTTTTTTGGTTTTGGTTTTGTTGTTTTGGTTTTTTTTCCCTGTGTTTTTTTAAAATGGTTTGTTTGGATTTTTTTGAGGAGAAGAGGGGGTTGGATTAGGATTTTCATTTGTTTGTTTTGGTGATATTAATGCCTGCAGCAGTTTCTCCAGATTTGTTGCAGAGGTAATTTTTGAAGAAAGAAGTCGTTTGGGGGATAAGAGAAAGATGTTTTTAGGGATTGTAGGTGCATATTTTGGTTTTATTGATAAAAGAGTCTACCAGAAATGTTTGCTGTCAGCTTTCACACTGCTGTCACACTTGTATTTATACTGGGACCTGAAGTTACACAAACCACTTCAAGCTGTGATCTTCTCTGATCACAAGGGCCAAATAGGATCAGAGCTACCCAGTGTTTAGCTGAAAGAAGTCCAAGGAAAAACCCAGGCAGCAGGGAGTGGGATGGAGGAGACATCTTTCCTTCAGAGTAGAGCCTATTGCTGCCAGAGGTCGCATGTATCGACAGCACTAAGCCAGACACTCCTGTAATGAAGCCCCACTCAGCACAGAAGCAGAAGATCTAAGATGGAAACATTCCTAGATGAAGCTGTACAGTCTGTGTTCCCAATTGGTTTTGTTATTCCATTTATCTGCTTTTCTACCTTTTGTAAAACTAGTCCCTTATGCCTGATCCAAAGCTCCTGTGATCTATGCATATCCTCTGTTTTCTGTTGGGATATTTTTATAATTACATTTGCCAGTGTCTAAGGTGAGCAAATTCTTTTGAATACAGTGCACAGCCATTTCACTCTGCATGGATTTCACTTTCATTCACCGCTACTCAATACCGAGAAATCTGATACAGCCCCACAGGTTTAAGTACAATCCAAATTAAACTTGATCATATCTCACAAGCTCTTCATTATTCCTGAAGAAATCTCTCATGTACCAATAGAGCAGCTGTTCTAATCACGTTTTAATGCCTTTTGCGGATGTTTTTGTGAAACCTTTCCCCTGCTATTTTCTACTCACTATCCTGCTTTACAGCTGTTGACCTCTAAACATATGAGCAGTTTGAGACACCATACATATGGGACTTTTTTTTTTCATTTTTAATTAGTTTTACACAATCAAAAAAAAATTGCTCTTATCAAGAACACTTGTGTACTTGATACGATTCAATATGAAGGGAAATTTTGAAATGGTTATTCAAATCCTTGTAGCTCATTCGTCATTCTGAGGATGTTATTGTATATTAACAATTTTATCACATTTTTCTTGAGCCATCGTCTTCACCTACTAAGTCATCAGCAAATAACTCAGCAGCTTTCCTCATTATTACACTTTTTACAGTTGTATTGTATAGGTGGCTCACAGTCCTGTGAGCTAATCAGAATTTTCTTTATATATTTGCAAATAATTTGCAATTAGTTGTAAAAATACTTATATTAATCCCATGATATCTCCCCATGCACTTTCTATGCTATTAAATGCATTTTATCACTTCATTCGTTAAGGGCATACACTACATCAGTTGTTCATGATTCCTCTGAACTTTGTGTCATTGACAAATTTCATTAACACTCTCTCATGAATTAAGATATTTGAGAATACTCATCCTCTAGTTCATCCTGGAGGAATATCCCTCCCATCTTAGACTTTCTGTTCCATCATTGCTTGTTGCTACTATCTCTATAGTAAGATCCATACTTACGGTTAATTTACAGACTTTGTCCTCTCCATCTTCTGCAAGTGGGATTTTATTAAAAATATCACCAAAGCCTTTCAGCAACCCCATCTAAAATAAACCATCTGCCTCTAGACCAGATGATGCCAGAAGTCCTTTCCATCCATAACTACTTCTATGGTTCTTTATATATATGGCAAGTTCTCTTTTATTTCTCCTCTCTAAAAGAAAAAAAGAAGTTATTTAGTACACTAAGTTAGCCTAACATGGCCTGTTTTGCTAAACAAATTTCAAATTTGCCCAATTTTTTTGTTTACCTTCATGTCTTGCCTTAAAAATCTGACATGTATCCTGATACATATGCTGTGATTGCTGTTTTATCTGTGTTATGCTACATTGTACCCCATAGACTAAGCTTGAGTTAAATGCATCTCTTCTAGGGTTGAATAGAAAACTAAAGAAGACAGGTAACTAAATTTTTTTCAGTATTCCCAATCATGAGAATACTTTTACTTAACAATCATTCATCTTTATTAGTTTCTCCATCTTATCTTTATTAATCTGTGTTGTAGGGGTTTTTTGGTTTTTCTGTTGAGGTTTGGTGGTTTTTCTTGGTTTTTTTGGGGGGGTGTTTTGTTTTGTTTTTTTCTTTTTTCTTTTTTTTTTTTTTAATACAGTTACTTTAGCTTGTATTTGCCAGACTTTATCTCTGAGGTTTAAATTCTTGATATATTTTCACTCTCTTAACCTCAAAATCTCTTTAAAATCTGGTATACTCTTGATGGGAATTTAAGAGTAGAAAAGAAACAAGTTGTGTCCATATTTTTATTTACTTATATGTGTTGAATTCTTTCTACTCTTTTCAGGCATTTTTCACTTAAATTATGTCTATATTCACTGCATTTTTTCACATTCTCTTTTCGAATGGGGGTGTAAGACATAAGAGCAGCATCTGATTCATCAATAGCATAATCAGAGATCTACAGTCATTGTATTATTTGGATGAATTGCTGTGAGGGTTACATTTGAAGGGTACTGCCACTGTTGTGTTTCTTAACCCTACTTTTATAGCACTACCACTTGCCCTTGGACAGATTTACAAATTCCTACACGTTCCTATTTTTCATCATGTAAATGAGCAGCAAGTCAAGTGAGATTCAAACAGCTCTCTCATGAAAGGATAACTACTTAATAGGACAAGGTAAAATTAATTTTAGAAGTACATTCCTGACATATTGTAGGTTGACTGGCCTATTGAACAATTATCTTTTCAGTGGTTTCTCTTAGGACAGTAATTTCAGTCCTAAGTACTGAAAAGGATGGGCTATGCCAATAAGCCTTAATATGAGAGGGAATTTTCCCTGCCTCAGGTTCTGATCGGAATGCAAGATATATTCATAGTGACAGCTATACATTTACTGAACATGTTTCAAACGAGTTGCTGGAAGCAGAGCAAACAATTTTATCCAGTCTGCAAATCTTTCAGCTTACCAATACAGCTTCTGTTTGAAAATGATGTGTTTGAAAAAGCTTGTAATAAACGCATCTGCATATGCACTGCAACCAATATTTTCTTAAAAATGGGGAAAACTAAAATTGTTGTGGAATGTAATCTATGTATTTTTTTTTCTAAATTTATTATTAATCTTTTTTTATATGACTTTAGCCTTGAGATTTCTTGCTGTCATTAGTTATCAGTATATTGCAATAAAAAGCTAAATCATTGTTACCATGAGTGTTTTTTACTCTTAAATAGAAGTTATTCTCTTTTTTCAGTCTTCTTAGAAATTGTTTATTTAGATGCAGCTCTCTACATAGATTAGACAGAGCTTCAAAGCTCTGTATTTTAAGAAAAGACATTGTACTAAAAACAGATTTCATCAAATTTGGCTTGTGTTTTTTTGTCCAGCAGACCTTTCAATCCCATTATTTTACTCCTCTTACTTCAGTTTCACACTCACAAAACATTTATAAACAAAGTCTATATATTCATTTATATGTGAAGTATGTAATTATTTATAAATAAAATATCAAATTGTTATGAATGTAGTTCACTAAACCATTCTCAAGGACTAGGAAGTCTTTGCAGTCTAACCTCCACAAATAATTTGGATACATCTATAGGGTCTAGAGTTACATTGATATACAGAGAGGTGGAGCTTCTTTGCATTTATGATGCTCCTATATATAATAGAGTTTCATCTATTAGGACTTCCTCTCACAGGAAAATTCTTGCAGTAGTTTCACTCAGATGATAAAACAACATACTTCAATTAACAGTATTGCTGAGTAACACCAGGGCAAGAAGGAGGACCCAGGAACTACACGCAAATACACTTCACTCATGCTCAGTTCCTGGGAAAGTTATAGAGCAAATGTTCCTGGAAACCACCTCCAAACACATGGAAGGCAAGAAGGTGGCTTAGAACAGTCAGAAGGACTTAAAGAAGGGTAAATCAGGCCTGACCAACCCAGTTGCCTTCTAAAATTATTTGATTACTGTTTTGGACAGGGGAAGAGCAGTGGCTGTCATATGCCTCAGTTTAGTAAGGTCTCAGACGCTGTGTCCCGTAGCACACCTGTGGCCTGTATCTGGTCTCGTTAAGTGCATGAATCAGGTGTGTGGAAGATTCACTGGACTAACAGTCTGTAGGGATCGTGATCAGTGACATAGGTCCAGCATGTAGCTGGTAACAAGTGACATCTTCCAGAGATCAATACTAGAGGCTATTCTGTCAAGAGTACTTGACAGTGCAGGGAATTCCAGTTAGATACCACACAAAATGTTTTCACTGTGGGGATGGTCTAACACTATATCAGTTTGCTCAAAAATGTTGTGGAATTCCTGTCCTTAGAGATATTCAAAACTTGGCTTGACAGTTCTTAAACTAGCAGATCTTATCAGACCTGCTTTGTGCAGAGAGTTGGATTCAACCTCCAGAGGTCTCTTCCTATCTAAATTATTCAGTAATTCTACAATTTATAAGATGTTCAACTGTTTCTTCTTAGTTGTTCTAATGAGCAACTTCTTTTTTAGGGCACCAGATTTAATAGAACTTAAATCTGTCTAAGGGGACTAAAGTTCTTTTAAAATATTTTCTAAATACACTGCAGATGCAAATTAGGTCTGAAGATATGTGTTTTCAGATTTACAAATGGTGACAGATATGCCATTCTACCTCCAGAAGGTGTACTGTTGTGCACTTCCTTTCAATAATATTACATATGACTAAAATATTGGTGAATAGTGAACTATTCAAATGTATGCAGAACTCCTCAATTGAACCTGGCTCTTGAAAATTATAACATCTTTACAGGAATACTTTTGAGTCTGCTTTATTCTCCTGACACAGATAGATCTTTTGTTGGTATGACTGACCAATTGAAAAACAATTTGATCTTTTGCCTTGTAGGGCCAGGCTTAATCTGATAAAAATTTCTGCAATTACAGGATTTATAAGAAACAAAATCCACAGAAAAATTCAGCAAAAGACTTAAGATACAGATTAGTAAATTGATTCACCCTGCAAAATTATTTGTTCAAAAACCTTCTTTCTTAAGTAATACTTAACATGTTATACTACTGGGTTTTGAAGTATATCCTCAAGTACTCAGAATTCTTTTTTGTAGACAAGCAGTCTACAAAATTTAACCAGGGACCAATTTAGCCTGATGCAAATGAATACTTTGACTCATGTAAGATTTACACCACTACATCAGTGGAAAATAACGAGTCCAAGTACTATTTGTGATCCTTTTTTACTGGCTATATAATTTCAAAAATTTGTCAGAATTCTTTTCTTATACTATCATTAGTGTCCTGAATGAAAATGCAATCTGCTAGCTGGGTTACTTAGTTTTGATTTGGCAATCACATTTCAAAAAAATTATACCAACCCTATCATTCGTGCAGGAAAGAAAAAGGGCCTGGAATATTTAATTCATTCTATTTCCTTATGCCAATGTCTTATGTCATAGAGCCTTCAAATCACTTAGTTTTCTAAGTTCCAGATCTAGTACAAGCTAATCACACACTCACCCAATGCACAATTAATCTGAATTTGCAAAAGAGCCATCATGCCTTACTACACTGTTTACTTCACAAGAGCATCCTTCCCTAGAAAAACATTATGATTTTACCAGCTTTTTATTTTTGAATAGCAACTAATAGGTTTTGAAACAATTACTCAATGGCATGTTTCCTCTGTGCTGTTTGATGTGACCAAGATTCCTCTGAGCTTCTTTTACTTGAAAACTCAAATTCCCTATAACATGAGATACTGGAATTATTGCAAGTGATTTTTACAGTGGCTTTGACTCCCAAAGGTACTGTATATTGTGAAGAAATTGACTAACATACTTTTGTTTCATGAATAGCAAGTTGTGAAAGGACAACTGATTACCATTTGAATCAAGTCAATAAAAAAATCTGTCTGTAACATAGCCATGTACAGCAGATATAAATTGCAACATTGGCAACATTTCTATTTAGCATTTTGAGGTTAAAAATTATTTCTTAAAGTGTAATGATTAAAGTACAATACAAAAATTCAAGAACATTTAATACCACTGTTCTCAAAAGGGCATGTTTTAGAAATTTTGATCATATTGCAATCTGCTCAAAGCTGTTAAAGTATGGATAATTTCGTTCAATTTTCCAGTAGGTTTCTGCCTTGAATAAGTAAATAGTGGGTAATGGTTTGTGTCAAAGTCCTTGTAACACTCCATTAAACATAAAGCATGACAATCTGATCAGATGTCTCTTTTATAGTCAGAAACTGACTTGTGACTTTGGGAGTTACTCAGCTGCATCAGGTCACATCAGAAGTCTAGTCTTTTCATCTTCTAAAAATCCCTTATGGCTTTACATCTGACAAATTTTGAATCATAGCATCATGACCTCACTTTTAAAACTGCATTTGATATAGTCCAAGCACTGTTACTGAATGGAAAGTAGAACACTCTTCTGCTGGGGACTATATAAAAGGAAACCCTCTCTCTCTCTCTCTCTCTCTCTCTCTTTTTTTTTTTTTTTTTTTTTTTTTTTTTTTTTTTTTTTTTTTAATGCTTTAGATCAAATCATATCCTTAAGCTTCAAGTATTTCACTTATATAAAAGAAATTACAGTCCAGCTTAAAATACACACAAACCAAGGGAATTCAGAGTTAGAAGAGAATCATTTGTCCATTCAAACATTAGTATTTCATGAAGAAAAATATTAAAAACAATCACTCATTTAAATAACTTAGAATAGAGATTCCAGACAAATATTTCATTAAAGATCCTCTGTGTTGTGCATAGATATCAGTAGACTCTGCCTATGTAAAGTCTCTTTTACATTTAAACTAATGTTAAAAATCTAAAATAATATTACTCCCCAGATGAAACAGTCATCTTTCAGAAACTATTTGCCCATTTCTTTTTTTCCTGCAGGGTAATCTCACTTGTCTGAAGTTCTGAGAAAAGAGAAGGTTAGGACGAGGTAAGTGAGGGAAAGAGTAAAGATTCAAAGGATAGAAGACAGAGGAACATCAAGGGAAGGTGGAGTGAAAAAACACCACAGTCAGAGAGGAATGGAACCTCTTCAAAGTAAAAGGACCAGTCTCAATGAGTTGAGAGGAGAACCATTGGGCACAATAAAACAGACACTTTATACTTTCCAAGTTACTTCCCAAAGCCATATTCGTGGTTTTGCACCTTTGGCATATTAAAGTTTTAGAGTTTGTAGTCAAACGGGCTTGTTCCCTGCCACAGGGAGAGACTTAAATCACACCTCCCTCCTGGCTAATATTATAGAAGATATCATTCCTAGAACACTGAAATTGTGAAAACAATCTAATGGTATTATAAACAGTGTTTCTATAAAATCACTAGTATTACAGATGTCCAATTTTAAACAAGAACATATGACTTATCTATATCAGCTCACTTAATAAATTATATCACCTCTCACTCAAAGCCACTCCTTCTCACATTCTTGGAAAAATGCTGTTACAAAAGCAAAAAATTAATTATATGAAAAAGAGGTGATGGCCATCTATTAGCATTATCTTAGAGTGCACTAGATGACAGTTCTTCCAGAAAAAAAAGACCCTAATTCTGTTTCATACAGAAGTTTTTGTATGGACTTGCTAGTGAAATCACACTTCCTTTCCTACAATTTCTTAAGTTGACAATGGATTTTTTTGGTCAACATTCTCAAAAGTTTTGTTGTTGAAATATAATTTCACTATTATCACTGCTACTTTTCTGCAATAGTAAATATAGATAATATTTCAATATTGTGTTTAATTTGAAACTATAACTTGCAAGTAGTTCCATCATATTCTGTCTTTTTCCATGAAGCCTTTCTGGAACACCCATGTTTTCCTTTACCTCTGCCTCATGCAGCATAGTTGGGGATAAGTGTTAATTTTCTGCAGAATGTCTGGTTTGGGAAAGTGTTTTGGATTTATGCTGAAAACTTAGTAATGTTTTTTGTTATTGCTGAGAAGAACTTACACATAGCCAAGGCTTTTTCTACTTTTCCTACTTGCCATGCTGAAAAGGAGGGAGCAGGGAGGTTGGGAGGAGTGACAGCCAGGACAGGTGACCCAAACTGACCAAAGAGATATTCCAGATCATGTGATATAGTGTTCAGTGTATAAAGTGGGGAGGAAGAAGGAGAAGGTGGGGATGTTTGGAGTATGTGATTGTGCATCCTCCTTCCCCTCCCCCTCTGGATGACAGAGTGAAAAAATTTGTCTTAAGTCACCATGTGATGGAGCCATGCTCTCCTAGGGGTGGTTGGACATCTGCCCTCCCTTCAGAAGCACTGAGTTAATTCCTTGGTTTGCTTTGCTTGCATTTGTGGCTTTTGCTTTCTCTATTAAATTGTCTGTATCTCAACCCACAAGTTCTCTACATTTTACCCTTCTGATTCTCTCCCTGGTCCCACTGGTAAGTGAGGGAGTAACTGCATGGGGCTTGGTTGATGGCTGGGCTTAAACCATGACAACCATACAAAACAGAGTATTAGTACATAAAATTAAACATTTTAATCTATTAGAAGGAATAATAATAACTTCCAGTTAATTCAAATTAGCTTCTTAAATCCCTTCTATAGAATAAGGACCATTAGTAATATTAAACTTCAGTAAGGAAAACACTACCTTTTTCCTTGGTGGAATGGGAAAATGTAGTTAAAGTATGGTTCATGCTCCTGACTTAAAGCCTCTGATATGAACTGAAAAATTAACGGAAGTTTAGTCTAAATTAGAGCCTTTTAAAAGATCCACAAAAGAGTAACCTATTGTTCTCATGGGATTTTAAACTCTTATGCTTAATATCTAATAGATTGGCAAAGGCAAACTCTAGACCAAATATTTGGTGTAATTTGAGTTTTGCCCATTATTCTTTCTTCTTGCTGGCTGAAAAAAAACCTTGATGTAATTGTACCCTGGAGAAAAACAGTTTCTTACGAAGCACAAAGCCAGGTGCAGGAGAGCTTTTATTACAAACAAACATCCTTAAACTGAGGCCTGTGACCTGTTTAGGACTGTTTAGGATTTAACTAGTTGTAAAATAGATACCAAAACACTGAGATATCTACTGTGTTTAATATTCAATTAATTGTTCTAATGAGCATCAAAGAAAAGGATTTTATATAATTCTCAAAAGACTTTTTTTTTAGTAAAGTCATTAAGGAAGTATAGAGAAAAAAATTTTTAAAGGAAAATAATATTTTGCATTACAGAAATAAAATATTTATTAATCTTTTGAGACAAACATTTTAATATGAAATAGCACAATTAACTCTTGGGCAATGTTTTCTTATTAACATCATACTGTGAGGGGAGTTGTCTTAGAAAGTTTATTTACATTTTGTTTTAACAAAGGAGGAAATATAGATAGTTTTCACTAGAATTCAAAAAATTCCTGAATTTAATTATTATAAATGAAAACAGGATGGATTTGAAAAGGGAAATTCTAAACGCTTCAGGGATTTAATATTGATTTAATACAAAAAAGGGACTCTGAACCCCTCTCCAGAAGTGAACATGATACCTGTCCCATTGCATAGTCTTCTTTATGTTCCACGATTCCTCACTTGCACAGAAGAGAATTTCATCCTTTATAGCTTGAAATCAAGAAGAAAGTCCATGAACCATGCACTCATCTCCATGACCTTCAGTCATCATAGTAGGATGGTCAGAAGAGAAAGTATGTGCTAGAAAACAATAAAATGTCTCTGTGAAAAAAATCATAGAAAATTAACAATTAAGTTTCATTATTGACAATTTTCCTTTGTAGATATTTTCTTTGTAATGTTTTCTTTATATTCTCAAATTTTAGGCTTTTACTATAAATCAACTTTCTTTTGATATGACCGTAGACAGGTTCAGCATTCTTTGTTCTCTACTCTATGTTTAAATGAATTCACCACAGACCATAATTACATATGGGTTTAACAGAACTCTGGTGTTGATGGCAGGTGGCAAGATTACAGTAGTGAGGACTGGAGAGGTGACTTCTGTAAGTCAGTCAGACAGAGTCAGCTTAGCCAGCTCCCAGATGGACCCTCTACTGGCTACAGCCTAGCCCATTAAAACATATTTAAGAAAGGGTAAAAAATGTGGTATGGCAGCTGTTAGAGGAGTGAGAAATATGTGGGAGACACAGCCCTGCAGACCCCAAGGTCAGTGTAGACAGAGGGGGAGGAGTTGCTCCAGGGCCCAGAGCAGAAATTCTCCTGCAGCCTGTGGGCAAGGCCATGGTGAGTCAGGCTGTGCCTCTGCAGCCCATGGAGGACCACAGTGGAGCAGACATCCACCTGCAGCCTGTGGAGGAATCTGCATTGAAGCAGGTGGATGTGATTTGAAGCTGCAGGTTGTGAGGAGACAACGTTGGAGCTGACTTGTTTCAGGCACTAGGGTCCATGGAGAAAAGCCCACATAGGAGCAGGCTTTCTGGCATGGCCTTGACCTTTTCAAAGTAGTCCGTCCATGAAGAACTGTACCCAAATGAAAGGACCCATGCTGGAGAACTGTGTTAAGGACTGCATCCTGCAGTAGGGTCTCCATGCTGGAACAGGTGAACAGCATGACAAGGAGGAGGACTAGAAATTGTCATGAATTGACCACAACTCACTTTCCCCATCACTCTCTGTCACTTGAGGGGAAGAGACAGAATTGAAGATAGGAGTGAAGATGAACCCGGGGAGAAGAATGGGGTGGTAAGAAGAGGTTTTTATTCTTGTTATTATTTCTAACTATCCATATCTGTTATTAACTTGTAAAAAAAAATTATTTTCCAAAGTCAAGCCTGTTTTTCTGTGATGGGAACTAAATAGTGGTCTCCCTGTTCTTATCTCAGCCTCTGAGCATACTCATAGCATTTTTGTCTCCTGTCCTGCTAAGGAGGAGACCTGAACCAGATGGGCATCAGGTGGCCAGCCAAGGTTCACACATCACAGTCCTGTGTTGTACCCTTTGTTGGCAAACCAGGCCCAATACAACTATGTGAATAAAATATAAGCAATTTCATGGGGTTTGATATCTGAAGTTCATCGATAATGGATAGCATGAGCAATTTCTAGTAACAACAGATTTTCACATAGGTGATAAATGAAATAGTCTTAGCAAAGAACTTACACAAGAAAGAAGAGATCTGTGCCATTTAGAAATGCTAGATACTTCCCATTGCAAATCGGAACAGCTATGGGAGGTCATTCTGTAGAGAAGAGCTTCCTTCTCTGAAATATTAATGAAGCACCTTCATGGACAAGAAAATTAAATTCTAGTGACTTTGGCTTATCATCATATTAAAACCAAATTAGTTATTTTAGGACCTGCAGCAAAAGGTATTTGAGAATCACTCACCAGGCCAGGGCAGACAGAGTGTAGTGACCAGGAATAAGGAAGATCAAGGACATAGAAGCAGCATGGACATGCAGTCACTTTCTCAAAATCTGCTTCGGGAAACTCTGGGTTGCTTGTAGTCTTGATTTGCAAAGTCTAGAAAGTGATCAGATCCATCCTCTTTATGTTGGTTATTTTGTTTGGTTGGTTGGTTGGTTTGTTTCTTTTTATTTTTATCTTTTGTTTTTGTGTTGGTTTTTTGGGTTTTTTTGTTTGTTTAGTTTGCTTGGTTTTGTTTTGTGGTTTTGTTTTGATTTTTGTTTTTTCTCCAAGGCATTTTACCTGTGGAAGGAAAAGAGAGGAGGACTTGGATCATGATGATCAATTAAAGGTCTATCTTTTGTGTGCACAAACACAAAGAAGCAGTCCCTAAAACCCCATAAGAGATCAGCAGATGAAAGAGAGAAGTGAGGTGACAAAGTCATGATCAGCATACAGAGCCCCAGCAAAACTCCTTTGGAATAGGTAAAAAAAGGGGTTTTCCCTGTGATGTAATAACCAGCTAAATTATGTTCATGTAGGACATATTTCCACACTTTCTTTATTATCTACTAATCTCCAAGAATATACTGCATTAATTCAAGAATCACCATTCTAGTATATCCACTTGCAGAATTAGAGCATATTTATTCTGTCCTTTAAACTTATTTTGAGGGAATAATCAATATTTTTAGAACCATATCCTAGCTTAACAACTAACAATTCACAGAATTCACTGAAACATTGTGTGTATAAGTACCTAGACTTCGATAAGTTACTAAATCTGGATGATTGACAAGGTTTTATAGTGGTGTTTTCTGTACTTCTGCTGAAGAGAAAAAAAATCTGATCTAGAAGATTCAATTTTCGATTCAGTGTTTTTTAATACATATAAGACTGGCCCTGGCATACTTTGCTAATAAACCTCTTCAACTGCCTTAAAATAAAGAAATGTAAGAAGTCATATTAAAGTAACCTGAAATGACTGAATTATAGAAAGGAGTAACATACACTCCAAAGACAGTATATGAGCATCTTAAATTTTTTTTAAAAAAGCCAAGAATCTGTGTGTGCCTTAGTTCTTCATCCAGCAGAAGGTGTTTATCAGTTGAGTTATGTGTATCACCACATTTCCCTTCTATAATTATTTACTGAGATTTATCTTGCATAGTAATTTAATCTTTAGTTAGGCTTACTCTTTGTTTCAGTATTTATTTGATTTAGAAGAATAACCAATAAAACTGGTTGCCTGAGACCATGTCCCCATGCCAATAGCATGCAAAATTGTCTAGTAAATTAAAATAACCAACAAGAGCTGTCAAGCTCCATAGTGTCATTTCAAATTAATCTCTGTAAGAAAAGTCAGGCTTTATAATATTAACAACAGTAGCTGTAATACATATTTTTTCCTTATCAAAATGTAAAAGTGACAGCACATGATCTTAAATGCCAATTAATACAGACAACAGAAAACATCTTTTGAGAGAAAGATGAAACAGCTTTCTATTGCTTATTTGCAGTGCACTGTAAGAGCAATAGAGTAGCTAATGTACATGCCCATTATATTGTCTAAGACACAAATGTGGGCTCAGTAGCAGGAAGTCCCTGCCCAGCTGATAAGAAAGGAGACTACTCTATACTATTTAAAAAAAAAAAAAAAAAAAAAAAAAAAAAAAAAAAAAAAAGAGGTTATTATTCCGCCTGCTTTAGTTTTGAAAAGCCTATTTTATTTTTAACCCTTAGAGAAATTGTTCCAAGGAGATTCGATTTTCAGAATGATTAACCTTTTCTATATTTTAAAGATTAGTGGTCTATTTAAAAGTTTATTATTAGGAAAGAGGATAGTTCTTTTATTTGTTGTATCTGAAGCACCTGCTTCTGAACTATTTAAAAATTATGTATACATATTAAAAATATATATATAATTTAAAACCACACTTATGAATCTCCTGGAAAAAATAGAACAATTCAGTGGAGTTAATAAAGTTAGAACAATGATAAGTATATATTAACAGGCTTTTAGGTTTGGGATACATTTCATTTAATGAAATTGCCACTATGATTGTCAGTAGTAAATGAATTATAAATAAAATATATATTCCCTATGTGACCTGCTGGTTGGAACTCAGCTCCAGGGATCAGACTAAATTAATTTGATACTGTTATTTCAATATAAAGCTATAATCTACAGCAGAAAATCACCACACACAAAGTGTGAAAAATCTTTGCTATGTGCTTAAGAATGCCAGCAATCAGAAAAACAAGGGGCAGATTTATTTGCTGTCTTCAGCAAATAAAGAGAAATACCTGAAGCAATATATTTAAAACCTCAAAACACTTTATGAGCTGAAGGGAAGTTAAAGTGGGAGTATGAGTGTAAATCACACATGGAATTGTGGTGGAATTAATGAAGTAGGGCAATTGCTTTTTTCAGTTATAACTTTTAGTGTTCTTCATTTTGCAGTTGGTGCTGATTTAGAATCCACAGACAGTGTCAGAATGGAAGAAAGTTACTTTACTGGATTGCTTCTGAGTGTAGAAATGTCTGTCTTAGGTTGAACTTTACTCTGGATATATTCAGTGGGGTTTTGGAAAGAGTGCATCATACAGAAGAGATAAAATACAGGGTTTCAGATTTTCTTTTTGTAGTTGTGCAGGTGATAAAACATATGGTTCCTCTTATTTGCAGAATTTTATCATTATAATTATTATAATGGTCTGTAATCTAATCAGAGTAACCAGAGTAAATGCCAAATAATCTCTTTGTTCCCCACCTATACGCCTACTTTAAAAATTACTTGCCTTTGTAATAATAGCTGCAGCTACATGCACAGCTAGTAACTCTTGGGTAACTATGGAACACTGAAGAGAGTTCAAACATGACTTCCACGGGGCTATATCATGCTAATGGCCACAAGGTTACTCATCTTGACTGAGTGATATGAGACTCTGTGGTCAGAGAGACTGAGTCATCAGGGGCTTCTAAGGTTACTATTGTCACATCATCCTTGAATCATCCATGAATCTGCTCATTTGAGAATAAAAGAGTGGGAACCTCTGGGGAAACACTGCTACCTGCTGTCCTGGTTTATTTCTAACTTTTCTTTTTCCTCAGGTACCATTGTTGAAGGTCAAAAGTGACAGTTTTAAAGGCCTGTGGCATACTGAAAAAGTTTTTTCTTCTTGTTTTGCTTTTTGGGTTTATTTCAGTAGAACTTCACTGTAGTCTCCTGGCTCACTCAGAACCTTTAAAAGTGAAGTGCATATATTCCAAAACCACTGAAAAGGAATAACAGATACAAACACTATACTTAGTATGAAAAACAGCATTCATACTACACTTCCTTCTCATTCTTTATAAGTACCAGCAGAGGTGATTTTGAGAAGGAATGCTAGACAGTAACCCTGCACATTGTGCCAGTTTTACCTTAGATAGATCTAAGATACATTAAGTGGATCACAGGATTTATACCATGTTTTTTAAAGCATTCTCCTCCATTACAGTTGCTTCATGGGATTTGGAGACTTTTGACCTTAAGGATCACACCCACGAGCAAGTATGTTCTGTGATCCCAGTAAGGAGATCCATTCTACATAATTCTTGGATATTTTTGTTCATCTATTTCTATACAGTATTTTTACAAAGCCTAGCCAACTATGAGCTCCTCTATTTGCCAACATACCTGGAAGAGTTTCCACGGTTTAAACAATACCTAGGCCTTATGCCCTACTTAAGGTGAGAATGAAATTAAGTACTCAGCTTAAAAATTTATTTTTTATATGGATAAGTTTCTAATACAGAGCTCTGATTTGCACAGTAATACCTGGGGTATGGAGAAAAGGTGTAAAAGGACTTTTATCCTGGGTAGGAACATATTCATGATGTTTGACCAGTGATAGCTGAAGCATGAAATGTTCATCTCCAGACTTGCTTATGAAAAGCAGGGATCTATAAACAGCTAAATGAAAAAAGTGTTTGTTGGGGGTCTAGAAGTAGTGACTTGTCACTGCTTGTCAATAAACCAGCAATGAGCCTCTGCCTCTGAGAGGCAGTCTAAGATGACTGCAAGGAGATAACAGGTATAAAATATCTCCGCTTCCTTGCCCATTCATCGATCTGAGATCGCTTGCTAGAGCCTGAGTGAAGCCTGTGCCTGACCTAAGTGACATTTAAACATGTACCTGCTCCCTGGCTGAACCCTTGTGTCCTGCTCTTGCTGCCCAAGCCACACTCAGCTCACTCCAGGCTCCTTTCAGTCTCTTTACTGCCACCTCAGTTGTTTCACAGGGGCCTGGGGTGTCTCTCAGGCTCTTGTTACAGGACAAGCTGTGTTTTACATTCCTTTGTAATTTGTCTCACACCTCACCCTCAGGTCATAAGACTAACATTACTTCTTTCAAGAGAAAAAATTCTGTTTGAACATACTCAAACCATACATAGCAGTTTTCCTATCACAGCAAAACATTTCCAGATCATACAGAGGACTCTGCTGAAGGTTTTTCTCTGTCCCTCCATTAATCTCAAAACAGGTTTTGTAAAACAACTGCTTTCTACATTCAGCCAAACATAAACAATATGCACAGAACAGGGCCCAAATAACAAGCTTACACAAGGTTTTTTATAAATTTATGCTTTGCTTACAAGCCTATGTGGACTTCTCTTTGCCCAGTTGCACCCAGATACATGTAGCAGTAAACACAAAATACTGATGCACTGTCTCAGCACCTTCGCTTTGAGACTGAGGAGCTGCATATCTTTGGGGTCATGACTAAATCCAGATAACCTGGGTGAGCACATTACAGAAACCAGGGCATGTTATTCAACTCATCTTCTTTTTCTTTCTATCTCCCTCTTTAGAAATAGTATTTAACTCTAAGGTGTCCCTTCAGCCTGAAGTTCTGCCCCCAGCCTCACTGCCCTAGAAAATAAATCATTAGCTTCATTACAGTAGACGAGATAGCATTATCTAAAATCTGTTCACCTACATATTTCTGAAGGGTTTTTGGAAAAAAAAAAAAAAGTCTGTCATTTCTTCCCGGTTTTATAATAGTTTCATTTCCTTTCGTTTTCCCCACAGAAATTTCTTTTGATTTAACTCCACATCACCTGCAGAATAAGCTTGTTATGTTTAAACAACACATTAGTGTGAAACTCTTTTTCCACATCTTCTGCAACTTAGTGAAATAGCTGAGCTACTTGATAACTATTTTAGAAAGTTTGGTTACAAATTGACAGTATATTTGTTGCAGCTAAAAGTATAATGCTTCTTAGAGTACTCTCTTATTAACTGTTTTCATCATGTAATAGACATCAGCTTCAAAATGCCAGTTTCCCAGATCAGTTTCCTATTCTATCCTGTGTCCTTATTGCCCCAAACCATCCTTTCAATAAGCCTATATTTTATTGCATCTAGTTGTAACTTGATGTTTCCAGGTAAAATAAAGCCACAGAATTTCTTAGCTCTTTCCTGATATCTTCATTCTTCCCCAAGGATTTTCTTTTAAGGCCACATGCTTGACAGTACTCTTTCTAAATGCAAGGATGGATGCATGTTAAGTGCCTGTACTGCTTCTTTTGACTGTTTCCCCAAATTCAAGTACATTGCATTGCACAATACAATCATCCCTAGTTTCTCACTAATGATATACAGTAAGTTATCTTTCATGGTCACAGAGCACTTATTCCAACTTGACCAATGTGCCTGCTGCTTTCCTTGTGGAAATGGGTGGAGGTCCTGCTTGCTCTGTTATGTCAGCTTACAGGCACTGGGATCATGGCCTGAGGAAAATTACTTTCATTTTTGTCTGTAATAGAGGGAGAGGATGTTAACCTTCCCTCCCTTTGTGTTTTCCTATACCTTGTGTATTTTCACTGATACTCTCAGCTGCATTCCTAGAGCCAGCTGTCTGTGTTTTTAGTGAGGATAGGAACTGATTTCTGGCTCATGTTGTGTTATAACTTCCAAGCAAAATATCAAAAGGTATGTTCTTTGATATCTTCATTGACAGTATTCCGGACCTTAACTGGGTGTGTGCAGAAATATGCTCTTCAGATAGCAGACATGGCTTTTTGTTTGGAACTTTCAACTGCATTTTATACCCTACCAGGATCTGACATTTTATTTGGCAATATGAGATCATACCAAAATTGCAGAAGCCATGGTACCACGATCATCTTAAATGTCTCTCTTCCATGCAGCCTGCCTCATCTTCATGAGAAGGTATTCTGAAAAATACCAGCACAAAATACTAGAATAAGCAGTAACTTGCAGATGTTTGAGTTTGAAGGGTCACCTATCCAAAAACCATAGAACTCGGAGCAACAAGTAGTGTATCTTTCTGGTGGATTTATCACATGGTTAACTGCACTAATTGGAAACACGAGAGCCATTCTGGCTGGAAACACACGGGGCCATTTGTCTGGTCCTCCCAACACTTTTCTAAACATCAGTTGGCAAATTCTTCCCAGCTAAAACTTCATGTGACTGTTTCTGTGAGTGTTCTTCCTTTCATCTCCTTGCATGTGCTTCTTGAGTAATTCACAAATGTTTTCTGACATGACCCTAATCTGTTCTCCTTCCTTGGGAACTTATGAACCCTCTTTTCAGACTAAATCAATATCCCTCTACTTTCGAACATGCTCTTTTCTAGGGGTTTCTGAGGTGAGCCTAAAAAACATGAAGAGGCACATATTTTATGTTAGCTCAGTTCTAAGTGCTTAATTGTCATAGAATAACCCAAAAAACCTCAATCCATCAGTTTCAATCCCTTTTGTCATGTCATATTTTCAACTCAAAATTATCTAGGCATGTGAAAGTTTGGTACTGGTCCAACCATCTTAACTGACTCAAACATGCAGCTTTAATCTTATTCCCATATAAATCCAAAATTCATAAATGAGATTTCCTTGTATCAGAGACCATGGGATTCTGAGTGTAATCAATGTGTTCTGAGTATGCTTTATGCTAAAGGTAGGTATCTGGGGGGGAAAAAGGAAAATTCATTCCTTTCCAATTAAACATGTTTCTTGTGTTAAAATCCTGGTAGTCAAAGCACTCTCCCTGGAAACAGAAGTGAGTTTACCATCCAGTTTCACCTCTTACATTCAGTGATCCAGTCTATGCAAAAAAAGGTTAGTCTGAGACCAGGTCAAACAGCTCCTATAATAACTATAGAACTGGTCATTCAGGCTTCCAGAATTCAAAGCTGACTGAGCTGACCAGACTGAGAAATTTGTGAATATCTGAAAAGGTTATTCACAAGAAGTTGGAGGAAAAAAAGATGAAGAAATGTGCATGAAATCTAATTCCAAATACAGAGCATGTTGAAGCAAACAATTTTCAGGTAAAATACCTTCAGAATCCTCCATTCCTTTAAATCTACCAATGCAGCATTTTATAGTATTTATACAGGATTTGTTGTAGCCCATTTGACATTCATTCAGGCTTCTTGACTATAGCACACACTGTTTGCTCTGTCTCTTCCTTTGCTTGGCTGACAAGCCTCAGATACTATATCCAGCTCTTCCTTTTAGATCTGCTCTCTGCAATTTCTGTTTTAAAGACATTTCAAACTCATCCAAATACATTTTTATAAGGGAAATTTCTGATGTGAATAAGATTATTCTGATATTCTTTGCAGCCATGTAAGTTTTTTTACATGTCCATAAGATATATATCATCTTCCCAAGACATCTAAAAAAGCAGGGGATGTGTATAGCTCCTGACATTTCCTCAAGCCCTACCACTCCAGTGAAGAATGGATATAGACTGGGCAACGGTGCATCAAATGCAGTACTGATGTCTCCTTCCTAATGCCCTCCTACTATCTCAGTACCTCCATTGGTCATGTGCAGAATCCTGACATGGAGTCACCCCTGAATCTCTCAGGTGACCTGATTGTCTTGTAAGGGAATATCTTGACCCATTTCCCTTCAATAACTGGTGTGGGAGAATTAAGTTTACTCTGCTTTTAAAATATGACGTACAGATCTCCACATTATCAGCTTAATAAAGCCCAAGGGTATGACTCCCTTAATCAACAATCTTTAGGTTCAGACACAATCTTTATATCTTTATCAACTGGGTAATTTTAGAGAGGTTTTTACAATAATTTCTATTGCATGATACTTCTCCTTTCTGAAGCAACCTGACCACCTTTTCCCTGACTTTCTCTTTAACTGACAACATTTTCAGTATTATTGTAAGTCATTGTAAAATGTCACTACCAGAATCCCGCAACTGTCACCAACAGCCATAGGTATAGTCAGACATATTTTAAACACCTTGATGTATCAATCTAAGTTGGTGGATCTGCTTCCTTTGTCACTGTCAAAGATAAAATCCTGCCATTTGAAGACGTATCTATAAGAAATGCGTCAATATGAAATAACAAATCAGGTTAAAAGCAGATAAGAAAAAGAAAACATATGGAAAAATCAAAATGTGGACTACTTGTCAGCTGTATAGAAAAGGCCTGGAGAAAACCAAATTCATGGCTTTCTTTAGAAGTCATGACACCCTTCAACTTCAAGCCTGTTACATCACTGTTTCAACTTTGGTCAAAAAGGGTTTAAAGTTATAAATCATCCCTGGAAGGAGAAAGAAGAAAAAAAAAATACCAAAGGAAATATCTACAGCAGCTCTGAAAGATACCTTATTCCTCCCAAACCACTAAAAATGTCAACTTCTCCCTCCCCTCCTTTGTTTATATACGTCACTTATCAGAGTTATATGTCAAAATATTGCAGTACGCCGTTTTCTTTGTAGCATCTCCAGATCAAACGGAAAAGGGATGTAATTTTTTAAACTACATAAAAGAGAAGCAAATTAGACAGATATTAAAGCATATCTAGAGTCTATTCAGAGACTTTTTTACTCCTTAAGAAATTTTTTAAATGTATTGGGGAAACAGGGAGCTGCATCCTGCAGTAAAAAGGACTGTCAACCATAGAGAAAATTTTTAAGAAAAGGATGGAGGGAGGAGGAAAGGAAAGGAAAGGAAAGGAAAGGAAAGGAAAGGAAAGGAAAGGAAAGGAAAGGAAAGGAAAGGAAAGGAAAGGAAAGGAAAGGAAAGGAAAGGAAAGGAAAGGAAAGGAAAGGAATATGAAGAATAGAGAAATCTATCTGCTGCCCCTATTTTTGATATAGTGGTCATATTAGGCAAAGGAAGGAAAAGTGGATGAATATATGATAGTGTAGAGCTGCAGGGAGGGAAGTCTGAGAAGAATCAAGCAACCATCATTAATCTTCTGAAAGCAAGACCTTCACATGCAGCAGCATAAAGACTTCCTGTGAATATTGAACTTTCTTATTCCGTAATACAAAAAACAGCTAAGGCAGCATAAAGTGAACACAATTATATTACACTGGATATTATCAGAAATTAATACAATACCATTTGAAAGAGATTTATGACAGCGGTATAGCTTTTCAGCAGTTAAATAAAACCTTTTTTGCTCAAAACTGGCTGTCACCTCTGGTAAGTGGAAACACATGCGTTTTCATTCCACCACATATAACAGAAGAATTTATCCTGAAATTTAAAAGCACACCCAATACATCAGTAATCAACCTGCATCTAGGGCTGCATATAGATCTAGGGCAGGTGTGGAAGCTTAAGTGGAATCATATAGGCATGTGAAAACATCCCATTTCAGCTGTAACTTAAAATTTTATGGAGTCACATAACTCAAGTTACTCATGATGAACTCTTCACTATATTTCTCTGCATTCCTGACTCACATTTCTGAATGCCACCTCCAATCTCTCTTACTTGCCTCCCTACCCCACTCTCAGCCTCACCAGACTTTTTTGATATGGTGCAATGCAGAGTACAAAGAAATGACTATGGAGAAGATCAATATACTATATAGAAAGGAAAGCAATTGATGTTGATTTGTTCATTTGCTCCCTTCTGTAATAAGAGTGACTAATCTGCAGTAAAGTTCTCCAAAATTTCCTAAAAATAGGTTTCTGATGCAAGACACTAGATGGTGTCTTGTCTTTGGTTGAAAGGAGAATTTTACTATTAGCAATGGGCAAGTGCCAATTCTCCCAGTCATCTAATCTGTCATGCTGTGTGTCTTCACTTCCCTGTCTTTATCCTGAAGTCCTAAAGTAGGAGGAAGACAGACACTCATTTCAGCATTTATTACAGTTGTTTTTCTTAAATTCTTGACCGAATTTGAAGCATTCATTTTATTTCTAATTTTATTCCTGGCCTTGGGTGGGTTGTTGTGGCTTTGAGTGGTCAGGAGTGAGGGGCTAGTGGAATTATATTCTGTGCTTAGTTTAGTTTAACTTTTTGCTTCTGTTCAGTCATAGACCTTCTGAACCACAGGATGTATTTTCCTGCCTGTTTCTGCAATGGCTGCATCAAATCTATTCACTTCAGAAACAGTCTTCCTTTGATAGAAAACCTCTTAGATACAAGATGACAATCGCTGTCATTAAAATTTTCACAATCTAAAAGCTATAAATGTTCAAATAACAATTCCTCTAGCATGCAGCAAATAAAAACTGTGTTTTGATTTACTTCTTAACACATTACTGAAGTAATCTCTTTGAAAGCTTTACAGAATGATTATTTCCCAGCAGCAGGGTATGCAGAGCCTAATTGAAACAATTAAGGTGACATCTAACAGCTTCAGTTGCATTTTGAGGATATCAGTTTGTATTAATATATTTCCATATGTACAACATCAAAATGTATGTAACTCTGTCAGCCTTTGGATAAATTATAATCTTAGAGGAAAATTTAAAATTCCTCTTCAAAAACTTTGAATGTGATTAGGGAAAAAGGACTGCCTGTGCCTATTTACTAAATAACCAGTACGACATCCTGCAAAAGAAACACATTTATCCAGGACATGAAAGGCTGCCTCTTGGTTGTGTATCATTTCTGATAGTGGCTATCTGTTATAATGGAAAAAGCATCAGTGATGCATCAGGATCTATCTGGCAAGGCACTGCAAGGTTCTCAATCACTGCAAGGTGACAGATGTTGCAGTTCATGCTTTTTTTTTTTCCTGTAGAAACTTCAATGCACTGAAAATGTCAAGTTACAGCAGCAGCAAGATCTCCATCTATTTATTCCAAAGTGAATATAAGACAAAAGTCACCGCACAGAATTGACTGCCTCTGATGCATTAGATGTGTTTCTCTCGTTCTGAAATTCTATCAATGCCTCTGTTTCTTTTTAAGTAATGCAGCAGCATTTTGATCAAGATCAGAATCACTGTGTGGGTCCCACAAACCTGTGTCATTTGAAAAGTTTCCATCATGAATCAACCTGTATTGCCTTCCCCTTTGGCTACAGCCAGTGCAGAAAGCTTTCTCTGGCATGGTGAAATGGGGTTACACCCAGCCCTCCGTGCTGTCCAGCCTACTCTGTTCTCAGTGCCTGTCCCTCTTACTCTCTGGGCTTCAGAGATAAGTTAAGACACATGTTCAGAAACGAGTGAGGCAAACAATGGGAGGAAAAAAAAATAAAAGAGCCCGATGGTAGTTCAAAATAGGAAACACTGTTATTTAGATTATTCTGGTCACTGTTATCTGATTTCAAGTCATTTTAAGTTTTAAAGATAGCAACATAAGCAGAAGCCAGGCTTCAATTTGTAATGATAAATATAGAAAAAGGAGGCTAGGCAGCGAGGACTGCAGTTCAATATATCATGCTTGGTATATGCTGTGAATTTCCAGTTTTTCTCCAGTGACATCTCCCTGAAAAATACACATTGAAAATGTGAAGCTTTGTTTTTCCTTCAAGTTGTCCACTGCTACTTACGGAAAGCTTTTTGTTTTCCTTTTCCTTAGCTGTCTGGTATGGCTTCTCCTTTCTCTCAAAAACTCATTATAACAGTTTTCTGAAACAAGAGGTTTATCTCCCTCCCTCCCCCCCACAAATTATTAATACTTTTCAGTTCTCTCATTTAGAGTCCAGAACAGTTTTTTATGCAGCCTAGAGGAGAGGGAAGAGAGTGTAAATCAACATTAATGATTCATTGTATCCAGCCCTTGGTATATGATGTTATATTCTAGGAGCTAATTTTCTTTTAAAATAATATATTTTAAGCTGCTACAACCCCTAAGGTGTTCATTGTGTTCGCATGTTTTGTTTTCATTCAACCCCCCAAAACAATCCAGGAACTACTCAGCATTCTGATATTTCGCTTTATGTTAGGTGAGTGAGAAAAGGAGTGAAAATTTAAAGCAAGAACATTCTAAACAGCAGCCCCTAAATATTTTCACCTCCTTTCTTAAGTTGAAGAGGTGGAGAAGGGGAGGGGAATTTGCACTGTAAAAGTTACACAATCAATCATGAGTTGTTATGTCTATCAAAAATCCAACTGAACGAGAAGACCCAGTTGCTGACGCAGGGAGACACCTCAAACAGCCCTTATACAGGTCCAGAAAAATGCAGGATATATCAGAAGCAGATATTATGAATTCATCTCATCAGCCCATTGCATGGTGCTTGCAGGCCACACCACAGGAAGGACGCTGCCTGATACACACAACTCAAGTCAAAATATTGCAGACAATTGTAATGTCAATTTTTTTTAATTACGTTAATGTGCCCTCTTGTACCTACAGATGTCTCCTCTACCTTGCTCTAACCAAACAGTCTAGAATACAAAGCACTACAGTGAGAAATGGCTTTGACTTAATTAATCTTTCCCAATGAGTGTTATTTGAGAATGGGATGTGCCCAAATCAAAGCAGAGAGCTCCAAGAGAATGGGTTCAGTTCATTTGCTTTTAATAAAACAACTAAATACAAATTTATTTGGAATTAAATACCAGAGAACACCCAAAAAAAAAAAAAAAAAAAAAAAAAAAAAAAAAAACAACACGTTATGAGCAGCCAGGAAGAGAATTTATAGGAATATTGCCAATTTTTTTTTTCAAATATTACTTTTAAAATTGTTCAATTCTAAAAGTTTCTATAATGTTTTCTTTGAAAATTACATACAGAAAATGTTCCCCATTTGAAAATATTTAATATTTTAATTTAATTTTCTTTCAGATAGGGCAATTACTTATAAAAACTTTGTCTTTTAAAAAAGACAATAATTACTCAATTATTGTCCAGATATTTTTGATGCATTTCACATAAACAAAATCTTAGATTTGGAAACAAAAAGTGCACTGCAAATTGTATATTTAAAATTTGTTTACAAAGTTTGACTAAAGTCTTCCCTTGATGAGCGAGGAAAGGATGTCATGGGGAAAAGAAGGAACGGTGTATGTCAACATAGCCATGGTGAATACAATTTGAAAATAGTTATGGTGTCAACTGGGTCATATTTTTGTAACAGACATTTTCAACAACATTAACTACAATGAATTTTATCAAATAATTCCAGAATTTTACATTATTTTTAATTAGAAAGGAAATTCTTCATATATGTGTTCATGTACTTGTAAAGAGAAAAGCTTTATCAGCAATTTTACATTTTTTAAGAAAAGACTGGCTTAGAAGCGTTTTCACTTGAATCTCTCTGGAATCTTAAATCAATTTATAAAATGCAAAATGGAGCTGCACAGGCAGTATTAAGAATCACTAGCTAATTCTGACACTGCATGAATTTTCATACAATTTCAAAGGTGCGAGTAAATATCAAATGTTGTGAATGACTTCAGTGAATCACACACTGTGTCTCCTCTGAGAAAATGATGAGATGAAGTAGTTGGTACAAGAAGCAATTGGGAAATCCACTGAACATTCACTTCACAAAGACGGTTCCTTTTGCATCCTCATAGTTACAAAGAGCAGACTGAGCAGCCTTGTAACATTTACCTAGCAAAATGCAACACAGTTGTGACAAAAATAAATATACAAGGGCATGCTTTTCCAAAAACCTGAACCCACTAAATTACCCTTATTATCTGGAGTTGCAAGCAGAAGAAAAGCATAAACAGTACGTTGTAAGGTAGGATTTGAGCATATCCCAATACAAACAAAAGGATTATGCTTTAGACCAGGATAGGTGCCCAGGCCACTTTTTTTGTATTGAACAGAAGCTGCTTAGGCAGGGATCCAGACAGATGGGATCAGGCCAAGGAAAGCTTCCAGTTAGCTTTGTTTTATTTACCTGCTCAGATTCTACTCTACAGTTTGAAATAAAAGGGTGCACAGGTATATGTTCAATGAAATATCATGCCCCTAGACATTCATTGTAATGCAGAACAGCTCCTCTCACTACAAAACCCCCAGAGGCAGCTGCAGAGTGTAGCTGCACACAGCTCTCTAGGTCAGCTAACATTCCTGCTTGCTTTTATAAGGTTTGGCCAGTCAAGAGCAAAGCTCAGGCTTTTCAGATTAGGTATTGACATGGTATTTTGTCTTGTATGGACAAAAAAAAGTACACCATTATGATGTGTAACCTGAGTAAGATTTTCATACACAAATCAGGCAGAGAAGCCAAGCTTCAATTAGAAAGTAATAAACCCTGAAGCTATTCCTGTATTCCTCTAAAACGCCCACCAGAATATTTTAAGAACTCAGATGACTTCTTGCAATTTGCCTACTTTAGCAAAGGAAAGAAACTGTGCAGGGAGATGGAAACACAAGCTTAAACTGAAGCTGGAGCCAGAGGTGCAGTCCTCTGGTGGACAGAGGAGAGGACGAGTGGAGCAGGGTGAGGGCAGGGTAACATTTCTGCAAACTGTTTGTAACACAGCCTCTGAGACGTGGGTTGGACATTTCACAACAGCTCAATCCAGAAGTGGAATTCAGGGGCCTAAAAACAGGCACCTACCACAAAAGTAAGTATAAAGTACCCTTACTGCTCTCCAAAAGGGTTTGGGTTGACAATTGGTCTTTTCTCTGCCACATTTTCCAGTCCTGTGTGGATGTCTTGGGTGCCCTACAGCATCAAACATCTGCATCCCGACCACTGCCTTTCCTGACATGTTTTGCAGCAATGTTTTAAAGTAATTCTCATTTTGAAATATTTTGTAAATATTTGAACAGCTTGTTTTAGAAAAGCATTGGAAAGTCTTGCTGAGTATTTATTGTTCAAGGAAATTGTAAAATGTACATTCTTTCCAAAAACATAGCTGTAGGTCTTGCACATCTTCCTCTTATGAGTAGTTGATTCAAGTAGGAGAAAAAACATTAACTTTATCATAAGGATTTTGATTCTACTGGGAGAGTTAGTGACACCATGAAACATATGCTACATCACTTGAATACTCCCCAGTCTTGCTGATACATCAACCAGGTTTTTAAATTAGCTTCCAAAAGCAAATTCTGATGAACATGTAGACTGCATTCCCTTTACTCCAGGTCTGAAAATGAAGCACATTAGAGAACGAGGGCACAGAGCCAAAGTTACTGTTACCAGGTCATTAATGCAGAAAGGCTTTTATTCTTTGTGGTTGATGTTAAATACGGCATAGCAAACCCTGAGGCTCCATCCACATGCTCTAGCCCTGCACACATGCTCCTGTGCCATATGTAACGCCCACACACATCCTGTGCTATCTCTCCAGTATCCTACATCATACATATTCTGGAGGAATCATACCTAGCAAGTCAGATACTCACCATTAGGAAGACTGGGCTGCTCAGTAACAGTGATGTGAATCATGGCTTTTTCAGTGCCTCAGTCATTTGAACAGCTCCAGAGACCAATACCGCTCTTTGGGAAGAGATTCCCACTTCTTCCCAGGAAGCCTTGTGCTTTTCACTCTGCACATGGATTGGAAGGGTCTGCAGAAAGGGACAGGTTGGCTCAGCATACAAGGAACATGTCACATATATTTGGCTTTTTCTAAAAGAAACAGTATCCAGTGAGAGTAGGAGGGTCCAACTCTTACTCTTCATCATTCACCATACCAGCTGGCTGACATCATTCCCAAAAAACACCACATCTGAACAGCCAGGTTAAGAAGGGATGGAATTAACAACACCAGTGGATTTTTAAAACAATGCAGTAAGCCTTAAGTCTTGCCAAATATGCACTGTGTCTCTGGTACTGACAGCCCAGTGACAATTTACCCTGAAATATTGGCCAGTTGCCATAGTAAGAATGGGAAAAACTGAAACTTTGAAAACACTCAAAAAATTATCTTAGGTCTGATCATCCTCCAGTCTAATGAAACAAAATGCTTTGGCAATGTATTTTTACAGATTAGCCAAAAGGTTCCCTGGAAGCTCAGATTTGCCTTGGCCTCCTTTGTCACCTGTACAAGACCTTAGCAGCTCCAGGGTGTGAGCAGGCGGGATGCTTCTGAAAAGTACCAATTTTGCAGTTTGAATGGATCAGTCATATGATACTAAGGTGTCTGACAGCAAGTTTTTTTCATTTGCAAATGAAAATTACAAACTTGGGGCATTTTCTAGTTAAGATAACCCAGAGTCTGATATGTACATGCAGATACAAGAAAAATATACATAAATTTATATATATTTACACACAGAGAGACAAAAAAGATACACACATGTACAAGAAAGAATTTTTCTGTTTTATAAACTGTTAAAAAATATACATGGGCAAGCCTTGATAAAGAGCCTGGGTTTAAAAGAACACTAGATTTATTAAAGAACACTGGATTTATAAAAGGTTTTAGGTAAAAATCATGTTGAATATTTTGGAGCTAAATCCCCCTCCAAGCCACACTAGCAACGACGTAATTTCAGCAGAGTTATTCGTATTGGGTAAGAACTAGAAGGCAGAATGTTTCTCTGGGTTTCTTTTCCTGAGTGAAAAAAAATAATTAAAAAAAAAAAAAAAAAAGTATAGCAAATCTCTGGTGAGTTTCTCTACTAAGAGTATATCTTGCATGCCTATATGCACAAAATTTTCTCTGCATCCTTTCACTAGATGCAACAGATCCTGATCCCCATGATAATGTGTTTTTTTTACTCTAATCACCATTGAAATAACAGAGCCACCATAACATGTTCAGCCTTTTAATGAAAATAGTTTCAAGGGTTGTTCAGGGTTTCGCAGCAATTTAAATATTGCCTTGACCTTTTTCACCTGCAAAATAACTCACTGGTAAATTTTTGCTGTGTGGCAGTCATAAGAATTATTTAAGAGTCTATGGGAACAGCATAAACAGCACATTTGCTGTAACATATTCAGACTTGCACACACAGACCTAGAGGAGTCTGTACAAGGTATACCCGCCAAAAATTTCCCCTTGATTTCAGTGAAGTAATCACAATGGATGCCTTTGCATCTTCTCAAGGACAAAAAGGATTGGGCCTTGAGAAATGAGAGTATAAGTCCAGGTTCTGTTGGCATCATTTGGTGGTGTTCCTCGAAGTATAGCAAACTTGAAAATTTGCTGGTTTTGAGGGGTGTCACACTCAGAGGGAGATTGCCATTCACAGCCTGCTGTGGCCCATGAGAGCTGAAAGGGTCTCACTTAGGACTGCTGTTTATAGGGCCACAAGAGGCTTTTGTCATAGTAATTTTCTATCCTGGTTGCAATTTGGGTTGATAACTTTCTTAGAAAGTTCTATCACAATAAAAGTTGCTCCTCTTGGCTTGTTATTCAGGCAAGAAAAAGGAGTTCCCAAGCTTGTCAGTTAAAAATCAGGACCTCATTAGACAGCACTAATTCCTGGGAGCAGATTATTCCACCCTGAGAAAAGCAGATGAGACCCATCAACATCTCTGCTTCTAGTTTAGCCTATGAGGAGAACAGTATCTTTATTGGAATGTCTCACTCTTCTTATAAACTATACTCTTTTGTACCCATTCTAGAAAATAAAAAATAACATTTGGTTTAATTGAGCCTTTTTGTATCCAAGTGCCACTTAAGAATCTGGGCCCATGTAATTTTGTTTTTCAAAAATCACAGTACAATTTTAGTGCAACAAGACAGTTCCTTCTTCACAGTCAAAAAAACCAAAAACCTTAAATCCACTGCAATTAATAGGAAAGTAGAAAAAATTAACATTGGCATTGTCTAATACTTGTTATAAAGCAAAGAGCAAAGACTTTTTTTTTTCAATATGATAACACAATACTGAGCCCAGTAGCCATATAATAATACTGTAAATATAGGATAATCGACAATCTGAGTAGAATGTAACCCCAGGATAATTATGCACTTCTCTATATCTTTAAAACAAAGCCTTATCGTCACATCTAAAAAGTGGAAGTTACATGGTAATTATTCTTTGAATTACTTTGTAACTGGTAGTATAATTATCAAGTAATCTGCATGAAAATAATTAGGTATTTACATAGTCTTTGCAATGTAATTACAGAGTAGTTGGCTGATTATGCAGCATGTGCCTTGTAACAGAAAGTGATACCAGAAAGACAAAAAACCCCTATAAAAACAATTTCCATTTCAAGCAAAATGAGTTAAATTCAAAAAAGAATTTCTCTGTATTTGAGCGACTATGAGTGTGTCTCTGTGTACTAGTACAGGCCTCTGTGTACTCATTAGAAGGTGGAAAATAATAGAAACAAAAGTGTACAAATCACAGAAGTTTCTACGGTGGAAGAAATTTATGAAATCAATAATTTGCTAAGTCATAAACTCTCAGAAGGCAATAAGAATTTTTTCCATAGTTCACAACTGCACTCTTCTCTCCATCTCACAAGCCCATCTGCATTCAGAGATGCTTAATAAGTTGGTAGACACAATATGAGGATACGATGGTTTTAATTTTGGCTGATTTTACTCTGGTTTTCACCCCAAAAACATGAATTAATGATATCATTTTTGTTTTAATTTTAAAGGCATTATTTATTATTTCCTTTTTTAAAATTAAAAATGTACCAGTGGCAATAGTTCACTTTTGTTGTGTGCAAGGTAGCCCAATAATTGATTTTGATCCCCTTTTTACATCTGCACCTTCTGCTCTGGATGTACAGTTTTAGTCATATTCAATTATCAGATGCAGACCATGCAACAATGGAGATTATTTCTTAAATAGAAAGTCATTATTTGGTAATCATTTGCATTAAAATAGCAATACAGTGTGAATAGAATTTAAATGCTTGAAATATTATAAATGTATGGTCACAAAGTAAATTTTAAATGGAAAGGAGTAAGAACATTCCTTGAATATTACAGACAACAAACAAGCACCACCAAAAGAAAAAAAAATCTGAGGAAGCAATCATTATTTTTACAGTTCTCTGTTATTAAATTGTTTTCTTCTAGATAGACTCTTTAGCCTCTGTTTAGCCTCTGTTTTACTAGTCCTACCATCTATGCCCATCACTATTATAAAATAAATAAGAAAATCTTTTTCCTGTGGATTTTTAAGGCCACTGACCATTTTTGATCATCCAGGTTGAACTTCTAAATAAAGAGAAACCAGTGTGTCCTATCCAAACTGATGTGTCAGAGAGCTCTTCCTCAGGTGAACAACCGTTTTTCCTCTGTTCGTTTGTTTGGTCTTTACTCAGGGAATTCCCCATTGTTCTTTAAATAAAATTGCTTATATGAAATATTAAATCCAAAATTAACAAGGATTTCTTTCTATTTTTTTAATCTAATAAACAATATAATTTGATGGGAGCTATATAAATGAGTTTCTCAAATAAATGTGTAAAACTCAACTCTTATTATTATTTTGAATATCTGAATTATTCCCTAGTAAAATATTTAGCAAAAATACATGCTTAAAGGTTCAGTGAATAACAAACACGTAAGATGTACATCACATGTCTGGTTTAAACTTTTCCTTCTGAAACAAGAACATGTTCCAAGCTGACTAAGTGTGAGAGTTTCACGTTTTTCTTCAGTGCTCAGCTTAATTTCATATAGAGACTAGGAGCTGCTGATAGGACCGACACTAAAGTAACTTCTTATGCATATACACTGAATTTGATTGTGATACTATGCATGGTTATATTCCAAAACTTACTCTGCATCAGGACTGTGACATTTACATGGTTCAGACTCTCATCCACTATCTATTTTTTTACGCCAAAAAAAAGTCCAGATATACTTACTTATACTGTGCCCATTAAATTGGTCAATTTAGTAGAAGAGAATTAACCAAACGGCTTCAAACTTTTGTGCAAAGCTATCAAAGGCCTTATCTTACCAATAGAAGTGGATGACTAGAATAATAGCTGTCTTGTGTTTCCTGTATCGTTTGAACAGCCAAGGAAAGTATACCCAGCTACTTAGAGAAGCAAATTTCATTGTCTGAAATAGATATGAACATGATTACTACATGCTGTGTCCTTAAAAAACTAAAGTTCACAGCAAATTCCAGTGTCTGCCAAGTCATAAGTAAAAAGATAGATAGATAGATAGATAGATAGATAGATAGATAGATAGATAGATAGATAGATGCCTAATTCAGAAAGAGAAAGGGGAAAAAAAAAAAAAAAGGGGGAGAGAGAAGAACCTCACAGGTCAAATTGAGCTGAGGTATCTGTAGAGGGACTGACCTCAGTACCAAGCTTTAAATGAGGAGGGAAGAAGGGAATGGGAGACATCAACTCCATGGTGCTACAGAACCTACACTTCCCATAACTAGGGAAGTATGTGCTTAGAGCTTGATTAGAAGACTGTGATTAGAGCTTGTCCAATATAAAAGAAGGATTTTTTTTATTATTATTATACAATCCAGGGTGTCATCACTATGAACCCAAGAGAGAAACACATTAATGACAGCTATAAATCTTTATGAATGTGTCCTTAGAAAGTTGTGCAAAACTGAAAACAAACAAAAACTTTGTCAGGTAATAATCAGGCCTCATGAGTTGTTAGCCTGTGACTCTAAGGAATTAACAATACTGACAAAAAAAAAATACTCCAATTCATAGTATAACCAGTATTTTAAACTCCAGACAGCCCTGGAATACGTTCATACAAGTTTAAGCCATCAAGTTCCTTTTCTGTTTGACAGGAGTTTTTAAGAGCTATTTCCACTTGATTCAATTGATTTACATGATAAGCAGTGCTTGAGCTAGGACCAGCCACTGTTTTTATTCTCCAACCTACACTAGGGAACCCAAGGCCCTCAACACCTATGTATTTTTATTCCTCTATGTTTCTTTTTTTTTTTTTTTAAATTCACATTTCTCTATTAATTTCGGAATTGCTGCAGTTAGTTAATACAAGCCAGGGCCATTAATGGCCAGCAGGTCACATAAAGCAAGTTCTTGCTTGCCACATAGCAGGTTAAATTGCCCTCTAACTCTGTAGGACAAGCCTGAATGGAGACTCCACAGGAGCACAATTGGAGTTAAGAGCTCTGAATGCTCTTCTATGGCAAATGGCAGTAGTCTGACCCTGCAGGACTCTCTCTCTTGCAGCAAAGTGTGATAAAACAAATGCCTCTCTGATTAGAGGAATTAGTGCTGCTTCATCTCCTGTGCGTCTGTGTCTCAGTCCTCTGAGCCAAGCACTCTGCGTCAGGTGCAGACACTGTGGCTGGGGGCCAAGACCCTAAGAGGACTAGCAGACTTTTCCCACCTGCCCCATATAGTTCAGAAGCTCCCAAGTTACATGACAGCAGTTGCTTCCCAGGTGCATCGCTTCCCTCCAATTTAGAAGGTGTCTGCTCTGTCTTTGAGGAGCCACAGTGGCCGTGACCAGAGGATTCTGAGAAAAAGGACTTGTGCTTCAGCTTGACACCCAGACAAGGCAGGCAGCTGTCATCTTCCATGCTCTCTGTTTCAAAGAGACGCTTCAAACACTGAAAAAGTTTTTATCACCAGGGAATTTCTAAGAAGCTGTGAACTCACCTGGAAGCCTTTTCTTCAGTCAGGTCACCTCCAATTCTCCCTCCTGCACTAGACACTCTTTTCACAAACTCTTTCAATTGTAATTGTCTCAGAGGTTTCACCTTTCCACCTGATCAGATAGCAGGCCAAAGAGCCTAAAGAGCACTAGAGTTGATAGGGTTTCATTGGAGTTGTCTAAGTAAATATGGTTCAAGTGGCTTCTGGAATGTAAGATTCTTCTCTGGATCAAGTCATGGTAATTGCTCATCAGTTGCTCCTATCATCAATATTGATCAGGTCTCATAGCAATGCTATTCATCAACTTTCACACCAAGTTTATATTCATTTTATGCTACACCTATGCATTCAAAAGTTCATATAAAACCAAATATTGAAGCCAGGTGAGAATTCTAATTGTTATTTTTTATGTGATTCATTTATATGCCTTCACAATATATGCTTTTAAGCGCCAAGTTATTAATATACAGGGTACTGTAAATCATATTTAGCCTTTCTGTAAAACAAAGATGACTCCAGCAAAATTCCCTCCACTTAAGCCAAGAATTTCAACACTCTCCTGTCTTTGAAAATACTGTATGTATTGCTAACCTCAAACCCCAGAATTAAACTAAAGAATGAGGTTTTGTTCAGCCTTTCACTTTCCCCAAAAGCCACTTAGCACAGATAAGTGAATGCAGATTTCTTTTTGAGCTCTCCTCTACCCACAGTGCTCCATCCCAGTGGCTCATGATCCTGGCCACTGCATCTTCTAATAGGTATATGTATAGAAAGAAGAAAAATTCAGGAGCTTATTACACTCAGAAGCCATCATTAATATGAGACAAATGCTGTGCCAAAATTAAAAACTGTGAAAAATTATAAAAATTTCACACTCTGGTAGAAAATTATATTTTATCTCAGGTTTCTTCTGTTTTTGTAGAAGAAATTCAGCAAACACAAGGCATTTTTGACAAATACTGCTGAGATAGATCTCCCTGCTTAGGGTGCAACCAAGAACTACTGATGTTCCCTTTACTCTTAATCTTCAGGAAAAATCATGCAACTTACCTATCACAGTTTAATTAAAATCCTTCTCCAAAGAGTATTAAACCAAATAGTGAATTTAATAGCATATCTAAAGAACTGAAACTGTGAAGCTGAACAAAGGATTTTTAAGAGCCTAGTGAACAACTGGGAGTGAATAAAGAACACTACAAAAATGGCTTATGTTCAGTCTGGGACAGGGTGTGATATTTAAAATAAACAAAAGTGCCACAAAAGAATTCCTACCTGCATGCACTTCCAATAGCTGACGCTGCTGATACTTGCTGGTTTTGTAAGTGTTGGCTTTCTGAATCTGCTGATAACACCGATTTAGTAGTTTTGGACAGAAGGGTGAGATACAGGCATTTCCAGCCATATCCGTCAGATGACAGATTTACAGAGATGTTGCATTTTTTTGCAATCTCATATTTATGATTTGGCTGTACAATGTGCACAGAGATTATTGTCATGTAACAGGCTGGCAGCTCTTTCTCCTTGCCCTGCTAACAGGTGTGGATCCTGCTGGGAGACGCAAAGTGATGACTCACCGCAGCAGATGGGGCTCCTGAAGTCTGTCCCGTGTGTACCAGACATACAAGCCTCTCTGGAAGACAGACCTTTTGCTGAGCTCTTCTCAGGGAGGCACATCCCAGCTAGGTATGTCTGTGGAGTCATGGCTAGCCTAGAATACCTCTTCTTATGGTAATAATGATGGAGAATAAAACAATCCACAAAAATTAAACACAGGCAAGCTGTTTCAAAAGAGGTTTGAAAGATTGTTTCTATATTGTATTTGAGATGTATTTTGTATGCTTTTCCTTTCTCAGATGTCATGAATGTCAGGATTAGATGTACTTATCAAACCAGTATAAATCCTCTGTCTTTGGTTTTGCTTGATGTGCCTGTTATTCAAAAAGCTTTACTTGCTGTTGTTCATTTTTCAACGCACTCTCTTTGTGTTACAACTGCAGGATGACTGGCTCTTACAGTAGTTTAACTTGAGAATTTCCTTTTTCTCAGTAAGCCAGTGATACTAGCATATTTCAAACACACTGCACGCAAGCCAGCTCCAATATTACATCCAAAAGTGAAGTACTTTGTGATGATACATACATGTGAGATCAGACCTTGTGTAACAAAGTTAGTTGCTCTAAACTACCAGCAATTCAGAGACAGTGATAACTGCTAAACTTCTGTGGGACTTCCTCTCAGATATTAGATCAGTAGATTTATGTTTTTCAAAAAAACTATTTGCCCCTTTTTTAAGGGTCACAAGCTCTTCTGACATGTCTAAGCTGGCCATTCTGGTCAGTCTGTCCCAGCTCTACCAGTATTATTATATTTATTGCCTCCCTTCTTAAACCGATTCACTCTTTGTCCAAAATTATCCACTTCCATGTTTTCATTAAATTATTAAATTAAATACATAAAAACTTGCAAAAAGCCTAAATTAATCAAAACTGCAGTAGAGGTAACAATTAAAAAGCATAAATTCTCAGTCACAGAAACAGATGCTACTGTCTTCATCCAGTAGCACTCTGATCTGAATGATTTTACCTTTGATTTTTTGCTTTTGCTTTCCTTTTTCTTCTGTGTTTTCACATACTATTGATTGACTATCAGAAGCAGGGAGGAAAAAAGATCAGTCCTGAATTTGTCATTGAGAGGCACTAGTGATATGTTAGGAACTTCACAGAAGCATTCTAAACTGCATGGAAGATATCAAAAGACTGCCATGAGATCTAATTCAAGAGTCTTTGATGTAGTTCAACTTCTACGTATATTCATCACTAAGCTTAGTTGTACGTCTTTTGTGGACTAGACTAACTTGTTAAGAGTCTCTCATATAGTTTAGGCACTGTCTGCACTTTATACTGGACTTTCTTATACCAATAACAAAGGGAGAGTCCTTACTAAAAGAGCATAACACTGCTCATTAAAAATTTAGGGGAAAACATACAATTGATTACTTTATTCTAAGCACTGAATAGATTTCAGAAATCTATGCTTTGGTAGAGCAGGATGGAAAATAGACTGCTGGTGTATACTTGCTGGTGCTACTGAGAAACAACATTTCAGTGAAATTTGTGGAAAAAGTTTAAGATTTGGAAAGCTTCAGCCACCGTAGATGGAAACTCAGTGTGTGAATGTGCCTCTTTAAGCTGCAAGATCCTGTGGTAGTTCTGCTTGTACAGCACAGAGTCAAGGGAAAACATTACTGAATGGTATGTCTGCACAAAGGTGTTAAGGTGTAGGATTTTTGAAGACAGCATTCAGCACTGTTTAACTTGAATTTTGAAAAACAATGTCATTGCTGTGAAGCAACCATGACCTTTCTTTGTAAGGGTTCGTAAAAGAGAGCAGTCTTTAAACCAGGGAGCAAAATGCTTCTTTTCCATCCTCATTTTCCCAAGAGTGTACTGGGGACAGTCCCATTAGATCTTCTTGCTCTACACTGTAAGCAAGGGAAGAACACCTGTAAGTTTCATAAATCACAGGTTTCTCTGAATGTCTCATAATAGGGCTGTGCACACAGACAGTTAGGAGACAGTCCAGCAGGAAAATAGAGAAGATTTCTTTAACTGTGTGCACTCTGCTTTCTGTCACTGGCCAATTGCTCTCACCACAGTGTTATCTTTTATTGCACTGGTGTATTATATTCTGAAGAAAATATTGTAGTATTCTGTCAATACAGCACATTCCTTCAAACTCAGAGTATTGTTTTGGTAAATAAAGTACATAATGCCTCACCCCTTTTCCATTTGTGCTCCAATTGATTTTTTTCATCGATTACTCAGAATTTCCAATGGTGCTTCATTGCAATCACTCAACCTACAATACACATTTTGAGATAAAAATCAAAATTGAAATTAAAAAAAATCTTGAGTAACCTTCTTGTCACCTACAAATAATTAAACCTCTTTTTTTAAGTTTTAGTGAACAGCTTTATGAAAAAGCACAGACTGTTAGCATGCAAGTTACTTTTGCAGAATCCTCAGAGTAAAACTTATTTTATTGAAAAAAACCTGCTGATCCTCCATAGTTACTCATGTAAAGTAATTCACTCTTGCTTAAAGGAAAAAAAAAATTGACTACAAACTGTGCTATAGCCAGGAAAGCAAAATCAAATAAAATTTAAAAAAACTTTGCAAGTGTCCAGACACTACACAATACTTCAAAGACACTAATAATGCTGGCCAATATTGACCACAAAATATTTTCTTAAATCTGGGAGTCAAAGAGATCTCCCAGTCACAGGCTGTATTGCCACAGTTGTCCTTCGATGTGATGGATAACTGCAGTTACCAGCTGGATAACCTATTTGCAGCCTGGTGGAGACCTGGGACAGGGCAGACAGAGAGACTGGCTCTGCAGCTGAAGGAAAGGTTTCAGAGACCAAAAAAGCAACAGGATTCTTGGGACAAGAAGTAAAACAAACAAAACAACAGAGGCAGGAATGAGATCAAAAGGTCTAAACAGAAATACAAGATGAGACAAGAACAGACGTCTGGACAGCAGCCACATTTCTGCAAAGCAATTCTTAGCAGGCAGTGGAGGGAGACTCTACCCACATTAGCACAATGAAGTCAGTGTCACAGCTGCAGATTCAGACTCAGAATAAATGGGGAGTGGAGAGGTAGGGTGTGGGAGACAGGGAGACAAAGAGGTTGTGCCGTGTCGTGTGATATAGTTGTAGGCAGCCAGATGTACAATCCATTCAATTCAAGCAAGAGCTGCAGGCATCTGTCAAAGCAACACCTCCCCCATGGAGCTTCCTCCTATCTGGCTGACGGATGGCTTCAAAGTTGCCAAACATATTTGTTCATCAGTAGAAAGGCAGCACCAAAAGCCATTCCTTGTTAACCTCCTCAAACAATTTGATCAAAACCTATTTCCAAAATAATCTAGACCAAAAATAATATTTTTTCCCAGATATCCAGTGTTCTTCTTGTCTGCCTTTTGTTAAGGCTTCCTAAATAAATCAGAACAATCCAGAATAAAATCAAATTCTGAGATGTCTGGGCAAAATATTTTAATTTCTCAAAATCAGCAGAAATGTGATGAGTCATGCTTTCTTTAATGTCAGAGAATGCAGTGGAACATGCTCCTCTCCTAATCTACAAGGGAAAATTTCATCCTCTAGTCTATTGCGTCTTTGTGCCTGTTACCAAGGAGAATAAAAAGTTGTTGACATGGTTCCCACACAGATACTCAGAGAGTCAAAAAGGTAGTTTAAAGAAGACTCCAATACTGAGCGTCTGACAAACCATACAGATTATCTGACATGTCATATGTAAGACTATACATGGACTATCTATATATTTGACCCTATAGTTTAAATAACATTGATAAAAGCAGTATAGTTTAAGGTGATCAAGATAACAAACTCAAAACATTTGTGTCCTTTCTGGGAAACGAGTTCAAGAGGGTATATAATCCACCAGACCATTTGATTCTCTTCATTACTGCAAGGAGAAAAAGGAAGATAATTCTACTTGTTCATTCTGCAAATAAAAAGACAAAATAAAGGTTCAACTCTAAGAATATATCCCAACAAGCATTTTGAGCAATTTTCCTTAAAAAGGACAATCAGTCAAGGGATTATAGATCATCGCTTCCCTAAGTCCTCCCACTGAGACAATATTCTTTCAGCAACTTCACATGTTCTTGATCATTCATATTTGAAGCTTTAGTGCCATTGACTGCTCCTGCTTTTTGAAGGATTAACGTGATTTCAATGAGGTGAGCTGGTGCTCTGCAAACTCAGAGCACAGAGCCCAAAGTGTATTCCAGGACCATTATAACTTCAGCCCATAACTACACAACCCTGAGGTGTCATAGCATTTTGTTTCACAGTGACTTCCACTGGCGACAAGTTTTTAGAATAGGCATCACTAGGCAATGGGTCAGAAGTATGTTTATCTCCCTGAATTGTTCAAGCTTTCCAAACAAGAGAAATTGATAATTTGGGTTTCTGAATGAGGCTTAGCCTCCTTGGAAGCTGAGCTGTGAAAGCCTATCGCCATGGGGTGTGCTTTCAAAGGGTCACGTGGGAGGTTAGCACTGTGGTTTTTTTAGCACTGTACTATTCAAGAGCAAAGGCCTGCCTCTGCATTTTCAGTTGAGGAGGGAAGGGTAAAAGCAAGAAGTAAATGTGTATATAGACATACACAGAGATATAATTTTTTGTTCATGTTCCTTTACGTATTACATCCTATTCTTTCACCCCTATCCATTGGCTGCAAAGGAAGCAATTCTTTCTCCAGAAAAGGATCTGATCTGGGTAGGTAATGTCTTTCTTGAGGGCATTCCTTACCCACTCCTAGACAATTTTATGAGTAATCAGTAATCAAAATGACTGTTACCTTAAATATCTGACAACATATTTCCACACACGTACGTCACATTGCCACAGTCATACTCCAGTGGGCACATATTCTGTTCTTGTAGATAGACTTCTTTCACATAAACCCTAATACTTTTAAAATGACTTTTTGTATGTGTCATTAGCTTTGGTTTGGTAAGAGAAAGGCTATTGTGAAATAAGGATGGTAGGCACTCCTATTACAGAAAAAAAATATGTTAGTAAACTATAACTCATTTATATTCCTTGTTCTTCATCTTAGATTATTGAAAGTGTTTTATTTTTATAAATATAAATCTATCTTTAGATAGATTTTTAGAGCCTGTAACTCAAAGAAGGTACTTAAATCAAGATTTGGAAACCTTTCTAAGTGAGTTTTCCTATTGAAAATCTTCCTATACTCTGTAGCCTTTTTTATTTAAAGTGTAGATTGTTTATATGGGAGATGAAAATCATTCCAAATATGTGTTCCTCTGTTTATCCACATCAACCCTCCTGATTACAGCAGAGAATATATTTATATTTTAAAGCTAATTTTTGGGAATTTATAGTTCTAAAACTCTAAACCAAAGAATTTAATATCACTAAGCATATTCTGTGAGATAAGAGTTTTCAGATCAAACTCTCCATTCAGAATTTCCTGTTGTGAATTCAGGCTTCTAAACCATATTTGTATATGTATTGAAAGCAAACACTTAATGACAACTACAAATAATTATAAAAAATTTGGAAAAGACTTACTAAATTTTAGAGTGACTTCTCAGATCAATTTTCTGGGCAATATAAAAAATAAAAGAAAAAGGATAGAAATAAAGCCAAACTGAAAGAAATTATAAAATTACATTAATTTTTTTAATTTGTAATAAAATTAATAGCTTCACTTAGGCAGTGTTCTTCTTCACACAAGGTAAATATAAGTCACTAGTATACTTTCTTGTGAAGACTAATGAGCAATGTTTTTCAAAACAAATTAGAGTTAAATCAGAATATATCCCACAATATTTTAGTGCTTACCACAGTGACAGAATTTCCTACTAACAGTCAGGCAGATTTGAAGCACAGGCTTTGAGTTACATCCAAGTTTGGGCGAAGAGGAATGCAAGAGGGTGCATGTTTTTACCCCACCCTCTAGCCCATAACTTTCTCAGGAAGCAAAAAAAGATAACAAAAAACACCCTTGGTTAAAAGAAAGAGACAAATCTTTATGGATAAATACATTCTCTATTTGTTTTGCTCATCTGCTTCAACATTCTTTTAATAATTGGCATCATGGCAGGCAAATTCTGTGTTCCTTACCTTCTTCTAGACAACAAGACAGTCTAGAAACAAAAGCCCATGAGAATTTTTATTACCAATGTTCAAATTAAGCATATCTTCAAATATGTTATAGTTGTAGAATGCTAAAAGCAGTAAGGGTTCAGACAGTGCTGCAGTTCAGAAAAGTTTCTGAACCTCAGTTCAGCTTTTGTAACAAATGTTGTGTGTTCTTTATCAACAGCAAGTGTAAGGTAATTTTGAATTAACCCAGGGCTGAAGAAAGTCAGACTAAGTTAAACTACTTCTCTTCTCCCTCAGATTTGGAGGGTTCTCTTGAAAAGTCCATGTGCAGTAACTCAGTCATGCTTTCAAGACCTAAGGTCATACCCAAGGACTTTGATTGTTCTACTGTTTCTTGCAAAGCAATCACTAGGAATAAATTAATGAAAGAGGTAAGCTCTTCTTGGTTTGCAAAAGAAAATTTTAAAGATATGTTAACAAGATATTAGGCAATAAAAATGTGTAAAGGAGTTATTTATATTTAAATTGCCAAAAGCTTCCCATATGCAAGGGTGCTATGCACCCTTGCAGATAATTACACTTATGATCCATATAGGAATAGTATCACATCAGTTTATAATATCAGTATCAGTATAACTAGTTTACCAGCCAGTGAGTCAGAATAGCAGATCCCATATATAATAATAAGGAATAATAATCCCTATACCAATCCTTTAGATAATTTCCATTGCAAGCTGAAGACAGCAAACATGGTCTGTGTTCTCCACAGTATATGAAAATATCTTGTACAAAAAAAAATTAATGAAACCACATGAATAACATTCACCAGCTCTGAAAATGCATAAACACCCAGTTATTTTAGATGCTGCTTGCACGGAGAACAAAGCCCATTCCTGACTCAAACGGCAAGGAGCCTAAAGGCCTTACATGTGCTTGAGCTAAGCAATGAGACAGCACCAAAATCAACACACTCAAGACTAACACCTACACTGCAAATCACTATCACATACATGTTTGCATTCCTTCCTCTCAATTTTGTTTCATCTCTCCCTTTCATTTGATTAACTCATTTTCATCTAGACTGGATTTTGGGCTCCACCACACACTGGAAAAGAAACTGCTCATTTTACAGTTGCTGAGAAAGATTAAAATGTTTAGAACAAGGCTATGAAATTAACAGGTTTTTAGTGTCAATTACTTATAGACTTTTGCCCTGAAGAAAACTATCCTCTGTTTCTGTTTTACATGGGATAATAAAACCCATAGTAAACCTGACCTCCTGAAGTTAGTTTATCTTGGATTATAATTTGAATCTTTAGTGACTGAAGCAGTTAAAGGAAGTAGCTATTACCTATTACTCACTCTATATCATAAGTACACTTTGGAAAAGTTGTATACCACATGATTATGTATACCAAAATAGAGAAATTATAGATAGCGTTTCCTTATGTTTTCATAGTTATACTCAATTTCTTATCAAGCTTTCAAGTAGGGTTATATATACTCCTCAAAATGGGGTTTGTTAGAGCATATAAAAATAACTTCTTATGAGCTCAAGTTAGATCAGCACAGCCTTTGCTGATGCTAGAGCATACCTTCATAAAAACCCTTAAATATGTGTTTAATTTATTTGATTTTAGTGGATTAAGAAGAAAAATTGTCACTTGACTACATTCAATCATATTCCTCATTTACTGTCCCAATACTGTTTGTTGCTCCTTCCAAGAAAACAGCCTTGTACTTTGGGAATGGTGGATAAAGCGAGAACATCTATGACTTGTGGTTATTCAGAAACGATGATGAATACATGAGGTTTTTCAGCTAATTAGACACCAAAGAAAGAAAAAATATATATGCCAAACCACCACTGAATCATGTCAATTAGTAAATCCCTAACTCCAAGGCTCCCATCTTAACTGGAAAGAAAAGAAAATGATTGGGAGCTATTGCACAAAAATATGTGTCAGGCTGCACGTACTTTGAGAGCAGAAGTGATGACAGAAAGCATGTATGGGGGTAGGAGTGAGGGAAATGAGAGGAGATGAGTCTGCATATTGCAAATCATAGTCTGGGACATGAAACAGGTTTCTGAAAGACACTGTTAATGCTGTAGCTTTTTTTTTTTTTTCCTCCATATAATCAACCAACATAATCAACAACATTTACAAGTCAAAAGCTCAAAGGAAAGACTCCTCCAAGAGACACAGAACTCTCCTGGGTTCAGTGCCCTGTTTTGTTGTACCCCTTCTGCAAGCTACTTAATTTCTCTGGCCTTCGCTTCTGTTACAAGCAAAATAACATTTTTTCCTTTGTTCTTTGTTTGTTTTATTTACTTAAGAACAAGAAACACCTAATTCAACACACAACCAGTGAAATGATATCCTCACTACAACCAGAACTGGGATTCAAACAAGTACAAATTATGGGGAGGAATACAAAGGAGAGTGCACATGTTTAGTGATTTTAAGATGACATACTATAGATCACTTGATTAATGTGATATTTGATTAATTAGTCTTGCTGAGGGTTAGCATGAAAGCCAAAGTTATACCTTTGTTCAAAAAGGGATCCAACAACTTAATGAAGAATAAAGCAATACAGCTTTAGGGTTACCTAACCTATTAATTACTTGAAGATGATCAGGTATTTACAATCACATGACATGATTGTAATCTTTTTTTATCCTTTGTCTGAGTTTAGAACCTTAAAATCTTAGAAAAAACTCAAGGGCTTTCAAGAGAGACAAAAAGACAGCAGAAACTCTTTTCTTCATTCCTGTTGCACTCCTCCTTGCCATCTTTTCCCCTTTTGCCAGAAGCAGACAACAAATGCGAAGTATTGCAGTACCTACAAAAAATGTTTTCTGATTTTCAAAATATTAGTTTATCCCTGTCAGCTTGTGTGTCTGCTGCAATGTCACCATTTGTCTTGCTAAATGAACTTTATGCTATCCTGAGCATACCTGGATGTGCCTAAACTTTGCTCAGTGTTTTGACTGAGAATGTTCTTTTTCTGCATTCCTGCTGCTTGAAGTTGTCAGAGGAGAAACTTAACTCTGCCACCAAACAAAGACCTTTTGATATTTTTTCTAAGCTGTTGCTGAGTGATTTTTGCATGTTTACCATTAAGCAAACCTACAGGAACTGTATCAGCATTGTAAAGCTTCATAGCATGACATAGTGTAATGACGGGGGAGGAAAAACTGTCAGACAAAGAATACAACTATTTTCTCACCATCTCAGTCACCCTCGTGATGATTGTAATACCACAAAACCCAACATATTTCAGTGTGCTGATATGTTTTCTTCCTTCTATTTTGTCTGGTCAAGTTCTTTCCCATGCACTCACCACATTTCATTAGAGTTTACTGGAAAAATTGATAAATACTTGGTGAATGTGTTATTTACAAGGAAAAAAATCATTCCTTTTTATGTCATCAGAAGAGAGAGAGAAAACTGCTCATTATGCAAATAATGCTCTTCCTCTTTTATGGCCACTAGAAAATTGAATTTGGAGAGGAAAAGCAAAAAAAAAATATATATATATACAGTAACTTCATTCCATAACAGTTTAGCTAATGGTATTGTATGTTCTCTGCATCCAAGAAATAAACAGTCCCAGGTTATGGCTATATTGAAGCCATGGTAAAGTGAACATATCTATGGTGCTTGAAAGCAGAACTGCACTGATGACACCAAACCTCTTCTAAACAGTTTCAAAGGGTCTTCTCTTCTCTTCTCTTCTCTTCTCTTCTCTTCTCTTCTCTTCTCTTCTCTTCTCTTCTCTTCTCTTCTCTTCTCTTTTCTTTTCTTTTCTTTTCTTTTTTAACAAAATTTTCCTTTTAAAACTTTTGGAGATTCATCTTCATCATTTCTTATGCTTTATTTCCAGCACTTGAAAGTTAACAGAGAAAAGGCCTCATTTGTTAAAAATTTTGGTTTTTTTTTTTTCAGTAAACCAGTTTCTATAGGGAAAAAATATCAAATTTAAATCAAATTTATGTTAATAAAGAACTCCTTTCTTTTTTTCACCTGGTCATGGATGAATTTTTCAGTATTCCAGATCTTTATTCCATTTTAAACCTCCTATTTCTCCAGCCCTACAATTACTATGATGACTTTATTACCCCAGAGGGTATAACTGACCTACTTCGTAGTTTAGGACAACATGGACCCTTACTTCTAAATTAGCATACATTGACTTGTTTGGCAATGAGAATCCTGGACTGAATTACTATGATTCCCGTCCTACATCATTAGAATTTCTATTTGCAAATTCAAATTTTCACTACAGAAGTGTAAATACCCTGAGCACTTCATGCTCTTTGCTCTGAGCCAGACTGAACCTCCTCTGTAGTTGTGTCCGTCGGACTCCAGTTGATACAAAGGTATGTCAGATTTATACTATTTCTGAAGCATTGACTCACTAGCCAATTATTTTGTTTCCAGAAAGACAGCCTGTTCTACCAATATACTTTGTAGATTTTGTAGGAAAATTCAAACCCCAGTCAACAAATTAAGGACTTGACCATTATTTTTGCTCTAACTTGTAACACAGACAGGCGCTGTGAAACATCAGAAATGCGTAAGAAAAAAACCTCATATAGTAAATACTATTTGAATCATTGTAACAAAGAACTCCTAGTTCGTGCCTAACATTTCAGTCCCACACTGAGAGCGATTATAGTTAAAAGCTTCATTTTTCATAAAAGGGAGATAATTTCCTCCTTACTTTACAATGTACAAAAGAAAAGCATAATCTGCAGACTCGATTTCATTTTCAGGTGATATCCAAGACAACACTTGAGCATGAAAATGTAACTGAAGCAGAAATTAGATGTTTAAAATGTTTGAGCAAATTAAAAAAAAAAAAAAAGAAGAAGAAGAAATTGATATAAACACTAAACAAAACAAGCCCTGTGTCTCAGTTTCTGAATTTTATAGAAAAAAACTCTGACATTGTGCTAATAGATCACTTCTGTCTACAACCAAAGAGAACACAGTCTCCTGCCAGGCAGGTGCTTCACCATGCCCCTGGTCACCCTCCCTGGCCTGCATACCTACTTACAGGCCAGACAGCCTGCTTGCTGGGCCTAAAATTCTCTTTTTTGGTCATAAAGGGTACTTAAGACTTCCACTGCAGGGACCTGAAGGGTGAAGGCAACCTGGGGCAACTAAGTCAAACCATAGTGAACATTGTCTCCTGAAAGGAAAGGAGTGGTTTATATATATATATATATATATATATATATATATATGAAATGCACAAAAGATAAGATTCTGGCGATTTTGATGAAGAAACTTTTTAAAAATTAAGTAAAATGTCTAAATAACAAAACAAAAAAGATTATATTTTTCTAGAAAATTATAAGTCATTTATGATTAATTTTATCAAATCCTCTTTATCTGTGTTTGCCATGTGAAGGATTTATGTCTATCATCTTTATTACTGGAGAGGGAACTGTGTTTCAAAGGAATGAAAAAACATAAGCCTTCATGCAAAAAATACTAATCTTCACCTTGTCTTAGTGATAAGAGATGGTATTGTCTCATTTTTTCCCACCTTTAGATATCTGTGCAAGCCTATTCTTGCTTACAGCTCTTAATCATTATTTTCTGCTTCCTCTTGCTCCTATACTCACTTCCCAAGTCTCCTTCTAAATGTCACCTCTGAACCACCCTTTCCAGATGTTTGGGGATTTAATTCTTGCCACCTCTTTTAACAGCGAAATTCTGGATTCGCAGAAGATATCAACAAATTTCACATCAGCTTCAGGAAGGATTTCTCCCTGGCTACTTCCATTTGCTCATCTGCTGACTAGTGTTCTGGCTTCTTTTTTTTTTTTCTTTTTCTCTCTTCTTTAAAACCACAGTTGTCAGATTTGAGTCTTTTCCAATATAAAAATAAAATTAATTTTTAAAAAACCAACAGCAATCCAAATCAACCCAACAAACAAACAAACAAACATATTCTATGTAAGTAATGCAGATAACAAAGAAATCAAATCCTAATACTGATGCCTTTCTTTGTCACCAGCTCATTTGTTGCCTTCAAGAAATCATTCCATTCTTTAGTCCCTCAGTTTCCTCCTTTGCAGTCTGATAATTACTGTTCTCAGTAAGAAGCCTGGACAGTGGATCCAGTAAAGATAAACACTGTTTCACTTCTATTGTTGTAATGGGCCACCAGGAATTTCACTATTCCATGTTAGGAATGGTCCTAGACTGCATCAAGACTGAGATAAACCAGGACTTAGTCTGAAACACTATGATTTTTTTGCATGGTTGAGCGCAAATCTACTCTGATGTTCATTTTCACAAGTATGCAATCTTTAAGAAAACATATAGATTTATATTCTTATTAAAGACAATGAAAATGTTAATTCAAATGACATAAAAATAATAGGAGAAAATAAAATCATTAAAAATATGAATAAGAAATATCAATTAGGTCCTGTAAAATTAATTTTAAAAAATCCTTTTTTTTCTATCTCTTTTTATGTATTGTGGTACAAATTTTGATAATGGATCTCCAGAACAAAAATTAAAATGTATGTCTACAGCCCTAATGGGTTCTGACCTGAAGTGCAATTCTGGAGAACTTGGTCATTTGTTATCAGGAGTTTTGCTTCTCCTTCAAATCAAAGTTATCAAAACACAGAGAGTTCAAAAGTTATCAGGTCCTGAATATTGATCTTGGTCCCCTAGCTTGGTGGTTAATATACATACATTTTGGTAAAAGAAATTTGATGAGGAATTAAATAAATTATTATTCTCTTATAATATATAAATCAATTCCATTCTTTATTAGAAATCTTTTACAAAGAGTATTAGATAATTAAGCTGTTATATAGTAACTCATGCATATCAAATATCTCAGCCAAGAAGGTTAATTGAAGCTCCCTCTTCATCTTTGTAAATGTCTTCAAACTGCTTTGACTGGGTCAAGCTGAAACAAAATAGGTAGGCACTAATAAGTGCTCTGAACAAATTAGCGACAGGGAAAAAAAAAAAAACCTAAAGGGAATAAAATATTTCTTTGCATATTCTGATTTTTGAAAGAATATAATGCAATTAAAATTTTTCTTCCCTTCTGCTTGACTTCTAGTATCAAATAGTACATCTTTATAAAAATGTAGGGAAAAAAAATCAGTTTGTCTCAAGAGGTACCATTAAGTAAAAATGCCCCACTAGATACTAAACACTGAACTTTGCACATATACTATTTTTCTTTGTCAATGATTAAGATATATACAGTTTCATCAGTATTTATTGTTTGTTTGAGCTTGTCTCATCAGTGCAACATATTCAATAGATACATGCATAATTTGGACATAATGTAAATAATAACTCAGTGAAGACAGAGCTTGGTCTTCCTAGAAGTTACAATCTCAGGTTTTCCTTCAAGTTACAAACTTTAAGTAACTTAACCTGGGGTAACAGAAATTGAAGGGAAGACAAGCAACATTAGTGTTATTCCACAGTAACTGTTCATAAGCACTGGCTTTTTGGATATACACCATCCAATTTATTTGTGTTTCCTTTTGGCTGGTATTGTGGTGGGGAGACAACAAGGGAAGATTTTACAATTTTGCCTTGGAGGAGGTGTGGTTGTGGTGTTGCTTTTTCCGTTTTAATTAAATTTGGATTATTCTTTTAGAATACACTAATTTAAAATATACATATCCTACAGAACACACTCCCATTAACTTCAGGTCTCCTCTAATTGAGCTGCTTTATTTCACAGATTCCCAGCCCTCCTCCTAGAAAAACTATTCTTTATTCGTTTTTGCATAATGGTGCAAAAGAATCCCTAACTAGTGAACCATGATACAGTCTTTCACTACAAGCAGTTTGTGAGGGAGAAAGCTCTAAATAATTATCAAAGTATAATGAACATTGCTACTAAATGCTAAGTAAATGCCTCATTGGAAAATTTGAAAGGCATTAATTCAGACAACAGTTTCTCTTTATCTCCTATATTTCCTGTTTCTAATTCCTCCTTTTTTATTTATTAGTAAAGCAATTTGCATGAAAGAAGCATCTTTGTTTCTTCGATATTCATTTCCTTTTTCTCATTGAAGGTATCATTCTGCTTCATTGAAAACAATGGTAATTTTGCTGGTTGTCTTCAGGGAAAGTGGTTCTGATAGTGAGACATGCTGGCTGTCTCCGGGTCCCGTTGAAGTCAGCCACCAGGTAACAGCTTTCGGAATCCTTTCAGATAAGAATCCCTGAAGTGCGACTTCCTTTGTGCAACTTTAATGATATGCTGTTGCAGAAATGCTGATTACTTCATCAGGGATTATGACTTTATGCAAAGAGTAAACAACAAGAGTAGGTGGATTTCCAAGTCCACCCCTCCTGTCACCCTCTCTTTTCATGCAAATAGCTGTAATTATGCCAAAAGAAAGCAGAAAATGTATATCACAGAAAAGCAGAGTAGCGAAAAGTAGTTTCCATATACCATAGCAGTTCAAAATTTGAACCAAGAAAATATGTCTATCCATCACTAACTGCTACAGAATAGCCAGGAAAATACAAAAATTCATCTTCATGTTATCAAAATACCTCTTGTATTAAAATATCAGGGTGGGGGGAGAGGGAGGAACATCATAACTGTCAATGAAAGCATTCTGACACTATGATACAAAGTGCTTTGTGCAAACACATTTCCATCATCTCCTACACTGGTTACATTAACAAAACAGTCATTTCCAAGAGGTTTTTTAACCAGGTTTGTTTGTGAAGATGTGATTTGTTCATCAATAGGACTTCAAACTTTGTGCATAGGTGTGTGCCTGTAAATTAACCCGCCAGGGCCAGAAAATGGAATTTTGATTGGAAGGTCCTGTCAAAGTCTGTCTGAGTGATGGCTGTGTTTTTCATCAGTGTAATCTGTAATCCCCATTTCCAGCGGTTAGATATAATTCATTGTCACACACAGAGCATCCTCTCTTTCCTGGGAACATCCAGCAGAGAAAGATTCTTCACAAGCCATTAAATTCTGCTACACTTGATATATAGGCTGATGCTCACAAATTATCCAGTCAGAATCTTCCTTAGAAACACCTGTATTTTTCAGTATAGCTTAGAATTTACTGCTTGTCTAGAGGGCATATGACCTACTATACTGTGTCAATCATGGCCCAAAACCTTTTACTTAGAGCCTCCGAGCTGTTTTTTCACACTGTTAGAGGAAGTCTGACATCTCATAAAACTTTGAAATGAATTTTCACTTCAGGAGACGTAGAGAAGAAACTAAAAATGCTACTAATTAAGCAAAAGATAATATGCCATGTGTCAGGTCCAGACACGAATGTAGGTATTTACAGAATGTTTTAGTGAAAGCAACGTGCTAGCAACAGATAAGAATTATCTGTTCTTTAGTGTTTCTAATGCAAATATCTTCTCTGCTTTACCCTAATTTAAAGATTCAGATCTTACATCTGAAGTATGTGTGTTATTAGATATATTACCTTTAAAAACAAAACTCTTCTTTTTTCTAATTTACACTGAAAAACTACTAAAAGCAACTAAAAGAGCCTGAAATCAATGCTCCTAGACTGCACGTGGGTGCTCCCTCTATATGAAAATGATGGGTATCTAATTAAATTGTATCCAAATTGGTTAAGTCCAAGATAACAAACAGCCACAAAACTGTTGGAGCAAATCTTATTTTGTTACAGCCTTAAAGGAAATTGCTATGTTACCCTTAAAAATGAGCTCATGGACCCTCAATAACCTTATTAAAAAAAAAAAAAAGACTCAAGATGACTGTCTCAGGAGAAGTTTTGCAATGTTTGAACACTACAATTTCATCCCTCATCATGTTGTCTCCATCCCACACTTCCTCAAAAAATGTGCTGTACTCCCACTGTCTGAAGCAGGGTGGAATGTTCAGTGAAGAAATGACCACAACTCCCTGCCAGCCAGAAAGATCCCACCAGAGTTTGGGGAATCTTAAAATTATGAAACAGTGAGCAAAGCAACTATAAATAATGCACGGATGTTTATGTCAATTATTTTAGATTTAAGCAATGTGATCTCTAAGAGAGCAGAGTACAGAACAAGTAAATCTATCTTGATTTCGTTATTGCTCCTTCTCCTCCATGTGGTATTTTTTAATTGCAATACATATACTGTACTGTTGTGCCTTCATGCTTTGGCATGTACACCCTCCAGGTGAACACTGGCCATGTGACAGAGGAGTTTTTCTCGCAAAACAAGGTGTATTTCTACAATTCAGTCCCTGACTCACCATAGATTACACAATTAAAAATAAAAGTACAGTGCTGACATTATTGTGATTCATTAATTCAGTCAGGTCATTTGTTACTGGTACATGGACAAACACAGAGGGAAATAAAGCCATTTCTATCCTGTCATAAATTTCAATATAAGTGAGTTCTACTGGGGTCTGTTTTAAAATATTAACATATTGAATTCACCCAATGACATGAGAATCTGTTTACATATTGTGCAAAAAAATAAAAATAAAAATAATAAAAATATCAGGTGGATTTTTTAAACTATTTTTATAAAAACTACATAAATTTCTGATTTAAAACAACCATAAGCAAAAGGAAAAAAAAAAAACCAGACAATAAGTGTTAAGTAATATATAAAATTCACAACTTTCCTAAGCCTACTCTAGTTTGTCACAATAAACCTGAAAATTTTGTTTCTCTATTTAACTTCTTTTCAGAAATAATGTCGACTTTTGTGCTAGAAAAAAAAAAAAAATTAGCAGAAAAGAACTTCAAATCATTCCTCCCAACCATCCCACATTTTGATGTAGAATGTTTTAGTAATTTTTCATGCATTGGAAAGTTAATTAATTAATTTATTGGAGAAAGTAATACTTGTAAGTCATTACAAGCTGACACAGAGAAAATTGCTGAAAAAACACTGAGATATATTTAATACTTTTAGATTACAAGATTTTGTTTCCTGTGGTTCCTGTTATCTCCAGCTGGTTTTACTACAGAGAAAAAAAGTCCAGGCCAATGAAATAGATGTCATGGATGAACAGAACATTTCTTTGAAAATTCATCAAATTCAGACATGCCATTTAGTGACACATTGAAGTTCAGGAAGGAAAAATTAAAGGTGATCTGCTCACCAGCCTGTGTATTCAAGATCCACTGAAAGCTTTTCTGTTGCTTTATGATCAGTATTACCTGCATATTTCAGGACTAATAGAATCTTGTCCTCTGTAACTTGACATCTCTTCAGATATGATAATTTCAGCACTTCTCTTTTTAATTTCCAACTATGTAAGAATAGAGAAAGGCTCCATTTAAGAAACAGATGATCAAAGGATGAATTTCTTACTTCACTTCTGTGGTAACAGGGAAGAGCGAGTCTGTTCAGGAGGACAGAGGTAGAAAGTTAAAAGGGGAGCATCAGATTTTACTTCAAAGAAAAGATACCTAGCTTCTTTATAAATCTCAGTTTATCAGTTGTACCAGGTTAGACATGAGGTTCTCAAATATTGACAACAATTCACTTCTGCAAAAGTCCGTACTTGGAAGTATAACTCCTACAGAGAGTGCAAATTAGTGGGAGGTATTGGTGGGAGCTTTTGAAAGACTCTTTGGAAGATAAACCATCAGATGTCAATTATTTATCTCATTCTCAGTGAAGCTCTAAATACTTTGCCTCTCTCTATCTGCAGCGATAGAAAACACATTTTTCTCCCAAAGTGTACACCTTCTTACCTTCTTAGTTCAGGCACTTTCAGCCAAAGAAGAGCAATATATATATATATATATATATATATATATTTGTTTGTTTATTTTAATTTCAGTTGTAGTTCTTTGGTCTCCTTTTACATACAACTGTAAGATCCCTCTGGCCCAAAAATTAGTCTGTTGAATTAAATTAATTCTCTGTTGCAAGAGTCAGAACTTGCCATTTTATAGTAGAAGAAGTTCAAATGTTACAACAATTTAAATAACCCAAAAATGCTAATCTACTTTTCCTCGATCTTATGGACTTAATCATATGCTCCTAGAGCTACAGATTTTGAAGAAGTATTTTTTTCTTCAGTCTTCCCAATCCTCATGCCCAGGAAAATACATATACCATAAGATATTTAATCTTCAATAAGTTTCCACTGTAGATTACCTCCCTGTAATTTGGATATCTTCCATGCACTTTGATATTTTTTACTCCTTCACATCACTCGTTTCCTTAATTACTGAAAATCCAGTTTTCATAACATGAAAATAAAACTTTTCATTCTATTTAATGAATATAGAATTAGTGGTATTTCTACAGGCTCTGAAAAAGCTGTTAGTGACAACTGTGTTTTCCCTTCAACCTGCTTGTCATTTATTTATGAGGAAACAAAATTTTTATTATTATTATTTCAGAGATTACAATCCCTGTTTATAAAACAAATTAAACAAAACCAGAATAACTAAAAACACATGTACTTCCCATATTTATAAGGTTATAACAAGTAAAAATTGAATATCATGAGCAGATAGCCATACAAACGCAGCACCATGTAAGAAAGGGGAAAAAACATTTTGAAGTCACTTATCAAAATTATGTTTCCAGTACTGCACTAACTTACAGAAAGATTAGTTTAACTTTGGTTTATAAGCTGTAGTGTTTTTCTATTTGCCAAATTCATTCTTTTGGATACCTGACAGACAGCATTTTATAATGCCAAGTGTACTAAGACTTGGATATTGGCTTTAAGAATTATATACACATTTTTAGACCCACAGGAGCAAATCATATCAAATTTTCATCATCTATATAGTTGCACAAACTTATTGTGCAAAAACTTACTCCAAAGCTGCGGGGAGCAGAGCATAAATATTATATAACATATAAGTCATATATTTTAATATACATACATAAATCAAATCATATATTAACTGCATGGGACCAGAAAGAGAGGGGAAAAAACTTATTATCTTTACCAGAAAATCGTCTGAATTTCTGCTCAAAGACTGTTGGACTTAGCGAAAGTAAAAAGAACTTTTTAAATGCTGACTTAAGAGCCTCAGCTCTTTGGAACACCCTCACCGCTCTACCTCCCAAGGTCATGAAAAGAGATGAGCATCCCTAGGGAGGGCTTCAGGACATGACCCCAACTGAGGAGCCCACCATTTCACTAGAGAACAAACTCTCCATATAAGGAACCTGAGAAGATTGGCCTCATAAGTCTAAAGCAAAGGCTTAGCAACACTCTGTCAGTATGCCATTCTGCCATAATAAAGCATATCTACTCCAAGTAAAGCTCCCAAGCACTGAATTCAAATAGCTCCAACATCTTAGAATGTCAATATTTTGGTAGTCACTTTTGAAAAGGGCACCTTTTCACTCAAGGAATACTGGTTTCCAATTTCATTAATTTCTCCCATTGTGAAAGTGTCATATAAGATACCGAAACTTATTACCATAATCAAAGTGCACTGCAGCAAAGATTTCAGGCAAAAATTATAGTCTGGTACAAGTTAAATGTGTGGTTAAAAGACTACAGAAACTTCTTCAAAAGGCCTATCATATTTTTGATTGCTGTCTTAAATATTCCTTTCCTGAACACATTGATTGTTTAAAAATTCAAGTAAGCAACATTGTTTTAGTTGCACATGAAAAAGTATAGAAAATAAAAGAAATATCTTCTTTACTAATTATGTAATTACGGGGAATAAAAATTCCCTCTCTAGGAGATCACCCATTTGTGTTCTACAGAATTTTTTTTAAGATACTATCTTTTCTAAAAAGAAGGTGTCATTTGACATTACTCCATTATTCTTTGTGGTCAGATTAATGATCTAGGACACAAGTGAAAATGATGAAGCTTGTCTTTGTGTCATATGTAAGTACTCAAATGACTGAGAACTACAGAGACACTAAGCAGAGACCAGTCACAGATTACAGAATATTCAGAGATGGAAGGGACCTACAAGGATCTTCAAGTCCAACTCTTAGGTGAAAGGCCCACATGGCGATTGAACACACTACCTAGGTGTCCCTAGCACCCTGCTCTAACCAAACAAGGTAATCTCACAGTCGGTGTCTAGCCTTACTGAGCACTACAGAAACACAAATTGCAATTTCTACTCAGAAGAACTTGTAACTTTAAAGTATTCCTCCAAAGGGTCCACTTGGTTTCACTTTTATCATACATGCAATATCAAGAGAGGACATAGTCCAGGTTTCTTTGGATTGGTGCTATAATACAACAAGAAATATCTTCCAAATCTGTCTTCTTCTTCAAGCCCTATATTATTTTGACTACAGAGGAGTGATTGCAAATGCAAACATCTTTGCAGCAGCAGAAACAGCAATCTTTGCTCATATTTCTCCAGAAGCATTCTGCTTCACAATCACTAGAGTACTTTTCTGTTAGATATTGCTGTGCTAGGTATGACACATCACTACCAGGGATTAATTAACCTGCACTGATGTCTTCTTTGGTGATGCAAATCTGCAAATCTCACATAAGGTTGGTTTGGAGAAGCAATATATTATTTAGGAACCTGGATACTTCTTTTGGCTGATAGCAGAAATCAATATTGATCTGAGAGCACATTTTGCTGGACCATCAGTTTATGTCCACCTGCCTTGACTTAGATTTTTCTCTTCCCTAAATACGCCTCAAAACTGTTTGAGATTTCTAAAGACTTGTGAGATGTAGAAAGAATGGTGTATTAGGTGCTGCTGGCAAGGTTTGCAGGGGGGCTGCAGGGGTTACTTCTGTGAGATGACACCAGGAATATCCAACACTGATCCCTGTGTTGGATAAAGTCAGTTCCAGCTGTCTCTAAGACATACTGTACTGGCCGAAGCTCAGTCCATCAGTCTCATAGCCTGGGATAAAACCTTAAAAAAGGTTAAAAAACTCTGCATTCTACTAGCCTAGGCATTGTACTGTGGAGATGTAGAGCATCCTTGTTTCTTCACTTTAAAACTTCAATTATCCACTCCATATACATTAAAAAAATAAAAGTAATGTTTCCTTTAGGATTCACTTAGTGATTTAGGAATCACTACTCAGTTACCTCCCTAAAAATTCCTTTCTAAATCAGATATTATTTTTCAATAGAGATTCTACAAATGTTGTGCTCTCCCAGTGAGAGAGTGAAACAATAGTTTCTTTAGTATGTCTCATCCCTTGCAATATTTCTAGTAATAGCCATCCATATTTCATGGAAGACCAAACAGATCTACTGTTATAAAAGATTGACATGTATATAATCTATCTCAGCTGTCCTCTTACACAAAAATATCTGGAGCACGCATTTACAATACAGCCTCTCCTCCTGATTAGTATTCAAGTTGAAAATCATACATATGTGCCTAAAAACAAATAAATCTCTACAACCTTACTCTGTTATTTATCTGACAATTCCAGTAATTGGGTTCTGTTCACTTATGCTCAATTTCCATTAAAAAGACATGAAATCTTTCATTTCAGCAGACTAAGACCACAGCTTCTTTCTTTATTTGAGCATATTGACAAACAATTTTAGTGATAGCTCATTATACAGAAGAATTCCCTTGCTTTTTTTCTTTTTGAAAAAGATTTTCTCCAAGAACTGTGTTGGGCCTCCTATATACATAAATCTGTAGACAATTTTTAAATTTGCTTTACACCTATTTCAGAAATGATGTCTTTAGTTCTTTATGTTCTTTATTAATCTTCAGAAGTGTATCTATTAGATACCGCTGCATCAGAGCACTCTTGAATTGCTAGCAGCCAAATTGGGCACGTCATCCTCCATAGTTCCATGGTCCAAAGAAAACTTTGCTTGCGACTCTTATATTTGAGAACAAGTATCTTTGACAGCTCCCTCCTATAGTAACCTACCTGTAGTTTTTGCTGTGCTAACTTTGCCAGGTATTTTTCTATTAAATAGATTTTTAAATTGTTATTTCTATAGCCCTAGCCTATGCTCTGAATATTTCTAAGGTTCTTTCTTGTTACACTTTGGACTGTTTTCCCATGGCATAAAGCACTATCAGATATGATTGTGACATCAAACTTTCTTACAATACATTTTTGTGACCTACTTCAGCAACAAAGCATAAACAAATAGTCTGGAAAACAGCATCTCTTCAAGCAAGGGTTGAACAGGAAAAGATGCTAACCTAGTTTTTCTGATGATACATGCTAAAACTCTCCAAACAAGCAAGCTCAGAGGAAGGTTAAATTAAATACCTGTTCCAGCACTTTTCTAATTGAAAGAAATGGCAAATTTTCCCTTCCAATATAGTTCTTCAGTTCTGTGGGGTCCCTCTGTATGCAAAGGGACTAGCAAGTGTGTATACCTGCTCTTAACCTTCATTGAACCTTGGAAGTGACTTTCCTTAAACTCTGCCTTAAGGTGAATGAGGTGATTTATTGGTATGACTTATGGACAAGTGGGGCTTTTTTAGCTCTGTTCTGTAGTATATTGAGAATAGCCCTATCCTTAGTAAATAACTTTAATCTTCTTCATGTCTTCTCTTGAAAATTTGACACCTTTTTTTAAGCTATCATGCATAGCTTCTGAACCAACATGATATTTTTTAATCATACTGTTTCAAAGAGTTTATTTGCCAGACAGCTATTTGCTCATAGAGTTAATCCACACACCAGCTTCATTTAGCTCACAATAAAATCCTGGGGTTTACCAAGTATTATCTTCTGTCTTACAGTTAGAGATTTCAGGCTTAAAAAGGTGGGAGAGGTTATTACCTGAATTTTGTTTAAAACACGTGCACTTTTTCTGGGCAATAAGAAGCCAGTTTTGTGTCTGAGATGACACTGGGGCTCCTGAGCCACAAGTGCATAAACCTGTAAACCCTTTCTGCTGCACCTATAGTTTTTAGGTAGGAAATTAGTGACTTTCACCCCCTCCAGTTGTGACCCAGAGATTCTAAGAGATTTCAGCTTCCTAGATTATGCATGCATTTCACTTTATTCCAAATCATTTGTACTTTTAAGGAATTGGTCTATTTCTCTATTCCCCAAGTTGACCAATTTGCGCTATGCAGTGCAGTCTCGGTACAACATCAAATTCCAATGGCTCATCACATATCCCGATGCTCCTACTCTCATTTCTTACAAGCTAGTCCAAGGATATATTAGTCTTGTATCATTTCTTAAAGACTCAACTATGCTGATAAATCAAACATACAATTGGTACAACATCCTTTTTTTGTCCACAATGTTGGATTTTAGAAACAGGAATTTTTTCAGCTGATCTCAAAAATAATTGATACAACCAAGCTTGGTATGTCAGCTGTCACTTCGAAAATTGATATAAAATATTCGTCTGATACCCTAACAAAAATACATTGCTTATCAGTTCTCGTAATATATAATAAAACTCATAAAATTTTCATTTCAATTTTTTTAAATGAATACAGCACAGTTTCTTATCGTGCATGGCAAATCCACAGCTCAGTTTTGTGCTTAGGGTAACTCTTTTCACATACCATATATAAGACAACCTCAATATTTCACCCTTATTGTCTTAATTTCTATTTAAATTCTAAATTTAAATTATCCACTCAGGTCAAACATTTTTTTTCTTGAATTGTTTTAATTCTATATTACCTAAACACAACATTAAGCTAAGAATAATTTTACAAATATCAGAATCACAGAATGGACGATGCTGGAAGGCAACTCTCAGGATCATCAAGTCCAATGCCCTGCTCAAGCAAGGTAACCTAGAACAGCTTTCTCAGGGCTGTGACCACACAGGTTTGCAGTATCTCCAAGAATGGAAACTGCAATATCTCTGGGAAAACCTTTTGCCATGTTCAGACAACCTCATAGTAACAGAAGTCTTACTTTATGGTCCAGAATATTTTTGTGTCTTTCAATGTTGTGCCCATTGCCTCCTGTACTTGGGCCCACTGGGAAGAGTCTAACTGCCTTCTTCACCCTCTCCATGAGGTGTTTATATACATTGATGGGATTCCTCCAAGCCTTCTCCTCTCCAGGCTGAATACTCCCAGCCTTCCTTCACAGAAGAGATCACAAGATCACAGAATCAAAGAATGCCAATGGGGTTGGAAGAATTCCAGTAATTCTGGAAATTATCTAGTCCAACTCACCTGCTGAAGCAGCTTTACCTAGAGCAGTGTCTTGGGTTATGGAACCCAAAATGTGTATTCTATTTCATTTGCTGAAAGCAGTTGGGAAGATGTTTTTCTTTATCTCTTGTAACTCTGGGAGGAGGGGTGTGGATGCCTTTTGATAATGGGCCAACTGTTAAAACCAGGTGAGGCGGTGTTTCTTATCTCTTTTCACAATGGGCCATTAAGACTCCCCAAAGTAGTATGTCCACATTCCATTGTGAGATGCTCCACCCAGTGGGGGGAGCCAACCATTCCTACCTGGATAAAACTGAGACGTAGGAACACAAGTTATCTAGCTTCACCCGATTCCTGGAGGAAGACGGGACCTCTTCTCCCCATTGCTGGACCTCTTCTCTACAGGATCATCTCTACTCCACCAGAACCACATCTGCCACTCCAGGAGGACTCACTTTTGGACTGCTTCCAACACCCTGACCAACAGGGTGTCAGGCTGTAGCTCTGACTCTATCAGGGTTCCCCAAAATTGTTGTTTGTTTGTTTGCTTGTTTGGTTGGGTGGTTTTGTTTTCTACTACATTTGTACTGTCAGTATTCCTAGTAAAGAACTGGTATTCCTATTCCCAAACCTTTGCCTGAAAGCCCTTAACTGCAAAATTATAATTTGGTGGGTTTACATTCTCCATTCTAAAGGAAACTCCAGCTTTGCCTGGCTGATACCTGTCTTTCCAAACCAAGACAAACAGGTTGCACAAAATCACGTCTGGCTGGGTGTTGAATATCAACAGTTTTCAGAGTAGAAGACTTCACAGGCTCCCAGTGCAGCCCGCTCCTAGAAAGAGTTCCAACCCCCTCCTCTAGACACCCTGCCTTCAGATACTGACATACATTGATGAGGGTCTCTCAGTTGTCTCTTCTCGAGGCTAAACCGGCCCAGGTCCCTCACCCTTTCCTCATAACAGAGATGCTCCTCTCTCCTGATCATATTCATAGCCCTTTACTGGACCCTCTCTGGCAGTTCCTTGTCTCTTGTACTGGGAAGTCCAGAGCTGGACTTCCGTTGAGGCCCTACCACTGCTGAGAAGAGGTGGAAGATCATCTCCTTCAACCTCCCCGCAATGCTCTGCATAATGCAGGTCAGAACACCATTGGCTGAAGGGCATGTTGCTGGCTCATGCTCAGTCTCTTGTCCACCAAAATCCCCAGGGTCTTCTCTGCAGAGCTTCTTTCCAGAATGTCACATCCAGGTCCATACTGGTACACGGTGTTGGTAATGCTTTCCCAGAGGAATAACTCCTCATTTTCTGTGGTTGGACTCCATGAGGTTCCTTTGATCCAATTGTCCAGTCTGTACAGGTCCATCTGACAGACCTAATGTATCTGATGTATCACCCAGCTCTCCCAGCTTTGTATCAACTGCAAGCACAAGCAAAGAATTAACCTAACAAAGATCAAACAGGACCAACAGGATTTTGAGAAAATGAATACAAAGTAACAAGGCAAGGAAGACCCTCCCTTGAATAATCCTAGCTGTCTGCCACAGAATGGAGAGAAGTATTGTACCTCTTACAGCCTTTATCTTGTCCAGGGCAAATGAAAAGGTTGCTCTGGTACAAAACCGCCCACCTCATAAAGCCTTATTATCCTGGCAATCTCAACTCAGCCTCCCCACATTCTTTCTTAGTTTTGAAATACAAGGATATCATTGTTCTCTCACAAATGTACTCAAGGCCCTCTATGAGTCTATTGCTTTCTGTGACACTGTACTCAGCTTCTTCATTAAAGATCCCTTTAACCATCCTTCAGAAAAAAAAAAAAATTAGAGTTCTAATTTTTAGAGCATGCTCAGTTGATTTTCTTCCTTTTGAACATGCTGTATTCCTTGAAATCTTTGTCAAAAAATAAAATTCAAACACCTTCCTGCCAAGTGGAACAGTATGTTCCACAACAGTGCATCATAATAGATTAATGATTTCTTTGTAGTTAGATGAGCAATAGGTCTGTTATTAAGACTCTGTTTTCCTCGTTGAGAGAGGATAATTTGACACAGAAATGAGGATAGGATGTATATGTTAGTGATTTGTTTCCCAGTCAGAATCATCTGATTCTAAAATGTCTGCAATAACACTGTCAATATTTAGAGCTTTTCTCTGTCCTCCTTTGTTTTTTGCCACAGGATATTTTGCCTTAAGGATAAATACTCAGTAAGTGTACCCAAAGCCTTAGGACCAGCAACACAGATGCTCAGCATATCCTTATAATTTTCAAGGGCAGCAAAATGAATACCCAATAAAAGCTGAGAGGAACCACAGGAACCTGTGGGACTGGACATTGCTGTGAAAGACATTTTTTTAGTAAGTAGAACTAGCTGAGAATGTTCTTTGACATGTGCTGCCAGCCAGCAGAAATATAATGAATGCTGAGGGTCTGGCTGACTTTGTAGCCCATGCAGAGAACAACTTCACTAAATTATTTTTTCTTAGCATCTGTCATACAGTGAAAAAAACTCTCTTCTATTGAAACATAGCAATATTCTATTGATAGCACTGGACAATTTCCTTAAAGAAGGAATTTGACCTGTTGCATTTTCTAACATTGCCGTTAGGCTGATGTTTTCAGTCCCTGTTACAGGATTTGAACGCTAGGTCTCCTTGCATCTCCAAGGCCCATGGAACAGCCTTTAGAAAATCTCACTTTAAGCACCAAAAAAGTTAAATTTCTCTGTATTTTATAATGTGGGGGTTTTTTCCCCATAGAAATCTGTTGCAATTTTATATAATTTTTTCAAAATAAAATGATTGAAGAATAATAATCATGAGTGAGATCCAAAAATAATGTGCCATATAATAATTGCATTTATAGTTGTAATTTTATAATCCTATCACTATTAAATCTTTTCTTATAGGTTTTGGATACCAATAATTTGTACATTTGGGTATATTAGCTATCACATTCTTTACTCACCTTAATTAAAAATGAGAAGAAGTAATTTACATTATTGACAGAATCTCCAAAACCCCTTTTTCTTTTTGTAGAAAGCACATTTCCTTTAGCAAGTATGCTGAAGTCAGTGAGGTCTGATTGTTTAGGACTTGAGGGAGGGACAAGTATCAAACCTATTTTTTTATTGGTTTGTTCCTCTTTCGGAAGGACAATCTCAGTCTCTTCAATTGTTCAATACCAAGAAGAGCCTTCACAATAATACTGCCCTTGCCTGTGCTGACAAGAATGCCTCACCAAGTATCACACTATTTTAATCACATAACCTTTACCATGTTGCTTAACACCACATGTTAAAGTCTGCCAGAAGCACAGGCAGTAGATGAAAATCAAGCCCATAGAAAGAGGTAAATTGAAGCTTACACAACATGCAAATTCCATTTAAACCGCAACACAGTAAAAAAATTGTGTATGGGTGGATGGGATTACTCTACACACCTCTCTATTTACTTAGTTCCTCTTTCTTCTGTTATTTGTGGAAAACATTGTACTACAACAATTTTTCTTTCCGTATTTATTTGGAGGTAACAAATCTCTCAAGCCTTTTAATGACAAATAGATTCACCAAATTACTGATATTTTCTTTTAGCAACACTAGCCACCTTACACCAGCACTTCCTACTAAATTTTACCTAAGACACTTCCTTAAACCCAGTCACTCATCTTTCTCCCACAGAACAGCAAGGCCTGCTTCTTATTTTGTGTCTTTTCCTCATAAGTCATGAGAGCTCTCAACATTCCCTGTAAGCAGATGTGATACTTTCTGGCCACAATTTAGCATTTTAGTAACAGTGCAGAAATGATGTCTTAGCAAGTTGTCACACCATCTTTATTGCCTTCATCTGCTAAAAGTAAAGTAAGAGGTTTTGAAGCCTGTCCCTTGGAAATGAACATATAGATTCATTCCTGCTTCATCACACTGGCTGTTAAAGGCTGTCAGCAATTTGCAGTGATTAATTGGGAAATGATTGTAGACTCAGAACACTGAGGTTAAAGAATTTGAAGATGACATATGAAAGTGCAGCTAAGTAATTATGCCCACAAATTTGGTGTTTAATATGAAAGGCACACATGAGAGATTCTAATGCATGCAGTTACGAGATTAAGAAAGGACCACTTGCTCTTACCTGCCCCTTTTAAGTGTCTTTTAGTCTTTTCTGCTGTTGGATCACAAGCCTCTGTTTGTTCCTTCCATGAAACAAACTTGACCCATTTGTATCCTTTATTTCAGATTGTTTTTCCCTGGTAATGTATTCCATATGTTTATTGCTAAGTACACACAAAAGTCCGTATTGTGATCCCCTCCATAGAGCATGTAACACCAGTAAGTATTGAAAATAGTGAATTACATAACTGAATTCCCCTGTGAAAAATTAGCATGCCAAGATGATGCATGTTAGACAATGCAGTTAACCCTCCCAAAGTGGTACAGTAAGTAATGGTTTCAAATAAAGAGTGTCATTTTCTTTTCCCTTTAGGATAAGGCTATTTTTCAGATCTCACAGACTCTTCTTAATAACTGTAATAAAAAGCATCCAATATGCTAGGGTTCAAATGTATTACATATAGATGTTTTTATAGCTGGATTTGATTGCCTGTTTATGCTTCCCTGCAGTCTGCATTCAAAGTTCAGATACTCTGTTTTGTTTTGAGTGCTTCCTATAGGGAAGGACATTGCAAACAGGGGTAGCTGTAATCCTCACAGACAGTGCTAATGTCTGCTTTAGGGGAGAGCAGAGTTCCTCAGACATCCTGTCAGCACAACTGGTTTCACCCCACTCAACTTCCCTTCTTTCCATTGTGTGTTTCTGGATGTATTTAATCCCTTTTTTCCTCTAAGAATGTACTTCAACCCATAACTAATCATAAGGGCTTTTTAGAATACAATTTATTTATGCCAAATGTAAGGGAAATTTAACCAAAACCAGTTAAAAAAAAAAAGAAGAATTTAGAAATAGAAGCTAAAATTCTAGATGATATTTTAACTGTAAAACATTTCTATGATTTAAGAAAAAACATTTAAAGAAAATTACAAAGTAAGAGAAAAGAGAAAATAAGGTCTGGAAAATGATGTTTTGAAACCAGAAGAGAAAGATGAAGAAGTGAAAAAGTTGATTACTAATAAGGAAAGGAAAAGAGGAAGAAGAGGAAGACAGTGTGCACAAAAAGGAAAATGAAAAAAAGGAAAGAAATTAATATCAATTTAGAAAAGAAAAATAAAAGGTGTAAAAGTATGGCAAGAGCAGGGTAAATTAGATTACCATCCTAGTGGTAATTAGTTTAATACCTCTAGGTCCTATGGGAGGGCTTTAGGAGCAGTGGTTTGCTGACTTTCTGCTCTTGCCCCAGCCAGAAGGAGAGGGGGCCCAGGCTTGGTGTTGCACAAGAGCCACAGACTGGGCAGCTGAGGAACCACCACACCACCCCATCCCTCTGTATGCTGCCCATCACAAGAAACTGATGGATATGGATATTCACTGCTGATGTGAGGGTCCCTGAAAAGAGCCTGTGACATGGCTTTTGTGTAGAAATCACCACCCAACATGGAGAGAAGGTTTCAGTGTGTCTTGGTTTAGAAAGACAGGTATCTGCCAGGGAAACTGGGGTTCCCCTAGAATGGAGAATGCCAACCCCTCATACCCCGACAAATTATAATTTTGCAATCAAGGGCTCTCAGGCAAAGATGTTGGGGATAGGAATAACAGTTCTTTACTAGGAAATATTAACAATACAAATGTGATAGGAAACAAAACCACCCAACCAAACAAACAAATAAACAAATAAACAACAATTTTGGAAAAAACCCTGACAGAGTCAGAGCCAAAACCTGACCCTGTGATTCAGGATGTTGAAAGCAGTCCAAAAGTACAGTCCTTCTGGAGTGGCAGACGTGATTCTGTTGGAGCAGAGATGATTCTGTGAAAAAGCAGGTCCAGGGGTGGTGAGGAGGGGGGTCCGGGAATGGTGAGATGGAATTTGGTGAGACAAAATCCGGTCTTCCTCCCAACAGAAATCGGGTGAAAGACTGGCTGCTCTCCTGTCTGTGCGTCTCCGTTTTAATCCAGACAAAACTGCCTGCTCACCTCCCCCCACCCCCCACCGCCAGGGCATAAGATGTATAGAAATGCAGATGCACCACACAGGCTGGGGAAGGTGACAATGGCCTATCAAGATGGGACATCAGGCCCCCAAACAAATGGAAATAGAATACACAAAACCCGGCTTCACAACCCAGGACATTATCCACCCCTTATTCTATTATCATCTGCATCATGCCTAAATTAATAAACTCCACTACACAGAATGAACCCTCACACTCAGTTCTCACTTAGGATTAGGTTTTCCTGTGGTACACAACTGGTTTTCCCATCTTTCTGCATTACCCACCAAGTGTTACCAGGTCCTTGAGCAAAAACAATCCCACGGGTGGGTTCACCTTTGCCCAAGGTGGGGTTTACCCAAACAGTCTTTCCTAAGATACCTCTCATATGTACCACAGGGACTTTGTCTCCATCCACTGTGTGCAAAGGGGTAGACTGGGCAGGACCAGCTCGATTAATAGAGCCTCAGGTGTTGACCATCCAGGTGGCCTTTGCTAAATTCACTTCCCAATTTTTGAAGGTCCCCCGCCAAGTGCCTTCAGGGTGGTCTTAAGTAGTCCATTGCACCGTTCAACTTTCCCGGCAGCTGGTGCATGATAAGGGATGTGATATATCCATTCAATGCCGTGTTCCTTAGCCCAGGTGTTTATGAGGCTGTTCTTGAAATGAGTCCCGTTGTCTGACTCGATTCTCTCAGGGGTGCCATGTCTCCACAGGACTTGTTTTTCCAGGCCCAGGATGGTGTTCCGGGCGGTGGCATGAGGCACAGGATAGGTCTCCAGCCACCCAGTGGTGGCTTCCACCATGGTCAGCACGTAGCGCTTACCTTGGTGGGTTTGGGGCAGTGTGATGTAATCAATCTGCCAGGCCTCCCCATACTTATACTTGGACCACCGTCCACCGTACCAGAGGGGCTTCACCCGCTTGGCCTGCTTGATGGTAGCACACGTCTCACAGTCGTGGATAACCTGAGAAATACTATCCATGGTTAAATCCACCCCTCGGTCCCGTGCCCACTTATAGGTGGCATCTCTGCCCTGATGACCTGAAGCATCATGGGCCCACCGAGCTAGAACAACTCTCCCTTGTGTTGCCAATCCAAGTCTACCTTGGATACCTTTATCCTCGCAGCTTGATCTACTTGCTCGTTGTTCCGGTGCTCCTCATTCAGACCACGGTAATCCACTGTCAGTCTCCATTCCCCACTGGGCTTACGCACAGGCCAGATGGGGCTGTTGAAAGGTGAATGAGCCTTGCTGACCACCCCTTGGCTCTCCAGTTTACGAATCATCTCATGGATCGGGGTCACAGAGTCTCTGTCGGTGCGGTATTGCCGACGGTGTACTGTTGCTGTGGCAATTGGTACTTGTTGTTCTTCAACTCTTAGCAGTCCCACAGCAGAAGGGTCATCTGAGAGACCAGGCAAGGTATTCAGTTGTTTGATCTCTTCCGTCTCTACAGCAGCTACTCCAAAAGCCCAACAATATCCTTTTGGGTCTCTGAAATATCCATTTCTGAGATAGTCTATGCCGAGGATGCACGGGGCCTCTGGGCCAGTCACAATGGGGTGTTTCTGCCACCCATTCCCAGTTAAACTCACTTCGGCTTCCACTACAGTCAGCTGCTGGGACCCTCCTGTCACCCCAGAAATAGAAATGGGTTCTGTTCCTACATACCCTGATGGCATCAGGGTACATTGGGCACCAGTGTCAACCAAAGCCGTGTATTTTTGTGGGTCGGATGTGCCAGGCCATCAGATCCACACAGTCCAATAGATCCGATTATCCCTTTCCTCTACCTGGCTAGAGGCAGGGCCCCTCTAGCACTGGTTATTCCCTCCCTGAGCATACATTCTAGAGGTTCCCTCAAGGGGATTCAACACAGCATTGGCAGCTTGGTTATAGGAGGCTGAGACTACTTTCATTTTTGTAGAACTCCCTTGGCGAGTGTTCCTCTCCTTGAGCTCACGCACCCGTGCTGCCAGGACAGAAGTGGGTTTCCCATCCCACATTCCCATGTCTTCCCCATGGTCACGCAGATAAAACCACAGGTCAGCTCTTGGGGTGTACCCTCTCTCTCGAGCTGGGGGTCGTTGGGCTCTAACTCTGGGGCCTGTGACTCGCACTGGTGCCACACTGGAACTGTTTGTCCTCATCTCCTCCCTCACCCCCCTTATCTCTTCTTTGAGTTCTTTAACCACGGCAGAGATATGAGCCTGCATCGGGCCATTGATCATACTTTCATAATTCCTAAGCTTATTGGCAACAGACCCCACTGTCTCTCGATTGTCCTCAGCATTAATTGTTGCAATAAAGGTGGCGTACTGAGATGGTCCTAGATTTGCCAGATTCCACAACATCTGCCCTGTGCATTTAACCTTGTCAGGGTCATTATCATGCTGTCCACTCCTCCCAAAAAGTACCTCCAGCACCGCCACTTCCCTCAGCTGTTGGATCCCTTCCTCCAGAGTTTTCCAGCGCATTCTATGGTGGATAAACCTCTCTCTCACACTCATTAAAAGCCGCTCCCAAAGGGAAAGGGGTCCTGGCTCTCTTACAAATACCTGATTTATACCTGAGTCCTGGGTCAAGGGTCCCAAATTCCTTGCCTCACCACTATCAAGTTGCACACCAGTACCCATGAGGTCCCAAACCCGAAGTAGCCAGGCTGTGTAAGCCTCACGTCCCCGCCGTACAATATCTTTTTGCAGGTTACGGAGACTTTCATATGACAGGGACTCGGTGATGATCTGAACATGTGATTCCCCTGCAGATTGTGAGGGCCCTCCTTTCTTATCCTTATTATCTGGGTTTGCTGTTTTCACCTTAGATTTCTTTGTTTCCACAGGGGCAACTGCTGCTGGCTGTGACTGCCCCTGTGGTTCAGCTGGGACCTGGGCAGTTGTAATCTCTGTGGGTTTCATTGCTGCACCATCAGACTCTCTTTTGTCAGGGCAGGGGGAGGATTTCCCACTAGCTGGGGAAATGTACTCCCTCAGCATCTGGCCCATCTTCTCCTGCATCTCCTTCGTCAGAGCGCCCACCCAAACCGGGTGGTTTATCTCTGAGGCAGGCTGTGGGGCAGGAGCGGGCTCTTGGGCAGCATCCTTATTCTCTGGGGTACTTATTAAGGTGCTTACCCAGGCCAATCTCCCCTTATCTCTGAATGCCAAACAGAACAGGCATACCAGCAACACCAGCCACTGTATGATATCATTAGCACTCAGAGATTTCAACCCTTCAAAAACTGGTGGGGTGGACCCAAAAAGCTGTGTGAAGGGCTGGGAGAAAATTTCCCCCAGTGCCATTTCCTCACAATAGGTACCATTGTTAAAGTAACCCCAGAAGCACAGAGTTAGCGTATGATAGCTATGAATCCATGTGCTTGCTTTCCAGAGGAAGTTAAAAATCCATGAATTTCTCACCTTATTAATCCACAAAATGAACTGGATGCCAGCCACAGTAGCCTTAGTCATAGGACCCATATTTACATAAGGAGTAGCAAATGGCAGAAATACAGCCACCACCACGTGCCACCCAAACCAGGGAAAGCTAGACCACATTATTCTGGCCAGTGGGCTTTTATCTAATACCCAAGAACTGTTATTCCTCTCTCTCAATGCCCTCGTGCCCCACACTTGGGCGCCAAAATCTGTCTTGGTTTGGAAAGACAGGTATCTGCCAGGGAATCTGGGGTTCCCCTAGAATGGAGAATGCCAACCCCTCATACCCCGACGAATTATAATTTTGCAATCAAGGGCTCTCAGGCAAAGATGTTGGGGATAGGAATAACAGTTCTTTACTAGGAAATATTAACAATACAAATGTGATAGGAAACAAAACCACCCAACCAAACAAACAAATAAACAAATAAACAACAATTTTGGAAAAAACCCTGACAGAGTCAGAGCCAAAACCTGACCCTGTGATTCAGGATGTTGAAAGCAGTCCAAAAGTACAGTCCTTCTGGAGTGGCAGACGTGATTCTGTTGGAGCAGAGATGATTCTGTGAAAAAGCAGGTCCAGGGGTGGTGAGGAGGGGGGTCCGGGAATGGTGAGATGGAATCTGGTGAGACAAAATCCGGTCTTCCTCCCAACAGAAATCGGGTGAAAGACTGGCTGCTCTCCTGTCTGTGCGTCTCCGTTTTAATCCAGACAAAACTGCCTGCTCACCTCCCCCCACCCCCCAGCGCCAGGGCATGAGATGTATAGAAATGCAGATGCACCACACAGGCTGGGGAAGGTGACAATGGCCTATCAAGATGGGACATCAGGCCCCCAAACAAATGGAAATAGAATACACAAAACCCGGCTTCACAACCCAGGACACAGTGTATTTCTCCTGTGCTCTGGTCTGTCTATTCTCTGTAAAGCAAGGAGAGCAATGTGACCCCTGTGGCAATTTATCTCTGGGGAAAGGCCAGAGCTGTGTAGCACTTATGTATTAATTTAAGATATACAGGGTCTCTAGGTCTACTGCTGACCCCCATATGTTTAGATTAATTTAATTCATACCAAATATATAAGCATATCTTTAATCTCACTTAATTCTGCAGTGAGGACACTGAATCCAAGTTCAGACCCTGTGGATCAGCGAGCAGATGGACTTACTTACTTTACTATGGCAGTCATTCTAAATATCCGCATTTGCCGAGGTCTCTCATTTCACTAAAATATTCAGATTTTATTTGGAAGCAATCTGATGAGTCCTTCCTTATTAGAAAATCTCATTTTCTTCCCCCTAGATGGAAGCAGTTGTTTCCTTACTAAGACAATAAAAACTCAATTTTTGCTTTAACAGCATAAGTACTCTATATAAACTTCAGCTTTTTCACCACTCTCTTAGTAAAGCTAAAACATCTTGCAGAATGAAAGGGAAAACTTACTAGGGGTTTATTTTCCCTCCAGAGAAAAAGGTGCTTCATTCTATGGGATTTGCATCTTTCTGAATGCTAAACATTTTAACAATGCAAACAACACTATCACCACGTTCACTAAATAGTCTGATGCTGGAGTTTTATCAATAACACACCAGGGAAAGACAAAAAGATTTTCTTTACATTTTTCATTCTGAAAATGTTCCAAAAGATAAGTTCACACCAAAGAAAGTCACTATTTGTGCACTTCTTGGTAATTTAGACAGCCATAAAAAGTTTGGGCTTCCTTAGACGGTGATTTGACATTATGTAAAGAAGGAGTATTCTCATGCTAATTTACAAACCTAAGCTACTCACAAAAGAAAGCTCCCTGAATAGTGCAAAAGTTGAGTTGCTAGTAGATTGAAGCAGGAAAGGACAAAAGCTGGTTTAAAACTAGTTTTACTATTCCAAGATTTTATGAGTCTTTGTCTTGATTTTTACCTTCTGTATAAGTAAAAATATTTATTTGAGACTAAAACATTTTAAATGTCAGATTATGCAAGAAGGCACCTTGTGGTAATCATAACAATCAAGTATAAATATTTGGAGAAATAATAATTACTTGAGTCATGGAACAGCTTGAAACCAACTTTCATTGTGTAAGGTCTCATTTAATATGATAGCTGTTTTTTAAGTGCATTTGTGAGTCATGTTTTGCCTTAATGGAAAAAAGATATTTTTTATTGAGGGGTCTAGAAATAATCATAAAGTCTTGTAACGGTAAATCAGAAAATTAAAGAAAGGTTTTAAGGTACAAATTGGTTTTAATTTAAGAATCCACTCCCACATGCTGCTCATTACCATAATATTTTTTGTTATTTGGATTACAGTACAGAAGTTCCATCAGATGAAAGATAAAATGCATTTATCTTGATACAGTGGAGAAAAAATATTTTATTTTTTAATTAATAAAATGATAATGCTATCAAGTTGTAGAAAAAACTATGGGAAGATAAGGCAAATTGGATTAAGGTTCATCCTCACAATAATTAACTCTATGTGCCAGAGCAACAAAAAACCTCTGCATCATTTTCTTCCCACTTAAGGTCTAATCTCATGGCTTTAATGGTTATTTGTGTTTTACAGACTCTGTTGCCCCTCTGTACATGGTAAGCTTCAAACCTTGGTAATAACTGGGGAAATAAAGGATTCCTAATACAGGGCCAGATCAACTTTATAATCATGATGTGTGAAAAAATTCCAATGCACTTTAATAAGCCCTGGATCAGGTCTATATTAAAGAACTCAGTATGATCAGGCCCCAGTCTTACTCACTGACTTTACTGCAGTTCATGATTTTATGAATTATGAACTCATGATTCATAAAGGAATTTTTGAAATGCAAATAGTTGCACTTCAAAATAAGACAAAATATTACATTTTATTGTAGTACTTTCCCCTTACCTTCTCTCACATAGAGTAATTGAATCATTAAGCTTCCAAGATCATCAAATTCAACACCACCATGTCAACTAAACCATGGCACTAAGTGCCATATCCTGTTGCTTCCTGAACACCTCTAAGGATGGTGACCACCACTTCTCTGGGAAGCTCATTCCCATTCTCTGGGAAGCTCTGGGAAGCTTGACCATGCTTCCAGAGAAGCAATTCTTCCTGATGTCCAACTTTAACCTCCCCTGGAGCAGCTTGAGGCTGTTTCCTGTTGTCCTGATGCTGATTGCTTGGGAGGAAAGGCCAACACCCACCTGCCTACAACCTCCTTTCTGGTGTTTGTGCAAAGTGATGAAGTCTCTGAGCTTCCTTTTCTCCAGGCTAAACAACCCCACTTTCCTCAGTCACTCTGTTATATGTTTTATCTGAAATAAATGTGATTGTGATTGATATACATTCAATGGCTACTAGGTCCAGCAAGAGTGACTTCATGATCAAGTTGTCAAATTATAATATGGACCCAACATATTTCCCACTGAAATAAGTGACAAGACTATATCTTACCAAAATGAGAGCAGGTTCTTAACCTGTATCTTTCACAAAGGAAATATCTTTAAAAATAACAGAGAAAAACGTACCTTAGCTTTTAAAGCACAGTTTATGGTTACTTTCCATTATGTGCAGTTTTTGAAGTTTGAAAGCTGACAATAGTAACTGCTATACAGATGGCACATCTGATTCCTGCTATAACTGTTTTTCAGACAAAAAGAGATGCTTTTAAACAAAGAATACAGAGGATAAGAGATGGCACCTATAAATTGTATACAACACATGGTGCATACATACACAGTCAAATCCAGCTCATCCACTACTTCAGTAGTGACACTGAAGTTAATAGCATTAATCATGTAAAGAGGAGAGCAGTTTCATGCTGTACATAAACAGGCATAAAAGCTTATAAGTGATTTGACATTTATCCTTGGCAGGGAGGATGAGGGAAGGAAGGATATCTCTTATCAGAACAGGGCAAGCTTTAATTCCTGAAGAGAAACACTATGGAATCCACCAAAAACTTAATTTTTCTGGGCCTAATTATCACTGGAGTTGTGGTAAATCATAATCAGTAATGTTGGAAAACACTGAATTTGATAAACTCCGTGTCCCTCTGCAGTACTCTTCATTCAACTTAGGGCCAAAGCCAAAAATATCCAAGATGGTGAGAGGTATCATGAATGCTAAGAGAACTCTTCCTGATCCCACTCCAAAACCTTTGGATCCAATGTACTGTAAAGTAATGATAACTCTTGAACATATCTATCCAAGTTATTAAAAGTAACACTAAGAAACTGTCAAACACTTAAAAACAGGACTCATTTTCTCCTTGCTCCGAGAAGAAAATTACTATATGCCCAGTATATATCTTGGAGTATTTTATATGTGAAAGGGTTGAGCATGTTGGTTTTGAGCAAAGATGATCTAAGCTTACATAGACTCCAACTCTAATTTATTTTCTGCATCAACATGAAGGAATTCTGTGTTACTATTTTATGGGGAAATTGCTAAAACAGGAAATTATTTTTTAACATAGGATTTATAATCTGTTTGCATATTTAGTGGGTCGCTCAGAGAATATTGTTTATATATATATATACAAATATATATACATATATATATATATAGACATGCACACACATGCTAAAGCTTTAGATCAGGTTAAAGAAATGCATAAATGAGAAACCTCTAAGTGAAATGTCTAGTTCATGGTTTCTCAGACTGCAGTATACATGAACTTTTGATGAACAGTTATTTGCCCTCTCCTGCTCCTGTACACAGATGTGAGGGGCTGCTGCTGTCACCACTTCTACACCATGGAGTCTGCAGAGTCGTGACCTAAATTATGCACCATATTTGATTCATGCAAACCCAGAAATTTCTCTTAACCAGTCCAGTGTTTGTGGCATCCCCACATTTATGCTAGCCCAAACATCTTCAGTAGACTTTTAAAAAACAAATAAGAAAATAAAAACATGAAGCAAGTTTGCATAGTTTTTTTCTGGAGTTTTTTGGAAGGTGAAATCTTGGCTGTATTCTGCCAACAACAAAACTCATAGAGGTTTTTAATGATGCCAGAACACAAGTATATAAGGAGTATTCCTATTTGTACAGAGAGGGGGAGTGTTCAAAGGAAAGCCTGAGTAGCTGAGTGCCAAAATAAAACTTAGAAGATACTTGAAAGATATTTTTGCTCACAGGCTAAAAACCCCAGAACAGTCAACTAAAGGAAAGAACAAACAGGCTATCCATGGGCAAAATTAACTGAGACCTGTGACATTTGAATCTAGATGAGAGCTAAACTCACTCTGCACTTTCCATTAATAACCTCTGCTTCTTTGAGCTTACAGAAAAAGAAAACAAGACAGCATACACTGGTAAGACAAAAATATGATTTACTGTTATAAATAGACCTTACTGCCAGTATCATTTTTTCCCACTGAAGTAAAGATTCTCATTTCCTCACTAATTTTGGCAATACTAGGCAAATATCTAGCATCAATACCTAGGTAGGCATCCACTGTTTCTTTTCTAAGTACCATGGAAGAAGAGAATATCACAATTTAAGCGTCCAAACCCAGAGCACCGTCACTGGGGAAGAGGTCTGGAAGTTGATAGAGAGCTGGCACCAGCACACTAAGCCAGTCATGGGAATCTCTACATAGTCACTTGCACACTCTTTCTGCCCACAATCTTTCCACCCACACTCTTTCCAAACCCAGCAGAAAGAATGCCAGATCCAGTCTGAGAGACCTTTGGGCAACTGGATCCATGATTTTAATGCAAGTCCTGATTTATTGCCCTAATTCTACCTGAGTTTCTTACATAACTACATGGTTGTGGGATGCAAACTGGCTCATCCCTTTCTGGTTTACAAAAAACAGCAGATGAAAGTCAAACATAGCTGAATACCTAAATACGCCCAGAGTGCATTTTCAGGATCCTTTCCATGGCATTTTTTTTTTTCTGGAAAATGATCATTCTTTTGAAGAAGTGCTGAACTAGCAAAAAAATAATAGCTGCAGGCTGGCAAGCTACAAGGCCACAGCAGCACAACCATCCAACCAGTTAAGCTGTTTTCCTACAAGAATGCAGTATGGATTTGGTGGGATAGGGTAAATGCATGACTAGGAATAAAACGTATTTTGGCTATTAGAGGTTTCTTCTGTTAAGAAAGTATGTATTGACTGTTTGACAGAGAAGCTACATGGGACAGTTTTTTCTCAAAGACACCAATTGCCATTTTTGCTGTTGTAATCATTATGATTTAATAGAAACTGTCAAACTGCTCAGCAAGACACAAAACCCATATGGAACATACACTTTGCCCTAAAAACCTTGAAATCTAAATGAGACAAGCAATGCTGTCCAGACACATAAAGTACTAGATCCCCCACAGAAAGACATTAAGGTCCAACATTACAGTGCCTTTTGTTTGTTTGTATTTAAAACAGCATTTTGGTGGTTGATTAGCACTGTAGAGCAGTTATTCTATCACTTATATGATTTGTATACTCAGTATACATTGAAGGTTTAAACTGCTTCTGAAAGAAAAGTATGTGTAGTAAGCAACAAAATACCTCATTCATTTTAATTGTATGACCACAGCAAGGTTTTATTTCCTAACTTTCAGCCTTCACATCTATACTGGTTTTAAGCTATGTTTTACAAGTACAGAAAGCACAAACACTAAAAGGGAAAATAAAATCTGAACAAGTGTACAGAAAAAGTATAATTTTCCACTTATTGGGTTGGGTTTTTTTTAAAATCTTTCCCCACACACACTATATTTGAAATTAATTTGGTTTGGGTTGGTTTTTTTTTTAGGTGATTATAGACCAAAATAAAGATCTATACATTTTTAATAATGTCTGCATAATCTTCACAGAATATCCAGAAAGTATGTAATTTAATCAACACACTGAACATTAACTACCAGGAGAAATCAAGCCTGTGCAATCTTTATACATGCAATTTCAGTTAATGCAAACATAGCAAGAGCTATGGGCTAAGCATGTGTAACTGTAAGAGTAAATCTCAAGGACGCTAAACTCGCTTACATGATAAGGCAAGCTTGAGGTTTGCTTTGATCCATAAGAGATGAGTTGTAAAAAGCACTTCTGTTCACTTCTGTTCCTCTGCTCAGGAATGAAGAATTCCTTTTGCTGCATTATGCATAACATCATTACAGACAAGGTACAAGTCAAGAGCAAGTGGTTCAGATATCCTACCAGCATACTAAAATAGCAGTGGGACTATAAAATTATTTAGGTACTATATTACACAGCTCTTCTTTAAATACCACTTACGCCAGGAATCTTTCTTTTTAAGTGTTCTAAATGTAAAGTTTCTGGTATCTGTTCCCTGGGGGCAACTTCAACTAGAATAGGCAGGTTGGTACAGCAGATGACTATCTGCTCCTTACAAACTACGTCTGATGTACTCTGTAGTGATAAAAAGCTCCTTATCAGCTTGGATTCCAACCTAAAGGCAACTGCCATCCAGATCTTACAGTGAAAGATAATGTGGTGTAATTAAAGCTCAAGGCCTACAGATACAGCACGCCAAACATCACTTGCTTTAGTCAGGACTGGAAATTTTGGCTGTAAATTTACTGTTAAGATTTTTGCAATCTAAGAAGAAATCCTGTTTAGGCCTTTCCCTTTCCTTTTAACATTCACATCCTCTCTCTCTCTCTCTCTTCCGCTCCCTGCCCCCCCCCCCCCCCCCCCTTTTCTCTTCTCATATACACTAGCAAGACACGTTTAAAACACTTCATGAACATGGTCTATATATAACAGCTGTGGTTTTTGCATCCACTTGCAAACTTTCTCAAATTTATTCTAGGCACTTGAAGAATGACAGTTCAAACATTCAGGAGAGATTTACTCAATTTTAGCAATAAAATTTAAAATCCAATTTCCTCTTAGCATGCCAAAGCCTCACACAATTTTTATGTGCAATTGAACTGGGTGAACTGGTAAATTAAACTGTGATTGGGAATGTTCTCAAACACTGGGACGCAGTTGCCTCTGGGTGTATGTGTGGTAGCATTTTAGTTCAGATCAGGATGCACTACTAAAGCAAATCTCCCAGTAGTTCCCACTTCCTGCACTTTGGTTCACATCATGTTTGGAATGTGCAAAATGAATTCCTTTCAGATAAAAATAAACCTGGAGCAGTCTCAGTCTCAGAGGGTATCTAATGCACTTTGACTGCTAATGGGCCTTCTGTCTGCAGAAGTAAGCTAGAGCTAGGCAACAGTAAAACTCTGAAATACAAAGACTTTGAATGCCAGTGTGGATGTGATCCTCAGCACCAGATGTTTTCTGCCATAGATTGGTTCTTATTGGGCCTTTTCTTAATATAGGCATTCCCTAAATTGTCAAACCATTTCCTAGCACACTTTTGGCACACATGCCATCCAGCACGCATACAAAAATTTCCCAAATCAGCTTGGGAGTATAAATATTCCCAGGACCATTTTCAAATGGCACTTTTTCATGCAGTCATCTCATTTCAGAGAATGATGGAATTTATTAGAAGGAACATGGCTTGTTTTCTAGTCCAGCAGCAGAGCCTGGGAACATTTTTGGGCACTTCTAATTTCTTGGTACTGTGGTCCCCCACTACAGTGCAATTTTTAGTTTCTCATGCAGACACCAGGGTGGACACTTTCCACCTCCTTCCTTCGGTCTTTCAGGCAAGGGTAAGGACGGCTGCTGCAATAAAGAAAAAAGGAGCCATGTGTAGAGCACCTCATGTCATATTCAGCTATTTTTTCAGTGTTTCTATTATTCTATCTCAAATCCACACTCTCTGACAACCTTATAGCTGTTAAGTCACTCTGTTAGTTGCTGTGACAGAGGTCAGTTCAGTCCATTCAAGTATTTTGGCTTCACCATACAGAATTATAGAATAAAAAACATAACCAATCATATTCAAGAACTCAGTGATTTTCAAATGGGATTTGGAGTTATCTGTGTCCTCTGAGTCCTGTATGTACTCACCATTCTGCCCACATATCAGAAACAATACTGAGTTTTTAATACACTGGCTTGCAAGACTAGCAAACTTCTACAAATTCTCAATGGTCCTGCCATGGTAATCAGAAGCTTCCCATTTGCATAAGCCTTCTTTGAAAAGTCTGAGCTAAAGGATGTTAACACCCAGTGGAAACCTCCCCAGCTAGTAAAACTCATCTAATATCCACATTTTAAAGTGCCTCCACACTGCCAAGGTCTGCTCTCACTGTGACTGTCCTGGTGTTATCATGTACCGTATCCCTCCCACAGACCCCCGTGCCCTATTTAGCACTTCCTCAGCCTTTTGCCCAAAAGTGCGATGCCTTCCCCATCTCACCCTTGCCACAGAGCCCTACATCTACCACGACAGCTTGCTGCCACCCACCCTGCCATCTCTACAGTAGCATGCTCCCCAGGCCTTTGGCTGAGTACCTCAGATGTGATGATTTCAAGGTGGCACTCCAGACCCCCTTGTTTTGACAGACATTTGAGATGGACAGAAAGAAGAATGGTCTAGAGAGCTGAAATATATACTACATATCATGAGTCCTTGAGATCATTATTTAGTTTTGTACCTTTAAATAAATATCAGAGTTCCTGGAAGCATGGGATGGGATTTGGTATGCTTTTTGATTCACATAAATAAAGTTTGTCAGCTTGACGTAGGGCGACACTTTCAGCAATGCCTGAGGGACTTGGGACCACACGTCCCATTGACTTAATTAACAAAGCACATTAAGAAAATAATGATGGTGCTCACTTCCAAATATTTAAGCTCAGGTTGAAACATAGCTGGTTTTAATTTTGTTATATAGCTGACATTTGTTCATCCTGTGAAAGATAATGTCAGCATTTAACTATCTGATAGCTGTTTTTATAACTCTCCTAATAAATTATCTAGTTTGTTGGTTTTTTTCCCTTTATCTGTACTACCACAGTGACTGAGAGTAGATTGTCATAAAGTCAGTTTATTTTTTTTAGAAACAATTGATTTAATAGCAGTACTTATTTTATGATTAGTAATAATTTTTGCTGTGTCCTGGCTGCTCCTTATCTTTATATTTTGATGCTGCTGTAGGAAATCCTTATGCATTTAGGCAAGGGGAACATATATATTTATACAGCCAGAAGATTCTGACACATGGGCAGGCCTTTTCTGTTCAGCTCCTAACCATTCATGAAGGAATTCATTAAATTTCAAAAGAGAATAGGAAAACACACTGGCTTCTCCAGAGTAGCAAACAGTTACAAAAACTCTATTTCAAGACAGACATAAAAAGCAATCACAAAGAATAGTAAAAATCATACTCCAGATGATGGGAAACAATAGACTCCATATTGTGTATATATTCATTTCTGCATTTTATAGGCTGATGACAGTACAAGACATGAGGCTGGAATTTAATCTGGAAGTTGTCATACATTACTTCAAGGTCATTATTATCTATTTAATCTACTTAAATAGTGAAACACAATTCTGCAAAGCTATATAACCAATTAAGCAATGGAGGATAGTGAGACTGCCTCTCATGTTACTTATATGCTTAGGTAGAAACACAGACTTCCCTGGGATCCTCATATCATTATGGGACATTGCCAGATTCCTCCAGAGCACAATTTAGAGAGGAAGCCAAAAAAGTCCTATGTCAAGGTGCAAAACCTGGGAGCATTTTTCAGGAGGCCCAGATACATTCCTCATGGGGAGGAGAGAGGGTAGGGAAAAAAAAAAAAAAAAAAGAGGGAAGCTGTTCTCCCTCCCCTTCCTGTGAAGCACAGCCCAAGCTGCTTTGTACTGCCCCTTGATGAAGGCCCAGCCTTTGTGCTGCCTCTGCATGGAAGATCCTTCACAGAGGCCCAGGTTCAACTCTCACAGGAGAAACGTGGATTTATCTGAGAGATGCAAGGCTGGCAAAATGTGGCATCTCTCAGTGCATCTGTGTGGCCACACAGACCCTCTGCCTGCCTCCATGTGCCTTGGCCAAGCCCAGAGGAAGAACAAAGTTGCACCAAAACCAAGAGAAGACCCAAACTGTTAACTGCTGCCAGTGGGCCTGGGCCTGCTGCACATTACAGTTGTAGACCTGTGTTTTGTTTGCTGTGGTAGTCAAACTTAGGACATAAGCATGTCCTAGAAACATTTCCTAAACAGAAAGGATGTAATGTGTCCTGAGTTGTCCTACAGAACAGTGCCATGGGAAATTAGGAAGAAACTTTAGCTCACTACATGATGTAGAGAATATACAGCTATCTTGCATCTCCTCTTGAGAAACTGGATTTGCTTGCTCTGCCTTTCTCTTCTCAAAGTTCAATCATTCTCCTCAGTCAAAACTTGCTTAAATACACCTCAGTTTTATTCTCAATGCGGACTGCAGGATTGCAAAAGGGATGAAAGGAAGCCTTTGCTGCATCCAAACCTATCTGAAACTTAGCAGTTTCCATCTTCAGATTTGTGTCAGTGTCCTTGGGTTTACTTTCTAGGGGATTGTCTCTCATGAAACTCAGTTTGAACTCCAGGCTTCAATAAAACAAAATAGCTCCAAGTGTAGCACAGTAAGAAAAAAACCCTGAACCTTGAATTGTTATATATGTGACCATAAATCAGTCAATATTCACTCAAAATTAGCCATAAGTTTATTTGAAAGGTTCACAACTTTAGCTAATGTTTATGACAAACCTGGCAGAGTTTTCAGAATGTGTGGGTGCAGGTTTTATAAGCTTCCACACCTCAAGTCATCACCTGCACTCTGCACTCTGTACATACATTACAAAGCAAGACTTCGTTCTGGACTCTTTTACTGTAAGTCAAATACTCCAGCCCCTTGGATTTGAGTTACATCTTTGAAAAAATCATCCAGCTTAGAGCATTTATATGCTCTTCTTAAAAGAATGACTTGAATGTACTAAGAATTTCAAGCTTATTCGGTGGATCATAATTCTCAGAAATTCAAGCTTATTTGGTAGACCATAATTCTCAGGAGCAGAGTGCATATTCGGACTGCTTTTTTTTTAATATAAATATGCCAACTCCAGGAAAAGAAATAGAAAGTTTTAAAGCTGTAACCCGCATCACAGATTTAATTTGACTGCAAATACTGTTAAAGTACATTTTCTAAAAGCACGATGATTTCATTTAAGTCCTTACTTTAACTTTCATGTTCATTTTTCTTGAGAAAATTGTTTCATTTTCAGAGTGAACTTGCTTTTGCAGCTGCTTTTATGCCTGCAGCTTTGTGTAATCTGGAGTTCCACTTATTGAAGGCGGATGTTCTCTTGAGATTGGTCTCTCTCAGTTCTATACAACACCCACTTGACATTTGCTGAGGACAAGAAATAAAGCAAAGGATATAATATGGTTAAAAGTCAAAAGCTATAAATACTATCAGCCTTTGAAATATTCAGCATCTTAATATGGTTACGTACAAAGTTCAAGTAAAAAGCACTCAAGGTTCATTTCTCATGTTGTGCTTCTCAGTTTGTGCTCTGAACTAAAATAATATTCAGAGTTTGATTTGCTGATCATTTAATATATTTATGAATAGATATCAACACTGAAAAATGGAATCAGATTAATGCCTGTGCATTAGGACTTTCACAGCACTTGTAGCAGTTTCTCACATTGGCCAAAAAACTACTCTCATAAATCTTTTATTTTGCCTCACAAACTGAGATGGCTGTTAAACATTCACCAACACTCAGATCTACAAATGTAGTCAAATATCCATCTCTTAATTTCTGTGAAAATCAAAATCATTTAGACAACTTTAAATTTTAGGTACCTTAGTATCTTTCTGGATGCAAGCTCCCAGTTACTGAGTAAAGATAAGGAGAAAAATAGTGAGGTTGCTAGAGTCAAGCACAGAGAATGAACCAAGGCTGAGTGCAAGAAAGTCATGGAGCACTGACACAGGGATTGCATTATCACTGTTTGCATAACATGAGCATTCCCCTTGCACACATGAACAATATACAAAAAAGCATGTGAAAGGTGGTCAGCAGTGTCTATTTCATCCTGGTCCCAATTTGATACCAATTTACCCTGCACACACAGTGAAAGTGGCTAGACCACAGATGTTTAAAGGCAGAGCTACACAAGGCAAACAGCCAGGGAAATTCTTCTGGGCCCTAAGGGGAAAAAAAGATAGCACTCACCTAAATGAGGTGGAGTTGTAAGTCATCCAGCAGGTGGGCGTGGGGAGGGAGTGGCTCATGCCTCAACCTCTTCCTAAGAACCCAGATGTCTACTGCCAGCACACTGCAAAGGTATTTAGGTGCCTACTACCCCTTCTAAGAAATTCAGTTTTGGGTCTATAATGTATCTAAGGTACCTACCTGAACCTTTGGTGTCATGGGTGGCTTTCAAAATCTGCTGGGAAAAAGAAATACCTTTTGTCCCTATGTATTGTCAGAATCAGTTAATGAATTCTGGTACAATGTGGAAAATGGTGGGCATTATTTGAAGGGTAAATAGAAGCATCATATTCCTAGTGGTGTTCAGTAAATTGTGCAACTTTGCTGGGCTTGTGCCAGAGCTGAGCTCCAGAAGTTTATGAAGGAGCTCTGTTAGTTCTTGTAATGATAAATCAGGCTTAATGAAGGAAGCATTCTTGTTTCTGGCAGGTACATTCCAAAACTGGCTGCTGTGAAATGAAGTGCAGCTCTGTGCAGATTCACCCTTGATAGTATCTGAAAAAATACTTTTTTGTCAGCTACTGTACGTGTCTTTTCACTGGGTGACGGTCTCTCAAAGATTCCTGGAATGTCTGGTCATGAAGTGACAGACCAAGGCTATTTGATCCCTCCATTTTCCTATTTAAGGTTGTACGTGCCATTTTTAATACCAGCGATAAGATCATACTTTCGGTTAAGCCGTGACCATTGTACTCGAGAGTTAAGCATTTAACCACATAGTTTGTCTGGAGTGTTTGACAGCAACATTGCTCTTGAAAAGAGATTTCTGACAGAGATACTTTAGCCATCATTTTTTTTTATTATTAAACCAGGCAAGTGTCTCTCACTGGAAGCTGTGCTAGGGAAAAAAAAAAAAAATGGGAAATTAGGATGGAGCCGGTGAAAGGAAGTCCTCATCCAGTAGACAGCAGAGCAGTACAGACCACAACACTGAATCCCTGAGCAGCTGTTTTAGGAAGAATATTCCTGGGTTTACTAATAGTGACTCAGTTCCAGTTCCTGTAAATGTGGAGAGCCCTACTTCAATTAGTCTGTCACTGTTGTAAATTCAATAGCATGCTCACAGCAGGTCAAATTGACATAATGTTAAAACACAGGTCACTCTACTATGCTAAGACTCCCAGTGCTACTGACACTTGCTGAGATGACCTGGTGCTTGCATACCAGCAAGTGACACATTTTTAGAATAAGTCTCCAATATAAAGGGCTCTTGTAAGGGGAAAAAAAAGCTAATTAGTTACCTCAGCAGAGCAGTAGGAGGAATAGAATTCATTGTTTCTGTGAGACCACAAAAGTGCCTGTAAGGCTTTTTTTTGTTTGTTTTTAATATATCTATATTGAAGCAATTTTTTCCTCAGTCTGGGTATGTGCAGTCTAAACCTTTTTCTCCATACAGAAATTTTACTTTCCTGAGAGGCAGCATCACCTAGGGAGGGCTAAAGAACTGTAGAAAAGCTAAGTAATTTTCTATGTCCAGTTTTTCCACTTAAAGGCTTGACAGTGCCCCTTCTTATCAGACTTTGTTTATTTGTTTGCTTTTGATTTCAAAGAGTTTTTAACAGATTTGGACAGAAAAGTGAAAACAGCAAGGGACTGATAATTGCAATCTTTTGCAATCAAATTTATGACATTTATAAATATAGATGCATGGATTAAAATTCCTAGACAATGGAATATTGTTATTGGCCAGCATCCTAGGCTGCATACCTGGTATGCTGAGGTATAATCAAGCATTGGGTAGGGTTTTATGTGTGAAAGCAATGCTTGACTGGATTTAAATGGTTTTGATTGGAGCCGATATGATGCATAGTTGGACATAATGTTCATAATTGCCTATTTATCTTGGCAAACAACAAGGTGCTTGATGACTGCTTTCTGAAATGTTCACATCTATTTCTTTGTGAAGTGTGCCACAATTTAACGGTAATTCTAAACAAGTTTGTGTTGTAGTCCTCTGACTTTGAGGACATTCATTACAGCAGAATTACATATCTCCTATGTCCAAGTTGAATGTTGGTCTGGTTTGAATGGCAATTTCCACAACACACCTTTGCTCTTTCTATTGTACTTGTCTATTTTCTACACACGTCCTAATAACCATCACCAAAAAAAAGTGAAAACTTCAAGCAGTCTCACATATGTTTCTCAGGAAGACTATTTTACCTATTTTCAGTAGTATTTGACACAATCCAGAGGAGGTGTTTAGAGATAGGCATCACAGAACTATAATGGCTCTAGCCAGCTTGACACAAATGTGCACATACACACACATTTTGCTCTCCAAGGCAAAGGTTTGCCTCAGAAAGGCAAATGTACACTACCTTACTTGCAAAAAGTCTTTCCAAGTTTAACACATGAACATTTTCCAGACAGGAATTAGGAGAAGGACAGCCCTAGTCCTCTTCAAGCAAGGTTCCTACCATTGCCATGACCCTGTAGAAGTACTTACAGGCTCTTTACAAATGATGAGATTTCAGAAAGTCTTGCCTGTTCTGGTGTTTTTTAGGTTTCTTTCAGAATGATCTGAGGGCTCTATTGTGTTTATCCACATTTGCCTCCTGGGGTGTACCTCATGATGCTTTGAGAACATGATTCTTTAGTTACATAAATCTGACACCTGTAAGATAGTGAAATGACTGCAGTCAGGATAGGTACTCATTTTTTCCCTCCCAATCCTCTCAGATAGCAGCTCTCAGAAATATTTGTTTCATCTCTCTTTAATGTGCCCTTTATTTCACTTACATTGATGTCCTTAGTCCATGCTAGCCTGCTTTCTTGATCCCGTGCTTCAGCTTCTTCTCCTCCCACGACTGAAAAAAACAATTTAGAAATTGTCCCAACCAGTTTGATACAATTAACATTTTTTCCCTGAGTTTGGACAAATCAAAGGTGTTTCCAGAGAAACTGTTTCATAGATCTTTGAGTTGTCTTGTGCACATAGTAATCTCAGTCAATCTTTGGTAAAAAATAAAAGAGCCCCGTTAGACACATATGTCAGAAAGGCTTCAACACTGTAAGACACTGCTCATGTGCAAAGTCACTTGAGGAGAAAAGTTCTGTTCCAGATTTAGTGGGATCTTGACACTGAATAAACAGACATTACACATGTATTATGCCTCTCATAATAAATAGGCAGAAACTCAGCATCTCTTCCTATCTTCATGACTTAGAAGTTGCCACTTCCAAGGCAGTGTGTCACAGTGTGTCAGGAATTTTCTCATGTTGCTTACAAGAGAGGCTATGTGGAGAGCTGACATGTAAGACTGCCCCTTGAGCAGAAGTAAAAAAACATGCCCAGCTGGAAAATCATATCTCCTGTTCTTATGAGAGAGCATAAGGCAACCACCCAGTCCATTGTGTCCTTAATGAGACAATCAGTCTGAGCATCAGAGAAAGCAAAACATACCCCAAAAATAAGTCATTAAAGTCCTAGTGCTCTAATGTGAAGGTTTCCTGAAAACTCTACCCTAATGTAGAGGAAGAAAGCAGACTGTGAACTTACAGCATAAAAAGCCTCAGTCTAAAATGATGGAGGAGACACCATTAGGCTCCCAAAAAAGATGGCAGTCAAAAGCAGTATTTCCTTTGGCTGCTTTCCTTTGGCTGCTTGTGAAGAACCGGAAGGCGTGGCTGGCAGGGGTGCATGAGCCATAGACTGAATGTCCCTCTGTGTTTCCCAACAAACAAACTTGCTTCCACACAGCCCAAAATGAGAAGTTGACAGAAGGAAGTGTCTTTTTCATCTTCTTAATATTCCTCTTTTTAGGCCAACTGTAGGGAAAGAGGAAAGTCTCAGCTGTGTTGGGAGGAATTGTTGCTTCAGCTAGCAGTGTGCAGGTGCCCCAGACACCAACCAGAATATTTAGACAGAGTTGCTGCATTTGTGATACATTCTCCAGTAGACCTGGGGAGAAGGAAAGAGTTCCTAAAACCATCTAGCAATATAATTTCTAATCATAAAGCCAGAGAACTTCATGAAATTTACTTTCATGAAAATTAAATCTAAAATTCAAGCTATAATATAATAATCAGTAAAGTTACCATTTAAAAGACATGGACTTCACAGTTTTTTCATATTTGGATTTGGGTGATATGAGATAGTTCTGCTCCAGCAGACCCTAAAAGCAATAACACACATTCCCCCACCCATTTGGCAGATTTTTAGTGTGTGATAAATTAACACCAACAAAATGGAGTGTGCTGGTTCTCTCTGAGTGCTAAAATGCTCAAGATTTGCTAATGGTTTTAGTTAAGAAGAGTAAGAAGCTGTGCAGATACACTTGTTTCAGTTTGGTAAAGACAGTTGCAAATCAGATGGCTCAAAGCTAGCTAAGAGTCTACATGAGTTTACCACTGATTTAAGTTAATTAGTTTAATGAAAAGGTACAGATTTGCATGAAGATGAGCTGTCGCCTTTCCTGCTCCCAAACAGCTGTGCTTAGTTCTGTTTTATGGGTAAAGGGCAAAGGAGGAGAAGGGGAGAAGTGTCTTTGTGATAATCTTATTGGAAAGGAAGAAAACAAATGTGTGCTCTGCCTACTCCAGCTGCTCTCCACCCCAGGAGTAATAGTTTGAAGTGAGCTTTTATATAAACAATAAACAAGTTATTCCTGGAGCATTTGCTTTGAGCTAAGACTGTGTGTAAGGGATTGGCTTTGAAATTGTTGTCAAAGTACCTACCTTTCAAAATTAGACTCTGCATCTCAGGTTCATTAAGATAGCCTTGAGCAAGAGTCTTTTATTCAACCTTTCTTTAAAGGTATGAAGTGTGATAAGTAAAAATAACTTGAGTGAAGAATGTCTAAAAATGGAGGAATTAACCACAATGATGTTTATGCAGCCTGGGAATGGATTTCAATACATTTCTTTAACACCTATCTTCCTGCGGTAATCTCTCCTTCCTGTTTGTATGCTATGTTCGAAAGATAAAATTAAGTCTTCAAAATGAGGAAAAGATAAAATGGGATCTCTAGTCCTGGTACACGTCTCTTGTGGATCATTTGCCAATTTTTCTCCCCAGAGAAGACAAACTTACTGTCTTGTCCGAAGTTTGAGATACAAGTTTGATAGGATTTTATTTTTGCCTCCATTTTTCAAATCATCTCGAAATCAATCACTTGGACATTATGCAAATTATTAATCTTGGGTGAGGCTTGTCACAAATATTAACACTGGAGAATATATGTGTTTGGTAACAGCAAATCACACTGTTCCTGAGAGCAATTGGTAATATTATAAACCAAGGCTTTCTATGGATAGTTATGAACAAGTGCTGTCTATATACAATTTGACAGAAACTCCAGAGGAAAAAATGTAAAGAACATAAGTCTTAAAACAACAAAAGCAGAATAAGTAACTCAGTGAATTTCTTGAAGCATTAGTAACTTGACAGCATCTACTTATTCACAACAAAGCCAGGACAGGCTCAATGTTTTCTGCTGCTGCACTAAATAAAAAGTTGATGCTAAGTCTCAATACTTAAGAACAAATGACAACCCTTCAGAAAGTGCTGTAGTTCTAAAATGTCCAAAAAAAAAAAAAGTGATTTTCAAACCACTCGTGTAGTGTTTTCTTTTAAGGGAACATGATCTCTGGTTCCTTTAATAAGAAGCTGTGTAACAATTCATCTTTAACTCCCTGTGATTTCACCTTAGAAATGACTGCTCTACTTCATTCATCTGCCATTACTTCTAACCACAAACATATTAAGTTATAAAAAGGGGACAAATCAAGTTGACAAATCATTTTTAAATATTTCTGGAAGGTGAGAAAAATAAGTGAAGCTTTGAAGTATCTATCTCATCTTTTTTATATTTTAATTTAAAAGCTATGCAACAACACTACTTTTCACAAAATGGCACTCACTTTGTGAGTGACCTTAAGCTAAACAACCAAGCTATTAGTATAAGAACAATTGTTCAAAATGACAGAATCAGGCTCCAAAATTTCTCCAGCTGCCTTTAGTTTCTCTTTCAGACAAGCAAGTATTTCAGATAACTAGCATTTTGATATTTGTCTTTTGTGCTGTTTACTGTCTTAATTAAAGAGCAAAATATATTGGTGTTCTAGAGTCAAAGAAACACTTCTTAAATGAATCACCCTATTTAATAAAATGTCCCCTTGCAAACACTGTTTTTCTTGATAAGTACATGCACAAATAAAAGGATGGAAAAGGGTAATTGTTTGGTTGAGATGTAAGGCCACACAAAGTGGTTAGAGCTAAATAACCTGGTCATCAGCCCAACTAATCTGCTGCGGTTTGTTTTCACAGCTTTGCTCTGAACATCAGTGCTGATGGTCTGACACTCCCTGCAGAGCCTGAGAGTGAATGGTAAGCCAAGATATCAGCTGCACAGTGCTTTACCTGCCATACCAGACATTCGGAGGAGGGAGAATAACAATTTGTTAAAACACTCATAAACGTCACTGCTTCTTTCTTTTTTTTCTCTTTCTTTCTTTCTCTTTCTTTCTCTCTCTCTCTCTCTTTCTCTCTTTCTTTCTTTCTTTCTTTCTTTCTTTCTTTCTTTCTTTCTTTCTTTCTTTCTCTCCCTTTCTCTCTTTCTCGTTCTCTTTCTTTCTCTTTCTTTCTCTCTCTCTCTCTCTCTTTCTCTTTCTCTTTCTCTCTTTCTCTCTTTTATCCTGCACACTTCTTGTCAAAGTTGCTAGATATATTACAAAGTCATTTAATGAAGTGGGACACTTTTTTTTCTTTCTTTCTAGTTTTAAATCAAGCCTGATTTTTTATTTATTTATTATTATTTTAATTTCAATTCTGCAGTTTTAATGTGACAGATGAAGAGAATCCAATTGCTCTCAAGGGGGCTACAAACCACAGAAGATCCCTAAAGGATCTGTGTTACCTATTGCAAAACCTGCTCATGCAACACTTCCAGTCCAGGACAATCAGTGTGATCACAAATCAGCCTTGACTCCAGCGAGACCAAGCTCATTTTCTGAGCCACACGATGCAAGAATGAACTCCACAGAACCCTACCGCAGAGCTGATCCTGCCTTTGTCCTTGCTTTGCTGCTTGGTGAGATAAAAGCAGCCAAATTGCCTGAGTGAGATTTTGCAATCTATTCAAAGCAAAAGATTATCTGATAAGAGCTTCCTCCCTAATTATGCTTTGAGGCCTGACCCTGCTTGGTGCTGAGGGTTTCCTGCTTAAGGTCCATCATCATCCAGTGAAAGTACCACTGCATACTCCAACACTATGCTACTGCTGAGGTCCAATGGGACTTTTACTGCTGTGACAGTCCTGTTCTCAGGGTGTATATGGCTGGTTTAGATGGCTTCTTACTCAGCATTGTTATCTGTTATCAGTTATACTGACAGACCTAATTATGCCCATTCGTTGCCTATAATAGCCTAAAAAAAGCTGTAAAGGGGCATGCAAAAAAAAAAAAAATCCACCTATTGCAGAATCATATTTGACTGTGGCAGACAGCAGGTACCTAGAGAATAGGACTAGAATACAGCTATGGTCCCCTTAGTGACTTTCTTTTCCTCCATAAACTTGCAAATGACAGCCTTCCTGAGCCAGTCCATAACTTCACATTGAATACTATGGGTATTTTTTACCACATGTCTAATCACTTTTCTAAACCAGATAATCTTTCAATACACAATAACTTAAGGTCCAGAGTTGCACAGTGTGTCTGCCATGGAGACAATCTCTCTTTTTGTTCATTTTCAACTTAACACCTGCCAGTTTTATTTGTTTTTCCCTAGTTATTGCATTAGAAAAAAACAAGAAATCATTTCTAACTCAAGTTTTTGGTCCATCCATATTTTCCAGAATCATTCATATCCCACTTAAACGATTTCTTTCTCATACTGAAGAATCCCGGTCTGTTTAGTTATTGAAGTTATTCTATGCCTTTAATCATTGCTGTCATTCTTCCCTATACCATTTTCAACTTTACTGTATTGTTTTTGACTTGGCAGTCAATTGCCCATTCAGTGTATTCAGTGAGATACTTCCATGCAGAGAGAAAAATGGTGGGGTTTAATAATTTAGGATGCTTAGCCAGCTCCATTTTACTGTTAGTTGTTCTCTGTCCACATAATTATGGCTATGCTGAAAGATACATGATCTAGGGGAGATTCCTAAGGGTTTTCACTTGATCCATCCTCCTACGGAGAAAACAAACATTAATTCTATACTCTTTGCTTCTCACTTTTTAAAGTGGAGCTTAGGTATTCACCTCACGGTTCCAAATGACACCTGATGTCCATTTAGGTGCCAGTAAGGTGTCCACTGCAATGCTCATCTGTGCAGTATCTAATCCAAATTATAACTGTAAATTCTAGGAGACATATGACAATCCAAGTAACAGGTGTTTCAATGGGGTTGTTTTTAAAACTTGAACACAGTGAAAAAACTCATTTTATGATTAAACACAGGTCAACATTCTGTAACAGTGGGCTACTCATGACTCTGCCACAGATCTGTGATGTGCAGCAAGTATTTTTGATATCTTTCTTGGCTTCACATCCCAATCATCTCCTCAGTATTTGTCATGTCTTTGAAATGTAATGTCTTCAGGGTATAAGATTGGGGGTTTTTTGTTATGACTATTTGTCACAACCCATACAGTGATTCTGGAGCTGCTGGCAGCTCTTGGATGGAGCTCCAAGGTACTATTGCAATAACAAACATAAATAATAATGTGTATGAAAAATGCAGGACTGTGAATGACTTAGCATTGTTCACTGCTCTCTTTCATGATGCTTTCTATCAACAGGAAGGAGCTTGATTTCTCTCCCATGTGTAGACCCAGACTGAGACTAGACTAGGCTTTTCTGCTAGTTCAGTTAGAAAGGAGTCCTATAATGGCAGTCAGGCAAGCCTATTAATCTAAGTATAGACTGAGTGTTCACTTCACTGAGAAATATATGAGGATGGAACATTTAAGTTCCCAGTTTTTTCCCTTGAAAAAATTTAACACAGAAGACAGAATGATTAGTCAGGAGAATACAGACACTGCTAGAGTCACTTAATTGCTTGCACAAGCAAAGAAGGTGTATGTCCTTCTACAGCTAATGCCTTGTGCCAGCCTCTTCCCACCAGAACCCTTAGTTCCAGGATCTATATAGAAAATGAAAATCCAGAAAAAAATAAAGAGAAGACTGTCATTTATGTAATTGACAATGTTAATGTATTCATTTATTTATTTAATGGCAGTAGAATGAGACCTGAATCAAAGTAAGCATCTAACTACTTGAGACCCAAACCTGATCTCATCAACTACTTTCCAAAAGACTCATCCAATGTGCCTGGTGTCATCTGGCTCCTGGAATGAGGTGTCTCATCATTTCATAGGAATGAGATTCTGCTTCCCTCTCTGGGATTCAGTGGTTGCATTTTGTAAAACTATGAAAGAAAAAGGAAAGTAAAAGCAAACCAGAAGTCTTTGAAGTAACATTTTCAAAGATAGGATTTTCATGTCAAAAAAGTAGGAGGCTTTTTGACAATATGATCATATCTCATTCTATCAGATATAGAATCAGATTTTTAAATATATTATATGTATAGTATAATACTTTTCTAACATTTATGGGTTTGATTAATGAAAATGTTTTAACACTACAAAGCTGAAAAAAATAATGTTTACAAGAAATTGTAATTTGTGGGTTAGTAGATGAACATTTTCAATTTTTTATTAAGAGAATTTCTCTATGATCTCTTAAATTTCCTAGTACGCAGCAGTGGAATATCTGGTTCTCAGATATGTTTTGTGACAGTTTAATAAGAGAGTGGAAGAAGTCATTTCTTGCTACAGTATTTCAGGAATAAGTTCGTTCACGCACTGCCTAGAGCAGGGGCGAAAAAAAGGATAATCTGTGTAAAAGAAGATCAGATACCCAGTGCTCATTCTGAAACTATTCCCTTTTTATTGAAGGCATGTAAGTGCTTTAATGAGCTCTGGGTAGAGGTGTTAGTTGGAACAAAGTGTTACCGAACAGAGGCTGCAAATAATGTGCCATTAGCTGCACTTCCATGAGAGGAGATGTTCGAAAAGTAAACAAATAAAAAAAATTATTCTAATGTGAGAGATTCAGCACATGTGATCAAAAGATGCAAGTTTGACACTGCATACTGAAACTGAGACTATGGCAGCAAGAATATCCAATAAGTCAGGAATTCTAGTGGGTTCTGTCTCCATATTGCATGGAAACAATTATGAAATTCAAATATTTGTAAATGACACCAAACTGCAGTCTTCAGTGTAATTTTTAGAGAAAATGAAGTATCTTAATACTAAAAGTGCTCCTACCCCGCTGTTCAGAGAAAATGGGATAAGAAGTTCCTACAGTGTCAGCTGATTCCTGCTTTGTTGAACAATATTGAAATCAGCTTGATTTTCCATTGATGTTTTGTTTTTCTAATTCCACTTAAAAGGGTAAGTGCTGACAATGCAAATGCCAAGCTTATGGATAGAAGAGCTGAATTTACTGAAATGCAAAAATCCCTTGGCTTCATACAGAGAGCAGTTTGTTTGGGTTTCCTCTATTTTTGGGGTGGGTTTTTTTCTGAATTTTGACTGGAAAATAAGATTATGGATTGGAGATATTGGGGTCCCATGAGTAAAATTCTGGCAGCCAGTAAGTGAACTTAAACAAACAGGCATGTAGCCTATAAAGCTCAGCCATGATACGTGTCACTATTCAAACAGTTTAGATGATGTTTGGATCTACTTTGCTGTTTTTATCATGTTTTATGGAAGAAATTAGGGTACACAGAGCTCCTCCATGTCAAAATCTTCTGATTTAATGCAGCTTTTCAGAAAAACAAGCTTCTCTTTTCAAACAAGTTGTGACGAGCAAGGAGAGAGACAGATAGAATTGGATCTTAATTGGGTTTTGTTTCCCTGAGAAAGGAAGGGTGGCAGAGACAAAAGACTTAGAGCTGATCTAGGATTTCTGATCAGAATATTTATTTACCATTAATCTGCCATCATTTCTTGAAAGCAAAATAAAAATTCTCAGCACATAAGCAAAACATTTCAATATTAAGGAAATTTAAAATCTCACTCCATCTAGGGAAATATACAAACACAGAGCATTTTTAAGATTCAGGCCATCTCAAGCATAAGTGAGAAATATTATTAGCTATCTGAGCCTTTAAGAGGGATAGGTTAAGGAGAGGTTCCCTTTCCAACCCTAAAAGTTAATGTGGTATAAGAACAATTTCCCTCTGCCAAAGGAAAAATCATCAGTTTAATATTTGAAAGTTACAACATCAAATTACACTCACTGAGTACAGTAGCCTAAGATCAGTCCCTAAGTGTCAACCATTGTGTAGTCTGTCGCTGTAAAGTAATTTTTCAATCTTTCAATTAAATGCACTGTATAATTTTATGGCTTCAGTCTGAACGCACGGTTCATGCACAACTGTGTTAAACAATGACAGGAGCAGCCTGGAATGAGGAAGAGACTACAGGGAGGATCCAGTCTGACAATGAAGCTGACATAGCAAAGGTAAAAGAGGTTTAACGTCTGACAGACACCCATGATTTTTAATTATCCATTCCCACTGCTGATTGTTGCAATCCATCTCGCCCCCACACTTCTCCCTATCTCTACCCCCCTCTCTGTCGCATGCCTGCTCCCTCCTCTCCTCTCCACATCCTGAAATGCCCTTGCCTCTCTTTCCCTGCCTTTTCTTTGTCCTGTTTAACTGATCTCCACCTACCCAAACCCCTATCAAACAAAATAAAAATGTTTGGAACTCACAGGGTGTTTCCTGACAGGCTGTTGTTCATTCCTTCCCTGTGACTCAACCCTTCCCATCCCCACTCTCCTCCTGTGTGGTGAGCCCTTCATTTCAGTGTATACACCCTCTCCCTACATGGCTTTTGTATTTTCAGGTGGTAAACTCCTCAAGGCAAAGACCATCTGTTCCTTCAGAGTGCAATCAGACTTTTACATGCATTAGTGTGTATTCAATACCAATTTAAATTGCATGCGCTTTCAAAATTAATGAGAATAGTTAGCCATTCTAGTACATAATGAACTTTATGGTATTTTTAGCAAACCTTCTTAAATGCAGGTACACAGCCATAATGAACAGCACAGGACCACAATGTTCTCACATCACTCATGTACAGTAATAACTCTGGAAAATGAACATATCAAAGCCTTAGCTGATATTTCCTAACTTTACTCACTTACAGGAATTCTGGTATTCCAAACAGTCATAAAATTGGAAATATGTCAGAAGACATAAAGAAGAATAAATAGAAAAAAAATATAATAAAAAAATAAAATTTTTAAAAAAAGCCAGCCTGTTCTGTGGGTGGCCGTGGGTAAAATTTACAAAATTAATAGACAGGCTCTTACATGTCTATCCCACATTTTTTTCATCAGCCTGTTTCTGATGTATTCCGCATGATGAGAAATGAGAAAGAAAAACAGTGAAGCAGAATGAGAGAATAAACTCTAGAAAATATTTTGGGGACAACCACAGTTATGGAGTGGGTGTATGGGCAGGGTGAAAAATACTATGGAAGTATTGTTGTATACACTCTGCTACAGCTAACTGAGTATTAGGCACAATGAATACACCGTCAAGCATAATGACATCTTCCTGCTGACTGACACAGAAATGCAGACTCTTTTCGAACACTTTATTACATTCTAAATCAGTCTCCTTTATGATAGTCATTACCTAAATATTTCACACAAGAGATTTATTCTATTAAGAAACACCAAAAACCTATATAAAATTAAATCTATTTCACTTAAGTTTTTTTTTATTCCTTCTGATTAATTAAAATATTCTTGGATTGCAATAATTTTGTGCTGTTTAATTATTCAAACACAGGCTTTTGATTATTCCATTTATTTGTCTATTCCATATATGTGGCTTCCCCTTTATTGTATATACAGATTGTACAAATGTGAATAAGGAATAAAATACCAGCTGTGGCACATCTAACTAATAGTGGTAGACCATATAATGTAAACTTATATGAAAATGTTCCAGATGCTACATATAATACTCTAAGATCCTCCTAGGTTATAGCCACTATCTGACATCATGTTCTCATCCTACTGGTGCTTCTCTCTTTCCTTTCCTTCTTTTAGGCTCTGCAAACTTTCTCACATGCTGAAAGCTAAGTTCACACACAGAGGCAGGCTTTCAGCATCAAGTACTAAGATTTAATTGCTCAAAGAAATGCATATGAGTTAGGTATCTTTGGTCTATTCAAGGCACCAAACTTCACAGACATGTACAGGGTGGCATTTTAGTTTATGAGTATGATCGGGGATTCAGCCCCCCTGCCCTCTCTTTGTTCAGATTGCTGAGAACCTGCCTCCCTAAGATATCAACTGGAAAAAGGTAGTCACAGGATTTAGTCTAAATATTATGTATATGGGAACCATATCCAAAGGGGAATATAACAAATTAACTTGATTCTCCTTTGACATGTTTATTAGAAGAAGCAGTATGTTCAGTAATTAACAACAAACAGCAGTTATTAGAATCCACATGTTGAGGGGGAAAAGAATCCCAGACATCTTTCATTGTTTTAACCAAAACATTTTCACCTTAATTTTTTATATCAATCTCTTCTGTGTCTATGAAATTTTTGGCTGTTCTATTTTTGAAATATCTACCTAGAAAATAAGTGTTTTCCTGGGAATATTGAACAAAGCCTTGACAAAATTTTAAAGAAAAATAATCTGGTTTTTTATGCTGCACTGCACAGAAATATTGTATATTATCACATAATCCAAACCCAAGGTTTTCTGCCTTGTTGCTTTAAAGAAAACAACTGATACAAGTCTTGAACTTTACCGTGTCAGAGAGACCAGATTCCTTAATGTTGTGCAGAGTGGCTCTTCTAAGGAGGCTGAACGAATCGATTTCTATGAAAATAATTTCTAGTGAAGAGATTTCCTCTCTTGGATTTTCTCACCAGAGGAGAGAACTGTAAATTTAAAAGCAAAGATGAAAACCACTACGGAAAAGAAGCAGAAGCATCAGTGAAGAGAAAAGAAAAAAGCCTCAAAAACATGGCACAGAAACAAATGCAGATCACTTCAGGGATATGCAGTTAGCAATAAAAAGCACTGTATTTTTTTTTCTACACTTATTTGTTTAGGGAAATAGCAGTAAGCCACTGTGTTTTTAGGGAAGAACAAACAGCTGCAACTAATGATTCCCATGGAAGACTTCTGTAGACTGTAAAGACTGTGAATAGCTGAGTTCTTGACCGTATGTGCAATTTTGTTGAATTAAACTTTGTAACTACGAGAAAAAATCATCCCATAGCAATTACCTATATATAATGTCAATCAAGACTAAAAGGCTACAAGACAGTTGTTTGCATGCAGTTCAGAATGGCTTTTTATAAGAACCCCACAAGAAAAACCCACATTAGAATTCATGTTCCTGATACTGGTGAACTGAGATACTGGGACTTAGCAGTAAAATACTTGCTGTTTAGCAGTGACTAGGCAAGCTGAATGTCTGTTTTAAATGAGGTAGAGATCTTATCAGTCACCTGTGTTGCTACTGCTGATGAATTTGGGGAAATGACTTGGAATGAATTAAAAACAAACTATGTTTCAAATAACTGTGACAAAGAAATCAATTAAACTTTGCACAACTTTTATTATAATTGATGCAGAATAAATAAAATTGTGGCCTCTGACACAGAAAGTCCTTAGCCACACAGCACTGGAAACCTAGGAGATACATAAAGTATTACTCTATGAACAGTAGGTAAAGGCAAAGGCAAGTGTCTCTCTTGAACTAGCAGTTTTTCCTATAGAGCACATCTTTTAACAATGATAAGAGGGAAGTAACACTAGTCAGTAAAGCCTTGTATCCAGTAAAACTGATTTTTTACTTACTGCATCCAACTGTGCATGCCAGACTCTAAATGTATTTCATTTGGCAAAGCACTGGAGCTGTTATACTCTCTCTGAGCCAAATTCTGCCCTTGGCTTCAGGCACACAACTCCCATTGACTCCACTGGAAGCTGTACAGAAGGAGATAGATTGTGTAAATTAGGCATGCTCTTGAGATAGTAGAGGGAGATTCACAGCTGAATCCCAGGGTAGGAGTTCACCAAGGGCCAGCAAAGTCAATCTCACCAGTCCATCCTTTCCAACTCATCAGAGCAATGGCTTGAAAGATCTATAAAATAAACAGCTCATACACACTGCTTGAAAAATAAAAGGACTGTCTCAGCCTTTGAAGCAGGCCTTCCCTTCACTCATTACCTCAGAAGCAGTCCATCCTTGAAGAATTTTTTTTTTTCTGTACTGTAATTGGTGAGAGGTACTGCTATTTCCTAAAAATTTTTCCACCCAGATCTCTCCAAGACCTCTCTTACCTATACTGCCATAGTTCACATCATCCTGCCACCAGCTACATCCCTGCTTTGTTCCCTGTCCTAGTGCTGGCTATTCCCATTGACTTTGCTTGTTTGATGACTCTCGATTTCTTTCTCTTCCAGAATAAGCGGATTTATTTTTTTATTTTCTCACAAGTTTAGAGTAACACATTCTGTGTCATGCAAAGTTTAACAGATGGGTGCTTTAACTTGGACCTCTCAGTTTAACCTCAGTGACAGAGAAAAGGCCTCTAAGCATAATGGAACCAAGCCCAGCTGACTGCAGTCCTCCCACACTCATTTCTTTAAGCAAAAAAATATGCATCTGTTCTGAAAATCCCCAAAACTCATGGAGACTGTAGTAGACTTGTAAAGAAACAACTACCAGAACCAAATCAGTAGCACCAATTCCAGTTTACATTTTTATGTGCTTTCAGTGCAGAGATAAAAAATTCTCCTTTAGGTCATACTCACAAACCCAACGAAGGTCAGATTCTGCTTTGATATTCACAACCCAGGTTCTGTTTGTCTTGTAGATAAAATTAATTTGTTTAACAAGCAGATGAGAAGGCTGCAGCCTAAAATTCATGGATCTATTTAGCATGTTCTCCTAAGGAAAACTATTCTCCTTTATTATTTGTTATTTATAAATATTGTCACACCAGACAGACAAGATGTACTGTGCAAGTATTTGCAGAAAAAGAATTACTTTGTTAAACTAGCCCAATGTAAATATGTTACAGACTTAGACCCAGAATGGCTTGTGAAAAAGATAAAGCATAATAAAACAGAGATAAGGGTGTGATGGAAGAAGTGAGTGACTAAATGACTGAAGTATGTTGGGTTTCTAAGATAACAGATAGAACTGTATTTTTCCGGTGGTTTCCACCAGCTAGCAACAGTTTCTTTGAGCATTCCTGCCTCCAACTATCAGACCCTGTTCCATTTTCTAGCAGGCAAAGGTAGTGAGAGATGGGAAGATCAATTTTCAGTTCTCTCAGTTCTCTCTCAATTTTTGGTCTCCAGAAAAACTCCAGTCCACCTCTTGCGGCTGACTGGAATCACTGTTCATGTATGCTTGGTGACTTCATAATTTTAGTTCCTACCTGTTAAATAAAATGTTTTAAATATAAAATCCTAGAAAATATAAAACTTTCTGTAAGCAAAAAGAGAGGTCAGCATTCTTCTGTTCCTTCATTTGACAAAAGCAGGCTTCAGTGAAATATCCCAGGATACAGTGGTTTTCTTCATCCAAGAAAAGTCTAAGAAAATCTCAAAGCATATGAATGTTCTTTAAAGTCACAATCTGTCTTGCTGGTGAACCATGGACACAACCATTCTTTTTCCATTTCTGCTTGGATGGCTACTAACAAGATCTTTCAAAATATTCAGTTACTAATTACAACATTCCTATGACTAGACTGCTGGTTTCACACACACACATAAAATCTACTACTGACAGAATTTTCTAAGAAATTCCAGAGATTTTTTTTTTCTCCAATGGATTTGCTAAAAAAAAAATGCTGAAAGACAGATCTTTTTGACACTGATGTTGTTCAAATGAAGACACAGTCACTGTTATGTTCCCTGTACTGAAAATCCCCTGCCTACAAATCAGATACATGAAAAACAAATTGTCTTACAAATATCAGTTTTAAAACCTCCTTATCAAATCTGAAGGTTCAAAGGAATGAAGAGATGCCTGCCAGCTCTGTTTGATGAGGCATTTTCCTGAACTATCAGCTATCAAGGATCACCTCAGTACTCCAAACCCTGTGACTGGCTTGTCACCTTTCAAAATATTTGAATCCATCTCTCAAAAAAAAAAAAAAAAAAAAAAAAAAAAACAAACCCGCCAGGAAAATCCTTCCTTGATCCTTGCAAATAACCAAGATAGTTTGGTAGAAGGTTTTTACAGTTTTTTTTAACTCATTTAGCAACTCCTAAACACCATAACAAGCCAGTAAGTCCCTTGAACACATAGGACTCACCAGAAAGAGGGAGAGACTTTAATTCAAGTCATAATAAACCCCTTCATTTCTTAATTTACATTTTATACAGAGAACAAAAACGTGACCTGAGAAATCACTTTCCCTTCCAATTCCCTTTCCCCTTTCTACTTCTGAGTAGAAGTAATTTTTAAATTAAGCAAAAAACCTAAAATTATGTTCAAAATTAATATTATTTCACTTTAAATTTAAAATTAATATTACTTCACTGTTTGATCAATTTTTACATAATTTAGAGACAGTAACTTAGAGATAATAAATTATTTAATAACAAGTTCATTACTAGTTTTACTTATTTCTATGTATTATTATAAAGTAAACAATGTACCAAGTAAACATAATGAAATTTTGTATGAAATAAGAGGGAAGATTCATATTTTATAAATGTCATGGGTTAGGAACTTCCCTTATTTATCAGAAGTCTATTAGGAAAAGTGCAAGAGGTATTTTATATCAGGAAACTTCCCACATAAAAAAAGTGTCTGCAGATTAATTATACCAAACCTTAAATATTTGACTAGTTAAATGCAACAATTAATCCCAGCAGCTGCTTTTCACAAATGAAGCTTTTTTTATCAATTTTACAAGCAAGAAAAAACACAGACTTGCTAAGACTAATTCAAAACAAAATAAAATGCAGACTACATCTAGTAAAAAAGGACATTTTCTGTTGATGATTTTCAGCCATATTATTAAATTATGCGTTAACAGGTATTTTCTCTTTATGAATATTGTTAATGTTACTGTTCTTGGAAGAGTTGTTTTGGATATTTTAGTGCTCTGCATCAAAACATTTTCCTTTCCTTGCTAATGTGGTCGGATTAAGCATTAGTGATTTTAGTGACCTTTTATGTTCATAAGTGCTAGAACCCTGTTGAAGTTCACCTGATTCACTGTGGCTTAATTCCTCACGGGTAATGACTGCTGTAAGAGCCATGCTCTGGTAGGTTAGAGCCAAAGAGATCCAGGGAGGAAATGTTAGTGGCACCCAGGTTTATACTGAAGTTTCTGAGGTTTGGTTGTTTGGGGTTTGTTTTTTGTTTTTGTTTGTTTGTTTGGGTTTTGTGTTGTTTTGTTGTTGTTTTGTTTGTTTGGTTTTTTGTTTGTTTTGTGTTTTTTGTTTTTCTTTTTTTCTTTTTTTTTTTTTTCGTAACAGTAAAGGGCAGCACTTAGAAGCACTAATTTGGATAGCGCTGTGAACGCCAACCTGTTCATAGAAATTTACTTCTCTAAGGTCTTTTCCATCTCACTGTTACTGATTTTTTTCTGCTTCCATTGTGCATACCATATGATTTGTAACATGCAGTCACAGCTGAAGTCAGACCCTGAGAGCTGCAATTGAGTTGAAATAACCGGATTTTGTAGTCACTCAGTAATAATTTTAGAGCCTTCTGTGGCTTAGAGAACTTGGTTTCTCTAAAAGAAAGAGACTTCTTAGAGCTCCTCTTACAGAAAAAGCATTTAACATTTATTGCAGATCTTAACAGAAATTCTGTAAGGTTCTTTCCCTCAAATATGAAAGAAACATAAAGGCTAAATTTGATTTTTCTTTACCAGTTTATGCAATTTTCAGAAAAGATAGACTTGTGATTAATTTTGCAGTAAAGTAAGAATAATGTTGTGATGGAAATGCATTGATCTATTTAATGAACGATTGTGAAGTCAGCATCATTGGAGAAACAAGGATTATTGATTCTTTTAAGTAACATTTGAAGGATTGTATTTTTTGCCTTAGAATTTAAGTGTGTCCCATACAAACAAAAGGGACTTAGCAAAAAAAAGCATGTAAAAAGATTTGCTTACACTGTGTATTACAGTCTAATATAAGATATATCTCACCCTAATAAAGAAAACACTTGCATAAAAATTAACAATAGCAGCACATTCAGTGTACATGTGTTCTTCTGTGACTCATAAGGGAAATAGACATATATGCCTGCCATATTTATAGAATATACTGGAAATCAGACAAAAGCATGATAAGGATGGAAACAGCCTTGCAACAAGCCATCTTGCTCCATCTAGTAGTAGGAAGTCTAGGGCTTGCAAGGCCTGAACAATGAACAGATGTTCATTTTAGACCAGTTAACAATTGAGAGACACCACCTAGCTTCTGCTATAAAAGGCAAGACTAAATGAACTGCTCTTGAAAAGCTGTGGAAAATAGGAAAGAATTAAAAACAAACAAACTAACATAAAAACTGACAAAAAATCCAACCACCAATAAAATTTATTGAAATCTTAAGGGATTAAACCTAGAGGACAGTGTTCCTATGAAAGAAATGCAGCAGAAGAGATTGCTTGTAAGCAGGAGGTGTGTATTTTAGGAGATATATTTTGAATACTCCCCCAGAGAATTATATAAGCTGTAGTAGCCTCCTCAGGAGCCTCATTCCCTAAACATAGCATACTTTAAGTTGTACCTAGGTTGCAATGTGTTAGAAATACTTCATAAAACCGAAACTTTTTCCACTTTTAGGGCAAGTGCTGCAATTCCCAGAAAGAAAAAAAGAAAAAAAGAAAAAAGGCAGATACAAGCACTTTTGGAGATGCAGCATAGATTAGGTATTACAGCACCTCCATCAAATTCTAAAAGGCCAAGTATCTGCACCAGCTGGGGTGCAATGCCAACAAATTCCTTCACCAGCTGACATGCCCGACATGCTGTCTGAGCATTGGCACCCTCCTCTCTTATGAGTCACTATGCCAAGTCACAACCAACTCAGTGCTTTCTAGGATCTTGGAGTTGCTATTACTTTTTTTTGGCTAGAGCAATAGGACCTGGATTTGCTCCATGAAGTCCCCTAGAAGGAAAAACTCAAGACATGAGTATCAGCTGTTCACCACAGATATGTCCAAGTAACCCAGACTGTTTGAGGAAACACTATCCTGCCATCAGTCTCATTTTCCATTTACTTGAGGCTCTCTTCCCTCCCCTGAGAGTTTTTCACTACTTCTAGCATTCTCCTCTTTATTTTGAGTTCATTGTTCCAGCAGAAAGCAGGTACATTACAGCTGAAGTGCAAGGTACAAGTTCACTGGGGATGTTACTCACTGGCCTGGGGCTGCCTGGCCCTACAACAACAATCTGCCCCTTTCTAATCTGTCTTCCCTAGAAGACTCATGTCATTATCACCAAAGGGTTTCTGGTTAGCTTGTATCAACATGCACACTACTCTCAGCAAATATCACATTAACTTTTCTTTCTGTTCCAGGAAAAATTAGGCCCCCATAGCCTTTAGGCTCTGTATGGCTGAAATTTTGGCAACATTGTCCAGACAGGCCCTTCTGTCTATCTCCTGTCCTCATTAACAGTATTTGAGACTATTATCTGTTTATATTAATTTCTGTAATATTTAAGATAAAGGAAGAATCTAGACAGAGAGTGTCTGATAAAATTTATGGTATGGGTCTGTACTCATCTTACTTTGCTAAGTTCTTTCCCACTTTCCTCATCCAAATAATGCAATTGTGTAGCAGCAGGATAGACATTTCCACCACATATATTTTGTGACAAATTTTAAGTTCAGATGTAGTCTCAGAGGAGACAGGTGGAAAAAGGAAGGTGAGAAAACATTTTCTAAAATATTTTTGGGGGAACAATTAATCATCTTTTACAGGTGCTCAAAGAAGAGAAGCAGCCTCACAGATCATCACTCTTTATTAAATCTCCACAGTGAACTCAGCTGCAACCTGTAAAAGGGAAACTAACATTGCTTTTACCTACAGGCAAAGGCACTGTGAGCCTTCACTCAGGAACCTGAGTGGTACATAGAGACCAGTAGAGAGAACTGTGTGATGCAAACTGTCATGGCAGAGGGGGTTAGCTTTTCACTGTGCACTTCCAGAGGCTCTGGGTGAGGCTACAGATTGAATTCTACCTTAGATTCTTCCAGTGCAGCTTCTACTGAAATCTCCCCTCAAGCTGACCAGTCACAAGATCAGGAAATCAGCTCTAATATGACATAAGCCACAGCAGTCCAGTAATTCCAATACAGTAAAGGAAAGAGGCTGCATTGGCATAAGAAAACAGTTTACTAGAATTACCAGTTATGACTGGATCATGGAAAAATTACTTTAGTAGGTCATGACAACACTGACCCAAATGATTAAGCCATTTCTTATGCTGTAGTCCAGGCCAATCTTTACTTTGTTGTTTGAGATTTTGTATGAAAACCAGCCTTTTCAACCGAGCTTTGTGAGAGTCCATTTATACTGTAAATGTTTGGTGCCCAACACAATCAAGTACTGGAAGAAAAAATCCAAACACTTTTGAATAGAAAGGTAAACCTCCATTTCAACACCATCCTGCCAGCAAATATGGAATATCATATTTTGTTACATTTATCCCAGACCCACAAAAAGAACACCTAAATGTTTCCATATGGTTTCCAAATAAATCTCCCATACCCCATATTCTGTAAATTATTCCCTCAAGAAGTATAAGCTGTGGAAGGTCAGTCATCTATTCCAACTCTCACGGGAGCACCAGACCTGATTTTCCACAAGCATTGGGCTCAGAAACTCCACTGAAGTTAGCACATCCCAGAAAATAAGAGTCATGGAGCTGGCGTGAGCACAAAGAACCAAAGCTACCATCTTTCACCTCCAGACTGAAGTTTTATCCAGGTTTTCTCCCCCTGTTAAAATTACAGGCATCAGATGGGCATGCTCTGGCAATAGCCAGCTAGTTTACGGATGTTCACTCATGCATCCCAACACAGGCTCCCGGGGCTACAGCTCTGACAAGATCCCTCTTAACCCCTATCTGCACTGGGCTAGTGGCAAACCCCTACTCTGGCTGCAATTTCAGTCTTGCCTTATATATTCAGTGGGACCATTTGTAATGTTTATTTATAACTGATGAATATTTTACCACACTTTGTTACTGCATTAGCACGGAAGTAATGTGTGTGAAAAAGAAACTTTAACAAGCCTTTGGTTTGTGCAGCATAAAACATTGTCTCATACCCAGTCTCCCCACAGACATCAGTTTCTGTTTTAAATAGTCTAACTACAACTCCCTGTGTATAATATAAAAGGCACAACCCTTACAAATGCAGTGAGTACTCAGCCCACAGGATGGCTGGAGTAGCTGAATAAAGCAGCAGTTCTTTACAGCCACACTCTCTGTTATAACTCATTATAGTAATGAGTCACTTTAAACATATATTCTTATAATTCAGGAAAAACTTTTCCAGAAGAACCAGAATTTGCTTTGTGAATCTAATGTATATAGGATTCAGAAACTTTTCTTGCAATCTCATTATTTTTCTCAAAAAACATAAGCACCTGTATAGGTTGCACATAGATTAATGTTTTCCTGACTTTCAGTATTTTTTTTTTTTTGTTATGGAAACACAAGAAATACTTCAGGAAGGGGAAACTAATTTGGCTTGATTTCAAACTGGAAGGGTCTTTTCCTCCCAGAAGAACGAGTTTTAAAATAAGTGCTGGGGAAATGGTTCTTTGCAAACCTGAGCATGAATACGAACTGTGGCTTTGTATTTCCTGATCAGGATGGAAACAGAAACATGGACCGTTCAGACACAAACCCTAAAATTAACTCAGAGAGCACCATTCAAAAACACTTCCTTGAATCAGCAGGAGGGGAGGGCAATGAAAGGCTTGATGAGAGTTTGGTGAATAAAGAGGAAATAAGGCAGGAATGAGGGAAATGACAGAGGACCCCGCACCTCATAGAAACTCATTTAATTCTCCCTCGTATGCATACATCATAGTTACTAGCGCAACCAATTTTCAAGGAAGGATTTAGTTACCCCAAACATGGACATGCCTTTTGCACAACACTTTAGCCTCCTAGGCTCATGCACTACAATGAGCATCACAACCATGCTCAGGCTTTTAAGTGGAATGTATTTGGAAAGGCAACAGTGATACCAGTATTACTTTAGTCAGCTCTATGAAAGACACCTATCTCCACAGGACACTATTTGTGATATTATTACACTTAAAACAGAAGAGTGTCTATAATTGCAAATTATTTATCAATATTTTTGTTACTTAAGATGTCTTGGTTAGGCATGCTGTGAATAAATTATAAGGTCAAAGGGCAAGTTGTTTATATCAGTGACTAAAACAGATTATTACACTGAGAAATGGTCATCACATCCTGTTATTGCTACTACCAGAAAAAACATTGCACAAAAAGAGCTAGACAGACCAGTTGCTTGAGTTCTCAAAAGGCTTTATTTTTAGCCTAATGACAAAAATGTCTGTGTTTGCACAGGAAACAAGAATGATTGATACAAGGGAGTGGAAATAAAATTCTTCATCTAATTTTCAGTGCTACATTAAAGATTAGACTCCTGTTGTGTCAGAGAAGCACTCAGTGACCCTTAGAATGATGATTTTTCCACCAGTCCCCCTCAATCTTCCACTTTTCTGCTCTTGAAAGCTCCTGCATACACATCAATTCCTTGTGCAAGTTACAGCATTTTCAGAACTACTCTTAGTTGTGCCAGTGAATAATGATGCTACGGAGAACAGCTGGCATAGCCGGAATAGCTTGTCCTTTCCCCAAGGCATTTCAAGTTGGCTCTGTGGGAATGGAGGCAGTCAGATGTCATGCTGTTCCCCAGTGGAGTCTTTTGCTGTTGCTGTAAATTGCTTTAAGCTCTTGTTGTTGCAGTTGTGCAAAAGGTACTTACTTGGGGTTAAGGGCATGGATCAAAATGTAATCAACCTGGACCAAGTCATCAATACCAACTTTCCAAGGACCTTAGTAAGGCTTCCATACATATTAGGGTCACCTTCCAGCTACTAATGACTGCTCTAACTTCTAGATTATTTTTGCTCAAGTTAAACTAACATTTGAAAACATGCTGTATTAGGAATGTGGTTAAAGTCCTGCCTACATTTACATCAACAATAGTTTTGCTATTGATATAGTACCAGCAAAGCTAGTGTCTCATTGAGTGCAATAGGAATAAAATATCTCATTTCTTTTATCGAAACTAGCATTATGCTTCAGTTCTGAATCTTCAGAGAAGGTTCATTGCTGTTAATTAAGTTACTTATTAGTGTTTTGGAAATGCCCTAAGGTTTCATTCAGGAGCAGTGGCCAGTTCTGCTGTAAGTGAACTGAAATGAAGGGAAAAGAGTTGTTTCAAAATAAATACTAGGATTTGCTCTTACATACCTGTTGTAGTTTAACCCAGGAGGCAGCTAAACACTACAGAGCTGTTCACTTGCTAACCCCAGTGGGATGGGGAAGAGAATCAGAAAAAAAGTAAAACTCATGGGTTAAGATAGAGAGAGCTTAATGGGACAGAAGAGGAAGGCAAATAATAATAATAATAATAATAATAATAATAATAATAATAATAATAATTAAAGAAGTAAAGTTAGCACAGTCCAATTGCTCACCATGTCCTGATCAATGCCCAGCCAGTACCCAAGCTTTGGGCCACCACCTCTGAGCCAGTCCCACCTAGTTTTGCTGGTCATCATGATGCCATTAGCTATGGGATATCCCTGTGACCTGTTGCGGTCAGCTGTCCCTGTTGTGTCCCCTTTCAGCTCCTTGTGCACCTCCAACCTATTTACTGGTGGTGGAGTGAGAGGCAGAAGAGGCCTTGACTCTGTGCAAGCACTGCTCAGCAACAGCTAAAGCATCCCAGTGTTATCAACATTATACTCATCCTAAATCAAAAACACTGGGCTGTATCAGCTACGAAGAGGAAAATCATCTCTCTCCCATCCAAAACTAGGACAACTGTCAATCTCCATAAGTTTATAAAACAGAGAGCTGGGAGTTAATAGTTTTTGGTGTATTTCCAGTGAAGGAACTGGAACATCGAGGTTCGTATAAACAAAACTACTGGTTGGGGATTTCTGAACTCCTTAAGCTTATGGTTGATTGATCCTTAAGCTTGATTTAAAGCTGACTTGGAGAATTCAATTAAGCTATTATTTGGGGAATTGCTGCTGCTATCTTGACTATTTTTTTAAAAAGCAAAATCGTACAAGTTCCTAATTCATTACAGCTATGATTCTGTTTCTTGTGTATCTTCGTTCTCTTTGGAAGTGGAATGCAATTCACCCTCATCCAAAAACTCCATTTGCTCTACAAGCACCACTTTATTGTGGGAGTGCTGATGCTGAGGGAGGAAATATTTCTCTCAACCTGAAATATTGGAACTTTGGGTGTGCAGAAGAGACAGACACAGCTCCGTGCTGTAGCTGGCAGAAGCACAGACAAGATACGAAAAAGCTGGAAGCTGGGGAAAGGCATCTCGGAATCCTTCTCCTTATCTGGTAAAGGAGTTCTACATAGACAACACACAGCCTTCTCCATTCAGTAGATGAAATAGCTCACACAGAAATTTGCATAAACCTTTAGAGGGGAACAGTCTTAGCATGACAACCCATTCTGCTTTTTCGCCCTGCAGTTCTGGGGCTTTACAGAAGGCAGGTATAAATGACATGTACAAATGTCTTCCAATATGCTGGGACAGACTTTCAAAAGAAGATATGCTAACTTTTCCAAAACTTCCAGAAGACCTTGGAGAGGAAGGAGACAGAAGTATAAACAATTTGTTCTTAAATGCAATGTTTGGGCTGGCTAAAGTCCTCAAGCAACCTCATCTAACCAACGGTGAGAAGGAGAGATTCTCAGCTTTCTTCAAAGTTCAGGAAGTGATGGATAACAAGCTTTTTCTTTTTGTGTGGTGGCTTTAAAGGGCTGGAAAGAATTTGGCCAACATTCCCATCTTGATCCCACTTCAACTCAGAGGGATGGGATCATCCAACAACAAGAATTTTTATGTGCTTTTGAGAAAGCAAATCGAAGGAATGAAGCTGGAAGAGCACAAGAGCTCTGTGCACTATTTTCTTTAACAACTGAATGACTCTTTGTGGTTAGCTTATAAATCTTAAACCCCACACTTCATTTAAAAAGATTGAAAAATACGGGGACACTATGAAAAACTAGATAACTAAGTACTTCATACACTACATTATTTATCATTAAATTTTATTATCTAAAGCCATTTGAAAGGCATTTTGCAGAGCTAAAGACAAGACTGACCTGAAAATCATGCAGGTATGTTATTTCAGCAGAGAACCTGAAACTAGGTAAACAAAGAAGGAATTCTGGAATATATGCAAACAGTGTAAGTAATTTAAAACCAATATATTTTGCTTATAAGCTCTGTCTTGTTTAAAAAAAAAAAAAAAAAGAAAAAAAAAAGGAGAAGATAAGAGAACACAAGGAGGAGGAAATAAGATCAGATTATTTGCTTCCTAGCAGCAATACTTCTCTGTCCTAAGACGGGTATTCAAGCTTAACCTCTAAATTATGCCACGTGACTGCAAGCAATCAAGGATGCTTCAGGACAACTGAGTCATCATTTCATGGGCTGGGAAAAAAGCAAGTTGGAATGGCCTTCTGGGGACAATATCACAGGTCCCAGCAACACAACACACTGAAAAGGATATATGGAACCTCCTGGGTTTTTTCTCCTCTATTAAACAACTTCAGAGAAATGTCTTCTCTTTCTCTGAGCTATGTGGTGTCTGCCTTACAGCTAGTCCTCAGTCATCAGAAGATTTTGGTAGTTAGCTTCTAAAGTTGGAAAAATTTTCTAGCACAGCCACTGAAATTTTCACTGTGTTAAGATAGTACATTTTGTCATTATAGTAAGATATACATCAAGTTTCTCTGATTTAAATCCTGATTTAAATACAAGTCAAAGACAGAAGTCAATGCCAAAAAATCAAAAGTTCAAATTTCAGAGACAGAGTATAATCCTATGTTGAATGAGACCAATGTGTTGTATTTCTCTAGCTAACATGGAGGTCTTGTTTTACCAGGGCTTTAATACAGTGCCTATATACATTCTCATGCCAGCATCCTCTCCTGGAATGCAACTGGTTTATATTTGCTTTTCTCCTAGGCCCAGGGAACAGTGTGGAAATGTCATAGTTTCAGCTGCAGCAACAATGTATGAAGAGGAAACACTATAAAGAGGAACAAAGAGGTGGGTGATGAAAGATGAGGTGCTCGGGCAGAGCTGCAAAGAGCCCTGAAAATACATCTGCAGAGTAGACGTAAGAAGCCACATGATAAGATAAAGTGAACAGTGTGGGGTAAAGAAGTAACAGTTATTAAAGAAGCAGAGATAAAAAGAGCATAATTTAGAAAATTAATTAAATATCCTAAGGGTTAGACTGGAGGAGGGGAAAAAAAAGAACCCCCTAGAGAAAAAAAAAAAAAAAAAAAAAAAAAAAAAAAAAAAAAAAAAAAGAAAGGAAAATGAGGAAAATGAGAGGGGGTGGAGGTAAATAGCAGCTGTGGAAAGGGTTGGGAGTACTGAGGATTATTAGGTAGGCTTTTTTAATTTTGTGCCAGGCTCTGTAAATCTTCCCTTTTACCCTGAACCCAGAGGTGGGGAAACTTGAGTACAAATTCAGAAGTTTGGATACTTTTCCTGATCTTACCTAAATCGTATAAACCTTCTTGTAGTATAACTTAGCCAGAAATAACGTTAAGAACTCATTTTTTTCTGATGCTACTTAGCACAGCTGGATGGATTATTCATCCTCAGTAATACTGATGGCAAATACAACCTTTTTCAGTTTGAGAATCATTTGTGAATAAGCTTTAAGTCTGATCTCTAAAATGTGAAATGCCTCTTGATCCTATTGATTCCTCTGAGCCTTTTTTTTTTTTTTTTTTTTAACGCACCTCCTGTCTGAAATTAGCATTTGACCAAGTTAGGTGAGTAGATTCTAACCTTTGTCAGCATCATTAAAGGTGGTCTGCATTTGACTACAATCAGAAAATGAGGAAATTTGTAGGAGAACAGTCTCAGTCCTTCAGATTTTCTTTCCTAGGTTGTGCTGTAAATGTTACTTGGGTGTAACTGGTACCTGCCTGAGTCTGCAGAAAGCCCGAGGCTGTAGAGGTGTGATGGCACTCTGCTTCAAGAGGAGTTAACTTATTTGGTTTTAAGCATCAACATTAAGTTTCTTTCTACACTGTTCAAAGCATGTTTTGGAAGGAGGGGAAGCATCTGAACACACAGATCCATACAGATTTCTCTGAGCCTCTGTTCTCTTCGGTATGCTTTTAATAACACCATGGGAGGGGTGAAGAGTGCAGTTGTTCCTATTTTCCTAAAGAGAGGGTTCAACTTTCAAAGGTTTGGGAAATGCCAAATGGGGGTTCAGACGCTGCACGGTTTAAGTATTCACTGCCTCCTAGTTGGAGCATGTTATTGGTTAGCTAAGTCACGGGATATCCTTCCAGCTCACTAATTGGGTTAGTGTATCCTTTTAAACGGAGGAAGAATGAACGCTCTTGTTTGTAAAGGAGTAGCCTCGTTCGCATGCAAATACGGGTATTCACACAAATCAGCCATTCCTCAAACCTCCTCAGGAACAAAAAACTTTCTGTCTGAAACCGCAGGAGCAGCAGATAACAAGGGGCCTTGATATGGAGAGATCAAACAGCCATTTCAAATTCCTGTGAATGTTAATGAATACTGTTCATCCAGTTCTGTCTTTTTCTGCATTATGGAAAAGAAAACAAAAAGTTAAAATAAGATGTAAAGGAATGAAGAATATGAAATGGTAGTGCTTTCAGAATCAGTTCACGTATTTTGATGTAGCTGCATTCAGGTCGTTGCCTTATTTTTGAAACACAAATTATTATTTAAAAAACATAAAAAATGGTTTTTGGGATTCATTGTTTGTTCAAAATGGACATAGCTCAAGCCCAAAGAACAGATCCAATAAACATGAACTAATCCATAATTTCAGATGCCTGAAATATCAAGATATACAGTATCTAAGCAGAGGAGAAATAAGACTTGCCATCTGAAGTTTTACCAGAAATTCTTCACCAGTTCTCCAAGACTCCTCAAAGGATGAGTTATGTCCTCATCTGGCTATAAAAATAGCTGTTTAGCCATAAAGTATTATACAAAAGTAAGTGAAAAGAAAAGAGCCTTGCAAAGAGTGACAGCTCCAAGGGTAACTTGGCACCCTTTCCTCACTCTGTTTTTATAGCTGTAGGAATTCCTTATTACTTTTTCTCAAGCTGTCATCAGAGCAACAGAACCCGCTGTTATTTGGGTTTCTCTTCTCTTCAGATGGAAAGAAAGGGATGTAATAAAGGCAGGTCATGAGCAATAGGTTGTAATCTATCCACAAAATGGCCCCACCTTGCTATTTGTTCTCTTGTATTGTGCTCGAACAGACTCCCAGTAAATATGTCTGCTTCACATTGATCATCACTGATAGTAGCATCCCTAATAGTGGCTCCATCTTGACAGAAAAATGGTAAGTGCCATTGTGCTCCAACGTTTCTGCCTCTTTCTACAGCCACTGCAAAACAAAGCTGTTAATTTATCTGATGAAAGACATGATGGTGAATGTTATGTAAAACCCAGATGTTTCCCCACTGATTTCTTAAATAGGAGCACATAATTGTGATGATTGGGAGGCCATTAATCCAAACCACTTGGAAGCAAAAGAGAAAGAAGACCTCGGCTTACACTTTCCCTGTGACAAGCTTCTATGCCAAAGATGTCTGTCGTTCTGCTCACTGTTTTACAAACCTAACCAGTCAAATAATTCCCCTAGTTCTTCTCCATCTGTTTTCTCACAACAGTGTTAACGTTCACTTAAATAAGCATAGCAGCATTAACCTTTTGAACTCGTTGTCTCTCAACTCTGCTCAGATCAGATTTGTGGTCTAGAAAGTTGACTCTTCCTTCAAGTTTGACAGATTTTCTTATTATCCCCTGCTGACCTGTAGAGAATTGCACTGGCTCAATTCCTGAGGCACCTACAAGTTTCAGATGGACTCAGCCTCTCTGTCTGATTGCCTGTCACGAGAAGCGTCCGTGGTATGCTTCTATTTCAGTTTATTCCTTTCCTTTCAACAAATATAATGAATTCTTTTGCACCCTTGTACTTTTCTTTTTAGCAGGCCTTGTGTATCACATTTTCATCCTCAATACAGACTACTTCAGAAAATCTTTCTTCGAGAAAAAATCTTGACAATATACATAACAGCAAGTGCATTAAATGTGCTTTATACAGATCTGATTTTCCTGATTCTGACTACAGTAAATTGTATATAAATCACATAAGTCATTACCTCTTTGATTCAATCTTCCTATTTGCATAAGTACTACTAGTACTGATAACTAAGGCTGATAGGTTAGGCTTAGATAGAGCAAAATGTTGATGAAGATGACTGCTCTTCATGCATGAGAACTGTGGAAGGAATTATGACCCTCAACTGGAGTATAGCTGAAGCTTTGGATAGTTGTATTCAACACAGAGGCTGATAAGTAGCTAAAAGCATAAGCATATTAAAAAAATAGTTTGGATTTTAAAAAATGCACACATTGGTGAATCTCCAGCAACAGTCCAGGTATGTATTTTTAACCCCTAATGCAAATATGACTTAGGTCAGCAACTTTTCACTGCCATAAGTTGATTTCTCCTCTTTCACTGGCAGCTGTGCTAATGTGAATTACATCACACAAGCCATGTGAGTTACCACAAATCAGCTGGCCTCTAGTAAATTAGGGTGAACTTTTAGACCAAGAAAGGTTTTTTTAGATAGGATTGGTGGTGCTGTTTGAATCATGCCCAGACAAAGCCAGAAGTATAAGCACTCAGAAAGCTATAGGCAAAACAGTGTAGGTATGACCTTGGGAGAATGTTTGAGAGAGGAATAAGATTGGAAAGAATGCTTAGAATATGGAGCAAGGAAGCTGCTGTCTGCTCTTTCAACCCTGTTTGGAAAATACACCTTTGGTATACTTTTATAAATTAACAGGAACAAGAATTTGTCATCTGAGGACAACTGTCAAAATAAGAGCTAACACTAAAAATTTAGATCCCAATAATGCAGTACAATGCATAAACAGTGTAGAATAAGGAAAAACAATATTAGGGATGTCAATTTTTAATGCAATTCTTTGACTGTAACAATCTCTATTTTCTCTACTGTAGGGTTTATGCTCAAGTGTCTCTGTAGCTCCCACAGCAAGCTTCCCCTGCTCCCTGGTTTGGTCTGCTGAGAAGAAGAAAAAAAAAAAAAAAAAAAAAAAAAAAAAAAAAAAAAAAAAAAAAAAATAAAAAAAAGCTGTGAGAATGACTGTACAGAGATAAGAAAGGCCGAAATTACAGACAAGGCTGAGCTTGCTTAGGTGGTATCATCTTTAACTCAAGTATTTAGGAGGGAAAACACAAATACAGACAGGAATAGGATTAGTGTGGTGTAGTACCAGACAGGAGTCCCAGGCTGAGCGTATCATGAGTGTTATCGCTGGAGACAGTGACACCTCTCTGGTGCTTTGGGGCACGGCAAACACTGGTCCAGACAGTAGCAACTCTTTGGTTGACACATTCATCAGGGTGATGAGCGTGTAAGTGCTTAGCCTAACACCTAGTGATTCCTGCTATCTTTCTTGTGTGTTTTCCTTTGAGCAACTGCTTTAACTGCAATTAACTACTTCGTTCATAAGTTACCCTTGTAGAAAATCTTTGCATTTCTCTAAGATGCCTGAACAAGCCAAGGAGAGAGGAACTATAAGAATGACAAAGAGCAGAGAAAGAGCAGTGTAGTGGCTTCACTGTTAGCCCAGTGTCCGCAGCATTTCTTGGAAAAGGGCTGGAGCACTGCAGGAGCACTTGCTCCGACTTCTGTACTTCCCAACACTAGTATCTCATGTGGCCCAAGAGGAGCTGTTGTAGACCACACTGATTCAATACCACTTGTGCAGACGAGCAGCAAAAATGCCACAGTTTAGTCCCTCAAATGCAGACTACAATCCTCCCCTATTATGCAGAGCTGCTATGAAGTGAGTCAGAAAGTGATTCCTCAAGAAACAGCAAGACAGCTTGTAGGCTGCCATACGACTCTGTTGGAGCAACTGACAGGGAAAATCAGACACCAGTTAACTGAGGCACTGATCCAAAGCCCCTTTAAACACCTCAGTGACTCTCCTGGAAATAAGACATAGAAGCTTTTCAAAAGATTACCCTTAATCTGTCACAGCATGCAAAACAACTTAATACATTTATCATTTTTTTTCAGCTAGTGAATTCAAATCTCTCTGCAACAATTTTACTTGCAAGTCAAACTTCTACATAGCAAGTGTCTGTCCTAATTATGCAAAAGGTGGGTCCTTTTGTTACTGACTTGTCCTGCAAATGCCAATCCTTCTGTCAGTGGGAGTTTTGCGCTGAACCCAACAGCAGTAGCTCCGGGGGACCACTGGTCGTTGTGTCTCCTTGAAATCTTGGTTTATACTACCGTGTTTGATCGAGTCACCTCTCAAGCACGGGCTGAGTCACCCTCAAGCACCAGTTCAGGTCAACAGACACAAGCTTGCTTCTTAACCTGGACCCAATGCACTGTGGATTTCTTTTAACCATTTTAACATCTTTTCTTCTCATGTTATACTGAATGCTGGTCTTCTCAGCAAAGTAAATGAACTGTCTTTTGTGCTTTTTGTGATGATTTTCCATTTGTGCTTTTAACAGCAAATCAGCCCTGTCGGGCTTGTAAAAATACTTGAGACACAGTGCAATGAAAATCTATTTTGTCTTTCATTTTGTATCCTGTTTCCCAGAAAGTATCAATATTTGCTTTTCAGCCATACTGTTTGGGTATTAAGGTATTTCCTTCACTATCCTCAAAAGCTGATTATTCTAATACAGCTCAGGAAAAGTCTAGTATTTGACTTCTTTCAAGTCAGAAATACACAGTTTTATTTTAAAAAATTCTGTTAGATCATTTGGCATTAGATATATTCAAACCAAAGTTACCTTAATACTAAAAATCAAATTGTCAGATATTAAGTGCTCTGTTAGTAACTATTAAAGAGCAGTAGTTTCCCTGGAGTAAGTGCACATTTCTCAGTGGCCAGACGTAATTTTGAAGTGTTTATTATTCATCTAAGCATGGAATTTTTAACTACTTTGTTCTATTATGTCCATTCTATTACATCTATTCTTTCAGCAATTTCCTTTTAAAATTGGATTTGTGCTAGGTTTCTCTCCCTTAAAGCAGTGAACCAGAGAACTGCAGTAACCTCTATTGCCTCTCACACCATATTTAATGTTATACATGTATTAGATACAGATTAACAACTTGGTGTGGAGAAGTTTACCTTTCGTAGATTTTGGCAGTTTCATTTTAGAAAAACTAAATCAATATACTCTTCACTCCCTAGGAAAAAGAGGAGGATGTTTTCAGTATTCACCCTCACAGGCATTATTTTAAGCTTTTCCAGTGTGACTGGGCTAATGGCACCATTGTGATCAGTGTTTTCACAGCATAATGAAACCTTGGTGAATAAAATGCCTTTTTTTCAGTTGCATAAATCATTATTTGCAACACGCTAAAATGTGACAGTATGGAACCTTTTCCGGTCTGACAGACTTCTGTGGACTTAAAAATTTAATTTTGAGTTCAAGAACACAATCTTCAGGAGAGAGGGTGTTCTATTCTGGAAAATTTATATAAGCTTGGAGGCACACCACCTTAGTCCACTACCAAAAAGAGAAAGTGGAGAAGGACACACAAAGGTGATGTGATTTCTCCAGACACTTCCCTGGGCTCCCTGGTGGCTCCCACAGTGGTTCTGGCTAAAGTGAGCAGATGTGCTGCGCTCCAGCACAGGAGGACACAGCATCCTGCCATCGAGTCACAGTAATTAAACCAAGCCCTTATCCTCAGGCCCACTGTAGGTGTAGTGAGAACGTACAGTGGACTCAGAAAATGCCAGTGGGGATATTCAGACACCAGTTAGAGAAGGAATTGCTTGGTGGGCCAGCTGAGACTAGGCAAAGTGGGGGCTGAGTGGCACTGGAGGAGGGGAGACACTCACAGGGACTGCCAGAAGGACACCTCTGCCCCTCTGGCTGCAGCCCTATCCTGTGCTTGGCTCAGGTTCTCATTCCTTGGCAGTGGCTGCTGCCCCACATGTAAGTTTTCTGTGCTACAGTGCAAGCAGGAAGGGAGGAGGGCACTGGGGGGAGAAGAATGTCATGGCAGGACCACCCAGGTACTTTTTCAGGTGAGGAATGAGGGGGAGAAGAATTTATTTGCCCCGGGACCCAAAACAGCTCTTGGTGTGGGTTCTAATAACACTGCTGGAACAACTAAACCTGCAAAACATTCGTAAACACAAGGGTTTATTATTTTTTTTATTATTTTTCTTTTTTACTTATATTCTTTTTTCCTTCATTTTTTCCTTCTTTTCTTTCCTTCCTTTTTCTCTTTCTTCCTCTTCATCTCTGTATTTTTTCCTTCTTCATCTTTTTTCTTTTGTTTCCATTTTCTTACCTCTTCCCTCTCTTTCTCTTTCTTGCTATTTCTCTGTTTTCCTGTTTCTCTGTCTCTTACCCACACACAAAGATACACACAAGCACAGGCCACTTCTCCAGAACACACTACTTTGTACTTTGATGGCAAAAAGCACCAAGGACTCTCAATAGGATCAAAATGGTGCTATTGCTCCACAAGTTTAATTCAGAGATGTTCTCTATAGATAAACCGCTATTTTTAAGGCATGGTTACATAAAGAGCTCATTGCAAAACAATCCAGAGTGTGCTTTTATAATATTAGTTTTGAGGCAAGAATAGTCTTAGAACAGTCCCTCTAAACATTCATAGCCCATGATAAATAAAAGTTGCTGATGACGATTGTAGTAAAACAACTTTCCTTTTGCTTAGGGGAAGCAAGCATGAAAAAAAAGTTTCTTTAAAGTAACAGGAAGTAAATTCAAATCCTCTATTATCTCACAGAAAGCCTCATAAAGTAAAATACACAGCACTCAACTACTAGAAGATCCTGTAAGCAACATTACCCCTGCTTTCTAATAAGTTTAAAGTATGTTATTTTCAGGATTACCAGTCATTGTGATGATAGAGTCTAGTCACTAACTTTGGACATCATTACAAAATATTTACAATAGCATAAATTATTGCAGAAACAGATAAAAAGGAGAAGTAGAAAAAAACCCCACATAATTTTTATAGAAAACTTCTGAGATTTTACTGTCTATATAGCAGAAATTCTTTATTTATTTTTTTTTCTACTAGCAGAATATTTGGCCAAAATATTTCATAAATTAAAAAAAAAAAGTCTTTTATTGGGGGGAGTTACATAAAAAACACACCAAAATTACATATTTTGATATATTTTTAATTAAATCACAAAAAAATCAGAAGTGCAGTCCCAAGGTTAATTTTTACTATTGCAATGTAGCTTCTCCAGAGGTGTAACTGGCTCTCAGATATAAATAAAAGAGTTTTTGACTGAAGAACAAAACACCAGAAAAAGGAATTTACAGTAATGTTCAAATTCAACATAAAGAATTAATCAGTCTAGAATTGCAAAAAACTCGCTGCTCTGCATCACTTCTGAAGCAGCAGAGGTATTTGAATCTTCTCCAGTTTAAAGGGCTGGAGCAAAAGGTACTTTGAGGTCCTTTCCATCACTGCTTTTCCATAATGCTGTGATCAGAAACATCCATAAAACCACTGCTCCATGTGACAGCATATTGTCTTCTTTCTTGGAAGACAAATAATGCAATCCTGGTGCCAAGTAATACAATATCTTGGTATCGTCTCATGCTGTCTCCTTTTTCATTTATTGAGCTGGAAGAGACTTTGTTAGTACATCCTACAGTAGCAGGGCAAGGCCTAGACAATGGGTGTATGTTGTCCTAAACCCTATGTACTAGAGTCCAAAGTCTCTCTAGGAATCCTATTCCAGCCTCTTTGACTCTTATAGCCATTCTGTTTCCCCAGAAATTGTGAAGGAATATGTTTCACATCTTTCCATCAGTGGGTGATTTTAAACAATTAATCATCACCATTTTGTAGCACCTTTTACACATTAAAAGACAATGTAATCATATCCCTCTTTAGTCTTTCTTATTTAAGGCTAAGCAAAATCCATTCCCATCATCACAGGACAGCTATCTAACCTCTTTTTGTTCTTGATACTGTTTTAAGGGATTCTTGACAGTTTTTCTTGAAGTGTGACAGCTGAAGATGAAACTTGGACTGATAAAGCTTAAATACTAATGGGAAGTAAATAATTACCTTCCCTTTCATGGGCACAATACTCCAATCAGTATATTACTGAAGAGGATTCCTTTTTTCTTGTGCTGTAGTTGCACAATGGATGCTGGAAGATTTTGTATTTGCTGAGTGCTTGCTGTAGGATATTGCAGCATCCCACCGTCATTCTTCAAAGAACAGTGTGGCACAGACACAATGTCTGTTTATGGAGCCAGGTGTCCTGCTAGGTAGAAGCTTTGTGTGCATGTGGGTCTCATCTTAACGTGGCTTTGCCAGTGTCAGGCATGTATACCAGAATCCATGGAATTTCTCCTGAATGCATAATATTGACAAAAATGTTATTAAGTCTTATTAAGGTACAATATATATGATCCAAGGCAGCCTTCTGCCTTATTTTTTGTATATTAATCACCAGTTATTTAATCCTTTTTTTCATATTTTTATTTCATTTTTTCCTCTTCCTAGGGATAACTATTTATGTTTATTTATATTTGCTTTAGTTTGCAAATTGCTTTCCGCAGTTTATTATGACCATCTTGAATGCTACTACTGTCCTCCAAAGATTTTGCACATTTTTCAGTTTATGACACCACTAAATTTCTTCTTAAATCCAAGATCTTAATTAACCATGAAGCTGAGCCAAGTCCAGGATAGACAAGTCACTATTGTTTATTTGGATAACAAGTATTATTTGCAGATAAGAAAGCAGACAAAAGTGTTTAGTATAACAGTTTGGGGCACCAAAGAGAAGGTAATATTCACTGACGATAGATGTTTGGAAGAACTATGTTCATGCCAATTAAAGAGTCAACAGCCACCAAGCAAGGAAAAGCATGAGGAAATATGAAAGAGAAAGAATACTTCAAACCTTGGTAAGAAGCTAGAAAACCTGAACAGGAGGAAAAGCTACTGAAATAAAATAATAGGAAGAAATAATAGCAAGAAAGCAGCAAAGGGAATCAGAGAAAGACATCCTTAACTGCTGTGCCTCACATGTTTCTAGTTGTTACTATGGTCACAGAATAAGAAGGTCAAATCAGATCAAATAAAGCAGGGCAAAACTGAACAGCACAATTAGGCCGTAGTCAAAAAGTAATTATTTTTCCATCGAGTAGAGATTGCATGTTATTTCTTGGAACTTTATATTATTATCTAAATAAAAGACACTAGCCAGAGAAGCAACTGGGAATGAATTGGGAAAAACAAGCTAAAAGCCACTTGGCTAAATATTATAACATTATAATTTATGTTAAAGCTTAGATGAACTTGAAAGTCGGACATTGGTGAATCTTACCATATTTATGTTAACTGACCAAGAAACCGGAAGAATGAAGAATGCAACACAGCACTAAAACAGAGTAGTACTGGAAAAAAAACTAAGCTACCAAGACAGGTAAAGTAGTGTTCCCTTTGCTTTATACTCTTAGCATTCTAGTCTTTGACATAATGATTATGATGATGGTATATATCCTATACTATTGAGGTGTTGGCACATTGGATAACACTGACTCTTTATGGAGTCTAATTTTTACTTCACGACCCTTCTTCCCAGTCATACATTTTACTCCAGTTTCTTCATGGGACATGATATGTAATTCACAATAATGCAAGGCACGTGATCTTCACATAGATTTGTCAGTCATATATCTCTCTACAGTGGTTCTCAAAATAAGCCAACTCTTTTGCAATGCTGAAACAAATCCTTGGTAAACTAAATGACACAGCACTCTGGAAGTTTATGGACCTTCTTAAGCTATCCTGCATGAAGATATAACTCAGTGTTTGAAAAGTAGTGCTGGTTTTGTCTGAGGTAGAATTAATTTTCTTTGGAGTAACTGGTATGGGGCTGTGTTTTAGAGTTATACTGAAACCAGCGCTGGTTATATGTAGATGCCTTTTGCTATTGCTGAGCAGCACAGTGCCAAGGCCTTTCCTGCCTTTCACCCTCCTTACCCATGAGCAGGCTGAGAACGCACGAGGAGCTGAGAGGGGACAGAGCTGGGACAGCTGACCCCAAGTGTGCAGAGGGATATTTCATACCCTGTCATGCTCAGCATGTAAAGCTGGGGGAAGAAGGAAGAAGGTGGGGAATGTTGATGGTGTTTGTCAAGTCACCACTGCATGTGTGGAGCCCAGCTTTCCTGGAAATGGCTGAACACCTGCTTGCCCATGGGAAGCAGCGAATTAATTCCTTGTTTTGTTTTCTGTGCATGCACGATTTTCCCTATTAAACTGCCTTTCTCTCAATCCATGAGTCTTCTCCCTTTTACTCTCTCAATTCTCTCCCCTATCCCACCAGGGGCAGTGAGTGAGCAGCTGAGTGTGGCTGAGCTGCCAGCTGGAGTTATACCATGACAAAAGGTACACCTGTCATTATGGATCCCTTTGAATATGTTATCCTTAGTATCATATCTTCATTCTTCACGGCAAGAATTGGTATACAGCACCTGAAATCAGAGGCACCACTCCACTACTGATGGAATAAAGCCCAAAGTGGTGTGAGTCAGCTTCCCCAATGAACAATTGTCTTTCTTCAGAAGCCCTAATTACTTTGTGTTATTTACAGCACAATAGTGGCTACCAAATTCAAAGAAAGTTTAGCAAATCATTCCCACATCAGAGAGAAACCGTGCTGTGGTTATACTGCATGAGTTACTGTCACCCCAAACTAGTCTTGTATCTGCACTGCACTATCACTCAAAAAAATCACTTCTAAAATGAAAGCAATTCCTTCAGCTCCATCTGCCAACCCTGGAATCAAGAGGGTTAAAGAAGCTATAATCTATTTCTACCAAGTGAATAGAAAATTAGGATCTTTCACTTTCTTTCTCCCACATGCATCCCTAAGAAAAAAATTATTTCACTGGAAATTATGATTTCATCAGCTGAACTGAAAATCAAGGAGTAGACCACTTTAAATATTCACACCACCTTGATTAAAGCAGGTCTCTCCAAGCCTTATTATTGCAAAGTGATTGTCAGAATTTCCATTGTAAATCTCTTCCCTCCTTTTCACTGGTTTTATACTTATGCCTTGGCTACAAGAGCACATTCCAAGCTGAAATTTAGGCTGGCTGATTATTAAAAATAAGAGAACTTTCCTTTACAAATTATATTGAAAGAATTATACAATTAATAAAATGTTGACTTTTCAGTATGGGGGAAGGCAGGGTTTGTTTTTTTGAATTACACATATTGGTCCAAAACAGTAACCACAATCTGATAGAGAACACAGAGTTGAAAAATTGACACATTTTCCCAGATGGCAAAGGAATTCTCTGAGCTGGCAACTCATTATCCTTCTTTAATCTGCTTCATTCCTTTTAGCTTCTGGAATGGAACAAACAGCATGGGACAGGAAGGGATGTAGTTATTCTGATTACAGAAATCAGAGGCCTCAATGTCATATCATCCCTAGTCTTTTACTATGTTTATCCTCCTGGTAGCCTGTGAAGTATAGAAATGTGTTTGTTCATTTCATAGATAAGAAACAAACATGAGAGATTTTCACCTAATAAACTCAAGGTTAAACATCAAGACAGCACCCAGTTCTTGTATTCAGTGTTTAGGTTATGTTCCACCTAATAAAATCAATTGTCCCAAGAGACAGACCGAGAGACATATCTAGGCACTGCAAATGAGCTATAAATGCTGTTAAGTGAGTACCAGCATCACAGCACTGAGTGACACGTTTTTGGCCTGTGCCTGGGCATGGCTCAGGAGTTAGCATTGGCCAGAGACAGTTCCTAGTGGGAGAGAAAGAAGAGTTTAATAGCACTGGCATTAGCTGTTGCCTGTCAGCTGGCCAGGGAACAGTCCTAGACATGTTTAATTTACTACTGCAGAAGAAGCCAAAATGGTCAGCACCAGCTAGTGCAGTGCATGGGAGCCACAGCTTTGTGCTCAATTATGTCTGTGTTAGCAGTGGCCTTTCTCAGATTTATGTGTAACAGCCCCTTCTCAACCCATCATATTCCTTAGCATTTCTCTGTGGCTGAGAGTGTGGTCTTTACTCCTCTCTCCATCTATGTTAAGGCTCTATTGATTCTACTGATTACCAGTGTAGCAGCAATTTTTAGAGCAACTATGATAAGTGAAAATTCATGTGTATTGATAGATGGGAGGAGGAATGTAACTGCTCAAAGGAATTGGCAAATAAGACCCAGACTGCTTTTTCTGTACACTCTCTGTAACAACCTTTCATAAGTATTTTATTCTCTTTCAGTAAAGATTCAGTATTACAGGTCCATAAAATGAAAACATGTGCTCTCTTTAATATGCATTCAGAGTGAAAATCGCTTCACTCACATAAAATATGATAATTGGACGTTATATAGGGAAAGTCTGAAAAAAGAAATTAAGTATCCTGTGAAGTGGCACTAAAGATGTTTCGCAATCCTGACACCAGCCACAAAAATGTCTAAGCCATCATCCCGCTCTGACTTGAGTAAGCACTACATTCTCCTTACATCTGCATGCAAAAACTTTTAGGACACAAATCTACATCTGATTGAAATAAGAAAGAAAAAAATAGTGTAAGAGCCTATTATTAATAAAATCCACTGTTCATTTTTTAGTTTGAAAATTATTTTCAAATGCTGCTTTTAATCATTAAGCCTGCATGTGATTAAATGGCATTGGTGACTTTGATTCAAATATAGCTTGCTGTTCAACCCTTTTTAAAGATCTGCTTTCACAGAGGAGGGAGATGAACTTCTGCTTCCTAAAATAATAGATGCCCAGAGAATATTCCCCTTCCTCCCACAAATCTCCACAAGAGCTAGATTATTTAACACTGGCCACAACTACATGCGTCAGACAGGGATTTTTTGGTTTTATTCTGAATTCTGTGTACACTTGGTTATATACATTTCATTTAAGCTTTAGCATCCCAACCTACAGGCCAGTCAATACTGATGGGAGGCTTTTATCATTCTAAAGAGGTTGAGCCTAACACGGGCTCAAAGACAGTTTTCAAAAGGAACAGAATGAAAGTGATGTCAAATTCAAGCCCACAATTGGCTCCAGAAGAATGCTGTTTTGTTGAGTTTTTTTTCTTCTTCTGTCCTTTAAGGTATATAACAAATAATATTAAGGTCCCTTAATGTTTAAAACACGAATTTGTTTCAAACTACATCTTGGAAAGTACGGAGCTGCAGTTTCTATAGTGTCATTGAATTCTTTTTATGATACCACTGTGGAAATATTGATGCAGCAATAACTCTCAGTAGGATTACATTCTGGCGAGAAGCAAAGCAAAATGCCTGAAGTAATCCCACTGTGTGTTAATCACATGGTTAATTTGTTAAATTTGCATTTCATTTGTTTCCGTAGCTTGGCAGAAAATTTATTGATAAGGAATTTTCTTATTGTTTTGTTTTGGGTTTATGTGTTGGGTTTTTTTCTCCTTTGTCTTCCAAGAGATTCTACAATGATCAATCTATTTTTTGTTCATGACTGTCATAATTACTGACTGAGAATGTGGCTGAGTAAGAAGAGTTAATGATAGGGCATAGTCTTTTGTGTAGTCTCTTGTGTAATTGTTGCTTTTCTGAGTTCGTAGGTTGCATGCAATTTCATTTGGTTTTGATCTTATTTTCTTGTGAAATTGCTTTAAGATAAGCCTTTCAGTGTTTTTGGGTGGGTTAAGTCTTTCTTCTTTGTTTGATTAATTTTCATCCTCTTGACTTTCTTATTTTCCTTTATAGCAAATGGTTGGGATGAGAATTCTAGTGTGGGGCCAGGTAGAGAACCGGCTCGCCTGCTCCCCCTAGCTGTTGAAGAAAAATTGCAGTAATTATTCAACGGCATCAACTCTGAAATTCTCTGGCAATTCTTTGGCCAGACACCCCACTGAATTAAAATCCATCTCTTTTGAAAAAGAAAAATATCTGCATCAGGAATTAGACACACAGAAACGACAAAAAAAAAAAAAAATCCTGGGTAGCAACTTATTCAGCGCCATGGCTGACCCAGAATAATATATCACTCCATGGGAGAATCTAAAGTTAACACAAACGCTTCTTACACAGCTTGCAGCTCACTGGAGCCACACATGAGCATATCCTTGGCTTGCTCACAGTCCATCTAAAATGCAGGGTGTTGCAAATCCCTTAGAGTAACAGAAGAGAAGAACTGATGCATGAAATAACATTGACACTAACTGATTAGATTTCATAGAAAGTATCATTAAATGTCTTACAAAACAGAAAGCCCTTGCTTACTCATATGGAATTCCTGTGGAAGCATGTATTGCTTATTACCTTTCACCTAACCTAAAGGATCCATACTGTGTTTTGCTTTCTCTCAAAACTGCAACTGGTTTCAGAGACAACTTTAAAAGATGGCACTACACATAATTAACTATCCCCAGGTATGAAGTTTCGATTGGAGTTGGGTCCTGGAAAAAGCATTTATCAGAACAGGAAAGGAAAATAAGTTGCAACAGCAGACCCAACGTCTCCGAGTCTCATAGAGACTTCTGATTTTATTTTTTTTTAATTTTATTTTTTTTTCCTTTTTTCTTTTTTCTCTCTGCAGAAGCAGTCACATACCCATGAAGCTTTTTCCAGACACACTGAGAGATGACAGTTGCCTCCAGTTTCATGTTGACTACAGGAATCTTCTTTGGATAAATACAGGGTTTCATCTTTCACTTCTTCCAGACTTCTCTTCCAATTACTTTAACTACTTGAGTCACTGATATTCCTTCTGACACTGACTAATGGATCAGCAAGCTCAGTTTCCACAAGCACAACTGTAATCCCAAACAAAAATCTCTTGCGCTAAGGAAACCTGAAGATTATCTCACCACCCACTACTGTGTCTGGAAAGGTGGAAACTGTCAAACTCAAGTCAATATTCAATGCTGTGACATCTCTTCTGCAAGGGTATTGAAAATGAGGAAAACTATTTCCTATAGAGGAAAGAGGAAGAAGAGTGGTCTACCCTTGTATCTGTGGCATTCCTTTATCCATAGGTATGATACGTGCCTGCAGGAGATACTAGATGCTAAGAGAAATCCATTAAGACCTTTCAGCAACTGGAAAGGAGATTTAGGTGCACACTAAACCTCCACTCTGGAGGTTTAGGCCTGCCAGAGGCCCTTGGGAGGGGACAGTGGAATAATAAAGCTGTTTTTTGGGTTCAGCACTAACTGGAGTTCAGATTTTAGCATCAATGCTGACCAGTATCCATACAACTTGCAAAATCTGATGTCACACTGTGCTACAGACATAGTGATGGTACTATCAGTGGTGTGTAATCCCTTTTCTCCACATCCAGATTCAAACCAGGAATAAAGTTCTCTCTAACCTGGGTTGTGACATAGGTCCCTGTCCAAAGTCACAGAAATAAATTCTGAAGATAAGATGTCAAATTCAGAACTGCTGTCTGGCTAGAACTCAAGCTGATGGAATAATTCAGACAAAACTCATCTAATCAATGAAATTATTAAAGAAATCTAAACTTTGACAAAAAAACACTACCTATCTGTCCAGTCCCAGAGAACTGTATTAAAGGGTCAAAAAAGGTTCAGTATTCTTGATTTGTGAATGAAAAATATTAAAAAAAATAAAATCCACTTTTAGTTATATTGTCCCCAAAACAACAAAGCCTGATTAATTTAATCTCTTGTTATTATCAGAACTACATGAAAGAAACTCTTTGTCCATGTTCATAGAAAATACCATTAAGGAAGGATTTTTATAATGAAATATTAGAAAGATGTCACTTTTTAGTCTACATTGGAAAATATCCTTCAACATCAATAGTGATTCTATTATTATGATCTGTAATGAAGGATGTGCTAAATCAGTATATTGGGAGAAAAAGTGTCCACTGCTTGTGAACTCATAGCTGTTGTACATAGGAGAAAATGCCCTAAAGAAAACTCCTAAAATGTAGTTAATTAACATATAAACCACAAATGTTGGAGTATCATAAATATTCAAGTAGTGATGGATAGTGGGATAAACCCTGAGTGCATGCTGTAAGTTTTTTATCTCCACAGCTATCTTGAGTTGGATATTTACAGTAAATTACAGCTGCACATGCTTTACTCCAGAGCCATATGTTTTATTATTCAACCAGATGTAAGCCATAAAACTGTTGTATCTATTTTGCGGTTCAGCATAGTACTAATAAAATAAACTACAAATACCTGACTTATAGCTTTGCTGGCATTTTTGCACTCCAGTGAAGTGCAGTGCCAATACCTCATGCAGTGAAAGTGATCTAAGAAAATCATATGTTCTTCCCATTTCTTATATTTTCATAAGGACTTTAAATGTTTGAATGAACAGTGTTGAGCTATAAGTTGTTCTTTTATTGTTTTTCATCACATGGGCTATCAGCATCACTGCTAATTCATTTTTGTTTCCTGCAGATTGGAAAGAACTTTCTAAGGAGCCTGCACTCTGTCTTGGCATCTACATCATTGATTTTTCTTCAGCATTACAGGGTAGCATCAAATTACTAAAATAATCGTATGTCCTAGGAAGGATATACTTAGTTATATATAAAAAAGATAATGTTGCAATTAACAAGACATTCCTCCCTCTCTCTCTCTCTTTTTTTTTTTTTTTTTCATCTATCATATTAAACCTTGGACACAAGAATCAGGAAGTATTAATTTATCTTGCCAGTATTTGGGATTAAGATGCCTTTAAGCACCTGTGAAACCTGCCCTAAGTGCAAAGAAAAATGTTCTCAATTTATGTCAAGAGTGTTGGAAGACAAATTCAGAAGATTTCATATAACCATTTTTGCCAAAAAGAAGTGGTCTCAGAGGTTTCGGAAACCTAATTTTGGTGTGGAATGTGACCATAAGCAACACAGTATATACTGGGGCTAGAAAAGACATAAAGAATATTATGAAAAGACTGCAAAGTGCAGCCAATTTGAGATACACTGCTGGTCTTGGACTAATATGCTGTCTCGAGGTTGTCATGGGCATCTGTTAATAAGTCTCTCTAGCCCAACAACATTCATTTGACTCTCAAAATGCATAACCTTAGCAGACTAATGAGGAACTGAATGCTGAATGTTTATCAAAGGGGACTCTCTTCCATTCCATCCACCTCTTGCATACTTTCAAAGAATTAATCTATTTTAACAAGGGACCCTCTCCCTATTCTATGGCCCCAATTCAATCTCTAAAACAGGGGATTAAATCCAACATTCTGCAAGTCGAAATTAAAGTGGTCTTGGTTGTTGTTTTTCAAGCTACTCTGAGTGTTAATTGGGGTAAAATCTGCAGTTTCTGGATTACTATTCACGTTTCGATTAACAGAAGAGGAAAACTTTCCCAGAAGTACCACAAGGACTGAGGAAAATTAAGTCTTTTAACCCTTTTTCAGCCTAGTGAGCAGGTAACACTTAGAGGAAGACAGACAATTTAAAATGCTTTGATTTCTTTGTACAGAATAATGTAGCTGAAAAAAACCCAAAGGACTGTGTCATATTTACTCCTCGAAATCCTTCCGATTTCATTATGATTGATTAAAAGTAATCGAGCAGACGTTACAGACAGTTGTGCTTTTAAACCCCTTGTGCTTAGATTTAAATCTGATATAATGCAGATAAAGAAAGTGTGAAAAATTTCATATCATGGTCCTGCAAGTATGTATAGAATGTAGGGGCTGTTCAGATACTTTCTTATGTCCAATGCTTTATCATTTTTATGTTGCTGCTGAAAGGATAAAGTCTCAAATGTGAGTTCCTATGATAAACACATTTTCTTTTGGCTCATGAGTCATAGACAATGTAAAAAGACATTTTCCTCTTAAAAAAGCCAATATTGTGAACATCTGGTTCATACCCTTCTTAACAAAATTTGTTCCACTGCTCTATTACATATAAACATCTGTCATTTATATCAAACAGTTGACAAATGCTCTATCTTGAATTCTCAGAACTGTAGTGCTATATTGTTAAGTATCTTTTTTGTACAAAATGAAAACTGTTTGTTTGTGTTGAAGACCAAATTCTATGCAACGGAGATGACTTTTTTATCAAATGAGAAAATGGGTTAAATTCATATCAACAGTCTTAAATTTTCTTTCTCCTGACAACTGCATGCAATTACTGTAAATCACTCTTCACATAAAAGACGATGACATGCTACTGGCTGACACTATGTAGATAGCATTTAGGGAATGGTTTTATCTACCTAAAAGACTGAAAATTTTGAGAAGGCCAGACCCTCAGAGTTTTCCAGATATTCATTTTTTGTGAATTAATTTATTTTTTAAAGGCAGCTTACTGTTGTTTTCCAGCACTATGAGGTTGCTTTGTTCCTTTGCTTTGTTTGAAAGGGATGACCACATCCACAAGCATGAGTCACACATTCTAGAAAACATTCTTTCTTCACAGGTGTGGAATAATTTCTGCCTCTCCTTTTTGGAATTTAGAGGCCCAAGAAATCAAAACTTGGGGCAGCTATCACTCATTTTTGAAGCATCCCAGCAGAGCATTACAAGCACAATGAGATCACTTGATTTTTGTTGAGGCCAGACAGCTGTTGTGTGGTCCCCTCTGTATACTCTTGGAAAAAGCAACCTCTACTATAAGGGTAGGAAAAACTCACAGGAGATTTCAGCCAGGATCACCATAAGATCCTGCCTCCTTGTGTATTTAAAGTTAGAATGGGGACCAAAATAGGAAGGGCTTTTTGTAATATTGTGATTCATGACTCCAGGAAAAGAATCCAAAATCTAAGTATGGCCTCCAAAACCAGCTGGTTTGAGTAGAGTCCACTGTTAAGAGCAAGTCAAGATGTGTAAATGAGGTGTCTCCTTCTCTCCATTGACTGTACAGACTAAACAGAGAGTCACCTGGCAACAATTAATAGAAAAATGGATTGCATTTCCTAAATGAGGTGCATAAAGTGGGCAGTCTGCACCTGGCTGTATGAGCTTTAAATTTGCCATCTTTATTCACAATGTATGAAGTATTTTTCATAGCTTTGCAGGACAAGCATTGCACAAGACATTTGTAACTAGCTGAAAACAAAGAAACCCTGTGATTCACTGAGAAAAAGGATATTTAGTTAGATGCATGACAGACCCAGAGGCAACTTCAGAGCTGCAAATGCAATTACTGCTGGCCAGAGGCATTTGCTTTTTACTAAGAAAAAGAAAAAAAAAAAGAAAAAAAAAAAAAAAGAAAAAAAAAAAAGGTCTGTTCTGATTTGTCTGATTTCTGTCCAGAGGAGAAGGGAGAAGAACATAAAACATGTTCGGTCTTAGGAGATCTGTAAGATACTCCCTAAAAACAGAACAGATTTGGAAAGGGTCCTTTTACCTACATGTGTAGCATGAAAAGATAATTTAGTCATCCTCCTGCCCTTATTATAATAGAATGAATATTGCTTTTTCATTGCAAGATGGGCAAAAAATATGAAACAATTTGATATGCAGCCTGTACTAATACTGGAGAAGCCAAATCTAGTCCTAATGAAATCTATTGCAATATAAAAATGGTGTGTTTATTAATAAGGCAGAACATTATTAGATTTTCTTATTGAGCTAGAGCATTTCAAGGCCATTTGGGGCAGGGAGAGAGAGCAATGCCTTTACAGTACATTCTTTGTTTCCTTAACACTGATCACCTGTCATACTTGATTCCCACAGTGGACCTTTTATAGCAATTTGCTATTCTGACCTTTGCATACATTTTTTGCAAGCTTTACTCTGGGACCGTTTAAGTTGGGATGGGTGGGCATATGCTGAGTAGGGTAGCAGGGAGTAAGGAAGGATTAAATTTCAGTTGTGAACTGGCTGCATCTCTTGAACCACTCATTACCAGACTCCCTAACATTTGTGTTTTCAAAAGGTGATGATTTTTTGTGTGGAAAAGGGTATTTTGTTGGCTGGTCTCCACTGAAGCATACTTTCAACATTAACTCCCTATTGGCAGCAGTTTCTGCTTATGATTTGCTTTAATGAACACCAGTTTAAACTGGGCTAATCATAAAGTCTCCTGGAGAAAGGTTAAACCCCAGCATACTTCATACAAGCCTGACCTCACCAGAGATCATGTACAGAGGATGGTAACCATGCAAAAGGACCTTTCTGAGTGTAGGAGTTACAGGATATGGTAAGAATACGTGAGGGAAATTAACATTTTTTCATTTCTTTTTTTCTTCCTGTTGCCTCAGCTCTCCATCTCCCTAATCACTGCACACACTCACACCTTCTGTCTCTTTGACCCTGTGGATGTCTCCCATTTGCTGTGACCTCTTCTACTCCTACATCCTCCACTGATCTCAGCTCCCTCATGCTCCATTTACATCCTCTCAATATCCTGATCACAATGCTCTTCACTGTCCACCAGACGTGTTTTTTCATCTTCCTCACATATTTCTGTGGTTTCCTAAATCTTCCCTCTCACATCTTATGCCAAACAGCTGGAGCAAAAACAAAAGGAACAACTTCTAATTGAAAGCCTCCAATTGTAAATATCATATATTTAAAAACAACTTGTTGAATGTTTCTAATTAAATCCCCACATAAGACTAAAAGGTCATCCTTACCAAAACCTACAGAAAAAAGCCAAAGCTAAATTGTTAAGTTTATTACTGATGTCATTAACTGAAATTTTTCATTAAAACAAAACCACAACCACGTATTATAGGAACAATGTCTTTAATCTGAGTTTTACCTAGCTATACAGAACTAAATTTAGAATAAAGATTTTTTTTTTTTAATACTCTGGGAAAAAATGAGTAGTTCTGATGAAGGTTGTGAACCAGCAGGCAATCAGCTTTACAACAGGACATCAGCTAAACCCCTATTGATAGAGTGCCCATATCATTCTGCATCTGGTTTGTATCAGTGTTGCATTTCTAATTAGACCTTGCCAATCCATTTGTCAGTACTGCTCTACGAGTCACCGGGCTGATATTTTTTTTTTCTATAGAGATATCAGCCAGGATTTCATGCATTTTGATTTAAAATAGGTTAAAGCAATGATGGATTGTGAAATTCTCTTTGGGAATAGCAACCATTAAAAATTGAGGACAAAATTGAATAGGTTAAGCATTAAATATGAAGGACAGATCTTCAGATAACAAAAATTGTTATTGTTGTTTCACAGATACCATTAAGGTTGTATTGATCCAACTCTGCTGAGAATTTGCTGAAAGTAGCACCACATTCTGCAGCCAAAAGGAACAGACCTGTCCCTTATCAGAATCCACTTTGCTTACGAGAGGAAGTTATTTCTTTGTAGCTTTATATTGAATTTTATTCTTGTGAATATTTCTTTCTGAGTTACCTTCAACTCCCTCGGAGCCTTTTCCCTTTGAAATGCAAGGATCCCAGTGTTTCATTATTGCAAGGAACAATTCCTTTATGCAATTTAAATGCATAACTAAGCACTTGGATCTCAGACCTTGAGAGTACGGTATTGAAACAGTGAAAGTTCTTTCTTGAATACATAACCCATTTCAATTATACATATAGTGACTCCATTTAGTTAAGAAAATAAAGCAACACTTATTTTATTTGCGAGTGTGCTATTTATTCTTTCTCTTCCTTCTTTCTACTGCAAACATCTCTGTATGTACTGCTCTGTTTAGTAACACTAACAGATAAGCCTGTGGAGTCTGGAAATCCTGCCTCCACAACAGGGGGAAAAAAGGCTACAAAGGGTTTAAAAGGAGCTGCAAATATGGAGACCAGAAGTGATATTTCTAATGCATCAGGCATGTAATTGCATTAATTCAATACAATGATTAAAGAACTTAGGAGCAACGTTACTGCCTCAACTAGACATTCTGATTAAGCCACACAGGTGTGAGAAACTGTTATGGATCAAAAATATAGGTATAAGATATAGATATAAGATATAAGACATAGGTCAGGGAAGAAAACAGGTTCAAAAGACTTAGAAAATATGTTTAGATGCTCTGAGAAAAAAGAAAATGTGTTAGATATAAGTTATAGAATAGATTATTATGTGGTATTACAAATCTGTCATTAAATGCCTGCTTTAAGGGGCACAGTGAAAATGAAAAATTTAAAGATTTCACTTTAAATTATTTTAAGGAAGAGAAAATAGTTCAGCTGGAATCCAAACATCAGCCTCTTACACAAACAACTTAAATATCTAAATTTAAACACTTGTTAAATATCTCTGTTTCTGAAAGATCTAAAATCATTGGGGGTTTAAGAAAGCACCACAGGGTCTGTAGCACTATTAACACCAAAACCCCAGTGTTGACTCTGGGCAGCCAAATCACCCAACGCGATTTTTCAGGGCTGCACAGGATTAATGATAACTATATTCCTTCCTGACTACAAACATCTTGCTCAAAAATCATAAAAATTAAGGCAGCACATTAAGCTGAAAAACTTAGTAGAATCACAAGTCCTGAAGATGAACAGACAAGCCCAGGAACATTATTTCTGATTCCCTCTATTTGCTGCCTGAGTTCAGATTAGTGTCTTCTTTTGAAAAGAGTAGTCCAGAAATAGAGTGAAGAAAGGTGGGCACCTTGAGGAGCCAAGATATGGCTGATGATTTTAGTTCATGCATGAAATGGCCATGAAATGGGATGGGTCTCTGGAAAAGACAACACATAACTTGCATGCTGTTAAATACATTTTTTCCCCTATTTTGTTGTGGATAGAAGTTCTCTGGACTGTATACTAATATGGAGGGTTCCTAATACTTCCCAGCAAATTGCTTATCTTGCTATTTTTGAAAAGGATTCAGTGGGAAAGGGCTACTGCATAAAGGAGAGAGTAGGCTAAATCATGATGAGGGTTTATAAGCAGCCACTGACATAACAAAATTTATGTACTAGCATCTGCTATAGGTGAGAATTTATATTCCAGAAACAGTAGTTCTACATCATAAGCTTGCTCACGAATTTTTCAATGGAAGATTCTTGTTGTACAGCTTTTCTTGTGACATATAGCTGCAAAAAAATTACCCGGAATCCTTTTTCTTCTATTATTTGCTTTAAAAATTTACAGTTGCTTCAGACCTTTTCAGGATACATTTCTCTAAAAAATGGAGTGAACCTAAGAATGGGGGTTTTTTGAGAGTTATCCATCAGTTGCTGCTGTTTCATCCTCAGATCTAAATTCTGCACCCTCCCTGCAGGAAGGTAAAGAAAGAAAAAACCACCATGATGTAACATTAGAACAATACTGCAGAGAAGGCCCAAAAATGAGCCACGCTTGAGACTGTTCAGGGAAGCCTTTTTCTGCGTCCATTTTAAAACCCAGTGTTAAGCCAAGTAGAGCTGTGATGGCTTTCTCTGCATACTTCAGCAATCTGAATTACATGTTCTAACTCTGACCAAGCTATACCCCAGGGAAACCTGGGGTGAGGAAACCTGATGTGACTGAGTGAGTGTGGGGTTTGTAGGGGGGGAAGGGGCCTTGGTCCCAGCTCAGGTGGTTGAGTGTGACTGCCAGAGGGGCTCCTGCATGGGGAAGTTTCCCTAGCACAGGCTATGGCTCACTGAACTTACACTGGTGCTTCCTACCCTATAAGTGTTTTCTGGCCTATTTTAAGATCTTTTCCAGGTAGCAGTCATGCTCATTTAGATGTAGGACCTAAACCATGGGGTTTTTTTCTGACAACTGAAGGAGCATAGCACAACATAGTGTGGCTGCAGAGCCTTAGTCATTGCATAGGTGGGGTTTGGAATTCTTAACATTAGGTTTATCCCCTGAAATTGCTTCTATTTGAAGCTTTCTTGTGCTTAGAAGAGCTAATCCCACTGCTTAAAAGGCTGTATAGAGGAATACATGCTTTGTATATAATTATTCTCTACAGCAAGTTGCCTGGTGAAAGTTGATATTGAGTCCTCGAGGCACAGCATAGCAGTTTTATTAATATCTGAGTGAGTACCTCCAGAAGCAGAGTAAAATGTCTCTTCCTAATGCTCTGTTGCAAGTCTCTCTGGTGAGTGAAGAGCTAATTTCAATCACCTGTAATTTTTCATTTTCCCACTGCATGCCAATTTTTTTTTTTTTTTTTTAATTTTGGCCTGAGCAGAGATGTTGGTATTGAGTAGATCAGCAGCACGTGACAGAATCCCTGTTGCAAGGAGGAAGAAAAAGTGAATTATGTAGTTAACTGGTCTGTAGGTTTCCATTAAACAGATGTCTCTGGCTTGCTATCATTCACTATAATTGCAGTGTCTGGAAAGTTGCCTTTCCCTTGAGACTAATCTATTTTAAGTTCAATGGATCAGGGGAAGCTTTTGAAAGATTTGTAAAATTCTTTACACTTGACTTCTTAAGTCCAAGGAAAGACAATACTATGTACCATGCCTACTTCTTAGTGAAGAATTTATTAGAATATTAGTTTGAGTCAAATTCTTGTGTGAATTTCCACAGGCAATGGATCACCACACACACACAATTATATAGACAGTAATTGTTTTCAGAGATGGAATTTAGAAAAAAATTAGTTAATTTTAATTACACTATTAATTATAATCTTTCTATTTTTTCTATATTACCCATCTTTTCCCACTAGCTATGGCAGGACTATCAAGGCAGCCAAAGATTGCTGCAGAGTTTCAGACATGCTCTGAAGGAAGGAGTGTTATACTTTAGGGCATCTTCAGCATTCTGTCCAAATTTAGGCCCATTTCTTCACAGACATAACTTAGGACTATTAGAAGCACTAAACTAAATTAAAAAAGAAAATTTAAAAAAAAAATTCAGAAGATACCTGAAATCTTGAGTGGGCAAAATGACATCTTTGTTGCCTAGAATCTCAAACTATGGGAACCCCACTAAACATGTTAACCAAATGACACCTGGGAAGGTAATCTTCTAAAATTTCATTTCTGTGGCTGCTGAAATGTCTGTGGCTACTGTAATCTCTGTTAAGGTACCAAAATCAACCTAAGATTCATAGAATACATCAGCAACATAATTACACCTTACTTACTCCTCTGAATACTGCATAGCTTAAGATAAGAACCCTACATTATCTACATGGTTAGTGCCAATACAAGGAAAGCAGTGGTAAAAACTCAGTGGCTTAAATTTTTTTTAATCAAAAGTCAAGAGTGACCAACATGGCAGCTTTCACTGTACAACAAAAAATGACACAGAATAGGCACAGTTCTTGGCCCATAACATTGACTACATTAATCCCTGAGAGAGAGAAAGAAAACAAGTAGCAATTGTTATACATGTTGCTTAATCATGGCTGGAAGGTGGATATTTGCTCTGTAAAAAGAACCTTGAAAAAAAAAAAACGAAGTGATATTGCTTTCAGTCTTTATATTGGAGACCTTTCAGACTCCATCTCACTTTCCTTTTTGGGGTTGCCTAGGAAGACCATATAATAAGAAGCCTAAGGGCTATTGAGAAAGTCTGGTGTTAAACAGGTGGCTAAATAGGCAGTGAAGTACATCACCTGCATTCCAGGTGATAAGCTTTGAAATGCACCCAGTCTTCTTCTAAAGAGCTGTGCTCAGAAATCAGGAGCACTGGGAGATACTCTGTATCTGGAGTGTTTTCTCTAGTACCCCAGGTTAAGCACAGCACTTATACCTCTTTTTGAAAGAAGAAAATTATTACACTGAAAGACTGATATTTCATCTGAACCTCTGAACCCTAACTTAACAAAAAAACTACACCTTGCCTTCTCTTAGAAAGCTCCACTGTACACCTCTTTTTGAAAGGGCACTGAGAGTTTCCCCCTGAGGGGATGCAAAGGCAAACTACAGCTCACCAGTGATCTCACAAAAAAAAAAAAAAAATCTATATTCAACTGTTTTACGCTCAGGCTGGAAAAGGCGTCATGAGCATGCCCAGTCATGCTTGAGCTGCTTGTTCCAGGCTGCTCTGTGGTGCTTTAGGCTGCTCCAGAGGCTGGACTGGCAAAAGGCACAGTATCCAAGTCAAATTCTGAGATCACTGCATAGACAATTTTCTAGGGCCAGTGTGCCCTCTGTGTAGACTTTCCCAGTTTTTCACACAGGTTATGACACACTATGGTAGGAAGGAGAAGGGTGCCCACCACATCAGCCCTGGGCAGTGGCAGCAGTCACCGCTGAACGTCAGACCCCTCACACACTCTGATATATTATCAGAGATTACCACCACCAAACCCTTCACAAACTGTAGCTGAATTTTTGGGTCTTCACAGAAGGGCAAGGCTCCTTCATTCTCCTGTTTGGGTAGATGCACACTGAACACATTTGCTCAGTCTGTCCTGCACTCCCACCAGCAGTGCCTCACACAGCACTTGTGCCAATAATGCTTTTTTCCGTTCCGTTAGCTTTAAACTTCTTTGGGATCATTCTTTCCTCCTTCTCTCTTAGGAGTGGGTCCTCTGTTAACAGGTTTCTCCATATCTGGCTGTATGAACAAGAGACTTTGAGGACTTTGCTCTTTCAAGAGACCAGGATGATTGACTGCAACAGCAGTAGAGTAATGGAGGGAATCACTAGGGGGATGTTGGAGCAGACAGCTGTTATATTATTTTGAACAGGCAGTTTTCCTTATAAATATTTACTGTATTGAAAAACAGACAGCTATTGTAGCAGTGATCTGGAAAAAATTTTGAAAAATGACTGGGATTTTCCCTGCAAGACCAACATCAAAAGCTGTAACTAAATATACTTATGGTCCAATATTGCATAAAATTTGGGCTCAACCTGTATTTAAGAAAAACTTCAGTGAAGCATTGTATGTTTTATGTGAGGAGGTCAATGTGACTTTTGTTTGAACAAATATTTCAGTACTCCTACCTATTGTTCACAAATTTTACTCAACCTGAGAAATATGCCTGACAAAACTGGCCAAATGCTGCTTTGAAATAAAGGTGACTTCACACTCCTCATGGAAGCTGGCTTGGTTTACATCAGTGGAAGATTTGATCCACAAGCAGAGGTGAGTAAATATATTAAGAAATAATTTAAATATTTTTTTCTGAAATGTTGCTGCTGCTGCGACTTTTATCATCAGCTTAACTCCTGAACATCTTGAATAGGATAAATCATTTCTAATGTCCACATCAAAGATTATTTGAAAAAAAAATCACATTATTAAATTTCAAGAATTAAATATTTGAGAGAGCCATAAGTGAGTTGCTGTTGTTGCTGTTTTAAAATTGGCTCCTTCGTTATGTAAAATGCTGTACCTATGAGATAATTGACTTTTCCTGTAATTAAACCTGCAATTAAAAAAATGTTATCACCACTTAAATAACTGCTAGAGAAACAATTGGATGAAAAGACGAGCTGAAAGCCAACGAATGGTCTTTTCTCAGAGTGTGAATAACAACAAGGTTTCATAGTCTGTCAGTCTCAGTACCAGCAAGCTTGTCTTTGAAAACGCTTCCATTTTTCAAGCTGTTAGAAGGATTGCTATAGATCCTGGGGGCATACGCCTGAAAGAAAGATCATAATTCAGCAATAGGAGGTCTGCTTATCTCACTCAACAGTGAGCTGGCAGAGGACGAGCCCCACTCTTTGTTTACAGGGGCAATAAACAGCATACCTTCCTGGTGCCTGTGCGGGCTGTGAACCCCCTCGGTACAGAGGTGACAAAAGGATGGAAGAGCAAGGCACTGTGCCTAAGTATGTAGGTGTGTAACTAGTGGGACTCTTCACACCTTCAAAAAAGAAAAAGAATCTGCCTCATCCTTACAGTATCCCTTGATCTCTTTGTTAAACTGTATTTGTAGGTTTCTATTGAAATGTCATTCAGGAAATACCATTCAGCTTCCCTTGACACACAAAAAGGGAGGACAATATTAAGTGACCTGTGTGGTGAAAGGAAGGCTGTGACTCAATTTTATATTATTTCTAATTAAATTCAGATAATTACAAAAGAGATGGGAAAATGAGAAGAGGAGGGGAAAGAGGGAGAGAGAGAGAGAGAGAGAGGAGAAATTAGAGCCTATTTATAACACACTTTTCATAGAGCTAAATTCTGCTATGCCTACTTATTTTGAAGTGGATTGGTCTACTTGTAAAATATTCTTCTACAGAAACCACAAAGGTGCAGGCGAGGTTAAACTGATTATAACAGCACTATGATAATTTAGCTAGTAAGAACTGGTCATTTCACCCTTTTAGCAGAAATGTATTTAAAATCTAATTACAATGGTGTATTTTAATTTGGAGCTACAGGTGACATTCACCAGATAGAAGGATCAGTAATTACCCTAGCTGACTGCTACAAAACCAAGACAACCAAACCAAAGGAAAAGAAGTGTTCACTGAAAATTAAATAGAGAATTTAGACATGATAATATTAGTGTAACAAATAGAGATACACTGTGGCTTCTGATTTTCTCTATACATTTCTAGTTTCCTGTTTGGATATTACGGGAAAATATATTGAAATGAAAATTATTATATTTAAGTGCATCACCTACAAACTGAAGATAAAAACTATTATTTATATTCTGCTACTTATGGCCCAAAAGATAATCTGACTTGAACATGCATGTAAAGGTCTTTAAGAATTTGAAAAAGTAAATATTTCTATTTTCCTCCACATATTTTTACCCCATCAAAGCTAAATGAATGTAAAGCAGTTTTGACTGTTTTAAATAATCAGCTTGCCTGTCTCAGTTCTTCATGAAAGATAACGAGGTGTATTTGATCAGAAGGTTCATTAAAAATGATTGCATAAAAAAAAAAGGAAAGTCATTCCAAACAGTGTTGCTAATTGGAAAAGATGAGTTGACGTATGACTGAAGTTTGGATCCAAGTTCAGAGCCAAAGATAATGTGTAACAATTTGTTTTCCCATGTGCAATAGTTTGTGTGATGTTATGACATTAAAAAGTCCCTCAGATATAACAACTTTCATTTTACTGTGTGATGTTGGAATAATTTACATTTTTGAAAATTACATTTGAGTTTCTGAGTATGAATTACCCAAGAAAGTAATTGACTGTTTAGAAGTCTATGTTTCTAATAACCAAACAAGTGTTGAATCACTTCATTTTGCAGCATCAGTCATATTCTTCATATGATTTCTGAATTGAGCTTGTCATGTCACTGATACCCCTTTTTGAATTGAATTAGAGGAAAAATGGTAGCTGGAGAAGGTAATTCTTTTTCATGTATCATCTGCATAACTAATGTCAACAGAGTACTATGCTTTCTTTAACTTGTGATAGGCAAATACTTTCTGAATAGCCCTCCAGACCTCACAGAAGCCACACCTCTGATTAGGATTTGCAGAATTTACTATCACATGCAATTCTTACCTTTTCAGAGGAAAGCAAGCCTTGTCTTTTCAGCCATAATAACAAGGTAATAGGACCACTGATAGGTTAACATTTAAGATACCCAAAATAATCAAGTAAGGTAAATGCGAGGGGGAAAGGAGAACACCAAGTCACAAGGAGATCTCCTCTGAAACCTACAGCTGCATTTCAGCCTGTGGAGACTGGATTACAGAAGGAGCATATGCTGAATAAAATTTACTTCGTCAACAAATTACATAGCACTTAAGAGTAGAGGTGGTCAATAGGGCTATGAGTTCCCCTCCAAAATCTATCCATCCTAAACACCTTGCTGGAACAGAATGAATGGCATATCTCACTCCACTGTTCTACAGAAATTCTAAATAACAAACTTCAACCAGACTCCTCATTTCTGCACAGCTGATGGATGAGATGAATCCTGAGTGCCCTGAGCTCTTTTTTTTGGGGCAGGGGTGGGGCGCGGGTGGTTTGCAGCAAGTCACCAACATTCAGTTAGGTGCTCAGGATCTAACTGGGTTAGGTGGGGTTTGGGAAAACAGGCAAAGCTTCAGCTTGGTCAAACAAATATGTGAAAGCACTACTTCTCTTGAGCAGACAATGTATTTGACAACTGGAAAATTAAATAAGGCTTTTAAAAAAAATTGCATCTGTGGTATGCATCAGCTCCTTTCTCTTTTAAATGTATGTACCTTGAGATTCTGCTGGGCTGTTCAAGGCTAACTTTAAAAGTTTCTGAGGTAATTAACTGCTTTAGAAAGAAATTATATTAACTGCTGTGTTTTTAATACATGGGAGTGTATTCTTTATCGAAGACTCTTAATAAAGAAACAATACAGAAAAATACTGTGAAGACAAAGTTTGTTCTGCCTTTTTCAAGAAGCTGTTGTATCTTATGTAGTTACAACTGATCCTGTGAAACAAGCAAGAAATTAGGTCACGTACTATTTTTCAAATTAAATTCCACAGGAAATGAAGTCAATTCTAATGGTTTTTATCATCCAGAACTTGACTGTTCATTGCTTTACCCTTGAGTGATGGTACTGTTTTGAATGCAGTTTGCACAAGGCAATGACAATACAAGACACAAGAGTGTAGAGTTCAGTTATTGCATCCTGAAGCTTTGAATCTGAAGAAGTCCCTCTATACACAATTCTTTCTCTCAGAATATTTAGAGAGGGCATAAATATTATTAAACAGCCATTAGACAGAATAATTTACAGATAGAAAGGGTCTGATGTCAGTTGCACCACCAAATTGCGGAGGATATCTTTGCAACAGAAATTACTAAGAACTTTGTTGGATCCAGGGAATCTAAATACCCCAGAACTCTGTTTTGTGAGGAACTGCTTCGTCTTACGCTTGCCCAAAAATAGTTTCTGCGAGAAACATCTAGACAGTGCACCATTGTAGGCTGCAGATCCTCCGAAGAGGCATGGTGCACTGAATATTAACACCATTTCACACATTCCCAAGATGCATGCAATTACCTCGGGGAGAGGAGCTGGGAATGTGAGGTCTCAAGGGCTTAGATAATGACATAAAATAAATTGCAACGATTACCCATGTATTTTTCCAAGAGACATATTATTTAAAACCTGTCTCGGCTTTCGAGAATGAAAGACACAGGAATGTCCACTTTATGAAATTGCTATTAATGTGTGACCTAGAGTTGAAGACAAGGTTAATTATGGGTTTTTAACAGAAGTATCGTTCTGGTTTAATATCACTACCCAGGCCTTAAATATTGAAGTAAGTCACATTTTTCAGGGACAATTGCTTTTGAATGAAGAATGGCAGGGCTCTGATCTTTGCTGACCCTACTGACTCCCATTGTGTAATCCATAGCAACAGCGTTGCTACAGCAACCCAGGAACACGTCGTAAAATAGGATAAGACCGTGAAATCCAATGTCATACTTCTATGAGATGCAAAATTGCAAATAACTTCCTAAATCAGATTTATTAAAGGATTGATATATTGCATAGGAATCATATTGGGTCAATCCTAAATGAAGAGAGTAAGAGAGTACAATGGAATGAATACAAAGAACAATAGAGCCGACCTTACAGGACGCTTTAGTGTTCTGGTGAAATGTTTGGTGCTTACGACAAGTATCTGCAAATCATGTGCATCTTTACTAATGTTTTTGTTCTCTTTCTTCCTCTCATCTGTATCTAGTAGGCAATCACATACACTTGATCTAATCCCATAGAGTTGTTCCTCAAGGAAATGAAGAAGAAGATAAAACTGTAACCAGTGCTGTATGAATGAGATGGAATTATTCAGGATGTTGTATACAGAGTTTCATTTGCCTTGTCTACAAGCTGATTTGTCCTTGGCATAGTGTACACCCATCCAGCCAGCATGTAATTTACATGAATGTTCACATATACAACAGACAAGCTGGAAACACTAAATTATACTTTCTGACAAAGAAAAAGTATTTTTGACCACAATATGTTTCAGAACAAAAGCATAATACCATGTTATAACTTTTAATCATAGATAAATTTTTAATAGCTATAAAATACACCACCACTGAATCTGAATTATCAGCAGTTTTTAAAAGACTTTTATCAAGAGCAAAACAAAACAAAATCTGAGAACAGTCCTATTCACTAGTAAAAAAGTTCCTGCTTCTCAACCCTCACAACATTTGTTAATTAATATAACTTTGCAGTAAGCTTAAGTACATCTCACTGAATGGATGGATTGTGCTATACATATTATAATAAGCTCAGTAGCTACATAGCACAACACAGGCTTTTTTTTTTTTTTTTTTTTTTGCTTTTTTTTTTTTTGCTTTTTTTTTTTTAAGGATCAGAAGTTGTTATATTAATCGATTTCAAACAGTTTTTCCTGTGTTTTACAATAATCAGAGCTGGATATTTCAAAAGAAGCTATAAACTCCTTAAACTGTATACAACCCCAGATTTCTGTATGATAAAGCTAAATTTCTGCCAAAGCACAGATGATGATCTACCTATTTCCCCAAGCACAAGGTTTGATGGCTCCTGTAATTTGATTTTCTTTTGTTAGTACAGCTAGTCAATGAGGAGTGCCTTTCTCTGAAAGTTCTGCCTGTATATTAATCGCCTGTGATGCTCTACTGCACATAATATGCTGCAGACATTCTGCCTCTATAGGAGATTGTAAAAGTATGTTGGTCAAAGATATTAAACTTGCTAACATCTGCATCTTTAAAGATGACTTATTGATAGAGAAGGTTCAAAGAGACGATCGTACAAATCACAGATTCAAACAACGGTGGTCCTGCTATCAGATAAAATAGTATGAGTTGATAGATGTTCTTTAAATACTCATATAGAGGAAGACAGTGAAACAAAAAAGTTATTTTCATCTTCTTTTGAAGCTGTTTTTTTTCTTTTCTTAAGGCTGTTATTCCACAAGCAAAAAAAAAAAGAAAAAAAATCTGTAAAATTGCTCACTTTTTCACTAAACACATGAAAATTGATCATGTACTTTAGAAGGAGTTTTGCTTCTTATCGGCTAACATTCATATTTATGACTTCTGAAAACAAAACAATATATTATTTTGAGTTTCAACTAAAAGCTAAAAAACACAGTATTTAAAAAGAAATCAATACTTCTCAACCAGCTCTTTCCTATAACTGTCGGCCATGGAAGTTTTATTGGAAACACAGATTATCTTTGTAAACTAATTGAAATAGGTCAGCAGAATAATTTGATTTTATGGCTGAAATTCTAATGCTCACGTAAGATTTAAAGTGCTTACAAAATCTGGCTGCAGGCTCCGAAGCATACAATTGAATATATATATATATAATATTTTGATATATGTATGTATGTATGTATGTATGTATGGTTGTTGTTTTTTTAACAAAGGTAAGATATTCATAGCTTTGGTTTCCCTAGTGAATTATACAATTACGTCCACTGGTTGATAATGTAGGAAAATCTTCTGGGAGATTTGTTTACAGAAAACAAAACAAAAACAAATACAAGAAAAAAAAATCCACTAAAGAAAAAAAAATGTCTATGTCCATTAGTTGTAACTACAACAGTACTTTTTTCAGTGAGCTCAGTTTCAGGGTTAAAGTAGAAACTCCCTTAGCAACCTCTCTCCTTCACTTCGATGCTACACTTCCATAGAGTCTGGACCCATTTTATTCACGTGCAAAATGTATTAAACTGAAATAATGTTGGAAAATCAGGGTTTCTTTTTAGGCTTATATAGAGGAAGGAGTGTTTAATAGTAATTTCTGAGCATCCTCTTCTGCTGCAGAAAGGACAGTGAGTGAGTCCTGCATCCCATTTGCCAAGGACCTCACTGAAGACAGTGTCGATGTTCCCAGCAGTTGATAAGAGCCATTCTGGCCTGTGGGGCAGGTATGACTGGAAGAGTGATCACTAATTTCAGGTGGCTACCAACTCCTGACCACAGGACTGTCACTCTTCAAGGTACACTTCATAAAGAGGGGCCCCTGGCCACCCAAACTGGAGGGGCCTTTTGGCATGTGTGTCAGCACCTTCCCTGTTCACGTGTCTGGGTTTTCTTCAAAGAGAAGAACATCTTTAACTAAAATATAGATACAAACACTTGCCTAGATCTTTTTTAGTATAGACTTCCAGTTCAAAAAATCATTTAGCTTTCTTGTTTCCTAAACTGAAATTATCTGAGACAGTCATGAACTATCTTAATTTCCCTACATAGCATACAAGATTGGGATTTCAATCTTACAAGTTCAAACCATCTGCCATTTATTTCAATTATCTCCCCATACTTCATGTTTTCCTTCCATTTGGATGGGAATTACTCATCCATTTTGTTTCCTCATATCCCTGGGTGCATGCACACATACAGGCACACGTGCAGGAGTGCAGGAGGTCACACAGACTCTCATACTGCAGTTTCAGAGGCAGTGGGAACACCTAAATTGCATAGTACAACCCACCTCTGTTCCTTCCTAATGCAGGTCAGAGTCTGATCTATTGCTTCTTGCTACTGATTCATATAGTCTGCAATCAGTAATTCATAAGCTTTATTTTTTTTAACTTAGATAACATTTATTACAAAATGTCCCACAAGGGTTTAACTATTTTCAGGGGCTATGGCTTAGGTTACACATGATTTTTTTGTCTATACAAGTTTCTCTATTTTCACAGAGGTCCCCTTCCCTGTTATAAGTCCTATTCTGCGTGAAAAGCAAGCAAAACTACTTGTTATGTCTACTCCCCTTATGTTTCCTGCTCCACTGGTATCAGGAGAAACTTTGCCATTAAGCTTAGAGGTTGGTAGATCCAGACCTAAACAGGTTCATGTAAGGCAGTAACATCGTTTCCTCTTGTTTTGAATGGCATTTCTCCTTCTTTCTATTAATGTCCATCCAACACATCAAAGAGTGGTTGAGTCAAGGCAGGTTATAGCTATAAAGAACATAATCCCCATGTGCAAAGTTTAATGTTGAAGCTATGACCTACTTTAGCTAAAAAACAAAATGGGCTTCACAGGTGTCAGAATTCCACTGCAATCAAGCACTAATCTTTGTTTTGCAAGAGTGAAATAACAACAAAAGCAATTTATCTGTAAAATGACAAGTTGAGTCTTGCCAGTTTTTTAAAATGATACTTCTGTAGGTGTTTTTTAATGTATTTTTGATCATGGAGTTTTAATTCTTCACATATGTGAGGTAGGGGGAGAATATTTATATTATTTGATTGTTTTATCTACTTTCCGGCTCAATTATTTTATCAGATCAAAAGCTGGAAAATATTCTTATAACTAAATAATTTCATGTTTAACATTAAATTTATGTTTTTAGCCAATCCCCATGACACTGTTCTAATTCTGATAATGTTGAGGAGGAAATATTTACACTGAGTTATCTAAAATGCTATTCATTGAAAGACATTGTCAAATGTATAAAGCACTTGTCAATAAAGTGGCATAACAAAAATACTTCATATTGCATACTTCTCTGGCACAAAGAGATGCTAATCTTTTTTTTTTACATCCTCTATATTTTCACAGGTTAATATATAGCTTAATTTCATATATAGGCATTGGTTCTGGGAAGAACAAATTATAAATAAATCAGATTTCTATTAAACTATAAAATATTTAGAGCTGAAATTCTTGTATTAATCTTTGAGGAAGGACTTACAAGAATGCTGGTGCTGGTCCACCAATAATAAGCAGTTATCATCTCTAGTTTCCTTGGATTTTTCCCACTTTGTGACTTGTTATCAAATGGGCTTGCAGAATCAGAGTAACTCTTTATCTTGCAGACTACGTAGGTAACTTTGATTTTTTTGAAAGCAATTTTTGTGGCAATTAAATTTTGATGGTCTGTCAGGCATGTGCAGCCAGTAACATAATTGGCTCTAATTTAAAAAATAATAATTTTTGCTATACAAGTAGCCAAAGAAAACAACGAAAGGGGACAAAGGGTCACAATCTGAGCCAACTGCCTTTCCTCAGGAAAAGCCTGTAGTTGAGACAAGGGGAAATCATATATGAGAATCATTTTCTCACTCTATATATAAATAAAGAGAAATTTTTACTGTGAAAATATTAGCCATGAGGTTGTTTCTGACAGATGTCCTTACATCTTGGTTTAATCATAGTCCAGTGTAATGTTTTTGAACTCTACCTCATTTCAATATATATTTACTCAGAGGGCAGAATGACAGCAAAATGCAATATTCAGAGCTTTTATTATAATTTTAGAGCATAGAATATGCAGATAGCCATCATTCAAATCATTACTCAATAGTTCTGGGTAAGTAGCAATCACAAGATTTAATATGTGCACAAATGTTTCACATTAAAATCTGATGAACTGTATAGTACCTCCCCTTAACTGGAAAAGGAGATGAAAATAGTAATAAAAGCTATGTGGAAGGAGAGGTAAACTGTTACGCTTTTGTTTTCTCTTGCTTGCTCCTTTATATCCATATGAACTCAGCCTCTCTTCAAGAGGTTTTCTTGACCATGCAGGGCAGAAGAGGACAGTCACTGCTCCCACTCCAGGTAACCGGGTTTCTGTTCTTCCAGGTTCCTTTGTTCTGCATTTATATGGTCTCACTTTAGGTATAGCACCCTGAAACAGGAATAAGGAAGCACTTCTCTTCACAGTATATACACGCACACAGTGTACCCTTTTACTCAACTCTGTGCTGGTTTCAGGTGGAAAAAACCACAGTATATATTATTTATCCTCTGCTGTTTGTTTAATGGCAGGATACATACAAAAACCCTCAAATACTTGAGGGATATAGACGAAAACCACTCAAAACAGTCTGGGTAGATATTCCCCATAGCTTTTTAAAATTATTTTTCTTCATTTTAAATTAAGGCTAAAATACAACCATAAATGTGATTTTTAAGGCGAAAAATACTGCTGTGAGGGGAAAAAAATGGGAAAATATTCATAAAAGTGTCCTGTTGTTTGTTCCAGAAAGATCTCATGGAGATGACCGACTTTGCCTAATATTGGCAGAGTCAGCTTGATTTTTTATAACAAAAGTAAAAAGCAAATCTGGTTTACAGTCAGCTCCATATGCTGTTTATGAAAATCCTGTTACACTCACCAGAAATGCATTGTTAATACCTCTGAAACTGCATTTAAAGAAACATTGATTAATATGGTAGAGACTGATACATCAATCATTTACAATAAGTATTCACTGATCATTGTTCCAGACATTGAATAGGGGTCTGGAAGAAACAAAATGGAGAGGTCCTGAAGGTCTAGATGTATTTCTCTACAGATTTCTTGGACACCCTATTAGGGTGTCTTTCTGAGATGAAAAGAAAGAAAAAATAAAAGCCTCCCACCCTCTGAAACACTGTAAAAAATAATCTCACAAGCAGAAGTTGAAAATGGAGGTACTATTAAGGTTTGGCCACCCAAGGGATTTTTTGCACACATCCAAGACAGGAATGTTTTTGTCATCCTCACAATGAAGGAAGTCAGAAAAGCCACTGTTAATCAGGAGGTAACGTAATTCCAAACACGCCCTTTAGAACATTCATAGTACCACTCTGTTTCAGTGTTGTATGACTTTGTCCTGTCTTCACATAACCACCCTGCATTTAACGGGCTTGATTTTTAGAGGATGGAGTTGAGGCATGTGAAACCACTAGTTCAAAAATCTCATTTTTCTAGCATATATAGCAATACCTTTAAAATGCGAAGCTCTGCCATCAGTTATCTGAAACTGCTTCCTAATTATCTCACTATTCCTAGGATATGGCTGCTCAGAAGTGAGTTCCCTGAAGCACAAAGCTATCTCGACTATCTTAACATAGTTAGCTCAGACATCATTACCACTGCAGTGGAAGTAGTCCGAGTTAATTTCTTTTCCTCAACAGAGAAAATTGCTCTAACTTTGGAGGAGATAGTCACAGAATAAGAAATTGTCAGTTTCTGTAGACATGGTGTACAACCTCTTCTTGAAGTCTTTGTAATGTGGATACAGTAAATCATCATGAACTCTGTGTAATTTACTGGGGATTTTTCAAGTGGTATCAGTTTTTCAGGTATGAAATAAAACTTTTTTTCTTTTTTTTCCCCCCCTGTGAAGGAATGAAATGGTGAACCAAAACTGAACATTTAAAAATGTTATCATTCATGGTACTGAAATATCAGGTAGTAGAACTAAAGAGACAACTAGATGCACTTAGGGAAAAATCAATGCATATGAAATATTTCTTTGATGACACAAGCCTAGTTTTAGACTCCAAAGAGGTGACAGGAGAGGGAGACCAGCTGCAGGGATGGAAAAGATGAGTGAAACAGAGATAAGGCACAAGAGAAACAGGATAATAACAAAGATAATGATTGAGTAATTGTGAAGACAGATATTAAGAGAGGAAGGAAGCATGGCAAGAACAGTGAATGCAGTAACAGGGTTTAATATATCAATTATTGGATATTGTAGTGAATCAGAAATTTTAATACAACATGCGAAAATGAGTAGAGAAAAGAATGGACAAAAGAATGTTATGCAGGCTAAAATATTTTTCACTAGAGGAAAAATGAAGTTATAGAAGGGAACATTGAGAAAGGGAGCGACCTTTCAAAGAAAAGATATTGAAGCAAAAACATTGTGAGTTTTTCTCTTTAATTAGAGTTCATCTCTACTCTTTTGTCTCAGTCAGCAGTAGATGCTGCTCATTTCTGAATTGTATTTATATTGTATTGGGTGGGGGGAGGGGGTGTTATTATTATTACAAAGTTGTGTTTAGTTAATAGCTGCCTTTGTTTCGTAGGCACATTGCTGCTGGGAAGCATTTCAAAAAGACTACCTCTGTTAGCAGGCATCCTCAGTGCCAAATTAATTACCCTTCAGGTATTAGCCTCCTGTTGCTGTGTAGAACTGCACAACCTCAGCAAAGGACAAGTCCAGGTAATCCAAGTAGACACTCCACTGTGTGACAAACAATGCCAATCAACATACCAGGACACATGTGGCACACCTTCACGGCAGGTTTGTGTCACCAAAAGTGAAAGGAGAGGTACTCAAGAGGAATAAGTAAAAGACACATCATGGAAGAGGGCCTGGTCCACAAAGCCAGACTGTTCTAGGGGAAGTCCTTTTCACATGAAGCCTGATGAGAAGACCCACTCCATTTGTATTTGCAAAATACAGATTTGCTCAAAACATGAGATGTGAACGGTGCACTGAGGAGGTGTTTTTTGGTTTTTTTTTAATAAATCCTCTCAGTGAACTTGCAAAAATAACACACAGTATGATATTTTAAACATGCTGGGCTTTGCATTGCAAGTCCACAAGAAAAGTTCTATATCCAGCTAAAGGTCTCCAGCACAGATCCCAACTTTATATTATGCAGGGGGCTGTAATTACATGTATCAGAAACCACGGCCATGTATATAGAATTAAATCAAGTTTATCATATTGTGCATTAATTAATCGTCTTGAAATTTTGACTGAGATATAGAACAGAGAATTTGCTAGGAGAATGCTTAGTTTTCCAACAGAAAAGTTGCTTATTTGCTGAAAGTAGCAAAAAAAGCCTGTTAGACTTATGTACGTTTGTCGTTTTCTCCTTTCTCTCTAAAGTAAAAAAAAAAGGCATTTCTTGATCTTTCTTAAACCAAATCCAGTATCAGTTATTAATCTACACAAATGACTCAAGTGCTGAAATTAGTTAATTCTTTTTCTTATCATTATTTTAATGACTTTCTTCATAGCTGCTTCTCCCAGTTAATTCAGCTGTAGATAATACCAAACATGCAGGTGTCAGTTAATTTTTCTGAAATTTTTAAAATATTTTCATCGAATTTCTCATACTGAAGCTACTGGATAATTTGGTCTCCCACACCATTCTGAAACTCTTTAACAGCCATTGTTTGCTTTCCATACAACTGAGGCTTAAGCATCACATTACCAGGCGCTTCACTCACTGCAAACTGCATTTATAGTCAAGGAGACTGAAAGTTTAAATGGTTTGAAAGTACCAGCAAAGCTGCAGGTTTTCCAGCTGAAAAGAACTCTATCTTAATAGTCAAAACTCACACCTGCTCAAAGGACCATACCAGATCCTTAAAAATTAATTTATGTCCTCATAATATTGCTATAAATTTAAGCAATAACTTATTGTGTGATCCTGGAATTGGCTACAGACCCAGGAATGAATTTCACCTGTGGTGAGTGTTGTGTGAAGGGAAAAAAAAAAATGTCTGAGAAAGATTCCACAGAACTAACAAGCTGATAAGTTAAACAAGAGGATTGGAAGAGAGCCTACTATGATTGGTCATATTGGATAAACAATGTGAGAAAAGTAATCTGAGATATTTTAAAAGCCATTCTAAATCCTTACCTAGAAACAAAGGAGAGATATACTACACTTTCTTTGTGTTAGCCAAGAAGAAGGAGTGAGGATATCATGCTTCCATTCATGCCTTTGTTGGGGCTCTGATTTTTCAAACATACTGAACTAAAGCCAGAAGAAAATCTGAGCTCTAGAGATATGAAACAAACCAGTGATAAAGGAAAAGACTGTATAATAGGATAACTACTAAATACTATTTTCCACCAATTAATATCATAACAGATGCAGCTCTAATAGGATTAGAAAGCTATAGTTTGACATGGAATCTCTGTGATATAGAGCACAAAACCCCCCATGCCTACAGCTGAAGAAAACTAAAATGTTGAGTTGCATTAGCTAAACATTAATAACTATCAAAACAACAAATATTTAATGCAAGCAGCAAAAATCTAGTAGCAGATACCTTAAACTAGCTTCAAAATGTTTCATTGACCTGGTATTTGAGCTGCAAGGCTGCTATTTCACACCTTGTCTGTGCTGCCAACTTCAGCTTGCACTACATCTGTGCTTCATGTCTTTATGCCCTTGACCACACAAACTACACATCCAAGTGCAGCTCATACATTCATCTTCCAGCTTTTTGATGTGATTGATGCCTGTAACAAATAAGTTGATTTGAAATAAAGGTTAAATAAATTATCACATTTATCTGGTCCCATGAGCTGTTATCAAGCCTTTCACAGGCTGGCACTGCACTTAGAAATGCGTATTTCAAAGTAAAAGGTTAAGGGTTTTATATAGAGAGAAAAACAATCAAGTAATTGATCGATTTTTTTGCTAAGTCAGGTGATAAAGACCTTTTATCCTTATGTGTCAGGACAGAGGTAACATTGCTTGCAAAATCCTTTATAAAACTCAGAAACATTGGGCATTTTCTTTAAAACTTCATCTTTCAGTGGGAAACGCAATTCAGTTTAACAAGGTAATAAATATGCTTGTGAATTACCTTCCTTTTGTTTTACAGTGACATCAGATATTCTGACATAAGACTAGAACCAAGTAAAATAGAAAGCAGAAAAGGATTCTTGGTAGATAATCAGCAAATTTTGGAAGCTATGTTCACATTTGCAAGTACTCAAGTATGGATTTCACTTCAGGAAACACAGCATACAATTACAGTATAACTGTCCAAACATTACTCCTGTATTGCAACCGTATTTCATTCCCCCATTATGCATGATTTCTGAAAAAAGTTTGAAAGCTGTATTCTAAAAATGGCTTCATTCCAAGTCATTCTGTTGTGGATATTACTGAATACAATACAGCCCAGTTACTGCTGAAAATGAAATGGCTATTATTAATGTATTTGCTGTGCTAGTGACAAGCTTACCCTAAATTTGTGGTTAAACAAAGCACAAATTGTGTGTGATGCAAGAAAAAACTGAGATAATTAGTTATCTAAAGCTTATATGCTATCAGTAGTGATAAAAAAATGCCTTTATTCATACTTACAGAGGCTCCGTCTTACTGCTTAAATTTACAGCAATATTTTGAGGGCATAATTGTAGCAGTGCTCATTAGATAGAAGCCGTCATCCTTCATCCTGTTCCACCTGAGCAAAACTTGTAAAAACGAACTAGAGAAATGTAACTAGAGAAAAAAAAATGTTGCAACCTGTCAAGGTCTAGGTATACAGACCTTGTAGAGTGTGAATGCATAATACAAAGAATATATATTAGGCTGCTTGGGTTTGCTAGTTTTAAATGTTCTGCATGCTTTTTATAAATGGCTATTGTTCTGAAAAAGAGCAATTTTTACAATTTGACCATTTTTTCCCAAGTATTAATTTAATAAGTATTAATTAAATACAAGCATCTGAAGATTACAGGAGTGTGGACATGAAAGCACATACTGTGGCACATACATGTGTACACATTACTTTTAGGAGAGGCTCAGTACACCTGCAAGTGAAAGATAAGGTCTAATTTGAGGGTTCTAATTTCCATCTAATTTGAGGCTAAACCAACAAATAAATGAAACGTAAGTCAGGGTAAAATTAAGTACACACTTTCTGGATCAAGCTGTGTTTTTCTCTCCAGCAATCCACAATGTTTCAAAGGGACAACAGGAGTTAACTATGTCAGCCATGTGTAATGGATGAAAATGGCTGAATCAGTATTTCTCAATGTTAGTGATTATCTTTATTTTACCATGCACTATGGCAGCTTATCTGAGTTAATTATGATTTTGCATCAAAAACATAACAATTTTAAATCTTCCAAGTAAAACTTCCCAGAATTCTTCTACAGGAATCCCATTATCATTATTGGGGGGTTTTTTTGACAGGCCCATTGTGTGAAACAGACTTATCATTTCATTACTTCAGGACATTAAATTGCTCAGTGGAGTGAGCACATTGCCCTCTTGGTGTCTTGGATCATGCAGTGTCTATGCAGGGTTTGCAAAATTCCTTTATCTCCAGTAACCTTTGTGACCCACCCCAATAACTGACTGGCACCCTCACTGTGTGGGGTTAGGACACCTCCAGGCTTTCACTTGGAGGAGCTTTTGTAAACTGTTCTTTTAAAAGCTGACCAAGGCCTTCACAGTTATGAAGTACTCCAGGAACCTCTTCTGCCTAAATTCTTGCACAAGAGCCTAGTATCAATGAAGCCTAAATGAGTGCCTAAATGAGCTCTACTACAAAGAGGTATAAACATTGAAATTGTGGTGTTTAAACTGACCTGTGATTACCTGAATTGAATTCAACACAGATATGCTCCCTGCTAAAACTTCCAGTGTCCACTAGCAGATTACTTAAACCCTGGCAATGCAACAAACAATTTCATTTTAATTGTATCAAAATGATGACCCAGTTCAAATCTTCCCATTTTCATCATCTGGGTTGGAAACATTGGCTGATAATGTTGTCAGTAGAATCAGCTGTCCTAGCCAGAAAGCAGATAGCCCTGAGCAATGGTGCCTTCTCTCAATTAGCACTTTGCAAGCAAAGTTGGCCCATGAGTAAATTGGCATGAAAGCTCATCGAGCTAAATCAGATGAGACTGAGCAGTCAAACACATAAGAAGAGATGGTATTTATCCTGACCAATCTGTAAAAAAATAAACTGAAGAAAATGTTGCATTTTCTTATTTTTGGCACTTTTTTTTTTTTCCTTCCCCACAGATCAGTAGTACAACTATCTGTCTAATAATTCTGCCTCAGGGAAAAGGTATATGCAGAAAGGTGCAGACTTGATTAGTGTGAATTTGACTTTTTGAGGCAAATGTTCAAATACAAATCTAAAAAGGAAAAAAATATATTCCACTAAGTTTTGGCTATGCATGAAGCTTAAAATGAGACACAGATGAAGTCACTTGTTTTTCTATTAATTATTTCATTTTTATCCTTCTGAAATTACCCAGTATTTTATATTGTGATCACACCTAAAAATGAAGAGACAAAAGGAAGATGGTGGTTCCATGCCTATCCACAGCAGTTTTCTTCTGCCTTAAGAAAATTGAGAGAAGTTGCACAAAAAAACCCCAGCAGCCACAATCCTCCTGCAAGACACAATGTAAGCCTACAGCCACAAAGCACTGAAGGGCTTTTGAATCACATGATTATTCTTGTGTCAATGTAAATATGTTTCCTTGAAACAAGGTGGCACTAATACAGACTACTGCAACTTTTTTTTTTTTTTTTTTTTTTTTTTTTTTTTTGGGGGGGGGGGTGGGGGGATGGGGGGAAGTTATGGAAAATGCATTAAAAATTGATAGAATAACAAGAAAAAAAAATTGCTTTGTTCTATACCAGGTATATATATACTACTACAAAATGAGCACAAAACCAAATATAGCCAACAGAACAGTACTGCTTTCCACTTTTCCAGCACCCTGGATCTTAGTGGTTCAAATCTTCAGGATATTTTTGATTAGTTGAGACTAGTTTTTGGTATCTTTGTACCACACTCTGTGAACAGCCATGCTGATTTCAGGCTGCCTGTACGGGGAATAGGGAACCGAATATTGGAGACATTGTGGATTTCTGCAAAGCATTGCTCCCTGCCTGCCAGCATTCCCTGCTGCATTTTTTCTTGCTGGATCTATATATTATTGCTGGATCTATATATTATTGCCCTCCGTAGCTAAATCCACCCCAATCTTGCTTCCTGCCCTTCTTGAGGAATATCTGCCCTCTGCACTAGCAGCCCTTCAGACTCCTGATCTCCTGATGAAACTGTTTCTTGTCTCCGCACTGAGCTGTGAAAACTGATGATGAGATAGGTGTCAGGCAGGACTGGCTTTCTGGATTCTGTTTCCTTTCCTGAGGCTGGAATGGGTGGAAAAATCAAACTGGTTGTCATGGCCTTTTTAATTCCCTATAAATACAAATTTCAGGTCTAAGATTAACAGAAAGTTATAGTTTATATTTGATGTCTCTACAAAAGAGGATTTTTAGGTTTGGTGACTGTGTTGTTTATTTTTTCAAATGGCCAAAAAGATACTTTGCATAGACTTAGCTACTTAGCAGCATTTTGGGATGGTATTTCCAAGATGCATTTACACTTTAAATGGCACAGTATTTTTCCCTATTTTGTTAGTCATTATACTCCTCTCATTTACCTTCTGAACTTTTCTTTCTAGAAGCCTCCTCAAAGTCAGCCAAGTATGCAAGTTGCCTTTTATTTCTTAATTCCAAAAGGGAATATGGTAAGTGCCTGCTCTGCTCTTTATTAATGCATAGTTTACAGTGGAGATAATCCACATGATCCAAGGAACTAAAACACCCACTTCATGCAGGTGTGTGGGCATGGCTGAGTTTCACTCTGCTGCCATAAATTTAACACAGGCCTTGAGATTTATTCACACTGGATAAATATGCAACCCTTCAAATGATTTTGCATCCAATAGATCACTAATTTATAAATGTAAATAAATAAACAGAAAGCTGGCACTTGCCTCTTGGTAGAATCTTTGAAAAGCCTTGGTACTTTCATTATTTATTTTGCTTAACAAGGGGAAAATAATGCCTAGTATGCAGTTGTTAACGCCTTCTACAAACATCTAAAACATTTTTTTTTTGCTCAGTGACAAGAGATCTTCACAGGTTTTTATACAAAATCTGTACACAGCTATCCAAGAACTGCAGGTTTTTTCCTCCAGCATTCTTCCTCCTTCTGTTTGCTATTCTACTTGGCTCTGCTCTTATGTGTTAATAAGAGGTGCCATTCTAAACCAAAAAAAGTTTAATCAAAAGCATATAAATTTGCTGATGTGATGGTATATCAAATACGGCTGCTAGAGCAGGCTTTAAAGAAAATCCACAACATTCTGTAACACATTGCACTGGATGACGTGCATAATTCGTTATGGCATCTCAAGAAACAAATCCTCTGTAGCTTGATATAATGAGAAATTTAAAAATGGGGAAATAATAAACAAAACAAACAGTAGCAGTAAAGGCTTGTTTCCTGATTTATGGTACTGTCTCTACACCTGCTCCAGGTTACTTGCTGCTCTGGTTGTTTGCTCAGGTGGAGGAGCGCGAGTGTAGAGGAGACAACTTAGGCCACTAGCTACTCGTGGCTTTTTTTCCACGTTTATCTGTGCCTTACCTAGCAAGCCCTCTCATAGCAAGAATATTAATCTTGGGTAAAGGCTGCTCAAATGTGACTTTATTGTTTCTGGACAGTTACTCCAAGTATTCATGCCACACCATACCTAATCTATTAAGTATGGCTAGAGCTATATTTCTTTTGTGGAGTCATACCTGGCTTTACATCACGACTGTAGCCATGTTTGACTGCACTTACTAAGATCCCAAAACAAAGATTTCTCTCACTTTGTTAGACCTGACCATGTGAGTACATAGCACTAGGGAAGAAGGAGAAACAGGTGATTGTCAGTAGCCAGTATTCCTTATCTCCTGACTCACAAAGCAGCACAGTACTCTTTGACACTGCTCTTTCTCACCTTCAAATGAAAGTGTTGGAAAGACGACTTCTACCCTTTCATTTTGATGCATTTTAATCTTGTATTTTACTTTGCCACACTTACTTAGGCTTACTCCACAAGTCCTCCCATTGATGTTATTAAAATGTCAGCACACGGTGATCAGGCTACTTTGAAGATCCTTCCTGGAAAAAAAAATGGAGCAATTCTATATCTATACATTTTATCATCTCATGTAGATAAAAAAGCCTCTTCAAACAAATGCGCAATAGAACAGGTATTGCAAGAATTCATGTGGGCAGATAATTATCTTAATTTGTTGTAATTTTTATTATTGCCTTTTATTATTACTAAGCTGTTGCCTATTGAAATAGATAAGTAATTTCCCCTTCACGAAAATGAAATAATCTTCATGTTAATACATTTCTAAAATAAAAGTATTCACAATACAAGAAACATAGCAAGCACTACATGACTGTGTTTTGGCTCACAACAGAAATGAGTATCTGGAGGTCACAAGGAAAGCGTGCAAAACAGCAGGCCTTGGTAAGGTGCAGAACGATGTGGGGGAGCACAACAGACAAATGGGAAAGGTTTTTTTGCACAAGATATGTGCCCAGCAGTATATAGGTTCATGCCTTTTTTTTGTAACACTCCTCCATCTTCTATTGTTTACAATTCTCCATTGCCATATCACATTTCTCATCAGAATGCACTACTTTTGAGTCTGGGCTTGTGTCTAGCTGATACATCTCAAAGGCATCTATGATACTACAGGGGTGTCATAAGTACATATTTTTAATCCTTTCTTCTTTCTAGTCATAGCCCCATTTTTGTTTATTAACTGCCACTCTTTAGAAATCCTGGTCTTGAAGATTTGCCACCTCCCTGTTTCTTTCTGTTGTTGTATGCTGCCTTCAATTTAAGCAACTAAATTAAGTCAGTGGCACCCAGCTTCTCTCTCAGGGTTTTCACCTGCTGCTTCTAGGCAGAAAAAAGAGCTGTTCTCCCCAGTCTGCAGCTGTAGGCTAATTATCTCTGGTCTGTCAGCAGAAAATTTAAAGAAATACACACTTTTACTGGTTTTGTTTTGGTTTGTTTTTTTTCTTTCAAGTAAACCACAGGCCAAGTGTTCTCCATGTAATTTTTAATTTAACACTACTGGCTTCAGAGCTTGTACATAATAGATGAATTTAGCTGGCTAGGTTATGATTCACCTAACTCTTCTCCCCAGGCATGCAATGGAGAATTCATGCACCATTTGGGTCTTAGATTCCACAATAGAAGTCAGACACCTAAAATTTAGGTTTGGGCATTGCAATGCCCACAAGTCTTTCTGCATCTGGGGCACAGAGATGTAACTCAGCTCTGCCTCAGGCTGCTTGCCCTTCCCCCACCCCTTCAGACTGAGGTTTCCTGCCCCACCTTAGCAAATAAGTGAATGAAGGGCATTAAATTTTAAAGTCAGAGTGTTTCTTTCCCTCATTCAGATTACAAATGTTTAAGATTGTGCCTCTGATTTTAGGGGAAATTCAGCCTCATTTTAGGGAAAATTCAGCCTCATTTCTGAGGATACAGAGTTTTTCCAAATGCAGGATAAGTTTGATAAGAACTCTAGATGTATCAACAAGATAAGATGCATATTATTCCTCTTCACAGTAGAAGGAAGGAATTTTTAAAAAAAGCAATTAGTTTAATATGTGACAGTTTCCTTTAATGACCCACTTAAACATGAAATAAATCAGGTCACCCAAAGTTTGCACCTGAGCTATTTGAACACCACTAAAAGAAGCATATGGAGCAATGCTGAATTCACTGTTGACCTAGCAGTAATTTTATTCACGTTGCCAGCAGGAATACACTGCTTATTAATTAGTTTACTCATCCTTAATATTTTTTGCATTAGTTTATAAATAGACATTTCTAGATTGAATCAATCATTTGTCAAAGATCTGACGGGTCAGCCATGTCCTTGTCAGAGAAACTGGTTAACACTGCATTTAGCAGCTAAAAATTGTCTCTGCTAATGGAAGAGAAATAGGAATCCAGCCAAATCTCACGGAACTAATTCTAAAATAACAAGACAAACCAGTGAGGCTTTCTTCTCCACCTTATAGTGGAGAACTGAAAGCAGTTGTAGACACCTAAGAAACTGAAGCCTATGGAAAAGACATATGGCACAGGATCCATCATGTGACTGCCTGGATTAAAAAAACCAAAGACATCTGAAAATGTCATCTGTGAATCTTGACTGTTGGTGGGAACATCCCTCACCCAGAGTTAAGCTTTTTGAAGTGCAAGGCCTCAGCTGTTTCCTTGGCACTTCCTGCTGACATCCTTGTCTTTGATGCCAGCATCAGCTCTGCCTCTTTTAGCATAAAGTACTTGTCTTTAACATAGATTTTAACCTAAATCTTAAATGATTTTTAACTCTTGCTCTGTTTTCCCCACAGTTTGTAATGTCATTTGGCTTAATAAATTTGGAGCTGTGACTGTTACAAAGTGCCCCAAATGCTCCAGTGGGCTGGTTTCTGCAGCTATTGTACCCTTTGCAAAAATTGTCCCTGCTGCTTGACCATTTGGTATCAGCCAGCTTGTTCTGTCTCTTAGTAGTCGAAAATGCACAAGTAAGTTGATTTCACAGATACATTTACAACATTGTTCCTTTCTGCCTTTACTCTTTCTGGGAAGAAAAAAAAAAAGAAAAAAAAAAAGAAAAAAAGCCATTGATTTTCCATTTATTTTCCACTGTTCAGATTTTAAGCCCTTTGTAGTTATATGAATATCAGGGGGATCTAAAACCACAGTGCTGAAAGAGTTAAGCAGGTTTTAAGCAAAGAAAATATGTGTCCAGACTTGTTGAAGCTTTTAAAATGCCATCTAAAAATCAGTGTAGAGGACTCAGCACCGGCTCTGCCACTGAACATAGAAAGCAGTACTTTGCAAAGAGCACTTTCTTGTTCAAGTACTCTAAAAGTGTATTTTTAAACATCTGGAGCTGTGAAAGCTGTTCGGCTGAGACTGTTTGTTACAGGAGGAGGCAGGGGATGGCAAGCAGCCATGAGATCAACAACATAACACCTGGTTTCTGACCTAAAGTGGCTAAGAAACTGAACATCTCATCATTGGCAGCCACAGCTTCCCTGCAACATGATCTCTTCTCTGATATATTTGTGTAGTGCTCTTTTTAGGCCTCCTGTAGGCTTTTGCTTCAGGAAAAAAAAAAAAACACCAAACCAAAAAAAACCCCCAAAAAACCGCTCAGAATTCTTTCTTTCCTTGTAGAAACTGGCAGAGAGACAAAAAGCCGAGTATGAAAGACAGTAAATGGATCTCAGCAGGAGGAGCCCTGTTCCCCTTATAATGACCAGCCAGCATGTCTGTTGCTCCAGTGCAGAAATTCAAGTTTTGTCTTTAAAATCACCAGGCATCTTCTAGACCTCATGGATTCCCTAATTTTTCCTCCAGTTCCATATTATAGCATTCACGCTTCTGCAACAGGGGTCTAACCATATCAAATGCTGCTCAGTCTGCCAGAAGGGCTCCTTACAAGCACTGGGTGTTTCTTTCAGGCCTACGCACTTCCATACATTTTTTGGTATGGACGTGTACAAAGTCAGTGGGAATCGTGCCTGCGTAGGGCAGAGCTGAATGCAGCCCCAGATTTACTGTGTCATCCAGCATTTGTAACACAATAGCGTTTGTCAAAGTGCCAGTGTGAAGTGCATGTGGATTTCAAACAGCTGTACTGCTGCCATATGCTGCCCTTTGCTTAAGCCGTGCCTTAAAGTTCAGCCTCCCATTTAGAGCAAAAATTGACAGATTCATCTTTTTTGGATCTTCAGAAGCAGTCAGGCTCTTTGCTGTGCATTTTCTCATCTAAATCTGTCTGATTGGTGCTGCTGACACCTCTCCCTGACATTGGCCCCAGAGAGTGCCTTGATTTCTGAAAAAGAAAACCTCCTGAAGGAGTCCACTGTCCAGTGTTTGGGATCTCAGTGTTTGGGATCTCAGCCCAAGGCAAAAGCTCAGAGGAGAGTGCATTGCCGGTAAGACCCAGTCTCCCACTTTAGGATGTGGCAAATAGGGACAATGTGCGGGTCAGAGACCTCAAACAAGTTTTAAGCTGTGCAAATGGGCTTGCAGTCTCTTCTGAGACATGAACCATGCCCTGCCTATTAAAGGGGAACTCTCTAAATGTCTGGTTTGGGGATAATCTTGATCCACCTCTCTCACTGAACAACAACAGGATAATGCCTCTGCACATGACTGGTGAGCACTGTTGCAGCCTGGCTCCCTAGATTGCTGGTTCACGAATTTTAGAGGCTTTCCTGAGCAATAGCTGTTTCACCTACCACAAGGGATAAAACTCCAACAGAAAATACCTGACAGGGCAGTACCCTGAAATCATATAACCATACCTCTGTTCTGAGTCATGCTAGCAGTGTATTTCAACCCAGGACTCCTACATCCCTGGTGAATGACCTAAACTGCATGTTCCAGAGGTCATGGAGATGGTGACAGTCTGGTTGCTAGCAGGGACTTTTAGTACGTGGGAAAGGATCCAGACTTAGCTCAGGGTGTGGTCTGTCTAAAAGAGCTGGACTGAAAAATGAGGCAGATTGTTAGTACATGGGTGATTCATGTGGTTTGTGAGGAAAAAAAAAGGGATCAGGAGGCCTATTTGAGAAAGGAGCTTTATGCATCTGGTTGGAAGATACAACAAAAGAGTATTCAGAGAAATATTTCCTGTTAATGTATTATAAAGGAAATATCCTGATTTTGCTATAGAGAAACATAGGTAGAAACCTCTTAAGCTTTGCAACTGCAGCCAAAAATATAATCCTCTCTTTCTGGATAGGATAGCTAAGAGGTGCTGAGCAGTTTCAAATCCTACTACTATTAATGCAAGCTTAAAGTGCTTTATCACCATCCAGGATGTTTTACAGGAGCAGTTTCCTAAAATGCTGTGGACACAATAACTGGCCAGGATGGCACCCAAACTGTTTCTCATGCAGTTCCTCCACAGCTTTGCTAAGGTTATACAATAGGAAAGAGCCATGCAATTTTGACTAGTAAACTATAAAACTAGTAAACTCTCTCTTTCTTTTTAAGGGACAAAGAAGAACTAAGAGAGACTTCAAAGTACAGGGGAAAAAAAAAGTGTTTGGGGCATGGAAAATTCACTAAATGGAAATAGGGAAGCATGGGTACCACAAGAAAGAGAATGAGATGAATGAATTTTAACTTTTTTTTTTTTTTAAGGTAGAAATATGCTAACAAGTAATAGAACTTAGGAGTTGCTTTTCCTGTCTCAGAAGAAAGGAATAGAAAGATTCAAAAGTGGAAAGCTAAAAATTGATCAAAGAAAACACTCTTTCTTATGATGTGTGACTGAACTGTAAAACTCCCCTCCACAGAAAGACACACAGGCCTGGAATTCAGGGAGATTTAAAAAAAATCAGGATTTCAACACCCATTAAGAGTGCTCAGAGTTCTGATTTTTCACTGCCCCTAAAGAAAAAGAACATAGTACACTTAACAATTACATTTATCTTAGAATAGTTGGCAATGGATAGGATATTTCCAAGAGTCAGTATTTCTAAGGGATTTGGAAATGTTACTGAATGGGTCTTATATTTTATAGGAATTTAATTGCCACCTGATTCATGTCTGTCAGTTAGTTGGTGGTCAGGGGCCAAATTCTTCAGGGCACTGGAATCAGTTAGCTGCATCAAGGAGAAACTTCACTTGATGCTTAAGAAACCATGTTTGGGTCAGCCGCTGTTCCAGGAGCCGGCAGTAATGTTAAGTGGAGCTGTCAAATAGTAAGTAGGATGTGTAAACCTTCACAGATCTCTGTCTTCGACCCAGAAACAGCCTCTCCAGAGACGGCCGTGCCGACCTCCGGGTCTGCAGAAGATACTGCTGTGACAGTCACAGCTGGTTATCCCTGCATCCGTGATTCTCACCACCCCTGAAGCTTCCAAGGGATTCATTAAGGCGGATCCTCCCCATTGTCCCTCGCAAAGCGCGTCTGGCAGGGCGATGCAGCAGATGAGCTAAGGCATGCCAAAAGCCCGGCTTCAGCCCCCACGTGCCTCCCTCACAGGCTCAGCCCACTTCCAGGGAATCTTTTGAATTCCAAGCGGCTGCTCTCAGGGCCGTGCACAGAAAGCTGAACTGGCTGAGCCTCACCACTCGCAGCTTCAGCCCTGCGTCTGCCACGCTCGGTGCCACGGCAAGCGAGAGCCGTGTCAAACTCCTGCCTTGTGCAGCGTGGGGCAGCTCTTCCTTTGGAGAAGGAATTATCCAAGTGCTGGGCAGTGAGACTTCGCCACCTCCTCTCTGCCTCCCTGCAAAAGGCTGAACAGCCCTCAGTATTCCCTCCCTGATGGTGACTAAAAGAGAAAAAAAAAAAAACAAACCAGTCCGTCTGACTTTCATCAGCAATGATGGGGTCCCTTCTGGAGCAAAGTGTGTTGGTTTTTCAATCCATCAGTAGCGTGACACAGCTAAAATGCAGTGGTAAAATATCTCTCAAAGAAGTGGTGCAAAAATGAGTCTCCCGAGTCTCATCTGGATGCTTGTAGGCACCAGTCTATTAATGGTGTCTTGTGTAAAGAGGATGCTGTGGAAACATTGCAAGCAGCCAGCTACACATGGGGACACAAGTGTTGTATAACTTGATAAATATAGTTCTGATGCTATCTCTGAAATATTTAGCCTGAGTAAAAAAGCCAAAGCAAAAACGTCTGCTGTTTTAAAATGCAGCACTAGAATGGAGTGGAAGGGAGCTGGCAAGAGGGATTTATGTCTCTTCTGCAAGAACAGTGTCTTAGTATAAATCCCTTGTATTGTGTGTAATCACATAGGTTACACCTTTTGGTGGCCAAAGCATCCAGAATTCAGTTTTATCACTGCTCCTCATAAGAGACTGAAAGGACAAAGCTACTTAAAGAAGCCGGCTGTCACCAGACTGGTGCACTGACAGTAAAACCAACAGCACTTTCTCCTCTCCAGTTTTGAGCTGGCTTAAGGAAACAAACCAAAACCAAATATTTCTTATTGCCAAAAGCTATTCTGTCTTTTTTCAAATATACTCACTCAGTTTTGTGCTACACATCAATAATTGCTTCTTAATTCTGCTCAAATGATGCTTTCCAAAGGGAACTGCTTACACTTTTCTGAGAAGAAATTATAATATATTCTATAATTTTTCTTAAATTACAAGAAGCAAGACAAAGCAATCTGGGATACTTTTAGCTTAATGTATTGATGAATGGAAATGTAAAACCAAGCAGATTGAAATGAGCTATATTTAAATTGTATTTAGGAGTTTTACTGCATGCTATTTTCCTTCAGATGCAACTGAATAAATACAAAAGAAAGAGATAAAGCCATATAAAAATTCAAACTAAAGCTGATTGAAAAATAAGGGGCTTATAAGAAAACACACTCTTGGTACAGGGACGGTTCCTGTGTTCCATCAGAACCTTATTTTTTTCAGGAAATGTCGTCATGAGCTGAAATCCAGAGACGGGCATATAAAGAGAGGAAAGCCTAGGGCAACATTTGAAAAGAAGCTTTCAGGATGAGTAACAAAAGCTTTGTCCAGAAATTAAACCTTATTTGGGAATATATGAAGCCCCAGCGAGGGCTGGTGTGATAGGCAGGGCTGGTGTGATGAGCAGGTGATCAGGGCACGGCATCTTGGTGTGCAATAAACAGGCTGAAGGAAAGCAGCCGGCATTTACTCAACAGGGGGAATTTGAGAAAAGACCTACAGAGCCAGCCTGAATCTCTACAGTTTGGGCAGTTTTGAGGCCTGGAAAATTCAGATATGCTTTGTTGGTTATGTACAAAAAGAAAACATAACACATAATGAAGGGAAAGTGTGAAGCAAAGGCAGCACATGCATGATTTTTAGCTCCTTCATCGTCATTTGGATTTCCCCAAATCTCGAGATCTTTTAGTGTGACAAACAAAGGGCTTTTTTGGCCTCCTGGCCTCACATCCTCCCATATTTCTCATGGCAATAAAAGCTGAAGTGCTATTGATTCTGAATAATTACTAAATTATTCATGTGGTCATACGCTTCCAACAGCTGAGTTTAAAGACAGTCAAAATTAGGTATGTTGAACGAATTAAGAGATTTGGAAAGAGTAGAAACATAGCATGTGGGCATGAACAGATAATGTAGTAACACTGCACAGCTGACCTGCCTGTTATGCATAAGGAATAGAATTGAATGCAGGAGTAGGAAGGAATGAGTTTAAATATTAAAGAGAGGCCAAAAAGACTCATTAAAAAGTGAACAATTTTTATTACACATTTGCTAGTAATCCAACCTACTTTTAATGAACAGATATAGCAAATTGCTGACAATATTCAATAAAATACAAAATACAATTTTTATGGCATTGATAGAAGTCTTCTATAAAAGCAAGTCACTGTTGGTATGTTTTTGAGTACAGTCTTCATAATATTCAGAACATCACTCTTATAAAGCATTTTCTCATAGCTAAGGGCTATAATAAAATCTGTTTGAGTATTGCTTATGCGTGTGCAATTCTGAACTGTGATAAGTAGGATCAGATATCAAACTGAACTATGCTAATTTATATCCACTGAAGGTCTGATCTAGAAGTAACTATCCTCCCACCCTCAACGAATTCCCCATATTATTAATTTAATAACTGCATTTCTTCAGCAGTCTAAGCACATGAGGATCTTTTAACGCACTTATCAAAACACAAATCCCGTTCCAGGGGCTATGACAGCTGTGCACAAGGTTCTCTGCTTTTTGGAGTTTGAACAGTCTTACAGTTATTCAATCCTTGCAGATCCTTGGTGTCTTTTTCACAGGACCCCAGGCTGCAGAAAGCACTGAGTTCTGGCCTGGGTTCTCCACCCCATTTAGGCTCAGTCTCCTCCCCGTGTCTAGCGGAACAACCCTGATCTCTCCTGCCTGAAACAACAACCAATACTCATCAAACACTACGCTTGCTTTTCACCTGTCAACACTTTTCTTCTGTTTGCTGTTACGTGTTTTCCACCAAAGCCTTTCCCAGAGCTGTGAAGACTCTGTTCCTCTCCCTCCACAGTTGCCACCTTGCTCTGATTTCTCCCTGGATTTTGTCATTGCAGATCTCCCTGAGCCACCTCCTCAGAAAGGCACTGCCTTCTCACACACTTTCCCTCTCTTGCCTCCTCCCTGTTCCACAGGCCTTCCTCCAGAAGCAGCCACCAGTAGCTCCACCTCCTTATCCTCACTGTGTATGGGCAGGCTCTTGCCCCTCCTTCTCTAGAGGTTTCTTAGGGATTGCATTATGCCTTAATTACGCATCAAAATATTTGCATGCATCACGTGAAGGACGGCTTTATTTTGTTTCATAGATGATAGCTCAGTCAGCTGAATCCAGCACCACTGGGTTATGAATAGCACGATCATTGAAAGGCTGTGGTATACGCTCCAACATTCATCTTTTTCCAAAACAAATATTACTTGGTTTCTGGTCTGATGCTTCATGTAATGACATACCAATTGTATAAGGAGTTTGTTTGGTGTTTTTAAACACTGGGCATTTTCCCCACCAAAATCTGTATTGTGGCTGTGAAGATGGAGAGTGGCAGTTAGAAAGACTGAATTTTCATTGTCCTTTATTTTGCTAACCACTACAAAATTTTAAGCTTTTCTGCAAAAAGAAAATTTATGATGCCCATAGAATCAAAACGAGTGTGCTGCTGACTGAGTGAGCATTTGATCAATGCAACACAGCAAAACTAAAGAGACAGGCTGAACAAGAGGTACGACGTTTTAAACCAAGGCAGTAACATTGTTATGCTTACTTTGTGAGGCACTATTTTATATAACAGATCCTAATTCTACTCTAGATGGATAACTACTGTGAATTATAATTTTATTTTCCACTTAGTGGAGCCTATTGACTTGGACTAGCTCCTGCCAGAGCACCGGTTTTGTAATAAAGGCAGTAAATTCTGATTTTTTTCTTGTTTGATAATTAATAGTGAGGTATCAGCAGCAGGAAAAAAAAAGTGTTTTTTTCCTTTGCAAGTTATAAAAGATGGGTTGTAAGACAATGACTGGCCAGAGAGATACAACAAATGACTTTATGCTGAGTGTCTAAGGCATCTTTTACTAAAATGAATTCAGCAACTCAGTGGAGGTTCTGCTCTGTTTGGGAAGGTATGCATGCAAGGCACTCCTGTTAGCCAAGCATCCTTGACCCCAGGCATAAATACAGATAGTTATTACACTGGCAACTACTTTTCCCTCCTAGTTGAGACACAGTTTATGGCAACACCAATTTTCCCTTATTGCTAAGACAGTGGCAAAAATAGGTGCCCATGGGTGTCAGTATACATGCTAGTTATAAATTTATACAATAATACATGTTTATTACACTTGGAAAAAAGAGGCACAGTAATGAAAATGCCATGTAAACTTGACATTGCTGAAGTATTTGTTTATCAACATCTTCCAGTATTTAGCAAGGATTAAAATAAAAACAATAGCCCTGGCCTTAACTGAGCTATAGGCACAGCTCTAACAGATGGCTGTGCCAGACAGGCTTTCAGCATAGACCAGACCTGAGCACCTCACAGCAGATGACGTCGTGGGAGCCCTCACCACAACCCACCAAGATCAGCAAGTGGGATTGCCTGAGTGCAGCCACGAAGCAGGGAGTGAAAACACAACCCAGCGAGTATCTGTGTGCTCAGAAGCTCACATAGCTCACAAGGCTTTGAAGTGACTTAGACGTATACAGAGGATTAGGCCCCAGATTTACTGAGATGACAGAGGATGCTCACAAGTTTCACTCTTATGCCTTCTGCTGGACCAAGTCTCATAAAGTCATCTGTACCAGAGCCAGGAGGGGAACCTAAGTGCCACTGTGACTTTCCCTTTAAGGTCAACTTCCAGCAGAGATTCTGTAAACTAGTTCTCTAAAATGAGCTCCATCTGCAAGAAGTCATACTAGTTCAACCATCTCCCAGTCCAGGGGTTTCTCTACGTCCCATTTCAGAGTACTTGTGCCATTGCAACATGCTAAGTGTATTCACCATACAGTCATTTTTCTCAGATTATTCAGAAAACAATAAATAATTTGACAAATGGGAATTGCACAACCCATACTACAAATAGCTAAATGCCTTTCTCACGTGAAATTTCTGTGGCTAATTGGCATCTGTTGTTAAAGTGACAAATGCGTATTTGCCCTCTGTAGACCTTCCCACCTGTTACTGGATGGATGATCATACCATTTATGTGCTGCTAACAAATGGAAAGGTGCTTCACTTGCAGGGTGATTGGGCTTTGTCAGAAAATTAAGGCATTGTTTATTAAATTAATTTGTTACCCTAGTGAAAATTAGGGCAGCAAAACCACACATCTTGTATTAAGCCTTGTGCTACCTGCATGTTAGCCCCCATCTCCCCTAGGCTGCAGTGGAAGAACCATGAAGAGATTTCTTTGCACCATTTCCAATCCTTCATCATCCTCCCAACATCTTCCATCTCCTGTCCCTTCTTGCTCAGCCCCGTCCCCCCAGGCTCACTGCTTTACCTCCTCAGGAGAAACAGTGCCCAAATGGCTTCAGGTATTTTTTTTTCCTACGATTCTGCCCACAGAGTACATCCATTCCATAATGTCTGGGAAATATTTATGTGGTTATACTCTCAATCCAAGATCATCCAAAAAACCTGGCTAGTGCATCTGACGGCAGTTCACTGACTTCCAAGGACATAAGATGCCCAGGTGTTTTCTAAAATCTGCTGATATATGGAAGAGAGAAATTGAAAGAAGTAGGTTAACAGAAGTCAGTGTACTCTAAGGAGATTTCCTGTAAGCCACTAGCAATCAGGTTGGAGAGAGGGGGGAGAGGAGGAAGGGAGAGATGGGAGGGAGGCAGGCACGCAGGCAGGCAGGCAAGCTTGGTGACTTATTATTTTCATCTTTCAAAAATGAAAAAAAAATCGAAAAACTAAAGAAGAAAATACTTAGAAGGCAAGGTTTCCATAGGAAAAAAATATTTTATTTTTTTAAGAACAAATTCAGTTTGAAACAGACGTGGAATGTGATTTTCATAATTTTCTTTTTCTGGGAACTAATTGCAATGTGGAACTAAAGCAGATTTCAAACTTATGACCGGCTAGTTTTAATACAGAATGAAACAAACAAACAAAACCAAAAAATAAAATTTAAAAAAAAGAAAAAGAAAGAAGAAATTATTTATAACTCAAGCATAATACTGTGTTACTTACAAACTGGACAAAGAAATTCTTAAATAAATATTCATGGTACACAATTTCAGCACAAATATGCGGCAATTTGGCAACCTTTTATATAATTTTTTCCTCAATACAGTGCAAAGGGGAATGACACTGCCTTTAAACAAGCTGTAGCTAAATACATTGCAAAATTCAAATTTTATACAAAACATCTTGCTCAGACTTTATAAAAAACCAACATTGCTCTATATACACAATCTGGTTAAGAAAAGCCTTGTTTATCTTGTTTTCACGTGGGTTTTTTAATTATTTAAAAATGTGAATAAGGCTACTGTAACACCCCAAATCCATATACAGTAAATCTGAACCTATTTACAGCATCTTCACTTAGACATGATGGTGCAAATTCCAATTCGGGTGACTAGGGATGATCATACAAGCAAGGCATTTACAGTAACTTTTCAAAGCTGGACCAACGTCAAAGAAAGGAACAGTTGGTAGATTGTCATAATTCTGCACCAGACACAAAACAGACGCACAGTACATTTTTTTTTTTTTTCAATTGGTTGCAGGTTGCTCTTGAGCAATTAGTCTGATTTTTTTTCACAGTTTAGTATGTATCTAGAATGTAGCCAACTGATGAAGCACAGATATAATTTAATAAAAATAAGGATCAGTAAGCCCATCTTTTCCCTTTCTCCCCCTCCCCCAAAATAAAATCTTAATGACTTACAAGAGAACCTTGTATGGATGGATTCATAGAAAAGAAGGGTTGTTGAAAAGAATTACATATGTACTGTAGTTAGTCACCATGGTAACCTTCCACAGAACCATGGGTTGGAATTCTTTTTGTTTTTTGTTTCTCTCTTTTGGACCAACATCCCAACATTATTTTCAGGTTCAGAAAACAAAGAGAGTGATCATTTCTATGACAGATATTTTTCTTTTCTTTCTTTTTTTCTTTTTTTTTCTTTCTTTCTTTTTTTTTTTTTTTTTTTTGCAGGTGCTCACCGGAGGTCTGAGAACCCTAAAATGCTGTTGCTACATTTTCTTTCCAAATCAGAAAGCAAAGTGTTACCATAGTAACATGACTATGTTAGAAATGTCTATTTGCATAGCACATATAAAAGTAGAGGTTTTTTTTATTTCCTCCCTAGGGTGGGAGCTTTAGGGGAATAGCCATGCTAAAGAGAAAACTTTAACCTGAAACCCCCCTCTACGAACCTCAACAAAATCTACAGAACACATCAGCCTGTAAGGCAAGGGAAAACAACACAGAAAATAAATGCCGGCACATCTTGTTGCTGTTAAATATGTGATGCAGTAACACTGAATTCCTGGTATTTTGGACCTTATATTTTCTACTTTTCTCTTACAAGATGCTTTGGAATTTTTTTTTAAACTATGCTCCCACTGGTGGTTTTGGATAACTGATTTTTTCCAGAAGTATTTAAAAAAAAACAACCTGTGCGCGTATGCATCCGTATATATACACATACGTATGCATATATAGACTTATATATGTGTGTATATATGAAAAATGATGACAAGTTAAGACTATGTAATTGCCGCAAATGAATTTCACATCTTCTGGTGTAGATTCTGTGCAATCTCAAAATATATATTAGTAAAAAAAAACAAAACAAAACAAACCAGAAGTAAGAAAGAATGAACAAAAGAAAAACTCTCACTTTATATCCCTTGTGTTCTATACACCTATTATAAATAAGACATAATTTCCTTCTCCATCTCAGTGTCATAATTTATTTTACTCTTACGGACTGCCAGAGGTTTGCCATATGTGCTTTAACTTTGCAACAGAGCACCAATGAACTGCTGTGTCAGTCAGTACCTACACTCACTGTGCAGGGACAGCACTTCAATAAGCCAAGTGCCAAAAGGGTCAGTCACAAAGAAATCCTACCTTACTTTTAGAGATGAGAAAGGTTTTGTGGTTTGTTGTTTTGTTTTTTTCCCCACAACTTTATCAGTGATAGAATTATAGCTCACTTGACCCATTGGCTTAAAATCATCTTGGTCACTTGGCTCTCTATTGTTTTCTTAAATGCTTTCCCTGTGTTCAGTATAATGTGATAGTATAGCAGCTGAGTCTGCTTAAAAGTCGTCCAAAGCAGACTACGTTTCAGCTACAGCTTCAAAGCTGTGTATTTTATTGCCAGTACCACAACAGCCCTGCCCTAATATATCCTCAGCGGCCTGCTATTGTCTTGTCTTCTCCAGGCTTGTTCACTTACTAACAATACCCCTTTGTTCTACTGTATTGAAGGTACTATTTTTTTCTGCACACTGGTATTTGATAACCATGAATTCCTTCAAATGTAGCCTTAATCCACTGCGCATGTTATTGTGTTTCCTTCCTACTTGCCTCTTAAAACTTAGCATACCAAAGTGCTGTGCTACCTAAATGAATTTTTTTTTTCTTCCTGGCTTCTATTTTTGAGGCAGCAATATTCAGTTGCAACTTCAATCAGCCCTTCCCTCCACCACCCAGTCCTGCTCTTGACTCTGTTGACAGCCTAACTTTTTGGCTGGAAGGCTCCATACTATCAAACACAATTTTTATAAATGCATTACCCATTCAAGTGAGGCTGCTGTAGCAGATGGATGGAGTGTGGATCTCCAAACATTAATGTTCCATTAGTGATTCAGGAGGTGGAGTGAAAGGAAATCTTATGTGAAGGATGGCAGAGCCCCGGATAACAGAAACAAATGGAACAGTGACGGACTAAAAGCAAGAGAACTTTAACAAGTCTTACTTAGACACCAAGGTCTGTGTGACAAATCCAGTACGCACTGAGAGAGACACACAAAAGTCAGAAGATTGCATTTCAAGCTTGATATATCCTAGAGCACCTTCCCAGGATGCCTAGAGCTATTAACATCCACGGTTTGCTCCATCTTCCCTTGGCTTTTGTACATGCCTGAACGCCCACAGCACATGGCTTTGAGGATGATTAATGTAACAAGAGTACAGCAATCAGAATGGGCATCTTCTACATAAAAGTCTTCCAGCTTTTAGTGAATACTTATTCACCGAGATAGGAATTCTACAGACTAGGTAAGCTGTCCAGCTCGCGTCGGTTCCTGGAGAAAGAGCTGTTGCCTTCTCCCCCCTGTGCTTAAGTCAATGCTAGCGCACAAGGCGTCATCACAAACCCCAACAGAAAGCATTTGACCAGTGAGTTTCCTCTACGACTCAACTGTACCACAGAGCTGGTTGTGTGTTTCTCAGACCTTGTAATAAATGTTCGCTGGACTCTGAGGAGGCATCTCTTGAACTATGTACACCGGATGTCCATAGTCGCCGCTGACCTTTTCATAGTGGGGGCAAAAGACACTGTCTGCAGTCCTTAGAGGAATGATAATGTCACTGGGCTCAGAACCATTGTTGTTGCCACTGCGTTTTGGGGTGGCTAATGTACTAAGTGATAGAGTTGTCGTGTGCTGCGGGGAATGCTTCCTGTGTCTTCTCCGGTACTTCAACAAAAGAACCACCAAAGTGATGATGATGACGATGAAAATGATGCACCCTGATGCAATCCCTGCAAATAAGGCCACCTCTGAACCCAGTATACTGGAATGCCCAGCCTTACTGCCATCTGTGCTAGATCCTGGAAAGAATGGAAATACAATAGACAAGAGTTATTGCCATCCTGTGACCCATTTACGTTGCTTAAAAATGTGTAGAGTAAGCAAGACTGGAAGAATTAACTGACAGCTAAACTTTGACAAACCAATTACCCTGTTAGATAGCTAAATGCAAACAGCCGAAGTCAGCAATCAATATAAAACAAGACTTTGTGCCTGTTGATCTCACTTTTGTGTTGCTCCCAAACCACCCTGTTTCATACATCATCATCCATCAGCGGCGAGAACTGTCACTGACAAGGCAGCCTTTGATGCACACGGCATCTTTTAACAGATGCCGGCCAGCCCCAGGCACAAGAGAGGGGTGGGATAGGACTGGAAGGGAAAATAAAACGGGAATGACAATTCTCAGAACAACTGGTACTGTTCAGTGCCCCGCTGATCCCTCTGCTATTTTATCTTTTGCATATTGATTTAAGTTAAACCATCCTTAGTGCCTCCTTACATGGACTCCTCTTGCTTGGAAATGAAACTAAGGAGCTTGAGGCAGCATGGGAGAGCGGCAGAACAGACAGGCTATGGCATGTCTGTTAGTATTAACTCATATTTACTTAAAAGAAAACACTACCATGCATTTGGTAGTCAGGAAAACCCCACATGCTGAACAGCCTGTTGGATATTTGCTGCTCATCACACCATTATATTGTTTGTCACAAAAAGTACATGAATGCTCATTGACACTTTTTCACTTCTAAGTTTGAACCTATTTCCCTCTCTTGATGCTCACTCACAATGGAAAAATGATACAGATACTACATTCACATAATTGTTAACTCTTCCCACCAAAGCCTCTGCAGTGATCGGCTGAAGCCACTCACTATATCAAAGACTCATTAGCCCAGTAACTAAAGACAGAGCTGCCGAGGAAAACCTGTGACCTTTTTTGGGAAACCCAGAATCACCTGTCAGCAAAGTTTTGCTTTGTAGCATTACTAACTACTGAATTTTCTTCTAGACAGCTTGAGTCTTAAGAGTTAGGTTTTCACTTGTTCACCATACGAGTGAAATGCATCCTGAAGATATTTGTTTTGAATCATCTATTTATTTTGTTTAGATAATTATTTAAAAACAAACAAAACAAAACCCCAAAACTTTATATTTAGTAAAAGACCAGCCATACCTGTCTAGATTTTATATGGTCAGCTAAAAGAGCAGGACATTAATTATAGATGCCTTGAAATAAACTTTATAAATGGCTGACAAGAACCACTTGATAATGTATTATGCGGGAAGAGAAAGAGACTCGCTCATCTGCCAGAGTACTAAATGTAAGGCAGCACTGACCACTGTAAAGCTGCTTAGCAAATGTCCTATCCAAAAATTTTCCTGTAAATGAGAGACATTGTCACAAGATGTAATTAACTTCTACAGCAGAGTGGAAGAGGGGAGAGAACAGCTGTTGCCAAAACTTGCAGCTCCCACAGACTATCCACCTGAGCAATCAGAACTGGCTTTTGCATCATCTCACGATGAAAACGTTTGCTTTTCTGGCACGTTAATGGCAAAATAAAACACATTTGGGGACAAAGGAGGAGAAGGCGTTCCAGGGCAAAGTCCCACCACACCTACCTGAGTGGTCCTTCACAAAGGGGCTGGTGGTGGAACTCTTCCCATTGGTGCCAGCTTCCTGCTCGGGGCGCTTGGTGGGATCCGTGTGCCGGGGCTGCCCTGCCGAGTTGGGATCTGGGGGAGAGAAAGACGACTCATGCAGCTTTGGCACGTGACGGTATGGAGCCTTACAAGCTGGCTCTAGGTACCTCGTGAGACACAAATGGTTTAACAGAAGAACCTTTATGCAAAGGACTGGGAGATATAAGAATGTCATTTTCCTTTTAAAGCAAAATGGTTATATTAGTTATTTCAGGTTTAAATTGTGAGGCCATCTGCAGAAACTATAGGGTCTCCTGTAATTGGCAAGAAAAGCTTTGCAGATGACGTTTCAGTTTAACTGAGGAAGTTGATTGACTACTAAACCAACTTCTACTTAGAAGAATAATTCTTTCTTCCTGCACAATAGGTTATCTATATGTGAAAAGAGACAATGAACAAAAACCTCTCTGTAATCAGAATTCATAACAAGCAAACTATAGAAATATTAGCTTCCCTCTTTTCATGTATTTTAAATAATTCTGAGCAGCAGAGTTGTGGCTTTTGTTTTTAAAATAAAAATAAAAATGACTGAAACACACTACTCCCAGGTGACCTTTCCTTCTAGGGATCTCTCCAATGAAGAGATCTTATTACACTAACCCTCCTTCTGTAGAAATCTGTCAGTAGCCGAGGAAGAGAAAATAGGCTTTGCTTTCAGACTATAAGGGAGGAATGACCACACTAGACATGACTGGCTCTCTGCTCTACACTGCTAAAAGAAGCCTGAAAACTAAAAAGGACATTGAGACCGATCAAAGTGATTTCATGAAACAGCAGATGGTCTTTACCTTGTCCAACTTTCATGAGGATCTTCATGGTTTTTGTCTGGCACACCCCTCCCTCCTGGTTATCCAGGCCCTCCAAAGACCCATTTGATGTTGCTGATTAAAAATAAAAGAAAAATAAATAAAAATAAAAATAAATAAAAATCAGGAAATCAACAGGCAAAGTGATGTGAACATGAGTGTCTGAAAGCAGGGATCTTTCAGTCTACCAGGACCTGTTCTTGTTGCTCAGGCTGACCTATGGAAAGTTGTGAAATGTTGAAAGCCAAAGGAATGAATACACTGGTAAGCTGTACAATATATACAAATGGAGGAATGTGTTATCAAGGTTTCAAATTTACCCAGCAGCCTTTTATCTTCCTATGCACAATTGACTGACTGACTGACTTGGACAAAAACACACCATCTTGCTAAAAAGGTGATGGAGTCAGCTGAAAAGGAAGCTCTGGCAGGCTCAGAGGAGAAAAGCACTGAAAAAGCACCCTTTTTTTTCCCCTCCCAACAATATCTTTATAATCACCACGTTACACCTGCTTCCTCTATTACAAATCTCCTGCTGGAAGAAGTGAACGCATACAAAAGACCCAGGTGAAAGCTAAGATTCTGAACTGATTGGAAAACCATTTAATATTTTAAAGTACAATCTCATTTTTCTCAGCATTGAGGAGCCTCTGTGGGGGTGGGTGGCAAAGGGGAATACGCTCTATTCTCAGGGAAACCTTTTAGCTCATACAAACAACAGGGCGCTTTCCTCTGTGTTGATATTGTTCTGGCTTATCTAGGTGCCAGCTGGAGCCACGCGATCCGGGCGCAGGCTGACACTGCCGTGCGATGTGAAGGCGAAGCACCACTCCCTTGGAGAGTCCACAACACTGAATCACAGTGCATGGGTGCGCCGCTGCCGCCCCAGCCAGCTGCTGGCTGCAAAACAGCTGCTGGAAAACGATTGGGGAGCTCCTCGGCAGCAGCTACTGCAGCCACTGCACCGCACTCATGGCCACCGTCAGCAGGGCAGACAGTGGGCTCCGGCTTCACTTGGCAAGGAATGCACTGGGGGTTTTCCTACCCTGCTTGTTCTGGGGATGGAAATTTCACTGTCATTTCTCGGAGCTGTTTATCTGAGGCCCAAAATGAACTTGCAAGAGGGTGCACAGGCACCGGCACTGGGCCACCAACTGGAGCAAACAAATGGAAAATGGGATGTGCGGGAGCTCACTGCTTGCTGTGGCGGTGGTGAACTGCTGAAGCAGCACATGCCCTCCCCTCTGTCCCTCTCCTTTCAGCTTGTGGGCTTTACACTCTTCGGGTCTTTGTTTTTAATTCTTGCTCCTTCTCTTTCACCTTCCTTGGGGATTTTCTTTCAAATGCAGTCTATGTATATTTCCTTTTTCCTTCACAATGTCTTCCTACCCCCATGGCAGTATTTTTCTTGCTCTAATCTTCTCTCTAGCCGTAAAGATATAAACCCCATACTGCTGAACCCTGCTTCCTAGCCTTTGATCTGCTTCTTGTTTTTGTTCCACTTCTGACTCTTTTGTGACCAACTCGAATTACAGCCACCATACAAACTCCCCAAACTCTGCTCTCTTTTCCTAAAATACCCTTCTCCTCATACGTGGTCCCTCCTAGTTCCTCCTCTTGTTCCCTCCCCCATGCAAAAACATGACAATAGCTGTACAGCAAAAAGACTTTTCAAAATACAAAAAGAGTGTGTTGAGTAATTTAAGATAAAAGCTGATCTGAAATGTGCCACTGCATTGCCAAGCTCAGAAAATAATGGAGACATATAGGTTTGTTTGGTTTTTTTTGTTGTTGGTTTTTTTTTTGTTGTTTTTGTTTTTTGTTGTTTTTTTTTTTCCAGCGGGAAAAAAAAATCAATACCAAGAACCCATCCTGGACATAAATCAAATGTGTCTTTGCTGAAAGTGTTTTTTATGATCTATTTGCCAATGTACAGCACAAGGACACACAGAAAAAAATGCAGTAAATAGAAATACCAAAGCTGAGCACCGACTGAATGTACAAATAATGAACACTGACTTTGTCTTGTGGTTTTCTTATTTGATTCTTTTTCTAATCAAGTTGAAGGGAATCACATCTCCTTAAACACCTTCTACGTGATTTTAATTGAATAGAATTCTGCTTTTTCTGAACATCAATGCCTTTTTATTCTTTAAAGACCTATCCACTTAACCCACAGAGCAGGAGGCCTCAACAGGATGCAGAGGACGCAGTCTGACCTCAGTACAGAATAAGAAAGTAAGATGGCAAAAAGAATGCAAAATTACTTCAAATACAGTCTCCAAATGGGAAGACCCAGATGTACAATGGGTCTGGTTGTGTGCCTACGCCAGTGCAATGTGCCTCGCTTGCTTGCTAAAAGAATGCTTCCATAGCTTTGATGTCAGATGAATGAATTCTCAGAAATATTCACTTTTTCCACAGTTCTTCAAGGGATTTTAGGAAAGCCCATGTTGTAGCTCAGAGTACAGACTGCTACGTCCTGAGGAATAGGCAATTTTCAAAGAGAAGCATTTCAGTGACAAAGCAAAGTTTCCTTCTCAGCTTTTCCTGTAATTAAACTGACAATTACCCAAGGCCACTGGAGGAAATTATTTTTCAAAATTCATTAAGACTATCGAAATACAACCTTGCATATCCCTAGTGTACCAGGAAGAAAGTGGTAGCTTTAAACACATCGTTTTAAGCTTTGAAAAGCTGTGCTGAGAAAAAGAAGTAATCTGGGACAGCAGAGAAAACACCATTTCGTACTGCTAATGCCCCTTCACAGCGCAGTGTGCAGAAGTCAAACAAGGGAGCGAGCACAAAATATTCCTCAAACACTTGCTGCGGCCTTTCTATATTGATCTCTGAATGAAAATTACCCCTACTGTCATTTCAGCTCCTCCACTGCACTCACACCTCTGTGGGAAAGTGACCCAGCACCTGCAGCTTTGCTCATGCTGAAAGGATAATAATAATAATAATAATTAAAAAAAAAAAAAAAAGGTGCTTGATAGGAGTTTTGGATTTAAACACAAATGTAACACAAGTTTCTGGTATCCAAAATGGAAATGTCATCTTCCAGTGTGTTTATATAATCAGATTTTAAACCTTCCATCCAATTTATTCTTATATAAATATATATGTGAAAGAACAGGTTTTTTTAGACATTTAGGTCTAAATGTGTTTATATTTTAAAGTCATTTACTTGGAGGAGCTACCATACAAAGCCCTCTTCTAAGAAGACTAAATACTTAAATATTAACATTAATAAACATAACTAATGATTAATATGAAGTTTCTCATTAGTATTAGTATGTTCTCAGGATCCCACACTTCACTTTGTATTAATACAGTAATACATAGGAGCCTAGAAGTAAGTAAAATGTTGCTAAACAGGTAGCAAAATATTTTTAAATCTTTTGATGGTTAAATACCTCTGATTTTCTGAGACCTGTCCTGCTCCACTGGTGTTGACTGCAAAACTAATAACGACAGTCAAAACCACATTAAATTATTCAACAGTTTATCCACACCTAAAAATAAACACATATAATTGTGCTAAAATCTCTACTAATTTTAAGACTTTCCAACAAAATTTTAATAACTTCTAGGCCATTATTACAGTAGTTTATCAGACTGTCTGTCTGCATTCCTTGAATACAACAGCAGCTGCCATTTTATAAGGAATGCAAGTTTAGCTTTTCAACATTCTGAAAACACTTATCTGTTATGAAATTATGGTTAAGAGTCTTGCTGATACATACTTATTTTAGAGGAGCTAGTATACATTTTCAGGTTCATAACACATTACTTTAACATATCCTCCTCCATACACAAGGGAGAAATTAAATTATTCAGACCAAAGAACTTCATTCTGATCTGCCTCCCCCTCTTTCAATGAATTGCATAAAAACAAACAAACCCCCCAACAAAACAAACAAAGAAACAAAAAAGGCTGGGACTCATGTAAATCAATGTATAATGTTTTACATTTATTTGCTTTTAAAACTCTGCAAGTGCTGTTTATTGTACAAAGTGCATTAGTCATAAATGCAGAGGCAGGGAGTCAGTGAGCATAGCAGAGTCAGCTGACAAGAATAGTTCCTGGCTATGATTCTTATACAGTCCCCATGGAGAGGAAGTAATATTACATTTTAATATGTCTTCATTTGATTGTTATTACTCTGCCTCCCAGGAGGCTACGCCACTGCATGGATCATGGCTGTTTTCAACCTACCAGGCTGGTAACATTGCTCTAATCAGACGGAGAATTAAGCTGCTGGATTTGTGCCTGTATATAGCTTTTCATTCACAAAGAGATCAGAAATGAAGGCACAGTCACAAAAATTCAACTTCCTTCACTCCTAAAAACATACGTTACAAAATGAAAAAATGCCATCACAATTACTTAAAATACCAGCAGACAAAAATCTCAGCTTTTTAATTCTGCTACACTTATTACCCACAGTTTCATGTTTTAGGATTGGGAAAAACATTACCTGTTTGCAAATTAAATGACATATGTTTTGAATCAACACAACTTTAAAACACATCTATTTCTAGAGCTTGAACATGAAATGGACTGCATAGCTGATGAGAGAAACCATGATCATCGTATTTAATTTTCCTGTGAAAACAAAATGGACCTTAAACTGCAGACTACAGGAATGAATGAGTGATGTCAGCTGATGGGCAAGGGCAAAATTGATTTTGTCCCTCCTTAGTGTGCTGGACAGTAAGACTCACTTGGCAATATATTAAAGAGACATCATTGATGAGGTCATGAAGAATTAATTGCTGCTAATGTGGATCTGTTAATAGCAAACTGAAAATTACAGGTTTTTTAGGGGCAGATCACTACTATCCAACAGTAGTGATTTTCACGGTTTTTGTTCATTAAATACTGCTTGAATACTGCATCAGAAAACGGATTTCTCAAAATCAGAATAAAACATAATCAAATAACACTACCCATTTCCACTTTTCCCCTGCTGTGCTTAGAAACAGAATGAAAAAACAGCAGAGAAAATCCACACAAGCTTTAGATCCAACAGTAGTAAGAAGTTATTCTTAAAGCAAAGCCGCATTCAATCTCACATGCACTTTCAGGATTACTAAGTACATGTAAAGTTTTTGCGACTTTTTTGTTTTATCAAGTAATAGAACAATATTTTGGCCATGTACCATTGTTTGTGCTCTGACTGCTTTCATCTGCTTTTGGTCCTTTTAATGATTCTCTTAGTAACTCACTAAATAAATAATTCCCCTTTTCCATAAATTTAGATAATTTATAGGAAAGGTAAGAACACCAGAAATCACACACTGCAAAACCACAAATCACTGATCACAACAGGGAGGTTGTTTCTAAACTAGCTGTGGACAAAAGAACAAGATATCTGAGATAATAGAAAAAGTGTTTTAATTAAATGAAATTAAATTCTGACCCCCCCAGATCTAGCATGCCAGATCTGCATGGAGGTCTGAAACTAAAAAATTGTATAGGCCTCTCACCAAAGAACAGATAGTTTGGCACACATTACACTGGGTGAGCTGAAGAATGTTTAGAGAAGAGAAATACGCTAATTTCAGATACGAGCAACTAATTGTTTCCCTTTACTTGTAGTGACAAAAAATAAGACTGACACTGAAACCTTCACTTTTTTTAAAAAAATTACATTGCCTTCCGAAATTTAACTGTCAGCAGTCCCAAACCTGGACCATAAGTACTAAAATGTAAATACATTATGAATAGTTGAATGGACTGCTGTTATGTGTTGACTGTGCTTTTAATCAACAGACAATAAAATCAAAACTTTCTGCCTATCTTTTAGAGACAAAAAAATGATCCTAAAAAAAAGAGAAAAAAACCAAACAACACCACCCCCCAAAAACACACACAAATAAAACAACCCCAAAAGAACCTGCTGAATTTGCTCAATATAATTTAAGACATCAAGACTAACGAAAAATGTATAAAAGCAGCTTACCAATAATTTTGCTTTTTTCTAATGTCTGGTTTTTTTTATTTGCCCTACTTACAAAGCGAAGGTGGCAGCAGAATTTTGAGGAGTTTCTCAGGCTAAGCACCATTAAAAAACTCTCATTCTACCTTATTCCACCCATTGTTTCAAATTAAGATAGACTTTTTTCCTTAAACTAAGGCTCATGGAGTGTTTATAAATACTCCTGATGCCAGCCATTCTCCCCCCTCTATCCTAATGTGAGGCAAAACTTCAATGAGAGGGAAAAGACAAGAACTCTCTGTTCTTCTTTTTCCCTTTGCATTCTTGTTTTTTAAATTAAGTCCTATACTTCATGTCTCAGGATTTATATATAAACAGGATCCACAAATCATATTTTCTACAGCAAGTAAGCAGCAATGCCCTCTCCAGTCAAGCTAAAACCAGAACAAAATAAAGTAAAATAAAGGACAGGCTCTTTTTTGTCAGGAAGAAGCAAAGGCTCTGCAGCAAAACTTTGTAATTCACTTTTCTAACCACTGCTCGGAAATGTATCTTGTCCAACTGTGAATAGTGTGACTTGTGGTACGTAGATGGGACTCATGATACAAGGGTATTTATATAATTCCCCATAAAACTCTCCACTTGTATTCATATGCTAAGAGAGGGACAGATCCTATTACTGTTTCAATGTTTTTTTGAGGGTGCAATGTGGAGGATGCAGTCAAGACAAAGCAAATCAGTTTTGCACTGTAATATACTTTGGTATATACCAGCTGTATGATTCCAGGGACATCTCTGGAAATCCACAGACTCTCCTTCCCTCATCTCATATCATCCCACAGCACAAAATAGGGAGAGATTTGTAAAGTTTCCTACATTCAGAATGATTTTACTAATTCCAGGGAGGCACAGCAGCAACTAAGAAAAATACACATGGTAAAAAAAAAAAAAGGCAAAAAAAAAAAGGCAAAAAAAAAAAAAGCAAGCCATTTATGTCAACGAAGTCTTTCCATAAAGGGAAAAAGAGACACTGCGAGAGCTGGAAAATATATAAAAAAGCTGTGAATTCTGGCTGGTTATTGCTGCCTATCATTTTAAAAACACCACCACTTTCTCACTGGGTTAAGGGTTAAGGAATACCACAGCTGAAGTGTACTGAACAGTAAACTATTTGCTGAATTATTATCCATTACTGAAGGTCACAGGTTCCACCCACCCACAACAAAATCCTACTTGCTTCACTGCTGTCAAGTGCAGTGCCCCTTCACAAAATTCCCTGGGAACGATTTAGAGATTATGTAAAAACAAACCAGAAAAGTATCTCAATACTGTATCACTATGAATGACGAGTCTTTCACTGCAGTTAAGCATTTCTAAACGAATTTCAGTTCTATATTTCACATACTCTGAGAAATGTTGTCAGATAATGATCCACTGCACACATGGTTGCTTCTAGTTTACATAAACAAATTATTTATTTGTGAGTGCTGAAGTAACTGTGGCAGATGTAAGCCCACTAATTATGATGTATTTAGTGCATACCCGAAAGTATGCATCTAAAACAGATTACTAGTTAGTTGACTTCACCATTCACAAACAGGTATTTTACGCAAATTCATCCTCTCTCCCAGCATGCTACTGACAAAAGCCTCTCATGGATGGGGAGAAGTGTCTCCCACTACCACAGCAAGCTTTGCTTAACAGTTCAGCTGAACAGAACTAATAGAATTAGTTAGCATTCAAGTTACACTTATTGTTGCTAATGACAAGAAGGCTGAAAACAAAAGCAGAAGCTTTAACATTAAACGAGGACCCACTTTCTGTACCATACAAATTTAACCTCACTCTACAAGGATGTTCACCTGTCTTGAAAAACCGTTTTTTTTCTGTGGCACTAGGATAAGAAAGGGTTATAGTGAAAGTTCATATTAAATAAATAACAAACCTCTTGCTCATTCTACTGTCACTAATTGCATGCAATGATATTAATGGCCCAGTAATTGCTATACGAGTAGCACTGAAGTGGAAAACATCATTCTGAGGCAGAGTTCATCTCTAGGTGGTAGGACTTCACCAGTGACTGAGTTAATGCCTAGTGACAGTTTAGAATATAACACTATAGATGAGAAAATGTGCCAGTCTCATGGTTATAACAGTTTAGATGGACATGATGTTATTTGCTTTGACCACACAGAGTCTAGGAGTAACCCCAATAAAGTGCCACAGTCAGACTTTGCCCTGTAGATGAACCTCATTCCTTTCAGGGGAGATGCTCTATACTATAACAATCTAGAGCAATTTTCCACATGTTTGCTTCAATAAAAGAATACCTTCATCTCCTGCTTTTACATGTAGCACAACAGAAGTGTGCTTTATTGCAAAACACAAAAAGCTATTTACATCATCTAACTATCCTTCAGCAACACCAAGTTTGGCACCTTAGTACTGAGATCAATTATGATACTATTGGATGACTGTACACTTGGCAAAGATGATCAGAAGTTAAGCACTGTTTTGACTGCAGTACGCTTATGTTTGTGTTTAGAGCTGTAAAATACCCACAAAGTAAACTTAATGAGGGAACATTGCCGAAATAAAGCAATTTGAATTTCCACAGTTCTACAGGACCTCCTGTTCAAATACTTGCCATTAAGAAATTAAGAGGTTTAGCTTCTTTAGAAATTATCACGTAGGCACGTCTTGGTTCATTTTAAGGAACTCCAGTGGGATATGTTAATTCTGCCAGTGTTTGGGATTTTGAAGTCACAACTAGACAGGTGAGCTGATACTTTTAATACTTATGTTCATAGAGTTTTTAAAAATTCATTGGGGTTTTAACAGTATAACGTTATTTAGTTTTGGGTGGTTTTTTTTCCCCTGTTTCAATGAAAATTATTTTGCTCATGTCTTGATTCTGCTACTGAACCTGCTGTGGCAGCCTCTGGATGGCACGTGGAATCAACTTTCAGCACAGGCTGGGGCCAAACACATGGAAAGCAACTCTGCCAAAAAAGCCCTGAGGGTCCTTGTGGACACCAAGTTGCCCATGAGGCAGCAACGTGCCCTCGCAGCAAAGGAGGCAAACAGCTCTTGGGCTCAGGGCTCAATCTGTCAGAGCAGCAGCAGCCGGTTTGGGGAGGTGATCCTTCCACACCACTCTGAACTGGCGAGGCCACACCTGCAGTGCTGGGTGCAGTCACAGGCTCCTCAATGCAAGACAGACACAGACTTACAGGAGCAAGTGCAGCAAATGCTCGTGGAGATGATGAAGGAACTGGAGCACCTGCATAGGAGGAGGGGCTGGATCCTTGGGGATACTCAGAACTCAGCTGGACATGGTAAAGATTCTGGGCAACTGGCAGCAGGTGGGCCTGCTTGAGCAAAGGTTTAAGCAGGGGACTAGATGAGCTCCAGAGGTGCTATCCAAACCAATCCATTCTGGGACTCTGCAATCAGCTGGGCTGTTGTGGTTTAACACATTTATGTGCTAACACGAAATACCTGAAAAACAAATCATTTTAGGTTTTCCTGGCAGGATTTGGATTCAGAACTCTGTTTCTGTCACAGCGGCCCAGTAAGCACATAAAGACTACTCTGCTGCTGCGGTTTAGTGATTTTTGCTGTCTTCATCTACTGAACAGAAAACAGATAAATCATGCTAACAAAGATCCAAACATGCTTTTAAAAACCAGCCTTATCAGCTTAATGTGGACTCTTCTCCAAGAACAGCTAAGACTACCTTAAGCCTAATCCTGCTTTTACTTCCAGAAATATTTGCATGGTTTCCTTGGGACTGAAAGAAAGAAACTGGAAGACTGCCTACTAAGGCTTAGTTTTATAGTCTGATTTATCAGAAATAAATCCTGAAATATTCTTCATCCAAGGTTTCCAGGACTGACTGAAGTCGGGAGAGAAAATCCAAACTGACATTTAACCCTGGTTTTCAACCATTCTAGCTTTTTGTTTTAGCCAATGCAGTTCTTAGACAGTATATTTTCCTCCATTCCAGCTACGTAAAGGCTTTAATGAGGGAAACAATTTCAAGTCTTTAAAATGAGTTTCATTAAAGTCTTTATAAATCCTTATGCAGCTCCTCATCTTTTATTTTAGGACTTAAAATACTGCAATATATAATGCATATGATACAAGCAATGGTATAAAGTAAAGACTAATCATCCCACTTCATGAGCCAAATGATCACCACTGAACTTATGTAGAAAATAGAAGTTAAATGTGTCTCAGTGTGGTAGTGCACTCTCAAGCTTCAGTTTAGACAGATATTTTCTTCATGCTTTCCTCGTAGTATGGCAGGTCTTTCCAATACACACCCCCCTGATTTAAACAGTTACTCATATTCTGAATATAAAAGATAACATATACACTCAGCACATTCTTCTTCTATATGTAGCCCTGTTAAGGATGTTTATGCAAATCTAATAGAACATACACATTTTGGAGACGATCGGGGTTTAAGCTTTTTTTTTTTTTTTTGCAAAGCACTATGAATACTACATACATAAAGACTTCTAAGGGAGAATACTTTATCTTTCTTTGTGAATGTACTTCCCATATTTATAAACTGTTTCTGAGAAACTATGAAAGTGAGATATAAAAATAGTTACTAAAACTATTATACAGCTTCCTATGAAATTCTAAAACCTCTTCAATTCACGAGTATTTCCTGAATAATTTTTTCTTCCAGTTTGAACAATTATTCTTCATTTTCATCTGATTCTGCATCTATTAGGAGCACTTGTGGGGGTGTGGGGAAGATAACTCTATTTTTTTCACAACATGCCATCAATTAGCAAACTGAGCATTCCTATATTTCATTTCCTTCCCTTAGGAATAGAGACATAATAACAGATTTCCTGCTGAACTATCTCTGTCTACTTTAAAGGAGATAAACGATTGGTATTGCCTAGGTAATGGCACCGAATATGAACCAAGTCCATCAATATAAAATAGCCTTATTCTCTTACAAGACCTGTGTGGTCTGGGACAAAACCCCAAAGGACCACAACTCCATTAATCCTGCAAGTCTTAGACTCTGTTAGAAACCTGAAGCTGCACAGACAGTGATTTTTCTTTTTAATAATATTATTTGTATAAGCTGTATTTATATTTCATTCAACAAGAGCTAAGTGGTATTGCTGATACATCCCTTAAAAGACTCTTCAGCAAAGTCAAAGACTGACCTCTGGATATCATTTTACACTAAGGAGAAATTATTTATCCAATTTTCTGAGGAAGGAGGAGGAGAAAGGAAAGGAAAAAAAAAGCCATCTTTGTACAAACGGAATCAGAGTGACTATTATTGCATTGGCTTTCATTAACACCATCACCACCACCATAAAAAAAAACCCAAAAAATAAACCCAAACCAGTAGATTTCTGGACCACAGAGTCTTTAATAGAAACCAGGAAAAATGTCTTTGTTGCAAAAATAAAGGCATTGAATTTCTGATGCAGCATTTGTTCCTATTTTGGCTAGTTTGGCATTAACAAAGGAAAATCTGTCTACTGTTTCCTTTTGAGCAGCCTTCACTAGGTGATCTGGAGGTTATAGGAGGCTGCAGGCTGAAATCTGCCTCAGAATATTTTCAGAATGCCCAGCCAGACAGATTAGCCAGTGCTTAAACTGGTCAGAATACTAAAATAACATTTTAATGTACATCTGCTTGGCCACGCAGAGAGATTTATTCTTCCCAGCTGGGACATATTTCAGGGCACAATCTATATTGTCCTTTAATATGTTCTTCCTCAGACAGTTATTGCCATTTAATTGTAACAGAATGACAAAGTGAAAACATAAAAAGTCTTGTGATTTTTTCAAACACAGCTAATGCTAAAGTTTCAGAATGACTGTTTTGATTTTAAAAGTCACAGTACTATTAAAGCAGTTTCCCAAAATTTAGTGCTACTAGCCAATATAAACTTTTAAAACAGTCAGGGATCAAATATATATAAATATATGTTTTTTAATTTAAGCCAGAAGCCAATTATGTAAGTGGGTCACTTGAAAAAAAAGTTGACAAAAAAACATTTAAGGAAAGCTGCATATTCAATTTTGCCAACGTCAAAGCCAATGAGCATCATCAGCTCGGCAAGCTCGGCTAATGAGGTCCAGGCAGAGCAAGCCTTATAGAGGAATCTTTCAGAGAACCATTCTGTAGCCCCTTCCCAAGTCCCAAGTCACTCTATTACAAATTTGTAACAGGTGAAGATTTCATTGCAGGTGACTTATTTTTGACTGCTGATGATGTCAGCCCATAAACCTCACTTATGCAAAAGAAGAGATGGCGTGAAATATGTGCTTGCTTGGCCAAACTACCTAAGGAGCTTGACGATGGCTTGGAGGCAGGCGGCACTGCTCCCTTCCCTCTGGCACAGCTTCCCACAGGCTTCCCCCGGAGCTCCCTCAGCACAAAGCCAGTGTATCACCAGGCTCTCTAAGACCTCTGACAAAAGGCCAAGTTTACTGGGAAGGGTTCAGGATGATTCCTGTGCACCAAGAGTAAACATCTTTGGTACATGAAATGCTCTTGAACTATGCTAATGCACCTCTCTGACAAACAAGAAGAATCTGCATCTGAGAGAGGTGCTGAAGCAGTGACACCATGACCCAAGTACTTGCAGATCAGGTACTGAGTATCTCCTCAGTATTGAGAATATACTCACATTGCTTGCTCTGAGCAACTCACAACAGCAGAAAATTATACTTTATTTCCTAACCATGCAAAGACACAAAAAGACTTTTAAATGCAAGCACCAGAGCTGCAAATCTTCACACCCTTCTGCCCAAATTTGCCCTTCACACAGATACGTTGTTGGGCATGATGTATCTTCCTTCATGCATTTGATTAAGAATTTCCTTAGAGACTTATGATATGTTAGCTGAATGGTCACATATTTTAGGATAATCAAACATTAATACTTCTAAGATCTCAAGTACATTTGACCTTCTCCAGTTTTGCTGAAAAGAAATCAGGTAACTCTAGGAAAATGAATCTATTCATTTCCCGGAACGAAAAATTGATGACAGCAAAGAAGAGAAAAGCAAGGACATTGTTACATCATTTATTCACTTCCACAATACCATTCAGTATCGTCTTTCCAATTACTGCTGTTCATAGAATTAACTCTTTGGACACTGATAGCCATATTGAGGAATATCTTGCCAAGAAATGGGTTACTTTAAAAAAAAATTAATAAAGTACCACTAAATGTGAAAACAGATATGAGAAACTTACCCACACTTTTTTAAAAATCGGGAATTGTGAAATGAGAAGATTTTATATGCTTAGCCCTAGGGAAGCACTGAATAGAAAAAATTTCCTTCTGCTATACCTATCATAAATACATCTGTATGATATAATAATTATGGATTGAAGAATTCCTGTGCAATCACATGTCTCTAAAAGGCTCAGGAAGGTGCTTCATCTCGCGTTGCAACTCCTCATCCCAAAATGACTAACCCCCCAATATGAATAGAGATTTTACTGTTTAATGCAGCTCCACAAACCACATACTATTACCTTAGAAAAACAAACTCTGTTTTCAAATAATGGCAAGATGATAAAGGGTACATGACGATGCACAAAACATTTAAAGGGCTGACAACAGCCTGCCAGCATAAACAGCGTGAGATTAGGCTGTAGGCACAGCTACAGCAAGCACTGCAAAAGATGCTGAGCTCAGTCAGCTCTTGTGCTAGGTTTGTTTGATGCCACTTAGTTGAGGGAATGCAAGATCCTAAAATACTTCAAAATCAAAAGCTGGCACATAAAATGCATCATTGCCTTCATTTCACACTTTTCCACCCCCTTAAAAATACCTAACAAAACAAGCAAGGCAAAACAGACAGATGGACAGACGGATGGACGGACAGAAGGAAGGAAGGAAGGAAGGAAGGAAGGAAGGAAGGAAGGAAGGAAGGAAGGAAGGAAGGAAGGAAAAGAAAGAATTACAGGTCTGTGAATAGGAATGTATGCAAACAATTTAAAGCCTGATTTGCATACATGACTAAGAGGCATTTTATTACTTATAAAACTGACAGCAAATGTCCTGACTACCAGAACTTGCACTGACAAGATTGTGTCATGAGCTTTTGAATATGACCCTGTCTAGGCTCTAGTACTCTCTAAAATGGCGTCCTAGCTGAGCACTGGCCTAGTTTTCTATGCCTCTCAGTGCTTCTGAGACCAGCATCACTGAGTTTATTGTTTTCTCCTTGAATGACAGGAAAGTGAGGGTTTTAGCTTCAGGATGGTTGGGTTTTCAAGGGTGGGGTGCTTTTTTGTCCAGCCTATTAAAATGTATGGGTACCCTTGCTGAAGCTCAGTCAGTATGCTAGCAACAGAGTGATAAGTCAGCCATTTGTTTATACCACAATGAATAGGAAAAGTAATACCCTGAGGCACTCCAGTATTACTGCTAGGCCAGTGTGATTTTTGAGGCATTAGGCTGAAGGCTGAGTAAGTTCTTTCAACCAAGTTACACTGTAATCTTCCAGGAAATGCAACGTCTATTATGTCTTATTGCTATAATGAAATAATTATACAAAACTAATGAAAATGAGATGTACTTAATAATTCTCTGGGTAAATCCATGACATAGATATGACAGAACTGACAGTGCATCAGAAAGCTCCATTTGTGCCCATAATTTTCAGGTAATAATTGTAACAGTGCCATTTGTTCCACTACAGTTGGTCTTCTGTGGATGTTTTTAAAAGCAGCACTAAATAATGAGCACATTTCCTCATTTAAGCCAAATATTTGAGCATGGTAATTTTTATGCTACACATTTTCACTGGAGTTACAGATAACTATCTCTCAACATGTAATTTTGTTGCTCTCACCCTGGTAAATATCTCACTGGATTTCAGTGCGAAGTTTGTCAAAGTTAATATTGTTTAAGTGGGATCACATTTTTATATACTCCCTAGCTAAACAGAATAAGTGCCTATATTAAACAATCTTTAAAACAAAAAAAAAATGATGGTTTGTATCTCCTGTAATTCTTAGTTAGTAATTTCTGAAACTAGTAATTAATATTAATAATACAGTGAATTCTTACCTAAGCTTCTGTGACATATGACCTGTCTTATACATTACCATGTACCATTATGGATATAACTGGGAAGTGAGCATTAATTTATATTGAATGAATTTCCATTTCCATTTTAAAAGTACTTGATCAGAGCACTTTTAAAACTGCCAATATTTTTAAATCAGAAATTAAGAAATAACTACACTGGCAGACACTACATGAAACAGTTATCAATCCTCCAGTTTTCAAGGAGGTGGCAGAAATATGTTCAAGGACTAATCTTTTAGCAGGACCTGTTGTGACAGGACATGGGTTAATGGTCTTACACTAACAGAGGGTAGATTTAGACCAGGTATGGTGAACAAACGTTTTACAATGAGTGTTGGGAAACACTGGAACGTGATGCCTGTAAGGGTGGTAGATGCTCCATACCTGGAAACAGAGCTCTGAGCAACTAGATCTAGTTGAAGATGTCCCAGCACACTGAATGAGGCTTGGACTAGATGGGCTTTAAAGGTCCCCTCCAACCCAAATTATTCTACAACTCTGTGAAATAAGACATGCAAGTATCTAACTTCCTTGTAACTGCAGAAAAGCCAGGTATTTACAGAACTTGTTCCATCACCTAATAACTGCGGATACTTGCTCAAGACTTCAAAAGTGCCCATGGGGCTAAATGAGATCCACAGGGCATAATATTACAATGACAAAACCTAAACTAATGTAAATTGTTGTTATACTGCTGAGGTCTCAGCTTATGCTAACTCCTGATTCACATCATTAACTTTACACATCATAAGTAATTTGAATCACTGAACACAGTGGCTACCTCCAGATTTGCTTTCAGGCGTAAATCCCTGATCAGAAACTCACACAAAGTTCCTACTGCTGCACAGAGCCCTGTGTCATGCACATTTGTTTTGCAAGCCAGGATCATGAAAAAGGATAAAATTCAAGACCATGCTAGTCTAGGTTTTACCCAGGAATTCTCCTAGCTACATAATAGGTTTTGAGGAAGGGCATGGTTAATTACAGGCCCTTACCAGTAACCCTTGTAAAGAAACTACACTGACAAAATTGGCACCCAAGTGGTCAAAAGATGCTTCCTGTGAGAGTCCCTGCATCACCTGAAGCAATGGCTAGCCACATCACACAGGATGTGCCATCTGACAATATCTGGGTCACTGTACTCCTACTCCTGGCATAAGAGAACCCAAGGACAAGGCCAACAGCACGGCACATCACCAGGACTGTGAGCAGGAAACACGTCACAGTTTAGCTGTACACAACTTCTAATGCAAATACAGGACACAATACTGTGCACAAAAAAAAAAAAAAAAGCTCCTTTTACAGGCATAGAAGTACAATCCAATGTGGTTTACACAAATCAAAGAAAAAAGAGACAGAGACCCTTTGGAAATCAGGAACAATACTGAAAATATGCCTGCAATAAATCATTTTGAGATAAAAATATACAAACCCATTCGTATTCTTTAGTTTGCTTATAATGTACAAGACAGCATGCAAAATAACAAACAATTATATTTAAAAGAATGAATAACTGAAAGTTTGAACTTACATATGACGTAATAATCTTTGTTCTTCTGAAATTCCAGGCCCCAGAGATTAGGACTGAACTCTTGAAACTTGATGGTAAACTTAACATCTTGATCTGGCTTGGCACAGTTAAGTAGAGGTGTATTGTCCTTTTTAATAGCACAGCTATCTGCTTGGTCTTTATCAACCATGTAGACCTTATAATATTCATACTGGCCAATAGTTTTAGAGTCCACCTTTGGGCATATAATATCCAGTTTGTCTCCTATCTGTGGATATAGTACCAATCCTTGTCCAGGAAGGAATCTAAAAGGAAGGAAAAAAAAAAAGGTAGGGGATGGGGGAAGAGAAGAAGAAGCAAAATTTGAGACACTTAATAAAATCTCATGCAGAAAAGTAGCAACTGCAGTGAACAGACAGGAATAAACACAGTTTCCAAAACCAAAATGACAGACTGAGCAAACCAAATCTTAATAGTTTGGGCTTGATTCAATACCAACAAGATGTTTATTTAGATCTTGGAAATTATAGATGGATTGAGTCTTTAAGTCCTTATCCCAGCTTTGGGCACTCTAGCAGATTTTACATCTCTCTTGGCAAGCACTGCTGTTTCTTGCACTGCATTTAGCCATGTAGAGTGGCTAATACAATACCTGGTGAGCTATGATTCTGTTCTTCTGTTTTGCTAATATTTCTACTATTCTTGCATACATTTGGCTAATTTTGGACATGGGAGAATGACAAAAATAACCTTTCAACCCTCCTGAATAGCCATATGGGACAGGAAAAATCTTAGACTTTTAGCAATATATTAACATGCTGATTGATATTACTGGTGTAACACAAAGGAACACTGGTCACTCAACCAGGACCATGCTTACAGACCTGCAATGGACAAGACTGATCCATGGACTACACATGCGTCTGGGAAAAACACTTATATCCAAGACAGTGTGACCATTCCACTACAATGGTTTCTCTTCACAAATTCCACCATTACTGCCATTACTTTAGCTCTTTTTTTTGATTTTTTTTTCTGTGCCAGTAGTTAAAGACAGGTGTGCTTTTTTTCTTTGTATGGGAAGACTTCTTACACAAACTGGCAGTGAGCTTTAGCATTTGCAGTAAGCCACAGTATTTTGTCTTTCCTACCCATATTAATTAACAGGCAAACATAAGCACTTCTTCATGGAAGAAAAATATAAATAATTACTTATAGTATTGATTCATCCACAAAATGAGGAGACCTGTTCTCACAAGGGAAAAAGCCACAGCAGGTTGGTTTGTTTCTCTCTCCATTAAGACATATTTGTTTCAATTAAGGCCAAGAAGTGCATGTTTTAGAACAACAGCCAGAAACACAACCAATGTACTCGAATGCACAGATCTAAAAGACTGACTTTCTTTCTTCTTTTGCCTGCCTGCCAGCATTTTCCAAAGATCTTCCTTAATGGAGAATCGGCCTGAAAAACCAAGTGAAACAATTCCGGCCTAATGAACACCCTTCTCCAAGTGCTAATATTTAAACAACACACGTAGTAAATCTAGCTTATTCACAGGCAGCCTTCCTGGAAACTTTAAATTAGAGTATCAAGGCCCACGCAGAACAAAGCTGTAGGCGTCAGTGACCTCCAACCTCTGGCTTGGTGAAAGGAGCCACCAGCATGAAGTACTGCTGGGGGAGAACCCACTAAATTAAAGGATGATGCAACGCCCCAAATTTCAAATCCATCATTTACAACTGCTTGCTCCACACAATTCAAGTTTATGATCTGTGCTAATTGAGCAGGATTATTTTCACTCACAAAGCCAGTGTAAGAATTATATTTGTTATGAAGCAGCACGTAGCAGGACAAAGACATGTAATTACAGATTTAGGGAACTAGAACAATGAAATGTTATGGCAAGAAAAGCGACTGTTGATGTATAAATCACTGCGCTCTTTTATGCTGTACAGGGTAATTTCCAGACTGCAGAAACTGGGCTTGGCCACGGCTGTTCAAATGGAGATTGAAATGGAGACAGGGCAAAGCTGTGCCTCCTCCTCCAGTTTTCAGACATGCCAAAGGAATGCAGTGACTATCTCCTCCTGAAAGCTGAAATGGTCAAATAAACGGAAAGGTGGGAATGCATCCTCAGAGTTACCAGCCTGGTGAAGGACAATCAGATGTGTGTTTAGATATGGCACCTAGGGATGTGGTTTAGTGGTGAACACAGCAGTGCTGGTTAACAGCTGGACTTGATCTTACAGGTCTGCTCCAACCCAAACGATTCCATGATCCTATGACTGAAGGAGAGGTCAGTTCTGCAAGGGTACGAAGAAAAGGCAGGGAGGAGGATCCCAGCCAGCAAATATTCCCAAGGAAGTAGCATGTATTCTAATTTTGGCTCTCCTTAGGGATCAACTCTGACCAGGCAAAAGCAAAGGAGCAGAGTTTCCAAGCCAACCTGCGTCACCTGTGACTGACTTTACTACCTTGTCTGACCACAGCCCCATTTTAACTTTGCTCCTGTGCAGCACTACTGTATCAGGAAGATGACAATCACTCATATTCCCCCATCTGCGTGCCAGGACAAAGGCTGATCACTGTATGATCCCACTGCTGCAAATACTTCTTGCCAGAAATTCTTCTTCATATAACAGGACTACGTAATAGGAGACACACGAGATTTCAAAGGACTGAATCTTTGCTTGGAAGTTAATCAATTTAGATTCCAATACATAACAAATATGAAATTCATAAGGTTAGACCAATGTACCTGTCCATCATTATCAATAATATAACCTAAAAGCTGCCCTGAGAAACAAAAGACACTGCTTCTAATTTTAGATTTTGTGTGTATGTATGAAATAGCCACAGTTTATGTTCTCCATGAAAACTCTGAGCACAAACAGGATGGGTTGAGGGATGGTATGCCAGGCAATCCTCAGAAACAGCTGCAGGAGAGAAGGCACACTTGTGAGCCTTAGTTTCAGCCAGGAATTGTCACATAAAAGGTAGAGGACAGAACCATCCCTGACAGACAGCTAAAACTACATTTTACTAGAGCTTTAAACCAATGCACTTGTTAGACTTTATGGCAGGGAATATTCTTGCTATGACTCTGAAGTCTGTACAGTTTTAGAACTAAACTCAGTAAATCTCCTTCCACTTGTGTGTGTGAACTTGTAGCATCTAATGCTGATGGGATTAAGGAAGAAAAAAGGCCTAAAATGCAAGGATTAATCTGAGGACTTGATTGTACTGAAATTTTTTCCACACTTTGCAGTTTTGATCATGACCTTTGCTAGAAGAGCTATTTTTCCAATTTACTTTCCTTATTTTCTTACAACAACAAAGCCCAAAAATGGATGGAGATAATAAAGTTTCACCTCATGCACAAAACTTACAGTGGCTGATTAGTAGTAGGCATGATTACTATCCCTGCATTTGTATAATACTTTTGCCACTGTACTTTTTATAAAGACTTTAAATAAATCATTTGCTGGGTACTAAGCATTTTCTGAAGCTATTTATGAAATGTCAGGAGGATTAAGACTACTGTTTCATGATCCTATTTTTGAAGACCTTCTATTTGGAAAAAAAAAAGGAAAAAAAAAGACAAAAAAGAAAAGAAAAAGAAAAAAAAAGACAATGTACATTCAGCCTTGGTGGAGGTTAAAAAAACTTCAGAATTAATCCTGAGCCTTCATTTCTGCAAGTGTTGATGTTGCCTTCAGTATTCCAAAGCAGCATCGAGACTGATGAAATGTTTGCAGGTCAATGTCTATAAAAATTCAGTTAATGAAATGGCTTTAAAAGTCTGATCAAAATGTGCTTTCAACTAATTAGAAAGCTTCCCCCCCGCCCCAATCAAAACTGAGATATAACAGAGACAAAGCAAGCTGTTTACAGAATCCTATGACTGATCCTGTAGAGGTTGTTACTCCAGTGGTGGCTTGGGACAGTGACATGCTCTCCAAGCGGTCAGGATAGCGACAGCACTGGGAACCACTGCTTTCTATAAAAAGCCTTCTAACTTTCTGCATTTCAGCTCCAAGTATGATTTACTGCAAAACTTAAATACCAACACAGGCCCCTGTACCCCAACAGAAACTTAAGAGAAAAGCTTAGCAAGCTTCCCAGCTCATTTCTGTCAGCAGTCAGATACAGAGAGACTCTTGGATCATTTGAAAAATCCTGCTCACAATAAATAATCCTGGTGCCTACTGTGAGAAAGCACAGAAAAGTATATTAAGTACCATATAAGCTGTATGATGAAATTCATGCACTTTCTGTCTGGCACTTTTCGATACAGATGGCATTTTTACTGTCATTCCAAAACTGGTGTATTGTGGGCGACATTTGACATCTGTGCAAAAGCCCATGGATGTGAATCCCTCCCACATGTCCAACCAGTCATGCAGCTCATCAAGTAACAACAACTTGCAGAGTTCCCAAACATTTTTTAAAATAATTATTGTACTTGACCAAGAAGTCACATGACACACAAACAGAAATTAGGAACAGAGTAGTTAATTCCCTGCTCACACCAATGCTTCAACGATTTTCTCTACCACACTTATTTTAAGTCTCAGCAGCAGTTCCTGGCACTAATGCAACCTTACCTGTAAAGTCCTCAAGAAGTTAAATTTGATTGTGAAATTTTATAAAAAATAAAATGTATATTAGTTTCCAAATAATTGAAGAATCTACTTATTGTTTAGAGAAACTAAGCATATTCAATCATATTAAATTACAAAGGAATTTTGCTTAATGATAACCACTCAAACCTGCCTAACCTCGTAACAGCAAAAAAATAGAACTTAACCTACCCCACTCTCATTCACTGAGAATATTCTACCATTTCTCAGTATGCAGAAAATTCTGCAATAGTAAAATTACCAACAAAAAAAAATCTTAAAGAAATAAATTCTTAAGAGATTTTGTTAATCAGTATTGAGTGACATAACCAAGTGTTTTTTCAGGGTTTTTCCAACTTGCAAAACAATACACATACATATATGTACACATACTATAAACATATATGCACACTTAGCTTTAACTCTATTCTAATAATTATAAAATAAATATGATTTTAGAAAGCGTGTTAGTACTTGATGCAAGGCTTGTATATTTAACTGGGAAGGCAGTGCCAAATTTCTATGCTTTAATAACTTACCCAAACTAATTGGTGTAGGCAGTTAGCTTTAAATTAATGTCACAAAAATAATCCTAAAAATGTGAACAATCAAGACGCTTCTTAAAATGCAGCCTGAAACCTACTGCTGGGGAATCCTACCCACTTAATTTTATGAAGTTTTAACTACAAGCCTGACTATACTTATTAACTGAAAAGAAAGCATCATGAATACTAATAACACAGTATATGAGTCCGTTACTTGTAAAACTGCAAACTGAAACAGAATACAGAATTGCATTCCACATGTAAGTCCTTTCCATCTAAAAAGAATGGCTATTAAATACTGTATGTATTAATCATCTGACTTTTGAGAAAATAACAACATTCATATTTCAAGTATCAGTTTGTCCACAGGAGAAATATTTAAGCTAGGAAAAAGTGCTACCAGCTTGATGCAAAGCAAATAGAAGTTTCAGGAAAAGGCTAGTGATTTCAATGAAGTAGCTGAAAATCAGTTTCCCAAAAACACTGCACTGCATAAAATCCAAAAACACAAACCAGAGCTCTCTGCAAAAGCTCTACACAAAACTTCCATGCTAGTTTTGTCATATTCAATGGCATGTACAAAAATACACCAGGTGCATATAAAGTATACCCCCAGCTGATAGTGCTTTTTGTGCAGAAGCAGTGATTTTATAGGACTCATCTCACTCCAGGTTAAATAGATTAAGTGAACATGAATTCAGTGAAAATAGGATCAGTAACTGCTGTGGACAAACAGAAAAACAAGCTTCATCAAAAAAAAAAAAAAAAGATTAATGTGGAGTCTGTTTCCAAAATAGGTACATAATTTTATGAGGAAAAAGGGCACTATTTTGCTTACGTTAAATCTTTGCAAGAAAAAATACCATAGTGTGACACAGCAAGATGACAGACTGGCTTTATACACAAACTAGCAAATGAAACTTTGAAAGTAAAAAAAGTATATATATATAGCATTTCATATTATTGAAGTTCTTTAAAGTGAGTTTTGGAACTACATTTCTTTACCAGTGCAGTCTTATTAAATCATTTTAATACTACGGGAAAGTTTTACACAATATGCTAAGCAGGGACTTTTTGAATTTAAATAAAATTTAAGAAGTTTAATCTGCTAACCTTTATTTATATGTAACATTTTTCCACATAGTTAATGAAACAATTTATGTAAGGAATGGTTACTAGCATTAATGGGACTTGAAGGCTAGAAACTAAATGGAATTCAAACAAATAAATAAACAAATATATTCACACTCATCCCTTAAGATCTTTAATGGCAAGTATAACATTATACAAAGCCAAATTATAAAATATTATAACACAACCTGGTAAAGCAGGAAGTCCTGTATTTCTCACTTCTACTGAAAGTGAAAAACCTGTGCTCAGGCTCCCCTGAAAGAAACCTGCAGTAAGCTCCAAAATGCTTTGAAGCAGTCCTCTGAAACCATAGCTGATCTCCATCCTAGGATTTGGGGTGCCTCATTCTCCTCACTCTTCCTCACCTCTAAAGGAGCCCAATTTCTTTCAGGCTGCCTGGGGGAAATGCTTACAGGGCACTGAAAAAGGGAATGGTGTAAGTTTTATGTTGTTTTAATCACAATGCTGGACACAACAAGTCAGCGATGCCACCACTTCATGTGCCGCCAGTAGCCATGCAAATGGGCGCTATTTTTGGTGCCCTTTCCTGGACCTATTCTTACTGACATCGGTTTCAAGATTGCCATTGACTTCAGCAGGGCAAAACAATGCAGTGTGTTTGCAAATGAAATCTTAATAACCTACACAAAAATTATTCTATAGCATTATGACATTTTCTCAAAAATTTTAGTGGACAGGGAATTACGAACACGAGTGAATTTTTAGCTATTTGATTTATCCATTAATTGCACTATCTTTAGCAAAATACTAGAGGAAAGCATTCAAAATACAACAAGGGATTTCTAATATATGTAAACCAAGGACAGCCTTAGAGCGCATATGCTTCTCCCCAAAGGAAATATTCTTTTGCATGGACCTGCTGGATTTGACAGTCAAATTGTACCATCACATCACAGTTCTAAAGGCACAGAGCTTCTACTGTACAGAGACACCCACAGACACTATTCGTCTCCAAACACATGCCCTAGCTGGTCTCCTAGAAAGATCTGTCACGAGCTTCCTTCAACAAATAACTCTTCTGACTAGTGCTGTTGCAGAAATACAGACACTTTTTCATTCCACTCAGCTTAGAATCGTCACAAGTCTAAAGGTGCCTTGCACAAACCCTACAGCCGAGACATGATATTTGGCAAAATGGTACCCCTTTCACCCTTCACACATACGGAAGGTCATGTACAACCCAGCACCAAGCACCTCTTACTGGAGACACTCAGAGAGAAAATCTGTTTCTGTGAAAATCTTAAAAGCTGTGATGTACAAGGTTACATGAGATGTAATCTCGTTCTTCACAAAAAGTAAGCCAAAACAAATGCTGCAGATTCCCCCTCAAGGCAAACCCAATCCTGGGTTCCAAGCAGAGGTTGGTCACTTTGCAGTCCCTCTCCAAGGAATCATGCCATCTCAGGTTGGGATCATGGCATCTTAGAGCGACCACAGACTGAGGGGCACAGAGAACCCCCTTTCCCCAGCCCACCACGTGGAGCCAAGGCAGTGTCCTGCCTTCAACCGCCTGGTGTGCAGCTGCCAGAAGAGTTTTGCTGTTAGGCAGTGTATCTGTTTCAATAGGATGTCATCTTTGCCTGCAAGAGGTGGTTCAGTTTTGCTGGAAAGTTGCCATTGCCCTTGCTGCTTTGGCTCTCACTTGCAGAAAAATAGAAAAAAACCCATTTACATAACTAAAACCTTCAAACCAACTTGCGTTTTACCCCTCCACCCGCATCAAATCCAGCGTGCAAAAATGAATGCTTGTTTTTCCCCACATGAAAGTGAAAAGTCAGTCACGTTTTTCCCTGGTTTAAAAAACTTCTGAGAGCAAACACTTACCTGTCTTTTCCTGTGCAATGGGTTCTTTGCACAAGAATGTGAAACCTGGCTCAGAACATTTACCGCACGGATAAGGCCTGAAATGTTGAAAAGATACACAATCCAATCTTTTACTAAATTTAAGGATTTTTTTTTAAATATAGATGTTATAGTCCGTTTCATATATGACCTCCACATAAGGCACTATTAATAGCAATTAACTTTTTGTATTATATTCAGAAAGCCATTATTGCACTGCTTAAAGTACTTAAAGCACTAGAGAATTCTGATCCATTTACTAAATCAATTCCTGTTACCACAAAAAAACCACTAATGCGCTTCACCACAGTCTTTTAAGTAAGGAGCAAAAAAAAAAAAAAAAAAAAAAAAGGATGAGTATGACCAATGTTCTATTTTAAAGTGTATTATATTAACATTTCATCAGCATTTACAGAAATATGAACCTCACAACAGTGCTGGACGTACTCAGCTTCAGCAAATGGAATCACTGCTCACTTGCTCTCATGCACAAGCACAGAAACATGCAGGCACATTCTCCTTTTTACTTCATTTCATTTCATTTCAGCAGAAATGTGCTTTCTGTGTAGAGTTTAAAAGCTGCAAGTGGCTGCAGTGAAAAGTAGCAGTCAGTCTGTATAAATGGTTTACTCTGAGAAATTTCTGAAAGAAAAAACACTCAGTAGGTGCATTGTAATTAGTTGCTCTTTCTAGTTATTACCTCTTGACAAATGATGCATGCGGGTCTGGATGAGAGCCCAACTCTTGACCCACGCCACCACTATACACTTCAGTACTTCAAGCAGAAACCCCTAGCCTCAGCATTCTTTTCATTTTGCTTTTTCCAGAAACATGGTGTTAAGTAATGCACAACACGAGAATTGGAGATGATTTGCAAAGCTGGAATTCTTTCAGAAGTGCTTCATATAGCTACGTCCTTAATATATCTGAAGAGTTTCCTGACTTTGATTCCTTACAAATATGTAGCATGTCTCAGGGCTCCGTTCAAGGACAGAAGTACATAGAAATACACAGGACAAACATTACTTCCACAACACTTAATGATACACTTTGGCAACATTTGTAAGCCTTTCAAAACAGAAGATACTCTTGTGATCATTACTTTAATATGGGCGATTATAAGCCTATTGAGAAATACAACTTTTGCCACAAAAAGCACCCATAAAAATATGCTTTTTTTTGGATAGCACTTTACTGCCCCCTTTTGCACTTTAACATTAGAACAGGTTTCAGTGTGAACATACATCTGAGGAACAGTGTGAAGATATGGGGTAAAACGACAGGGCATCACATTTAATCGCTAATACACTATCAAGCACTGCTTTAGGGACAACTTCCACTTGCCTACACAGCAAACAAATGAAACATCTACCTTTCACTGTCCTTAACTTCCATGGAAGAGATCACTAATGGATGGTTTAAACTGCTGTCTTCCATTGCAATTTGAATGTTTATGGGCAACTGGAAAAGAGGGGGATATTGCTCATTAACACTAGTTGTCTCTAGCATAAATTTCTAAAGCAAAGATCATCTGCAACTTGAATTCGGCTTATTCATCAGGATGACAAAGGGCTCTCCAGTCTGAGGCCATGCATATGTTAGCAATGCCTGAACGAAAAGGATGGGTGTATCCTTTAGAACAAAACTTCACAAACTGGCAGGCAAGAATATTTTCATGAAAGGTGAAGACAAGAAGCCTAGACATTCAAATACCCTGCAAGCCTACAGGCATAAACCTGTTCTGCAACTCCGCACTGCAATTACAGTCAGTACAGAATGTATGTATGTCTGTGTGTGTCCACATAGATCTGCAAAAGGTAATAAATCTATAGTCTAGTGGCCAGTTATTTACAAAATACTAATTCATTATGACAGAGCCAGAGGGGGACCCATCCTGTACCAACCCTCGGCTTCCATTTGACAAAGTCCATGTGCTGCTGTGTACACTTACATTTAAACTTAATCCATTTTCCTCTGTCATCTTACAATTACAATACAAGTCACAATAATATTAAATTTCAGTGCCTACAGCATTGCACAATTGAACCATTACTGTAATGAAAACTGACTCCCTTTGATATTAACACTGGTGTTTTCTCTCATTTGCTAGCCATGAAATACAGGAAGAGACCAATGTTGTTTTAATTAAAGAATTGTTGTTCAAAATATGCTACTGGGAATATTAAAGTAGTTCTTTGCTCTCATGGCAAAGATAATCAGGTATTTAAATGGTTTGAATTATGGCAGAAAAAAAAAAGAAAGTTAAAAAAAAAACCTACCCTGTGCCATGAATTCAGCCTAACACAAAACCATTGCTCTATTTGACTTGTGCTCACAGAGGCTGGGTGTGCCAAACCAAAGAGATGGCACTTTATTGAAAAGATGCAGAGCAGTAGTTAGCATGGAACAGAAGTCAAACCAAACCATGTGTGCTTCTTACACAAGTCACTAAAGCCTTTGCTTTTAGAAAGTTAACAGAGAGCAGCTGGCATTTGCCAAAGAACTACTTTTTGAAAAGTGCAAACCAGATTGTTCTATTGCTGTGCTGTTCTGTGCTATTCTCTACCATTCCTGTTAGAAAAACAAACGTCTTATGTCAGCCACAATATAAGGATGCCAACCAAAGTTTGTAGTCTTCCTTCTCTTAGCTACACTTTGCTCACACCTGTACAGTCTTGTTTCAAGACATGCTCCAAGCAAAGTCTATAAAAGAGGGCGGGGACTGTCTTGTTAGCTGATGAGACATTAATAATCGGTGATTTTATCTCAAATTCAAAGACAAAATTTCATCTACTTTGCAGTTGTTAGAAAATGTATTATTGCATACCATTTGCCTGAATAAGTAATCAGTTAAAGTAAAGCAAATTGTTAACTCACAACTTTCAGGAAACGCTATGCCAAATCAGTAGAAGAATTGTATAAACAAACAAACCTATTTTGGCAAATCATTTTTATGCCAAGGAGAAAATGACCTTGAGCAAAAATCCGAATGGGAGACCTATATAATCAGTCTGCACTTGCTTCTTAGATTAAACCCAAGATTCAGATACTTGCAAGCATGAAGATCCTATGTTCTTACGTGAAGTACCAACTTTTCCAAGGTTTGTTTGATGTGCAGAAGCAGAATAAAAACAGGTGGCCACAGCCACCTTCAAGGCAGTAGTAATTTCTGACCTATGAAGAAACAGATTTTGGCCCATTACAACGTCTGAGCCTCTGGAATGAAGTTAACTGACACCAGAGTAGTTTAAAAAATTCTGTAAACATCCAAAATGTGCATCTGACCCAAATGACATCCCTGCCCCAGATTGAAGAGTCCACTGGAGAGGTTCAGCAGAAAGCTGGGGATAACATGAGATCCAACCACTCAGGTTTAACCCACTGCCCTGCACTCATGAAACGCTGACATTTGGTTCAGCCTCTACCGCGGGGAGGCTCAGCCAGTGCATCCCTCAAAAACCAGGCCCTCTCCTGCAGGGGGAAACCCAGGCTCCAAACAGTGAGCTAAAAAAACCCAAACCCATAGAAAACTCAGTTGAAGCGGAGCTACCTGTGCAGCCAGACTTGAGAGGCACAGCTGATAGACCTGCTTGAGCTCCCAGCTGACACAAGGGACACACTGACTATTGGCAAGCTATATATCTTTTTCCAAATGCAGACAGGGATGTAGCTTCTAACACAATTTTCTGATTTTAAAAAAGGGAACAAAGCTTTAGAGAGATCTGTATTTGTCCAACCTCCAAAAAAACCCTTCACACTGGCCTTGGTTCAAGACAGCTCATGCTTAATTCGTCCTGCTTCAGCAAAAATATTCAGCATTCAGCACATGCTCGACATGAGCTTTTCTGAATAAGGACAGTTTCCCAAGTCAGGCTGTAGGAGCACAGTGCAGTCCTGGCTTGCCTTGGTGTCACACACTGATCCACAGAACAGAAGACTACAAAATGCTATAAATCTAAGATGTGGCTTTTGGTTTTCTTCAAAAAGTGCCTGAAAACTGTCTGATACAAAGAATGATTACCACTAAAAACCACCTTCTAAATTTTTTTTTTTTTCAGGCAGTGAAGTAATCACTCTGCCAATGTGACCTTCCCTAATGTTCAGCTAATCTACATAGATCAGAAATACCCCGGAAAAAGAAACCCCCCAAAACCCTGAAGGTAGAGTGTTGTGCACTGATTAAGCTAGACTGCTTCTGAACTAAACTGAAATTAATTAAACATGAAGAAAGCAACTAAAGTGTGGACAGAGAATGCTATGGGACTGCAAATCCTCAAAAGGAGTCAAGATGTTCCCAACTCCAAATTTACACTTTCATCCAGTCAGGTATAGAAACCAACTGCTGCTCAGGCAGTAGGTAAGCAGATGGTAAGCACCAAGCAAAAATGAAACTGTGAAACGATGCACCACTGATGAGGAGTCAGAAGAAGCGCAGTTATGTGTGCTTCCACCAGTGCTGGCTGCATAGGTTCCTTAAACAAACTGCTTCAAACTTGCAGAACATCAAAAGCCAGATGGGTCTTCCTGAATGAATCCACAGGCAAGGAGCCAGGATTCCCGTTTGCTGCAGAAATATGCCTGGACTTGATTTGAGTCTTCTTAGCTCTGACAGGCTGCAGACTGGCAGAACTCCCAATCCAAAATAAAACAGCATTCAAGTGAGACTGGGCTTTAACTAACAATAATAATAATGATAATAAATTTCCAAATCACTCTTATTAGCTTTAAAATGCATTTCTCTTTACAGTGCAGTGTTCACCTTCTCCATGGCTGTTCTCTGGTTTGGGTATTTAAATAAACACCCTATTCAAACAAAAGCTAAGAAAACAGTGAGAGGCAATTTGCAGTACCACAAATTTTTCAGCCTAACATCATTTCACCATCTAACCTATCCTGCTGTGTATAACAAGCCAAATAATTTCTTGTTTTCCATTGACACATGTAAAACTTGACTTTCCTTTAAAGCGCACAAAGCTCTGAGCCTACCAAATAAAGTGTTGTAAATCCTTTTTTAGCCATCACCCATGAGACATTTTAAAAGAACACTACAGGTAGGAAACACATCTTATGTATATGTCATACATCAGGAATGATTCACCCAGCAACACAATCCTCTATCAACCTTTATCTTTTTTGGCTAGGAACTTATATTTAAAACCAGAAGAAAGCATAGACTATTACATCAAAGTTTAGATCAGCTGCATTATAATTATCATGCTGATACCTCAATAAACACTGGGTGTTGGCTGGCCAGGATTGCCAAAAAAGATAGAGGTCCTGCCCTTATTTGCTGTCTTTGACAATGTATATAATCACATCAAAGGAAAGTTCTCTGCATCATAGCTAACAGAAAAAAAAAAATCTGTATGTTCTCTTTCCTAGAGTAAAATGATAGATTTTTTTCATAACAAGAAAATTTAAATTTTGCCCTTAACAAAAAATAATTATAATGTAAAGCCCCTTCAGGCTTGCAGGACTTGCAGTACCCACTGAAATCACTGGAGGTATTTTCATGAAGTTGAACAGGAGCTAGATAGGCTAAGATTAAATCTGAATTTACAAAGACAAAAATGATAACAGCAACTCCCCCCCGCCCCAACCCAGATAATTCAAACTTACACTGAAGACACTTCAAGTTTGGGAAATTTCTGTGTTCATATTTTATCTTTTTGGGTCTTAAGATCTATCTGGGGGTAGAGGAGCAATGCAAAACTGTTTTTTGTTCTGCCATTTTGTTTTCATGGCTTTCAGAAACATACTGAGCTCAACGCACACGCTTTCTCAAAGTCTGTCCACTCTTCAGTATTGGGGGTTTTTTTCCCCTTTTAGGGAACAGGAGTGAAAATTGCAAAATCTTTGTTTTAAATACACCTTCGAGTTTCTATCAGTGAAAACTCCTTAAGGTGAGGGGAACCTGGAAGGGAAAGACTCTGGATGCAGGGAGAGCTGGTGTCCACTGTCCAGGATGCTCTCCGTAGATGATTCCCCATTTCTCCCCGTGACCTGCCAAACCTGTCCGGCCTTATCTGGGACATATCTGAAATCTGACGTGACAGGCAGGTTCGAAAGCTAAACGTTGGATAATGGTGGTCAAACAAAGGACATCGGTTTTTGCATTATTTCTTTAATTACTTTAACCCTTGTTCGAACAGAAAGCATAAGGCCAGAGTAATTCAGCTTCCCCCTTTGTCATTTGCCTGCCATAAATATGCACCAGTCTGCATTTGAAAAGCTCAAGGAGGCTGCAAGCTTGCTGGACATTTATCATGCTCTGTTCCCTGTTAACAAGCAAATACTTTAGTTGAATGGCCCATTAGCAATCATTGTCAAATGCAGAATGCAAGGTGCTTGAATGTGACCGGCCTGTAAATTAGATGAGGTTGCCCCTGAGCTTTGGAGAATTTCAGCAAATGAATTGGATCTTTTGCTATAGATTTGTGAAGGTTAAGTTTCAAGACAGGAAACCCATCTGAGCACTTCAGGTCCTGTATATTCTGCCAATCCGTCCGGCTCCCCGTATGCACTTGTTTATTTTTCATTTGTTCAATCACATCAGCATCAGCGGTCTGACAGTTTGGGGTCTGGAGCTCTCTTTTCAGTCAGAATCGTGAAGATTTCCAGCATATTATGGGATAGGGTAAGAATGATAAATTCAAGCATGTAATCAACATATTTATATTAAAAAGTGGAAAAATAATAATAAAAAAACCCAACACAAAAACCCCTCCAATCCACTTTAAAAGTGTCCGAGCCACTGCCAAACAAACAGCATGAATTCCATTTTGCCGAGCTCATCCTAGGCTCATTCCCAGTAAAGAAAGACACAACTGTTATTGTAGGTTTCGGTGTTTTTTCCCCTTGTGTCTAGACTGCGCTTAACAAATGCAGAGTGCTTTCTTCTCCCCCCTTCGTAGACAAATGAACAGGCAATGAAGTAGATATTTCTCATTTGAATCGTATCCCTGATTTGCAATGTAATGCTGACTTTAAGTTGGGGGCGTTCAGGGTTGTCAGTTGGGTAGAGAAGGGAGTATTAACTATTTAAAGGCTCCTTATGAGGAAAATCAAGGAAGAACACATCCAAGTAGCTGCACTAGAGAGAGGTATTTTACTACCTTTACAGCTGCAGATCACTTAAAATAAATGATGAAACAATAGCTATATTGTCTGCCGGTTAAACTCAAGGGGCTGACAGCAAACTCATCCTAGTGATTGTAAGCTGGCCGGGGAGGAGGGGAATGGGGGGAGGCAGATGCTTATCTCATTCATTCCTAGATTTCAGCCAGCCTTTCGGAAATAAACACCACCTAGAGACTGAGCCAGAGACATTTGGTTATCTGCAGTTTGACTGGTAAATAGGAATGGATGCTGATTTGTTTGTGGTTGTTCGCTTTTTGGTTTTGGGTTGGTTTTTTTTTTTTCCCTTTCTTTTATATTTTTGCAGGATGGGAAACACAAGAGATGCTGAAGTATCACCTGGCCTAGGCACAGACAATGCAGCATGTTTATCTTTGCTGCTCCCATGGAGTGTGAGACAAACTAAAACACAGCTGAAATCAAAAGCTCTCTGTTTTCCTTCCAGATAACCCCAATACTACCTCTCCCCTCTGTTCTCTGTGCCTTGCCAGCATGCTCCTGCCCGAAGCCCAAATAGATTAAGGCAACAAATCCCAAGTGCGGCCAATTCTTCGGAAAGGCTGCTGCTAGGGCAGGAGTTAAAAAGGAGAATCTTCCACACCTCACAATTGCAGCCATCTCGAGTTTTAATCGGCCCCCATCTCGGCAAAAAGAAGTAAATGAAATCTATCTTTACCATATTATACACCACCAATGAGCAAGAACTGAGCAGCTTTTCTTCACCGCTCCAACCACCCCAAGCCACATGTAGGCCTTTCATAGTTCCTAATCCCAGCTCCAAAGTTTTGTGTGGTTCTCACATAATACCTTACAGCCCGGAGCAAGGCCCTTAGTTTATAACACCCCTTTCAGAGACGTGTCATTTCTAACATCAAGCTAATCTATATGTTGCCATGGCATCACCCTTTATCTGCCTTTACATCTTATGAACTGCATGGATTTACCACATTATTTTTATCTGAAAGACAGAAAATGGTGGTTTTATTGCCATACAATCAGATTACTGCTGCTAGTTTCTCTATGCCTTTTTACCATACTTCAATCAAAAGGGATCAGTTTCTTTATACTCTGCCCTTGATTTACATTACATCTGTAAAGACCTAGTCTGGGTTGTAATCCCCTTATTAACTATGACCAGGGTTGATTTGCCTAAAAATAAAAGCAAATTGTGTCAGACCTTTTCACTTTGTTTTTGATTCGGAACTACAAAATGGATTACTAAAGAAATCTTCAGAGTTCACACGGCTGGTATAGTACTGAATTTAAAATGAGAATTAAACAAGTTAAACATGGGAGCTGTGTCAACGGTTTACATTTTCCATCATGGGAGAAAGGCTGAACTGCATTTGTCTTTGTGTTCTCTGGCTTTAAGGAGACAATGAAGCCACAGGAGTTTTTTCCAAGCTCTTCTAACACTGTCCATTTGCCATCCTCCCTTCCTCTGCTTTTTCATGCAACTCCTCCATAAATTCTTCTCCTTGCTGCTCTCTTCCCTACCCCCCAAAATACTTCCCCTCCCTCAAGACAACGGAGTGTTAGTTAGAAGTCTACATACTGTGGCACTCAGTATTTTAATCAAAATATTTCAAGCAGTTTAACATTCCTATGTAAGTTTCCACAACGCCTCACAAAGAATGAGCTCATAAGCAAATCCATGTAGATGTATGATAAATGACCAGAAAAACAGGTTTCTTTATGTCAGCAGCCAAGGCAGACAGACATTAGGCACACATGAATAACATTTTAATCACTATTTTTTTTTCTCAGAAGAACACTTTCTTCTCATTTGCAACAAGCAATTTCAAGTACTGCAGGCTTGCACGATGCATGAAGACCAGATCATAAAGAAAAAGAAGGTCCCAAAGGAGGCCCGCCTGTGGCTGCTGCGCAGGGCTGCAAGGCCTGTCTCTCTCTGCCAGCGTGTCGGAGCAGTCACCTCAGCTCCTCTGCTCCCCATTTCCCATGCCAGGAACCTTGGCCGAATTTGAGAGGAGCCAATGTATCACACCTCAAGAATTGTGATCTCCGTACAATAAAACAGGGAAGAGGGGAAAGAAAAAAGAGAAAAAAAAAAAAGAAAAAAAAAAGAGAGGAAGGCATTCTTGCGTGTGGGAAGAGGGAGAACTTAAGTGATTTTAGCATGACTTTTAGTCACCGCCTTTCTAAAGGCAATTACTTCATTAAACAAAGTGAAATAATGTAGCACAGCTTACAGATAACATGCTTTAAGACAATTACTATAAATAATATAGCAATAATACTCTACATATAAAAGGCTGGCGAAAATAACCAGCTCGAGAAATAGGCCTTCAGTTTATTCTGAATTCATTTTGCTAATTCACTTGTGCTTCTGAGACCTGGCTACAAATGCTAGAACTATCAAATGGACTGACTGGAAGCCCCCACTTGCTCCATCTATTAGCACGCCAAGTGTCAACAGCTATGTTTTGGGTACAATTTAGGAGCATGTGTTTAAACCATTTTAACCTTCCACTCCTGTTTCTTCAGCTTGAAGCTGTAATTGCTTAGGTTAGGAAATGTAGTCCCACAGCACAGGACTCCCAAATAAATTCTTGTCTAGCTGAGAGCCTCCCAAACATGTTGTGAGACACCGTTTTAGCAAGCTCTTTGTGCTCTGGCTGGCTTGCCTGTCCTGTGAAACAAGGGCTGTCCATTACCTACAGTTTATCATCCTGACAAAATGTGAGGAATGTGGATGTGAAAGCACTAACAATTCCACCCCTGGTGCTTTCTCCTTTTTTTCCCTCTGTATTAAAACCGACAAGATTAACCCAAATGCAAACTGCAGAGCATAGTTCAAGGGGCTATTCAATCGGTAGTGAATGTGCATTTGTTTACCTACAAAAATAAGAATTTCAGATACAATGAGAAGCAGACTAGTCTATATGCTACTGAATAGAACATTTAACAGGGTCATCAATTGTAGTTTATTTTATCAGTTTCTGACATGTTAGCATTCATTCAGAGGCAGACTGTGAAATATCCCATATATAACTGGTTATCAGAGGGAGAGAAAAACAGCTATATAATCTAACTTAATCAGTGTCAAAGGCACCACTTATGAGGATAACCTTCCACATGCCACTGAGGAGAACCGCCTTGCTCGCCGGCCTGGCCTATAGCACACAGGGAAATAGTGACGCTTAGACATAAGAGATGGTTTTTTGAATGAGATTTCTCTACTGCTTCACTAAAAGGCGGCCCAGAACATTACGTGTGGTCCTGAGTGTCAAAGGCAGTGCTGAGCCCTTGTGAGGTGAAACTGAGGTAATCCATGCTATCTGCATACATTGTTTGTCTTGGCAGAAACAACAGAGGCAGAAAGTCTCCCATTAAAAAGTGTCAACAGGAGTAAAATCTAGAGTAATTTTTCCTTTGTGTTTTCAAGATCAGGTGATCTAAAGTTCTTCAGATGATAAGTCTATAAAGTTTGCCAAGACCATCTACAACAACGATGTTTAACCTCCCAAGCAATAAAGTCACAGGTATAATTATTTTATGGAGGTCACTTCAATCTCATGATTTGGTCAAGGCAATAAAGCAGACCTCTAAAAAGGTAAGGGGGCAACACAGAGGGGAGCTCTGTGTTCAAATAGCTACTGCATGCTCTCCATCCCAGCCACCTGCTAGAAATTATAACCTCTAGGCTTCAGTGCAAAACCACTTCAGTTTATACCTTCACCCTAGCTTAAAAATTATTATTTCATACTTTATGTTAACCTAACAACTCCCATTTTAATTGCCTACCTGTTCAGCAGATTTATGTCTTGAGACTTTCAATAGAATTAAATGCACAGCTTTCCTGAATAAATTAACCAGCACCAAAGATAGTTATTATTTCAAACCTAGAAAGGAGCTTTATTATTATACCATGCCAAGATCTATTCAACAGCTTTACTTCCCAAGCTAACATTCAGCTTGAATTCAGAGTGAGGACAACCTTATCTAAGGACAAATTATTCAGGATCCTTCAGGCAAACAAGTGTGAGAAGAATTAGTAAGAAATTCTGCTGGGAGAAGTAGAGCTGCCTCACCAGCAGCAGTATCAGGAATGCATTTGCAAGCCTCCTCAAACTCCAGGCCTCCAAGAGGCCTATAAATCACTAGCCCCAGCAATTGAAAAGACTAATTTTAATAGTGTACTTCTTCACTGTGGTGATTAAGCCTCAATGAATCACTCAAGAAAATTCAATTACATCAGCAACACAACCTATTTTTAAGCGTGCATTTAAGTTGAAAAAGTAATTAGATATTATCATTAGATCTACCATTAACAACATTCAAACCTTTTTTTTTTTTTGTGTAATCAAACAGTTTAGAATTAACTAAATGGAAACACAAATCGTGTTTGACAAAAGAAGCATATCCCCAGGCTCTGAGAGACAGACTGAATTCAGCTGCTCGGATGCTTTAGTTTCAGTGATGGCTAATAAAAGCGATCAAGGTAAGTTAAAAAAAAAAAAAAAAAAAAAAAAAAAAGCGAAAGCAGGTTGGGGCTGGCAGCGGAGAGTCCCGAGCAGCCGGCTCTTCTGCTTTGGAAGAGTGACCTCTGTAGGCATAAAACCAGCGAGGGCTGGGATGCAAAAGCATTCCCCTTCCTCCTAGGCCGAGGCAAGGCTGTTTTCCACCAGCACAGCAGGCCCACTCCTGCAATGCAACCCCTGCTCTCAGCCTTTGCCTTTCGAGAGCCTAAACAGCCTTATAAAGCCCGCTTTATCACCGGCCAGGCCGCTTTAGCCTCTGATGTGATGCCGTGCCTTTCTTAAGCCAAAGAAAGGCTTCAGCTATGCAGCATCATGGAAGTGCTGAGCCAGTGACTGGAGGTAAATTTTAACAGGCTTCCCACCTGGTGCATATAAAAATACGCATTTATCATTCAGTATTACAAATAAACACTCTGAATTGAGCCCCGCGCTCCTGCCAGTTTCTTCTTTTTTTTTTTTTTTAATTCTTTTTCTTTAAGAAAGATCAGGAAACTTCTTGGTGAAGAGAAACAGAGCAGGTATCAAAAATAATAGAGACAGAAATCTACAGTGATTTTTTCCTTTAGTGAAAGCAACAACAGACGATGACTGTAAGGCAAGGTCACTTGGTAAACTTGAGATGGTACTCCTAACTCAAACTTTGAAATCTTCACCAAACTCCTGGAGAGATCTGACACCTGCGCAGGATTAATCCCTGATCCAGGAAATACTTCATTCATACTTGTCTCATCACCACCTAACATTTCCTCTACAAACTCCCCCAGGAAAACAAGACATGTACTTACTGGCGTTAATGGGAAACGCTAAATTCAATTAACACATTGCATATGATTTAATTTTAAATATATGTAACTGAAAATGAAGAATGCATATAAAAATATTTTAAAGCATTTCCGCTTTAAAATTCCCTTAACTCATTAGAGTCTACGTCTTCTTATCGTGATTTTTGTTCTCCAAACTAGTGATTGTAACCACAAAAGTTCAGAGGCTCTCACAAGTGAACAAAGCCAACTTCCATTTTGTATGTTAAAAATCCAAGGAGACAAAAGAGAAGTGTAAGTAGCTTTACATCATGCCTCAGACTTTGCTTTAGAAAGACAGCCCACTTTTCAAAAAGTTCCTCTTTCTAACAGCAATAATTTTGTACGCTTGAGTATAGAAGTTGCTTCATTTTTAAGATAATGCATCTCTTCTAAGAGTGAGCTTTAAAAGTGAGGTCCTGGGAACGCATGTACATTTTTGCTTGGGTTTGTTAATGAAGAATGACACTAAATGGTTGTGTGATGGGTAATGCTTAGTTCATTACTCACTGACATGTGCCTTGATACCATCAACTCCACAACCAAATTTAGCCCTGTTATAAGCAGATGTAACTTCGCTGGAGTCAATGGGATGAGTTTGCATCTGCAGACGGAGAAGTTGGAGAGTATCACCCTTTCCTCAACTCAGCGCAGCCAGGCTCTTCCGCTGCTCCAGCCCGGGCGACCCCGGACCTCTGCCCGTAGGTTTTATCCTGCTACCGCCGCACCACTTCCCAGCCCACTCCCGGTCCGCCGCCCGGTCCGGCCTCCCCTCCCTCCCGAGACCCTCCCGCTGGGGGCAAGGGGCGACGGGGCAGCTCCACCGTCACACGGAACGCCCGCCCCGGGAAGGGCCGGATCTCGCTGCCAGCCACGGCCGGAGCCCCCGCCGCCGCCGCCGCTCACCGCTGGCGCACTCCGGCCCGTCCCCGTGTCTCACGGCGGCCGCGGCCGACCTGCGGCACCGTCCCGTCCCTCCCCCGCGCACGGAGGACAGCGCCGGTCCCCGGGGAGACGGCGGGAGGCAGCGGGATGGAAACTTACTTGGGGTTAGAGGAATTCCAATATATAGGGTCTAAAACGATGGACCGCGCCAGTGCAGTTCTGCATAAAACCATCACGGCTCCCCAGCAGTACTTCCAAGCGGAGGCATCTCGCCTCCGCGCTGCCATGGTCGCAGGCGGCACCGAGTCCCTCCCCGGAGCCTCAGCAACTCCGCCGTGCGCCTTCCCACGCACCTGAGCAGCAACAGCAGGGTGGGTGCCCGGTATCCCAACAGCCGGGATGATTGATAGGGAAAAAAGAATAATTTAAAAAAATAAAGAAAAAAAATCACACAGTAAGAGTCGACGATAGACTTGGCGAGAGCTGCAAGCAGATCTACTGAGTCATGTATGCCACTCGCATGTAGGAATATCTCCTGTGAGGTCAGATCCAAGCTACCTCCGAAGTAACAGCAGTAGCAAAAGAAAAAAAAAAAAAGAAAAAAAAAAAAAAAGAAAAAAGCAAACGCCTCAGTCCTTCCTCTTAGTGGGGGTCTCCCGGCTGCCTTGGAAGATGCCACTCAAACTGCCAACTCCCATTTGGATCCAGAGCGCCATACGCGTTCAGTGTCTAAGGCCCGCGTGAAAAGGAGTAAAACAAAACAAAACAAAAAATTTAAAAAAGAGGTAAAATAAAGGGTGGCGGGAGAAATAAAAGGGTCGAGGGGAAAACGACACAGCTTCGGCGGGCGGCTCCTCCTGTATGTCACTGCTCCCCACAGTTTTCAATCCGCACGGGCACCAGCCCGGGCTGTTTCGGGCAGCTCGGAAGCAACCGCGAGTCAATAAATCCTCTCCGAGTCGGCTTCCCCAGTCCCGGGGAGGCGCATCCGCAGGGCTCCGGCTTCCCCGAGGGGCACTGCTGTCCTTGTCGCCGGCAAAGACCACGGAGCGGAGCAAGGAAAGAAACAGGGGCGGACAACAACGATCACAAAAATAAAAATTAAAATAAACCAAAACGGGGGACGGAGGGGTCGCAGCGTCAAATCGTCCCTCTCCCTCTGCGCGATCTGCAGTGCGCGCCGCGGCAGCCGACTGAGAAGGAGGAACGGCGGGCGCGGGACTTGCTCCGACGCGCAACCCACCGCGGAGGAGAAGGAATGGAGCGAGGGAAGAGGAGCGGCGCCAGCCACTGTCGTTCCCACCGCGGCGCTTCCAACCCCCGACGCCGCCGCTGCCAGTCCCCGGCGCAGGAGCGCGGCCGGCGGCAGCGCGCTGCCGTAGCCATATAAGCGCGGCCCCGCTGCCCCGCCGCCGCCGCTCATAGGGCCGCCGGCGGGCCGCCGCGCTGGTTGGGCGCCGCGCCTGTCACTTACCGCCGAGCGGCGGGCGGGGCCGCGCCGAGCCCAGCCGAGCGGCCCGGCAGGTAACACCCCCCGGCCCCTCCGCGCCGCGCCGCGGGCGGCTGCAGCCCAGCGTGCGCGGAGAGTTCCCTCGCTGTGACTCACACCGGGGCTGTGCGTGAGGCGCGGCAGGCTCAGATGGAGCGAAATCAAGGAGAAAAAATGAAATTTAATAAGCATTAAAACCCAGCCTTTGCTAAAACTGTTTCCTGAGTACACCGCCGTTCAAAGAGCGGGGAGCAGCGGCAGGGCCGGGAGGCGGGGGCTGCCCCGCACCCTGCCCGCCGCTGCGAGCGCAGCACCCCGGGGAGCCCGGCTGCAGGCGCTGCGCGGCAGCGGCCACCTCCGCGCCGTGGAGCGGGAAAGGGCCAGGCCGGGCTGCCACTGGCCCGGGGCTCCGTGCACAACTTTCTGCGGGTTTCCTGCCGGGAAGGAGGCCTGGGGGTGCTTCCGCGCTAGGTTCCCACTGGCCCTTCCCACGGGTTCTGTGAGTTTTCGAAGTTTATCTGGTTGCGCGACAATTAGCCACGGGCCATCACTGAATAAAGAAGAGTCGGACATGCAGAGCCCTTCAGAGGGATGCAGAACGGTGGGCAGTGCGGGGCTCCGGGGCCGGCTGCGGATTCCCTCGCCTTTCTCTGCCGATTGCGCAGAGACTCTTTCTTCCCCTCTAGATTTTCGTGGGGAGGGGGTTCGGACACAGTTCGTTTTCAGACGCCGCGTATCCCAACGGCACGGCACCTGGCCCTTTTATTTCACTCTCTCATTAATTTCTGGCCAGAGGCAGCTACCTGCGGGCAGCGCTGGAGATGCTTTCCCCGCGGCTTCGCGAGTCCCCCGGGGGGTGCGGGGGCCGCCGGGGGGTCGCGGGTGCTCCCGACGCCGCGCTCGGAGCCCGACACGCCGCGGCTCCCGCGGCACTTCCACGGGGCCACAGCTCCCACTAGCGGCCAGCGGCTGCCCGCCGCAGGTCCCCTCGGCTGTCCCCCTCCGCCGCTCCCCCGCGTCCTGCCTGCTCCGGCGCCCACACGATTCCACCGCAAGAGCGGCCGGCAAAAGCCGAACGGGGCGGCGGTGCCGCTGCCCGGGGAGGTGGTGCGGGGCTGCGGAGGCGGCACACGTGAGGGGTCCGCGACAAGAGCTGTACTGAGGCTAAACACGGGCGGTGTAAATGGCATAGTCGCTCCTGTGAAATTAAAGAGGGTTACCGAATTTCTTCCAGTAGGGATTTCTTGCCAAAATAGTATCTGCAGAAAGGATTAAAAGTTAAATCCCAGGAAATTACCGCGCTCTTTTCTGCCATTTTCCTACCTTCTAGTCGAGGCATGCAAAGAACATCCTACCGAAAACTCGAATAAAGAGCCAATTTCGCATAATTTTATTCCTGAAGAAATATGTGTATTCGCTTAAAAATCGGCTTTGTGGTGGTACTCGTCCGGATTTTAGACGAACGCCAAGAAGCTCTTATAAGGAAAACAACTGGCATTGTAATTTATTTCCCGAATCAATTTTGGAACTCTTTCGACCCCTTTTCATCAAAACGGGTGTTTCAGCCTGGCAGAACCCGCTCCTCCCGCTCGCAACAGAGAGGAAAGAAATTGGAAGCGTGGTCGAAGCTCCATAGATTTTGAGTTAACTGTCTTCGGTAGTTCTTTAATGAGATCTACCACTCAAAAACAAGGAAATCAGTTTGCTTTTCACACAAAACATCGAATACGTTTTAAGTAAACTGCTTAATTAAATTTAATTTGCACTGAGGAAGGAATTGCAGATCCGGCGACGCAATTTGGATCTGATTCCCAGGACGGAAACTTAGCACTCAAGTGGGAGCTTAGGTATCTATGCACGCCGAGGGGCATCAAAGGAGAATTTCGCCAGTGAGGGGAGGAAAGTACTTAATTATTAAACTTTTAAACAAATGTGTGGTGTGTAGCCGGTCGTGAGACAATGTAAACACGGAGCCTGATAAATGCTTCCAGCCACAGAGAAGTGTAAAATAGGTCTACCTCGATTTTGTGATGCTGCTGCTGCTTCTGTTTGTTTAGAAGCAAAAGGTTACGAGTGATGTTTTGTAAAAGCGGTGAGTAAACTGTGACCTCTAACTCTTCGTATCCTTGCTTTAAGTAAACCAGAGGAAATGAAGAGCCCTGGTATTGTCTGAAAATATCCTCCTGTAGCTAAATATATCTCACAGCTCCTATTGTCCAGTGCCTAATCATTTTTTACGCAAATACAGCTGTTTTACTCTACTGTCCATCATCCTACCGATGCACACTGTAAGTGTATAAAAATCCACCTTAATACAATCATTTTTTTTAGTAAAAACCAAGACAAAACTGGGCGCTTGCTTTCGAGATAACCTAATCAACAAAGGTTAAGATATCCAAAGAAACGCAAGCTCGGTGGCTACTCTGCTGAGGTCACCCTTTCTGGCCGAGGAGCCGGTCCCTGCGGTTGGGTCGGGCCGCGGGGCCCTTGCAGAGCCGCAGTTACTGGCGGCTCCGGGCAGGCCGGGCCGGGCCGGGCCGGGCCAGGAGGCGGGGGCCGGGCGGGGGCGGGCGGCGCTCGGAGGGGCTGCGGCGGCGCCGAGCCCCTGGGCAGCCGCGCCGCCACCGCAGTCCTTCCCCGGTCCCGACCCCTGCGCCCGCCGCATCGGCCTCCAACCTTTCCGTCTCGCCTCCGAGAAGCGCCTCGGACACGGCAGAAACGTGAGAGTAAAGGTTGGGGACGGGGGTCCCAAAGCAAAAAAGCCGACGAATGTTCGGAAGTTAGAAATGGCTTCGGCTGCCGCTTCTCTGGGGGCTATTTTAGGAGGAGGTCCCGGCAGACATTTCGGGTTTCGCAAGGAACGCGGTTTCCTGACAGACGAACACACAGGGAGCGGGCTTCTGGGGAAAATGCTGCCGCGGCCTTGGGAGCGGCGCGGCGGTCCCCCAGCGCCCGGGCGGCTCGGCTCGGCGGACGGGGATGGACGCACGGACGGACGGATGGGTGAATGAGCGCTGCCAGCGAGCAGGTGAGACCTGCCTATCCCTTGCCTTCACTGAAAAACTGGGACTTTGCTGTTTGTACCGCTTAAGCCTTTATTTCCTGTATCTCCCACTGGCTTAGGGAAAAAAAAAAATCCTGTTTGTTGCTGAATAACCTCTTTCACCTTCTTTCCAACAGTAATGTCAGTAGTAATTATATAGATACGGGCTGTCGTATTACAAAATCTATAATGAAGGGCAGCTAATCTGAATGGGATCAGGATTGGGCCCGCATCTCTGATTCTCTTTTAAACATCAGCCTTAACATGAAATTTCTGAAGTGGACAAGCTCACCATCATTCATCATTTCATGAAAATGTACCAGTTTTGAAAGTCGAAAAGATATAACTCAACGGATACAATTACTGCTAAATTCAATAAAGAGAAATGATCATAGCTGATGCTTATTGACTTAAATGGATTGCTTATCATTTGCACAAAAGGCCAAGTGTGCCAGATACTTGAAACAGCTCTTAATGCATCATTCACACTGCAACAGTGTTTTTTCTGCACTTACGGTAGAGTAAGTACATGCATAGATGTTAATTTGCCTTCTCCAGGTGTGCTTTATAACTGTAGTTTTGGTCAACCATAGCTTTTTAGAAAATGAGCTTGGCTTCTCCCAGATACAGCCATAGATTTCAAACAGCCTTGTAATAAAAATCAGAGGAAACGTTCATACATCCAAGCCATGTATTTTAACTGTTTGACTTGACTTATGCTGATTCTCTGTACCACTCTTTGAAAACAAAAGTGTTTACATTATTCCATAGTCAATGATATGAGGGACAGGAAAAATGACTTGGGATCAAGCTTCTGCTACACAACTGGCCTTTTATTATCAAAGGGGATCTATGTGTTTCCAAACAGAGCTGGTGCTGAGCTGGCATAACCCTTGATTCTAAGTTTCAATCCATGGAAGATGATTGCAAGCATGAGGTTGTTTAGTACGGAAATGTCAACAGGAACTCAGCATTCTTCAGCAGGCTAACAAAACGGTGGGATGGAAAGAGGGGGGATAACCCTGAAATGCACACGTAGCAGTACCAGCCTGAGAACGGAACAGAGATGCATAAAAGTCATGGTTCAGCTCTTGCTAGATTGGCCTGTCAGTCTAAAACCATACCAGCCTGAGCACTTCAGCTGTATCCTCCTGCCTTGGAATGAACCTTGGGCACACAGGCAGCTCCACAGTTCTCTTATGAAATAAATCCCCTCTGTAATTCAACCTGGAAGGTGTTTAAAGACTTGAATTTCACCTGCACTTGCACCAAGTTGAGACCTTGCAATGACAGAGCTAAGACCCCAAATGCTCTGAAAATGTTTAATAAAATACTGTATGCAGTTAAGAGTGCATAATAACCAACATCTCCGTATTTGGTGTACATGCAAAAAATAGCAGAATCTCAATCTTGAGAGGATGCTAATAGCATCACAAAGAGGGGGATATATCAGCTTCAGGTCAGGAAGGACAACAGGGCGAGGTGTATGAGGTGGCACAGAGCTCAAGAGAAAAGGATACATCAAAGGTGAATCCTTTTTCAAGGCAAGATAGGAATGGATGAACTGTTGATAAATTTAGTGAGATTATACATCCTCATGCAGTTGCTTGGCAGTTTAGACATCTCACATAATTGTCTCTGCTTTGCTAAGCTGCAAAGGATGCCATTCCTCCAATACATTTCTTAGGAGTCAACTTTGCACTTGGGCTTGGAAAAATGATGATAAATGAACATGCAAAGTTCAAAGGGCAGTTTTGCAAATCACCAAAGTAAGAGCACATGTTTAGCGTGCTGTTCTAAGGCCTTCCAAGCTCCTACCTTTGCCAGACAGATGCACTGTTTCATATTAAAATAATTATCCAGGACATTTATGAACAAGTTTGGGAAAACTAAGATCTGTTACCATATAAGGGAAATGAATACTGCTGAACATAGGTGGCAATAGAAATGCCCACCTGCCTCCCTGGGGTGGTCAACAACACACAAAATCCCACAACAACCCAAAACTTGTCAAACCAAAATTTGAATTTCAAACTTCAAATTGTAATGAAATAAAATTAAATACTGAACACAATCACCAACAGTATTTTCTCTAAGCAGACACATGCAGGGAGCTCACTGCCCCCTGACATAGTTTAAACACTACATCAGTCTATGTTTTCGCATACTTTGTGTTAAATGGGTATGAAGTCCTATGGGAATACAAGAATATCCCAAAGTTCTTAACATCAAATGTCAACTTGCCCCCTTTCCAAACTATATGCATCTTTATTTTTCTAGAAATCAACAGTATCTCTGAAGTCCTACAATAATTTTAAAAAGAAAACCCTACAGCAATGCAAACGTAACATTCACCCACACCAGGTATACAAAGATCTAAGACATAGAGAATGCCTTAGGACAGCAGAGACAGCAGGTTCCACCAACTGAACATCTACCCCAACAGAGGAAATCAGACCAAACCAAAGCAAAGACCTAGCTGCTTTTCCTTTTGTTTGCGGGCAGGGGAAAGATAAACAGGCAGTGAAATGTGGAATGGCAAAAGGGGCAATCTCATTAGGAATGGGCATTTTGTGCACAAGATAGTCCTAGAGGTGAGACTGAAAATAACCTGGTAACATCTAAGCCTACACGGTGTTAAATGCAGAGAACAAATGCTGCTATTCAGCAGCAAATTGTGATGCAGAACAAAATGCTTGATACCACAGCTGCACATATGATTACTTAGCTTCTTGCTTTTTAGAAGAGGAAACAAAACTGCATAGGTCTGTTTTGAGTATTGACTTTTAATAGCTTGTTTCTCATAAGGGAACAGGGGATGTTTTCTGTTTTAGAAATACAGGTATCAGTTGATCTTTAAATACAGCCTGCTCCTGCCAACAGGTCATGTACACGATTTATTTGGCTTCAGCTTTTGTTTTTATGCATTAAGCAACTTTCAACCTTCTTCTGTCATACAATATATAGACAAATTTAAGTACAGTGATAGTGCAGGTATTTTACCATCTTCACATTTTCTTGACATACTGGACAAAGAGATACACATCAGTCTGCCCCCAAGCCCCGGGTTCATACAAAGCTCATTGAATACTGCTTTCAGTGGCACATTTAACTTGTTCCCACATTTAATTTGCTGAATCTACAGAAACAGAGCCTTTGGGAATATCAGGAATTATTTCCAACTTTGTCCAGTGACATTCAAACTCAGGTAACTTGAACTTTATGGTTACTACAGATGTTGCACACTGACAGGAAAAAGAAAGTTTTAGAACTGGACAAGCTATAGTAATCTAGGTTTTGGTAGAGGAATTACATACAAAAAGGGGGACTTCAATATATATAGTTTGCAATCTGTAGTTTCATTTTTCAAAATAAAACCTGTATATATAAATGGATAATATTCAAGTTCTGTGTAACAGTTGCTTTCTGGCTAAACCAAAATATTTAGACAGAATCTCACTTTCTGTTTTTTAGTTCAAATATACTAGCCAGTCCAGTCCTTTGGGAGAAAAAACTTCCATCTTTAAATCCTTTAGGATCCATCAGGTTCATTATATGCTAATGAATTTAACTTATACAATGTATTATATCATGAGGTGAACTGAAGGGGTTTAGATATCGGAAGTATCAGTCTGGGTGCAGTAAGCCAAACAGCCGTTTAAACATGATACTACAGCTGAAATAAGCCTGTCAGAACAAAAACCAACATTCATAAAAACAGCAGCAGCCATCAATAACATTCACAACTGCAGGGATTTTTTACTGTGTGTGATTTTGCATTATAAGTAGAAGCCACAATAGTTTAAAGCAAAATTTAAAAAAATATCACTATAGTCTTGAATTTAATAATGTGAATTGTCACTCTTATAGCTGTTTATAGAAGTGTACTAAAAAAATTTACTTAAACATATGAATTTAAGACTTTCACTTTATTCAGCAAATTGGTTTATTTACACAATGGGGAACGCTGGTTGAATGCTGTCAATGTAATAAAAACAAATCTAACAGAGACAATACTGAACTCTCTCTATGTATTCATAGCAGAAATGACAAACTATTTCCTTACCTGTATCAGGAACATCAAGCGCAACAACGGGACAGTATCATAGGACACTGATTTAACAATAAACCACAGAGGTCCAGTAATACTATGGCAATTTACTCATGTATTTACTGACTTTAAAATAAAAACATTAAAAGTCAGCAATACCCAGTATAAAGTTCTGTCAATTATCAGAGTCAAACTCTGATGAGTAGGTCAGTAAAACCTTATCAGATCATCCACAATTCATAAAGTGACATGAGTTGCTTCAGACCACCAATACAGAAACAAAATTGATGAAAACAGATTACCTTTTAAAAGGCAATGATGATCTGATAAGGGTTTAACTTAATGGAAGTTAAAAAGAAATAAGAATTGCAGAGCACAGCCCCTATTAGAACAAGCTAACTTTCCAACTTTCAAAAAAGACAAAAAAAAAAAAACCAAAAAAACTTGAGAGAAAGAAAAAAAAACCAAAAAACACTTCAACATGAAGCTACCATACAAAGTTTTTGTTTGTTTTCCTTTTTTGTTGGGTTTTTTGTTTGTTTGTTTGTTTCTTTTTTTTCTTTTAAGAGTTCAGAGTTGAAATTTAATCCTGGCTTTTTAGGGAGAAGGATAGTTTTGGCCTAGACTTTCCTTTGCCCAGGATAATTTTTTGCTCTTCCTTTTGCTGACGCTGTCTCTCTTGTTCTAGTTTCATCCTCTCCTCATGAATCTTTCTTTGTTCTTCAACAATTTTCAATTGTTCTTCAGCCTATATAGGAAAATGGTAACATTTAGGCCAGTGTTTTGTAGTCATAAAAGTAATTTACAAGTCCATATTAATTTCCAAACAGGTCGAATCCTGCATAAGTATGTAAGCAGTTCTGCCTGAGCTAGGTGCCATAGTTGGTTTCAGTGAAACTATTTATAAAATGGTTATTTGAATTGAGTTTAGAAGAAACACTGAAAACTTTCTACAGCTCATGCATTGAAATCTGGAGTGTTTACATGCCATGTTTTTCAGCATTGCTTTGCAAACAATATATTACGTTTTAATTAAGGAAGACATTAGACAATACATAAATTGTCCCAACACTTGTCACGTGTAAGCTGAAGTAACATACACACATAATGAAGTCACATACCTTCAGGCCGAGGTCTCCCTGCTCCAAAACCCCTCTAAAAACCCCTAATCCAAAACCATCTTCACTTGATTTGCAACTAGTCAATCCTTACATTGACCTATGGTTCTTACAGCTCTCCCACTGGTCTTCTAAAGGTGCTTATTTAGTTCATTACATCAGTCAATACTTTAAATTTTCCATTTGTCCTGTTTCCACCATAGAAGGTTGAGAAAAGGGTAAAACAGAAAGAAATCCAAAGCGGATGTATTCAAGCAAAAAGATTTAAGAAGCCTCAGTTTTATATGAAAGAGATGCAATTAATTGGGCAATTGAAACTGACAGAGTTCAATCAGGATTTAGAAGCAGCTTAGTTCATCTTATCACCAATTGATTAGAATCAGCTAAATCATACTGAATGTTTTCATGTGGCAAGCACCTGATTTAAAAGGGCTTGAAGACCAATATAAGTGAAGACCTTCCTAGCTTACACATCTTAAGTCTATGCTGAAAGTCCCTTTCAGCACTTCTACATCAACATTATACTAAAATCAAATCTAGTTTGTACTTGTCCCACTCAACAAAAGAGAATTAGTCACACAAAGCTGAACATGGTTGCAAACTTACTTCAATTCTCCCCAGGATATATAGTTAGAACGTACTTTTAAAATTCTGAAGGCAGCCATCTCCCCTCTAAATCAACTGCATCTAATCTATTTTACCAGCTTAGTGTTACTGCTAAGGATCTGGTCTTTTAAGCTCAGGGGAAGGAGTGGAATGTTACGGATGGAACCAGCAATACACAAGGTAAACTCCAGAAAGGATCAATTTGTTTATTTTAATTGTGTTGCAGATCTGGCAGAGACATCTGTATTTCCCCACAGAACAGTTAACTACACCTCCACATACCAGTTTAGCTTGTGCTTCTGCAATTTTTCGATTATTCTCTTCTAGTATTCGCTCTAGCTCCTCACGCTTTGCACGCTCTTCTTCCTAAAGGGGAGGACAGGGCAAGATGTTAGTAAAGTAATATACTCATTTCTGCATGTTCACTAATCTTTCTCAGAATTCTTTTGTGAACTGACTTAAAGTGGCAGCTTTACAGCCACCTATTTTGCCTCACAATGGTAAACTGTGCAGCCACTAAAACTGGTTTCTAGCACTCAATTTAAATCATCCCGCCCAGTCCAAACAGCAACCAACTAAACCCTCCCTAATCACAGAATCCTGACAATTTATTACTAGAATTTTAATATCACACAAATCAACAAGGACAACTACAAAAACTGGATAGTATTTACCAAATTAAAAAGTAATATAGAAAATATAAATAAAGTGAATAGTTTGTCTCACCAATTAAGTATACCTACGTATTCTTTACCTATACTCCTTTAATCAGCATTAAAAGTTGAATATTTACTGTCTTGTCCAGTGTCCTGCAGAGTGTGCTCCTCGGCTGCCATACGCGCCAGCTTCCTCTTTAAAATGATTTGTACTGTTAGCTTGGCAATACCTGCATCAGCAGCTCAACCACTTATAAAGAAACAACATACAAGGAAGGCTGAGCTGAGGAATGCAGATGTTTATGGTAAGAAGGAACAAAAATATGTAAATCATTCCTAAGGCAAACAATTAATAAGAAAAATACATTTACTGTTAGTGAAAAATACAAATGGTAATCCATACTTCATGGAGCTATGGGCTTCTTTCATGGGGAGAATGGACTTAACATTCAGTATTTTGACAATTTTAAGACAGCTGAAACTGTCTGTAGTATGAACTTGGAATTCAGGAGTCCAGGGAAGGCAAGATCAGGAAATAAAGCCTTGTAATTGTTGTTTTCTTGGTGAATTTTATGGAACTCTGTTATGCAACTCAAATATGAAGACTGCGTGAAAAATTTTGAAGTGTTTCAGTTCACATAATATATATCCAAATTATTTTTGTATTTGTAGGATTTAAAGTTAGCCAGAGGTTTGTGTCTGTGTAAGAAAAAAAAGTTAATACGAACAAAGCAAGCATATGAAAACTTCTTACTATGACTAGTAACCAGCTACTAGCTAGCACACTTCACTCCAGGCATGGAGGTTCATTCTGCATTACAAGGAACTGGTGGGACTTCTCCACATGACGACGATACCAAAAACACTTTTTTAAAAAACAAGTCATCCATCTGATCAAATGAAAACCTCTGAATACGAAGAATTTGCTGACTATGAACATGTAAATTCAACTTAAACTCTTTGATATTAATGTCTGATTTTTCAAAAAGGTATAATTTATTTATTCTTTTTAATAACTCAGCATTCCATTTGTTTCCATTTAATTTGATACTATGTGACTGACAAGTCACATCTAGTATGAAGGGGAAAGCTGCATTGCTACTGTCTCTCCTTTCGTAAGCCAATCAAAATATTAATTTAAAATAAACTGTGTAGGAAGTACAGAGTGAAAAAAGCATTTGACGCTTATGACTATTTAGCACAAATTTCCTCTACAGTTTGAAGTTTGTCTTGAAATTTCTGGATCCTGGAATGATTGGTGCAGGCAGGCATCAAAGCCTTTAGTAGCAAATTACTGTCTCACAGAAAGACATTTTCAGCTTCTGCTCCAGCTGCTGATTAAAAAACAAAACAAAACAACAAAAAAGGCCCCAAAAACCCAAGTCACACGTTCAGCTTGACTTCAGACAAGGGCAACCTGCTCTTTTATAACTTCTAGGGAGAAAAAAAGGAGTTGTTAGTAGTTATTAAAAATGGATATAATGATTTGGACAGAGATCCTTCGTGAAGACGTGGATGGGCTTATGCTCGAAGTCCCAGAATTAGTCCAATGTATGCTCAAGGAAAATGTTCATTTTAAATGGAGAATAAGAAACCTATTTGTTAAAGACAGGTACTGCAGCTCACTGCTGGACCCTGCTTTTTGCCTGGCTGAAGGCAAAAGCCTCTTACAGTCTAGGTAAACAAAATGAAACAAATGAAGGATACATAATTACATATTTTTAATACCCTTCCCCAAAATGAAAGGACTGCTGATAAATCCTGCAGCCATGGCAAAAGTTTCAAACAATTCTGAATTATGTAGGTCAGTTCCATTAAGAATCAAGTATCCTTGTTCAGGTTTTAGGAGAGTAACTGTTTAAATATCAGTGAGCTCCTCTGAATAGGCTAGAAATTAGGTTTCGCAGCAATGCAAGTTTATATGAGAAGGGAATTAGATTTGCTGTATTCCATCTCTTTCTGAACCGAACAGGAGGCACAAACCGACACTGAAAGTTTTGCCATGGACTGTCTCTACTTTCCAAACGACCGAGCGTTACCTCTCTGGCTTTTTGTGCTGCAAGTTCAGCTTGTCGCTGTCGCTCGAGTTCTTCGAGCAACTGTTTTTCCATGATGCGCTTAGCCTCCTCCACCCTGCGGAGAACCTCTCGCTCAATCTCATCCTTTCTTTTCTCCAACTCTTCTTCTACGCGTTTAGCTACAAGTTCTTCCACCCTTCGAGCAGTTTCTTCTTCGATGAGTTTCTCTTCAATTTCTTGTTGACGACTGCAAAATGCAAACGTGAGGATTACATTTTTCATCGATCATGTTGGCACTGGGAGAAACTCCTTCAACACACAGCATCAGCTATGCTATGGAATAACTTTTACACACAGATTATGTATTTAAGGGGTATGGTGCCCTACATTTAAAGAAATTGAATACTCAGGGAATCAGTGTTCCTATCACAGGGAATCCATTCAGACCATTCCATATTTAGCATCTTTCTATATAACAACAGACTAAATTGAAGACAACTTATACTACTTCTTGATCACAATTATGGGGGAAAAAAGAGAAAAAAACTCAAGCCAAAAATAATAACCACAACACCACGTCCTCCTCCTCCAAAACATCCAAACCCCACCCAACTTTGACCATCATTCACCCTGGAGGAGTTTATATGGTCTCAATTTTAAGCCACATATAGCAATAAGATCCTATAAAATCTTGCCTTAAACCCACCACCTTAGAGGCACCAAACTACCGCCAGTATCTTAAAATAGGAGCAATAAAATTTGTGATTTCAATATTTTACGTAGGATTCCAGGTGTTATACCTGGAATCTAGTTATCCAATCATTTACCTTAACAAATTTCAGTAAATTTCAGTAACTTCAGCTTTTAACATTTTTATTGCAGGACTCTGTTTCTACCATGATGATCCAAAATAATTTTTATCAATACCAAGCACTAAATAAATCCTTGCAAACTGCAGCTTTCCATGTTCTGAATGTTGGAAATATTTTCAAATGTCTTGTCCTTATTTTAGTTGAGCAGCAGTACTCTCTCTCAGCCTGATCACTGTCTTAATTTTTCATTAAAAAGGATACAAAAATACTAGGTAAATTTGCAGGTTAATTACCACATACAGAAAAAAATCCAGGTAGTAATCACAAGTACAACATGGCAATTCGATAGCCAAGGATGAACACCCGTGAGTACTCTGTATTTCATGTAGTACTATTTATGGAATTATTATGGGCTTTGGGGAGAAGACTTGGTTTTAAACTTGATATCGAACTTTTGTTTCAAATATTCCATGAAGTACAGAACAATCTTATGAAACTTTTCTTCTGGCCTGTTAGCAACACAAATCCAGGATTTAGAAGAACAACTACCGTTGTAATATCTTAATACCCTGTCATTTGTAGAATTTGCATTTTCTTACCTCATTTGGAAAATCTTTCCTAATCTATCTTATTTGAAAAACAACTAATTAAAAAAATTACATATTTACCAACTTTTAGATGACCCGAGGCACAACTTGCAAATATGCAATGGGAGAGGAAGAAGTATGGTTTACTTATCTAGATAAACATGGGAAATACAAAGGTGGAAGGCTCTCAATTTCCCCTGGTCACGTGTCATCTTTTCAAAAGTGTACTGAACTAAGTGGATGTCCTTCAGTAGAAAGTTTTGGAATCCTCACCTCATTTGGCCAGAGGAGATCAATTTTAGTCTTGCAATCCTCAAGGGATAGCAGATTTAGCTGGTGGTACATTAGACCAGCATTCATTTTTCCAAAATGGACACAAAATGTCTTGAAGTGATTTTTTCAGAAAAACAAAAAACCAAAAAAAAAACAAAACAAAAACCACCCAAAGCAACTTAAGGCAAACAAAACACCTAGACCACTCTGTTAGTGTATCTCTGCCAAGCCAGGACCCTTTGTGGACAAACGTTTAAACATCTTTTATATACTAAATATGATTTTATTTTAAAAAGGTTTCCCTTCCCTCTTATTCAGCAGCGAGTACTCTCACCATTCTGAACCAATACTGCTTAGTACACTTAAGAGGCTAGAGTTCTAGAGAAATAAATTGTCATTAAATTCATATTCTCATGTTTTATTAGTTTATCATTGCTTTACAGTTAACATCACGAAATCTAGAAAAAAGTCGGCTAATTGAAAAAAGATCGTGCACAGTTACAAAAATACCATGACACTCATGTCTGAAATAGATTTTCAAATACCCTCAGCAATTGACGATGTACTCAAATTAAGCACTGTGCCTGCACGTTTCATTCTTCTCACTCCAACGAACTCCATTCAAATTTAACTAAATCAATCAAATGTATTTTTAGACTTATAGGCAACGATATTACAATGGCTTAGACCTTATTAAGAAAATAAAATTATAAATGCAGATATAAATATCAGTGATTTATTCTGTAACTATTTTTTTTAAATCACTTGAACTTACAGTATTTTATCATCCTGGCCTACTGAGTTATGATTCCAGTGCAACTGATAAGTCACTAATGTAAAAAACTATTTTTTGTATGATCCATTTACTTCTTAAAGACTAACTGTATGAAATCTGTAGAAGAGAAACCACTTACATTTTACCAAATTTCTGAGGGGGAAAAAAGTCATACTTGCATGGCAAGAAAATGAGCACTATAGGAAAGGGCTGAAGTTAGACTGTGTATTGAGATTTGAACAAAGCATGAGAAGAAGAAAGTCAGTTCCAGTTCATGAACTGTCCACTAATTTATTCTGTCAGAAAGGAAGTACTTCTTTCCTTATCTAACATGAATCTATACTAACATACGAAACACAATTTAGAGATGACTTACTGAAGTGCCGTATTTTTCTACTCCAACTTTTATTGCTTTTTCTTTTTAAAATTTAAAGTGCATTGTAGAAGTATCAAAATTCCATACCAAATCTTTTCCAATATTGGTTCTTCCTCAAATGTCTACTATTCTGTAGCAAGTATTGCTGAAATATATTCCTTTTATCCAGACTTCATGAACTTTTTAAAATTTCAAAGCTAACTCACATAGAAAATTTACTTACACATGAACTAAACCAGCTCCTAAGTACTAGAATAAACTATTCATTCTATTCTCAAATTTTTAAGCACATTCCAGTTCTTCACTGTAGATATGCACAGAATATTTTTAATTTAGGTACTGAATAAAATTCTAACCCACAAAACTAGGTATGTCAGTATTCACAGGTTTGTGTTACTTGTCGAAGTTTCTGACTGTCAAAATTCTGAAGTGAGCAAAGGTGAGTATCTTCAAACAAAAATGAAAGTGACAGCTTGGGTTTACCAAGCCCAACAATAACAACTAGTAACTCCTGAGACACTTAAGGCTGAAGTAAAGCTCCACCTGAAAACTAACAGCACCGTTTAGCTTCATATGTACAAGCAAGTGCTGTTTCTGGATTAGGTGGTCCAATGAGCATGGGTAGTGTTCAAAGAAAAAGAATCATCTGATTACAGCTGTTCAAGCCATTCCTTTCTCTGCTGCATAAAGGTCTGTTTCATAACTTTACATGTTGCTAAACATATTAATGCACCCCCATCGCTTATTAAAATAGTATTTATATCTGCAGAATTAATAAATAACTACACTCCCCATAACATAAAACTGAAAAAAGGGCGAGGTTTCAAACGAAACAAGTCACCGGATCTCACCGTCCCATTTGGCAAGGAAGTAAATCCCACAGTGTTAATATAGCAGCTGCATAGTGTTTCTTGAAACCGTCATCGAGCAACTCCAGATGCCTCCGCTCGACGCGTAACAAGCTCCACGCCACGGAGGGGAGGGGCGGGCGTGTGGCAGTGCAGCACAAAGCCTCAGGGGAGCCGAGGCCTCCGCTGCACAGGGGAGTTTAGGAGCAGCGCAGGAGGGAGAGACCAGCGACGGCGGATGGGAAGCGGGCAGAGGCGGCCGAGCGGGAGGAGGCGTGCGGGGGGCTCGCACCCCGAGTGGGCGGCTCCTAGCGCACCTGAGGGAACCGGGCTTTGAGAAAGGGGCGGATGGCGGGAAAACAGGCATTGGTCAGGCCTCAGTGAGGGCCCAAACGGCCGTACCTAGCCACAGGCAGCCCCTGCTCACAGGAAGAAGGCGCGGAGAGGCACGAAGACACCAGCACTTCCCTTCCTCCCCCATCCCTCACCACCCCCTCGTCCCCAGCGCAGGCCCGGGGCTCACATTTTCCGCTGCCGCTCGAACTCTGCTTTTTTCTCCTCCTCCTCCCGCTTCTGCTTCTCGTCCAGGCTGCTGCGCTTGCTCACCGTGCGCCCGAAGATGTCGATACGGTCGGGGGGGGAGGAGGCGCGGTCGCGGTCCCGGTCCCGGTCGCGCCGGGAGGAGGGGGCCGTGTTAGAGCGCGAACGGGAGCGGGACTCCCGGCGCCGGTTCCGCTTGCTCTCCCGGGACTTGGAGCGCTTCCTTGCTCGCTCCTTTTCTCGGGAGCGGGACCGCGATCGGCTCCGGTTCTTCTTGTTGTGCTTGGAGCTCTTGGTGTGCTTGGAGCGGGACGAGCTCCGGCTGCGGGACCGACCCATCGCGACAGAGGAGAGGAGAGGCCGCGCCGGCGACCGCTCGACCACCCCCCGCCCCCTTTGCTAGCGGCGCCCGGGAGAGGTGCGAGGAGGCTCTGCGCGCATCAGCACCGCCCGGGCGGGCCCTTCGTCTTCTCCCTTTCCACCGCTTTGCGCTGCGAGGAGAAGGAACAGGCCCCGGGAGCAGGAGCGAGTCCGGACGCAGCCAAGATGGCGGCCCTGGCTGAGCAGTGACTCTCCTCTCCCGCCCCACAATGCACCGCGCCGCGCTCGAGCCGTGCGCTCCCCTCCCCGCCGCCTCCGGCGCCGCGCCGGAGGAGCACGACAGCATTCGGCAATGTTCGGCAGCCAATGGCGAGCGCTGCTCGGAGCGGATGCATCGGCGGCTGTGGCGGAGAGCGCGCCGGTTGAGGAGGTCCCCTCAGAGAGCGTTGCTGGATTTCCTTTAATTGAAAGTTCTCTCAAACGCTGGTCATTTTCGTTTTGTTTTGATACGGGGAGAGAGGGAAATATCACTACTGATTACAGAAGCTGCGAAAAATAAAACCCCACTTAGAGCCCGCGCTAAATGATGAAAATGAGTTTTTGAATACTCTGTTGCACCCCTGTGAAGACCAACCCTTAAAGGGAAATAATCACCTGAGATTCGTAAATGCTCATTGGTCGAAAGGAACGACCAAGTGAGAGGGGTCGCAAACAATCAGAAAGTTTCATCAGTGAATTACACACTTGGCAAAGAAATGAGTATGTTAGTCCCTGACCTACTGTATTAGCACGCGGCAGTGGGTTTTGGATAAAGGGGCAGGGTGAAAGGGAAGAGAGGAATTAAAGAGGGAAAGATGAATTTAAAAAAGAAAGCTCCTGAAGGGGTCCTGATTCCAGCGTCGACCCAGCTGAGGGGATGTCAATCCAGCTGTGTCTGTCTGGCCGATGAGATGCCCAGAGTGCTAGGGGTCTGTTTCCTGGTAGTTTGTCTCCAGTGTGGCACAGGAAAGGGCTGTCTTGGTCGTGTTTAAATGTATTTACCTGTGGACTTTATTGTCCATTGTTCGCTACAGGTGCGTAGGTATAGGAGAGTATGAACTCAATGTCAGGCAGAGGACGAACTCAGAGGTTCTGTGTAGGATGTTTTCATCCCAGTTCTGCCATGTAATTGTTAGCCGTTTCTGCTATGAAAAAAATCGGAACTGGTGTTATTTATTTCAGTAAACTGGTGCAATCTATAGATAGTTAACCTCATTCTTTACTTTGAGGTGCAATTTTAGCTCCTTCATATATTTCACAACTTCTGTGCTTTCTTGTTGTTGTTGTTTTTTAAATAGGTCTGCATTTTTTCTAAGTACTTTTACTAAGTTTGTAAAACATTCCTTTAGCCACTGGACAAAATCCAGTCTCACTAAAAGGTCTTTTCTTCTAATTCATTTGATTGACTTACTTTCTCTTTCTTGAAGGAAGACTTTCTTATATTGAAATTCAGTCTGTTTAGTACCAAAAAATAAATAAAATGGAATCGTCTTTCTGACAGGTCACTGTGCAAGTAACAGCAGAGTAATGGACATGGTGAAACCTGCATGGTAGGAATTCCAGTGCCACAGGCCCTGAACACTCTTGTTTGTCCTTGGCCCTGTGGAACTCACGCAACAGGTAACTAAGGAAGTTGATCATCTTAGCTCCTGACCAGGTAGGTGAGTTTCTAGCTGGCACCTTTCCTCCAGCAGCTTGTCTGCAAGTGCGTACTGGAGCTTTTAAATTCACACGGTGCATCAGGTTCTGGGTAAAAAATGGGTCATAAGTTTTTTAGGACTACAATACATATCGTAGTGTATGTACCAAACTTGACCTGAAATGTAGCAGGGAGGATGAGGCAGAATTTATTATGCAGTCACTTATAACTAAAAATGAGTTTTTCAAATATTCATTGTAAACTGAGTTTTCTTCTTGGTAAGTCACAATAACCTGGACCTGTATTTATCATTATTTTATTCCTATTTAGTAATATTCACTCATCAGAGCTATAAAGTGTAATGTACAATATTTTATGAGAACAATTAACTATGATAGATTGTGTAGAAATAAGGAATTATATAGATTAAGGTAATAATTCTACCCAATCCATTATTGCATTGTTCCATCTCATTTTTTTAAAGTTTCCAAATTAATAAGAACACAAGATTTTTAATACCTGTAATAGCTTAAGGTCATTAGTCTATTTACTTTGTTATTTATGAGGATAAATTCTAGTACTTCTGGAAAAAGCTCTTTGTCCTCTTAAAAAATATATTCGTAATATTCCTAACAGATGAAAAATTAGTAGAACATTTCTATGATTTCTTTTTACTTTATTGTTTGGTAGTTGTTTGATTTTCTTTTTTCAATCCATCACCTTATATTTCCTAGCTTAATAGTAGTAAAATATTAATATTTATTTTTTCCATCTAGATATAATTACAATTGATATGGAATTATAGTACCAAGAGAAACTTTTTAGTAAATACTTAATTAAAAAAACCCAAACTTTGTTTAATTACATAATTTAATTTCTTGTTTTCAGTTAATTAAAAAAGATGGCAACTTCCCTTGTCAGTTTCCTTTTGAAATTTTCAATATTTGATTAAAGTAGTGCAAATTTTTTGTGGGTTAAATAATATATAAGAGGTTTTGAGTTTTTTATCCCGTGCAAGTACGTGTTTTATTCCCAGTTTGCAAGCCATACTGAATTTCCATGCACTCTTTTGGTTTTGGATCCCTTTTTTTCCATTTTAATGTATCTCGGTATATTAAAATGCATAATTTGCTTCTTAAAACGGTTAGCTTGTAGTTGGAAAATACCTTATTTGACAGCCAAATGGTGGTGTAATTAAAGCACCTCACCCTTCTTTACCTTGGCTACTGTCATCACATGAAATCTCTCAACCCATAGGCATTTGGGGGTAGCTCCATCGAGATACTGTGTTCTTATAATCTCCAGATTCTACCTGCTCTCACTTGCACCACCACTTCTGTCATTAGCTGGGTCAAGAGGGATCTTGGGAGATTAAAGGTGGATTATTTTGGGTTGTGCTTGTGTGGCACAGCTGGATGTGAGATCTTTGCAATAGGTCTAAAATAGAAGAACTCTGGAGGGCAAGCAGGGGAAGAAAGCAAGAGCATAATAGGATAAGGTGTTTGGTATGTAATTTGCTGTCATCGTATAGTCTGCCTCACAATAGTAAGAGAGCAGAAGTAGCACAGAAGAGCCAAGGGAAAAAAAGGTGGTTTAAATGTGTATTGGTTCTTTCAAAGTAGCTGTTCCAGCCAGAGTTTATTACAAGGTCAGAAACTATGAATACAGGTGGGGGGTTTTTAATTTTTTTTTTTTTTTTATTCTAAGTATGAGTCAGCGCTGGGATTCATGTCACATAGATCACAGAAGCTGTACAGGAGTACAAGTTGTATCACTTTGTCACTTTTTAGCAATTTTTTTTATACCTAATGCTGGAGTTTCTTGTTGTGCTTATGCATTTTCTGTCAGGTGCTTTGTTTCTCTTTGAGCAGCTCTGTGGAGTTCTGAGCTGCTAAGCTGCAGAGGCAGGGAGATGAAGCACCCAGGAGACTGGCAGAACAGCTGTAAGCAAGGCATGGCAGGAGCGTGGAACAGTTGGCAGAAACAGAAATATCCTTTCTAAAACTTGAAAGAATAAGTCACTGAAGCTCTGCTTCAAAGGACTGTTATAAAGGGGAAAAACACTTTAATTGAAAGAATGTAGAGGAAATGCTGTAAAATGACAAATTAAATAAACGGAAAAAGTTTTCACATTGTACCTATAAAGGAAAGTTGAGTAGATTGTATACATAAGTATAGTTATTAGATAAAATAACTATTTTCATCTTTTCCATATGTGCAAATGATAATCATGTCCTTGGAAATGAGCAATACTGTACAGAATGCTGTTGAAAGTATTCTGTAATTTGAATATGCAAAAAGGCACAGCTTGAGTATTCAGGACTAGTGTGTGTACATACGAGATTCAAATTAATTTAAAACAATATCTGGTTTCTTTCCCATGTGGATTCAGTTTTAGAAAATAAATAAAATTGCCAATTTATGATTGAGATTTATAATATAAATGTGGGAATTTAAATATTACATTAATAATCAATGTCAGAGGATATTTTATTATTTTTCTTTTATGTAAACCCACTAACCACGTTTTTTAATATTTGGACTACTTTTTCCTGTCTACATGGAAGAAGGGAAAGGAATGTTCATTTGTATGCTTTGTTTGCAGTGCCTAGTCAATTTAGGTCCTAAATAAAAGCTCTTGAATGCTATTAGAGTTGGTGAATATAAGTTTTGATCACAATTTGAGACACTGATCTGCAAACCATAGTGACACATTTTAATGTGCCTTTTTCTCAGTATTTTTTTCAATATCATTGACACTATGTAGAGTATACACATTTAAGATCACATATAATTGTTTATATATGGACCTATGACTTGGTCCATCAAAGTTTGGCAATAAAAAAAGTTCAACCAACCTTCCTAAGCAGCTGGGGTTTCATAGCAATTACAGTGTGTGTGTGTGTGACTAGGGATTTAAGCAAATCAGTAATGAGTTGAGGTGTCATCTAAGCCTCATGAGGGACTAATCCAATGCGAATACTGGAATAATATCTTTAAAAGAACCCCAAAAACCACGAACAAAACAAACCAGAGTAGCAACAAACTCTATTATTCAAAACCAGGTTGCTGATGATTCAGTGGTTAACATAGTGGTTAGACTAGTTGAACAAGCAGGAAAATGGGATTCAGGTGTGTCCTCATTCATATCAGTGTCTCTTCCTTCCCATGACCATATGTTAATCACCAGGCCAATGTCTAGGCTGGAGGAAGGTGAGATGGGAGCTAGGGGCAAAGTTCCCCTCTGTGCCCTCACAGATTTCACAAAATAGAAAATGAATGTTCAGAGGCAGGAGGCAACATGTTGTAACCTAGTATCAGTGGTGCTCTGGAAGCGGGGGAGCAAGTTGCTCTGGCTTTAAGTCTATTCAACAGAGTAGTTTTGAATTTTGTTACATAATCATGAGAAAAGAGACAGGACTAACCCTGAGAGCTGGATCACAAAGCTTGGCAGGTGCTGTAACTGCTTGGGTGTTGTATAACATTTCCCCTCCCACGTTTCACTCGTTTCAAAAGGAGTGAGCAGTGTTCTGTTCTTCAAAGGCTACTGTAGGTACTGCCTGCAGGAGAGGACTCTCAGTTTTTGGCTCCTGAATAGATGAAGATGCCACCTTTGTGGTGCTGACTCAGACACCTTGGCTTTAACAGGGCGACAGCCACGCCTCTTTGTGCAGCACTTCCTCTTGGCTTGGTGACTCCTAGTTAGTAGATGTATTTGATGAGTTCCTAAATTATGTTTAATTCTGAAAAAAGTATTTGGATTAAATACTGGCTGTGGAAACTTTATATTCAGAATGTGTTGTATATTTTATCTGTAACCATGATTTTCCTGGGTTTGTTTGTTTGTTTTTTTCCTGCTTATTTCTTTAAACACACTAATATCTCTAGTAGTACCACCTTTTTTGTATGAAAATGACTGGGAGTGATTACTTTTTTTTTTTTTTAGTCAAGAAGCAACTTGTTTATGATAAAAATAGGGTTGCAGGTATGGGAAAAGCATCCTACCTACACTTCAAAATTAAATCAATGCTACCACAATTAATGGGAATTGACCCTGAAGCATTATTTAATGTTTACAGCTATTCTGTTAAAATTTTGTCCAAAAAAGGTTAGATTAAACCTTTTTCTTTTTTTTTTCCTAATCACCATGCAAATTGATGAACTTTAAAACTTGTACATATTAGAGTGGGCAGAAAATAGCAGTTATGCTTAGTTAAAAAACATAAGACATGAGCAAGCCAGTTTAGCAGGAAGTCTTCTGAATGCCAGTTTCTGCCTCCTGTATTCACAAAAGTAGTGCTTTGTTTTGCAGGTTGATTTGTTAATTAATTTCCCTGACTTGTTAGGTTAAAGGTTGAAGGAATTAAATTTTGGGGCATGATGCAATTTTATTGTACTGTTTAATTTTAACAGAAATTCTACTTTTGAAACTTTTTAAGAAAAATCTCACTAGAATGACAAAAGCTGAGAGCCTGTACTTGTAAATTTCTTAATGATCTGAAGAGTAATAAAATACTAAGGAGGAAATAGACATCTCGAAGTCTGTTCTGGGAGTTTTCATTTGTGTGTCTCTTCACTCTTTGGAAGACCAAAAATACTGTGGCATGTGCTATTTTCCTCTAGTACTATTCCTTATATTTTATTCCTAAATTATATCAGTAGTAGTTGTCTGAAAATTTTTAAACTGCAATTATAGCAATTCTGCAGGTCGAACTGAATACCATTTTCATGAGGGATCTGGCTGACTTGTCCCTGCTGATGGTCTGCCACAGAGCTGTGACCATACCCGTGACCTCGTCACTACTGGAACAGGGCTGTCTTGATGATTGGCAAAGCTCTGAACACCGGGCACCCTCAGCATGTGTCGCATCCAACCCACTGCTTACATGGTGTCCTGCCACACTGCACACAGATACACACTCTCTTCTGTCTCTGCACAGTCTCTTTCATCGGCTGTCAGCCCAGCTGGGCAGGCACTGATTTCACAATGGGTTCGGTTTCATTTGGGTCTAAGATGACACTATGTTAGAAAAAAACAGCTTCTAAATGCATGGAGTATCTACTGCCTAGATGTACTATTCCCAGAGATACACCTGGCATCAATTTCTGTGTGGTTTCTGGTCATTTGACAGTGTTTTGTGTTGACGTACAAGTTTGGTAAAGTTGTTTTTATGTTTCTATCGCAGATGCTAATTGTGGCTTTAAGGAGTTCCAGGATATAATCTTGGTAATGTGGGAAACAAAATAAATGTGGAATGGAAAGCACATTTCTTCTTAATATCTTACCGGCATTATTAGCAACTTTTGAATGGATGAAACATATGCTTTTATTGTTTAAATCATTGCAATGTGTAGTGTGGTGGTATATTTGCATTTTGGACAGTTCTCTATATTTTGCTTTGTGTCCTGTTTTTGGAGATGGGGAAACAGCTAAGGGAAGAAGAAATAGTTGCCCATACAATGTTAAAACTTTTGAAGAAATACTGTGTTAAACACCACTTTTTAAAAGCAGATACTTATCATTACATTTTGGGAAGGCTCAAGTAATGACACGTAGACTCCAATCTTCTTGGAGGGCATATAGCAAAGTTTATTGAAAGACAGATACATTTAGACGGTGTTTCGGTACAATGAATGGGACTGGTAATTTAGAACCTACACCTCTTTTTAAACATCTTTGCCAGTAAACAGGTTGGAAAACACCAAGAGTAGGAGGCTATCTACAGGGATTGTTTTGGGTTCCTCCTTATGACGGAATGAGAGTATTGTGTGCTTAGCTTTCTCACAGGCCCCAAGCCACTGCCTGGAGTCTAAAAATCTATTTTCTGACCACTGTCAGTCCCTACAGGTACTATTGATTGTGAATAAGAGTGGCAGAACATGGTTTTATAGATGAAACAGTGAACAAATCTACAATAGCATCAGCTAGAATAAAAATCTTCATTTTGCTGTTGAAGCAAATCTCTCAAAAATCAATTTGATTTCATTTGGAGTGGTCTCAAACTGGGTGAACTGAGTTATTTTTTGGATAAGACTAAGTCTGAAATAAAAAACTGAAATATGGTACATTATGTTTAAACATAAACACTTTTTTTTTTTACTGTGAGAGTGACCCAGCACAGGTTGTCCCAGAAGGTTTTAGAGTATTCATACTTGGAGATATTCTGGGCATGGTCCTGGGCAACCTGCACTACGTGGCCCTGCTTGAGCAGGCATTGGACAAGCTGACCTCCAAAGGTCCCTTTCAGCATGAACTGCTCTTTATTTCTGTGATATCTGATGGTGTGTTCTAGAACTTTCTCTGCAATTTGCAGGACTAGTCTAGAGCTAGTGGAATGTAAAGCTCTTGCCAAAAGCAGGTCACATGGGCATCCAGTTCTCAGCAGCCACTCTTATTTCACAGACTTTTTATTGCAAAGTGCTACTTGCCAATGTGGTAACATCACGTAGAGCTGAGTTAGCAAGTCCTTTGGTGTTGGTTTCTTTGCTCCAGAGCACATAGGGCAAAAAGGACAAAAGTTGATACAATTACTTTATAAATTGGATCTGTACAGACATAGCCCCTTAAGACATTTTTTTGCAGGCTACAAGACTGTGGTGTTTGGCTGCCAGCACCTGATAGATAGGCACCAGGCCAATCTAAATGTGTATAGCATTGGAATATCTAGTTTGTATAGACTTTCCTGCTAGTTGCTTGATGACTTAGCACATCCTAGACTCTCTTCATTTAGCTCCATGTTGGACGATTACGTATTCTTTATGGCTTGCCAAAGCTAAGTAGAAGAAATGACTAGGGGAAGATAATACTGAGGTTGAATGGCACAGGAGTCATGGGAAGAGATGAAAGTATTGCACTAGATGGTGGGGGAGGATGCACGCAGCCATGGGTTGGTATGATGAAGGTTCATCTGCACACTCAGTTCTGGAGCTCCTGCTGTGTATATTAGGCAATGAAATAATGCACCGACATGCTCTGACTGCTCAAAACAGGACTTCCAGGGCAAAATGCCATCCATGCTTACTCACTCTGCTGGATAGCATTGTCTGCAGTTTTTCTCAGGCTGTTTCTACAGGTATTCAGTCTTGGTGGTGCAGAGAGACCTGGAATTCTCTAAGAAGCTGTACTTCAGGAAAAGGTGACTTTGCTGCATCTGTATAAAAGTGCTGCTGCAAAGAGAAAATGTGAACAAAAGTCTGGAGCTTGCCCCAGGCTTGGAGCCAAGAGCAGGCTTGCAGCTGATTGTGAGACATCTGTCATCAGCAGGAGCTGCCAGTAGTGGAGCTGGGGGCTACAAATGAAAATGACAGAAGTACATGATGACCTAGTGAAAGAAAAGGATTTTCTAGGACAAAGGGCAGTAGTTCACAATAAGAAGGTAAAACCAACCACGTAGAGGATGATCAGGTGTGTGGAGGGGTAACTAAAGCAGACAAAACCACACCAAGATACAGGCTGTGAGTGAGCAATGTTGCAGACAGATAGTAAAATGCATGCACTGGTGAGAAAGGAAAGAGTGTGGTGGGAGAACAAGTAGGAAATTAAGTGCAAACAAGCCAAGAAATGAAGGATGCAAAACCCATGAAAACACTCACTTGCATTAAGGGAAGAAAAAAAAACCCACAAAAATATATATCCTATATACATATATGTACACTTCTTTATGGTCTGTTGCTAATGTTATCAGAATGAATGTTAAACAGTTCAAATGGAATACTGTCTGAGATGAATTCTCTTCAGCTGTAGGTCTCCTAGGCAAATGTGTGAGAACTGCTGATCTGTTCATCTTGTTCAGATCACGTGAATGTGAACACAGCAGAGATTTGACTTGTTTTTCCTCTCTACAGATATAGAGGGAGAAAGAAAAGGAAAGAGAGAACCTTGCCTGGGAAGAAAGGGAGGGATCCCATTATAAATGAGAGTCATACGACATCCCCTCTGGAGATGTGTTGAAATTTCCCATGGGAGGAAGAAGAATAAACAAAGGTCGGTATTACTAATAAAAGAAAAATAGTTGGCAGCCAAGGAAACAATAATTATTTGATCACAGTGTTCTACAAAGCTAGCAACAGAAACAATGCCAGTTAAAAGCAACAGGCCAAATGTGTCTTGCTTGCAACCAGCCCTACCTGCTGTTATACCAGGGTCTATTGCCTTACTGTTCTGAGAGCAGTGCTCTGCCTGGAAAATATATATGTCCTGACTTTTCACCTTTGCTGCTTTACTCTTCTTATGACCGTAGTGTTCCTGAGGATTTATTGTGTTTGACTTCTCATAGCTATTGTGCAGCAAGCAAGGAGTAGCTATTGTCTCTGCTTCACAAATGAGGGACAGAGCCTGCAGCAGAAGAGTGCTTACAGCTGCACAGCTTATGGCAGGCAAGGGACTTTGCAAATCACAGGCCAGTAGCTTTCTTTGCTCACTCTCTGAGATGACAGAATCAGCAGCAGAATATTAGTACTGGGAGGGCAAGCAAAATGTTTTTTCTTGAGCAGACAAGTTGAAAAAAGCTTGCTATTGAAAAAGAAAATTTTAAAAAATCCTTAAATCATAACTTCAGCAATTTCAATAGGAGATCCATATAGCCTTGAAAAATACATTAATAGTAAAGTATCTCTTTGTGTTGCAGCAAGACCCTATTTAAAAGGAGTGCAATTTCATTTTAAGTTTAAGCTGGCAAAGTCTGTTAAGGCCAAATTTTAACAGCCATTGTTATTTATTAACAGACAGGTGTATGATGAGCTTGACAAAAGGAGGCTGTGCAGTGCTGTGGTCATGTTTCCAGCCTGCCTGACAATGTGGCCACAGCCCTTACTCTGCCTTTCCTCAGAGGTAATCTGACTGAATGGCACTATCTAGTTTAGCTCTGCCACACTGCAAGCAGTTGTTCTGCTTTCTCAGTGATCTTATCTTTACTAGCAGCATGTAGTGATTTGTGGGAAGGTTTGTTCCTCGATCACCAGGGTTACACAGAACCAGGATTCTATGGCAAGTATCACTTTCTCAAACCTGAGCGCAATCCTGAGAGTGACTGAGAGGCAGTACTCCAGAAAGAGTCCAGGCTAATGCTGCTGTGGAGGGTTAGATTGTGTAACACAAACTCAGTCCTCTGGGCTGTGGATGAGTTGTATGTTCCCAACACACCAATTACTGCGCTTCTATAAGAACTGTTGCATACTGCTTCTCATCTGCAGGGAAACAAAGCCCTGTGGCTAGATCTTCTTTCCTGATTGTTTTTTTGTTCTTTGTTTCACTGATGTCCATTTCTTATGTTACTACATTAGGGTATTCTACAAGAGCTTTAGGGTCATCTTCAGTTTTTTTAACTGATTCTTAGAGGTTTTATTCTATCTTCTTTGTATCTGTGTTTGACATCTCTGTTCCCCAAAAGGATTCAGTTGCTTAGGATTGCTATTTCCTGTTAGTTACTTCAGAGAACAGAAGAGAAAGAAAAAAACATCACTTTGAATTGTCAAGCTTTTTTATTACAAAAACATTATAAATTGAATAATGATTTTAAGCATAGTCATCTTTTAGAACTTGCTGCATAGGAGTGAAACATACCATGCAAATTGTTGTTTCTAATCATACTTTTTTTTTTTTTTTAAAGTAGGTTTGAAGCTTTATGTTAAGTGTATTTTTGTTATTGGAAGAAAGCCTAACCTAAAACTACACTGATAGCTGAAGACTGATAGTTGTTGAGTTGTCATTGTGCTGGGACCTTTGTATATGTCTGTGTATGAAACTGACTGTGCTTCATTCTGTAGTGTTCATTTATGACAGGAATTTATACGATAAGTGAAGGTAACTTCTGACATAACTCTGCACAATTAGATATCAGAAATATTTGTTCAAAGCAGTCATAGATTTATCTTTCACTAGACATTTGTGTGCAGCTCTTTAAAAAGGTCAAGCTCCTGACTTAATATGAAAGCAATCAGTTCAAAAATTCTATTTTTAAGAGTGATATGAAAAACAGCATGTAGAAGTGAGAATTCCTGCAATATTTTATTTACCTTTTCAGTAATAACATTGCTTGTAAGAAATAAAACAGCTGCATTTTAGTTTCCTCATTTGTTTTCCCTCTGTGACAAATGGTGATAACAATGCATCTCAATCTCCTTGCAATTCTTTGAGATATTTGAAAGGAAATTGCAAGCAAATAATTCAAATATTTTGTAGTAATGCTCTATGTAGTTTATTTTCTTTTGCCTGAAGAGTGCTTGAAAATCTATTCTTGCCTGTTTCAAAATGGGATAAAGAGTTTTCTGTATATCTAGATACTTTGATTAACACTCATGAATTGGAAAACAAAACACAACAAACATTTTAAGAGTTTTGGATAGTGTCAGGGAAGTTAGCAAAAGGATTTGCACTCATGCTTGTGGATATTGGACAGTGGGCTAACTGCGGGCATTAATGACGGACTGCAACGCGAGTGCATAAATAGTGCCCGCTCCCGGTGCCGGTAGAGGGCCCCCGAGGGCACAGCCCCCACTGCCGCGGATGGAGCCATAGATTCCTGCCAGAACTGAAACCCCTTCCATGCTGTTCCTAGGGAAAATAAAGCCAGGTCCGCTCCTGAAATGGGGCCTGGCCGGCTTGTGTTTCACAACTGTCGCCCTGTGAATTGTACATTACTTGTTTTCTGCTGCGGGTCACCAGTTTCTTTCTAGTTCTCAACACTTGTTTTGCTTGTGAGTTGTTTTTGGGTTTTTTGGGATTTTTTTTTCCAAAGCATAGAATATATTAAATGAATGCATCTATTAGAATACTGCAATGAGAAGAATTGGAATGGTACAATTAGAGGAACACTGCTTCCCATTTTGAACAAAAACAGTGTTGACAAAAATCTACTGGAGCAGGTCAACCTTTGTTGAACAATATTCCATTTCCCATTTTATAGACACTACAGGGCAGTCCCTTGCTTTTGATGGAAATAAACACACTGTTTGTCAAGTCCCAATGGAAGCAGAATTCCTGAATGAGCTTTAAGTTCCCTTTTATAAGAAGGCAAGTAAGAACAATCCTTGGTGACTAGTCTGACGCCTATTATTACTGGTTTATCAAAACCTCCACCCATTCCATGTGGATAATGGACTCACTCAATTCTTAACATAATTATTAGTCTAGACTGGGGAATATGTCAGGTTAATAGTTCCACGGAGAAGGGTTTTCCCCTTTAAAAGCAGGCAGGAGCTTGAATCATGGGGCTAAATCTGGAACATGCTCCTGAAGACTGTGATTTTGTCCCGTTGGCAAAGATTATTATACTGGGAACCGCTCCCAGAAGGGGCAAAAACATGAATCACAAATAAGCTGTTTGATTCCCTGTTGAAAGGATCTAGTGAAAAAGACTCAAGAGCTGCATAGGCTCAAGGATTTTACATTTATGATGATTTTCATTATGTGTTTGGCCTTGGCCTACTGCTTACAGAAATTACTGTACCCAGATATCTGATTCATTTCTGGAAGTGTCAGCTGCAGTGTCTTTTGCTAAACTGTAATATAAACCATGCTTGATTTGATTAGATTGCTATTTCCCAAGCTTTTATTGGATAGATAACGTGAAACAAATTCCTTCAATTTGCCCTGAAAAGAGAATATTAACTTTACAATTATATTTTGACTTTGGCGACCTCTTCATAGGATGGTATCTTAACAAAACAAAACAAACAGACAAACAAACAAGGTAAATAGTATAATTCGTGCTTTTGTAGCACTTCTTATTATACATCCGCGCTGATGTCTTACAGTAATTCCTGCTTCCATACTATTTTGGGAAGTCAGGAAATTTGCAAGATAAGAATTTCTGTTCTTATATTTGTACTGATCTGAAAAGCTAGGAAAGGTGTTTTTTCTTTTTTGGTTGTGGAAGCAGAGTTTATCAGAGAAAGCTTCAGATTTTTACAGTGTCTGAGAGCATTTATATGTCTAGCTAGCTTGGATAAAGTAAATAGTTGGTCAGCATTTCCATTATGAACCTTCATTTTCAATATTTTCTTGTAGTAGGAATCACTGTTTATTTTTTCCAAGTGGAAACCTGGCATGTAACTTTTAAGTCCAATTATTTTTGTATATTTTGAGACAAATCAGTTTGTCCATTATTAAGCTTTATGGGAGATCATAAATGTTTTTATGGTTTCAGGTGCCTTACTATATTCCTGTAACAGTGCAGAATTAGTTAAAAAGTAGTTTTGCATTAAAAGCAAAGTTTTCAATATATATTATATATTTCAATATATGTTCTTTGTACCATAAGCCTCCTTGTAAGCAACACCTGCAGAGCATTAATGTTAGAGCAGAACCACCAGCAAGTTAACAATTCACAGGAATAAGTACTTTTCCTTTTATTGTCTACACATTATAATCCACAATTCTTTGAAAAGCACATTAACTTCCTTGATGAAGAAATAACTTCATCACTGGTTTAAAGTAGTTCCCAATTTATAGAAACAAAGTGTATTTGTAATGTCCAGTCTAGATGCAACAGCATATTAAAAATTGGCACTTTTTCCCTGATCAGAGTGTTTTCTTTGCCCGCCTGTGCTTCATTTTACTAATGAGTGATTACGGTGACAGTAATGACAATGAAAAATAGTAATGGATCTTAATAAAAATACAGTGTCTTGCTTCACAAAAACTTTTGAAAGCAAGTTTATTCAGTGAAAAATGCAGTCTGATATTCTGTTTTATATCACCTTGTGTTTTAAATGCACCTGAATCCTTGTGAAATTGGGGAACTTCAACGAAGGATGGGTCTGAAAAAGGCAGTTAAGATGGTTTGCTGTGTGCCTGTCTTTATAGCTGATGTTAATAGGTTCTGCAGGTACAAATACCTATGGGAGCAGCATTTTGAATGCCCCTACTGAGCAGATTCTTGCAGAAACCAAAGTGTACCAGCAATCCATGGTAATCCTGCTGTGGTCTAATGTCAGGAACACATGGTAAGTTTAATGATGACTCCAGCATTACTATTTAAGATGCATTTGCCTGTTCCAAACACATTATTACTATTAGGATTATCATCATTACAAAGAGTTCAAAATCAGGCTTCAGACTGGGTAATCCTTTACTGTTCCAGGGAAGATGTTGCAGATGAATGTCTGTCTTGTTCCATGGCTGAAGGCATCAGTGTTTCCTCTCATGCTCCTCCAATCACCCTTTTTGTTCTTGTATATGTAATTAAAGCTACCATAGTAGAAAATGAAGCCAAGTGTCTTGGGTTTAGGAAAAGCAGAGACTGTTTTCAGACTAATTCAGACGCAAAGAATATATTTTGTGTAGCAGCAGAAGGGGAATCTACTTGTCCTAGTACCTTAGTACTTGATTTTTTATAAAGCTTTGTAAAATTTTCCTTTAAGTGAAATGTTTTGGTTTGTAATACCTTGTCTCAGTAGCATCATTCTAATAGCATTTAAACCCTAAATGAGCACTTTTGAGCAGGACCTCTTGTGGCTCAGTGCTAACTGTATTTCTGAACCCTGTCTTGGCCATCACAGCTTTTCTGCAAGTGAAAGACAGAGAGAATCTTCACTGTGATTGACATCAAGAAGGGATCATCTCCCTGGGGCAGTGACTGTGGCTGACTCACTGTCATCCTTCCCTGCTGGACTACAAATATGTATAATAATGGAGCTCTGTGAGGGGTGAGACTTTCTGGCAGTGTGTTACTTGTGTCAAGCCACAGGGATTTAAGATCTTCTTGGATAACCTTACAGTAGTTATCTCTGAACCAGCAAACCCTAATGGAAAAGAATTATTCCAGTAGAACGACTCCCTCGTTTGTAAAAACAAAAGTTAGAATAACATAATGTGACTGAAGATATTAAATATTTTATGTACTGATTCCCTTTAATAACAGTTATAACATAAAGCATGTAAATTTTTTAAAAGCCTGTATTAAAGTCATGCTGACTGCTTATGATATCATGTAAAAACAGAAACATATGAAACATCAGAGAGTGGGCAAGTTCATTACACAGAACTTGATTTTTGGCAGTCATCTCAGTTTAGGGAATTTGTTGTTTCTGAGGCTGCCATTTCAGAGATATTTTTTGCCATATGATAACCTGCGCAAGAAGTTAAACCTTACTGTGGTTTGGCTGTTGTAGCTACCCTTGGACCACTAGTGGTGAAAAGATGATGAGGCATTTTTCCTGAAACCATTTTGGTTTTATAGTAATAGAAAATTATATTGATTTCATAGCCCTGATTTAGTGTCAAAGATTAATTAATTGATTTTGTTTTATTGGGATATATTGTAATGCTTGTATCCTGTATGAGTAATACATTATAGAACTAAAAATGTCCCTTAGAATTCAAGTATTTTTGATCTTTTATCTCATTTTAAAAATATTTGTTAATTGATGCATAGCTTAGGAGACTTAACTGTTACTTTTTTCTTAGTTTAGAGCTTGGAGTGAAAGAATTCTCATCTAACTTTAGGGGTCAACGAAGTCCCCTGAATATCTGATGGGAAGAGAAAGAGACCTGCTCAACTCCTATTTTAGCAGATGGGTGGCAGTGTAAGTGGGAACTCTTATCCCTGGCAGCTGCCTGTCTTTCTTTTGCCTGCAAGGGCTCTTGTGGGGAACTGGTGTCTACACAACTGCCTTGAGCAGGATCTTAAGCTGAGGTCTGAATCCCTTTCCAAAGTACAGAATCTAGGGACAAGTTTAAAAAGTGAAGATTAGAAAAAAAAGAAAAAAGGGAAATATTGCCTCTGGGTTTTGGGGTTTTTTATTGTTTAGGATGTTTAGTTCTTTTTGTTATTTTTTTGGTTTCTTTTTGTTTTCCTCTGAATGCATGGTGTTTAGTTTTTAAATGTTTCTTAGAAGTTTCATGGGATAGAAACTTCTAAAAATTAAACTTGAAGAATGCAGTGTCATCACAAACCTTGGGACTAACTTTCAAGAAAAAGATATTAAATAACCAATGAACCATGGTGAAATTGTGAAGACTGTCCATACTGGAAGGCAGAGACAGCCTTTTGATTGACCATGTAACTGAGATCTGGCTTATTTTTCTTCACTGCTATAATTCTTACTGATACTGGTGGTGTTCTCACTGCTAGTAGTAAGGCATCATTGCAGACCTTCAGGGTCTTCAGGGGCAGCTGGACTTCTTTTTTTTTTGTTTGTTTGCTTGTTTTTGTTGTTTTTTTTTTTTTTTTTTTTTTTTTTTTTTTTTGTTTGTTTGGTTTTTTTTGGTTTTTTGGTTTTTTTGTGGCTGACTGTGCAAGAAAACATCTGTTGTGAGAACAGAAATGGCCTTTATATGATAAGATTTTTTTTCTGGTTGATTTGGGATCTTTTTTTTTTTTTTTTTTTTTTTTCCCTTGATTAAGCCTTGTGTTAAGTGTGGGAACAATTTGTTTTGCAACCTTGAAAAGCTTAGTAGAGCTGTAATATTACAAATTAAGTTTATTTAAAGCTTCTGTCAGAATTGCTGTATAAAAGTGTCCGTACATAACAGAATCTAAAGAGAATTAGGCAATAAATAGGTATATTAAATACATTTGCAATGTAGTATGCAAAACAGTTTAACCAACTGATATGCAGCCTGAAGGCCTGGCTGAAAATAAATTACTGGGTATTTTTGGACTTCAAAAGTATTGTTAGGAGAACTGCTGAGAACTTATATCACCGTTGCTGAACTATTTTTACAGAATTAATTTGTAATTCATGACATTATTCTAAGTGTATATCTTAGAAAAGCTAATTCTTTAAAAACAAAGCAACAAAAAGAGAGAAAGAGATAAAATTTGATGTTGTCACTGGAGCTGAAGGTCTAGTCTAGGTTAACTTCTACTCATAGGAAACAACCTGCAGGGCATAGAGCTTTATCTCAGCCTCCTTACTGTAATGGCTTTTCCCCATTTCCTCTATTCTTGTGGAAAGCTGTGACACAAACTACCTGGCTGCATCAGTTTTGACTGTCAGTTGTGATGGGAGCTGGTAGAGGAAATGTTTAGTGTTCCTGTTCTGGATTGATGCAACTTCAGGCAACATTGAATTTGTCATTGATTTCTTTGGTGGATGGTGTGTACTGGAGTAACAACCCTCCAGCACGGGAATGCATGCAGCACAACTTCACTTGAAGAAACCACCAAAGTTCAAGCAGATAGAGGACTGCTCTGAGGAATTTTCCTCAAAATTATGTGTCTCCAGAGGCAAATCTTTGTAAGAAAATTTTCGTGCAGGACCTAATAAATTTTGTTCTGTAGAAATTACAAGGGTAAAGGGCAATCCAAGTCCAAAAGATGGATATCTCTGCTGTTTTTTTCCTAATTCACCAATATCCTTAGTGCTTGATGACTTGAACTATGAAAAGAGAGTTTCTGGCAAGTGAAATAAAGTCAAATAATGTCACATGTCTGTAAAAAAAGAGACAACACTAAAAAAAACCTGGGCCAAATGACTATTCTCGGTATAGTTCCCTTTCCTTAGGCAGAAAAATGTCTTTTGACAAGAAATTGGGAGGGAATAGAAGACCAGAAGGGCCTTTTGTTGGTTTTTTTTTACAGTTTTCATGTAAAGTGTGGAGAACTCATTTGGTAGTGGTCATGCTACACTTTTTTTTTTTTTTTTTCCTGAGGACAGCAAGACTGCTGTTTTCTTTTTTAGTACTGCTGTGGTTGTCTTTCTTGCTTTGCTAACTTTAATATTTATTCCCTTATGGCACTGTATGTAGAACATGAAATTAATGACTTAATATGCTTTCATATCCTCTTATTGCCAAACTCAGAAACAAATAAAATTAATGATTTTTATCCTGTAATATTTCATTTTCTAGAATGTAGAAGTTGCATTGTCAGAATTTTGCAGAGGGTTTCTTGCCTTCCAGGGTTGAAATTTGCTGTTCTCCTGAGTGAAATTGTTTGCAGAAAATTTAAAAAAGGAGTTGTTACACACACACACACACACACACACACACACACACACACAGACACACTTTCCACATTATTTTCTTGATAATTAATTCTAAGACAGGAGTATGTGGGCTCTTTTACATGGTAATGTATTAAATTAAGAATTTGGCTCTGATATATAAAATTTTCTTCCCATTAGGTGTTTGTAGAGCCTCTACAGTGTATTAAACAAGTGAAAAGGAAGTTAATATAAAAGCTCTCTTAAAATAATGATAGCCTTCTTTTGTAGAATGTAATTCTACTCAAAGATTTTTAAAAATAAAATCTGCAGTTGCAGGGCATGAACATCACAGCCGAGAAGCTATATAAATATAGCTTCAACCCACTTTTTCTCTCTTATTGAGTGGAAATAAAGAAATTGTTCTGGGAAAACCCTTTCCTTAGGAGAAAGCTGCAGAATAAGGAGCTGCATGACCATAGTTGCACCATTGTGGTGCAATAGACTGGCAATATCAGAACCATTTTATACCATCACAGATGCTGTACAGTGAGGACCTGATTGGGAGCCAGTAGGTCACATTTGGAGCACCTGGATTTTTGTAGGAAGATGTTCGGTCTGGACCATTTGGAGCACTACCATGCTTCACTGCTGACAGCTGTCCAGCTGCTTGGTTTGCAGTGTACAACAATGCAAGATGGAAGTGAAGAACTCTTTTTCCAGCTAAGGCTGGGAAGTGTCAGCCCTCTGGCCAAGCTGCTGTGGAATGTGCTCTGCTAGTGAACTCTGGGTGTAATAGTACAGTGGAGGCCAGCAGCTGCTTTTTCTTTCCTTGGTAGGGATGCTTTGAAGAGTCACCAGTGTTTAGAAAATCAGCCTGAAAACTTGGTCCAGTGTTACCAAGTGATGGTCTTCTGAACTGTGTTGTTCTGAATTGGAAAGATGAGTGCTGCTAATGCCTTGCCTTCCCTGTGGCGGAGAGATGAAATAAAATACATGTATTTATTAGCTTTTTTTTTTGCTCTGTTTTGGTTCAATATGTGCTATTGTCCAAGATGTAGCATAGCCTGATGTGTGATATTTAAGAGGAGACTACTTTGGGTTGCCATCTCTATATTTTTCTTATGTAGAAGCCCTCTTGGATTTCCACCTTCCCCCCACATCTCCCCAGTAGCATTTCAAACAGTGATGAACAATAGCTCTGATTACTCCACACAGACTGTGTTCCTTCAGAATGTATTATCTCAACAGGGACTTTAGTGAAAAGAAAGCTATTTCCTTGTTTTCTAGCAATAAGTCAATGGACTCTTAAGAGAACAAGCTTTGCCACAGATGCAATTCTTAAGCTATGAGCAAGCAGCAGATAAAAGAGATCAAAAGCTTCAAATTCTGGTGAGGGGGAAAAAGCTGCTGTTAGCAAGGGGCCAAAAGCTATAGCAACACAACCATTCTCTAAGAAGTGAAAACTTAAAAGGAACTTTAAAAATGTGTATCAAACAAAATCTAGTGTATGTCCTCTGTGGACAAAGAAGTATATGCAGGCTCACCACTTTCTATCTCCCAGTGAAAGGTAAACAAAAATCTTGTTTGATTGGTCTCTTTTGTATTTGCCTGGTTACATAGAAGACAGTGGGGGAAGGAGCAGCTTAGGAGCTGGAAGGACTGTGCTCAGCAAAATGCTTTTTATTATTCAGGGACCCAAGCTTTAACTGCTGGATGGAATTAGTGTATAAAATATAGCTTTGCAACAACTTAGCTTTTATTAGAGAATTATATTTCATTTGATCACAGTTCTCATTTAAGGGATTCACAACTTCCGCTGACCTAAACAACAACTGAATCAGAAGGAGACCACTAAATTATCCCTGGTACTGAAGCAGCATTCAGGCTGTCATTTGGAGTATCTCATATTTCTTTCTTGCTGTACATAAAAGCGTTCACTGCAGAGGACTTTGAAGTTTGTTACATAAACAAACACATTAAGTTCTGAAGATGAAATCTATCTTATTGAAAATGTAGAAGTAATTATGTAATTCATTTACATTTAGGTATGTAATAATATATAATTTGTGACTCCTTATAGTCTTCTGTGCCTTTTGTACAAAGCAGGTTGCTGTTATCTGCACCCACGAGATGCAGTTCTCATCACTGGAATATATGCTGTATTTCAGAGATACCACTTGTCACACTTTTCTTGTAGGCCACATTACAAATAAAATCTTTTAGTGCAATTGACAACAGAGAACAATTGTGTGGTGTGACATTTTTGTTCTTCTGTATTTTAGTTAGTCTCCTTTTCTTGGGGAGAAATGTTGTCTGGTCATTTTTCCATTCTGTACAAGTAAATGGGGAAGCTACTGTGCCTCTGAGGTCCTAAATTTGGAGGGAAAATTCTTCTCAATTAATTATCTTTTCCCATTGAGGGAAAATGCTTCCCAATTAATTGCAGAGTTTATGGAATGGTTGCTGACTGTGGAAAAAGCTTTAGTCTCCATGGTAAATATGTGAGAATATTATCCGAGGTTTCAGAACTTCTGCTTGTTGTGCACAGAATAGGAGAGATAGCCAGTGGTAAAATATTACTAATCTAAACCCATTATGCTTTTAATTTTTTGTTTTCTCCATCTGAACTAGGTGTAGTGATACTGCAATTTTTTTGCATCCTTTTCCTAACTTGAAATATTTTATAATGATGCGTCATTTGAAACACTTGTAAGTCCATGCATGTTCAGATATGCAAAAGTCTGAGTGAAATTTAGTAAATAGATGTAAACATTTTTTTTTACCCTCATGTATCCGTATGTCTACCTAAAACAGCTCACATTTTTATATGAGACTGGATATTGCTTTATCAGATGACAAAATATTTTATTGATCAAAAGTTCAGCGTTGATAGAGCGATAGGATAAGAATGACAAATCTCTACGTGGGTTTTTTGTTTGATTTTTTTTTCTTTATTTCATTCTCTTCTAGTGGCAGTGGACAAATTAGGCTGCAGCTTGTCCTTTTTTGGTTTTTTTAGGTTTAGCATTCTTCATGTTGTAGGTACAACAATCCTGAACAATTCCTTAAGCCTTCAGAAACATAGGCAGACCTTTTACAAATCCTTAACAAAGACTTTCACATCATTATCAGGGAAAGTGATCTTTTTGACCTGTTCCAATATCTGTATGGCTTCCATAGCAGTAATCCTTTAATTTAATGAAGATAAAAATGCAATAGCTTGGTTAAGTAATACAGGACATATAACAGCATTCCTGCTTTGTCTGTCTGTTTAACCTTATTGATCTAATTACAGATTAATTATCCACCTGAGTGCACTGGTGTTTTATACAGTATGTAGATGCATCTAAATCTGCATTCCTTTAAAACCTTTTTAGAAAATAATGCTCACAAGTCAAACCCCTCACTAGCATTCATGGTCCAGAAATTCTTAAGTTTATTAATTACCTTGGCTCAGCATCCCATGTGGAGCAATTTCATTATGGTGATCAGCAAACAGTGCCCTGTATTAATCCTGTGTTAGCCAAATGAACTAACTCGGGAATTAGAGTCTTAGACTTTTCAACCTTTATCTTAGGCTTTGGAGTGTGCAGTATTCGGGACTGAGATGCTGGACTTGAAACATCCTTCTCTAAGTTTCACATTACTTTAACATCATCTGTATATAAATATACATTGTGGAGTCTTCCTTAGCTAGCAGTACAAGAGAAGGCTGGCTTTATTTTTAAACTGTCTAATATCTGTTTCAAACTCTAGTATCTGAGCTCTGCCCACCATTAATAATTCATTTGATTGCAGCCCTACATTTCTCTATGTCCTTTTTAAATGTCTCACAGAAAGAACTTAATAGTATCATTATGAGGCTTGGTGCTTCTTTAAATTTTAGTGCTCTTCTTTTGCATTAATAGGGAGAATATACTTAAATCATCAGGATTTAAGATAATTTTATGTGGCATGCAACACTCAGCAGCACTTTCTTTAGAAATTCTTAAGTACCTACTAATTTCCTACTTACCTTCAGTACCTAATTGCCCGTTGTCAAATTGTCTTCAAATCAGATGTTTTTCCTCATGTTATTTTGCATCAGGGTCTTCAAATTTTACTAAATTCTACTATACAAAATTGTCATTTTGAAATAATGTTTTCTGTATTAATATTTCTTTGCTTTTGATGGCAAAAAGAATTTACTTGAATTCTGACATGCTTTTCTCAACTTTTCTGTTCCTATTTTGCTCTTGGGAGTGGTCATTGCAGTAAGCTGGCATTATTTAAGGGTTTTGGGGTATATTACTGGACATGACTAGTTGCAGCATCCCTAAACAGAGCCAGGGACTGGAATAACAATTAAGCAACAAGTCAGGTCTAATGCCTGGCCTCCCTCCCAACTCATCTTTATTTAGCAGTATACTTCCATCTCTTGAAGGGTTTACAATATGGATGACCTTCTTGATGGTTTCCTGAAATTAGGAATTTGCTGAAAATATAGCTGTTAAGAAACTTTCCTAATTTGTGCATGAAATCAGTCAAATAAATGGTGTGATCCTTCCTACTTAAAGTGTGTGTGTTCATATGTGTAACGACTGAGTTGTCAGCAAAGCATTCTCAATAATAAAGATACTTTATATTTCTCTCTGAAAAATTATGTATCTCCAACCAGTCTGCTGTTTCACATAGCTATAGAATTGGTGTTTTGTCTATGAGGTTATAAAATTGAATATGATTATACTTGGCTTCTGTACACTTCTCCTGCTGGGCTGTACTACCTCCTAGATACATTCAATTTTAACTTAACTGTTGTGGGGATACAGACTGCAGCTAAAGAAACAGGACTATTTGTCCTTTGTTTCCTCCAGTAGTTAAGTATTGCAGATGTTCTTCCTTTTCATGTTTTTTGTTCAAGTCTTCCATTCATTACTGTTTTCATCAGCTGTGTAGTTTGTTAGCCTATTCTATGTCTTATCTTTAATGTCCAAAGGCATTGTTTAACTTTTAGTATAGTTCCTGGGTTGTTACAATGCTACTGCTTGTATTTTCCAGGCTGTAGAGTTTCATATCTGTGGCTTAAATCGTATAATGATTTATACATGCATTTTAAACAGTGGAAATTTTTGCAGTTTCAGTGGGAACAGTCACAGTGTACTAATTTTATGGAGTGACAAAATGTTGGTAAAAGTTTGCCAATAAGCAGTATTTTTCATAACGAGCCAATATATTTCTTGAGCACTGTAGCTTCAAATGCTAGAGGCACTTCTATCCTACTGTGGTTTTTTTCCTTTATCTGCAGTCGCATATATTTTATCCAATATATGAGTGCTGTACTCTGAGTGGCTATTGTTTTGGAAACACTGCAGTGGGTTTTTGATGAGACAGGCAGATAGTAAGCCTAGCCAGATGGAGATGACTGTAGTTGTTCCACTGACTTGAGGGAGGCCAGGGCCAAGTCCCTGAACTTTAGTGTCTCACTGAAATGCTGCTGTGTCTTCCTGCCCTTTGCCATTTATCAACTGCTCATTCTCTAAAGCTCTTACCATCTTGTGCTGTGAACTGGGTGAGTACCCAGTCTGTGGGTAAGTGGCCGATTTAGCTGTTGCCAAGAAGACTGGGGAATCTTTTCCCCATATTCGTTTGTACCCCTACTCCAATCTCTAGCCATATGGTTCCACCCCTTCCCCTGTGTCAGCTTTTGCAGTAAGACAAATTCGTCTTACTAGTCTGGCAGGAAGCTGGTCAGGTTTTCTTCTGCTGTATTTTTCTGCCAGATTAGTAAAATGCATTGGCTTGCAAAAGGATCTGATGACAGCTTACTTTCCATACTGACAACTGTCTGAGAAAAGAGCTCTGGCAAACTATGCCATCTCTGAAGCAAGCTTCCCCACAGCCCACCTTCTCCCAGGAGCCCCTGGGCTCAATTCTGGTGAAAATTCTGCTGGATGTAAGTAGAGGGCAACCACAAGTCTGCTGCTTTGAATATGCCATTTTCCCACTGGAATTTCCCTTTTGGAGTGAAATCACTTACTTTGGGCAGTTGGATAATCAGAAAAGGAGGCCTCATTCATCTTGATTTGAAGGTCAGCCCCAAGGGACACGTGTTGAGTCTTTAGTGCAATTCTGTACTTCTTGAAACCAAGGACTGTAGATGCTACAACCTTTAATTTACAGAATATCTTTCAAGAGTCTTTTAAGAAGAGTCTTTTTGTAACATTTCCAGACTTCCCTAATTTGGTGTAGTGCTAAAGAACACAGGCCTGACTTTAGGTGGGCATTATTTTAGAGTAGAGGTTGCTTAGAGGAAGATATTATCCTGTCTACTGCTACAGGTTTTCAAGATGCCTGAGGACATAAAGAAGTAGTTTGGGGCTGGCAGTGAATGCCTGTTCCTCAGCAGTTACAAGAATGGGGAGAGCAATGTGTTTGCTCAAAAAAAAACAAACCCAAAGACAACAGGATTTTAAATTATTATTATTATTGTTGTTGTTGTTGTTATTATTAAGTTGAAGGGAGTAACATTTCATTTTATACTAGTTTTCTAATAGAAAGTCCTAGAGAACTCTGATTCTCCACCACTAACTCAATTTTCTGCCCCCTGCATACATACATGTGGTGCTGTCCCTTATTCCCTCCAGACTTAAGAGCTGTGTTTCTGCTTGCTGCTGTTACCTGTTCATGCTGATCCAAAGGAGAGTTTTGACCTAGTATGGGGTCAAATTGTGTTCTTAGGCCCATGCATGAGAAATTAGTAGAGAAGGCACATCATCCTCCTCAAGGTGTCTTTAGAAGAGATGACTTTGCTAATGGCAGAAGACTGAGCTTGTAGGGTGACTCCTTGCTGCCTGCTCCTGTGTTGGCACATGAACAAATATGCCTTATGAGTAAGGAACCTACATCAGGGCCAAAGTTTCCTCCTTTTGTTGAGAAGTGCTGCCAGTTGCTGATATAAGTCAGCCAGGAAATTTGTGTAGGCCATGGGTATGCCAGGTTGCTGGCACGCAGATGCATGAGAGGGGATGGACCAGCCTGAGAAAATCTTGCTGGGCCAGGGCTAGTGGATAAGTGCTGTCCCTCACGATGAACTGACCTAGGTGTGCTCTGCCCACAGTGATCTGAAGAGACTCTTAAGAGCCTGAACTGGAAATAGTCTGCTCCATTGTAGTAGCCATAACTGAGATCCTATTCAGGAATAAATCTGCTGTGGAAACAGCCAAAGAACATGAAAAATGCAATCCTGGAAGAGAAATTTTCTGGCTTTGAAGGAAATTATTTCTTATGAACTTTCATACAAGACATTTTGTAGTACTCGACAGACAATGTGGATTGAGTAAAGATGAAAAATCTAAAGTTGAGAAGTTTCAGGCAAAAAAATGCCAGAGTTTCAGAATATTTTTCCTGTCAGGTGACCAAACTGCCAGCTCAAGTTTAATTCCTGGGAAATGAGTCTTTTAACTGAAAAAATTATTTTGCCTATAGTGAGGGGAGGAATCTTTCCTAAATGCTGAATGTATTCTGGTTTCCTTGTCTTGCTGGAATCAAACTGCTTTAGAATAGAACAAATAGAGTTTTCATTTGAATATCATGTCATGAATATATTGAAACTTCAGATAAACATCTTACTTGTAACCCAAAAAGGTCACCAATTCTCACAAGAATGAGGTTCCCGTTTTTCTAATACTGGGTGACATCAGTTTTTGGAACAGAACTAACATATCCAGAAAAAAAATTGATTTATTGTTTTACAGCAATACTGCCGTTTTATTTTCTTTTGTTAATTTATCAGCAAAGCTCCCATTGTTTTTTTGCTGATGATAAATTACACTTTTTTATGGAGTGCCGAGTCATAGTAATTTCCTTGTTCCAATTTCATTAACTTCCTGGTAGTATTGTCTGGAGCAACCAGATGCTGATGTGTAATCCAACTGTTTCCCTAGTATGTGGGAAGCAGTAAACTTTTTGTTTATCTCGTAAACAGTTCTGGCTATATATCTTTGGCTGTTTCTTTCCCATGGTCAGATGAAGACTGGCATAAACTTTATTCTTTTTGGCACTACAGAGTGCCTAGAAAAAGAGACAAAAACATCACAGACGTATGTCATTAGTCTGGTTCACAGAACTTGAGTGGCTTTGTTTTGTTTTTAAATCTGTCTGGGTTATGTTATTTTTACATATAATCTATATGTGAACAGTCTCTGAAAAGCTGGAACTTTAGAGTTAATCATAAAATTAAATATAATTTTCTAGAACCTTACCTAAAATCCTTCGCAAAAGAGGAATCTTAACATTTGAAACCAGTGAAAAAATAAAAAAGAGTATAGAAGAGAGAAATTTTCTCAGTCCTCACAAAAAAGCATTTGCAAATTCCAAATAATAAGATTTATAAGTGAGGGTTGTAAGAAATATAGTCAATTTGGAACTAATACAAGTATTTACTGTTATAAAAGTGATTTTGCTAAGTATCAACCTGAAATTTAGTACATGTATGGATTTTATATTAAATCTATAAAATATTTTTGAAGATTTTTGGGTTTGGATATCTCTTTCAAAAAGTTTCATAAGTGTTGTTGAAACAGTTTCAAAAAGGTTTGAAGTCTTGAGTTACTTTTTTTATTGGTATAGCAAGTAATATCAAGGCCATAATTAATCACCTATGAATGATATTTGTAAATTGCTTGAATATTTTAGGATGAAATATCTTTGTTTTCCTTAAGATTAATTCAAAATACATCAGCATCTGACATTCTGTCCAAGTTATTCTGTCAAAGCTGTATATTTTTAGAAACAGCAAATATAAGTAACTATCGTCAACTATTGCAGTAAGATGTGTTTTCATTTTTTAAGTGTTGAAAGGGTTACATGAAAAAGAGGAGGAGGAGGGAATGGGAATCAGTGCATCATTGCTGGTTTGGAATGTCTTTGCTTTATACTTTGAGACCACACAAAAGTTTGACAGTGCCACTTCAATTGAGATGTTCTTGAGCATTCTTGACCTTTTATATTGAAATAGTTATTTTTATATTTTTACACTTAGTAATAATGATTTTTGGAAACTAAATCAGAACAATTTAAGTTTAAACTCCTGAACTGTATTTGCAGGACTGGTGTTATCTTATTCTGTAACTGTAGAGTGCCCCTTTATTTTAACTGGCTCAGAAATAGGCTCTCTAATCTTTGCATACAAGACCAGATTGAGATTGGCATTCAGGCTGATTATTTTTATAGAGTGTGGCACATTTATAGTGTTTCTTTTAGATGCAATAAGTTTGTGGAGTTGGCTGCAACTATATATATATATAACTATATATAATATAACCACTTGCAGATACAGGTTATCTAAACCACTCCTGAGGTTTAGGCACTGAAACTCTTCCCTTTCCGGGTGCCAGAATTGGACACCTTGTATTCCTATACAACATTCAGGGAGATTCAAGTTCTTTAGGAAGATAACTGTGGTTGTGCAGTAGGGTTTCCATCACTGGCAATGAGAAAAAGGAAAAGGATGGGAAAGGGAGAATCATGACAGATCACTTTGGAGAACCTAAGTGGGCTTTGGTGCTTGGGAATTCTCAGTTTGGTTGTGTAGACATAGCCATTGAGAGAATGCATGGCTTTGCAGGGGGTTTGCAGAGCTGTGAATTGGAAAACAGTGAGTACAGTGATATATTTAAAACCCTTTATTCTTTATTGCCTGTTGCTGGGCTATTGGTAAGCACCTCCGATATGAAACTGGTATTTTGTACACAGGCCTTTGCATTGGCCTATATTTTGCCTTAGATGCCTGCATCCTCCCATGGTCCTCTTAGTTTTGTCTAAAAAGTGCAGTAAATTGTATTATAGAAATACTGGAGCAGGTTTCTCTGAGAGGTAAGTTAGTCTGGCTGAAGGATGTCCGTAACACTATTATACTTTCTCTCCTGATTTGAACAGTTTATTTAGACTTAGCTGTCTTTAAGTGGAACAGAGCCATAAATTTTATTCTGCTTTATCTAGAAATTTGGAGATTGGAAGCAAATGCAATTCTATTAGAACATCTAGAACAGTGCCAAAATGTCTATTATTTTGCAAGTTCAAAAGTTATGCTTGCAAAGTAGTTATTAATTTGGTTCATAAACTGTCTGCCAGAATGGGCATAGCCAATGGAAGTTTTTACTGTTGTTTCTTTTTGTTCCAGCAATGAATAATAACCAAAGACATTGGATTTAAACTTTTAATAATGCTTTGGGCTGAAGTTTTCATTTAAACCAACTATTTATAGGAAAAAAAGGCTTTTGTGTCTCATAAAGGTATAGTAGCCATGAAAACCAGAGTTACGTGATGTTTCTGTTCAGTTGCAGCTACTTTTACCAGTTTATTTATACACTTACTTTCAGTGCATTTGGTAAAAATTGTGAGGTATTGTTTTACGAGAAACAGCAGATTTTGTTGTTATGGGGGTTTTCAGTCAAAGGTTGGAGTAGATTATCTGGGAGATCTTTTCCAATCTTAATGATTCCATGAGTCCATGACAAGTAACAGCAGTAGGGATAAAAATATTTTAATCATGCTAGAAAATATTTTATTGGAAGAAAAAATGCACATTACTTATATTAAAAAATGACTACATTAGATGCAAGTCTTTCAATTTTACTACTAGGAGGTAAAAATAGGGGACTCACTGTAATTTCTAATATGTTGATATTTTTTCACAAATTTGATTAATATTGACTAAATTAGACTTTGTTCTTCTAAACAGATAAGTGTTGAAGGTATTTTTAAAATTTTAATGGTGAGTGAGCTGGTATGCATTTGCCATCTAATTTTTATATGGTTTTAAATAATAAATTGTCTCATGAAAATAGTAACTGAAAATATTAAGAAATTGCTTTATTGAAGTCTTCTTACAATTACTGCATAACAGTTCAGTCCTGTATGAATTTATTTAAAAATGCAGAGTCTTCACTTAAAGGTGCTCCACAAAATGGATCTGATTAAAGCCAAAAGAACTGCAAATCTGAGTGTTTTCAAAATGTTTTACATACAAAACCCTCCTGCTTTGTAGGAAAATTGTCACACTGACTGTAAAAAATTATGGTTTTGCCAAAAAAACCTAGGATCATTCTATGGAGTAAAGGAGACATCTCCTAGTTATCTTTTTAACTAAAGGCCAAAGTAGGGCATAACTCAAGCATGTTAGTTTGAAAAGATTTATATAAATATTTTTTTTTCAATGTTATTGTACTCTTGAACATGTGGAGCTGTATGGTTCTGTCTCATTCGATGTGGTGGCGTAGTTTAGCATGTCCTCTACTGCATATGGTGAGCATAGAGGGAAATAAGGGAGTTGGAACCTCTTTTTTGTGAAGGAACTGTGTGGGGGAGCTGAAAGGGAAGGTGGAGACATTACTGGATTGAATGCATGAATCTCCTGAAAGTTTTGAATTTGCGCAATACAAAGGCAATTTTTTTCCCTCTGTTCACTGGTCACACTAGAATAGAATTAAATTTTGGGGGTTTTGTTTGTTTTGGTTTTTTGTTGTTGTTGGTTTTTTTTGTGTTTTGGTGTTTTTTTTTTGTGTTTTTTGTTTTTATTTTTGTTTTTAGAAGGCTGTTTTGCAAACAAAAGGGGGTCAAAATAGAAGGTCATAAAGGAACTGAGGAAAGGAACTCAGAAAATGCCCATTGCAGGAAAGCAGTATTGCCAATTGCCTCTCCCACTATAATATTCTAGTGTCTGTGGAAAGCTGGAAGAGCTAAAAGTAGTGTTATAATCTCTCTTCAAGTAGTGGGTGCCAGCAAGGGTAGAAGACAGCCAGCAGTATGGTTTTTGTTTTTAGACTTTCTTTTCTGACACCAGCTGGCACTGAAACACTTGATGTGTTTAACAGGCAGGAAGGATAGCAATGAAATGGTTTAAAATAAGTTTGAAGAGTACTGAAATCTGTGTAAAAACTAAACATATGAAAGATGTTTCTATATTTGATAGGAACTGTAGATGAAAAGCTGAGCATTTGTGACTGTTTAGAGGTTGAACATCCTCGATTTTGAGAGTCTGAATCCCTGGCCAGATTTAACTACAATCTGGAACAAAAATCTCTAGAAAATGTGCTGTTGAGATATCCAGAATTAACCCTTGGCAAAAAAGTGCAGTTATATTCCTTGTTGGTTTGGAGAAAAAATTATGACATGTAGTTTCACTTTGCTTATTTTTTTGTTAATCCTTGTGCACCATCTTTAGACAAATGTCAAGGTTATTAATTACATTTGTGGATTTGTCCTTGCTTTGTTGTGATGTCTTCAAATGCTGGAGAGGGTCTGTGCAAATTTATATCCAGTTAAACTTGCTTAATAGTTTTTTGGGACTTGAATGCTTTGCTGGTGATCTGTGCTGTCTAGCCTTTTCATTTTGGAACATGAGTAGGAAAAGGTAGTTCTATGAATCTAAATAAAAATGGTCTCAAGTGCATAGTCCCTTCTGGATGCATTCTAGTCTGGCTTTTACATTTTGTCTGGTATTGAGGTTACTTGTGTCTGTAATACAGCAAGCTGCAAATTTTGACCTTTGTACAGGCGCTAGATCTCTTAGCTGCTGATATGAGGGGAAATTAATTTTTTTCGTTGAGTGGTTTTCATATGTACGTTTGACTGGAAGTGTACAGGAGACATACAAAATTGAGCTTGGAGATATTTTGTTTGGCAGTAGCACATACCATGCTTATATATAAACTGAGGTTTACATTTGTGCTGAAATAAGACATGCCCCATAGTTCGTATCAGAGGTAATTCCAGATTTCCATCCAAATCAATGGATTTACATTGTATTTTTCTGAAAATCCAATCAAGAAGTGTAGATTTGCCTCTCCAGTTTTTTGGGGAAAATGTTTTTGTTTTTGTCTTCTTACCTACAAACACAATAAATTTTTATGCAATCTGTCACCATAATTAAGAGAATCACATGTAAAACTAGTCAGATAGATGTGAAATGTACAGATATTTGATGGTAGGCTGGACTGACAAAGCACTCCAACAGATTTTGAGCAACATTGGCAGCTTAACTGAAAAGATTAATATGTAACTGATATTTTGGTTTGTAGTAGCTGGGAGCAGTTTGTGAAACATGCTAATTTGTTCAGATAGCATGTATGAAAGAACATCAGCAGGTGCACAGGTAAGTAACTTTCTATATGGAAGGAAAGTTATTGCATAGTGATGGGTAATCCTGTACTGTCAACTCATAAGCAGGAGATTGGAAATGTTATCCCACCTCTTATATTTCTCCCAAAATTCAAAATAAGCACTCTAAAGAAGAGCTGAACAATTTTATGATTACTATTAAAAAAAGTTAATAAGGGCCATTAATACAACCAGTCATCAGCATTTCTGAGCATTTGTTTTATAAAGGAAAAGGTAAAGTAACAAATGCATTTTTAAAGTGCTTATTTTGATACTCGGTAGATTTTTCCTGATTATTCTTCTAAGCATGACCTGATTTAATTTGCATTAAAGACATTCAAACAAAAACCATATTTATGCAATAAGTTATTCCCCCCCCCCCCCCCATTTCTTTCATCTGCTATGTAAATAGACATATTTGGAACAAATAAGGGCTTTCTGTCAGCTATGCCCATAGAGCTGTAGGTATCACTGATTTTACAAACTTGTAATCATATATGGTTAAAACCTGGCTAAGAATTTCCCTCTCTCTTTGTATTATTGCCTGGTGAAAATGCGTGATCTGAAAATTAACTAGTAAATAGAGAATTTTGGTTTTTAAGCATTCTTACCTGAAAGCTGGTTTTTTTTCATATTAAGCATTGAATGTTTTTCTGATGTTACTGCAGAATGGGTTGTGATATGTGAAAAAGGTGAAGACCTTATGTTTAAATCTTTCTAATATATATTGTGTGCTTGTTTGCAGTGCTTTATGAGACTGCAGTCATCTTATCTTTGGTGATACCACTGGTGTCCTGTAAATAACTGGTTTAGAACAAAAAATGTTGAAGAGAGAATGTTTCTAGGGAGTTGAAACAATATGTTCATCAATGGAGAGAAAGCAAGAGAATATGCTGGGCCTGAAAACATGAAAACTGGAAACTTGGCAAGTGGTATAAGGCCTCCATATGAAGTTTTAAGTAATGGCATTTGGCACTATATGTTTCAGAACTTCAGAGGAAACACTTACAAAAAGGGAAAATTACCACTTTTTGACAAGGATGGGAATTTGGACTTTGAATTAACAGTGCACTAAAGGAGGATAATAGGTGTGAATTGAAACTAATTGGTGTTTCAGATCATTGAGCTGCTTGAAAATAACATGTGTGGTAAGAACTGTAGAAGTTAAGTCGCTCTTAAATGCCTAATTAAGCACAGTTCTGTCCTGCACGGAAGAGGAAAAATGTTATGTCACTTACTGCTTTGTTCTCAACTGACTGATCCAAATGGACAGTCAGTCAAAAGATTTAGCTTCTGTGTGATAAAGTTCTCTTGATTAGGCTGATCCACTGGTCCAAGGAGGTGTGATGCCCTGAGGTGTACAGCTGTAGGCATAGAGATAGGCACAGGTATAATCCAGGTTGTCTAGAAGACATTGTATAAATCAGAATGAGCAGGTGGTTGGCACAAGTGATGAGTATTTTCAAGTGTGTGATTAATGTGAATGCAGAAGTCCTGTAGCTCAGTGCCTAAATCAGCTCACACCCTGTGGCCTGATTTAAACACACACATGTGAGTTAGAATATGACAAAGATATTAAAAATGAGTTTTTCATTGGAGAAATATTCATTAAAAAGCATGGGAAAGCCTCACTGGAGAAGTATCTCTTAAAAAGCATGGAAGAACTTCCCTTCTATTCCTTTGAAAAAAGGCTGACAGATGATTAAACTTATGTCAAATAAATCAGACAATTTGACATGTAAGATCCGTTGCTTTCCAACAAACTATTGAGTTTGCTGGCTGCAATCCAACAGAGAAAACAAAATGTGCAGAATAAACACTGTCTATAGCAGGTGGAGGTAATGCCTTATTATACATAAATGCTGTTTTATGTTGTGTAACCTGGGGACAATTTAGCAGACAATTTTGTACTTAGAAAAATCATGGTTTATGCAGAAAAGGAGAACCACGGATAATGAATTGTCTACATCTGAAAATACCACACTAGATCTGAAACACATGTCCTACTGCATTGTCTTATGATTTCAAAAGCAGAGGAAGGAAGAGAGATTATTAAATTTAATTTCACTCCCTCATATCACTTTAAAACAGATGTTTAAAACCAAAAACTTATCCCTTCTTTCTAGTGTTTATTCTTACATATTTTAGTACCAATGTTTTGTAATTCAAGAACAAACAGTGGCCTTTTTTCATCATGCAGCTAAGAAAGAACTGTTGTATTGTTGTTCATGCAAGCCTCAGGTTAACTGTAAAAGTGAAATAAAGTAAGATAATAAAATAAAATGTAAACAAAATGCAGACAAAACACAACTATGCTGTGAGAGGCATGGGCTGTATATGTGTACATGTATGTGTGCAGATGTGGCTGCCTGGCTGCAGGGGAAGCAAGTCCCTGAGGTTTACCTTCCCCAATAATTTTCTACCTTCAGTTCCACAGAGTCAAATGCCAGTGTTTCCTAGGAGACATGGGTTAACTGAGGTGTGAATTATATTTTTAAGAATCCAGGAGTCATCTGCTGTATTTGTAAACTTGATCAAAGCACATTTATTTCTTGCATAGTTTAGGTGGTTGTAAGCTAAAGGAAAGCTTATTAAAATTTTCAGACTTTTGATGTTTTGTGCAAATGAGTGAGTTTTCACATTCCTGAAAAACTGGAAAGGCAAATTTATGTCAATACTGAGATAGGAGTATGAATTCCAGCCTTATGTGGAGTACTGGAGCCTCCACTACTACCACATCACCCATAATAGATTACTGCAGTTGTGCATTTCTAACTTTGAGATGAAAAAAAGCAGAAAACTACTGGTTTTCAATGCAACATGTTTTGCTGATTTCATCCAATTTCATAATTATCAGCAATACCATTTTTTCTTCCAAGTGAGTTATAAATGCTGAGTAATTTTTCTCACAATTGTCACAACAATCTGGATTTTACTCTCTTAGACTAAAAAAAAAAAATCACTGAAGACAAGGAAACTGAATCAGTCAAATGTTAATTGAAGGGTTCATTTCCTCTGTGAAGTCAGTCTCAAAATGGCATTAGATTACATCTGGAAAGTCCTTATTTCCAGTGTAGGTTTAGTTACTAGGCACTTGTTCACTTGCTCATTTTCTATGAAGCTGGTTTTTCTGGAATCCTATTGCCAGAGGAGAGGAAATAAAAAATAAAATAATAATAATAAAAAAAAAAAGTAGAAGCTTTCCATTGTTAATATAGCTGATTTTGTAAGTTTGCTTCAGGTTCATTCCCACCCTTTTCAGTTAATGTTAATGGTTTGCATATATTGAGGTAGAAATGTTTATAGAAATGATATTTTCTTAAAATGGACAGGTATCCTCTCAAGTATGGCATGTGTAAGTATTATCCAGAACTTTTCATTCAGGCAAGTGCAAAATAGCTGCTCTTTTTTTTTTTTTTTTGTTTTGTTTTGTTTTGTTTTGTTTTTGTTTTTGTTTTTGTTTTGTTTTGTTCTCTGTGGCACCAAAGAAAAGAAAGACAAAGGGAGTGAAAGAGACCAGAGTTGTGCTCATCCCAAGCCCTTAGTGCTTATCAGATCTCACAAAGCTGTCCAAGCTTCCCTTCTCCTTCACTGCCAGGGTGACCTGGGCTGTGCATCTCGGAGGCAGAGGCTTCCCCTTTGCTTTGTCCTGCAGTGGCACAGCTCTGCAACTCCCTGAAGGGAGGTTGTGGTGAGGTGGGTGCTGGTCTCTTCTACCATGCCTACAGCGAGAAGACTGGAGGAAATGGCCTTAAGCTGAGACAGGGAAGATTCAGATTAGATATTAGAAAAATCTTTTTCACTGTTAAGGTGGTGAGGCGTTGCAATAGGTTGCCCGGGCAGGTGGTGCAGTCACCATCCCTGGAGTGTTTAAAGCAGTACCTGGGTCTGGTGCTGGGGGTTGTTTTGGTGGTTCAGGGACTGCAATCATAGTGCTGGGTTGATGGTTGGACTTGATGGTCTTAAAGGTCTCTTCCAGCCTTGATGGTTGTATGATGGTGTGCTTATGTGATTGTATAATTTATGACTGCACTGTCACATGCTCCAGTTACATGTGGCTGTCACAGCTGAACCTACTGATGGAGTGGCACTACTCAGGGAGAAGACACTTTTTGTAAGCATGGCTGGTAACAGTGGATGTGAAGTGTGGTACCAGCCCCCAGATGTCTTACCCCTTGGTACCAGATCTGCCTAATTCCCTTTGATTCGTAAAGACTCATGGAAATAGAATACAATCTATGATGAAGATATTAAAAGTCTCAGAGAGCTTGGAGTGCTGTTCTGAAGCCCTCAGGAGAGGTACTTTTTCCTCTGCCCTTTGTGTGGTGTGAATTAATTCTGTGAGTAGAGTTCCATATAAAAAATAAGTAATTAAAAACTTCTTTCCTTGGCAGATGCCTTCCAAAATATGAACTATCTTCTGTGTGTATATCCACGTGAATGCAATGGGTTGTTTAGCAATGCAATTTTCATATTGCATTAGTGCTCATTTAATAATCACAAAAGCTTTACTTTTTAAACATTTGTCACTTGCTTGAATTCAAATATTAAATGTTAGTGAGGTTTTAATCTGAAAAAATTGTTAAAGCAGTTCTACTTTAATTTCCCTCCAACCTTGTGTTCACCTTGCACCTATCACACAGGGAAGCCTGAAACATCATTAGTAGCTATGATTTGTGAAAAGCTTATCTCTAAAGAACATTACATGAACTCCAAAAATGTGACTTCCTATTTTCCACAGGACAAAGAGTTATACCCATTCACTGGGGCAACAGATGAGGCTGGCTATTAAATAGCAATGTTTCAAGGTTTTATAAACCACATGTAACAGATTCAAAGCAGCTAAATTTTTTCATACTTATAGGAGTTGTTCAGGACTTTTAAAATGGAAGGTGCAATTTAATCAATGGCATGCTAATATAAATTAGTGGTTTTCAACCGTCCTTCCTGAAAGATGAGATATTCTTTAAAAATTCACTGAATTCTCCAGCACCTGCCACCTCTGAGACATTGTAGGTTATTGTCAAAAGATGACCGGAATACAGAGCCACTAAATATTTCATCTTAATGATCATGTATGCTGCAGAAGGTTTGAACTTTAGATTGAGATTTGAATTGACTTTTGATAAAAGACATACTGAATTCTCTCCCTTTTTTTCTTTTTCTTTCTTTTTTTCACATTAACTTTCTGTGAGGAGCAGGGTCAAAGCTAGCATTTAAACTCAGACTTTTCTCTACTTATTGCCAATAAAATTGGTATATCAGGGGATTTGTGTTTATTGTAATTTTTAAAAGTTGTCTGGATCAAGTTAAACTAATTAGATGTGTTTTTTAAGAGGTGGATGGGATAAATGTCAAAAGTGTTGCAAGTCAGTTGTTTAAGTGAAGTATGCCCTACTATGCTGAAGTCAAAGGTAATTTTACCATCCCTAACACTTTGAAAATTTTGTGCTGTACTCAGCCATGCATCCAGCTGTGTCCTTCCCAACTTTGTTCATTTATTAGTTATAGAATCAGCATTAAATGCCAATGACATAAGAGTCTAGCACAGTCAAATGGTCTGTAGTTCAGCACAGTTCAAAATATGCTTCCTAATCCTCATGACTGACTGCAACAGAAAACCAGGTATTTTCCTGCATGTCTAGAGTTGTTTTTTCTTTCCTTTATTTTTCAAGGAGTTTCAGAAAAAAAAAATTGTCCAAGCTTAGCAAGGGCAAGTCTTACCAAGTTCTCTTTCAAGAGCATTTTACACTCAGAATACCATTGTCCAAAGTTTCTGCTGCATATAAAACAGCAATTATTTTTTGTGCATTAGGAAAAAAATAAAAGGTAATCTTTAGGGCTGTAGACATGTTTCCTGATATATTTATTTTTCCCCCTTTATTTTGCACTTTTATTGTTGAACTTAAGTCTTACAAATATAAGAGGTACCATGCATACTTTTTTTCCAGTATGTAAACTTTTTTCAGCATGTCCTGTTTAATCTTACAACATAGCAATAATAACTTCACACTCACATAGCTCTCATTTTTGGAAGGATTCCCAGGAAAATAGCTATGATTTCTCTTTAACTTGGTTTAACTTGATTTGCTCTTAAACTTGGTTTTGAGGAATAAGACCCTGCATTTGCCCCAAATAAGATGGTTAATGATGAGTGTTCTAAAACATAACTATTTTCAGGAATTTACCTAGTGAGTGATTTATAACTTAGCAAAATGGAAAAATTATACTCGTGTGTTATTATACAGTATTACTGTATTGCTGTATTGACTGCAAGGTCAAAATGTTGATAATTACTTTTTAACTCCTTGAACTGGCTGGTACAGACCTTCTCATAAGACTGGCTCTGTTTGAAACCAAGAAATTAGTTCAGATTTTAAAGAAATGGAAATCCAACCATTTGTATTCTCCGTCTCATACCTGCATCTTTTCACAAAGCAGAATATGCTTTACTGCCACCTCTTTTAGTTACCCACATTGGTTTTTCACCAGAGAAATAGGATGAGGTGGTTGTCACTTTTTGTGCCCTAACTATAGAAATGTGGACCATCATGCAGTCACTTACACTCAAGAATCCATGAGAGGAATATTCAACATCTCAGAAGTTTGGGCCTTATGATACAGATAAAATTTGGGCTTTAATCCCACCTTCATTAAAGCAGATGTCTAATTTTTTTTGCTGTCTGGAGTGGTACAGGATGGTGCAGAAAGAGGAAGTTTGCAACTGAAGGATGATTTGAAGGTCCTTGAGAGGTAAACAGGAAGTCCCAATCATAGAAAGAGAGGAGAAATGGGAAAAAAGAACCCAAACAAACAAGCTCAGAAAGCACAAAATGCTGTCTGCTTTGCAACACTTAACTGAATGAAGCTTGGAAGCTACAAATTTGCTTGATCAAGTCAGGGAAAAAAGAACAGAGAGGATGTCATAGCACATAAGCTTTAGCAGATCAGTGGATGTGCAGCTGCAGCAATTAAGCTCTTTAAGGGGCATGTGTTAAGTTGTAAAAGTTTGAAGTCAGAAATGTTTATTTTGCACACTCATTCATTGTGCTGGGTGATGAACATACATAGCACTATGCAAACATGTGCATTTTCCCTGTTTATCCCAAACACTGACACGAGTGCTGCGGGTGTTGAATTCCTTCACTGCTCAAGGTCTCTGGGAACAGGGAGTGAGGGTCCTGCCTGTTCCTGAGTATTTCTTGCTGATACTAGCACAGGGACAGAGACTACTGAGCTGCTTTCATGCATCACAGTCTATTAGTTGGGTATATGCATATTATATTCAAATTGTCTTCATAACTTTGATCAGCTAAGAAGTTAATGTAAAGCATTAAATAATGCATTTAAAGCCCTATTGTGTAGGGTTTGTTGTTTTTTTTTTTTCTTTTTCCAAGTGTAAGCAGTAAAAAGGAGATGGAAGAGGAAGGCACCATCAAGGTTAAACTCAAAGCTTCATTAAATGAAGAAATCCTGATCTGCCAGATATTACTCAAATGTTTCATTATAACCATTGACAGAAGTCTCATTGCTTTTCTTGGGGTCATTTGTGAGTTTGAAAGTACAGCAATGAAGCATAAAGTATCAGAATGAAAAATGTAAGAGGAAAAAATAGCAGCCTGTTCTTTCAGCCTTCTGGCAAATACATATTTTCTGTTGGATATATTGAGCACAGCACAAAAGTGTCTCATGAGAACTTTGTGCAAGGAAATGCACTGTGTCAGTCACTTAAAGTAAAAAAGAAACATGTCATCACTCCAAGTGGTATTGATTAAAACAATAAGGATTTCCTGGTGCCAACAGTTGAAACAACTGTGTGAAAAGTAGTGAAGAGGTATTACCATATTGTTGCAGCTTTCTCAGGAAAATTCCAAATAAACTGAAGGATTCCTGTCAATATTTGTATAAGGAAACATGCTGCTCCCTGATTTGGGAGCTCTTCACACACATGCAGGCACACACACACACACCCCACCGCAAGCAAAATTCTAGAGAAACTTTATTACAAGCAGAAAAAATGAGCAAACACTCATAGCTTGGTGCGCTCTTTCTCATGCTAATATTTACAACATCGATCTCTTATTGTCGGTATTTGATCTACATTTCTCCCAGCTCTGGTCAATGGAAGGCACAGCTGCTGAATCCCCATATTGTGCAGGCAGTGTGCCTTTGTGTTTTGCAGCTGGGGAGTTCTCATGTCCACAATAGCCAATCTGAGCACACTAAATTAGGAAAGATTATTGTTTCATTTATTGACTACACAAGTTTAAAACAGCAAGTATATCATTTGTTTCATGTTTTATTTGTTAAGGTCATTTTCACCAAAAGCTGGGCACATGGACACAACTATAGGGCAGCTGTACTGCCAGTGACCTCAGTAGGAAGAAAACTCCAAACATTATTGAAATGAAATTGGATGGTTAGTTTTTTTCATGTGGCACAGCCTCCCACCTGCTTTCTCCCAGCTATCCATTTGTGAAGACTTGCTGCAGCTTTTTTTCATCTCTTTGCATCAAGTTCCTTCCCCACAAAGTGTTTATCCTACAGTACAGTTCATTTTAATCAAAGCTGGTTTTACAGTGGAAGGAAAGACAAGTGAGTTCAATTTTTGAGCTCAGTTCTCCAAATGTTTCTTTCACTGAATGGTCTTTAGAAAAAGGAAGGCAGCAATTTTAGCTGGAAGTAAATATCGCTTCTGTGTAACAAAAAAAGGGAGGGGAGAAGTGGGAGAAAAATCTATTTAACACTTTAGAATATAATGGTATTCAAATAATATATTTTTCTGCCATTTATTCATTTGTGAAGAAACTCAGTGAATAGTAATAGCTGCTGTCAAAGATATTTATATTTAAGAGGGTCTTTATGTAAAATAATTTTTTTTTTTTTTTTATCAGGAGTGATTTTTCTCCAGGAGAAGTCTGCCATCTCCTAGCAACCGATATGGCTATCTTTTTTTAACAGACGTTGCAATAACAATGGGTGCCTAACCTTTATATGGAAGTATTTGCACATGTACAATCAGGCCGCTTACGAATTCAAACCGAGTTGTTAAAGTGCTCCGAGGGAGACTCTGGTTACCACTTTATCTTCTATGCATCTCATCTATCCAGGACTTTATAATGGCAGCCATTTTAGCTGTAGTTGAGTACTTCCCAGAGAGCTCCAGAACTAAATCTGGAAATGACTCACACCTTCACTTCCCTCTCTCTTCTCTCACAGGAAAGGAAGGGGCTCATTTCACTATTTAGGTATTATTTCCTTCTATGTTTTTCTGATTGTGTCACTCAATTTTCAAAGCCGTTGCATCACTTAAACTTGCTGGGTAAAGAATTCTTTTAATTTAGAGCTATAAACAATAGAGCACAATGTCCTATATCTGCAAATGGGTAATTAATTTTGAAGGTACATGACTGTAAATGAAGTACCTCTGACTAGGGGTAGGCTCTTCCACTTTCTCCACTTGTCTGGTTTTGGAAAGTGCAGATTTAGATTTAGACAAGGAGAAAATCTGGCAAATGATAGCACACCTGGGCTCATTTCAGTGATTCACACCTAGATGCCTGCCTGAGGACTGTTCTGGATCATGGACACCACATAAAACCTGGGTAACACATGAAGTGTTTGTGTGGTACCCAGGTAATGTGAGATCTATCTTCCAGGAATTCAGAATTCTCCAGCTACTCAAAGGCCATTCTGTAAAATGTTTCAGTCAGAGGTCTTCCACATTTCCTCTTTGCAGAAATAGAAACAACCATTGGCTGAGAAAGAGGAGGGAGCAAAGTGAATGAAGCTTTAGAATGTGTACCTGATGCATGGACCCTGCTCCTGCTTGTAGGACTGTTAATATATTTTAAGTATCTCCAAACATTCTTGAACAAAAGTTGGGAATAGTTCTGTCAGGAAGCATGCTGCTGGTGATAGGAGCAAATGAAACAAGAAGCCATGTCTTTCCCATCAACAGCATGCCTAAACCAATAATTTCTTATCTATAAACCACAATGGGTAAACCACATCCAAACTGGAGGGAAAATAAGGAACAATTACCAGTAAATGAAATAAAACTTTCCTTTAAAAGCTCTTCTATAAATTAAATACAACTAAACATTCAACTTCAGTGTCCCTGTGCCAAGCTTGTAGCTCAGTCCCTTACTTAGTAAATTTATAGGAAGCTGACAAATTCCCAGGGGTGATGACAAAAAGACTCTTCATTAAGCTTCAGCTGATCAGAGTTCATCCTTCTCGATTCTTCCATCAATTCCATTCAAAGCAGCCTTCTGGATCCTTCCTTTAAGTCAGAATATAGGGTTTCTCTTTCTCATTTTTACTATCTCTGTGCAGGCATTTCCAAGCTGATTTAGTGTGTTCTCTGCTTTTGCCACACATTTAATGTTTTCCATTACTGATCCTCTCTGCACTGATAAGTTAGACTATTGTGCTTGTTCATCTACAACTTTGGGATTGCAATTTAGATATTTGCCTATAACTATGTGTGTGTGTGTGTATATATATATATATATATATATATCTTTTCATCATATATAGATAACATTCAGCAGAGAGGCTGAGTGCTAACTCTGTGGAGTGACTTGGGGATGTATCAACACACATGGGTTTTGGACCCAGCAGTTCTTACTTTTGCAGTACATTTTAACTTTAGACATTTTTGCATAAGTACTTGATGGAAAATATGTGTCACAGAGAAAGAAAGGAAAAAGAAAACTGCAAAGCCTTGATGTCGGGGAACTAAATAGTAGCCACCATTCTTTGAGAGTCTGATGCATGTCATTTGAGTGCTTAACCACAAATCTTTAAATTAGTTCTACTAAGAGAATTCATTAATAGTAGATGAACTTCATTCACTGCATGAGTTATAGAATAATAAAACTTGTGAATAATTTGCAGTGGATAATTTACTTCTGAAGTGCATTTGACATATTTAGCCTTTTTTTCTGTTTGTGGAATACCAACCAGTGCTGACTGGCCTCTCTGTCTGGTAAGGACATGAGATGTGAAAGGACATCCTGGGTAACAGCTACAACCTCCTGGGTAACAGCTCTCTGCTGTTGCTGGCAGCCCTAATTTCCTTTCCGGTTTGATCTTAGAAGTAACTAAGCTGCTATTTTACTTTCCTAGCAATTAGAAACTTTCTTCTAATTTTCCAGTCTAATCTTAACCAAGAATACTTTTTTTTGATCATCCTTGGATGAATTTTGGTTTCTCAGCTTTACTAGCTCTTTGACTTCTCTAGTGTATACTTGTATCTCAGCATCTGTTTTGTTAGATTAATCAAGACTTGTCTAAATCTTCTTTCTATTCCCTGGACTATCCTAGGAACTCTTTTTTCCCCCCTTTATTCAGATTTCTTATTTTTATTATTATTTGACTTAATTCAGCTGTTTTTTTTCTTTTTTTTTTTTTTTCTTTCTAACTTCAGAAGCCAATCATGAGGAGTTGGTAAGTGCTTAGTAATCAACAGTCACTGTTGGTTTGTATCAAGTATTGTTTTCATTCATAATCTTTCTCTAAGTCCTTCTTTTTATTGTAGCTTACCTAAAAACTATTGATTTTACAGTGGTCTGAATCCAACTCCTAATGAAAGGATAGAAAATGTCCAATTCTTTTCTCTTTTGAAGAGAACACTACTTGCTGAATTACGAGATGCGTAAAATTAGATAATTTTAGAGCCATTTACAGATTTTTTTTTTGTGGGTCATACCTGTCTTGCCTAGGGTTTTTACACTCAAAATCATCCTGGTGATGATTCAAAGTATATGAAGTATACCTTCTGTGTCTAGGCTGTCCTATGTCTATTAACCCTTTGTTTCAATCCTTCTGCCTATTTATGTTACCTGCTATAAAATTTCTAGGCAGCAATGACTGGAGGAATTATTCCTGACTGATAACAATAGTATTTTGGTTTTGTTTATAAAATTAACTTCTTCACCCTGTTGCTTGCCTGTGTAGCTGCTCTGTAATTTGCAGTTTCATTTTCAGGCATCCCAAGTATCTCTACTTGATTTCAAGTTGAGTAAGTGCAGCACTTTGCTATAAGTGAGGAGAGCTGCAGAGAGAAAATGTGGTTTCTAGTGGTGAGTTTGTTGTTGGTAGATAGCAGGCCAAGGCATGGCTTGTGTTTGACATATAGGGCTGCAGGAGAAAATTTTGGTTCTGATCTGCAAACATATGAAGGAAAGACCTAATGATGACAGAAAATGAGGCAAAAAGAAGTTGAGTGTGGTTCTCTTGCTGTGCAACATTTCTTGTATCTCTGACTTGTTACTGGTGCTGTCCCAGCTCTTTCTCTAGTTGTTTGCTGTAGTTGCTTGCTGAACCGAGTTAGATGTATTTTATCAAAAAGCAAAGGTGAGAAAAGTTATTTTTTTTTTTCTGTGTAATCCAACAAACAAGGTTTCGATGATCAAGAAAGGGGAAGATGCAATTTAAAGAAAATTATTTGGCCAGTAAATGCCGAAGGTCAGACTCTGCGGGTGAGAAAATTGTACCCTTTCCCCTCTGAAAGTGGTGGGAAAGCGAATCCTCCTTGCCCGTCTGCACTGGAGCGTCCCTCCGTCTCTGGCCGATGTACTGAGAGCTCCCCCTCCTGTTTCCTTCTACATCGAAGGGCTGGCAGATCTCACTCCTCTAACCCGCAAATTTCTGCCGTCTTCCATTTTTTTTCTGCAGTGTGCCATGGCAGCGCAGAGGACACATTTCAGTGCCAGTTAAGTTTCCACACGCTTAAGTTATAACCTCACCAAAGGTGATTGGGAAGAGAAGATGCTGCCCAAAACTTTCAGCTACTATTTATACCATGAACAACCACAGTTTCCCCATGTTTGATTTTGGATTTATGGCATTAACTTTCTTTTTTTCTCTTTTCTAAGTCAAGAATCACAAAACTTCCTTCAGTAGGGAATTTGACCAAAATAAAGGTTTCAATTTTATTGTTAAAATTTCGCATTAATTTTAAGATGCAAGAAAACCCCTAAACGAACCCAAACCAAACAACCCACAGACAAACAAACAAACAAACAAACAACCCCAACCCCCCTATTTCTTAGATAATCAAATTTAAGAAACTTCCCCAAGTCATATTCAAGAAGGAGAGCCATGGAATCCCATGAAAAAGTAATCAAAGAGTATGGAGGAGAAGCAAGTTGTGACTGTGAGAGAAACAACACCAAAAGGGATAGATCCATGCTGTCGGAAATTTGGAGTTGTTACCATATCCACAATATATAGAATATAGAAATGGAATGGTATCTTCTGAGATGAGGGTAGCGATATAGAATGACAGATATTTTGTGGAAAACTGTTTAATTCTGAAAGCAAAAGAAACAAAGTAATTATATCCACAGCTGCCTAAGATGGTCTTTGTTGACTTTATTTAAAGAATAAATGAAAACATTTTTCATGAGTGTTTATACTGATACTAAATGGGCTCTTAATTCAGTGGAGAAAAATTGATCTTGGTGTGCATCTTCTATAATAACTTGATTTCACTGGATACTTCAGAGAAAATCAACTTCAATGTACTCAAAGGTTACTAAAAGAGAAGAATTCCTATCAATCATATCAGTAATTTTTTCATCTACTTCAAGCAAAATAGGCTAGTGAACAGAAGATTCCACAAATAACCTGCTGATAAAGTGAAGGGATGAAAGAAACAGATGCTCATTTTGTTGAACATTGTTCACTTTTGTGTCAGAAGGGAGGGTTACACGTTTTGAATGCCAATAGAAGAAAAATAAGATTAAATATCTGCAGACATATATAACACTCGTGTTACTTATGGTAAGAGAACATAGGAATTTACAAAAATTCAAAGTGCTTAATCCAATGGAGTAGAATATTGCATTTCTTAGTGACAGAAAGAAATATCAGCAATTTAAAAAAATAGTGGCTACAGAGCTTCTAGAGTGTGTAAGTACAGAGTGCTTATGACAGTTTTATTTATACAGATAGGATAAAGCTCTGAATGGTTAATACAACATCTAGACATTGTTCTTTAAAGCTAAAAGTTTGTTCTTATTAAAAAAAAAATCTCTGCCATTGGATATGACATTTCATCGTTTCTGCTTCCTTCCCTTTTATATTTTATTTTCTTGTGTCCCTTTGCCTTTTACTCTTATCCACAAAGATCCCCATTCTGCCTGCTTTTCACTGCTTTCCTGCTCCTCAACATTCTCCCTCCAGGTTTGTTTTCTGAATCAAAACTCACTCATTTATTGAAAGAATAATATGGAATTGAGGCAGGAGGAAGGAGGCTACAATCACAAAATCTTCCTTGCTGTGTAAGAGACTGAAAAAAGTGCATAAGAATGAATTCCCAAGATAAATAACTAAGGTTAGTGAAGTGTTACGGATCGTCTGTTGTTATTCAAACCTCCTTGCAGACCTTTTTACCCTAATGAAGTTCTTCTAGAAAATGACTGAATTAGTTCCTCATTCTAAGTGAGAAGACAACATTTTTTTGCATGATTTTTTTTTTCTCAGTGAACTTCTTGGGAAGCAAATGAAATCTTGAAAAAGATTATTATTACTTATGCCTTAGGATTTTAGGCATACATACACATTTTAAAGAAACTTATGTGAACAAGAGTATATCCCATTTCTGGGATCGCCTTCCTTAGCTTTTCTTGCTTATATGGATTGATGCAGAGCAAAGAAATAGTCAAAAGGGGTTTCAATTTTTTTTGGTTTGTTTGTTTGTTTGTTTGTTTGTTTTGTTTGCTTGCTTGGTTGGTTGGTTTTTTGTTTTGTTTTGGGTTTTGTTTTTTATTTTCAAATTTCCAAACCAGCACTGCTTTTCCTATTCACCTCTGCTCTACCATCTTTCAGAACCTGACGAGAGATTGAGGCAGCCTTTACAAAGCTGAGGGAATAGGTGGATTGCAAGACAAAGGTTTAGTGACATGAGAACTCAGCAGATTGTAGTCTGAGAGCTGGGACTGAGTGCCTGCAAACCAGCACTGATGTCTGGAAGGAAGCAGGGCCTCAGGAAGGATACAAAGAAGCTGGAGCTTGCAAAGCACATTGTGTCTACAGCTGCAATTAAGATATTTCATTGCTTTAAGGTTGTGTTTTGGTTTTGTCTGCAGAATGAAAGATTATTCATTCTGGTTTTGCTTTGGGACTGGTGCTTCAGGCTTGCTAGTCCATGCAAATTTCTGGCTCCTTTAGTGCTGTGAAGTAAATAAAATTTGAAGGTGTCAGTGGATCCCAGGTTGGGGGGGACCTTAAAGTCTCAGACTCTTAAGAATGAAGGGTTTGCTTTAAAACCACCTTATTTAAGGATAATTTCACTAGTGAATCACACAGAAACAAGGTGTTCACATCTCTGAATTGCCTGGCTTTTAGGTATGCTTCCCAGAGGAAGTGCTAGTACATTAAATGCTACTCTCCTTCTCTTACATAGTTCACCTTTTCCCTACAACTCCAGCGTACCCACAGGCACTGCTGGCTCATACACAAAGAGGAGTGTTTGTGGAAGCTTCTGCTGCAAGACTGCATAATCACTCATGCAATTTAGTCAGTGGGGACAGGAGAATGAACCTTCCTCACTGCCATTGTGTATAGCATATGCTGAGGAATTATGGCTATGTAATAGCAGCAGCAGCAGCAGCAGCAGCCAATGAAACATTTACATTTGGATGGCCACACAAAAAGAAAAAAAGGAGGATTTTTTTTCCAACTGCTTCAATAATGTAAGCAATTATGTATTTTATTGACTGATTGCTATGTGGAGGCTACAGATTACTTGGGGCAGAAAACTGTGAGAAGAAAGTAAGAGACTGTGAAGGTGGGGAAAAAGTATTCTGGAAGGTGGCTTTGGGAGGATGAAAAACTGAAAAGGGAAAGAGTGAGATCATCACCCTTGAAATTAAAGAGCTGTTCAAGACCTCTTCCTATCTGTCAGAACTAGGATAGGAAAGGGAATGCTCCTACATTTGAATATTTCACAATCATCGAAATATTGAATACAGACTAGGAAATAAACTTCTATGCTTTTAAAAGCCAGAACACAGGTGATGTAACAATGACAGCTCTTTTCAACTTTGTGATTTTTTTTTTATTTGAGGCAGATGACTAGAAAACTTGACCTTGGATGTGTTGATCCTGATACTGCTTTCTGACTGCATATTTATTGATGTGCATTCCACTAGGATGGACTAGCCCCTTCTGTGTTTCATGGGTTTTGTGGCAGCAAAACATACTAATTTAATATTTCACTTTAGCAAGGGTGATATTCACTTCCTAAACCCTTTAAATTTGACATACAGATTTACATATATTTTTCCAATAAATATTTTATACTTTCATTTTTATTCTTGCAATTAGTCACTCTAAAAGTGACCTTTAGTTACTTTAGAAGCACCACAAATTACTTCAGCAATTCAGATTAGCAGAGTATCACTGTGTATTACTTGAACTGAAATTCTTTATATTGAGAGTAAGGAGTGGCTGAATTACAGCTCTTCAGTTAATATGTGACAACTGTCTGTGGTTTTTTACTGTAACTATTTTTCTTGTTATACGCAGCTGTAAATCTGGGTAGACACATATGCTTTTGTAAAAATAGAAATAACCCCTTAAAACCTCTAAATTAAGTATGTTAAATGGAAAATGTTAAGCACTTGTTATATTCCAGTTTATTTTCCCAGTACAATCAATTCCCAGTGAAATTAAAAAAAAAAAAAAAAAAAGAACAGCTTTATTAATAAATTCCACGGTATTTCTGTGTTATGGGAACAATATATTCTTAAGCACTCTATGCATCTGAAATTTGTCTCGATGTGGCCCATTTATTTTAATTTGGATCTGTCAGCACAAAAAAGAAGAAGTAATTAAACTTGTGACTAGCATGGAGAAACACTTTACATCCTAACACTGTAGCTTGATACGCAGTAGTTTCTTTATATTTCTTCCAGTTGTCAGATCAAAGTCTCTCAAGTACTGTAACTCAGCCATGCTTTGATTAATTACTTTACACAATGAATTTGCAAATTATGTTTCTGAAGTGATTTATGTACTTCTAAACTTCAATCACACACAATCTCCCTTCCCCCACCCCCATTTTGTTGTGGGTTGTGATTTTTTTTTTTTTTTATTCCAATCTTTTCCCACCTATTTAGTCAGTCCACACCTTGGAAAAATATTTCTGAGAAATAACTGTCATAATTTTAACAAATTGTTGTAAACAGGGGTTTTCAATAAAGAATTAAAGCTTACCTGAATAGTGCAATTTAACAGAACTATATGAATCACTTAAATTGCAGTCACACACCAGCAAAACTATGCAGATCTTCAGCCTCAATGCTTTGTTCAGATACATGAAATCCCTCCCTAAAAATTCCCAGCTGTAGGTTTTGTCTAGGCTGCTGTTTTGTTCAGGATAGGTCTACTGGAATAGCTGAGCTAAGGCAACCTTTAAAATAAATGTTCAAACCAAACATTTGGTTACTGTAGTTAGACGTTGGCAAATAGTATTTGGGGCAGTAATAACTTGCCTGTACCAGTGATGTGCTTGTCTGGGCAAAGTTTAATATTTACATTTGTGGTTTCTTTATACAATCTCACACGGAATACTGCTGTCCATGTCCAGCCCATTCGCACTACATAGTGATATCTAATCTGTTTAGTGGTTTTGTGCTTATAGATATCCATGCCTTCCCTATGACTTGCTGTGACAAGCTTCTGAAGGAATGGTCTGAAGTTATTTCTCTCCTTGCCACTATCTGATATCCTAAGTTTTGAATGTTTGAGCAGGGCACCCATTCACATCCTTTAGTAGTCATTTTAATCTAGGTGCTGCTCTGTTTTTCATTCAGGTGTGAACCAAACAAAGGCAATGTGGGTGGAGGTAAAGGGACAGAGGTACAGTCCTGATTGCAGATGTGTGATTGGGACACTGTCTCAAATACTGTTGTTACTTTTCACAGCTTCAGTGTAATTGATTTGTCCATTCATGTAAGGAACTGAACACAGTGAAATGGGCTGAAGTCTTACAGATTGGAAGTATTTATTGACTCCCTGCCTTTCTTTTGAAGTATGCTAATAGCTCTCAGTCAGACAAAAACTTGATGTAGGTTAGGGGATAGCTCACTTTGTGGGTCCCTCATTATTGGAAAAAATATTATTGGAAGAGTTTTCAATAAATTTGGTTATTTGTTGTTCCTGGCAAGATTTTCACTCTGAAACACCCACATCATGCCTGCAACAACATCCTTAGTAAGTGACATATAACTACTGTGCTGGTGTACAGAAGTGTTGATCCCATAATTGTTCGAACTTGAACTGGAATAAAACCCAACACACCAAAAATTACTGTGTTCTAGGGCCGCTAGCATGGGGCAGAGGGGATTCACACAGGAAGGGCTATGCAGTGTGAGTGAGGCCATTTTCCTCTAGATGGGAACAGCCAAGTAGTGTATGTGAAAGGAGCTGCAGCTCCTGCTCAGAGGTGAACAATCATTCTCTGGGACAGATGCATTTATCCATATAGATATAACACAGGCAGAACAAGCTTTCTGCCCTGAGTAGTGTCTCCAGTGACAACTAGTAGGGGAGGCATGATGTAATAGGTATGCATTTAATCAAATTTAGAGTGATACTTCTCCTTGTCTGCCTTTCCTGTCCTAACGTACTTGTGCTTTCCACATTCAATTTTAAATAGACCCATTACTTCTAGGTCTGATCTTGGACGTTGCCACAGACAGGTCTATTTCTCCTTGTCGAAAAACATTTTTCAGAAACGTTTTTCTGGTCTTTCTGAAACTGATAGTCCAAAATTTTAGGAGTTTTAAAAGACTGAAACTTTTTTATGACCCTGTGCAGTACAGTTTCCTATTATTTTGACATTTTTGCTACTGAAATGCTAATTTTACCTAAAAAAATGCATTTGAACAATTCATAAGGAGGGTACATATATAGGAAAACCCTTTACAGACTGCTTAATTTGGTCACTAAAGCATAAGGAGAGGAAATGTAGTTTCTTTAGTTTAAGTATTGCTATTTCCCCATTTAATGGTCTGTTCATAGCACTTGTCAAACTACATTTTAACAGTAATATGGGTTTAGTCTGTGTGCAGCTGCACAGTGTCACTACAAGATAGGGCATAACATTGACTCAATTTTTTTAAAAGCAAACACAGCTGACTCAGACTGAATGCACATGGTCATAAAAGCAGCCTCCATGTGCAGTTTTTTTCCAATGACTCTCCTGAAGGATGCAAAGAAAAAAAAAATCCAGGCTACAAGCTTGTTTATACTACTAAGTCCTAAATCAAGAAATAAGCATGTCAACAAGCTAAGTGCCAGCTTGACATGAGGTATAAAGTCATAGGAAGGATCCTTAAAAATTGAATAGGTTGATCTTTATGTAGGGGTTATTATGAAAATTCTTTCCTTATGAAAAGAAAATTAATGTGTTGAGACTTAAGAACCCAGTAGACCTAGCATATTAATAAGGAAGGCATTTTAGGATATTTATCATTAGGATATCAATGCCTCTTGTCTACTGAAGCAGGAAATCCAAATATGACATTCTTCAGCACACAGCAAGTATGTCAAAAGACTGCTATCATTGCAGAATAAATTAAAAAAACAAAACAAAACAAAACCCACATTCCTGGAAGGTCCTTGTGTTTCTTAAAGTAGGATGGATTCATCATTGTTTGTTTTTCACTGTGCTTATACATATCTGTGATAATCCTTGTAAATAATCTATTGGAAAACATGAAAAATTTAAAAAGTTCAAAAGTATTCTTTTCTGCATCTGTTATTACCTGTGTGTGAGTAAATTCCTCTCCTGTTTGTTAAATATTGTCAAATCTTGCTAAATGTATTTTGTTCTCTCATCCCAGTAGCTTGAATAGCTTGGTAGACATTTCACACAGGTTTATAATTTACTACTTCATATAGTTTATATCATTATCTCTTTTCTGTTTGCCTATTGATTCTTAATAAAGGAAATATTTTTAACAAGTGAAGAAAAAGCCCCACCCCAAAAGACAATACATAAACCCTCTAGATCTTCATATGTATTTCATAGTGGTGTTTGATCTAGACAAATAGAAGAATAGAGGCAGAAAAAAAAAACATTGGTATGGCCTATCACATTAAAGAATTATGATTGCTTCTATTGACATTGGAATTGACATTAAGATCTGTTCAAAGAGTATTTGTATCCTCAGTTTTAACAGTTACAGTCTTTTTCCTGCAACGGAGGTCTTAGCTCAACATTTACACATCCAGATTTGTCTCATGACTGTAACATATCAGGTGTTATGTATGTATAAACCTCTGGAGACTGATATCTTGATGGTGAGAATGTATTTTGATAATTTTCAGGATGTAAAATTAAGCTTTTGAATTGATCTTGTCTGAGCTGGAGTGTGTTAACCCCAAATTAGAGCTAGCCATCTTCAGCATATAATAGCAGTCTGTTGAATCAATCAACAGATATTTATCCTCTTCAATAAAATTTTAATTCTTATCTTAAAAAAAAAGAGTCTGATGGGATACCTATTTTCCTAGATTCTATTTATTTATTTGTGTAAAATAAAACTAGATAATATTTCTTTTGAAACATCAGATAATTGTTGCCTTTTTTTCAGTTTCAAAAGCTTTAATTCAGCAGTACCTTCCCAGCGCCCTTTGGGGATTGCCACCTGATTGTATGTAGGAGCAACTCACTAAGCTGGAGAACTAAGAGTCATTTCTTTATTTTAATATCAACATTCAAAGGTGACATGGCTTCCTCACTTTTACCAGCACAACTATCAAACATGATGTGTGTGGAAAATCATTTGGTTTTGCACATGAAGACTCTCAATTGGTTTAAGTTGGTGTGATGTTTCTAAGTGGTTCTGTGGTGATTTAGGCAAGCTGAAAATTTGGCTATTCTTAACTGTAAGAAGAAAACAGGTTTAAAGCTTAAAAATATGAGCTCACATATATTTGTGCTGAACATGTGTTCATATAATGAGTTTCAAAAATTCTAGAGAAAGGTTTGTTGGCTGCTCCCCCTACTCCAGCCTTTAGTACACTTGAATATTGGCAGAAAAAGTCTCAGGCCATGATGGAGGAAGCAACTTTATTGGCAAAGCAACTCTTCCCTGAAGCATCAGAGAAAATAACACTAGAACATCTGGTTTCTGTTTAGACCGGAAGCCCACAAAATTGCCTTCCACTAAATTTTGTCATTTAGGATATTCAAGCATTTATTTTTGTCTGGTTTCCAAAAGAAGTAAAGATGCTGTCACTCTGTAGCCTGTCATTCTGTTCACTCTAATTTTTTCTCTTGTTAATAACTTTGGAAACTGCCAACTTCCAATCAGACAGAGAGGCAGGTGTATGAAAGATACAGACTCCTCACATGGTTCTTGAAAATAGCAGCCAAGGAGAGTCTGCTTAATGCTCTCAGTGAAGATAAGTGATGGTGCATGAACTCAGAACAAGTTTAGAGAACTTGGGACAACTGTTATGAGTGGCATAACTGGAGGGAGGTGGGGGGAAAGCAAGGCAAATCAAAATCTTCCTAGTCATTGTTTATAACTTTTTTTAGAGATCAAGAGACTTACAAATGATGTTACTTACAGCTGGCAGGCTGATCCTATGACATCTAATAAGGCACAAACACCGACTCAAGTTTTTCCCCCAGTTAGGAGATACATCTTTTTGCTACATGGACTAACCAGTATATAGAAAAGTATATATAAAAATTAATTTCTTCAAATTCAGCTAACAAAAAGAACAGAAGGAACTAGAAAATAACTACCTCTGCTGGAAATTGGGATTTTGGGATATGAGGTCTCACAATAGATCAATAAGGTAAATGTGGCTCAAAATTAAAGGGGTTCCATCCATTTGCTGTATGGTCAGAGATTTGGCTTTCTTTTCCTCACTCATATTAGGATTTTCTCTCTCTTTCTAATGACAATTTAAGTTTCTAGGCAAATCTGTGGACAAGACACCTAACTCTTTTCTCTGTTTTTGAGACCTGTTTCCCTATACCTTATTATGCAGATTTGAAGATTTAAGCATTCCTTACCTTACTGTCCCTGCCTTTTTATCCCTTCCTTACATTGTTCTCCATGTTGCTCTGCTACATTTATTTGTGAGGCAGTACACTAGACTAGGACAAAAGGAAAAATAACTTTTCTGAGGGCTTTGCTTTTATCTTCTAGCTTTTTTAAACCTGCATGGTTCTCTGACCTGACTCATTGTGCCCAGCTGAAGGGACAGGCTGGGGGCAACTTTACGTTAGGGAAGTGAAGAGACATTGAATGCTACCTTATATCTGGGTGGGATGTAGCCACCGGTGTCAGAGGAGAACACTGAGCAATGTGTGCCTGTACTTGTTGAATTTATTGAGAAAATCACTGTGAAATTTGTCCTCTCCTATGGTGACCAATCCTAATCTGGCCTTTATTGTATAAGTGCCTGAGATTTGTAATATGTTTATACAAAAGTTAGAAAACTGTGATTGCTCAGAAGATAATTGCAATTATTTTCTCCACTATCTATTAATCTTTAAGCTCATCTGTATTATCTGTTTTGGTGTTCATGATTAAAAATAAAAAATGGGAGTAATGAGTAAAGTTTCTTGTGTATGGATAATGAATACCTGCTTTGAAGAAAGACCTCTATATTCAGAGCCTGTCCCCTCTGTAAAACACTCCCCATGGCATACTATTATGTTAAACCAATAAAGAGGAAAATGGCATTCCACGCACATGTGAGCTAATAACAACTGGCATGCAGAACATAAACACCACAGTGGGTCACACTAAGGCAGACTGGCAAGCTGCTGTGCTAGCTAAGTTTCCAAATGCCTGAAGATAATTGCCCCAGTATATCCATGCAAAACTTACAAAGAAAAAAATAAGATTATCCCAAGCATGAAACTAGCTGGAAAATTACTCAGCAGTGTTATTGAAAACTCATTTTACTTGCTGTGATATTTAGTTAATATGATTAGCGACATTAAGATGTAGGCTTCTGCTATAGTTTGAAAATAAACTCTGGCCTACGTATCACAGTGGGAAATTTATTTTGTTCTGTAACGTATCAGCATTTCCGGCCTGCATGAAATCTCTTAGACATCTACCTCTGCTTCCTTAGATCACTGGTGTCAATATATAGTTCAGAACCTCCACACTCAGTAAGAATGGTAAGAATGGTGAGAGAAGCATTATTCCAGTAATTATTGCATGGACCAAAAGTGAAAATCTTTCTAAAAATATTTTAAAAATATTTAAAAAATATCTAAAAATATTTTAAAATATTTTAAAAAAGATACTTGCATGCACAAAATATTTTTCATGCTGAGATAATTTTCAGGCTTTTGCATAGGTGAAGTTTATTTTATTTATATGAGCATATAAGAAATTAAAATTGCTGATGCCTATATTTAGTAAGATATAAAAACAGTTTTCCCTTTCTTGAAGCTATTTCCTTACACTTCTGTCCTCACTGACCATAACATCTTCCTGCTTAATTTGGTAATTACACCTTCCTCTTTCTTACAAAGCCTATAATAATTTCAATGTTTAAAATGAAATAATGCATGTAACTATAGCACCTCGGGCCTTTGGCTGGAACAAAGACCTCATGTGTTGAGGTCTTTAAAAGAAAGCACAAAACTAGAAATTAGTTTTCTCTTTCATAGTTTCTCAAGAAAACACATTGTAAGGCAGGAGATAACAGATAATACACACTTGTGGGTGGACTGCAAGAGAAGTTATCAAATAAAGCAAATATGTATAAAGATCAAATCATGTCTGAATGAGGCAGTGTCCACTTTGATATTTTAAGTACTGTGGCATCCACTAACTTGAAGATCCAGAGGTTAAAACACCTTTTTGTAAAAGTATATTTGAAATCAACCATATAACAAGTGAAAGCTTATGAATTTAATTCATACAAGGCAGAAACTTTTCAAGACTGTTGGTAGGTTTGCAGGAAATCTAAGGAGTAATAGGGAACAGTTCAATTAAGGCACCCAAAGACTTGAGTGGGAAGGAGGTACACAGGCTTCTTGTACCAAAGAATGGGGAAAAAATAATCATCTTGGAATAGAGGGAGGAAGCTACCTGGGTAGAAAACAGGTGTAATTCTGCTTAAGTCTAACCAGTTAGAGGGCTGGGGATATGTATGAAATCCCACTTACTTTTTTCTCATTTACCATTTCTAGTGATGCTCCTCTTCATCTGCAGTTTGCAGCCCAGAATTCAAGCTCTGTCTGGGAGACAGGAACACATGGCATTTTAAAAAGGAGTGGATGGTTTGGAAGTATTGTTTTTATCAGAGCTTCAATATCTCCCTATGTGCCTGTGTGTATATACACACATATAAGTTGACATTTGGTTCTGGAAACCATAATTCAGATCTTCTTGTCCAAAACAAGAGATTCCTGAGGTCATCCTCTCCCATCCCATTCACAAAGCAGACTCAGTTAGGTCAGGTTGCTGGGACACTTGGCCAGTAAACAGTCTTGTATCTCCAAAAGCAGTGATTCTGGGCAGCCTGCTCAGGCTCCCAGTCATCTCCATGGGACATTTTCCCCCTCTAGGTTTAAAGAGAATTTCCTCTTTTCTAACATGTGACCATCATTTCTCATGCCATCAGTGCATGAGACCTTCAGTACTCTTCCTCTGGCAAGAGCATGGGTCTGTTATCTCTGCATCTTTATATTTGGCAGTTGCAGAGAGCAGTAAGATTTCCCCTTCATCTTCTCCTCTCAAGGCTGAACAAACCCTGTTCTTTTGGCTTCTCCTCATATGCCACATACTCCTCTTGCTAGCTATCCCCTGGATTTGCTCCAGTCTTTCAAAATCTCTCTTGCAGAAGGGTGCCTCCAGCTGGAAAGTGCAAATACAGCCTCAAAAGTGCCAAATAAAATGAAATAACCACTTCTGATCTGCTACAATTAACTATGGTGCACAATGGCACTGCTTCAACAGCATTGATTTGAGACTAAACTTATTTTGAATAATCTGAATCCTAATGGTTATAGCATTCTCTGGGGGACATGATAGTTGTGGTTTTGCATTGATTCAATAAGGCAGTCATCTGAATCTCTTTTCTACATCCCTACATGACGGAACGTTACAATCATTAGGTTTTCTATTAACTGGGAGCTGTACACTTAGTGTGGGTCTTGATGCTGACTGGGGATGTTAGGTGTGCTCTGAGAATGCTTATTGGATCATTATGTCAAAACAGGTGGAGAAGCATCTGATATTTTTCTACTGATCTAGTTTAGCTAAGAGAAATTTGTTGACTTAGTACTGTGAAGGCTAAGAAATACCTCTGTGCTTTCTGGACTACCACAAAAGTCCATGGATTTACCAAATGAATCCAGGCAGCTCCAGGATTAGGCAGGATCTGAAAAAGTCTATCCAAAATAATACATCTTTGTCATGTATACCTAAATTCTGCTTAAATCTTATTCTTGAGCTACCTCTGATTGCTTTCAGCTTGCCCTACCCTCAGATATATCTCAAAACACAGTTCATACACAGGCACAATCTTTCCCCCAAACAGGGTGAGAGACTGAGGACTGACTCTGCCAAATAGTCAATACATCCAAAAGCACAGGCAAGAAAAATGCAGTATTTGATGTGCCTTGAGGCTTCCCAACATATTAAGTCACTAGACAGCATCTTTCCAAGCACTTATTGATGGTAAGCTCCCCATCAATTTTTAATATATTGAACCCCACCCTCAGCCAGTTTCTGACTGGGTCTCTTCTTTCCACACGGAGCAGATGTACTTGTGCCTACTGAAGCAATGTGCTGTTGCCAATGGGTTGCAGGAGAAAAAAATGAATCTAATCTCCAGTTTAGTACTCTCAATTTTGCAATCCCCTTCCTTCAAAGCAAGGATGGTCCACTGCTGGCACGTGCAGAGCCCAAGGCAAGGTTAAAAGGGATGGCAGTGGTGCCTTGGGCACATGTTGCTGTGGCTGGGGAACCTGCTGAGCCTTGGCAAGCTGAACCATTCACAGAGCAGGTGCTTAGAGGGACAGTTGTGTCAAGGGCTCTGAGCTACTTTGGCTAGCCACATTGCTATGCCATTTAATGTGAGGTCAAACAACCTCTTTCAGAACGGCCCAGGAATTTACCAGTCCCACAGTCTTGCTCTCAAACTCTCTCATGGATATGGCTGATTTTCCTTTTGAATAAATCAGGTTTGACTTCAGTTACATGTTTTTAATTTACCTAAGACTTTATCAATGTTATCAGCTTAAAAAAACTCATGTTTTTATATGAAATTGCATACAATTTTAGTCCTTTATCTCTGCTCTAAGGAAAGTACTGACTAAACAGAAACACCGGACAACAGTACATGAGACTCCTGTTGCTTATTTGTTGCATTTGTATGTTACTGTCTGGGAAGATTTGAAGGGTGGACCTCCTCTTATCCCTCTGCTTCAACTACAGGCAGGAAAGTGCTTCAGCAGTAAGTCACGTTTCTCTTGTTTACTCTCATCAAGACCTTTGTGTTGCGTAATTCTTTTGTTTTCTACTGTTGTAATCTCTGATGCACAGGGATCCCAGACAATGTAGATGACCCGTGTGGGATGCATGAGGTTCCCTGTCAAGATATTGTTGTTCCTCGCTGGCTGGCATCCAGGTTTAGTACTAAGCGGGGAAAAAAAAAAAAAAAAAAGAAAAAAAAAGAACAATGGAGATAAATTTAGATGCTGTTGGGAAAAAGAATCTAGGACACTGTCCATCCCAGCCCTTTGAAGCAACACCCACAAAGCAATTTCCTGACTTTTTCAGGGATTCCCAGGTTTTCACAGCAACTTATGCAACCAAAGCTGACACCACCTGACTAACATTTGGCTAACCCTTTGCAAACTCCTTCCAAATGCAAGCTAAGAAACAGAGCTTGGTGTCTTCAGTTAGAACCTGACTGTGTGCACACTGAGCACAACTGGAAACAGCTGGAGCGTGGACGCCAGTACCAGAGGTGCCAAGGCAGATCCACTGCACTGATTTCCTGAAGGCATTACCAGCCATGCTCTGCAGGCAACAGTGACCTAGGCCTGATTTTAATTTTGCTAGACAAGCACCTACACTAAACCCCTGCTACTAGGCCCTCTAAAATACTGTTAATCACTGATTTTGTACACGTATTCATTGTTTTGATTAATAGCTTTGTTACATGAATGTGTTTCAAAGGTCTTATTGAGGTATTACCAGCTAAACTGATACTAATTTCAATTCTAGTATATTGCTTTTTCTATGTATGTAATGTTTAATTCTTTAAAAGGAGTAGGACACCGTACTACTACACGCTGTGCCCTAAGCCAGTTTCTCAAGTCAAATTCCTGGGGATGAGGAAGGCCTTGGCCCTTCTACAATGCATGGCTTACACTTTTCTTGAATGACTTCTTTTTTTGAGAGCTATTTCCCTATTTTTTGAAGATTCACATTCAGTCATTGGTGAAACATTTCCCAATGCAATTTGTGTTTACAGAGCAGTTCATATCCAAAAGGATGCCATGAAAATTTTGATCTGCTGACAGGAATAGCCAAACATAATGTTTACCAATGCAGTGCAAGACTTTTAGTTCCGTTTTTTAAGGTTAAAAAAATTTGCAAAATGTTGCTTTGGGTGATCTCTTGTAAATTTTTGTCTCATTAGTTAAGTTGCTTTTTGCTAGAATAATAGAATTTTCTACAAGATAAAATTTTGTTTTAAACATCATAATTGAAATATTTACTTTTAAATTTCAAATAATATTTTGGAAAAAGGTTATCTTTGAGTTTTCTGAAATGAAATCACTATGTTTCATGTAAAAAAAAAACCCAAACCAAATCCAGTTGCAACTTACTTTATTTTTCATTTCATCACAAACATATAAAAATGAATTGTAAGTAGGTCATAAATTTTCTTTCTGATTTAACCAGATATAACACCCCCCGCCAAACCTACTTTCACCGGTCCAGTCATAATTTATTTGTTAATATACACTTTCTATATGGGCAAAAGCTTTGAATTTGCATGATCGGATTTGATTTTGTGGATTTGAAGGCAGGTCATGGGTTTTTCCCTCTCTCATTATGATGTCAAACCATTTCACAAAACTTTTTTCCATCATGTAATGTAAAGATACTGGAGTGGAGAGTTAAAATGAAGAGCTTGAATGGCATTGCACTTGGAAAGTGAGCAAATAGTTATCAGAAGGATTTTAGCTGGAGTTCCAAGCTGGAAAGCTATTTAAGCATACACCAGTCTTCAAGGATTTCAACAGTACCATGAGACTCTCAAAATTATTTGATACATAATTTGGTGAAATTTGAAAGCTTTTCCTTTGCAAATGTTTTGATTATCTGACTATAATTATTCTTTGACCTTAACCTAAGTAAATAGGTATTGTATGTTTCTAATCAGTGTGTGCTTATGCTGTTTCTATTTTATTTTTAACTTGAATGCTGTCATTTAATAAAAACCTATGCCTTTAAAGGTACCAAACTTTATTAATCCACTTAAAGGCTTAACTATTTATAAAAACGTACTATGGAAATTGGACTTCTTCCCTTCTTCAGTCATCAGGACCAAGCACATAAAGCTTGGGGAAATTTATGCATTTTGACCATCTCTAAATTGTTAGAGGCCAAACCAATTTAAATAGCAATCAGTGACCAAGAACACCCTTTGCTCTCTGAAGGTTTGTTTTTTTTTTTTCCTTGGTATTCTAATTATTTAATTCAAGCTTGTTAGGTTCGGCTCTGCTGGATGCTTTGCAGTCTGAATTCATTTTGCCTTGTTTAATTTGCCTTTTTTTCCTTTGCCATTAGATTGCTAGCTTTCAAGATGAGAACAGAGAACTAACTCACCACTATATAATATGAACAGAAGCTGTTCCTTAAACTATTAAAAAAGATAGGATGATCCTTTGGATTTGACACTTGGGACAGAGTTTTTGTGCCTTTTTAATTGCTTTCCAGACTGGGATCATTATCCTTAAGATTTCCCACATGTAAGACTGAACTCCTCCCATTTTATAAAGTGTTTAGAGGTCTTAAAAAACCCCAAACTAACACATGAAGTTTCCTTGTATTAATTTTTCACTGACCTCGGTGGAGTCAAAGTCTGTCTCTGAGATATCCGGAGGTGATCACAATGGAAATGGGAAGGAACTCACAACAGATCTGAAGGTTATTTTCAGAAGTGGCATCTCAGAGTGGGCTGGAGGGACAAGCATATTATTCTCAAAATCTGAAAGAAACTCTGCTCACTGAAAGGCAGCATTTTCCCCAAGCTTTTAATAGTCTGCCACTTTGGAAATTGCACAGGTTTAAACCCTCCCCATCAGGTTTATTCTGTTTGAAACTTTGACAGAGGCATTTAACTCTGGTGTGGCTTTTACTATCAATTATTATGTCTCTTGTGTAAGATCTGGTCTCTGAAGTCATCACTAGGAAGAGGCAGAAAAAACCTAATAGTGGGCAGATTTTTTATGTCTGTGTCACTCAGATTTATGATATTACAGCTTCTATATGCAAAAGATGCATCTTTTATGGCAAGATAGCTCTTTTAATGTCTTGAAGTGTCCTGAACTCATTACAGCTTTTGACTTGTTCCAGCCTTCAGATTAAAATGGTTCAGGTTACATCATTTTAAACTGCACAAAGGGTCAAGAGACCGTATCATTTCGATGAGGCCACAGTTCATTTGCTTTGGCTCAGGGAAGCCAGAGGATGAAATACATATTAATACTCACAGTTTGAAAGAAGGATTGCAGCCTTGGTATTGCAATGAAGTGAAGCATCTCATACATGAAGCAGCAAAACAGTCACTGGATTTTTGCCAGTTTGAACGAGATGGAGAGGAAGAGACAATGTAAAAAAAACCAAAAAAACCCAAAAAAACCCCACCACAACCATCCCACAAAAAAAAAAAAAAACAAAAAACCAAAAAAAACCAAAAAAAAAACCAACAAAAAACTTAAAATGCCCTGGTACCCAATATTTTTAAAAAAGTTTTCATTTTATAAAGGAAGAGCAATATTTGCTTTCTCCTTCATGGAGTTGAAATCAGTCCATTAAGAGGGTGGGAGAAAAGATTAATTGATAAATTCAGCATACTGACTCCTTCATATAGTTAATGTGCTTCATTTTACCTAGGTGATGAGCTGCATTTACACTGACAATGAGTGGAAAGGGAGGAAGAGAGGTTAAATATGTGGTATGGGGAACAAAGTTAATGAAAGCATATTAGAGAATTTTACAAAAAACATATATTACTGTTCATTTAATATAGTCCTTGGGACAAATACATCCCTGGTATAATCTCATTAAGCTAATGAGATCACATCAGTAATAAATTTGTCTCTTGTATTTGAAGTTTTAAAATGGTGGTGGTATCATAATTTTCTCCTCTGATTAGAATGAGAATGAACATTGTAAGCCTGAGAAAAAAAGAGAATTTTTAAGGGTGACGGAGACCAGTGAGATAGGGAGGATGGAGAGTAGAATATTGAGCTAATTCATTTTTAGCTCTCATTGTCCTTTTCCAAACATTTAAAGTTTCAAGCTTTGCACTTCTGTATGCGAAGGGACTGTTGCCATCTGAAATCCACAGTCTTAAAGATGAAAGGCACCTATCTCTCTCTAAGCAGTGCTGAGGTTCACCTTTAGCCACAGCAGACACCTTCAAAGTCATCCTCAGCTTCACTGAGCTTAACTGAGCTTTAATAACTTGTCACCATTTCAGTGTCTAAGATGCACAGAGCTTGGATGGTTCCTCAGGTAGCCACTGCGACTGCTGACCATCCCACAGCAGGTTTCCCAACTGAAACAAAAGCTCCCCATCCTCTAAAATATGACTACTCAAATGCCCCATTCATCAACTTATGTCTCCTGTGAATGTGATGCATAAAGTACACATAGCATACTCTTCCTCTGTTGATTCCTGGTCTTTGTCCTTGACACTGGCATGTTCAGCAGTAACAAGCTGTATCCAAGTCCTTTCTTTGATGGCAAGACATCAAACTGAATGTTGTGAGAGCTCCAGCCATTAAACTGTTGGGTTTTTATTTCACATGGTTGATGAAGCAATTGTTGGAGCAGTTGTTGGAGCTGAGGTGTGCACCAGTACATGCCATAAGAACTGGGAGCAGCTCCTTTCTTCTGTGGTCTAATGATGAGCAAAACAAATTCCTCTAACTGGGAAAATGACTTGGACTGGTAACATAATATTCAGTGACAAACTGCTAAGGGTAATCTCTCTCAAGTGAGCTCAGATTACTGCCTCTCTGAAGTTACAAGAGAGATTAGATTCAAGTCTCTTAAAGAACAGATGAATGACCTAAGAAAGCATCTACTTGATGGTTTCTCTGTCTTCCTGTGGCTTCTCACTGACACAGAAAACTAGACAAAAATGCCCTTAGAGTAAATTCATGGCTGACAATCTGTCTCACTGCAGAGGAACATCAACCCTGTGCTTCACATGGATCATGTCAGTGTGACAGGAGCATCAGCACTGATTTTCATTATTACTCTGTAAAATTGTGCATAGTCCTGCTTAGCTAGTTATTGAGGTATCTGACTTATCCACATGTTTAAGGGAAAAGAGAGACTAGCTCCAGTGTAGTAATTCTCTGATTATTCCTGAAGGAATCCAGAGAATTCTAATAGTTATGCCAGGAAATCAAATCTTGCTTTGGGGTGAACTCAGTAAGATTCCATATAAAATAAGTTATACTTCTGTGAAATTTGTCTTAAAACATGCACAGTAATAATTCTTCACTATTTTTTTAATTACCCTACATTGCTCCTTTTTTTTTTCAATACATCTTTTAATGGTTTAAAAATCCCTGCAGTTTCTTTTTTTTTTTCTCCCTTAATATTTTCCCTTAAATATTTACAGGAATTTTCCAGCTGAGAAATCATAACATTATTTTCTTCCATCCTACTTTCTTGTTCTACTCCAGCAGTCTCACAATGAGCTTGTTCTCAGAATGCACACCCAGCTGCACTTACCTTTTATTTCTTATGACAATCTTCAGAGTGCACAGGAGACTTTTTTTTTTTTTTTGCTTGACCTTATTCTTCATTCATCATGACAATAACACAATGCTCAAGACCTTAATAATCTTAATTTCATTTTTGCTATCAGTTATATTCAGACACATTCTTTCCCTCTTTCACTCTGTCCTCACTAAGGTGCTTTTGAATTTTTCAATAAGATATGTAAAAAGGTAACAGTTTTTATTGTTTTACCTGTTTTTGTAATTATGTGATATTAATTTCTGTTTCACTTTAGTGCCTCTGCTATCATAGTGAGGTTGGTTATGTTATATATTTATATCTATCTCCCATTTTTCTGTTCAGCTGTACTTTGGTTTAGAATGAGGCTGATTAAACTTGTAATGTCTATTCTTTGGCAAATGCTGAGATTTAATTCTATTTTATTATTAGTTCCAAAATTGACTGAAGTTTTTACCAAATATTTGGAGACTGATGGATATGTTCTACCTAAAGGTCATTAAAATATTGTCCTATGATTCAGGTCTGTATTTTTTTATTCTGCTTTTAACTAAAAAAACCTTTAAAAATTAAATACATTACTAATGCTTTCTATCAGAATTTTTAAAACAAGACAGTCTCTTTACCAGGGCATGACCACATTTTTTTTCCCATAGGAACAATGTTTTCTAATGTAAGAACTTAATTATTGGAAGCTTCTTATTCTAGAACAGAGCTATTAAAGTCTTGTAAAGTGTAGAATGCAGCTGAAATCAAAGATTATGCTGTCTTTTCAGGAGGAATCTTGGCCCCAGGGAAGACTGCGGGGCAAGAGCAGGGAAATCCTGGTGCTCCTTTGCAGGCAGGAGGGCTCCTGCCTGGACCCGAGAGGTATCCCACCTGATCACTATATCAGGTTTAAGGTACTTAAGTGAAAGAAACAAACAAACAGAAAAAGAGAAAAAAGGGCATTCTTGGAGCTCAGATAGTGATGGGAAGGGGAAAAGCATGCTATCACAATCCTCAGGGAGATATACGGTTACCCAAAGGTGGAGGTAAACAAAAAGCCTGCGTGAAGTTTGTCTCTCTTTTCTTCTGCCTGTTTCTTCTTGGGTTTTTTTTCTTTTTTTTTTTTTTTTTTCTTTCTTTTTTTTTTTTCTTTTTTTTTTTCTTTTCTTTTGACATGGGGGGCCAAGGAGTTAAGAGCATAGGAAGGCTTTATTTTGTCTTACTGAATTCAGCAGCGTTTGTGGGTTTTATTTCTTCACATAATACATACTCCATTTTAAATGCTTTAACATCTACAAGGCTCTCAATGTAGATGAATGAACCCTGCCATCATTCCAAGCACATCACTTTTATATCTTGTCAGATGGTTACAGTTATTAACAGCAGCATTTAAAATTCACTTTCTTCCTTGAAGAAAGCCCCGGCTATACGATAGAACAAATTACAAGTAGTATGTATAGTGCAGCAGTGCTAAAACTGCTGTCAGCATCCCAACGTGGCCATATGTCTGACATAAAGTACACAAAAGAAAGTGTTGAGGATTGGAGCACAGGCTAATGATAAGTAGGCCGGTTAAACAATAAGCCTCTCAAGTGAGCAATATACATTCTGTTCTGTTTTTCTTACTTTGTGCTGCTTTAAATCAAAGTCCACAGGTCTTGTGTTGCTGGGAGGTTGGACATGTTGCCTGCCAGTAAATAGGCCCTCTGCCAAGAAACTAGAGCTCACTCTTGGTAAAGGAAGAACATTGTTCACTAAAATAGTTTGTCTTTTGATGCCAAAGGAAATCAAATTGTAATCAAGGGCTGAGAACGGACTGAAGTCATAAAGGCTGGCTTGCCTCAGACTTTGGCAGCCTCGCTTGTTCCCAGGCATATTAAATATAATTTACGTTTGCAGAGGGGAGAGGCTTTATTGAACTGGAAATTTGTTTTAAATAACACTTAAGTGAAACACTGATCAGAGGCAGCCAGAGATACATTTCTACTGTTATTTAGACTGCTGAAAATCCAGAATATGTTCATGGTCCTCACTAGATTTGTTCTAAACGTGCATCTGTGTAAATGGATATTTTTGGTCAATGGTGATGAAACAACACATTTCCTAGGTTCTGGTCACCCATGCTGAGTGGAAAGTTCATGATGAAAGGCTTACCTCAGTTAAAGAAAATATTTATATGTTTTTTCTTCTATTTTAGCATGCATGTGAAAATTCAGATTAACTATAACAATATTAGAATGAAAATTAATGAATGCATATAGGACAGTTGCATCAATTATATCCTTGATCTGAAGTGTATGGAGTGAAATTAATTTTACTGATAATTCATGTTTTAAAAAGTTAAAGCTTAAAATATTACTTTATGGTTTCAGAAAGTAACTTAGAAACACTTCAAAATAAAAGAAAAATATGGTTTTTGTTTTTCTAACTTAAATTTATCTTTCAGAACAGTAAAACTAGCATTTATTTCACCATGGACTTAAAAACTAATTTAAAAATAGCCTCTCCCATGAAGTGATAATTCTACTTTTCAGCATCTTGTTCGTAAGTAGCCAGCTAAGGGAAAATATTGTTTTAATTTTTTGCACACTTTTGGATGAGATATTTTTCTTCTAACCTGACACCATAATGTAGGTTACATCTGAAATGTATTTTACAGGTTCGTACTGAATCAAAGCAATGGAATCTGCCACTTAAAAACAAAATGTCTTCTATGAAGATCTCATTTACAATCACATTCAGTCCTTTGTTTTGCAGCTTTGTCACGCTGAAAATAGCATTTGTCAGCAAAATAGTTTTAGTTGCATATGTAAAGGGAAACTTGGCCCTAGGGAAATCATAAGGTGTAATTAAACTACCAGAGAAATGGTTAAGTAGCTGCTTCTTTAAAATGTAGGGATTGTTGGTTTTTTTTTTTTTCCTTTTGCTGTTTCAATCTTTCTGCTGGCAATGCTATTGAAACAGCATACTTCCTCCTTAGAATGGAAATATTTAGATGAGTTTGAACAGCTCACATCTCTTCAAGCAACAATTGACATTTGAAGAAATTTAAGGTTAATTCTGTCAAAAGACTAGGGTAGATTACAGACCCTGACAACCAGTTTGGAGATCTAAAACTATGCCTTGGTGCTTGAGGGACCAAACAGGTGTCTGTCTGACATGTTTCTTAAAGCTCTGCCCCTGACTGTGTATGCATTTACCTGAGCTTTGATAATGCCTGACATATAAATGACTAGCTTAATGCCCAAACTCTGTTGCCTCAGAGCAAGCTGTAGCCTCCTGACTAAGCTTTCTCTGGAGGCTCTTTTGAAAATGTGTGTTGTTCCTGTCTTCTGTATAAGATATCTCATTTGATTTGACTCAGGGCAGTGGGGCTTAATAAGAGGCAGGGTCTTTAGGAAATGTGACCTGCATTTCTCACCATTGCCTGAGTCTGTGTGTGAGTCTAACCTAAGGCACCTAAAAATAACTTTGTGGAAATTTAAACAAAACTGTCTTTTCCTGAAGATGGGACTCTCCCTTTTCCAGAAAAAGAAGTACTGAAATTTTAATGCCTCATTTTCTGAACAAAACTACTTGGACTGTACTATTTATATTCAATAATCTTACAGCAAAATATTAGGGGTATTTGTTGTTGTTGTTGTTTGTTTTTTATTGTTGTTGTTGTTTTTGTTTTTTTAGTGAAGAAATGAGACTAAATTATTGCAGAAGTTCTGGAAGTACCCTTACCTATGATATCAATGGTTACATTGCAGCATAAAAATACCAGGACTATCAGTTGTAACCCATAGCAGCCCTTTTTCTCAGCTATAATACACTTTTAGAAGATATGTGATGAGGGCCAAGAAACTACAAAAGACAGAAGGGTGACTGAAGAGGTAAATGCTGTGACACTCGGACTAAGCTTCTGGCACTTCTGGCAGCCACAGGCACTCCCAAGGATTTGACAAATTGGTGGGTGCTTTTATCTAGTCCATGTCAGTGGACTAGATAAAATACACCACGGGATATCTGCTTATGGACTTTTGAGACTAATTAAAGGAGGGCATTGCTAAAAAATACAACTAGAGTAGGAAGTAACTGGAGAGACCTCACTACGTGTGTTCCCTTAAGTGCATGCAGAAATTATGGTGCTATGTGAGCTTGGACCTGTGGTTCCTGGAAGAGCTGCAGCTCAGATTCTCACTTTAGTCATAGAGCTGCTCTGAGACAGTCTGCACTCTCTGAAGAAGTCCACACAAGGAACTGTTCACAAAATTGCTTCAGGATTCAAGCCTGCCTGCAATATTCCTTTCTCTGGCACAACACTCTGTATCAGAGTTTTCAAGTGTTCTCTAACTTTCTCTAACTTTCTGTTCCCTTTTTTTTCCTTCCCTTTCAGTCAATGTGACATAGTATATTCAGAAGTTAAAAGGAACATTTGTGTATTTCTTGAAGTAGGAACAAACAGACTGCTTTAAAAGTTTTTATTTTTATATGTAGATAGGTGCATAGAGATAGGTGCATACTTTGGTTATATTTTCTGCTTTCCCTTTTTATTGTCTTGTAATCATGTCATGAGTATGATCTTTCATTTTTGAAAAGAATAGGATCTGGATGCTTAATTCAGGGGAAGCAAATGAAAGACTCATCTCTATCATTGCAGTTTTTTTAGGAAAAGGTTTATGCTTTCAAAAATCTTCTTTGAAAAACACATATTGCAAACAAAATGGGAGCAGAAAGAGTGTTTCTATGCCTGAACTATCCCATCCACTCATAACCAGGCTAACTAAAAAAATGGCAGAAAGATATGAAGACAGCTCAGCTGAGTGTGAAAACAAAAATGTGTGAGAGGTTTGAAGGTTTCAGCCTGATACTCCCACTGTCTCACCATTACCTTGTCTGTAGATGCTCACTGGCAAATCAACCAGCAAAAACCCATCATTTGTTTGGGAACTGAATGTCTTACGATGTCTCTGCAGTGGGAAATTGGTCCTACTACTGCTGAGGAGACTGGGCAGCCTATTTCTATCACATTACACTCTTCTGTTGGGCTTTTCTTTTTTCTTCTCAGACCCAAAGCCAGTCAGGTCAAAGTTAACAGCTGTTGAAATTGCCATATGCTTTTTAGAGGAGATGTGAAAATAAATGTGTGCCAGAATTTTGGTTAAGTTTGTGATGAATGCGTTTAGACAAAGAGATCCTCCCCCTAAACTTATTTCACATGCTAAGAGTTGGCAATATGGGAAAAGAGGGCTGATGGTGGTAGAATTACTAGCCTGTCACCTTAACAAAGGACTTTTGGAAATGTATTGCCTCCTTGGAAAAGGGATTATCCTTCATGAGGTTTAGTGTCAGAATAAGTACAAAAGAAGGTTAAACAGAAAAGTCTGTAAACAATAATATTTTAAGATTTGCAACACTTATATTGATTATTCTAGATTTCTAAATCAATCATTATTCCTAAGGGAAGAAACTATTTTTCAGCAGTCAGGCAATCCTGTGACACAGGCCCTGTAGTCATCCCTTTAATTAAAACCATCCAAAATTCCTGTGTGGATATATATTGGTGTGGATGGGCATATATCTGTATTATGCCTAAAATTAAACATATCGAGTGTAATTTATTTAAATATTTTAAAAAGTATTTAAGTATTTAAAAATATCAAGTGTAATTTAATTTTTTTTCTTAATTAAAATACCATTCAGACTAAACAAATGTCTGTTACTTCTGCTACGGGAGAAAACACTTCCTTTCCTTGTGTTTGTCTGAGCCAGAATTAAGTGAAATACAGCATCTAAAATAGGCTGCACTTCAAGTAACCAGTTCATACAATCTATTGAAACTATAAACAGGCAAATTTTGGTTTTCATCTATGGAAAATCCAATGCCATGAAGCAGTGAAAAAACCAGCCTTACCGTTCAATAATACAGGAAGGGGTCATCCTGATCACTGATGCAAATAATGACATGATTTCAGCCAAAGTAAATTTAAACAAACAAATAAACAATTCAAGTTTAAAATCCTTTCTCTAGATCAGGTGCTTGTTCAAGGAATGTCAGAAACCATGCTAGACAAAGCATAAAAAATTCAGGAGACTAATTTTGGAATATGCTGTCAGAAGCAAATATGAAAGACTACTCAAAGGCAAACATATCTGTTCACAGTGATGCATTATAATACTGGCTATTCAATTTCTTGTTCAAGCTCAAAGGCCCTAAAACAAAAACTAAAAAAAAACTAAACTCAATGCCGGTTTCTTTGCCCACAAACATGCAAATAACTTTAAAGATATATATTGTACTCATCCAACTACTTTCCCATGAATATTTTCATTTTAAATCCTATTGTTTGATTGCTAACTCCTTGATTGTGATGAATCTGGGTGACAGAAGTCTTCAAAAGAAGGGAAATTTTAGCAAATTTGTCCACTTCTGCAGTCACAAATAATAAATAATGTTAAAATCCTTTTAAAAAACCTCTAACAATAAATCCTGTGATCCAAATGTTAATGAACAGTGAATGGTAGCAATTTTAAGATACTAGAGTGAAACCCTTGAATGATATCCACAGACACTTGCCTTTCTCTATGATAATATAGACTTTTGAATGTCTTCATATTTTGTAGAAGACTACACAAATATAGTTTGCCTCCTTCTCTGCAGTTCTGCAAGAAGACAAGGAAAAACAAGCTCAAAATTCAAAGAAAAAGCATAGTTTGTTTTTTTCTACTTTATCAAGAAAGGATGAATAACTGTTGTGTACCTAATATGCAGAGACATCTTAGTATAACAAGATACAGCTTAACTCCTAGAGTCCTTGTTATTTAATCCATTTAGTTCTGCCCAGGGATCACATGAATTTATGGAAACCCCCTGCTACCCTCTTTGTTGACTTCCATCCCTGCTGGGAGATTCCCATCTGCTGGGAAACAAAAGTCTGTTCTGAACTTTACCTCATTTAACAGTGTGCCACATGTAAATATAACTTCTTCATTTATTACTTTGACAGAGCAGATGGCAATGGGCTTTTAAAAGACTGTAATGTTGCTTAAAACTAGCTATATTTTTAGAAATAATAGTTTTAGCTGCTTGGATTCTAGTGTCTGATTTTTAGGAAGAGAATCTGACACAGACAATTAAATCTTTGAGCCATCAGTACTTAGTGATGCATCATAATTTAGCTGTTTTCAGAAATCATATTGTGACCAAATAATCATTCATTACGACAGAAAATACTTTTTAATGGAAATTTGAGACTTGTGTTTGGTGGCTGATATGAGTGACTAGTTTTCTAATAGCCTTAATCACTGGAGTATTTCTTTACTTGTTCATTTAAGCCCATTAATGAAAACGTATGATGTTAAGTCTAATATCTACTAACCCTTGATGACTGTTTTGACTTCCAGCATTGTCCTATAAATAACTGTGAATGACATGCACTGAAAATCAAAGAGCATTATTTCACTGTGATTAAAGAGAACAGGTTCACCCAAGAGTTCCTTTTCATCCAGTAAGACCACAGAGAAATTCATTGTTAGTTTGAGTCAGATGTAATGTACTTCAAAATGTCTTGTCCCTAAAAATCTTACTTTAAATGTATAATGCAAGCTTTAAAAATAACTTGAAAATTCATAGCCAGCCACTGGGTTTTCTTGCAGAGGGCACATAATGGGATAGGGAACATCAAGCATGATCACAGTACCCTGGGCTTGAAGACTACAAATAATATAAATTATTTGTCCTCAAGATCCAGTCTAGTGTTTTGTGTGTTTGCTTGTTTGTTTATCGTTGGTGACGTCTGAAATTTTTTTAGGCCCTGAAACAGGAAAGTAAACCTTACATGTCCAGTGCTGGTTGTGCTTTTCTAACTGAGAATATCAGCTAACTTGATGCTCCATGAAATCCAAAGAGCCGTCCGATACAACTGGGATCTTTGGTTATGTTCACCTTGGCTCTGAACCTTCTGCTCATATTGTAAGTACGATGGCCAAAGGGCACTGGTTGTTTGCGTGGCAGTTGTGGTCTGTCACGCAATCTTTTCATCTTGTGTGCCTGCTTCAGGGCTGAGACCTCATGTGAAGTGAACAATGTGTTTTCTTTGCTCTAAATTAAACAAATACCTCTAATATGCACTTCCTTAGTTCAATGTCAGGTGTTTTAAGGTATTCCTGTCTTGTGCATATGCTTAGGCCTTAATACCATGATTCATAATAGATTTTTGCTTTTCTGATGATAAATAACACTGTTTAGAAACAAGGCTGTCTGTTCCCAAAGGGCTTTTATAATGAGCTGCACAGGCCTCCTCTGCAACTATGCTGGTCAAACTTCTGTGATACAACACACGGCTTTTATTGATCATCTGGAGAACATTATACCAGGAGGGATTTGTCTCTCAGTTTAATTTCCTTTAATATATATTGAACCATATTTAAAATTTTAGTTCAGATAATGGAACTTTCTTAAGCTTTACTAGCATGCTGATTTTTCTTGAGTTTAGTTGCAGATAATTTCTAAGATTCTTGAGTTGAAGATCAAAACCTAAGGTTCATCTCCTGCATGAAAAAAACCCTGGAAGATAACCCTGGTGGCAAACTCCTTTACAATTATTTTCTGCAAGAAGATATGCAGAAAAGTTATGCATCAGAGTAAAAACCAGGGAGCTTCTGTCCTTATTTGATAAATCCCCTGAGGAAAATCTAAGGCAAACTGGAGTCAGGTGTGGCTATTCCTGCTTTGGCCATAACCTCAGGAACACACCTCACTCCTCTCAAGCAGCTTCAATGGAAAAGGACAGCAGTGATCTTCTCTGCCAATAAATGTGATAGGAAATCACAGGATAATTAGTGGCTCTGTATGACATAATCCTGTTGGGAAATTGGGATGCATTGAGGGGCAGCTTAGGTAGCTTGAGGGCCTGAGGCCCAGGAGAAGAAAGACATCCAAGTCCTTCTGGTGCAAGCTCTGCTGGTGCAAACATACACAAGGCTCTCGCTGGTACAACATAGCTGTAGGGTGTTTGAAACAAAAACACTTGTCCTTTCTTGCATTTGTAAACCTACAGATTGAACTTTAGAAGAAAAATGTTATTCAGTAGTAAAAAAAAAAAAAAAAAAAGTAAAATCAGTACTTTAGGTTTGTTTCCTAAGTTGTCTAGGATTGTCTCTTTCTTTGTACTTAGGACTTAAAGCAAATACAAAAAATGTAGAGCATATTCTTTATCTAAAAGGAAGATTACAATCACCCATGAACATTAACACTGCATGGAGTTTAAAGAAAAAAAGGAAAGAAAATTCCCAACATGGTTACACAAGAGTTTGAAAAAAAACCCATTGGTAAGCCAGATGCTTCCTTTTTTCAAAGGTTGTGTGTAGGCGATTTATGGTATTTCGGTCATTCTGACCTTTGTCTGACTATGTGGCTGTGTGTCAATAGAAGTCTAAACAAGGAAAGCAATCACTCTGTGTACAAGTGGTTAAAATTCATGGCTAGCAGGGAGCAGATTGCAACAGGAAAGCTCCCAGCCTGTCCATCTACCAGTACCCTACCACCAGCAGAGCTCCTTTTATTCCAGCTTCTCCCTATGGTTGCCTTCAATTCTTTTGCAAATCTTGCTCTCCCCTCACAAATTTATAGCCCATTGATGTCTTTCTGTGGGTGGCTTGAAACATCTGGGTAACAGTCTTGCAGTCTGTGTCCTGGACCCTTCCCTGGAACAGTGGTGGGTGCAGGGCTGCAATAAAACCCAAAGGAAGAATGCAGCTGGTTAAGTTGTGCATGCACTGCCCATCCCCAATCAGGAGGCCAGAGAACCTGGAGGAGGGAGCTCAGAGCGTTATTTTGTCAATCTCAGAAAAGTAGTTCCAGCGATTGTTACATCATGTTTCCTTAGGCTAATTCGGTTTGGGTGATGCCGATTTCCTCCTCCTGGATGTCAGCCCCTTTACTGCCTGCAGACACTTTTACAGGAGGTTTTGCAGTAGGTTCAGTCTGAGGTGCTTGAACTCACACTTCTCCAGTCCCTCAGTGTGGCAGAACAGGAAATGTCCCAAAAGGGCATACACAATTAATTTACAGGAGTTTTACATTTAAATGAATTTAGTGGATTTTAATAGACAGTACAACTTTCCCCCAGAGTTTTAAAATAATTAGAAAGCTGGGATCAAGCTCCCTAGGGAACTCTAAATTTAGATATTTTAGAAGAAATGTCTGTATTTCATTTATCTGAAGAGCTATGTCACTTATTAGAGTTTTTTTTTTTTTTTTTGGTTTAGGATAACCAGAAGAGAGAAGACAAGTGGAAAGAACCTTTCCTCACTTATTTCTAGGTAATACAATCCTTCTTGGAGATTAAATTAGGATGCTTACTGTTGCAATAAATATTGTTTGGGGTTTCCTTGTGGTTTTGTTACCCTTATATGTGGATCTGAGTGTTTAGTGACAGGCAAGGGAAGAGCATATTGTTCCTTTGTATTTATCTTATTCAGTGTGTAGCAATGTGTTGCTAAATATTACAAGCTAAGTCAGAGTTACTTCACTATTTTACTGAGAACTCTTGAACCACCAAAGTTCAAGTTCAAACTTAATCAAAGTTAAGTTTGTTTAACTTCCTCATTGTTAGACCAGCCTGCCATGTTCTGCATGCCATATTCTTCCTTGCAATCTGCGAGGGCAGGAAGTGCCACAACTTAGAGATTCCATATACAGATTACAGTAAATTCTCTGCAAAATTTTAGTCCTGATCTGGACAAATACTACCATTTTTTTTTTTAATGTCAGGGTTAGGCACTTAATTGCCATAAATGATGTTGGTTTTGTTGACATTATGTTCTATCTTATAGCCACTATCTTAGTTTTTGGAAATTTTGGACAGATATAGAGACTCAAGCCAAAGATTGAAAGATGTCAAGCAGCTTATCAAAATTTGTTCATGCAGATGGGGTCTCTGATACCTTTTCTGCAACTTTCACCCTTCAACAACAGTAACAACAAAAGAAGGACAACAAAAAGCTGCATCTCTCACTGTATTGGATGGTATTGGCCCTTGTTGAAATTTCTTCCTGGCCTAATAACACATTGACACCAGGGTGATCTGCTTCATGCTATTGTGCTGGGATAATAAGTCTGTGACCTCAAATGACACGCTTCAGATGCACCCAAGTGGCAAAGCAATAGTAGGATGACATACCAATCTTTTATTACCTGTAGAACAGTAAATATGTCAGGTGATGAGGTTGATTCATGGTTGGTATGGGTGGGACACGAACTTGTGGAAAAACATATAAACGTGTCTGACCCATTAAGATATAACTTCTTTTCTTCAGTGTGTGCTAAAGAACAATGATGGCCATTAGTTTTCTTTTATTGAGAGGACTACTGGCAGGTGCTATAAGTCTCTCCAGAGAGCCTTGATGCAAAAATGATTAACTGACTGAGGCAGGAGTTTGAGCACACATACAATTAGTGTGTGTCACTGCAGTGAAGACAGTGTATATAACACTACTTGTGTTGGAGAACTGCTTTGGTATCAAGTATTAAATACTGAGAAAAAAGCATTAGAACTCATTCTAAAGTTCCTTGCTTTTGGAAAGAATGATGAGTTTTCAGTCATTCTCAGAATAGAAGAATTTACTGAGAATATTATTTGTCTGTCTCTAAATAAAATGTGCATACACAAATGTTCAGAGATGCATTACTTGTGGAGAGTAGGATGGCATTATGATTGAACAAAATGTAAGTCATATTTAAGAACATGATAGAAGTTCTGATTTTTAAAAGTACTTTTTATAGAGATGTGCTTTCACACTTCAATATTGTCATTATTTTGTCAAAAACACCAAAAACAATCCAACCATGACAGGCATTTAAATTAGATGAAGTATCAATTTCCAGCCAAAACAACTCCTGTCAAATCTTACTAGCAGTATATTTTTAGTGTTAATCAATTAATAAAAAATATTTTTCAAGGTGCATAATTTATTTATTTAGCAGCTATAAACTACACATGAATGGATCCATGTATTAAGAGAAAGAAGTGATGTATGTTTTGGTACTGTATGGAAACTCTTCTCTAAATTCTTGTAGTGTACATATTTCATTGATTGGCATCTGTCTGCACCTAAAACAAAGGGGAAAACAAAGGGGAAAGAATTCCCTGAGGCACATCCCCTGAGGACTGGGAAATTTCTTTCTTTTATCTATTGTGGATGTAAACACTCCATTTCACTCTACCAAACTAAAGCTTTTGCTCCTGAAATTAGAGATGCTTTGTGCTTCTTGTCACATCCCAGCTCTCTGTGAAGAGAGGTCCTCTAAGGAGCTTCTGCTTATCTTGTTTTACTTTGAAACCTGTTCAAAGGAAAGAAGAAAGATCCCACTTAGCCTAGTTAGCCTGAGACTAGATCATTTGCTTTGCTTATGGAAAGGCTTCCCTTTAAAGATAAGAGCCCTTAGAATGTATCAGATAATTTGAGTTAAACTTTTGGGTTGTATGTCTTACTGTCGGTCTAAGTACTTCCGTGGCTGCCTGCTCTAGCATGTGAGCACATCACAGTTACTCAGTTTTGTCATTATAACACCCCAGTGAGATAAGAAAATGTCTTTATTTTGTGCCTGGGGAACCAAATCACAGGGTAGGTGAGTAATCTCGCCTGAAGTCAAATGGAAACACTGTGGGAAGCTCTATGGTTGATCCAGGGTACTGAAACTAGGTCGGGTGTCCCAGAGCTGAACTGTCTCCACAAAAACAACCTTTCTTTTTATTTTTGTCAGCTGCATCAAAACTTAGTAAGCATTTTTTATTGAGAACTGTGATCAAGTCATGCACAGACCTGAATGGGCATCGGTGCTGGTTAGGTATACAGCATTTTTAAAATACTACTCACAGTAGTACACACACATTTTTGTAAACTGTGCATTCTTTAATAGTGTGACTACATATTAAGAACATAGACATATGAATAAATTTTCATGGCTTCTAAGGCAAAATGAAATAATATATTCTTTTAAAGTTCAGATAAAAAACAATCAGGTTGGGTTTTTTTTTCAGATTTTTGAGATAAGAATATGTAATGATTTACCATGATTCAGCAGATTCACCTAACTTACATTGCAATCATGGGATGATTTTATTACTGAGTTTGCACTGTTTTAGTACATTACAACACATGGTCTCTGCATTCTGGGACCAAAATGACAGTATCTTCTCTAGTGAACAGGAGCAGGGTACAGATTAATTACCCTTTCTACCTACAAAAGACAGTGATAATGTGATTCTGGACTAACCTTTTATGTACAGTTAGCAAGAGCTAGTTCAAACCAGGATCAGTTCTTCAGTGGAGCAGATTTGGGGCTTTTTAGGTTTAAATAGGACTTGGCCATAATCTATGACAATCCTTGAATTCAGTTAAGAGAAGGTATCTGATGAAAGTTTTTTGTTTCTCCATGTCTGCTGCCTGCAGCTACAAGTAGCAGTGGAAAAGTGAATGACAGGATTTTTACTGAGATAGGTGACAGCAGAGCAACATCATCATGCAGAAGCCTCCTGTCTGTGTAAGTGATAGGGGGAGGGGGAAAGTGCAGTCTCTGTTCCCTCCTGGGGTGCACCTGGGGATGTCACCAATGTCTCAGTGTGCGCTCACTGTGGCTACACTTGATGCCTGTACTTGCCACACTACTTACACTAAAAGCCTGTGTGGTAGAATACACAAAGTGGTACCCAAATGTGCAGGCATCCCTGTGAAAGTGTCATAACACTGCGGGAAAGGCTTAGAAACAAAATTAAGTGCAGGCTTTTCTGTTCCAGACTGGGGAAGGATTTGGAATACCCATCATCAGAAATGGTGAGACCATTCAATAGAAGTAGCACAAGTGTAATGATGCTGGCTGGGGTGTGCATAGGCCTCATGTACATGTGTATGTGAATGTAGAATGCATATATTTACACTCATGGACATTTATAAATATTTTTATGTGTTAAACTGTATTTTTTTTTCTTGTACTGTTCTACACTTAGAAAAACAAATAGAAAATTGATAGAAGATCGCTGCCTTTGGAATCTCACTTGCTCAGGTTAAAAATAAGTTATTTCATAATAATAAAAATAAATAAAATGATAACTTCATAATAACAATAAGATAAACGTTATTTCAAAGGTAAGTGAAGGCACTTGAGGGTGTGAGTGAAACCACCTTTTCCCATTGTTTTTTCTGTCACAAGCAAACTGTTTTGTGCTAGTAGACATTCCAATTTTTTAACATCCAACAGACTGACAGTGACAAGGGTATTGTAAATTTTTGATTAATGAAATATTGCTTTCTTAGGCTATTTTTCTAACATTAGGCAATGTGGTCTTGTTTTTGTCCTTGCCTGACAGCCTGAAAAATTTATTGATTTAGAATTTCATTGTCTAATGTCTTATGTCTCATGTCTAGCGGCTCCTATGCCTTTCCATCATCTTTCTGGGACAGTTTAGATGACACAAGCTGAGTTTCCTAACGTGATTCTGAGCATGGCTTAAACTCAGCTGGTAACTAAGCACCACACAACTCCTCACTTACTCCCCCCTCAGTGGGATGGGGTGAGAAAATTTGTGGGCCAAGATAAATACAGTTTAATAACTCACAATAAACAATCACAACAATAATAAGGAAAGGAGGAAAAATAACAAAGATAAAAATAAAGCCAAAGAAATACATGTTATACAATGAAAACGGTTTCTCACCACCAGTTGACACATGCCCAGCCATGCCTTGAGCAGTGCCCCCACCATCCACCAACCCTCCCACCTAGTTTTCTTGCTGAGCACATCTTCATGTTATAAGGGATTTTCCTTTGGTCAGTAGGGGTCAGCTGTCCCAGCTGTCTTGCCTCACAGCTCCTTGATCCCCCCAGCCTGCTCACTGGTGGAACAATACGAGAAGCAGAAAGGGCCTTGACTCTGTCTGAGCCCTGCCCAGTAATAACAAAAACATCCCTGTGTTGTCAACCTGTTTTCAGTACAAATCCAAGCACAGCCCTATGCCAGCTAATATAAAGAAATTTAGGTCTATCTCAGCCCAAACCAGCACAAAGGCCTTTTAAGCAATATGGATTGCTTAAATCCAAAATGCAATTGTAAAATATAATTCTGCACATGAAATGCAGAGATGCTGTCACCTCAAGGATCTTTAACTTTTGATACTGTTATAATTTCCCCCACAATCTCAACCAAATTCTTCAAAATACCATGGGCTTTGAATAGTTTGTGATTGCATCATCATGTCTTACAGTACTCTCCAGGTGAATAAACTTACCCAATGCAGAGAGTGAATAATTGTAACAGGTGATACATAAGACTTGGCAAAATCAAACACTTCGAGTGTAACAGTAAGACACCACAATATTTCTGTGTATCTCGGGCCTCAGTTCTGAATTACAGCATTTTTTTTCTCGAGAGTGGGAATTTATTTACTGAATTGACTCTGCCCTGGCTCCCTGATTTTTGGCAGTGTGGAGAAATTTACAGTGCTGTCAATGAGTTCAGGAGATTCTAAACACCTTTAAACATGAAACATTTTTGTAAGTCTTCAAGGTTTTAATCATATACTTATTTTTCTCTCCGACATCCTTACTATCAAAATAGATATTATATATTCTGTAGTCTATGTAGAATTCATATATCCTATATTGACATGATAAAGAGGACCTGAAAATACAATTACAGTATGCCAATTTTACACTAGTTAAGGATCTGATTCAGCAAATAAAGTAGAAAACATAGTTGGGAGATAATATCAGAATGATATTACTCTGCAGAGATATTTTTGAACAGATTTGTTTAACCTATTTTGTGTCTACAAACTTTGCACAAATATTCAAAGTTCTGGGAAGATGGAAGAGAGGAGTTAGAAGGGAGGCTTACCCAGCACAAAAGAAAAAAATAACGTAAGAATTCCTCCTGTGCAGCCATTAGATACCAAAACCTCTCATGCAATAATGATTTACTGTGGGAAAAAAATAAGAAAGATTGTGTGTATAAATCAGAGTGTTAGTTGAGTTGTAATTCAACTTCAAAGCCTTCACACTTCCTTTCCTCTACTTTTTACTTTATTCTACAGCTTTTTTTTCCCAGTGAAAAACTGCCTTTCTCCTTCATCTGTGTTTTACTCTGTTTTCTTGGGTACTTTAAAGATCCCCAAACCAGAAGTTTTTGATCTTCTGTATTAGATTCCGTGTAATTATCAATGTCTTACTTGGGACTGTTATAGATCTCTTCTGTGCTGGACTGAAAAATGCTGAATTACTTTCAGAGGATGATATTCATTGTCCTGAAGCAACAGAGGGTCATATGTTAGCAACAGAGGGTAGCGTAGGCATGAGAAAAAAACACTAAAGAAAACAAACTAAAGAATTAAGCAAAATAAATAACATAGCTTCATGTAGTAACTTTGCTGCTGCAGATGGACTTGGCAGGATGCCCAAGCAATAGACCCCAAAAAGATTTTTCTAGCTTTTCTTAGGTCAAATGAGCCAGCTACTGAAAGAAAATTGTTCACTTGTTAGAGAACAACATCAGAATATTAAAGTGGGCAATATCACGATAAACAAATATGATTTTTCCCCCCATTTACATCTTAATAGACTTCAGTGACTTCAAGGTTAGCTTAAGGGAATTTTTTTTGTAGGGGGAGGAAGCAAGCTGAGAAAGACTCAAGGCCTTTTGGAGATGTGAGAGCTTTTTCTGGTTTTTATCAGTGATTTTTAGCAAAGGACAAACTAATGAATGTGTAAGCATGCAACCATGACAACAGTACAAGAAGAAAAAGCCTCATTACCCACAAAATTACTGAAATTACTGTTCTCATAGGTTTCAACTGAAGAGATGCTGTTTTCCCTAGATTTGGCTTCTGTTATTTGCCCAGATTGTGGACCTTTTATAACTTTTCTTCACTTTTCACTTTTCTAATAAACACTTACCCGAGCAGCTATGCCCATCTTGAAACTCACATGTGGAATTGCAAGGAGCAGAAACCTGCCTTGAAAACTTAAAGTCATTTAGCTACTAATCCTGGGTTTTGGCAGCATCTGCAAAACTCACTCAGGATGCTGTGCCAGGCTGGGAGCCATGCAGATGTTGGTTCACCATTATTAATGGCCAGCCTAGCTTAGCAGAATGATTTCAGGTAAGTCTGCAGGGTGACATGATGTCTGTGTTGCACTACAGGCATGTGCTTTGCTACAAGTCCTGCCTGAACTCTAACCACTTCCCATTATGAATGTGGAGCCCAGAACTAAATGTAGCACTTGTAGGAAATTCTATGACAATACATTTCAGGGAAAAACTGTTTTCCGCTTTTTTAATTTTCTTTGTCTTTTCTTCTGACTTGTCTGTTCCTTCTATCTCCACTCCATCTCCATATTTTCATTCAGCTTCACTGACATTATCAGACTTTGGTATACCTTCATCCCATCCTAGTCTACCTGGCTGCCTGTACTCTACACCTGTGAGCTGAATTAAGCATGTTCTCTTCCAGGCTATAATTCAAAATCTTAAATAAATCTCTGAGTAGCAGTGATCCCTGCAGTAAATCACTGTCCTGGCTGTCCTGGTCTTTACAGGATAACATGTTGTCATTTAGCATTAGACTGTATGCGGTATGGATTGCTCCTCATTTGTACCTTAAAAATCCCATAGTTCAGGCACCAGCTGTCAGTAATGAGAGTTAAGACATTTAGCTCATTGCTGGTCATCTCAGTAACTTCATGCCTTTCCTGTAAATGGTTGCCAAAAGAAAAGGTTAAGAGTTGCACAGTAATAAGGTCATAAGACACATAAGGACAGCAATACAAAGGGAGGAGAACAATAGCAAGGGCAACTGGGATAGATGAAACAGTAAAAGTTTGCTTGAGAGAATAACATCAGTGGCAATGACATCAAGAGGAAATGGGAAACAGTCATGAAAAGAGGAAAATAGATCATTAGAAGAAAAAGGTAGTGTTGGGCATAGAAAATAAGCAGTGTGACGTTTAATTAAACCTAGGTTACACATCAAGTCAAGACACCTCTTCAGAAATTAAAAAAAAGGAAAACTGTTTAGATATCTGCATTTCACAGATGACATTTTATTCCAGATAGAATTAAAGTAAACAAAACAAAACAACAACCAAATAAATCTCTTGCATTACTCTTTTGCATTATAGGTTCTGAATTACAGAACCTATAATGAATAGATCTCAAATGGAAGAGTACCACTGTATTTTACCATAGGCCTGAGCAGGGGTTGTGATTGCTTAATGTAGATAATCTAATATTGTGAACTGTATCAAAGATATTGTGGGATAGGCATTTGAGAAGATTGTGTAATAACATTTGTCACTGTATTCTGCAATAATAAAGAAGAGGTATATTTTGAATTATTATGCCATAATTCTCTCTTGAGATGTAAATCAACTGAAGTTTCAGTTCAAATAAATCTTCTCCAAAACCTCTAAGGGCTTTTCGGTTCCTCCCATACTCCTCCCAATTCAATTCCGTTCTTGATTACCCTCCAAAACCTATTCATTTATGCTGATTGTTAAATATCCTTTCCCCATTTACACTAACTACATCATTATCAGCCTTACCACAGCAGGACCATTTATGTTGTCCTTTGCTGTGCTTTCATATTACCATCCCACCTCTCCTCTGACCACTGACCTTCACCTCCTCCAATGACTCTGATCTCTTTTCTACTGTCAAAAGTTCCTTCCCTGTTTATTGCTACCTGATGTAATTTTACCAAACCTCTGCTAGGTGTCAAGTGAACCTGAAGATTTTTTGTTAGCGAATCTTTAAAAGTTCCTGAGTCCTTCTATAGTGTATTTTGACTTGGAAACAGTGAGAAAACTTGAGGAATTTTCTAGTTTTTTATACTGTTTTGATAAAATTTGGAATGAAAAATCTTGAGGGGGAAAAGTACAGGAAAATAAGATAAAAGTTCTAAAGTAAAGAAGAAAAAGCAAGAGGACTTTTACTTAAATGACCTTTTTATCTTTTTAAAAATTTTCTCTCTTTTCTTTTTCCATGTCCTCTCAATTTTCCTCACACGTTCTTCTCCCTGCCATACAAAGTCTGAATGAATTGGTGTATCATCATTTGGTAGGTCACAAGGCTGGGAATCCAGATCCTATCAGGTTGCAAGTGTAATGAGCTCCTCCCAGAAGTGAACAACACAGATTTTCCTAACATGTAGTTACAGCAAGGAGGTTTGGGGACATCTCTGTGGGATGTAATGATAACTTTCTCTTCCAAATAACAGTCTGAAGTTTTAAGCAGTTTTGAAAAGTTAAGAATGGCTTTGTTTAGGAAGAAAAATAAAAGAGACTTTTTTTTTTTTCTTTTTCTTTTTTTTTTTCTTTCTGCTTCCATTTCTCTGTCTCTGGACAGAAAACAGGGGAGCAACTGAAATCTTTCTATACATGGGGCAGTATGGAGTCACAGGGAACCCCTAAACCAACAGGATGTGCAACAGACTGGCATGTCCAAGCAGGGTGCTCTAGCTCTAAAGGACAGAGTGAGAACTGGATAGCGCAGGAAAGCATGGGAAGCAGTTGTGCTCACCCTCATAATAAGAATGGAAATGAAAGAGCTTTTCTTAATCCTTTCACCTGAATAGGGACTGGCAACAATTTTGCTTTGTATTTTTATTCTCCTACCGGTGCATGAAAGTTCCTTTATTCCTCTGTTCTGCTTAAATCAAGAAGCTAGGCAAAGGTCACCAGTTTTATGAACTGTATCACTCTTAGAGGGCAGACCTCTTCGGGAAAAAAAAAAAAAAAAAAAAAAAAAAAAAAAAAAAAAAAAAAAAGAAAGATTGAAAGCCAACAGGTGAAAATAATCAAGATTTAAATCCTCTCTTAATGTGGTAAATTCTGTGGGTCAAGGTAAGTCAGCGCTGAAATGCTGAAATGGGCAGACGTGGAAGCTCACATTTCCCCAGGGTGTGACTAATGCAACTCTAAAACAACACACATGATCCTAAAGTATTAAAGCAGTCATAAAAGAGCACTCCTCTGAGTATATGAATACTGTGTGAAGTGTGTGTCTACTTTATGGGATGTTGTTTCTTAGTCAGACTGCTGCAGCGTGGAATATCCTGGTGCTAATGCACCTCTCTCTTTCCTTTCCACTTCTCTGTTATGCAATGCAAACTTACTAATCCTAGTGGATTATCCCCTAGCATCTTTAGATCTATGGGACAATATTTTTATTCAGCTGGGTTTTTTTCCCTGGAAATAATGGAAAAGATTATCTGGGTGCTCCTTATTTAAGTCTAGCTGAGCGCTGACACCATGCAGCAATGTACTGCATGATGAATAAGTTTGCAACAGGAACATGTGGTACTCTTCTGTCTCTAGATAGGTGGACACTGGTTAATTGACATGATATTTCACAAGAATCTGAAATTACCAGCCAGATTTGCTTCTGACCCATGAACTGATATTTCAGGTTTTCATTTCAGGTACACTGAAGCTGTGCCTTTGAATTAAACGGAGTTAGCAGTGTGTGCATTAAATTGGAACAGCAGTCCTTCACGTTTGAACTAAAAGAGAGAGCACAGGTTGGTGGGAATTTTGTGTAGCAAGGAAATAAAAAAAAAAAAAAAGAAAAGAAAAAAAAACCAAACAAAAAACCAAAGCCTGGCCTTGCTGTATAAAATTCCACTTCAAAAAAGAAAACCCAGAAAGTGAGTAGTTTGTTACAATCAAGCGGAAAGTCAACAGAGACTCTTGAACTTTTCCTGTTTTTGTTGTGTCTAATGTCCAGCAATTGCTTGAGACTAATAGTCAGTTTCTCAGGGTTACATTAATACTTCAAAGAATTTGACCAAGCCACAACTGAAAAATGGATTTTCCTTTTGAAAGTGTTGATGGCAAGTTTGATTAAAACCTTTTATTCCTCACAAACAACTTCTACAGTTAAATAAGCCTTTATTTTAGACTTGTTTAATTTATTAAAGTCTCGTCTCACCTGTTTGCTTAGTGAAACCATTTCTTTGCAAATGTTTGATAGAAAAGGGAGTCTGAGATGCTTGAAGGCAAGTAAACATCTGTAGCATGAAAACCTCTGCATCTTCTCAAGAATCAACTATTATTTTGACTTGAACATTTAAGATGTTTAAAGGAAGACAGGATCCTTCTTGTCTATAACATTTTTGTAGAACTATGAGTGCTGGAGAATATCTGTACATAATGAATGTAAGATGATTCATTTCTCCTAGCATATTGTCTTCTCTGGGCAAGATTGGGGTTTTAGACCTGTCTCTGGACTTCCCTGTGCATACTTTAATTCCTTACTGCCTTAACATGTAAATATTAAACTCCAGACATTAAGTTCTGCCTGCAAGGAAATTTTAGCAGCTGAAATGTGAACTACGATAGAAATTATTTTGAAAAAAGCTTGTGAAATTGAATACCACAGCACTAAAACATTTTATTTCTTGTAGTTTGTACTATTCCAAAAACATGGGGAGAAGAAACAAAGAAAGAAAGAAAGAAAAGAAAGAAAAGAAAGAAAGAAAGAAAGAAAGAAAGAAAGAAAGAAAGAAAGAAAGATAGATTTAACCTGTAACTTACTGGGTGCCTGAGTAAACATTGTGTTACCACAAGGAACACAGCAGGAGAGTACAAAGTGGTGACAGTGAGGATGGGAAGTGAGGATTATTTTATTCTCTGGAAATACTGGCTGAAAATGGCAGTTGAATTACAGTGTAGCTTTATTCTGGTTTGAATATTGGCTGTACTCACACAGTCACTGTAAATCTGGTATAATAAAACTCTGTATCAACATATGCTAGCTAATTTAGGAGAACTGTGTGCATAAATCCACTCCTGTTCTAGGTAAACTAGAACAATCTGTGACCTGGCAATGCACAGGTGGTTCTGCAGCCTCAGACTTTCTTTGTAATCAGTGTCCTCAGAGATCAGGAGTTTCAACCACACATTTGGCAGTGGTCTTTGTCCCTCTTCATGCACTGGGCATTGGATAAGCTGAGCATCCTGCCTGCAGTTTTATCTAGAATCCCATGCTGTTGCTCTAGCCTAGATCCCCCTTCATACATTAATGTCTTAATGACAAGTGATTCGCAGATGCAATACAGAGCAAAAATATTGAAGTTCAGTTTTTCTTATGCAGATATTTGTCACCAAATCTTTCCTTTGGATTTCATCCCTAAAATATCATAGCAAAACTTTTTTATACTAGGATAGTATATAGCTGGTTTAATTTCAAATGTTAATTCCATTTTATTTAAGATCTTGTCAAGCTAATTCTTTGAGTAAGTTACAGTGAGTAAAGGAGAAATATAAAATCTAAATCTAAATATCCATGTAATAATAGAGCTGTCAGAATGATTGGTTTATGAAAGCAAGCAGTCTTCCTGACATTCCTAGACATACCATTCACTTTGTTTAGAGCTTTCTTTCTCATTCTTGTGTCATTACATGATTTCTGCAGTGCTGAGAAAAAAGACCTAGGGTTTTGGTTTTATTTTTTTTGTGTGTGGTTTTTTTTTTTTTTTTTTTTTTTGTTTGTTTTTTTTTTTTGTTTTTTTTTGGTTGGGTTTTTTTTGTTTTTTTTTTTTTTTTTCTGAAGAATAAGCACTTTAAACCCTTCATTACCTTATAAAATGGACATGAATATAGGTCTGGTGGCAAATGGCTTTAGGGTATTTAATCATATCTGCTGCTTAAATCTAAATATGTTCTAGTGATCTAGCACTCTGCTGACCTCTGGATAGAAAATACCTCTGTTCACAATATTGGGAATAAGGTGTATTCAGACAATCATTTTGCTGTTTCTTACAATTTTGCTTTCACCATATTGCTCTACTTTGATTTCCTCCTATTTTTCATCCTGACATACACACATGCTAATGGTTGTTAATATCCTTTCTAGAAACTGACTCCTGGTTACGTTGCTCTTCAGGTAATAGCTAGGGGTAGGCAGGCAAGGGACCATAAAAATACAATCTTTAATCTTAAGGACTTCCTGTTCGGGAAGAACTAAGTGCAGACCAAATGGCACCAAGCAAACAATGTGACCTGCTCTGACTTTTAATGTGAATAAACAAGTCTGATTAAGAGTTATTCACTGCTAGATGTTCTCAGCAATTCTGAAAGAAAAATAGTAGCTCTGCTAATACTAAAATTTCACTTGTCTTCAATAGAGTCAAATAAGCTCTGTTCACTGGAGAGCTGGAGTGTTGAATTTCCTCTCCTTGGTTAAAGGAGCAGAGTAATACCTTCCCACTCCCTAACGCTTGCACCTCCTGCTCTCTCTCTGACAGTTCCAGATGCACAAGCAGCAGCACATTGCTTTCAGCTTCTATTATTAGGCATCCTCACAGAGCCAGAGTAGTACTGTCACCATCTTCGGGAGACCCTCCTTTCTGAGCTCCTCCTCCAGAAGTGGCATTTGAAGAGCTGGATCTTTAAACTTCAAGCCAATTTTTTTTTTTTTTTGAGTCACTGAACTTTGCCACATATAATGCTGGCTGTTTTGTTTGGAAATCAGCTGGAGACATGAGGTCTCATTCCTGATGCTCTGCTGAGGTGATGAGCCTCTGGTTTTTTTTTGGCCAAGAGAAAGCTGGTCTGGGTAGCATGAGGAGAAATGTCTACTTTTGTCCTGAATAATGCATAGGTTGCCCTAATTTCTGCTAACAGAAATATGAATTCCTACTGTATGATTATGGTATTTTAAGAGGTTTTTTTTAAATCTGAATTTTCAAAGGAAGCAGTAAAATATGGACAAACCTTTATCACAATACAGATTTTATGCCTCAATGACAGTTAAGGATAGGTAGAATATTAAAAAATAATTTGATCCCATAATTTAATTTTATAGAGCTATCTTTCTAGCCAACTGCTGGTTAAGCTATCAGTTAAGAACTTAATTTGCTCAGCAATTAGCTAAAACATTCAAATACAGTGTTTTCATTCACACTGTTATTCAGGATAAAGAATAAAATAATTCTTTTCCCTTTTTAGCTCAATTCTCTTCTGACAATGTGACATATCTTGAAAATATGGTGAAACTATATTTTTACATAGATTATTAAGACCTGTTCTACCCCCTGCTCCCCCTTTTTTATTGTAAATTACAGGGTTGCATGTAAGTTCAAAGAATTTCTGACATTCCTCTGTGCAAGGGTTGTGCCACTGTTATTGCTTAGCTGTCTTGCCATATTTCAGGCTACAAAATAGTCAGGAAGGCTGTTACTTTTCTGCCTGCAATGCATTTTGTTCAAAAATAAAATCAACTAGTTTTCAACAGGAAAAAGAAAATCGCGATGAGAAACTAAAAAGGTGAAGTCCTCAGAACTAAAGCTGGATAGAAGACGTTAAGGCTGCTGCAATATAAGCCAATTTGCAGGCATACTGCAGGTATGCTTTTGGTCATTCAGGGCTGCACACACACTTCTCAAAGTAGGACTGGATTCATAGTTGCTTTGAATTCCCTTGGTTTTTAAGGGATTAAATGGAACCTAGGCCCCCACAAAAATATTTTGCCAAATCTCCCTGCTCTCAACCACTTGTGCAGCATGGAGAACTAGATTTAGTAAATATATATATTTTTTTAGTTCATTAGAAAGGCCTAAACAGGTAAATACACAGTCCATATGTACCATAGTTTTAATGGTAATAGACATGGTTTCAGGGACTTGAATACAGTCTGTGATTTTACATTTCACTAATTTTAAATATTCTCAGGTTTGCTAGGTACTTTCAAATCTGATTAGTATCTCAGGGAAGTGGAAGGATGTTAGTAGAAAAAGAGATGAAAAGTGTTTAACTTAGCTTTCAAAATTAGGCTCTCACCACTGTTATTTGAGCTGCTTTTGTTTTTGCTGTTTTGTTTTTGGGTGTTTTTTGTTTTTTTTTTCTGTGTGTTTTGTATTAGACAAAACCAGCTTCTATTAAAAATAGACTGTCCTTGTTCAAGTGTTCCTTGATACACTGAAAGTTGCTTCCTCTCAATTTGGGAAAGGCAAGACAACACTTATGAGAAAAGAGTTAGGCTGTATGTTTTCTTATTTAGTTGGGTTTTGTGAGTTTTTGTTTGTTTGTTTTAAATTTTTCTTTCTTACAAACAGCTTGCTGTTAACAAGAGATAACTGTAATGCCTCTGATAGGGAACAGGTATTCACAGGCAGAATAGATTTGGTCAAACTTAACAAGATGCAAGGCAGTTTTAAGACTTTGAAATTAACTCAGTGGATGAGTTTTGCTTCACATAAACAGAAGAAATCTTTCCCATGCAAACCACTGTCCTGATGCTTTAGAGAAACAGGAAGCAATTTTCACAGCTCATTCACACAACCAATGAAATGTGAAATAGGTTCCATGGTTAGGTGACAATCCTGGATGTTCCCTCTATCTCTGGGTAAGGCAATCTTATTTCCAGGGCATTAGGGTAAGGAGATAAACAGAGAGGAAAAAGTGTTTATTAAGACCAATGTTACTTTCTGAATAATAGAGGGGAAATTAAGGATTACCCACAGGTCTATATTCTTATTTACATATAAAAAACAGCTGAACAGCTGTATTGCCAAACAAACAGACAAAACAATTGTTTTGTTTCATCCAGAATCTGAAAAAGTAATTTGATGTAAAATCAGTGGACATAGATATAGCATAGAAGATTATAACAGTTATCACCTTCTGTAAAGGAGAGATAATCAGAAGACTATAAAAATTCATGCAAAAGCAGAGGTTGTTGTCAGTGCCACTACAACATATAAATAAGGTGGAAAAATACATCAATTCTTAGCAGAATTTCATTGACTTAAATGAGGCAATACAAACCATACAAATGCACAGAACAATCACAGGATGAAAGCTAATTAAATTTTAAAAATTGTTCCCCCCACCCTATAGTCAGTTTGATTGACGCTTAATAGTTAAACCAGTCCATTTGTTTCTTAAGAGTGAAGTTCCCACAGCAAAAAAACCCACAACACAATAGTCTGTGCTGGAGTCTTGTGGGCAAGTGCAGCTAGCATGGAGTAGCTCTGATGAGTCTATTGAAAAAGCAGCTGTTTCTGCCTTCACTTCTGACCTGGTAGTGCACTGCAGTTATAGCTGTGTTCAACACCCTTTCACTCCTTACTCAGAGCTGCTTGTCATTCAGTGGGACAGAAACAAAATCTTTACATTGGTTTTAAACTACTTCCAGAAGCAGATGCTGCAATTACCTTTAAAAGCAATTGCTAGATGGACCCTGAGTGATGGCCAGTTTTTATTATTGCTGCCTGTCCAGGGAGCACTTTTATTGCTAGCAGTCAGTTTTAGATCTTCAATAGCAGTTGATCATTTTTGCTTCAGGCTTTTGTGTGTCCATATGGCCATGTGTGGAGAGTGCAAAGACGTATTGGGTTTGTGTGGCAAGGTTTTGGTAGTGGGGGGTGGGCTGCAGGGGTGGCTACTGTGATAAGCTGCCAGAAGTTTCCTCCTGTCTGATGGAGCCAATGCCAGCCAGCCCCAGGATGGACCTGCCTCTGGCCAAGTCCGAGCCCATCAGTGATAGCTGTAGTTCCTCTGGAGTAGCAGATTTGACAAGGGGAAAAAACTGCAACAGCAATGACAACTGGAAAAAGAAGTGAGAATGTGAGAGAGACACCAAGGCCAGTAAAGAGGGAGGGGGAGGAGCGGCTCCAGGTGCTAGAGCTGAGATTCCTCTGCAGCCCGTGGTGAAGGCCATGCAGAGGCAGCTCTGGGCCTGCAGCCCATGGAGGTTCACAGTGAAACATATACTGAGCTTGTAGAGTGTGTCAGAGCAAGTGGAAGCCCAAAGGAAGCTGTGGCCCCCATAAGAAGCCTGTGATGCAGCAGACTCCTGGCAGGAAGAGAGCAGTGCACTGGAGCAGGTTTGCTGTCAGGGCTTGTTACCCTCAGCTTTCCCACTCTGGAGCAGCCTGTTCCTAAGGGACAGCACACTGTGGTATGGACACACACAGGAGTTCAAGAGGAACTACCATCCATGGGAAGGACTCATGTTGGAGAAGTTTGTGGAGAACTGCCTTCTATGACACAGACCTCTCTCTTTGGGGTGGGGGAAGAGTGTGAGTCCTCCTCCCTCTGAGGAGAAAGGAGTGGCAGAGATGAGGTGTGATGAGCTGACCAAAGTCCCCATCCTCTGTCCCCCTGTGCTGCTGGGGGGAAGGAGGAGAGAAAATCAGGAGTGACATTGAGCCTGGGAAGAAGAGAGTGATAAGTTGGTAGGCACCTGGTGTCCAGACAAGCTCGACCCTTGACAAAAGAAGAAAACTTGCTACTAAATAAGTAGTTTTTTTCTTCCCTTTTAATTCTGTGTTACAGTCCATTGTGTGCATACTGCAAAATGAGAAAACAATGGGATTAATCCATAAATGGTAGCCAAACTGAAGGAGTACCTCCATGAAATACTACATTTCTGGACTCAAAATTATTAACATAATTATAGAAGATCTACAGAATTGCTGACGCAGATGGCTTGGGAAATAATGTATAGTTACCAAAGTATAAAATGATCCCAAAGAGTTACACAAAGGGTGGTACAGATTTTTTCACATGTTAAATTTGTATATGCAATTGTTAGAGCTCAAAATGATAGGGTTATAAAAGTAGGACAGGTATTAACAAGTGTACAACCTTTTTCCTTTAGCAATGTAGCCATTACAGGCTTTTAGGTAGTCAGGTATTCACTGAAGATACAGCATACTCACTTTAAGTGATGATTTCTTTTGGAAGATTCCATAGATGAAAAATTGTCATGTTCATGACCCATAAACTCAGATTCAAACATTTTGACTGTTAGCTTTTCAAGTGGCAGTAAGCACCTAAGAGCTAAAAGATTCAGGACTACAGATATTAAATACAGCATAAATACAGTGGTAATTAAGACCCATGTAATTAGATTAATTTAAGTGAGATTTCTCAGGTATTCAAAAGGCTGTGTGTGTTGTACTATAATTAGCCTTGTCAATGGTCATTGTTAAGAACTATGATATATCTTTATTTTAATAGAAAAGTTTTGGAGGGGTTTATAGAATTTTTATGTAAAAGATAGTTTCTTTGTTTTGGGCTATTTTGCAACTCTTATCTGCTAAAATAATGTGAGTGATGTGTTATTTATTAATCAATGCCCAGTTCTTTAGGAATTTCCAGGAACAAAATCCAAAGCCCCAAATGATAATGTTTATTTTGTTCTGTGATTGATCTTATAAACTGCAACTTATAAAATACCTACTCCAAAGAATTGATCATCCCAATTTTATTGTTTCCCTTATTTACCCTTAGATGCAATCTGAAATAAAATTACATATGCTGTAAAGGTGAACAGTCAAGAGCAACTCAATCTTAGTAATGACCTATGTATCAATGTTGAAACAATAATGACAAATTTGTAAAAACACATTACCTTGCAGACGTTCAAACCAGCCATAGGCTTAGCATTATCTTGAGTTACCTGGGACTATGGAAAAGATCTCTTTATAAGCAGAAAACCATCTTTTTCTTTTAGAAAATAGTAGCTTTGAGAATGAACTTCTCAGAAAATAATTTATTGAGGAACAGATGGGATCCCCCTAGTTATGTACTGAATATCTATATATACTACTTAAATTGCAGATAATTTTACCCTTTCAGAAATTCTGCTTCTTGAACTGAAATATTCAGATCACTCCAGTGTAGTGAAACACAGAAGGAACTGAGAGCAAGCTGTGAAAACTTAGAGGTTGCAAAGCTGTTGGAGTATACTTTTCCATGCAGAGGTGTAACAATGCACTTGTGATTGAACCAAGATATCTTTACAAACAATCCAGTTCCCAGATGTTAGAATACAGTAGCTGGTTCTGCAGAAGACAAACTATTTGATAGTGGTCTGCATACTGCACATATTTAAAGAGACTGGTGTTCTCCACCAGTGTTGTCTAAATCCCAAACAGGGCATAGGATTTTAGACCAATGACCAATTTTAGACCAACATTTTTTTTGAAAAATCTTTGAATTATATTTGTCACAGTGATGCTTAGTAGGCATTGCTTACTAAGAGGCATACCTTTAATCAGCATTAAATAAACATTAATTTTTCAATGTTAAAATTTGCTGTAGTAGAGTCACTGAAATCATATGTGAAGAGTGAGGGAAGATTATCTGAGCTATTAATGGCTTGGTGCTAAATTATGCTTTTGAGTTTCTGGGAGTTAGATTGATAAATATTTTTTCCCCTTTAAATTACACCCAGTTTCCAAAATTTTGCATTTTTCAGGAGGTAATGCCAAGCAGTAAGCTTTCTCCAGTTTATTTGGTTTAGTGTGTAACTTACTGCATTTTGTAGTGAAAGACTTTACTTGGGCTCTGAGTTTAAATAACAACTTCTGCAAGTAGATACAAACTTGTATTATAATTAACCCATGATGAAATTAAGAAGTAGAAATTATTGATAGAACCATGATTTTCAGTGTTTCAAAAATCAGGACCCTGCTGTTTAGCTGGTGGATATAAGAGAGGACTTATTTTTAAAGAAGATTTATTTTTAAAGAAGCTGTATTTCTTTAACTAGCTAGAGGTCTGGTCTGTGGGAGTTTTTTTTCTTTTTTTTTTTTTTGTATTGTAATAATGTCTGTCAGCTCAAGCAATTTCCAGTTGTGTGAGAACAGCTCAAAACAATTACTTATACAATGTTCCTGCCTTGAAAGTCTGTACATCTAGATAAGCAAGAAAGTTTAAAAAATGCAAAACCAGGCATCTGGATTTTTCAACCATTAGAGTACAGGCTGTGGCTATGATAAGAAAATGAAATTCTCAAGGTAATTTTGGAAGCTAGAAAATCAGATTTTTTTTCTTGCATGTTGTTCTCAATGGTATATTAATACATCTGTAACATGCACCTCTACTTCTTTTCTCTCAGAAATTACATTGGCAAGATGACCCTTTCCTCTCCTGTGGAGCTTGACTGACAGGCTGCTGCCAAGGAGGGAAAATGATTTTCAAGGTCTGACCTAAGTAAAACCATTTCTTGCACTCTCACTGGACTTCTGTTGCTTCAGGTGTTACAGAAAAAACAAATCAACGCAACTGCTCTAGTTCTTAATAAGAGTATTATTAAGATCCCCAAGCATAGCTGATACTGCTCTTCCAAACAAACCCAGGAACTCCATTCATTTATTGATGCACTCTCCATGAAGGGATTATGTTTCACTTTGTTTGAAGGACCTGAGAGCCCTTATTATTTTTGTTTGCAGAAACACTGTGGTGCACATGAAAGGGACACAGAGGAAAAAAACCTTTTTTTTTTTTGTTGGGGGGAGAATGGCTGGCAGTTGATTGCCTCTTTTTTTTTTTTTTTCTTTTCCATTTGAAAAAGCTTCTTGGATGATTGATTTCTGATTTAGATTACCACATCCTCCCTGTTGTTCACTGCTCTGTTTACTGAAATTTTCTATCTGCCTTGCTCAGCTGACATTCAGGATATTGATAAGGTTAAAGATAATTACTGAGTTGATTTAGAGGACAGGTAGAACTCCGAGTCTATCGTATTGTGATAGAGTCTTTCCTTTTTGTCATCCAGTAAAGACAAATATTTACCTAGAATTACAAAAAAAAAAAAAAAAAAAAAAAAAAAAAAGAAAGCACAAAACAAACACAAAACCATGAAAAACCCTCTTTCCTTTATATTTCCTGTAGCTTTCATAAGTCCTTGTACAACAATGCTTACCATGGAAAACAAATGTAGCACTTGGTGGGAAGAATGTGGCTTTTTGTGGGGCATCTCATACATGTGGCAGAAAACCCACAAGACAGTCATCATAGTTGCATTTGCAAGCCAAATTGCAGTTCCTGGGTTCTCTGGTACATGCTCTTCCAGCATCCAAATACCAAATGAAATCTGTGGGTAAGGGGTGAGAAAAGGCTTACGAGAGGTTTATGGGATCTAAGAGGCTGCAGCAATTAATCAGATTGGGTCCACTGTGCTTTCAGTGAACCTGGTTGACTTACTAAGCCTGAAAAATTGTCCTTTCCATGTCTCTGCACGCCTGTACCCTGATTTTTCATCTCATTTTGAAAGCAACTGAATGGAATATTTATGGCCTGTTCCCTTTATCTGCACTGAAGAATTGAAAAATCCAAATTAGGGGCTCCATTCATTTGGGGTTGTCAGAAAACCATTATAACAAGGAGAATGCTTTTCACACTAGTACTACTGAAGTACAGTAGTTTGACTCATCTTTCTTATATCTAATTTTAACTGTACTGCTTTCCTTTGTTCTGCCTTATTTCCCAGCGTGAGTCAGCCCTGGACAAACAGTTAATGACAGCTGAGCAGGATTTAATGTAACTGGAGAACGACATGTGTAGCACAAGAAATTATAACCTTTGCACTGTTCCACCTCTGTGTCTGGTATGAAGAGGTATTTACATTTTTGCTGCATGTCAGCAAAAGCTACGGTCTGCTGACAACTGGGGAGGGCTAGGATGCTCCTGCATCCTGGTCCTATGGCCCCTTCAAAGGCACCCACTAGTTCCATCCAGCTGTGGATTCCTCTGTGGGTACTTTGATGCTTACTTTCTTTATGGCGTGAATTACCTCTACATGCAAACCGATTTGCAAGCATGGACTTGCACAGTAAAGCATATTCTTTTATTTGATAAGAAAAGGAGATGCTAATTATATCAGTTGTGCTAGATCCCCTGAAAAAGTGAGGTGAGGTGTAAAATTTTCAATCTCTGCCACGTACTTCTGGTGACAAATAAAAGCAGAAAGGAATAGATTTCATTTCACAGGGAAAATATAATAATTTGACACATCTTCTAAGACTTCACTGAAAAATAAAACCTCCTTTTGGGTTTTGTGTATACCACTTCATATATAGAGTAAAATGTAAACTATTGAGATATTATTCAACTTACTCCAGGCTTGATTTTTCTTTTATTTTCTCTGCCTTTTTAATGGTTATAGGTTTCATAGGTTATCATAGCTTTCTTCTGGATTTACAGTGTATAAAATAGTATAGGGTCACGACTTTTGCTGTAAAGAGTACATTTGCATTTAAAGGAAGTCTTTACAAACAGTTATTAAGCTAAAGGTTATAGAGGAAAAAATACAGTGTCTGTTGCTTCAGCTATAATAGGAGCACAGCAAAGTGGAAGACAAAAGATATTTTTAGACTCTGAACTGTTTCCTTTCTTTCTGTGTCATGATTCCTGCTACTGAGACCTGATGTTTTAGACTATGTGACAAAGATTTTTTTTCTTTCTTTTTTTTTTTTTTTCACTGCCATTTTTAGAGGCCATTATTTGCAAGGTAAGGTCAACTTATTCTTGCAGTTACCAATTTTGATGCCAGCCTAGAGAAAAGCAGTAAGATATGGCAGCATTATAACCTCATTGATATTTTTGAGGATTCTTATAAAAATAAAAAGGGGCAATTTTTTCTGCTCTTTTCTTTACTTATTTTTAATTATAAATCCAAATATGAGACACCCTCCCTGATTTGGAAAGAGTGGAGGTAGTTTTGGCATCACTAAAAGATAATACTAACAATAATAATAATGATAAAAAAATGAGATAATGTTTCTGCTTTTCAGATCAGGTTCTGCAGTGCTGAGTTTCCCTAGCAATTATTGAAAACTTCTATATTCTAATTGATATCTAATGGAATTTAAGACACTTAAGGCTCTTCCTAATAGCTTTAAAGATCATTGTAGACTGATACTAATTCTGAAGTACTAATATTCTAGCAGTTCTTTATTCTTGATGGCAGCAAAAACATCAGGGGGACCTAGGAAAAATTACATGGAAAATAAAGATTTTAAAATAATACATGAAGTAGGGAATTTCTTTTATGTGAACATGACAATGAAAAATATCAATGTTCTCAGCTAGATGTATCAATCGCTTCAAAGCTGTGACAATCATTTTAGATCCTGTCATATCAACAGTATGAGGGTAATATACAACAGCTGAGAATCTCTCCTGAAAGAAAAAAAAAACAACACCCTTACACTGAAAAACTTTTCTGCAGAATGATGTTTAATAGACTATTGTTTAAAGACCAAGCCCTTTGTTTGAATCATATTTTCTGACTTTTGTTAAAAAACATATTGTGCAAATTAGCTTTCACATTGATAAACACTTAAAAGAAGGTTATCATTACTTGAACAACAGTGAATCCTTTATTGATCTATCTCCCCCTTTATTCAAGACTGGTTGTGTTAATTTTCAGACATAGTTAATCTGATTTAATTGTAATTCAGCAGAATTTAATATTACTATAATTAAAGAAAAATTATTTCACTTTTGTCTTTTTCATTATGAATATTTTGCCATCTAAATGTTCCAGCGGATGCTGTTATTCATGGTTTTATGTTCAAACAGTTTTGATTATTTGTTGCATTAAGTTTTACTTCCATGGATTTGGCTTTTGGCCTTTTTTTTTAAGCATTAGCACCAAGAAAGAATTCTGAATATGAACACACAAAATAGAAAAGAGGAAAAACGCTATAAATCATGTCTTTAAAATGATATTATAAAAAATATCAAAATTTGCCTACTGAAAAAAGGGCCATAATTTCTGTTATGGGTTGAAAGAATATTTTGAATAAATAACTAATAGCAAGGTTGCAGGGATTGTTGGAGATGACACTGCAAGGATTTGTTCTGCATTGGCTGCAGATGAATCCAGATCCTGAATGTGCTGAGGATTTCATTAAAGAATATATGACACATTTTCTGCAGTGGTTACTAACTGCTTTCATGGCCGTCATCTATTTTCTCTAGAAGTAACATTAAACCAGCTGATTAAAGTCCTAGTGCAATCATGTCTTCATATAGAAAATTCTATTTATTGGTAAGGTGTTGCTTGATAAGTATTGGCCTCAGATCCACTCAAACGTTTATACATGTTGTGCCCACTGAACTTGAGAACCACTGAGCACCTTTAAAGGTGAGATTAGTCCAAAAGGCAGCTTTTGCAAAGAAAACACTGTTATTATCCAAAAAAAAATTTCTACAACTAGTTATTATTTATAGTATTTTCTTAAAAAGAACCCACAAAACCATCTCTTTTGAGTAAAACACTTTTAATGGGATTTTAGATTTTTTTTCTTACATGGGTAGTCAGAAGATTTGAATATACTGCAGAGGTTGTTCCTCTTGGGAAGAAAGTCTCATAATGTTCAATTAGAATAAGAAAAAAAAATGAAACTCCCCCTCTCATAATCCTGGTTAAAGACTAGGTTGCATTTTTGCAGAAAGATTGGTGGCTGGTACTGGCACAGTGGTGGAGCAGAAGAAAGGTGGGAACACAGAGGAGATTCCTCTCTTTATATGTCAAAGCAGGGCTGCAAAAGGAAAACAGTCCTCTTCCTTTCATGTAGCCAGCAGTTTATAAATCAGTGAAAGGCGGTTGTGGCTATTGTATTTTCACCCTTTTTGCTGCAGTGGTTTTTCTTAGCTGCACTTAGAAAAACCCATCTGTAGGCTTCCTAAATTAGATGAAAGAAGGTGGTCTGACCCTGTGCACAGAGGATGTGATAGCATAGCATAAACCGACAGTGGAGTGACGGATAAGACTCAGGAAAAGTCTTGCCTTTTGCGTTTACAACCAGTAAAGTGCACTGTCAGAGAAAAAGAGATCGATTAAATGGACCACTGGTTTGATCCAGAAACTTCCAAAATACTTGCAGTGCAACTCTGATGTAGTAATTTTGTAACATCTGCTCTGGTAAACTCACCTACTGATGGCAGGTCATAAAACCTGCACATTCTGGCAAATTACTTTTGTTATAAAAACTTTACATAAGCTTGATAATTATCATGAGTCATAACAAGGTAACAAACCATGTGTCTAGAAAATACTTTTGAAGTGCATATCTTATGGCAAGTGTGGTGCAGATGTTTGATAAGTATTTCTGTAGGGATAAGAAAGCCTCCAAGCACAACAAAAAGTCCTTAAAGGCATAATTTATGAGAGTTTATGTGTTGATTTGGACCTCAGAGCCAGGTCACCCAGGACCCACTGGTAGGGGATTTTACTGCTAAAAAGTAACTTTAAAGAACTGGACTATAATGCACAGCAAAATAGGAAAATTTTGTAAAGATAATAATATCTGAGGAAATACCCACGAAATTATGAAAAATTATCTTACCTCAAAAAATTGTTAATTCTTAACTACTTTATGCTTGTGCTCTTAAGTCCAGCCTTTCAGGGAGGCTAGAAAGAAAAACCAAAGAGATGAAAGTTACAGTCCCCATTTTTAAGGCACCTCTCTGACTCACAGTGCTTGTGACCTTTCTACATTTTTTTTTTTCCTGGTATGTCTGCCCAAAGGAGAAGCAGTAGTCTTCCTGCACTGTGACAACTTCACTCCAAACGTTGCAATGGGCAATTTGGTCACCAACTGTGTGCTCAGGGAAAGAAGAGTTCCTGTGTGATGGATCTGAATGAACAGCCTGCAGCCCCAGCTGTATCTTCAATGGGAGGTGGTACATGCTGTAGAGTGTGCCTTTGCTGGCAAACACAGGAATGAATGCAGCCCCTCAGCCACCCACCCAGCCAACTTAAATGTCCTCTGGTGGACACCACAAGCTAAAAGAATTTCTGTAGGAAAAAGACTGTCATTAGAAGCATTCAATTCCTTTTAAAGGAATATATAAAAGAAACCACTCTTGGCCAAATGCAAGAAAAAAAAAAAATTGACTTCTCTCTTGAAGAGTTTATCTATTCATTTGACTGTCCCTGCAAGTAAGGTGTAATTAGAGCTAGTCCTCTTCTAACCCTTGTGCTAATGAGGCTTTGCTCACTTCTATTAGTGACAGTGCATTGTATTTTAATAAGGATCCCCTGGCCTGGCACAACAGGACCCATAGATAAGGCGAAGGCGAGCAAAAGGAAATGTAAAGGAGTGGGATCAGCAGGGGTCCCCTTCTTGGCACTGGGCTCCACAGGAAGGCGCTGGCTAACTTTGTCTTAGAACTGTCATTTGTATTAACTTCTAACCCATCACCTTCCCTGGTAGGCTAGCGTTACTCAATGAAGTGGGATAGATCCTTGGCTTGGCCTCTCTATCCCTTATTTCAGCAAACTGAATACAACACAAAAAGTTCACAGGGGAAGCATTTGGGGAGATGGTGTTAAGGATAGGGTCAAAAAGAGCTTTTAACTCATCTTAACATTACTGTCCTTTTCCATTTCAACTCTAATCTGCCCATCAAGGCTTTTGGTTTGTTCGTTCATCCATTGCTAAAAGGAAACCCCAAAACACAAAAAAACTCCAAATGGAAATTATATGTGTTTTGAGAGATACAACACTTTGGTCTATACCAGCACGCTTGTTTGAGTGTTTTCTCTCTGTATGGTTGTTTTCCTGCTGATCGATTCCTGGTTGGATCAGAATTCTTTGGCTGCCATTCACTAAGGTTAGAAGGGAAAAGAGAAGTCTTTTGTATCTTTTGTGTAACAGTATTACATCTCAACAAGAAAAGCTCTTTCTAATTAAGTCTTTTTAGAGATTCTGGACCCTGTTAGAATGTGACAGATAAACCTCTCCCTGTATGAAAGAAGGTAAAAAAAAAAAAAAAAAATTTAGTTCCTCTCAGTGGCATCCCAGAAGCCATAAGTAAGATATGTTTCTTAAAGTCATTATTTTCAGAGCCTGCTTTGGTATCTTCCAGATTTCTAGGGACATGATTCTGTTCTGACTCAAATTCCAAAAGACTGTTTACTTGTTAGTGAAGTGAATGCAATACTTCAATATTTTCTTTCAGTTTGCCATCCACTTCTCCTTTTATGCATATCTGTAAATGCTTCACCAAAAAACGAAGCATTGAGCAATCAAACCAAAGGTCATCCATGAAGATATCAGCCAAGATATTAGATGCTATTTACGTCTCTAAATAACATGGTATGCTCAGCCAGCTTCCTTTCTTGTAGGTCATACACTGCTGACCACCTTCTTGGATAAGTTACTGTTTGGTGAAAAGGGAGTTGAACCGAAATGGCATCTCTTTTGTCCATTATTAATATTGTAGACAATTAGGATTTATGGAGGTATGGGAGATGAGTTTGTTTATGTTAGACCAAACTCAAGTTCACACTCAGATCATTAGTTAAAAGAAAGCTGGCATACAATTTCTGCCCCTACACTGTATGGACATGATGGAGAGCAGAGTGGCTCCAGATAGCTTGAACTCAAAGTTATTCCAATAAGCTTTGTGATATCATCTGTTAAATCAAAGTGCTTTATCTGGCATTAGTTGTGTTGCCACAGAAACTTATCTTCACTTTAGAAACTGTCTTTTGCATGCCCAGATTATTTTTCTAGGCATATTTCAGATGACTGGGGCAAAGCTTCCTGAGCCACGAAGCAACTGAATGATCTTTCTGAATATCACCTGGCTGTCATCATTAAAGGATGTTTCCTGGCCTGTTCCTTAACATCAGCAAGTGTGTTCTTAATCCTATAAGCTTTTCTTTCCCCAGCTGACTTTCAGGAAGTTCACAAACTCCACCATCACTTGGCCCAGCATACTTATCTTTCCTTAGGCACCAGCATGGTCTTCAAAGAGGAAGAGAAGTTTCAGACTTGTTGGTATCTGCATCGAGCATGAGAAAAAGTAGGCACTTTTAATCTAGAAGATTTCCATGGCCCCCAAATGTTTTACTATCAAATCAGAACATATTCAATGCATGTGACTGTTCTACTGTTCTGGGTCTTTCAAAATTTTTCTTTTGTCTGCAGCCAGCTCACACAGCCTTCTTTTCCTTTCCCTCGGCTGTACGAGTGATCTGACGTGCAGCTGCCTCAAAGTGACGGGGTGTGTTGTCTGACTGGAAAGCAAGCATAGTGAGCATCTTAGCTCCCTTGATGGAAGTGTCAGCATGCAACATAGACCTGATGCTGGTGCATGCAGCTCTCCTGTCCCTTCTGTCATATCCCTAAGTCTCTCACATTATGTCTCCTCTAGACACCACTAAGCCTATCCTGGAAGACAACCCATCACATCTCTGGCTGTGCCATGGTCTTTTTTCCTGTTCAGATTCCTTAGGAGCAGTGGTTGTAAGGGTTGCTGAACAGATGATGATGTCACGAAGGAGGTTTGGAAAAGTAGAAGATAAAAGAGAGAAAAATTAGACAACAGATTGTACAACAAACTGGGTTTTCCCTGCGGTTGTTACAGAAAAATTCTGTTATATCTCTTGCATAAACAAAACTGCAGTATTTTGTGTGGGGTTTTGCTGTGGTTGATTATCTTTCAGTTCATTACATTACTGTATCTAGGCCAATAACAGAGGAGACAGAAGTAATGAGAAGTGGTAAAATGTTATAGTTATGTAGTAGCAGTGAATCTATAATAAAGCTGCAGTCTTCAATATTGTGGCCTCTGAATGCCTTAATATTTTTTACATTTTTACCCCTCTTGATTTTCTTTTTCGTTCACTTTCTCTTACAGCTAAGAAACAGTTAAGGATTTCCAGAGGACACTCCAGTCAGTGCGTGTGGCACATTTAATTCAATGAAGATAGGTATGAACTATGTTTCTTTGCTAAGAAAAAATGGTTTCTTATGTCCAACAAGAGAAAATATCCCATCCACTCACACAGAAGCAAGACCAAACTTGGTTTTTACTTCTTTAGTTTTCAGTACACACCTGAATGCTAGTCTTGTCCTAAATATTGCACAACATTTCTCTCAGATTTTCAGTTCCTTTAAAAAGGAGGAAGACAAGATCTTGCCTTGTAATTGCCAAAGATGCTGTAACACTTGTGTATTCAAAAGAGATGCCAAAAGATAGAAGTGTTTGCATATGCGACAGCTACTGCCCAAATTGGGAAGAATGTGTTACTCAAATATGTATATTTAGTTCAAGAATAATCAACCATTTGCTCTTTTCAAGTCCTTTACACTTTTCAAGCTTTCTTACAAAGTCAGAGATTTTAATCTTCAGAACTCATTTTTTTCAAGTCAGTAAAATCTCAGTTCTTTGTTTTTCTTAGTTGTGTGCAGGCTAAAGCAGTTTTTTTGGAAAATAATATTCTAAATGTTGTTTGACAGCAAAAGCACAAAAATATAAAGTTATTAACTTTAAGACTAATATCTTTTCAAATTTTTCTCTCAGTTGAAGTGTCACGGACATAGTTTTGTATTTCCATCTGTGTAAAGTTGGATTAAAAGTTTACTACTTATTAAAATTTAAAATTTTAATATGATAAGAAATATCTTGTCACTGTATTTTTTAGCTGTTCTTAATCAATGAGAACATATGTTAATTATTATGGTTCTTCATATACAACTGAGTTAAAAGTACTAAAGTGCCTAGTGATAAGACTGTGGGGAAACTTTATAACTGTTTTTTAGCCTTTCATTTTTATTTTGGAATGTGTCTCCTCAGTAGCCAACCTCTGCTGTAATCTAGTATATTTGATACTACATTTTCATTTTGGAGAATCAAAATAAAACATGAGTCTGCTAAATGTAGATAAATAGCTAACAAATGTATAATTTTACTCTGTTTTCAGGAGTAGAAATAAATAAAGACAATTAAGATGGTTTAGTGCAATATTTGACAAACTGCAAAGTCTTTATCATCAAAGACTTTTTGCCCTTAGGTCAAAGTTGTGTGCTTTCTTAAGTATGTGTTTTGTAACACTTGTTCTTTTTCAGAAAGAAGAAAGAAGGTAACAATGAAGATCTTTGAAAAATCATTTATCCAGCTACAAGTTCCCTGGTGTGTTGAACAAGGAAGAAATCGTGGAGGTAACTTCTGCCCCTATAGATCCCAGATCCAAAATCTTCTTTGTAAACAGAGCTTTTCGTTTAGTACAACTGGATCATAAAGTGACAAGTTTTCCTCTAGAGTTTAGCCTAAAGCCTCTTCTGGTCAGATTAATTCTTTGTATTCAGCTGCAGACCTGGATTAACCCCTAAGAAACTCTATTGTTTCTCTTCATTGCATATATCCCCATGTCTCCTACTATCTCCTTTTACATCAGACAAAGTGGTACAAAGTTTAATCCGTGATAAGCTTTTCTTATTTTTTTTCTTTTAGTTTTGCATATTTGTTAAGACTTCTTTGACAATTGTTTCCCCTTTTAGTGCAAACAACACATCCAAATAGAAAACCTTGTCAATAGAATTTGCTAACCTGAAACAAGAGAAGATAGTTAGCAGGACAAGCATTCTTTTCACAAGGACAAAGATGCTAGTCCTAAATCTATTGTCCCTTATTTTATCACTGTTGTGTGCAGATTGAAAACACAGCCATATACAAGGCACAGTTCTTATGATAGTCTTACTACTAGGTTGTGGTTTTCAGTGAAAATGTATCTGTTGTGAAATGTAAAAGTATCAGTCATTAGTTTAAAAAACCTTTTTAAAGTTGCTTTTAAAAACTGCTGTCTCTGATAGAACTGACAGAAGCCCTGATTAAAGCAGTTTTAAAAGTGGGTGCTAGAGTGAGGAAGGAAATTGCATTATGCACATCCCTACCTAACTACCTGCTTACTGGAAAAAACAGACACAGAAATAATGCAACAGAGGGACAGCCTTGAGCTGGATAATATAGCTCTCTTCAGCTGGCAACAATCTTTGTAACTAAGAACTTGCCTCAATATTTCTATTATTATATGATGGTAAAATATATTAGCAAATCCAGCACTTTCTCAAAAACAAGCTACGTTTCAAGGAAGCTCCTCTGGCCTCGTCACATGAGTTTTGTTGAGGTGTCTACAAAGCAGTGTTCTCCATGGGGTAGGGTTAGGGCTAAACAGAGATAATCCTGTCAAGACTTTAAGATGTTTTCAGAAACTCAAACAGGGCACAGTACAGCAGATTATCCCCTGGCCTTTCACCTCCAAGGAGAGCAGACATAGTACTGAGAGATGAGACACAGCTTTTAAAAGGCATATATTAGAAGTTTCTAAACCGACTGGCATTAGCTACTCCTTCAAATGTTTCCTGCAACCTTTGGATGGCACTATTATACACTGGGTACCAGGGGGCTGTATTTACAGTCATTCTGACAATCCTCATCTCCATAAGTTTGGAGAATCACTTGTAAGAGAGGTTTGTTTCTTCTGACAATTTCGGAATGGCTGAGTTTAACAATGCTTTGCTTTTACATTATTTGTTCCCATATTTTCTTATTAAAAAATTGAAACTTTTTTTTTTGTGTGCTTTCAAAGGTGTTGTTGTTGTTTGTTGCTTTTAGAAATGGAACTAAAATATTTGGAAGCATGGGGAGGCTGTAATTTCCATTGTTTCAAACTTCTGTTTCAATCAAAAATATTTTCTCAAAATTCTTTTAACCACTGGTAGATTTTAGATTGAGTATATTAATAGACTTCAGAAACAGAATCCAGAGATCTAGCCCAGGAAGTAAATTCTGAAGCCCAAAAAGCAAGGTTGTAAGGTCCCCTTTTCATTTCAAGTTCTACATATTGTCATTGGTCTTTTCTACTATTTCTAAAGCATTTACAAAGCCTCTGGCACTCAGTGAAGAGATAAGGTAGATGTATGAACATACACCTTAAATACAAAAGGCGTGGTAACACGGCAAAAAACCCAAACCATATTTTTCTACCAGACTTGGGACTCCTGTCTTGATTACTCCTCCACTGAAGTGCACTTTCTCAAGCAGTTTTGTTCAGGCACTTCAGGAGATCCTGGTGGTGTCAATAGGAGTTTAAAAATGGAGAAGTCTGGATGTGAAGCATATTTCTGCCTGAGCTCTGGAAAGATTACAGGTCTACATTTCCTGAGTAGTAGAAAAGCCACAGTTGACACATCCAGAAAAAAAGACAGTGATGATATGAGATTATCACTGACAGCAGTGGAGAAGAAAAAGACTAAGTTAGATCAGCAAGAAGAGGTAAAATTGTACAAGCTTTTAATAGTTCATTATAACAGCATTACTGTGGCATAGTGAGAAAAAGAAAAACATGTAACATTTCCAAAGAGTTGGCTGTGCTGTTCAACTGATAAACTGGTCTCAGTTTTCATGGATTCAATGGAGAAATATCTCCTTCAGGGAGAGGAGAGTGCTGCAGACATCCATGTGTGACATGATGGTAGCTTCAACTGCAAATGTCATGGTGGAGGAAAGCACCATGCAAATGTCATGGTGGAAGAGGTGCTGAGAAAAAGGATGGGTAGCTGTATTTGGAGGCCACGTGTAATCCTTTCAGGTGTGACATTTTCTTAATAAAATGTGTGAAAATCCTCTCTTTCCTTGAAAGAAATTTTGTTTTGGCAACCAGCTCTCCTGTTTCTTTCATGTTAGCTGCAAAGAAATTAAATAACCATGCAAATTTATGGAGCTGCCTCAAAGGAGTGTGTCTGTACTGCAGCTTGTACTTCCATACTGACATTACAGTACTGCTGTACTTCACTTTTTTCTAATTGTTGTGCTAATGAGCTTGATAACAGGGGTTTCCTGAACTATGTTGGTGTCAATATCAGTTCAGCTGTCAAAAGTTAATATGCTAAAAATGAATAAAAATTCATTTATGAAAAAACCAAACACCCAAACATCAAAGGTTGCTAGGCCAAACTCTACAGAAACTCATGGATCGTGCCTCAAGATATTCTGTACCCTTGAATTACTAGAAATTTGGGTTGAATTTCAGGGTAAGGATTGTATTGTTCTAAAGAGATATCATCTACTGGTGGTAATTGGTAGAGACAGAGTACCTATGTTAACTAATCTACTGATATAATCCAGTTTACCTGTTTTTATTTTCTTACTCAAAAATGTGGATGATACATGTTGTGATTCATACAACCTATGAGTCATGCAATGGTTTGGTCACCTAAGGAAGTATATAAATTGATTTAATCTAATTTGTAATAGGACTGTGTTCCACAGTCTCTTGCTCCTCTTATTGATCTCTGTGTTTGTATAATGATCAAATGCAACTACAAAAATTAACACTGATAAATTTACTAGTCAATTAATAAATTATTTTTTCAACGTGTCCAGCACTCTTGACCTATCTACTTTGATTTGTGCTTGAACTGAAACAAGTACAAATTACATTACTTTTTCACAACAAGGCTTTTCAGGATCAGAAGTCTCTGCAGACACTTGTTTTCCTGGACCATCAGCCATGTAATGTTTCTTTGTAAGTCAAATTAAGTTGCTGTGATTAAACATTTTGGTGGACTAGGGGCCAGAATACACCCATTTTACTGGATCAGTCTTCCAGTTGTTATGGTATGTTTGGTAAATAAGCTTTCAAATCCAGATGTTTGGAACATATAATTATTCCTGTACTTACTGACATCATCAAGTATTGATATCAACCTGAATTTCAATGTTCTGAAATATTCATCTGGAACAACATTCAAAAATGTCCCACAGGGCTATAAAGACTGATTCTGGAAATTCGGTTTTCTATCACTAAATCAGTTAATGTAAAAATTGAAGTGACATACATGTGACTTCAAGAAAAGGTATGAAAAATTGTAGGAAATGTATGTTCAAGCCCAATCAGTACTTCTGGAAGTTTCCTCTATTTCTCTAAGACATGATGCTATTCTGTTCCCACTGCAACCTCTCCTCAAGGAGGAACAACATTATCAATATATTGAATGAAATCCCGTTTTAAACACATAACTTGTAGATGCCATTGAAAATCCTTTGGAAAAGTGTGAAAATCAGCTGTAATAGTTGCTAAAGAGAGAAGTCATGCAGAAATACCTGTAAGTTTTCTTGTTAATCTCATTAAAGTATAGACCATATTGCTCATATCAATGTAGGTCTGAGTTAAAAGACAAAGATGTTTCCTTTAACGACAAAAGCTGATTCTCTCTAAGCAGTTCAAGATTTGTCTGTGAAGTTGAAATTTTTCCTCAACTGTATTCCTATCTGTGTGTAGCTTTCTTAGTCCTTTGTAATTTTCCTAATTACATGTAAAAAGTAACAGAAACAATATACTTGGTCTTGTCTAACGTTCTTCTTGCCTTTCACCTTCTCCCTTCTCCTTTACTGAGAAAAGTGACCCCAGAATGAAAGTTACTGTTGTTGTTATACTCTCATTATCTACACTTATAATCAGATGAAGAATAATGTCTTTCAAGAAGAAGTGTAGATATTTCCAGCCCAGAAACAAATCAGTCTCATGAGACCAATGAAGTCTTGCAGAGCAGATTTCTGCTAGATCTCATAACTTAGTGGTTTGACAGATATTAGCCGGGAGTTGTTCTTTGGGTATATCTATCTTGCTGGATGCATTATATTCAGGTAGTGGACATTTGTCTGTAGCATGAATTTCTGATCCTTTTAGTAGTTACTTCTTTGTAGATTTAAGTAAACAAATAGTAAACCCTAAATAAACATGACAGGCGTCTTTCTCAATCCAGTGATGGACATTAATGGGACAAGAATTTGGCATCTCTCATCCAATTGGTAACAAAAGAGAATTGCCAGGGTCACTAAGAGAACAGCAAATATGAAATATTTTAGTTTTACAAAAAGACTTGCTGCCTGTGCCAATATCTGGATTGCTACTTTGAAATACTTAAAGCTCATCTGCAGTGAAAAAAGTCTCTCAATAGATGGGAAAAAGACTCACTATTTTGGGTAGCACAAATGATTCACACAGAGATTACTCTTGATTATGAAAATTTACCAGCAACATGTTCATTGTCTGTAAGTCAGTACAGAAGTGTAAAGTCACATGAACACCACACCATTAGGCCATTATTACAGTGAAATGGGTCAGGTACATAGGGGATTTTCAGAGGTGTTCACTGATATACCTGTATATATGTATCTGTAGCAAAGTTGTTCCAGGGAAGAAATGGGGGGATATCCATCTTCATGTCCATAAATTCTATGCATTTGTAAAATTGTACAACACTAAATAGTAAAATGAAGTGATTAAAGTTGTTCTCTGATAATGTAAGCAAACTGATCTTTGATTTTACAGCCATTTTTGAGAAGAAAATTGTTTTAATAGCAGCATGGCATGCACAAGTTTTATACCACTATCCTAACTGGGAAAATATGCTGCTACAGCTAAAATTTTAAAATCTGTGATTTGTATACAAATGTATATTTGTATACTTTTTTATTATGTTGACCCTTCACCATTCCAGTGAGGATTTTTTTGGAGTACAGATCTATTGGGTCTTGTACTTCCTGGGAATGATTCAGAGCTAAGTCAAGATTTAAGGGGAATGTAGCCCTGAGGAAGTCAAACTTACGAGACAGTATAGCACAGCCTGTTGTTTTCAGCCTCAAGATTTCCACACAAGTAGAGATTTTTGAAAGTGGAAGGAAGAAAACATTTGCAAGGAGCAATATTTCTCAAGATGCATTTTGTATTATCAAATCTTTTACCTGGGATACCAATCCTGAGTTTAACCTTTCTTATATTCCTTTGGTCCACGGAACAAAACCTATCCACAGGCCTGCTCAAAGGGAGTACTAATATACATCTTACATGCAGTCTACTTATATTCCCCAACCTAGACTTATTTTTATAACACAGCTCAACAGATTACATTATGTCATTTTCTACTGGCCCATTCCTTTTGCTTTTGAAGCAATTTAACCTAGATGGAAGCTGAGAAATACACTGTTCTTTATTTTATGACTGTTCCCTTGAGTGTAACTTATCACTGTCTGTGTCTCTCTGACATATGCTACAGAGACAGACAGTAATGTTGATGATTGCATAGTAGGGCAGGGCTGATTAGGAAAGTAAGGAAATCAAGTTCCACAAGCAGGACTGAAAGAATGGAAAGGGAAAGGAAGTAATTCAGAAAAAGCAAAAGAAGAAAATGTGGGGAATGTAAAACAGGAGAACAAAAAAAGCCAGTCTATCTCTGCCTGATCTCCTTCCACCTTTGTGCAAATTTCCCTTGAGATTTGTATATCTGCCGAGGCAAATAGAAATTATTTGATGCAGAATTATTAATTAAAGAAAAAATAAAGCAAAAGAAAAAATGTAAGTAAAATGCAAAAATGAGCAGAGATTACCCGGAGTGCTTCCAGTTTAGTCCATAGGCCTGAAAAGGACTGGGTATTTGCATATCTATGCACAGCATGAATAAACCCTTTGACATATATGGGACTAATACTAAGCACGCAAAACTTTTTTTCTGGGTCACGGTTTTTCGCAAAACCACAAGATGGTTCAATTATATTCTCACTTCAATAGAATGTCCAGATATGAGAGATATTACAGATAATTCAACTTTGGTGCTTTTATAGTTTTATGAATCCTATCACTAATTAATTTTGTGCAGCATCATACTTATTTGGAATACAGTGCACTGAACACTGAGCAGTGTATTGTCAGCACGGAATTGGTGCATTTTAAAAGAACTGGTGCATTTCTCCATATGTAACAGCAATTCTGCAAGTTGCTTGCACAAGAATTGTGAAGATGAATTAGTTAACTCTCACACAGCACCTTTCACTGCTGATGGCTGGGGTCTATGCTCAATCCCTTTTCAAGCTGCTTTTTTCCTTCTGAGGATAGTTTCTGTTATCACAAAGCATATATACAAAAGGCACCACAGCCATATGAACTTAGTGTTATATAGATGAGTATAAGCCCATAACTGCATTGCAAATTCACATTGTAGGAGTCTTTCTTTACACCTCTGATTCCAGCAGATCTTAGGCATCCTTTTCATAAGGCCGCTTTATTTCTGATCATATTTAGTAGAATTAGGAACTTTTTGCTTCAGAATTAAATAATTTTTTTTGTGTCTGAGAATTTCAGGAATGCATTTGGATTTTCCTTTATTTTCTCTGAGAGATAGGACTTGGGGAGGTTTTAGTTGGGCTCAGTTCTACACAGTATGTCAGGAGTTTCTCATGGCAGGTAGAGAAGTAGATATTTTGTCACTTGAAAGAAGTTACAAAGTTCTTGGTGTGATACATTTTTAATGGACATGTATGTTCCAATTAGAGCTGGTTTTTTTAAAAAAATATTTGCATCAGAAAGGAGCAGATTTTTGTAGTCATGAAAACTGTCTGGAAAAGGCTTATGGAGAGAGGTAATAACTTCTATTAAATAAAATTGTGTAATTAGAAAAAATAGACAAATTTTCAGGCAAAAGCCCTCTTACTGTTCTAAACAAGTTTAAAAAATCGCATCACTAAGTACAGCACTTTATTCATCATATTCCCAAATTATGTTTAGTGTAATTACAACACTCCTATTTAACTTGAGTCATATACTTTGTCCTGCCTGAAGGGAGAAAAATAGAATAAATTTAGGTCAGTTTTATTCACCAAAATATTAGCTAAATGAGAGGAAATGCAGCAACATGGATAGTACTGTCAAGCAAAAGAACTTCTCTTTATATTCAATATGAGAAGAGTTAATTTGAGGGTAAAGGGCCAGTAATCCTAAAGTGGATACTTATTAAGCTGTGGCTCAGCAGAGCACTAATAACATATGCAAGCTTACTAAATACTACCTTGACTCTAACACCCATTTCCCCTGTGATTTAACCAGAAGATTGTAGAGTCTCTACATTGGCATGAGTCTAACAATATTCTTCAATGTTCAGGTTTCTTAGATGGTTTTGGGTGGAGTAAGGGTTTAGGATGGCTTCATTTAACCATACCATTCATTAGTGTTGGGGCATTGAGATTATTGTCTTGTATAACCATACCATAAATCCTGAACAATAAAATCAGGTTGAAACAGTCACAGTTATTACATTGTTTCAGAGATCCCAAGAGTTTTGGAAATTTATTTCCATTTGTCATAAATGAATCTATTGTATTTTGAAATATATTTTATACAATGATTTTGAAAAGTCCTTGAATTCCTTTGGCCAACAAAATTGAAAATTAGATAAAGAAGAGTTATGAATATATTTTTCATTTAAAGTTAACTCCACATAAATCAAGAGATATCCACCATTTTTTCCATAAAGCCCAATGCTTCTGTGGAGATTTCTTTCTTTAACAGGTAGCATATTGAAAAGGATGAAAAATGGACCTCTTTGTCCATAAAAACTTACTTAGATTATATATCCTTAGTATAAATTTAATGTATTCTCATCAAAGAATCATAGCTACTCTCAAATTCTTTAGCTAAACTTAACTGATCCTTCAGGGACATCAAATCTGGTATGTGAGCTTCCACAGAAAGAGGCAAATCCATACCTACAGAGAGCTGCAAATCCTGGTTGGATACAGCCCTTCTGCCATATGGACAGGGACCTATTTTTCACATTATGGCACTGTGATATATAATGTGATTTTACAGCTGTTGAATATATGAACACCCCCTCAACCCCCCGCTGAAGTTCAATGTCTCATTCCCTTCCAGAACCCAACCTAAGCCAAAGAGTAAAGAGTAAAGTCAAACCAGTCCATTAATTTCAGAAAGATTTGCCTTATCCTTAATTAGCACAAATGTACCCATTCACAACAGAGTATTGTAGCCTGGAAACAGGTTCTTTTTACATTAACAAAAGCTAGTTAAAAAGAAGGAAACATTCTGCAGCAGGAACCTTGAATTCCTGCTACGATACTGAGTAAACTATCTCATTCTGTATATTTTGACCATCACTTTTTCATTTTCACTTTTTCTTCCTGGGACTTTTATTCTATGTTTTGCAGATTAATATTATCTTTTCCTCTCATGCCCATCTGTCCACCCATCTGCTTATTTTAGCTACATTTCCTTTCACCCTGCTGGCTCCTGTATATCCTCACCACACCCCAGGCATGTATCCTTCAACAAGATTTATAATATGAATCATTTTGAATACCTTCAAAATAGTGGTATAAGAAAATTGGATTCCTACTTTTTGGTGAGTAATATAAAATTATTTATAGGCTTAAAAATGAGCAGCACAGTTGCCCTAAGAGAGCCTTTAGGCTTTGGGTAGGATTTCAAAGAATTATAACAAAGGTGTAGATGGTATCTAAAAGTTTAAGTACCAACCAAAGCAGTTCTAACTGGTATGTACAAAGTGTGTCCTCCTCCTTGGTCAGTGGAAAGAGAGGGAAGCTGCACTTCTGGGCCAGATGGAGCCTGGGGGCTGCACACCACACACCTCATCTGCCCGAAGGGGTGACCAGAAGCTGGGGATGTGCCAGGCCATCAGCTGCAGGGTAAGTGGGAGCATACATCAGAGTGTGACAACTTTGTGTGACCTGTGCTAATAGTATCACTAAGGGGATTCTCAGGGGACAAAAAACCACAAAAAACAAAAACAAACAAGTTTTTCCACTGTATGATCTTACTGCATTTACACAGTGGTATAAGTCAGCTTTAAAATTAGGGAAGTGAGGGAGCAAAGAGAGTGCTCTTTGCATCTGAATCTGATCTTTGTCTCCTCCCTTAGATAATTTTATCTCTGCTGGCATTAACTTAGTAGAACCATGATGAAGAGCCATAAAAATACTTCTGCTTGGCTTGAGGATCTCCTTGAGAAGTGGCTTGTGGCATGGTACCTGCCTTAGGAAACACCATGTGAGTGGAAAGGGCTGCACCCCTTAGTGCCCCATGCTCCCATGTAGCTTGGCTAGGGTTTTTTTTGAGTTTTTTTTACAGCTTCACTAGGACAATAACATCAATTTGTTGGTGCTGAGGGGCCCTGCATGGTCCCTTCTTCCAGGGCTAAGTAGAAAAGTGGCCAGGGCACTTGCTCAGGGATGGCTGGCCAGTGAGGGAGCCTGGCACTAATCCAGCTGAAGAGCCTTCTGTGAATGCGGAGTGAGAAGGAAAAGCCACACTAGAGCTTTAGACAATAAGACTTTCATTACAAACCCTTGTTGCTGCTGGACCCCTCCCAGCCCACTTCTGTAAGGTGGGTGATGCTGACTGCTGGGGTGGCCATGAAGGGGGTAAGGACCTGTCTCCAGACTTCTTTTTAGGGCAGTATGCTCCATCCCTAACTCCAGGGATATGACTGGGTGCCATAGTTTTTACTTTCATGGCTCATAAGGCAGTCTCACCCTTTTGTGTCAATAGCTATTTCCAGAAAGTGCTGATGTTGATGGAAAGTTAATTATTTTGGTGATACAAGAGATGTTCTGTGTTGTAGATATTTATGCGAATTTTTCTGTCTATCCAAGGAAAAGTGTGTATTTTATATATATACATAAAGGCACCTGTTTCTTTCTTTCTCCATAATTGCGCCTAGAACCTTGTTTATTTATATTTATAATTTATATTTAAAATACGTTACTCAGTAAAACTGCTTAACTTACAGTATTGATCTCAGTCAGAAAAAAACAGTCATGTCTCCTTACAGTAAAAGCAATTTTCAACCTTATCTATGTCTAAATACTCTAAGAAGACTTTAAATTCATAAACGTGACTACAAAAATTTGAATGACAACACATCCATTTTATATGCTGAAGAAAATGGAAATTAACTTAAAAGAACATCTCCTCTGAGGAGGAATTGTCAATGACTATTTGAGCAGTAGGGGTTGCGTGTGTAACAGTATGTGATGTAATTGCCTTTTATTTTAAAAACTGCAGTTACTTTCACAAAGATGATTTTGTTTCCTCTCTTTAGTAAAAATGTTCTTTTATTCAAGTTTATTGACCTCACTTGTGCTAAATCGCCACCATCTCCCTTCCCTAAGTCATAGTCTCATTTAGTAACCATTACATGGTCTTTTTTCACACAGCTGAAAGTGCCTATAATCTATTTTGGAATAGGCTTCAGTCCAGAAATATGTTTTACTTTATTATTTTCTGCTCCCTCTGGGGATGCCTTCACAAAATGGTAAAGCCCAAAGACTTCCTGAAGGCTAATCCTTTTCTGGGTCATATGATTCTTTTCAGATTCCATCTTGGGAGAATTTTCTTATAACAATACATTCTGCTGTCTGTGAACTGGACAAAATCCTGTTGCTTTAGCACTAACAATGAGTGGAATTTTAGTGCAAGAGGAGTGTTTGCTTAATACAATAGAAGTTGGTACAGGCTGGACTTGCAAGTGTCAAGTAAACTGTGTGGGAAAGTCTGTAGTACTGCAACTGAGTCAACAAGGTGCTGAACGCCTAAATGTGGCTGAACTGTAACTGCAATAACTATCTGGTTGACTTCATCTTTTCCTCCAGGACAGGACTTGACACATATCTTATTGAGAAAGAGTTAACAAGAGAACAGGCTAGCAGGGAAAAGATGAACAAAGCAAGCATTCAGTCATGCGTTAGAAACACTGCACAAAGTGCAATCAGAACAACTGGGCTTCAGGATCAGATGCAAGTCTGATGTACTAAATGAATGTGATAGGAGAAGGCTGTTCAGACCTTGCCATAATCACACAAATTCTCTCAGAAATATAAACCAAACAGTGACTAGGTCACAAAAGGGCAGGTAATTTTTTTTTTTGTTTTGGTTTTTTTTTTAATGATGTTAACACTCCAGTTAATATCAGTTTAAAAGAGGCTGAGAAATTTGAGATCACTTGGCAGTAACATGAATACCAGTGCTCTATTCATATTTGGACTGAGAATACAGATTGACTGAACCCTTACCAGAGGCAAGATAAATGAGACAAGGTACATTTATGTTAAATACCACAAATAGAAAAACTGATATAACTTTATATAAGTAAGAAACTACCATTCAACTTAGCCTACTACCTCAGTTGAAATGCAGAAGTAGTTTTAAGTTAGGAAGAGTTCTCAAAAAAAGAAGTTTTATATATTCACCCTTTCAAAAGCAGAGTTTTCCAGGTGTTTTACCCATACTTTGCTCTCATTTACAGCCTTAATCTTATTTAAAGGTCTGCTTGTATTCAGGTTGTGCCTGTATTTTCCACAGACACCACTCCATTTAACTAGCATGGTCATAAAACTCCTGTCTTAAGAATGAAAACAAAGAGCCAAATTAGTGTCTTTCAAACTTCCTTTAGATCAGACACTGAGCTAGAGAGGTGTGGCATTGGTCCTAACTTGTCTGCAAGTTTGCTCCGTGCAAGAAGCATTCCTTTCAACATTACAACTTTCCCTCACGTGGGTCACCAGTAAAGCATCACCAGTGCTGATTTAACCACTAAACCCAGAACTTTTTTGAGAGCTAGACTGCTGAATTTGCTTTTAGCCTGCATAAAATGTCTGCCTACTCCAATACTTCCACAGGTATTCCATGCAAACCCAGTTCAGGGTTAGAAAACTTCAGCTACCTCATAGAGCTGCCTCTGGTGTAGGAGTTCCTGTGACTCATAGTCAGCTCAGCCTTGGAAAATCTCAGTAAGAAAGTTACTGCCCTGTTACTCAAACCCAGGCTAGCACTCCTGCACGGTTGCACTGCCAGCCCCATGCCATGTTCAGCCTTGTTGAGATACAAGCACAGTAATGTTGCTTTGTCCCAGGCAAACCTGCTCTAAATGCAGAACTGCTTCAATTTTCTGTAACTGATTCATATACATTTACAGTACCTTAACAAAAACCCAAAAATAACACTTTGTCCAGACACATGCAAAGTTGTATGTATCAGTGTTATGTAATCTATATACATGTAAGTATTTATACTGATAAAACACATTTTATGGCTCTATATATTGACTTACATATGCCTCAATCCAATAAGATATATTGCTGCTAATTAAGCTATTTCTTTTACTGCTTGCTTCAAGAGGCAGAAAAAGGGGGAAAGAGAGTGAAAGATTAGTTCTTATTTCTATTTTAGAATTAATTTATTTAGAATATATAGGAAATAGTCTGCTGACAGGGCGTACAGTAGTTAGAGATAAGTACCTTGCAACAACAGAGGTGCTCATTATATGTGCAGCTTTGTGAGTGAGAGGAAATAGGCTTGGGGTTCTCTTACCTTTCGGCATCAATCTGGATATGCCTGTAATTTACAATATTTGAGAAAAATGTCAGAAATTTAAAATGATGGGAGGTTGTGCCTTTCAACAAAAACCTTTTAGGGCATGCCTCTTGACTGAAAGGACCTGGATGTGTGTTGTGTTTTCCCATGCACCAGGCATCCATGAGCTCTTTAGTGTCCAGGGAAGCATGTGTACCCTTCTCCTTTTCAGCTGGCCAGCTGAAAGGATGAAGCTATGGCCAATTCTCCTTCCCACCATTCCTGGTCTGGCTCAAGATGAATTTAAGTTCTACACCTGATAGAGAAGAAATGGACTCAAGCATTGGGAAATTGTTTTCCTATCTTTTTGTTATTTCCTCAGACATGATAATATAACCAAGAAGGAACCAAACATTTTTAACAAATAAAAGAACTAATTAATATCAAACAAATATGTTAAGCATAGTACTTTTTTTTTTTTTCTGTACCTCTCACTATGGATTCTCCTCTTTCTTCTTAGTACATTTTGTAAGCCACTGAGTGTCTTACACATTGTAAAGCTTAAAAGTAAGGCAGATATATGGAGGCTGGTGCGTTCTATGATTCCTGTAGTGCTTCAGTGACCTTGACAGGAACTGCAAACATCAGTTAATTCTAATGTTGCAGATTACAGGGGTTTGGTTATTGGCCAAATCAAGCAGCTGCCAACCTGCCATAAGTATTTTTAAGAACCAACACAGAAGAATGAAGCCCCACAAATCTACAGATTGCTGCAAGAAACAACTTCTCTTAAGGAATACTAACAGAGTTCCCTTTCTCCTGGGTGCAAAATGAAGCACTATTTATGACGTATGCTGAGATAAACTGATTCCATTTTCCACTTCATAACAGGACAAATAGTAGACAGGGGAAAAAAAGAGAAAGAGAATGCATTTTTTTGTACACCAAGGGATATGCAAATAACTATATTTAAAGTAAGCTTTCCATAACTTGGAAGAAGTAACATAGCGGTCAGCAACTTATGGAGTATCAAATAGACTAAAATAAACAACAGATAACCTCTAAAGGAATTTGGTTAAATTTGTTTCTCACTATCATATGCATTCTCCCAATATATAGAATTGGCTATGAGAACACATTTTATTAAAAACATTTTTTATTTGTGTTCTCCTAAGGATGCCAGCCATCCAACTTAGAATTAAAAACTAATTATATTCTCCATGCACCAAGGCCCAGGCTGACATGAGATAAAAAAATGTTGTCAAACTTTGGAGGGACTAACTCTCCATTTTGTAGAAAATAATGACCTATAGTTACTGCAAATGAATGGAGAATTTGGCCCTATAGACTTTCCTTGTTTGTCAGTAGCTTAAGACATTTTAATGACCTTTTAATGAAAAATGTTTTGAAACCCATTTCTAATTAAAAAAATAGTTGTTAGTGTCGAGTTCTTGGATGTTTTGCTATTTTAACGAAATAATACCTGTGTTATTCCTACTTTACACTGCATGGTTTTGTAAACCATTGAACAGAAAAAATTATATTAACCTCTATAAGAATGCACCATAATATGTAGTGTGGTTCAGTCACTCTTAAGCCACTGCACTGTGGTACCTACACTGCAGTTTGCTTCATGAATGGGGGATTTGCAATGTTTTATCAAGCATTATCCTCTTCATACACAGCTTTTTCATAAGAGTAAAGTTTCATCACAGCTATGCTGCAGTCTTATCCCTTTATTACAGTCTTTTGGTGAAAATTTGGTCCAAGAGCTCTTTGCAGTTAGAACAAAATAGCAAGTTTGAAACCTTTTCTCTTTGAAAGGCTGCACTCTCTCCCCAGTCTTCCAATTATGTTATTTGAAGGGAGACTCAAAAGGACCATCACTGTCTTCTGGTAAACATTTCAAATACTTGGAATTGGTTTTTAATATAAGCAGTTTGCAGAATGGATGTAATTGTATTTACTTTGAATACAATAATACTCAAAGAGAGATTTCTAAGAATTTAAATTCATTGTATTTCACCTCAATTCTAAGGACACTATGTGTTGAACTTTGCCCACCTAAGTGCTTTAAATCTCTCCTCTGGCAGGATAGTATGTTTGTCTTCTACATATTTATTCTATTCTTTTCTCTCACCTCTGTGCATTTCCTGCTAGCAAGACAAATGGCCAATGAGATTGCATTCTTTTTGGGTTTCAGGGTAAGGGTAGACAGCAACAATTATGGGATATAATGAACATTTGGGGAAAGAGAAAATAGATCAGGAAAAGGTAGAGTCACTGTGGAGCTGTATTTGAATAATGAGTTAAATTGTGACAGTGAAAGGTTAAGCAAAGGTCCTTGCTCTCCTTAGCAGGGAAGGTGAAAAGACTGGCTAATTAGATTATGCAAACCAGCAGATAGTCCAATTACAGTTGATAGACCAGATGTAACCCAGGGGACACTTCTACCTGGAGGAAATGGGGAATGACTGCTTGGTCAGCAAACACAGCACAGGGAGCTGAAGGCTCTCTGTGCCTGCCAAGGGGTGGGATGCTGCTGCTGTCCCAGCCCCCTCCATTCCAGCAGCAGGGAGATGAGCAGCTCAAGACTGAGAGACAGATGTTCTCCAGAGCTCATCCATACTAAAAAGGGCCCATCTGATGAACTTTGTTTACCTGGTCCACAGAGGGAAGGACTTGGCCAGTCATAGATATTATTCAGAAATCAGGGGTAATCTCCTGCCCTTTCTGGACAACCAGTGATTTTTGTTGTAATGTAGGAAGTGTTTCTCCCTGCTCTGTGTTTGGGGAGCTTCCTGCTGACTTAAGTGTAAGCATATGTCTACACTGTCAGGCGTAGAAAAATATCCTGATGTCAAGTTTTGGTTTTAGGGCCTGACCATGTTCTGACATTATGTTGACAGTTATTGGTGAAAATCCAGCAGTAAATACCCAACATCTTGTTGACTTTATATAGGCAGCTACAGACCAGAAATTTCAGACTCAGCTGATAGATTGAGTTTTTCTATGGAAGGGAAAGATATTGCAAACCTTAATGTTTCACCAAATAATTTCATAATATTTTGATTTTTGGACAGATTAAAGAACTCTGCATAGATCTTTGATATTCTTCAAACTCAGTTATGCTGATTTTATCAATATAAAACTATTTCCACTTTGTGAACTTGTATATGAACTCACACATCATTGCATTTTAAAATTTAGTATTTTTTCAAAAAAGTAACTCAGAATTTCTGCAGACTAGAGATGAGATCACGTATTACATTGCGGCTACTGCTACTGCCTTTTCCCCCTTTTGATAGAAGGAAGAAAGATGGAAAAAAAATGTGCATATTTGTATATAGCACATACTTAAAAGAAATACAAAGAACTTGAATCTTTTGATTATATTTTTCTGGTATAAACATCTCCCATTTAAACGAGTTTTGTGGGGCGTTTTCTGTATTTTAGATTGTACTAAGTACTATACTTCATGTGTTTATGAGTCATCCTCAGTGAGTATATTGCTTGTGGAATAAGCAGGCTCAACCATATGTTTCGTTTGCGTATGCTAGTTTGGATAACTATTCCTTCCTTCTCCTTCTCTCTTATTCCTTCCTCCCAGTTTGCTTTTTTTAAGCAGTCATCTGCATTTGTGAAACCTTGTGATTTTGCTTGGTTCATGGATAAAACCATTATGTCTTTTCCATTTAGCAGTAATATCAGATTAAAAAAAGTAAAATTTGAGCAAAGTATGTCAGAACTGGTAAAATACAAGACAAGAAATTAATCTTCAAGATGTAAATCTCAAAATCTTGGATTTTTTGTTCACATAGTATATTCTTCCATGTCTGAATCCAGATACAGTCTGAAAATTTGCCTCTGTTATTTTGTTTACATGATGAATCATTGTGTGCCCAGAAATTCCTGCTCTTGTAAAGGAATTAATTATTTTGTTGTTTGGGCTTATTTTCTTCCCCTGGGCAGAAAAATAAAACCAAACAACCAACCAAACAAAAAAATAGAGCATTTTTTTCAGCTTGGTTTCTGTCTGTCACATATATCAACACACAACATGAAGCTACTAAATTGTGGAGAGGGAGGAGGATAAAATGTACAAATTCCAAAAGAGGGTGGAGACCAGAGGAAAAACATGCATTGTCAATACTTATCACACAGATAGCCTAAACTGAAGATGGTTAGTGTGCTGAGAGCTGCCTGCCACAGAGATGCTTCTTTACAGTGTCCTAGATATCATGCATTCCCTTTCAGCTGGCAGCCTTATAGGTGTAGCAGCTTCAGAAGAATGCCTGCTCTTGACTATTTCTTAGTTTTGGCACCAATGTGGCTTCTGTCAGCAGTCAATATGCCTGGTATTTTCCTCCCACCGTCATTATTTCTTGGAAATTCACATTCCTTGCACCAGCGTGCAAACACCCACATTCTCCAGCTGTGTTTGAATTCCCTTGTCTTAAGATCCTATCAGACCCTGACAGTTAGGGGTCCATGACCCACACCTGGGCAGAAAAGATAATCCTCAGCAGACTCAAAGAACACTGAACATTCATATGGCCAGTTACATGAAACTAGGCTGCCTCCCCCTTCTTTGGCTGGACATCAAAGTGCCTGGATGAAGACAGGGCCGTCAGCAGCAGTGATGCACCAGCATTTGAAAGTTCGAGCATTCCAGGGAAAAGCAGAGGATGCAGCTTTAAACCAGACTGTATCTCATCCATGAGTGGAGTGGGGGACAGGTATCTGAGTAACTTTCCTGAACAAGTACATGCCTGTAGAACCAGAAATTTGACTCTAATATATTCTGTATTTTTTTTTAAATTTTATGAGTAGTATTATAATTTACTCCAGTGGTTGTCCAGAGGCAATGGAGCAACAACATTTGTGCTATGGATAGTCAGCTTAGTAACCTTTATGGTAGAGCAGAAAATCTCTAATTTTTGTTGCAATTTGCTTCATGCATTTTAAGAGCTGTTTCATAAATGCCATTTTATGCATATGATCTTCTACAATGTACACCTGTACAGAGGTGTTGCACTATAAATATATGATCTGAAAACTAATTAAAGTGGAACCTTTTCCTGGGTAATGGGTTTCCATTTACATGAGCAATAAAATTGTACTTTGAATTGTATGAAATTTATTTTATAAGTGCACTTTGTTAAAACACCACTAAACGGAAACAATTTGAGCAGCTCTATGGGTGTATTTTTGTATTTTAGGGGTTCCAAAATAATTATAGCATCTGACAGATAGTTGTCTGCATAAAGATCAAAGTCAGTCAAGGTACAAAATATTTTTCAAACATTCGTTCCAATTTTCATCTGCACCTAAATTTAATATTTTTAGTTTATAAATTATTTTGGCTTAAACTTTTCTCAATAATTTAGAGAGATTTTTTTTTCACTTCCAAGTTATGAGCAGTACTGAAAAAAGTTCTGTCTAAATTCCTATGGGATGGAAGTTTCCATATGATCTTTTGTTCAATCAGAAGCAAGAAATAAATGAAGTCAACCCTTACTGTTATTTTGATTAGAGTTTATTGTGTTCGAGATGTTTAGATAAAGATAAATATGTATCTTACTGGATGAATCTTTTATTATTATTGTTGTTATTTAATGCTGGTATTTGGATGGAACCCAGTGGTTTTGAACTCCCTTGGTGCACAATTTTGGTGCACAAATCCAACCTTATCCATTAATTCTCCAGTATTTTCTCATTATTGTCATGCATTCTTTCACAATGTTTTCACTGCATTTCACTTTTAAAATGCTGCTAAGTAATATGCCTTTCTTTGTTTAAAATCTTAATAACAATAAGATTTTGTGCTCATTGTTACCTAAGGTTAATGTTATGCTTCACACAATGGAATTAACATCCTTAACAAGACTACTCAAACTGGTGATTGTGATATAAAGCCGCAGATTTTACCAACATAGATGTAGTTGCAGATCTGTTTTCCTCTTCGTTGTGGTCCATTGTTAACAGAGACAACCAAAAGTGAACTCTGCTTTGACTCCTGGAAGTCTCCCCTAAGTAATGCAGACAAACAGAGATGGCAACTTTCATGAAATGTTTTTATTTCTTTTCATAGAAAGTTAATAACATGACCTGGATTAAGATAACCTATAATTATTTTCAAATAATATTTCCTAGATATTGTTTTTTTGCATTTTTTTCTGTGCTACTGGAAGTAGAATTTTACTTTCATATGTCTTCATATGTCCTTTCAGAGTTAAAACAAAATACTTTTCCTTGAAGAGAATGTTTATAATATATTAAAGTTTCTTATCTTAATTAAGGATGCAAATAATGAGTAAAGCAAAGAGCTGAAAATGGAGTCCAGTGTGACATATTGCACATCCTGTCAGTAGAGTATGGTGACTAGTTACTCACTAGTCTCTTCAGCTGATGAGAACGTGTGCTTAGCAGCATCAGGAGCATATTTAGCACTTTGCAATAAAAGTTGAGAGATGACAAAGTGGAAGAGACATTTAAAAATATGCTGGAGCTATGAAAGTACAAACAGCGTCCAATGAAAATGCATGAGACACTATAGCACAGTGTTTGAAATGGTTTTGTGACTGGAGGCTAACTTCTAATATGCAATGCATAATTCAGTGGGAATGGGTCCTGTTTTGTGTCACTACAAACACAAAAAGAAATGGTTATTGGTAAATGATAAATAAACTTTAAGAAAAGAAGTAAATTATTTTTATAGGCAGGTGAGTGCCCTACAACTGAGGAAAAAAGTACCCTCTTCAAACATCTGATGTCTATTTTTGAGCTTTAACCAATGAGTATTTGTAGAGGTCTGAGAAGTTTTACTTAAAAAAAAAAAAAGAGTCTAAAAATAATCTTCAGCAGACCATGACATATTATGAGGGAAGATCTCCCAGGAGGGGTTCAAAATACCTGCAAGGATATACACCTTTACTGAGAACAGAAGAAATTATAATTTTAACCTTTAAATTGCGCATAGATTGACTCTTCATTACAGAATTCAACATAGCTAGAGGCTGAGGAAAGTTCAGATTGATTTTTGTGACATCAAACAAAAGAGGATCATGTTCCTGACACCTGGTAGAGGCAGCAGCAGCTTTCCAATAGTGTGAGAACAGAAATAAAGAAGCAAATTAAAGCTTAACAGTGCATTTGCATGCAGTTAACCATTTGCTTTTACCACACCACAGTTACCTCGTACTAGCTTCATTGTCTCTGTCATTCTTGTAAAACGTAGAAGGGAGTTAAGGATATTATTTTCTTTCCTGTGTTTAATCCAGGAGAGATGATGAAAGCTCCCCACCAATCTAACTACTTTAGTTTACTCCCTTCATCACCAGCACCCCAGGCTGAAGGCCTGCTTGCTCTTAAGTAAAAAGAAATACACAGCTGAAAATACCTTGTCCCCTTCTCTCAACTGTGAGGATTATACACTGTTAGTATATTAATTGGATGATCGAAAACACGCAAATGGTTTCTTTTAAAATTTTATTAGCCACTTCCTGCCTCCTTCCTTTGAATATCTCTAAAGAAATTAAAGGTGTCATGTTCCCTTATTAAAAAAAAAAAAAAAAAAAAAAGAGCTTTTGGATATCCTAGGCTGCCTTCATTATGCTGCATCTTTGCATCCTTTGATAAAAATTTAGTAGTAGGTCTCTGAAGGGAGGAACTTTGCAGTTGCAATTACAGATAATAGTGTTGTTCTCTAAGCCCCAGTGTGGTGTGAACATCAAAGTGCTGTGGATTATAATAATCCCAACAAATAACCTTCTGTAAACTCATAGGAAAGAAGGAGCTGGATGTTTTCATTAAGTGAAAGGCAATTCCTTTAACAGTCTGTTGTTGCCTATTTCTATGTGGTGAAAAGTCTTTTCATTTGCATAAGGAAATAACCACCAAAGAAATGTAAATGATTGAACTAGGCTCTCATTAGCAAAGCCTCTCCAGCTACCTGAAGGACCTACCTCTGTTGGCAGTAGATCGAGTTTCAAGTACTTTCTTACCTTTTAGAAACCAATTATTTTCAGTCATGTCCATCAGTTCAAGCAGGGGGAAGGGAACATAGCAATATTCTTGGCAACAGATCTTACAATTTAATGAAAAGATTCTCCAAAATAAGAATTTGAATGACTTGTCTTTATTTAATTTCTTGAAAATCTATCCTTTAAATGACTACATGTAAAACACATGCTTTTTTATAGAGTAAGGGAGGAGTGTATAATTTTCTGAGGGGGAGAAAAAGGAATATATTCCAACCAAAATATTGCAGTTTGGAAGGAGAGCTGGATGACATTGGAAGTTTTTCTGTCAAAAACATAACAAAAATATCTAGGTAGGTGAAAAAAATGGTTGCTATTTAAGTGAAGGAAAAAATGGTTATTCTGCAGTGTTGTAGGTGACAGATACAGGACCTTAACTCTCAAGAAGTAAAATACAATAAAAATATTTTGAACTAAATTGATTTAGTTCTACTGGAGTCAATAGATGTTTGTCTGTGTCAAATGAGAATACAGTTCACAATATTTTTTCTCAACCCAACACATACCGTCTGTAGATGTTTGACACATCTAGACACACAGTCTTTAGGAAAGAGATCATTCAGTGCATAAACACAAAAACATTTCATCCATGGAGTCCTGAGTTTAGTTGGGGACTGGTCAGGTTGGAGGCAGCAGGAGTCTGATAATCTCTGCCTGCCTGCTAATGGAGGTTTTCAGTTTATTTAAAAGAGAGATATTCCATTCTGGGTTCTGTCTCAAGCAAATGTTTTGGGGTGTCTTTGAAGACATGCCGAAATATGGAATGCTCATTCAGAGAGAGATTTTTAGGCATTCAGGCTAAGATGTGCTGCCAGATTGCTAAGTACTTCCAGGGTCATGGTGTAGAGCATGATTTGGAGGTCACACGAACAAGAGTGGATAGGGACAAAAATAGGAGGAGCCTTATCTTGAGTGTAGTGAATTAATCAAAAGGCTGTGGAAATTTTAGAAATAGGCTATACTAAACCTAAAGTGAATGCAATTTTCTCCTGTGTCAAGATAAATTTCTCTTGAAACTTTCACATAATTTTATGGTTTAAGCCCTGTATCAGTTTTTGCCGGGCTGAAGACAAAGTCCTCCCCTTCTCTGTCTCTCACCATTTCCTCACCATGTGCAGCTTCCCAGCTAGCTCTGATGATTGTGATACTGATATTACTGGCTCCTGTCTCAGCACAATCAAAATAACCGAATTAGAAAAATCCCTCTGTGTTTTAAATGATGAGGAAATCCAGATTACTTTTACAGAATGAGTAAGAGAATTGAGTTACACTGTTGTAATTATTCAAATGGACACATCATCAGGGTATGAGCTAGCTCAATCCATGAGTTAGCTCAATACTGGATTGTTTGTTCTTCCATTCCTCTCCATATTTAGGTTTTTCTCCATCATAACCTTTCACGAGAGGCAGGATGTAGAAAGAGAGACAGACAGACAGGTACCATATCAAAATCAAAATCAGAATAACAGAATGCTTTGGGTTGGAAAGAATATCTAGTTAATATCTAGTTCCAGCACTCCTGCCATGGGCAGGGTCACATTACACCACAGCAGGTTACTCAGAGGCTCATCTTAGAACACCTGCAGGGATGGGAAGTCCACAACTTCTCTGGGCAATCTGTTTCAATTCTTCATGACCCTTGCTGTAAGGAATTTCTTCCTAACATCTATTCTAAACCTACCAGCTTTAGCCATTCAATCTTCTCATGTCACTACATGCCTTTGTGAAAAGTCCCTCTCCAGCCTTCTTTTAAGCCACCTTTAGATGGACTTACCTAAAGTATACGATATATATTATTTATATATATTACCCTGCTTACCCTGTGGTGAGTTGTTCCTCTGATTTTCTAGGTGATTGTCATCAAGAGCATATAAACTAACTTCTCATTAAGCAAGAAATCTTGTGGCAGACAAGTACATGTCAGTAGACATGAGCATGCAGAGCCAGTGAAGATGACTGTGGGGCAAGGAAGTGTCTGTACTCAAAATGCTAGTGCTTGTTCCAAATACAGACTAGTATAAACATAATTATTAACTAGAGCCTTTATTACAAAGTTACTATGAACTCCTAGGGGAAAGTATGATCTCTCTGTCATACTGTTTAAAGACTATTCTGTGACTGGTTCAATTATCTCTGAATTACTAGACTATTCATTCTAGTCCACAAACTAGAAGTTTTAGGATGTGTTTTGGGGGCTTTTTTTTCTTTTCCTTTTTAATGTTTTTCTTTCCTTTTTTTTTGATACACATTCAATCTTCTACTTCTAGAAGATATATCAGTCATATCTTTGACCTCTGTTACATGCAACTGTTGAGTATTTCACTGTCTTTAACTGCAGAATCATGACATAGAGGTCACTGAGCAGAAATGATATGAGAGTATTGTGCTGAAGAAGAAAATACTTGGAAGATACCAAAGTGAGATTGGGTATTATAGTGTTGGCTGTGCTCCATCAGCAGTTCCCCATTCATCAGCGAAATTTTAATCTGCTGTAAAATTATAAATGAGTCTTGGGAAGATAAAGACCTATTTTTAGAAGTTTATCTCTTCTGAAAGAAAGAGCAGTACATAACAGGTCAAAAGCATTGTAACAGAGACTGGACATAAAATGGAACATTGGTCAAAGGCCAAAATAATATTGAAAGCAAAATATTACTATTATGTAGAGGGACTTGTGTTAAATATGGTGAAATTGAGCTGTTTATAGAAGATGCTGGATTTCCTCCAGACAGACTCTGGCTGCACCATCTCAGTGCTGTTTTTCAGAGACAAGAGTTTCTTTTTCCCTTCATAGCAGCTATAAATGAGAAAAGAAAAGGGGAGCATAAAGGAAAGAGTACTTCTAGAAGCTGCCCAGATTACAGCACAGCTAAGCAGCTGGGGGTGAGGTTTGAAAGTGTGACCAACCAGCAGAAGGACATTAAACCACACCATCATCCACACGCACTGATCTGCAGTTCTCCACACATTTCCAGTTCCATGCTACAGCAGTGCAGAGGGTTTGGGCTGAAAATGTGGGATGGCAAGCTGTTTTTGTAAGGAAATCTGGTCATCTGTATGCTCCAAGTGGTGGGGGAAGGCATGTTTCAAAAATGGCACCACTGCCCACACGCAGCTTTCAAAATTCCTCCAAGTTGCTGCTCCAGCTCTTTGGTACAATTTGCACTTCAGGGGAAGGGGGTGTTAATATTCTGCCAGCCTAAGCTCTTCAATCCGGTTCACTGCCAATTTAGATGATGCCAGAGCCAGTGCAAGAGCAAGGGCAGTGGGAGGGAGCCGCCCCTCTCCTCAGCAGCAGCTGTCAAGGGCTAACACAGCTGTATTGCTCATCTCCACCCTCAGATTCTCCACCAAGCACCGAGTCCCTCTTCTGATCACACAAGTGACAATGTAAAGATTTCATGAATTGACTCCAGGTATTGCCCGTGGCTAAATCACCAGGCAACACCTGTTCCTTTTAACAGGTTTTGCTGCTGACTTCAAAATTCATGAAAACTTCTCATGTTATGAGTTGATCTACCATTTTCAGTACATTGCCTGTCATTTCCCTCTCTTTGCCCTTCTGATTTCAGGGCTTATATGATCTAAAAGTCTTCAATAAGCTAGTTTAGCAAGTCAATACTTCACTATTACTCTTAATTTACTTTAAATTTCTTCCTGTTCCTCCTTGTAAGTCTAGTAGGGAGGGGAAAAATAGCTCTAACATGTGGCCTTAAATACTTCCCAGCTGAAAAAATACAGTTAACCAGCATGAGGCTAATGAGCTGATGTACAAACTGATGATCCACACCAGTTCCCCTGCAGCCAAATAACATCCTCTGGCCTGTATACACAGCAGCTGATTTTATCCTGGATGTTCTAGTCTCTCTTTTTCCTGCATTTCTGATCTCTCAGTACAGGGCTCTAATGTAACTTCAGACTCTCTTAGCCCATTAACTGCATGATGCAGCAGCAGGCTCCTTAGATTGTAGAATCCTTTTTTTTTTTTTTTTTAATTTCTCTGCAGCCAATAGTCAGTGCCTCATTATTTACCTTGTCCTTTCTTTAATGATGTCCTTGTCCCTGAACATCATTCTAAACAGACAATATAACAATTTAAACTACTGCAGTAGGTTGAGTAGTTTGTTCATTTTGTTGTTGTTCTTATCTAAATAGCGCTTTCTAACAGAATATGTTTGAAATTATATCTTTTGAAAGACATTTAACTCAGAAAAGCAGCTTAAAAATGAAAGTGAATAGCCATTATTATTAGTATATACCAGTAATATGATGACACAAAGTTTTTTTCTTTGGCATTGTTTACCTCTTATATTTTTTACTTTTTTTTTTTTTACTCTACTTTCATCTTGGTTTTCTTATTTGAGGAATTTGGATAAGAAAAATTCAATTTAGAAGAGACAAGAATGTTGAAGATTTTTAACTTGCTTTCCTGATTTATAAAGAGTTATTATGTCCTTGGATACTGAAAAAAATGTCAGAAGGCAAAAGAACACTTGGGAATTAATATAGAATTAAAATCTATGGGAAATTAATGTAAGAAGATGGAAAACCCACAACTCTCTCTTACAACACTGATCAGCTCATTAGATCTTTCTGTCAAAAAGTCCATAAGAGTCAAGTTAGATGTTTATAATTTGCAATTAAAATCAAGGAAGAGAGCTAAAGAGTGTGTATGTTCTTTAAAGCACAACTGTCTTTTGCTTTAGACATCAAGTATCTTCAAATTAGAAATACCTGCTATCAATGTCACTTAACTGATGTAAAAAACAAGAGTAGAAGGATTCCCTGATGATTGTTTGGACCAATATAAGGTAAAAAATTATACAGATATTTTAAAAGATGTAGTTTAATTATGATGAAGAAAAATCTTTCCATATGTTTTTTAACTAGTCTTTAGAGAGCAGTGGTTTTCAACTGATGGCCTACAAAACCCTCTGGGATCTGTAGTGTAATTCTAAAAAGTCTCTGAAATGCAGCTCAGAAGAACAAACATGTTCCAGCAGCCTAAATTCTTAAGGATGTTGGCACAGCAAAGGGTTGAAAATCATCACGAAGTGTTAGCAATACTCTTTCCCACTTCTACCTATCAACAGGAGAAAATTTCCAGCCTCCCCTTCAGCTGAACCACTCGATTTCAAATCAGAGCTATGTACTGAATCTTAATCAACTTGAGAAGTGGAAGCCTTAAGAGGAAGTAATTTGAACTCAGAGCTGAGTCTCATAGGATTTTCCAAGTTTTTTTTTTTTTTTTTTAATGGTGATGCCCTGGCTGTCAGAGTTTAAATGCTCTAGAGGCTCAATAGCTGTGATATTTATTAACCAAGTGGTTATGATCAGAACTTTGTCACTCAAACTTGCTTGGTATCAGCTGACATATGGTATCATGTTTGAAATACCACTCAGTAAATCACTGATAATGTCAATGTAATTGCTGAGAGTTAACACACGGTGTAATTCTTTTCCCATTGAAGCGGATGTCAAGTGCACTGTTGATGGCTGTGGTGAGGGTCTGAATCTGCTAACCAGAAAAGTATTTTCTTTTTCCTAATTGCACACAAGAAATCAATAATTTTCTAAACACCCAGACTTTAAAGGAGTTTATATTAATAAATGGTAACACATTAAAGTTTTCATGATTGACTTTTTTTGGTAGATAATGCTGCTGTGACTATTCCAATATGCTTTATTTGTGAGTCAGATGCTAATATATTCATAAGGAGATGGATATATGAGTGTAAGAGATCTGTACATATCTCTGTTCCATCTGTTATTTCTTTCTGTCCTAAGTTTAGGACAGAATACTCTGTGTTCAGCTAACACTGTTATTAACATTTTTTTTTTCAGTTTTTGCAATATATTAATTAGATGATATTCATGGAGCAGTTTTATTCTGCATTTTGGGGTTTAATTTTTAACTGGTCATTTTCTCATATAAACACTTACTCGCCAAAAATAAAACTTTCCTTAAAACCAATTCCTTCCCCACTCACCACCTGCCAGCCCCCAAATATTTCAGCAGCAAGGATTTCTCAGGTTTTGGACAAATTGTCTGGCAGAGACACACTGCTATCACTAAGATGTTAGATATTCAGAGTTATCTTTTTGCTCTGCACAATTTGGAGCAGATTCTTAAAGTCTGGCTCCCTAACCTGGAAGCTTCCAGGATGCAGATTCAGGCTAAGGTCAACACATGTGATGAGTCAGTTTGTTTGGTGATCATATATACTACAGATTTATTTATTTATTTAGTTGGTGTCTAAAATGCTTTGAAAGGTCTTAGTTTATTCCACTGCTGGGCAAAATTCAAAATACCAAGACAGTTCAATGATATGGTACAAGTTTCCATAATTACTGTAAGCAGGGGTTCTCAGAATGCTCAAGATTTCTGCAATTATGCCTCAGAACTACAATTTTCACTATTGCTCATCATATTCAGATCTCTCAATAAAATGTTAATGTTATAATTAATTTAGACCTGAATTTTGCAATTCTGATTTATGGTAAACGTCTTTATGCCAGCTAGTTGTTTTAAAATTTCTAATGTTTTGATACATTTCAAGACCTTCAATAAAAATTGATATTTGTCTCTTCTACTCAGTCCAGAATATGTGCTGACATTTTTGACAAGTATGAAAACAAATTTCACTGGGTAGAGATTTTATAAGCTAAGAAGACGGTGCACAGATGAAGACAGGGAAAGTGGAGGAGTAGCCAGAAAATAACTGTGTTTGATTACACAAAAAATCTTGTCTTGTTTTGTCTCTTTCGTGATTTTTTTCAGTTTGGGGTTTTCTTCTTCTAATTATCTATGTGATCATTACTTCTACTTTCTAACTCAAATGAACATGGGAAAGATTTTTTATTATTTAAGGAAGATGGCTGCTGTAGGAGAGAATGATGTCAGCAAAAGTAACATTCATTGAAAATCAAGAGCTTTTCCTTTACACTGTCATTGCCGTCAAAGGTTAGTGCAAACCGTTCTGCACACAAATTATAGATATAATTTCGAGTTTTATTTTTCTCTTTCTCTGAAGGCTATATAGATAATGTGTTTGTGGACTTGTACTCAGCAGGGTTATTATTATATTTGTCTGCTGCTTTTGAACTTCCATGTGGCATTTGACTCTTTTTGACCATCAGCTGTAATTGTACTCTTTTTCTTATCCTGCAAAATTTATTGCTTTGATCTCTGGTGTCTTCAGTGTCATCTGGTGTCCCTCAGTGATATATTCTGGGATCTATAGCATCTCTTTGTTATATGTATGGTAGCTGGAATTACTTGTGTTCACAGTCCAACTGTCAGACAAATGGCTCTTGTCTTTGTTTATCACTCCTCGAAGACCCTGTAATAGCATCTACAGTGCTGCCTGATTGTCCTTCTATTATCAAGGCTTGCATGGTGCTAATTTTCTTAAGTGGAATAATTTCAGCTGGAAGTAGAGCCTCTTAGGGGTCTTTTATCTTCCTTGTGTTTTAGCTTTTCCTCTTTTGAGGCTTTCAGTGTCATGAGAGTGTCTCTGCTTTGGCTGAGATTATAGGCCATTTTGAACAGACAATGTACTCTAGGAGAAATGGACACCTGGTTTAAATTTCCAGCACAGTATTCTTGTCATGCAGTGACAGAAAATGGAAATTACTTAATTGGGGTCATAAATTTCTGCAACCCCAGACTCTTTTCTTGGTGGAATAGTCCAGGATCTCAAGATCTGCCACTTCTAGCTAGTGTCCTTGGGTTTCTGTCCGTTAAAGGTAACTGAATCTCAAAAAAGCATCAACAGCCAATAAAACTCAGAACAATGCATAGTTTTGGGGAGAAGGGAAAGGAAGTATGTGTAATGCTTCCTTAGAACCCTTTCCTTAGCTGAATGCTAGCAGAGGAAGAAAATTTTGAAGGCACTGGGATTTTTTCTATGTAATCTGCTCAGACACCCTGGGATAATAGAATGTCCCTCTGGTAGGAAAGCTGTGCTTAGCTTTACTCACAGTCAGTGGCTGAAATGGGCAACTGGGCTGTCCTTGAGGCATGTCCCATCTGAGGGAGGAGGTGAAGCAGGTTCACCATCTGTGCTTGGGGAACACCTTCATCACTCTTTCTACCATGTCCCGACCTGAATTCTAAACTTCTTCAGCATAGCCTTTTTGTTCTGAAACCAGTAGATCCCAAAAAATTTGGATGGATAGATTTGTGCCAGTCTTCAACTCATCAGAGAAACTGATATGTCCAACTATAAATTGCCAGTGCTGTGCATTTATTATTTAGCAATAATATGTCCTGCAAGGAGCTTGGATTACAACAGGGTGTTGCTGAAAGAAGAAAGAGGATGATGGACTTCTTTCTGACTTTTCCCTTGCACATGTACATACTGACACTCATGCATATATATATGGATATGCAATTGCTCTTTCTTATTTCTGATGAAAGAAAGAGGTATGGATTTTCTTCAGCTTTGCAGCAAAAATGGGTTAACACTATTTTTACACAAACTTTTTCCCTTTCATCATGATACTTTGCTTTAAATGTGGCTGTGGGCACTTTTGTTGCCTTGATACTGAATTTCTTCCTCCTAAGCAAGCAGAATAAAAGGCTTTGTTTTGGTTTATTTTACTTCATTTTTAAGAAATTTTAATTATTTTTTAAAAGAAAATATTAAAGGCTTAGTATGTCTGAGACCTCTGTTTTCAGAAAATTATAGGCTTGTGTTCTTGTCAGTGTGGGCTTCCTTTCTTAAAAATATGATTTTATACCTTTGTATTAGGGTTTCTAAATGAGTTAATGCTGATAAGTAAGTCCAGACTTTGCAGAATAATTAGATTCAATTATGACTGGAACAATAAGTTCAAGTGAATGGAACAATATTGCTAAATAACTTATGCTGATAAAATTAAAATTTGCTTTTAATTCATGTCTGAATGTTCACAGTGGTAATGGGTACAAGACAAATGAAAAAAGGAAAAGAAAGACTTCTCCCTATCCTATGTACTTCAGCCAGTAAAGGTGAATACTAAAGGTCATTATTTTTAATTATCATCAAAAAGATGAAATTATGGAACATGCAAAGAAATAGTTTTATAAAACAGTGGTCTTGGACTAGGGAGAGCTTCCCTTCTATGCCTGTGTTGCTTTCTTCTTTGATGTTATTTCTTTATGCCTCTGGGTTTCCTTGTTTTCTCTGTTTATTTAGAGCCTACGAGATTCACAGCAGAGACTTGTTCAGTTTTACTGTGTGTAGGTACCCATGCCTTACAAAAATGCAAATAAATAATTCACTTACTGCTTCGAGTTACACTTTCATAGTAAGTTTTTTTCTTTTTTTGAACAATGAGATAGTCATCTTTGCCCATGTTTTTAGAGGTCCTGATGGTGTATGGTTCTGGTTCATGACAAAGGATTTCAGTTGAGATAATAATAATTATATGATTTTTTTTCTCTCTCTTTTTTTTTTTTTTTTTTTTATGGTTTCAGTACATAAATAAACTCACAGAAAAGTAAGTGGTCAGCCCGAGATCACTTTCATCCTGAAATGCTAGGAGAATGTTTATGTTAAACACTTTCATTGTATTTTGCATGCTCATGCATGTTGTGTATGGAGCATAACATAACAATAGAAGAATGGAGCTTAGGCTACAGAGGTGCTTTTTAGTAATAATACTATCTTAAAATCTGTATTTTCCTCAGTTTTAGAAAGGAAAGAAAATGTTTCAGAAGGGAAAGAAAATGTCTGAAAAACAGCCTGAGAGTGGGAACAGTTGAAGGCTGTAGGACATAGACTATGCTCTGAGCCAAAAGGAGGATAAAAACAAAAGGTAGACAAAAATCAGGCCCAGACAGTCAAAGGAAAATTATCAGAGGGGAGATGGCAGGAGGATGAAGACACTGAGGTAAGATTTTTATGTGGTTCCAGAGGGGCATTTTCAGATGTCTTAGTGAAAAGGGTTGAAGGAAGGATCATGTAAACAAGTTCAACTGCACTAGACTGTTGCCAAATAAACCTGCTTTTTTCATTCAATCCACATTTTTCCTGACCTTTTACATAAGAAAATGGATTTTCAGATTTTACCCAAATAAATTCTCCCTGAGATGTTTTTTGCCTAAAGATTAAGATCAGGCAGAGAGTAGGGGGGAGGGCTGGGGGTGGAAAGGAATGTATCCTGAGAAGCTATAAAATACGTGCAGCAATCCTTGCAGTGCAAACATCATCTGCAATGCCAGGTAAGTCACCTTGGAAAAGAAATATAGCACAGATTAGCCATGACAGAGACTGGGGAGACTCTTTGATGAAGGGCTGGTAACAACTTCCTGTGGTTTCAAATATTCTACGCATCACACATTAGAGAGATCTGCATTTAGTCTTAAAGATCGCCCTCTACCCCTCCTACAAATCCATGGTAGTTTCTGGACCTTGAAGAGCTGTAGTTACTCCTGGTCTATGCTGCCCTCTCCTGCTCAAACTCACAGCCGCAGAGGGTACCTCTGCCTTTGCAGTCAGATGTTGTTTATACACTACTGTGTTTGCTTCGTAAAGTTTCATAGAGGGAGCATGTAGGGGCATGAGGTATTTAGGAAAATGGTTAACAAAAAGTTTGCATGCAGCTCAACATCTTGTCAGAGTAGTTGTTGGGCATGATTCTTCCATTATAGCAGTTTACTTCTAGATATGAACGAAAGAAGGGTTTTTATACTAAAAGGAAAAAATCTCAGAAATATTTTATTACATTAATGACTTTATTATTCATAAGGTAAAATGTTGTATTTTATTTATTCTAGTGTTTATGTTTTGAAAGAGATGGAAAACACTAAGGCATCAAGCAGATCATGTTGTGGGCACAGAACAACTCTTTATCATACTTCTGCTAGTATTTTGTCCATTTTATCATTTGTAAGCCATATCTCAATGAAACTTTCTGTAGAACATTTCTACACATCTTGCAGTTAATCTGGTTATTTTCCTTGTTGCTAAGTTTTCACTTTATTTGTTGTTTAAATATTTAGGGGTTGCTACTGTCTTTTATTGCCTTAGCCAAGCTTAGACATTCTTAACTCTGTTATTTTTAAAAAAATCATTCCTCGCGTGTTCGTAACTGCTTTTCATTCTCCTTTTAGAGTACACAGCATGTATCAGTGATGAGGTACCCAGATCTGAACACTGTACTTTGCAGTGAAAAGAACACCAGAAGGCTGCTTCTCTTTGTGAAACCAAATTCTATGCACTCTCTTGCACTATTTATTGCCTACAATTTCTTATAATTTTAACTTTTATTGAAACAATGATTACTCACATTTCCAATCATTATTTAAAGTTACTATAATGCTGAATGTCTTAATAGTATTGAATGCCTTCTCACAAAAAAAGCTATTCAAGAACCAAATCATAGTTATCTGGCCTCATGTCAGTCACTTTCCTTTGAACCAGGCAGTTCTCCTGTAGAATAAAATAAACTAATTTTCCCTTTTATGCCACAAGAGGTTATTCCCCAAGTAGAATCATCATAGAATCATAGAATATCTTGAGTTGGAAGGATTAAGTTCAGCTCCTGGCCCTGCACAGGACAACCACAAACACTTCCTGAACTCTGTCAGGCTGGTGCTGTGACCACTTCCTTGGAGAGCATATTCCAGGGCACAGCCACCCTCTGGGTGAAGAACCTTTTCCTAATATCCAACTTAAACCTCCCCTGACACAGCTTCAGGCCATTTCCTTGAGTCCTATCACTAGAGAGAAGAGATCAGCACCTGCCCCTCCTTTTCCTTCCTAATAAAACTGTGGACCATGGTGAAGTCTCCCATCAGCCTCCTCCAGGCTGAATAGACCAAGTGAACTCAGCTGCTCCTCATACAGCTTCCCTTCAAGACCCTTCACCATCTTTGTAGCCCTCCTCCTGGTGCTCTCCAACAGCTTATTATTTTATATTGGGGCACCCAAAACTGCCTAAGATGAGGCTGCATCAGTGCAGAACAGAGCAGGACAACCACATCCCTCAACTGGCTGGACTAAGTACTGTACAAAGATCCTAGTGTATCACTTTTCTTGTGTTCTCTTCAGCAATTCAGTCTGAAATACTAGAAAACAAGCAATCCAGTGTATTCTGTAAAATGTATACTCCATCATTTTATTTAACTCCATCTACACACCCACCTGAGCACCCCATTGCTTCTGTGTCATGGTCCTCCAATGATGTATGATTCAGATAAAACTAATTAAAGTAACTCAGGAAGAATAGGAGTGTGTTCATATGCTTCTGCTACTGCATTAGTTTTTATTTTTTTCTCCCCAATGTTGAAAGAGTAACTTTTCACTCTACACAATTTGCCTGTGCTCCCTCAAAGATCTTTGGTGGGGTTCTCTCAGAACTTTTGTTGTTGAAGAGCAGAAACCTCTAATGCAGGCTAAACTTTTTTGCTTTATCCCAGCTATGTATTGTCCCTCAAATCTTGGCCCCACAAGGCCCTGAGCCTTCCAGAGACTGTCTGGGGAGGGACTTAATTTTGCCTCAGGTGGGATGGCTCACCTGAGCTGCAGCTGAGCATTTTCTTAAGCTCTTTCACAGAGCCTGGATATCGCAAGGTCACTATATGAAAAGTACTTAATACTGCAGTTCTCTTAGGCTTGTAAGGTGTTTCAGTGTCTCCTCTGAAGTGCTGCACGCTCTTCACTCCCACTCATTTCAGTTCTCACTGCTCAGTTCTTTGAATTCACTGAGATAGCCTGTGTGCACAAGAAGAACAGTATTTAACCCTCAGAGTATTTGGCAGACTGGCTCCAGTATTTTAAATCTCAGTTTTGTTGCTGTTTTTTTAATAATATTCCAGAAGGAGGGGCCAGCTTGTTCCATCTTGTGAGGGCTGAGTAGCAGACATGGATGGATGATGCAATGGGGTTGCTAGCAGGTGGCCATTTGTTCAGATTCTGCTTGACTGTGTTTGGGGCCAAGCAAAGGAATCTGACTCTGGCGTATTGTGCAGTTTTCTAAACCACTTCTCCAGTGCTGAAAACCCCAGCCAAAGTACTTTAGCAGTGTTTATTTTTTGCATGTATTTAGTTAACAGAAAAGGAGCCTTTCAGTGCAGATAAAACTTCCCATTCTTTCAAAAACCAATGCTTTTTGTTATATTTATTCATTTATCAATGCTGTGAAAGTTTCATATGCTCCAGCCATTGATTTCAGTAGCCAATGCTATTTTTCCTGTTTATTATAATTTATTGTCTCATTGTGGCCAGTAGTTTGCACTTAGCTGATTTTCCCACACAATATACAGGAAACATCTCTATAGCATCAGGCTTCCTCAGATTGATTCCCACAGGGGCCAGGAGGGACAAGCCACTCCCAGGTGCTTTGTGATGTGACTGCAGAGAGTCATGTTAAATCCACCATTTGGAGACTTCCTTCCTTGCACCTACGGTAGCACACACAGTAGCCACGTCAGGTCTGCTCCCACTACAGTCTTTGGGAAACTTTTACCTGCATGTGTGCTTTCACAATTGTATCCTTTTCTTTTCAAGCACTTAACACATTTGTTACCAAGCTCCAGTGAAAATGTGAGTCTCCAAGGGTTTCTATTTGTATTAGAGCAAAGCTAATGAAATTATTCACTTAGGTTATTTTATTTCAATTTACCTTTCCTTGCTGTTGATTAACTGATGATTTGCAAATGTTGACTGATGTATTAAGTTGTCTAGGTGGAGGTGCTGTGGGTAGTAAAGAGAGCCAGTACACATATGTTCCTTTGAAAACATTCCTTAAATAATACCCTCCAGAGTCTCCTGGGAAAGCTGGGAAATTAAATGAACATTGTCTGTGTCTCCCTCATGAGCAATACTTCCCTATTAACAAACAATGAGTTCAAGGGTTTAGAACAGAGATAACTTTATTGGGAGTGGGGGAGCAGCATAGGGAAAGTTGAATATGGAATTAACTTCACAAAGTCAGTGATTCATAAATCAATTCTATTAAACTATGTCATCACCCTTTCCTGCTGCCTTCCCTCTTCACTCCCTTTTTCTGTGTCTCCCCCTCCACCCCATCTCCTCACCCTCCCGGATGTGCTGCACAATAGCCCCAAGCCTACTCTCCTCCCTTGGTCGTGGTTAGTCACTGCTTACCTCAGCTCACACTGCTCATGGTTTTTTTATGTGCTTTTTTTTTTTTTCTAAGTCAAAGTTGTCTGAATCAGTTCCAGTTCTTGACCTTACAAGGTCACACTGTGTTTGCCATTTACAAAGAGCGCTGATTCCAGTGCAGATGCTGGAAAAGCTGCTCTTGGTAGCCCTGGCTGAAGCAACCTCAGCTCTGCTGAATATGCTGCGGTTGTCCTTGTGTATTCGTTGGTTTACTCAGGTTTTGTCATGGAGCACTGTAAATGTTGCACAAACTGGCATATATGAAACTGTGCTTAAACACAGAAAAACACTTTTTTGCTATGAGGTTGTTCAATCACTTGAATAGATTACCCAGAGAGATTGTAGAGTCTCCATCCAGGTAGATATTAAAGGTCTGAGGGGAAAAGGCCCTCAGCAACTCTGAGCAGGTCGGTGGGACTATGTGATCTGTACAGGTTGTTTCCCACCTCTTCCATGCTGTGATTCTGTAAAAAGTGTGGTGTTTTCAGCTGTCAGCCAGGATACCTGCAATAGCAGTTCCAGAGCAACAAATGCTATTTCATATGAATCAAATAAGTTTAAAAATGCAGTAGTGGGTTCCTTTTAAAAGTGATTGCCAGAAGAATATATTTGGAAATATTCAGAGACCCTAAATGCTTATGTGGGTAGCAAAAACTTTGGCAAAGTTCATGATCAAATGCTATAAATTAAGTGGTTAAATTGAAGTGTTCATGCCAGACTCATGACTGCTCAATACAAATTCTTTCTAAATGGCTTTTTTTTTTATTATTTGTTAATAATTCCCTGTTGCCAAAAACCAACAGAGCACAGCTTTCCATTTTCCCTTTCCTGCCCCTATAGAAAGAAGTCAGACTATTGTTTTGTCTAATATATAAATGGCACCCATGACAAAAACAGCATAATACCTACGTCTCCCTCAATAAAACACCAGGCATTTAGTTAGCTCCTGGTACGTCTGCAGTATAAATTGTTTTCTAAGTTCCCACTTCAAAGCACAACAAGGACTAGCTCCAGGTTGCCTCTGGTGCCAGAATTAATTTTAACTGACCATACCAGAGATATATTTAATTGGCCAATGCTCTTTTTAATATTTGCTTGTTTATTGGCATATATTTGTATGTGTTAAAACACAGCAAACCCAGCTAATTCTCTATTTGTCTAGCAACTTTTAGGAGTGGTTGCATTTGTTTTCTGTCAGGAAATGAAGTGAAAATGTATATCAGAAGAAGATTACCATCTTGAGAAATAGAAAACGGGATGAGTTTTTCTTCCTCCTGGGACTTGTTGCAGATTTACAAATATATTGACCAAAATGCTTGGTGCTCCATCATTGCTTTTTGTCTTGGCATCCAGTTTGCTCTTTTTATTCACTGGCAATTACCTTCTGCTCAGAGGTGCAGCTAAGCATCTCTAAGAAACGTGCTTCTTTTGCTGACTGTCTTCCTGTTCTTCTGCTGATATTTGTCACTTTGTTTCTTTTTTCTCTTCTAATCTCTCTTTTAACTTATAATTTCCCTTGTTCTAAGGAGCATATACAAAGTGACTATTTTTCTCTGACTCTTCCTTGTCCTTTGTCTTGGTTCAAAATTTGCATATTCAGATCATACTCCTTTCCAGGCAGAACCTTCTATAATTGCATGTCTGTCTTTATAGGACCTGCAGCAATGTTATTACCTATTACCAGTCATAAGGGCAAATGACTAGAAAGCCATCCCTATAAAACTTCTATATATCCCGAAAATGTATAGAAAGTTAGAATATATCTGGCATCCAGTGGATTTTTTCTACCCTGTAAGTTCTGTTAAGTTCTCAAAATACTTTTCTGTGCTTTACAGGACTGAATTGACTGGGTGAAATTGTTCAGATGCCTGAGGCAACACACTGAGCTGTCTGGAATGATAATGATTATTCAAATGATAATTATCCAAATGACCCAGATTTCTTCCTTGCTGTATCTTGACAAATGGCTAGGCAGTGACATCTCTGCTGTCTGTGATTCTGTGGCCAGTCACGTTTGAATACCCATGTAGGTAAGCTGTATATAGCAACAATGACAATAAGGCATATCAGGAGTTTGTTGTCTAAATGACAGTGCATTTAGTGAAGTTTTCAACATTACTATCTACTGCAGTTGCATCTTGTTTTTCTCTTTCTATTGTACTTGATTGTCTTTATGTTACAAGGTCATCTTTGTATTATGCAAATTCAGAATATGCAGGCTATTTGCAACCAGTTGTTTTCAATTTGCACAAATTAATTTTGTCTAAGTGTTTGTCCTGAACCATGTGCACACCAGGATAACACCAATATTTTGTTTAGCTCACATAGTTTATGGTTGCAGTCTCACAGTTTAGGTGAAATAAAATATGATTTATACTGGAAACATAAGTTTCCAGTGGCATCCACTTGCCTCCCTGATCTCTCTGATTATGCTATGGGAAGATTTCCATCTAAGTTAGCATTTTATGGTGACTCTGCTAAACAGATTAGACTTCAAAAATAGCAGTCCTGTACCAAAGGAAATTATGACCCGTAGAACTCTTCTTTTGTCTATTTCTGGACCTTAGTACAGTCAGCTTTCCTTCATACCCTCTGTTTTCAGAACTCTTCTCAAATAATCTTCTGGTCTTACTCGGATTTTTAATGTTTTTCTTTATCTGTTGCTTGTTTTATAGATGATTTCTCATCGTATCCTCTCCCTTTGCCACCTTACCTTGAATTCATGTCCCACTCTTGCTCCTACAATTACAGGATTCAGAAGTGCAAAGGCTCAGAACAGTGTTTCTGACTGTAAGAATAGTAGTGTACCTTGTGAAACAGTCATCTCCTGGTTTCTGCTTCGTGTATTGATAATTAATATTGTCTCCCGCTCTTGCACTCATCTTTAAAACCATAATTGAAAAAAAATAGGCTAAAATGATGGAAGAAAAAAACCTGAAAAGCAGGTAAAAACAGCAGAATGGCAAGATGTGGCTAAAAAGTAAAGAGAAAAATCTTAAGCAAAAGGATAAGCAGATTTGTGAAATATGAGGGAGGAGGTGCCATGAGCTTTCTGGCTTGCTAGTAGTTGGCCTTGGAATGTCTTTTCCACATGATTGTGGGTCAGACAGAGAAAATCCGTACCAGTTTCTCACCTGTTAGTCAGTTCTCTGCAGTATCTTTTTCTTTTAATAAAAGAGAAAGGCCCTCTTCTATCTCTGCAACAAACCTGATGCCATTAAAATGCACTGTTAAACACTGAAAGAAAACACCCAAAAGTAAATACTCAAGACCTAGCATTTCTCTTAATACCTTCTTAGGCAGAAGAAGAGCTTAGACAGATGCTTTCAAAAGTCCAAAGTTTTCCAGAGGAGCACATTTTTAACCTCCCTGAGTCCCAGTGGTAAAGTACTACTTGCAGAATAAATTCCTGCACTTCTTGAATTTTGATGAAGCACTATAAGATATTGTCAGCACGTTTTTATCCCAACTGTTGCACTTGCAATGAAGTGCTATGGATATAAGGAGCATGCACATCATTAGTTACTCAGGTTTGCAGCTTATTCTGATTTTGATTCCCCACCTTTCTGGCTCTAAAACCTCCTAACCAGTTAAATAACATAAAGAAAATGAGAAAGTATGAATGGGTCATACACTTTGAAAATCTTTGATATAGCTGCACTCTTTTTATTTGAAACTGGCCTGTATCCAGCTGGTTATGAGAAAAAGCAGAAAGAACTACTATTTTTCTGTAAAAAAATCATTGACTGCTTGGAGACACTTCCCTGATTTAGTCTCTTACATTGCTCATCATTCTGTATGCCAGCTGTCTCCAAAAATAATACATTAAAGGATTTAACTGCTACAAAGATAAGATCATAAATGAACACATGAAAAGATACACATAAGGCAGGACATCTTTAATAGGATTGAAATAAGAAAGAAATTTAGGACAAGAGGAGTTGGCATCAACTAGTGCCAGAGAAGATTTAGACTGGATGTTAAGAAAAATTTCTTCACTTAAGGGGTTGTCAAACTTTGGAACAGGTTGCCCAGGGAAGTGGTGAAATCATCTCTGAGAGTATTTAAAAGATGTGTAGATGTGGTGCTCAGAGACATGGTTTAGCGGTGGACTTGGCAGTGCTGGATAAATGGCTGGACTCCTGGTCTTAACAGTTAGACATAAATGATTCTGTGACTCAATAATTCTAAGAAATCTAAGTTGAAGAAGCAGAAGTTGTCTGCATAAAACAGCTGTGATAATTTCTGCAGAGCACTGAGCACCTGTAAGTGGTCTGACATTGGTGGCCAATTCGAATTGAATCCTAAAATTTCATGTCATTGTATAGTGTGTAGTACACTAAACTGGAAGGGAGAATCCCTGGAAAAAAAATCAAAATGAGATGAGGTAAATCGAACTAAATTTTCAAAATTTTCCATGCATTGGATTTATTTGGGAAATATAAGACAGAATAATTCCTCTCCCTCCTCACCAATAAAGCCTTCTTGAGCCTTAGAATCTTGAAAGATTAACAAGAAAGATGTACTTATCCCCAAAAGATAACTTCCTATATTAGAGAATCTCAGAAGTACTGAAAGAAATTGTTATAATCACTAAATCTTACTGCAAAGTCCCCTGTGCACCACATAAATGACAATATTTGTTTCAAAGTCATTGTCATGTAACCTGTGATTCTGAACATCCATATGGGATTTCTGTTTATCTTCTGTACAAATGTGTGCTTTATATGAGTTAGTCTATCTCTTATTGCAGAGAGAACTCTTCATTTTCAATATTCAAATGAGAGTGATTTTTTTTCACTTTTTCTTTTTTTAAACCTGAAGATTGCAAAAAACTTGATCCTGTATACAAAATATTGCTTTCCTCTTCTAGTGTGTTTAAGGGGTAGATAAACTGTGCTGGAATTTCTGAAGAGCTGGAAGTCTCCAAAGAGCATATAAAATCAGTAATGACCTCAAGGAAATTAACCTGCATATACTAAGCAAAAATGTCATTCTATACTGGTATATCTGTCTTAAAACAGATGCTGCACAGATGCCAGCATTGGTTCCAGTGGAACAGGAATCCTCTAAGGTTTATATTAGGAACTAGCTGTTAGGCTTATAGTTAATTGGGAAAAATGAAAACCTTTCTCCATCCCTGGTTGTTTGATGTAGGTCAAATTAAGAATAAGAGGCATACCTATTTCTGTGAATGATGTTTGTAGTTGCTTAAGTCAGGGTATCAAAGAGACTCAAGCAGAACGATTGTTGGGCACACTATGCTACAACCAAATTAGACAGAACTCTTGGTCATCAACTGGCCACGTACTGGTCCATCTTCAAACACAGCCAGGGCAGGTAAGCACAGGGTTTGTGAAAGTGGATATGTGATAGAAGAATGGGAATAATAAGGATCTTGGGGTTGAAAGACCAGCCTTCAGCCTTGATGTTGTTTTGGAGTGCTGTGAGGAAGTGCTAGGCAGATTCCCAAGGCTGATAAAGGATTCTGTCTCCAAATATCACTGGTGGCCCTACTTTCTGTAAGGCAGTGAAGGCATTATTTTCCCACCAAATATATGGGAGATGTGCTGAAAACTGAGTGCTGTAGATGAAACATCCCAGATACCTGTTGAAAATTCCTTTCCACAAGGAACAGATGGTTGTATGAGAGAATCTGTATTTGTGCCAACAGAATCATTCCAAACACCCACATCGTGAAGGTCACTAAGTGCAGAATTAGCACAGACATCAGCTTCAGGATGATGGTTGCCAAGTTCTGGGTGCACCTGGATGAAACCGAAACATAATCATCCTGGGGTGAGTCATGTTTGGTAACTGTGTCTCGAGTAAACCAACCAAATGCATATCAAGCTGAAATAAAACATTATTACTTCATTAAATTACCTTTAAAAAGCAATTTAAAGTCATTGGATCAGTGGCACAAAAAAAGGGGATAAAGAGCCAAAGACTGGATTCCTGGAACAAACTTACATGCAGAACTACAGTTTCTAAGTCTTAGGCTTCCTGCCAACCAGCAGGATATCTTACACAAGAAGCTACAAGAAGCAGCTCACTTTTAGCAAGAAACACTGAACACAGATAACTCTTGCTAGAAAGCACTAGCAAGGAAATACTGCTCCAAAAACAGCAGTACAGTTGAAAGTAAATATACAAGGAATTCAAGGTTTTGTGAAAGGAGGAATTATTGTTTATTATTCATAATTAATTTTTAATTTAAATGAGTAAAAATAAGGTGATTGGGTCCTCCTAATGGTCATAATCTTCTCCAAATGCCACCTGCTTCACTCTGTCCAAGAGAAATGGCCAGTGTTTTATGTTTTGATAAAAAATGTTGCAGTACCTTGGAGTGGACACTTTGAGCAGAATTCCTCCTTTTCTCCGTTTTTTTTTTTTTTTTTTTTTTTTTTTTTTTTTTTTTTTTTTTAATATATTTCTTGATCCTTCATTTTCTTTTTGGTTTTGTTTTGTTTTGTTTTTCACATTTCTTAGTCCTTACGCCTGGTTCCAGTTGAAAATTATCGGAAGTCAATTATAGCCTTTTAGCAAGAACTTGGATTGTCAAGAGAATGAATTTTGATAAGTTTCTTGGCACACCAAGTCTGACTAGGAGGTTATCTTTTCCAAAGAACCTTGCAGGTAGTTACCAGATATTTTTGTACATTTACCCTTTCATCTCTCCTTCTGACCATGCTATTTTTTTTCATTTTTCATTTTCGTGTTGTCCTCAGTCTGCAGATTTGCATGCAATAGTACTGATTTTTTGTTCTTTATCTCCATGAACAATGTTTACTTGGCCTCCCTTAATCAAATCTGTTTCTTATTTTCTGACACTAGATCTTTAAAGTGGTTCTGCATAGTCTGTTTCCTACCCATTTTGTTCTAATTCCAAAATAATCCCTTTGTCCCTTTCAGATGACACTTTTATCCTACTCAGCTGCTTTCTTGTATTCATGCTCCTCCTGCCTAGCTCTGAAACCAACGTCTTCCAGGATAGCCAGTTTTTCCATGGGGGGCACTTTGTCTCCGATTTGGATTCAGTGTTATTTTTACAAATTTCTCTGGCAACATTCACTGTTGCCATCATCTGCAAAGAAGGAAAACAAGTGCGAAGAACATTTATCTCCTAAAAAGGTTTTTGCTCTGGGCCTAATCTGCATGTCCATTCTGGTGAAAGAAGTATTTCTGTCTGTGTTAAAAATAAGGTTGACAGCTAAATACTCTAGAGTTCTGTCCCCTCTTCACCTTCCCAATAAAAATTGTTATAAACCTTCTTTATTTTTTAAATATCTCAGCTTCCTAATATTTCCCAAATGGGCCTTTTTTTCTGTGCAAATCATCATGAAATAGTCCTTGCAGAGAAAGAAATGATAAACATTATTCTCATATTCCAGTAATCTTCTTTACTCAAATAATTACATTTAATTAATTATGTGATTTGACCACTAAATAATTGCATATAGAGAATCATATTCAGCGATTCCTGCAAGTCCTGGTCTCCACAAAGGTACCATCCATTTAATATTCTCTATTTCCCAGCATCCTAGTGCTTGGACCATTTTGTGTAACTATACCTCCAGGCTGCTATTCCTATAACTTTAGCTTCATTTTCTCCTCTCTTAAATTAAGTCCTGGTCCTGAAAGGTGCTCTGTACTTGTGGTGCAGTCACCTCTATTTCCATTTGAAATCAATGGGAAAGAATGATGCTTACCCTTTTGTGTTACTGATTCTTCCTGAGAGAGAGCAGTCAAAGGTTTGTAATATTGGTCTTTCAGATGATTGAATGTCAACCTCATCAAATTGAAATTCAGACTTCCTTGACCTCTGGCTAATGTTGTTGACTTCATTTAACATTCCACCTTAAATTAAAAAAAAAAAATAAATAAAAAAAATTTCAATGCTGCCTCCTTAGAGCTTTCTGTCAGCCAACCCAGAGTGAACTGGAGAATATGAATATATTTTGCTTTGTGTAGGCTGTCTCAAAAAACTTTCTTTTTGGTGATCTTTTTCTAGAATAACCTAATTTTTCTTCAGTCTGCTATATTGCAAGTATTAAGAGTACATTCTTATTTCTGAGACAGACATGAAGTGAGGAAATCCAGGAAGATATATTCCATCATTGATCCTGAAACCAGATATCTTTTCACACTAGCAAGAGCTTGGCATCAGCTAGACAAAAGGTTAAAGTATCCACCTTAAATTTGAAATGAAATGAATATAGCAATAATCAGGAGCAGTTTAAGGCATAGAGGAAAAACAGAGAAGAAAGTAATACCCACTGTTCCCATGACTAGAAGGATGTGTCACTGAGCACAGGATGCACTAGACCTCTCTGGAAGTGAAATGAGTAGGTTTGAATGAATAGGAAATGTGCATCTTTGGAGAGTAATGCTTGTTTTGAACACTTGTTCTGGACTATAGAGAGAGCCTAAAAACAGACTTAGACTGGACATGTAGGGAATCATTCAGGTGCCTAAATGTAGATACCTGTGGTGCCAGTTTTGGTACCCGAATAAGTCATAAGGCTTTCAGAGATACTGCATCAGTTCTGTCAGGTTTTGGACCATTAAAAGGAGCGAAAATGCTATAGTGTGATAAATTCCACCTAAATAAGAAGTCTAAAATTTCTGAGATTATCCCTACAAGGACAAGGATACAGAACTGCTGGAATGGATGAGGATGGATGAACAAAGTGAACTGCAATAAGACAGAAAAGGAGAACTTTTGAGAGAACTTATCACTTAAGAAGACTATTTGTAATACAGCACAGATATTTGTCAGAAAGACAATATGGCAGTTTATTTTCAGAGAGTCATATGAACTAGTCTGGGTTCAAAATTAAGTATCCAAGTGAGCCAACATGTTGTGAGAATTATAAATAAAGCAACAGGAAAACTGGAAGAAAACTAAGACAAAAAGAAATCTTTCAAGTGTAATTAAAACAAAAGCAAAGATAAATCCTAGTCATGATTTATAGCTTCACAGCACATCAGCAGACAGGAAAGATTTGGGGTGGGGGAAGAAGGTGGTCATTAAATATTATTATGTGCTTTAGGACTATAACAAGTTCTAAAGTGAAGGAAATAACAACCTGCAATTGATAGTAAAAAGGCATGTTCTGAAAGAAGGAAGATTTTATGACCTTGCACTGGAATATTTAGCAGAAATTCAGTCAAAACTGATGTGACAATATCAAGAAAACACAAGCAAAAGAATGGGACATTGAGGGATCTTTTGGAAGACTGTGAGACTGAATACAAGACAGAATTTAACATATGAGAAGTTTGGTTTCATTTTACTGATCTGTCCTGAGAGCAAAGGCAGAAGTTGTACAATGAAATGCATCCACATCAGTGGACGCACAATGGAAAGAGCAGATGGCAAAGGTAAGTTTGAAGGAGGATACACAGAGAAGAGGTTTCTGTCAGGGAAGTAAAGATTGTTCAAGACACTGTGTTAAACAGATAAGAACAGAAGATTAGAGAAGAATCGCTTTAAAAATTAAAATAACTGTTCTGAAACTGTGACAAACTGATTGCAGAACACTGATGCCAAACTATGAAGATTTCTTTTTTTTTTTTCTTTTCTTTTTTCTTTTTTTTTGGCAGGAGAGTATGGTTGTTTGGCTGACTTCAAAGACAGCTGTACTGGCAACAACTAAATCATTTCTGGGTCAGTCACATGGGTGTATATAGCTTGTTTCAGCATGAGTGTTCTCCCAGTTCCCTGTTTCTCTCTCACAGGTTTTCCCCAGTGTCTACTCTTTGATTCAGATGGATATTAATAATAGCATATTTAATGAAAACATTATGTAAATATTTTATGAAACCTCTGTAAATAATTTTTGTGGCTGAAATGGAGAAGTTGTAATAGATATACTGTATAAAAATGCTTTCTGATTTTTTTAAGAAATCATATGTTCTCTCAATTCCATTTAGCTGTGATGACGTTTAGTGAAGGAAACACATTGAAAATATGTTTTTAATGTTATGGGACTTATTGTGCTAAATCAGCACACAACTGAACATCCAAATTTTTTCTGCTGAAGAGCATAATGGAATCTGGAAATATGGATAGCATTTCAGACACACAGAGGATGGTAAAGGGAGGTCTAAATGGCCAGTGTGCTGCCCTCTGAGATGAATAACATCTGTTATAACATTAGCCTAGATTTATACAGAAGTCTACATAGTTTAATTGTCTGAATTGTACACTGCCAGGAAACAGAAAAAGCTCTAGGGAAATGATTTGGATTCAACCTGATAATCCCTGCATATAATATCTGCCTGAGCAGGTAAGGAGCCAGGCAGAGCCACATCCTGCAAGTTCTATGGAGCTCAATACCATGCCCTTAATTCAACCTTTGTGCATGAGGAGCAATGACCCTACCTCCCTACACTGGGTCAGAAGCTTCATTTTGTGGTTACAGGGCATGTGGAGAAGATCAGCTGTGATTCCAGAAGGATTAGTAAGTGTGCAGCTATTTTAAAAATGCTATTTCTAATCAAATATATACTTGTTTCCAAGAGGAATGAGGTTTGTGCAATTAGGGTGCTTGTCCTCACAACCTACTCTCCTACTCACCTTTTGCACCTATTAGGTGGTTTTCACTGGATTTTACATAATGACAGACCAAAATCTGTATGGACAAAAGTCCAGATATGTTGGACTTTTGTTGAGGTTTTTTTGGTAAAATCATTTTTTGTGAAGATTTTTGAGTGCTTAAGAGAAAGAGATGCACATTTTGAGAAGGGAAAAACAAATACTTTTTGTCATTGATGGAGGAACAAAAAACGTAAGAAGTGACACAATGTCAGGAATATATATATCTACTGTTCCTGATATGATGTCTTCTAAATTTGAGATTGCGGAGATTCAGTTTTATCAAAATTATTTTTTCCCTACTGAATGAGAAGATTTCTGCCCAAGTATAAACAAAAGTTCAGTTACTGTAAAAAGCTCTACCACAAAGATCCATGTTTTCCTCATTTTATAGTACAACACTGTACTGGGCTATGCTTTCTAAATTGACAATCCATGTGTTAATCATCACTATTTATATTCGTTTGTATAATGACTGTAAAAAGCCCATTCTAGTCATCATTTTAAATCCTGTCTTCTGCTCCCAGACTTTTTCCTCTTGATCAGGCATGATTATAGGGTAGGGAACAATTTGTTAAAAAAGCTGAAAACTGAATAGAGTTTGGATAAAGATATTAACTGCAAACATTAATGACAAACGCTAATGTGCAGATCCATGGAAGTAAAATCGCCATGGAATTAAATTTCTACTTGTTTGCTTTTCAAACAAAAAAGATGAACTTTGCTTTCAGTCTCAGAGAGGAAAGAAATAGGAGTTTTGTTGTTTGATTGTTGGGTTTTTTTCTAAATAAAAAAACTTGAAGTCTGATCCAACTGACTTTAAAGCCATTAGAAGCTGTCTGGTGCTCTATTAGATTTTGTGCTAAAATTATTGTTTAATAGTATGTAGTATATGAGCACTGAAAAGCATATTTTCTGAACTCCAACACATGGATTTACACGTGACTTGTGATATTGAATCATGGTGTGTATAACTCAAAACAATTTTATCCTTGTTTTTACTGATCATGCTTCCTTACAAGAATTGCTGTCCTAACAGGTAGACAATGCTTTGTAAGGGTGTTTTTAATTTTAAAATCATTATTTTTATGTTAGTTGCAGATTTTTCATAGTCTATGACCCTAAGAAAGATTAGTAGGAAGAAGAAATGCCTTTTATGAAATTAATAAATATATCAGAAGTGCTCAGTGTCCTCTCCCGTCAAAAACAACCCCAGAACAAAAACCTCCCGCTCCACAGCTCTTGATACCTAAACTCTTATTGTATTGATGCCATTTTTAATGCATGGCAAAGTGGGTCATTTTGAACACAAAATCCAAAGTTTAAAATAATCATAAGCACTTCAGCGTTCGTTCAGTGAACAAGTAGGATTGGAACAACAGATATTTGACACAGCTTGAACTGAAGGTGACCTGGCAGTGCCAATCTGCAGATAGTATTTAGTTATATAATTTAATGGCCTTCACATTTTTCTATCTAGGTGTCTGAGGCAGGTTTCCTCTTTCATACAAATCTTGTGGTAACCTTTGCTCCCCAACGGTTTAAATCACATTCTTAAGGGATTAAACTGTTATGACAAAAGAGGAATGTTTAGATATTCTGCTTTGCAGCTAAAAATTTGTCAGATTAGAAATTGTGTATTTTATAATCTCAAGATCAAAGAAGCTTTCCATCAAAGCTTTATGTCCGCTATAATATTTTCCCAACCTTTGTTGAACCTGAATTGTTTTGGATTATCTCACATTGGGTTCACTGAGTATGCCTAGCCAAATGTGGGAAAAAGCTTCCTGCCAAACATTTTAAACATTTCACATATGTAGGGCAGAGGCGGTAAGCCACAGGTATTAGTTTACTGCAGTGGAGAATCTTGCTTTAACAGTCTTTTTAACTCTACTTTTATATGAAATGCTTTTTGAGATTACTATGACAGATAAAACCCCACAGGGCAACCGTTTATCTTCCATTAGGAATACCATTCACTTTCTTTAACCTAGTGACCCAAGTGCTCCTGTAAAGAGTCTCTTTCATAGAGTTTTTACATCTCAATGGATTAAGTATCATTTCTCTGCTGAGGAGAAAAAAAAAACAAAACACAGTTCAATTTCTTTAGAAGAATGGTTTGTCAGAGGAGAATAGTTTTTGTCTTTATCCATTTTTAATTCCAGCAGTCGTGTTCCCCAAATAGTCACAAAACAGTGATCATTCAGAGCTCAAATTGTCAGTTCATTTAAAATCCACTCACTGAGCCCCTTTATTACATTTTCTCTACATATTTGGCAAGGCAAATAGCCAACCAAGAGGACAGAGAAATCAGCTGTTCTCTGTGCTGTGTACTACCTTGATAGCTTTAAGGTTATTCAGCATAATCTTAGTGAAAAATGCATATTTGTAATAATATCTTTTTGTCCTGTAAAAACCATAACATTAAAGTATCCATGTGTATATATAAAATTCACACATAATCAAAGTAAATCTGAACAATTTCCATAAGGAAATATGCAAAGAAATTATTTAGACATTTCCAGATGTAATTGGAATGCAACATTCATAATGAGGTTCATTCCCCAGGTTCCAATCAGTACCTTTTGGGAAAAGAAGATAGCTTCATATTTTAATAAGTATAATGAAAAATAATGTGCCCAAACATACAAAAATACTGTCTCTTTTGCGTTTGCTTTGCTCAGTTTATAAAAATTTAGCAATGCTTTTAATGAGCTGTTCGGTGCCCTCACCTCTTTTTGTTTTTAGAAATAACCATCTATGATCAGAGATCTGGCCTGTGCTCAGATACTGTGCTGCACCACATTTTAGGCTGAGGCCCAGAAACAATTTATTTTTGGTGGCACTTACCTGAAATAAACCTTTACCCTTACCTTTAATATATAGAATATAAATTGTTATCTCTTGATTTTTTTTCTGCATTCTTTTTGTCTAACTACTGCACTGTTGTAAATAACTATTCTCTGCTCTCTGCCATGCACTTATTTAATTTTCTTTTTTGAGGTCAGTAACCTGTTTTCTTGATTGATTTAGGTACTCTGCATGTATCTGCAGGAGATAAAAGTCATTTTGGATTCCTCTTTCACCTGCACTATTTTAGGCCCTGATCTTTTCAATTGCAGCATGAAATGGCCCAGTTACTTCACTGGAGCTTTGAAAAGGAGGAGTAACTCACAAACTGCAACTTGCATTATGGTTTCTGTCCATGCTCAAATTCTTTCACTTTAGTCAGTCTATAAAAAACACTGGCTGTATCCCATATTGTAAAGGTTTTATTTTTAAATTCTGTATTATTTAATACATCACTGTACTTAAAGCACCTTATAGGTAGGACTCTATAGGACTTTAGCTCTGAATTTGAATCTAAGTCTACTATTTATGGACCAGTTGTAGTAAATATCAATCCTCCATATCTTGTGTTTATGTTCTATTCTCCTGAGCTTATGGAGTCAGGATGAGGCAGACATCCAATCCTGTAACAGCATCTTCCTAGTGTGTATCTTCACTTACTGGGCCTATTAATTATGAGCTACAATGTTAACGTTAACCAATTAGTTTAATTCTAAGTGCCAGAATCTTGTGATTTTGTGACATACGAAAAATCTCTTAGTCATGGTGTGGAAAAATATACTAAAAGGCTCTACTAATTTGCTAATTAGTAGAAAAAATAATTTTTTCCAAGAAAGGCAAATTGTGCCAAAACAATGTCATTGCAGTAAATTACAGTCTTCCCATGTTCATTTAACTACAAAAGCTCTGGGTCCACTCACTGTTCCCTGTGTTTCATTTTCTTCATATGTGATTTTCCCAAAGTTAAAGGAGGATTTTTGGATTGAAGAAATTAGATGAATGAATATGTTATGGAGATGCTTACGTAGTATTGAAATTGTGATCTGGTAGATGGTTGCAAAAAGTGAAGCATTTCTGACTGAAAAAAAAATGTAGGGAAGAAAACACAACTTATGCCTGCTGGGATACTTCATCAAACTGTTTTAAAAGACTGAGAAATGAGATTGTACTTGCCCATGGTCAAGGGATTTCTGAACTAGAATATTAGACGTTTGTTAAAATTAGGTTTCAAACAACGTTGGGTGTTTCATGCTTGAGTGACGAAAAGACAATTATTTCCCAGTGTCTTTGCTGCCTCTGGGCATGATTAAATAATGGAATTGTATTTTCAGAAAGATGTGGTTTATTACTTTTAACAGCTTTTCAAGCTGAAGTCTTTATAAATAAAAAGAGCTATAATTTAAAAAAGATAAAAGCCATGTGCCATTTCATCCCCTTGAAACATGGAAAAGAAAGAATTGTATGCAGTAATGCCTATAACCTTTAGCATGTAGCTTTCTTGAGGTGGGTATTCTTGAGGGAAAGAAAGTGTGATGCTCCCAGAGCCAGGGGCTCTGCTCATACTTGCTTTGTTGTTTTATGCTTCTCACAGCAATGGATTATGCAAAAAACATGAGTGAATTTGTTGGGACTTGATGAATTTTGATGATGATTTCACAGGTGCAGAATAAATTATAAACCCATCTACTTCCCCCGTCACCCCATGTTCAGATACTTTAGATACTTTTGCTGGTCCTCAAAGTCCCCAAACCAGACTGCAGCACAGGCAGTCAACTGCTGCTCAGCAGGGTCAGTCCCAGAGCACCAGCAGTCTCCTGTGTCTGGAACTGTTCATGGTCAGGTCACTCTCAGGCGTCTTTTCTGGACCAACAGTAAGTCGGGGTACTTATGGTACTCGAGCTCTTGTAGTTCAGCCCATGGAAGAAGTATCTGTGACTTTTCCTGTCCCCAGCAGCACTCTCAGGCTGACTGGTCTCACACACAAAATCTGCTGTGTTGCCTGTGCACTCAGCCACAGTTTAGCCCATCCACCAGAAATCAACAGCTTTTAATAGTCTATCTAATGGAATTTTTATTTTACATTCCCAATGAAGGTGGACTCTCATATGAAAAGCTTGTATAAATAGGACTATTTTATATTTGTTTAAAATGAATTTTATTTCTGTCCTTCAGAAAGAGATGCTCTGCTATTGCTTTAGAAGACTATTGCTTTAAATCATTTTGGCTACGGTTACCTGGTATTTTTTAATGTGGAAAGAAGGTAGGAGTCTACCAAAAGGGAATGTTCTGCCCTTCTCCACGGCTGGTAATTAATGCTTTCCCTATCTCCTCTCTAATGGCAGATCTAGCCTGTGAGCCACCACATAATGAAAACAGTCAAGAACAGTTTTTTATGAGAATAAGTTTCTGCTACCCTCTCACCTCCTCAAGAGTATTTTAGCTGGAACTGTTCCTTCTCTGGGATACTGTGCATCTTCAGAGACTCTGGAGCCAGCAAAGATGGAGGGGAAGGAGCAGCTAAAAAAAAAAAAGGCAGCTGAAAATCAGCAACATTCTTGTTGCTGGGATGGATTTGTGTATAATATCAGCAAAATTAAAATGACTGATTGGTTCTGTTTCTTTATTGCACTAAGTCAGGACAACCATGAGCTATTGTGGCTCCATTTGCGTCATACCTTAAAGATTCTGTATGTTGCCTTTTTCTTAAGATTTTGAATCTCTTGCAACAAGCCACAAAGCCTTCATAGTCTACCAGTTTTTCTTTATATAAGAAAGTTTAAACTTTGTGACAGCAGCTCAAAATGCAATACTTTTGTGTCCACTCTCTGACACGTCATTATTCTGTGATATGTATCAAAGCTCCCCTCTTATCAGATTGCAGAATTGTCCCATTTGTACAACTGCTCAAAGTAAATAAATAATCTAGACAATGCTAAGTGCACATGCAATTGAAGCTATTCATTGTTTGGTCTCACATCAAGGAGAAAACATGACAAAGGATTTGTCCAACCAGGCCAAGGTGCCAAAATCCCTAGATCTAGCCTTGGCATATGGTATCAAGCAGATGTACTGGATATGAAAAATCACAGCTGCCAGCTAGCTGATAGCTACCTAAGGATCAGTCAGTGTTAATTTGGTATTTCTGTGCTAGATAAGATCTATGTGGTGTGTCTGTGGGTAACTAAATCTCTGTTTACATTAGGTTGATAAGAATGGATACCATACAGAGTGTCTTAGGAAAGATGTATCCATTTGTGACCGCAATCCACATGACAGCTAATTATTTAAAATGAACTCTGCATCAGAAAACTACATCTATAAAAGCAGGACTGAAGTGGCATCTTCTTCATGAGATCTTCTGAGACTTAAAAAAAACAAAACAAAACAACTGTATTTGGAATTTGAATCTTATTTTGATAAGGCCCTAGAGTCTGCTGTGGAGTGGAAATGATCTTTCAAGTGAATTAAATTGGTAAGAGTAGCAGAACAATTTATTAAAATAGAAAATAGAGTCTATGGTGCCTAGGTACAGTAAGAACATCCATGGTGATATTTCCCTTAGCTATAATTTTCCTTCATCTCTTCACTTTTCTCTTTCAATGAAATTGTTCAGGTGGCAGCATCAGTGGAATTTTGTCACATTTATTGTATTACAAAAAGCATTGATTTTACACTTAAGTGATGCCAGTAAACATTTTTTCCATTGTGGTCAAACCCCTCTTGTTTTCAGCATCTGTAAGTGGAATTAATACTGTCTTGTCAGCTATAAATGAAAAACAAAAAAATAAAAGAGAGAGACAGGGAAAAGAGAGAGCTCTCCACCTCCAAATATAACTATTTTGAGTGCAATAGGCCTGATAATTTCCTCAGTGCCTGCTATCTATTAATTTGTAATATTTCCGTTCCTCCCTTTCCTATATCTTACACTTGCAAAAAACCCAACATTTCCCAGATGTCTTAAAAATAGATGAAGATAGTCTATCAGATTCAGTCTTCCTTTTTAAACTAGTGTTCTCTCTAATGTCTACATTAATTAAATAAATCCATTTTTAATTGAAACACATGAAGCTTTCAAGTCAAACTGAGTTCATGTCCTCAGGCACCCTATTAATGGAATTTTGGACTGACAGTGCATGCCAACCAGCTGGGTCAGGACCATGTTAATGCATCATCAAAGTTGTTTTCTCTGATGGCACAAGCCATTGCAGATCCATTCTAAAAGGGGAAGTCTATGTCTTCACAATTCTTGCAGAAATAACAGCTCTTGAGGTCTCAACAGATTCCATGTGCAGTTTAGGAGATAATTGAACCAGGTTTGTCCATTTAAAATATTTTATTTTACAGGCTGTCAGGTTTTAACAGCAGTTAATGATGTTCACCTACAGGTTTTGTCTTCCCTTTCAAGGACAGAGGAATCATTTATTGTTCTTTCACTCCAAAAGAACTATACACAAGTGCATTGTGTACATAGAACAATAAATAGTTTCTGGGATTCATTGATGCTATTCTCAGAGGACCAAAGCATTTTAATTCTTTATAAAAGAGAATAAGAAGAAAGCATCACAAGTAAACCTGAATAGATACACATTACAATAGATTATCCTTATGCAAATAGAAAGCACAGTCACCATCAGCAATGCCTATACTAAAAAGAAAAAAAAAAAGCAAAAGGGTGGTTAATTCTCTTGCATTGTTGACTAATGAAGCTTTCCAAGTTATGCACATGCTGCAGCTGCACATCCTTTGTATTCTGCATTGGCCGGGGTTGCTGGAGCTTGCTCTGTACCTTGTCTGCATGAAACTTCCTGGAGCTCCCAGGGGAACTTAGCTATCAGTGCAGGCTGGATTCCCAAGGTTTATCTGCATTTACTAAACAAAAAAAAAAGGTGGAAGAGTCTTATCCAGAGACAAACTGATGTAAGCCTGCACATTTATGTCCAAATTACTTTTTCCCTCAGATTGGAATGGCTTTGCCCCTACACTGTCTGTAGGAAACTCTCTGGGATATGCTGTATCCTGAATTTTTACCTGTGTAGCTTTCCCAGTAGGCATTGTTGTACCAGAAAGACACTTGAGGGACAAATTACCTATGAATTACAAGACATGAAGACTTGAGTAAAAGCTCAGAAGCTTAATTTCACTCAAATGTTACTAGAAAAGGAAGTAAGATGCTGCTTTTATGCAAGACCTATATCATTTAATGAAAAGAAAAGAAAAGAAAAGAAAAGAAAAGAAAAGAAAAGAAAAGAAAAGAAAAGAAAAGAAAAGAAAAGAAAAGAGAAAAGAAGAAGAGAGAAGAGAGAAGAGAGAAGAGAGGAGAGGAGAGGAGAGGAGAGGAGAGGAGAGGAGAGGAGAGGAGAGGAGAGAAGAGAAGAGAAGAGAAGAGAAGAGAAGAGAAGAGAAGAGAAGAGAAGAGAAGAGAAGAGAAGAGAAGAGAAGAGAAGAGAAGAGAAGAGAAGAGAAAATTTTCCCCGAGGTATAGGCTAGCAACTTCTAAATCACTTTTTATCCTAATTTGGATGGAAATAATTAAATTTGATCACTTCGTTTTTAGTAGGCTCTTTTCTGAAGATATTTTCAGCCTTGTTTACTGAGTCTGGTTACATGTTTATTCATTGAATTAAGAGAGAGTAGTTTAAAAACGTGGTCCAAATCTCTCACTCCAGATTTTAGAGTCAACTTCTACCTCTGTAGTTGTTTGAATACTTAATGTGAATGAGAAGAAAAGACTTTTGTACAGACAGTGAAAGACATACTTGCTTGAGAACTCTGTATTAACAAATAAGAAGGTGTGTTTCTTGAATGTTTGGCCATGCAGGAGGAAAGGGAGCTGGGTTATTATCATGGTTTTTTTTGTTGATATTGTTGTTGGGGTGTTTTTTTTTGTTGTTGTTGTTTTTGTTTGTTTGTTTGGTTGGTTTTTGGTTTTGTTTTTTTTTTTTTTTTTTTTTGTTTTTTTTTTTTTTGTTTTTTTTTTTTTTTTTTTTGGTCAAAGGAAAAAGCACCTTTGGCTAGTAAAGAGTTGTGCCCACAAAACCCATACTTGAAGATGGTTAACTTCCAGGATAATGGAACTTTGTGGAGCAGTGTGCAGGACACCCCAATTGCCTTCTGCTACTACCAGTGGTCTCTCTCTACTTAGCTTGCTCGCCTCTCTGGATTCTTCATTTAGACTTCTGACTTGCATCACAGAGGATCAAGAAGTAGATTGAGTTCCAAAGTGTCCTTTTCTGTCTCCAAAACCTTTCTCACACACTTTTTGTGATAATCTCTTAAGATAGAATTACCTTTATTAATGCTTCTGAATATAAATTTTGGTTTCCTCGCTAGGCAATTGGTCAAGCAGCCATGATACATACAACATACAATTTATAACACAGAAGTACATAATAGAGCAGTCACACAGTTCAGATAAATCTAGTTTAGCAACACTGCCCTGCAAGTGGACAAGCAGAAGGAGAAAAAGGACAACAGCGTGTTATACTTCTTTCGAATGCTTTCCTAGTCTTCAGTTATTTTCAGCTCAAGTATTTCCCTCAACATCTGCGGTTTGTCTATTTAGTAACCTTCTACAAACCCTTTTTTCTACTAATTTCCCCATACCACACATACCTCTTGTACTGAACCAGGTCCTTTTGTGGGATGGATACAAAGGTTAACTCATGTTACATGAAAAACTACCTTTTGTTTCTTCTTTGAATCTAATTCTATGAGGGATTTTTTGCCAGCAACCACCTTCAGCACTAGAAGAGCAGTGAGTAATGAATCTCTGGCCAACACTGTTACTGTAGACCTTTCTGTTATGATCTGAAACCATCTCTTTTCTGAGCTGAAGTTTTGAGCCTATTAAGTCATCCATACAATCATCCTAGTAGTGTTTGAACCTTGTTGATACATGTGTTTTCTGAGATTAGATGACTGGAGTACAAAATTAAGAGTCAGAGTGAATGATAGAGCTATATTCTAGAATGATATTTTCTGGTTTATTCTGTTTCATTCACAATAATTCCTAGTACATGAACTTCTCTTCTGAATGCCTGTGAATACTAAGTTGATGTTTTTGTCAAACTATTTATCATGCCCTCAAGCTCCTGTTCCTGCAGAGTGATGAACAGATTAGAGATCACCTTTTATATCTGAAGGTAGAGAGTTTTTTCCTCATGTTGAGAATTTCATAGAATCATGGAATCTTAGAATGGTTTGGGTTAGAAGAGACTTTTAAAGGTCATCTGGTTTCACCCCCTGCCATGGCCAGGGACACCTTTCACTAGACTGAATGTTTCAACACCTCATTTAACCTGGCCTTAAACACTTTCAGGGGTGAGGTATCTACAGCATCCCTGGCCAACCTGTTCTAGTGTCTTGCTACTTTCACAGTAAAAAAATTTCTTCTTAACACCTACTCTAAACCTACCATCTTTCAGTTTAAAACCAAAACACTTTCTGCTATCACCACAGGCTTTGGTAAAAATGCCTCTCTCCATCTTGCTTATGTCCCCTTAGAATTTGCAATAAGGTCTCCCCAGAGCCTTTTCTTCTCTGTGTTGCACAAACCTAACATTCTCAGCCTTTCTGCATAGGAAGGATTTTTCCATATTTGTATGCTTTCTGACATTTTTTTATCCAGTCACCCAGGCCTGTTATTCTGAAATTCTTCATACTCCAGCCTTATCCTCAACATCCTGAATAAAGTAGTGTTACCAGGTAATTTCACAGGAAACTTTTTCTTCAAATGGCGTGACATAATATAATAATAAAAGTCTATTTTCAAAATTTTTTAAATAATTAATAAACAACTAAATTTCATTAAAATTTATATCTATGAAATTAAATATTTCTAGTAAGTCATCCATTAAAGTGAGTACATTGACTTTTGGCTCCTGTGAAAATGACAGTAAATTGTGGTTCAAACCCCACTAGCAAAACTGTAAGGCTTTTGGCAGTGTGCAGAGGACTTTGCTTTTGACTTTGATTCCAGCAAAAGGGGGTTTTATTTGTATTTTTTAAAAAAATTATTTGTTGTCAGCACACAGAGGGATGTCAGAGTCAGTCTTCCTAAACATAACTACCAAACAGAGATGTCCTTTTCCCACAAAATGATATTTCAGTCTACTTGGTATGTTTACTGTGCGTTAGACAAGAACCACCCATCTTGCATGGTATTCATGTATTTTGTTCCACAAGAGATTCCAGAGAGACCAGTCAAGACCTAAACCTTACATTTGCACATCACTTAAATAAAGGACTTGCACATGGAGAAAGTTGCTGCCTGAGTTGCAGTTGTGATGGGTGAATTCAGCCTCTGTACTGTAAGCAAGGACCAGTCAGCTACAAGCCCCTCACTCTCCTTCTCACCTCCCTCGACCTCATGCTTTTTACAACAGCTGTGGAAAATCAAATCATCCTGCAGACCTGCTTTCTGCTGGCCAGCTGGCAATGTGGGCCAGGATCAGGAGTGCCAGAACCTTACAGCTGTAAGTGTATTGCTGCCTATCCATCTGTAGCATATGCCGTATGCCAGTCCCTGAAGTTAGCTGAAGAGGGGATCCATCTGAAATGAAACTCTTTCATCAACATGGAAGTGCTCCTTCCCACTTTCTCGCCTTGCTCCTCTGAACTTTCCTACTAGTCACTTATTCTCTTATCCTTTCCTCCATGCTCTAGGAATCATAAGAAGAGAATTAATTCTAATCTGTGGCCACTGCTGTAATTTTTTTTATTGAGTATAAAAAATTCTGTGCGACCTTTTGAGTAGAAGGTGTGGCAAGTACCACTTGTCTTGAGTAAGTAATGTATATGTAGGATTTGCTGCTCCATGGGTTCAGACAAATCTGTTCAGGCAATTTACAATTGATTTGATTTCCTTTCCCATGAGGTCAATACAGTGCATACAAGTGGGTTATGGGGAACAAGAGGTTAATTCAAAGATATGGTCAGTTCTGTCTGACTAAAATTAGCGTGCCCATCTAAGAACACATGCATTTTCTAGCCTAAGTTATTTAAAATGTTTGCTTACTTAAAAAATAGGTTTCCCCTTAAAAAGCAAAGGCAGATATTTTTTCACTTCCCAGATTTCTCAACAGCTTAAAATAGAGGTGGCAAGAAGCCAACATGCTTAGTAATGTGCAGTGGCACTCTGAAGGCAAACATGAACAATAAAAATATCTTTCTGCACTGGCAGGGCTGATCACATTTGACTGGAATGTGGATTTCATTATATGTTAAAAGATGAAACCTTCTACCATTCCAAAAGCACACCCCTCACCGCAGGCGGAAGGAAACTGTATGCAGAGAGAATTCAGGGCAGATGTGCTTTATTATTTTTACTTTTAATGCTAGATGCAGTTGAGAAAAGGATTGTGATAGTGGAGTAAGGGTCCTAAAGCTCTCTTATTCTGACCTGTATACAAACCTCTTCCTGTTTAGCCTTTTTTCTGAAAAGGAGAAAAGTCTTCTGAATTCAGCAGTACTGTTTTTTTATTATTCAGAGGTCGTTTTTCTAAATAGATCCAAAGTTCATTTTCAGAGAAAAACAGAATCTACCTTTTGTTTGTTTTATATTCACTTTCTCTCTTTTCTGAGTCTTACTTGACTTAAACCGGATCAGAGCATAATAGACCAAAAAGTCCAACAACAGAGCTCTTCTGGTATTCTTGAGCTATCTCTTTCTCTTGGTTGTTACCTGATGAGTGGATCTGGGTAGTTAGCCATATGTTGGAAAATTTCACTTGTAAGTTATGGTGCCTACTCTTAGTGCCTACCCTCAAGGACATAACTTAAAAGCTCAAAATGCCTTCTCAGGGTGTCTCATTCTCTCTTTGGGTTGTGCAGAACTGGAAGCTGACCAACTGCTCCTAAACTGCTTTCCCCCAGCAACAGTGTCAGTCCCTGCCTTCCCCAATACTGTTTTTCTTCACCTACCCAAAGCTATATCTGTAGTAGTAAAAATTGTCATGGAAAGCCAGACTCAGGTGCTTTCTAGAGTAATAACAATGCTGTTAGAGACTCTATTTTTCTTGGAACCAAATTAAAATTTATAAGACTCCAATCTGACACTTTGGTAAATGAGAATAATGCTCTTCATTTTTTTCCCCTTCAAATATTTGTATTGAATAAACCAAATTTGTTTGCATAACTCTGAAAAGTTGCCATCTGGCAACTTACTGTCTCGATTCATGGCAGAGGGTTTTATTCTTGCCAATTTCAAGCCTTTGTTTTAAAATCTGTGCTGAAAACAATCCAATTCTCTTTCCCCTGAAGTCAGTGGCAGAACTCCCACTAGTTTCTGAGGGGAAAGGATCAAGCCCAGACAATAACAGAAGGTAATTTTAAAAAAAGAATTCAAAGTATCATCAAAGGAGTTGCGCTCCTAATTCTATTTGTCGCCGCTTTGAAAACATAATGGCAAAGTTTTGCATATACTAGTCAATAGCTCTAGGCAACTTGAAACTGTCTGAATTAACTACTGTACTTCTCAGTGAGGTTTTTTATTTATTTATTTATTTATTTTTTAAGAGTAAATCCCCACGGGAAAATAAAGGAAAAACTTTTGAAACAGTGCATACAATACTGTGTTTTCTTTTCTGAAAGCTAAAAGAAGCTGCTAAGTAATTCTATTATTCATCACTCAATAAATAGAGATTTTCTGGAGCAGGTTGAATTATAGGATGTAAGATCATAGCCATAGAGCTTGGGCTGAAATCCTATCAGATATCATAACTAAAAAGAAGGTGACTTGAGCCCAAAGGATAAAATAGGGTGTTTAAGAAACAAGTGGTGATTCACTGTGCTCTAACTCCTACAGAAATATTTCTATTTATTTTAGGGAGAGCTGGATCACTCTTTCATACTGTTTTCTTCAGTGCCTAATTTGAACTATGCCTCTGCTGTAGGCCTGTTGGAAAAACCCAGGTCTACAGAGACAGGGCAACTGAGAGGTGTTTTTAAGGATTTTATTCTATTGTTAATCTCATTGAAGGGTGAGGCACATTGAAGAGATGTAGAACTCAATGCCATTCTATCAGAAAACAGCCTACTTTTTATTTACAGTACCTTATAAATGTTTTTCAGCCTATTAGCTTTTGCCACACAATGCTGCTAATACTTCTAACACTAACACTAATCACTTATTTTATTTATTATTATTATTTATTTTCACCCATTTTACCCCCTTATTGTGGTCCTGCTATAATGCATCTTTCACATTTTTAATTCCCTAAAATATCTGGTCTGTTTGCAAGGCCATCATTTGAAACTTGTTTCCAGGTCAATTTCCCTCTCAACAATGTCTTCTCTATTTCCTGGCCTAAGTCAGCACACTTTATCTCAGAGTTTGCATACAGATGTACAAAACTATGTGAGCTTTCAGTCAGGCTTTGAGAATCCTCTACAAATCCATTTCTCACATAGGCCCCTATGGCTAGTTACAAGGCTGAAACCTTGAAGACCTCTGATCACAGAAAAGTGCACATCACTCCCAGGGTGAAAAGCTGGCCTCCGTGTTCTGGCCCATTTCCAGGTGAATTCCATTCTGCATCCTTGGAATTGCCCTGCCTTTTAGCCATGAATAAATGCACATTTCATTTCCTTTGTTTAAAACTGTTGTGCAGCATTACTGGTACAAAATGGGGGTGGTATTCTGATCTGAGATAGCTGTGTCACTGGGAAGGAAAGTGATATCTGCTGAGGTCCCTGGGCTTGCAAATAGCTGTTATTATTAGAAGTGGTACTGATCTTTCCTTCCCTCCTGCAGACTGCCAGTTTCAACCTAACCCCAACATTACAAAAAAGAAAAAAATCCCCACACATATAGATATGATCTGAGCAGTAAATTCAGAGCAGATGTCCAGAGTGCTTGCTACCAGCAATGAAGGTTCACAAAACATCAAGTAAAGAAGGACACAATCTACAAAGAGAAAAACAGAGCAAAAACACAGACTGAGATGAGAGGTGGGAAAGTCACCTGCCCCTAGCTGAGTGCAAGCCCTAAGGTGTGGTTGGTACATAGGCCTTTTTTAAACTCTCACCCTTGCTGTGCCAGCAGGACATCAGGCCTTTAGGCATCACTATTATTTTGACTAATGGACTAGTTCTGCATTTAAGTGACAGAATGTGAGCCATATTGGCTCCCCACAGGTGGAAGAAAAATACTACTGGTCCTTCATGATGTGCCAATTAAACATCTGGAATCACTGTCGATGAAGCAAAAAAAACTTAAATGTGAGGGTTGGAGCTGGGATTTTGAAAAGTGAAAATCTAAATATTTTAAATTTTTCTTTCAATTGAGTTTTTAGTTTTATTATCTCCTCTCTTGTATATATAAAATTATTTTTCTCATTTTAAGTACACATAAACTGACTCCACACAGAAATGTAACAATCAGATCCTACCATTTTATTCAGGTGGGTAGTTCCATCCACTTTTTTGTGTGTCTTTGACGTGGGACACCATACAGAGGCTAGCTGCTGGGCTGTAACTGCATGGTATTCACCCCAAACTTTCTGTGTGAGCAGTGGGTAGCAAATGCAGGACATTGCAAGTAACACCAGGCTGGCTTTTATGTGTGAATTTTTTGTAGGATTCCTCTGATTCTTACATATACAGTGATGTCTTCTCTTTGAAAGAGAAGTGCCTCAAACTGTCTTGGTGATGGAAAAATCTAAACCAAAACTGTTAAATTTAATCTTGTCAAAGAAAAGGCAAACATCTGAGAACCACAAAGCTGGGATTTTGACTCATGGTGTGAAGCTAGATGTATTTGGACATAGGTTTGTATTCTTTCCCATTTTTTCTCAGGATGTAAGGATATCCTGAAGTACATGAATGGAAGTAATGTTATTGATATAACAGTAAAAAAAGGGGTTTGTTCCCACTGCATGCTAGCTCTTACAACAGCTTGGATGTAAGCTTTCATTTCCTGTGGCACTAGGAAATGTGTATGTTCAGTGGGGATCAACAGGCAGAATTATTCAAGGGAGACAGAGTGCTTCAGTAGTTGCAGCAGGGAACTTTGAAAGGTCCTGGCCTGGTTTCAGCATCTTTCTGGGTCATTCTTTCTCTCTGTGACCTCAGATGACTCACTTGACCTTAGTCAAACAGCTGCAAAGGCAGGTAGAGGAGCCTTGCACTGCAGAGGAGGCACGGGATATAAATTGAGACTCCCCGGGGAAACAACTGCTGTATTTTGAACTGACAACCCTGGAGATTTATGGATGGAAAAAGTATTGAAAGGTAATTCACTTCTAGTATCTGATTATGAAGCAGTGGCCATATATTCTCCTTCATAGATCATTTCAAAGCCCACATTGACGGCATTAGCTGTTGTGCCCTTCATGTGTACAGACTTAAGCTGCCTAAACGATGATGAGTTAGCTAACAAAGATAGCAAGTATTTAAGGAAGATAAATTCTCTCCCAGCTGAACTCTGATGGTCAACAAAAAGAGAGCCTGCAACACTTTAGTACAGCTTTGCTTAAGCCAGGCGACGTGACAGACCGTGCAGTGGCAGGCTCTGCAGGCCTCCGCTGCCTTGCCAGGCAGAAGGTGCAGCCAGCCAAGGCATTCTGCTACCTGGGAAGAGGCCGTGTCTGCCAGAGGACGGGCTCAGCCGTGTCCCAGGGCAAATTGCACAGAAAAAGTCCCTGCTGGCGTGAATGAGCGTGACTCTTTTGGAGGTTAATGCTGCTGTGCGCTCACTTTCCCCAACACGTGATTCCCCCCCTATTATTTAGTTTTGTACATTAAAATATTATGATATAGCCAAATATTTAATAAATATTAATTCGTCATTGAAAAAGATCCCTGTTTTCCAATACTTAGTGTTGCCTCATGTCCTATGAAGCAAAACTGGAAATTGCTAGCCTGAGATGTGAAATACTCAAAAATAATTGTAAGTTGACCTGAATTAAGCCTTAATTTGGATGATATGATCATCTTTATCTCAGCTGACACAGGGTGTTGCTAGGAAAAGAGATTATGTAACATTTATCGGGTGTCTTGAGTATAAACTCCCACTGATAGTGGCGGGATGATCACCTCTGGTGAGATTTAATATGCAAATTATATTCCTAAAATGTAACCTCATTACTCTATACTTAGTTCAGGCAGAACTAAGGGAGAATTTTATAAGGTTTTCTGTGCACTTAAAGATTCTGGGAAGCTCTAGATATGATTACTGAGCAAATAATTTTTTTTGTCATATAAACCCCATATATTTTTAGGCTTCTGTGATTTATCTTATCTTTAGAATTATATCCACACACAGTATTAACTTAGTGTTTCAAGTGGGGAAAATCTCAAGCTGGTGTATTTTATCTTGTATCTTGTTTGTTCATTTTACAAGTAATTCTTGTAGAATTAAATCTTAACTTGTTTTTTTGACCACAGAGGAAAAGCTGATTGATAGAATTTACTTTCTGTGAAATAAAACAATAGTTTTGTCCTGGATGGGAAGCCTGTGATGTATTATTACACATCTTAATGCAAACACCTTTTCATCATACAGTGAAATATTTTCACAGTTGCTGTACTGAATTTTACAAAATGTGTAACGATGTATTTTTCTGGAGGAGCTGCATAAAAATACAGTAGAATTCTCACAGCAGTCCAGAAATGTGGCTTGTTACATATAAAGTCACTGGAAGGGGTGAATTTATGTGCTCATTTGAAATTGGATTCATTAGGCTAAACAGAAAAAATGTACTTATGTTCATGCACACACACACAGGTATACGCAAATATATAATTTGCTCCGATAGCCTGCATTTGCTCGAGTTAGCATAAAACAGATGCTTTTGTTACAGACACATCCTGGACTGAAGTAGTCAGTATCAGCAGTCATTTTAAAAGCTAGGACAGGACAAATAGTACTGCAAAGTGCTGAACCAAGCCCCCTGTAACTTCGGTCTTTGATTATGATCATTGGACACGGTTACTGTGACCTCATTACAAAGTAACAAATCCGCTGATAGCCAACTGACCAAGGGTATATTCCAGATCATATGACCTACGCTGTATAGGAGGTATATAGAGGGATGGAGGAGGAAGGGGGAAATTTTTAGAGTGATCATTAAGTCTTTTGAGAGACAGGGTTTTCTAAAACCTAGTAAAAGCATTTTTCTTGGGAAGGACCCAGATAATAATCACACAGCTTATGAGGTAATAAACATGCAGACAGACTGGAAACACCTGAGAGTTAGCATTTTCTCTATACCCCAGTTTTATGAGAAAAAGTTTTATCGATTAAGCAATAAGTTCTACACTAACACTAAGCAGAACTGAGCAAGACATTTTGCTTGTTTTTGTCTCTAATTTTAAGCAGAAATATTGACATTTTGGAGTTGCAAGGAGACTTAAGTAGTCTATATAACTTGTGATTGCAGTTCAGTGCAATTTGCTTTACAATGGTTGCAGTAGTTAGGGAGGGCAGTAGTCCATAGCAGCCCCAAGTTGAGTCCAGCTGAACACATGCGTGTTCATCAAATGAAAAAATGGCTCACATTTTATGGACAGTCTCTCCAAATGGAGAGATGTCCAACTGAAAGGCATAGAAGGCATCTATTTTTTTTTTCTAGCTGCTCTGTGGAGATTGACCCCTTACAGAATGTGCCTACAAGAAGTGAAGTGATTTTTAAGTATTTTCTGGATGCTGGCATCTCGTGATTTCTCATATTGTCTCAAATCAGCTCATCTCATCTGACCTCATCTTATGCTTTTGAATGAGATACTTGCTTTCCAATCCTTGCAGCTGATTTATATATATAAAGGTAATGAAAATATTGGAAATAAAACTGCTGTAATGCTAGTCACTGGCAAATAGGCATGCCTGTGGAAGAGCCATATGCTTCAAATTTTATATATTACTCTGTGAGAGTGAAAGGTACATCTTGTGGATATGTTGTAATATATGTCCAGAATATCTATTTTCCCAGGATATTGGTCCCATGGAAAAAATGCCTCCAGCCTCGTGGAAGTCCCAGATCTGTGTGTCTAATGGGAACTACAGATGTAATTGCCCTCAGCTGTATCAAAAATAGTAACAAAATATTTGTGTTTTAAGGCATAAGGCTTGTCATAAGGCTTTCATTTACATATAGATAGGACTACTATTTTTAATAAGTTATTTTCACAATTAATAGTTGATCCTTGTTTTGTGTTTGATACAACAAAACCAGAGGCGAAATTAATTCCCCTAATTCTCAATAGGAATATTTATTTAAGATATCCTTAAAGAATAACACTAAAGAATATGTTAAAGATTTTCTACAAGGCCTTTATGATGGAATGAGTCAGATTAACAGAATCAGAGGCTTGCTTTAGGTTTCCATCACTGATGTAGGTTGAAATTTGGAAGCTAAATTGACCATCAATCATCATTTGAAATGAAACATGTGAAAAACACATTTTGTTTGTGAAAGCTGTGAGAGTTTCAGAAAGATTTTTTTTTTTTGTATTTATCTCCATAGATTTTTGGTTTCAGCTATAAGCAGAAATGGCTTGACAAACATATGCAGAGATATAAATGTGTGTGTATGTATATGCATGTACGAACATGTATATGTATATATGTTTTATATTTGGAGCTATTTTATATAAAAGTCCTCCGTAAGTAAATGTCCCTACTTGTGACTCAGGAATTTGAATGAAGTTTTAACATGAGTTTCAGTTTTGCCCTGAGACGTGTTCTTATGAAAATTGCCAGAGACACAACACAGCACTTCTCATTGTCCGAGTCAGCAAATCAAAATCTGAGGTTCCAATGGGTTCATATTTTTGAAGTTCTGAATAATGTTGTTGTAGCTGTTGCTAATAGTGTCTGCTTTTCTAGTAATTTTATTCTTCATCTACTCTGGAACAAGAAGTATAAATTGAAGCTAATATAAATCACAGCAATTCAATTTTCACTGTGGCCTGCAGAGACAATTAAGTTCTGTGCATAAAAATACGTCTCTATTTCATATTTTCTTAGCAAAATTATTTCAATAATATTTTTACTACTGAATATTTATTTTTTTTAAGGCCTAATATCTCCAGTCAACTCTCTATATCTGTGAATTCTTATTTTTTATAATAGGATAGCATTATAAAGCACAAAAGTGATTTTATAATTACATGATAAACTGTTAGGAAGGTTCTTTGTAATTGTTAGTTGTTTTAAATAATAAAATAAAATTATTTTGCTGATTTGCCATGAAGACATTTTGGCATGAAAAATAATTTAGTGTCAAAAATGTAGTTTTTATCAAAATCAAGTTTTATCAGAAGTTGCAAGAGGCGATTTCCTGAGTACACCAGAAATATTTTGTTTTTTAAAAGATGCAAGCATAATCTTTAACTGAATATTTGTTTAACCTTTTCTACTCCTTTCAAATCTATTGTTCTCAGTGGAGGACTATGAGAAAATGGTAGAATGCAAAATATGGTTCTTACAAGCTAGACCTCCAACAAATACTTTGGAAGGCATTTTGAGGGGCCCATATTGTAGATTCCACCTCTCTACACTAAATGGATTTTTTTAATTCTGTGGCATAAAATTGTTTGATGTTGCATATTTTTAATAAATCAAAACCAGATAGTAAGTAATTTGCTCTCTGCTAGGTCCTGGGAAAGTCCAGAAAGAAGAGGAATGTCTAGCCACTAACAAATGATGTTTAAAGGAAAATAGATTTGTACTGACATCATTAAGTCTGCAGAACTGTTTTTATAAGGTACATACCTATGTCCTACCAAATTTTCCCAAAAAAATATTTATATGCAATTTATATTTATATTTATAAGTGTTAGAGCCTGTCTTGAGGAAATCTTTTTAAACATGCCATTGCATTTTCAGCATAGTTGCTTACACTAAATTAACAAACCTAAATGTGCATATGATAACTTACTGGAGCTACTAGTTATCAGCTTCTAAGGGAAAGTTTATTATAAAATTGGTAAAAAAGAATTGCATATGTTGTGGAAAAAGCAGAAAAATTGGGATCTGAGGAGTGTGTTTGTCCAGTTAATTAAAGTTTGATTTAACTCAATGGAAAATTATTTCACAGTCATAGGATTTGATACAGAGTTATTTTGAATAATTGATTAAAAAAGTTATTAGAATGGTCAAAATATCTGACTTATCAGTCAAAATCTGCCTTTCAACAGGTGTTGTTTCATTTGTATTTCTAAAAAATTTCTGCCCTCAAACAAATTCAAGAATATGACTATGTAAAAAAATAATGCAGGTAATAATGAAAATATATTTAAAAATTGAATATATATAAAGCGAATATAGCTATCCATGGAAGAAAAGTAGCAGGAAATGAAGGAATGTTATTCTGGGTCTGGAATTAAATTTCACTGATTCTCCAGTCCAAATTTATGGGTATCCTTTCCTCATTTTCCCCTTCCGTGATTTAGCTTTCATTTTTTTATTGTAAAATTAAGTCAGATCCACTCTGATATTAACTCATACTATGTAAACTGTGAGCTCAGTAATCTATAAAACTAGGAAGGAACTTTTAAAGGAAGACACAAGTATATAAAAATCTGTTTACTGTAAGGATGTGTATTTATTTCATATTTTGAACACTGCAGGATTTTTATTTTTTATTAATGATGAATGCAAATAATGAATGTAAAATACTCCTCAACTTATACTTGGACACCCAGCCGCTAAATTTCATGGTTGATGAAGAAAATGGTTGTTGAGACACAGAAAAGCAGTGGGATGGGTGCAGTCTTTAACATTCTTGTAATAAGGCAGTCACAGATCTAATCTTGTTGCTGATTAAATTTTGAAGAGGTTTGTCCAAGAACACTAGAAACAGGAACTGGTTGGAAACTTCCTGAGAGAGTTCCTTAATCCGAATAGCTATGACTTGTTAAAACTAAGAGCCTTCCCTTTGGATGCCTTCACAGGTGAAGGTTTCACTCATGTTGACAGGAAATACTAATTACAGGACAGCCAATTGGCCCAGGCACACTCTTGGAATGTTCTTTCCCTGTTTTGCCTCTGCTTGCAATAAAATAAAATTGGAGAACAATAACCATATCTCTGTGAGCTACTCTAATCTCCCTCAAAAACATTCATTGGTGTTTTTCATAAATTATAGTAACCTAGAAAAAAACACTCCTGTTCAAGCAGGGGGTTTACATTGGAAATGGAGACACAAGATAATTCCAGATTTTAAATTAATATCCTAGCCACTGGGCCACTGATTTTATCTGTGAGTATCTCTCTTTCTTGTATGTCTCTGGGATTGCACATGGAAATCTAAGAAAAAATTAAAAATGCAAAATCAAATACTGGATTCCTCCACAGCCCTAATAGGAACTTACATTTCCATAGAAGTTTTGAGGCCCTCAAACACAAGGGAAACTAACAAGATCAGCAGGAAACACTCAACTCCTTGAAACAGGTTCATTTTGCAGCAACACAGATTTCCAGCTGGAATGTCCCTGATAATAATTAATTTCCCTCTACAGCACTGTTTTCATTTCCTTGCTGGGAAGAGCACTACAAAGCCTGGCTCTGCTGTAGCATCTGGGAACAAAAACACGACTCTACCACTTCTCACTGCCTCTTTCTCAAAACTAAACTCAGGTGGATATTTCCCTCCCTGTGTATTCGATTGATTAATGAGATGTTATCAGGTCCAGGGCTAAATACACTGTAGTGTTCATAAATTGTTCGATTTACTGGAAGTCTTTTTCTCCTGATGATTAATACGAGTGGAATGGACTGCCATTCCCAATTGTTTTGTCACATCTTTGCTATAGAACCCGAGCCTGTGTTGGAACTGAGACTCACTTTAATTATTGAATTAATACAATTTCATGGTTGATATGCTTCTTTCTCACCTCTGGGCTTTATATTTACTGGTCTGCTGTGACCTTTTTCCCTATTGGTGCAAGGAGAAATTAATGTATTTGCTTGTTGCTCATGCATTACTATCCATAACAATCCTAAATTAAATTTTGCCCAAATAAACACTCTTGTGTCAAAACTTTTCTCAACAGTTCCTCATACATTTAAAAATAAGCAAGACATCTTTCTTTTCACTGTTACAGGCATACGTTTCTATTACAGAATAATCACATCAAAACTACCTGTTATTAACTTGAGTTTTATATTAATTTCTTGGAAACTGATAGTCCAGATTACTGAGGCATAAGAAATGCCCTGGGCTGTCCCTGAGCATCACTCTGTTATAACCTGTTCAACCAAAATAGCAGCCACAGTTAAGATTGCAGAGCATTAAATTATTAAGAATGTTTAGATAACCAGAATGTTTGAGCCTTCATCTAACACATTTTCTTTTTCATTAGGCCTGCATTCAGATATATCTGTTGAGCATTAAAGAAAGAACATTTTCACCTGTGGTGGCAGAGTTCCCCACCAGCTGCAGTAAAAGAAATTTGAGCAGAGGGGTGATTGTTCTTGTCTTTTGAAACGATGCCCACTCTTTCCAAAGGCCTCACAGTGGGACAGACTGAGACTTAGCAGAGAGAAACTTATGTTGGATATGTGACAGCTTATCACTTCCTTGCACCCTGTCATCTTTAACCCATCTGAAGTAATCTCCTATCACAGTGATAAGCTTGGCTAAGAAGGCAATACATTGCAGAAACGATAAAGTCATACTTATGGAAAACTGAAAATGTGTGATTATAAAATCATGCAAATTAGCCATAAAAATAAAACATTGAATCAGAACCTTACTCACTAGTATTTCTTCCTTTGTTCTCATCTACTTTCTTGTTCCCTATTGCGCTGTAATTGTTATTTCATTCTTATGACTTTTTTTTTCTCTTCAAATTTAAGAGAGATGACTTCATCAGCTGACCTGGAAGAACATGCAAATAACATAGCAATTACCCTATGTAGAAATGAAGAGTTATTCAATAACATAATGGTACAGGGGAAGCAGGATATACTCCTTTAGGTAACTGGTTATCTTAATATAAAAGCAAAGACCATCATCATCAAAAAGCTCTTTAGCTATTTTTCACATGTAGGTTCTTTAGGGTAGTAGGCGTAGTGGAAGGATGAGGTTTTTCCCCAACCCAAAGCTGTTCAGTACGGTATGACCCCATTCTGTTAGTGATTTCAGTGACACTACAAGTACCTTTTCAGCAAGGAAACCATTCAGTATATGAATAACTTCATGGCCATCTGTCACCTGAAGGAAAAAAAGGGAAAGAGAGATTTATTGTGGTAGCTTCTTAAAATATTGATTCCCTCACAATCCTTTACTCCCCAAAATTCCAAAATCAGACATATCAGGTTGTGACTATGAGAGCTTTATGCTCATTTACTTATTACTAGAATTGTTTTGCAGATGGAAATGCTCAGGGCTAGATGGCCTCCTCTACAGTGGCTACTCAGGGGGATATTTAATTTTTCACAGGAGTTATCCATTGGAGTTATATGTCTTTGAACTTCCTCCAGGAAGAGGGATTTCACATTTGAGTAGCAGTTGCCAAGTTTGATCCTGTGCTTGTCTTGAACTTGTTGAGCTTAATACGAGGGAGACACACCGCACTGTGTCAGTACAACTGAACTTCAGGTAGCCTTGTTGACACAGGAAATCCACATTTTGTGTATTCTTTCTTTCAGAATACATATTGAAAGCACATTTTTATAAATGGATCTTATACAATAGGATATGTTTTGAAAGCCAACAAAGACCTTGGGAAAGTTAATGTTTTGCTATTATTAACTAATCAAGAAACTGTACTCCCTGCTCATTTTTCTATGCAATGAACCGTAATTATTTTGTTGTTCAGTAATGTTTAATTTTTACGGTACATTGCCTGATCATGAATTAAAAGGAATTTCAATGGAATCTGCAGGCATAGTATTTTAAGACTTTTTAATTGAAAGAATTTATTAAGCTATCCAGGTTACGCTTTTTATATATATATATATATATATATATATATATATATAAATATCTCACAGCAAACCAATCATATTCTAAACATTTAAATTAATGACAAGAATATTATCAAAGCTATATGAGGCTAAGTTATTATACATTTGCTTGTACATCCATGTGACAATTGCTGCATTTCCAACACATGGATTTTTATGGAAAATATCAAAAGAAACCCAGTCCATATATGAAAATTCAGATCCAGCTGGAAAAGGATTGCAGAAAGGATGACGAAGAAGAAAAGTGTTTAGGGATAAAGCTCACACCAACTGCCTATATTTCAACTAAGAAAGTAAGAGTTTCTCTCCTGTTTCAATTTAAAATTTTTAGTTGAGTAATTTTATAAAACTGTATGAAACAGACAAAGGATTTTTTCAACTGTCTTCTATTGCATTTTGTCTTATGTTAGCCAAGCCTGATAAAACATCCTCCACACTTTAAAGCCCTGTGTACTTAATAGGAAGTTGTAAAGTCTACCTACATAGTGGCTGCATTCAGAAGAACCAGGGAAGAGCTGATTAACCTCTCTTTGCCATCTCTGCAATTTTCTGTCCAATTCTGGGACAGAACAAATATCAGCAATCTGGATAGAGTCTGGTGAAGAGATATTTATGGACATTTTGGGTGCCAAAACACTTAAGAGAGACTGAAAGAACAAGACTTGCTTACCTGGAGTACAGAAGCAAAAGGAGACATTAGATTGAGTCTTCCACTCAGTAAAAGAGAACCACAGTGAAAAAAACTAAGCTCTTTTCAGAGGCCACATAGAAAAGACAAGAGGCAAGAGACCCAAACTGCATCAAGTGAAGCTCTGATTATGCATAAGTTCTGCCCAGAGGCCAACCTCTGGAGATGATTCTCCAAAGAAAGGAATGCATCTCAACTACACCTTTGCAACTGTTTTTGTGCAACAGGAGAAGAGCTATTTGCCCCACACTCCTCTATAGCAAAGCTGGGAACAGAGGACTTCTTTTGCCCGTTGATTTAAGTGGAGTTATAGATGGCCTTTATCCTGTTAATATAAACAAAATCTTAAGTTTGTTGTCTTAAAATGACTAGAAACCTTTTATTAGATATTGCTCACCTGCAAACAGCTCCTCTCAAACCCAGAGTTGGCTTTACTTTTAGCTTCTCGTGGTAACCCCAGATGACATAATAAAACTTCAGAGGTTAGACACAGGATAGAGAGCTTTGACCAAGCACATCTACTCCCACCCCCACCACGCACAGTCATACGTGTACATACTTTGTGGGATTTTACTGGCACATTTTCAGATCTCAGAATTTCATGACAGAGAATTAGAGGGTAGGGGGAAGTGGGAGAAAGCTGACATGAATGACTTTATCAATGTTCGGACCCTCATGAACATAACCCTGCTCTTTCACAATAATTTGTGGAGGTAGCTTGCCTTATTTCAGCAGAAACACCAAAAAGAATAACTTGTTGGTATGGCATATTTTCATAAGCTGTTTAGATGTTAATGCAGAATTTCAGCTATATAAAATTAAACCCTTTAAACTTGACTGAAGAATAATAATTATAATCCTCAACAGGTTGACAGACTGTCACATCTATATCACTATATAAGGCATACTCTTATTTTCATCAACAGTTTATCATTTCACTAATTATAATAATGAACAACCTGTATTTTTAAAAAAATTATTTTAAGATAGCATTCTGTGTGTGTGTGTGTGTGTGTGTGTGTGTGTGTGTGTGTGTTTCTGGGCCAGGATCTTGAGTTACTGCACAGATAGGAGGTAAACTTATTTTTTCTCTCTGAGTTGTTTTCAAGATCTCTTTGCTTGATTTTACAGGATTGTGTTTGTATCACTATTGTGCAAACCAAACCTGGAAAGAAAATACGTTAAAGAGGATGCAGGAACTGATTCAGTTTGGTAATTTATGAAGTGCCAACACATCTGAATCCAAATGAATGAACCTATAATTCAGTTCTCCTGCTCTCTAGTCACACTAGATAAGTATCTATGGACCTTAAATCTTCCAGACACATGCAATCTTGTGTTCAAGCATACAGACAAAACTTTAGTTCAAATATCCTGTTGACTTAGCTTAGCCAAGATCCGGAAACTGTTTCTCTCCCTAAATCCCCTGATTCATTTGTCATGCTCTGAGCATGACCACAGGAGCAGGTTATTCACAGGATAAATTTCATGCCCCTTTTAATTTTTCCACAGCAGCACGGAGGACTGACGCAACTGGTAGGTGACCCAGCTTCACCTTTTTTTCAGAGAGTGTCAAAGAATTTTGGCCCAGCATTCCCTCTCTCATCAAAATCCTGCCTACTCCTGAAAAAAACGAAAGCAAATAAACAACCAACCAAACAACAAAACCACAAAACAAACAAACAACAAAACCACACAAACAAACAAACAAACAAAAAACACACACCCCCCCACCCCAAACCAAAAACAATTCTCTACCTTTGAACTGATGCTCTGTCTGTCTATAGAAACTGTATGAAGTCTAATTCCAGCCTATTTTAATTTTCAATAGAAAATTGAGAAGTTAATTGCATATTCTCCTCTCTGGGCTGTTTCTCAATTTCATCTGCTTGTACTTTTATTTCAGATGCTCATGTGAACCAGTCACTTTGGATCTTTTTCAGAAGGCATAAGGAAGCCTGCACACCTGGCACAAAATTCAAGCTTACCATCTATTGACCTTGGAACCTTAGAATACATTCCATACCATGTTTTTTAAAGAGCTCAGCTCTGTTACTGGTTCTAGCTTCTACCCTTGAGCCAGGAGGCCAGGTGACAGATGGTAATGCAAGCTGAGGTTTCCCTGAACTCCTTTTTCTTTGTCTTTGCCACATTTGAAATTGCATTTCCATGCCCTTCATGCACATGTTCCCTATATTTTGGGGTGTAACTTCCTGATGATGGCAGTAGCAAAAGATCAGCATCTTTTTGAAGGTTTCCATATTTTTTCTTACTATACATATCAATTAGGTTTTCTTTGGAAAGAGAATACCTGTACAAAAAACAATTTTCTCTCCTCGTAACATTCTACATTGCACTAGATATTGCTGAAGTTATTGGTGTCTGAATAGCATTGTTCTCCCTCATTACCCCACATTTCAGCTTGGTGGTGTGATGAATTCACAATCCTGTATTTATGGCTTCACAGAAAATATCAGTAGTAGCACAAACTCAGTGCTGTGACTTTTCTTAAAATCTAACCAGTAAAGCAGACAAAGACTGAAGAGAAAAGTTGCTATTACAGCAGAAATTATTTGAAGAAGATAAATGAATATATGAAATTATAATAAAAAGCCTTTCTAAACACTGGGAGATTTTATGTCTGTCTTTCACCAACAATTGCATATTTTAATTATTTTAGGTAACACTTAGAAAACTTATTTAAACAGCAGTTCAAGAAGTTGGCTGTGATGCCTTTCCATTTAATTAAGAAGACGAAGGAAAAAAATAAGATGTGTGTTGTGAGGTGGAGAGAAAACAAATTCTTGTGTGAGGCTCTGCTGACCAAATCCTCAGCTCTATGGGCTGTTCATTAGATTTAGAGAATACAGTGATACCCCTACAACTGGTTCATCTGCCCTGCAAAAGGATTGATAAATCCAGCTACAAAGATGTGGAAGAAAATGGAGATCCACTGGCTAACAAGAGGTATAATTTTTGTATTTTGCAGCTATTGGCAGAAATCACATGGAATCTCCACCAGAAAGACTGGATGAAGTTGTCTCCTGTTTCCCACTGCTGACTGTAAAAGAGAGGCTGAGTTTCCCTGGACCTGTAACAATAATTTTCCATCTGGAATAAAGCCCTCTTATGGGAGCAGGAGTATTTACACTGCTCTGAATGGAGCTTGAACTAAGACTTGCTGACTGTAGGAGTCACTACATGCTGTGCTTGTGAATTCGCCAACACTCGCATTACAGCTTGTTTGATCTCTACTCAAATTTCCTTATACACTGTCTGAAGAAGTTACCCTCAAATTTGGTCCAAAGTTAGCAGCTGCAGTGGCTGGCTCCCGGTGCTACGATCCAGTGTGCTGCAGTTGTCTGTACACGACTGCAGCCAGACTGCAGTAACCCATAAAGGCAATAGCCACAGCAGGAAATGCTTTCTCTGCTTTGTCCTGCCAAAAGAGTTGGATGTGGCAACAAGCTGGGATGGGAATGTTTTACACAGCTCCTTCTCCTGTCCCCTTTTCTCACCCCTCCAGCTGTATCCTGTGGAAAAGATGTCCCTTCTCTCCCAAGAGCATCCATAGACCTTGAGACAAGCAGTCACTGACAAATATGGCAGCAGGATGATGTTGCCAAGCCATGAATGGGCAAGGAGTGTCTCCCTCCTCCCCCTTCACATGTTCTCAGGGCCAAGAGTTCGCTTTGTCTTTGGGGTGATCTTGTGAAGGAAGAGGTAACTGCTGAGGAGGAACCAACTTGAGAGAGATGGAAGAATCATAGAACAATCATTTTCATAAAGAGTGCCACAATCGTTTAGACATTTTCAGAAAGTATTTTTAATGTATGAAGTATTTTTGTCTTGTATTCCTTCAATCATGCTCAAAATGATGAACTTCAAAGACTAGCAGGATTTAGACACCAATGGGAAGAGATGATACTTGATCAAGGTTTGTTTTAAAGATAATGATGACTTTTAAATCTTTGTGCAGACATTGTTGTGGGGAAGACTTCATTAGAAAGCTACAGTTTTGTATACTGTATATCTCTGAGTATCAAGACTGTCAGAATATTTCAAAATGAAATAGAGTGGGATTCACATAACACTGAACAGTCCCTGTTTGAATCACTATTAGGAGGTTACCCAGCCCCTCATAACTCTGTTGATCACACCTTGATGACATCCTTGATTACTGTCATGCTGCAAAGTCTGCCTGTATCCTACATGCTTTTGATTGCTGTGATATTATGAGCACCACATGAATTTGCACTAAGCAGGGAGTAAGAGATTATTGCTGCCAGAAACTGATCTCAGGCACTGAAGGAAAACAAACAATTAATTTCCCCTTGAACCAGTACTTCTTCCTTTTGCCTTCATATTCTTTGTATACTGTTTTTATTCACTGCATAAATACAAGTGTAAGAAGTGCTACATAAAGTATATTACACTTGCTAAACCTTAAACCATGCTAAAACATCCTTGAGGCACCACATCATGGCTGAAAGATACTTATCCAACAACTCTCATTATTCATGGATCATTGATACGATAGACCCTAATAGCTTCCTCAAAGCCATTACAATGTGCTATATAAATGCAAGCCCTTAATCCATGGATCATTGGCATGATAAAATGCAACACTCTTTAAAACCCTTGCAGTCTGTCAAGTGAATGCATACTATTAGAGATCTTTAATTTGTGGATTATTGCCACAATTGATCATTACACTTCCTCTGGGGCTGCTATGGTCTGTTTTTAACATATTAACATCAACACTAATCGGCAGATTATTGATAAAAGTAGTTTCATCTGTTTTGTCAAAAGCACTCACAGGGTTGAAGGATCACTCATTTACAGCGTCTCCCAGACTCTTTATTCTTTAGTTCAATGACTTTCATTTCTTTCTTTTTGCTGTTTGCTTATGCAAACAAACAAATTCATGTATTCAAAAGGCAGTTTGTGTACATCTGAGAAAAATGAGACTTTAGCTTTCCTTTCTATTATTTGTGAAATCTGGCACAAAATGACATAGGCAGAAATATGTGCTCTGGCTTGAAAGCATGGTCCTGAGACTCCTGTATTCTATGAACACCAATACTACTGCATTTTGTGTGGCAAAGATGGTAAAAACATTCTTGAAAAAACACATCACACTTCTATGCATACCAGTACTGAATGCTTTTAAACAGACTGTCTCATACAATTCCTCTATTAAAATTCCTAAAGTTATCAAGCCAGACCCTATGGATTTGTAGTCTTGAGATTAACCTTTTAATGTTTAACTATTAGAAAAGTTCTTATTGTTGTCCAGTGCCAGTCAGCTATTTCTGGCCTGCAAGCAATAAAATGGCTAAATCTCACCTCATAAACCCCCATAGCTTACATTCTTGCCTATTCCTGGTAGTATTGCAATGATAGGCAGCTGAGGTGGGAAACTGATGGACTAAAGAATAGAACAGAGTACCACACCTCCCAGGCTGCTAGGTAGCAAAAGGATTGAATCCAAGTCTCTTATGTTGCTTGAATTCCCAACTGGGACACAGCTGCAGTGACCTGGCTGCTTACCTTCACTGAAAATTTGCCTTTCACTTTCAACAAAACAACATTTCTCAACAAGAAGGAAAAAAAAAGTCCGCTTAGCTGGAAAATTTCTAATTACCTGTTTTGCCTCTCACTCAATTCCCTTCTACCATGGTTTGGATAGACCCCTGGATGGGTCCAAGTCATGTCAATGAGGCATATGTCTAGTATGGCTGCAGTGACTGCAGAATCTCAGGTCTCATTAAAAGATTTTTTTTTTTTTCTTTTAGCCTTGGTGGTTGCTAAGAAAAACTTGGAATGTGAACTGAATGCAGCAGCTTTACTTACAGCTGCTTGGAGACACAAAAGAGGTGCAGCAGATGGTGAAGCAGCAGTGGTTGCTAGAGCAAAAAGCCAGCAAGAAAACCACTTGCTCCCACATCTGCAGAAACAGGCATAGTTCTCATTTTCTGGGGGCTGGTGGGGGTGTGAAAGGCTGGTTCAGAGGAAAAATCTGCCCAAGAAAGGGACATGGGAAGTAAGCAGAGATGGTTGTGGCAATAACAACAGTGAATAGGATCAGGAAGAAAGTTTACTCACCCTTCTCTGCCTCATCACCTGTCTCAGAGACTCAGATATTTTCTGCTATCAGCCAGGGTATGCTGCTTCCTATCTGTAAAGTCCTTATCTAGTCTAAAACTGCTGATGTTGTTTTTTTTTAAGAGATAACTTCCATTGTAGCTAAGATTTCTGATTTTGTAAAGCCTGCATCCTTTCACAATGAAGGATTGCCACATAAACTCTGTAGCAGTGTAGTGTAAGATATGTGAATTCCTTTAGCCCTTTTTTTAGCCTTCTATGAACAAAAGATAGCAAAATCAATTTAAAGCAGATAGATACAATAAATAAAAGAGGGGGGAGAAACATCTCAGCTGCAGCACATGTGGTTTTTCAGCTAAGAGCATGTATTTTTAGAAATTGTTACAGCTTCTCAGTGGGACAGCAGTAGGTAGTTTAGGCTCCAGACCTGACTTATGTTAAAATGATCCCAATCTGATGGAGATAACCTCAGCAAGTTATTTTATTTACCTTCCCTCTGTGCTATTAGAAGAGCAAATCCTAAAATTCCATTGATTTTAGGGAATGTAAACAAATTATTTTAACTAATGTGCTACTATTTGCCTTACAGCAGTGCTCAGTGTAACTCCACAAAATTACTTTCCAGGGTGCAGTTCTTCACTGGAATTACTCTGAAGGCAAATCAGTAGTGAGTTCCCACTACAGACTTTTACCTCACCACAGGTTGCTGCCCTCTTGGATGGATTTGTTCAGGAGTTTGTGTATCTGTGCTCTAAAGCAGAGCAGTGAAATGACCTTCAGTGCACACAGCAGATTTTTTTTAAACCCTGCTCTTTTCACTGGTTTCATTTATAAAACAGACCATGTAGTGCTTGATAGGAAAGTACTGTGTAGTGGAAGGTGAACCTGACTGCGCGAGGATGGGACAAAGGCCTCTGAAATGGTTTTCATAGAACCGTAGAATTGTAGAATAATTTTTTGTTGGAGGGGACCTTAAAGATCCTTTAGTTCTAGAGCCTCTGCCGTGGAAAGGGGCATCTTCCAATGCCTCAACCAACCTGGCCTTGAAAGCTTCCATGGATGGAATTTTCACAACTTCTCTGGGCAACTTTTTCAAGTCTCTCACCACACTTACAGTGAAGAATTCCTTCCTTATAGCTAATCCAAATCCAGTGAATTTCAGCTTGAAGCTATTTCTCCTTGTCTTATTGCTACAATTTGCTGAGGGTGCACTGAAGCTCACAGTCCATGGTGCTGACAAAGATGTCAAACAGTTCCAGTGCCAATGCTGACCCTCACAAATGCCACTCATCATTGTTCTCCGCTGGTTTTGCAGAGACACAGGTCATAATGTTGGATATTATATAAGGATTGTACTCATATTAGTGGTACAAGAATAAAGCATTTAAGCTGCAGTGTTCTGTATATTCCTGCAGACATATTTAGTGTTGTTTGTATGTCTGAGCAACTGGGATTATTAAAAATGCTCTACTATTTATTTTCAGAAATAAAAAAAAAATGGAAATAATATAGAAATATTGTATTTGTTTTCCTTTTTCCAGTGACCTTTAAGAGCATTCTGTGAATGAAAAATTCAATAAAAATAAATATTTTAAAACAGCTTGGCTTTTCCCTTTTTATTACAGCAGTGCTACTGACTGTTGCGACATTAACTGCTCACATGAAGTTGCTTAATGATATCTTGTTAGTGATGGAAGATAATGAGATGATAAGGGCAAAATTCATTGACCTTTCAAAGCTTTTGATTCACTAAATGACACTGTTAGATAAGCTAATTAAATTTTACTTTTTCTACTGTGGAATGATGGTTTGGTTCTGATCTTATTTGATTAAGAGGAAAAATCAGTGGCTATTTCAGGCTATCATTCTGATTTATAACTATTACTATTGAAAGGTGCCCTAGGACACAAGAGCTGTTTTACTTCTTTTTATTTAGTCCTAAATTATCTCTAAGATATTTGTGATAATACCTAAATTCACTTACATGGTATTTGACAATACTACTTTGTACAGCTGTTCTGAAGTATCTCTGCCTTAATATGCTTGCTTCTAAAATCACTGTAATAAAATCATTTGGAAAGACAAATTTGAGATAATGATAAAAGACTAACTTCATCTTAGTTTCCCAGGAGACTTGTAGAGGGGAAAGATATATTTAGCTAACAGTAAGACTGTAACAAATTATCAGAGAATAACATGATTAGTCAGAATACTTTACCCATGGCATGCGTATACATATTCTCCAAGATAAAAGCATTTGGGCCTTCAGTTCTGTAGAACCCTTTATCACTCATTCACTTCTTGGCATCTGAGCAATTTAAATTTTGCGTTCTTTAGCCTGTCAGTGGGAATCCAGTTGGGTTTGATGAGAATCCTCATGCTCTAACTCAGCACATATTTCTAAATTAGACTCATGCTTCACGAAAAAAATTAAATGGTGGATATTACTAACACTACTGAAGAAAATGGGGAAAAGCATGAAGTCTGCTACCAGGTGCATGTGCAATATAAAACTTTCCTGAGCTGGTGACAGTTTACTACCTTGTGACAGATTTTAGTTAGGTGGCTTACATATCACTATTCTTAGGCAGGTTATTTTATAATGTACAATAGCTCAGACCGTATAAAATATTTTGCAAAACTAGGTATATTACACCCGTTCATCTAGCTTCATCTCTCACACTTTTAATAGCACTAAAAACTGATACCACATGTCATGGTCTATTTTTCTTAACATTTTATTGACAGTTATTATTAATGCATCTTCTCTTAATTTGTGTCAGTTAAGTTTAAATAGATTTTTCTTCCCCACTACTTGAACTGGGATGGTGCCAGTGACTGAGCTGGCCAGGCAATTCCAAAGAGATTGGTGCTACATTCGGATTCTTCTACTCCTTTGGAATTTCCTGAGCTTATTATTAAAAATGACGCCCCATAAACCAGCAGGTTTCTGGAAGCCCTCATGAAACCCAGTTTAGGTGAGAAGTTCCAGTTCTTCAAGACTTTCTGCTGTGAAATTAGTGCTCAGAGCCTGGAAGCTTTGCAAAACCTCCCGACAGGCCACAGGCACCACAATACCACTTGTCTGTCTCTGAGTCAGACTCTGCAGGAGTCTACCTCATTCCCTCCATCCAGAGCTGGGAACAGTTCAACAGCAGCAACGTTATTGGGCAGTCTGTGAGGAAAAGTACAGGACCCTGTGTGCATTCTTCAGATGAGATCTCTAGAAAATAAAGGTTTGTCTGCAAAGTTGCAAAAAAACAGAAAGCTAGAAAAATCCACAGAAGCCATTAGAATCTATGAGAGGATATAAACAGAGAGAGGCTTGTGGTTGCACAAAAGACACAGTAGTGTTTTTCAGTAGATCAGTGTACTTTTCTAGCAAAGGTAAGAGAGACTGGTTCATAGGCAAGATCAGAGAAGAAAAGCTGATGCAGAATGTGTGTGGGGTGGAGGAGAGCAAAGTGGAGGCACTTGATTCTTTCCAGAACTCAGGACTCTCCAGCCCCACAGTGCTTCAAGTGAGCTCCCGGAGCACCATTTCTCATTCAGTTTTGTCTGCTACAAATACAGTTTCATGTGCCCTGATATTCTCCCACAGTGCCAACTGAGGCAAGAGATGTAAGAATGACTGGGAAATTTTCTTTAAAAACATGGTTCATATCAAAAGAACAACATACCCAAACATCTAGAATCCTTAAAGCAGGAATGATTTAGTGTTTTTCAGGTCCAGCGGCCTGAAATATGTGGTGAATTTTGCTGTGGATCATCTTGGACAGTTATGAAGAGAAGAAACTCAGGCAGATTGCCTAAGAAATATTATCTAAAATAAAGCCTTCTATTTTGTCATTTCACTTGTAAACAATGTCAGTGATTTTAGATGATCTGGATTCTCATCTAAAATCTGCACTTAAGTGTAGAGATTGCTACAGATGGCACCTTTCAGATCAAGCAGGGAATATTTAAGAACTTAATTGTCAAAGAATTTTTGCTATACTTTTGAAAGCACTACATGTAAATACAGTCCTTCTAAACAACCTTTTGGAACCTATATGGGGATAAAATAATGTGTTATATTCAGAATTTAAATTACTAGTGAGACTGTGATTTCTTGACAGCTATGATAGTGTGCAGAACTTTGTTACAGAGTTACTTTGTTGGGTAAAAAAAGATTTTTTTTTTTAAGTCAGGTAGGGCAAAATTTCATTATTATTTCAGTGAATTTAACTGATACATGTTTTTTACTTTCTTGTTTCTGTTATATATCTACTATTGAGCAAAGGCCAGTTGACATCCACAGGACCTAAAATTTCAGTGTCTGTACAGTTAAGTATTTTGAATGCCTTGGTCTTCTTGAAGCTCATGCCAATCAGCAGTCTCCTGACAAATCTCCAACAAAGGTTTGGACTTATCATAGGACAGAGGCCAAATGTGCAATTAGGCACATTCCCAATGTAGACATCCTGTTTTGGACAGCAAATAATCTAATAGCATGGATGCAGCTGTTCTACTCCACTTGGCCTCATCATGAGACTGGAGCCCTGAGTATACTCAATTAAGTAGTTTAGGCATAGCCATATGGGCAGAGATTTGGAGAACTTTGCATCTTAAATCTAATATATTTTCTACGTAACATACAGGACCTTGAAGCAAATTCTGTTATCACTCTTTTAAGATGACATGGTGTTTATTATAGTTTAGCATTATGAAGTATGGTGTCCAAACCAGATCTGGGGACACCTACAGCTGTCTGTTCCTCTTTCACATCTCCAAGAATGTGAACCCTGCACCACACAGTGCTAAATGGCATGGCTGCTGAAATACAATACTGAGCTACTCAGACCAGAAAAATGTTACTAGCCTACAGAGTAAGAGGAAATATAGCTTTACAGTTCAACCAGTTACAAACTGGATCTCTTAAACATAGAACACTCTTTTTGAAGAATGCTTCAAACTATCCATGCCCAGAACTCCTACTGACTTCCCGCAGAGAGCAGTATGTGGCAGATTTATAGAAATAGTTAATAGACAATATGATTGTTCAATAAGCAAAACTGTGTAAGGCACATTTTTTTATATAAAGTCATGTCTGCTTTATTCTCCAAACTTCTTTTTTTCCTGTTTTCAATTTCATTTCCCAGTCATGTAGAACAATGTGGTGTAACCCAAAAAGGAGACTGAATAAAATGAAAAAGGGCAGCATACACTGTAGCATGCAAAACGCAGCCTGATAGTGGTGCTGAATGCTAATGCATAATTATTTGGTCTCACACCAATCATTCTTGATCAGACAATTAATTCAGGGGCTGACCATATGACCTGAATTTCTGAAGGCAATTGCTGCATAATATCTTTTTCAGAATGTGTGAACAGGTGGTTCACAAAATGCATTCCTTTTAAACAAAATAAATTTCCTTCATATCAGTTTTTTGAAAAGCTTAACAAAACAATGTGTACCTACAAAAATCTGTAAATGTAGGTTAATCATATTTTGGACCCAAAAAGCCTTTTTTCAAGATCACTGCTCATGTATAGGTCTCTTGTGCTAGTTAATAAGCACAGTAAAATTACCAAATTGTTGCTTAGCACCTCCAGGTTGTCTCAAATTCCCACCACAAAGTATCTATTTATTAAGTAAAATGCTATTCAAGCAGAAATTTAGATCTGTAAATTCACCTTGAATGACTCTCAAAACATAAGTTCTTCCTACATGTGGAAAGGTAAATGAGTAATGGGCTGTATATTACTTTAAATATTAAATTTTGTGTTCTTTTTATTTTCATGTTGAAATTTTGCTTAAATTCCAGTGAGACAGTGACAGGGGATACTGAGGAAAGAAGATGGATTTTGTTTCCTTTGCATATGTACCTATATATTTTCCTTTCACAAATCTAAGCAAGTGTTGAATAAAGGTAAATGTAGTCTTTGAGGGAAGCATATTCTTTCCCTGATAGAATCACACAGATATGTGCAGGAAGATCTGAATTACTGAGTGTCTTGAAGAAACAAAGATAGTATGTGGTGTTACATGCAAAATTTGATATTTAAAGTCTAACATCCTGGATTCTTGTTTAAGCTATCATGAAGGTCAAGATACTATTTCCTCCTGCTTCTCACATTGCTAGAGATTCAGGAGGAAAATCAAAAATGAGAATTCATTGAGCACCCTTGATATGAATAAATCAATATTTATATGGAATTGATGTTACGAATCTTGCTTGTGTGATGCCTTGAATTTGAGGAAGGGGGAGGGAAGGGTGTCTACTCTGAGTCAGGAGATAAATTTGAGAAACGAGGGAAGAAGTAAGATTTGGCACAGTATCTTTAGTGCAATCACAGAAAATAGCATCAGCAGATCCGTAGAAGTTTTGGACTAATAATGGCCTATTTCATTTTGAGTGAAATAGATCTTATCTTCAGAGGGAAGACTGACTAGAAATGAGTAAGACAGGTTTGGAAGTGTGTTAGTTAGGAGAAGGATAGGGGAAATTAGGATATTCCGAGTATCACCACTTATGGTGGATTCCTGAACATGACTTCTCAGGAGCCTACTGCACTAAAAATCAAAGGAAAATTGTAAGGGAAATGAAAAGAAAGAAACATTGGAAGCATTATTAATTTTGGTGAACAGTCATCAGCATGAAAGACTTTCCAGTTGGAGAGCAGCATCCCATGTGCAGGATAACTTGGAAAAATGGAAGGCAATTCTGGACTCTGGGATAATAACAATGGAAGGGATCTGGCAAGACATTGAATCACATGGGACACATACGAACTTCCTTCCTATCCTTATGTAGGCTTCTATAGATAGTGTTGTATTTTCTGGCAGGCAAGAATTAAGACGCAGAGGAATCAGGAGACAATATAGAATCCTTTTGTGTGTTCAACAGATCTTTTCTTTTGGTTTATGTCATCTGGTATTTATTACAGGGCTTTGGAAACTGGTTTATATGTAACATATATAAATTTCTCTAATGCATCAATTCAGAAGTCCTTTTGAGCCAACATCCTGCCTCAAATATTTTCCACTTTCTTGTACTGAAGGAAAAAATGTAGGAACAGGTGTAAAGTGATTCTTTTCCACTAAAAACCTCCCAGTTTCCTGGAACTTGCTGAGGTAGATTGTATTTCATTCTTTGTGTTTAATAGCTACTGACGGGCTTAATGTCCATAAATTTTCCTAATTCTCTCTTTAAATCTATTCACAGTTTTTTGGCTGCTGCTAACAAAGATTGTGGGTTTTTTTCTGAGGCAGCAGGTTACTGATATATGAAGCAGAAATGCATACCTCTATAAATTGTGGGACCTGAAAAAGAAGGTATGTCCACTCAGGTTTTATGTCTTAGGTATGTAGGCAAGGAGATAGCCAGAATACTCTCTAGTAGATTAGGGTAAAAGTAAACACTGGAAATGGGATGTGCTGTAGATTACATGTTAGAGACCTTTTTATTATCATTTACATTGCACACTTAAAAAAGCAAGTTGTTCTCTTTTTACTGAAAGTTTGTCAATAGTGGATTTAGGTGGTTTTTTTTTTAGTGAGGTTTTAAATTATTTAGCTCTTGTGACGGCAGACCTACATCTACCCTTCCTTTATATGCTGAAATTTATGTAGAAAAAAAAAAGAGATAATTTTATGAGGCATTGAAATCTCAGAATGAGGTTCTTCCACAATTTTTAGGTGAATCAGACATTTGTTCTTGTATTGTTATGTGCTGTTAGCCTATGGAGTTTGTCAGCACTCATTAGAATGATGAAAACTTGTGTTAGAGATGAGATTTGGGGCTGGCATAGTTTGAAAATCTTTTTTTTTTTCTCTCTCTAAGAGTGCTAAAAAAGTTAAAGACATTTTTCAGAACATGAAAGTGTTCATGAGTGTTGGAAAACCACATGGACAAAATGAGACATGACAAAGTAAAACCTGCTGGTTTTTTCTGTGTTCTTTTGTGGTACACAAATAAATATCTGCTTGCTGTCACATCCTGAGGTTCTGGTTGTTAGACCTGCATCTGGTAAATTGTGGAACTCATGGGCACACTCATCCTAAGGAAAGTGGTTGTAGGAGAAAGCTGGAGTTAGTTGGATTTGTGAAGGACTATAGAAGGTAGAACAGCCTCCTTTAATGTATTTAGGAGTTGAAAGTACAAGAGGTTACAGACAAGTGGGATTATGAGGGGCTCAGCACACTGGGACAATACAGTAATAAACTGCTGATATGCTGAATATGGTTGAAGAGTATCACAGTAAACTTCTTCAAGGACAAACTATATATTTTTTTTACTGTAGAGACATTTTTCAATAACTATTTCAAGTTTCTTCATTTTAATGGTTAAAGGAGGAACTGATGAACCCTGCATTTAGCAGAAAGAGCAGTGTTAATTAAAACATTTGTTACCACTTGGTTTTCTATATCACAAAGAAAATGGTTGCTTACCTTGACAACTATTTTCAGATGCTCAGAGGCAATGAATATAGTTTATTAAAATTAAAAGCATCCACTGACCACATAAAGAAAAGATATAAGTATGTTCCACAGCCTTCTTCAGTTTAATTGACTAAGAGTATAGAACAAGAGTGTTTTCATTTTCTGGAATCACTGGGAAATGTCAAGGACTTCCCAATCATTTCTGATGGAGGGATTGAGATAGCTTCTCAGGATGCATTTATGTTGACTCATACTCTGACTCCCTTAATTAGTATTTTAAAGCTTTTATTTTACAAATGAAAACACCTAAACTGAAGTGTAAACTGCTTGGCTTAGAAAACTGTAGCTAGTCCAGATTTGAGGCATACGTGTGTCTATATGTCTTGGAACATCCTTTCACAATTTCTCTGGCCAACCTCTTCCAATGACTTACCACCCTCACAGTAAAGAATTTGTTCTTAATATCTAATCTAAACCTATGCTTTTTCATTTTGAAATCACTCCACCTTGTATATCACTGTATCACCCTTGCAAAAAGTAGTCCTGCTCCAGCTCTCATGTAGACTACGTCAGGTACTGAAAGGCTGCAAAAAAGTCACTCCAGAACCTTTTCTTTTCTTTGCGACACATTCTTGAGAAGATGTTTAAGGTTTTTATCTTGTTAATATTATTTTCTTTATTTTATTTTGGATTTTTTTTCTTTCATGCTTCTTGGCAGTACAACTTGGAAGAAGTCCCATCTACTTCAGTGTGTATTAGATCAGGCCAAAAATTAACAAAATGAAGACTATTTTTTAGAAGATAACCTCTTTTTTATGTAAATGGCTCTGAATATTGTCACTTGTGAAACACCAATGTACGGAAACAATTTCTGTGGTTATTACAAACTTCTAAATAAAGTTACGGGCAGATGTTATTGAAATCTTTAAAAGTATATTCGTAAGTAAATTTTCTGATCACAAGCTGTGAGGTTGAAACAGTATAATGTTTTAACCATTAAACAACATATTCCTAAAGAAAAAAACCAAAGACTAAACACACTTAACATTTTTGCTTGGAGACCTTATGTTTTTACAATCTGAACTTTTTTAGCATGTAAATGTGGTCAAAATGCCGGTTCAAATTCTTTGTTTTAATCTTTAATTATATCCCACCTTTACTAGCTGTTCTGAAAAATTATGTAGTGGTGATGTAGCTTGATACAGAAGGAATCATCAATCAGTACAAGTCATTTTGGACCTTAAAAATATACCAATAAGATAAAAAGTTAATAATAAACCGTGAATTCCTTCTGGCTTGTTTATGAGTGACATAAAATTGAAAATCTAAGTAAACATTTCCCAAATTCTGAGATCTCTTTGACTCAATGGAAGAAGTTCAATGCTTTTAAATGAAGACCGGAAGAAGCACTGTTGGAAAGCCAGGGCCCTGCTGACATTAAGGCCTGGGGATCTATCAAATTCTATTTCTAACTATGTATTTGTTAGCAAGCTACCTCGGCATTATAAAATAGACTTTCTGTGAGAGCTTCTGTATCTCCAGACCAGAGAAACTCTTAAATGTGTTGTTCTCTTCTCTCAGGGGTGGGAAGGTAAAGAGGAAATTATCCTTTCTCCCAGAGGTGAAGAATAGCTACAGTGCCCTTTACAGTGAATCAATGCAGAAATGATATCTGTTTCATCTGGACCTTTCCTACCATAGTAGCTGCTTTACATGATATTGTTTCTCCAAAGCACTCTTCAAGTTGACATGAGATTGCAGACATCTACAGCAGCACTTCCCTTGTGTCTCTCTCCTCATGCCTTCATGTGTTTTCAGGTAAAAGAAGGTATTGCCAGCCATCCTGTCACTTCTGGGAACTCAAAACTGTAGATGAACCCTCTCAGAGAGCTGACAAGGGCACTTACCTTTCCAATAGTTATTCAGTCTGTTCTGGTTTACACATAGGTATAGAGTTGATATAAGACCTCTGGTAAAGAAGAAGTAAAAAGCCATTTAATTTTTTAGGAATATAATCAGCTGATTAGTTCTCCATGGCCTCCCCAAACCCAGCTGTGGTGCATCTGTTTATGGTATATGTCAGCATATATAATATGAGGGAAAACCTGACTAAAAAAAAATAAGAAATCCCTCCACATAAACAAACAAACAAACAAACATTCACTGCTCAAAAAGCATGAGATTTATTTGCTTTTATTTTATTCATTCACAAAAAACTAGTATTGAACATTACAAGCTGCTTGTTTAATTTTACTTCTGGTCCCTCTATATTTAAAAAGTGTGCTTAAAGACTAGCACTTTTGGGAGGTTTCATCAAAATGTATATGAGAACATATCTGAGAAATTTTATTTTAAATCTTAAAATATAATTTAAAAACTGCAGAAAAGACCATAGATTTATAGTGCACGAGAGGCATTAAGGAATATATCTAGAAATAGAAGCAGCATGACATCCTCAATAATATAGGGAAAGAACCCTACCAAAACCCAAGACTTTTATATTAATGTAAACCATATCCTGCTGTCTAATTGCTAAATTGGTTGTCAGTTCTCAAGAATTTACCAAATCAAGTGGGTGCATGTGAACTCTAAACTATGAGCCCCTAGAGAAAAGAGAGTAGTTAAATTGCTTTGCTTTGAATATCACCATCTAATATAGGTATGAAATGATGACCTGTACAGAGACACTGTCCTGCAAGTTGATAGATCCTTAGACATTGATAAAAGCCATTATGCACATGTTTTCAGAACTGGACCTCAATTTATTGAGGTAACAGAAAAGCTGGGAGATCCTCAGTATTGCAAACATCTCAATAATAAGATTTTTAGTGAAAATTAAGGTATTGTGAGGAAGTATTTCTCTTTATTAACTTGAGTCTGCTGAGGTCTGCATAGCACTTCTATGAATTCTGGAACTTGAGCTGGTGGTAGAGGTGAGGAATAAGACTGTTGACTCAATCCAGTTCATCTCAGCTATTCTGTCAACTCTCATATTATTTTCCAGTGTACATGTACTCTGCTGAATTGTCACCTTTTGAATCTTTTACACAGAATTACAGAAACATGGAATTGACCTCTTGAGATCATCTACTTCACCCTTTTCCCCTCAAGCAGGGACAGATACAGTAGGTTGCCCAGGACCATGCTCAGCCAGTCATTGACTATCTCAGAGGATGCCAATTCCACAACTGTTTTGGCAACCCATCTTTCTGACCATCAATACAGTAAAATGTGTTGTCTTGTGTTCAGATTGAATTTCATGTGCTTTAATTTGAATTGTTTGCCTCTTTTTCTGTCACCAGATAAAGAGTCTGGCTCCACCACCTTAATTCCCTCTCATCAGGTAAGTCTGCTGTTCCTAATTCTCCCAGTTCCTTACTTGTTCACACCTGCTTTGCAAAGAGCAGCTATACTGCATTAAGAGGCAAACAGCCCTGGAAGAAACATAACTTGGTCTGAGTGGTGCTGTTCTAATAACTCACGTAGAACTTGAACCAATTTGCACTGCCTACATCCATTGTTCCACTGATACAATACACAGATAATCCATCCCTAGATTAGTCAGACACATTCATATTTAATCATTAGCAAGAAGTGTAGCTATTGGCTGAGAGTTTTGGTTTAATTGTCATTTATCTTTAATGTGTTGTACATCACAATAAATGTAAGCCCAGAAGCTAGTGTTGAATCATTTTGATTCATTGCATTAGGTAGCTTAAAAATGTGACATGCTGAAATGACAAAATACCAGATCTCTGTTGAAGATGTGATGTGCTTAGAATTACTTTTCATTCAGAAAGAACATATCACTTTAGAAGAGGACTTGTGGAACAGAAATAGGATGATGGAGGATAAGACAAGCATCTTTCAAGGTCATAGACTGTCAAAGTCAACAAATTCAAACACAATATCTAGAAGCAGGAGTTTTTGAAATATAAATACTACAGCTTTTTCTCAGAAACTCAAAATCTGTGTTATGTAACAGAAATCTTAGGAAAACCATCTTTTCAGTCTAAATGCATAATTTCAGTCTTTTCAATCATGTTACATCACATCATATTTCGCAATATTTAAATAAAGCAAACTCCAGTTTAATACATGGACTACCTGAGAAGGAAAACCATTTTTTACCCCATCAATCTGTGATCCTACAGAGACAGAATAAACTGCTTTTCAAACTCCTTTTCCCCAAGTTTGCCCAGAATTTCATCTTTAATGTCATTTCAAGTAGTTGTATGTATGATTTTCATTGCACTTTGCCTTTTGTTATACAGATACATAATAATAAAAGGATCTATTTTATCTGAAATGGCATATACTGATATTACACTTAGCATAAAAGTTCACAACACCTTCCATAAAAAAAAGGTGACATAAATTTCAATGCAATTATTTTCTTATTAACAGCAAACTGTGTGCCTTCTTCATACTCTTCATTCTCAATCTCTACAGGCATTTCCATTTAAACTAATGGCTCACACCGCATTTTCCAACACAACCAATTTCCACTTGCTTTAACAAAAATACAGTGTCCACATAACCTGCCCTCCAAGACATTGAAAGCAGAGGAAAATATATGCATATAACTATAAAGGTGCTGTTGAGAATAAGGTGGAGGGAAGACCAAACTAAAGAATGACTCTACCTAATCACTGAATGGTTAGGTTTGGAAGGGACCACTGTTGGAGGCATGCAGTCCAACCTCCCTGCTCAAGCAGGGTCTTCCTAAAGTGCATTGCACAGGATTGTGTTCTGACGGTTCTTGCACACCTCCAGTGAGGGAGACTCCACAACCTCTCTGGGCAAAATTTTGCCTTATGTCCACATGGAACTTCCTGTGCATCAGTTTCCTCCTGTTGTCGCTTTTCCTATTGCTCGACACCACTGAGAGGAGCCTGAAGTATTCACCTGCCCCACTTAGTTGAGCTGATGAAATTTATGCCATTCGTGTAAAATGGAGCATACTGAAAAGTAGGAAAAAATGGTTATCACATTTGTTAACAGGTATTTCACACTTTTCAAGGGTTTTCCATTGAGATGAGAACAGTAATAGGTCCTGCTGATGTTTTGTAACTTCAAAATCCTTTCTGAAACAGGTTTCATCAAGAACTCATCAGAGCCATGTTGCAAAGAGCAACCTAAAACTGGCAGAGATTAGTTAGAGAGTTCTGGTGAAGAAAAGCAACAGTTTTCTATAGCAAAGTCTCAATTACTGAATTAATTTCAGCAGGATTGGATTAGCCCACATTTTTAACATACCTGAACAAACTACAAAATTTACTTACTTTTGGAAGACATTCCCATAAAAAAAGTAAAATTAACAGAGGAAAGGGAAAGGGAAAGGGAAAGGGAAAGGGAAAGGGAAAGGGAAAGGGAAAGGGAAAGGGAAAGGGAAAGGGAAAGGGAAAGGGAAAGGGAAAGGGAAGAGAAGAGAAGAGAAGAGAAGAGAAGAGAAGAGAAGAGAAGAGAAGAGAAGAGAAGAGAAGAGAAGAGAAGAGAAGAGAAGAGAAGAGAAGAGAAGACCTCTGCATATTTTTTAAGATGCCAGGTAATAAATAAATGTTTGGCATTTAAATGACATTTTGACAGACAAATCAGAAATTGACAAAAAATAGACAACTTGCAATATGACTTGAAGAAAGTTAAGCATATTACTCAGACTTTGCTATTCCAATTTTTGGGGGGGTTTTAGTTGAAAATGGATCTGGATGAGATTTTCAAAAGAAATCTAGCATCTGTTTTTCCTAGTTTGCTTCCTTTCTACTCTTCAGTGATGTTACCTTTTATTAAAGAATAAAATCTCTTGCTAGATTCTTACAACAATATCTGAAAGAGTAATGTCTCTATGTTAGTTTACTTGCCAAAAGAGTAGCAGAGAGAAAAAAAAATCCACAGGCTGCTAATCAAAGTTTTAGAATTCACCTTCAAGGTGACTCTGCTGGAGTAACTTTAAGGTCACTGCAAATGAAACAATTGATGGATGAGAAGTAATAATACAGACAATTTTTAGTTTCAGGTATCAGAATAACTCAAAATGTCCACACTTTAATTACTTTTGTCAAAACATGTATTTTAGGAGAAACCACTTAACACCCAATGTCATAAGAAATAGAAAACTTAAATACTTTTTCCTAAATGGTATAACACTACTACATTTTTGAGTGCTGTACTTCTAAGGTGGCCACTGAAAATTTATGTTAACTGTTCCTTAGCCCAATTTAACTTTGCTTTGTTTTATTGAACTTTTATCTTCAACTGAGGAAAAGGATGACGAAAATGATGATGAAAATTATATTGACTAAAAGTCAAGTAAAATAGAATGCAATGGTAGTTAAAATTTCATTAATAGTGTAAAATGCTTATTTTGGTCTAAAAATATCCTTTCTCAAATACATGTTTTATAATTTGTGTAATGCTTCTGTTGATTAATATATCTTAATTAGGTTGAATTGAATTGCATAGATTATAGGAAGATAGATCTGGTTGTAAAGAATTTGTCAATTTGAAACAATGAAGGATAACTGAGGGGAAAAAATATGAGAAAGTAAAAAACAATATATCTGTTGTTTAAAGTACAGTCTAAATAATTTCACGGAGTGCAGATCAACAGTGTTATTTCCTTAAGTCTGAGCTATCCATCTAGACTGTCATCAACAGCAGGAGAGAGTCACTTCCAGGTGAAAGATTCCCCCCATCCAATCATTGTGCCTAAGATGGTTGGACTGAGTATAGTGGTGGGGAGGTAATGTCTGTCTCCACAGGCAAAAGAAGCAGCTTTGATTCCCAGCTTGGACCAGGTGACTCACACTTGTAGACAAGAGGTGATAAAACTGACAACCTAAACTAGTTTCAACACACCTAGAAGAAATATTTTGTGGCTTGATAAAGGGTCAGAAAATAAAAGAAAATAAAACTATTAACAAAAAGTCTGATTGCCATGGTTTTCACATATTGATGTTACGCAGAGTGATAAAAGAACACTCAAGCTCTGACTCAGAGACATAATGACAGACTTTTAGTGAAGTTTGTGCTCAAAATCACTCAAAGAAGTATCAACAGTGCAGAATAACATTTCCGGTACTCTGAAATTTTGTACAACTCACTGTCTAATTGATAGCATTGGAAAAGAAAAAAGAAAAAAGAAAAAAGAAAAAAGAAAAAAGAAAAAAGAAAAGAAAAAAGAAAAAAGAAAAAAGAAAAAAGAGAAAAGAGAAAAGAGAAAAGAGAAAAGAGAAAAGAGAAAAGAAGAAAAAAGAAAAGAGAAGAGAAGAGAAGAGAAGAGAAGAGAAGAGAAGAGAAAAGAAAAGAAAAGAAAAGAAAAGAAAAGAAAAGAAAAGAAAAGAAAAGAAAAGAAAAGAAAAGAAAAAAGAAAAGAAAAAAGAAAAGAAAAGAAAAAAGAAAAAAGAAAAAAGAAAAGAAACTCACTCTAGTGAGTTTACTAGAATGTGATGGTCATAAAATATGAGAAAATATTAAAAGAAAATTGAATAATAATCTTAGCAATTATCAGAAAAAAAAGGACGTTGAAAATTTCCGATCGGAGTTACAGCAAGCGACTACACAAAATTAACTGCATTATCTGATGTAAAGGTGTACAAACTTCCCTCAACTCTTCTGTGGAGAGAGTATATATTATCAGTTTGTGTGCACAGAGTTTTTCTCTGAAACACTGAAATCTCCATAAAATATATGGTAATGAATGAAGGTTTCAGACTAAGAATTAAATATGTGAACTTACTGTGTGATAAATAAAGCTCATTTTCACTGAGAGTAACATTCTTTAATATGAGAGCTGAAAAGATTTGGAGCACAGAGTAATAACTTAAATGCAGATCATGTAACAACAGATGACTGGAAATTTACTTTTTTTTTTGTTACTTTTCTTTATATTGTCTACAGAAAATTGAGTAGGTGCATATCTCATATTCCATCATTAAGTACTTTTTGATGATTGTTTCAGAATGCAAATTGACTTTAATTAAAATAAGTTCTATTTTCTTATACACAGATCTGTTTTCTCAGAATTGTCCCATGATTTTCCCAGTCTTCACTTTTCAAGACTTGTAGTGTGGATTTAATTTGTTATATTTCTAGGGATTTGCTGTATAAATAATTATACCTAATCTATTTCTCTGGGCCTCTACTGTAGCAAAAGAAAAAGAAGAGGCATTCTTTAGGGCATGACTTTTTTGTAATTTATTAAAATATTTACTTTTAAATAAGATGAATAATTTGTTTTAAATATCCTTTTCTTTTTTTTTCTTTCCCCCCCCCCATAAGTTACAAAGAGAATCTGAATGACTATTGTAAAAATATCAATGTCTTAGATACATAAGGTTTAACAAGATGAATCAGATCTTCAGTGACTCAGTTAACTAAAAATCTAACCACTGGGATGATTAAAAATAGAACATAAATCTTTCCATGTTCATGGGCCAATATTTCTGCTATGACATTATGCTGAGGTTTATGCAGTCGTTGTCTACAGTTCACCTATCACAAAGGAGGAAATAGAATATGAAATATTCAGGGAGGATGCATTCTTCATTTACAGTTTGAAGAATATTTACCAAGTCACCTACATCCAGTCTCACAACAGGGACAAGACATATATCTCACAACGTACATAAAGACAAGAGTTTTCCAAGAAGACCCAAGAAAAGGAGAAAATGAGAATACAGCTCCTTATCTACTCCATGTTCTTCCAAGAGTATATTTATATTTTAGAAAGAACAGAACGTGAAACTCCCAGTCATATTATAATGGTGCTGAGGTAATGCCTGATAGATTTAGGGTTTGTTTTATTTTTGCTTTGTTCATCATGCTAGTGGAAGAATAATACCGGCTTTTTTACCTTATCAAAAAATTTCTGTACATTAATTATTCAGACACACTGAAGTAAAATACAGCATTAATAACTGATATAAACTTTCTAAAGATGATGAGTTCCCCCTGAGATTTTTTTGAGAAATCAAGTTCATTTGATGAGAAGCAAAAAACAGTCACGGATCAGAAGACAGTTAAGAAGTAGGAAACAAAGAGTATAAATTAGTTATTATTCTTCAACAGGGTGAAGGTTAACATATTAGGAACTTTTAAACTGTACTGCAAAAGAATTTTAATAATCCTCTAAAGGTGAATGGCAGGAAGGTAACAAAATTGCATGGGAGTGTTGAACAATAAGTATCTTTCTGGCCTAAGTATGCTGATAGGAAGTGCTCCTACATGTGGGGTTGTAACAATACAGTGCTGGGGAAAACACAGTTATCCCCGGAAAAATAGGCAACATACTACTGACATAAAGATGTCCTCTACCTCTCAAAACAAATAAATCCTTCATCAGTCTGAAAAGTTTTAAAGCTGTACCCAAGCCACAGAGGATTATGTTTACTTCAGACATTTCTATAAACTGTTTAGGTGTGGGGAAACCTTAAAATTTATAAAGCAGATTGAGAAATACAAAAAGGAATTCCATATAGCCTTACTGTCTTTGCATAACATTCATGAAGAAAGTTTCAGAAGCAATGCTGAGAAAGATAACAACATTTGGGTTCTTTATAATGATTTTTTTAGGTAGTAAGTGCACTGTCTTCTCTTTGGAGCATGCTTGTATAGCTAGTCCACAAAAAAGCTTTTTAAATAGATGATGCACAAGAAGTGGGTTGTACTGCACCTTTGTCTTCTTCAGATTAGAATTTTGAAATAAAATATTTGTATTCCTTTAGAAATATGTTTGCATATTTTTTAATATAATGTAGAATATTTTAAAAAAGTTGTTTCTACTTTGACTAAGTTTTAATAAGCAACATTCAGGACTCACCTCACTGCTATATGATTTAATTTAATTCAAACGCCTGTTAATACTCAAAAATGAAAATAAGATCTTTCATTTGGATATGAATTACAGCAGATAATTCTACATAACGCTTGAGACATGATGTAACTAATAGTCATTTTAAAAATGTCTTGTCCTTTTAAACAAACAGTATTGTAAACTTCCTGCAGATTTCTGATGATCAGAGAGAAGATACTAGTTTAGATAGGCCACCACCATCTGCATGTTTCCTTCCTGGTAACTAAGGTATGTCATTTTCTTTTAGGCACACAAGATATATTTGATCATTTCACAGTTATTGATTAACACCTCAAAGCCATCTTTGTGCATATCAGTGGTAGATAAGAAGTAAAAGAGAAGGAGCAAAACAGGATAATAGCCAAATTGACCCACAGCCAGAGACAGCAGAGAAGTTGCTGCAGTTTGCTGAGAGAATCTGATGTTCATGCATAGTTGCACACACACGTATAAGTTCATGAATTCCTACAATTATCCATAAAAGAAAGTATTGCCAAATGTTGAACTGAATGTTTAATGTATTTCAGATTTTTTTTAATGGGGAATAAAATAATAGCATCACTGACATTGAACCAGTGTTGAAGTAACCACATCCAAAATAACACATGGTCAAAATGAACTCCTGAAGTTAAATAATCAAATAAATAATAGTAATATTATTTAATTAGCATACCGTGTGTAGGATAAAAATATGCTCTTTATAAGACAGAATATAACTGCTATATTCTTGCTTGACTAGTGTTTTTCTTAACAACCTTTTTCAGACATTGAAAAAAGAAATTTTGTCTGGAGAACCTTATGCTTTTTGTTTACACTAGAACTTTCAGATTGATTCATAATATCATTTTATAGATGTCAAAGCTGTTTTCTTTCAAAAGCATTTCAACTATATCACTTTAAGACTAACAATCTCCAAGTCTTTAACCTTGCACTTAAATGTACTATTACTTCTAGTTAGTTTCATTTTAAAGTGAAGATTCAAAGAAGTGTAAAAATTAAATAGGATTCTGAAATTACAATGAAACAGTAATTTGCTCATATCTGCATATATGAAATTATGTTTGTATGTATAAAAGTGTAAAGAAATACTTTGTATGTATAACCCTTGAAAAATTTAGTCTGGGAACTGAAAGCAAACTGCATTAATTTGTATTGCTTTGTTTGCACTTCAGCACAGCAGAAGGAATCTGTTCACTTAACAGCTGCCATTTTAATACAGACACTTTTCGAGTGTAGAATTTCCCTTTAAAGGTTATCTCAAAACACTTATCAACATCCAATAGACAGCTGCACAAGTGCAATGCTGTAATTGGAAATCATTTTCTCACAGTCCCATGTTGCTGAAATATTCGGTTAATTGATACTGTTTGTAAAAGCATCTGTAATGAAGAGTACTGTATTTCCATGCAATAAACCGGATTCATTAGTGTGTTGTTAAACACTGTGGTTTTGAAGAATGGATAAGAAGCTGCAAGAACAAAGTACTTTCCCAGTTCTTGCTTCATTAAACAGTTTGAAGGACTTCTCCAAAGGGCACAGCCTTGAATGCGTAGGTTATCTCAACTAAACCTCTGCACTGAAGAACCTACTTCATCAGGAGACACCCCTCCATGCCTGTATGGGAATGATAAAAAAAGAACAAAAGATTCAGCTCTTTCAAACCAAAGGCATTCAGTGAATCCAGGTTCTGTATGGAGGCAGACTTTACGATGCCTGAACCATAACAAAACAGTAAGGAAATTATTTACTCTAGTGTTACCAACTTGGAGAGTGAAAGCTCTCCTGTTTGAGGGAGGATTGTTTTGAAAGTAGATAAATCAAGTTAATTAGTAGAGTATATATCACAGATCATGAAAAGGCCTTCAGGATTTTAAAGTATCAGCCTAATCCTATGAACATGCCGAATGCATTCTACGTTTGCTTCTATTACAATATTTTTCAAAGAAATGAAATGAAATGAAATGAAATTAAATGAAATGAAATGAAATAGGGATGTGATTGAAGGACAACCTAATAACCTCTAAGAGCAAATACCTACACAGAAGACTTTTACTTCAACAACGTATTATTACTAAGGCTTTCAAAATGATGCTAAGCTTTCTGCAAGTAGCAAAAGCAAGAAAAGCAAAAATACACAGTCAGTCTTTGCTAAGAATAAGCTTGACAAAGGCAATCCAGCTAATAAAGCTCTTTGATCTCATCAGCACTGGGGGAGAATTAATGACAGACATGAGTAAGTTTCAACAGCAGACACAGATATTACAGATGTGAACTTCAAGTCTGCCTCTGTCCATCCTCTGAAGTATGTGATTCCAGAAAAAGAAAAACAGTAGAGATGTAGCTCAAAAAATGTAGCATTTTTAAACGGTCAGTAAATATAAACAATGCTTAAGGATTTGTCTTCCACTCTTAACATATGTTAGGGTCACAGGATTTTGCAGTGGATCTCATTTACAAACACACATATTAATAATAAAAGATTCCCTGCCAGATTTGTTATGGAGAAGAGGTTAATGTATGTGTTTAAGTGTTTGCATGAGAGCTTATTTCCCCTTGGCCCAAAAACTTTTAAAATAAATTCTTTTCAGTCCACTTTATCAAAGGGATAGAGGTCTCAAGCAAACTCATTATGTTATTTTCTGCAAATTGACAAAGTGTTCTGAAAAAATGAAGGTGTCTCAGATGAAGGAAAACCAGTGCCATGAGCACACATACTAGAAAAATCTATGTAACATCAGGAAATGGAAGAGAATCCTTAAAAATGTCCCACAGATAGGACAGGGTTAACATCTTTTTGGGCATCAACAAGCTACTGGCAGACAAGTCCTGCATTTGTCATACTAGTGTTATATTTTCTTCTGTTATTTTTATGACAATAATCACTAATCAGGAAAAAACCTCAGAAATTTTAGGCATAGGCACATAAAACTACACAGGAATTACATACACAGGAAGATGAAAAAAAACCCCTAAGAAAACCCAGAAAATTCAATTAATACCCAGATATTTTGGCCAAGAATAGATCTGACAGTTATAAGACTGGGTACAAAAGGTTGTCTGAAAAGTTTACCTGTGAAGTGAAGTTTGGTGTTTCACAAAATTTCCCTTCTGATAAATGATGTTTAGATTCACCACTGAACATTTCATCCAGCCCACAAACATGATTTATACTATGCTGTTCATCTCCATTTGTTAGAATAATGCTTGCCATATCTCTAAGGTCTTTCACCTTCTGAATGATCTTTCACAGGTGAATGAAATGACTAATATAACTTACTGTGTCTTGAAAATAATGCTGTAATAAATTACAGACCTTACAGCATGTTCTATAAGAAAAAAAGTTTCTAGATAGGCAAGTATTGGAATACCAGCAGATAGTGAAATAGGAGCATGTTACTTCCCACTGTTTTGAAATGGACCTGGTCTAGGAATAACTCAATTTGGAAGTAAAAGCTGGTGGACACTTTTCTTTAGATAAGATGATTGAACTGAAAATTTATATATACGTGTATGTGTATGTGTATGTGTATGTGTACATGTGTATGTGTATGAACATGTGGCTATGTATGTATAGATATGCACATCTATATATATGGAATCAGCCACAATCAGCACATATGTTTGCATTTCTACTAAGACTAAGTATAAAAGCTCATTTCTAAGAAGAGCAATGTTACAAGTCAGCCAGTATGGTGCCCTTCTACAAGAAGGGTGAGCTGGAGGATCCAGGAACTGCAGGCTCTTCAGCTTGATGAAGAGCACATGGAGCACATCATTTTGAGTGCCATCATGTGGCATGTGCAAAACAAGCAGTTGATCAGACTCAGGGAGGATGGCTTTGTGAAAGGCAGGTCCTGCTTAGCCAACATAATCTCCTTTGACAACGTGACCCACTGAGTTAATGAGGGAAAGGCTGTGAATGTTTTCTGGGCAACTGGTTATGGGCAGAGTGGCTGTAAAGCTGTCCAGCAGAAAAAGACCTCAGGGTGTTAACAGCCACTGAACATGAGCCAGAAGAATACCCAGGTGGCCAAAAAGGCCAATGATATCCTGGCCTTCTTGGATGCAATATTGTGGCCAGCAGGACCAGAGCAGTGATTGTCTCTCTGTGTTCAGCATTTGTGAGGTTTCATCTCAAATCCTGTGTCCAGTTCTGGGCTCCTCATTGCTAGAAATACAGTGAGGTGCTGGAGACAGTCCAGAGAAGGGTCTGGAACTCAAGTGTAATGGGGAGTGGATGAGAAAGCTGAGGTTGTAAAGCTTGGAGAAAAGCAGGCTGAGAAGGACCTTTATTTCTCTCCACAGCTACCTGACAGGAGGCTGTATCAAGGTGGAGTTCACCTCTTCTCCTAAATTCAAGACAAGAAGATGAGATGAAATAGTCTCAAGCTGCAGCAGGGGGCATCTAGATATTAGGAAAAGATTCTCCACTGAAAGGGTTGTCATGCATGTGAGGAGATTACCCAGGGAAGTGGTTGAGTGACCACCTCTGGAGGTATCCAGAAGGTGTGAATTCAGTGTGGTGCTTAGGAACACGGTTTAGTAGTGGGCTTGGCAGTGCTGAGTTAATGGTTGAACTCAGGTAACATCAGAGGTCATTTCCAATCTAAGTAACTCTATGATTCTGCACTAAAGAAGGGCTTCTATTGATGTTGATGTGCTGAATTAGGTTTTAATATTAAAATGTGGCATACCACTCATTCACAGAAATAAATAGTTGTATATATATTAAGATGACTGTATTTTCTTAAGTACATTATAAATTATTAATAGCTGTTTCACTGAACTGAGGGATGTTTAGGACAGTCTGCCTTGCTGTCACATTTTTTATGCATTCTTGGATGGCCAACTGTCCATTCCTCAAAAATTATGATAATAATGTAACAAAGAGCTTTACTGAATGTGACAAAGAAAGATCTCAGTATTACTGCTCTGATTTAAACTACAGTTTGCCATTTCAGCTATCTAAATGGTACACTCTACACACAGTATACAGTACTAGAGAGTCATGCAGGAGTTATTCTCAAAGGAGCTAGCACTGATAATTATTATTGCTGTGTATCTATGGAATGAGCGTACAATCTTCATTTCTTTCCTGTGACAATCAAGGGGTGTTTTTCTTCTACTTCATTATTCTTGATCTTTTTCTTGCATGAGCTCTAGTATTTGTGTTGTCATCCAAATTAGCCAACAGATCCAGCTGAAATTTATCCCTATGAAACCTATCTGTCCACTTCTGTGTGTGTGTGGGGTGAGTGTGTGTGTGTGTGAAATTTGCCACTGAACCAGATCCCCTTTCAGCTAACAGTGCAGTCTCATGAGTGCTATAGTGCTAGCAATAGTATAAGAAAAGAGGTGGGAAGATATAAACAAGGGGAGGAAGGTGAGACTACTTAAATCAACTGTGAAGTTGCATCCTCTTTACAGACTTACTAACTGAATAAAGTTCAGTGTGCATTTATGAAATTAGATTTCGTAAATACACCTAAAACTCAAGTACTGCTTCCAAATGTGGATTATTTATACTTTCATGCTCATTCATTTTAAGGAAATTTTTTGAGAAGAGCTCCTTTCTTCTTCCCCCACCCCAAATTTGCTTTATTGTGTGAGTTGTGCTACACTGTTAGGCAATTTCAGTATCAAAAATGCGAATATGGAACTGTTACTTGCAAAAACAGCTTATTTCAAAGTGACATCAGAGCAGAAGTCAGTCCTTGCAATCCAGTCTTATAATCCACATTGGGCAATTCAGAATGACAGTGAAAATTTACTGATCTATACTGAAATTATGTACTCAGAATGCCCACAGATATTATGCAGACAGGCAATTTCTTGCATTTTAAAATATGTGTGATAGTTTATTCTAGAGAACGTTACCGAGCCCCAGAAATCTTTCTTCTGTAAAAAAGCAGCAAGGGTAATCACTGCATTTTTGATAGCTGAAGTTGTAGTCGAGATCACTGGAAAATCATAGGCAGTATAAAATAATGGATTCTGTGCATTTCACATCATTTCTCAATTTTCTGCCACCTGGCAATAATGCTTTCCATTTAACAGCCCCTATGGAAGGGAGCAGTTTGTAAAGATGCTTGAGTCAGATGAAAACTGAAAGCACAGGAGAAAGAAGTGTAAAAGATGATCTGTAAAGAGTAAAGAAAGGAAGGTGGTAAAATAGGAAGGAGATTGCTTTAAGAAAATCGAAAGAAGGAGATATGAAAAGTGTAAGTGATAGAGGTATTTAAAATTGGAAGATGGGAATTTCCCTCATTAAATATCATATTGTAATAGCTTTGTCCGAACTCCCAGATTCACACTTGTGCATGCAAATCCCTTTGTGCAATGTGCTTTGCCTTTCGGAGTGAAATATTTTGTGAACATTCTTCAGTAACATCCATGTGACCTGGCTGTGACAAAGAAGTGCTTTGGTAGGAGGGGAGCTTTAGCACACACTGACATATGACCTCCAGACATACCACAACACATATCACTCAAAAGCACAACCCTTGTTTCCCCATTAACTGAGTGGAAGAGTCCACTTTTAAGGAAGTCTTCACATTGGCAAATCTCTCCACATTCAGAAATTACATTCAATAATAGTGCAAAATGCTCATGAGAAAAGCTTTAGGTTTGACACACCTGTAAAACAGAAATACAAATATCAAAAGAACTGAGTTCTAGATAGATTGTGAAAAATGTCCTTCCTTCTAGTTAGACTGAGAATTCAATGGAAATTTTCATTGTGCCTATATCTGTGCGTTTAAACTTTTGGTTGTCATTAAATGTTCACAGACTAGAATGAACTCAGTCTGCAAAAAGTCCTCAAAATCACAAAATTTTGAGCCAGTGATTTCTTTTTGCTCTTTTAAATCTTATACATTTAATAAACCACAGCATAAAATATACATTTTATTGTCTCAAGTCAAATCTGAAGACCTTAATTTTCTAGTCCCATCTCTCTGGATTTCAGTCTTCCAGGATCAAGGACTCCAACCTAAGACTTACTGGCTTTCTCTCTGGCTAGTGGAGTGAAATTGCAGAAAACAAGACAGATGAATTTAGAATCAAATTAATTGCTTTCCTGGAGTGGCTTTCCCACCTTTCACCGCTGACTGTGAAAACTAAAAATGTCAACAATTTAGCCAGCCCAATGCTAGTTGCAGTGAATCTAAACTTTGAACTTTGACTAAGTCAAAGAAATAATACATTAAAATCCAGACTGAAGATTCTGCAAAATCTGTCTCAGCCCTTGACTACTAAGGAGGCACCTTACTTTTTACATTGAAGTACCTAAAGAAGCCATAAGACACTATCTGTGTGTCTGCATTTGTAATGCCTGCGTAACATAGGAATTAAGAAACAAGATATCATTCTGCCTGAGTACCCTGCGAAACTTTTCTGGGAATGACTGCTGTACAGCTTGTGAGAACGGGTTCTGCACAGAATCTGTTTGTAGTTGTCACAGGTTTTTTTTTTTGGTTTTTTTTTTTTTGGTTTTTTTTTTTTTTTTTTTGTTTGGTTTTTTTTTTTTTTTTGTGGTTTTTTTGTTTGTTTGTTTGTTGTTTTTTTTTTTTTTAAATATCACCAGAAAAGGTTGATTTATCCCCAGTTTAAGTACCAAGAGTTTACAGTTGTCCCGTGGGAATGGGGAAAGAGATGGTCACAAGCCTGACACTTTCATGCTTCAAGAAACTGCCTCAGCAGTTAGGTTGCAGGTTAGTGCAGGCAGAGGGAAGAGGAAACACCCACACACCAAGAAAGATGTGTGTTTACACAGCAAGAAAGCAAGGTGGTATTTGGTTTTTTCTTTCCGCCTCCCTAACCTTTCCTGATTCCCCATTAGCTGTACAAAGAATTCATTCATTAACAACAGCTAGAACAAGTTGTACATAGTGACAAAGTGATGATGTGACAAACATCCCTCCAATGTATTCTACCATGTAGGAATAATTCCAAAATAGGATGTGAGACAATTGGCGTACAATTTCTTGTTCAATAGACAACTGCAAACTGCAGAGCAAATATCTGCAACCAGGATCTCTTGATCCCTAACAAACAAGTCTCTCTGGTCTCTTATTATACAGGAATGATAAGGTATTACCTAGCATTTTTTTTTTTCACTTGCCAAAATGTTGACTGATGGAGCCAATTCTTATTCAAATAAAGTATCCTGTAGAAAAGCTCTTGTATGAGCTTCCTCTTTCTGTAAAGCAGTCAACACACTCTGGTTTAGTTTGTTTACTTTGTTTTATTTTGTGGCAAAAACTGAGAAACCAAAGAGACGAAGAGAAGATACAAAACACAACAGCACCCCTGCTTTTAGTCTGCTAAAAATTAAAACTAAAATCAAACCCATCAAATACATGTGCAAAAGTTGCTAGCAATGGGAGAAAACTGAGTCCATTTCAATTTAGCAATCGAAAACCACCAATCCTGCTGCCTTCAAGTATTAGCAACCCAAACTTGTAAAAACACTTCTCTTCCAAATCGTTAGCAGTGGAGATAATTGTAGGGCCATGAGTCTGAATTCCTTGTGGCACTGAACGGCAGCCTTAGAACTGCTGGTCTGTTTACTTTCTTGGCTGCGGGGTTAATGATATAGACAGCTGAACAATTGGAAGGGAATTGAACTGTATATTGCAGGGTATTTCTCAAGTGCCAGGAGGATAGATGACCCTGCTGTGCTTTCATTTTCAACCCACCCAAAAATTATTTTTCTGGAAAATCTCCTACCGATCTTATGTGTGCAATAGCTTAAAATTGTGAACTTTCTTTTCCTTGTGGGGGTGTTTTTGAGGTACCATTTCCCATCCACTTTATGATACAGTACTAACTTTCAATTGTGAAGGCTTGTGTTTCAACCTCTTTCAAAATATTAAAACAATTTATAACAAAGAAAGACATCTGAAATTTAAGAGAAGACAAAATTAGTTTAAATTTAATGTTGTGAGGAATTTTTTTCTTCTCTATTAACAACAGAACGGACTCAAAATATAGAGTTTGGCCTGAAAAACAGAAAAACCTGAGAACACACTAAGGGTTCACAGAAACTCTCCTACTGAACAGTCTTCCTAATTCTCTGTTACATTGCATGGATCAAAGGACATGATATGCCAGAAAAGAGAGCAAAAATGCACTTTACACAGCTATCCCAAGGCAGAAATTTTGTGCATATGGGTCCCTTCAGGGTAAAAACATGTACAGTATGATTTTTCCTTCATTTCCTATTTGCCTGCTACTAGATCAGAATCCTCATTTTCTCAGACTGTTTCAAAAATCTTCCATATTCTTTCAAAAGGATATGAGACCTCAGAAATAAATTTAATAGCTTTTATTTAAGAGCTTTTTTTAAGTTCTTATAAGAGTCAGGGATTAAATCTCTCTTTGTGACCCTGAACCTATAAAAGTCTATCAGGTAGACTATACAAGTTGCATGGAAACTTAACCCAAAAAGTGATCAAGGCTAAATAAGAGCAGATAATAAATGCCTGGAAGAACAGGAATGTGTATTACCATACTGTAGGGAAGGGAAAAAAAAAAACCAAAACAAAAAAACCCAACTAACCAACCAAACAAACAAAACCCAAACAAACAAACAAACAAACATGATCAATACCTCTCTTCCTGGAAGCCAGTATAAGATCTCACATGGTCACAACTTGAACCAATTCAAATTTAAAAAATCATATTTTTAAATTTCAATTTATGTTGGAGGCAGAGCAACACACAACTTTGCACCCTTTGGTTGTGCTTTACAAATACATCTTTAGAAAAGTAAACTGTCACTATATTGTTAAACTACCCAACTTACAGATTTTGTCACCAAAACTAGAATCCCTCTCTGCAAGACATGAACAATTTTGAATTTTCTACTTGTTTTTTGTTTCACTTTCTGCTGTCAAAGAAACATAGCCATAACCATGTTGAGGCTACAATAAAGAAATCTTGTTGAAAATCTAATTCTAATATTTCAGAGTAAATATGTGTTTTTTTGAGAAGGCATATCCTCTTCCAGTAGAGAATTAAATTTTTCATTCGTACCTTATGAGAATTCATTTTTTGGGAGTGAATTTTCCCTAGCCACCCAACCAGAATGAGGCAGATATTTCATTTAGATGAGAAGATTAAGAGGATAATTGTTAAATAATTCACCAGTTCTTAACTGTTGGCCTTAACAATTGTTAGACATCAGTTTTTAAATGTATATTTTTGGGGAAACAAAAAGTTTTATACTCACTATAACCCAAGTCTGGGAAACTCAGCAGTTTGTCTCCAGTAAAAGCCAGTATTAGATATTTGAGAAAAAAATGTGTAAGAAATGAGCAAATGTTTTTCCTTTGTGTATTTTTATACTTTCCAGGTAAAATCAGAAACTAAGACAAAAATTCAATTTTAACCATTGTTTTAGCTCCTCTTCCAATATACTCAATCCTAGAAGAACTACAGCTTCTGCCATCTTCTTCAGCTTAACTGTCCTCTCTGTGAAAGGTTGTTTCTCTTCTGTGATACCTGCAGAGTACTATCAGTAAGTGCTCTTTAGTTTTGTGTGGTGAAAAACAGTAAGTAGTAATTTCTTAGTGGTTTTTCCTTGTCATGCTTGATTTAACTGGTATCTACCCTAAGACGGTACTGTTTTTTTCTAACCAGAGCACACATACTCTTCCTAACCTCTGTCAGTGTGTTGTCTTCATTATTTGTACCTTTTCCAATTTCCCTCTGAATCTGTGAGACACAGCAACAAGAATTAAGTACAGTATTCATAGATGGGGACTTAAAATAGATTTATACAATAGCATAACAACAGTAAAACTTCTACTTTGTTTCCAATTCCTTCCTTCATAATTCTTTATGTTCTATCATTTTGTCTCTTCTCCTGACTACCAGGTTGATATTTTTGGGAGTGATATACTGTGACACTGTTATGCTTTTCCGAGTAAGTAATATAAAATTTAGAGCTTGCCATTACACAGGTGTTTCTGTAGCCATATTTTTCCACATGAAGCACTTTCTGCTCACTGATGCTGAGTTCTGGGTATTATTTTGCTACCTACTTCACCATATATTATGAAATCTTCTTGAACTTCTCACTTTAAGTTTTATAACCAAGTTTTGAAATTATTCTTTTTCATCTGTAACTTTTATACCCTTTCCACGCCTCCCCCCCCCCCCCCCCCCCCCCCCCAGGTTACTGAAGATTATTTCAGGTTGTAGGAATGCTAGGCCAGGTTTGAAGTAAAGCTGCTTATACATGCCATTGTTCTGGATATTGAATGTGCATTCCTGTCCTTTGTATCCTACTTATAGATTGCTTGCTAGTCTGTAAGAGCACTTCTTATCCTAGAAAAAAACAAAGCCTAAGATTTTCCTTTTTAAAGACCCTTGGTTGAAGATCATTCTAGAAACTTAACAGCAGTATATTAGACCATTTTTGATGCTTTCATGTTGAGTGGGTTTTTTTCTTTTTTTAATCTTGTAATCTTTTGTTGTTGAGACCATTCTTACTTCCTCTGTGCTTAAAAAGTTATTTGAGAAATGTATATTTAACTCATTAGAATTCCAAATCTGTGTTTTTTGACAGTTTTCAATTAGAAGGCCAAGATTAAAAAAAACCCAACCAACCAACCAACCAACCAACCAAAACAAAGCAAAACAAAAACAAACAAACAAACAAACAAACAAAAAACCAAACAAACAAAAAACCAAAAAACAACAACAACAAAAAAACCCCACAACAACAAGAAACCCAAACCCAATCAAAACTAGTGATTTTGGAGGCTCAATTGCACGATTGCAAACATTGGACAGTTTAGGAAAGTAATAGTTCAACAAATAGCTGTAACTCATCCCACCCTAAGATGCAAGTCTTGAACAAGTCAGATGGGTCAATCATTAAAAAACCCCCTGGTTATTTCCCGCCTCTAACTAAAAAAGAGTTTACATGGTGACCTTGGATGTAGAAGCCTACAGATACAGGGGTATACAGATATATCCCACCATGCTTATCTAGGCACAGTTTGCATGAGGTGATAAGATTTTTTTAGGGCACATCTATTGTCAAAGCTATCAGCTTTCTTTTTGTTGCTTAAATGAAATTTGTATGGAGTCAACTGAAGTAATCTGGAAGTTTAGAGATTTTTTTAGTTTGTGGAAGAGAGAAAACACTGTGAGAACAAAAACTAAGGCACATTTGACAATGGTCTCCTTGTAAATCTGCCAGGAATCCATGTCTGACATTACCATTTCTTCATAAACACCTTTTTACACTAAAAGGTGAGGGGGCTGTTTTTATTGGGTTTGGATTTTTTTATTGTTTGGAGGGTGTATGTTCCTTAGCTAAAAGATAAATACGTGTTTTTTGAAGTTTCTTAAGTCTATCATGAATATGGAAGAGCAGATACACCATCTCACATGGACTGCTTAATGCAGGCAATATTGTAAACAGCTCTCTAGGGAAAGGTTTCAGAATTGCGTTTAATTGCATTTTCCACTTCTTGTAACAGTGAGGGATCAAATTGAGACAAAATGTAATGGAACCAGCTCTTTCTTATCTGCTTTGAGAAAGACAGAGAGCTAACTGAAAACTGTGTTTATTAACTTGCTATGGGAAAAAAAAGCTTATCCAAAATTAATGAATTTATAAGCCTATTAGTTCTCATGACTAATGGAGAATTCCTCATCTGGAATCTAAATGAATTTTATGAGAGGTTAAGAAATAAACATGGGAATCTGCTGCATTTTTTTCAAGTGTTTAATTTCTTATTATCTGATGAATCTAACTAAAGACATTGAAACATCTATGTGAAATGAGAAACAATGCTCAATTAGATATTGTACATTACTCAGGGATGTACCAGGTAGTATGCGTTAGTCAGTTTTTTGTATCTGTATGTAATTTGTATCTGTTCATAAGAAATACTTATCTTGTGTATTGGTTTATTACTTTTCCATTATTTTTATATTTTTCAGAATGCAAATTCTGAAGGTTTTTTCTGGAGATTTTTTTCTACAAATTTTAGTACTGTAAAATTTGTATTTATGCTTCTTCTTTCATTTCTGGAAGAATTCTTTCCTATACTTACAGCAGAGAAATAAAAATATGCCTCTTCAGGCAAACAGTAACTGAATACTCATCCTCAGTGTGGCTCAGCAATATCTGCATCTTTCAAGATAACAGAACTTAACTGGTAAGCAACAAAATGAATCCAATATAAAGGGGTTGATATGAAACAAACAAACAAGCAACAAAGAACAACTGCTTAAAGTTCCAAAAAACATTTGTTGTAAATACCCATACTTGATATTGTAGAATCATAGACTGGTTTGGGCCAGAAGGGACCTTATACATTACCTAGCTCAAAATTCTCTGCCATGGGCAAGGAATACCTTTCACTAGACCAGGTCATTCAGAGCTCCATCCAGTCTGGTCTTGAATACCTGCAGGGATAAAGAATCCACAGCTTCTCTGGACACCTTATTCCTGTGCCTCACCACTCTCACTGTAAAAAATTTCTTCCTTACACCTAATCTAAATCCACCCTTCTTCAGCTTAAGGGCATTCTCCCTTTGTCTTTTCACTACATGCCATTGTGAAAAGGTTCCTCTCCAACATTCTTGTAAGATCCTTTTAGGTACTGGAAAGTGCTATAGGGCTCCATGGAACCTTCTCTTCTTGTTGGGAGATAGGGTCTCCGCACGGAAGATATCGGGTCTGTACTGGCAGACAGAGTCCCCGCCTCTCCACAGTTCTTACCGAATCGCGACGTACCTCACGGACCCCCACGGCCGTGATGCAGACACGTAGTGTCCATAAAAGAGACTGCACATCAAATAATAAATGCATTCCACCATCGACCGCATCGGTGTTGTGAGTGGTCTGCCTGGCACGGTCTGTGTGTGCCAAAAGTAGTGACCGGCCGTGGCCCCGCTGAACCAGGTCGCCACTACCGGCTCTTGCCCCGCTTGTCCATAGCACGCGTGGCATCCGGTAGCATCTTCTCCAGGCTGAACTAGCCCCACTCTTCAACCTGTCTTCTTAGGAGACAAGAGGTGTTCCAGTCCTCTGGTCAACTTAGAGTCCTCTGGACTCGTTCCAGCAGGTTCATGTCTTTCTTCTTTGGGGTGCCCCAGAGCTGGATGAAATAATCCAAGTGAGGTTTCACAAAGACAGACTGGAGTGGCCAGAATCACCTCCACTGGTCATGTCACTTTTCATGTAGCCAGGCTGCAAGTGCACATTGATGAGTCACATTGAGCTTTTCCTCTACAAACACTCCCCAGACTTTATTCCTGGGGTTCATCTTGATCATTCTCCTCTCAGTCTCTTGGTGCTTGGGATTGCCCCAACCCAGGTGCAGGACCTTTTACCCAGCGTTGTTGAACTTTGTGAGATTCACACAGACACCTCTCAAGCCTGTCAAGGGCCCTCTGAAAGACATCCTTCCCTCCAGTGTGCCAATCTCATGAAACCACTTGGTGTCACTTGCTGAGGGTGCACTCAATCCTACTGTCTGTGTCACCAACAAAGTTGCTAAAAAGTGCTGGTTCCATTATTGACCCTGATCATGATCGCTTTCAACTTGGACATTAAGCTCTTGGTTGCACGACTTTGAGCTTGACCATCCAGGCAATTTTTTTTTCACCAACTGGTCCAGCCATCAAATCCATATCTTTCCAATATAAAGAAAAGGATGTTGCATAGGACAGTGTTAAATGCTTGGTACAAGTCCAGGTAGATACCCCTTGTCCACCACTGATGTAAACCCATTGTAGAAGGCCAGAAATTTGGTCAGGCATGATTTGCCCTTAATTAAGACCCTTTGGTTGTCACCAATCATTATTTTCCATCTGTCTTATCATAATTTCCAGGAGGATTTGCTCCAGGGTCCTGCCAGGAACAAGGAGAGACTGACTGGCCTTTATTTCCCTGGGTCTTTCTTATTTCCCTGTCTAAATAGGGAAGTTATATTTCCAATTTTCAAGAGAGTGTGAACCTCACTAGACTGCCATTACTTCTCAAATATGATGGATAGTGGCTCAGCTATTTCATCAGCCATTTCCCCCAGGACCCCTGGGTGTGTTTTGTCAGGTCCCATGGACTTGTGCACCTTTGGGTTCCTTCAGGTTCCTCTTGAATGTCATCTCCTATAGTGGGCTGTTCCTCATTCTCCCAGTTCTGCTTTCACCTTCTGCAACTTGGGCAGTGTGACTGGAGCAGTTGCTGGTGAAGACTGAAACAAAAAATCATCGAGTACCTCAGCCTTATCCATGTCCTGGCAAAACAGGTCTCCCATAATCTTCCAGAGACAACCCACATTTTTCCTATTCTTTCTTTTATTGCTGATGCATAAAGAAACATTCTTTTTACCCTTGATGTCCTTGTCCAGATTTATTTCTGTCAGTGATTTAGCTTTCCTAACCAAATCTCCAACTCTCTGAACAATTTCTCCCAGGAACTGTCTTTTCAGTTTTCAAGGAAGAGTGTTTTTCCATTCTATATTCCCATACATAGTATTTCTAGTGCTGGAACATTTGATTGCCTGACTCAATCAGAGCAATTAAAAAGCACAATATTAATGCAGTAGTACAGATGTCTCTGAAGTTATTGGGAATATTCCTAGGCTTAAAGTGCCATATTATCTTGAGACTTGAGCTATTATATAAATATACAAGGATGGATGTCTTGAATCAGACCAAAATTTCAGGAAAGTAAGAATTCGGTCTCTGGCTGTTGCCAACAGCAGAAAACAACAAGGTAATTATGTAGTGATGTTCCCTTTGTATGTCTTGTCCATTTCTGGCAATTTGTTGCTAAAGAAATTTTCAAGACAGCTGGAGTATTGGGCTGACATTCCTTCCAGAAATCAATGTTACTGCCTTGCCTTTTGAGCTCATTTTGCAAGATGAGACAAAGTCACTTCCAGATGCTTGATCTCAGAAGAGTAGACACAGGGCTAGGGAAGTTAGGAAGTAAAGGAAAACTTTCCTTGTGTAAGAGCAGTGAAAAAGTTTGGTGCATGGTAATCAAGCAAAGGAAAAACATCCTTTCCTACACATTTGTGACGCCAGTCTTTTGTCAGATCATTTCCTCTTTGCCATCCTATTCCACCTAAAAATCTCTGTGCTGTAGGGTTTGGTTTGAACAGCCTTTGCTACAACACCGGTTAACATGAACCCTTGCTTGCTTCATACCTCTATTGGATGACCAAGTAGATTTCTATTAGACATTATACTTTCATAAGAAGTTAATCTGCTCTACTTTAACTACCAGGGTGCTTATAGGTGCAGAATCTTCCACACGTTTTCCTGAGAGCCTCCTGGCTCCGAGCTTGGCAGGGTGGGTTGGTTGACTTTAGAATTAAAAAGGAACCTAAGTTTGGTAGTCAGCCTTCGCTACTCCTCCTCACCCTCTGACATCAGCTGCTTTCATTTAATTGGTCACAAAGATCTGTCTCTGCCTTGGGCACCAAATCCAGCTAGCATACAGTAGCTCTTGCCTGTACATTGATCTGCTGTCTCTGCCTATACCTTGGTGCTGCAATGGGCATGGCCTTACCCTTATTTTACTAGATGGTAAAAATCTACTTTCATTGTCTGATAGTTTAAAAAAAATATATTTTGAGAATTGTATTTGACCTTTGACTTTAGACCTTTCCATTTTTTGTCATTATTGTAGAGTCCATAAAGACCTGCAGTTCAAATCCTGAAATAAGTTACTAATAGCAATACACAAGATTTTGTAGAATCATTCACTCTTGAATGTCTTGAAAGAGTTTTATTAAACAGTATCTTGCAAAGTGCAATGCATTTGTGAGGTGCTTTTTTATTTCTCTTTTTAGCTTATTTTATAAGGGAAGATGTCCTTTTTTTATTCCATTATCACTTTTTTGTCCATTTTGAGTTCTCTTTTTGATTACTCTGTCTTCTTCACATATCTACAACCTTATTTCTCTTACCCTGCCATCTTGTCAGTTTTATTTTATCTTGACAGATATAAAATAACTGAGAGCTTCTTAATGTCTGTAGTGGAAGAATGAAAAAAAAAAATAAAGGCAGCTTTTAAAGTTGTGCATTCTGCCTGCTCTACGCTCTCTCCCAGAGCTCTTCAGTGAGTTAGTTTCATTTTGCATTGAAAAATACAATCAAGTAAACAAAGCAGCACCCAACTGGACTTTTTTTTCATCATCACTAAATTAAATTACCCAGCTGATCAGATGAAGGGGGGAAAGCTCTGGATTCAAAGTAGTGATTAAAAAAACAAACAAACAAAAAGATAAAAAGATAAAAAGCTATGTCTGTTTAAAATGTAGAAGCTCTAGAGCAAGCTTTTCTCCTAAGTCCATTCCAAATTAATCTGTTATTCTGGTTATATTGTTTACTACAATATGCCTCATTTCTTTGTTTAATTCAAACACTCTAGGCAGTAGAAAAAAGGGTTTCTTGAGGAGTCTTGTAGCAGCAGAAGCAATCTAGACTAGAGAGGCTGATCAACAGTAACAGCCATGGGCAAATTAGAAACTGAGAGAAATGGGAGACTCCCAAGTTAAAAGACAAAGTTTGAAACAAGGAGAGACAGCAGCTTTATTAAAAGTGTTAGGCATATTCATTCTTGCCCTTGTTTACAGTCATGACAGGATCTACTTGCAGAGGACTTTTAAACTCTGGTGTAGCCTGCTATTTAAACACATGGACTCTTGAGTCGCCTAATCACAACCAATCTCCAAGGATATTTGAAATCTTTTATGAGCAAATTTGTTTGGCTTTCTTGTCTGTAAGACTAAGTCTGTAAGGCTTATTTTGTTCATTAACTATGTAAGACAAGATCCACTCAGAAAGCTTAGTAGTTGCATTATCCTAAGCTGGAGACCTGCCTTTTACTAACCTGACTAGTAAAAGTGCCTGACTGGTAAAAGCACTTGACTTAGCAGAGTTTTGTCATTCATTTAAAGCTAGGTCACACTGACCTGACTAAAGGACATGATGAAAAAAGGGTATCATTTGTAGGAGAAAGGAGGGTATTTCAGTGTATTTTTCTTTAACCACCCCTGTCATATTGGGATCATTAGGCTGGATGAGAGGTAAAGTGGGACCAAGGCATGCTGGTCCAACTCTAGTAGATCCGTATCCTTAAATGCATCATAATAGGATTCACATATGGCTTCTTTAGCAGGACTCAGCATCAGCTTCCCTGTTGTGAACTCTGGTGTATCTTAAAACTATGCCCTCTGTGAGTTTTTGCTCTTATATTAACTAAGCGAAATATCTCTCTACAATAATCTTGCAGTAGCCTTACAGGGGAGTGACTAGGGACCAAAATAAAATGAGGAAATATTGAGAAAATATTGAATAAAGAAAATAATGTGCATTTTTCTGCTTTATTATTCTGGCTTTCAAACATGAATTGCTAAATGAAAAAAAAATCATTAAAACTTATATTTTCCCATATGAAAATGATGGGTGACTTGCATGAAACAAAAGAATATGGTAAGGAAAATCATAAATGCAAAATATTTAATGTACACTCCAAATTCATCTCTTCAGTTTCAAGATCCCTAATGGCCTTGCATCTGCTTACCATACATCTTTATATGGACTCCTTCTTTTTCTGTTGGATTATGTTAGAAAAATCATTTGACTTGAATACAGAGCTAATCTAAACAAATTCCTATTTTTTTTTTTTTTTTTTTTTCTTTGTTTGCACTGTACTTGTATATGGCTTCCTGTGCTTTGAGGACAGGAAGCATGGTGGTGAATGGATATTCACCACCACCTTGGAGTGGTGAATGTCCTTTATTTTACATTTTTCCACTGTTACTTTCTTTTAAAAGGATCATAATATTGTGTGCTTGTTCTCTCTCCCTGTTTCTTTGTTTCTCTTTCTCTGTTTATCCAGCCTCGAGAACAACAAAGCTGGAAAAGCTCACAAGATTTTAACAGACATATGATTAATTATAGTCTCTCTGGTTTCTGTTCACCTGAAGAGACACATAAGTTTCTGGGGTTTTTTTTGGTGTGTTTTAATTCTGAATGTCTATTTTTCCATGTGTGATGTTGCTGAGAATAATAAAAACCTGAGACTTGTGTGTACTGAAATGAATTACATCTAGCTATATCTACTTGCCTTGACTTTCAAATACAGATTTGTGGTATATGCATACATACCACAAAGAGTCAGACAACATGATGGCAAAGCTATCCTAAAGTCCCATGGGATTGACTGGGACCTCCAGCAACCTTCTTAACTGGCCACCAAGTTACTGTACATATGTGATATCTCTCCTATGGAGAATTCAATGTGAATTTATTTTTTACTTTCAATTGTCTCCCTACCGATAGGTTTTCATGTTCAAAACATTGCCCTAAATAAATATAAAGGTTTTAGGTCACTCTTTCCTGGAGAATTTTAAATAAGAGAACAAAAACCTTTAAATTGAAACTTGACTTTAAATGAGAAGAATTGTGGAATGGCCTTGCATTATGATATGTTTGTGAGACATCGTATTACCAGCTTTTGATAAAGAGGTTACATTAGGATCAAAGAGATCAATATCAACATTATATTTGATAGGTTCATATGTAGCCAGCATGGCCTTAGTAAGTTGAAGGAAATATTTTTTTTGTGAGAGAGGGACCTTGATTGTCTCTATGGAGATTACAGACTAAGATACAATTCAATTAACTTTAAGTCTCCCAAACTTTTATGTCCAAGTTTGACCTATTTGCTCAAGATTTGTTTATATTCAGCAATTCAGCAATTCTTAGGCTTGGTTTGCTTTATCTCCCTTAGATGTTCCTACCATGAGGACTCCAGGGTGGTGTGTCACCCAAAAAGTCTTTAGTTCTTCCCATAAGAAACTTTTGATGGCTATGTAAGGCCACGATACAAACCTCAAAGATACTGGAGTAAGATCTTCCATAATGATCAGTCATAAATATGCCATTGTCATTTCTATTTTATAATTGAGAGTCGCAAGTATGAAGATCTACATATAAATCTCCATGAGACATAACAAGGACATGGGAGCTGACTCAGAATATCTGGCAATGTCAACATTGAGCTAGTAAATGCTTGTGAGTAATTGTTTGTGTGGGGAATAGATATATAATAGACACTCTGCCTAGGTATTGCAGATGAAGGAAGATCTATTCATCATATATTTGTGCAGAATCTCTATCACTTCATCCAAAAGATGATTTCTATCTGAAGACTGGCAAAATATCAACAGAATTGTCTGAGTTCAGATAAAGCGAATACACTCAAAGGATTTTGTTGCAAATGAATTTCTGAGGCATTAATGCAAAGAAGAGGAAAGAATGGTTATGGTGTCTTCAGTTGTTTGTTTATCTCTTTTGTACTGAAATTATGACAGCTGTCTGGGAACCTTCCACTGGGAAATGAACATTTAACAAGATTTCAAATGTTCCACCAAAACATGTCAAATATTTCTAATTTCCCAACTGGATCCAGGAAGGTTTCTTAGGAAAAGTCTGGCTCATTAACAGCTGGCTTCCTGATTCCTTCCACCATGGGCAGTCCCCATGGCAAGCTCCTGCAATACTGGTAACCTGGGGAGTCCAAGGAGCCTTCAGTGTTCCTCTTCTGTACACACAGTCCCTAGCAGCCCTGAGTACCTCAGCTTGCCTTGCAGCTCCTGGAGCTCCCAGCCTACTGGCCAAATGGCAGAAATCCTGGTCGACGAACAGCTTAGGAAGATTGGAAAGCTGTACTATGAAAAAAAGAAAAAAGAGAAGTAAACAGTTTTGCCTAAAAGAAAGATACCCAAGCATTGCCTTTCAAGGAGAAATATGTGTCATGCTTAAATGCTCAACTACAATGGGTACAAGCAGCAAACGATTTAGCAGTATGATTTAGGACAGTAAAAGGCTTTTTGAACAACCTTCTGTTGGTTATATTGAGGAAAAAGCTGAGTCCTGGCACCTGTATTTTGCACTTTTGTGAGATAGCTCTTTTCCTGTTTATGGTCCTGCTCTGATTAAGGAAAAGTTGCATGCTTAATGGTTTAATCAGTTCAAAATGATGAGCAATTCATTGCAGATTTGGCTCATTTTGAACGGAACTTTTTAGAACTGTGGAATCTGACTTTCAGAGGAAGAAAACACTAGTAGATGTATTTGCTAAGACCTAAGTAAGGATCTACTGCAGGTTTTAACAGCTTACTCAGCCCTGCTATAGCTGGAAAAGATGTACATTTACAGCCAGCAGGTCTTCTACAGCAGTGGAGTTGCATCACCACTGCAGAGGGTGGCATTGCAGTAATTTAGTCAAACTGGCCTAGTTAAAGTAGTACAAATGAATATGTTTATGGGTGCTCAAAGGGATGCATTCCTAATACTAATTTCAGGCAAGTTCTATGAAGACAGCAGAAGTTCAAACCAAGTAACACACCTGCAGAGTCAGTGCAGCAGTCAGGATTCAGCGTAGCTGAAAAATGTCAGGAAGGTGCACCAGACAGAATGTGGAAGATTGGCTAAATAAAATGCTAAGAGAAAGATGACAGGTCTTTTCTGGAAAGGTCAGGAAGCTAAGAATAAACTAGGGTTTTTGTGAAAAGGAAAACAGGGTTAGGAAAATTGGTGTGAAGAAAAAAGGATGAAGAGCTAAAAAAGCACATGTTATTCCCCAGTTTCTTCACAGACAGTGTTTTGTGCTGTACACATATTACAGCTCTACTTGAAATAGTTCCCTGGAGGTTGGGTTGAAAATGAAGATATATGTTTCAAAGCAAAATAAATATGAAATATTATTGCTGTGACAATGAAAGCAAACATCTTAATTAGATTGCAAACAACCTAAAAAAAAAGATTAATTAAACATTTACTTCTTTTTAGTGACATATGTGTAAAATATGGGCACAGAATAATCCAATTACAAGCACTTTCAAATTATTGGGCTGAGCTGTTAATGAAATAGGATGCATAATTTTCATACTATAAAGGAGTGTTGTCACTGTGGTCTCCATCCTTTTACTTTAATATCTCCTGTGTAATGATAAACAAAGATCCAACGATGACACCGGCACAGCTGAAACGTACAATATGGGTGTCTAATATAATTATAATTAACAGTTTCCATTCATTTGCAAGATATACCCTGATGGCATTGCTCAAGAGAGGGGGAGCATTAGTGGTAATTATGCTTTGACTTTGTAATGTTGGATTGAAGTGATGGTTTCTGACAAAACCAGAAATGAGTGGTTGTTATGACTAGTGTAACAACACTGCCATCTAACTGCCCCTACAGAGAACCACAAGTTACCAACAGGGAAAAAAATACCTCAGGTTCACGAACCTAGAGAGTGCCTGTATTTTTTTTTATGGTGACTGCATGGGGGTAGCCTCTTTCTTTTTAAAATAAGAAATTATCTGAATTTTTTTTCTCCAAGTAGTAATATGAAACCTTTGTTCTTCTTCTGGATTTGACTATAAGAATTGAAATTTATCTTATCTTTGAGTGACAGAGAGGAATTTAAAACTGTAATGGAAATGTACTTGACTTTGGAAATTTGGGGTTGTTTAGTGATGAGAAAAACACACATAACAGCATGTGTGTTGGAGGGCAGTAAAAAGCCCAAGACAGCAAAATACTGCATCATCACAGGAATTTCTACATCCAATCACACACCTAGACTACCAGTTTCTACCTTGTACCTAACAAATGCTCCAGGAAAACACTGAAGAGCACTTAAAATAGAAAATGGTAAATAATTAAGGCAAAGAAAGTATCAGTCTATTAGGTTTTGTCTTATCTTTTTGCTACCTCGAGTTGATTAAGATGATCTAATTATTACTATTTTTTCATGTCCTCTTAAACATGAAACTGCTGTTTCTGAAAGTAACTTTCACCAGCAAACAGGAGACTGGGTACAAAAGTCTTTTACTTCCTTTCTCTCTGATGTCCTTCAAGTCTGTTGGATACTGGATTATTTTTTTTCCTACAACTAGTGTCAGGACTTCCAACAATTCTTAAACTGCTTTTATTTTTTTATTTTTCTTTTCTTTTCCTGTGCCCTCTCTAATTATTTTTAGTTATTTAACTTTTCTTTAGCTTTCTTACTTAACTGTGTCTTTAGTTATTTTAATAATTTTTTTTCTGCTTTATGCCATCTTTTTAAAGACAAAACAAAGTGTGGCCTAATCAAAATACATGTTCCTATCAGATTAGGGAAAATCACTTAATTCTTTACACCTTTGTTGTTCAGTTAGCTGTAAAGCAACTAAGTAGGAGACCATTTCAAGTGAATCCAAAGATATGGGAGCTGAGACTGAAAGACCTACAGGTAAAGATCTAGGAGCAAGAGACTTGGAAGAAAAACAAAATAAAAATCAAAAGTCAGTGGGGTTTAAGATCTTAAAACACTTTAGGAAAAAAAAATCTACTGATGTCCAGCCATAGCTCTCTCAACAGGAACGTCCAAAATAAAACACACATGCACACCAGAGCTTTACATCTTCAGTTTTTAGAGTATGACAATGATGTCAAAAATCAAGATTCCGTTAAGGAGCTCTCTGTCTTTTAAAAGCCTAATCATACAGAGAGGGAGAGTGCAGATTTTCTTCCTCTGCTATAACTTTGCAATGTCTCACTCAAAATCCTGATAGAGAGAGAAAAACAAGTACATAAACCAAATTATTATTAGATTATACTCAGAGAAGGCAACTTAAAAATACATACAGATACTGTTCAGGAATATTCATTATGGTCACTGTCCAGAAGGCTGAAAATGCCACATGGATAATAAGCTATCAACAGGCTCTTTAAGAGACAAAGTCCATCTTTCAGCAGAACACATTTTTGTCAAGGTTATCTGCTCAGGACTTAATGAAGAGTAATACGTAATTTAGAACCACGAACATGGTTTCATTTTGTTTCACCCATGACAAACAACTTACTATCATAGTCACCATGGAGATACCTTTTTCTGTTTTTTGTTTGCAGCATGTTCTCTGTCTGCAGTAGCTGTTTCAGAAGAGTTGATGGAGCAGGCTGAGTTTATGGAAGTTTATGATTGCCACCTGGTGGCTAGTAAAGAAAATCAATTAGTTTTTGGAAGCTCTGATTCAAGTAATATCCTGGGGAAAAGCCAGCTGAAATTAGGCAGAGAGAAATCCATGCAGAATTGTCATTCATCCTTTTCCTCACATTTCATTGTTTTAAAGAATATTTAAATAGGGGAAAAAAGCCCTGATACATTGAACACAGGACCTGAGTTTCGAGCAGTCAATGTGTCATTCATGAGGAGGTCCCTGAATTACCTTCAGTCAATCATACATGGGTGGATTTTTCTTAATAGCTTCTGTTTGTTCGGAGTGAAAATTATTTATAAAAAGCAACACTGTTTATAACTGTTTAAACAATCAAAACCAACAACAAACCTCTGCAAATTCTTCTCCTGCATCTGTTGTTTGTCTTAAATTTATGATTTGATTCTAGAGGAATTTCTGCTATGGAGGTAACAATCAGAGCAAGCAAAGACATATGTTGTTAAGTTTTGAAATACTGGATTACAAATCTCCCTTCTCGATTTTGATTAACTCAGTATCATTGACTATTCAGGCTTACTGTAATGAAAAAGTCACCAGCAAATACCCAATTATTTCAAGAAACAGTCTAATGGTAGTAATAGAAAATTAAATTCATGATCCTGGGATCACTATGCCATTCAAAAATATATAAAACTGGCTACATTTTTTTTTTTTCACTGATGATTAAAAAAGTATTCAAATTTAAAGAAAAGTTGTGAGTGCAAAGCAAAATGTTGGGATTTTGAAAACCTGTGCCTCATGATGGATGGAACATCTGACTTTGCCTTCCTTTTCCCTGGGCCAGGTGTCCTGAGCAGCCACATCCCTTGAGGATTGCCTTTTGGAAAAAGGAGGTAATGAGTCATGAAGTCCCTGGATGTGATGGATGAGGTGAAATGTATTACAGCAGAGACTTGGAGAAGAAAAAGGATATGAAGGAAGCAAATTCATCTGTCCTTTTGACTATTTCATTCTTGTTCCCAGGCTCTCCTTTTCTGTGCCCATTAAGTTGAAACTGGAAATATGTTATACGTGGTGGCAAAGGAAGACAAAGAGGAATGGGACTGTGCCCACCAACCTGGAAGAGCACTTGTAAGAAGAAAGCAGATCTCAGCCACAGAAAGAAATTAAACCACCATCACATATATGCTGCGTACATTTAAACTGCTTTACTGAAAAAAGTATGAGAGTGTGCAGTAGAACAAGGAGGGAAGAGGAAAGAAGATGAGAAAAAAAAATTAACTCACTACCATTACCACACCCAACATCAGACATATTGCTAAATCTCCTCTTCTTCATTTCAATTCTATCTTTGGGCACTTGGAGTAGAGATACCTCACATAAACACAGAAATTGTATTTGATATTCTTGCTTATATTTTCCCTTCAGTGTTGAATATGGTGTTTAAATCCTGGTGAGTAAACTATTGCAAAAATACGGAATTTTTACAAATATGGAGAATGGGGTAAGTTTGCATTTCCTCTGACTAACTTAAACAGTTTTCTGGGTATGTTTATATTAAATGAAGGACTTTCTTTTTCCTCATATTCTGCAGATCATGTTTCTCTGACCCAGAGATGATAATAGGTGTCATCTAGGCAGTGCAATTTGTTTTATATTTATTTGTTTATTTAATTTATTGTATTTATAATGGATAGATTAGTGCATTTTACTTAGAGTAGAAATTTATTTATTCTGTTTTAAAATGTGATAGTTCAGGGATTTCACTTAAGAAGTGAAATGAAGTCTGAATTATAAAAGAGACAGAGCATCAACACCCAAATGGGAATTTTGATTTCCAGAAAACAAAAGTAGAGGTTGTTTAGCTCTAGGTCTTTGGTTCAATTGCACACAATACAAGACCTGGCAGAGAAATTAAATTTCAAGTTTCTAAATGTTAAACATTACAAAGAAAGAGAACTTCCAGACCATATGGAGCATTTGTTTCATATCCATCTTTGTGTTAATAAAATACTGTGCAAGTTCAAAAGCAGGATAGATTGGTATTATTGCTGAACTTAGTGCCCTGGCTGAAGAAAAATTCATAACTGCTTTCCTATGGGTACTTTTATCCCAAATTTTGTTCTACTGGAAGGTACATTATCAACATCCATGACACCTCATGTAATAATGGTACAGAAAAACCCACTCCAAACCCCATGGACCTAATACAATCTTGAAAGCCTCCATAGAGCAGCTCTGGAAGTACTTCATGACTGTAGCAGGATTTCTCCTGCTGCATAAACCAGCCCCTTGGGTAACCAAAAAACTGCATACATCTGTGTGTAGAAATTCACAATATCAATGAAGCCAAGAACCACATACTGGTACAGTGAAGATTAAAACTTAGAGACTTATTGCAGGCAGTAATAAGTCATAGTCCCTTTGATCCTATGGTGTTCCATCAAATGGAGTGGGAATAACTGTGAGACTGGATTTAGGACCTAGAGGGTTTGAGCTGTATGGATGAGTCAGTACCAAACCAACCACGGTCCCAGTTTCCTTCTATTCCCCTAAACCTCCAGGTTTTGTAAGTTGCATGAGTCTAAACTGTTTTTGACATGGCTTCCATGTATCCTTTGATATTTCAAAACATTTGGGGTTTGGATTCAGTTCTTAATATACATTTTATTCTATTTGCGAGGTTGATTTTTACAGCTCTGTGTGGAAGACCTGAATTTTTACAATGTTATCACAATCATAAGACACCTTGATGTAATTGTGTAATTATATACTATTTTGACAAAGTAGGAATACATCATATTCCTAACATATATCAAGTGTTAGAAATAAAAGATATATTTGATTTGGAGCTGACACTGGATATAATGGTAGGCATAATAAAGTTAATATTGACAAGGACAGTGTATTTCTTATACCATATAATTTGGATCATTTAAAGTAAGTTTATTGCGATTCTTCACTATTGGATAAACACAGTCCTTATTATAGCATTACAATTTGCTGTGTTCTATAACTGGTTGTTCATTTTCTTTTTTCCAAATATTAAAGTTTTACTTCCTCAGAAAAAAAAAAAAAAAAAAAAAAAAAAAAAAAAAAAAAAAAAAAAAAGGCTAGTATGCCCATTTGGGAATATCTTTAAAGTAAATAAGCAGGTTGTTTTTTTGGTGGTGGGCTTGTTTGGGGTTTGTTTTGTTTTGTTTTGTTTTGTTAATCTTTGAGCACAATCTCAGAGCAGCGTATTATCAAGGACAAAAGGATTGGTCACCTTATGAAGAAATTTTCCAGAGTAGCCTGAAAAATTAGTTTCAGCAGTAGTAGAGGATGCCTTTAAAATGATGGAAAAAACCCTTGAACACAACCCTGAAATAACACACTCCTCAAAAATACAAATAATTCTTATATGACAAAAATACCAAACTCTTGAACCAACTTATGGTTTGTTTGAAAAATTTGCTGTCACTTTTAATTTTGTTCTTAACTTTTAGGTTCTCACTTGTTAGAGTACTAGACACAGGTTTCCACATTATATTTTTTTTATTATTACATACTCTGCGTTATTAAATTTCACAGAGGATTGTGTGCCTGTGCCTAGTAGTTCTCCTCCTAGTTTCTGAGTACACGTACCTGTAGTACATTCAGCTGTACCTCCTTTTATGAGTTTCTACAGCCTTTACGCTCTTCTTAATTTAAGCTTTCTTTCATTTAAGCTTTTCTCCTAGTAGCTTCCTAAACTATTTTGAGGAAGCCAAGGCTTTTCTGAAGTATCTGAGGAATAGGATAAATAAAATGCTTTATTTTCCATATTGCTCTGTTTTAATTTTCCTTTGGGAAAAAAATATAATTCCTCATAATCTTTGTTAAATCACTATTAGATTAAAATAAGGTGAAGTAGTCTATGCATTTGACAAGAAGAGTTGTGTTCCAGTTCTGGAAAAATAAAAATTTTTAAGAGTGTAAATCTCTCAAGTCATTTAAACTCAAGGCAAGGACAAGGGGAACAAAGTCCCACTCATCGCAAGTTAAGATCAGATTCAAAAGCACCTGAGAAACCTGACACAAACAGATGCCTCCTAGGGTCCTCAGGGAATTACCTGGTGTAGTTGTCACTCTCCATGAAATTTGAAAACTAATGGCCATCAGGCAAAGTCCCAGTGCTTGGCAAAAAGGAAAGAGAACACCCATTTTTAAACAGGGTAAAAAAAGAGGACCCTGTGAACCATTAACCAAGCATTCTCACTTTTACACCTGGTAAAATGATGGAACTGATCCTCTTGGAAGTAACTTCAAGGCATGTAGAAGACAGGGAGATAATTTGAGACAGCCAGCATGGCTTAAACAATACAACTCATCATGATTAATCTAGTGGCCTTTTATGACATAGTGGCTGCATCAGTGGACAAAACAAGAACTACAAATGCCATATATCTAAACTTCTGTAAGGTGTTTGAAATGGTCCCACACAACATCCTTGCTGCTACACTGGAGAGATATGTCTTTGGTGGATGAACTCTTGAATGGATAAGGAATTGGCTGGACGGTCATGTCTAAAGTCTTATGATCAGTAACCAAATGTCCAAGCAGAAAGCAGTGGCATGTGGTGTCCCTCTAGGGCCTGTAATCCACTTAGATCCTGTGGGATTGAGTGGCACCCCTAGCAAGTTTGTGGCTGATATCAAGTTGAGTGGTGAAAAATGCTTGAGAGAGGAGATTTCAAGAAGAACCTGATGGCCTTGAGTGGTGCCTCTCATTCAGTTAAACAAGGCCAAATGCAAGATCCTACACCTGGATTGAGGCAATCCTCAGTGTCAATACAGATTGATGGATGCACAAATTGAGAACAGCCAAACAGAAAAATACTTAACAACATCAGCGCACGAAAAATTGTACATGAGCCAGCAGTTGCCTCTTGCAACCTAGAAAACCAATCCTTTCCTAAGCTGCATCAACAGAAACAGGGCAGGGCAGGACAAAAACCTACTCTGTTCTCTTCAAAGGCTACATGGAGTGCTGCATCCAGCTCTGGGCTCCCCAAGTACCAGACAGAGTGTACCAAAGGAGGACTACAAACATGGTCAGAGGACTGGAACATCTCTCCAAGAAGTAAGGATAAGAGAGGTGGGATTGTTCAGACTGGAGAAGACTGTGGATCCTTACAAAGTATAAAGAGCGCTTGGCAAGACAGAGACACTGAAGCAACACCACTAGAGGAATAGTTTTAAACTGAAAGAGGGTTGGTATAGATACCAAGAAAGTTGGTGGGGGTTTTTTGTTGGTTTTGTTTGTTTGTCTGTTTGTTTGTTTTGTTTTTGTTTTTGTTTTTGTTTTTGTTTTTGTTTTTGTTTTCATGATGAGGGTGGCGAGACAAGGGAACGGGTTGCCCAAAGAAGTTATGGACATCCCATCTGTGGAAGTGTTCAAGTTCAGGCTGGATGGAGCTCTGAGAAACTTGGTCTAGCGAAAGCTATTCCTGCCCATGTCAGGAGCATTGGAACTAGGTGATCTTAGAATGTCTCTTCCAATCTAAATTGTTTTACAATTCTGTGATTCTATGTTGTGCTCAAGGTATGTTAAACAGAAGGCCACAATAAACAACTGAGCATGGAAGAGGACTAGATAAATTAAGTGGGTAGGAGTGAAGGCTTAAAAAAATCTTTGCTTGCTTGGTCTGGTAAATACATTTACTTTTGAAGAACATCATCCATCATTTTCAGTATAGAGCATAAACTAATATAATCTTGTGAGGTTTTACAAAGAAAAGTGGAGCAATCCCACCATAAACTAAAAATGATGGAAAATATGTTATAAAGAAAAAAAACCAACAAACCCCAAACCAACAGGGTTTGTGAAGTAACATTACGTATATGAAATGATTAATGAGTTTTACTTGTTTTTACACATGCTCTGTTTCCTTTTTCTCATCCCTGTGTGAAAATGGTCAGCCAGAGAAAATACTTCATTCTGTGCCTCAAATGGTTTTATTAAAATAGGAATCACACTTATCTGGCATTCACTTTATGCCTGGTGATGTTGCATCCATAAAATGAAACCTCAACATGCTTGCAGTAGAGGAGACATGGACCATAGGTTTGAAGCAAAGTGTAGTCCTCATATCTCCATCTAGGATGCCGAATGAAAAACTGGCATTGCTGGACCTCAGATTTTAACCTACTGAATCAGAGAAATTGGTCTCCTTCACAACATTGGATGTTATCTGTTGCAAGGGAAATCTGGCTTTAACACAGACATTATGACATGCTAAAGGAGTTTGTACGTTGAACAATCCTCTTTGTACTCTTTATGTTGAAATAGAGCAGTTGTAGGGGACTTCACCCACTGTAGGTACCTACCTTTGTGAAAAGGTGGCTAGGGCAAAAGGTAGGTGGCTGTGAAGGTGTGAGTAGCAATCTTGGGTTACACATCTTTGAGGAAACTGTGAGACTTCTGGTTTATTTCCTCACCATAGTTACTGCTCAGCTCAAATAACTTTTTTATTTTCATCTTTGATTTGCTGCAGTACCTTTGACTGGCTTCATTGTATTTTGATTCATTTTATCAGGAAGGTCAGCATTGATTTCCACAGACAGGTTGCTATCATTTACTGTTACCCAAAATAGTTCCTAAAACATTCAAAGTCTGACTTGTAAACATCTTTGTACTCACCTCTTTGAACTGTGGTTCAGTTGCCAGTCCTTTTTGAGAACTGATCCTTGTGCAACCAGATGGGCAAGTATCTACTAACAATTATGAATACACACCCTCATTGAATAACCCGTAAATAGTAAATGAACATGTATTTTTGTAGATGTTGCACCACTGAAATTTGTCATATATCTTCTAAAAATTAAATGCTTTTCTTTTATGGATATTATTTTTCATTTCTTCTAATTTTTTTCCCTTCATAAGATATCTGAGCTGAACAGCTGTAAAGTACTGTTGCTGTGTTATGCAGCACAGCCTGGAAAATCAGCTGAATATGAGGAAATTACCTCAATCCTTATATTTTTGTCAATAGCAATTTATGAAATTGGAAACTGCAGTCCAGGCCAGAACATAATTGTTTTGGCTTTTTATCTCCTTTCTTTTTCTTTTGAAAAGGAATTTGTTTAAATTTAAGCATTAAAAGTTATTATTCCCCCCCACACCTTGTATTTAATTTCAATCACAAAACCCTGACCCAAAAAGTCAGACTCACTGTTTGCATCTTTAAATTTATTCTTAGTAGAGCATTATTTTTAGGTTTTTTTCACAATCTTCAACAGTTTCTCCTGTCATTTTGAAAACAAGTTTTTTCTGTGAGTCATTGTAATAAATTATTTCATCAAAGTTCTCTGTAAAAAATTAAAGATAGTATTAGTTGCTTAACTAAAGTTGCTATAATAATACAATATTTAATATATTATTACAATTTACAGCTTTTTTTTTTCTTTTTTCTGACAGGACCACATAGCCCTCTTTTCAAAGCTAAGAATCATAGGACATTCCATATAGTTAAAAAACACTGATGCGAGCTTAGCCCATTTCAAATAAAATCCAGTTCTTATCTCTGAGGAAAGAAAATAAAAACAAATAACAAAGAAAAGAAAAAAGAAACAAGATTAAACACAGTTTTTAAAATCTACTTTAAACATGAGCTTTCTGTCACACAATTTGGAAGGAAGAGAAAAATAGAATAATTCTAATTGCAAATCTTTTAACAGAAACATATAATTTGTAGCTGCATAGTTCAATCTGAATCTTTAAAAGGCCAAAAATCTGCTTTTGAGGAAAACAAAGGAAAACAAACAAGTGAGACCAAGCAGCTTCTGAAGAACTATATAAATAAATTGTCATTAAGGGTTAATTAAAAAAAAAAAAACCCAAAATTGTCAGAAGATTTTAATTTTATTTTCACTTGTGGAAGTGAAAATATATATATTTTTCAGTCTTTCTTCTTGTATTTATAATCCTGTGTAAGTTTTTGCATATTCAAACCCTGAATGAAACTTTTTAGAGTTCAGAAAAAGAAAGGTCTATCAAATCAAAGCTCAAAGCTTTGGCTCAACATGACTTTTGCATAGAGCTGCAGCTAATTTGACCAAACCATTGGACAAACCTTAGGAACATTTCAGTCTTTCAGCTGATCACATGTTCATTTATCTTATCCATGTGTTTATCTGTGCTCAAAGGGACCTTGGGCTTTTCAAATCCTCCCTGAAGCCAGTGGAAGGACTTGCTCTGAAGCTGGCAGGTTTTGATCCATGGCATTAAACCTAGTTCCATCTAAATGAAAAGCATGAGTCTCATTGAATTCAGTGGACCTATGGACTAATGATGAATAGGAAATGATGTGAGAACATCTCTCTGTGGATGAAAAGAATAAATACTTTTGTTTCATTAATTGTTTTGTGGGTTTTTTTTAAATTATTTTGTTCTGTTTTTTATTCTACATGTATAGAAAATAAGAAATAAGAGAGTTTTACCTCTTATCAAAAGTACTTAATCTTTCAGAGGGCTACCAAGGCAAAATTATGTCCTTGTTCAGACTGGTGACACTGTCATAGAAAGGTGGAGGGAGGGAAGGAGAAAGAAAATTTCTGTTTGTTTTACCCTTTTTTTACTGGTTTTCTACAAAAATAACTTCCAACTTATATAGCTGCTCTGCTTTTTTTCAAAGTTTTCCTAGAAAACTGAATAGTAACTCACAATAGTTAAGTGCCACTGCCACATAGGAACTTGGTCTTGTAAAGTGCTAGGTGCCCTTCAACATCAAATGAATCAACTAGAACTGAGCACACTTGAATTCCCTGTGGAACTCATAGTAAAGGCTGTTGAAATTACATAGTACTATCAGATTATTGATTGCTTAATATATAATCTATCAACATTCTTTAGAGGAGGAAAAGAGCATCTCTCTCCTATACGTGTGTAGTAACCAGAACTTGTACACCAATTATTAGTTCATTTATTTTTGTCGACTGGAGAAACACTAGAAAAGAAACAAAAATAGTTTTTCTTTCTCATTCAATAACAGTAGTCTGCTGATTTAAGAACTGACCTGAATTCACAGAAAGTCACTGCATTCTAGATGGTATCATGTTGCCACTTCATACTGCATCTGTATTTCATGCAAAAAAGCTGGTGGAGGAGTCTGTCTAGTTAAAGAAAACCTTCAGAAATGTGAATCCCAGGAAGACATAGGAACTTCCTGGATGCTCCAAGAATGACCCCAAGAGAATAGGAGTAAAATAGGGCTTTCCCATTGTATGTAGAACATTGGCTTAGGTAGTACCTTCCTCAGTGGATTCTTGGTCTGTATCACCAGCACCTACTGCGTATTATGCTTCATCCGCTTTAATTCAGAGGTGCATATTCACCACTTACAAGACACATAAAATTTTGTTACTGCAATGCTCAGTGTTGTCCTGACTAAAAATGCATTCAAATACATCTTGTAGTGATCTATGGAAATATATTCCTCTGCTTCCTGATTTATTCCTTTGACAATAAGTACCCTTCTTCTATCTTCAATTTCCCCCACTGCTAAAAACTCCATGGAAAGGTTTGTATGTCTGTGTTGCAGTTGTCCCAGCTGGTGTTCTAGTCTTCATCCAGGTGTTTTTCATTTTCCACTGGAGTGGGACATCACATCCTCTTTTATCTTGTCCTACCAGGGACAATAAATCCTGGCAAAAACATACAAGGGGGGCAGCTGGGACAAGTAATGCCCTAACAGCTGCAGAGAGATTTGGAAAAGATTTATTGATAAACCCCTTCTGCTGAGATAGTTAGGGGATAAGATAAATAGGTAGAAGAGGTTGATAAACCCCTTTTGCTGAAAAGGGTCTAGAGACATATGCAGCTGGCTTACTCAGAGGTCTGGTTCCAAAGCATGCTTATTATGTTTATCCTGTTTCAGCCATTTGGGGTGTTCAGTGCACATATTGCATTTAAAGTACAGTAGTGTTTCCTCTGACCTGTGTAAAGACCCTGTGACTGAGGCTGAAGGTGTAAGCAGGCCAAGCACAAGTTTCCTCTGGAGAGGAAACTGAGTCACTTTATGTGTGTCCAAGAGATGAACACAGCATTAGGAGAGAGGGAGAGCTTAAAGTTTGGACAGAAATGCTGAATCGGAGTCAGCACTTTGATGCAGACAATCCCTTAGGACCCATGACTGAGACCTGTGTCACTGACAGCCACTGGAACTGCTGGGATGAGGTCTGTGTTGGGATCTTCCTGAATAGGTCAATGATTTCAAGGAGAACTTCAGAAAAATAACTAAACTCATAGGAGACAGTATGGTGGAAAGAATAACCAAACATGTCCCTTTTGCCCAAATTATTTACTATTTTATTATAAAATCTATTTCTACAGCTGAAATTCTACCTGGAAATTCACAATCCATAGTAAGGAATAGAAATACAGCATTTTTGCTCTATGTTTTTAATAGGTCTTATCCTTTGGCATTTTTGTTCTACAGTATGCTGTATTGGTAACAATAGTAGAGAACATATATTTTTGTCTCTCTTTTTTGAAATAGGTCTATTTCTAGATAGATCTACCCCCACTTTTTTTCTTTTTTCTTTTTTTTTTCTTTTTTTTTTTTTTTTGTAATCTTAGTTGTATTTTGAAGAATAATAGCTGTTTCTCAGATGGATTTTTCAAGTTGGCCAAGCCTTTTCTCTCTCTCTCTCTCTTTTTTTTTTTTTTCCCCAGAATGACAGTAGTTCTCTCTCCCTTCTTTTCCCTCCAGGGAGACCTCAAGCTTGTTAACATTTGAAAAAATGCTGTAAAGTATTGAACACCTAGAGGTGTTCAGTAATGTAATTTCTCACATTTGCTGTAGGAAATATTGGCAAATTAAATCCCTCAGTTGAGATGGTTTGTGCTCCAGTCCCATTTCTCATCAAAACATCTAGCTTTAATGAGAATTATCATACTCAGAACTGGACATATTTTCCCAAGCTTTTCGAAAAGACTGCTGACAGCTGCTGAAAGATGACGAAGTCTCTTTTTACCCCATAAAGGCCATTTAATTTCTTCTTCACAATGACAGTTTCTAGTAGTTTGTTCTCCGTGCTTGTAGTTAAATTTTGAAACCACTCCTTCACCAAACTAATATGAGAAGACAATAATAATAAAATAGAACCATTCACCATTAATATGCTTTTGCCAATCTCTTGTCAAGACTTGGCTAGGGCTAAACCCAGTGATCTTCTGTTTATGCACTATGTCCATGAGCAATTCCTGAGTAAAGATTATGGGATAGCAAATTGAGACACACGTGCTACCATGAATTTTTTGTGGGTGCATGCTTTTACCTGCATCAAGGCTCACTGAAGCCAGCATGGGTCTGAGTCCAGCTTGAAGCCTGCCTGAGTAGGGCTTATCATGGGGCTGTGGCACTGATGGGACATTCTGTGAAAGATGCAGTAAGGACCAGGCACCTTCACAGACCCCTTGCTTAAGTGACTCTTCCCGTGTATCTTGAAATTTGCTAAAAACTAGGTCTACTCCACAAATAAGTTTTGCTTGTGCTTTGAATAGTCACTCAAGACCGGTTTCACTGCATAAATTTGTGTGCATGTACTATCTTCAGCTCTCATGATAGGCAGATATCTTCTGTGCAGAGGCAACGCTTACAAAAAGGACATTCATTATCATAGCAAATACAGAGAGAGCAGAAGACAATGCTTTGTCCCTCACTCTTTAATAGAAGAGTATAACCATATAAGCTGAGAGTCACCAGGTGTACCAGATGACACCTGCTATCTCTGCTGTTTGAAATACAGCTCTCATTCTTTTATTCCTTCTTCTTTAATCATGCAGAATAAAATTATTTTTAACCCTCAAGAAGAAGTATCCTTGTTTGGTTTGTAACTATTGTTCCATAGATTCTTTGGCAGCTGATGGCTTGGTTTCATCATCTACAGAACTAAAACTTCATTCTAACATTTTGTTGGTTTTTTGTCTTTAAATTATGGTGTGCAGAAGGACAGCCTTCACCTGCTATATTAACAAAAAAAAAAAGAAAAAAAGATAATGTCTCTTTAATGAAAGAAAAGCATCAATATACTGTATTACTGAATGCAAATGCAATAAGGAATAACATATAGCTCTGATTATGTTATATGACATTTGGCTTAGCAGTATTAACATATTGCACAAAATCTGCATTTTCCCTATTGCAGAAAAAATAGACTGTAAAAGACATGGAAAATTAATTTCTTCCATATGATCATAAAATAAATGTTATTTTTTTTCTTTTTCTTCTCATCAGTCATTTGCGGAAAGATTTTAGTATCACTTCTTTGTTAAGCCAGCTCTTTATCATGTATGTATTAGGCATACAGTACAAGGAGAAATGGAACAAGATGGCAGTTACAGCAGTGGTAAGATGCAAATTTATTCTGAAAAAAAGTAATATGTGCACAATATCAAGCATGCTTAAGTTTGTGCCAGGAAAACTATTACGAATGAAGAATGGATGAGATGGAATTTTGCATCATACATGACTACATGTTGCTTAACTTCATAGAAGAGTCTTTGTCTACTCCTGATGGCCCAGGTACCACCAAGAGAAGCTGCTTTCCACACTGCTAGAGTGAAAATGGCAACAGATACCCCAGCAGTATTCAACTGCAACATGACTCTTTGTTTCAGAAATTAAAGAAATAGACCTCAAAAAGATGACAGAGAAAATTCACAGACCGTTGAACTGCAGGCACTAACTCCAGGTAGGGAGAGGGGGATGAATTTATTACATCTTGTACTTGTAGTTGAAAGTCTGTAATTGTTATCTGCTTCATTTTCCCCAAGTATAATTAGGCTACATTATGCATGTGATGTTGTTACTGTTTTTCCTCCTGTCTCTCTCATATTGTATGACACATGACTGAGTGTAGCCAAGCAGTGGAGGAGTAATCTTTCACTGACACCACTTGAAAACATTTTTATAGAAAAATAAGGGATGAAGAATGAGGAAGAGCAGAAAAAAAAGAAAGAAATAAAATACCTTAAAGATAGATCTCTACATTAGTTCACCATGAAGCAAAAGCGAAATAATAAAAACTCTTCTTCATGTGCCAATTCAATCAAGATGAACCAGACTAGGTACTGTATTGGTACAATGTAAAAATAGATGACAGTGAGTAATGGTGTGAACAAAAAACCATGAGGAACATCACAGAAATGGATGTTGGATGGCCTTTGCACAGCAGAGGTAGATAAAGGTTATAACAAACTGTTTACTGACCATGTACACTTACTAGAATTAAGAGGTCAGTTGAACAAGAGCTCACCTAGTAAGAGCTTTCTCAGTAGTGTGACTTATCAGCTGTTGTACAGTACCAGAGCACTGCCCAGTTATTGCTCCATCACTTTTCAGTAACATTTCTGTCCTTCAAAAGTCTACATTCTACCATTAGTTAAGGCTTTTTCTTTTGCATTTCTACATTTTCCCCCAATTTTGCATCAATTCACTGTAATTAATACATGTGCCTCTAACAGAAAAGAAAATAAATAAAAAAGCACCATGTTTTATTGAACAAAATATAGCATGTGCAAGGAAGCAAAGGGAGGAATTATAGAAACAAACCAGTGCTGAAGAATTTTGCATTAGCTGGTGCTTTTTGTTGTTGTCGTATTTGCACAGATCGTTTTAGGCTCCTCAGTCCAGGTTGTAGCAAAACACTATCAAAAACAAATACTCTTGCAAAATATTTGAGCTTCGCAGCTTAACATGTGCATCTTGAACCGCTTAAGCAGCATGGTTATCTTCTTTTTGTTTTTCTCCAGAATTTAACAGACCGTAAATTGTATACAAAAACGCATTATGCACCAGTGATTAAATGTTCTTACAACATTAATATTTATCAAGGGGTATTTTATAGCTAGAAAGTAGGTAACTATATTTTATTTCCTAAGAGAACATTTTCTATAGTTTTCCTTCATTTCCCAGCTACACAGCAAACATCTCTAAAGTGCACTTCCCAAGTGTAGTTAGAGAATAGGAAGGAATGTAAAGTTTTTAAAAACAGCCCTTATTAACTTTTCCTTCCATTGATTCTACTGTAAACTCTAAAAAGCCTTTTTAAAAAGCAAATTCTCATACACTCAGCAGGTGAAATGTTCCCACAAAAATAAAAGTAAATAAATTCAAAACCACCCCAAACAATGAAAAACCAGCAATCATATTACAATCTTTTCTCTTGACTACTCATATCCTAGTATATATTTACTGTTTTTATTGCACATTTATGAAAACGGTTGTCCTATATATTTAAAAAAAAAATAGTTTCTTTATCTGTGCTAACACATTCTTGTGCATCCTTAATAAACTAGAGTTACTTTCAACAACATGTAGATATAGAAAAACAATGGAATCAAATCAAGGAGATAATTTATATTGTAGATGTTAAAAGACTTCTAGTGTAATTTTGTTGTGACAAAAAGAGGTGAATTTTGGAAGTTCTTGGCTCCCATTTGTTATGAAAAGCTGCTGGTTATGTGACAGCAGGAGAACTCAGAACGTGATTCACAATGAATGTCAATCCTTCACCTCCAATATGAAGGCTTCCCATCTATCAACTTGCTGAGCATAACTGGTTTTACTTAACGTATCTAGAAAAGGCTGCTCCTGTTCAACTGACCAGTGAGAAAGGACTGGACTTCTTCAAAACGGGTATTGGAGCAACAGTTTGTTATATATTTCTTTATACTTTTTAACTGTCCGATCCCACCTTGTAAGGAGAGCACTTAGTTTGTTCAGCTAAAAGGAACCCCCTTCATGCTCCTTTTGGGTTTGCTCAGTCAACTGTTTTGTGCAACGGTGGCAGAGGCACACTGGAATTGTGTACCCATTCATTCTGATTACACAGACAGAAGCAAATTTATGTTGTCTGTGACAGTAGATGGGAAAGGGAAAGGAGATGAATGGTTCCCATGGATAAGAGGACAGTAAGGTTTGTTTGGGGTTCTTTTTGTGGCTACTTTTTTTTTTCTTTTCTTTTTCTTATTCTTTCCTCTTTTTTGGTTAATTTTTTGTTGTTGTTGTTCTTTTTGTGGGTTTTTATTGAGTTTTTGTGGGCTTTTTTGGGGTTTTGTTTGGGTTTTTTTCCTTTTTTTTTCTTTTTTTTCTGTTCTTTTTTCTTTTTTTCTTTTTTTTTTTTTTCTTTTTTTGCTATGTCATGAAATCATAGCAGTCATTCCTCTAATAGAAACTGACAGGACATAAAAGACAGAACTATCAGATGAACACACACAATGACTAGAAATATATCGACAGAGAAAAGACTTAATTTAGCTTTGAGAAACTGTCCCAAAAATAAAATCCTGTATTAACAAGTGCAAAAAACAAACAAAAAAAAAGAAACTCCAAACATTAAAACACAGTGTATAAAATGGTGTGAGAAAGTTAAGTCACCAAACAGCCTTTTAGTCAATAAAAAGCTGTGTTTGTGTGTCCTTGTTGTTTAGGTAGCGGCCCATTCTCTTCATTTTACCCAAAAGGTCATTCAAGAAGAAATCTGAGGGTAAAGCGCTCAGTCCTTGCTATTTTTTGACTGTAGTAATTTGGGCCTCTTGTGTTTCTATCATGTAAGATGAATCCTTTCTTTTATTCCTCATTGGTTGAATTATCTTCCAAAGTTGTTATGCTTCCAAAGCCCAGTCCTGTTGAGTTCTGTGCTGCTGAGACTGTAAGTACTGTATGTAAGAGAATTAATACAAGAACACACAGTTTAAGTCTGCTGTTACACAGTCTTGATGCTGATGAAACTGTGAGCGATGTCCTGTGACACATTGTTGAGCCACTTGTTTTTATAGTCCCTTTGGGTTGATGATCTGATAATAGTCCCCATCTGACATCACAGCATTCTGGTTCTGCATTGGTTGGATAGTTTTCATAGAGCCCTGTAGGGTAAACACAAAAGAAAAATAAATACCAGGCACAAAGATTGGCAGAAGTAGCAGCCTGAAGGAACAGTTGACATTTAGTCTAAGCTGTTGAATCCATATCTTTGGGTGAGACTGAGGCCCCCCAAAGTCCTGCCATTTTGTACAATTAGAGCTGTTGAAGGAATATGCATCATCTAACAGGAAGCAGCATCAAAAGATCATTCAACAGAAGTATGACACTGAGCATAATTGTGTAAAGAAGCAACATTCAAACATGATAAGGGTGTTTGAATTCTTCCTTTTTGGGAAATAACAACCAATGATGAAGTAAGAACTAATCAACCAGGATGTTTCCACAAAATTTGGACCTTGAAGTGCTTCTATCAGTATGTGGGCACATAAAGACAGGCATAAAATAACAAACAATGATGTATTGATGATATTGGCTATTGGGATTTTCAAACCTATGGAAATAAAACACATTTCAGGAACAGCTTCCAAACAGAGTTGTTCAGAACCGACTTGTTTATCCTAGCTCCTTTGAGTTCTTCCAGCTGGAAATTGCCTTTAACGTATCCCAGAGGTGAAAACAATCTGTCCTTGCCACACAATGATTGGATCTCCTGATGTTTCTGATGGCACAGTTAAGTCATTTTTACCTTTGAACTTTACTGAGTTCAAATGATCTAATCATGACTTCTTGAACACTAAGAAGAACTCTATCTTTTTGGAAATTGTCAGTGTTGTCTGCATTACTATATAGGAGATTAATATAATCAGAGTGTTCTGTTTGCTTCTCACATACCTTTTCCTCTGATAAATGAAAATAAGCTAATTTGGCTATTTAACTAGTGTTCAAAAGCAAGAATGTCTAACATAATAGACAAACAACTCTTCTCCATTTAAACTGATCATAGATCAAGTCCTGCAGTAAATGATATACTCTGTGGTAGAACTAGCTTTTTCTAGGGGGAAAAAAATCTATCTGTGCTGAAATATTAGGATAGTGATTCCAAAAGCAGTTTTATTCCTTGGAACAAGAATTACATTTTCTCCAAAATAACACAGCAACAATACTACTTTCAAAACGCAATTTAAGTGTATCATTCTTAGGTCCAGGCCCCTGACTTCTTGCACTTTGTGAATAACCTGTAAAGAAAAGCAGTACACCATAAAATATGATAAACCTGAATGTTTTTGTTCCTACTTCCACAATACTGATCTGCAACTAAACAAAAAATGCGTTAGGTATGCTAATAATGTCAAGATGCCTAGATTGACACATTTTTACATAGCTGACACAATTGTCTGCTATGTTATATCTGAATCCAAATAAAGTTACATTTGTTTTTGTATTTAACCAAATTTTAAGATACAGGAATGAAGGCAACTCGTTTCATGTTCTGTATATTCAAAGTTTATCCTATGCTAAACCTGACCAATTTTTCCACTTCTGCAGTCAGAAACTTGATGCAGCATTCCAAATGTTAAAAATTATTTATTCTCACTCTAGCTCTAGATTATAGCTAAAAGGATCACATTTTTCTTTAAGAAATTTTATTGCATTTTGGAATTTCTGGACAATTGTTCCTTGAAGGTATAATAAAACAGTCTTATTTTCTAAGACCCATCTTTTGGTGTTTGCATATATAAGACTTTATAAACATTGCAACATGCAGGCAATGCCTCTCAAAACAGGTAATCATGATTTTTTCTGTGAACTGCAGCAGCTCAAACGATTAGTAGTAATTGAAGAGACACAGAGAATGGTTAATGTTTTGATCCCACTGAGGCTTGTTTACTTTTTGAACTATATTTTCTGCCTTTCTTTTTCATGGAAGATCCAGACATCCTTTGAAATCAAAGCTATGTATATAAGTTGGCAATCAATAGGTATTTAAATAGTTACTATGCACTTAATTATAAATAAATGGATGACAACTCCACATTCAAATATGAATTGGACTTGTTCCTTAATATAAAATGACATTTCCTCTTTATTTCAATTCAGCAACTGAATTTAGGTTTTTGCAGTTTCATATTAAATAAACAATTAGCTACAGAACCACTATTCATACAACAGCATAGAAGATTTAGATAAATTCAGTAAGACCTTTTGTACTGAACACAGCACACGTTCTTCAGAACATACCTGTTTGTAGCCATAAATATCAGCTTTTTCCCCTTGGATCTAATCAGTCCATCTACTAAATCAGAGGTTTACAAATATGTGACTTAACGGGAAATCCAGGTAAGCTGGCTACATCTCCTTGGAAAATCAAATAAGAAAAACTAGTTTGTTCTTTTATCGAAATATTCATAGAATCATAGAATGACTTGGGTTGGATGGGACCTTAAAGATAATCTAGTTTCAACCTCTCTGCTGTGTGCAGGGACACCTTTCACTAGATCAAGTTGCTCAAAGCCCCCTCCAACTTGGCCTTGAACACTTCCAGGGATGCAAAATCCACAGCTTCTCTGGGCAACCTGTTCCAGTTCCTCACTACCCTCACAGTAAAGAATTTCTTCCTAAAATGCCTTCTTAATATCAAATCTAAAGCTACTCTTTCAGTTTGAAACCATTCCCCCTTGTCCTATCACCACTCACTATTTTAAAAATTTCTTCATTTTTCTTGCAGGCTCCCTTCGAGTACTGGAAGGCCATAATTAGGGCAGCCAAAGCCTTTTCTTTTCCAGGGTGAAAAATCACAGTTCTCTTAGTCTTCCCTCATAGGAAAAGTGCTCCATTCCTTTGGCCATCTTGGTGCCCCTCCTCTGGACTTGTTCCAAGAGGTTGATGTCCTTTCTGTTGAGGACCCCAGAGCTGGATGCAGTGTTTCAGGTGAGGTCTCACCAGAGCAAAGTAGAGGGTCAGTGTCATCTCCTTTGCCCTGCTGCCCACGCTGCTTTTGGTGCATCCCAGGACATAGTTGGCTTTCTGCATTGAGAGCACACATTGCTGGATCATGTCCAGCCTCTCATCCACCAGCACCCCAGGTCCTTCCAGGCAGGGCTGCTCTTGATCTGCTAATGCCTCAGCCAGTTTTTATATGAGGGGTCACCTCAACCCAAGCACCTTCTACCTGGTCTTGTTAAACCTCATGAGATTCCCATGGGGCCACTTCTAGACCTTGCCTAGGTCCCTCTGGAGAGCATCCCATCCTTCAGCTGTATCAACCACTACACTCATCTCGGTATCATCTGCAAATTTACTAAGGGTGAACTAAATCTCTTCATTGATAAAGATATTAAATAACACGTCATTGTAGAAGGCTGCTCAGTTGGTCAGTCAGGATGCCATGTTGACGGTCTCAAACCACCTCCCTGTTCTCCACGTGCTTTAGCACAGCTTCTAGAATGATCTGTTCTGTGATCTTCCCAGCCACAGAGGTGAGTCTGACAGGTTTGTAGTTCCCAGCATCTTCCTTGACCTATCAACTATTACCCTTTTTAAAGATGGGTTGCCCTTTTTCCAGTCACTTGGGACTTGACTTGATTGCCATGCCTTTTCAAATAACATGGAGTGTGGCTTGGCAACTACATCAGCCAATTTCCTTGGCTGGAAATGTAGCTCATGGGGCCTGACAGACTTATGCCACATTCATGTTCCCAGGTGGTCATGAACCTGATCTTTACTTACAGTGGGAGGAACTTTTTCTCCAGTCCACATCCTGCTGTCCATCCAGTTAAAAGATATAGGAAGAGAGGTTGCCTTTCAAGACTGAGGCAAAAGTGTTTTTGAGTACCTCAGCCTCCTCCTCATCCACTGCTACCAGTTTTCCAGTGTATTGTTTATGATGATATACCTTCTTTGGCCTTCCTTTCCTTGTTAATATACGTATATTTTAAAAATTCTTTGTGTGTCTTGACAAGTTCAGTTCCAGCTTCCTCTTGACTTTCTTTGTTCCATCCCTACATAACCTGATTTCATCTCTATGCTTTTCCAAGGTTGCCTGTCTGTGTTTCCACTGCCTGTGTATTTCCTTCTCTCAATTTTGTTTGAATTTTGTTTTCTTTAAATATTAAATACATAGGTATAAAAAATAAAAATGATATCTCTACCCACCAAACCACCAAGGTTTCCCCTTCCTCATTTGTCTTTATAGTTCATTTGTACACATCATCATTTTATATTACTTGAATGTTTTGTAACTGTACTTCTGAGGCTGACAGGTCAGCTGTTACTGGCTTGAAATATACTTTGCTTTTCACTTTTTACTTAAAATTCTCAGTTCTGTGTCTTCATTTCCCAACATTTCCCAGCACTCAGCTATATTTCACCAGCAGAATTCTTAGTCCATGTGGAGGCACTTGGACCTTTATTATAATGGAGGATCCAGAATTTGCCAGGAGACTTTTTGGTTTCAAACCATTCTCTAGACAGATACACTGTCACTCACAAAGGTCATGTAAAAGCTCTCTCTTTTCTTTGTAATCAGATAGGCTTTTTCCCACATGAAGATAACATTTTGATGATAGGCACAGAAATATACATCTGTAGGGACTCTATGATATCAATGCTGATGCAAGTATTAAGGCTACTGGTTCCACTGAGATTGTTAATGGAGACACAAATAGATAAATCCTGTATGTCCTGCTCAGCTGAATCAGACTGAAAGAAAAAGGAGTGACAGCATGAATATCATATTCACTTTGTGGAATGTGCCTTGGGAAAAAATCAGCAAAGACTAAGAAAGTTCTTAAACAAAAATTGAAATCACAAAGACTATTGATGCATGCATGGTCTGCAGATCAGCTAGATCACCATCTAACTCAGAGATTGCTGTAGTTCCTGCCTGAGTAGTTGCAGGAAACAGCCTGTAAAAACAGTGGTTGCATTCCTATGACTTTCTTCTGCACTGTCAGGATGTGTGACAGTGGCTGGATTTGAATCTTCTGACTTGGTTTCTTGGTTTATTTTTACAGAAAGAGTTATGGAGCCATAGTAGTCTGCATTATGGGAAACTAGTCTGGTTGATATATGTATTGTCCTTGCTGGGTAAGTATTTGGAAAGCCACAGAAACAAAACAGATCTTATGATATGTTATGTTTTTTCCTCTTTTGCTTTCTGTAGGACTCTAACCTGCGTTCATTTTTCACATAGATTTCTGATTATATTTGAGAGGTATATGAAGCTTCTCATGCTTGAAGAAAAGACCTTGAAACAAGATAAGTGGAGGTAGTATACCAGAAGTTTGGAATACTCCATTTTATTGTGAAACCCAAAGTAAATAATGTCTGCCAAGAGTGATCCATCCAGCACTGACATCATTGTATCAGTGAATGCAAGCATTCTGCATGGCATTTCTGTTTCTGAGGAGTTATTTCTGAGATTTCAGTATTAACATTTTCCAACTGCGGAAGTCAAGAGAACACATTAGGTATTATATGAGTAGATTTCACTGCTTGCTTACAACTGATCTGGAAGCCAGAACTTTTTGATCTTATCCAGATGGTCTTCTCAATTTCTAAATTGCTGTGTCTGTGACACATCATTATGATTAGACATGTATTTTATACCTTTCACATTATAAAAAAATAAAACAAAATTATACGTAGAAGAATATTGAAAATGAATAAATTATTCTTTGATCAAACAGATTATTCTAAAACTGGTGACTAAGATTGTTCAGCTCTTTTTAAAACACTCACTTCCATTTTTCAACTCCAATTGTTGGAGGAGATCTGGGTTGGAGATCTGTGTTGCTCTGTTTTAAGATTTTTTTATCACTATATGTTGGTTATTCAGATAGTCAACTCATGAACATTTTCTTATGTATATGTGTATGTTCCCACATCCAAGAAGAACTCATAATGTTTCTTCATGATATATATGAATATATATGTATGTTTCTTCATGATTTCTTCCCTAAATTATGAATAGGGCCAATCTCCTGCGGCTTGTGTAAATCAGTGTTACCTCTCTAAAACTGAGCTCCTGTAATTCAGAAAAATGAGCAAATAACTCTCAAAACTATACAATGAAGATTTTACCTTTACTGTTTTGAGATACAGGAAAATTTGCTTCTAGAAAGCATTTGTCTTTTCCCGGTTCCTCTCCAGTTTTGCTTCTATATGCAGAATCTTTGACCAAAAGGATGTCATATGTGATATGATAGGAAAGGGTTATACACATCTAAGTACTGTGTCACCACATAAAGTTTAGGGATATCAATGAGTAAATTGTCTGGGTCATTATTATAGGAAAAGAATATTTACAGCTAATAAACCTGTTATGATATGGGACCTCATTCATGAGAAAGCCCCAATACTCAAGACTAGGAAGACATTAAACTCAAAAAGATGAGGCACTTAGGTGATGGATTTTACTGTAGAAGCCATGTCAAATTTTCCCTGTAAGCAAAACCATGGCAAGTAATGATTTAAACCATGCTTGTTAAACAAAAAAGGGATTTGTCCTGCTGTCTGTGTTAGCTTAATATTTTGGTATTTTAGGACCTATTAAGAGGTGCAGACAGGAGGCAAATAACACATTATGAGATATTTCTAAAGGAGGAATTCGGATCAAATATATGGGTTTTTTGAATTTGCCAAGAACAACGTAAAGAAGATTGAATTCAGAGTGATTTTCTCCTCTTGAATTGTTCTACAAAAGAGATAGATTGTATTGCTCTCTACATATCACATTTTCTCAAGGAAATTGCTTTTCAAATTGCACTGAAATCAGGGCATCTGTTTTGAAAGAGACACACTATAGCTAAACCTGTTGGTGAAACCCAGTCATACATCTGCCCCTTGAGAAGGAAGCTGTAGTTTACAGGACTTCTAATACTTTTGCTGAGCTTTCTAAGTCATCAGACTTCTTCTACAGATTGATGAGAATTCTCTGTAATAATTCTCACTATGTCTTTGGAAACATTAGTGTGTACTATGAAGCATGACTGACAGTTTTATTTCCAGTGAATTCTTTACTCTGAAGGAGGTGGAGTTTCCATGGAAGTGTTTCTTTGCATGGATGACATAAGCACATGTTACTGTTATTTGCCAAAAATTGATTCACGCTGTGTTCCAAGCAACTGAGATGTTAATCAGAACACATAAAATCAGGAGACTAAATTAATATGGACTGAAATATTTTAGTGATCTAAAGCACCTGAATCACCTGTTTACTTACCTCTTCTCTCCTTTTACTTTCTGCTTCTGTTTGAAAAGTAACATAAGTCTGTTCAACACAGGAGAATAGAACACAGGAGAATAGACAAATTTGATTCTCCTCTTGCTGGCAGAAGAGTCGTTCTGATGGCACTGCTCTTAGCAAGTACATAAATGTGTCATGCTGCTTTTGGAAGAAGTTAATGCAACACATCTCTGCTCACTACATTCCCTTCCTTTCCTTCAAAGAGGAACTCTTCTATTAAATGCCATGACACCTATTGTACAGATAAAGAGTGTGAGTATGTGGCTGGGATTTATGGCCTGAGAATTGATGCTGGGTGATGGTCCTGTTATGCCACAGGGCACAAAGAGACCATAAGTCATGGTCATTACAAAGAAAACCCTTAAGAATACAATTAGCCCTATGCCTGCACTCTAAACTGGTCCAGACTTGGCATGTGGACAGCAGTTTCTCCAAGCAGTCAGAATAGGCTATGTCTGTATTAACAAGTAATTTCAGGAATATGAGAAGATCTGTACAATGAAGCAGCTGGTACTGAGTATCTATCTCATGTCAACCCTAAATGCCTCTGAAAGGATTTTTCTTCCCTCTAGTCTAATTTTGTGGACCAAATGTGCATTAATGGTTGGCGTAGGGTAGTATGTTGCTGTAGCCCATCTCCCCGTTTAGTTAAGGAGGAGTTGACCACATTTACAATAGGAAACCATCCTGCTGGTGTGAACGCTGTTTTCTTAGAAGTTACAGTTAAAAATCATGAGCTGGAATTTTGCATGGGTCTGATTCACTACAATTTGCCATGTGTGTATGTACACCTGAAAACTACTGTTATCTCCCTCAAATGAGATTCTGGTTTGCATGGGCAGCTCTAGACAGCTGAGCTATAGAAAGAAACATTGGATGAAACCATTGTAAACTTTAGTCATATGGATATGAACTCCAAAGGTCTAAACTGAAAGTAATCACTCAATTTTAATGAATCTGAAAACCAGCATGTTACAGCACAACACCTGATGGAAGGATCAACTTTTTTCCTTCTATGTCCTTCTAGTCCCTGGGCAGAAGGGAACACTAAATGCTTTCTACCTAACTGCACATTTCCATAACCAGAACCACACTGCGATTCTGATGGTTTTGATTAATCTCTCAAGTACGTTTGCACTGCAGTTGTTCCACACCCTCATATGCATTTCTACAAGAGACAGCTTCTGGTGATACAAAATGAGTGTAGCATGCCTTCTCCCTTCCCTATTATAAACTTTCTTTGGAGGTGATCAAGTTAGACAACCTCAGGATAGAATACTTGTTGCTTACTATATGAGGTCATCAGGAATTTCAAGAAGTTATTATTAATCCATACTATAAACTAGAAATTATTTCCTTTTTTATTTAATGACAAATATAACAATGACTACAGTATTTCTTGGGGGAAAATGGCCAGTTCTATGCTGTTTTCTCATCATGTGGACGTTCCAAGGAAGGGTAAAGGCCTTGTTATTATTTACTTTTACTGCCTCCAGTTGTTGTTGTTGTTTTGTTGTGGTTGGTTTATTTGGTGTGGATTTTTTTAGACCCCAACACCACAAAAACCCTGGACTGAAAAAAAAAAAAAAAAAGGTGTGGCTTGCCTGTTGTCCACCAGTGCTGCCATGCCCTTATCTCCAGCAGATCTCTGTGCTCTGATTTACTGTTGTGGTAGGACAGAATCGAAAGGGGAGGTGGCAGCTCCTACAGCCAAGAGCACCTCCCAGCATGGGGGATGGAGCCACACCAGCTTCTGTCTGGCTGCAACTGGAAAACTACAGGTGATGTTTTTGTGTTCATCCTAAGCTCTGGGCTGCAGTCAATACCAAATAAAATCAGCTTTCCCTTTTCTTGTTACTTGACACCTAAATAAAAATACCTTTTGACCTTACTCTTTTGTGTTTTTCTAATGAAGAGACAGATCAATAGCTAGAAATTTCAGAAGATGTATAACAGAAGCTCACAAGAAGTGCAGTAGGAGATGTCCCTCGAGACGTGTGTGACCTTCTTTCAGTTGTTTTTCTTCGAAAGCATTTCAAGTTATCTATCAAGCTATGCTGAGGTAAAGTGTTTTGTCTGCTGTTGAGCTCACTGTACTTCACATGAAATAAATCTGTTTTCATTAAACTGCAGAGAGGTATAATTCTTTATTCCTGGAGCAGATTATAGTCTAATTTCTCATTGTTTAGCGGCAGGAAGCACTCTTATTAAGCTGATGCTTAATAAGGGTGAAAATGGGCCTGTATTCCAGACAGAGTTTGAATTGCTGCTTTGTACCTGTTCTCAACATCTTCCCTTGCACACAACTCTCTAGGATCAGCATACTGACTCCTGTGGGTCTGTGAATACAAGCTCTGCTCTGCTGCTGCTGGGTTTGGACTTAAGAGGACAAAAAGTTCAACCAAATATTTGTTAGTGGACTGCTGAGGTGAGATTTAGGTCACCCTGATTTTAAATGTCTGCAATAAGACCCTGGTGACTAACAGCAGAGATGTGAACAAGTCCTCTCATCAGGTGCAGGTGCCTACTCAGGGTGAATTAAATGGCTGTTAGCTCTACTGACTCTACACCAATGACTCTAGTGAGAGCTTAGTCACAGAGTTGATGTGTAGATACCCACATTATTAATACCTGCAATAAAATGAGCTTAATCCTCCCCTAAAGCTGCTTTTTTCATCCCAAATTCAGAGATGTCAGTAATCTTTTCAAAATCATCTATTTTGTGTGTTTTAGGAAGGAATTTGGATTACGAGTTATACTAGGAAAATGAAGAGATGGATATGTATTTCCTAACAGATTTTCTGAAATACCAATGCCAAGATGATTTTGTTTTCTGTTGCTTTGGTTTCTTGCCATTGTGTGTGTGTGTGTACATGTGCATATACACAAACACAGCACATACATATAGATTGTGTACCTGTGGTAAATGAGACTTTCCTAAGTCTCTCACTTCTACTATAAAACCTTAAACTTTAAAATAATGTTCATTTGCCTACTGCATATACATATTGGAAGGCTATTAATTTTTAAAAATGCATTGAAATGTTAAGCACCTTATTGATGATTCAAAATTGTAACTCTGCTCACTTTTCATTATATTTTCTTTTGTATATGGATGGATATTGCTTGATTGTGTGCAATAGGTTTAATCTCTAAGAAAAAAATCCAGTAAATGCCTTGCTACCAGAATCACCCTAAATCTAAACACAGGGTATAAGGTGAAGTGAGTTGCCATGGTCCTTATGCCAGCATCTGAAATGGTATATAATGTTTATGGTTTTTTATAATTGACTCTGGTTTTAAGTAGCTTACCTTAGACAACTTATTTAGCATCAAAATTTCCAGTGGACCCCTAATTTAAAGGTGAAGACCATTTAATTTCTGACATTTGGATGAGGGTGTCAAATGATCTAAGTGTTGATATTCTTTTTTTATCAAATTACTGGGAATAAGTTGCCTGAATATCTTCAAGATTCACAGTTGATAGTCTAGGCACCAGAAATCTGAAGATAATATTGGTTTAAGCTGGAGTTTTGTGTGGATGACTTCCATCTATTCCTGAAAAAAGTATCTGTGATACCTGAGATGTATATTAGCAATACCTTTTAAAATGAAAAAAAAAAAAAAAAAAAAAAAAAATTAAAAAAAAAAAAAATCATACTGTGTAACCAGACTCCATAGGAAACAAAGATCACTTCTTCACAGGTGAACAACAGGTTCTTAAACTTTTTCACTCGTGAAAGACCTCTTCTTAAACACTTTCTGAGAGCTGCTGCACAATTTTGAATGCTGTGCTTCAGATTCTTGATTCATGATTCATCATGGCATAAGAATGCAGGCAAACAAAGGTGAATATGCTAAAAACTGGACCCTCCTTTCTCTTTTTTTTTTTTTTTAATATTGCATGAAATGCAACCTCTTTACTTTGAGTATTGCATGACATGAAGTAAAAGAAATCTTCCACCAAATTATTAAGTGTAAAAAATAACCAGAACATTTTTTTCTAGAAATTTTGCTTTGTAAAGCTGATGACTTGCAGGCTGTAACATAACTGTGCATTACTAGATCTGAGCTCAAATCCTAGCACCTCCAACAAATCTTTCTGATGTGGAATACCTTCAGGTCTCAGAGTTAGAGCTAAATCCATGATATTTAGACTTATGAAAACAAGTGAAATTAGTTTTTCTACTATACTATACCTGTACAGATGAAACTTGATAGTCCTCCATAGATGACATCATCATTGTCTGGTAATATAAAGGGACACCTCGTTTGAACCTCCAAACAGTATTGCTTGCAAGGAATTCTGTTGCTGCAGTGAAACTGTGTGACTTCAAAATACTGGGAACAGAGCCAGGCTTTGTAGACAGTCTGGAAAAAAAGAGAAGAACCAGAAATATAGATGGATGACAATAGCACTGTCATTATTAGAAGAACACACTGTACTGCACACCTACATTAATGCTTCTTTTGGAAGAAATTTTGAGAGAATATCACCTGTGAAAAATATGTTCTTAACTTTTGACTGTCTTCCCACTTCAGAAATGAAAACTCCAGCCAAGTAATTTAAAAGCAACAGTTATTCAGGACTGGGCTTATGCTATTATATTATCTTAGTTTGTAAACAGCTATGTCTCTTAAATGTGACTTTTTATTAGACATGGGCATGCATGGAACACAGTCCTGTCCCTGCACTACCATATACTAAGTGAGATGCTAATCTCATTTGAAACTGGACGAGGACAAATTTATGAAAGTGCATGCAAAAAAGAGTTGAAAACTGGGCCCAGGCCAAGTCTGTCTTTATATCATCTAGAGCTAAGCTATCAGGTTGCAATAGATGGTGCTGCTTCCCTTCAAATAAAACCTTATCCAGTCCACAGCATTTAAACATGCATTAGGGTACCTGAACACCAACAGCTGTAGACTAGGGCATAAATCTGCTGCAGTGAAAACCAGTGTCTACATTTGGGTGCTAAAAGGAACATTTTTAAGGTGTTCTCATCTGAGGCTGCATAGCCATGGCTGCAGGACTTCTGATTATTGCAATTATTGTCAGCATTTAAACAGAAAACTAAAATACATGTGCTGATTTTAATTTTTGCTACCTTTTTTCTTCCAAACAATGATGTTCGTTATTAGCATTAAACTCTTTTGGACAGGCAAAAGTTTAATGTAAAATTAGGTTGGACACCAGGCTATAAAGCTGATGAAAAACCTGTGTGACTGAGTACAGAGAGATATCCTTGTTCTCCATTTTATTTTCCACTCAACTGTTTTGGAGTACATTATTTGCTGTGTAGATACTTGCTATCTAGGTTGTTACATAACAAAAAAAATAGATCCTTTTTTGTATTTTTTAATTACCTAATAATCCTAGTGACTACCTTTCATTAAACATAGACTGAAAACCGATATAATCAGCTGATCATTTCCATTCTTTCTAGGAACTATGTAATAAAAAAGAAAGCTATAGATTAATTTTTTAAACAGAGAAAGTTAAAAATGACACCTGAAATGACCAATCTAGATGAGAGTTTGGTTTGATTTCAGTATGTTTCATCTCATTGATTACAATTTTATTAATCTCAATAGCAGCATAAATTGTATAGTTAATTTCAATGTAGCAGCCCCAGAATCACCAAACTTTTATTTTATATTGTTTGCAACAGGGGCAGGTATGAGTAAGGTTGCTAGGTGATAAAATTAAGCCTTTATCTCTAATCTGCAGTTTATGATTATCTCTTTATAGCAGTTTTTGCCTACTGTAGAACATTGGGGTTTTTTACTTTTTTCATTACAAATTCAATTTTAATTGCTTACTAAGGTTTCTTATCCATGATAAATGATTAATGAGAAGGAAGACCAGGAAATGTGTGTACCTCTGGTTCTTAAATAAACTTCTAAACAGAAAGTGATTTTCCCACTGTTGATTACATCACCCACCACATTTCTCATGCTTCAGTTGCTTTACTGACATGTGCAACAATAAATCACAAACTCACAGGATATACTGCATTGGAAAAGACCCACAAGGATAACTGAGTTCAACTGTTTGCCCTGCTCAGGACCATCACCAAAGGTTACACCATGTTAATTGTCCACACATTTCCTGAACTCTGTCAGGCTGGTGCTGTGACCACTCCCCTGGGGAGTGTGTTCCAGTTCTCAACCATTCTCTGGATTTACCTAAACCTCCTCTGACACAGCTTCAGGCCATTCCCATGGCTCCTGTCACTGGTCACCTCAGAGAAGAGGTCAGTGCCTGCCCCTCCTCTTCCCCTCACAAGGAAGTTGTAACTGCAGTGAGGTGTCTCTTCAGTCTCCTCCAGGCTGAACAAGCCACTCCTCATATGGCTTCTCCTCAAGGCCCTTCACCATATTTGATGCCCTCCTTTGGATGCTATCTAATAGCTTTATATCTTTCTTATGCTGTGGTACCCAAAACTGCACACAGGATTCAGGGTTAAGGGAAATAAAGCAATAATTTTTCTGTTTTTGACTAGTAATCATAGTCAATTGGTTGGAGGAATGCTGAGTCTGGTAACAGTTATACATTCACAGAGGTTCATTCCTGATCTCAGACCTGTTTTGTATGAACCCACACATTCTCTTCATAAAATAGATCTAATAGAAATAAGTTGGTTTGTAACTCATATTTGAAAGTGCAAATCAGTTTTTAGGAAGCATCTTGAACAGTCCACCATGCACAGTAGAAAGAAAATGAGCAAAACTACGTGTCAACTGAAGCAAGACAGAAAATGTTTATTCAGGAGCAGAAGTAAATAATGCAGTTTTGGGCTTCTTTGAAGATTTTTGTGTACCCAATCTCAGTTCATACACATCATCTTCCTGCTGTGATTCACAAGTCCTCAGCTTTGTCTCAAAATTACTTTTGAATTCTTGTCTGTATTTCTAAAGAATGAATGAGTATACCTGTTTCTGAGATCTGTTTCTCAGATTAATGCCTCCCACTCTGTATCCTTACTTATTCTCTTTACCCCGCAGATGATTTCAAACTTTTCTATAGTTCTATATTGATATTTTCAATATTCTGGTTCCCTTTTGCTTCGTTTTACCCAGTAAGGCTACACAGACTCCTAGACAAGGCTCATTCATGGTGTCTATTTGTCAGTCCACTGCCTTCACAGCTTTGGCCTGTGATAATTCCTACATTTCCAGAGAGTGCTCAGCCATTGTCTGGAGAAAGGTGTATGCCAAGAACAGCACCCTGTAAGCAGTTTTGTCTTTTTCTGGAGAAAAATGAGAATTATGTAGGTGTTTGCAGTGGAGCTGTGCTGGGTTAGCTGGTAGACCAGAATGTGGTCCCTCTCTGCTCTTGCCACTATAGACATGATTTAAGGGCCTGCTTTCCTAATAAACATCCCAAATAATCTCTCCTACCCTTCCTGGACTTTCTAGGCAGCAAAGGTTTTACACAGGCATCTTATTTTCATGTTTAAATATGTCTTACCCAGGAAGGAGCACAAAAGTGGGAGAATTGATCTCATATTTGTTCATATAACTCTGCTTAACAGCATTTGCATGAGTCCCATGGGTGACCCATTTGATTAAGAAGATCCAGAGCAGTACAAAATCTTTTCTCTGCTTCAGGGACAATGAGAGGTGATTTTTCAGCTTTACTAAAAGCCCGTAATCTGGAACTGAAATTTCTTGAAATTTCTTGAAATTTCTTGAAATTTCTTGAAATTTTCCTAATAGTAAAGCAGATATTATGGCCTTTGATTGGCCAGTATTTCTTCTTTTACACAGATTTGTTTGTTTGTTTGCTTGCCTGGAATTTTGTTCTACCTCCTGGCAAGTTCAAGATGCTGATTTTCAGAGTCTTAAAACATGCATTATGTAAGAAGGCCTGAAACTATCAGTGAAAAACACTTAAAAATATATTGAATGTGGTGTTCACCTTACAAACTATGCTTCAATATGAGAGTTTTTTGCTTCTTAAAGAATATCAATTCTTTAAGTCAAAGTCAAAGATTTATAAACACAATAAATGTTTATCTTATAAAATATTTCATATAAAAAGTATTAAGTATTAGTTAAATTCTATTAGTGTTTTCCTATGTAATTTTCAATGTATCACTGGAAAAGATAGAAGGTGTATGTGAGGAAGCCATGTGTTAAGTGGCCAGAGGGAGGAAGAATCCTCTAGCTTTTTCATTAAGTAAAGTCTTTTAGAGCAGAATCCTTGCTCTTTCAAAACATGCACTTTCTCAAGATTCATGTCAATAAAACAAATGCCTTTGATTACCTTTCAAGGAAAGGAAAGGGGCTGTGGCAGCAGTGAATGAAGCTCTTACTGTATTATATCCTCATTTAAAGGAAACAAAGCTAAAAAAATAACTCCTAACAAAAATGGAACTAAACTGAGTTATAAGATGGGAAATATACATACATTAGAGAAAAAATGTAAGAATAAACAATTGTTAATAGTCTTTGAAGAAAAGAAGGAAATCTAGTGATTTAAAAAAAATTAGAGTTTTAGAAGACAATTTTTTTTATTAACAGATACTTTATTCATTGAAGTCAAGCTACTAAAACCAAACACCAATAGCTGAAGATGTATGATTTTTTGGAATTACAAATTTTTGTATGCGTTATGATCTTTTATACATGTTGCATATATATAATATAGAAAAAAAAGAATAGTCTTGTGTTTTGAGCTGGCTTGGGAGATGATTTAAATCTTTGAAATATCATAATTCTTAACAGAAATCTGGTAAACTGAACTCAAACAGAAAAGACCTTCATGTTTTTCTGCTGGTTTTGTTTTTACTCTTTTTTAACAAGGGAAAGAACTAAAATAAACTGGATTATTGATGCATCATGGCAACCACATACATAGAGTAAATAGTTGAATATATCTAAATATCTCATCTCTTTGCCATCAACATAACTTTCAACACTCTGCATTTGAAAGAGATACAATTCTGTCTATAAGATGAGACACTGTGATGGCAAGATAGAAGTATCACATAAGAATAAATACATCTTTCATGTACAGAAGGATAGATATAAAATCTCAGAAAGATTTAGTGGCAATTTTGCTCCCTAAAATAAATTAATTTTACTTTACTTTGTACTTCTAGGGAAAAAAAAGTTAAGATTGCACTTTTGAAAATGCTGGCTTTATATACCTATATTCATATGTCTGAGTGCCTATCTAGAAAGATCATCATCAAAATCTTCTTGGTAGCTTTAAATTACAAACCATATTGTGGTAAAAGCTTATTATCAATTGAGCAGAATGATTTACTATTTGGCTTTCATTTTATTTCCACTATACAAGTTTCAAGCAGAAAAAATATTATATTACTTCAATGACAAGCAACCCAACACAAATAGCCAGGTTCAACAATTCAAAGAATGAAAGCATCACAAACACACTAGACACTAAACTGCATCTACTTGTCAAATCATTAAAATAATAAAAGGATTCAGAGTTAAATAAAAAGCAAGTGTGTGTGTGTGGAGAATTTTGAGAAACCGAAAGGGCACATTGTGTGCTTTTTCTCTCAGGACATTAGGAAGAACACTTATTTTTGTCTCTGTGGAGACTGGCAGTCCTGATATTGTCTTTTTTTCAGATATTCTGTATCTCATATCACACATGAGGTTAGACAGTGTCTGAGCTATTCTTTCTGGTCTTGAAAGGCAACCAGACAGAGTTCTTAATTAATACTGTCACATTAATCCCCTAGAGAGGGACCAGGAGCTGCTGGCCCCCAGTGTGGACAGAATGGCTGGGTAGAACAGTGCATTGGCTGACTACAGCCCTGGTCAATACACTAGCAGATTTCAAACTGGCTGTGCAACTGCACAAAAACTATTTTAACAAGATGACCTTCAGGGTCCCCTTCAACCCAGGCCACTCTATGATTCTGTGATGTTATTTGCTAACACTATAAAACCAATGGGAAGATAAAGTCCCATGTGTGTATGCCCACAGTCCCTCTTCCTCCCCGTCTCATTCTCAGTCACCCATACACACACAATACATGTGATTCTGGATAACCTAAGTTCTGTCAAAACAGATTGAGTATGTAGCCTTAATCATCTGAGTCATGACACTGCATGACAGATATCGGTAGAACAGAATGGAAAACCTCAATCAGTTTCATTCTCTATGAAAGCCATTTCTTCCTGGTTTTCAAGAGATGAATTCAGCTCACTTCTGCCCCTTTGTTATTTCTGACTGCCATTTCCAGGAAGTACTTTAACCATTTTCCATAGAAAAGACATTTTTTTCCTCACTGAGGAAAATTTGATGTTTTTGGCTGGGCTATCATAATAATTACACAAAAGGGAACTTAAAAATTCATCAAATAGCTCTTTGAGTGTAGATGTGGAGGATGGTGGGAGGGAAAGAAAGTAGGAAGAGAGAAGTCACAACAGAAATTCTCTCTCTAAATGGTATCTTTTTCTGAATAAAAATAAATTGTTACTGCTTTTAACTGATGCTTCGCAACCATATCCATTCCTCACTGTGAAAATGAAGTCTTCAAAGAGAGCACAACTGAATTATTTCACATACCAGTTGGAAAGGAAGAGGCCTTTTATGAACTTGAGAGCTGTTTTGATCAGTGATACTTTCAATGATATCAGGAAATTGTACCTTATTGGAATAAAGAAATTGCCTTCAGAAAGTGTGATATGATTGCAGCTCATCTTCTCACAAAGTTTGTGAGTATTTTGAAATAAATTCTGCAGTTGTTATGTATACTCAGGAGTACCTCAGGTTATAACTGACTAATTACTTTTTTTCCAAGAATATTAATGGAATAACCTGTTATGTAAGCCGAGTATTTTTCAGCAGAACTGGATGGAGAAACAGCATTTATTTAAAAATTAATAGTGATGTGGCCTTCAAGTTGTAATACATTTTACCTTAGTGGTGCCCAGTACGTGTTTATACACTGACAGTGAATAAGCTGCGTATAGACAGTGAGGTCTATAGCATATGATTTTTCTGTAACCCTAAAAATTCTATTACAGAAGGTACTACTTATGTACAAAGGGTGGTGTCTATTTCACATGCCTAATCTTTGCCTGACTCATAGAGTTATGAATGTTTGACCTATTTAAAGGTCTTATACGTGCATTTAAAGTCATGCCATATGTTTAAGTCCCAATGTTTATTGTTTTTGTTGTTGCTGTTGAGCCTGGACAAATTGTTGTCTCTGTGGTATTCTGTGACATTAACATAGCCAATCATGTTGTGTCTTGAGTCCTCATTTCAACATTTCTATGTAATATTATTAAAGTATCTGTTTCAGCCTAACTTCCTTTGCTTCATTTTAGCCCATTTTTTTTTAGTATTCCACAATCTCAAAGTATAGGCATTAAGAACAGTAGTAATACTTCATGAGCTGAGGTCTTGTCAATAACAGAGTTGGAGAAAAGCTACTGGCAAAGACTAAAAAACCTTTCAAACCCTTACTTCCACAAATAAAGATGTTCACTCATTTACTTACTGTGCCTGAACACTGACCAGGCAAAAGGTGAATATATTAAACACTATATACAGGAAATAAGGAGATGAGATTGCAATTACGGATTTTGTGTAGCAATGAGGGAGCCCAGAAGAGCACACCTATTTCTCCTAGCGATGAAAATTTTGCTTTAAGAGTCACTTCAAATATTATGAGTGTTTTACAACAGCAAAGCAACGCTACATCTGTGAAGTGCAACCTCTAAAAGGCTTTTCGTACTTGGATCACCAGTGTTATGTGTTGGTTTGAGAGACAGTACATCTTCCTTAGGAAATACTTGGGTCAGTCTCAGTGTCTGCTTTGTGCATTAGGACATGAGATATCATGTTTTACAAGCAGAGATGTCTGTTAGATAGCTTACAAGTGCATTTTATATAGACTGTGTAACCAAAATACAGATGGCTAACTGATACAAAACCTGATTAAGTTTGACAACAGTAGCATTACAAACGTGGACTCCCTAAGGAACTTTGTCATTTTTGAGCATTAAGGGCAGTCTGACTTCAGGAAGACTGCATTTTGCAAGTGTACTATGGAATAAAAATCAGCTTTACAGAGAGCCTTCTGCCCAAGAGAGTTGCAGGGCTGCTGTTGGCATTTCTCTTTTGCTGGGCTTTGTTCCCAGTCCCATTCTGAGACTTTGGGCAGCCTCACAACAGGGCTGGCAAAGCACGCAGATAATGCACCAACAGTGACCACATAGGAGGGAACAATACCCTCCATAAGGTATCTTTGCCAATGAATATCAGTGGTACCATCAGTAACAAAACATTCTTCACTACATGCAATAGGAAAGGTATAACAAGTGGCATTCAAATACGTGGGTTGCTGAAAATAAAATATTTTATAGGAACAGTCTCTAAAACAAGATTTTTTTCATGAGTTATATTTTTCATTTTGTTTCAGTACTATCAAAATTGAATATTTTAGACTGGGGAATTATTTTTTATTAGGTTTCAAATATTTCTTTCCAAATAAAGTATTCTCATTCTGTTTGTACACCCAAACATTTCTCATAAACCACTCATTTAAATACATGTCACATTATTGTGTTCTATTTATTGATATTGATTCCTAGGTATTGTGCTTTTTTGGAGAAGTTGTTTTGTATCTTCATTCACACCAACCCCCACTCCTACCTCAACTTTTTTTTTTTTCTTTTTTGGTTGGTTGGTTGGTTGGTTGGTTGGTTTTTTTCTGGGAATTTAGATTTTGATATGTTTTTTAATCTGATCTAGAATGAATAAAAAATATCAATGTCTGTACAACAGACATATTTTCCAGTAGTTCCATTTTATGTGCATTTTTAAAATTCCTTGTTCTGTAAGATGTACCAGGAAATGAGAATATCTGTTTCATATTATGGATACTTATGCCTGAAATTTACAGTAAATTGGGAACAAACACATCTGTTTTGTGGTTATTATAACCTTTGATTTTGTTTGTATTTTATGATAATTAATACTTTCTGTATCTGCATAGATGGAATATCATAAGATAAATATTTTAATATTTATTCAGAAGATCTTGATGCCACAGAATGAAAACTACTCTGTTAAAAGACAAAAACTTTGGTGTTTCCTAAATTAAATAGACAAACTTGTTTCTTTCCTTATTTTACCCATTTTATGAATGATTTCCTGTGAAAGACATACATGCTATTTTATTTGAAGATAGAGAAAAAGTACAGCAAGTTTGAAACTTATTTGCTAGAATATTGTTGATCTCAGCTTCAGTTCATATACTATGTAACAAGACGTCTTTTAACAAAGTGCAGATGTGGAATAGCAAGCTGCTCTGCTCACATCTTTGTTGCTTACACTGGAAATGATTAACTGAAAGATGCAAATATGCTGGCTCCTAACAGAAATATGTTTCTTTGATTTGATGTCTCCTCTCTTTCAGGAGACACTGCAGGGGAGATGGTGTCAATGTCTCACTTTGGTAATCTTACGGAGAAAGTATATACACACATAGGAGAGAAATATAATGTTTCTATCTCCCAAAATAAATCCAGCTTCTGCAAGGCAAAAATGTGCAAAAACCTGATCCACCATCCTGTCTTTCTGGTGATTAGCCATCCAATCAACTGAGGTCATCATGATGATTAACTTCACTGTTGTTTTGTAATGCCCTAAAACCTGAACTCATTCTCTGTATCAGAATCCAGTTTTAGCTGTTGCTTAATATAGCAAGAAAGCTTTCTTTTGAAGATCATAAACACCCCTTTGGGTGAGCTTAAAGAAAACTGAAGATTAAATAACTCATTATGGAAATAAGTAGTCTGTTAAAAAAAAGGAAGGAACTAGTCTTTGATTTTGTGAGCTTAATAGTATTCCATATAATCATAAACTATATTAAAATGTTCAAATTATAAAAAAAAATTAAAAAATAATGATCTTTAAAATGTCTGGTCAGCTTCCCCAGAAAAATGAAGATTAACTGATTTCAAGTCAGCTCACAATGGTCAGGAGCCTCTTTTAAAGTTTTACAGCCCTCTTAAATTACATCTGAATTCATAAACCAAGCAATCTGTTAAGACCAGAAAGTATTTTTGTTCAACTCTGCTCTATATTATTTCTGAAGTGATGGTAGCCTGTGTAAATCAGCTCACCATGACAGTATTCAGAAGATTGGTACCACTGATTAACAGTGTATGCAAGAGATAAGGAAAGCCTTTATATCCTTTGCTTTCTCAAATTAAGGACCTGATTTTTACCGCCTTCTAATCTCCAGCATCACTCAGAAGAGAGAATCCCTTATGGGTTCTGAGGGCTTCCAATCAGCTTGCAACAGCCACTGCAGACTCTTGGCAGATGAAGGGACTTGAATAAGCTGATATACACAGAGAAAAAGTGTCCTATGTCTCGAATTTCTCTTTCCATTTGGAATTGTAACTTGTTTAAGCATAAGATTTATTCAACTTCAATATTGAATTTTTATCTTGATCATGCAGGGAAGTAGTAGGGCAGGTGCTGATCTCTTTTCTGAGGTGACCAGTGACAGGTCTTGAGGAAACAACATGAAGCTGTGTCAGGGGACATTTAGGTTGGATAACAGGAAAAGGTTTTTCACCCAGAGGGTACTTGAGTACTGAACAGGCTCCCCAGGGAAGTGATCAAGCACCAGCCTGCCAGAGTTCAAGAACAATGCTCCATGATGTGATTCTTGGGCTGTCCTGTGCAGGGTCAGGAGTCAGTAAACCAAACAGAGGTTATTGACCTCAGCACATTCTCTGTGCTAATTCTTGATTCTTGATTCTATGAAAATTCAGTAAATAAGATGACAAAATATAAAGACAAGGAGATAATTAATCCAGGAGAAAGAAGACAATTTCTTAGGCGCCAGACATAAGACAAATGTTTTAGGGCCTGAAACATATTAAAAAAAGAAAAAAAAAAAAAAAAAGACCCCCAGAACTTAAAACTAAGGACAAAGACAGTTATGATGCAGTTTCTATTAATATCATTTGTATCACAGATATCAAGTATATTTTCACTTGATATATTTCACTGTATCAAGTTTATTTTAATCATGGTTAATTGAACCTATTATTATAAACTTTATTATGTTGCAAACTATCTGGAGGCGAAGCAGATTGTCCTTATTTTTTTTCCTCTGGACAATTTTGAATGCAAGAACAGTGCACTCACTATTCAACATTGTTACACCCAATGTCCTAGAGTTCTACTCTAGCAGAGTGCTACTTCTACTTATATTTAACTTACAGGTTGACATGAAGACATGCATGAGTTGCATGCTGTTGTTATGACACTGAAGTGAGATATCCAGACATCAGAAGAGGGTGAGTGGCTGAGCTGACAAGCAGCTCTCAAGGAAAAGAGACTTTTCCTCTCACAGTTTTTTTTTTTTCTCACACAGCTCCAGTTTAGGGCCACACATCTGCACCAAAAGCTGAGCTCAGGTAGCCAAATTTGGGCAGGATGGGAATACATAGGACATTGCAATCAGAGCCATGACAATTTGTGACCATGCAAGAGAGAATTCATATTTTTTTGGAGGGCAAATTCAGCTCTCCACAGAGGTTACATTTAAGCTCAATAAACTCATACAAAAGCAGATGTCTCAAGTGAGGATTTTTCCCAGTCTGTGGTGGCACTGCAAGGGAATAAACATTTGCTACAGCAGAATGATGCTTGTCATCATAGGGGATAACATAGCAAAGGACACCTCTCACATACCTTTTTCTGTTTCATCTGCCAATCTGATAATCACCAGCATAGAGACTGCAACAAAATCTCACTTTTTTTTTTTTTTTTTTACAGAAGATCTGGAAGCATCACGTGTCTATTTATTTGTGCCAACTGTCTATAGCTTTGCCCCCAGTGATAACTCCCATCTATAACTTTAGCATTCAGAACTTTTACACCATATAACACAGTATTTATGAGACTTCAAACCTTTAACCACCTTAGGAAACTATTGCTTTTTAAAAATTTTGTGCTTTTTCTCCATAACTAACCATATGCCTTTGAAATTTCTACTTCACCAACAGGATCTTAATTAATTGGTTGTCTTTTAATTTTTTTTTTAACTCGATTTACCTTGGAGATTTACCTTGAAGAGAATTTGAGATGTATTTTTGATTCTTTCTGCTACATTTGCTCATACATAAAGTGTCTTGGGTTATGGAACCAAAAATGTGTATTTTATTTCATCTGTTGAAAGCAGTTGGGGAGATGTTTTTCTTTCTCTCTGGTAACTCTGGGGGGAGAGGGGTGGGATGCCTTCTGATAATGGGCCAGCTCTTAAAACCAGGTGGGGCAGTGTTTCTTATCTCTTATCACCATCCGTCCTCCCTCCAGGGGGATATTTTTCTGCTAATGAGCCATTAAGACTCCCCAAGCAATTTTCCATAAGCAAATTGCCCACAAGTAGTTGCCCACAAGCAATCGTCCCATTGTGAGATGCTCCACCCAGTGGGAGGAGCCAACCATTCCTACCTAAATAAAAACTGAGACACAGGAGATAAAGGTATCTGGCTTCACCTGATTCCTGGAGGAATATTGGACCCTTCTCACCATCACTGGACTCTTTTCTACAGGATCATCTCTACTCCAACAGAACCACATCTCTCACTCCAGGAGGACTTTTGGACTGCTTCCGACACCCTGACCAACAGGGTGTCAGGTTGTAGCTCTGTCAGGGTTTTTCCAGGATTGTTGTTTGTTTGTTTGATTGGTTGGTTTTGTTTTCTACTACATTTGTATTGTTAATATTCCTAGTAAAGGACTGTTATTCCTATTCCCAAATCTTTGCCTGAAAACCCTTGATTGCAAAATTATAATTTGGAGGGGGTGAGGGATTTACATTCTCCATTCCAAGGGAAACTCCAGCTTTCCCTGGCAGATACCTGTCTTTCCAAACCAAGAGAATAATTAAAATAAATTTAAGCTAGCTATGACCCTATCCAGTTATTCAAACACTGCACTTATATGTAACATGCCTGTAGACAGAGATGGCTGATACAGTTAAACACAAAATTATATCTCTGTCAGGTAGGTTTTCCACCATTAAGAGCCATATTAAAATCAGAGATTATTGCTGGATAATCTTGATGACATTCAGAGATTAAAGTTGAAGTTTTCAAGTGCTATTGACACTAGAAATGCCTATGCAAATACTTAAATCCATCAGGTTTTACCACTTAAAATCTAATACATATTCTATATCCCCTAAACTTGTAATGGTTCATCATCAGTTTAAGCCACTAAATCTTGTTTATTGGTCAATCAGAAAAAAAACAAACAAAAAACCACAACAACCATGAAAAAAAAAAAACAAACAAAAACAACCCAAAAAACCCCACAAAAACAAACAAACCCAACCAAAAAAAACCCACAAAAAAAGCAGACCTGTCCCACTCCACCCCGCCCCCCCCCAAAAAAAAAAAAAAAGAGAGAGGTATGGAATTAAGATTCCATTGAAGACAAGACAGATCTGTGACTTCTACCTAATTCTGAGTGCCAGACCAGTGGTCATGTCTTATCCATAGTGGAAGAGAGGCTCCATCAGGCTTTCTCTAGGACAAAGTGAGATAGGTATCACTTTAAGAAAGGTTTAGATTCAGAGCATGAGATTTGTGACTTGGTAGTAAAAAAAAATAAATAAAGTATCTCAAGAACTTTCTGATGATGGGATTGGTGCATAGACAACAGGTACTGCTAGCCATAGTCTACAGTCTTTGAGAGCTCATAGACTACACAATTTTTCATTGAATGCTCAAGAGTGAGACCACAAGTAAATCATGGGTGCAGAATTCAAAGCTGTTAAGCAAGCAGGCAAATAAAAGCACTTTTGGTGTCTTTGAAACAAGTGATGTCACTAGCCTTTCTGATTCATGAAAGTGGCTCTTTTGTTTAGTTGGAGCATATTTGCTTCACTCAGTTGTCAAGAAGATATGAATGATACAGTTATTTTCTCTTCCTATCTATTTCTTTTCTTATTTTCCTCCTTTCTTATTCTGCATTTCTAAAATGCAAATGCTTGTTTATTTTTCCCAATCATTTTCTGCGTTAGCAGTAGACTAACCTGTCCTCATGTCAGTGCCTGGACATTTTTGGAAGGAAAAAATAGGTCTATTTCCTTCAAACTTTGTTTTGCTTTCAGAGTTTCCAGAGAAGATCCAGGAATGTCTCAATGATTCCAGCCGGAGAGGAGAGGGTCAGCTTTTAGCACTATTATACAGTTCTACAGAAGAAATAGCTGATTTTAACAGTATATATAATGCATTTGGCACTTCTTGTCTTCAAAGTGCCTGATATTGGGATCAGTTCTGCACATCTCTTCCAGGAAAAAAAAAAAAAGATTTTTGTTTTTTTGCTAGATTGAAAATTGGAAATTTCAAGACCAGTCATATTAGGTACTGTTTTCAGCTAACAAATCCCCCTCATCTTATCTAATTGCATGATGAGTGTGATACTGCTCTGTGAATGGCTGTACTAGCAACTTTGTCCATAAAGAGAAATATTGTCCTCTGCCCAATTTCCATCATCTTTAACTCTGTTAAATCTAAATATATGTTTTTATCATATCATTGAGATATCAAAATCCTTTCCCTACTTGGTGAAGTACTTTTGTGGGAAACTGAATAAAATGCAGTATCATAATGTGCAGTGTTTGCTACAAAATTCTTTCTATTTGATCCTGTTGGATTATATGTTGCTATCCCAATTTTAGCCATTATTCTGAAAATTATATATTCTTGTTATAAATTAGATATCAATATCAATTTATTTACAGCCTTTAGAGGCTTTCTGTTAAATGTGGTGCCACCTTAGAGAGAATAAGAGGATTTGGGGCTTAGTGTTTTTAACTCATTTGTATTCCTTCACTGATTGGTATGCAATAACAATACCCAAAAAAGACACTGTGCATTCCACAGTGATATTGTAGAAGTGTTACACCCAAATGAAGCAGGATGAGTTTGTAATGAATACATGACACCACTACCACACTGGTTTTATGTATGTATTCGACTTTGCCGTTAGAGTGACATCTGTCCCCTCTTTACTTAGGGGCTCGCCTGAGCTATGCAGAACTGATATTTATGCAAGCTGTTGTAAGTGGAACTTTTTCTCTCTGAACAAGTGTTGTTTGCTCTCTGATTTTCAAATATTTACTCCATTGCAGCTTTCCTTAGATGATGTCCTGTGGTACATTGGGTCAAGTCAGAATGTAACTATTTGCTGACACATCCAACCATTTGCATAGGTCAGTAACGTCAGGGAAAATATTTCGCCCTTCAAATTTACTTTTATTTGTTGTTGCTACAGCTTGTTCAGCAAATAGAAGACAAAGTTGGAAGACTACCAAGGAGCCTGAGAGTAAAAAATCAGATGTGCTACCAGGAATTTTACAGTCTGCCACTAAAAATGTTAATAGATTAGAAAGTTTGACAGTAGAAAATATTTTACTTTGCACCTCAGAATGATTCCCTGTCATTCAGAAACTCTCTGACAAGTAAGTCACAGACGGGTCTGAAAGCCAATAAGTTGCTTAATATTTAAAAGTGGAATAAAAAATTGAGTGTAGATGGTGATATGAGAAAGGCTAAACAACCTCATCTCTACAAAGATAAATTCTCTCTCTAATGTATTCAAACTCTTCCAAGGCATAAAAATAAAAACGTGATCCTGATGACAATTTATTTAATTTTTCAAAACCTTATTAACCAGGTCTCTAAAGAAGGGTAATAAAAAAAGAAATTATTATTGTTTGAGGGCAGTACACAGTTACATATACAAAACTATGGGTAGTGGGAAACAAAAGGGAAAAAAATCAGTTTTCATCAGTGCAAAAAGTTAAAAGTAGAGTGTCTCAGACTTTCATACATATTCGATGTTTTGCTTATTAATGTATTAAAGCATTAGAAAGAAAGCTAGAAAAGAAGAAAACAAGTGTACTGAAAGAAATAAAGTTAATGAAGTTCAAAAAAAGGAATTAAGCTTCAGCTGAACCAAAAACTTTCTGAAGTTCTGTGTTGAAGATTTGAAAGAAAAGAATTTTTGTGAAGAAAATTGTATCTACTTGTATACTGTAAGGGATTTTATGTTTAACATAAAATAGTCTGGAAAATAGTCTGGATCTTGCTCTTCAGTGAGCTCTGTGCAGTTGCAGGTGGAAAGGATAAGTGGATTTATGACACCTGAGAAATGAGATATAAAGTCTTCTGCACAGCCAATGCCTGAAATACTCCACCCAGAAACAGATAAACCCACTTCAAATGGGAGGCAGAGGATTAGAGATGACAGCATTTTTTGTCATTGGGACCTCTGAAGAAAGACTAAATGTTTAAGTTACAAAATTTCAGAAAAAAAAATTACAGAAAAAGATCCGTAAAATTATGAAAGTTGTAGAGAGCAGAAACAATTTTCTGATCTTGTTGTCTTATGTTCCAGAAACAGGAGTCAAAGGAGTAATGAAATTAAAAAATATAACTTTTCAAATAATAGATGGAAATATTTTTCCATGTAATGTGTGGGACTGACAGAGAGCAATATTTTCTTGAGAACAAGATATTAAGATTCAGAAAATGATTTTTCTAAGGTAAGGCCAGAGCATACTTTCTAGAGGAAAATATTTTTGCAGACCTTCAGAGTGCAAAACTCAGTTCACCTTAGATACTTTGCAGAGATGTACTTGGGTTTCTTTTTGAAGAACTTCTGGGCTTTTCTCTGCATATGTAAAGGCATTTACATGACTTCAGGAGAGTTACAGTAGTAGATACTTAAAATGCAGATGCATACAAGGTGGCTTGGATACCTTACAGTGCCTTATTCTGAAGTTTCTGGCTTCCTCAGCACAGAGGAAGTGAGTATGGTACACAGAATCACTGAGTACCATAAGATTGTGGATGATAGATGATATGGCTAGTTGATAAAGCCCTGTGAGTGACTGTTGTCCTGTGGGCTGTTGCCACCTAGGGAATTACTCTGAATTTCAGTGAGAGACAACTGTGAATAAATCATGTTTTGGCTTTATTAATGTGTGTCCAAAGCATAATTACAGGTTCAGAAGTCTTTGTAAGCTTCTACTCCTCATTGATGGAACACTCATATTTGTTGCCAAAGCCAGTGGGAAACCTACAAAAGCAGCCATTGGAAATGCTTGGTCTGATTTGCCCATTTTGTTTAATAAAATAAGGTAAAAAGATATGTGTCTAGTATATTAAAAGGAGAACTTAAATGCTTAATAAAAGAAAAAGAAATCCTGAAGGATAAATTACAAAGGAAAACAGATTAGCTTTTTTATAATACAAGTCTTTGCAAGACTAGGTGTTTTTTTACTGACTTCATTCCCAGTTGAATTAGACCTGTGATCCAGCCCTGTGAATTGCAAGAGTGGGAGAAGAGAATAATTGGGAACGAGGAGTAAGGAAGCCTTATGTCTTTTTGTGCAGTACTGTTAATTCATAGACTTAAAGTTACTGTGCATCTTAAACCTGCACATTTAGATGGCTTCTGGCCAGTTGGAAAATCAGAAGCACACACCATGTTTCCTGCATGACATTCCCCAGAAATTACTGAGAAAAAAGAAAGGCAGAAAAATATAGAAAATGTAATCAAAACTATTTAAAAGCAACAAACACTACTTACTATTTATTTAAACATTAACAGTTCTTTATTTAAAGTTAGGCCAGAAACTGTTTTTGAACTTTAAATTTGGGTGGAATTTAGACACTTTAAAACTTTTGAAAATATAGGTATTTTTAAGTTTTCCCTGTCACTTTTTTGAAATTTTTGTTCCTTAATCAAAACCCCTTTATGTCTGGTAGCTTTCCTTTGACTCCTCCAAAATACCTCTTTCCTAAATGCACTCAAACACAATATCAGCAGATCTTTCTCTGCTAGCCTGTGACCTAGCTAGTTTTCCTTTTCATTAAGTTACATTTCTTCTTATATTGACAGGTTTTATTCCTTTTTTTTTTTTAATTTTTTTTTTTTATTCAGATGATGCGTTTATGAATATCAAAAGCATCTTAGGAACTCAACACTGACAGCATAGTCTGTCATCCTGTGTTATACACAATGGTATTTTGTGGAATATGTAATGGGATAAAAACACAGAACCAAATATATTTTTTTTCTGGGATCAGCTGCTTTTCCTCATGCCAGGAATCTCACCATTGCTGATAGCAATCTACACAATGGCAAGTCTGTGAATTATCTTAAAACCTTAATAGATCATTAGTCAGCTGGTCCAGCCTCTCTTAGCAACAAAATAGACAACATGGCCCAGCAACGTCTCCAGATGAATCTTCAGTATTCCCTCCACGTCCCTGGTGAGATTATTCCAATGGCTGATTTTTCTTAATGTGAAAAATTTTCCTCCTGTGCTTAACTAGAATCTCCCCAGAAGTAACTTGTATCCATTACTCTTTGTATTTTCCAAGTGACTCCTTGTAAAAAGGAAGTGTCCTGGTTTCAGCTGGGGTAGAGTTAATTTCTTCTCAGTAGGTGACACAGTGCAATGTTTTGGATTTTGAATGAGGATGTGTTGATAACACACTCATGTTTTGGTCTTTTGCTAAGTTGTGTTTATCCTAAGTCATGCTCTGCCAGTGAGGAAGTGCACAAAAGAAACTGGGAGGAAGCACAGCCAACACAGGCGACCCAAAGGGATATTCCCCACCACAGATCATCATGCCTGGAATATAAAATGGAAGAAGTTACCCTGAAGTTGGGACTGATCTGGGTTTTGGAAGGAGGTTCTGGCACTGGTCACCTGGTGGTGAGCAATTGCACTGTGCACCACTTACTTTTTTCTATTTATTATCATTATTGCTAGAATATACCATTACCAATGTATTTTAATTTATTTTTAATTATCTAGCTATTCTTATCTCAACCTAAAAGTTTTATTTTGGTTCTCCTCCCCATTCTGCTAGTGTGAGGAGCAGAGAGGAGGGTTTAGTGAGCAGCTTCATGGTGCCTAATTTCCAGCTGGGCTTAAACCATGACAGGAAATCTCCGTCTTCTTTAACAAGTGTAACACACTTTAAATACTGGAACATAGTAATGTCTCCATAAAATATAAGGTAATGTCATGTAAATATAATGTCTCCATAGAGGTCTTTATTGAATCTTTTCATCTCAAGGATGATTTTCAGCCTTTCCTCCTATGGCGGGTTCCCCATCAATCATTTTCGTGCCCTTCTCTGGACCTTCTCTAGTCTGTCCAAACCTCTTTGTATAACAGGAAACAAAATCAAACCCAGTATTTCAGGCATGGCCTGACAACTGCTGAGTAGAGTGGCAAAAGTATCCTCTTCAGCAGAATGAGAAAATAATACATTAAGATCCTATGCTCCTTTGCCATTAAAGTTCTAAAAATTTTAAAGTTCCAAATTCCTTCAAAGTTGGTTAATCTCAGAAACCAGCCTCAGACATCTCTTTTTTTTTGGTGATTACATTTTCCCTGATTGACACACAGAATCCTTCATCTAGGCTATGAACTATCTGTGTGTCATGATAATTACTAAAGATCCACTCTCATGAATACTAACAAGCTGCTTGGAAACTTAGCAAATCTCCTCTGTCTACTTTTTTCCTTCTTAGTGACTTATCTATACTCTAAATTCGTTCCCAACCATGCTGTGCTAGCTGAATTTTTTTTACTTAATATTTTGCTTTCAGTTATTTTCCTTGTTCACTAGCACTAAATGCACTCATATTTAATTACTATTTGTTCACAGACTTGTGCAGGAACCACAATTCCTGGTCAGAATCAGGGCCCAGTTACACTACTTAGATTAACTGCAATAGAAAAAAATCCAACAATGAAGCAGACTACTGACAATTCTAGAGCTAAAATATTTTTTAAAGTTACCTTTTGATTTTTAAATTTTAATGTAAATTTAATTTTTTTTTTTATGTTTTAAAAATAAAGTCTGTTTACAGTCATCTGGTTTTATGGGCGTTAAAACACCAAAAAATCCCATTGAGTGTAACAAAATTGATGACTCCTTCAGCCCTTATATAGTTAAAATCATACAAGAAAACTGATCATAAAGTCAGAAGTCAAGGGCATGCTGAATTCCCAGAAGTTTGTCAAACTGGATAAAACCTGTTTGGTTTGTACTGTTGTAGTCTCCACATTGTAAGAAAAAAAAATTATTTCCACTGTATTTGTTTCCAGAACTCTTAGCCTCAAATAAACAGGTGGCAATTTGGGGTATTACATTGTGTTGTAATTGAAGTTAATTTTGAACAAAGTTGTGAGATAGCTTCATTTTGGAGAATAGTGACAATCTAACTTACTGAGATTTCTCAGTAAACCATTTTCCTGGATGTTGCCAGAACAGGAAGTTCTTGTCCACTTCTGTTTTATGAGGATTAAAGGCATTTAGGCACAATTTTCTTATAGAGCTAATTGGTCCCATGTTGTATCTTTGTGCTCTGTGGGCCAGAAATAATGTGAAAAATATTTAAGGAAAGAGTGTCTGCATTAACCAACCTTAATGAAAATCCTTTTTGTGGGAAATTGTTGGGTTGGAATATCAAAGGATGGAAAGAGGCCAGAAGATCCATCTGAGTTTTAGGGAGAGGAAAAGCTCACAACATGAGTAGAGTGGAGAGAGAGTCACGGTTCAAACCAGCATGAAGAACTGATTCACAGAATAATTAAGAATAGAAAAGACCTCTAAGGTCATCAAGTCCAATCATCGACCTTACAGTGCCAAGTCCACCACTAAACCATGTCCCTAAACACCACATCTACAAGTTTTCTGAAGACAGTTTCTAGACAGATGGTCTATTCCAGAGCATCAGTACCCTTTCAAGGAAGACATTTTTCATAATATCAAAACTCAGCCTCCTCTGCACGTGTGTTTGTGGGACACTCCAAGTCTGCAAGAGAGATGTGGTCCATAGGACCTGGCCAGAGGGTCAGTCAAAGCCAAAGACTCTCTGTGTCCCTCCATATGACCTTCTGTCTGGTGTGAATACTGAACTGCTCTACCTTTACCATTCAGTGTAGCAGGATATACAAGATGGAAATTTATGAAGTCTGTCACCAGTTCATCAGATCAGCTGTCTAGGTTTATGTACAGAACCCAGAATACACTTCAGAGGGAACACTTGCTAACCCCGCTGTTCTGGACCTTGCTTTCAATGTCAGCAAAACAATCTCTAGTGCCAGGAGTTTGTATGTGCTATTGCAAACTGAATAATAAGTAGGATATCCCAGTCCTGTTTGTGAAGAATCTTTGAAGGACTTAATTCAAAATGTAATTGTCAAGACAGGAGTTAATTTTTAATATCTTTTTAAAAAGTATGTTCAGTTAACATGATTAGACAGAGTGGTACAAGAGAAATGGAGACAGAAAGGTCTAAGGAGACTTAGGAAATACAGCACCATATGATAGCCTCTCTCTAAATTCATTCAATTCCTTGCAGGTATAACTTCAAAATGTAGAGATGTGTTTTTCTATCTCCATTCTCCCCAGTTTGATGTCACTTCACTTCTATTGTGTACAATACTCTGACAAGAAATAAAGAGCTACAAAACAGTCTTTGTTCTTTTGGGTACGATAATTTAAAATGTAGTTATTTAAGTCTCTACACTCTCATTTTGGATCTGTTTTGTTGAATATGGGTTTAGGATTATTTTTAGAAATCTTTCTTGATACACTTCGTGAAATTGCAGCTGTCTCAAACACCTCTCAGCACCAAATAATCTTAGGTTGTGGTTTAACTTTTGGAAAGGGAAGTGCAGGTGGAATTCATGCCTCCAGTCTCTAAAAGGAAGTTTTATTCTTAGCTCAAGCTAGGCTGTACTTGTATTGCAGAGGTGGAGATTATATTAGATAAATTGTTAATGAAGCATTAGTAACCTGGCATTTCAGGTGCCAGGGTCATATTTTTTTTCAGTTTCTGCCTTATCAATGGAGACACATTGGCTCCAACTATGACTCACCTGTTGAAAGAGCCTAGCTGCTCTAGGGATGCAGAGATTTAAAGAGATTATCTTTCCCTACTATAAGCTCCTATGTTAGGGGATATATTTATTCACATGTTATTGATAAGCTGCCACTAATTCTAAGGATATGAAATAGATCTAAATTGTAAAGAAGGTTTATTAAAATTTATTTCACTGGGCAGTTTCACCTTACATGCACAGATCGTGGCACAAGGGGATTACAGAAGGCAATGAGATATCTGTATTTGGGAAATGTGGCATTTTCCCTACAAAAGAACCTTATTATAGATAAATTTATCCATTATGAAATTTGGTTCTGTTTTTGATTTTTAAAATACAATTGGTCCATTAAAGGACATGCATCCATGCAAACAAGTAGACTTTAGGACTTTAGGTGGATTTAGCAGTATGTTTTGTCTGTAAATTTAATATCTACTAAGTAGCTCAAAAATATGTCAGAATTTGGCCACTAACAATATTATTAGTAAACTTTCATTCCAAAAAGTGCTGTAGCCACAAAATTAGGAACAACTCTTTTAGCATACAATTCTGCTTTTGCATTGAACATGGCCAGTTAAAAGACATGCCAAGGACTTTGCGACAGACAAACTGTACAAAGTAATTTCATGTCAAAATTTGCTATATAATTTCTCCCATCAGGAAGTCCTCCTTGGGAGATGAAAAAATAATTCCAGTGTCTGTCTCGCTTCTGTGAAAGAAATGTGAGAGCTAAAGAAAAGTGGTAGCTGTTTAAAATTAAAGATTAAATAATTACCCTGATTTATGCACAGAAAGAGCAGTGGGGATAATGTGCTCAGCCTGCATCAGCCAATGACACACATCACCGCATACAGTACCCTGTCACATTCTAGCATTGTATATAAATGTCAGCCCTGCTATTTATTTTCAATTTAAAATGCATTAATATTAGCTCTATCATGCTGACAAATCTTATAATGAAGACAGTTGATTATCTTTTTTTTTTTCCCCTGAAGGACAGGGTAAGACAAGGACTCATTTCAATGCAATAATGAGCATCTCTTATTATTTTATTGGGAAACTGATTCATTCATCCTGGTCTTATTTATGTTGAAATAGTCTATAAGCAAAAGACACAAGAAAGGAGAGATCAGAATTCATCACTTCAGAAAAAATTGCTAGGAAATATTACAGAAAAACCAAGAGCAATATTTTTCTCTTTATACACTCTAGTACTTGTGATTAATTGATTTATATTATGATTAATTGCTTTACATGTACTCATCAATTTCGTGCTAATTCCAAATTGTTCTACAGTTCTCAAAAGTTCTACAGACATTGCTAGTTAAATCCTTTGTTTACTGAACCACAGAACAAATCAGTGACTTACATGATTGATTGACTGACTGACTGATTGTTTTGTATTTCCTTTGTCTAACAGAAGACAGTGTATCATGGAGCAGTGTCTTTTTCAAGCATATGCAAAGTCATGTTTTAACATTACCTATTCCAAACATTTGAAAACTCAAGACTGAGACTGAAAAAATCACACAGCTAGATTAATTATCATGTACTTTTATAAGACATTATGTTGACAATTCACTTTTACAAAATGGAGAATCAAATTGAGGATCTGATTTCAACAACATCTGTGAGCAATAAGACGTACTGAATGAAGAGATTCTCTCATTACAAAAATGGTCACTAAAGGCTACATGATATGGTGGCTTTGAAGCAGGTCTAAGGAATCATGAAATAGATTCATTTAATAACCCAGGTGGGAAAGGGTCTCACGAGATCTCTAGAGCAGGCCCCTACTCAGAGCCACTTGTGAGATGAGAGTAAGTTGCTCAGGGATTTTTCTTGAACCTCCTCACCAAAGATGGAGCCTCCACAGGCTCCCTGTACCACTCCTGATGGTCCTCATGGGTAAAAAATATTTTATGATTATATTCTAGAATCTCTTTTAAGTTATTTCTATTATCTTTTTGCTGTCAAGAGCTTGTATTTATCTTCTCAATGGCTTCCCTTTAGATATCATTACATTACTACTAGACCCTCTAAACTTTAGAGACTATCACTTGATATTTATTCTTACTTATATATAGTTAGCAGTCATGTTCAGAGAAAGTATTTTACTACCTTTTTAGCCTGATCCATCAGTTTTCTTTACTTTTTTTTTTAAGAAAATTAGAAAAAAAAGGTAAGGATTTTTTTTCCCTTATGTAGTGATAGAAAAGATCTGAATTCATGTAAAGTTACTTAAGTTACTAAAAAGTTTGAGATGATGGAGAGCAAATTTAAACATATTCCCTAAACTCTTCTACAACTTACAAATAGATTTTTTTTTAAGAAAAGAGGGGGGTTTTGTATAGTCAAATGACTTGACTATTCTTAAACTAATATAATTGCAAATTTAAAAAACAAAAACAAACAAAAAACCCAACAACACTATATTTTATGGATTCTGATAGAGGAGCAGAGAAACCAGCATTGGCAAAAGACAAGCCAAGATAAAGAGTTTGTTACCAACAATCACGTGTTGTATCATGCTGTTACTTTAAAACATAATTCCATCATGGAAATTGATTATTACTGTTTATTTCCAGTGTTGTGCAGCTCCATGTAGATACCTTATACTTTTAAATTCAAGTTTTCAAAGGCATTGTCAACACTGGGTAACTCTCACCACCTACAGGAAGACATAAAAGTGCTTGACAAATATGCAAACAGTACTAGAGAGTAAAAGGTCAATAAATGTGAATATGAGAGGCTAATATTAATCCATTAAAATAATGCATATACACACAATGGGTCCTATTTCTTGTTCATTCACAGTGACTGAGGTGATCTGCATCCACTCACAAAAGCTTTTCCATAAATAAGCATATATGAGACAATGCGAGATTTTAAAGCAAAATCCTTCTCTGCTGTATTCTAATTAAACACAAAAGTGCTGAGGGCACACAATGTAATTAATTAAATTGAATACAAGGTTATTGAAACCAAATTTAGGAAAAAAAATCACTAAATCCTTTTGGAGCTTAGATCAATAATGTCTGTTAAATTAAAACTTAATTGTAAATTATTCTTGTTGTAAAATATGGACTCGCTTCAAATAAAAAAATGAGACATGCTAGGAAATAAATAGAGCAATTTTTTTGTCTTTGAGGACCATATTGTGTTTAATCTATTATGCAATTATGGGATTACATATCCAGGTGCTGAATGATATTTTGTCATTGAATAGGCGTGAACTAAAGGAGCTGTAGAGAAACCTTCACATTCCTATAATGAATATGCAGTATCATTATGCAATATATTTTAAAAAAATCAGAATGTGCAAAGGGACATTTGTGTAAATGCATCCAAGAGACTTAATGAAGTTATAAAATGTTTTGCTTTGTCCCATGTGCTGTCCCATTCTCATTCTGGTTACTTTTTCTTCTGCATGATCTGTGCTTTGGTTTATCTCAGCTCTACAGGATCAGTGAGAAAATTGAGAATTAAGCCTTCTTTTGTAGTACAACTTCAAAGTATAGAACAGGAACTGAGGAAACCAACTGAAGTTAAAATGCTGTGTATACCAAAACTTTTTTCACATTGGCTTCTTCATTTGGAAACAATGGATTAATTTCAACTCCCAGTATTGTTAGGATGCTTCATAAAATGTAATCTTTTTAATATCAATATTTCTCTGCAGAGTTCTTCTGTTTGCAGAAAGATCTTTTTGCTTTTCTTTCAATGACATTTTCTGCACAAGTGCATTTTATACCTGGGTGTGATCTCTGGCCACTTAGTGTCTACATATCCTGTGTCTATTATCTGCACTTTCAAGCAAAACTGGAAAAGTAATGTAGTCTCAGAAATAAAAATAAACAAACAAACAACCACACAACAAAACAAACAAAAAAACCAAACAAAAACCAACCAACCAACAACAACAACCCCACCCCACCCCCCAAAAAAAACAACAAAAAAAACACCAAAAAACCAAAAATACAACAGAAAAGATCCCCACTAAAGCAATATTGGTAAATGAAGTGAAGATCTTCAAGGTTCAAGGATAACACTTGTAGCCTTGGTTCACAGAACCATAGAATGGTTAGGGTTGCAAGGGACCTTAAAGACGTTCTAGTTCTAATCCCCCTATCATGGGCCTATAGTGAGAGATGCCTCTCACTAGATCAGGTTGCTCAGGGCTCCATCCAATCTCTCCTTGCAGGGATGGGGCATCCACAGCTTCTCTGGGCAACTTGTTCCAGTGCCTCTCAATACAGGATTTTTTTCCTATTGTCTAATCTAAACCTGCCCTCTTTCAGGTTAAAACATTTGTTCCTTGCTCTGTCACTATCTGCCCATACAAAAACTCTCTCTCCCTTCTAATTTCTGATTAAACTAAAGGGTGATGAAGCAACAAATGCAGTGGGCCAGCTGACTGTCCCTTCTCAGGAGGCATGTGGTTCACACTGTCAGCTGCAGGCCTTTTCCCCTGCAAGTTTTAGCATTTCACAGGGGAAGCAGGCCCCCCATTCCTGCCAGAAATAGCTCTTTCCATTTTAAAATATTTGTCTGTATTCCTGTCAGCTTCACAGGGTTTTATGCTCTCTGATCTGTATGACAAGCAGTGCTGCTTTCATCACTGTTTCACAAGAAGCCTATTTGTAAACTGTGTTTTCCACTGATTAAAGAGGAAACTTGTTGAATTTGTAGGATATTTCAGTGTATCTCAGAACAATTCCTAAATCACTGAGCATTCATGTGTAAAGTAACTCTACTATCACATTGGGAACTGAGTTTCTTGCCAATGCCTAGCCTCACACAGTTTCCTAAAAGTCAATCACTTGGGCGCAGATACATTTCTTAAAAAGACACATTTCTTTAAAAAAATTACAAAGTCTGAGGAGAAGCTACTTGCTCTTTATGCCATAAAGTGGTTTTGAAGCTCCGAGGAGCCGAAATGTGACCTGTTTGTTTCACTGTAGTGCACAGCATCATGCATGAGAAATCAGGCAAGAGAAACTTAAAAGGAAATATTGAGCTGTTTGCTGTCTTTTTAAGAATTCTAATCTCTTAATAAGACTTGGCAGGTGCTAACGGTTTTGTGCCTGTTTCTTTCTCCCTTTTTAGTTATCTCAGTCCTGTGGAGGTAGATTCATTTTCTGGGTTCAGTAAGTATTGCTTCACCTGCCTTGAAATGGAACTGCAGGCCCTTTGATAAATAGGTTAGAAGGTTATCAAATCTTACTGTTGTTTCTACAACTGTATTTGTTTTCTCTGATGAAATGTTCTTTCTTAGCTTTCTAGAGCAGTAACCTCCATGGATCACAAAAAATGCCTCTTCTCCTTCTGAAGGAAAAACAAATCAGGGTGGGAAAGAAAGACTTCGTGCTAATTCTTCAGCAAATACATTCAAAGCAGTGCTAAAAACAGGACTCCCTTCTGTGAAGATTTCAACAGGTCCCCAATGAAAATTACCACGCAAAATTAACCCCTCACTAATGCCATTAACAGACTTTCACCAGATGTAATTTCCTCCTGTTAATAAGAGCAGTTTGTATATCATGAAGGAATACAAACCACAGGAAGCTCTGGTGCCTTTACTCTTTAACATCTGAGGCAAGCACCAGGCATGTGGAAAGGCATAGTAAAATTCAGCTATCTAGCTTGAATTATAATAGGTTTAAGGTGGTTTAAACATTGCATGTGATCTGATTAGAGCACCTCTAAACGAAAACACTTTGGGAAAAAAATCTAGTTTTTGACAGAGGGACTTACCTAGGGGGACAGAGAGGCTGCAGCATGGCACGCCTGACAGAGCTCCTTGAAGTGCAGCGAGAAAGGAACAGTGCTATTGCACCCCCCTCCTGACACGGCACTAATCTCTGGAGTGTACCAACAGGGAGACAATTTTGCCACAGCTTGAACTGCTCTTGGGAGATGCCACTCATGCACAAACCACAGTCTCTGGGAAAGAACAGGGCCATTGTATCTCTAAGCAACAACCCCTAGTGTGCCACCCCCAAATGCATTCTGTGCTGTGCTGTTGTTGGCAGGCTGAGACAGAGGTGACTGCTAATGTTTCTGTAAATATTCCCCTATTTTTCCTTCAGATGAACTGAAAAAACACTTTGTGGAACAACCACAGATATTATGCACATTTAAATATATTGGCTTCAGAGGGATTCAAGTTAAGCATGTCTCTGAGGGCCTTTCCAAATCGACTGAAGCTGCAAATGGAATACTGTCTCACACAACTTTCCTCATGCCTTGTATAAAATAGTTGTATTCCCTGTCAGTTTTTAGATTAATCTTTTTTCTTCATTCATGCACTGTCTGAAAAGACTGTAAAGCAAGAATGCAAGCCTGATGACAGTATAAACAATACCAATATTACAAAAGATAATCTCTGGTCTGCTAAGTAAAAAGTGAAGACCAAATGGCACCAATTGGTTCACAGGCTGCTCAGAGCTTTTAGCCCTTGTGGCAGATGTAGTATTAGTTGCAGTTCAAAGGCAGAGCTGAGGAGACAAGCATTAAACAGCGTGGGTAATTAGGATCCAGAGCTCTTGCTCTTTTTCTTCTCTGGATTTTTTTGTAGGTATCAGATATTCTGCACATGTTTTTTTTTTTTACTTTCAGGAAACAGCAATGACCCTCATGATTTTCAGGTGTTACCTTTTTGGTCTGAGCATAACTTGGTAGCATGCACATGGTCAGTATGTGAGACATTTCATATAACTTGCTGAAATTCTATTGCACTCTAGATTCACCTCCAGAGTAAAACACAGTAGTTCTTGGCTTCTGCAGTACTCAGTGAGTTAAAATATGAGACACTTGGGGAAACAACAAAACTCAAGGTTATCTTCATTATATTACTGCAGAAGCTAGGGACAGTAAACAGCAGAGTACTTGAAAGCACTGAAAGCAAGCACTCTAAAGATATATATGTATTCAGAAAAGTACTTTAATAAACAGCCACTAAAAATGTTACAATAGGAAAAGAGAAAAAAAAAAAGCTGTTACCAATTCAGGGACATTTGTGGGACAGTCACTTCTTGAGGTCATGAGTGCAAGCAAAGCATATTAGCATGTCAGCAAAGAATTCATACAAGTACTTTTTACCACATGATTATTCTGTAGTGTGGAGGAAAAGCATTCAAGACTGGAACTAAAAAAAATAAACAAATACTCAAGTTCTACAAGGGCAAGGACAGTGGCAGTAGGACACGCAGTTCTTGTACTCAATCTGTTTTCCTGACAATTAAATGATTCCTTGGTATTCCTTAACTTCTGCTATTTTTCTGCTTTTACAAAGTATTTATTTTCTATATCCATTTTAACACACTGAGCAGAGTCTACAATACAGTTGTGGAGATTTAAGAGGGAGGGAAGGTAGATGACCTTCCCTCCTCTCTTCTTGCATACTTGGTTACATCTTACCTCACACAGCCTTGAGTGAAACTGAACAGGAACTTGGGACAATTGCTTATTCTCTTCAAGTCCAAAAGCATATCTAAAGCTGTTTAGTCATAGAAATGGTTGGTATTTTCTTCTGAAACAATCCACAGCTTTGAGAAAGATAAAAATACAGGAAAATGGCAACAGTTTTCAAACTACCATTGTCTATTTTGTAAGTAAGTTTTTGAGTGCATTACAGTTCTGTGGAAATTATATGTGTAGGGGAAAATGAAAATGGAGAAGAAAACCACTCTTCTCACTATGATTGATATGTTATCTAAATCAACTGTAAATGGAAAATATTGTGATTTCTAGAGTTTTGTGAAAGCTAGCAATTTTTATAATCCTAGCATACCAGTGTTCTCTTTTCCAAACACATACTTTAAGGAAATTCCTTTGAATGCTCCATGGAGAGGAGGAGAATCATGTGGAAATTGCTTTTTAATTATTTCAACTGTTTTTGTGCACCCTGGAACATCCACTGACTTTCATTAATGCAAACATGGGAAAATATGGATTTGCTCATCAGTAGAAGTAGTGGGACTGTCTAACAGCTAAGGCTCTGGAATTGTGATCTGTCTAGGCACCTTGAGAAGAAAAGCCTTGCTAATGCTCTGTGACTCTGGCATGCAAAAGGAACCAGAATTCAGAGCAGGAAAGACATTACAAAACTGGAACACTAATGTATCCATAAACACTGCTAGTTCAAAAAGATGCTACATCAGTGGTGGGTCTACCACAAACTGATTCAGGTTCAGATGCACAGTCCTGCTGAATAGCAAAGACAAAGATATTTAGCCTACTCTGGGGCTTCTAAAAGAAGCCAGAAAATTGCTTGTTCACATGTTTCTTGGCTTGATTTTTTTTTTTTCTTGTTTCCAGTGCCTTAGTACTGACATAATCTTCAGGTTATTTCATGTAATTTAGAACAACCAGAAGAGTTGGATATAGGATTTGAAATATTTGAAATACATATTTTTACAAAATTTCATCTGATGAAATAACTTATATCATGGCATCACATCTTGATATTATTTTTTGTCTTTTCTTATGTAATTTTTGTCTTTTTAAATTTAAAGGTTGAAATATCTTTGCTTATCTTGGTGAGTGAGACATAATTAACTGAAATTAGTAGTACAAAGCAATAGCAAGTTTCACAATACAGGCTGTATTAGTTTATTTTAAAATAAGATATAAATAAGCTGTCACTCTGTCAATAGGCAATGCTTAGAATCACTTCAGAATCATTTTTTTTGCAATTCATATGCAATGTGTAAGAGAAGAAAAAGAGGAAGCTGCTTGCATGGATTAGAAAATCCAACAGACATTAAAGTATCCAGTAAAAAAGATCAAAGAAACCCAAGAATTTCCCATTTGATCTGCAAACTGACTTATATAGACGAGTCACTGAAGGAAAAAACACCTCTAGAAATTCCAACTCATATGATTATTGAAACATTATCCCAATGGACTGTTATCCTAAATAAGCCAAATATAAAGAAACTCCTCCAATGAAAATAAAACCAAAATGTTTTATATTCCCTGAAACTTGAAAAATACAACAACAGCTCTGTTCAGTGTACAACATCACATAACTTAAAAAACCCAAATGAAATAATTTATTCTTTTAAAAAAATCAGAAGACACTGATATGATGCTATAACAAAACTAAGAAGACAGAAATTAGATTTAACCAGTAAATGTCAGCAAATTGATATTGATAAAAATTCTAGGAAAAGACAAATTATTTTCTTCTTTAATAAGGAGAAAAGTAGTTTGGGTGAACACCAGCTAAAGTTTAGTGACTAATTTTGCCTACATACTAAACTAAAATTCCTCTGTCAGTCTAAACACAAATATATAAGCAAGTCACTCCTAGGTTCACATAAAATAAATTAAATACAAGTTTGTGAAATTTGATTTATGTGCTATTATATAAATATAAAAGATGGAAAATGTACATGTCCTTGAATTTTTCTAGGTGAGTTCCTCAAACCCACAATAATTGTATCAGCTGATGTGCACATCCAGCTGAATGAACTTGTAATTTGGACATACAACAGTGGAGCTTCAGGTCAGTCAAACAAAAGTTTAGACCTCTTGCATTTGAGGGAGGAGTTACCATATGACCTACAACAGCTGGATCTACACGCAGTGAAAAGATGTTCCATTATAGTGAAGGTAATGAACATGTGGTTATGACCTTCTATGGCATTTAAAGCCATGCTTTAGTTGACAGGGTGGTTGCTCAAAGGTTGGACTCGATGATTTTAGAGGTCTTCCAACCTAAAATGATTATCTGATTCTGTGATGATTAATATTATACATATTATTTTATGTCTTTGCACATAGCTCTTCATCTGTTTGCAGGGTCTTTTAAAAAAGGGTTTTCCAGTATAGTAATCTCTCTTCTTGTCCAGATAAGATCTATTTCAAATAGCATAACTTCAATTGATAACCATATCTAAAAACATCAAACTCAGAAAGTTTTCTCCGTTCAGTATTTCATACACACTGAAATTATGTCCTGACTCTATATTGTAGAAGGATTTGGACATGCTGAAGGAGAAATCTCAGCTTTTCTCTTCCACAACATCCTGGTTTCCCCCCAAAGACCCTTCTACAAATAGGGTATGTTAGAGTCTGCTCCTCCTGGTCCCTAATCTCAGTGTGAATGCTGTACTCCTCAGGAGATAAACCTGGAAAGAAATTTAAATTTGCTCTTCTGAAACTTTTTAGAACTTGAGCATGTAAAGCAGGAGGCTGAAGGAAAGCTGAGGGTTTTGCTCATAAAGAGTTTTCAAGCAAAGTATTCTGTCAACAAAAAAAAAATTTCTTTAGATCCCTTTTCTTAACAGTATCCTTAGAACTATTGAGACATACAGAGAATTTATTATCATGGCTTATTAAGCAGCAAGATCGAAAGTAATTTCATACAAAACCTCTCAAAAATCAAGAAGTAGTTGCAAATACTAGTATTATATATTTTCCCCCTGAGATGTACTAAAAATAAGTTATATTTCCTGAAAGAGAAACTTTCAGAATAGCCACAACCTCTCATAGCCATAAAAAGTTGGATAATTGAGAATATATTATGCTAGAATATCTATGTTGCTAAAATCAATTATAATTAAAGAGTAATAAGAAGAGATTATTAAGCATCCCCAGTGCTATTGTGCTTATGAATTATGTGATTTTACAGTTTTCTCCATTAGATTCTGCATTTCTCAAAGTCAGACTTGGAGCTTCATAATTTCCACAAGCAAAACTTAAGATAAAGTGCTGGATTACATTAATTAACGAAGAAGAGACAGTAAAGCATTTAGCCAAGTCCAGACTATGAGAATGCTTGTATGCATAAATTTAAAGCAATCTGTGATTTTGCTATAGATGTCATAACAGGGTTTTGCTTCACAATTATGCTGAGCCAGCATGTGCTACCATTCAGCTGTGGAAAAACAGATGTTCTCTATTAATTCTAAATTCAGTAAAACTTATGCATTTTGATTTGGAATAAATTTATATGCTGCCTTGGGGGTACCTTTTATGTAACACAGGGCATCTTGTTCACAGTTTAGACAAGCTAGAATAATTCTGCTTTGTTTTATAGCTTTATCCTAGAGCTCAAATAAAACACTCTAGAACATAAAAGATTTTCTTTATCAACGCAATATACAACATCATTGTTATAATTTTCTGTAAAAGATAAGGTTGGCATCATAGAATGAGTAATTAACATAATCATTATCAAACCTCTCATCTTAAGCAATCCCTAAAATCTCCACAAAATTTTACACTTATAGTTTATGATTAGATATGCCAAATCATCAATTACCACAGCAAACCCCAAAGTTTCCAGTACAGCTGTCCGGTTTAGGACTTGGATTTTTAGGATTGGCAGGGACAGATATATTGCTAAGTATATTGACAGTTCAGTTACTTCAGTTATTTTATGGGCTAAAACTTCTGCTGGAGATATTTTAAGCACTTCAGTTTGAAGTAGAAAATTTTTGAAACTGCAATTTTTTACAAGATTTTCTTCCATGAGTCCAGGGCCAAAATGAAATATGTTGCAAATACAATGGCATGATATGATTTAATAAAATAAACTGAAGCATAAAATGAACTTTTACATATCTCAAATAAAAACATTTTGCAAAAGAGATAGTTTCAAATGTTCTGTTAAGAAGTCATAGTTGTAGAAATTTATTTCCTCTTCAGAATTCCTCAATCCAGCCCCAGAACTTGAATTTTCACTCTTATTGAATAAAATATAGGAGCTTAAAAAAACGATCTAGTTGACACCTGTAGAGTGCAACCTGCCAATAGAGTGCAGTATGTCTTCACATGTTTGGTTTCCCATATTTCTCTCAACCAAAACCAGCTGAAAATGTCTGCTTCAACTGATAACAAATAGTTTCTGTTGCTCTTAACAGAAGTACTATGGAGGCAGAAGTACAACAAACTATCCTAAATAAAAACTGTTTCCATAATTATTAACTGTTAATTTAAAATATAGCTGGGGATTTTTTTTTTTTTTTTAAGTAGATTTAACTGTTGCCCCTTTGAAAAGATAGTAATGAACTATCTGTCTTCTATAGGAATGTGAATGAATTTTAACAAAAGGAAATATTTCAAAAGAATAACTTAAACATATAATCAAAAAATGGAAAAAAAATCCATGTTCTTCAAGGTCTAGAAGAAAACTCAACATAGTGTTAACTTTTACAAAAGATAAAACAATTTTAAGGTTAAACTAAACCCAAAAGCCCCAAAGTGGGATTTACAGAGAAGGATGTTAGCAATTATAGATCTAGGGAGGTTCATTCTTTCTGCAATATTACAAGGCAGTCTACTCCTGGTAGAACAACACTGAAGTCAGTACAATCTGTCTGGATTAGTTCAATTCATTGATTTTATGTGTTAAAAGTTTTTAAAAAAATGCTTTCCAGAAGCGATGTTCTACATATGTAAAGCAGTCAAAAAAGTTGAAAAGACTGTTAGCTGGTTAATAAGTCACACCTTGCACATTTTTATTTTTCCAATATGTTTCAATTTCAATATTTCCAATTCCTTTGCCAAAACTGCCTCAAAATATACTTCCCCCCCGCCCTCCGCCTCCATTCTTTGATTTAATTTCCTGTCATTTCGTTACTTAACATTTTTGCTGTTATTTTGTAATAGCAGATGTTGGGATTTTTATGAGTAAATTTTTTTCTATCTCTGCAAAGCAGTTTGCACGACAAAATAAATAAAACTTGTGGTTTCTGCAATTATAAACTGTTTTTTATCTGCTTTTCTGACAGCTCAACACATTTACAGGAAAACACTGTTTTTCCCATGAGTATCTAGGAAAGTATCTGGGCTTTTAGCAACTAGATCCAGTGGAAGGTGTTCCTGCCCATGGCAGGGGAGTTACAACTAGATAGATGATCTTTAAAGTCCCTCCCAACCCAAATCATTCTATGATTCTGTGATTCTACCCTTCTATAAAAATAAAATATATCTTATTTAAGATAAGCACAGCATTTTGATATTCAGTGTGATCTCTGAAACTTTGAACTTTGGTTCCCATATCTACAATTTATTGCTAAACAGCAAGAGGTGTTATCACCTGGCAGTGTGGAGCAGCAGGAAAGTACCACCATGGAAGCTATTATTGAGGGAATTAAATGTTTCCTGTGGTTATTTGAAACATATTTCAGTTTTTATAGACTTGGTCACTTGAATTCTCAATGTGAATGATAAAATATAATGCGTAGCTTTTAGACCCAATTAAATGTATGTCATGGCTGTTAGGCCAAAGCAAAAGATAATAATTAAAAATAAAATCAAAAGTGAAAGACAGCCAAAAAAAGCAGCAAGAGACCAAGATAAGTATTATTTGGATGCTGCAATGTGAGAGATTTTATCATTTACATAGTTAGAAAGACAATCTTTACAACACTACACATATTTAGCCTTCTCTAAGACTCAGTTATTCCAATAGACCAGCTTTTGCTGTTTCTACTTTTGTATGAGGCTAAAGAGGTCATCTGCTTCAATGAAAACTGCTAAAAGCAACAGCCATTCAGAAAGGTGAAAAAAATGCACCACCGATCTCTCTATACAACTCATCTTCTGACATGATTGAATCATGTTGTGCTGTCACATCCTATTACTGTTTTAAATGTCTACACGAGGTTTCAGCTGTGCTTGGTTCACAAAGACAAACTTGGACTTCAAAAGCCAAAGTTTATAGCACATCACTGAATGCAGATAAAACAAACATTTTAAGATAAAACAAACAGAAAAGCAACTATTCTTAAAAAGAATTGCTTAGTCTTATTGATATGGATATGAAAACTATCATATCAATTTATAATTAATTTACTTGCAAAAACCTTGAAATCTTTTTCCATTTATAATTAATGGGCTTGTTTAAAAAAGCAACATTATAAAAATACTAAAATTGGACTTTTTTTCAAAAAAACAAAAACATATGATCCATATGGGTTTTAATCCTCATGTTTTGAATTGTTTTCCCCAGCTTTTGATGCAGTCAATCAGAATAATTTCTTTTTGCTGAGGTATATGCAAAATAGAAAATAAAATATTTTATTGTTATATGATGTATCTACTTTGAACTGAACAATATCACTCTCCTGAATTTTAAAACTTTCTTTGTAAATATCTCTGATTTCCCTCCTCAGCACTAAATAATCTCACAATTCTGTGACCTATTTATTACCTACTAATATTTTCTTTTTGTGTTAACAGACGAATCAGAGGAATATACAGGGTATATTGGTATACAAGCATAAATGAGTGGCAATAATTATGTGCGTGCATGTATGCATAAGCTTATGTGTGTGAGTCCTGTTCTGCTGCACTTGTGTCTTTTACTCCTCCCTTATATATTTATGCAAACTCTTGTTTTCTTGGAAGACATTGGATAATCAAATAATGAAAAAGTAAAATAAATAGCACTGTAATACATACAACTCTCTTTCAAAAACTAATTTCTTTTGCCTCAAACAATTTTACAGCATAAAGTGTTCCATATATTTGAAAGGAATTTTCCATGTGGTTTTTATGTAGTTTTGTTTTTGCTTCTCTGTCTAGTAATTAAAACTTCTGCAATCCATTGGGTAATGATAGATAATTTAGGGTGTGAAAATATCACTATAAACTTCCTTCAAAATTATTCCAGGTGAAATTCCTTGTTTTATAACCTCTAACTCTAATACCTTGCCTTGAAATATGTGTCTTGGAATATGTGCACAGTCTAGAAATATGTGCACAGGAAAAAAAGAGAAAAATTATTTCATAAGGTTATTTATTGCTTCAAGAATTCATTCAAAATTAGAGGGAAAAAACCTCTAGAACACTAGGGAAGGGTCTTCATAACAGAATTTAATCAGGGCTTAAAGGGATCACTGGAGTTAATTAGCAAGACAGGATGCTTGTTATACGCAGCCAGTATGAGAGGAACATAAATAAAATGAAGCAATGATCTATGCCCGAAAGATACATTATGTATAATCACAGAGGCCATATACTCTACCAGCACAGTAGCACAAAGATTAATTGTCTCTAGAAAATATTTCCATATTGTCCATCTGCTACAAAATATTTTAATACAACCTTTTTTTCCTACATATATCTGTGTGTTTTTTCAGAGGCGAAGATAGAAAAATTACTAGTGTACAGATTGCTTGTCTAAATGTAGAAGAAAAGGAGGATCAGATACAATGATTAGCACCAAAGTTATCACAAAGAAGACTCATGTGGAGCTAAGATTACATGGCTAGATTTAAGTCTTGAAAAAAAGAAACTTTCCCAGAAAATAATCCTAGATATATGATAGCAGTACAGTATAATGGCAATGTTTTTTCCCTCCCATAACATAGCTTTCACAAAAATGCTCTGATGCAAGAATATAAGCTAAAGAGAGGCATCCCCTGCCTACTCCTGCAAAAACTGCCTTGAGATGGGAAAAAGCATCAGAGATGAATGGTGAGAATGGATGGGATATAATTCATTGCATGGACTTCTTTTTAGATTTGTAGACTCTTTCTTCAAAATATTCTCTATTTCCTAAGTATTGTTGATTATTTCCTCAGTATTGTTGATTGTTGTCTCAGTATAGATGAATTTGCATTTAGTCTAGATGCACTAATGCATAGAAGAGTAAAATGTATAGCTGTAGCCACAGTTGCAGCAAGGCTGTGTGTGACACAGAACTGCTGCATAAGCAGGACTGGCAGCCTCACGCTGTAGTGTTGGGCTATCTGCCACTGAGGGAAGCCAACAAAAGTGTTGGCTGATGTTAAAGCTAAGCCAACCTACTGACTAGCTACTCCCAACCTGTTCCCGTGAGTGAGAGGCTGGGATAGACCATGATCAATGATCTCTTCAAACCATTTTTCTTCTACATTTCTACTGTCAAAAAGACAACCTCTTCTGCCCACACCTCCCTTAATCCCCAGTTCTTCTCTGGTTTGAACCTTCAGTAAGTCAATTTAGGGACTCAAGTAATAAAAAATTACTATGACACAAAAAAGGTAAAAACCCGTTTATGCCATTTAACTTCCTGAACGATCCACCAACCATTCAGGCAAGATTTTGTTCTGCCACCAAATAAAGGGGACAGGAGGAAATATATGTCCAGCATGAAAAATGAACAGTGTCCTCTTCTGCAAGAGCTAGCCTTCAGGTTGCATGGCTTTACCATCAAATTGCATGCTAAATTTTAGGGAGTTTTGGTTATCCCAGCAATTCAGGTGAGAATTTAGGCTCTTATGCTATACCAGCTTAATCAAGTTGCAGTGGTATATTCTATAATCTATTACCGACGGTTAAAAATATTGATTAAAAATACTTTAAAAAAAAAAGTAACAAGAGTATGTCCCATGTAAGTATGATTCTTAAAAGTTCTTGTGCCATTTTTTTCCTGAACTGTCCTAAGTTTAAAAGAAGATAAAATAATAGTGTCCCTTCCCTTCCCACCCCTTCCCGCCCCTTCCCACCCCTTCCTTCCCACCCCTTGCCTTGCCTCGCCTCGCCTCGCCTCGCCTCGCCTCCCTTATTCTGGTTTAGTGTCAGGAGCACTTCTTATTTAATGGGTATTCAATTTATTAGACACAGGACAAGAATGTGGGGAGATATGATCTCTGAAATGTGAGCTAAGTTTAGCTTTAAAACTTTATAAGTTTAGCACCAGACATAAGGCTAGGTTTTAGAAGGATTCTATTTCTAGTTGGTATAAGACAGGAGAGAATTAAACATTGCAAGTTGACTATATTCTGTGATTTGAAAAAGAAACATAATTTGTTCTTAATTAGCAAAAAAATTATTTTTTGCCATTATTTATGCCTAAGATATATGAATTAGGTATAAAATAGTTAAAAAAAATAAGGTACCTATAGAAGTGTTAATTAGAGAAGTAACTTTTTTTCCCCACAATGATAAAAGGTATTCAAATTAAGATTTAATTTCATATACTACTAATTACTTTTTGACCTGAGATTGAAAATGTCAATTATGATGATGATCTCTAAAGAGGAGAAAGTAATATGAATAAACTGGATACACTTTTGAAAACAATTTTTCTTTTACTATGATTGTTCATTGTTATATTGTTTCACAAACCTTATGCCTCCAAGCTGAAGTTAAGAAATAAATTATGTCATTAATTTTATACTAACTAAATTATTTTCTTTATACTTCATTGACCTATTTATGTATTTGCTATAAAAAAGAAAGGACAGGTTTCCCTGTAAGCCTATCTTCAAATTAATATGATGAAACAGAATGGAGAGTATAGGTCAAGTCAATTCCTCATATGAAACAGATTAGGTAACCACCAAAAAAAATGATCTGCATTATTAGAAATAGTAATTATCATAATAAAAATGCATTATGTTGAAATGTATTTAGAATATATTGTGTTTTCTGTACAGCAGACATTTTTTCATGTATTGCTAATTGTTTATACAATCTTCTATGAAAATATTTATTTCAGACTTTGGAAATACTGGGAACTCTCTTTACAAATAAAATAGTCACAATAACAGAAGGGAACATAGCAGCAGGGAAACTGGAAAAAAAGCAAATCCTTTCTGTAAACTTCCTGCTGTCTTGCTCCTTTTCTTAATGCAATTTGCTAAAGGAGACTTAGTACACCAGTTCAACATTGCTTCCTAATTTTTCTCCTCTTCACAGTTACTTTAAAAATCCCAAACTGAGTTCCCCATGTAATTTTTAAGCTCTTGAGAAGTGACATATAAAACCAGAGAAAATGCTTCCTACCCTTTATTGCTGAAATCATACAAGAGATTTTAATAATATAAAAGAAAAAAAGTTGTGAAATAAAGGGTTCACATCCTATCGTCTCCTCAGCCAAACAAGAGATGTGAAATGGCACATTTACTACTCATCTGCCAGGGAGAAAACTTCTGCAAAGGGAGGGTAACCACTGCTTAGCAGCAAGACCTTCCCAGGAAGCTGCAACCACAACCTTCAACTTTTCACTTCCCTGAAGCAAAACAGGAGTCCCAAATCCAACAAGTCTTCCAGTTTCTTTATTCTGTATTAACTTTTAGTCACCTCTCCTCACTCTAGGGAAAGGGAATTGGGTAGGTGATGTTGTCTGAAAATCAGTGCTATATATTCTGCTGAGAATTTTGATTTTACTGTTTATTTATAACAACAGTTGTGGTTTGGAGACTCTGAATGCTTGGAAAGTCATTCTACCAAGTACTGCAGTAAAACTCATAAGTAATACAATGCCCTAATAAATACTAAAGCAGTGGTGGTAAATTGAGCAACTCAGAGCAGCAAACAGAGCTCCTATTCTACCTTCCCCATCTTACCATCTTAGCAGCTCTCTATATACATTTTATAAAATTTTTTGTTTACATTAATTCTGTTTCTGCTATGTCATTAATCCCCAGATGAGCTGCAGACTTCTCTGAAAGAAAAAAAATATTCAGAAAATAAATGGGCCATTTTATTGCTATGCTGTAGATAAATACTGATAAAATTCTTATTTAACCATTAATACAAACTGTGGAAAACTAAAGATAGCTGGCATGTCATTTCCTGAGAACAAATGAAAAGTTACAGTTAAAAAGGAGAACGGTTTGAGTGATTTCTTCCATAAGACATAAAATGTAATGGGAAAACACCAGGTTCTCACAATGTTGGCCTAGTTTTATTTATGAAAGTTTTCAGTGTGCTAAGGGAAATTCATGCAGTGAATTCTAAATATAAAATATTCTCCTATTTCCTAGAATCATGCACAAAGTCTGGAAATAGAAGACCTATTGTCACAATGATTGAGACTAATGGAAATGGTTAATAGCTTTTAATTTAATTCTCTATTCTTTGATATATTGTGAAATATTTTTCTGTCTACCAAAGACATAAAATATTTAAAATTACCTCAAAATGAAAAATTGTACACCTGTAAAAAGGCAAGTGGCTCTGTAAGTGCAAAACAAGATGGAGAGTTATGATAATTGCATCAAAATGTCTTGGAAAGGTATTGAAAGACACTTATCTCTGTAATATGCTGCCCTCAGTATCTGATAAGCACTAATCCTATTTCTTTTATGGCATGACATAAAGAACATCTGTTTACACATGCATGTTCATAAACTAAATTCCTCTGATGTTATATCAGTTATTTTTAAAAACTAAAAGACAAGAAATAGAACCAGATTTTTTTATATATATATATATATTTCAAATATTTATTTCAAAATTGACTGAGAAGACTATTGTTTTCTACATATATGTGAAGAACTGAAGAATAATTTTGAGATACTGGCCTTTGTTACTTTATTCTTTGCAATGTAAATAATATACTCAAAGAGACTTTCTGCCTTCAGGTTCCTGTAAATTCACAAAACAAAATTTCTCCATTGCTATGAAAACTGAAGCACATTTATGAAATTTATGTTGATTCTTGTCAAACTGAGTTTAAGGAGATCAATATCAGCTACACAGAATCTAATCTTTTCAGGAAAGAGGATAGTTTTAAGGTCTCAATATGCCTATGAGTCCTCATTGAAGAGACATGAACATTTTCACCCAAACCACAGAAGGTGGCTGCCAGCTTCAGCAACAGGTAAATGTCTGTCTGTGCCAGGCTAATTAAACAAAAATTTAAAAAGCTAAGGAATGGTGATCTACTCTCTTGCCCCTCAATAACACTAAACAGTCTTACATTAAATGTAAAATTTTATAAGTCTATGTATGGTTTTTTTTTTCTATTTTAAGTATCAAGCACTTCAGGATTAAGAAGAAATTCAATTTAAAAAGAAACCCTCCACTGTCATATCCTGGTTCTTACCTATACTGATGAGTGAAGAAATAAAACTGTCATTTTACAGGTAAGAAACAAGCAGAAAGGAATAGCAAAAATCTTGATTAGAAATATGAGATTTTTTTGTACCTGCCGCATTCTACTTCATTTCCTTAGCACCATGGCACTGTCTATGCAATTGCATCCCCACTAGCACATACAATAACTAGATCCCTTGCATCCTCTCTGCATAGCAAAGGACTCTAATGTCATAATATGCCCTTGCTGAAAACATCATACCATTTAGAAATTGTTTCTGGACCTTAAATGCATTCTACTATTTATTTCCTCTCATTCCTAAGAAAGCATTTATTATTTAACATTTTTTTCCTTATACCATATATATGTACACACACACACACACACACATATACATATACATATACATATACATATACATATACATAATTTTTATATATCCTTCTTTATTGGGCCTCAGAAATGACATATATGTCTTTGAGGCTTCAGTATTAAGCTTTCAGTATTCACTTTGCTCACTGTTCAACTTCTGCTGTAGTCTCATGTGTCATTACCATGAATATTTGAACCTTTCTGTTCTGTGAGTATGCAGGATGCACTTTTTCTTGAATAATCTCCTTCCATATTACAGCCACAAATATCTACTGAGATATTTAAAAAATTACTTGTTTTATTTGGAATTTTCCTCCTTGAATAGAGTCAAGTGGAAAAGACATCATATGTATTAATGAGACTACACCTTATAAGAGAAAAATCTATTTTACAGAAGAATGAAAACAAGAGTGCTTCAATTCTGCTTTGGAGACACTTTTTAACCTCAAGGATTTGCTCTCTTCTATATAATTTTAATTACCAAAGTGATGAAATTAGCAGTATAATCTTTATTTTCCCATTATACTCAACAGAAAGAAAGAGTGAGAGGATGTGACAGATGGCATTAGAAAACCAAGTTAGGATTTTCCTCTGCAGTACCTCTTTACTTTGATATATGCACCATGTGTGACCAGATTCTGAATCTAGGATTTATTTAATCACCTAAAGTTAGGTGTTCTGAATATTACTGCAAATGTCTATTTTCAGCTCTTTGTAGCCTAGATACTGCACTGTGCCTAGGTATGGAGCAGTGCCTGATTATGTATTTCCTTAAAATTAATGTGGCTTTTTTCATAAAATATTTAGAGTTAAACACAAAAGATATGTTATTTTGTTTCTAGCTAGCACCAGAATATCTTCTTTTGTCCAAAACCATTAGTCTGTTTCCTGGTTCAATCCCTTATGTATGTAAAACCTCTCTTCTATAATACCCTCTTATAATGGACAATATTCTCACAGTGATTGGAAACACATAAGTATTTATTTGCTATACCTGTAATTAAATATGCTAGTTATTGTTCTTTTCAAATTATGAAGAAATGGAATACTATAGTTATTATATTTTATTGTTTTTTACATGCTTAGTATTACATTAGAGATAATTCCATGTGATAAAAGGTTATTCTGTGATGGGTCCTTATTCATCTTCCCTCTACGACTGACCTAGAAAATAATTTGCAAAATTTCTGACAAATTAAAGACGGAGTTAATTGTTGCAGCATTTTTGGCTTTCTGTGTTCAGTTTTCAGGAATATCAGCTGCTTCTGTGAGAGTCTGATGAATTTCAAGTGCATCTGAGCTTGCTTGGTGACAAAATGAAATAATTTTCAAATGGAAATGAAACTGCTTTTTCTTTTCAACTTGTGGGGGTTTTTTGTTGTTGTTGTGGGGTTTTGTTGTTGTTGTTGTTTTTGTTTTTGTTTGGGTTTTGGTTGCTGTTTGTTTTTTTTTTTTGCAAAAGCTCAACATTACCGTATACCAGGAGCAGTGACAGACTGTGGTGATAAAATTACACTGACAGAGCTTTTATTGTGAGTGTCCTTCATCATGTTTTCATGGAACTTAAATGTGTCTTTGGCAGTCCCTGGCCTCTCTTCACTGCTAGCATTTTTATTCTCCTCAGACTTATGATAATGCTAAGCAGTTGAAGCAGCCCGTGATAGAACAAAGGTTAATTAACACACCAGATGGGGAGAAAGACCTGTTGAAATGTTCTACAGATTCTTGGCCAAAGTCCAGGCACAGAGGTTGTTATAAGGTCCAGGCAGAGTCCCAGCCGACACTGGACTCACGACACTTACAGAGAGAGGGGATATACACACAGTCAGTAACTGTGACACATTGCACCAGGACACATTATCTGGTGCAGGCTGATAGACTAGAGGATTTCTTGCTGCCCATTCAAAGGATCTTTCATAATTTGCAAGATTTAATGAAAATACCAAAGTTTAATGAAAATACCAGCGTTGTTTCATTTTCTTTTGATGTGTATAGATACAATTAATATTTAGATCATCCCTTCTAAAACTGCTAAAACAATAATTGGCTGAGATTTCTAAGATAACCTAGTCATCCAGCCTCCCTTTGAAGCCAACAAAGAGATGCCTTCCAAGAAAAATGAATCCCTCTTGTGGCAGACACCTATTAGTTACATGAAATGACATCCTATTAATTATTCCAGACCCTTTCACTGAGTTATAGAAGAACCACAGTCATAAAAAGTTCTCTGGGGGAAAGGTTTATTAACTTCCAATAAATTTAGATACTACATTATTTTTAAAACACTGATTTAGAAAGTATTTATACAGGCTTCTAACATGAAACAGATTAATAAGAACTAAATGGTTTTGTTCGTCCAGTTTAGTGCTTTCAGCATTAAAAAGATTAGATGGTATTAAATGGTTTTGTTTAGCTCCTGCAGACACTTGTATAGCAGAGAAAAATACTGGAATCCTTAAGCAAAATTATCTGAGAAAGGAAAAAGAATTTAAAATTATTAATTATTAAATCTGATATTAAATGTGGATGTCCTAAAACTTTTTTATTCTGCCTTGTCTCTGACTTTTCCAGGGAATTTCCCCTTATGTTTTCTCTGCTAATTAGAAAACAAGCTCGCTGGAAAGCAAAGGAACTTTTCCCTGCTGAAAGTAAAGGAACTTTTAAAATAATAGAAAAAGAAGCAATCTCTTAAAGAAAATTTCAAAATTCAGAAAATCTGTCACTTGAAATACTTGTTTCAGATGACCTCAAGTAATAATAAAATTATGTACAACAAATGCAAGTAATGAAGTTCAGCTGAAATTAAATTTGATTAACTGTTGGTTATTTTTCACCCTCCATCATAATTTTGAGCAGTGTTCTATCTTCGAAAGTGAATATTTTCCATTCATTTATACATATACTTTCTTTTTTTAAACATGTGTTTTAGAAACACATATTAAATATCCTTTTGGCTACTTTCTATAGCACCTACTCTTTAATAGGAGAGGTGTAAAAGGAATATAATTAGGTAGAACTTCTGCATCTTTGTCCCTTTGAATTACTCTTACCCTTTTATTCTTCTCCACAATACACCTTTATCTAATTGTTTTCAAAATTTTGCTCTGCTAAAAAGAACAAGAATAATTTATTTAAAAGAGTTGTTAATAGTTTCAAATCACTCCCAACCCAAGGGAAAACACAGTTTATTTTAGAACAGCCTGTTTTTTATTTCCCATAAAAACCATATTTAGTTTAAAGTTATACATGATCATTGATTAAGCCTTGCCAATACTTCTACAAAGGCATCTGAATTTATAAAATAACAATTAATTACTTGATATACCAAAAGCAGTGTTTACAAGAAGAAGAAAAAAAAAAAAAGGAAGAAAAAAAAGATATAAAAATTATTTCACATTTAGGAGAAAAGAAACATTTTAAATTTATTTTTCTTTTTTTAAAGGTTAATTAAACATCCAAATCCAGCAAATATGAAATTCTTTTTGCAGCTTAACATTACAATCCCTTTGCTCATGTTATTTATACTGCACTTTTGATGGTATGAAAGTTAGAAGACTGATGAAAGTTTAATGTTTCAATTGCATTGTTTTTTCATTGTTTGTTAAAGCAATTTTGAGGTGGATTCTGAGTAAAAACATTTCCCATTCAAATAAGTCCAAATTTTTTTTTGCTTGTACCTTGTTTTATGTCAAAGTCATATTTTATTTTGTTTTATTATCTCACTATCTTTCATCTCATTTATTTCACTCAATAGGCAGTTTCTGGATATGATAAAAACATATTTTTCAAGTGTTAAATGACACTTATGTTTTTATCATCTCCCACTGCTGTCATGCGATGCCTTTCCTGTGTAATCTAAAAAGAAGTCTACTGAAAGCCACAAGAATTGTGATCATCGATCCTCTCCCAGGTTTGCAATTCCACTTCAGGAAGTTCCTGAGCTAAAAATAGTAGGAAAGTTTCCTTCTAGTATTAGCAAGTACTGTTGTTCTTGCCTGTTTCTAGCTTTTTCTGGGCATGTGCTTCTGAATATTAACCTAAATGTATAATTGATCTTACTTGACCATTCTTTGCTTCCCTAAATATTTACATGGAAAGTCTATTGTCTTTCCTTGATAACAGCAAATGATACATATATGTCAAAAAAGGATGGCGCTACACAACATGGAATAGGTCATTAATGAATTCATCAGATTTAAAATTCCTGAAGCACATACTCTTGGCCAATAGAGGCTCAAGAAAAGCTTCTCTAAGTATTCTGCACGACATTGGATGGATATACACTTCTTAAAGTATCCCCCAGCTGGCTGTGCTGAATGCTAAGGAGTCCTCTGGAGACAAATTTTGACAATACTTCCTTTTCTCTACATTGATTAGACTTGGGTCTTGCTTTCCTGAACCCCTCAGCTCAGGAATGAAGTTCCTCAGGAGGAGGTTGATCGGTATAAATGAGGCAGTCTGGGCTCATTTCAGCTGTGAATTAAAATATAACAAGACTGAGGTGATGACAGTTCATTTTCTATTATTTCATAACATTATGTAACTTACTAAAATTACTGTCTTTTTTTCCCTTTCAATTTTATAGTCAGAAAATCCTTAAACAGCTTCATTTATACTACCTGTCTGAGAGTTTGCCTGGGAAAGTGTATGAATTTCCAATTAAGTCAGCCCAGATTAATTTGCTTCTGCCATAATCAAAATGTGAACATCAAATCAAGTATTCAACATGTTGCAGCTGGTGGCACAATATAAGAGCGAGCTGGTATGCAGCAGAGTACTTGCTATCCAATAGTCAGCTAAAGAAGATTATAGGTAATAATACAGGTGACTAGGCAGGAACTCTCCATTCCTTCCTGCTTCTTTGGTCTGGAACAGCAGTAAAATACACCTTTGAAATTGGTCTGTAAACATCTTTTGAAAATGATATAACTAAATGAGCTGCCCGTTTTATGCCAGGGCACAGGACCTGCTATATTTACAGCTTTCAGGGTCTTGAGAAGCTATTGTCATCATCTAAACCTGGATTTCTATTGCTCAGTTCCCATCAGAATTCTATTGAAAATGCCTTCAAAAGACAGACACCTACCAGCAAAACAGGTACCCCAGTTAGCATCAGTGGAGTTGATTCACTTCAGGGACAACAGATGCCTGTTCCCTGCTCCAACAGTTTTGATGCACAGGAAATTAGAGACAATCTGGATTTTAGAAGTGGAAGCTGAAGGCTTTATTTACCTCCATGAAGTATCATGCAGAGACATATCTGTACTTGAGAAGCTGACATATAGCAACCAGCTTCCTCTGAACTACTAGCTACCTGTATATTTCTACTCCTCTTCAGTCAAAGTTAGTCAGATTTGCCAATAAGAATTGATTCAATTCCTTCTGTATCTTAATCTGTTTTAACCTGAAGTATCACACAAGCAGTGTGCAGTCTGCACACAACTGAGTGGGTAAAAAATGCTGACACTTCAGCAAGTTTTTGGCATAACAGATAACAGACAGCAAAGAGGATGTTTGCTGTGATCTCACCAAAGAAAGGGCATGGATAAAGATGACCATGTTCAGGACTACTTACAATATCTGCCATAAAATGTCAAGTGAATCTCTCCATAATCTCAAATTAATTATTTCTCTGAAGTTCACCTGAAATTCAGCAGAAGACAGTTCTGGTCTCTCCAATTTAAATGGTAGTTTTGGAGGAGCACCTCCACCTCTGATGTTCTCCTACAACAGTATTTGTTATGGAAGAAACCAAGGGTATATAGCAGAATGTGAATTTAGAGGATTAGAGGTAACACTCCCAGAAGTATCTAGACTCTAGCTCACTCTCCCAATTTCAGCAAAAAGGATCTATTTTTTCTGTGCTCTCGCTAGCTATGTTCTTATTTAAAAGTTATCATTGCAATTATTTACTAGATATATGTCACTGAAAGTCTTCCAAAGAAAATTAATTGATGGTATGGCTGAATGAACATATTTTCATTAAAACCTCATCAATGGATATGTATTTTGACAAGGAAATTATTGATCTTTCATGACAGAAAACAGAAAAAAGAAGAGAAGGAAAAGATGTGAAAATTCAGAAAGCTTTGGGTGATATGACAATTTTAGTAATTATATTATATGTCTGCACTGGCACCTGTCATTTACGGGTTCATACAGGAGAAAAGTATGAACTTGAATTCCCAGAGAGAAAGTGTTTTCTTTTGCTGCAGGTCAGAAATGAAAACAGTCTTTGGCTAAGAGCATTTCAGATCATCTCTTAGACCACAGGGTGCTCCAGACAACAGCTAGGAAATTTGAAAAACAGGAGTAAAATATTTACTAAAACCTGTTTTAAGAGAAGAACAAAGCTAAGCCAGACAAAAGGTTCTGGGATGTGTGACAGGAGAAGGGTTTCCTTTGGGATAAGGTTTCACTCTAGGCAAACGTACCACAGGCTACTATGGAAGAAATTGCAGTAGGAGACAGTGGTTTCAGGCAGCATCTAGGCAGAGTTTAACCAAAGGCCTTGGTTGCAGAGACTCATATGTTAGTGCGAGGGGCTGTGAGATAACTCGAGCACGTACTGTGACATGAGTGTGGGCCACCCTTGCCAATGCCACCTGTGCATCCCTCCCGTCAGCAAGAGTGTCATGCTCTGGTGTGCCAGCTGGAACGTTCAACATTGTACAGGTTAAAGACTGATCAATATATTCACTTCTCAGAATGCTGTAAAGATATAATTGACACTGGGGCTGGAGAACCTCACCGCAGATGGGATCTGAGCAGCATGCTATGAGGAAAGGCTCATCTGAGGTTAAAGATCTGGGGTTCCCAGCAGCAAAAGGGACATGAGATTGCTAACACCTTCTCTACAGTTTTGGTCTTAACTGTCCAGTTAATCAATGAGTGTCCTTGTTTTTGCTTATTGAGGTCCCTAAAGATAATTCCTTCCTGTGCAAAGCAAAATGTCAGCACTCCAATACTAGGGCTGACAACAGAAATTAATGGTTAGTAAATTAAAAGTTACAGAAGTCTGTGGGCCTGATATTTCTGGGTCTGAGAGATTTTAATCTGCCAGCAGCTGCTAACTTTTCCCAAGGAAAAGTTTCACAGGAAAGTTTCTTCTCAAAACAATCTTGGTAAACAGCTATCCTTTCTCAAAACAATCATTCTCCAAGTGGTGTTTTACTGTTTCTCTAGTTTAACCAATGGGTTTAGAGAATTATCATTCCTATTTACCAATCATGTAAAGTCTGTATCAGAACACCTTATAAAAGGTAGTAAGAATTAGACAATAAAGCCTTTTTTCTATGCTCTTTGCCTTCTAAAATATTTGGAGTCTCTCATCTTTCTTTTGTGTCCTACAGCAACAGAAGTTGGTAACCAACTCACAAAAAATTCTAATTATTACTTAAAACATTCAAGCTCAGACTTGTAAGATAACAATTAAGTTGGTTTCTTATTCTGTTATTTTTGGTCAAATGATTACATATAGAACAAACCCAGGGGACCTACTTAAGGATCTAATTTTTGTTAGCTTTATTGTTCCTTCATACTAACTGACTATGTAATGGATTACCAGAATATATGAAAAGTGTCAGGCTCATCTATTACTCTACCCAATATATGTTTTACAATGAAAACTATAACAATTGTTAGGAAAAAACTTTCTTACCTACTTTTTTATATGAAAGTGGAAAGATGTCCCCCTTTCTCAGTGTAGAACAGAATAGAACTTAAATATTTTTCAAGAAGATTATATGTTACTATTGGGCCTTGGCTAGTTGGTTTTCTGTGTTCTGCTCCTTTCCTCAAATTTTTTTTTATTTCAACTTCCTCTCTGAATTAAATTTATTTGCTTTATATTAATATCTTTAATACTTCTAAGAGAACAGAAGAAATAAGAGTGACCAAAGATTTACTGAGATAAAAAAATCTCATGCTGTAAATCAGATTATCTGTATGAATAATTAAAGATTCAAAGTTTTAACAAGTAACTGACTTAACAATAATAATATAGCCATAAGAGAGTATTTATTGGATGTTCATTATTCTGGATCTGTAGATCTTCAGAAATGAAGACAGAGGTGAAAACCAGACTCTTTCCCTATCTACAAAGAAACCCAAACAAAACCAAATCATCTTTCCCTCTCCTGTAGTAGTGAAATGAGTAGCAAAAATAATTGATTCATCTCTCTGTGTGCCTTCAGTTGATTCTTCAGGCAAAGATACTCCACAAGCCACTGGCAACTTACTTTGCTCTAATTCCTGGAAAAGTGAGCTTTTGTTTTCAATGTTCTGCTCATAAGTGAAGGACCTGTATGGTAAGTGAGGGACAGTTTCTTTTGACAAAAAAAAAATCTTAGGGAAAAAAAAGAGAAAAATCTGAGGCAAAAGATTCTGTCAAAAATATCTGAAATAAAATATTTATTTTCAGGATTTTATAAAAATACATTTTAAAATTTAAAATACTTTAAAAACAATAAGCTTGTTCTCATCTACTGGAAAGTGATTGGGTTTGAATTAAAAAAAAATTGTAAAATCTTTTTGCTAAAGTAATTTATGCTCTCTGATTTTAGGCAAAATTAAAAAAAAAAAACAAATGCAGCTAACTCTTGATGGAAGTATTCTTTGTGTTAATAACGACAATTTTAGCAGTATTATAGCTGCAATATCTGGTCAGTTTTGGTCTAAAGATCTCACAATGTGCTTCAAAACCTTTTTCATCCATTAACATGAATTTGTCAAAGAATTAACAATATTATGATTTTTAATTAATTGCAAAGTTGCATGAAAAATTCTAATATCTTTTAGGTTTCCAAATGAAATATGCTTGTTTAATTCTTCAAATTTTATGTAACTCCAAAAACTTAGATACCTAGTATCAAAACCCCATGTAACCTACAATCTTTTTTAATTTTAAAAATTATTATAAGAACTATAAGTATTACAAGTTCTGGTTTCTAGTGGAAAATGAAAACTCATTTCGAAGTAGAAGAAAGCCTTTGATAATCCACAGTAATACACGCAATGCCTCTGAAACTTTAATCCTTATAATTAATGGCACACTCTTTCTGTACACTTTTTAATATGTTTTGTGTAGTCATCCGAGCAATTAATTTGATACATAAGAAGGCCCAGCTTGTCTCTCCAACTTCTGTGGCAATCAAAGGAAAAAAAGTACACAATCTAAACATAGTATAGGGAAAACACCAAAACTTAATTATTTTTATATGTAAAAATACTCTGATTTTTCTGACTCGGGATGTTCACCTGAAAAGCTTCTCCAGAGGAGTTTTCATGTTAAAATAATTTACACAAGCCTAGCATTTATTTTGGATGTAGAAGTACTGTTCAACAGTAAAAGGTGGAGGTTTCTTAATAACCAGAATTAAGTCTGATCATAATCACAGGTGTCAAAAGTTAAAAAATAAAAATAAAAGACAAAAAATCCCAAAGCCCCACAACTGGGCTCTTGTACAGACAACTGGCCCTGTTCACACATATGTAGTTCACCTATATGTGCTGTTCTATGCTCATAGTTCAGGCATATCTCATTTTTTGTGCCTGTTAAAAAAGCATATAGGCATTACATGAACATACAATCATACAGGCCCTACATATTCACATTAATCCAATTTGTGAATTCAAGTAACAGATTTTTCATAGAACACTGAATTTTTGTGCACGTTTCAGGCTGATCTTTTGTTGCAACAAATCTTTTGTTAGGTTGCATTTTATTTAAAATCAAATTCACAATAATTATTTAAAATAAATGTCTGAAGAGTATTTGTGGATTCCACACTTTACCAAAATAACTAAGTGAAGCCACATGAAATGGAGCTCTAAATATTTTCAGGCTGCTACATGGGATATTTTAATCAAATTTTAAGAATTTACCAATTCAAACCTTATGGGTTTTGACATTTTTTTGAACAAAGTCATTTTAAGACAAGCCAACTTACCAGAGAGAATGCACCATATAGAAACAGTTGTAGGAATGCACCCCCACACCCAAGCAGGTGTTTCTATATAAGGGAAAGCGTTTCAGCTTATCTTTAAACATATAAGGAAGCCAAATTAGAAAGTTCTGTTTTCTTTTCTTCAGTATTGGTCCAGTGCCAGCACAAGGGCACTGGTTGGACTTTAGAAATGTCTCTCAACATCTGTACCTACTTCTACTGGCAGCAAGCCAAGTTGTCCCTCCTAAATCCCTAAGTATTTATAAGGGTGGACAAAGAGCTCAAGTGCTTTTTGGGGTGTGCTAGCAAGGTGTCAGGGCTTCTCTGACATGTGTGCATGCCTTTTTCTTTTGTTTCTGTATTTTTTATTATTTTGTTTTTATTAAAACTGTTGCTTTACAAAACTCCCCTGAGGAGCTGTCTCGCTATTATTTTAAGCCATTCTGAGAAGTGCAGGATACCCTCAGAGACTTGATAAATCTTCATGTAGCTCATTCCATTCTGGCCACCTGTGAGATTTTATTAGACGGTTGATACACTTAACTATTTTTTTTTTTTTAATTCTGCATGAAACATTTCTCTGTGTGGTCTATGATAGTATTTAGAAATAGATTGAACAAATAAAAAGAGAAAAAAGAAGAAAAAAGGTGAAGATAGTCAAGGGATACAGTAAAAATTAACAAAATTATCTTAGTTTTTCAGTGAAGCAACAAAAAACCCTGATAGCATTGGTTGGGCCCCATTGCCATAAGTCTGATTCTATTTTGATTTTAGGCTGCTGTTGGAGGCATGTGTGTGTTTTGGGGTTTTTTTGTTTGTTTGGTTTTGGTTTTGGTTGGTTGGTGATTTTTTTTTTTTTTTTTTTTTTTTTGTTAAAGGACAGGTCAATTGGGCTCCATAACCTCATAACATTCATAACAACATAGAACATTCATAAAAATAACAAAAAATTTTAAACTAGAAAATTTTAATCATATGCATTTGAAATCAAGTTTTTAATCTTTCCAGCAGTTTTCTACTTTTCCCACACTGGGAATGCTTGGCAAAGCACAGCAAGATGTAAAGAAATTAGGTTGCCATTTTTCTAATTTATCACAAACAGCACTGAAGAATGTGAAAAGTTTTTATGTATTATATACTCTAAAAGCATAACATAAAGTTGAACATTTGATAATTTAATGAATTCCATAATCTATGACTAGAAAAAAATCAGTATTTATCTTGTAAGTATAGATGAGATCATATTTGTGAGAACATACTTAACGAAAAAAAAGTGAAAGGAAGCAGAATATTGCCACTTTTTCCCTGTCTCTTTCTGCTTATTTTTTTCCCAGAAAAGAAATTATTATTATAATTTTTATCTATTATTATTCTCACACTACACAACAGACTTAAATGTAGCTATACAGATCTGAGAGTGCATCTGTATTTTCCTTTCTCTAGGATCTAGAAAGGTTTTGCTTATACTAGAGAGTGTCCAAAAGAGGACTATGAAGATGGTAAAGGGCTTAGATAGAAAGCCATACAAGGAGAGGCTGAGGTCAGTTGGCTTGTTCAGCCTGGAGAAGAAGAAGCTGAGAAAAGACCTTGTCACAGACTCCAGATTCCTCATGAGGGGAAGTGGAAGGGAAGGCAATGATTTCTTATCTGTGGCAATCAGTGACAGGGCCCAAGAGAATGGTCTGAAGTTGTCTTGGGAAGGTTTATGTTGGATATTGGAAAAAGGTGCTTCCCCCAGAGGGTGGTTGGGCACTGGAACAGCTCCTCAGGGAAGTGGTCACAGCAGCAGCCTGGCAGAGTTCAAGAAGTGTTTGGACAATGCTCCAGGCACACCTTGGGACTCTCCTACATGGAGCCAGGAGTTGGAATTGATGATCCTTTCAGATCCCTTCCAAGTCAGGATATTCTATTTTATGATTCTATGAAAATATTATCATCTCAAATGGCAGAATGTACAATTACTCTTTCAATAAAATTGAGAAAATTTTACTGATAAGCTTCTTATACTGTTCAATTAATAATTTCCTTTTTTAGAGTGCTTTGAATCACTTCTTACTCATTGCCTCCAAATAAACTATGTTTTAGCACTGGAGTCAAAGTACTCTAGGAGCAAAAGTAGCAGTGTGTGTTACTAAATCCCCTGCCTATTACTTTTAAATACACCATGGGAACACTTTCTCAAAACTGCAGACAGAAAACACTTCAATTGAAAATAGACAATTTTATCTCTACAAATTTAATGAAGAAATAAAATTACTTTAATAGCATGTATCAGTAGGGACATGCAGAAATAATGTTACTGTGAATAACTCTTGGAAAACAATTAACCTTTGACGCAATATCTTGCTGTACCGTGTTTATGTGACAAGGTTTTGGTAGAGAGAGAATTAAGGGGTGGCTTCTGTGAGAAGCTTCTAGAAGCTTCCCCTGTTTTCAAAAGAGCCAATGCCAGCTGATTCCAGGATGGATCTGCAGCTGGCCAAAGCTGAACCCATCAACGGTGGTGGCACCTCTGGGATAACAGATATAACAAGGGATAAAAACTGTTGTGCAAGAGAAGCCTGGACAGAGGCATGAGAACATGTGAGCGAAACAGCCCTGCCGATACCAAGGAAGGTAAAGAAGAAGGTGGAAGAGATTCTCCAGGTGCTGGGGTTCAGATTCCACTGCAGCCCAAGTTACAGACCATGGTGCAGGAGGTTTTCTGTCTGAAGCCCATGGAGGATCATGGGGATGTAGAGGTCCACCTGGATTCTCCCATGGAGAGTCCCACGCTGTATCAGGTCAGTGCCTAAAGGAGGCTGTGAACCCATGGGAAACCCATGATGGAGCAGGCTCCTGGCAGACTTGTGGCTTCATGGAGAGAGGAGCCTGCAGTAGAGCAGGTTTGATGGCAGGAGCTATGACCCCATGATGGATTCACTATGGAGCAACCTGTTCCTGAAGGACTTCATGCTGTAGTAGGGACTCACACTGGAGCAGTTTGTAAAGAACTACAGCTCACAGGAAGGACTCATACTGGAGAAGTTCATAAAGGTCTGCCTTCCATGCAAAGGACCCCACACTGGAGCAGGGAAAGAGTGTGAGATGTCCTCCCTCTAAGGAGGAAGGAGTGACATAGACAAGATGTAATAAACTGATCACAGTCTTCATTTCCCACTCCCCTGTGATGCTGGGAAGATGAATTAGGGAAAATAAGGAATGGGCTTGAGCCTGGGAAGAAGGGAGGACAGGGGGAAGGTGTGATAGGATTTAATTTTATTTCTCATTTCCTAGTCTGATTTGTTAAAATAATTTCCCCAACTTGAGTCTTGCCCATGAAAGTAACTGGTGGGTGATCGCTCCCTGTCCTTATCTTGACTCACAAGCCTTTCGATATATGTTCTCTCCCCTGTCCTGCTGAGAAAAGGAGTGATAGACCTTTGTGGTGGGCACCTGGAATCTAGAGAGGGTCCACCGACAACACTTGCAAACTCTTTCGCTTGAGCACTTGAAGTTGTGACGCAAATCTCCAAAGAGATAAAATTCTGATTATTCAGTGTTGACTAATAGATTATCACTGTTTATCATAACATACCTTTGCTTTTGATGCAGTCTAACACAAATTATCTAGTTTTTCTAAAGCCTGTATTTTGATTTTATATTGAGCTTGTTATTAACCACAATCAAATATGCAAAGTCATATTCTAAATTTGTACCTTTTTTCCTGAATGACTGTTATTTTCCAATTAGTCATATTGGTATAATCAAGAATTTGTCAAATTATGTTTTGATTAATGAATTTTTTTCTGCTATACTTAATAAGCACACAATGGTAATCATCACTGAGAGAAACCTTCTCCCATCTGGGTTTCACATTATAAAGAATGAATGTGTTATTAACTGTCTACAATTTTGCTCAGAAACCAACAGATATTATGAACCACAGTCAGAAAGTATGTATAATGACTGTTTGCATGCTTAAACACAAGTGGGTACTTTGCAGCATCATTTTATGATTGTTAGCCTAACTCTGAAGACAGTCTTCCGGTAGTCTTTGAGCATATGCTTGAGGAACTGGCAGTTATAGTGGCATGTCTCAAAATAGTTTCCTCAAAAAAGAGCAAGTTCAATTTTAAAGATACAGATTCCTTTTATGTTCCTACCAGCATATTTGCAGGAAAAAAAGTGGGAGTGGGAGATGCAATTGGAAAGTTCTTTCACATCCTTGACTTCTTCTGCTTAACAAAGAAGAAAATTGCAAATGATCAAATAATGTCTGGAATTGCTTCTTATCTTCAGAAGAAGCTTAGTTCAAATTGCCTTCTGAGATACTGCATATGTTAATTCAAAGTCATATTGTGGGCCTGGCATCGCTGTTGTCTGGTGTTCAAATTTTCTTTTCTCAAAAGATACAGATAAGTGGTTTAGACTGGATGGTTTGTGATCCTAGTGTGGGATTTGTTTGTTTGTTTGGGTTTTTGTCAGAATCGGAACTGAAGAAATAGTACTGACAAGTGCAAGTACGTGTGGATCAAAAGAAAATTTATATCCAAACCCATAAATAATAAAGGAACTGAATTTTATAATGTTCTGCTCATTTTCTCCAAACAGAATTAATTCTGTAATTAATGTCCTTTTAAATTGAATTTTACCTGACCTAATGAAAGCTTTATCAGAATTGATATGCTTCCATGAGGAGTTTGAGTCCTGATACACTACATTCAGCAAAAAGACATTTTGCCAGAAAGTCCTCTATCAGATGTAGAAGTAAGACCCCTGAATTTCACTGTCAGGTCAGAGAGGAAATTCTCAGTAGTTGATATGAAGCATGTAGATGTGCCAGATACAGTGTTCTTATGAAAAGCTGGATAATATATGCTCTATATTATCACCCCTCCTGAAACAGATAGCTTAACATTATATATACTGCTCTTAGGGAGCAGCCATTTGTCTGATGTTAAGAAATTCAGACTATCTGAATTTCTAGTTTTGTACATCAATCAAGCATTATAACTGGGCTACAAGCAAATAAATTAGCATTTCACAGTTGCCCAAGTCAACATAATTAAGCACCTGAGGATGCAGATGGGTATTAAGAATAATATCTGCAGTAGCATGTAGAAATTACAGTTCTATTGCTTTACTACTAGTAGTTAATAATTGCATAGGAAGCAAATCAAACTCAGTAAATATCTTAAGGAAGACTTATGGAAATCATTGGATCACAGAGTGAGTAAGGTTGGAAGTGTGGGTCAGAATGGGTCATCTGATTCAACCTCCCTGCTCAAACAGGACCATCCCAGAGGACATATCATGGGATTTTGTCTGGATGGCTCTTGAATATCTCCAGTGAGGGAGATTCCACCACCTCTCAGGGCAATCTGTTCCAATGTGTGCAGCCACACACAGAGCAGAAAAAAAAAATTCTTCATTATATTCAGGTGGAACTTCCTGTGCATCTGTTTCTGCCCATAGCCTCTTGTTCTATTGCTTGGCACCACAGAGAAGAGCCTGCCTCTATCCCCTTGACAACCCCCTTTCATAAATTTATGCACATTGATGAGGTCCCCTCCCAGCTCTTGAGGCTGAAGTGGCTGCTCCAACAAGACTCTGTAGAAATGAATAATGAGAACAATGTGGCAAGAACATGCTCTGTAAAAACAGATGATTTGTATTTGACATATAAATGAGACTCTGTGAATTGCTGAACAGGCTCTTTCTAAACTGTTGCTGTTTGTGTGCTTTTATTGGATTTTACCGACATTTATTTTGTCTCTACAGCTGCTGCTCAGAGTACTACTAAACAACTAATCTAACTGAATACATGCAGTCACTGGTGTGGAATACCTTTCCAGTTTCTAACTATATATTTAGGACTATATTGCGGGCATTAGCACCACTTGAAAAAGGGATTCCTATTATCGTCTTTCAAGCTGTTCTGTCATTTCTGTAGTTGTTTGAATGTAAAAGATTGCTTGGATGGCAGTATCATTCTGTTCATTGCAATCAAAATCAAAAATGAGCTTTCATGAAAATAGAATTTGGTTTTATCACACCATATTGAGAATGACTAATAGAAAAATCTAACTTGATATGTTGTTCCTTTTTCTTTGGTTGATAAACTAAAATATAATCCATCTTATTTTCAAATGCAAGATTATCTGATAAAATGAACAGATAGACTTTATGGCTCATGGTTTTTATTCTGATCAACAGATGAATGACATCAAGGATATAAATAGAAAGCACATATCCTTGCTGTGGTTGATCATTCTGTATTAAAATGAGGCAGCTCACATTTGAGTACTGAAGTGAAGGAACTCAATGTTCCATCAGAGAAGGGCAAAAAATTATTCTTAGAGGAATCTTAATACACGTACATCTGAAGCAGACTATGAATTTAGCAAGCAACTTTCATTCCCTCTAAGTGTTATAATCATAATTAATATATCTCTGACTGAGAGATGGTCCGAACATTTCTGTTCTCTCTCTGCAAAAGACAGATTGGGATAGAAAGTTTTGTTAGGTGGAAAGTTGTAATAGCTGCTCTCAAAGAAAGGAGTGGCAATTTGGACAGGGTGAAAATCATCAGTTTCAGAGAAGCCAAATGAGCATATAATAGAAATCTTCAACTTTCAAGATTCACATGCATGTTTAAATAAAATGAGAAAATTAATATAATTTCATTCTCTTTTAAAGACACCTACATTATCCCCTTTATTTTCCAGGTCTCAGATACTAATAGAAAAATGAATGAGAGAACAGAAGTTGTCCTCCTGGTTGTTTTACTTACGGTGGTTCCTGTTTTTTAAACTTAATGTATATGAAGGTATAATGATATAATGATGGATTCAATTTTGCATGCTTTTGGTTTCTCTGACCTTGGGACTAGAGGCCTCTATCAGATGCTACCCAAAACAATTACTTTCATTTAGAACAAAGATTATTGGCTCATGAGCTAGTGAAGCAAAGCAGGATGTTGACCTCCACATCAAGCTGATCTGTGGTTATACTGTCCTTTTAAAGCCCCACTGACAGATCTTGTAAGTTACTGCTTGCTTTGAAGCTATAGCCTGAACATATTGAATGCAGAAGGTACAATGAAAAACTTCCTTTCTCACAGTTGGGTATTAATTAATCAACAAATAATCAAACAAAGACACCTCTCTAATAAGCAACACAAAAAATCCAGGGTGAGACTTTGTTGCTTTGGTCGGTACAGGAGGTATTTGCAGAATAACACCGAACCCAAGAACTCTGTCCAGAGCAGCTATGCTGTACTGTCACCATCCGTACTGGTGGGCTAAATAAAACTGTGCCAGAGGCAAGATGATTTTTGTCTGCTTGTTGCCAGCACACTTCCTAGTATATATTTGATTTATGCCAACTTCAACACTTTCAGACAATGTCTAGGAATTTTTTGGGGTGTTGAGTGATGAAGAACTTTTTCCAGGGTGCAGTACACACAAGACCATTAGTCCTCAGTACAAGAAAAGCATGTTTGAACAATTTTAATTACTGGTTTAGGGAACTGCTACAACTGCAGTCAAGGCTGGAAAAGTTTAGGTAAGATAAACAAGTAAATAAATGCTTAATTTCTAAGTCTTTGTTCCTCTGAGGGTGTTCTGTTACTGCTAAAATAAATTTGTGTTTAAGATGGATTTCCTTTTACTCTGAAATAGTAAAAAATTGTATTTCTTCATTTGGTTGTGTGAGCTGTCTTTTCATAAAATATCTGGAGGCTGCATGTGGGAGGAATGTTTATGCATGTCCACCAAACCCATCACTTTTCTATTTTTATTCAAGATGACTGTACACTCCTAGATACAATGACAGACCAAGACATATTCACACAAATACCTGTGAGTAATCTTTCACCCTCTCTTTCTCAGGTCAGAGCACCTTCAAGTTAATCAGCATTAGAAAATAAATAAATTTCAAAATTACAGTCATTACATGGAAAAGTTGTAGAGAAAAGTGGCATTAACCATTTTCAATGTCATTTATTCAACATGTTCTTAACTGAGAAAATTTATCTTTCCTTTAGAGAGAGCATATTTACAAGACAAATTCTATTGTAATTGAAATCACTTTTATTTTTAATGTATCCACATTAAAAGAGAATGAAAATTTAACCTAGGAATTGGTAGATTTTTTTAATGGATAATATGCTAAAATTTTCAGACTTCTACATAATAAAACTCTTTTAGAGCAGAAATTAATAATTTGTACAGAGGAAGAAAAAAGATTATGTAAACCAGTGTAAACCAATGTAGAATAGAAATTAATTACCTGAAATATTGCTTAACTGTGGAGATCAGTAAAAATTAGGTTAGTCAGGGACAGAAATTAGTAAGAAACATGCTGCAGCACTAGCCTAAAAAGCACTAACAAAATAAAGTATTTAACATATATTTAACATATTTAGATGTATTAGTATGGAAGTATTTCTGTACTTTGTTTTTAATCTACTTTTTAAGTAGATAAAAAACAAAGGTTATAATCTAGGAAAAATGGCTAAGCAAAAACACAAAATAAAAAAAGCACATGAAAATGACAATAAATATGTGTGTGTGAGTGTATCTGCACATTTCTTTTTATACAAAAATGAACATAATTTTCCAGCAAATAATTTAAAAATTTCAACTTCTCATGCAATCAGGAATTGAGTAATTGTATGATTAAAGAAGATAAATTGCGATCCTGTGATTTTTGAGTTATGATTATATCTAATTGACTTCAAAAATGAAAACAAATTTTAAAATAACAGAATGTAGTGTCTTATCTTTAACTGTACCAAGTATTGATGCCTATTATGAAGTCAAATTTACAAATGAGGAACTTTTTCTTCCAGTTAATCACTTCCAACAGCAAACATTTGCCCCTCAGAGCTATCACTGACTTACAAAGTTTGAGCTAACTAAAACCTGAAACTACATGAAAACCATTAAGAAACTTCACAAATAATACCTTTTTTTTTCTTTTTCCCAATGAAAACCCAGTGAATTTTAATGGTTCTGTTCTAAACCCCTAAACTAAATATCTTTGAAATCACTCTGAAGGCAAAGAAAAAGTCAGGATGTTTTAATTAAATTTGTGAGCTATCCTGCCTTTTTCTTGGGCTACTGATATACCTAGATCAGTAATAAAACAATACCTATATTTCTTAATTGTTTAGATAGAACAAAGGTAAAATTTTCAGAGAGTAAGCCTGTTTCCTAAATTAATACTCTATATTTCAGACCCTGGCCACATGCAATACACTTCCAAATACAATTAATGCTCTGTCTTTTATTTCTTAAAAGTGTTAGGGGTTTTTAAAATTTTTAAAAAATATATAAACAAAACCAAAGAAAACTGCACTTTCAGATAGTCACTTTTGCAGTGACTCAAAGGCTTTACAGCCTCTTTTATGCTGGACATTTTAGATAACATGGTTGATATGCCATAAATGATAGTGTGAGCACAATATATTATCTCGTATAATAAAAAAGTTCAGACTAATCACTAGAGAGGGTGATTTAAGTTAATTTCTTTTATGAACAAGGAGAGATTTCTTAATAATACAGTGTTCAGAATGCAGAAGTAGTAATTGAACAGATGGAGACAGTAATGCTTTATATCACTCTGGCCAGCTCGGTAAAAATATGTTTGTGCATAGCCTGTGTAAGCTGGATATTTTAATTCCTGCTTTTTATGATAAAGGAGAAACAGTTAAGAATGTGCTGCTCTGAAGAATTTATTCCTAGCTGACCAATAGGTAATTTAAAAGTTATTATTGTGAAAAAGTCACATTTGCATAATCAGTTTTCTTATATGGAAAAGCAATAAGTAAAGTTTTTCAAGGGCAAATTTATGCAGAAAAATATACCAAAGTCTGCTAAATACAAAGTTATGTTCTCCAGCTCCAGAAACCCACAAATTGCTGGAAGGTACAGGTGTTGGAGAAATACTCCTCTGTACTTGCCTTGTTCCATGGATCCTCTGTGAACATTCACTATTTACTGTTGGAAAGAGAATATTAGACTCCACATTCTTAATTTGTCCAAAGCTAGAGCACCATCTTGAAGGTCAGCCTTTCTATGAGCACTGAAAAAAACTGCTCATAACTTCTCACTGTTAATGGCTCATGTAACTATTATTGCTTTACAGACAGAATAATGACAATCACAGCCCTTTAAATAACTAGATGAAGATAAAATATAGATATTAATTGTCTGTGGAAATATAACCATAAAGCACTACTAATTTCATTCACATTAACAGCATTCTCTTTCAGATAGTACTAATATTATTGTGCCACTCTAAACTGCAGTATGCAAGTCTAAGCATGTGACTGGAGTAAAAATAAATCCCAATTTTTATTACATTATGCGAGTCCACAATTCCCTTTGTTCAACCAGTTTATTCACTTGTCTGCTTTGTACTTTCTTCTACTTTGCAATGAGCATAATGTTATGCAGCTTTTTGGGAAGGTTATATAAAGCAGAAGATATTTCTCAGTATCTTGATCCTGTTTGCAATATTATTATTGTGTGCATAAAGACTTACTCAAGTATAAAACCTGTTGGAAAATACAATGAATTGAAAGACCATTGGAGCAGGTCCATAGAATTAAAAATGCTGCTTCGACTTTATTACAGTTCTACTAGAGATTAGTTCAACTTCAGATCAGTTATGAAACCAGTGCACACCTAGAAAAATAAGGATTTCACAAGTTGGTCAGGCATGCAGTTACCCAATGGCACGCTCATTATTCAGTTAGCAGGACTTTATATGAGGTGCAATGCTGCTTGACAGCGGTTCCACATGCTAATGGGCACGCTAAGTCATCTGTAAAGTGTTACACTTATTCAGATAAACATTAGATACATTTGTTAAATGAGAGATTGTGAGAAATGTGGCTCATTAGAAAACATTACAAAGTCTTAAGTGTCCACCCAAAATATTTCAGCTAGCTTAGCTAAGGTTTTTGAGTATTATTTTCTTTAAACATTGAATTGGCTTTCTGAAATTCCTCAGTGTTTCTTCCAGGCAATTATGTACTTTGGAACATTCATGTCTTTTTTGGAAGTAAGCTTACTTAACAAGAGCCAAAAGGCAAAATCACTTGTCACTCACTGTGTACGGGACAAAAAACCCCTATTTAATTACAACTTTTTTGATTTGTAATGTACTTTAATTTAGAAAGACATACACAGCTTACACATTTTAAGCCTTAAAGCCTGAGTTTGATTTTCTCTTGTGTTCTATTACCCACAAAAGTAACTGCCCACTCATTCTGTTTCTTTTAATAGAGAGCCTGTTTATATAAGGAAATTTGGCTTAAACCTCTTCATTTCTAACCATAAGGTTTTTCAAATTTTGCACTCCAGTTTTGGCCCCTGGTAGTCTGAAATCAAAAGCCAGTTTATTCCCTCATCTGATGAAGTCAACCAGTATTATTACACAAGTAAAACTTCAAGTCCTACAAAATGCAGCACTGTTTGTAAGACATGTTGCATTTGGTTTAGTTCTGCATTTGTCTGAATTCCAAAACCTTTTGTTTAAACAAAAGCAACAGTAAGAAAATTTTAAAGGAATTTTATGAAAGACCTATCATCCATACTTAAATATTATTTCCAATATTTCTTCTGTCCCTAACATGAATTTGCCTTAAAGAGTCATATTGCACCAATTTGGTATCTCATCAGCTAGCAAAACATCAAAACTTTTAAAACTTTTGTAAGTTTTAATAATGTGTTTTATTTTCTGTTGTGCTGCAAGTAATTGTCTTCACCAGCTTTGAGTAATGTGAATTTAATTTTTCATTAATGTTTTTCTAAAACATTCTCCTCCTGATTTGATTTTTTTTTCCTAGAAAAAGCAATTATTAATTTTATGAGCCCAAACAACTTCTTCCAAAGTGCATTTTACAGTTCCTCATAGTGCCAGGAATGTCTGCACCCACCAGCTGACATTGAGAATCAGACAGGCATGTCCCTTTCATCACAGTTTTCTGAGGGTTATCAGGTGCCTATATTTGTTGATGGAATCGCCAAAGTACTTTTTCCTCTTATTTTTCTGACAGACACAAGATATCTCAGCATTAAATTATGGCTACATTGAGCTGCTTTCTATTCAGAATACCAAGAAATTCTTCTAATCTCTGAATGAACATGACTGAGACCCACATCTATGTTATGATGAACGTTTGTTGAGAACTTTTGTTTGTGTGTAGAAAGATTTATGCATCATGTTCTTGAAAAATATCTACTTCAATCATTTTAAGTATCTTTCTTTTAATAATTTTTCTCAGATCTATTTGCTGTCCATATACCTGATTCTTTTCTAGATAGAATTTTCTAGTATAGCCAATAAGGATAGCTCTTTATTGAATGCCATGTGTACTCTGCTTTCCAGTTCAGATTCTTTTATATAATGAACTGATCAATATAGCTACATTGATATTTATGTACTTTGAAGATTTCAGCAATCATTTTTCTTTATTGACTGAGTTATTTTCCTCACAGAAATGTCCTTAGTAATAAATCCTCTTGAATTATGAAGGCAGTAATCTGAAAGCCCTGTAACTTACTTAATTTTTCACTACATAAATCAGTGAAAATCCTTCCAAACCGATTATAGGAAAACAGAGTTTGAAAGAGGAACTAATACATGTTTGTATTTTTATGAACTGTTGTTTATGGAAAAAAAAAAAGAGTGGTTTTATAATACTTTTCTTAACCAAGTCTAGGGAAACAGCTCCATTTTGTTGTTTGTCATATCCTCATTCTACCTTTCTGCATATGCAGAAAAGGCCCTCTGATATTACCAAAGATGAAGAAAACAAAACATCAGCTACTGCATTGCATAACTTCCTATTATCTCAAATCCAATCTCTTCTTTGTTTAAAAGGTAACATTTGTCATAAGACAAGAGAAATCCAAAGTGTCTGATGCTTTGAATTCTGCTTTAAAAAAAAGTTTAATTTAAAATAAAAACAACTTCAGCGCATGTGATGTTCAGCTTTATAAAAATCCACAATTTCTTCATGTCTGTAGTTCTATATCCATTACATACATTTCAAAAGTCACTTGTTAACACTAGAATAATATAATTCGTAGGAGAATAAAGAAACACATCATATTAGTTTGTGTTTTGTACTTGTAATTTTGAAACAAGAATGAGAAAGAATTAAAAAAAAATGGCAAAAGCTCCAGGCTTACTTTAATTTTTAAAATATAGAAACAATTCCTAAACATTCTGAAGGTCAAAAATCCACTAACGCTCAAATAAATCTAACTTCTGTACAGGAGGAAAAAAACCCGAAACAAACACGCCCACAAGTAACAATAGGAAAACATAGCACAGATAAACATGCAATTATACCATTAATTTTATCTGCAAACTGATGGAAATCATTAGAAATCAAAGAACTTCTATATTCTTAGAAGAATATAGAGTAGAAAGTAAAAAAAAGGTATATGTATGTAGTATGGGAAAAGGTGGTCACCAATCATCTGTGTTTTAAATGATACCAATAAATAGCAGCAAAAGTAATTGTAAGATACAGTAAATGGATGAACCCTAAAAATTTACTTTTTTTTGACTGAATACTAAATTTCTCTAAGGGTATTTTTTGCAGTAGCATACAAACAAACAAGCAGTTACCATAAAGGCAGTATTTGACAAAGCTACCTCTACCTTTGCTATTCATGTACAAATTACAAATGTCTCTTGTGAAGTGTTAGTTGGCCTTGAAAAGCAAATATCATAGAAATGTTACATGAAAGTGGACCTGATAATTGATATATCTACTTTAAACTTCTACGTCTGTAACAGCCCAAGCAGATGTAAAGAACCGGTATGGAAACATATAACCATTTATGCAAAATAACCCTAAGCTACAAGACCAGCACAAAGGGCAATATCAAATTATTCTCCTATTAACTTTCATTTGACTCTTTCTTTAGGGAAGCAAAAAAGGAGAAAGAAAAAAACCAAAAACCTAACCCCTAGAAGAAATATTTGTGGATGGCAAGTAGTGTCATGACACAGTTGTGCTACATTGAATCAATATCAAATGACTTCTGTTAGTAAACAAGACTCAATTTCCCCTTCTCAGCTCCTCAAGATCTCCACTGAAAGCTCATTAGGTCTCTGTAGTGTCAAATGCATCAGAACACAACAGATCTCTAGATCGTTGAAGCCTCCAACTTTCCTTCAAAGACTATTGAAAAGATCAGGATTCATTAAAATATTTTTATTCTAGTTGGAACACCTGTTTTCAGATAAATTATATATTTCAAATATTGTACTTTCCACTGACTAATAATAATAATAATAATAATAAAATAAAAATGTTTACCAAATTTGATTTTCTGACCAGACAAGTTATATGGTGCTACTTATATTCCTGAGAGCATACATAACATCCAACATTTTTCTGTTTTAAACTTTGCTTGTTATGGTTTAAGAAAATTCATACCAATAACACTATCAGATGAGTCTTGGCAGATGAACAATCCAAAAGGGCAGCAGGTATGGCCTAGTTACTGGTCACATTCCATGTGTAGAGTCTGACCTGGTTTTGAACATATTCTAAGTGTGCTCTATCCAAACAGTAGCACAGTTCAAGCATTAGCTAAATATTATAACTGAATGCTGCTCAGTGGAGTATTGCAACATAGAAAGCAAATGTTTGGCTCTGTATTTTGTTCCGTGAATCTCAGAATTTGTACTTGCTTTTTCCTACCTCCTGGGAAAACACTGTATCCCAGGAGTAGATAGAAACACGGGAAAATCTACAAGATTAATCTTACAGATAACTGCTATATTGTTATGTTGTCTGTGACAGGAGCATGTAGTGACAGGACAAGAGGCAATGGTTTCAAACTGAAAGAGAGTAGGTTTAGATTAGATATTAGGAAGAAATTTTTAACTGTGAAGGTGGTAAGACAATGGAACAGGTTGATCAGAAAACTTGTGGATGCTGTATCTCTGAAAGTGTTCAAGGCCAGATGGGATGGAGGTTTTAGGCACCTTGTCTAGAGAAAAGTGTCCCTGCCCACACTGTCTGGGGGTTGGAACTAAATGATCTTTAAGGTCCCTTCCAACCCAAACTAGTCTATGACTCCATGATAAACTGCTCATTAGCTTAAGGATAAATGTGACCTGCATGGCCATTGTCATTATCAGAACCGGATTAGTACAGAAAGGATTTTATGACTGGATTCTCAAAATCCTACAATTCATTTGAACTAGGAATTTAAATCCGATAACTAAGGGGCATTTCTTAAATGAAGAGAAAGAAATTGAGAGAAATTGGTTCAGCCCACTTAAGATATGGATGGATTTGAATCTGGATTGGATAGATTCGTGCCTAAGTGTCTAGGGCTAAAAAAGTCCTTAAATCTCAATATACTAGTTATTACATGGAGTCCATTAACACTGACCAAATCCTGACAGTTTACCCTATTTATAGTCAATTTTCCTGAATTACACATCCTTTGAATTTAATGTGTGATTGACCAAGTAAAAATGAGTGATATCTGAAGGATTTGTATCACTGATAGAAGCAGTAGAAAATTTCTGAGAAGTAGAACTGTTCAAGTGATCAGCTATTAATGAAAAATAAATTGACTTTGTGAAAAATATTATTTATTTGCTTTCCCTCTTCCACAGACACAAAAAGCAGCATTGATTAGGGGGAGCATAAAAAAGGGAAGAACATACTTTTCTTTCTCTTTTTCTGAATTGTGCTCAATCTGTCTTCAGAACTAGCAAATAAAACACGACAAAATACAATATTAATATTGTTATAAACTGAAGATTGTTATGGTACCCATTCAACCAGGTACATTTGCTGCCTAGAAAATAGTTTGCAGAGCAAGAAGCTGAGGGTTGAATAGAAAAGAATGATGGGTTTAAGCCTCTTAAAAAACAGTTGCTCTTCCTCATGGGATTCCTTTAATAAACAAGGGTTTCAAGTTATGTTAAAGTTGTTTGTCACTGAAAGTAGGAAATTTTCATTCTTTTTGATTCTACAAAGAAAAGCTGGTAAGCTAACATACTTTCATCTGTTCACCAACTCAGAAAATATGTAAAAATGAAAGTAGCTTTTTGTCCTGCAATGAGCCTAGAGACTGAAAATTGAATAAATATGAAACAAAAAAAAATTAGAGATTGTAAATTTTGAAAGAATGACTTGCCAAGAAACTCTACCTTGATAACCTCTTCAAAGTTTTAAATTAATAAGATAATTTTGCCAATTTTTATAGCTCAAAGGCATTAATTTAAGACTTAAGAATATAGCAAAAATTACATGTATAGTTGTGGGCTTCCACATCAGAATCTGTGCAGGATTAGATCTCTCAGTAGCTTGAAGGTCAAGAAAAACACCACAGAAATGTATAAAGTTTTCTGAACTAAGAAAATTATATTTTCATCCAGACTTACAATATTGTTGAAGAAACTGGAAAATGGACATGAAACTTAGAATCAACATTGCAACACCTAGGATCAACGTTGCATCCTTTGCTTCCTAGAAGACTCAACTGTGAATTTTATAACCCCTTTATAACACAGGTAATAAATATCCAAAACATCAAAATGAAATAAGTCTGAAGAAATAAAGATTTTGGTAAAAGTAATAGTGAAATGTTCATGTTCTGCAAATCTCTCTCAAAAAATATCTGAGTTTCAGAAAAATATGGTCTTTTCTTAAAATATTTACTTAAAAATATTTCCATGGATTATATAGACTCAAAAATATTTCTTTATTCTGACTGAACTAATGTACATCACTATGTTATTCAAAACTGATTTAATTACCTAAGCATTAAACCAGAATATTACTCTGTTCATGTCTTCAGTACTGGAATCCAGAAAAGGAAAGACATTTAAGAATGTCAAAAATGCAATTTTTTTTTTTATCCTGAAATTCTGATTTTATAGTTTATATACATTGTGGTTCTAGTTTTCCACCTTTTACACCTTACTTTTACTGCACATGTGTGAACAGGACTTTTATTTTAAAGCAGAAAGATTTGTGGTAGATAACAGGACTTCGTGTTGCAGTGATAACACAGTTAAAAAATAACCGTCCACAGTATTCCTTAACACTGAGACAAATTAGAGGTTATATTCATGGTTAAGAGCATAGAAAAAAAATGAGTTTAGAAAAAAATAACTGAGCACCCTTTTTTTCTATTCATCCCAACTGTACTGATAGAGAGTTTTATATTGGAGAAGTGTTGCAAATGAAGTCTTGTGAAAGCTAACAATGTCTGGAAAATCTGTTGACCATCAGAAATCACAAAAGAAAACCTCAATGGATTTAGCAAATGTAAAATAACTATTGATGATTTTAAAATCCATTAAGTTTCATCATCCACTCAAAATTATCTAACAATTTATGGACTAGTCATACATACCTGAAGGAAATTCTTTTCACTGTCTGGGTAATTCCTCATATTTTAACTTCAGCATAGGGAACAACAGTAACTATAGTAACACTACCATTGGAGAATGCATTAGCTTTCTGAATAATTTCTGTATATTTGTATACAAACTGCTGATCCTCATGTTTCAAAATGAATATGACACTCTTCTGAATTCAAATGCTATGACAATGAAAAAAATTTATAAGTCTTAACATAAGAAGAAAAACCCTAACATAATTCTCCCAAATACAAAAAGATTTCTACCAAAACTTGTTCTTTTGTACCTTCTGTTCATTTTTCAGCCTTTCCATCAAAGGAGGTTGTAACTATGATTTTCATTTCAATTAGTCTTCTGATTCCATAGGAAACAAAATGTTATTTTGATTATGAAGAGAGAAAAGACTATGTATAATAAGCACTTTGATGATTAGGAAGAAAGATGATGCCTAATAAAACACCTGTATCACAATTATTTAATCCATTGAGCTATGATATTGTGAAATACAGTTTATCAACTATGTAACTTTTGCTAGAAACTCTAAAATTAATCAGAGTGACAGAACTGAGGAACTAGCTGATAAGATCAAATTGTTTGCAATTGATCTTTCCAGAAAATTTGGCTAATACTGAGAAAAGCTTATGAAATTTAAATTGAAATCTTTGCTAATTGTTGTTAGATGATAGAAAACACCATAGCTGTTGGCTTAATTCTTTTAGTATTTTAAGGCACAATATTTCAAGGTACTGCAGAGATATTTACTAAGGCACTTTAATCTTTCCTATGTTACAGATATAGATAACTGAATCTGCCTATATATGTATAAGATATAACTGAAGTTAAGCAAGTATTCTTAAGCCTCTGTTCTGCAACATAATCCACAAAAATGTTTTCACAGTCACTGTTTCTATGATATTGCTGGGCTCATAGTACTGTAATTCATGAACTAATATATTCTGTAGAGCTATGACAATACTTCATTGTACAGACTAAATAGTGCAGTGCTTTGTCTCAAGGTTCTACTTATTCCACTTTGGAAAAAGTTGCTTAGTACAAAATAAAATATGAGCCAGAGTTATAACAATTCCATATATCAAGTCAGTGCCAGTTCTAAAACTGGTAGACAAGACATTTTACCATGATGAGTCTGAGGTGAGGAGCTTCTTTTCCAGGTATTTTTGAGGTGGCTGTGAGAAGAGTTCGAAGAGAAGGTTATTTTTGGAATGGAAAATGGTACACCAATTGTCTCCAAAATAAAAATTACTTTTATTATCAAAGAGTTTATTTTCTGAAAGCACAGATGGTGTCAACATGCTTCAGTAGCCATCTTTCAAGTAGCTGAGAACAGAGTGAAATTGGAAACTAGTAGAATAGACCATGTGCAGAAAGCAGAGCTGTGCAATTTTGATGAACAAAATGGAGTTGTATCTCATTAAGACCAAGAAGAAAAAAGCTGTCTTTCTTTACTTTCTTTTAATTCAGGAAAGTTTTAAAACTACCTTTGCATGTCAAAAGGTCATCATACCTTTATATATTTCCAATTTTCCATGGGCAATAATAATTTCTCAAAGCCTGAGTACAAAAAGAATTTTGCTACCTCTAAAACTATTTCCACCTTTCTGGTTATTTTCTTCAATCATACATTCTATTGAATCTTCCACTCTCAGAAATGAGATAGTTAAGTCATTTCTAATCAGGACTATAAGTCTGAGAGGAAAAGATAAAACCCCCTGTGTAGGGTATTAACATCCAAGGTAATATAAATAGACCCAAAATGTTTAACAGCTTTAAAGCTGTTTTTTTTTTAAAAAAAAAGAAAAAAAAATGGACATTACCTTTCAAAAGACATTTTAATTTTGTCTTATATGCCTTTTTTCATGAAACTGATGCTGAAGGTTTGACCATGTGTATTTTCATTTATTCCCTACGTATTGTCATGTCAAATTGGTTCAAAAGTGAACTGAAAAGAATGTATCTTGGGAAGGGGTCTTGGTCAGCCTGTTCACCTGCAAGCTTGTCTTTTCAAAGTACATGAAAATGTCCCTTTGCAGTCAGAGGTGATTTCTCTGACTACTCAGGCTTGCAAAGATGAGCGCATAGCAACCGGGGCTGAACAGGAACAGAGGCACAGGAAAGAGGTACGAGGTTCTTTACAATGTCATTAGCAGTTTTTATCTTTTTCCACTATATAACAGTTAAATACATTTATCTTGTTAATATTATCTTATTATCTTAACAATAGAACTATATCATTGTTGCTTTCTATTAAACTCTACTCTTAATTTTTCCTCATTCCTTCCACCACTTTCACCTGCTCTGGTGTACCTTGCAGCACCAGGGTTATGGGGGGGAAAAGGCCTTTTCTACCACTGGAAGGTATTTGGTCTGTCTTTCTGGAATACTAATGTTGATGCTGTCATTCACAGTAATCACACCAGTGACAAGGCTAAAGGGTGAAGGATAATTTCTCTAGAAAGTTTGAGACTGAAGTATAAGTTAAAAATACTCATCATGGAGAATTTTTTTATTCTTTTGCCTTGTGAGTTGGTTTTAAAATATTGAGCACTGCAGTATGTAGAAGCTTAAGAAATACACTGATGTACAGCTGGACAACAACATCAGGAGAATCAGAGGTACTCAGGTCTTTTTACAAGGAAAACCTTATGCTCTTTCATAGAACTGGTGGCCACAGTTAGCACCTGGAGTTATCATAACTTTTCTCCAAAATACGTTGTGAATTCAATTCTTTTGCTTTTATGTTGCACTCCTGAGTGCCCTTTCAGAGGCAGAAATCTTTTAAAAGTATAAAAAGTTATATTTCTTAAATTTTGCTGCAGGTAAAAGGAAATTTACTATTTAATCCAACAGAAATTTTGTATGAATGCATGTAGGTAACTGAAATAGCTGCAGAGGATAAAGGTGGTGTTATTTCTGGCTTAAATTGAAAAATAAGAGATTTTGGTTAGGAAGTAAGGGAAAAACATAAAAATTCTGTGAGATTAGTTTGCTTATTTAAATTCGTTCTTAGTTCACTTCTTATATTCCCAATGCTGTTTTCCACAAACACTAAGGAAAAACCCCAAAGAAACAAAACTAAATTCTTGGTATAGGGTGACAGAAAGAAAATCTTGAAAATTGCTGTATGTGGGCTTCATACGAACGTAATTTTCTTCACGGGGATTATTTTTACTGTTAACATTAGGTTAACACAAATTGGTACATTATACTTCAAACAGTACTGAAATAATAAATCTTCAATGCTCCTGCATTAGTACTTAGAAAACTAAGGAAGGCATCTGCATCATTATATAGCTATAATGTTATTAGATAAGATTTTTGTTTAAGTTGAAACAATTAAATATTCTTAACTTCTGCATTGCTGTCTTCATGACAAGAGGAACTAAGAACAAAAGATGATGCAGTTGTCATGAGAACCACTACTTATCTTGTTTGTGTCATCTGTTATGAACCTGAAGTCAATTTCTTCCAACAGAGGGAGCAGATCTATAGGTGTAATTGGGCTTTTGCTGTTTCCATGGTATTAAATGGAGTCTCAGTTTACTAAGTATTGTTAGCCTCTAGTTTGCTACTAGAGTGCATGTCCCTCCCCTGGTTGAAGACAGTATGCACAAATATTTCAAGGCTAAATGTGTGCAGTAGCCCTTTGTGAGGACTGCAACCTTACCTCTCAAAGTCCTAGGTAAGTCTTTAGCAAAAACAAAATGTCCAAAACCCCACCTCGCCTTTTTCTAGGCTAAAGTACATGAACAGAGTATGTACAATCAAATGCCCACATCAGTACAGAGTTTTCCATCACCATTGCTCATTGTATAGTAAGATAAGAAACACTTGGCAAAATAAGAAATAAGAATAAAATAATTTCTGTATTCATCTTTCTGTCTCAATTTCCTACTTTCTGAGCAGTCACCAGCCTGCAGCAGGAGCAGGCTTTTGAATCTTGTGGTTTCTTTCCTGATTTGCAGAACCTTTCTATCACATTTAATTTTTTCTGACTTCAGCTGTCTAGTTAGGTCAGGCTATTTCTGACCCTGGCCTAAGCTCCCTGTGCTCTTAACAGTGTTTGTCTCTTAAAGATTCTTATTTGCTTTTCCTCCCTACCTACCCTTTCTTGATGAGGCTTCCACTGGAATATAACACCCAGCGGATCACAGACTTCTCTGTTTTGCTTTGAGTAACTTTCCATTGTTTCAAAATAAACTCTTTCCCACAGGCAAAGAAGAGAACACTGGCTCTCCTGGGCTTCTGCTAACCCATCATCCCAACTTGCGTTTAACTACTGTCTGTGATCTGGAGGGACAGAGAATAGTCCTTGCCAGCAATACTGCATTGATTTAATATGAAATAATGAAAAAAAAAAAAAAAAAAGAAAAAAGAAAAAGAAAAGCGGATGAATTTTATAATACTATTACCTCACAAAACAGAGTCTGTAAATTGTGTAAATGCAATTATTCAAATCATCACAGTCAATTAATGTATTTGGACTTGATACATTTTTTTTCTCTCAGTGGAGGAACTATAGAACTATTGAGTTCACTAGCAGGGGAGTCCTCCTGAGACAGAAAATAATATGAGATACAGATAGTCTCTGTAAAAACCTCCTGGCACTTTCATCTCTCTAAGTTACTTTTATGCAATGAGCCAAAATGACTGTGGCACACTATGCTGAAAAAACACTCATGGATTTTCATCCTTCACTCATCTTCTGTCCCAGATTGTAGAAGGGAGAATGAAAATAATGTTGCACATTTTCTGTCATTATGGAAAGGGCTGTGCATAGTCATTATTGGTAATCTACAAAACTACTGAAATTTAGCAGTTTGTAGATATGCATTTTGTCATCATTTCTCATCATTGCTACAAAAGATTTACCAGCATGAATTTGAGTGGGCCGTATTTACATATATTTATCTAAACACATGTTTATACTAATTCCAACCAGAACATATAAAACCATCCATATAAAAATGGGTGAAGCATAGCTAGGTTTTCAATCTAATTTTAGTAAAGCAAGTTCTAACCCATTGAAGGTTAACTTTCACAGCAGCCATTGATAAGAGTTAATGTAATCAAGTTACTCTGAGATCAAACCTTCACAGAGTCATTAAGACTTCAAGTTTCGTACTATTTTGCCCTTGAAACTCACCAGTGTTGTAGGGACTGCAGAACGAATTTTAGTTGGAAAATAACAGGTCAGTGAACTAGAACTAGATCTCTAGATCCATTTTACACAGAGGTTGAGTGAGAAAAAAAATAAATAGGGAATAATAATTTTCCTTCTTCTCTTTTAGTCTATTTTTCATGAGAATAGAAAACTATACCTTGGTCTTGCTTTCCAAAAAGTAAACAAGGTGATAATACCAAAAACCACTGTTAAAATTTCCCTTATAGAGAAGGAACTTTGGGATCCTGTAGACTTTTGCCAGATACTTTTGCTTCAGTACAAAAAAAAGGCCAAATGAATGCACCATAGTGAGTCCCTAACTCAGCAGGAAGGATCACAGAGCGAGGACACTGACTGGCAAATGATGACAAATCTTTCGACAGCCCCCAGCTGGCGACTCTGCCCTTCTGACAGGGGTCACCAGCAGAGTCAGCAGAGATAATGTGGGCCAGCTTGTCAGCTGCCTCTGCACAAAGTCCTTTGCTGACAGCCTAAACTGAGACTTCTAGCTTTTCATTTGCATCTCTGAGGGTGAGAGTTTGTGATAAAGCTGAACCAATCTAATGGCTCACTTCCAGCAAAATTGGCTGTCCCTTTCTCCTGTGTTCTCTCCTCCTAGATGCTGACTTTAGCACTCATCTGACCAGAAAACGAGGCAGTTCAACTTGCTCAGCCAACGGATGGCTGACATTAACACAGGAATGGGCACCACATGTAGATGGCTGAAAAAAGGAAAGAAAATTGTGCCTGTAAGTGTCCAAAAGATGACTGTTTCCTTTGGTGAAAACAGTTGATAGACTGGCTCATTCACACTGTAGACTCCCATGCCATGGAGTGGAAATGGAGAACTTGCCTCCTACACCAGCTGCAGTGGTTAGTGACAGCGACTGCCACCAAACACAAAGAGCAAATAGTTGCAGATTCTAAGGCAGCCACAGCACTCTCTGCTAGAAGTAATGTGCTGACTGCGGTTTTCCCGTCTTCAGATTACATTGGAGTTAGCCATTAAATCAGCAAAATGCTGGGTCTTTCCCCTGCTACTATCTAGCATGCTGCATCACTATTGTGCTACTATTTAAAGCCACCAGCACTTGAATTACAAGTACTCCAACAAAAAAGCCAGGCAGGATGAAAACTAAACTATCACTTAGACTTATGCACACTGTAATTATGAAACGTAATCAGATGTGCAGAGAATTCGAATTAGTTTTAATTTGGTGATTAGTTTTAATATTTGTTAAAAAGAATAAAACTGAGGAGCTTCTGCAGAAGACATGTAAGACTGCCTAGAACCCTGAAAACTTACTTAGTTGTGTTATGATTTTTTGCTAAACTCAGAGCAGCTGAAGACAACTTTATGCTTACCAAAACTTAATATAACATCAGGAGCACTGAGATCAGCCACAAATGCAATGCAGATACCACCTTCATTTAAACTTCTACAGAACATATTGCTGTTGTTCCCCATGAACTAGCAAGAAAGCTCCACTTGCAGGTTCTCAGAGTTGAATATGGCAAGGAAACTTTGCCACCTTTGCCTTCTCCCTACTATTTATTAATCTTCAGCAAATTTAAAACAATCTAAAGAAATGTGCCAATATAAACCAGTCAGTATAACTGGACAAATAATTTCTTACTAATTAACTCCAGATTATTTCTGTTGCTTAACTGTGATTTGGCCCTTGATTACAAGCACAATAGAATTAACCTCTTAAGTACAACTTCCTAAGCAGATGAGGTCCTGGAGCTCAGAACACAACAGTCTGAAGCCTAGGATTCAAAAACATTGCCATGGAAAAACACAGCAAAAACCAGGAAGCATCAGCAAAGCTGAGTAGTTCTCACTTCAATTTAACTGGCATCAAACCCAATTATTTAACAACTTTACGATTCTCTGTTTTGGATTGAAACCAGGCAATTGAAGCAATATTTGCAGGAATAGGGCGGGGGAGTGGTGGGAAAGAGAAGGCAGGCAAGTTTGCTCTGAACATTCTGTTCAGATTCTTGAGTCTAAACCATTTTTGCTCTGAAGATTTTATGTCATTTAGATGCTCACTGTGAATGTCAAATACTGCCACAAGCTAGAGCAGATCATTTTCCATTCATACATCTCAGCCTCACCGAATGAAGGACCAAATCCATGTTAAAGCCTTGGGTCAATTTTGCTCTGACCTGTAAAGAGGTGTCATGTATTTCTAGTTTAGTATCATCTCCTAATCCTACGATTAATTTGGTATCATGTTAGAACACAGGGCCTGGGTAGAGCTAGAAGCTGCTTGTGGAGGAAGAACCTTATTTAAAGTGATGAGATTGTCCTGGTAAAAAATAGAAAACTTTAGAAGAAACAGCCTGGCCCAGACTAACATGCTTCAGTTAACTGTATGCACTTACATCTCAGTGAATTACGTAGGAATAAAAGTCCCACTAAACACCAACTTCTTTAGTTTCCTACTAAATTAGTCTTGCTACATTAAAAAAGACTGCAGGCTTCCTAAATACTTTTGATCCAGGCATTTTCATACCTTCTTTATAGAAGATCAAGATTCTTTATCGTTCCCACAATATCTATGATATATCTGGCAACAGGTAACTGTGAGAAGCACAGGAAATAACAGCAAGCTCAAACTAATCTGTATATAAAAGTAGGAAAGAAAATGTCACTAATTTGTATGAGATCTATATACCATATTTCTCCTCTCAGCAAGAAGTTTCCAAAACTAAAACCCTTTTTCCTTTAGCATGTACAACGTAAATACTAAAGTGTATGAAATAGAATACAGATCCAGGCACTTTTTTTTTTTTTTTTAACAGCAATAGATCTCCATTTAGACTTTCATTAATGACTATTTTTTTTCTTTCTTTGTTGCTTCATTTCATCATCTTCTTTATTTGAGATCTTTTTTGGTCTTGCTGTCTCTATTCTTCCACTAACCAGTCATCAAGTATTCCCTTAGAAACATCTGGGATTTTTTATTTGCATTATACTTTCTTTTATACTTTATTATTTTCACATTTGTTTTATGTTTCTCCTCTGCCATATTTTCAACTCCAGATCTCTATCAAAAATATATTTTCTCTAATAATTGACTAATCTTGAGATGTAGAGACATACTTAAGTTATCCAATTTTATTTTCTAGATAGATGATGAAAGAAGCAAAAGTGTCAATTCCAGGATTTCACATCCACTGAAAATTAAAAATTAACCATGAACAATTAGGAAAATTATGTGCATAAAAGCTCATCATACACTCAATAGAAATTTACAACTGTCAAAATAGTAACATAAAAATGTAGTTGTAATGAGCCTAATATTTTAACGGAGGAACTAATTTATTACTTGGACCATTTACCAAAGCATGTGGTAGATTCTGTGCTATTCAGTCTTTGCTATTGAGCTACTAGTATCTTAAAGGGCATGTTAGCAAGAAACCTTTTGATGAGTGATTTAGAAAAGAAAGAAGTTAGAAGTCTTGGAGGTGAAGCATTCACTTCTCTTAAACTACTGTCTTTAAAACATTTTGACTTCTTAAAACGTCTAGGAAAAATATCTAATGAAGACAGGAATGAGTGGGATTTATCAAGATTCAGGGATTTTCAAGAACCTAAAAACAGGTGGAAGAGCTGTCATGATTGAAAAGGCCATACAAGAAAAAAATAGATTTACTAATGCTTTACATTAAAGAAGCAGACTGACAGCAGCATAAATTACAGCTGTCAGAGATGGCCCTTGTCTGTCTTGTTGCTGCAGGGCCTGTTGGAAGGTGATGCCACATTAAATCTCTCAGAGAGCTTACGTCATTAAACAGTATGCATAATACTAAGGAGAAAAAAAAATATTGGCGAAAGGACTATGTAGTTGCCTTTGTAGAATATATTATTCAGCACTTATACGCATAGATTTTTTTTTTCATACATAAGGTTAGCCAGCATATTTTCAGGCTATTGTCTTTCTATTGATTTTATTAAAAAGTTGGAATTCGTAGAAGTGAATACAGGTGCCCTCACCCCTGATAAGTAACAGCTGTGTTAATTACCCAATTCAGCCCCTGCTGAGTCTTAGCTACAAATAAAGATGAGGGTGATAAAAGGGAATGGGTTAGGTGGTGAGGGAGGATAATGGAGAAGGAACCTTGAGGAAGAGGAGCTGAGAGGATTGTGAATCAGGATTCTGGGGAGAGAGAATCCTTGCTGTGAGGTCAGTCTGGGTCTGTAGTTAGAGCCTGTTTTTGCAACCTGTAGTCACAGTCTGGCTGGGTAAAAACCTGCAGTCAGAGTCTGCAAACTGATCCCTGCAGTCATAGTTTAGCAGGCAAGAACCAGCAAGTCAGAGGCTGCAAGGGAAACCTAGAGCAGGAACTTGCTGCAGCCAGAGTCAATAAATAGTTGGAGTCAGGATGGCTGAGCTGTGAAGAGGAATAAACCAGGGTCCTTTTTATGGTGTGTTTAACAAGAACTCTGTGTCTCAGTTAATTTCTACCCTCTAACAAGAGGGCTGCTGCAACAGGAATGATTTTTAAATTTCAGCACAGCCATCTTTCCAAAGATGTAAAAAGCACTTTCTTCTTGCTCAGCAACTCACCTACCACTACAGTGTAACTGGAAATAAAATTCAAGGAGCCTTTCTGTTAGATAGTAATAACTAATATGAATTTATGCTCCATCAAACTTACAACAGCAGAAGCTTCACCTTCTTCTGAAATTCATTAATATAGCAGGTATGCCACCTAAATATGCTTACTTAAAGAAAGAGTTGTTTCATTGAAACCCTCATGAAAATAGTGAGCCAAAGAGCAGTTTTGAGGAGCATTTAAGGACATGGAGATACAAACAAGCCCTCAGGGAGTTTTTCTTTCAAATCAAGTCATTCTCCATCAGGTCAGAGGATGTCAGATTCTCTACAGCAGAAGCCATCAACCCCTGAGTTTTTAAGCAGCTCACAAGTAGCTTGCTTACAGGTCCCTTGGGCTGCTCCTCTGCTGAAATGGTGACACACAGCAACAGAGCTGAGCTGGTACACAGGCTTTGGGTAATTCGAATATTTGGCTCTTTCTCTCCCACTAATCAAAAACTCCCGCACCCTACATCCTCCTTGCTGAGGATTATACCTTCACAGACAGTTTTGAGACATGACACTTGGGTCAGGAATATTTGTTACCTTCACATTTAAAAGGTTTCAGAATGCAACTTGGGTCCCAGTTTATCCCTGTTTTTCCTTGTTGGAAGCATCCTGTATTTTATATATGACATCCTGCAAGCTTGATATATTCCTCTGAAGTTATGTCAATTAAGAAAGTGGACAAAGCAGGCTAAAACACATCTTGCCCCTGTGCCCCCTCTGCTCCTTCTCAAAGCATGCTTAGAATACATCTAGCTTTACTCAGAATGCTAGGAAAAAAAGAAAAAAAAAAGTCTTTGTCTGGACTTCAGCTAGTTTCATAACAAAAGCTGGATTGAAAATGAACTGGAGTACTTTTGTGGATGGTCTTTAACAGGAACCACTTTCTTTGGGAAGGTGTTTGCAAAGAGGTTCAGAGCTCCTGCTGCCCCTCAGTAATAAGTTGTGTTGGTTTTATGGCAACAGTGGCCCTGGCTGCCTCACCTAGATTATCAGTCTAGTGAGTGCAATATGACTACATTCACCACCACCTACATAATTCTCACATCTAATGTTAGTGCTGGGCACTGTCATGTCAGACTGAAGTACTAGTACACCCAATCCTTAAAAGGTTTTTTTCACTCCTGCAAATGCCACAGGAAAACAAGCCTCTCTGGAAGTGGATACCTCATCACTCTGTTGAGGATGTTTTTGCCAGTTTTCAAGTACATCTCAAGTGCAGATTCCCAAATATGTTGATTTTCTGTGGAGTCATCAGCTCTTGGCTCAGATGCCACATCTCTGGGACAGCCTCGGAAATTTGGGTTGAAATCTTTTGAAAAGAACATTTATTAAATGTTCTTATCAGAATTTATCAGGAATATTTTACTGCTGTGGGCAATATGCTTATTCCTTGTGAACTTGATTGCATGCTTCTGAAATGGGGGATCCATACATCCTGTCCAAAAAATTCCTAAAGATAACAAAGAAGGGACATCCTATTGCCATACAATCTGATACAGTAATCCTTATTAGAATGTTTCTTGACCACACAACACTCTAAAATGCAGTCTAAGCTTAATAGATCTATATTTAAATGCTGTTTAATTTCTTTTGGAAGAGGAAAGTTTTTTTTAAAAAAACTTTTCAGCATGTTTAAAACGATATTTTGCAGACTTCAATGGCTTCTGTAATGCTGAGCATTGTGCATTACTGTGGCTAAAGTGAAACCTCACAGAAAAATACCTGCATTTAGTGAAAACAGATGTTTCAAATTAACTTTCAGACTGAAACATAAACTCCTCTAAACCTGATCATGTTTAACTGTAAGGCAGCTGAACTGCTTTTCTATTGCATATGGAGAGAGTATCTGGAGCTAAGCCTTTTTTCAAAGCAATGATTTGTTTTCCAGAACTATATTCAGTCAGTGGGGGAAATTTTCAAGTAGTTCTAATCACCCAGATAAAATGTTGTTCATTTATCTGAGTAAATATGCTTTAAGTACAAAGTTGAATATTGTTGGAAATTTTTATTCATTTGCATTCTTTGGGTTTTTTTGTGAAGCAATGTTTCTGCAAATGGTCCATTTCTATCATGTTTAAATGTTGCTAGATTTTACGTTAATTGAAAACTAATGCTTTGGTTTGACTAATCAAAATTCTATGGCTCCAATGCCAAATGTTAATGGCTAAAGTGAAGGGCACATGTAAGTGAAATAGCATAAAATGCTTAAAATTATTTCGAGTTTGTGTAATTGACCCTATAATTTTTGCTTCATGAATCACTAAGTTAAACCTAGAAAATGCATAGTAATGAAAAGGATATTTATTTTCAGAGAGCAGTAAAAAGATACTGTTTAAAGTATAGTGTATTGTTGTCTGTCTTTAAATAGCATAGAGTAATTCAACTATCCCAGCTAAAATATATGCAAATACAAAATAGAGACAGCTACAACATTTTGTTGCAATCATATTGGTTAAGAGGATCCTTCTACCTTTATCTTGGTGGCAAAAGGATATGAACGTGTTTATACGGGAGACTTTGATCAAAAACTGTATTTTGATCCAGTTTTGTAAAGTAAAAATTATATAAATGAAACTTGATCGAAGTCAGCTGTTGGCTCCATCTTATTATCATACTTCTCACATATTTCTTTGCAAAATGCTATTGAGCTATAACTGATGCATTCATTTGGACTAAGAATACTCCAACTTTTCTTTAAATGACACTATGTAGACAAGCATATTCATCTGAAACAGTGGTACTATTTCAACAATCAAACTGAGGGACTCGACTTCCACTTAGCCAAGGAATTTCCACAGCACCGTGCATAATAAATTTTAGCAGAAAAGGGTGAGTTATCATTCATCCCAATGTCAGTCCCAATCAGTGTGTTTCTAAATACCTCAGACTCATTTTTAATTTACTGGTTTCTAACAATCTAAAGTCTTTCCATAATACCACATTGACATTTTCCTACATCAAGTGTTTGGAATTGGTTTTGTTATTGCGTGCTTGCATGGCCTTTGAAACAGAAAAGGCCCTGACATCAACCGAAGCAGAAATATATCATAGTCACCTGGGTCTCTGTCTCTCTCTCTTCTTTTTAATCTCTCTTTTTGTTCTTCTTCAATGCTCAATCTCTCTCTCCCTGCCACGGTTTTCCACAGAAAGAGAAACCACATTAAAAAGAACCCAAGCCGCATATTTCTTATATTTGGCTCGTATCTTATAGACCAAGCCAGTGTAGGACAAAAAGTTACAGTCTTAATTTAATTTCTTCATAGAGGAAAGAAAAGAAAGATATCAACCAGATGGACAAGCCAAGAGTGCTACCTAACTCAGAGCAGCAGAAGTATCTGCCACTTATCTGGATTAGGGAAGAATTTACTCTTTCAGATTATAGACAAAACTTTAGGATGTCCAGCAAGACCTATTCCAGGAGTGAGGCCTTAAGAATTCTGTAGTCCCTACAGAAGCTGTAAGATTTGCTTACGGATTCCTTCACTGAATTCAACACCATTCAAAATTTTTAAAAGGTAAATTACAATTCATAGAATTATTTTAATTATGCTGCAATTAATCAAAAAAGAGAAAATAATCCATACAGAAGAACTTCTGCAAACTTAATCTAGAAATGTTTCCAGATTCACAATTATTTTAATTTGCTGACAACAGATTTTTTAAATATGTTTTTAATAATCATTGAGACCAATTCCTCTTATCAATGTGAATAACTTCATATCCTTTGGAAGCCTGTCCTCAGCTTACTGCTTCCATTTAGGGCTTAACTCATCTTTATACAGATCCAGAGACACAGGATGCTACCAAGAGGTAATGAAATTTCTTTCCATATATCTCTCAGCTCCCAGCAAGGATAAGGTTTAATATAGTGATATACCATGATATATTTAAAACTAGTTGAATTAACAATTGATCTCCAGATGTTTTTAGACCAAAGTAAATGGCCTGTAAATAGGTTCGAACTAGAGCCCTATTGTGATTAGCCAGTATATTTCACAATCCTATCATAAATATACTAAAACGTGTTAACTCTTTTCATTTAAGTCACTTTCATTTAAGTAAGAAGTCCTTTCTTTCCCCCCACTCCAACCTTATTTTTCTGGTGGTCAGGAACTTGTTTCTAGCCTAGATTTAGTCGTGACCTGTGTATACTTATTTCTTTTTATACCAACATTACCTGTGTGTATTTATTTTCCAAGTGCTGTCCCTAAAGAATTTTGAAAGATCAGTTGTATCCATTCCTGGTTATTCTCTCATTAAAGTAGAAAACTTGGGATTGAATCCTCTAAGGTATTTGTCTGCCTAACTCTTATTTAGGTCTCACTTTGCCACTGAAACCAATTACTTCAGTGGGCATTTGGCTACTAAGTAGGATTTCAATGTCTGAAGTGCTTTTGGAGGCTGAAATGAAGCATCTTTTCAGCAAAGCCTTTCTTTCTTCATCCTTCTTGGACATTGATAGCATTGCACCAAAGATAGCTATTTCTCAGTGCCTTGTAGAGGATATTAATATTTTCCAAAGTCTTTAAGTTAATTTTTCCTTTATCTAATATTAAATTTACCTTTCTATAGACTGAAGTGTACATGAGATAGTGTCCAGCTTGTGTAATCAAGTCTTTTTACCCATAATAATTTCCAGTAACTAGTGTATGGTAAAATTATTACTAATTACTAATCTTTAATTGCATGCATCTAATTATAAAATTTCATCCTGGTCCACCTAAGTCACTTGAGGACACTCAGTTCCTCATACATATTATTTGATCTGTTTCTGGCTATACACACCCTCTAGCTTAACATTTCCTCAGCTTGATGTTATCAACAAAATTACTATTCCTCTCAGCTCTGGTCTGTAATTCCACTAGTCATATCTCTCCAGTCTTGAAATTCATGTCTCCACGCAATTCACCAGTGTTTGCTCCAAGATGGCAATTGTGGCTTTGAACAAGATTTGGAAAATGGGAAAATACAGAGCTTCATGGCTGAAACTTTGGTCATGCATTGATCATTTCTTCATAATTCTTGTGCTACTGCTCTATTTCCCAGCACAATTAGTGTTTTCCCACATGGTACTACATCTGTGCTTTACTATCCTATCAATAGATTAGACTATTTGGAAGATCAGTCATCAAAAACAAAATCAAACTTAGTCTAGCATGATATACCTTTGGTTTAATTTCATTTTCAATTAGTTTAAGTATTTTTTTTAAATCTGATTTACTTGATCAAAGATGCTAGTGATCTTCTGAATGGTGATTTATCTGCATCTTCTTCCCCAGTAGATTAACTTCAAATTTAGAGTGATTCCTCAATCTGAAAATGTCACCCTGGAGTAGTGGTTCTCTTGGCTTCCCCATGCCTTCAGACAATCTTAAACATGCTCAACTTCCTGTTAACTGAAGCCAGCCAGAGTCCAGCTTTTAGCAGTTCTGTTTTAATACAGTAATTGTATGTTAAGATTTATCTGCGTCGCTCAAGAAAAACATTTAAGTGTCAATGTTCTCTTTATGAAAGGTTAGAAAAATTGTCACTCCATTAAAAATACAAATGTAAAGTGCACTTAAACACTGACCAAGTTGTTATATGGATGAAACTTAATTACCTGTTGTCCATGAAATATAACATGCTGCAGAAAAAAACTCAATCACAATCAACTCTGTTCATGCATTACCCAAATCCATAAACTAAAATGCTAAAGGACTGTCATTATGTCCTTGTCCATATAATCAAACCAAAAAGGAAAATGTTTGTGTACTGGTCCAAAGGACATTCTGAAAAGCAGCTTCAATCCTTACTTGAATACACATTACAGAGAATTTCACTTTGCATTTAATGTTACAAATGCATAATGCTTTCTTCCTAATATTTGCCAGGGAAAAATCTCTGGTACTGACAGATACAAAATCAGATTGACAGTCTCTCACCACCACACCACTTTTCCAAGTCCAAGCATTAAATATAAGAAGTTGTATTTTTTTCATGTACTTAAAATATCCTTTCTTAGATGAATGTGAACAATTTTCTTACCTATATTTTTAAAATACCAGAAGAAATCAAGTTTTCTTTGCTCCCATTGTCTCAAAATCAAGAATCAGAGAATGACTGAGATCAGAAGGGAACTTAAGAGGTTATCTGGTCCAACCTCCCTGCTCAAGCAGGGCTGTCTGAAGCTGGCTGTTTGGGACCATGTCCAAGTGGCTTTTGACTAACTCAGAGGATGGAGACTCCTCAACCTCTCTGGGCAACCTTCTTGGTGGTGCTAGTTCTTGACCACCATCACAGTGAATAGCTTTTTCCTGCTGCTCAGATGGAACATCCTATATTTCAGATTGTTCCAAATGTCTCTTGAAGGATTATGAAAGATAAATTCATCTAGGAGTTTTGGGGTTATTTTTGTTTGGAGGGTTTGTTGTTGTGTGGGTGGTTTTTTGTTGTTGTTTTTGTTTTTGTTTTTGTTTTGGTTTTTTGGTGTTTTTTTGTTTTTTTGTTTTTGCCTGCTATTGAGACATAAAAAAACATTGAGCTGCTTTCAGGAAAACTGAAATTTTCCTGAATTGTCTTCCAGGAAAATAAATGTGGTTTCTCTTGAAGTGCAGTGATAAAATACTAGATTTCTCAGTGTGCAATCATACCTTATAACCCCATACAGGGCTTCTCCTGCAACATTAGGTAACCCAGGAAATCTCAGGGGACATTTTAAGAACTAGTGTACAAATAACTCCCCTTGTTTAGTCTGCTACTTTCCCTTGCCAGACATGGGTAGGGACATTGATGAAATGCCAACAGAGAACCTCTGTAACATTTTTGCAAACAGAAACAGTGCCTGCCCTTGTCAGCTACTTTTCTGTTTTATCACTGATCTTTCTCATGATTAATTAATTTTAAATTTACTTAACTCCTCAAAATTGGTCTAATAATCTTTAAGCTAGCATCAATTGAATACCATTTAGTTCTTAATATAATAGGGTCAAAGCAAAATATAAACTTGTTTGCAAGTAATAGCAAATATAATAGCAAATATAGTCCTGTTATAGCTTCAGGAGGAGAAGCATATTAGGTATCTTAAAGACCAAACCAAAAAAAAAAAAAAAAAAAGCTGATGTATATGTTACTTCTTCCTTTTTTACTTTGTTTTCATAATTAATTTTTTAAAGTTTTGATTTTTAATAGTGTTTTTAGCTGGCTACTAATAAATAACACAGATAATTAAGTATATTACAATCACTAAGTCTGATGTGAATTTTAACACAAGTAATCCAACAGATCTGCACTTTTACTCTTCCTGCTTCTTTCCCCCTACCCCCCAATTCCTTTCCTACTCAAATAAGCCTTTAATGAGCTCTCACCATCTGATGACTGCAGGAAACTGATATCTCATTTATAAAATATGGTAACAATTGTTGAAAAGAAGGCAGAGCAGATTAAATTGAAGAAATTTGCAAAGATGCTTCTTGGACAACCATCAGTTTTGAATATACATGTTTAGATTTACCAAATGTAGCAGGAGCAAACTATGCAACTACCTCTTATTATAATTTGCTCATTTACACTTTAATGAAAAAATTATTATGCTGTATCAGTTCTTCTCTGCTACCATGATGAAACTTGCATTTATATAACCTGTAATCCATTTAAATATGGGCACGAGGGAAAAATTGATTTTGAGATGGCAACCACAAATAAGATTTTTTTACATACAGATTGGCTTTGAAACTTTACAAATGGTTTGTAGCAACATATAAAAGGGAAGGTGCTTTCAGAGGTGTGTCTACAGTAATTATTACTATATTGAGAGCTAAAATAGATAAAATTAATAAGCGTGACATTCATGTTCCACTTTCCTGAGCTATAGCACAGATTTTGCTTCCTGTGATTTACTTTGCTGCTATTCTGCTTTGTCAGAAGATATAACTGCACAAGATAAAAAAGTGTATTTCAATATGAGATCAGTTAATTCCAGTAGGCCTGAGCTATTTTGCTAAATGGTCCTCATGCATTTTCATTATATAGGTATCGCTTTTTCCATTGGGATTTTTTCAATGTCTATAAATAAAGACATTAAAAATAATTTGTCCCCATTACTGGGAATCTTTTAAAGCCTAACTTTTCAGATTTTCAGTAGGAATAGAGAAATTATATTAATTTTTACTTTGTATTCCCCTTCATAGAACACTTGTTTTCTTTTTCTATTGACAATTACTCAAATCAGTTGAAAATTTTGAAGGTCAAATTCAGAATATGAGAGGGGAGAAATTAATCTTTCTACACATTATACTTAGATATTTTACAAAGTGCTTATACCTTTTTTTCTTCCTCATAAGGAAGGACTGAAACTTATCTAGATCTGTAGCTTTAACTTCCTAAATTCATTGTGCTGACTGAATGACATATTTTTCCTACTGGCACAGACAATATCCTCAACAACTCTCTGCAGATGTATCTAAAGTAGAAAGAACCTGGATAGAAAAATGCATATGTGTCTTTTTACCAGCTTCTTTTATGGCAGAATAAGACGGTATCCTTTTGTATCTAACATTTTTTCAGCACCTAACCTCTCCATCATAATATTTACATCTTACCATGATCATAATATTCAGAAAAGAGCTTCAGTTCCACAGCCACATAAGTGGTAGGACAAGAATGGGAAGCCCAATTTATTTCATCAATGCAGCCCCCAGTGCTTTCTCAATAAGATGAACTTGTCTTTAAAACTTTCCCATGAAGTAGTATAACTTCTAGACCCTACACAGTTCCCATCCAGAAACCTGGGACTTGCCTCACCAATACCTAGGAACGATTAGGACGATGTAAGGAGGTAGAAGTTGCCTACATACACATACTTCTCATTCACAGTCAGTAAAAAATAATGGGTACTGAAATACAACTTTTTCACTGCTCTACCAAACTGGTAGAGTAAGTAGCCCAAAACATTTCTTACACACCATTTTGGTAAGAACTAAAAGAACTCTAGCTCCTTCTGTAGGTTTATCCTAAGACAGATGTTTTTAACATCCTGATGATGATGAGAATTGGTAAATTTCCATACATTCAGGGAGTTCTAAATCCCCCTCCTATCTGTTCAATAGTATCCTAGTAATATGTTTTTGTTAAATTCTCATAATATCACTTATGATCTCATTCTGTTGTTTCTTTTCTAGCTTGACTTTTATTGAAGTTAACAAAAACTTAGGTCTCAAACTATAGACATTTGCTTTGTTTATTTTAATTCTGCACAGTACAGTGTCAGAATCTGAGTGTGCATTTAATACATACAACCACCCTTTTTAATATTTAATTTGCTTAAATTTTCTGCTCTTTTATTTAAATTCAGAGTGATTGGCAGAAATCTAAGATATAGTAAACTAATAGAAATTCCCAAAAAATTAGCTCTGCCACTGATTAGCTTTTATTGGAATATAAATGCCCCACTCTGAAGCAATTTTTGACTGATTTTTTTACATTTTTATTTCATAAAATGTTGATTCATTCAGTTTAAAAAATATAAATTATCCAACACTATGTCAGTTCTTGGTAACAGAGAGAATTCACAAAGATTTAGAATTCAGACAGTGGTAGTTCCACATCATGCAGCAAACACTGTTTACTTAAATTCTGTTTTCACGGCTAGTAACATCTCAGTGATTCAAATCATGTCAACTGCTGCCGCAGTGGCCCTCTTGAGAGGAGAGGGGTGTAATAAAGGTTTTCAATTTGTCTGCACTGGTTTAGCTGAGCAGAAAACATCAAGTGGAGCTTTTACATTTATAATGAATATGATTAAAGAATGTATTTTTAAAAATGCATACTTGAAATATGAAAATAAGAGCAAAAACAATGTGAGCATTGAGTAATATTTAGGAAGAGAGCTGTATATGAAGATCAGAAGGCTACTACAGAAATTTAAGTCCCTCTAGCATTTTAATAATTTATTTGTCTGTATAGTTTGATTAACAGTTGGCAAGCACATCCACGTTTGTTTCCAGACCAGACATGTGTTGTCCACTAGTGAGTAATCTTTCCTTTTTGTAGTTCAGTTCTTTCAAAGAATAGTCTTTGAGGACCAGGAAAAGAACTGTGGTGCCAGGCAGAATGAAATTGGCTTGCACTTCTGCCAACTTGGCCATTCTTGGAAATTCAAAACAGTAAAATGTGGAAAGACGTTTTCTTTTGAAATATAAATCTTGACGATGATATGGCACATATCTAAGGACACAACATCAGTGACTGAGATACAATATCGATTTTACTTTTGTTGGCTATACTTCATTAAGCATACCCAGGGTATGTTAAAGAGTAGTGGCAAAGCATAAATGATAATTGAATTATTTATACAAGTGAGATATTTGTGCTACATTGACAAAATTCTGGATTTAGACAGAGTCTTTCATTGGAGCTATAGGGACTTGTCCACTTGCTTGGAACATTTCTGTGAGGCTTTCTTCCAATTTCAGCTTTTCAGCATCAACACAAAATTGTGCCTTGGAAGCTGAATATGGAAACAAAGTGCTCATCAGAGGCCCTAATAGAAGTAGTAAGACAGCTGGACAATGACAATCAGAAAAGAGTACAAAAGGCATGTAGAAAATTAGAGAATACATGGATTTGCTGTATTACATTACTTCTTCAACAACACTAACAAAAGATATTTGGTAATCCAAAGCATAGATTGCATTTATCCTATTGGCTCTAGAAATTACTCCATATGCTTGCTTCAGAATATCACCTTTGCAAGAATCCATAAAGGGAGTAATAAGAAACTGGTGTTCCGTTGCAACAGCCTGCCTTCCTTCTGTTCCCAAGCCTGGCAGAGGATATGTTTAAATTTGATGATGTGATGCAAATTGTGGCATGTCCTTAGCTAGCAGATCAGAAGAGGACTGAAAAACTGTAGAACTTTTTTTTTCATATTTACTTTCATCAAATAAGTAATCTAAGCCATCAACTATTATATTTCTTGACTTTCCTTGCATCATTACTGAAATATCTTGAATGTGAAATTCCACTTAAAACAAGAATGTGACTTTAGTGAAGCTGCAGAACCATTTCTTGGTAGCTCACAACAACCATAAGCTATTTACCATCAAATTCGCATATATAATACAATAGAAGCCAAAAGAAGACATGGCCGGATTTTTTTCTTTCAAACCTAACCTCATGCAAATGATGCACAAATAAATAAAGACTGTATTCACTAAACATCCTCCTCCCTACAGCATAAATTGACTGCAGGGCTGAGTTTTTTCCATAGTTGGAACAACACAATATTTTGATCCCAAACATCTAGGTGCTTTCTCACAATTTTCATCTTCCTTTTTCTGGGTGCATTCACTACTGTTTTGTCCTGAGTTCCTTTTTATTGCTGTTGATGTAGAAGAAAGAAAATCTAAGAGTCTTGTCTGCTTTGGAAGTATTTGGATTTAAGTGTTTGTTTGTTTGTTTGTTTGTTTTCTTTTTTTTTCTTTTGTCCCTCAACCTTGTTTTAACCTTTAAATAATATGATGATGCAAATTGATAACTTGATGTTTGTTTTGTAGGTTTTAAAAATTTGCATTAATATAGTAGCTTTTATGCAATATAAATATATTAGTATTAGATTCTAGTGTGGTTTTTTGTTTGTTTGTTTGTTTTTTGTTTGTTTTGGGTTTTTTTAGATATGATGGTTGTGATGCATGTCAAAGACAAGCGATTTGTGGATGCTGAAAATCATTAGAACACAAGCACATCCATAGTCTGATCTAGGGTTTTTCAAATTGATTTTTTCTGTTGGCAGGTAAAAAAAGAAAAATCTAATACGGAAAAACTCTTTCAGGTGGAACACTAAGATGCTTTTTGCTTTGTTTTGGTTTCCTGAGACAGAAAAATTGGAAAAGGTTGCATCTGTATCAAAGATATCATTATATTTAAGCTGGAAATAAATATTTGGATATTTTAAACAAAAAAAATTAATCTAAAACTATGATAGTATTTCATTTTATTGAAACCCAGAAGTTATGGGATATGGAAGCCTGAGCCTCAGTTCCTTCTTCTGCCTGAAATATATCTATGATCTTCTACAAGAATATTCTAGTTCAAATTATTTTTGAGAGAGAAATGCATTAATCCTTGGCTCTTTTTCAAAACCAGTCTTTGCTAATTGAGCAAAGACTTCTTTCTCACTGCATAAACACTAGAATTTATAAGAAATGACAGAGTTTCAAGAGGAACAATACGAGATGACCCATACCAAAGCCCTGTAAACTGTAAGTTTCAGATTACAACTGTAGTGATTTAATCAGATGTCTGGGCTAAAAGAACAGATGCCTGTAAGAAAGTACAGAGGAGAGAATAAATGAAGAAAAATGTTCTATATAAACAGAGCAAGAATTAATGCTCAGGTAACATGAATGAATTAGACAATTATTTTCATTCTCATTTCAGGGTTTACATAAAACTGATGAGCATAAAATGAAGAGGAAAAAAAAAGAAGCTGAGACAAGTTTAACATTTCCCAACATCAACTTCTGTGTTCTGACTGCCACACAATCAGGGGATAAAATTACTATGAGACCTATTTGCTGTGCTGCAGGCAGATGATACCAGCAGCATGCTGAAGAGGCATAGTTCTTTGTAAATATGCCTATCCATGTCCTTATTCAGCTTCTTTTCAAGATACATAAAAACTGAAAACCTTCAATAACATTTAAAAAAATCATTCAATCAACCAACCACGCACACACAAATGCAATTGACTCAATTTCTGTTGTCCAACCACCGCAATTTAATGAATGGAGCACACTGAAGGACAGGGAAATGCAGAGCAATTTTTAACTGTACTTTTGATAGAAAAATTATTTTGCGTCCATGCAGTTTCAAACTGTCCTGAGGTTTGTTTAGGACCCATAAAACATGCAAGCAAGGTTTGCACTGAAATTCATGACCTAGACTCTTCTTCCTACCGTGCATCGACTACACTACCAAATTACAGAAGCATTTTCCTTTTGTCTGTTTCCTTTTTTGTCTGTTTTCCTTTTCCTGTGTTACTTCTGCTGCTATTGGTAGCATTTATTACTCAAAGTGGCACAAAGAGTGGTGAGCATTCAGAAAACATCGATATGTATCCCCGCTCAGCTAGAGACAAAAGATTATGGAGCTGCTCTAAGAAAAGTGTATGAGAATCGAGTCACAGGTGGGAAAACAGAGAACCCAACTCTCTCAAATACTGGATTAATGCAGTAATTACAGAGTCATTGGACAAAGTTCAGTGGTAGTGTGTTATATCTAAAAGCATAAGTGAAATGAATGTGGCCATTCCTTGTGTACCTTGTACAGCACTCAGTCATGTCGGTGTTTACTAAGGAAAATCTGAGCACACCGATTATGTTATAACCCTCTGGAAATAAAAGAAATGAGAATGCAAATCTGGCTGGAGGATCTTAAAGGTCTTAAAAGAGGTATTGAGCTGCTCAGTGATTTCAGGATGGTTATTCCCATACAAGGACTGATGATCCTTAAGCATACAGTGATTTTAGCAGTAGAATCCTAGGCAGCTAGAATCTAGGCATGTGTTTTTGAGAATACAGCCTTTGACTTAGACCAATAAATTTGACATAGTATCGGTTTTAGTGCCTTTATAAATCAGCATCTGCAGCAGTGCAGTAGAATTTCCATTAACAGGTGATTTCTCTGTGATTCCCTCTGGTGACAAACCCGTTTACTTTACTTGTCAGCCCTCCAGTGCGGCATTGGCTCACTGCAGCATTTGATCCAGGTATCATCTCATAAAACAAGATCTGCCTGTGCTGCTGCACAGTTTCACAGTTGCTTTGCTCTTTTCTCAGGTAAACCCTAGATTTCTTTCTATTTGATGGTTTATTCCTAAAGAAAATTCTGAAGAAGCACTCCTCTCATGACAAAATAAAATGTTTGTCACTAACAGGACTGTATAATTTAACTAAAAATTATATGGAATAAGACTGTCGCAGATAGGTCTTTCTTCCATCACCAGTCCTAGTAAAAAAATAATATATATTTTTCCTCCTAAATGATTGCAACATGAAAGAAGTCTCAATTTAAACTGACTTTCAGCAACTTCTGGAAATGACCCTTCACTTTACTGTAGGCAGGTAACAAATTTATGAGTGTCTGCTATCTGGGTCTCTAAATTATCCTCAAGTGTCACTCATAAGGCTTTTCAGAATAGATTATTTATAGTGTTCTTGAAAGTAGAACATATAAACTTTAGTTCTACAATGTTTCCATCAATGAAAGTTTTTTTAATAGGAGGAAAACAAATCATATCCACTGTGTTTATAACCAGATAAAGTAGTTAAAGATTTGTGACTAAATAAGTCTAAACATCTCATAAATTTAAAAAAATATATAAACAATTTTTTTAAAGTATAGGAATAGCTATAAAAATGTGCCTGAATCTGTACGAAAGTCTTGAAATAAAAATATTCTGCAATGCAGTTAAACAACAGAAGGATGGTACCATGTAATTGATTTGCTTCCCCTTTGCTCCTGAGGACTTCCAAGGAGAAAGAGATCTCTTCCTATTTGATCAGAAGTTGCCACTGTTAGTAATGTGGCTTGACTTCCACACATTGGACAGCCTTTTACAATGAACTCTCCTGATATAAACAGTCTCTACTTAGTTGCTTCTCAGAAATATTTTACTCGATTGCATAGCAAGAAGTTTTATCTGCAGATTAATAAGGAAAGAATGAGTGCTTTAGGAACTCATTATTTCTAAAAGAAAAAAGAACAGCCTCTATAATTTATTTTTAGTCATTCTCTTTGTAAGTAGCATCAGAAACACAGCTAGTAGTGTAGGTAATGAGGGGACACCATCGAGAAATGAGATTTAAACAATTTCAGAATGAAGAAACTGGGTTGAATAGGCAAACTGCAATACAATGTTTATTATCATCTTGTAGGGACAGCATTAAAAAAGAAGATGAAGGAAGTGTGAAAAAGCATGAGTTTATCTCCTTTTTGTTATTCTAGTTGAATACAAACTATCAGGTTCAGATATATTTTTGATACCACAGTTGGTTTCTTTCTCAATTTATGTTTTGCAAATAAAATAAGAAATCTATCAGTACAGACATCAGAAGTTTTTCTAGCATATCCAGATATGCTGGGAGTATGAGTATTTGAAGAATATTTTGCTAGCCTCTCACTTTGATAGCTGTAAAAAATATTAAAGTTATATTTTTCAAAAGAAAGGGAAAGGGTTAGGTGTATTATTATTGCTTGTTTGCTTGTAGGAAATTTGTAGTTGTCTTTTCTGTAAAACCTTGAAGTATTTCAGATTATCTTAAAACTCAGAATACTTTGTCTATAACATGCCAGCAAAGCACAGAGGCACAGAGTATAGTAAGATGATTTGCTGTATCTATCTGGTCACATAAAAACTAATACTTAGATATTGATGTAGTATTTCCTAATGATGCATTTTGTGCCAAAGTGGTACAACAAAATGGACATATTTTTGATAACAGAATAGGAAAAAAACAAATTGATCTTTTAAGAAGGCTATAGTTTTAGAAATATTAAATTGTGTAAACATTTATGTATATATGATATACATGTATACCTATATACCTGGCTATATTTAAGTATTGCTATTATATATAAATCAGTTGTCACCTGGGAAAATATAATAAAATAAGGCTAATCTGTGCTTTCTACTTTTCAAGATATTTGTGATATCTTTATGGATTGCAGCCGTACCTTGCATGTCTCCAAACAGACTCAATTTCAAAATTACTTCAGAATGAAAATTGGATATTTAATTCTATGACTTACTAAAGCTGCTACTAACTTATGTTGAGAACAAAGCAGTCAATCAGAACAAAGTCCTACTTGGTAAAGGAAGAATTCTTACACAGGAATTACTGCACCTATTTAGTGGAACTTTTTGTAATGTAATAAACTTCACTTAAAGTAACATTGCAGGATGTTTCTCAGAGCGAGGTGACAATACCAATACCTGTTAGGATGGATTAACTTCCACTTTGTGTATCTCCTAGTAACCCTTACTACATGCTCAATTTCTGTGAACAGTTCTGAAATTATTTTAGCTTCTGTCTGTTGTAACATGAAGACTATGAAGTCCTGATGGAATTGAAGCCTTGCAAATACACCTTGCATTTTATTCATGTTCTTAACAGGAAAGAATAAACTGGATGCAAAACTCATGGAAATCTCTAAGAAATGGATTTTTTTTTCTATTAACTTAAAATAAATTGTTCTCAGCCTCAGAATTCTCCTGTCAAGTCCTAGTATCTAGGTATTTAAAAAGATATGAGAACTTACTTTTTGAGAACCTATTCTGCAATAAGCTGACATCTCCCACTTGCAACCATTTCACAAATACAGTACGAAATCAGAGTATCCATTGGTGGCTGTAGATATCCCAAACTCTCTTTTATCATGGGAAAACCACCACAAAAAATGTTATGGGCTAATAAAATAGCATACAAACATATGATACCCTTATAAGAATGAAAGAAATAATACTAAAGACAGGTTTCATTTTTGCTTTTCAAAATTATGCACACATGACAGTTGTCAGGATACTTCCTTATTATGAGGGAATAAAAGGAAGATTTTGACTTCAACTCCTTCAAGCAAAGCTGAGTACTGATGTTTCTCATTACTCAGCAGTGCCAAAATCTTCAAGATTACACATAATTTTCCTTTAATACTTCATCTAGTAGACAAGTAATTGTCTACGTCATCTGAATATGTCTTTGCATGCCTGTCTGCTGGTGATTTCTTCATTTGACATACATGTTTCAAGATGAAAATTAGCACAAAGGTCCATGGAGTTTCATTAAAAATGAAATCCCAAAATATGGTGGTGTGGTAAAACTTCCTGCAGTTGAAGCTAAAGAGCACAATGTTACAAACATCGAGGTGGTAGTGACTAAGACATAACACCTGGAGATCAGCCTTTAAGCCAAGAAAACATGTATGCATATGAGAAACCATTAGCCAGTGCAATCATTGTTATTATGCATTTGTGAATTAAATTATGCAAAATATGTCTGCAAATGCATGAATTTTATTCACATGCTTTCCTGTGTGCTATCCAGATTATAGAATTGCAAAATTCTGCTCATAGAAAGAGGTCTTTCCTTGGTTTTTGCCTTAGTTTATGATTGTGGTTCAATCTTTTCAGTTTTTTCCTTGTAATGCAATTTTGTATTGCATTCAGAGTTCTCATGTGACTGTATCCAGAATAGATTAAAGGCAAAGATGGTTATACAAGTTGCAGAAAACAGGAAGCTTTATATACCTATATGGGTCAGCATAGTTGACTATTTATAAAATTCAGTAATATCTGTTTCCATCATAATGATTAAAGACTAGTTTTAGCTGAGTTGTTTGAAAATGGTTTATTTTTTTCTCAAATACTTATTCAGATGTTTTACAAAGTAGTTTCTTCTGGGAATTAAAGTAGGAGATTCAAATATAAATTGTAGTGACTAATCCTCACTTGACATAACATCAGAAAATTCACAAAACAGAGAAAATATCTGTGTTTTGAATAATTTACTTTCCTATAGAGATCTCTGGTATGTGACTGATTCTAAAGCTAAGTTGATTCTTTAGAATCAACAGGAGCTGAACACCTAATAAATTTAGTAATAATTTTTTGTAATAATTTTTAAAAATCAGATAGAATATAGTCATTAAGTTTTACCTTGGTTTAAAGGTATACGATTTTTTGGTTGCCAGATCTGTCTCCTAACTGCCAGAAACCCATCCTGTCACAAGAGCATAGGAGGACACCAAGCATGACCAAGCAGCCTGATCAAGCACACACACTCCAAAAGGAGAGTTTCACATTGTCTAATTTTAAGAAGATAGTAAAGGTGTGCGAGTTCGAAAACTTGTTTTTCAATACTCACAACAAATCTCTTCAGAAGACTTTTCCACCCAGCACTTAATGCAGTGAATGAAGATGTAGGACACTTAGAATCACCTTTAAAAAAACATCTCTTTCCACCAGGTATTAACAAGTCAGAGCAAGATTAGTGTATTAACTGGGACACATGGAAATTTCATTCAAATTAGACAGCATGGGCAACTCCTAACCTATGCAATCATTCCTAGCAGAGATGAAGAAAGAGCATTGAAAGGACAATAGCAATTTTTAGATTCTGAGACTGTTAAACTTATTATTGTATCACAGATATTAAATCATGGCACAGTCCAGGAACCAGAACAGAATCTCTAATTTTCTCCATTCAGAAGCCCCAAGATTCCCCAGACCCAGGGAAGAGTCATGAGGAAATGTGAACTAAGGATTCGTAAATGTGACGTAGGGAAAAGGAAAACACATCTGTTTGGATTTTGACAAGACGAAAAAGAAGAAAATGTGAATGCTTGATATCTTTGGGTAGCAAATAAACAGGGAATTTAGACAGTCTTAATAATAAAACATTTTGGAATTAAAAAGACAAATTGGTGGTGTCATTAGAAAAGATGTGTGCAATGCTATTATAGTTTTTTTCCACAAAGTTTAGTATTGCTTTAATTGGAAAATACTAGATCTTTGGTTGGAAAATGCTAGATTGCTCTCAAATACTGAGTAATCCATAATATCAAGGTATTGTTAAATTGCAATGAATCACAGTGCAGTGGATTTAAAGGAGAGTTTAAATATTCTCTCTTTAGGCTACTTGTATAGAAAGTAATGCAATTTTTTATCATATGTGTATTTTGACTAAATAGTCCTGTTAAATACATCATATTTATAATACCAGATTTTGAGATGCTATAACACATAGCTAGCTCTAATAAACTACCAGTCTTACCAAGCTGTTGATTGTTCATCATGACAATTCACTGATAGAAGTCTTGCAATCACCATTGAAACACTCTGGAAATAAATTAATTTTCTGAGGGGAAAAGGTGAGGAAATAATAAAACCCAGGCTCCTTGTAGCTTCAAATTAAGCATCAGAACTATTTATCTTCTATCATATCCCCAGATTTTTTTTTTCCAACATGGAAATGACAAAGTAAATTGTCAGCTTTTCTAGTCTAAGTGAATTTAAAGAGAGCAATGGTAGACAGCAAATGTTTTATCAGAAGGATGTGTTAGGTGATCAAGCAAAGCCTTTGCATTTCTATGTTTCCTAATTTTATAAATTCCTATAAAGCATGCTGCTACTTTCTTATACTGCAAAACTCCAAATAATATTTTTACAGTTCCAGTGGTGACTGTTGGGTCAATAGGAGCAGTTTGCATTGCAGGCAATTGGCCCCTACTTGTCCGTTCTGTAACTGAAAAGAAGAATCAGATAAATGTTAGGAATGTTTCAGTTAACTTGAACAGGATAGAAAATGTCTTATTTCAGTAATAATATACATAAACATATACATAAATAAAAATATATTTATCAGTCTTTAATGTGAATAAGACAAGAAAATGACCATGAAAAAGAACCTAAGTAAATGACCATGTTCTCAGTGAGGGAATCTAACTTCTTGCAGAAAATAAATAGGATGCCATGTTTTAATGTCAGTATTTAATACTAAACTCTGGAACAGCTACATCTGTCAAAACTTGAATTTTTCATTTTTGGTTTTCTGTTCAAGGTGCCCTATGTTTTAAGTACCAAAGTGAACATATATGATGCATTGGCTTGTCTCCACTATCAGCTAGCAGCTTCTTAAAAGTATCTGAATATGGAAAGAAGGAGGAATTCCTTCACACCTTCAAAGAGCTTCCAAAGAGAGTTTAGAGGAAGACAGCATTGTCAATAATGTCTAAATGAATTAACAGAATAAAAGAAAATAACTGGGTGTTTTTAAAGATACCTATAAAGAGAATTTCCGAAAATAAATAAAACCAGAAGTTCCTAGGCTGCTTCCACCACATTTTCTCTGTAAAGTTAAAATAATGATTTTATCAAGATTTGTCAGGAAAAAGGCTATTTTTTTCTTAGCAACAGTGTCTCCTGTGGTATTACGAATATGAAAGAGATTTATTATAGTCAAGAGGACATTACTGGCAAATTTAAAGGAAAAGTGCACTGGTTTTTTCTTACCTTAACTGAAACTAGTGGAATTTTCTCTGCTGGTTTTGATGCAATAGGATTAAGACTTCAGTTTTATCAAGTTATTAAATTTAGAAAATTGATTCTGAGTCCTGCTTTTATGCAAGTAATGACCCCATCTCTATAGGATTATTCAAAAGATGATCACCTAATGCATATTTAAGGCAAATAAACTGCTCTTGTTACCATTGTTTACCTTCATTGTTTATGCAGTGTGAAACTAAGCAAATTGGGGGGAAAGGAAAAGAAAACAAACAGAAATAAAAGCAATTTTGCCCCTTAAATGCATGCAGCCAAAATTTTACTATATTGTGCATTTGAAAGTACAGACTTGAAAAACACTGCACAGTGATTTGAAGTAAAAATCAAGTTAATCTCTTTAGTTTTAATTTCTACACTGAGGAGTGTAAATTCAATGAAGAATGTGTCTGAAATACACTGATAAAGGGCACTACTTAAAACTATGTTATTATTTAAATACTACTAAATGCTTTATTATTTAAAAGAAATTATAAGAAGCTATATTATTTTTTTCCTAACTGTTCTGATTTAGGTTCAATATCTAAGTGTCAAAAGATACATTTTATGCCTTATGCTATTTGTAGAAAAAGCATCCTATTGATTTTTTTCAGCAACACATCTGTTTGATAATTGACTGTAGTTTCTGAGACTAGGTTCAGTCACCCAGGTTATTCTGTCCTTTCTGTGCCTCCATATCCAGTTTAAAGTTCTCTTAAAAAGTATTATCTTCTCCCCAGCCCACCATAAACCCCCTGCCTCTGTGCTTCTAACTATATTCAACTTCATTTGTCAGATTAGAATATTCTTTGTAAGCTATAACTGAAAAGAAATCTTTGTTTTGATTCTAGTGAAATTTTTCATTGATTTTTCAGAATGACATGGTGGATCATTGAGTTCACTGCAGACATCTAAGGTGTCAGTGCTTCAGAGCAGGGACCAGCTCCATTGCAATCATAGAATAAAATCATAGAATAATAGAATCATAGAATTAAGGTTGGAAAATACCTCCAGAAACACTGACTCCAACTTTTGATGGAACTTCACCATGCAAACTAAATCAGCACTAAGTCCCACATCCAGTGGTTTCTTGACACTTCCAGGAAAGGTGACTCTACCACTCCCTGGGCAACCTGTTACAATGATTAACTACCCTCCGAGAGAAAAATTTCTTCCTGATGTTCAACCTAAACTTCCCCTTGTGCAACTTGAGGCCATTTCCTCTTGTTCTGCTGCTTCTTACCTGGGAGAAGAAGCCAACACCTCACCTTATTACAACGCCCTTTTGGTAGCTGAAGAGAGCTATAAGGTCCCTCTTGAGCCTCTTTTTCTTCAGGCTAAACAACCCGAGATCCCTCAGCCACTCATATGACTCACTCTCTATACACTTCATCAGCTTTGTTGCCTTTCTCTGGACTCACTCCAACTCTTCACCAATCTTAAGTATGGGGAAATGATCACTTCCATATTCCTGCTGGCCACACTATTTTTGTTACAGGCCAGGATGCCACTGGTCTTCTTGGCCACCTGGGCACACCATGTCTCATGTTCAGCAGCCATCAGTCAGCCCCCTCAGGTCTTTCTCTGACACGCATCTTTCCAGACAGTCTTCTCCCAATGTGTAGCATTGCATCGGGTTGTTGTGACAATCATAATTTTTGAACATCATTAGAATAAAGTCATTACTCTAAACTTTTTTTTATAATGCTGTTGTGTGATTTTTTTAAACAAGACACTATGCTAGAATTATTATCACTGTCCGAAAAGAAATCCTATACACTTGTCCATGAAAAACACAGAAAATGTGAGTCCTAATAGCTTGTAGGAAAAATGAATATCCAACTGTAATTAGACTGTTTCCTGTATTGTTTAGACACAGAAAAGTATTGCTTTCTGAATAACTGGAAAAACAAGGTTAAAAATATGACTGTAATTATTGTGTACTTTTTGATGTGGAATAAAAGGCTCAGTCAGAGAAATATGCAAAAAAAAAAAAAAAAAAACAAACAAAAAAAACCCCAAAAACCTTAATATTTTAAAATGTGTCTTTGGCCCTGTGAATTCCCCATGCACTTTCTGTGACCTTCTTTGAAAGTCCAGTGACTCTATATGCAAAATAGACTGTGACTTTGTGATAAAATAAAAGAAGTTGCTGCCCAGTCAGTGGCAGAACAAAGAAAACAATATTTTCCCAATAAATGCTGCTGAGCACGGACATGATGCATATTCTGAAAGTAAACATTTACAATCATCTGTAAAAAGACACAAATGCCATCCCTTGTTATGAACTACCACAAGTGTTTTGAGAGTGTGAGGTTTAGAATCAGCTTAGATATTTAGTAACAGGAAAACATGACAGGATTCCTATATATACCAGTCTGGGTGAGCTAATCAGTGGTTTTCCTTTTCCTCACCTTGCTGAGATTGATGTCATCTGTTTCATTTGAACTCCTCTCTGACATATGCCTTTTGCTGGTTACCAGGCAACCAGCATCATTGAGAAAGCTAAACATGCATCAACTATTACTCACACCAATGCTTTATCTCAGAGTACCTCAAAACATCTCTACCAATTCACAATTTTAGTGTCCCAGCCTTCAGCCTCAAGGAATGGCTTCACATCACTAAATTCAGAAGAAAGTGGGGATGCAGTTTCTCTGCAAAAAATGAGATTTTCTGAAAATTTTATTGGAGGTTTCAATATAGATCTAGAATTCTGACTGCTTGATTTCTTGTTTGTTTTTTTTTTTTTCTTAAACCCAACAAACAAAACCTTAAACCTTTACTATTCGTTCAGATTTCTCCAGGAAATCTGTAATGAAGCAGCACAACTCAAGTATACGTGAAGATTTGCACTCCTTCTCACAAGGATACGTCATTTTCTAAAGATCTTGTAGAGGTTGTGAAAAGTTGGAAGAGTAGCATCAATGTTGGGCTATTAAGAAATATAAATAGAGAGAGTCTGGAGCAATGAGATGAATCTATCATGGCATTCACAGATATTTTTTCAGGTCAAAAATTAAAGCATAAATTCAATCACCATACAGTTTAATAAAACTCTAATATTATTTTTCAATTAAGAGTAGTGCTGTTCTGCAGAAGTTGCTCAAGCTAACTTGCATGAAGAAAATCCTGGCATAGAATTGACATTGGAAGACCTAGATGGATCTTATGAACATGAAATTTAATTTTGTGTACTTTTGTTTGATGCTAAAATGAATATTTAATGCATGGGACAAAAAACACTCAGTGGCCAGAAGGTATGAAAGCTTACAGTGCATAAATCAATATAAGTCCATAACTGGGCTACTAGGAGCTGTCTATTTACCTAATGGTTAAGAATAATTAATTAGCAATCAATTTGGGCCTGTTGCATTTGTCAAGTGAGTTCAAACTTGGCTTATGTTCCCCTGAGTCACACAGTTTTCAGCAGCTCTATCATTCAAATTTAGTTTCCTATTTGTGAACATATCTGTTGATTTGTGAAACAGATTAAATCTATAATATCCCTAAAATTTATAAAGATGACCTCAAGGATTGTGCATGGAAGTATTCCTGATAGAAATGTTAAAGAACATCTAGGAAACAGAGAATACAAATCACTTCTAAAAATATAACCGATATATTCTCTTACTGTCAGAAAACAAACAAACAAACTCAAAACCAAAAAACAAACAAGACCAAAAACAAACAAACAAAACCCAAAACAAAAACAAAACCCAAAACAAAAAACAAACAAACAAAACACTAACAGCAAATGAACCAATAAAAATATTTTAAAATTAAAAATTAAGTCTCTTCCTTCCCCAGCATCGAGGTCAGGCTGATAGGCCTGTAGTTCCCTGGGTGCTCCTAGAGGTGGGCATAACACTTGCTGTTGAGGCAGCTGGGATTGCCTCAGCCACGGACTGAGGATAAATGATGAAAAGTGGCTCAGTGAGCACTCCCATCAGCTCCCTCAGCATGGATTCCATCTTGCTCCACAGATCTTTATGTCTAAGTATTGTAGAAGGTTGCTGACCATTTTCACCTAGATTATGGAGGTTTCTGCTTCCTGTTTACACAGGAAATTGCTGATCAAATCTGGCTTTGAGACTACTCAAGATTGTCTTCTGCAGCTTTTCAACCCTCTTAATCTTATTTCCCTAATTAGTAAAAACAGCCTTTTAAATTAATTTCTGTCAGTCTTGCAATCATCCTCACAACTGCTATAGCACCAATTGAAGTTGTAATTAGTGTATTAACCTTTATTTCCATAAAGAAAGCAAAATGCATCCAGTAAGAATGATTCCAGAAGGTATGGAGTGGCCCATGTCTTCTGTTTTCATACAGTCTGAAATAAGGAGTGTAAAGGAATATCAGGTCATTAGTGTAGGCAGTATTTTGCAATGTAAGCCACATTACTGCATTTTTAATAAAAGACTGGGTGTGATGGGCCAGCAGTTAACATAGTCAGTATAACAGTTGTCAGGTCATGCCTGCAAACCCTAGGTGTAAATTGTATAATCTGTATAAATTGTCCCAGCATCGTAACAATGTTCTGTAAATGGCAGTTCGTGAGCACAAACATTAGTATATTGATGCAGTTAAGATTTAAAAAAATTATAGGATATGTAAGGATATAACCACATTCTTGCCTGCCTTCTTGTAAATGCTGAGGAGCAGGTACTAAGCAGACACATATTTGTTATGAATTCAGAAACCAACATATTTTGCTTTGTTTTTGAAATCCCCACCAAGTGCTCTTCTGTATTCTCACACAAAGAGCCTCTGCTGAACATTTGTTCCATAGCAAAATTTAGACTGGATTTGTGGTGAGATCCTGGTGGATTTGGAGTCTGGGTGACAACCTGAGAGTGACAAGAGTGTGCTGGCACTCCCAGCTGTGGGTTAAGCCAGCCCTGACAGAGGATTTAGAGCAGAGAGGATTCAGAGCCTTTTGCAGACCAGCACTGCATAAATTATCACTTGTTATCAGGAAGGCTTGAGAAATGAAGAGGTCCAGCACATCTGTACATTCTAATTTGTCTCTTTCACTGACACATGCCAGTTCTGGTACAAGCAGCACAGAAGGAAATAAATGGATTTGGGAATTATTCAAAAGAAAAATGGCACTTTTTTTTTTTTTCTTAGCTAATTATTTTATACAACATAGATATGGGAAAAACTTTCTCCTTTTTTACTAAAAAAATACACAATTTATAATATTTTCCGGGGAAAAACAAGTATTTGAAAAACAACTTTAATTGTTTTTCTGCATCTGAAAGTGGTCAAATATGTTATTGATGAATTTTTAAAGCTAATTAATATAACAAATAAAAATCTATTGTTTCACAATGATATGGAGGCTTTGAATATTTTTAGAAAAAATACAGGATCTTAGGAGGAGAGCAATTTAAATGGCCATTTAATGCCCTTTGAACCTGCACAACTCTTTTATATATTATATTTTCTTAGTAGTGAATAGAAAAGTCAATTTCAGAATTAAATTAAACACATGAATATTGGGGCTTGTCTTTCTTTTTATTATAGTATAAATATCATTTCTGCATTCTTAACAATGGGTTTCTAATATATCTCTCCTGTGTCTTAGTCTTGACATGTGACAGCACTAAGAACTGCACCATCAGTTTCCTAAAAGTGAAGATGCATATGAAGACACACATATCCCTCACACAGTCTACAGCTTCAGGCACATATAGGTTGCACGATTCACCTTGTTTTCTGCTTTGTAAGCATGGGCAATCACAGCTGAAAAACACTCTCTAAAGTTCACAATTAAAACTTTTCAAATTATTTTTCAACAGTATGCTTAGTGGTTTTATTAAGGGTGAATCTTTTACACACAGAATACTCACTGTTAAACTATTTATTGTCACAAATTTTTAAGTGATTTTTTATTAAACAGTATCATGTATTCCGAAATAAAGCTTTGTTGTCCAACCAGAACTAAAGAGTCTGATTAACAGTCTAATTACATCAATAATATTCAGTACTGAGATTAGCAATGTAACAGGAAAAAAAAAGACATAAGAAAAATCTGTCAAACACATCATACTTTACCTATGTCTGCACAATTCCCTTTTGCATCTGTAACCTAATTTTAAGTCTATGAGTAGCTGCACATCAAGATATTTCCTTTAGTAATACCTCTTATCAGTGTTGTGGGGTAACAGTATCTAGCTGTTTTCAGAAAAAAAACAGTAGAAATATGAAGTATAAAGAACTTAGAAGGAAAAAAAATAAGATGATAAACAGAGCGTGAAATATTTTTTGACTTTTGCAACTCACTTGTAATGCTTCTGTTGGGTCAGAGGAATATTGTCCTTCATCAAATTAAGAATCCTACCGTATCCTTCCAATCTGTATTACCTTGATTTATTCTTTTCCAAAAACGATGCCAAATGCCAATAACAGCCACTGAGGCTGTGGAGTTTTTATTATAAGCTTTTCAAAAATTATCTAAAAGATTTCTGATTTTATTGCATGCTTTACAAGACTTAAATATATTTTAACATACATTTCTAAGCTATTTTATCTCATTATCAAGCACTTATTAAATTAATTCCAGGCTAGCCATTTTTATTAAAGTACTATATGTGAAGAAACAACACTGAGTTTTTTATAAGTGAAGTACACTATTTTTCTAATACTGTAAAATTAGGTCTCTAGCAACTTATTTTTAATGAGATTTCACAATCTTTTAGAATTCCATAATAATTTGAGAAAACAAATATGCCCATGCCTATTTCCCATCTCTTGAGGGAAATCAAATTGCAAATAAACAGAAATTAGCTAACTCTAAATATATATACACTATATTAAAAAGTTGGAAATAATATCCTTTCTTTCAACACCTGCATATACTGTACAATTGAGTGTGAATATTATTTAGAAACATTCATGACCCAACTTGCCAATTTTTGCTTTAAAATAATTATTGTAAAAGAACAAAAAAAGCTTCAATTCTGTCAGTTCTGAGAGAAAAGCCCACAATAATTCACAGTAAATAAGAAAAACAAATAAAGTAATTAACTTTCCAGGCCCAAACCCATGATTTTAAGATAGAGAAAACAAATGATAAATTTCTCAAAAAATGCCTTTGTGAATGATTTAGCTGTTTAGTCATTGGCATGGCATTTCAATGGTAGTGACAGCAACTGCAGTTAACCAACCCAGTCCAGCTCAGCCCACACCAACAGACAAGTGAAAGAGCTGCTTTCATGTATGTATGTACATTTTTTTTTCAGTACCAAAGAAAATTAAAGGCGGGTCTCAAAATACTGTTTTTCAAAAAATGGCAGAGCTGAAGTCTGTCTCACTAGAGTTTTATATTCAAGTGCATTCTCAATTTCTCTGCCATTAGTCCATAGAATAACACATTTGTTTGAATGCCCTGTATCAGTAACATGAGAATAATATGCTATCCAGAACCTCTCACATGCAAATTAGAGCATTCAAATTCATCTTGACAGTCCATTACCTAATGTGAATTAAACTTAACTATTTTTTCTGTTTGGTGTTAACCAAAAACCAGACTACGTCAGAGAGAAACTGCTGATGCATCTTGCATCCCTGCATATTGACTTGGCCAATGTAAATGCCTAAAAACATGTGAACTGATAATGTCATGTATAATGAACTAAATTTATATGTCGTCTGTAAATAGGGATGTTCTCTAATTTATGACATGATTTAAAAAATATACCTCCATGCACCCTAAAATTATTTTCCTGTTTCAAAGAAGTAGTGATCAACTGTTTACATTTTCCTGATATTTAAAGCTCTGCAGGGAAAATCTCCAACGCTCAATTAAAAAAAAAAAAAGCACTAACTACAGACTTTTCTTCAAATGCTTTCATAGATCCTCAAGGATGCTAACAGTAACAGTGAAAATGGTCTTAAAGATATCTTTAAAGGAATGTACCCAATGTCCTATTTCTTCCTCAATTCTCAGACCATTATGTTCAGTCAAGATGAATGAATATTCCTTTTTCCTGCAAGCCACGGTCATCCTCATAAGGTTCCTTTTTGTGGCCAGTAGCTTTATCTTCATCACATTAATGATGAATGACACTTCTTGCTGCACTCTCATTCTTGATATAAGTTGGACAGTTCAGGGTTTTTTTCTGTTGGCTTTAGGGAATAAAATAGGGGTAGAAAGAGAAAATACAGGCTAGAGATAATTCACAACAATTTCAAATATACAATGTGTGGGAATTTGCACTAGCATCCAAGTGGGAATGACTTAATAGAGCATTATTAGGAGCATTAATTGCTCCCATGTATATAGATATACAAAAAAAATCATCATTGTATATAGAAAACAATTTCCTTTGGAGTAGTCAGTTATTTATGAAACTACTTGTATCCCTGTAAATGTATGACTGCTTCCAGATAAAAAAAATACAGAGAACATTTTAAAAACAGTTTTTTCATAGTGTTCATCATTGAAGTTTAAAATTAAGAGATGTTTCAGTAACCTCCATAAGTGAACCTGCTATATTTTAGTGCAAAAAGAAATAAAGAGATGTGGGAAGAAGGCACTGCAGAAAATGAAGAAAATATACCCATTTTTCTATTATTTCTATTATTACATTTTTCACCTTTGATGGAACAACTTACATGGAAAATGCTACTAGAACACAAAAGATTTGATTTTGGCTTTTGTAGCTAGCAGAGCATTGTAGGTGAATGACATGTTTTGCTGGAAGCCTCAAGTAGAACATCCACAGTCCTCAGTGCATCCTGTAAGTGAAACAATAAGCTTTCATATGGCTCAGTTTTCTGAGGTTACAAAAATCTCCCTCTAGTGTAGACCAGATATTTCTTCAAAACTAATCATTTCTTCTATAACTACATGTCTCTTCTATGATCCTGCTCAATTTAAGAGGTCTTGGGTCATCATCTTGAGAATCTCTGAATCTGGTGTCTTCCATTTACCATCCAAACAGACAACATAGGACTCAACTTTACCAGACTAATGAAGTCTTCATTTTCAAGATCAGGAATCCATGCAATCTTAATGATATTTTTAGAAAGCTCAAATGCTAAAAATGAGATTTATAGAAGCCAGAAACCTGGGATTAAACTCAACAATGAATACTGGAAGTGAGTATGACTAATACTTTTTTGTCAAGGAGAATTTAATGATAATCTGGAAGAAAATATCTACCTCAATTCAAGATTGTAAACTATGGACTATATTCTTTGTCTTCAGGCATGGAAATGGATTAATTCACCTCGAAACAAGCTAAGAAAAAAAGATGCCTTGACTGCTTTCTATGCAGCAACTCAGCACTAAGAGAAATCATCACTGCTCGGGGGAAAAACTGGCTGAAAGCTGCCCTCATCTAATATTTGCAGTAGGTAGCTACATGCAGGTATTTCCATCCAGAACTCTGTCTTGGCATATTTGAGGTTTAGGGATTTGGGTCTCTTTCACAATATTACTTTCAGTGCAATTTATTTGAACATCATTCAGAACAAGAACTGGGACTAATTATTTTTTTATTTTTTAATTTTTTTAATGCAAGGTAATTTATGGTTCTCTTATAATAAAGAAGTTTGGTTGGGGGTTTTTTGTTTGTTGGTTTGGTTTTTTGTTTTGGTTTTTGGTGGTTTTTGTTTGTTTGTTTTTCCCCCAAAGGAAAACATTAAAGCATGTATTCCTGTAACCAGGCTTGGGAAACATTCACCTGATAGTCTAAAGGATCCTGATTAACAAAAAGTAATGGGAGAGGGGTGTTAAATCAGCCAACTTCATTAAGCTCTCTTTGTTCAAATACTTAACAATGGAACTTTAGATCCCTAAAGAAAGCTGACCATTTCAAGATGGTACACTGATTTTTTAAGCAGAACAGACATACCCAAATCCATTTGGATCATGGCCTTGGCCATTTATTCTGGTTCCCAGTGTCTAAACTCACAACAAAGTACAGATTAGTTTATGAAATTATTGGAAACCTGTTTTTACAAGCTTAGAAAGAAATTAAAAGAGTAATAGCTTGGTTTCTCTTTGCTCTTTTTTACATGTGATTATAAATGACATAACACGCTCTTTTAGAGGAAAAAACTTGGAGAAATTTTAAAGAAAAGGACTTTTTCAAATCAGGAGTGAATGTAGTAGCCATCCTCAGCTAGGTAAACCTTTATACACTTAGATTTTATTCACAGGATGCAATTTGCTTTCAAACTCTCTATAAACCACAGCAAAATGGCAATACCTTGTATGTTACATCCTGTCTTACTTCCCCCTGGAAAACTCTGGTTTTCCTTAGCTTTTAAGCCAGAGAGTGACACATGTTAATTCTGAAGCAAGATGTCCATCTGTTTTTCCTGAAGCCAGTAACTGCCTCTCAGAAAAACCTTAAACTTGATCTGGGGTCAGGACAGTGAAATTAAGAGCCCTTCTGGTATTAGTTCCATCCCCCCTTGCTATCAGTACAATTGTCAGCCCCCAAGGTGGAGATGGAGAACCTGCATATCTTCTATTGGAACCAGGGTATGCTTTTACTGTGCATTTAAACATACAGTCCTCTTCAATTCCTATGCAATTTTCTGAATGAAATTCCAGCTACAGCTTTTTGTCAGGTAAAGTGACAGAAAGGCCCCGTCATGAGTCGTCCTACAAAACCCATGGCATTTTTTTAGTTTTTGCAAAAAATCATTGAGTAGGAAAAAATCCCTACTCACATTGCATTTTGCACATCATGGCTGTTTCATTTCCCATATTCAGAATTGAGGATATAATGTTTTTATGAAGAGATATTTTGTTTTCATAAACTTCAGTAAACACTAACTGCATAAATCCCTCATAAGCAAATATAAAACAAGCTTATCTTCCAGCTCGTAGGAGAGGAGCTTAATATCCACTTCTTTGAGATAAGTAATTTTGGAACCGCACTGGGTAAACATTTCAAAAGCAATTAAAAAAGTAATCCTTGATTTTCGATAAAGAACTTGAACATCCAGTGACCTGTAAGCATACCAAAATACTTTTTTAATTGAAGAGTATTATATTGTGTATAACTACATGCAACTTATCAGAAAAACAAGTAAAAGGTTATTAAACAGTGAGAGTGGGCATTTGCTCTACACTTGTTTTAAAGACTTCTTTATTTACATGGCCATTTTCATCAGCTGCAGTGTAAACAATGTAACTTTCTTTTGCAAACAAAAAATAACCCTGAAAATACATAGATGGGAATTGAAAGCACAATATAAAATCAACACCTGGATTCATATACTATTCCCATGATAGCAGATACTAATTTCTCAATAAAACATGATTATAGCTAAGAAAACAATTACTGGTTTAGTTTTACTGGGACTCCATAAAATGCAAACACAATATCTGAAAGAAAGGTAAAGCAATATCAGACCTTTAGACGAGGAGGAATACAAAATTTGTTGTATAGTCTTTAACTGTATCACTGTATCACTGTAAATGAAAAGAAGAAAGGGGGCAAATATAAGGAGAGAAAAAAAATGGAAAGAAGAAATACAATTTTTTTTACTTATATGCACTCCACTGAGATCATCCAGTGGGAGGAAAACTACTTTGTAAGGTGCTATATGAACTGACAGAGAAGCACTGCTATTCAGCAAAGAAAGATGACACAATGCAGAAACTTATTTGGTATAATTGGTAGAGATAGAATTAGTTGATTTTTCTTGAGAAAATGAAATAAAAGTATCTCTGACATTTTAGGGCACACATTATCTGATTTAAAAAGCACAAAGTACCAGATTAAAAAAGATATATGAACCTGTAGCTGACTGATTACATTTTGTTTACTGTAAGCTAAAACATTTTTCATTATTATTATTTTGTTTAGTATCTGTTTCCAATCCCCTAGTTGCTGTTTTCCTTTTTTTCTTTCATTCCCTAAATTAGTATGGCTCTTAACATGCATTAACCATTTCAAAACAAAAAAGAAATCCAGACCAACCTCAAAACTACCACTACCACCAAAAATGGTAAGAAAAGCCAAAGCCCTCTTGTTTTTTTAGTAGCTTTGTCTTGAAGAAAAGCTAGACAGATTTGAATACATGCTTTTATCAGGTTTGAGAGTTTCTGAATGGGATACTGAAGCAGGATGTGTTACCTGTAAGTTTTGACAGTGGTGGGACTGGAAGGATGGTCTCTGTGAGAGGAGGCCAGGGGCTGCCCCGTGCTAAGTACAGGAGCTCCAGCTGCCTCTGATGGACTCATCACAGGGTACAGCTGAGCCCTTCAGCCAAGTATGTGCTGCCTCTGGGAAATATATTTGAGAAAGAGGAGCACACTGATGGGGTGGGGATAGGTAGGTGGGGTGCCAGGTGAGCAGTAGGTACTTCATAGCAAGGCTGGTGAAGCCTTTGGGGGGCCCCCAGCCTGTGTAGGACACATGTTAGAATAGGTACTTTCCTGAAGGGAGTGTGATATGTGGAGGACCTACAGTGGAGCAGCAGAAATGAGGATGAAGAAAAGTGAATTGTGAGAAAAGTGCAAGAAAGAGGAGTGGTAGGAAGTGAAATGCCACCAGCTTCCTGTGCTTCACTGAAGAGCCTGAGTGCAGCCTGCAGTAGTAAAAAGGGTTTTAGAGATTAGGAAAAGAGGTGCTTTCCATAATTGCCTAAATGTTTGAATTAGCTTCTGAATATTTCATTCAGTATTTAAATTTTTATTTAATTAGCAGTTTGGCCTGTGACAGTAACTAGTGGGTGATTTCCTATTATTATTTTGATCTGTGATTTTTTTCCACTCCTGGTCTTTTTGTTTTCTTCCCCATCTTGTGGTAGGTAGGACTGAGCAACTGGTTGGGTGTTTTGGCTGCCAATCGAGGCCAAGCCAATGCATAAGAAAACCACAGAGGGCTTACTTTTAGGCTTTTGAGGATTGCTCAATTGTGCAATAATTTCTGACCATTCTAATGGTCATTCTGACCATTCTGACCATTCTAAACACAAAAAATGAAAACAATTCTGTCAGATAGGAGACTTTGAAAGGATGGGACCTTCAAATACTACCTTATTATAGATGTTGGAAGATGGAAAACACTTTAAAAAACAATTTTGTCACTATAAGCATAATGTCGATAATTAAGTTTGTTCAGTTGTGAGATAAATACAAAAATCACAAGGCAGTTATATAAATCCTCAAAAAAGTATTGCTGCTGGGGAGAAGTAGATACATTAAAAATGAAATTGCACACAAAAATTTCTTCCAGTGGACAAATAACAAAAAATAAGGTGTGAGCAAGAAATCAAGTAAAGGGGACAGGAAACCTGCATGGATGAGCCAGGATTTTCCATCAAATATCAAAGAGAAGGAAGACGTTTTATGGGATGTGTGAAAAGGGACAGGACATACGGGAGGACTATAGGAATATTTTCAGGAATGCAAGAGGAAGGCTGAGGCCCACCTGGAATTGAGTCTGGCAAGGACAACAAGAAGGGCTTCTATATGAACGTCAGCAGCAAAAGGAAGATTGGGGAAAATGTGAGGCTGCTGCTGAACCAAATGGGTGATGGAAGACACAGAGAAGGTGGACATACTGAATGTCTTCTATGCCTTAGGCTTTCATGCTGAGACACGCCCTCAGGACTCCTAGCTCTTGGATTTAAAAGAGGTCTGGAGAAAGAGAGACTTTCCTTTGGTCAGAGAGGGTTGAGTCAGAGCTCAGCTAGGCAGACTAAACACCCAAAATCCATGGGCTCTGGTGGGATGTACCCATGGGTGTTGAGGGAGCTGGCAGATGTTGCTAAGTCACTATCCATTATCTTTGAAAAATCATGGAGAACAGAAGAGGTGTCCAACTACAGGAGAAAAGCCAATGTTACTCCCGTCCTCAAAGGACAAGAAGGAGGACCTGGGAAACTATGGGCAAGTCATCCTCAATGCCTTCCCCAGAAAGGTAATGAATGGAACAGCTTGTTCTGGATGTCCAGAAGGTTCATAAGCAATTAAAGCAACTGTAGTATATAAGAAGAGAAATGGAAAAATTAACCAATTTCCCCTTAACTGACAAAAGTAGTTACAGTACTGTGAGCAGGAGGTAATATTAAGAATAGAAATAGGATGAACTGTCAGTAGATCATCAATATTAAAAGTGGGAATGGAGAAGAAAAGAAATTGATAATCCCAGCTGCATCTAAGTTACTGTACTTCATACATTTGTACTTGGTGTTCATGTGATCACATACGCCTCAGGGAAAAATTATGCCTTCAATTTTTTTCAGTGTATGCTATAATATAAATCCAGGTATCATGATTATAACAATAAGTTCTTGCAGTATTGGGTAGTACTTGAACAAATTACAGAGCTTCAAGGGAAAAAAAATCTGTCAAAAAACCTGCCCTCTTCTTCGAAGATGAATCAGTCACATAATATAAAAAAAAATTAAAATTTGTAGTCTTTTTCAATTAGTTTAATGGAGAAGTCCCACAGCATTAATGGTTTATGCAGAGGGCTTAATACATACTTTATATATCTAAATCTGGTTTACACATACAGGAGGTGGGGGGAAAGAAGTATAAGAAGTATAAATAGATGTGTTTGGTGTATTTTACTTTCTTTCCAGTCTCCACAAAGGAAAAGATAACACAAAAGCAGTAATTTTTTTTAATTAAGCTAAAAATCAGGAGATAATTTAAGCATACTATGCTCATCTATAGATGCAAAACAAGACCTCTTCTTGATCAGCTTTTAAAGACACTTTGCATTCAGTCCAACTAGGAGAGTAAAAAGATATCAGAACATAAAATGGCAGGTGAAATCAACTTCAATGAAAGTACATGGTTATTCAGCAGGATTAGTGGAAGGCATGATGCAGGAAGAGCATTACATTGTCTTCCATTAGAAATAAAAGCATTAGATAGCTATTTTCTGTTAGGTTTTAAGGAAGAAAAGGATCCTAAGGAGAGAACTGAGCAGAGAGAAGTCTTTGTGTTTTATGTTCAAAAAAGAAGACCAAAACCATGTTTTCCTTCTACCAGTTAATGTCAGTGTAATTTTTTTTCTGATTAACAAAGGATTTTGCTGTTTATCAACAAATTGAAAATTTGACCTGTTTTTCTAGATAAATGGAAAAAAAATAATAAACATATTTTCCACTCAAATATTTAGTTTCTTTCTTTTGTTTGAGAAATTTCTCATAAGCCATCAGAAATGTAGATTAAGTTATTTTCTTAGAGCAGAAGCTAAGTGATCAACTACTTTCATCACAAGAACAAAATTAAGATATTATTGGCTACATGGACAAGAGTCCATTCTCTCATACCTGACCAGTCCAGCTTCCTCTCTCCCTTTCAAAGAAAGAAATCTGATTATGATTGGTTAAACAAAGCACTTTTTTTGTGCTTAAGATAACGGAAATAACTTTTTTTTTTTGGTATAACAGAATTTTTTTTTTCTTCTTCTCCAGCCCTATGCTATGCTTATGACAAAAAGGAAGAAAAACACCTAAAGAGAATATGATGAGAGAAGTAGCACAGTACTGATAAAAGTTTTAGACTCTCAGATGTGGGAAGGGATTTGAGAAAATTCTTCAAACTCTTATACTGAAAACTTCTAGTCCACTACTTCTGTTTCTGAAAACAGCAGAGGAGATGGTAATAATCTTCCAAGGTAACTTGAAGCCTTGGAAGGTATTTTTTTAACGGCTGGTATTATACCTCAAGCTGCAAAGCAGTGATACACTTGCACTTGATAAGTTTGGTATGACATGTAAAGATTAAAAAAAAAAAAACAACCAAAAAACAAAAACAACAAAAACAACAACAAAAAAAAACCCCAAAGGTTTTGTATCCTAGTATGCAATCATATACAGAAAAGCAAATCAAACATTACCATTCCAGGTAAGAGTTTTCATCACAAACGTCCATAACTGACAAAAGAGTAGACTGTCTTAGTAGTGTGCACACTACATTGCAAAAAGTTTTGGCTCTACCATAAATATTGAATATGAGATATTTTAAAATAATGAATGTGATTAAAGTTACCTGAATTAATTGTTAATAAAAAAAAATCTTGCTTCTAAACTTACAAAATCGTATTGTAATTGGGAATTCTGTCACATTTTATGATGTGATTTGCTAAATGCCTGGCTCATGCTAAACTGCTACATTATCTGTGTATTCATCATAAAATCCTTTCTAAATTGGCATAAGAATAATCAAGTTTTTACATACAAAAGAATGAAACCAATAGAACAGACAAATAGGTCCACAATTGATTGCAAATTTCTTTCTGATTACCTCAAGAATTTTTATGATCTTCAGACAGCTTTTCTGTCAAGATGTGAATGTGTAACTTCAATTAAACCTTGCAATACCCAAAGGTTGGGAATATAAACCTTGTAAACAAGACACAGCTGTCATACAGAATTTAATTCCTTGTAACCCATCAGAATCCCTAGTCGGCACCACTGTTTCCACTGAGATTTTTGGTAAATTGTTGGTGAATTAGGGAAACAAAACTGACTGGGAAAAATACCCAAACAAATCTGAAATAGCTAAAAGGTTGTCACTGAACTCTGAGTGAAGAGGCCAAGAACATGGAATACCACATAATTTATAGACAGATATGTTACTATAGTTGTTGTTACTTCAGATCTCCCTTTAATACACAGGATCAAAATGAAGAATTAGCTTGGCTTTCAGCTTTGATAAACACTTGGGAATAACTCCTGGCATAAAGATTGCAAAAAAAAGATAACTTTTTCAGCATTTTAAAATTAATTAAAAATGCACAAAGTATTGTTGTGTTCTCTAATTTTAATTTCCAGCATTGTGGGCACCTTAAAATTTATCCTTTTCTGATTACTTAGGTATTTCAAAAAATATTTGAAAAACATAGCCATAATATTATAATTTCTCAACTATTTTTAAGTATTGGCATGTCAAAATATTATTTCTCAAGTTAGAGAGGGAATGTGGTCCATCAGCAAGAAGTGTATATTAGAAATATGCATCCATGGACCAAAAGGGGATTGAAGAGAGTGAGGAGGTAAAAAAAGAGACATATTTATTTTTACCACTTTTTTTTTAATACAGCAGAATTTATTATTTTACCCCAAGCTGGAGAATAAATAAAAATGTCTGACAACACCTGGTTAAAGCCAATTTCAATAATTCTTGAAATAAAAGCTTTTTCAGGTCTTTTCTTTGCCCTTAGGAATGAACTTAGGCAACAGATGCAATTCTGACTGCTATTGTCTGACACTGTGGCTTCTTTAACTGGAAAACAACTTTTTTTCAGGTAACCAATTAAGCACCATTATCTAATTTTAAGAGAATTCTGATTCCAACATGTCTTTTTATTCCCCCATTGATTAGTTCAAATATTGTCAAGCTCTGATGTTTGAATTCAAGTTTTAAATGGAGACATCATCTTTGAGTACCTGTGCTTGAGAATGGGAACTCATCATAGGTATTGAAAAGAGATAGATTAATTTAAGGTAAGCTATCTTTTTTCCATTAGACAATGTTAGATTTTGAATTTCTACACTCAGTTAATTGACTAAGGTTGGATGGAATAGGCCTGGGACTTAAAATGTCTCATCTTTGTGTACATTTTGTGTACACTTGGAAAAACAAGAAAGTTCCAGTGACTATACTAAGTATCACTAGCTTTCAGCAGTCAGGGATTTGGAAATTAGACCTTGGCTCTGCTATTATGGATAAATGATGAGGAATTCAATAACTTCAAATATAGTGCCAGGTGATGTTACTTTTATTACTGCTCTACAGAGCCATGTCATTTGCAGTCACAGTTAACACAGTTCAACAGATATTTTTCATTTTGAATTTACCATTAAGCTAAGAAAATATATGAGGCAGAGAGTAACACTAGGCAGGACTTAGAAAAATGTTTGAGTACTTTTCAATACTTGGAGTATTTTTAGCCTTTGAAAATTTAAGAAGACAAGGAAGAACTTTTCTCATTCAGTGTACCGATTTATTATGATCTCCAGCATCAACACTAACAAGAGAAAAAACTCAGAAAGATTATGCCTCACATTTTATGGAGAGAGAACAATTTCCACTTTGCTGGTTAAATGAGCACCCAAAAAATGCTGGGATAAAGTGAAGCAATTCACCTAGCAGGGCCATTTGACTTTGAAATCATCAGTCACAGATGCAACTCATACAGTTCAGTCCTGCCATGACCAGACATTATTGCACAATGAGCATCCATGACCAAAAACTTAGCTGGTGACTGGTAAAATGAAATTTAAAAATTCAGAAATAACAGTTTAAAATTATTTTGGCAGAAAGTTCTGCCTCGATGGCAAAATCTGTGCTGTGTGATCTCCAAGAGTTTGTGAAAATTCATAGCTTTGTCAGCCTAGTATCTTTCAATGACATTATATAGTTGTTCTTTTCAGTACAGTATATAGAGTATATAACAGTGAAACAAAGAACTTGAGATACATAATAGCTAATGGGTTGAGCAGCTCACGATATGTAATAACTCAAGGTGTTATTACTAATATAACTATTATATTAGCTAATATAGCTGTTGCACCCTTTTCTTTCCCTAAACTCAGACCAATTAAGAAGGTTTGGTAATAGGAATGTAGAAAATTCTGAATATGCTCCATGTGGCTTATGAGAAGTGGTTTTGTTCAAGGAGAAATATAAACAGAAAAGCAAAAAATACACCCTTGAATTAATGATAAATTTCTGACTGCTTCTCAGTCATGAAGACAGTATGGTAGAAAGTATTCAGAAAAAAATTACTAATTTTCAAGCAGTTTGAGGTATGTCCTAGGGATAGGTTCAAAGACTATATTCTTCAGGCTGCTCAGAGAGGCTGTGCAGGCTCCATCCTTGCAGGTTTTCAGGACCCAGCTGAACAGACTTGAACAGGCTTGTCTGAGCTCACAGCTGGTTCTGCTGTATGTAGGGATGCACTAGAGACCTGGCATCCCTAAAAACTTCAATGGTCATACAACACAGTCTGCCTACAGTTTGTTTTTTCACTCTTCCTAACCTTGTGCATGAAATGAGGGTCATTACTATTCCTTGTCATGAAATATCCTACTATGTAGGTTATAATAATGAAAGTGCTGTAGAAGTCAAAGGGAATGCTAAGGGAATATTAAATGTTAATAAAATATATGCCAACTTTTTTTTTTTTAAATAGATACGTGTGCACTTCTTTTATTTCAACTTCTTACGGATATTTGTACAGTGCATTTTTGTGGAATATGAATTTGAATATTTTGCATTCACATGCGTGAATGGAAAAATAATTGCTCTCATAAGCAAAGAATACTTAATCTTGTTCTTGTTGCTGTGTCTTAATCACTAATATCTTTCCAATAGGTGAAAAACAATATCATAAAACTTGTCTCCTGAGGACTACTTGTTCCCATTACACAACTGAAACCTCTCTGCCTGCTGAAAGATACATCAATGAAAATATCTTTTCCAGGGAAATCTTATTTACTTGCAGATATTTCAGGAGCACAAAGAGTTACTAAACTTATTAGATTAATTACTCATTGGATGATTAAGAACATCATGTTTTAATATTATTTGTTATTATTATTATCACCATCACCAACAATGTCATTACTATTTCCATTGTTCATATGCCCCAACTTTCACTGCTGTCAAGTCCAAATATTTTGTGATGAACTGAATAATGAGATAATTAGATTTCCTTTCCTGAACAAAAATCTTTCTATTCCTTTAAAATAGTTACTTTCATCAAGTCATGCTAGAAAGATTATTAGCAACTGCTGATAATGTACTGTCAAAGAAGACAGAAAGAAAAAAGATGATTGGCTTGAAGATCTTTCCTTACTGAGTAGTGTAAGATATTAAGTAATCTTCTGTATGATGGATTTTGAAAGGAAAACATAATTATAGGGAATCTAGAAAAACAGGCAGTTTCAAGGTGATTGCCAGAGAATGGTAGCAATTTATCCAGTTTTAAAAGTCACAAGAAAATAACAATAAGAAAACACCCCTGCAAGAACAACACACCCCCACAACCCTCAGATTTCTTGGAAGTTTGACTGTAATGTTTTACACTCTTTTTTCTTCAATTACATACAGTCGTATTAGCATGTCAGAAAAAAACAAAAATGTTAGATTGGCTGGAAGTATTTCAATAACATTCCAGTATTGATTAGACAGGATACTGAGCTGAATATAGATTTATTAAGGTCAAAATGTTATATTTTTTTTTTAACTGGGAAAAGAGCAGAATGTTTATGAGCAGAATAGTAATTTTTTAGTGAGAGACATGGATAACTCATGCTAGGCAAAGCAGAGAGTCTTTTTCTTCATCTATTTTAATTTTTTAAATTGGCTTGATCTTTTATACGAAACATATGTCCTCTTTACTGAAGTTAAATAATTTAGCTACCTCCAGCCAGGTAATCTAATGCTTGGTCAGATCATTCCCTGCACCCACTCAACACAATTTCTCTTCTTGTTGAGCTAATTTCCAACTCTTTTCCTCTTGAGAGGACTCTTCAGGGTGCATGTGTGTGCGTAGGTCTGTGTGCTGCATGCCAGAAGCAGGAATCAGACCAAGTCTCTCTGTCCATCCGTTTGCCTGTTTCTGGTAGCAGCAAGTACAGAGGCCAATGAACCTGCATGATGTGTTGGGCTGTTTGCACCAGCATGTGACTGAAAATTAAGCTGGACTAGCTGCAAGGTAGGATAAAAGGTTTGGGAGCCACATGGTAGAATAATATGTCTAGGCTTACCCTAAGAAAAAAGGATCTGTAAGTTGGCTACTGGAGAGGGCAGGAGGTCAGCTAATGGCAAAGCCATGGGGATAGAGGTCATCTACAAGTAAGCATATAGGTCTCATCCAACTCCTGGCAAGACTCTTTAGTAAATGTGGGTCCCTGTATGTGGGGAGATGAGAGGATTTAGGTATGCACTGGGTGACTAGCAATCTATAACTTGTGTGAGGGAGTGCCCTTGTAGGTGCACCTTGTTCTGTATGTGCACATCTAAGTTTGTAGCAATGGCAGAGGGGATTTGGGCTTCAGTGGTTAGCATGTCCAAATGCCAGAAACTTGGGAGACCCAAGGGTCAGCTACTGGTCACAGCAACAGCAGACTAAGTCAGTTTTCTGACTGTGGTAAGGCCTGAGGGCATTTTGGACTCAGAAGCAGAAAAAGAAGGGGAACAGGCACTTCCATCCTTTGTTAGTAAAGTACCTTTTCTTCTCCTGGCTGTGTCAGAATGGCTGAGGCTTGCCTACTTCATCTCAGAGAGGATGGTGAGATCACATCAAAGCATGGTGCTTTGTGATAAAGGCAGAATTCTTCTTTACCCTCATGTTGGCTATTTCATGACATGGGAACTGCAATTTTATTTTCTTATTTGAAAAGCTAAAATTACCTAATAGTTCTATTTTAAAAGCACCTGCAGGCCCTGCTTTAGGATTGGAGACTGGCTGTGAAAGGCATTGCCTTTGGAGAGATATAGATTTAGTTCCTGCCGAAAGAAACTGTTGTCTAATGGACAGGATGGCAGCTGAAGAAAGCTGTTACTTTCTTTACAAAACTACTTAACCCATTTCAAACAGTTTTTCCTTTAATTACACAGATGAAAGATGTTTCTGTGCAATGTGTGCTTGAAGCCCAGAAAGCCAATCATTCTCTGAGCTGCATCAAAAGCCACATGGCCAGCAGGTTGAGGGAGGTGATGCTGACTCTATTCCACCATGGTGAGACCCCACCTGAAATACTGCATCCAGATGAGGACCAGCAACATGATTAGAGGGATGGAACACCCCTTCTACAAGGAAAAGCTGAGAGAATAGGGTTTATTCAGTCTGGGACAAAAGAAGGCTTTGGGGTGACCCAATTGCAGCTTTCACATGCAGTATGTGAAGGGAGCCTACAAGAAAGATGTAGAGATACCTTTTAGAAGAGCATGTGGTGACAGGGCAAGGGGAATAGATTGAAAAGAAAAGAAGGTTTAGATTTGGTTTAGATTAGCTGTTAGGAGGAAGTTCTTTGCTGTGAGAGTGGTGGAACAGGTTGCCCAAGAAGTTGTGGATGCCCTATCCCTGGTTGGATGGGACCTGAGAAACCTGCTCTAGTGACGTGCTTCTATATTTCTATCTAATGGGTTTGTTTCTTTATTAGTTGTGCTATGCAAGAATGTGAAAAAGGATGACCTGATTATGATTCATATTATACTGGTTCATTTTCACTTAAAGATCTTAACATTTATTTCATAATATGGTTCATGATTTACAGTATGATAAATGTATATTGTTTTACAAAGTCAGTCAACATATTTGATGATGAAAGGTTTTTTGCCATTATGTTTTTCAAATTTGCACACTAATATGCAACCATTTACTGTAAAAATAACACTTAAACTGAAATACTGTAGTCATTTTATCATTGCTAGTTAGAGATATTAGAAAAAGACCAAAAGAACAGAAGAGCAAAAAGGCTTTGTGGTGAACACTGAGCCAACAGCGTGATGCACATCTAAGTGGGAGCCTGTGTTGAATCTGGGAAGTACTCTGAATTGAAGGCCACAGGATGGCGAAAATAACATATATTTATGCAGGTGAACTGGCAGAGCTTGCATCATGTGAAAACACCTTCCTGAGATAGCTAAGAAATAACATTAATAATCCCACAGCTGCAGGGCTGTGAAAAGATGAGGAACAATAAGCACTGATGGGAAACCTCAGGAAAAATCATTCTACAGTGAGAAGTTAGATGACCCATTTAGTTGACAGTGTTTTAGTCAGCTCTTAAATAAATGGAACAGAAACAACAATAATTTATCATTGTTCTACCTCCTTGTCTCTCCCATGAACGTGAATGTATTAGAGCTCTCTGACTCTCTCCTGCACTACATTGGGACAAGTTTTATTATTCATGCATTAAATGATTAATTTTTGTTTTAACTTATGGAATATCTGTTGCTGTATCAATGCTGTGATTAAAACAGCTCTTCAGTGCATAATTAACACCTAAATGTATACAGGTATAACTATATCAAAGAGAGCTAAGTGGCAATGATACCATTAACACCAGCTGTCTAAACTGTATGGGAATTTTCTACCTCTGTTCCTTTTAGGAAAATTCCTGTTCATGCAAATCATGTAATTCTGTGAATATCATTGATTTTAAGGGGAAAAAAAAAAAGGAGTAAGTTTCTTAGAAGCATTGCAAAGATTTATTATCATTAAGAACACACCCTTTTCACACTCAGCTAGTGACAGAAAACCCAGGCTAAGTCTTTCCTCTCAGTCTCTCTGGGGAGGGACCTGAAAAAGTCATTCTGTATCTAATTTAATTCTCCTGCATTGTTCTTTCATACTTTGAAATTTTCTTTGTCACCATCATGCAGAACAAGAATATTTTTGAAATATGGAAATATTTTCACAAGTGTGAAAATGAATCTTTATTCAGCTGTAAATCAACTGAGTGTTGAGATTTGCAAGAACTGAAAGGTACCCTGCTGCAGTTTTCTTTCAATCAAAACCATGTCCATTAACACCACAGCAACCATTTATTCTTGTCTTGAAAATACATTACAGAAATAACGTGGAGAAGGAACAGATTCACACATGATGTACATTCAGTGTTTAAAGAAGAGAATAATTATAATCTGTTGTGATATGTAAGAGCAAGGATATTTATAATATAGCTACCTCAGTAATAAAAAAATTGTACACATTCACTAATAGATCAGTATTTTTGTGGTACAAACCAGATGCCACTAGATCACATTCTCTCAAAGCTAATCCTTCCTTCCTTCCTTCCTTGAGATATGTAATTCTAATATGTTCTTGATTATAAAATAAGTGCCCAGTTATCAAGCAAAATAAATCAAGAGAATAAACAAGGGGAAAGCTATTTGCTATTAATTTTCAACTATCAGGAGTGTGTTTCTTTCTAAGAAATTAAACCATGAATTTAAATCATGTCATTCTGAATAATTGTTTTTTTTTCCTGAAAGGACTTTGTAATGTATCTCTAAGTCCCTACACAGCTTTCAGGGGATGGGGGAAGTCCCATCCACATGTCTAATCCATACCTGTTTGGTGGTGTTTTTTTAACAAACATAACTACATGAATTATATCCTCATAATTTTGTTCAATTAGATTTGGTAGAGAATTAACTTTCTTTTGATTCTAATAAAGGAACAATACATTAAAACCTAGTACTATGGAAAACAGGGATTAACTACACCTTTTTTTTAATAAGGAGAGAATGAGAAAAAAGTCAGAACCCAAAAGATTTGATGAGTATTTGTTTTTACTAAAAAAAATAAAAATTAGTTTGCTTCCTAGTTTCCTACTCTTACCACTTCCCTCTGTTATACAAATGGAACTTCTTAATGTTACCACTATATGACTCTAGGCAGCACAAGATTTTATGGCTATTTTAATTTTGATTTTTTACCTGAATAATTTCAGGTATTTAGCTTAGAGTTTCACTAACAGTTGACAAGGCAGCGAAAACAACAGCTTGTTACATGGATGGAGGAATTAGTATCCAGCTGTTCTTAAAATGACTTTTACATCAGAGAAGACACATGGTTGAATGACATCCTTTGGTACCACACCTGAAAAAGGATGCAAAGAAAATGAGACTCATTCCAACTTTGGTTCCCCAGTGTGGTGATCTAACTGACAGTATTTTAAAAATATTATCCTGAATATTTTCACTTGAAACATACAATAAGATGCATATCAGCTAACTCTGTAGTAATATCTCAGCATATCTCAGATGGATTTTTGAATAAGACAGAGTGTGTAAAGGAAAAATTTTGAAATTTCAGTGCTGTAAGAAGAAAAATTGTTTTTATTATTTAAATCCTTTTCTTGACTAAAAAGAAATCCCTACAACAAGTGTAACTATTCAATGTTTACCAGAGCAATACATGGATCAGCTATGAGAATTTTGTATGAAATTTGGTAGAGATTATGGAGCAGTCCCATTGTGGGACATCTTAACATTATGTAGATATCAGTCTGTAATTTTTTAGGGATTTGTCATATTTCTCCAAGAAATTGATGGCTTCCCTTCAAGAAGGAGTAGCCAAAATGGAAGAAAGTGCTATTATAATAAAAAAATATGATTTGAAAAAATCAGACTAACAAATATGATAAAGGAACAGCAAAATGCAGTTTCATATATGAAGCTAGCCAAGCAAAAGGGAGGACTTTAGATAATAAAATATTTTTAAGTGTAAAGAAATCTAAGAAGTACAAGACAACACATTATTCAACAAGTATATTTTTGTTTCCTAAGTGAAAAATTCCTGACTTATCTACTGTAAAAAGTGCTTTCTTTCTTGGACCTGTAGATACCTTTTTGTTTCCATTACCAGACATCTCTGAATGACTCAAGGAAAATGACAGACCTACGAGATCGGATCACTAGAAAAGTTTGTAATTAAGCTACAATGAAGCCAAAGGCTGATATTATGAGAAAGCAGGAGGATTAAAACCAAGTCCTAGGTTTAAAGCAGTTCTGAGAATTTCCTGAAAAACTATGAAAGACAGCCTGCTGAGATCTGAAGGCTTGGTGCAATAAGAAGCAAATGATGAAGAAGAAATTTTTTTAATGTTCGTTTTTTTAAGACATTTTATTAATTTTGTACAGAACAATGTTCTCATGCTCCCAAAGTCCTGAATCAGTTCTGAAATGTCTGGTTGGACTACCTGCAGTGAAGTGCCTCAGATCTGTTGACTGTTCATTTAAGGAGGGATACCAGGTACTTAAGGGACCTATAGTAGCAGTGGCAATAGATATCTTACTCTTTGAAAGAAAACAGCATGAATCCTTTGCATAACATAGACATAAAGTTCTAAGTGACATCTGAGTTGATAAACAATGTGATGGTGTCCTGGTTACAGGGAAGGGGACAGAGATTAACACAGTGTGGGTGTGACCAAATTGCTTAATCTATACCACCCACATCATAGCTGTTTTTTGTTTCTGTATTTCATTGTTTTCAGGCTGAGGGAGAACTGTAGGACCTCTCCTTGATGTACTGCCTTTGTTTCCCAAATACTATGTGGTGTGGGCCATGGGAATCATCATCTCATTGCCTTTTGTCTGGAGACCAGTTTCTACTCACTTCAGTGGGGGCAGCAGAGCTCTTTGATTTTTTGGATCAAGTTTTGAAAAGAGTAATCATCAAAAGACATTTCCATCTGGAAAAAAAAAGAAAATCTTTTCATCTGACAAGGTAGAAAATGGGTATAAGTTTTCTCTCCAGTTCAAGCAATGCTGGAGATACCAAATGATCTCATAAGAGAATTATTAATTTCAAATTACAATAATTTCTGAATATATAAATCAAGTTCAGGTAGCCCATAATCTGTTTGGGTACTGGATAAGGAAATACAAAGTCTTGTTCTTGTTCTTCACATATTCATAGCTTCAAGATCTCAAAAGAATCAGTCACTAGCACTAGCTGTAGCAGACTTCATGAAATCAAGGAAAAGAAAATTTAAGTCTAGACACATAAGAGCAGGCTCATTATGCCAAATTATTTTATAATACTGGTAAAGGGAGAAATACAAAGATTGAGGAAAACACACTGAGAAGCTAATTTATTTGGGGAAAATTCTTAAAATGATGCAGTCATTACAAAATGAGGCTGCAGTCATAGCTGCTTTTATAAAAGGAAAGAAAATTGAGAGTGCTTATGAGAGAAGGCACTAACACATTTGTAATGCCTTAAAAATCCATGTCACTATTTGTTGTGCAATATTATATATGAAATAGCTATATACATCGTTAAGCTGATGCTGTTCTTCTCTATAATGTGCTCACAGTAGTTTTCATATGAGGTTAGAATGAATATTGATGGACATTTAGTCAATTTGCTATAAATCTATGCAACAGGTTAATAAAAGGATATGACTTTCATTAACACACAACTCAAAGACTACAATGGGGAAAATAGTATGTAGGTTAGATTATCTCTCTTTTACCACAGACATCTCCTCTTTAAAATGCTTATTTTGTTCCTCCCAATTTGCATAGCCAGTATTGCATTAATTGAAAGCTGAGGTTAAGAGTTTAGGATATTCTTGGGCTTCTTTAAACCCGCATACAATCATATTTCTTTATTTGAGTAGGCCCATTGACATAAATATCCATAATCATGGAGGAATATAGCCCTGTCCTTGAAACTGTTGTTAAGATAAATAGTTTGTTCTTTATTTCTGAATATCAGAACACAAAATGGTTATAATTTGAAAGCTAGTAACTGAATCTCTTTGCCAAGCAGTGGAAAAATTAAATTGAATGTGGAGTCAAGCAAGATCACAGATTTTTTTTTTTTAATGCTAGTCATTTTTCCTAGGGATTGAATCAACAGAAATATCCAAATATTTACTGTTTAATTACTTGCATTTTAGGGGTAAATACACAGAGCTGTTTCAAAGTGATTTATCCCTCTCTTAAACTGCATACAATCCTCTGTTAAGTATGTTGATTTCCATTTTTATTTGCATGAAAGAAAAACAATTATTTGACATAATTACTGGCATTCTGTTGACAATTTGTCATTTGATTCATCCAACATTAATATTTTCAAGGTTAATTGTTGTGATATTCTTACCATCCCTGTAAATTGTAAATGCTGATTTTATTTATTTATTTTTCTTTCCTTGCACAACATGTTCTCCTACTTCTCTTTTCTTTATGATGAATATTTCAGAGTTATGTGCAAGGAGTTGATCTGTACATTTATTTACTTTCTTCTTCATTCATCTTAGTAGTACTGCAGAAATATTACTCACTCCAAACTAAAAGAAAAAGAAAAACAACCAGAAGGAAGTAACTGACTCTAAAACAAGCAATATTCAAATTCAATTTAGCAGTGGCAATTGTAATTGGTTTGAACAGTTGAAACACGTCCAAGCTTTTATACATAAAAGCTCAGATGGAAATGAAAGATCTGCAATTCAAGCTACTGAATCATCTGCTGTGATACACTTTAGACTGCAAAAAGGAAGCATCTGCTCTTATTCCCTGAATTCACTTTAAATATGTGAATTAAAATGTTTCCACAGCCTAAATGATAAATAGTATGTTTTCAATGTTCTTGTATGTCCTTTTGCTTAAGTAATCTCCTCAGGGCACACTACCACTAACTTTAATGATTCACAAGTTTTGTCTGAATTGATAGCTCAGCTCTTGAGGAAATAATACTGTGTACACTCTACCTTAATACACATTATTACTAAGGAAAGAAACACTTCAAAGGAGAGTTTAAATATCTCTTGTTTTCTACCACAATCTTGTTTTTAGTATAGGTGCTTAAATTTTCTCAGGGCTAGCTATACTCCAGCTGATATTTTATTATTAACTATTTCAGCATTTCAAATTTTTAATAAAATACAGGTTCTGATCCTGAAAGGTGTTGGATAACCTCAAGTGCTATTACATTAAATGGGAGTAAAGAGCTTGAAGTGCCTCATAGATGTTTGGAATATTCATTCAGTCCTGCTACAAGTTAAAATTCATTCAGAACTTAATGATGGGTATACCAACACGTCATTCTCTCCAAGTACAAACTTTTTGAGAAAAACAGTCAGGCCTATAAAAAACAGTACCATGATGATTTTCAAGTACTATATAGTACCATTAAGCACAGCACAAAGCCACATATTTGAGAGAATCTATGAAAGCAGGTTAAACATATCCTGATTTTTCCTTCTTTGTAAGTCGTTACTCTGCAATTTTAAGTCTTCCAGCATAAAGTATTGGATATGGTTACTGCTGTATTAAAGATTACATGAACACATCATTAAAAGACACTATTTTTACACTAATGTGTGATGCAAGGAAAGTGAAAAAATCTATAGTTCCTTCTGAAAAAAACCCCACCTCTAACTTTCTAATTAACATGAGCTAAAAGAACTATTTGTCAAATGATGTAAAAGATCCATTTATTTCCTCAGTCTTTTCATGTGTGAATTTGAGCTCCACCCACATGAAGTTTAACCAAGTCAAATTATTGAACTGCAAGTGTCTATGTATATAAGCAATAAGTTTCCTGTAAACCAACCCTGAATTTCTGGACTGAATTTGAGTGATTTTTTGTTGATGGTGGGTTTTTTTTGTTTGTTTTGGGTTTTTTTTTTTAGTATTTCCTGCAAAAAGTAGGAAACATCACTTAAGGAGAAATTGTTTTAGGAATTGCTTTAGCTGCCACAGTTCTACTGCTCTGAAAGGATGCTCCAGCTTTTTCTGAATAAAGTGTATCTCATATATCCATCCTTTTCCTCACGACACAATACATTAGGTGTTATTCCTCAGCATACTTGGCTGTGACAGAACATACCAGAGAAGCATGGTTTGCACTTTTATCTATTCCTCCAGAGACAGCCATTGTCTGTGTACAAATAAATATGAGTCTGATAAGCTGGATTTGTGAAAACCCTAGAATTTAAGATTTCAGCTAATTTGGTGTGATTTTCCTTCTTCTGATGTTACTCACCTTTCCAATCCCTTTTTGTTAGTATTTATGAAGAGGAAATGCTTACACTTCTAATAAATCAGATCTGATGGCACCAAATGATACAGTTCTCAGAAAAAGAAGGTCTAAGGAGCTTTACAAAATTTTCTTAACTAGCTTATTCTTTTGACTTCCCTTGAAAATCCAAAATAGAGCTGGCTGAATATGCATTTATTATCATTTTATGGAAAGAATAAATTTTAAAAAGACTATTTCCATTCCATATTATGGTGAGACTGAGACCATTTCTGACTGAAAATCATGCCCAGTACTGCTGGTGAGAATATACAGATGGGGTATAAGAAATCCCTTTCTGTCTCTTCTTACATATAGGAAGGAACCACAAGAAGAGTCCTCACTGTTAATCTTGCTCACTCTTCTGGCTGTTTAAGAAATAGAAGTAGGGAAGGAAGAAGTTTTCTGTGTTATGCTCAGAAATTTCACTCAGTACAACGGAAATTGCACACCAGGACTATACTAACTCAATATACTTTGTATAGCTCACACCAAAAATAAGGAAACATCACCCAGAAATATACGTTCATTGGTTCTGCATTTCCCCCCTTCATTCTGAATTCAAAATTATGTATTTATCTTCAGGAAAAACAAAACAAAACAAAAAGCAAACAAAATAAAATCTCCTCTGAAGTGGTTATTTTCATTCTACTCTTGTCTTACCCTGTAAATTAAAAACATAGTACTTCTACACTAATAAGAATATTTGGAGGTGAGACAACTGATGAAAAGCATCTGAAAAGTCAACTCTGTGGGTATCTCTTCAAATACCAACAAGCAGTGCAGGTTCTTTTCATTTACAAAAAACATTCTTTCTCAGCATGCAGTCAGTCTTCTGATGTTGACTAAGTCCTATATACCATAGTGATGGGCATTTTATGCAGTTTCAGAATCTTCTGGCTTTGAATCTTTTTCCATCCTTATCATCTACACCCTTTTCATCTAGTCCCCCTGTGAACTCATTGATATGTGGGACAGTGGTTGCTGCATGAAGGTCACAGACAGAAAGCACACTTGAATAGACAGCACGTTGTTGAATTCTGGATGCAACTTTGCTCTAATACACCTCTTATTTTCATAACAAATGTCAGACAACAAAGAAGTCACAGTTTACAAAGGACAAAGGTTTTAGGACAGGGAAAAGTAGGCAAATGGTGACTCTTAAAGGAAGAAGTTGTCATTCCTGACATTCTGCTGGAGGAAAGAACCAGAGATTCGGGGGAAAAACTCAGCAGGAAGAGCATAATCTTAGGATATAACATGGAATCCTTGAATTCTGTACCTGAGTGATAGAAATGCACTTCTCTCATTAGGCCACTTCATGTTGTATACAAGCCTGGAAGTACCTCATTGTAATTGTTATCATTTGTCGCTGTATTCTGAGTGGGGTTTTTTTCGTGTCCTCTCTCTTCTATTTTTAGACTTTTTTTGTGAATGTAAAATATTTCATGATGCTACTAGAAAGTGTTTATACAAAACCTTCATTACTGATTTAGACAAAGGGATCAAGAACACCCTTAGCAAATTTGCAGGTGACACCAAGCTGAGTTGTGCAGTTGACACACCTGAAGGCTAGGATGCCATCCAGAGGGACCTAGATGAGCTTGAGAAGTGAGGCATGGGAATCTCATGAGGTTCAACAAGACCAAGTACAAAGTGATGTACCTGGGCTCAGGCTACCTCCAGTATCAACACAGGCTGGGAGATTAACAGATTGAGAGCAGCTCTGCTGAAAAGGACCTGGGGGTGCTGAGACATAGATGTGCACTTGCAGCCCAAAAAGCATGGCCAGGATGTCAGGGAAGGCAACACTGACCCTCTATTTCTCTCTGGTGAAACCCCACCTGAAGTGCTACAATCCAGTTTTTTGGGATCCCAACACTGGAAATTTTATGGCCAAAAATAAGTCAGTCACATTAAACACATTGTTCAAGGCTTTAGCTATATAAAGAAATATTAATAAAACTGTTTTACAGAGTGAGAGTATTAATTAATTTTTATGGGGGTCAATGATTCTGCAGAATGTTTTGAAACTAAATTTTGTGTACACACACATATTCTACCATCCTGTATCTCACATCTGAACATATTGCATTAAAGAACTTCGTTCCCCTACACCAGGCATAGAGTTCAGTTTCTAAGAGTATCTCAGAAGGTTAAACCGGATTAAGCAACATGTTCTGTGACAGCAAAAAAATGTTTCAGAGACTGTTGCACATAATGGTGATAAAATTTTCACAAGGGTACCTCTTTGAAGAAATTATGCTTATAAATTTATAAATTTGTCATATATTATATATTAAGAAATGTTGTACATTAATATGAGAACCACAAATCTGGATGTGTATTTTTCATTCTTGTCCTGGGTTACTGCACTTGAATCATCCCTTGTTAAAAAAAAAAAAAAAGGCACAAAGAAAAACAGTCCTATAAAGGTCTTGAAAATTTATAGTCTTTAGTTTTAATTTTCTTTCTACATACACCTTAAAATAAGCTGCTTCTTCATCTTGTTCCAGGATTGATTTATGGCGTTCAAAAATACAAGAAAGACATGAATACTTGTTATCTCCTAGTAAATTATAGGCTTTCACAAATTGGTATTTTATAGCCTGATGTTAAGGAATATAAATATGAAGCACACTATAAAAGCTTTGTCAGTTATCACCCAAAGGACTTACAAAGATTGTTCCTAACAACTGTCAGATCTTTAAGTAACGGTCAAATCAAATAATGCTGGAAGCCATGGGGAGACCTTCAAGTTACTGTGTAACAGGAAATTATTTTTTGCAGATTTCTCTGCAATAACAAAACGGCACGAGTGTCAGTACATATATATGAACATTTCTATGTAAGATGGCACATGTATCAAGAGGAATCTGGGAAATACCACTGAATAGGATAAAGAGAAGAATCTCAAGGAAATTCTTTGATGTCCTAACCAAATTTATTTGTTTGTTGGTCTTTCTCAGTGAATGTCAGGGAGATGTGAAAAGTATTTTCAGGGAGATATAAACTGAAAGGTTTGATAGCTTTTGTCAGGCGCATAGGTCCACTCTTAATGAAAAGCTGGAAGAGGACCTAGCAGACTAAAAGACACAAATAAGTGTTCAGATGGAAAAAGAAGAGACAGCAGCTCATGGCAAAAAGGATCTCTCTATATAACACTTCAGAGGAAAGTTGCTTGCGATTCTTCTAATATTTTTTTCCAAGAAAATCTAGGTTTGTTAAAAGGATGTAAGTGAGGCTTTTGACAAAGATAGAATTGCCAGCAAGAAACACATGGAATAAATCAGACATGCAGATAATCTGGCTTTCAAATTTCAATTTCCACATTTCACATTCATAACAATACACACTAATAAATTTAACCTTGTTCTATTCTGTTTCAAATAAATGCATGCCCTGTTGGTTAATTGGTTTGACTTTATTAAAACTGTCTAACTGAGTATGAAACCACTCAGAGGAAAGGTCACATACAGCAGGTTGCTCAGGGTTTTAACCAGCAGAGTTTTGAATAACTCCAAGCATGGAGAAACCACATCTCTGGACAATTCATTTTCAACCACCTTCAGAAATAAGTTTTGTTTTGTTTGTTGGTTTGGTTTTTTTTTAATGTTTAAACAGATGTTATTGTATGTCAATTTGTTCCTGTTGCCTTTTGTTCTTCTCATTAGCATGACCCAGAAGAAAGCTCAAACTTCTTTATTTATCCCATCAGAGATTGACACACAATGATGATATCTCCTCTTGTTTTGTCCAGGCTGAACAGTTTCAGCTTTCTCAGCCTCCTCTTGTGTGACAAGTGCTCTGGGTCCCTTCACTATCTTTGTGGTCCTGCACTGGACTTGCTATAGTAAGTCCAAATCTCTCCTGTAGTTGAGAGCCCATGAATTTACACAGCACCCCTAATGTGCCTTACCAGAGCTGAGCACAGATGGGAGGGAACTTCTGGCAATGTTCTGCCTAAAGCAGGAATTCTTTCTAGATGAAGAATACTGAAAAGGTGCTGATTGAGTAAGTTTTCCCATAAATACATTCAAAGTGAGGAAGAATTGGAAAGCAGCCAAATAAATTCTCTTTTTAGCACCTAGATTCAGTCAGGGGGCAGACAGCTTAAAATACTATATGGTTATCCATATAGGACCAAAACGTTATGGATCATTTATGAAATAAAAATAAACAGAATACCTGTAATATATGTATCTGATTAACTGAGTTTTTGATTTACTGTTTCTGATAGAAAGATTAAGGTGGTAAGATTTGTTATTGTTACTGTAGGTCAAAAAGGCATTTGGAACTTTCATCTTTTATGGGTATCAGGATTTCTGGGTTTTGCCTGTTTTTCACAAGTCATAATTGAGAATACTCATATGTGAAATAAAATATATTGTTTTGGAGACATGCACACCACAAGCTTTTTAATGTATGGCAATGTTGCTAGGCTCAGTCCCCTGTTCCTACTCTTTCAAGATCTGTGTTTGAACAGAATCTCCCACTTGTCTCAGTTTTGGGGTGACCATGCAATGCACATAAGTTGTGACTTTCAGGAATCTTCCTAAATGTCGCCTACATGAATTTATGTCATTTCAGGTGACTAAGTTAGCTGAACTATGCTCTTAGATCTGTCCTGAGATGACTAATCTATTGTAGTCACAAGCACTATTGTTTTCCCTACAGAGTTCTCCCATTGTGGAGTTACCGCAAAACATTCTCCATGATTACACATTCGGCATGTTGAAGTCCAATCTTCTTCACTGAAGTAAAGATGACTAGAGTTATTTTCTTTGATTTTCTAAAGTAATAGAGGAACATTATTACCATGAGCTGTTACATTACTCAGAAAAGTGGTTTTCAATTAACATGACCTGGACTGAGTAAGCAAGAAATGAGCTGTAAGTTGGTATAACTAGGAAAACAACCAATACTGTGTAGTCTAAATACAGAAAACTTCTTACACAGTACATTCAGTTACATCTTTACTAAGTGAGCAGATCTTGCTTATATGAAATGTAAACAGCATTCCCTTTTCACTCTCCCACCATCTATGTTCATCCATTTGCAGTGTAAGCAGGAATAGGCAGAGTCTCCAAAAGAGCTGCTCCTATGGGCTGTTTGCCCATATGGGACTTGTGGAAGGTAGAACAGCTAGCTAAGCAGGAAAGGAATTGATCTCGTCCAGGGTGGCTCCTTGAAAACTGTTCAGTTGAACCCAAACATAATTAAAATGTTATTTTTCTCTATTTTGTAGCAGAGCCAATAGATACTGAAATCGTGAATCCTTAGTGCTAGATATCATGCAGTACGTTATAAAAACAACCTCTTTTCTTATTTCAAAAGACTGAAAAAAAATTGCTCCATTTTAATGATAAAAAATTGAGGTTTAGACTTGCTGAAAGCAATGGGGACATTCATAGGAGATCTGAAAACTGAACTCAGACATTTTGCTTCCAGCTTAAGATTTAAGTCCTCGTTATCATTAGGCTGGAATACAGGACAGTTCAGGGCACAGAATATAAAACTGAGGAAGCTTTAAAACTTCTTCAGTCAGCTAATTAGCAATTTTCAAATTAACTCTTATGAAAGCTCTTAAAAAAATTAGGTACTTGGGAGTTTATTATACTCTCTTTTTTGCATCACTTTTCAGTCCAGTTTTCTTATTTTAGGTTCTTCATCAGCAAAGTACAGAATTTTGTGTGTAATTAGGCTGCCAAGTTTAGTTGAATCTATACTCAAAAAAGAAAAAAAAATGTATTCCTCTTTTAAATTTATCTCAAAAATTATAACAAAGTTATAATTGAACAAGAGTTTAACATAAAAATATGAGACACTGAGATAATGGCATCTATGAACTTACTTTGAACCCCTAAGCACCAGATTGCATTCTTTATTTGATTGGCATACTTAACAGGTTATTACCACATTGTGATGTAGCTCTGATGTTTGTGTGTTTCCCTCTCTGCCCATAAAATTTGAAAAGTTAATTTTCAGCTTTTCACTAAAAATGCCGGATGTTCACTTAATATATAGGGTGGCTGATCAGACTGTGTTTGTGTTTAAAAAAGGATTTTTTTGTGCATAAGGAAGGAATTCTGTGCACACATGTTGATTTTAAACTTAATGCTCTGTGAACAGTCTTTCTGAAGTTAGCTTCTACTTGAAGTGTTGGAAACTAAACATGCACATAAACCTGCATAAGGTCTAAAGAGAAGCAATTTAAAAAGATAAGCATGGCTTTATTTTCCAGGTTTTAAAATACAGAAGTGCATGAGCTGAACTCTCCCCATACAAGTAAATTATGGCAACTGTGGCATTACTGTAACCTCTTTTCCCAGCTCTATAGCTTTTGTCACCACTTCTGTCTGCCTCACTGCTGCTCTGATTGCTTGCATTTATGTTGGTGACAGGAGCAATGACAGCAGGCACAGCAGCAGGCAGCTTCAATCTGTGAGATACATCTTCATTTCGGATCTCTTTTGGAAAAAGACTGGCTTTCATACAATAGAATGTGAGGAGTAGCACGACGTGCAAGGTGGATAAAGGATGATCGACACATACTCTACCTAAATTCCTGAAAAGCAAAGGAACAAAGTGTAGCAGGAAATGTAGGTTATATCTGGCTTTTGCTTCTGGTTGCTTTTTTGTTTCGGTTTTGGTTGGTTGATTGGTTTTTTGTGGGGGGTGTGGTGGAGTTGAGGTTTTTTTGGGAGAGGGTTTTGTGGTATTTTTTGGGTGATTTTTTTGTTTTGTGTTTGTTGCTGTTGTTTTTTTTGTTTGTTTGTTTGTTCTTGTGTTCATACACTGGAACAATTATTGCAATGATTCATTCTCAAGGAGGAAAATGTCAAAGAGAAGTAGTTATTTTGACTAAAATTATGAACTCTCTAAGGAAAAGATAAAGGAAAAACATGAGCTGCAAATCTGTAAAAAATATTTTCTTTAAATATTTTCCTGTTCATAGACCTAGGGAAGAAGAAAAGTAAGAAAAACAAAAAGAGAGAGAAAACCCAGAGCCAAAGTCAGAGCTTTTAGGGTTTCCCTTCAGAAACCATTTTCATTTTTCTGATTGTTTTTCCTTTTATTTGATGTGAGACAAGGAAATGGTATTTGTTGGATGGTTTTATTTTGAATAACATAAAATCTCTTAAATTGTAGAATCACACAGCAACAGTACTGTAGCTCCATCTGAGTCCAACAAGTGACATTTTCTGATTTCGTTAATTGTTTTTCTTTGTTTTCTCTATGTGTTCATGGGTAGCTGCCATTTATTATCCCTTATGTCCTCATACCCACTGTAACAAACTGTCAGATATAATTTTCTCAAAAACAACCAAGCAAAGAGGCATACAGAAGTGCAAATAAAGAGAAGCAAGAGGTTGAAGATAATTACAGAAAACTATAAACCTTTAATCATAAACTGGTCTTCTAAACACACTATTAAAAAAAAAAAAAAGTCACACACTAATTCTAGCATTGCAAATTCCTGTAGAAAGGACTATTTCTCAACACTCCTGCCCGAGTGTTAAAGAGAGTGTTCTGCTTGCACAGAACAGGGAACACCTCTCTCTCTCCTTATCCTTGGCATTGGCTCAGCTCATTTAGTCTTAGAATGAGAGCTTATGCTTTCAACTGGTAGTTACAGTAAGTTTTTCCTCCTCCACTTTAAAGCAGCCACACTGCTGTCAGCAATCAGAGGCAGCTAGTTCCTACCCGCGATAAGTGCCTGTGCTGGTAATTATAGCACTTTCTTTCTCCTTTTCTTTCAGGAATTTATAGCTCCCCTTAAGCCACAGAAGAAGAAAAGACAGAATTGTCTACAGAAAGGGGAACAAGGAGGGAGTCACAGAGGGGCAGGTGAACACAAAAAAACATTTGTAATTTCTAAGAGTTTGGGAGAACACAAGTGAAACAAAACTAAATAATGCTTAAGACAGAAAAGTTACCATTTTAAACAGAATCTGCTACCCACTGTAGCTTCAGTCTTACATAATTCAGAAGCAGTTTTTCTAAAACTTAACAGATGCAAAGCACATTCACTACAGGTGATTCCTAGAGAAAAATTATTGAAACTATACTTGGTAAAAAGTAATAATAACCTAGACTGCCCTTGACATTATACTGCAATATGTACAGCTTCACTATTACATGTTCCAGGCCCCATGCATAGTGCAGGCCAATAAGACTTGTAATAAAGGACAAATCTTTTATTAGACCTAAGTAGTATAGCAGAGGGAAAAACCTCAAAAATTAGACAGGCTTTTAGGCACACAGGCTTTTCTTTAATTCTGAAATACAGAGAACAGCTACAATTCTAGAGCAGACTTTGCTGAAGTTTAACAAATAATTTACTAAAAAATTGCCCTCTGAGAGAAGAAGTAATTGGTACTAGCAGAATGAAAGAAATGTTACAGGGAGCAGGAGAAAAAATGAGGAAAAGAGATGTGGTGAAGTTATGTTGTAGAAAAAAGAGACAAATACAGAGTTGTAGGAGACGAGTTGCTTTTTAGGGATATTGAAAGCCATTATATCAATTCATTCCTTTTCTTTACCGTTTCTTCTTCTTCAACTGCAACAGCAGCAGCACCATTACTGGGATACAATATCCAGTACAGCTGTTTGGGTAAAAAATATGCTATCATATTTCAGTTGCAAATGCTGGCTCTGCAGGAAGGGCCAGGCTTTCCTGAACTTCATGCAATGCCTTAGCTTCTTGAGATATCCACTAATCAGAATTTTTCAGGATAGTCTTAGAATTACACAGTACTGATGAATGGTCCCAAAGACCCAGTAAGTCTATTCTCATCAGCATTTCTTGATTGTTATGAAAACCTTTTGCTTCTCTGAAACCCAAGGGAGGACATGGATATTCATAGATGTCAATCATAATGCCCAGAGTTTTTTGGCTGACATAAAAGAAACATCTTAAACATGAGACAACTCTTTCTGAAGCATTTTTTGTGTATGTTTTTTGGTCAGGAATGCTGGGGATTATGATAAACTTTGCACTATTTTGCTTTACATTTTTTTTCTCATAATATGAATTGTATTTTGTGCACAGATTAACATGATCTGATTATCTTCTATGACTCTGCTATAACGAGCTCATACTGTTACTTATCACAGTAATTGGCATACTGTATATTTGTCTTTCACAGTATTCATTTTGTATTTTTAATAAAATTTGCCTTGTAGAACAGTGTTTCCTGTTATTGTCTGGTCTCTTCCCCAAAGCATGAAGAGAAAAAGGATGCTTAGGTGAAGAGGAGGGAATCTTCTTTCTAATACCTGACTTCTGCCTATACATTTGTATACTTATACATTTGAGGTCATACAAAAGAGAGGAATGGGATTGAGCTTAGCTTGGTGCCATCTGAAACACCATAATTTTCCTTGACTTCACAAGTATTTAAGATAAATTAGGGGTTTCAGTCCATAATTTGCCTTGACAAGTGCAGATGTCTGGAGTAACAAGAAATAAACAACACCTCAGATTTTTAGGTCTTGTGGACTAAAGGAGAAATAAAAGTGCTCAGTGAAAATGTACATCTTGGTGTTGCAGGTGTTTTCATATGGTCATCTGGGGCAATTCTGATCCCGGAATTTTGAGAAAACTTTAGAAAAAAAGAAAATTGTGCTACTGAAAAGCTATCTGCAAATTCTACCCTGGGCTTAAAATTTTACCTGCTGTTATGATTGTAAAAGTCCACACCACCATATGGGATCCACAGTTTTATGTGGATATACATAGTAACTTTTTCAAAATTTTGCAAACCACATTTTTACCATAAATTTCTGTCATGGGCTGATTTCCACTTGGAATAAAAAATTTTACTATTTCCAACACTAATCTATTTGTTGTTTAAGAAAACATAAAGTTTATATTTTGAAAGTCTCTAATTTACAAAATCACACAGTATTTCTGAGATTTTTTTTTGATGACATTTTCATTTGTGTATGATTTGCATGAATAAAAAGTATGAAGTAAAGAAACCCATATCCTTAGACTTCCAGAAATCATTTATTATCTTAGAAAATGTTCATCTTTGCTAGAACAAGTTCCCAACTTACGAAGAACAGGAAGAAAAAAATCTATACTTTAGATCTAAAGATTCTGAATTTTGGGTTCTTGCTTATTTTTTAATATATCATTAATATTTACAATATCTATTTCCCATGCCTATTATTTTTAATTTTCCAGTACTGTTTCCATTTCTATATATTTCCAATTACCTAAAAGTACCTGTAGAATTACCTGTAGTAATTATAAATTACTACCTAATAATGACTAATTAAATTAAAACAAGATTATTTAATATTTTTAAAAGAAATTATACATCCCTATATTCAGCCATGCTGCATTGGTTGATTGAATAAATTAAAAACAAAGGCATTTATCTCCACTAAATGACTACACTCATATTGTGCCATTTTGTCTACAAGGAGGATAGAAATTCATTCATATCTTTCTAATTCCAAATTCTAAAGCTGCGTGAGATATGTCAGAACTCTCACACAGATGAGGTATATTGGATTCAAATTATCTCTAAAATGTTTTCCTCTTTCAGTCTTAAATATTTTATGGAGAGCCTATCAAGGGACCGCTTATGCAACGAGAATAGCTACGACATTCCTATAAGCATTTCACCCAGCTTGTTTTAGCTTCATTAGGTATGATTTTTCAGCCTCTTATGAATCAAAAATAAAAGTTAATTTATGAAATCGTTTTTGAATAGTATTAAAGGCAGCTGAGGCTAAAATTCTAGGACTTAGCAAGAGCTAAGTTCCAGGGCTAGTGTAAGCAATCTAGAAAGCTGGACTGGCATTATAGGAATATAAAACTTTCCCTGTAAACTTCATGTTTCTTTTATATCAAAATTTCCCTGTAAATTTCTTAAAACTAACAATTTCATCTTCAAAAAGCAAACAAACTAAACCACACTATTTTACTTTCTCCCTATTCTCATGACAAGAATTAGTTTTAAATATAAAAAAACCTGTAGCCATTATTCTGTAATATGCTCCAAAAACTCTCTAATTCTTAACTCTGGCTTTTACCTCCTTCAAAAAAGATAGAATTTCATTTCTAAGGTGCACAAATATAATTTGTTCAGAAATCTACCAAACAGGGCATTCCAATATGAATATCATACTTACTTATTCACTTCACTTTCTTTGCAATGCATGAAAGAAAGATTTTACAACCCTCTGGCTGTGCTGTACAAAAGCTTTCTATGAAACACAAAGAAATTCCAGATCATTCAACATCCAAGCCTGATGGCAAACTTCATTCAGTTCTGCTCTCCAGCAGCTCCTGATCACTGTAAACAAACAATACTGAGAACAGGGAAAATATACAGCACAGGAATATTCCGTATTCTGAATAAAATCAATTCTTCCAAGCAGAAGATGGAACAAGAAAGTCACAGCATTCTGTGAAAAGAACAAGCATGATGTATTCTCACAAAAAGGAAAATAAAGATGACTAAAAAGTGAAATTAACAATAGTATTTGAAAGCAGAGCTAATAAATCAGCTTTTCAAACTTACATCCTTCTTAACGTAGTACCAGACTTTTTAAGGGAAGTTAGCTTTCATTGAAAGAACAGTCATAAAGGTTTGAAATGATCCCACAGATTTTGTGAACACCTATGAATTTGTTTCCGTATAAATGGAGCCTATATTGTGCTAGGCCTAAAAATGTGGTACAGCTGCCAAATGGATACTGAAGCCATACTGAAGTACTCTGTGTACAGATTGGGGCTCATGAGAGGCAGAAATCAGTCTCACATTCCTCTTTCTCACTCTGCAAGAAGGAATGTAGCAACAGGAGTGAAAGACAGTAAGAAAAGTGGGATACAAAGGAAGTAGCATGTTTGAAACTTAGCAGTTAAAGGAACCAGTAAGAGATGTAGGGCCTAATTTTCAGCCTGGTGTATAACATGATTACTTCTACTTCAGGTCTTAGCATTCATGGATCCTGTAGTGACTTGATTTTCCCTTGCATCATACAGAAAAGCTATTTACTTAAGATTATATTTAATTCACAGGAGCTAAGTTTAGCATCATGGCTTCCCAGGTGGATTCTGTATAGAGTATCACATGATAACCTTGCAATGGGTTAAATCTGTTAAATCAGCTTTTCTCTGTAGGAACCAAAGCTTTGTTTCATCGGGTGCTGGGGGATGGATATTTGCTCAGTTCTAACTTGAACTTAGGGTTGTGACTCAGAGGCAGGAGTATATCCCTCCATGGAAGGCAGAAGAGACTTTCAAAATCTTACAGCTATATGACTGGAGGCAAAGAAAAGTGTTCACTCAAAGCTCTCTTTGTTGGTAAAATGAAAGTAGTGATATTTCCTTTCTATTGGCCCTTTTTTTGTCTGCTTATAATTCAAGCCAAAAAATTATATATAGCATCAAGCTATCACTAAGATCAGCCTAAAGATGCATAATTGACCTAGAAATATTAGAGGTTTATTTCTAAACAACACAGCTCTTCATTGATATGCTTAGCTTTCCAAAAACTGGTATAGAAAGAAGATGCAGCACCATATAACTGAGACTTATTCAAGATGTTTACCCTTCATTTAAGTGTGTTCTACTGCTGAAAACTGAGACCATCAGGGGTGTTTTATGATGGGGTTTTTTTAGAGGTGTTTTTGTGTCCCTTATAACATATCACACCCAAATCTGCCATTTCTCAGAATGTGTTAGTCATGTTGCTTACATAATACACTACTGAAGGACTTAAATGCTGTGGTCATTATCACAGACTATATAATTTTGAACAAAATCTTTAAGTTCTTTTGTCTTGCTTTTCTTTCCCAAGATATTGTACTCAGTTTTGTGACAATTCAGCCACAGTCCATTTGGGGGAATGAAGTTAGCACATTATAGCTAATTTCCAGATGGACCAAACAATGGCAGCTGCAGCATCTGGTTTTGGCCAGAAGCCTAGGGTGTGAATGCAACCCACTCAGTATTTCATGCACAGTCAATGAATATCTCTCATCTCCTGATTACAATATACTGACTTGCAGTGGTTATTAGAGTGAGTTTCTGCTAACAAGTGACAGCATCAGACAATCCTCACAACCTTCTTCCTCTAATATTTAACTGCCCAATAAAAAAAAAAAATCAGTGTAGTTAAAAACCTAATATTAATAATTACAGAAGAATATCATATTGGTGTCAGAGGTTTTACTGTGACAGCAGCAAAAATTGTAATCAGGGATCAGCTCTGAGCTTTGAAACAGCTGTGCACATCTGTAATTATGTGAATTTATCAGCAGTGGCACGAGAAAATGCTGGTACAATCAATAGGAGACCTTTCAGGATTCAGGATACTGTGGGGTACAGCTCTGCTATGGTACAGATTTTTCTGTCTTCCATAGAGAACACAGTTTTCTGCAATCAATTTAGTTCCCTTTAGCAACAGAAATGTAAATTTGATCAATATTCAACATAATATACAATAATTGTAAACTATTAAATATTAATGATTTAATAATATTTAATAATATTTAATAATTATTAATATATCAAAAGATAACCTCTCCCAACATTTTAGAGCAAAATAATTTCCAAGAATTAAAGTGAATAGACTTGTTATTACCAATACTGGTAGAAGAATAACAAAGACGAAAGTTAAAGCCTCTCAAACCATTAGATCTTTGTCATATAAAAAAGTCAAAATGCTGGTGTGCTTTTTCCTCCTTTCTTATTGTAGTATGGGACTGTTTCATATACAAGTGCATCCAGACAAGGAGAGAAATAAAAATGATTTTAACCTCCACAAAATCAACAAAGCAGGAGTTGAAAACTTGTGTTGGAAATGAGGATTACTGCTAGTAAAAAGCTAGAGACTGAACAGTCCTGAGTAACAATTTGTACCTGAAGGTTCAACAGAATTTACCCTTGAACAATAAGTTCAAAGAGCTTCTACCTCTTTCCAAGGCTAACATTGGATACACATATGCACAGAAACTTTAACGTGTTTGTCAATTGTTTCTTCATTCTCTAAGGAAATATTTAAATAAGTTAAACAGAAGATGATAATGAAGCAGAGTTTTACTTTGCAAAGGGAACAGTATTGGAAATAAGAGGGCATGCTAAGTTAGGCCTGAGGTAATGATGGCTGTTAAGAAAAGTATATTTGAATAGCTTAATTTGAGGATATTTAAAATTAGAGTTAATTATGGATCTATTGTGAAGAAAGTATTGGGAAATTGTTTCTGAATATGATTTCTATTATGTGTAATATTTTTCTGAACTTATGAAGCTTCCTTCAGTTTTGGACCAGAATATTATTTAATTGAACTAGTACTGTAGCACAAAGTCTAGTTCAATGAGTACAACCAATTGCTGGAGTATATTCAGAGAGCACAGACATTCTGTTGGAATAAGAGATTTCGCCAAGGGAATATTTTAGTTAAATTACTGTGCTGTTTTAGTTCTGTGTTGACAAAGAGTTGGATAACTTACCTTTTAGTGTTCAAAATAATAGATTATTGGACCAAAGGTTCATTATTTAAACAAACCAAAACAAAACAAGAACACCAACACAACAAAAAACTGGACAGCTCTTGATTTGACCACTCAATCATATCTTTGAGTATTTACCAATCCATACAATTTACCAATACTGTCTCAAATGGAACTTCTTTTGGGGAAGTACATTACTAATCACAAAAATCTTTGAATACTTTCTGATATCTGCTTTAAGTGTAGGGAAGAAGAAGCCATTTTTAAGAAATACTCAGCATTCATTAAAATGAAAACTGGTATTTTAGTCTGTATTTAATTGTTCTTATGCTACATTGTTGAAATCAGAGATACATTACCACATGGATGCAAACTATTCCATTGCACACAGGCCTTTTTTTCAGTATTATGACAGTGAAAATTTAACAAACAGTGATCAAAAAAAGAAAAAAAAAGAAGAAGAAAAAAAAAGAAGCTACAACAGCATTTATAGGCTTGTCAGTGACAAAAGGAAGACTAGAGAAAATGTGGCCTCCTTTGGGAAGGAAATGGGAAACCTTCTACCCAGGACATAGACGCAGCTAATGTACTCACTCAATGACTTTTTTACCTCAGGTTCCCCAGCAATCACAAAAACCAAAGGCAAGGTTTAGGAAAAAATTAAGAACTGCACACTGTAAGAGAGAATCAGGTTTGTGTCCATCTTAGGAACCTTAAGATGTACAAGTTCATGGGACTGGTGGATAAAGTCACTAACCATCATGCATGAGAAATCATGGCTGTCTGGTGGGTGTATGACTGACAGCTCTTATTATTCATGGCTTCAGTTCAGAAATCAGCTCAAATGATACTTAAGTCCTGAGTTCAGACACTGTTAGACTAAATTGAAGACACAGAATATTGATGCTTTTTACAAATTCCAAAGTTCTTTTCTAAAAGATGGTAATGTATATGTAGAAATTTGATTTGGAAAATGAGCTAAATTTTAATGAGCATAAATTCACATTATTTAAGGTACTTACTAAATGTTTAAAATATGAAGACTCTTTGTAGATGAACTAGCTATTTCACAATTACCCACTATAATTTTTCATTTTATTTATTATGAATTTCTAGCACTGACTACCATAGATGGTTCATTGATTTCACCTCATGTAGTTACCATAATAAATTATAAATCCAAAAATATTGAAATAAGGCCACAACAATTTGAAATTGAATTATAAACATCTATAAGCATAACAAATAAACTATGATTCTACTTAGTGTTTCATCAGCCTTATGACAATGTAGTGCCAGTGTAACTCTCTGGTTTTACATAAAATATATATTTGATCACAAAATTTCTGGTCACCTAATGTATAAAAATGGATCTAGCCTTTCACTATATAGTAGGTATATTAGGCAATCACACTTGAAAACATAAACTTTTCAGTAACATAAAGAGCCCAAATATTTTAATCCGTGCACTTTATTTTATGTCTGCCACATGCTGGAAGCTGCAGCAGCCAAACATTGATATGTCGTTGAAAGAATTTGCAATGCATAATGAAAATGTCTCTTATATCAAAAATCCCCTGACTATCAGATGGAAGTCAATTTGAGACTGTTTCAGCTCTATTTATTGTAACATAGCTGAAACTATAGCACAGCTAATATTAGAACAGCTACCCTCCTGGTGGCTCATGTTTATGATTTACAGGTGATACATTTAAAAACAATCTGTTGCAAGTCTACTGAATATTGTTTTATCAGATAAGAAAATCTTATATAGGAATTGCATCTATTTGTTTCAGCCTAGTTGAGGGTGAAACAAGGCATCATGAATTCTGCTTTTCCTTGGAGGTATTGCCCATTATTTTCTCAGCAATGAGCTCTGTCCTTGCTTGGTTTGGCTGAGGTGTTTCTTTCTGCCTGTGTACCTGTAAACTAATTTAATTGACAGACCCACACTCCCCTAGCTCTGTAAAGTAGACTGTATAATATTTTTTCCTTCCTACTGCAGAGAAAAAAATTGAAAAAAAGTATTCTGCTCAAGTATACTTTGCCCTAGAGGAAAATTTGCAAATATATTTAATGACTCTGTTTATCACTTCTCTTAATGCACATGGAAAACAATGTGATTTTTCTCCCAAGTTTCTTTTTCTTTTTTTTTTTTTTTTCTTATGCAAGTGGAAAAATTGCTCTTAGGTGAGAAATAGAAGCACTACTGAAGCTGAGTAAAACTGAATAAAAGAATAAGATCCTGCATAATGTAGTGAATATTAACACTAAAGGGTGGATAAATTTTGCTCCTTTTGAGACAAACACTAATAAAGAAGACAACCACTGTTGAGAATATGCAGTTGCATTAGTACATGAAGTTACTAATTACAAAAGATATATTAGAAAGCAGTTAATTCAAATTTTCTGCGAAAAATCAAGTGATTGTTTACATTTGCAATGCACTTTCATATTAAATGTGATACTAATAATAGCAAATGCAGTTAGAGATATATTAAACAAAATCAATTTTGAAAGTGGCATCTAGAAATCATATTTTATCTGATTTCCTCTTTCACTGAAAGACCAGTGCTCTTTACATGGTAAGTATGTTCAGCATTTGCTCGGTACCTTGTATCTTTGGAGAAAAACGTCTGATTTGAGAACCTGAATTGAACCTAAGTAAAAGCCAGAGTCTCCTTATAAAGACAGGATTTACAAATGCATCAGCATAGGATGTTTCCTTAACTGCATTGAGCTGGATCCTCAGTTCACATATACTGCCATAAATTGTTCAGATTGCGACTGGTGTAAGAAAAAAGTGGAGCAATAAAGGAACTGTACACCGATCATATGGGATAAAAACAAAAGGGAGCTTAGCCTACAGATGACAGGGAAATTGCTCCTGTTTAAAGAAACAGCTAAAGAAGGGGGGAAAAGACCAGCACTAGTAGAAATCAGATTGGACAACATGGTTGAGTATTCAGTTGCCAAAATCATACTATAAAATTGTATAGAGCTGGATTAATGATAAAGTCATTAGGAACCCAGAATATTAAACAATTCTAGAGTAAACATAACCGATGATTACTCGAGATAGAATATCTGGATGGGAATATTTGAATTGTTTGCAAATATGTTTACCGTATTTGCCCAGGATAATCCTTGAAGTTCTGCTTACATGAAATTAAATCTAAATATTCAGTTGCCATAACAACATAATGTATTAGTTCTTTATTTTTGATCATTTGACTACAGGATTGTTTGCTCGGATATTTGTGACTTAAGACTTCAATGTTCCTCAGTATTACTCAAATAGAGACTCCACATATTTATTCAATTTCCACAATACTTTATACTTTTTCTCCTTAGAGGAGCAAGACAAGAGGAGCAAGAGGAGCAAAGAATCTGATACTTAAATAACAAAACCAAAAGAAAATATTGTGCTTTCTTGGTAGATTCACACAAAATATCAGAAAATAAAACTAGATAGATATGTTTAATTTTTTAAAATTTTTTTTTATTGGCAATATTAGATGACAGCATCACACCTCTTCTGTCCAACCCCCACTCTCCCACTCTAAATTATACTGTCTACTTAAGAGCCCTACTCTTAAATATATCAGTTAAGTGTAGTAGTGTCTGTATAGTTTTTTGCATTGCCACTCTTTCAGAGAATTCTGTGTTCTGAAGGCTACATTTCAGTTCCTGCATGGTAAAAACAAAATTAAAAAATGCAAAGCCAAACACATCCTCATGACAGTCTAGATAATTTTTCCAAGTGGAGAGGATATCACTTTTAACATGTATGTTCCCAGGGGGAAAAAAAAAAAAAAAAAAAAAAAAAAAAGGAGGAAAATGTGACAGCTGTGAATTTCTGCCTATGCCTTGTGTCTAATGAAAACTAGATCAGGACTCCACATTTGTCCCAAGAAAGAAGGAAACGTTCTACATCAGTAGGGCTAAATTTGGATTAACATTTCCATAGCAATGGGAAATAGGACTGCTCACAAAGGCTAGGGCTAACACTGATCAATTGTTAATGGTAGAAACAGGTATACCAGCTGCCCACAGACTACTCAAGATTATATTAGAATACAGTTAATTGTAAAAGAGTTCAGTCAAAAGGGGTCTTAACTTTCCACTGATTCATCAAGTATCTGCTTACTGAAGGATCAGTAAATAACGTAAATTATTTGAAAAGTCTTAGGTTTACACTCAAAGAGTATATTCTGTCTCTTGGCATAGTCTAATTTATCTTCTGACCCATGCTCTTGTCATCTATATTAGATGACAAAGTAAACCACGTACAAGTAGACGTAACCGTATCAGACTTAGGGAGGGCATGGAAAATATAATTGCAAAAGTTGCCAGCAGGACTAGACTAAGACATATAGGTAAAAGTGGATTTTAACAAAAAAATATAACAAAACAAACTAAAATATGCATTCACGTTAGTTTTGGAAGTTTGCGATATTTTTTATCTTTTTCAGTTTTCACCTGTCACATTTCCTTATTATCTGTTTCATACAAAGAATTTTCTTTCTTATCTCTTGTTGTTAAGTTATAATAAAACTATAATATGAAATAATATTAATATAAAATTGGCAAAGTACCAGTCTAGAAAAGGTTCACATTCACCCAGCAACCAAACATAAAGAAAACCGTTAGATGTTGAATCAGGTACTGAGCAATGTAGTCTTTCAAAGGCATTACCTAAGCCTAAGTGGAAAATTGTGTATGATTGAAATTTCTGAGCTAACACTAACCTCAGCTTGTTCATGTGGTTCAACCCTGTGCCCCCTAGACAGGGCTTTTTCAAATCTTACAAGCTGTAAAACCTCATTAGTACAGCTCACAGGCTTAGCCATAATATATCCTTAGCAGTTCTGCAGATTGTTTTATTGGCTTCATCATGTGAAACAGATGTACCTTAAAAGGTGAAAAGAACATGAACATTAAATGATAAAGAAAAAAGGGGAATCATTCATATTTAATACCTGGAGAGAAGTTCCTCTTTAGCTAGTTTAAGAAAGCTAATAACTTATCCATGATTTTCCAGGTAGTTTCCCATTAAAACACATGGAGGAAACTTTACAATATATTTCGCCATCTGGGGGATTATCCCTAAGTATTTTCAATTCATGTTCATATGTTATATAAAAAGACTGGAAAAAGCTGCATTGTTTAAGAGGAAATTCTGGTATTATTAAGGACAAAAGGAAAAAAATACATAGAAATTGTTTCTGCCAACAGTGTTTTGTGTACTAAATTCATTAGCTGTCACAGTGCAAAATTAAATCATGAATTTATAAAAAAACCAGTAAAAACATCAATTTTCTGTGTGAGGAGCTTGAATAATTCTAGTATAATGCTGTGTAAAACTCTACAAACATTAATCAGAAATTAGTAATTTGGAGCATGCATTTAAATAACAAACAAAAAAAAAGGACTTATCTATTGTTTAATGAAAGAGTTTTGTGGGTGACACTGGGTAAAAGTGAATTTCTAAGGTGGAGCAGTGGATGGAAAAGAACAATATTCAGTGATGGTGACCAGGGAGGGCAGGGGAGAGAAGTGTCAATTGAGCTCAGCTCAGAAGATGAGGAGCACAGGAAAACCTATTTTGCTCCTATATTCAACATTAAGACAAATCCCACAAGCTTTCAAGACAGTGACAAAAGAATTAGTTTGCACTTTTTGAGGATAATGACAAAGGAATTAGTTTTTAAGTGCTCTTGTTTAAATGTAATACACATTTTTTTAGCTGTCAAGGGCTCTGAAATGACACTGTCTCTAAAAAAGAGGAAGCCGAACAAAACCATTTATAGGAAGATAAGTTGGCAATACATGTTCCCATGCCAATGCTTCTGAAAAACAACTACAACTGTATGAAATATGATCATGTCACTGTTAGAATTGCATATTTTTTTTCTATTAGCTCATCTAGAAGAAGTAGAAAGCAATCCTGCACCAGAAAATTTCCGCATGCCAGATGATACAGGGGAAAAGGATTCTCCACTCTCCAATATTCTCTGGCAATATAGAGAAATAATTTGCTGCCTTATGAGAAAAGGGAATTCAGCACATTGCAGAACAACAAAAGTTATTATTCAGCACATTTTAACAAAATCATTACATTATCTTCAAGTTAACCATTGAATAAAAATGGCAAAAAACTAGTAAATTACTTTTGCTTGGACCTCTGGCTTTGAAGTTGCTTATTTTGAGCAACAAAAACACCTAGAGAGGATTTTTTAGTAATTTCTGGATTAAAGACAAGCTGGGACCGGAAACCAAACTCAATTCCAACATTTCTATGTACCCTGCTTTGTAAGATGCAAAGATGCAGGACTCACATTTTTGACTTCACGATAGCGTGCTCAGAGGACTGATCACCAGACTTGTTTTCTTTAAGGAAATGTGGCTATGAACTCTCCAAATTGAGAAAAAGATAGAACCCGTATCACTTATTTGACAAGTGTCTCAAGAGTTTTATCAGAGCCTGATGGTTTCATCTCTCATTTCTACTTCATATTCAAATATTAAATCCTATACCTGTCTTTTAAACGTAATTAGAGCAAACCTTAGGAAAGGATCCCAGGAGTGTTTCCCTCCTAAGAACATTGCTGAGATAGCTACAGGCATGACAAGGACATGAGTTCAGTGCTATTCCTCTTGTTAATACTTTCAGTTGACTTCCTGAATCCCTCTGCTCTACAAGAGTTCTAATAGATTAACCTTATAGAATCAGAGAATGTTTTGGGTTGGAAGGGACACTAAAGTTCTAGTTCCATCCCTTCTGCCATGGGCACAGATGCCTTCCTAGACCAGGTTGCTCAGAGCTCCATCCAGCCTGGTCTTGAACACTTAGAGGGATAGGATGCCACAATTGCTAGGACAGCCTGTTCCAGTGCTTAATCACCCTCAAAGTGAAGAACTTCTTAATAACTAATCTAAATCTTTTCCTGTTTGAAATAATTCCTCTTGTCCTGTCACTACATGCTGTTGTAAAAAGTCTGTGTCTCTCTTCCTTGTGGGCTCCCTTCAGTTATTGGAAGGCCACAATTTATATTCACCCTGAAGCCTTCTCTTTTCCAGGCTGAATAAAGACAATTCTATCAGACTTTTCTAATAGGAGAAGTGCTCCATCCCTCTAATCATCTTGACAGCCTCCTCTCACTTCAACAGGTTGATGTCCTTCCTGTACAGGGAGCCCTGAAACCTTTTAAAAATACAGCCTTAACTTCTCCCAACTTCATTTGGCAAATGTAATCCGGGAAGGTGGTGATCAGGTTGGAATGATTTTTCCATCCCTCAGGCGCTATATTATAATACACCAATACTACTGATCTTCCATAAAGTTGTTTGGTTGCTTTTTTTTTTTTTTTTTTTTTTTTAACCCTTTTCATCTTATATCCCTTCTACTTTGAACAGCTCTTACTGGTCATTATGCATCTATATTTAAAAGTTACACTCTTAACTAGAATTGTAGAGATAACTCTATACTTCTTTCTTCTACACTTAAATATTTAATTTTGCAAAATTTAAACACACCAAGCTCAAAATTTGTGGCTTTTTTTGTTGGTTTGTTTTGTTTTTTTTTTTTTTAATAGCACTCATATCAGCAGAAGAGCTTGTTTAACATTAGAAACATGATTTCTACATGCAATAAATGTGTGGGTCAGTCTGTTAGTATAATTTATTTAACAAGTCATTATTCTGTCCTGACTCTAAATGACAATCTATTCCTGTAAGTATTTTCCTAATGATTTCAGTTAAGGATTATTAGCCCTCTTTTCCCTAAAGCATTCAGCTGGAGTTCTCAAGGGCCATGGTATTGATATTCTATAGTCGTGAAAGGCAGAGACAAGCAATTATCCAAGTCAAAAAATTTATTGATACGCAGGTGGATTTGAAACCACAACCTGATTTGCCCATTATATTAGAGGTCTATGTGCTGTAGTTTCCATTCTTTAGAAAACAATGTTTTAGAGTTTTTGTCCAAATTAAATTATTTGTATGTTTTTACTGCTTGCACCAAAAAATCTTTGTCACTTTCTCAGTATACCTCCCTAATCTATAGAGTACTGTGCTACTTTAAAATCCTGTGCTACTTCCAGTGCCCTCAGAGATTTAGAATGTGCTTGATTATTTAAACCATTAGCAATTTTTCAGCACTGCTTAGGGATGGATTTATTATAAACTGACAAATTGCCTATCAGTTGGCATCAGTGCTAAAAACAAAACCAAAATGCTTTCATTTCTCCTCATAAAATAAAAATAAATGAATAAATGTAGAATTCAGAAGTTAACAGCAATTAAGTTGAGCTTTGTTTAGATGAATGTTTCCTGATTGCAGCAAAGAGGTGATATCAACATTTGGAATTTTATGAAGGATAGAAAGTAATTTTGCTTTTTCTTATGGAAAATACACACGTAAAAAATTTATAAGGCTTTTAGTTTGAGGGGGACCCATGGTGTTTCAAGGCTGCCTAAAATTTGAAATTTTTTTTAATAAAAAGGCTTATTTATGTAAAATGAGTGGATTTTAAGTATGTTTGTTTAACCCCACTGTTAAAAGCATGTAGCTTTGAGTGAGAAGACCATGACTGAAAAAGGGCAAGGATGGATGGCACCTGGGACTATCAGCCTTGATATCTACTCACACACCATACTGTTATATCCCTCAAGCAATACCTTTGGACATTCAGTCAAGCTGAAGGCAAGGCACTGAGGGTTATTTTGGCTGTCAGCTTTAAATAACAGCCAACTCCCCGATCCCTTTCTGTTTAGCATATGCTTCACAAACAAGGAGGATCACACTGTTACAAAATGTTAGGCTGTAGTGATGGGCGTAATGACCTTTATAGTGTGTCACATCCTGCAGAAAGGTATCTGTGGTGATAGGTTAGGTTGCATTTTCCTTTCTGATCCTGCCACTCTATGCAAGAGCCTTTTTTTTTACAATTGCTGGGATTGCCTGGGAAATTGAATTCCCATTTACAAGTAGTCTTTTGATTTTTTAAATTCTAATTATCAGCAATATATTGGAGTTTATACTTCATGTGCTGCCCTGTATGTTCCTCCAAGTATCAAGTATTTTACTGATTGTGTAACTGTTGGCATCTGTAATGCAAGACATACTTTTGGGCACTGGACTATGGACTATTACATGCACCATTATTATACAAAAGCACAGGCTTTTCTCCATGTATTTACCACTAGTTTTATGTGGTACAGTATGTTTTCTAGGAGCTCTAGTTTGCCAGGAAGGCTTTGAACAGAACATCATCTTAAACACAGAAACCTCAATTTATGAGGAAAATATTTCAAAGTATTCAAGTCCGTCTTGGAGTACATAAAATTCTAGATTTCATATTACAGATGACAGTCTATGGTTATCTTATATGTTAACATATATCTTTTATATTTACAGAGTTTTCCAGTATGAGGAATGCCTTTACCCAACTTACACCAACTTTAATACCAACTGGAATTAAAACAAACAAACAAAAAACCACACACACATACCCACACAAAAAAAAAAAAAAAAAAAAACCAAACCAAACAAACAAACCCCCCCCAAAAACAAAAAACAAAAAACAAAAAAAAAAAAAAAAAACAAAAAAAAAAAAAAAAAAAAAACAAACAAAAAAAACCCACCTTGAACAGGGTAAACAATCTGTTTAAATATTTCAGAGATTCAATAAGAACACAAATTAAAAGGAATATAGGGTTTATGTCCTCTAATAATATAAGAGAATTCTAGGGCTTGATAGCTCTTAAAGTACCTTCACAGATCTTTTTCTATAGGGTCCTTTTCCTTTTTGCTGTGAGGGCATAGTCCTGAGCAACCTGACCTGTCATTATCCCTACTTGGAGCAGGAGGTGGACCATAACTCAGAAAACCTCTCTGTCCCTACTGCCACGGCAGAAAAAAAAAAATCCTGGCAGTTTTTCTAGGACATTTATTTGGTGTTTGAAAAATTACAAGCTGCTCATTTTTAATGCTCTCAGTATAAACAGTGAATTCTTAGAGATAGAACATTTTAGCTGTTCTGAATGCAGTTCTTTCAACATTCCAGCAGTTTTCCAAAAAGGCTTAGGGAACTGGTTAGAGTTCACCAGCCAGCCCCACTCCCCTGATAGTACTACACCCCAAAGGGAGGTTCTGTGTATTTGGCTGCCTTCTGCCCCACTCATGGAAAGATGCAATTCCTCAAGTAATCCCTCACCTCCCTACTATACATTAGTGTATTGCATCATAATAAATAGGCACTGTTGAGTTGAATATGGGAGACACAGCTTTGCTCTAGTGCAATATATTTGATTGAACTTGCTCTTCTACTTCCCACATTTTCACCAGGTCAAACACACTCCCTGCATAGCCTATCAATAATAATCTTATTTCAACAAGAAATTATTCCTCAGCTACAAAAAATCTCACCAATGTGTGCCCCTGTAAAAAGTTTCTTTTTCACATAGATGATATTTTTCTTTCTCTTCATCTTCTAATTTTCTCCCTCTGATGAGGCACTTGATTTTTTTACAACAAACTGATATTATTTTTCAGAAAAGAAAATAAGCATATTTCATAGGACTCACTCTTTTACTCCCTGTGAGATGTCAACACTAACTGAAGCAATTATGACAATATTTCTTCTGGCTTCTTCAGAGCTTGCTGTGATGTGTTTCATCCAAACCTATGCTCATATTACAATTTATTCAGCTTTTCTTTCACATTTCTGCTTCAAATGTCACTTCTTTTTCCCCCTTTAACTATTAGATTACATACCACTAAATTGAGAAATAGCCTTAATCAGGACATTTCCCAAGGAATGGAATTAAACCTAATGATACTTATCAGCAAGAACTGCAGCTTAATTGGGATGGTAATTTGCTTTACTGGGATGCCTGTAGGTTATTTACTGTAATCAGATAAGAACATCTGATCTTTATTTTCCCAAGAAGGTTATCAAAACTGTTATTTCTAGAAAGATGTTGTAATTATATCTATGTAATATTTCAAGAGTGATCCCTCATTTGAGTTGTTCAGCTGTTTGCAGCAGCATTGTATCTTTATTCACCATACAGGCTGTAGCACAGATATTCTCCTTTCAGGCACAGGGGCCAAGGAAGTGACATCCTAAGTGTTCCCTAACTCTTAGGGCAGAACACAGCAGCTCATGTTATGAATGAACTGGAAACTCACTTGTTCATCACAGCAAGATCACATAACCAGGATTGGACTCACAAAATAGTTAAATAATGGCTAATAACAACCATGGAGTAGCCAATACCAGCAGAAAATTGTTCTTGTAAGGTTCTTGAGGATGTACACATACAACAAGAACTTGTGCGCAGTGATTTTATAACTGCAAATGCTCTCCCTGAACTATGTAGGAGGCTGCACGGTCTGGGATGGTTATATTAAAGGAATGTTCGGGAAAGTGTTTCAATATGCTACTTTATTTCACTATGTTTTAGCTCACCTGGTCAAAGATAACAAAATTTGACTGCTGACAACACAATAGAATTTCCATCTCCTTAATGAGACAATAGTTTTGAGATGGGTAGGGAAACGGATTCTTCAAACTCAAAATAGCATTTTTCTAATTATACTCCATCACAGCATTATGCAGATGAAAGCATTCAGACTCTCAGTACTAGACATAATGGAACCAATCATGCAAAGCATCACTTTCAAGACAGAGGTTGTTATAATTTGGACTAAAACTGACAAAAAACACCCCCTGATTATATTTTTTTATTTTTCATTATTAACAATTTTCTCTCAAGTTGGATGCAGCAGAGCTTTAAAAGTTACAGCTAATGGACAATCCATTTTTGACTGTTCTATTCCTGAAATTCACTGTTACACTTTTTACTCAGTGGAGTCTCATGCTTTGCTTGAAGGTCAGGAGTTTACTCCATGTAAGCCAACAAAGATCTTAGACAGCAATTACTCTTTCTTCTGCTTTTCGTTCTCCAGTGGACATTTCTACTTTCTGCTTCATTGTACCGGGCTGTGCTGAGCCCAAGAACCATTTTCAGACCTTGTCTGAAATTTTGGTAAAAACCAAAATATTAAAACCCGAATATTTCCATAAAGCTACCTTTCTTTCTTAGTTTTTTGTTTGTTTTTTTTTTTGTTTGTTTTTTTTTGTTTGTTTGTTTTTTTGTTTTTGTTTTTATTTTTGTTTTGTTTTGTGTGTGGTGGTGTTTGTTTGTTTTTGTTTTTGTTTTTGATTTTTATTTTGTTTTGTTTTTTCCTGTTTGCTTGGTGTTTTTGTTTTTGTTTTTTTTAGCTATTAATGTAGAAAGGAACCTTTTCAAATTCATTAATCCACAATAATCTGTATGTTCACTACAGTTTATTGGATACGGGAAAGATGATATTAAATTATAAGAGTGGTCCAATAGTTATTTTGCAGCTTCTCAGATTGTTTTCATTCAGTGATCCCATCCCAGAAATAACTCACAGATTTCATATGTTCATTGCAGGACCTTATTAACAGACAAGAAACAGGAAAGAGAAAGCATAAATATGCAGTGGATTTCAAAGCAGCATTTATATACTCAGCCATACAGATATTCTTTCTGGTCCTACTGCTGCTGACACCATTGAGGTAATATTCTCCTTCTGGCTCATTTTATTCCAAATTAAACAAAGTATTTCTGTTAAACAGTTCCATTTTATCAATATATTTTGTCTTAGATTTCTAGGACAGTTGAATAAAGAACAACTTCAAGCTATTTTGGCATGCTTTGAGAGATTGATCAAGCTTTTGAAATGGCTCTGTATAGCAGGGGTCATAATGAGCCCTTTTAGCAGCCTCCAGACACACTTTACTATGTGCAGCAATACTGTACAGAATATTCCTAGACATCAATCTTCTGACAGATATTTGTAAAAAATCCAAAGCTTTTCAAGGCAGCATGCAGACTGTTCCCTGACCCAGATCCATTAGTGTGTGTTAGACTGGTGACAGTGACAAAGGCTATAAAGCTCTGGCAGCTCTTTTCCAGGAGTTTAATGCTGCTGGCTCTACTGGAGCTGACTTGAATTCCATGTTCCTATGTCAGAGCTCTGCTCTTGCCCTTTGCAAAGTCTTCGTGATCCTACTGTCAGATATATGTTTCCAGTCAAAAACATGAGTACTCTATAAAATCTAAAGGGGAACTATGGATATACAGTGAGTGGTATAGCCACACAGAAAAACCAGTGAGTTCTTTTGAACCTAACTAAACTTGTCTCACCTGCGAATTCTCTATGGGAGCCATCAGAACCACATACTCAGAACTTGGATACTTCTTGCTCTGTACTGTAATCAGCCATCCTTCTTAACTAGTAGCAACATTCTATTCAAAGTAATTCTATTTAGGGATTTTTTTCAGTGTCCCCCACTATGTAATCTGGATGAAGAGACAAATATTATTTCTTTATCCAAGAACTCTTGATCTCTTTATTCCTGGAAGCATGAGATTATGATGATGAATGAAATTGTCTTTGCTTTCATTTTTTTTCTATACAATATTCAGCCTGCATTATCTGACATTCACAATTTAAAAGCATTTTACATTTAAGAAATTATATCAAGACCTCACTGTTCTTTTCCCAAAATATATGAGTTAAAATAGCTTTGTGGCTTTCCTTTCTGTGTAAGAAAAAAACCAAAATCTTTTCCTGTTATGAGTTTAGACAATTCATAGCCACTTAAATAAGAGGTACTTCTACAGAATACTTTAAAATATTTTTTCCAGCTATAACAATTTTATTTACAGCTGGCTTTGCACTTAATTGGTCTTGAATTTACACATAAATAAAAGCAATCTCCAAGACTAAATTCTTCAGGCCATTAAATCCTTGCACATTTAAAGTGTTATGATGCATAATCTTCCTGTGACCTTGATGCAGAATTAAATAACTAGACAGTGAAACAATAAAGACATCATATTTAATTCCACAAGTATGAATATCTTTCATTTTCAGTACAGAAGTGCAGGATTTATCAAAGTGCAGGATTTATCATTACATCTGAATAAATAACTTTCCCTTGAAAAGTAGTGTAAAAATGTGATACTTCAGGACATTTTAAAAAATCCTAATTTTGTGCCAAACTTGTAAATAAATTTGGCTTAAAAATATCTTCCTTCATCCAAAAAAACATTTCATTTGGAAATAAAGATTAAATTAATTAAAAAAGAAAAACACTTAGAAAATTCCAGAAGCCAAAATCAAATGGTTTAGAGGGAATGCCATTTTGACTCAGCAACTTAACCCTAAGCTGTTCAAATGACAAACTATTTTATATTTTTAAAAACTCTTAGATCTGACTTAACAAGAAGCTATGCAGTCATCTTACTTTGGTTGGTTTTGTTTTGTTGGGGTTTTTTTGTTTGTTTGGTTGGTTGGTTGGTTTATATATAACATATCATTCATCTAGGAGACAGGACAGTATTTTTATTAGAGGAATGATGTACAAAAGTCCAAAATTTTTCTTATCATTTAACTCTAACAGAGATATTTTATTTTTGCTTTTTAGTTTTGAACAAGCCAAAATAAAAAGGAAGACAATAAATATAGTGGTCTCACAGAGATTTTTGTCCATCATAAAATATGTGTAACAGTTTTAGTATCTTTTAAAAATTGAATTACAAAATCCCAGGAATACTGAGTGCCTGTAATTATATTCGTGCAGTCCTGTAGGGAAAATCTATAGGGAAAATCACAGGTAAGTAAAGTTTTGCTTTACTTTTCTTGTAAAGAGTCTCCCGCTTTCAACATAGTGTGTTCTAGGTGCTTACTGAAAGCCATGCACACGGGGATTACTCAACGGGTTTTAAACACTTTACAGTGACTCTTAAACCAATTTGTTTACTTTCTAAATGAAACAAACCCTCAATTTAAGTTCTCCATAATTCACCAGAATGTGATTTGCAACAGTTTAGGAGCTGTCATGCTAGCCACTGAGCTGTGCTAGCAGTGAGAAAATCTAGAGGGGTTCTGAAAGCTGGAAAGCTGCTGCAAGGAACAACTTTTCCCACCTTATTCCCAGAACAAAGTCTTTACATAGCAATTCAGTGCATACTGAGGAGATTTAAGCCTCACTTAAATTATTAGCAATGAGCTAAACACAAACTGAGATACAATTACTAATTTATTGCTCATTAATATTTAATAAAGTCTTAATTATCATTGAGGTAAATTATTTTTCATTGAATCTCACACAGGCTTGTAAAGTTCAGGCATTTTTCTTGTCTTTGAGCTCTTACGATAGTATCCTTTGAAAAAATGCAAATTCCTTTGCTTATACCTAAGATTGTTCTGAAGACATATCCTCAACCAGTTCAAAAGTAACTATTATAAAATGCATGACTGAGTCATGAAAATGTATTTATTTTCTGCAAGCCCCACACTGTAAGCTGGTGTATATTGATTCGCTTGTGCATCTGTGTGTATTATTAAGATGTGGTGATGTTATGCTGGGCTGAGCAGCTCAGAATGGCAGAAACCTTCCCTAGGGAAACTGAGTCAACATTAAAGGAGGAAAACCATACATTTTCCTTAGGCAGCATTCCTAACTACACCAAAAAAAAAAAAAAATTAATGCTATTAAAATCACAGTGTAGTAGCTCACCTAAATGTTTCACCTAAAAATCCCTTCCTATAACTAAACCCACTGTCTCAGTAATGTCTCATTTTTGTAACTGCATTTGCATCTGTTTGCAATTCCTAACCTGTGGGCCTACGATGATTGTGCTCCAGAGTAGCACTTTGACAATCTGAGCTGTCATCAAGGTTGAGCAGTGTTTTTCCTTTGCCCTTCTAAAGCAGCATTTGGAAAGCTGTCAATTATATGTGCTATTAGTTACTTCAAACCTCATCTGACACACCCATTTCCATCTGATTAAATTAACCTCTTTAAATCCTGATAAGCATAATTAGTATGTTAAGATTTTTTTGCACTGTACAACTGCATTTTAATACTTGTGTGATCAAAGGAGGACATTGTAAGCAAAACATGTTCTTTCAATATATAAATGAATTAATTTCATGATTTAGCTCCCTTTATAAGACTGAAATATTCTAACACTAGAATTCCTACTAAACAGAATTTTAACTTGAAGTGGTTTCTCAGTAGTAATTCTCTTTTCAGCTGTCACTCTTGAAATAATGTAGTAGTGCAAACTCTTTTTGCTGTACTACTAAAAATAAAAAACTACAGACAAAAAAAACCCCAAATTTGTGATGCTTATCCTTTCTACACTTTAAATAAATTTGTTTTAGTAATAACACACAAAAATGAAAAATTAAATCCCTACTCCCTCAAATGTTGGAAAATATAACACTTCTTTTGTTTAGTGCTTTCTTTTGAGAAGCACTTTTATTCTGATTATGTAAGTAAATTAACTTTAGGACATGAAACCTAAAATGAAACATAAAATGAAAATAATGTATTATCAAAAATATGTGCATTAGAATCATAACAAGATAAAATACAGCAAGCACATGAAAGCTTACTTTGGCTTTATTTCTGGAAATTTTCCATAGGCAGAGCTATAAAAAGGAGAAGGACTGAAATTATAGATCTAGCTTTTTTTGCTTTTTTAAGGTGGGCTTTTTTTTGCTTCTGGTAGGTCAGGAGTCTCTTCTGGAAAAAAAACCCTTTTTTTAAAATGTTCAACTTGTTAGTGGCCTAAAATTCAGCTAAATATTAATTAATTCAAGTAAAATTATCCTCTTCCAAATTAAACTTTGTAAAATCAACATACTTTATTCTGCTAATAGAGAAAACTTTAAAATGTGCTTCTGCTACACCTCAGTAGTTGATAGGCACAGCAGGTATTTTAAGGAGACACTTTTTGTACTGAAACTGGCTTTGAGTGATACAGTATATGCCTGGAAACCTGAACCAAAATGATACATGCTTGAGACTATAGTCATAGAAATGCTCAGGGCAGTTTATTCTGGCTTTTAATTTCTCTGAGAGACAAAAATGTAGACTAATTGAAACAATTTTAAATTACTTTTCATTCATGACATTAACCTCCTTTCCTACATAAATACAAATCTTTCATAGGCATATAGAGAATCATTAACCTTCTGAAAAAATGTTTTCCAATAACTAAAGAACAAATTTAAAAGTCAAAAGTCTGCCCAATTTTCTGACTGAAACTAGAAAACAGCTTTGAGTTCAGGATAATCTGATCTCTTTCAAAGCCTAGAAGGCAAGAAAGAGCTTTGACAAGAAAAGCTCTAAATAACAAAGTCGATGGAGGATAGACCCTTCAAAACGGGAGGAAATCAATTACAAAGTAATTCATTCCTAGGATAAAACATTATGGTGTTATTACTTCAGATTTATAAAAAAACAGTCACTAGGGTGGGTTTTTTTTGTTTGTTTGGTTTTTTGGTTTGGTTTTGTTTGGTTGGTTTTTTTGTTTTTGTTTTGGGTTTTTTTGGTGTTTTGTTTGTTTGTTTGTTTGTGTTTGTTTTTGTTTTTGTTTTGTTTTGTTTTTTTCAAGATACAAAAAGTCAGTCCCAAGCTGCTCCAGCTTGGAACTCCTGACAATATAGAAAACATATTCCTATCCAGGGACACAAGTCAGTGGGCTGGGAATTACACTCTAGGATCAGCCCCAGCTAAACCATCGTAGAGAGCAAAATTAATTTAACCTTGGAGTTTCTACAATGAAAATAAAACAATGAAAGTAAATAAATTTTTTTCAGTTTTGATTATTTTCCTCACAAATCTGATGAATAAGAAAATGCAGATTATACTTCAGTTCATATCAGAATATTTACTCTTTAGGTAACTCTTAACCTTAGTATGATAAAATAAATATCATGTTTTCTACAAGAGTTAACCAAATGTTCAACTATAATGTTAGTAGTTTTGCTATGTAGAGTCTTATGAATAATTGCCATCCATATGAAATTAAAACTTCATCGTGTTGTGCCTGGTTGCATTCCTAAAAGCATTGAAAGTAGTGCATTTCAGCATCTTAGAGACTGCAAACTAGTAAAAAGTAATTAAACACTTTAATATCACTTTGGGTAGAGCATAAAGAAAACCTAGTAATAGGGTAAAAGGTTCCTATTAGGTTTCTTTGTTTGTTTGGTTTTGGTTTTGTTGTTGTTTGGGGGGGGCAGGGTTGCATGGTATATACAAACACCCCCCAAAGCAAAATCTGGTTTAGTGCAGAGCTTTTATTCAATTTTGTATAACAGAGAAACAATCATTAAGAAAGAGTTCATGACAGATTTAACCACTACCAGACCTAGTCAGCACTTCAAGAATTTTTTCCATTGTGAAGTTCCTCAGAAATATTTTGAGATACTTAGATATCACTTGAAAATACACATGAGCTCTGGTGAACTACATTTCAGTGAGCTTAGCACTGTAATTTTTGTTATAGGGATAGCGCTTTTGACAGGAGAATCTTCTCCTCTGGACAGGTGAGCACTGCATTTGCCTCATCTTTTGATTTAAATCATTGGTGTTTTAGCTGGTGGCACAGAGAATAACATCATCATCAAGTGACTAGTAAGCACCTAGAGAATTGTGTCCCTACAGACAAAGGAGACACCCAAAATGTTCACATAGGAAAGTTGTGGGCTGTAGAAGTCTAAAAAGCATAAACTAAAAAGAAAAATTAAATCTAACAATATTCTTGACTGGTCACCTCTGAAAAGAAGGCCCTGCTAGAAAAACAGATTGTAAGTTTTTTCTTACATAAGTCTCATTGCTGTTAAGTACTCAGACTAAAATCCATTGCTGAGCTTAAAAAATTATGGTCTTTTTTATACAGTGTTTATCATACTCAAATTCACAATGATGCTCTTCTTTATAAGGAAATGTTACAGTAAAATGCAGAAATAAAGATGAGTGTCGATTTGGCCTTAGGCAGTCCTGACTATAGGCAGATCACAAAAGTGTGAAAAGTATCTAGTTTTCCCTCTGTCAGAATATGCTTATGATATAAACATTATCAAATTTAAAGGTACTGTAAAATAATAACATTACATGTTTTTAATTATTAAAATATAAATATTCAAGTTAAAAGATTAAATAAAAATTATCCAAGTATACTTAATGTACCAGCTAGAGATACGCAGAGTCAGCTATATATATATATGTATCAATCTTCATGATTGATACCATCAATCATAAAATGATATATAATTTTCTAATGTGTTAATTCTATCTAATAAAGTTGTCATTCAAAATTATTTTAAGAGACATATATAAAATTTCCCCAAAGAAGCCTCCCAGTAATTTTTGGATCAGGCACCCTGCGGCTTCATGTGGTACTATTAATTATACACCCATAAAAATAAGTATGAAAAATGAGAACTTTTGTAAGATTTTTCAGAACCAAAAATTCTGAAAAAAAAGATAAAAATCTCTTCCTTCATCAGTTCAAGGCAGAACATCTGAATGAACTGGTTTCCACTGCTTCCCCTTTACAGAGTTTTATCCCATTTCCTTCTCAGTCCTAATTTCAGTTGCTTATCACACACACAAGTTTAGCACCATGACTAAGACATTTCTGGGTTCAACATGTATGCAAATTGTTATATACAGAATATGATACCTTAGTACCACTAAATTGCAGTCAGATCTTCAGAAGTTGTTTAATACCAGAAAGTTCCAGGAGTACCCAAAAACTGGAAAATGTGGGTAGAGATACAATTCAGATATAGTACAAAAATTATTTAAAGGATGACTGAAAAAATGTGTTTTATTACTGACTATCCTTATAAACTCCTCAACTTTCCAATACGTTGACTACCAGAAATTCAATTGATTAGTTCTAGAAACAGCTGACGCGTACCACCGTCACTGCAAACAATGCAGCAGCTGAGTAGTTGAGTACACCTATGTTCTACTTTCTCTTTCTTCCTCTCATTCCTGGAAATCTACTAATCCAAGTAATGCTTTACATAGTGCTTAGGAAGTGAATGGGATGGAATTTACCTTACCTCTGCTACATTTTAAAATTATTCCAAGGGAGGAATCCTTTCAATACCTCAAAAGTCACTTATGACTCATTGGGAAGGAAAGGAAGAGTGGCACCTGAAAAAAGATCCCAAGTTTATCTAGTGGGAAGAAGAAAAGCAAGGAATCCAATATGCCAACCTCTGCTGCAAAGATGAAATAATGCCACAATCCTTTTGTATCTCAGATCTGCACAGCTCATCTCCTCGTGCCAGACAAAGCTCTGTTGATCACTGCCCTTAAGCTCTTAATGGAGTTCACAGTGGCGAGCAGCGCAGCTTCAAAGGGAGACATAGAGGCCTTCCCTCACAGTGGTACATTCTTCATGACCAACATGTTCTCCAGAGAAGTGAGAAGTCATTTGGGATTACTTCAGGATAGAGGTGAATAACTAGCTGGGATTCCAATGTCCCAAGCAGTGGGACCCCAACAGTTAATTGTATAAAAAGAACAGCACCTTTTCCTCTGGTTTTTGAGCTTAGACATTCACATTCAGATGGAGGTTAAGGACTTCTAAACTCCACATATCCTCTTCTGGAGCCCCATCTCAAGCAACTTGTATCATATCACAGCTTTCCAGACTGAATTAATTTGGCCAGGGAAACCAAACATGCTGCTTAACAGAACAGAGGCCTGATGCAGGAAACAGGATTGGCTGCCACTGCTTAAAATGCCAGACTTTCCATGGGCAATTCTGATTTGCCTGATGAATCAGGTATTATTAATTGAGCAAGGGAAGTAGATAAGTTATTGTAGTATCACAGTCAGTCTGTGAGAATTGGGGTTGCTTAATTCCTAACATGATAAAGACTTTAAAAGTTAATGTGCAGCTTGTACTGAATAATAACAGGAAAATATTGTAATGAATAGTTAATCATCACGTAATTAAATTTTCAGGATACAAGGGCTACTAAGCAATTAAGCAAATATTCTGTACTTAAGGGCATAATTAAAGGGCCTTCCTGCTTCCTGCATATAACATAATTTCAAAAACTTCACATTTCTCATGATCATTTATACCAGGAAATACCTGTGAGGCAGAGAGCAGATTATGCAGCAACATTTCATTGTTTCCTCAAGCTGTCACAATTGAAAATAATGTTATAAACAATCTACTTAATAATCATTCATAAAAGCAATTGTTTGTTAAGTCTAGCATATTAAGGGTCATTGCATTATAACGAGATTGCTGAAATAATAGAATATAATATTTACAACAGTTTGGTACCTGCAAATGATTCATCATACCCTTCCATCTGTAGCTGATAAAATCTAACTGGCACTCTGCTTTTGAACCTGTAAGCTGTAGAATTTATATGATCAAGTGAGATCAGATGTTGTCTAAGGACAACAAATATGTATTTAAGGAAAAAAATCAAGGTTTATAGATCAAAGTTTTTTGAATCTAACATTATTTATCAGAATAAGTTCTGGTTTGGAAATCCACATAAGCACTCTTGGGATTCAAAACACTAAAGTTAGTTTTCAGCTTTTTGCTTTTCAATAGTACGAGTAAAATTAACAGAAAAAGACATTTGAAATTAATTCAGTATAAATATATTGGTTTTTCAGACTCACACTTTTCTTCTTTATCAATTTATCCTGCTATTTGAAACATTCTTGCCATCATGGCATCATAAACTGCTAGAAGCAATTCGAGACTTTTGCAAGAATTCAAAAAAAAGCAACCACCTCCAATTCTGTAGTGTCTTCTGTGTATCTGTTTGTAGAAGCCTTATTAAACTGGTTCAGTAGGATGCTATGACAGAGGTATTGACTACTCTGGTTTACATCAGAGACTCCTTATTATTCCATTGATCTCTACAACAATAACATCTATTTATTTCTCCTATCTTGCCACCCAACTAACCTTCTGTACATTCTCTGAAATTTGTACATAAAACCTCCCTAAATTCTACAGTCCTGGGAATAATTACTCTAATGTAGTTATGGTCCTTTTTTGAGTGCTATCTTTAAAAGAATCATTTAACATCATTTCATGTCAGGAAACAATGGCCAACTGAGAAAACGCAGGAATAAAGGCACCACATTTTCACAGTTACTTTGTTCTATTTCTGACTGACATTTTAATGGATATTTTTTGGGGGGTTTTGTCCTGGAAGGCAGGTAGGGCATGATTATTCTAATTTTAATGTGTGAAGTGGAAAATGAAAAGTCACACAAAGAAATAAGTCCGTCATTATTCCTCGTCAAAATCTTATGAACTGAGTGAGTCATCAGATTACTTTGCTATTTATCCTAGCAGAACAGTTTATTTGGATGTCAGGAAAATCATGTCTAAATACCAGTCTACACCTTCTTACAAAGAATTGGTTACACAGCTCTTCCCACCTACTCATAGTCTACTGCAAGGCTCAAAAAAAATCCCAAAACACAACAAAACAAAACAAAACGAGAAAAAAGCCAAACAAGCAAAAAACAAACAACAACAACAAAAAACTACTAAAAAAAAAAAAGCCACCTCCACCCTCTAGAAACCTCTATTATAGCAACACTGTAAATCTGCTAGCGTTTTTATGTCTCTCACTTTCTCTCTGGTTAAACACTCATGTCATCACTAGCATACACCATCTTATCTCTTCATGATGACAGCTGCCAAGATCTAAGCTGCTGAGATAGCAATGACTTTAAAATAAATCAGGCAAAAAACAAATAAACACAGTTTACACTTTTCTGGGGATGATATCCAAATTTAAATCAGTGCAAAGTTCACATTGTGCTGGTGTTCAGTCTCAAGAAGAGAATTTAGCTGCAGACAGAAGCTATACGTTATTGACATAAATTGATTTCATTTTAAATCTTTCTTAGGATCTTCTACAGTACACATTAGCATTTAAGAGTCTACCACTGTTTTTATGAACAGAATGTTAATGCGACAGCACTCCTACCTTCACTCCTTCATCATTTTCTGCATAAGAATCCTTACACAGCAGAATAAATTTTATAGCAACACAGTATTTGAAAAATTCATGGAAGAGTTCTATTTGAAACTTATTACACAAATTCCTTGCTTACTCAAAACCAGCACAAGTATATTGATTTCACGGAGATGCTTTTCATTAGTCAGCTGGACATCTTTCTGTTAGGACACAAAAACCCTTTAAACAGCACATTTTCTGAGAAATTTTTGCTTCTTCAGAAAATGTTCTGTTGGTATTATCCAAGTAATCTATTCAAAGGATGTTAGGCTATTCTGAAAAACTTGGCTAAAAAATCGAGGTCAATATATTGGAGACACTAAAATCAAGGGTCTCTTTTCATAAAATATTTCTTGAACCTCACTTTTTTTAGCATCTCTGTCAAGTCATTCATTAACCAGGAGCCCACACATACTCCTAGATATATTTTTCTTGAGCTTATACATTCTAAAACTGTACAGTTTTCAGGGAACCATGTGTGCTGGTTTTGTAACAGCTAGTTCAGTTAAGAATTAAAAAATAAATATACTGCAATCTTTTCTGAATCCCTTTAAAATCTACAGTGTAAGATAACATATGGTCAAGGCTTGCAGAAAGCCATATACACAATCTATTTGACTCCAGTATCAAATAGGAACCTTAGAAGGGTTTTTTTTTCTGCCTATGAGAACTCTCTTCTATAGTTAACAAAATAAAAGCAAGAAGAAAGAAGAAAATTTGTGTCACTTATATGTAGGAACCCATTGTAGTATGCAAAAATGGCTCAATTTAAAATCCATTGGAGCTTAAACAAAAAGGTGATATGAGTGTGGTATTACAAATTGTTCTTTGGATACTTCTCTATATCTGTCATTCATTTTTCCTGACAATAAAGAATCTACAAAAAAAAAAAATCACTCTACTTAAATGAGTGATATGGATACTCCTAAAAAAAATCTTTTTTGTGGATGCATATTTTTTCACTTGAAGAATCTGATTTCTGTATTTGAATGAAAACAAACCTTAAACCTTGATATACTTTTTAACCCTTCCTTTTTTCAGTCAGTCTTAGCTATGCACTTAAACATTAAAATATTCATGATTTTGTGCAATATTCAACACCGCTGATACTGAGTATTAAAGGATTTTCAAATCTGTTGCACACATGGATCTTAAAATTAATGAAGAGAAGGTAAATTTATATAGGAATAAGATAGCACAGGGTGCTTTAAATTCTCCGCCACCTGAAGTCTGTATACTAAAGAAAGAGTAATTTCTAAAGCGCTTTCCAACCACAGTAAGCCCATGAACAGGATTGGAATGAAGTGTGAATTATAAACAAATGTGTAAGGATGCCAAAACACTCCTTCCTTTCGTCTCCCTGGAGAGACCTGGAAGGCTGACTGAAGTCACTCTTCCAACTAACAGAAGAAATGTCTGAGTGTTAAGTACCTGAATAATAAGAAGGAAAAAAGAATGCCCTATGGTGTTTTTTCTCCTTTTTTTTCTCTTGCTTTTGTGTATCACCCTGATGTTGCAAAAATACTTTTATTCAATGATCTTCACATTAAGAAATTCTGAGCTTTTGAGTTTCAAAAGAGCCAGGGGATTCCTTTTCACAGAATTTCATTTGTCTTTGGATCATTTGTCTATGTTTCTGAGACCAACAACACAATACCAAAAGTCTGAAATACGAGCATGAGTAACAGCAGCAGTAATATACTCAAAACATAAATTTCTTGGGCATCTTTGTGAAAAAATGTCAGTTGAGCAAGACACTATCACTAGTTGTCTTATGATGCAGAGTTACTTTCTGATTATATACTATGCTATAAGCAAAATCAACATATGTTCAGAGTATGTGTCTTGGGTTGTGGAACCAAAAATGTGTATTCTATTTCATTTGCTGAAAGCAGTTGGGAGATGTTTATCTCTTGTAACTCTGGGAGGAGGGGTGGGGGCAGGGATGCCTTTTGATAATGGGCCAACTGTTAGAATCAGGTGGGGCAGTGTTTCTTATCTCTTTTCACAATGGGCCATTAAGACTCCCCAAAGCAATACATCCACATTCCATCATCCTATTGTGAGATGCACCACATCCCCTCTGGCAGTGGGGGGAGCCAACCATTCCTTCCTGGATAAAACTAAGACACAGGAACAAGAAGGCATCTAGCTTCTCACCCGATTCCTGGAGGAAGTCTGGACCCCTTCTCACCCACTGAACCCTTCTCACCATCACTGGACCCGTTTTCTACAGGATCATCTCTAGTTCACCAGAACTACATCTGCCACTCCAGTAGGACTCACTTTTGGACTGCTTCCAGCACCCTGACCAACAGGGTGTCGGGTTGTAGCCCTGACTCTGTCAGGGTTCTCCAAAACTGGTGTTTGTTTGCTTGTTTGGTTGGGTAGTTTTGTTTTCTACTACATTAGTATTGTTAATATTATTAGTAAAGAACTGTTATTCCTATTCCCAAATCTTTTCCTGAAAGCCCTTGATTGCAAAATTATAATTTGGTGGGGGTGAGGGGTTTACATTCCCCATTCTAAGGGAAACTCCAGCTTTCCCTGGCAGATACCTGTCTTTCCAAACCAAGACATTATGTTTGGATTTTTTTCTCCCAATTATTTCTCGCCCAGCTATATGATTCTGTTATTGATTTTCTCTCTTTATCTATTGTTCTCTCCTGAGCTTCCATCCAAGATATTTGCTAAATACTGCTAACTTTTAGATAAAATTGAGAGTTTCCTTTATAAGAAGTACTGCCCAGCCTTGTCTTATAACTTACTGGAGTAAATGTTGAATGTATTTAATATTTACTTAATGCCAGTTTTAATGCTGACATACACTATTTTGGAAATATAACCTAAGGATAATTTAGCAAATTATATTTTCAAAGGAAGAGGTAATAATTTCTAATCCAGGTTGATAATGTTGTTAGTTTATGATTATGAAAAAGGTTAATATAATTTATGCCAGACAACAGAGCTTGCTCAGCTTCTTTGATATTACTTCTTGTTTTCAATGATATAACAAAAATGATGAAGTCCACATAATATTTGTAAGTCTTCTCACATTAGGGATATAACAACTCAGTAAAACAGAATATAAATGTATATGGCTTTTTTTCCCCAGTTCATATTTGTATAAGTTTGCCTTTCAGATGCTCATTTTAATTATATGTAGAGTCATGAGTGTGATTATTGGAATATAGATTCTAGTGTGCTACCATCACCTAAAAGACTGTCACAATCCTTGGACACCTGAACAAGGGAAATATTAATTAAGCATGGATCACTTATTTTTACCCTTTATTTTTAGTGGTACTAAGAACATTTTGCAAATGGTTTAAAAAAGAGTAATGAAAAAAAAAAATTGGAGGCAGTTCAGAAACTGAATCCGGATCCGAAATGATGAATGGACTGTAAAACATGACATTAATACCCATTCGACAAAATACACCCCAAAAGCTGTGTAGTTTATCACATTGTAATTAAATAGTTAATTAATCGCCCCCGATTTATAGCTTAATATAATCAGATGCAATGTTTTATAGTGAAAGTTAGGTGGATTCTTACAAAGGATTGAAATTATTTTTTTGAGTCATGGTAAATTTCTAGTAGAATTTTTAGTGGTTGTTTAATGTTTCTGTTAAAAATGGTTATTGAGATTTTTGAGTTCTTGGGAACTTGTTTTACTCCGTTTGGTTTCCAAGTGCAAATTCATTGGGTCGGATTGTAGTGGATTGAGGTCCTATGAGCTCTGTTTGCATTTGTGACCATATTACTCCTCCAGACTTCTGGTTTGTGACTCTGCAGAAAGACTGTGAAATCAGTTCCCTGAAATGTAATTTTACAGCTCTGCTAATGACCAATGACCACAGAGAACTGATGGCTTAGTTTTGTGCTCACCCTCATATGCAAGCATGATCTGTTTGAGTATATGCCTATTTTGGATTGCTCATTGTAAGCTTCTTTTGGACTACCGCTATTTTCCTGTGGGGATACAGACAGAGATTCTGCTGAAGGCAGTCTTGCCCTTGATATGTTGCAGCTGTGTTAATTATCCAAGAGTGAGAACAGCCTTGCCCTCACAGCCATGGGTGTGATAAAGGGTGAGTTAGCTGGTAGGGAGTTAGTTTGAGTCTGCTGGCTGTGCTGAGGAGGAAGAGACAGGAGGTTGTGCAAGGGACAGAAAAAGTTAGGTGCTGTACATAGGATAGGCAGGGTTAGATGGCCACGCTAGGGACAGGAAAGAGTGAGCCAGGACTGGAGAAGAAAGAGAGAAAGAGCCAGAGCTGTGTGGAGCTGCCCTTGGGAGGCTACCGAGAAAAGGTATGGGAGAGTTCTGAATAACAAGGTGCTGATGCTTGGATCCCTCTGGTGTTTTTAATGAAGCACTTTGAATGCAGTATCCATCTTGACTACCATGTTTTCCCTTGTCAAAGAAAGCTAATTTGGGCTCATAGTTGAATATGCTTGTTATACTACTTGTACTGTTAATCCAACCATCATCAGGCAGAATCTCAGTTTCCTCTTGCCCCCTTTTGCTTTTAACAAATAAAAAGATGTATAAAAATAATTTTAATACTTATTCAGTTCCAGTTCACTGAATTATAGGGGTTTTTTTATGATGTTTACTGACTTGGAAGAATTTTCTATAATATTGTAATAAAGGCAATTACAGTCTCTTTGTATAAGGATCTGGAGGTTAACATCCACAATTGGCAGTTACTGAAAGGAGAGAAGAACACAAAATATGGTTGCAGGGAGAGTTAAGGGCTTATCTTTAATGCAGAGCAAAGAGAAAAAGCCATATATTAAGCAGTTTTAATAATGCAAGAACATCAACTGCCAGATTTAGAGGCGCAGCTCTGAAATACAGTGTACAGACAATTTTTTTTTTTTTTTTTGTGTTGTATTGCAGGCACAAGAAAACTGGGAACCTTGCACTGATTTAGTACTGAATGAAAGCATTTACCAGGCAGAATTTTTTTTCAGGGATAAGAAGAACTGTCAAATGCAATCAGAACTTGGTCTCTTCAATTGAGAACTGTACAATATTATAATTATCTGAAAGAACTGGCAAGCTTGTGCTTGATGAAATTACTGATCAAAAGTAATCTCAGAGGTTTTGAAACTTTGTTCTTATTCTGAAATCTTAGAGATTTATTACTTGAAAGTATTATTTTTCTGTATCTCTCTTAGTTCTTGTTAGACTACTGTGTTAAATGATTTCTAGATTACTTTCAAATGCTTTTATTTCCACAAAAGGCAAAATCAGGCTTTATATTTATAATCCCAAACCAATCCGCCCACAAATTTTTGTCTAAAATTTATCCTTTTTATTTAAATTCATTTCTCTTTTGTTTTCTTTTTATCCCATAAATGAATACACCGATATCCCTAATGCAATCAAAATTAAAAATCCTATCTGCTGTATTATTTGGGGAAGTAACTTTCTATCTTTTTAACACATTTGCCATCAACAGAACATATTAATTTTTTTGGGTGGGGGGGAGGGCAGGGGTTCTGCTGCTATGCAAGCATTCTTGCATATATTTTGGCTTTGGAGGAAATAAAGATGAAAGGTACAATGCTGAAATTGAAGGATTCCTCTCTCCCAGACAAGAAAGCTCTGCAGCAATCAAGCACCTTCATCTATTTCAAAGTGAGTAGTAGGAAGCTGAACTCAGTCCAAGGCACCCTTGGAAGCCATCACTGAGAGCCCCCTGATCTTTAACTTCAGAGCTCTGGAGCTCTGGAAAGCAGATCAGACCTGGATTTCCACTGCACAACTTCCAGTGGACTCCTTCAATCTTTTTCTGCTTCCAGGAACTGCAGAATTCTGTCCTCAGTCTCTTCACATCGTATATCGAAGTAAAGACAGTCATGTTCACAAGCACAGAAAATCTTTCTTCTGCATGACAAGGAGGAAAGAACATTATATAAACAAGAAGATAGGCTCTACTAGCACCCCCTCAGCTTGGAATATTTAAACACTCAAAAGATTATCACTTGATCTAATCAAAGACTAGTTCTTCTGGAGGTAAGCCCTCATTAAGAAATGTTTGCATACTTTTTTGTTTTGACCTCCCAAAATTCTCTTTAAAGAGCTGTAGAAGCATAGGACCTTATAAATTAGATAGTTCCAGCCATCCTAGATGGATAGGGACACCTTACACTAGATCAGGTTGCTCAAAGCCCCATTCAACCTGGCCTAGAACAGTTCCAGGGATGGGGTATCCACAACTTCTCTGGGCAACCTGTTCCAGTGCCTTAACACACACAGAGTGAAGAATTTCTTCTAACAGTTTCTAATATAAACTCAGCCTATTTCAACTTAAAGCCATTTCCCCTTGCCTACTACTACACACCCTTATCAAAAGCCCCTCCCCAGCTCTCTTGTAGGCCTTTTAAGTGCTGGAAGGCTGCAGTGAGGCCACCCCAGAGCCTTCTCTTTTCCAGAGTGAGCAACACCAGCTTTCTCAGCCTGTCTTCATATGAGAGGTGCTCCAGCTCTCTGATCATCTTTGAGGCCTCCTCTGGACTCACTTCAACAGGTCTGTGTCCTTCCTATGTTTGGGGCCCCAGAAGTAAACAAACTACTCTGTGTAGAGTCCACCCATCAAATTCAGGTTTCTACAGTTGAAAGACAAGAATGTCACGCTGGACAGTATCAAATGTTTTGCACAAATCCAGGGAGATGAGGTCAGTTGCACTTCCCTTATCCACTAATGCCATAACCTCATCATAGTAGTAACCAAATATTTCAGGAGATATTGCCCCTATTGAAGCCATGTTGGCTGTCACCAATCACCTCATTATTTACCATGTGTTCCTGTAGCAGACCCCCACCATAATAGTGCCTGTCCCTGCTCTCCTTTTAATCCTGACACATAAAATCTTGGCCAATTCCTCTTCCATCCACAGGTAGAGCTCCTTGCACTCCAGCTGGTCATGGATACAGAGGGCAACATCACCTCCTTGCCTCTGTTGCCTGTCCTTCCTCATATCCTTCTGCTCTAAGAATCTAGTCAGAGAAACAATCTCGACATGTCTCCATGACATTAAAAAGATTAAAGTCCTGCAGCCATGCACATCTCTCTAATTTCTGGCTTTTTCTATGTGCTTTGCATGGAGGCATTTGAATTGGAGCTCCAGGGAAGCTGACTTAGTGGCTGCAATTCCTTTGTACTGCTCTTCAGGTGCTTTTCTGCTGACCTGTGACCTCTCTCCGCAACGTCTGAGCATCTATTGCCAGCCCCAGCATCCACCTGTTAGGAGCACGATTGAGGAGTAGAACAAATTGAGGAGTAGAACAGATTGTTCCTTCCCTGGCCACTTTAGTTTAAAGCCTTCTTCATCATCTTGGCAAGCCTAGGACCAAAGATGTTCCTCTTCTTCTCTGACAGATGGACCCCATCACCTTCCAGTAGACTACATTTTTTCAAAGTGAGTGGCACGGTCTAAGTAGAAAAGTCCTTGGTGGCTCCAGGTATGTAACCATTTGTTGATTTTGCATATTTCACTGGCCTTTTTAAAACCTTTCTCTTTGGGAGGTCTGAGGAAAAACTAATCTGTGCTCCAAATTCCCTCACTGCCACTCCCAGAGCTCTGTAATCCTTCTTTATACTCAGTCTGCTCATGGCTGTCCTGCTGGTGCCCACATGAACAGCTGATAATAGTCAGTGGACTGAGAGAAAGAAGTTTATTGCCAGCCAACAGATCAAATGTCAGTGTCTGCTTTTCCCTGTCCTCAACTAGAAAGCATAGTGGACACTGAACCAAGAGTTTGTTGAATGTTGAGGCACAGACAGCATGTAAAGTTACAGGCTTATACTTAACAGGTTTACTTCTGGCTGTGTTTAGGTAATACAGTTAGGTAAATAAAGAAATATTTCAAATATATGATAAATAATATGTTGTAAATAATTAATGTTCTGCCCAGTGCAAAAATGAGATGTTTCAGTGCTAACTGTGAAGTCAAAACTGGCTGCTAGCCTCTGCTCAGGAACATTAGAAGGACCGTGAAGAAGCACATCACATCCTTGGCTGAGACACAGGCATCTGGCAGGCTGCCAGGTAGGAGGTGTAAAGCAGTATCACCCACATGGTCCAATGACAGAAACAATTCCTCCCACTTTCTAAACTGTGCCTTAGGCTCTGACAGCACAAGATAAACCTTAGTTAAAGGCAAAATTTCAGCAACATTAGTATAATTTTGTCTTCATGCAGACAAACCTGAGGTGACACATCTATGCTTTACCTTATGTATGCAATTTGACTGTCTGTTTAGCATCAATCCACAGTGCAGCTCATTTCCTGAGTCAAGAACCAGAGTCATAAGAACAGTTACTGATTTCAGTTCCCAGACCTGGAAATCCTAGAAAAGCAAATAATTTGATCTGATTTTCCTTTGTGCCCTGTGTTTCTATGATTTATGACATAAACTACTTAAATAATACTCTGTAAAATCTGTCAGATAGGCATAATGCAATTTTGGTGAAAATAAAAGTCAATTGAAAGGAGCCAAACTATCAGAAATTAGCATGTCTTTAAACATCATAGGCTTATAATCCTACCTAAGAATTCTTGTGATATTCCTCTGAATATGTCAGACATACATAAGGTCCAGGTAAGAAATGCAGAAATGCAACTATTTCTTAACTATCAAAAAATACGACCTTTGTGAAGTGTCCCTGGGTTTTGGGTGTAGAAGGAATTCAGGACAGAAATTTAGTTCTAAATTAAATGTAATGTTTCATTTTTGTTTTACTTCTAATTGTTTGGCACAGTCAAGAGGCAGGTGTCACTCCAGAGAACAAGTATAATTTGCATTATTTCATTACTGAAGTAGGCTGAAACTTCTGACACAGAAGCTATCATATTTGTGTTTTTGGAACCCAGCTAAAAAGTAGCTGATGGTTTACAGGTACAAACTCTAGATAATCTGCTGGATTAGATAGAGAAGTAATGGGCAGAAGAGCAGAGAATGATTCTGCATGAAGCTCAACAGCTCTGCTTGATTTATCTTCCAAGTCAGACTGAACTTCAAAAATCTTTTTGCTTTATTCGTTGCTTCCTCCACCTCATACTCCTCAATTTCATTTTGCATCAATGATGCTCAGATCTGGAAGGGACAATCACCATATGCAAGTTCAGCACAATATATAACATCCACTTTTTTTACAGCAGAATAAGTGTTCTTTTGTCCCTTAGAGAAATCTTACTCCAATTCATATGTGTTTGTCATGTATCCTACTCCAACCCAAGCCAAAACAAAAACTTTTGATTTTTTCCTGGTGTTTTTTAAGATTTAAAATACTTCTTAATTTTTTTTAAATTATTTATCTTTATAACAGAAAAAAACCCCAACCTTACAAGTATTCTGTGTATAATCATCCTTGTAGAACAAACACTATTAAGTATCTTGACATATTGTACTCAGGGGGTTATTTCCATCTTTGCTATATTTTTACTTCTGACCAGCTCCAGTGAATCTCAAATTTTCAATTTGAACGTTATATAGCTAGTTTTTTATTTTTTTAGCATGATAAACTACAATTTTAATTGATATTTTATTTAAAGAATCCACATGATGTAGCAAAGAAGTGATTGCAAAAATAATTCCTTAAGTAAATAAAATGTTTATTTACTCTCATAAAAATATGAGTTGTATCTTTCTCTTACAATAATAGCAAGAATCATCATTCTGATTGTTGTTTTCTTTTTAAGACTCTCAGTAACAATGTAATGTTTTTAAAGAAATGAAACAAATTACCCATTAGTAGAATTGTTAATTGGTTTGGTCCTTGTATATATTTCTCCACTGAAATTTCTCGGTATTGCACAGCTCATTCTGGCAATATTAGTCAGGAAAGTCCTGCAAATTAAGAATGATGGCTTTTTTTGAACTTAGTTTACAACACCAAGATTAAATGTCAGCCTCATTAGTATAGGAGTATTTTCACTGTTTCAGTTATTGCAGCAGCAGTGAAGATTGATAGGGGAAGCAGATCACTGTAGACAATTTAATTTCATCTGTATGATCTGCATAAAAATCAACTGCTTTTGTATAAATGAATGAAGCGATAATAATAATTATTGATGGATTCATATAGAAAATACAAGGACCAAGACAACTTTTGATTCACAATCTGAGTTTCTATGTATGCCAGCTGAACAAAAAATACGTGTGTGTTGTTCTTCTTGCAATTACATTTTAATTTGGAAGTCATTGAAATATGAAGAATCACTGAGACATCATGAAGATGAAATCACATTTTCACAGGAGCAGCAGAGTCATTCCTATAATGCCATGATGGAGAGATGTTTCTCAAATATTTGCTAGTGGATGAGTAATTGCTATGCAGTGATTGAAGCTGATACAACACATCACAACTACCTATCATTAGTATTTCATTGCAGCTACTGACTGCAAGTAGTTTTGGACCGGAGCTTCCTCTTCTATACAAAACCCGAACTCTCACAGTAAAAAGGAGGCAAAAGAGTAACAGCAGTAATCTGAAACTAGATTATTTAATTAACACCTTTGTGAGCAAATTTAAGGTATTATTTCAAAAGTAGCTTCACTGAATGTGAACCCTGAATTTTGAAGACATGTGCTTGTTTCTGTTCCTTTGTTCTTTAAAAATAACCATCACTCCTTTGACCTAGGTAAACACTTCAGTGAAATGAAGAGGTTGTTCCTCTTGTAGCATTAGAAGTTATTACGTATAGAGCTTTGATCTTTTGGAGTTTATTATTTTTAGGTATATCTGAATAAATGCATAATGATTCTACAACCATTGGTTTTCTATTTTCAATATTTTCATGGAATGCTCATCAAATGAATTTTAAATTTGACTCCAAGCTCCATCATACTTCCATTTCCCTAATTTGAAGCTAGACTTTGTTGGTCTAGCAGTTCCCTCAAGACACTGTTGGAGATTCTCAGATTTAGTAAGTTTATCAAATATGTATGTCAGGAAATCTGGAATGATTATCACACTGAAAATCAGCCATTTTCTCTCAGTAATTTAAGAGCTAAATCTATTTTATAGTTCATATTTGTCATATTTCATAGTTATTAAAGGTCCTATTTTGATTGATCCTTTTTCCCTTGTCTCATTGGTGTAGTGGCATTTCATTATTCCTTCTAATTCACTAGCTGAATCATATTCAGAATCAAATTGGGAGTGCTTGAATCATGCATAGGAAGCCCGAAAAAAAAAAAAAAAAAAGATTGTATCTTTTTATAGGATGTTTTTAAGCTGATTAATCTACTTTGAACAGGATAGGTACACTCAGAATTTGTGCATACAACAAGCCTGCAAAATAAAATGACCCTAAAGAGCTTTTAGGTTGTATTTGGTAGAACATCTGTAAGTAACTCTACTTTAGGGTTCTTGGTAGCAAATGAAATATTTATTCAAATATTGAATAGGTCCCAAGGCTACAATGAAGGTAAGATTCTGCCTTCATATTTGTTTATTTTCCATTCCAATGAACTAAGAGCTTTTCTTTATTTCTCACAATGAAATGAGAAGAAAGGTACCATGTGAAGGAGAAAAATACAGGACAGAGAAGATTTTATTTCTTAAGAGCTTTGATTTAGTTTCTAGAAGAATAATACAACCTAATGTTCTTTGTTGCATAGAGCATACAAAGTCATGCACAATATCTGATGGTGTTTCATAAAACTGAAGATGTGTTAATCTTCTGCTTGTGAATGAAAGACAGGATTTTTTTAGTATTGTGTACCTATATTTTAATAGGTATGCATTTTGGTAAGAATTTTTGTTTTTATTGGCTTAGAGAATGCTGTAAATGGAATTTTTAAATCCTATATAGTGTGTTTTTTATCTAAGTTAACTGCTTTCTTCTTCCATATAGAAAACAAAGCACTTTCAAATAAAAAAAAAATTGTCCCTCTTGAAGATTTTATCATTCCCACACCTGTGGGTAAAAATGCAGTGGCTGTTTCAAAGATCTGGTACATTAATTTGCTGGCAATCAGGTATGTGTTAGTGTTTCCTGACCATATTTCACCTCTGTATGAGAGTTAAAAGGAGAATCTACCTGCATTTTGCCTAAAAAAAAAAAAAAATCTAGCCAAGTATTCTAACCTGGGGTGGGAGGGGGGAGGACACAACACACAAATGAAACCCACCAAAAAACCCCAAACCGCTAACCAAAAAAAAAAAAAAACAACAAAAAACAACCCACCCCTCCCCCCACACACACACAAAAAAAAGAAAACTAATTACGAAAACCCAAAACAAATGCAAATGACAAACCAACCCACCCCCTAAAAAAGCAAACCAATGAAACAACCAAACACACAAAAAAAACCAAAACCAGGAAACAAATGAACAAAAAAACCCAAAACCTTTTCCCCAGTGCTTTCCATTAATATTATCCTCCAAATTCAAAATAAAGCCTCAACCAAATCCATAAAGAAATGAATACACAGGTCAAGCATGTTATGTTTAATTTCTCTAGAACAGTGGAAAATAATGCTAGAGGTAAAAAAAAAAATCAAACTTCACCCTATTTACTATCTCTATCACCTAAAAAATATTAGCATATAGAAATTGTTTTTGATAGTGAACTTGTACAGCAAGCACATATCTCAGTGTTTATCTGTTCAAATCCTGTATGTTCACAAAGCACTAAAAAATAAAGAGATCTATAACAATAGAATATAACACTGTAGATTTCTACATTCCTCTTGCATAATACTTCAAAGTAAATTTCTGCAGCTAAACTGCTGCAGAGACATTTAATACATCCTCAATATACTGAAAGGGGCAAAGAAAATGCATACAATGCTGTCCAGAAATTGGATATGTCCAAGACCTTGATAACGATAAGGGTGCCCCACTTCATCACAGGACATCAGGCTCCAGCGTCCTCATCTGAATAATGTGATTTAAATGAAACTAGGATTATATATGACTTTTTATTTGTATTGTTCAATTGTTAACTCATGAAAGACCATCACTATAATTAGATGAATTAACTGACCCTGAACCAGTATTACAGGAGCCTGTTGAAGAAGAAATGGTTTGTCCTCCTACCAGGCTTTCCTCTTCTGTACTCTACAATTAAAAGTTGTGGTATTGGGCTAATGAGGAGACCTGGAAGGGCCACATTTTCCACATTTCATGTAGCTGAATATAATCTGCCACAAAACCTTGCCAGCTCATATGCAGCATTTGGAACAATGTGGATTCCTTTTCTTTCTCTTGGCTCATGTATAATAGAGATGAAGTTTGTGCCATGGAGGACACTGAAAGTAGCTGCAGGATGTAGTGCACTAACTGCTGAAAGGCTTTTGGTCAACAAAGCCCAATATAGCAAATGAGGACAATTAAGGGTTTTAGTTCTATTTCAGATGGATAAAATATGGAAATTTTAAAAAGCATTCCTTCTCATATTTTAAGGCTATGACAGACCAACAGTCTTGGCGTTCAGTGCTCCCCATCTGTAATGGCTACTGTCTGAGACTGCAAGCAGGACTGAATGAGATAAATCTATTTAATCCTGTGGGGTGTGGGGGTTTTTTTGGGGTTTTTTTTGTTGTTTTTTTTTTTGTTGGTCAGGTTGGTTTGTTTTGTTTTGTTTTGTTTTTTCCTTCAAATATGTAAGTAACATAATAAAAAACCTGCCACTATCTGAATTTTACCTAATAATGTCTCTTAATAAATGCAATTATATTCCTGAGCCATTTCATCTTCCTACATTAACTTTTATTAGCCTATATGTAGCCAACAAAAGTATTAATCAAATGTAATTTAAGAAAACTGGGTTCTCTTTCTTAGTATGATATATAAGTGGAATCCATGGCAATTTATTACATAGGATATATAATAAACAAAGTGTTTCCATGCACATGAATAATAACCAGTAAGTCACATCACCATCATAGCTCCATGTTCTTTTCCATTCTGCTTACTTTTGCTCCACAAAATTGGTAGTTCCTTCATATATCCCTGCCCCAGCTTTTTCCATGTTCTCTAAACATATCCCAAATGTACACATCTTCATCTTTTTCCCCCTTAAGTAGAACTAGACCAGCAGCAGTGTCTCTAATGGCTACGGGAGACCCTGCTGAATGGTTTGAGTAGCAGGTGCTGACTGATCAGAAGGGTGGGAATTTGTGTCCTTTTTGACTCATTTTATTTTGGCACAAAGGTCTCTGTAAAGTTCAGAGTGGTAAGGTGCCCACAGACTATTGTCTTTGTGGAGACTGTCAGACCAGTCTTCTCCTTGTGGAAAGGCAGTTCATAAATTTCTCTGATGAGCTCGCCTGAAAATTTATTTCCTGGATTGCTATGTAATGCCACTGAGTTTGTTAAGAAGCCAACCCCATGTGGATTGAGATTTGTATGATGGGAAGACTTACAATGTGCTCCAAAAGAAAAGATGCAGCATCAGTGAGCAACACAAACACTGAGAGCATTCTTGGGGCTGAAATTCCACTGTGTCTGAGGCAGGGAGAACACTGCCAACTGAGTTGTCCTGCCCGTTACAGCACGGAAATGCATACAATCGGTGTTGGTAACTTGGACTTGGCCTGCCGGTTCATTAGTTCACATTCAGTAATAGAAAATCTATTGCCCATGGTAAAGAGAAAAAAAAAAAGTTACATTATAGAAGATCTGTAGCCATGTAGCTGACTTGATTTCATGAACCCTTACTACCCTGCAGCAAGTCACACGAACTCAGCATGCTGCACTGCGTTACTTGAAGTAGGATACTCCTCTATTTGCTGCCTTGGAACCCGCACAGACCCTTGTCATTTCATTTTCCAGGCAATTTGCACCACTGCTGATGTGCATTTTATATAGCTAACAGAGGATGTGTTGGAGAAACACATAGCAGGAAAATCTTATTATAGTGGTGTTTACAAGCAGTGAAAAGATAAAATTAGTCACCATTTACTTTTGAATCTTTAGCACTTCTAAAACCACAAATAAGTTTTCACCTGTATCTGCACCCACCTGTCTCACTATTTGTTAAAATAATACTGATTTTACCTCATTTGCCTCTTTTGTTAGAGTAACACCAACAATACTGGACATTAATTTTTTAGCTAAACTTTTCCACAAACAAGTTTTTTCCCATTGATTCAGCAAACTTTCATACACAGACAGATTTTGACTTTAATTTTTTCATTATGTAGAAACATAAATAAAAACCAGGTACTTTTAGAAAATGAGAAAAATCCAACCATATTTCACCTCTGTATGAGAGTTAAAAGGAGAATCTGCCTGCACTTTGCCTCAAAAAAAAAAAAAAAAAAAAGGTAAATCAAGCCAAGTATTCACCTTTCTAACCTGAGGGAAACCAAACCAAACCAAACCAAAACTGCACTTTCCTAGTAAAGACACGATCAAATATTTAATACTTTTCTTAAAGCACATTTATTGAGAGACTGTGAATTTTTTTCTTGCTGTGCCTCTGTTTATGTGTGGTTATGCATTTTAACTATTGACGATACATAATTATAATGTATTATAGGCTGTCGGTAAACAGAAATTGTAAGCTGAAGTCTAGTAAATGTCCATTAAAAAAAAGATACTACTATCATCTGAACCAAATTTTAACACTTTATTGAGTCAAGTACAAAGAAAAAAAACACTAGCTATCTTGAGATACATGTGGCTCTGCTGAAGATATGGTATCCAAAAAGCAATATTCACTTATAATATAATATATTGAGAAATATATGTAACAAACACCCATAAGACAGAGATAAACATGTTTATAAAGACTTCAGACCAGATCACCATAATTTTTATTTTCCACAAACTATTCCACCTTACGTATCTTCATTTTTAATTACTATACAAATATCTTTCCACAAATTCTGAAACAACTCCCTTTTTTTTATATGGGCTTTTTCAGGATGGTACATCAAATAGCATGTCAAAGCAAAAGTTTTCAGGAACTTTAATAAATCTGCAAACAATATAAACAATAAAAATGCTTCTGTGGAGGATACTAGGGATGGCTATCTCTACTTCATCTTTATGATATATTACTATACTATCTTAGCTATAACATTTTATTAAGTCAGCTCCAGGGTACTCCAGATCTCTTATAAATGGGAAATACTTTATTTCTGGAGTGAAGGCAGTCTTTTTCTTAATGATTAATCATTGAAATGGTCCATAGAGAATCAAATAGCAGATTCATACCAAACTTGCATTTTTAAAAACAGATCAAGCAGCCTTACCAAAAAAGCTGTGAAAGCACTTTTATCTTACAACTTAGACATAGAATTTCAATAGTCTAGGCTTTTATCTGCAATTTGCTTATGAGAATTATATAAAATTTCTTGAAAGAAAAAACTGCTGCTGCATGAACTATCTTTCAGGGAATATAATTATGAAAATATTTAACTTTTGTCATTGAATGAGAATTATAAACGGAGCTATACCGGTCTCATCATCAGCACAACTTTTTTTCTCTCTCCTTTTCCCATAGATGATTCAGTAAACCCTCTCAGTGACCTAGCCTGCTCAGAAGTCTGGAGCAGTGCTGCTAGTTTTTTACTGGATTAATCGTTGACCCTGGGGAAAATTGATCCATTCACACACTTTAAATCAAATCAGGATCAAAGCAATTTATTGATTTACTAGTGACATGTAATTAATCAGCAAACACTATGCTCTCAGGATCAGGATCAGAAATACAACAGAATGCACAATATTAGACACATGTATACACACCTTCAGGTTTCTAAATTCCATTCATATCTCATTCCAAGAAGCTCCACCCTGACCCACCTGATCCCAGTGAGGTTTCCCCAGCTGTCTGGGTCAGAAATTCATCTCCACCCCATGAGTGGATCCTGCTTGTGCACACCACTTTTGGGGGACAAGTGGGTGCCCTGATCTTCTGTTGCTCTTTGTTGTACTCTTCACCCACTGACCCAGGTCCTGGTGAGAAAGCACTTCACCCCGGTGGGGTCACTGACCTGTTACCCCTGCAGCAAGGTCTTTTCTGCTGTGTCAGAAATCTCTTTGCAATCCTCTGCTCGCTGTTTAATTTTGCTGATGGTTGCCTTCCACTTCAGTGTGATCAGTGAAGAGTGAAGAGCAAAGGCCCTTATGGACAGTTTTCAGTGCCCCCAACCTCTCACAGACAAACACACAGAGCTTATTCCTACTTTCTAATTTTATCATCTGTGGTTGTAGAAGTCTTTTTGTTAAGAGACAGGAATGTGATCACCCTCACGATATTTGAATCAAAGTCTGAGAGACAGAGCATTTCCAGCTAATGCTGAGAAAACAGGAGTATCAAATACAACGATCCCAACAATTAATCAATAAAAATCTTAACTACTTTAACTGCATGCTGTTTGCATCTCCATACTGACACTTTGCAGGGTACCTAAAACCAGCTCCAATGGCAGGAAAAGAGAAAGCAACCTGGAAGCATCTTAACACAACTAATTTGCAAGTCCTCGAAGACCAAGAAAAATATACAGGCCATAAAGGATAGCAATCATAGAATGAAGTGATGAAATTATTAACTTTTGGCTGGCTATCACCTAAAGTGAGTCTCAGGCTCCAGGAGCTTTCTTCAAGGGCCCAGGCAGAGAATTGATGTACTCCAACAACACTGTTATTGCAGCACAACCCTAACATTACTGCATTTCAGAATAGAAGAAAAAGTAATGCCTGTACTGAGCTGAGAGGACGCAGGTAGCAAGAAAACACTTGGCTAAAATGTGACTGGAAAGGCAGTGGAAGAAATAATCACAGCCAATTTGCAATAAAAGTAGCAAATGCCTAGAAAAATTAAAATCACTGAAGGGCACAAAACTCAGGAAGGCGATTATTCACTGTTGAAGGGTGTGACCTGACCAAGGGTCAGGTGAATGTAAGAATAGCAGAGCTCTTGAATAATACCTGTTAATTAGGTAAGTAATGGTTTCTGAGACAAATTTAGAACTAATGTAAGGTTCATTAGAGTCTTTGAGGCCTCCTGTCCTCCCTTTTTCATTCCTTGCCTCTCTCATTCTTGTTTCCTACCTTTTCCTCAGTATATTTATGTTAATACCTTAAAATCTAAAGAATTATAGTTTTGGATAATGAGACAATTAGACAATCACAGTATCAATAGACCCCATCTAAGTCAAACCTAGGCTGAACCATTCTGAAATTGAAAAATTAATCCAAAACTAACAGAAAAATGTACTTTTTAATTCTTTGCATGTGAACCTAAGATGCTTGTTGGCTGGTCAAGCAAGAAACAGACTGTGAACATTGTCCTTCCCATATGGTGACTTCTGATCTACATTCACCTACACCTTTCCACTAACTTTTACAATATCTAAAAGTTTTCTAACTTAAATTGAAGGATCAAGTTGCTTTTCTGTTGCCAGCAGCTTGAGCAAATTATCTTAGAGGATCAGATCCTCTCAGTTCATACTCTGTTACATAAATGTTCACTAGAATTTCAGTTTTTTCATGGTGGAAAGTATTTTTGAGATATAAAAAGGTTTAGAGTTCATTAAGAAAATTCTAGAAAATACTTGATAAGTATAGGTTTCTATATGTCAGAAATACTTCTTAAGGAATTTCTTCTGTTAGATTTACAGATCAGATTGGTAGGGAGTTATTTCCTGGAGAAAATGAGAACGAGTGTTGACTAACCTACTTTAAGACTAAAACTGATCCCACATTTCAGGTCCTCAGTGACTGACAATGGGCAGAAATAGGACAGAAATCACCGCTTCTCTGAAATTTTCCTGCTAATTCATATTACACAGCAACTTTAACTTTCAGTAATAGGAACAATAATTAAAATAGTATCAATGTTATTAAAAATTATTATAATAATTATTATGTTTTTCCTTAAGTGTTGTTGGGGAATACTGAAAATTTTAAATTAGCAAAATGGGAAAAATCTAGAAAGAACTGGTATTTTAATGAAACCACTTACAGCTATAAATCTAGTGCTCTTATGCTTTATACAATAAATACAGGTACCCAGTAGTACTGTGATGCTTAGGGATCTTTCATAATTTCCATTTTAAATCCAGTTTTTCAAAGATTAAAAGTCAACTGTGAAAGCTTTCTTCCAAAGATTTGGCATTGAAGATTCATCTTATGAATAGATTTTTTTAGTCTCAGATATCTTGTGCATCCTGATAGCCCTATATAAACTTTGAACATCATGTTTAAGTCTAATAAGGAAAAAAAAATCTTGAAAAATTAAATTCCGTGCTCCAAATTATTTTCTGAGTATGTTTGTTTGGACTGCAAATAGGAAGACTGAGAATAAATCATACTGTGTTACTGCAGCAGCTTGGGAAATAGACCCATGAAAACATAATTTGGACTACTTGATTTTAACCAAGGTCTTAGTGTTTTTCCTTTGGATTATTCTTTCTATCTTACATTTCTCTTTCTTCTCTTCTGATGTCTATCCAGATCACCAGAATCACAAAGAATTCAGAATTAGAAACAACAGTAGGTTTTACACATCCTGAATTCAGCATTCAAGTGTTGGACATCAAAGTTTAAGCTAGGTCTCCATATTTGTCGGCGGACAGACTCAACACAAGAAAAATTTCTTTAAAGATTCATATTTAGGACAGGTTACTGAAACTAATTCAAATGTGCTGTTCTAAGCAGTGTCAGAATAAAACAACGGTGCTCAGACTGTAGTCTGAGCACTTTAGCACTACTTTTCAATTATTTGAAAATAGTAAATTATTGAAAAACTCAGTTTATATGTTATCCCCAAATTCATATCTCAGAATGTTACTTTTTTTTTTACTTGCCATCTCTTGGAAGCATTCAACAATCACATTTTACTGAATAAAAACAAAAAAGAAATTATGCATCAAACCATCAGTCTTGTGATGCTGATTTCTGTGCTGTATAAAATGATCTGAATTATCTGAAAAATTCTTTATTGAATTGATGTCATCAGCAGATGTTTAATGTTTTGCCTAAACTGCAGTTTTCATAGAAATTGACTATTCCTGAAAAGTCAAGAAAGGCTTGGCTGAGAGGCAGCTGTTTTTAAACAGCAACATCCATCAGTACTCACCTAGTAGACCCAGGATAATTATAATTCTCATAAAGTCATTTTCAAGCTGAAACTTGAGCTTTGCCCTCCTGAATCCTAGAGACAGCTCAGATTAAGGACCACTGGATGGAATGGACAACAAACAAAAATATTTGACAGGTCTCATTTCATCATGGGGACGAATGAAGTAGATGCCCTATTAGATCTTAAAATTTTCCAGTTAACCTTCATGAGATATTATTCTTTATGTTTGATATGTATCACCAGATCTCTTTGTGAAAGTATATCCAAGAAAGCATCTTATAAAATAATAAAAGTAATAATAATTTAAAAAGTATTTGTGAAGGATTATTTAATTTCAACTTCAAAGAAAAACAGACCAAAAATATATAGCTAAAATACATTCATGAAATGAGATATGTAGATATGTATTTACATACATATGGATATTCATTTAGATATAAACTCCTGTTAATATATGTTTACACACATGTATTTGATAATTTTTTTCACTTCTGCAGTGTCTAGTATAGTTAGAAGCTTATTCTAAGAATTAAGAAGCTTATTCTTCTGGTACTTTGAGTTTTCTTTTCAGACCTCTCCCGTTACAACTGTGCGGGCTGGAGAGAGTGAGAGGAAGAGGTGGGGGAGGATGAGATTGATTGCTTTGGAAGAATTCCCATTGGGCTACACTGTAAATCATAAAGTAAATGGATCAAATACCATCTTTCTTAATTGAACTAGATAGTCCTTTCTTATGAGAGCAGTCTGCAGGACTTTAATAGACCATTATTCGTTAATTTAATTGGGAGTTCTTCAGGAGTAAAATACTAAATGTAAGGAAACTGGAGTAAATATGAGGAACAAGGGTGTTTAGATCAGGTCTGAGGAGATGTCTCCACTGATGTTTTATCACAATCAGCTTAATGAAAGAGTCAAAACAGCAGCTCTGTGAAATGGAGTCACGAAACCATATCTGACCATTGTCTAAATGGCGGAAACTTGTATTGAAAGCATCTGAAATATGTCTACTTACTCATTTTGGTAACTGTTTATGGTTTTTCTCCTATGTGTCAAAAAGAAATGACAATAATTGTATTTAGAAATATATAAATGTATATAGAAGGTTTTGTGGCAAAGCCAAGGCTCTTTCTTGGCATTGAAAATTTCACTCCTAATATAGAGCGATAAGAGTAAAGTTCAGATAAGCTACCAGCTATAGATAACAAAAATGGATGTTCTACAGCCATTCTTGGCTGTGGTTTTTCCTGAGTGCTTGTGATGAACATCTGTGATGGTCGTAAGAACATTCTTCACTCCTATATCTTCTCTGCAATCTATGTAGGGCTTTTTTTTCTCATTTAGGGGAGAGATAGGTATTTTTTCTTATCTTTTCCAGAGTAAGGAGATACACTGGAAGTTCAAAATACTAGCCAATCTTGTTTGTCACAGGAGGTAAGTGCAAAATTATTTCTGTTTTCTGTCTTCATATTCTTAGCATAGTCACATAGTCTCAAGTTCCAGACATTCATGAACTAGAACACTAGAATATCATAGAAGTACTTCCTATGTTGTTTAACCTCTTACAGGAAAACAAACAAACAAACCCAAACAAAATTCAACCAACCAAAACAAACAAACAAAACACACACACACACAAAAACAAAACAAAAACACACAAAAAAAACCCCAAAACCCAACAAAAAAACCAACCAAAAAACCCCACACAAAACAAAAAAAAACCGCCCACCCAAAAACCCCAAACAAAAAAACCCCAGAAGTTTTGAGGAGAGAACAGGTACTTAGAATTGGCATGTTAAGACATGAATAGGAAGTCTTTAAAATCATGCTTAAACAAAACTGGCTGAATACCTTTCAGATTATATAAGTAGGAAAGAAACATACATTTACTACAAAACCAGGTTGTGACCGTGTTTTGGATACTCAGAATTGGTCCAAACTATAAATTTTGCATAAACACATACTTTCATAAAGAAATCAGCTCATCACATTAGTTTTATTCCTTCATATAGGAAATGAGAAGTGATTTAATATGTATGTAAAATGTGAAAAACACTCCAGTGAAAACTGTCCATTTTTCAGAGCTTCAGTATATAACATTGTTTCAGTGAGAGAGGTAGGAGGAATCAATTCTGTAGGGACATGTGAGCAAAAATGTTGTTGCTCCCCTCTTATCCTTTTCTGTCAACTCCCAAATAGTGGTAGAGAAATAACACTTACTCTTTTATGAATCATGTTAGTATTACTGTCTCTAAGAACTGGTAAGAAAAAGGTGTGGTGATGGAAAGCCTCCAGAGTCAAATGTATGACCAATTGCAAAAGAACGAGGACATCTCCAGAGAGAGAGTGACAGGATGTGCACCCTCTGTATTGTGACAGATTTTTTGCATCCCCATGGGGCAAAATATCTCACTTCAGCTCCTGCCAGAGCAGTGTTTGTGCCCCAGTCCTTATGCAAGATTTAGACAACAAACCACCATCTGTCTGGTAGCTTAAGTGTAATTCCACTTAGCTGGGATATTAAATTACCATTCAGTTATTTGTTTCCAGGTAGATATCCTCTCTAAATATATTTCTTTTTACAGTTTTCAGGAAAGGATAAAGGAACTCAAAATATCAATCCTGTAATACTAATGAATTGTGCTTGTGCCTACAACAAAGCCTTCATCCCAATGTGCTACAACAGCTCTTTTCTTTAATGCTGGTTTTATTTCAGAAGTATCACTCTGAATGTCTTGTTGTCTCAAGAGGTTTTTGGGAAAACATCTAATATGAGTTTCCTACTTTCAGAATTATTATACTGATTGAATGAATGAGGCACTTTGTGTTGTTCTAGAAGTGGCTATCCTGAACCATCATCTTACTTTTGATGATATGATGATTAACACATGTGTTGCTTTCCAGATTTAACAGAATATAGATCAGCCGAGGAATTCATACTTAAGACCCAGAGCTACTCTGAAAGCATTAACTAGTGTAGATAGTGGAACTGTCTGACAAGCAAACCCATTAAAACTGTAGTATTATTTTTTATTAAACTATTTCAAAATTTAGCCATTTAAACCAGCATTACAGAGTTGTAAATGATTTAATTATTTTGATTGTTTGACTTTAATCTATTTAATTGAAAAATTACACTGGTTAAATTAGTGCACATTCCATTTTGATAAATAAAAATAATAGTATTCATGCCCCTTCCTTCAAAAGCTTTCTCAAAGGCACTGCAATTGATAATTCACCTGTGAGAGATAAAATAAAAACCTTGATGCCCATATAGGGACTCTCCCATCCATGACTTCAAAGAGAAAATTCTGTCTTCTTGTGTTGCTTCTATTGTTCTCTGTTCTGCAGAGGCTACTGCAGTTCTGGTGCTGCATAATCATATTTCTCTCCTCTCCATACAGGGCTCTTTCACTCCTTAGTATCTTGACAAGACTGTCTCCTCATTGTTTCCTGCCTATGCTGTCTCTTTTCTTGAGGAGTTCCTTCATAGCTCCCAAGATATTCTTTTCATTAAGGATGCTTTCAGGGAGCAAAGGCACAGCTCCGATCAAATCAAAGGCTCTGGAGTAATCAGGCAGCCAGGGAATCCCTGGTGATTGTAGAAATGAAGTAAAGCACTTCCCCTGTGCTTGCAGAGGTAAAGCCACAAACAAAACCTTTGCTATGGACTATATGGGTATATATTATAGCAGGTGTTATTAACTTATATGACCCTTAGTTTCCTGGGAGAAAAAAACAAAAACAAAAAACAACAGCTATCTATTCAGGTGAGGCACACCATGCAGCAAAATATGCAGGAAAACAACTACACATACTTGACAACCTCTGGATAAATAGGCAATGTTTGACATAACAAAACCACAGTAAATATTCCCAAAGTGACCAGGCACTGGCAGAGGACTCTACAGATTGCAAGAAAATGGACAAATACACACAGAAATTAAAAACATTGGAGAAACATAGAGCATAATATCTTCAGAGATCTATTTTGCTGTGCATGTAAGAGAAATAGGAGAGAAGATCCTGCCCCATAGAAGTGACAGTTCAGAATCTTGACCACAAAAACAAAGAGCTGAACTTGATTCAAAAAAGGTGAATTTGGAACTATGCCCATGTGTCTATATTCAGAGATGCAGAACCTCAGAACAACAGGATCAGAAATACCTTAACTATATTTCTTCATACTTCCTGTCATGATGGTGGTGCCACAACTTTTCTAATCTCTGGCAGGGCTTTGCTGACGTTCTGGATGAGATGCAGTGTTAAGCCAGCACTCCTTGTCCTGTCTCCACTGGATACAAAGACAGTTCCCTCCCTCTGAAAATCATCATCTTTAAATTTGGCATGCTTATATTGAAGTAGATAGGCTAGATAGATTAAAGTAATATATTTAACAGGAGCAGGTGAAGGACTATAACTGTATCTTTTCCATGTGCCATCTATGCTAAAGAAAGAATTTTTCACATTAGAGAGCATGAAATCATTGCACACACAACTGTTATCAACATTCAGGATTTCTCTGTACCTGTCCTAACTATCACTGTTCCCCAGTGTAGCAAAAGTAAAAGTAAAGCTGAGATTTTGGTTGTTGTGAGGAAATGATCAGGCAGCAACTATTGTTATTCCACTAATTCTGTGTAAAAAGGTGGCCATGATCACTCTGACACCAAAAATTATACTAGAGAAAATGTTTTGAAAAATGGTACATAGTCAGAAAAGAGGCCATCCAACTAATTTTAGAGCATTATGGAATACATAATTAAGAAGCTTTTCCATATGATAAAAGCTCATCATTCTGGCATTCAGCTGTTAGAATCATTGCTAGAATGTTACTTAACCCGTATTTTAGAACAGAATTTCACAGTAATAAGTACTTCCTTCTTCCTGGGTCTTCTTTCTGGATTTGAAAGAGGGCTATTCAAAGCACAGATAATAGAACAGAATATAATAAAAGATATTCCCTAGTTTTGGTGGTTGGTTTTTTTGTGGTTTTTTTGTTTTTGTTTTTGTTTTTTTTTTTTTTTTTTTTTTTTTTTTTTTTTTTTGGTTGGGGTTTTTTATTTTGTTTTGGTTTTGGTGGTTTTGTTTTTGTTTGTTTGTTTGTTTGTTTTAGTTTCCCTAGTCAATTTGCTTTGCAATGCATTGGGAATTATTAATAGAAAGAATAACACAATGGCAATGTGGCATTAAATTAGGCCATTTGTCCAAACATGGCCATTTCATTTGTTGTTAGATACCTAACTACTTTGTACAAGCTTCCCTAGCAGATGTTGAAAGCCAATATTTAAAAGAAAAAAAAAGAAGAGAAAGAATGATACTGAAACAAAATTTTCTTCTAACTTAAGATTCTTTCATTCATTGTGTTTTCATACAATGAACACTCCTACAACCACTATTCGATTAATGACATTTTGGTCTCAGTACCTAAGTCTGTGCAGGAATTTACAGGAATACTCGATTCCTCTCTCCTGCTTCTGTGATTGTGCAATTAAATTGAAATTAAACTTTCCAAAGAGTCCAGCTTTGAAACCTGGTTCTGTACAGCATTTGGACAAGTACCTTCTAATCCCCAAGAAATAAGGTATGGGTTAAGACTGCCTCCAGATCAAGAAAAGTCTTAAAGACAGGCTCCAGAGAAAATTTATAGGTCATTTATAATGATTATTCCAGGGCTGCACACAAGGTGTACTTCTTAGAGAGTGAGATACATCCTCTCAGGAAAAAAAGCTCAGTAGAACAGCAGTGAATACTTGTGCTTGGGCCACTTATGGTGTTACATCACCACATTGTAGGTGACAACCTAAAAGTGTCCCATCTATCCACTGATGATATCACATGAACAAAGTTGTTAACTACAACCTTGAGACAATTACAACTTTTCATGTCTGAACAAGGATACTCTGCCTGCCACAAGACAGATTTTTTGATAAGAAACTCCTTTCCAGCCTTTTACAAGATTTAATTGGATCTGTTCTGACATATCTCAGAAATCCAATAGGATCTCCACACCCCTTATATCAAACTGAAGAAGGCACAGTGCTGACATAATTGAGGTGACTCCAAAGTTGTTTTCCACATCTGTTTTTCTGGTTGTCCACGTGACCCAAAAGAAAGCATGAGAAACTGAATAGTTATCCTTTCAGAAATCCACTGTTCATTCTGCCTTTGAAATGTCAACTCAGCCTCAATCCCAAAGCAAACCTAGAGCTGGAAAGAGTATTCTCTGTAGCTGAAGGAAATCAGGAGAGTAATTTCCTGGCCATCTACCCATTCACAATTAAAATGACTGACAGTTGTTTTTTTTAAATCTGAAGCACAGATCTAATATATAACTCTGAATCTGTAAAAACATGCTTTAAACATGCTATTTATTTACATTTAATCCAAAGGAAATCACTAAGCTCTTATGAAAATTCACACTAAGAAATAGTCCACTTGCTGAACCACAACTCTACATTTGAACATCTTACAAAAATGTATCTTAAACAACCTCCTGATATATCTGAAACTCATTTTCAAAGACCTTATGTTCTTATCATACTTTAGTCTTTGAACCAGAGACTTGGTTACCCAGGACATGGAGAAGGTTGAGGTACTCAATGACTTTTTCTCTCAATCTTCACCAGCAAGTGCTCCAGCCATGCCATGCATGTTGCAGAAGATAGAAGCAGGATCTGGGAGAATGAGGTACTGGTCAGTGTAGGATAAGATCGGGTTCAAGATGCATCCTCAGGTCCCAGGGGAACTTGCAGATGAAGAGGATAAGACACTAGAGAATATTTCAGAATATTTGCGAATTCATGACTGTCCAGTGAAGTTCATACTGAATAAAAATGGGAATCTCCCCCATTTGTGGAGGAACTACAAGCCAGTCATACTTAACTCTGTGCCCAGATAGATCATGGGCCAGATCCTCCTGGAAATTTTATTCAGGCACATGAAAATAAAGAGGTGGTTGGTGGACAGACAAAATGACTTCACTAAGGGGACATAATGCCTGAAAATTTTGGTAATCTCTTCTGACAGGCTTAGAGCTTTGGTGGATAAGACAACAACATAATTTCCCTGGTCTTGTGCAAAGCATTTGACAATATCCAGTACAACATTCTTGTCTATTAATTGAAGAGATATGGATTGGATGGATGGACCTCACCTGGAGTACTATGTTCAGTTCTGGGGCATACAAACATAAGCAGGACATGGACCTGCTGGAGCGAGTCCAGAGGAGAGCCATGAAGGTGATCAGAGGACAAGGAGGAAAATATTACAACTGAAAGATGGTAGATTTAGATAAGATATGAAGAAGAATTTCTTTATTGTGAGGTGGTGAGGTACTGAAAGGTTGCCCAGAAAAGTTGTGGATTCCCCATCCCTGGAAGTGTTTAAGGTCAGGTTGGATGAGACTCTAAGCAACCTGGTCTAGGTGGAAGGTGTTCCTGGCCTGTGTAGGGGGGTCAGAACTAGAGGATCTATAAGGTCCTTTCCAAACCAAACCATTCTATTGATTCTATGAATTTAATCATTTGGATGACAAGTCAAAATACTCAGAGGGAATCTCTATCTAGTTTGTATTACTTTTGTCCTACCTGTGATGCAAAGATTTTTAAACAAGCAATATTATTGTCTAATATTTTCATCTTCTATGAAAATCAATCATTCTGAACATTGTGCTCATAGGAAAATGGGTTATAGTGTCTGAATTTGCAAGAAAAGTAATTGTTTTCAGTCCAGCTACAGCAGTGTAACATCTGTGCTGAGAAAACTGGTCCTGATACACCCTGTCTTAGTCTTTTTAGAATCATAGTCATTATACCTCAATTTGATTGCCAAGGAGACAGAAGGAGGATAATGAATTAGCTTAAGCATTGAGATCAGCAGCCATTGAGGAAACTCACACTGACATGATGGTCTTCCCCCGTGCTTGGTGCAGAAGTCAAAATATATCTGACCTACATTAATAGTTTTACATTAATTTGACTAAATGTGATCACAGAGAAAGTAATTCATACACAGTATGAGAAATTCTCTTAAATTTCACTGTGTTACTCAGTCTTCTGTCCTGTGCCCTTGCAATGATTGTGGCACAGTGTTGCCAACTGTATTATCTGGTAACAATCTAATACCACTCTCTTTAAAATAGTTTTTAGAAATTACAACAGAACTAGTACTGCAATACCATCACAATATGACATCTTCTTGGGCAATATGCTTGCTATTCCTTATGCTCCTATTTGTATGTAAATTTATACCTGTCGTAAATGAGTTTAGCAAGTTTGCTCTAATCCAGGCACGTACACACACACACACTTTTTAAATGAAATATTGTTTCCTCTGCCTTTCTAACACATACTTACTGAGTGATTTTAAGAATAACACAAAACCTTTATAATAATTCATATTAACTGGTAAGACAGTCTTTACTAAGGACTTAATATTTCATCTAGTATGTTCTGAGGACCAAATTTCATTATATCTTTACATTCAAGACAAGAGAAACATTTTATTGAAGGGTATTTTTTTCTGTTTCTGTCAAGAGGTATTTAAAGCATGTGTTTAAGGAGTTTGCCTAAAAGAGATAATCTGAAGAATCCATTTGGGGTCAATTGTTTCTTAGTCTATTTGTCAGCTGGCTTTGTTTCAGTTCTCTGAACAACGAGACTTCTCCCAAAGAGGGAAGATTCAAAAGACAATTCATCACCTTACAGTTGCAGTACAATTGACATATTGAAATAAACCATACCAAATTTAAATAATTTAAGTGCCTAAGTATTACTGTATTAGCTAGTTCATGTGTTAAACTGTGTACTTCTTATCAAACCATTAAGATACTAGTCAGTTTGATTTTATGGTTGGCACTACCTACATCTAATTATGAATTCCTTCCACCTTTCTGATGAGCATTTATTGATATCAGATTTTTAGGCAATTCTAAATGGAAATTGGAAAATTTGAACTTAAATATTAAGCAACATTATGTGACTCAGGAGTTTGAAAAAAATAAGAGTATTTTTATATTTTGACAAGTCTCTTTCTCTTTCTTTGCATTCTCACCTTTCAAAAATTTCTTACTCCACTTTAGGAATACCACATGGATTTTATTTTCTTTTATTTCTGATGAATTATTATTTCCAGATTAATTTTTCTATCCCTTGTTCTCATCTCAAAAATATGTTTTCTTGGTAAATTTAAGAAAACTCTTCAAATGTTACAGATACATGATACAGATACATGAACAAGTTGAAAAGATAATTATTTGTTCTGTAAAATTAAACTCTGAAACTAGATTGCTTATTAAGGTTATTTTTTCAGTTACTTAAATAAAAGTAACTTCTCTGACAGTTTGCTAGACAACATGAAATTTTGGGAAATTAAGTGAAATAGTAAAAGGCAGTGAAATAAGTAATTTTGCAGCACCTAAAGTACATCATGCTCACTCATTTTTAGAGTAATGACAATCTTTAATAAAGCCTCTGCTCCCTTCCACAGATTGCCTAAGCAATAAAGAATGCTGTGAGGATAGACAAATAGGGGCAGAAACCTAGAGAAAGCTTTCTTTCCCTAAGCATGGCACAGACCCATAATAACAGACTGAGTTCTTTTTTGCTTTCTAAGAGCTTCTTTCCTCCTTGACAAATTTGTGGTTTTTTTTTTTTTTTTAAGTGCTAGAGTTATTTACTTCCAATTATTTTATTCCCAGTTACAGGAGTTTCATGTTAAGGACATTACTCAGCTTTTTTATTTCCATCAGTGTCTCCTTCCTTTACAGTCTGAGAGTTGTCCAGGTGCAGAGGAGATATACAACCTCAGCTTCTCAACACATTTACGTAATTCCCAAGTTTCATTCATTTCAATAAATGTAAACTGATCTGGCAACAAAGGCAAGAGCACAAGAAACTCCCTAGATTTGGAATGCTAACTGTCATTTGGCATTTGACCTATATTTTAACTTCAATAAAGAGAACATAAAATTCTGTGGATATATAATTTGTTTTAACATAAAATTCAACATTACTACAAATACATATATATCAGATAAAACCAGATTCTTTTTTCTCCCAAACAGGAACTTGGTGACATAAAAGACCTTTTAGGGTGAACAACACATTTTCTTTCTAGAGATTAAAATATGCCTTGAAAATGATCCTGTAAAAAACACAGTTATTCAATATTTGGATAATTTCTATCAGATCTAGAGATAATCTCTGTAAATCTCTTTGCTCTGCTCTGCTTCCAGCTGCTGCTGTAGAGGGCACTCACAGATTCCCAGAGAAGCAGCATATATTTGACTTTAGGACCCCTTGCTTCACAAGGTTGTTGTCAAATTAAAGACACTAGGCAAAGGAATTTATAGGGGTATTAACTGAAATACTGGCTAGCCTTTTACAAGATAAAATACAGTGGAGGACACATTTTAATTAAACAACTTCTACAGGAAGATGTCCTCAAGCAGCAAAAGCCGGTCTCCCCCTCGCCTCTCTGGTCCTGATGATAAACTGCTGAATCCTGTGTGTACGAGAGGTGACTGAGCTCCCATGCGTGTAACTGTGAAGGAATATTTTCCCAGTCATTGTCACACTGACACACCTTATATCTTCTCTGAGTTTGTTCTCGGTTTTAAAACCATGCTACTAAAATTTGCCCAGCAGACATGAAGCCAATCAAGATTCGATCTTCTACTTTGAATTTACTCCTAGAGTATGGGAAGGGATAAGAAAAAACATATTTTTGCCAAAGTCTATAGAGCAAATTTTTCTCTTCAAGTGACAGTATTGGCCTGAGAGAAAAGACATAGCTTCACTTAACCATCCCTTCACCAAACCTTTCTGCTATATTGACTTGTACCCTTTAACACAGCCAATATTATAATATTAGAGCTCATTTCATAAAAATGCACAGATTTCCTCTTTGAGCAAGAGATATTGATTGTAATGAAACCCGCAATACAAAAGAAAAGAATCGTATAAATATATTTAAATATTAATAGTGCAGCAATTACACAATTAATTTGCAGTATCAATTGGAAAATCTGCAAACACAGATATTACACACTTATTTTCATGTATCCTGTTTTTCATAATCTTTAATGGTTAAACCCAGGAAATTTTAGTTGTGTATGTAGTCACAACTATTCAGCTATTAAGATGAAAGTTGAAAATATGAACTACCATTTACATTATCTACTCAAAATGAACCATTAGCCAGATACTGTATCAGGCTTTTTTGAGGCATAGAGTAAGTTAAATCCTGCAAATCCTCATAAACATGTTGGTTATATGTATGAAAAACCAAAAGTAATTTCAGTGAGAATTCCCCTGCTCAAAGCCAAATGGAATCTGATGTCCAAGGATCAAAAACCTATTCTTTAAGTAGTCTTTCTCTTCTACTGAGATGATTTGAAAATCCTACAACTCAGGCCAGGAATGCAGATTCTATCTCACCGTTTATGCTGTGTAGACAGCTTAAAACTCAGAAGACATTTGGAGCATAAAAGATGAAGCTCAGCACCCACAAAACAAATAAATTTATTTGACATTAAGCTTGAAAAAATATTTTAAATAATATGTTGGAATTCTAGGCACAGTAACTCCCTTGCCACATCAAAATTAAATTTGGATTTGGGACACTACTGAGAACACACAAGAAGTATTTGCAAAAACTGACTGCACTGAAGTGTGAAAAATCAATTAAAACTTCCAGCCACCTCTGGATATAAACATTTTCCATGAAATAAAATGTTGCTAAAAAGCTCATACTATAATTACACACTTTAAAAATAATTCATTTTGTTTTAAAAAAGTTAGAAGATAATTTGAAATTTAATAAACACAGAAGACTTAATTAAAAATTTAAATTGGATTATCTGGCCTTTAAATATCAAACTCATAAATACCATTTTTAAACTCATATTTTCTGATTTATATCTATACATCTCCTTCCATACATAACACACTTGGACCTGGCCAGGTAACCTTGAATAAGTTACTTGGTCAGGTAATTTAGATACCCCTTTTAATCTGTTGAGCTAAAAATCTGTGACTGCTGCTATGTAACTGAAGCATCTCAACAGCTGAACATCACCAGATCTGCTTTGGACATAAAGCCACAGTGTGCCCTCATCACCCTTACCCTTCAGCCTTCCCTGTGTTTTGTGTTCTTGCTACATCCTCCTTACAGTGGTGTATCAGATCTGCTGCTTCATGGACTCATCTCTTTCTGCTGCATTTGGAACCTTCTTTAGTGAGAGGTAAGGAGTCTGAGTAAATGAATCTCTCAGGAATTCTTCAGTTCAGTGAAGCCTCTTCTGGCAGACAACAGTGATCTCAGACATGCAGTGACACGGTCAAGGGGCTATCCAACCATTCCATAATGAATTGGGAGGACTGTAGTAAGGATACCAGTCAAGGTGAAGGAAAGTTGGTTGCCACTCCTACTTTTATTAGCTAGATAATTGCCAATTTGCAAGTTCCAAAACTCTGGGAAAGTTTTAATTTTATTTCAACAGGAGAAAACTTACTATAACAACCAAAAAATTCAAAATAATTTTCTTTTACTACTCTAAATACTCTAAATTAATATCTAAATTACTCAGAGCAGTATTTTTATACTGACAGAGGTGCTGAGAGACCTAGCACTCTTTCCTCGAAGCAGATTACTACACAAAAACTAGTATCTCACTGGATCAGACCAGAGGGTTTAGAAAGTTTAGTGTCTTGTAGATGACCTTAGGTATAGACTGTACTTGCTTCATCTAAGGAAGTATTAAAATAATCTTTCTAATTTAATAAACAAATACCATAAGAATGTGTCAAGTTTTATATAAATCTGTCAGAGACTGGGAATAGTGAATACCATACTGTTGAGCACTTTTTTTCATCTTTTCTGTTGTGTTTTGCTTTGTTTTGTTTTGCTTTTAAGCAAAATGGATGTATTTTAAAAAGTGCTAGCCAACTTAGTGATGCTGTCATTACACTTCAGCTGTGGCTGAAATCACACCAATAATGGTCCTCAGGAAATGTTTGGAAAGGAAGTACAAGCAAGTTATCAACTCCCTAGTGAATCACACTCATGGTAAAAATGTCTTTAAACCCAAATTGTAAAAGAATGTATTAAGATATTTTAATACACTTTCAAATATTGTGGGGTTTTTTCCATAGTTGGTATAAAAATTATGGACAATGCAATATAATTAACTGACTGAATTAAGGCCAGAAAAATTGATGTAATGTCCATTGGGGAAATTACTCAATTTGAACGGAGATTTTTCTTTTTAAATCATTTATAAAGTGAATAAAATAAATAGCACACATGGGAACACACAGGAATGTGTATTGGTAGGGATGTTTGAACTTCAGGTCTGTAAACTATTTATTTACTCTGATCAGCTCCTTATTTGTCAACCCCAACTCAAAAGGGCTTAACCTGACATTCCTGTACAGGTAAAATATTTATTTTTACTATAAACAGAGAAGAATATATTATTTCAGGTAAGCAACAGAAAGTGGAAGGTTATCTGATAATAGTAGACTGCAGCTGAGATTATCCTGTCAGTACTAGAAAGCTTACACCAACTTAGCTCTAGCATTTCTGGATAGGTGATTGCCATAGTTTAGATAAATCAACCTTTTCTTGAAATCCATGTTCCAGCGAATCAGGTACTACTATATACAAGGTGAACACACCAGACTATGCTGTAACCAGCTCTCCCTTCTCATCTCCTGTCATTCTTTGCCTGTTAACTTTTCTGAAACTGAGAGAAATATTTCCACCAAGGAAGAGAGAAATGAAAGGCTGGAAGAGAATATCACAAGTGGCAGGACTTCATTCTCCGCCCCTGCTTGGGACACCTTCCTGCTTCTTCCTATCCTAACACCAACATGGTCCAGCTTCAGAACAGATAATCCTATTTATACAACAACAGAACACAAACACAAAAACTGAGAATAAAAACACAAGAGCCAGGATAAGAAACAGGCCATGAAGATAAGGATGCAGCTGTGAGGCGTTGATCATCTCCTTTACCAGAATCAGCACTGGCAGATGCAGTCATGAGGAGGGATTTTCATGGGTCATTTTGTTTTCCATACCCACCTTTTAGGAATGGAAACAGTCAAAGCAGTTGGGTATGCGTGACAAGTTTATATGAGACAAAGCCTGGCACTAAAAGCATCTGACAGGCTCTAACAGAGTCTTACAGAAAAAACAGTGATAAGAACTTCTTGCCTTTAAAGCTGAGGGAAACAAAAAAAGTCACAACACTCATCATACATACTTGGACACAGAAATGCTTATTGATTTTATAGAACTCACACTGTCATTTCCTGTAGGATTTCATTTCCTTGTAGTGGCAAAAGTTTATGCAATAAGTCTGTTTAGTGAGGCTGCAATGGAATCCTACGAAATTTAATGGTTTCTAGGCTAGCATTGTGTCTTTCCTATCTTAAACAAGCACATGCCAATGCTTTCTAATTTGAATTAGTAATCACATCCTACACATTACAAACTATCAGATCTCAGCTGCTATCAAGCTGTTCCATGTTGCCAGCTATACTTGATACCAGATCATCTGATTGTTGCTTGGTGGTTGCTAAGGCAGCCCTGAAAAATCTCATTCATGCAGTATAAGATTTGTTCAATGCTTTAGTTTCCAAGCTATCTGTCTTCCCAAATGAGTTTCACAATGGATTTTTTGGTACATCCAAAAAAATTGTATCCTTGTTCAGAGTTTTTCAAGAAATTACCCTTATTTCAGTGTTTGCAAATAAGCAGGATCTGACTGTGACAAACTTCAGACAGAAATCCACCGCTGTCATGGGTAGACCCAGGCCAGATGCCATGAAAGCCACTCACTCATTCCCCTCTTCAGCTGAACAGAGGAGAGAAAATTTAATGAAGGGTTCATGAGATAAGGACCAGGAGAGGTCAAAGGCAAAACAGGCTCAACTTCAAGACACAAAGTGAATTTATTACTAACAAAATCATAGCAAGATAATGAGAAGTAAAATAAGCCCTTAAAAAGACTTTCCCCCTACCTCTCCCTCCTTCCAGCTCTACCTTCTACCCCAGCAGGGCAAGGAGGGAGGGAATGGGGATTATGCTCTTTTCATCACCCATGGCTTCTCCCACTGCTCAGAGAGAGTTGTTCCCCTGCTGCACTGTGGGGTCCCTCCCATGGGGACAGTTCTCTGTGACCTTCTCCAATGTGGTTCCAACCTCAGGAGCAGCAGCTCCTTGTGAACTGCTGCAGCCTGAGTCCATCCCCAGGCAAACAGCCCTCCCAAAACTGCTGCAGCTTGGGTCACTCTTCCACGGGCTGCAGTCCTCCAAGGACAGGCTGCTCCAGCCTGGGAGCAGAGCCCCTCACACCTACCTTGGGTTTGCCACGGGTTCACAGCCTCCTCTCAGGCATCCACCTGCTCCAGTGCAGGGTTCCTCCATGGGCTGCAGATGGATCTCTGCATCCCCATGGACCTCCATGGGCTGCAGGGGCACAGCTGCTTCACGATGGTTTGCACCATGGTCTGCACCAAAACCTGCAGAAGAATCTTGGCTCCAGTGCCTGGAGCATCTCCTCCCCCTCCTTCACTGACCTTGGTGTCTGCAAAGTTGTTCTCCTTAAATCATCTCACACCACTCTTCTCAAGCTGCAATTATAGCTGTGCAATAACTTTTGTTTTTCTTTCTTCTTAGATATGTTATCACAGAGGTGTTACCACCATTTCTAATTGGCCCAGCCTTGGCCAGAGGCACGTCCGCCTTTGGAGCCACTGGGGATTGGCTCTGCCAGACTTGAAGGCAGCTTTCAGCAGCTTCTCACAGAAGCCGCCTTCCAAAAACCAGGTTCTGCAAACCCAATACAACCACACAAACCTGAATTGAAATTTTGAGTACCATATGATTTTCTGTTCTTCAGCATTATCAGACAAGCACCCTCCTATTTCTAAAAGCATTTCTAATTAAATTATACCAAACCATACACTAATTAGCAGAATCCATATATCCCTGTACAGAGCATAGTTTCTAATTCAGATGGAGATTTGGCTACACAAAATCTAAAGTGTTATTTAGCTCACTGCAAGACAAAACACAACATTTCCATCCTTACTTCATTCATGCTCTGCGGAACATTGGAATCAAAGTGATATTAGGAACACAGGAACACCACTTTTTGTGCCAAAGCTCATCTGCTTTTAATACACCATTAAATCTCATCATCACTGACACTGTCTGTTCTGCTTTAGTAAAACAGTAACAAGCCTATCCTTTCATACCAAACTATTCCACTCTGAAAATCAACTAAATAGAGTTAGATTTAATATTTTTCTTCCAAATTACACAATTGTTAAAGGAAAACAAAAGCACATCTATAGCATTTAACGGCTAGGATTTTAGATATTACTTTACAGATGCTGGGAAGATTTTTCTGAGTTGTTTCTCTGATGTGGTGATATGATAAAGTGAGAGAAAGGTTATGCTTGCAATCACTTAACCAAAGTATGCCTTTTCTAAAGCATGCCATGGACACCACAAAATCCTGTATGTATTTGACTGAAATTATCAAAGAATTTCATTTCTAGGAAAAAAAGCAAAGCCAAAAACCAAAAACCAAAACCAAAAACAAACAAACAAAAAAACCCCCAAACAAACAAACAAAAAAAAAAACTCCAACCAAACAAAGAAAACCTGCTCAAATACAGTGAGGTTTGCAGAGGAGAAGTAACCCCTTCACTTGGCGTGTCCCTTTCACCATCACTGTGAAAGCCAATTTTCATGTTTGCTCTCTTGCTTTACAGTGTCCCAATGTAAACCTTCTAAGAAATATTTCTAAGAGCAGATTTTTGATTTGTTTGTTTTTGTTTTGTTTTGTTTTCTATACCAACAAATTTTGCTATTAAAATTAGAACTAGTACATTTAGATTTAGTTTGGTTACTTTTTTTCAAATTAAATAATTGGTTGAGTAAAAAGCCTGAATTTTTAATACTATTTCCTTGTACAATGTAATGGGCAAAAATCTACTTGTCTGTTGCCATTTTACAAAACTAAAATCTTGTGTGGCAGTGGCTGGTTAGAGGGTAGGAAATCACATATTTTTCTGTGAAATTATTGTTTTATTACAAACCTTTTTTTATAAGAAATATAGCAATTCTGAAAAGAAGGCTCATTAAGTCTCATGATTGTTTTATTACAAACCTTTTTTATAAGAAATATAGCAATTCTGAAAAGAAGGCTCATTAAGTCTCAAGAGAGCTGAATGCATGTCTCCAAAGAACAGAGGATAGAAATGAAATGGCCTTTCCTGTGTTGTTGATAAACTTTGTGATTATTCAAATTCATAAGACCACATTTTTACTCAGGAGTTCAATAAAAGATTGAAGATAGTATGCTTTATTTAAATGAAATTTTGGATTTTCCTACAGTTTTTCAAATCAGAAACTCTACCTCAAAACAATATCACAACCTTAAGGTACAGGTATCAAATTAAGATACATATTTATGGTTTTCAGTAAAACTAGACGTCACGCTCCTATGATGCTTGAGTGTTCAATGAATTGAATTTTAATATTAAGCTGCTTGTTTCCCCCACATTAATTTTCTAGTTGTATATATGTGGACTTGTGATTTGACCAAAGGTCAGACTGCGTCTGTGGTCTGATATGGTCTGATATGGACCACGTCTAATATCTATTACAAAATCTTATCAAAATATAAGGAAATTGGTCAGAGAAGTATATCTTAGGTAAATTTTAAAGTAAATCTAGTGTAATTTATATCTCAGGGGTGTCACTGAAAAAAACTGTTATGCTTTACGAGCAGAAGTTATATAACAAGGGATGATTCTGTTGTATAAAATTTAGTCTGCAGTACAATTTTCTATAATTTTCTTCACACTTAAGAGTTACAGTGCAAGTGTTTTATCCACACTAGCTAACATAGAAGTATTGTGGGCTCCAGTGTTCCCTGCTTGGTCTACCTCTCAGCTTGGAGTAGAGAAGGCTCCAGGGATTCTACAAGAGAGCTGGCAAGGGACTTTTTACAAGGACCTGTAGTGATAGGACAAGCAGAAATGGCTTTAAACTGAAACAGAGTGGTAGATTTAGATTATATATTGGGAAGAAATAATATCTCAAAACCCATGTGGGTTATGCCTTAAATAATTTAAATTTTTTGCATCTTTTTGCAGCTGTGATCCAAAAGGTTCCGGCAGAAGATGTACAAGCCTATGCTACCACCCCTACCATAAGTGTGTACGTGTCTTGGCCTTTCAATTTCCTTGAGAGCCATACCCACTGGATATGATTATTAAAACAAAGAGAAGAAAAGCTCCACGGCACTCTGGCATTTTCAGGGGAAAAAAAAAATCTAGCTAATGGAAAGTGCTTGACAATGTTTGCTTTTGTCTTTTCCCTTGCATGTTCAGCTGAACTTAATCTATTGTTTGCAGTTAGACAAAAGGCAGGACAAATTACATGTTTGCCTACGCCTATTCAAAGAAAGGGAACAAAGGTTTCAGAATCAGCCATAGAAAATGGAGTTATTTTTCTCACTCTTTACAAATATTTAAGTTGTAAGCATTTGAGCTGCTGAAATAACAACCTAGCTGAAACTGCCTTTCCCAAGAAACCTGAAAAGACCGCAAAAAAAGACACTTCTTTTCACTTGTCATGCACATATTTTCAAGAGCAGTTAAGAGAAAGAATTTTTAGATTTTAATTTACAAGACAAGAGTAATTTTAAGTATTGCATTTTTGCATTTAGGTTCTTTTGATGAAAAAATGAAGAAAGTAGCAAAATCCACAAAAATATTTCTTTTATTTGTAAAACATTTCTTTAATATCAGTTCTGATGTAGTCCTGGTCCTAAGAAATACCATACCCCACAAATTTATACAATTCTAAATTAAGTAAATGATGTAATTTTACCAGAGAACTCTCACCACTAGTTCAGCTGCCTTTTGTCTTTATCTCTGACTTCTTACTGTACAACCATATTGTTTCTTGCATCATGTTTTATGTAATTTACTAAGTCCAAAGGACACACATTTTACTGTACAACATGGAGCAGTGAGAATTAATAAATTCCTCCCAGGAGATGTTAGCAATTTTTTTAAAAAAAAAAGTTTTAATGTATTTTCTACTGCAATAATTTCCATTGTCTTGGAAAACAGGAGATTTTGGCAATGGGATGGGTGGTAGCCTACTATATCATGATATACCAGAACTGTCTGAGGTTAATGACATGTCTTGGAAAAGGCATATTTTGGTTAATTAAGTTTTTGTAAATATAACCTGCTCCCAACTTTAGCACACCTGATATCTGTACTTGTTTTGAAATGGAGTTGTGGTGCAGCTCTTGTTAGTTATACCATGCTCATAGTTGTCCAGTACTGTGGTTCTCTTCTTCTAGTTGCATGCCATTTTAAGGGAAAATGAAAAAGATTGCCATTTTTTTGAATAAAGTAAAGGTCCTTCTTCCTTCACAACTGAAAATCAGGCAGCTGCAGGCCAGAGTTTCACTCTGGCAGCTTTCTGTGGACCGCCTGAGCAGCAAGGCAGCTATGGTATTTAGATGAAAAAGAAATGGCAACAATCAACTTTGAGCCCTGAAGACACCAAATTATGATGCATAAATAGGGCTACTCAGTAGGGATTTGTTTAGTAATACAGGTACACAGAGCTTGGAAATGTACTGGAAAAATCATTCTTTTAAAATATGATTGCTTTGCTATAATTCTCTCATTTTCCACCAACTAGAAGAATAAATCAATCACTTTGTTCATTGCATAATTATTTAATGATTAACCCTTCCATGTACTCCCATACAGTGCTATAGCAGAAGAAGAATACCTCTTATCTAGAGTGAGTGTTCAGTTTTATGTAGCCAAAGAGAAAATATTTATCTATTTAGCTCAACCTAGTAAAAAAAAGCAAGTCTCATACTCCTTCTGGAAAAATATTTCAAGATAAGCAAATGAGATCTCGGTTGAGAGAATGCCATGAATATCTGAAAGTACATAAATAATTCCATAGACATATGTGTCTGAGAGGAGTCGTCATTCCTGTGTATCTGTAGCAAATTCCCCAGCATAGGAATATGTGCACATAAAGACTCCTTAGCACTAGCCTTTCTTAGATTTTTCTGTCTCTATTCTATCAGTTTATGTAAAAAGTGATGCTACTATGAAAGTAGACAATACATTTCCTTGATTAAAAAAAAATATGGATTTCTAATCTGGTACTAGGGCTTCTCTGCAAGAGTGTGATGAAAAAGTGTTATTTAGTGACTGACCAAAATAGCACAAGAACAAAGAGGTCTTTATCATTTACACGTTCAGCATTGAATAAAAATTGTCTTTGAAAATAGTCTGGAAAAATTACCATGTTTCTTTTTCAAACTAGTTGGGGGGTCTGAAATGGATTCTTTAAATCTTTGTTTTGTAACGCAAGCTGAATTGGTCACAGCAATATTGGGCAAATGCTATGCTCTTGTGTCTCCCTTATAAACTACTCTACTCTACTGTACTGCATTTTTACATGAAAAATCTAAAACATTAGCAAAGGTTTATTCATTCTAAAGAATACTTGATTTTCTGTGATGCATAAGCTTAAGAAGTTAATGGTTACTTGCTGTGCATTCTTCATGAAGATTGGAAAAGGCTAAACTGACATAAAAAAACCTGACATAAAAATCCCTGCTTTGTACTGTTGGGCAGAAAAGATAGTCAAGCTCACAGGGACTGTGTCACCTTCTCCTAGCAGCTCTCAGCACCCTGACCTATCCTTTTACCCTCTGCTAAAATAAAGGTCCAATGTTTTTTATAATTCTCTTTGTCAATGATAGTTAAATCTCTCTGAATTTTTGAAGTTAAAAAAAGGTTAATCTCGTAAAATGCTATTTTAGTTACACCCCACTGTTTGTATTTTGACAAAATCTATTTAAGATCTTTGAATTTTTTTTTTCTTTTTGATGACATGACATGTCCCATTTCTCAATTTTTTGTTTACTAGGCACATTTCAGTTAAAGTGAATCTTGGTTGTAATCAAAATCTTTTTCCAAACTTCTTTCTACACAACAAGCAAGTTTATTTTTTCCTTTTTATAACTACAGCAAGAAGTAGAGTAAAAGTTAGCTAAATATTTTATCTCTATATGAAGGAGACAAACAGTAAGAATTTAAACTGACAAACAATAAGGATTTTAAGTAGCAGACTACAGGAGCAAGATTTAGGGATTATTTGGTCAATCTTGTTTTTGCATTCCGAAAATAGAATTATTCCTTAATTTGGAAGGAATGTGCTTTTATCTGATGGAAAGAGAAATTGTTTGGCTGATAACCTGCACCAAGTTAAAGAAAAGAACAGGACTGTGCTGACTGTCATCAGTAAGCTATGAGCTAGGCCTCACCATGCCTGCCTTTAGCATGTGGCTGTGCTAAACCATGCTGCTCTTGGCACCAAAGCAACACACTAACCCACCCTGCCTAGAAAAAGCATTTATGTGTGTGTTGGGAAACAATCCATTCAGAATGAAGGAGAGAAAACCTATTGAGATTTCTCCATACCTATGTTGTTTTACTAGAGGATCTTTTGCAATTACCTTCAGTTTTAACTGGAGTTCTAGGAACGCTTTGAAAGTTTGGAGCACTGTGCCTCACGTAAGAGCCATAAAAAATTCCTCTAATCACCCTCTTGCTACATAATGGCTTTCTTTTTACAGAGAATATAACAAAAGGTATTCCTAAAGGTATGGAGGATGCAAGGATAAATTTTGGGAATGCTAATAACATCACACATAAATTTTTTTCCATAATTCATTTATTATAAAAAAGTGTATTTTGAAAGAATTCTTACAATATCAATAATGTATTTTCCAATAAATTTAATTTAGAATACGTGTATTGGAATCTGCTTTTATAAACAAATACAACCTAAGCTCATCTAACATAAACTTTGATGGGTTATAAAAGAGATTTGTTTGTGAGTTTCTTTTAATTGGAAAGTGCAACATACTTCACTTTCCTCACTACGGATATCTGTAGGAATTAGATGTATTTTCTCAAGTATCTTCCAGAAGCTATAGCACAAACATACAATCCTAGCTATCTTCTGGATTAAAAGTAGGGTAGTCAACAACTTCAGCAACTTCCAGGTTATAGTCCCACCTGATGCTTGTTAGCTATTATTTATTAAACTTCTTTAAGGACAGTAGTCAGCCTATGCTTCTTAAATTTGTATTTTTTTTTTAATGAAATTCTGATGCAAAACAGTCTGAAGCTCCCCCACCAGTGTTCCCCACAGACCTTCCTGTGTCTCAGAGAGTTAAGTACACAAATGAGAAGAGCAAAATGCAGCATGAATATTAATGTTCTGGCAGTGTGTCTTTCAGCTGGCAGGGCTCTTTTACTTGGGCAGCTGCCAGATGTGATCATTTGGAATACAAAACTACTTTATGAGAAAAGTGTGAAATAAATCTAGAATCCACTGGTAAACCCAAAGCTGTTGTTTCTTTATTACAAATATACCTTTACTTTTAGCTACAGACTACTAGGATATCTGCTAGAAACTAAAAAGTAGATACTGCCCAAAATTGAATAAAATGCTGCAAGCTAACATGTGCAGAAGCAGATGTAGGGCCTTTGTTTCCTCTCTCTGAGATACTGAACATGTATTAGCAATGTATGTAAGGGATGCCTGAGTATTAATATGTTGTTGTTTATCTCTTTCTTTCCCTCCATTTCTAGGATGTTTTATTTTGGTAAGGAAAAAACAAGGCTCTCTGCAGACTGGCAGTGTCCAGATGTTTCCTGTGTATTTTCTAAGCTGAGCACCTCACATTACCAGTTGCTGTGACACATGTAATGTCATTAGACAGGGAATAAACAACTTCAAAACCATCTACAGAGCCCAACATCTAATTAGTCAAACAAGCAGGCTGGGAAATCAGGAACACCAGAGCCAGCTCTATCATGCAGTGTGCTGTGAGAAAAACTTATGCCAATTGCATCTTTGCTCCAAGGCAGTACTGAAATTATTTCAGGTACAAATGATCGTGGTCACATGAGAATCAAAAAACTACGGTTTTGTAATTCTCGAGACAAAAAATGGACAATATTTTATATGCTATGGCTGTGTAGTAGAAAGGAAGGGGAAGAAAAACGCTAATTTCTTCAGTGGTTAGTGAAATTATATCATTGGGAAAGAATAAGTGGAGGATGCTAGGGCATACTGGAGGGGAGACTAAAATTTTCTTCTTGGAAAATTAGTATAAGATGATTGCAACAAATCCTCTTCTGAATTTGGTGGGGCTGGGAAAGAAGAGTAGCTTTCACACAACCCTTCAGGTTATGTCTATAAAACTTGCCTACATGCATGATCAATCTATGACTCTATAAATTACTCTATATTCACCAACTGCAGAAAGTGGGGGAATAGGGAAGACAGAATCAGACTATTCTCTGAGGTGCACTAGAAAACGAAGAGGCAATAGGCTGAATGTAGCATGGCAATTCCTGCCTGGAGAAAAAAGGAAAAAGTATTATCCAGTTGCAAGTGTTTATACATGGGGCTGTATTTTCCAGAGAGGCTCCTGGAAATTTTCAAAACTGACCTAGAACTCTTAAGCAAACTGATCTACTTTGAAGTTAGTTTTGCCTAGAGCAGATGTCTGGGCTTGATGAATACCAGGAATCTCTGATAACCTGAATTTTCTTGCAATTCTGTGATATCCTACCATGTTTCAGGGATCCCAGATTCCTTGAACTTTTAGCCAGGAACTGCACATCAGAACTGGAATTCATATTTTGGAAGGTGTTTTTCTGACACAAGCAATGAGATTACTGTTTTTAAAGGTGAACCAGTTCTTAATGTGCTTGCATTTTTGATACAATTTCCATATGTAATATTTTCTGTATTGTCACTTTGTAACTAGAACTTCCCAAACCATTTCAGGCTGCTTTCTCAACCTGGGCGCCTTTGCTTAGACTATTTTTAATTGAGTGAGTGTCAACAATGTCTTTGGTTGTTTCTGCTCCTTAGGGATTGAAGGAATATTTGGATTTATTATTTACATATCCTTTCTCCTGACATGCTGCCATCTCTAAGACTTCATTCCATTTTAAGAACCACTCAATATTAAAAAAAAAGGGGAGGGGGTGTCGGATCGAGTGGAAACACACGACATCATGGAGCGGGATTGAAAGACAGAGGAGGGTGAGGGAAAGGTCCCTAAACAATCAAATACAAGTGGATAGCAATTACTGAAACATGACTGAATTGCAAATGATTAAAAGTTATTTTTTGTAACGAACATGGAATTTTCAGTTTTACCAGATGTGCTCCAATGTTATCAGCATGGGTTAGTTTGTTGTTTGGGGTTTTTTTTGCAAGACTCCAGGGCAAAATGATCTGACATAGAAGAATGTCTGCTTTGTTTTGATCTCTAACTTAAGTAAGCCCCTGCACTCTTAAGAAATGCAGTCTAGATCCTGCAAGGTCCTAGTAGTCTAGGTCTTCTTACTGTAAATATAAGAAATTATAAATTCCCTCCTATATGTTCAATTTTATTTATTCTAGACTTAAAATGTACATAAATGGAAACAAGTTATTAGCTCTTAGATTATACACAGAATTTATATCTGTTTCCATCTCCAGTGAGAAAACAACTGCAGGAGTGCACAAATAATGCTTCTCAAAAGTAAGTTAATATAGTGCTCAGGAATTTTGTGGGAAACATTAAGTTATTGCCAACAAAGTAATGAAAATGACAACAGATTTCTGACTTTTGCTAGAAGCTGGCATGTAGACCTAATTGATTTTTAATTGATTTCTAAAGGAAAAGCATGGGAACATAATTGGTTTTGCCAAAATGCAACTGCACATTTTTTCCTAGATGCAAGGTAGTCATCTAGAAATAGAAAATTCCTCTGATAGTCACAGCTAGAATGGGTTCATGGCAGCTGAGCCAATCTCTTCAAAGGTTGTCTGAGGTGGGTCTTGCTGGAAAATCAACAAGATCGATACACACATGCTTGAGAGAAACACGTTTAAAGGAGGAATACAGGTATTATAGCATAAAGACTTTCTCCAATACAAGTCAGATCTGTCCATGGACTGAGAAACCACTGCTGAGGCAAGTAGTCATAAATACCTGGTTGTACCTGGTAAATACGAAGTCTTAGAATCAAACTGACCCTTTTTCTAAAATGTATTCTACTGATCCTGGACTTATATATGCCCTTTACTTCCTTTAGAAATTGTATTTATAGAATTTTTTGTATACAGAAGTTTGTGAGCAAAATCATTTTCTCCACACATTACATCAATGTTTGCTAGCAGATAGGTCTCTAAAGATATGCATTAACATCCTCTTCATTGTATCACATTATATTTGCATTGTTGCTCAATACACACAATATTCTTTGGAAAAAAAATCTTTTTTTTTTCCTTAGCTAATACTTATTTCCTGTTTTGTTTATAGCTGAACTGACCCCCAAAAAACCCAGACGACTTTTCAGCAATTCTAACTGCATAACTATGTTGGTTTAATTATGCAGCTACCATACAATCCATTCATAAAATTCAACTATGACAAAATCAGCTTTTTTCTGGTTTGCCGACAGAATTTTCAGTCTTTCACAAATATTGATGCAATGTAAAGCAAGGCCTTATTTCATTAAGGCCTGAACAATCTCTTGTCATTCTAATGATCAGAAATAAAGCAAAACAAATAGATGACAACTGACTTCTGCACAAAAAAGACCAAAGACATTTCTGTGTCAAAGTAAAAGAACATAGACTGCTTTACCACTTCCATATTTACATGGGTATCCTAAAAATGCTTTATTTCTTCCTCACTGCACAACTTGTTGAAGACAATGCCATGAAATAACTCTTATTGATAAATGAAAAAGAGAGAGAAAACATTATCAAGATGATCAGTAGTGATAGCAGCTGTTACATAATTTCATTATGAAGCTATTTCCTGCTGCTAAAGGGTTTAAAATAACATTTACTTGTATAATTGTAATTCTATTTATTTTATTCCTCCTGGCCTAAATAAAAAGCAGAAATTAAAAAATATTGAATATTTCAAGGAGATAACCTCTTTAGGAAAAAAAATTAAATGTTTTTACTGATATTTGACATGTTATTACAAAATAATTGGTGGTAGAATCATATTCCAAACAACTTCAAATATCAATTTTTTTCTCCTCATAGGACTAGACTTCCATCCAATCAATCAGTAAATTATTTACTTCTTATTTATTTACCTTTTTAATACCTATGTATATTAAATAATATAGGGCCTATAGCATCTTCTTTTACCATGTTAAAGAAATCTGTTTAAAACCATTGATTCAAATTATATCTATGGTGAATGAAGTGATACAGCCCTTAGAGGTGAAAAATATATGTATATGAGATTATGAGACATCTCTCTCCTATAAGAGATCTCTCAATGGAGGTGTGACCCTTTTCTCCTCAGGTATGAATAGCTTAGACTACCTGTGAAGCTTACCAATGTCTGTTATTAATAAATAATGGATTCTACCTGACATGTGGGAGTAATTTTTGTTAAATTATTTAGTGGTTAATCTCTAAGACCACACAATGAGACCATTGTCTCTGATCAGAGCTTTCTCCCTCTAATTGCATGTAACTGAAGGGGCTAGCTGTCTCAATGAGCATGGGACTTAATGGCAGCAGAGGTCTGGGGGAGTGCATGAAACTTATCAAACAATGTTTTCAGAGGATTGCAGGATGTGAGAAACTTATTAGGTGATGCTAAGGAGAAGAGTCAAAGGTAAGGAAAAGAAGGGAACAAGGTGGCTGTGAGAGAACAAGTATGAAGGAAAAGGTGACAAAACTGGCCGGCCAAGGGAAGCAAGAATGAGACAACACAAGGTGGCGGGTCCTGCGTGCCCATTGTTAGCAACTCAGAGAATCCGTGGCTTAGAGACTTGCTAAGAAGAGTATTGAGAAAGTATGTGTAGCTATGCAAAAGTTAGCTAGCTGCACTAATTATCTCCCATCTTGATAAACAGGAGCAGAGGAACAGTCCGTGCTGCTCATGCTGGGATGAGAGTTATGTGGAAAAAGACACACTTTCTCAGTCTGTGCACCAAGCCATGGTAATACTGTGCATGTCTCTGCTGGGAATATGTGCTCAGCTTTGCAGTGAGCTAGACCTGGGAAAGGAGGAGCTCAATGGGTCCTGCATGTCCCTTCAGCTGCCACATGAACTACAGAACTTCAGTACCCGGGCAGGCATACTCTCCAGCTGCTTGTGAAGGCACGAGCATTACCTAACATGTCATTCCACCCAGATCTCTCTTTATTTGGGCAAGACTGAAAGGAAAGACCTGCTAGTTCTTCATTCATGGTCATATCTCTCTTTCCTATTATCTGTCTGTAATTTCACAGCAGGAAAACTTTTTACATTTTAAAGTGATGTGTCGATGCACTCTTCGAAAGAGTGTCTGAAAATCCATGTGACCCTTGGAATGGGGTTCATTACATGTATTCAATTAATTTTTAAAAGCAGTAAATAAGATTTGACTCTGCAAAGAAAAAGTAGTGAATGAAGAACTCTCTTCAATTCTGTGGTGATTTCCAGGTCCTTCTGCTTTTCACACAGCACTAGATTCACATTCTTCATTTGTCTGTACTACAGTAAATCAGAATGAAAAAAAGGACATAAAAAAACCCCAAAAAAAACCAAACAAAAGAAGCTTTTATTCCAACACGATTATACACAAATTAAGACTCAAAAAGCTCTTATCAGTGATGTTGACTACAGAGTTTCATCTTGATCTCAACACATTACTCTTATTAAGTACCATCTTGACTGACAACAATAGAAACTTGAAATGTGAATCACACTTTAATCTGTGATTGCATCTGAATATATTTCATCCATTTCCCTGAATATTTATTTTAATCACTCTCTAGCATGATCCACCACAGAGCAAAATAAAAGAAATAGTTACTAAAGAAAAAATAATGTTATTGCCTCTTATTTCCTAATTTTTTCTCATTCTGAACTTGTCAAATACTTAGTAATCAAAATACTTGTCCTAGGCTTCCTATCCAAGAAAGAGGTGTTTGTACTCCATGCAATATTAATATTAGCATTTAAAATAAAAGCATTCTGGAGTGTTGCACTACAATCTACAAACCTGAATATAAAATGAAAGCAATGGTATTGAAACTTTTGCTTTTGTTGCTAGTGATGCAGCTTCAGAACACTGCTCTGAAATCCGGCTTTTAGATGATGACTTGTTGGCAGCAGACAAATGATCAATTCACGATAGGAAACACAGGGAAATACAACAGATTGAGGGAGGATGAGAAGTAGAAAAAGACAGGAGGAAAGCAGAAAAAATAAATAAAGAAAGAGGGAATCTTAGAGAAAGGTAGTGGCAGGTAAAATTATGGACATGAGACAAATGAAAATGCCAGGAGAGAAAATTATAGAATAATAACAAAAAAAAATGCTTAGGTCAAAGGAAAGTGAAAAGAAAAGAAAAGAAAAGAAAAGAAAAGAAAAGAAAAGAAAAGAAAAGAAAAGAAAAGAAAAGAAAAGAAAAGAAAAGAAAAGAAAAGAAAGAGAAAAAGAAAACAACCATGATATCAAAGGAAAATATTTAATTGATAAAGAAGATTTTTTGAATACTTTTTTTCAGTGCATCTGTAACTAGAGGAAAGGAAGTTAGGCAGAATAAGTTAAGAGCACTAAAAGGATAAAGGGAAATCTCTAGAGAATCAATCAAAGAAATTAAAGAAAGACAAAGAGCAAAGGAGTAGAGCATTATACTTCTTTTGCAGCAAATATTAGCATTTTACAAATTATTTTACTTTCTTTTCCTTAACATTTTATACATTCTATACTATTTTAGACATCTAGTCTTGAGCTATATCCTACATGTCAGTTGATATGAAATTCCAATTAAAATCTTAAATAAACTTCTGAAAGTAAAGCATTGGTGCTAAATATTTCCCACAATAGAGCAGATGTTTCATTTTAGTTTCCAGTCAATAGGTAGCATTAATTTATTATAATATTGATATTTTTATTTTTAACTTTTCACTGATGTTTGAGATAAAAATATGATTCAGAATACCTCAATACAGCATACAAGTACTGAGGATGTATTTTTGACATGCATCATTAAGATTGCATTTCACTGCTGTTTAAAATAGCTAGAAATGAGAAACCCTTGAGATACATAATGTTTACCATTCAGGTTTGATTTTCATTGGGATTTTCAGTGGTACAGTGGCAAATATACATTATTAGAGCATGGGTTTTTATATACATTACAGTTTGAGGGACATTTTCCATCAATATTTAATGACATCTCAGAAGATCATGTAAGAAACACCAATCATTCATAAACTAAATGAGACTGAATTTTCTCATTTTCACAAAATGAAGAGACAAAAAGGATAAACTTCACTGCTTGCCAAGTTTTCCTCCCACTGTATGTATTTAGCCAGCATGACTGGCATGATGAAGGTCTCTAGCATAGAGGCACTGACTCATTGGATCAGTATTGCCCCAGGTGGGGTAAGATCCACCCAGTCTGCATCCTGTTTACCATACTTGCAGATTTTCATCAGTGATGATAAAAAGGAGGAAGATAATAGTATCAGAACATTTTAAGTCATATTGACAAGACTCAGGTTTTTATAGAAAGTTTCTCTGCATAAGTATTGGTAGTATGAGTATTAGATGTCTCATGTGTTTGTCTAAATAATTAATGAAGCTAAAATAATATTTCTTTGCCTTCTTGAGTAGAATTCTGCAAGAATTATGTAATTTTGGACTTAACTTCAAATGAAAAGAATGTTTCCCTTTGTGTATTTCCTTCAAGAAAATTTGAAAATCTTTACTCTAGGCGTTAATGAGACAGTTCATGATTTGTTTACTGAAGAGCACAGTTGCCTGTCTCTGTGGGCTTTGCCATGAGATAAGCACAGAATGGAGCAACAGGATGGTGCTAACCCAAGGCCTGGTGGAGGTGAGAGCTGGTTAGCTCATCCTCGTTAACGCATCCTGACAAAAATTTCCATTGGGGAAAGCAGTGTAAAGATGCAACTACTTATGTGCATATCACCTGTCAACCAAAAAGAAAGACAACAACTGTGCTGGAATCTGCTTAGATGGGTAAAAGGTAATTCTGGCAGGGGGAGATCATGGTGATGGACTTGCAGCCCATCAACTCAAGAAACCAAATCAAAAGAAGAGAAAGAGTAAACATGAGGACTAATTGGCATTAGAAATGAGGGAATAATTCAACCAACAGAATAAGAGAACTGTTTATCCAATAAGCCTTAATTCCTTTGTTTGCTAAGATGTAGAAATCATGAAAAGTTTTGAACAACCTCAGGAATTCCAAGACAACCAAGAAGCAGAGTGTGAAGAAGGAGAAGTGGGATGCCTCTGGATCCATGGGTGGTGACAATCTTCTGCTTGATATCTCTCTCTTTTCTCTCTCTCTCTCTCCTTTTCTATTCCTTTCTATCTCTTTATCTACATTTATCGTTACATAAAATCTGTATTGTTAACTTCTGCATGTGGTCTCATTTGCACCTTAATTTGGGCAGAGACTTCTCTCACTAATTGGTTCTTAACATTTGCCAAAACAGACAGCTGATCCTCCAATTTTCTCCCTCCTTTTCTTCCAACAAATCTCAATAGTATTTAGGCACATGAGCAGTTTCTGCAAAACTTGCAAAGCTGAAATTCTTTTGTTTTAATTCCAATGAAGAAATCTCATTGCTAAATAAAAGGAGAGAAAACTCAACATTGACTTCGTTAAAACACACTTCAGATGTTTCCCTCAGCTGTTAAATACTAACATTCATACTTACATATTGTCAGTGGGTTTATACACTCTTAAACACTATCAGACAATTTCTGCAAGCATTGCTGCAGTGTCATCCCTGCGATGTTACACTGGAAAGTACAGGAACAGAATTCTGACATTGTCTGCTTTCTAATATCCCTAGCAATCTAAACATTACTATTCAGTGCCCTAAGGCTCTCTTTTTACCTTAGCTCTTACTGATTTTGTTGTATATAAGACATGTCCAGAACAATGACAGACATGCTTCATATCTTCCCATCTATGTTTAAAATGTTTAGATTGCTGGAGGCTAAAAATGCTCATTTTTTGTTCCACCAGCTAAAGTGTTTGCAGGACAACCAACATCTACAAAATTGAGTTGTTTTATTTTGAAAAATATTTTGAAATCTCAACACGAAAAGGCTGCAACACTGCATAAAAGGGATGCAGGATCAAAAGTTTGCCATTTTAAATGTAATCAAAGTTTGCATTAATAATATATAGATAAAGATATAAAGATAAGATATAAAGGCCTGTTAAAACATCATTTTTGTAATGTTGCATGTTGCATAGGCAGAACCTGGACCCAGGAATTCTTATTTTCTATGTCCAAATTCCTTAACATCTCAAGACATTAAACTCAGGGCTTGAAAAGACTGCATCAGCTACCAGATCCAGTCTCCTGCAACTGTGGGAAACAATTCAATAGGGACAGAACTCAAAAAACATTCTCCAGAACATCTGCACTATTATCTTCTGTCAATAAATATGTGAGACACCTGTAAAATATAACACATTTAACACTTCTATACAAAGCACCATATGTCTCAGGGTATCAGCAAGAGAGTCAGAGATAAGAAGGTTGCCAGTAATGAATCGAATTGCTGGAGTGCAGACTTTGTTATCCAGAAGTGAATGCAGTCACTTCCTTAATGATCTTCTCCCATCTGCCCAGAGGAAAATTGTTTCCTATTTCCTGACATGAAATATCTAGTAATTTTATTAGGTTGGCTTTTAAATAAGGGAGCAAACAGCACTAACCAGCAACTTGGAAATTCAGAAAACAGCTTGTATGGAGAAGTTGGACAATCTTACTCATCCTTAATTTTGAGCAGAGAGCTTGGGACTTGATATAATCACTGCTAGAGTAAGAAAATTTCTTTCTGAGAGTGGGTTTTATTGCTTATGTGTATTGAATATATTAAATAGATACTTAGATTCAAACAATTAACTGTGATGTGAAGAGCAATAAATTCAAGTCAAGGGTCGGGGAAGGAGAGGGAATCTCAAATGGTATTGAAATGCTTTACTGTTGAGTACCATTCCAGTGACCATTACTTGAACAGACCTTTGAAAAATTCAAGCATGGATATTTGTAGCCTGTTTCCTAGCTATGGGGAAAAAAACAAAACAAAACCTTTGTTGATCACCTCTGTGAATTGTTTTCTGGAATATAGTTTAGGTGCTGTCTTGTAAAATCATCTTTTTGTACTTGAAGACAGATCTAGATTATTATCCTTTAGCAAACATCATGTTATCAAATGATGCATTAGGAAAAAAATGGTGACAAAACCTAACAACCAAATTAGAAAGAAGACTTCTTTTCCCAGGACATGTTTTTTTTTTTGTGATCAAAGAATATTTCCACTTTTAGAATCCATGTATTCCTGACTCTATGCAGTCAGGAAATCACCTAAATGGGCATAGATACCCAATATTTTGCAGAATAAATGTTGATCTGAAAGGAGAAAAGTTAAAGGGAAAGAGAGAGAATCTTTTGGGATGTATATGCATATAAGACAAGAAAAATTGGTATTAATCAGATTTTGCAGTACTTAAGATATTCTATGAATAAGGAGAGAACTAAACCAAACCTCCTATAAAATAATATGCTTCTAAATTCGGACTCAAAAAATTCTGACCTTTTACTGCATTTCAGAGATATTCTTCCTTTCTTTATAATCCCTAATAATTTAGGAAATGCTCCTTCAAGAGGCACAATGGATCATAGGCTTCCCAATCAAGCAGCTGTTTAGAGAGAAATAGAGAGGTTTCCAGTATAATTGATAACTAGTCTCATGCGAGTAACCACAAAAAATACAACATATGAATGAAGAAATTGAAAATACATTGGTTTAAAATTGTGCCTTGTGTCCCAGGTCCGTTACTTGAAAGAATCAATTTTACAGGATTATAACTTCTTATTCTAGATTATTGTAATGTTTAACAGAAGTCCTTTGAGAAGAGATTTAGCAAGAACTTTTCCTTCCCTAGACTCTCCAAACTGTTCAGAAGGTAAATTTCTCTTGCACATAAGGCATGATACCAGTGACAGCAGATAAACAAAATATGTCTGCAAGAAGTACGTTAGAACTTATGTTGTGATCAGTTTTGAATCTGAGTTTGCAATAGCTATTTACTGCACGCTTGTCTACATTTCTTTAAAAATTCAAATAAAGAGGCATAACCCACTTTAGTGGGTTATAATTGGTATAATTCATCATTGAATACATAAGAAAAAACACAAGTTATAGCTTTTAGAGTAGACTGCGCCACCATGATTTTTTAAAGCAAAACCAATAGGATCATATTTCCTCTAACCAGCATTTACATCTTAGGTATAGAATTTGAATTCAATAATAACTCTGCTTATTGGAAAAGAGAAACATTTTTCCTGCCTAATAATCACATAATATTGTTTAACAGTACACATGAACATTTAGATCTATGCATAGTAGTGTTGCATCCACAATCAGGTTTATGGTGCATCTATCTGTGAGCACAAATGGCTACAGTCAGGTGTCAAACAAATGTTTTCCAGGAGCAAAAGCCTGCCAAACACTTTATATTTGCCATTATGGACTAGGTTTAGACAGAAATTATGTGAAATCATGTTGGCAAAATTCAGTTTTACAAAATCCAAACAGTATTTCAAGCAAAATTCTGCCATGTGTTTTCGATAACTCTCTAAGCCTGGGGAATCAATGCTTTTGGCTTTCCTTATTTATAGGTGTTCACAGTACACCTGGTTGCAGTACTCAAGCCCTGAAATTTCCCATTGGAGAGTCTCCTTTGGATCCAGATTGAGTGATAGGCACTGGAGTCCTTTGTTGTAGGGTGACCTTCTCAAACTATGGATGAGAGTCCTGGATCTACAGGTCTCCACTCAAACACCTTCAGACCAAAATAAAATTTAAAATTTCCAGACATTTCTTAACTCCATTCTGTATAGCTCTACTCCTGATTTATGCTCTAAAGCAAATTAAAGTTTTGGGTTTTTTTTAATAAAAATTGAATAATAAAATTAACAATTATAGGCAGGAAAAAAACTCTAATAATAATTTTCATCCCAATCTGCTTGCAACAGGGGAGATAAAGATGAAGAGCATTGAGTGGTGACAAAAAGGTGAAATGTGCAGTTCATCTTTACAACTTAAAAGATGGGTGAGCACATCTGCATATTCCCAAAGACTTCTGGAGAGATTTGGTACTTTGCATACATGAGTAAAAGTACATCTAAGTCTACATATTCCATCTTTGACAACATACTACATCCTCAACTGAATGTACCACAATTTCCTTTTGTTTACTAGGAAACAACCAGTACATTCACTTTCAAAATTACTGATTGTACCAGGGAAACCAGTGAACCTTGTGGCATGATAGCTCCTGATAAACTGTAGTGGTGGTTCTCATTATTAATGATTATAAATTTTTCACCTAATGAAGGTATTTGTGAATGCTGGTTTATAACACAGATGTGTATTACCTGATACAGGAACAGTTGCATTAGTTAAAAGCATAAAAGCAGCATAATTAATGTAGCTAGCAAGAAAAATTAAAGCCTCATTTATTTCAGGGGAAGCTTGGTGCCTAATTGTATATAAACAAGGCAGCCAAAGTGACTGGAATGTCATTATTCAAATTCATGCTTCCTCGATAAAACTAAGACAAAGTAAGTTATTCTGCTCATTCATTTTATTCCTCATTTCTTCACATATTCTGTGTAGGGATGACAGCCCCAGCCAGCTCTTCTAAGTTACTCTGTGTGTGTGACTGCTTGTTTTAAATGCAAACTAAATTAAAAAAAAAACACAATAATTTTCTCTTTAAAATGCTATCTAGAACTAGTAGAGAAGAGCTTTATGCTGTTTTTTGTTTTGTTTTGGTTTGGTTTGCTTTGGATTTTTTCAGTGTAAGGTAAGTATAAAGCCATCTAAAATACCAGGAGATCTTGACTACCCTGTCTGGTTTTTTGCGTCCAGTTTGTTTATGGTTTTCTTGACTTTTCTCACTAAGTTTACATATGTTAAAATTAGTTTTTATATATATGCCTTCTCTGGGAGTCCTCAAATATGACCTATATTTTTGGACATTGACATTAATTAAATTCCATTTGATAAGCTAGACAACGCAGTTCATACCTGTATTCCAGTTCTGCAATTTAAAATGGTAAAGAGGTCTAATTTAATGAACTAAAGTAAACTAAGTCAGCACTGTGCACACAAATTTTCAATATCGACATTTCAGAATCAATAGTACAGAGATGTCAACCACACTAAAAACCAGCAGCTGTGAAACACACTTTCCATTAAATCTCATTGGAAAAGTTACTGACATAAAATTAAATGCATAAATATTTAAATGCTTCCTTGTTCTTGATCTGGTGAACACCTATATCTGGATTGCATGAGGTTTTGCTTGATTTTTAATTAAAACTGAATTTTCTCCTTCCTTCTGTATAAAATAATAATAAAAAAAGAAATTATTTGAAATATGATGGTGGTTTATTTTCCTGAATAACCCTGTAATTATTCTCATGTAGGTATTATAACTGAGAAGAGCAAAGATTATTTGTCTAATCAAGGTACAATTGGAAGGAAAAAAATTCTAAGAATATTCCATGCTTTGAAGAAAAATTACACAAAAAGGAACAAATCTTCCCCAAAAATCAGAAGATTGTTCAAATGATGTTTTATTCTACTCCAATGTCTTTTCACTTTCCAAAAGCCTTCTGGACTGCCCTTCCACTGTGAGAAAGGAAGCATCATTTATCATAGCCTGCTCCTTGCTTGCAGGGCCCTATTAACCTCACTGTCAGGCCCTGCCATCTCTTCTTGGGTAACCGTGAAGGACAGCTTTCCCAAGTTAGAATATTACCACAGAATATCACTTTTATTAGTCTCACTTCTTCCTAGTTTTTCCTTACCAAGAGCAGGCACAGTTGCATAACTGTTTTATGTCTGTAGATAATAAAAGCATGTTCTTTGAAAAATTGTCAGGTGTTTGGAAACTGTCGATGCTTCGTATCTCTTCCATATGTCCCAGGTGTACTTAAAAATCTAAGGGGAGTATTTGAGGGCAAAAAAAGAAAATTTGAAGTGGAAATTTACACTGTAGGGGCACGTTCTATTCAGAAAAATGAAAAGATTTTTTCCAGGTGACATTCTGCTCAATTCAATTTAAATATATCCTTTTCACTTAAAGCTTCTCACCCAAGGCACAGCAAAAAGTACGGATTTGGATTTAAAAACCACTGAAATTTCAGAATTTTCTGTGGACTTTTACTCACAGCCATCCTTCTCCTTGCTCAGTGCTACCTGATAATCTGAAACCATTATCAGGGCAGCATGCATGACTGGCTCTTAAGAACCCCTCACACTGTGAATTTCCCCAACTTCCCATGTGCTGCAGAAGCCTGAGGGCACCCAGGAAGAAGCACAGCCTGTATCCCAACGTTCCACACACGGACTATTTTCTAGGTATGATCACAGCAGTGATGCCCATGATTAGATACCTAAAAAGAAGATCGGAGAGTACGAACACTCCCCCTCATGACCCTTCATTATGTGCTTCACATAGGTGTAGCTTACAATTCATGCAGTCATGCAAGCACAACACAACCAAAAAAAGTCACAAGTCAAATGCATAGAGAGATTTTTGACTAAGCAAAAAAAAAAAAAAAAAAAAAAAAAAAAAAAAAAAAAAAAAAAAAGCTTTTATCACAATAGATAAGGATCTTTCCCACTATTTCCTGGACCAAGTTTTTATTTTCCACACCCAGCTGTTCTTTTGTTTTACTTACTAACAGCATATGTCAGAAATAGGTATATAGCAGAAAATAATCTTCACATTTTAATAACAGATATATACTACTGCTCATAGTTTCCAGAGAAGCCTAATAATTTAGAAAATACCTATGAAAACTTTTAGCTCAAATATTAATTACCATTTTAAGCAAAACTGATTTAATAAGAATGGAACTAGATTTGAAATACTGATAAAATTTAACACTAAAAGTCAATTAATTTCATGTAAATACAATACAAGTAAAGGCATCTAACATCTTCACACTGGGAGGAGCTGTAATGGTGAAGGAATTAGAGGGGAAAAAATAGGAAGACAGTTTTCAATAGAATACCTTATTTCTTAAGCATAAATTTTGTATAATACATGTAAGAAGGTTCTATTAATATCCTTGGATAAGAATGACAGGTGTGGAGCAGAGAATTGCATGTCTTATTGCTGTTTCATACCTAACAAATTGTTTGCTGCTTTCTCTGATATGCATTCCTTGTCAAGCTGTGAAGATGTTGATAAAATTATTCTCCATGTCTTTTTTCCCATTGCCTCTCATAAAACATTGATGAAAACAGAAAAGGGTCTGCACTGGAGGAAAGAAAAGGACATACAAAACACGACATTAAGTATTTTTAAAGCAAAAACCTCACTTTCCTATTAAAAAGTGCTGAAAGGGCTTTCTTTTAAAATATCCCTATTCAAACAGAGTTCTAGCTGCCAGAATATTTGAAGCAGCAGTCATTGGGCAGCTGAAAATTTTGCGTAGTATTAAAACAAAACAAAAAAAAAAAAGAGAGAAATTTTAAAAAAGAAAAAAAACCCCAAAACCAAACACAAAAACAAACAACAAAATCCACAAAATAAAACAAAAAACAAAAACAGCAAAACAAACAAAAAAAAATCTGGGACACAAATGGCTCTTTATTCAATATGCTTCACTTCTACATATTGTAGTAATAAAAAATTGGTAAGAGCTCTGTAAAATAAGGTGGCAAGGATTTTAAATATCATGTAATATACATAAAAAAAAAAAAAACAACAAAAAAAGCTGACTATACAGTTGAAAATTATTTAAAAAGAACCCAAATCCATCTTCCCAATGATAAAAATGAAGCCATGACACTATTACGAATTGGATAAGTTTGCCTTTGATTTATTGTGTCTTTCAGAAATAGTCATTGCAATGTTTGCAACAAGACAAAACAAAACAAAACAAAAAAACCCCAACATGGTATTTGATAAAATATTTATATTTCTGCTGGGTAGAGACACAACACACAGTAAAAATACAATCTACAGAGCAGAAGTAGAATCTTCCTCACTGCTTTCTTTTCTCATCATGGTTAAATGGCTTTGAAGGGTGTTTTTTTATAAAGTCCACCACCAGAACCTTGTGAAAGGGCGTCTAGTTTATCCTCAAATCATGTTCACAGTTTAATGAAGTAATTTTCCCTAGAAATTTTTTCAGTAAATGTTTTCAAGAAGTTCCTTGATGCCCCTAGCAAATGTACATCAAATCCAGCTTCAAGTTTGAAAGCAGCAGCACAAGGGCACCTGAACTGGAGAAGTGAACAGAGGAAGAAACACTGAAATCTGCTTCCAATCTATCTCCTAAGAAACAAGCTGCAGGGAAGATGAAATAGTAACAAATGAAAGAGCTGGAGTTATAGGCACAGGAATAGACAGATACTTTTGAAATTTTTTATTTTGTAACTCTTTCTTTGATAATTGTTCCAAATTCTTCACTCTTGTAAACTTGATTTAATCTTTTGGGTTTTTTTCAAAGTCTGCCTAGTATTAAGTGTGATCCCTCTCTAGCTTTTTCTTTTTTTTTTTTTTTTTCTTTCCCTTTCCTCTCTAAAAGTTATTTTGAGGTCAGGTAATACTGAATACCACATAATAGCCAAAACAGATATCCTCTCCAGGCAGTTGTTTCTGTTAAGAATTAATTTTACAGGGCAGATTTCAAAAGAGAAAAACTATCACATATTCCTTAATGACTCAATCTCACCAATAAAAAATATTGAAACAAATAGAAAATGCAACTTATTTAACATTTTACTGTATTTTCATAGGATGCAACATTCTCTCCCAATGTTTTTTAGTATTACCTCTTATGTGATTGTCTGAGCTGTATGACACTAATTAAAAAACCTCACTGGATTCCTTAATTTATAGGATTGGGTATCTGGTATATTGGATATCTGAAATCTCACTTTGTTTTGTAACCAATTTAGTGATATTTTCTTTTGATTTTCATCTGAAGTTTAAAAAACGAACAATAAAAAATTTGTTTTCATAGGTTTTGAAATTTCTAAAAACATTGATGAAACTATAGCATGTCACATGAAGTAGTAAATACTGCTGGGGAAGGTCTTAAAATGTTTTCTGGCCTGTGGCCGTTATTCAGTTATTCAGTGTGGCCGTCAGGTACTGACAAATATGTCACCAGTGACAACACTGAGCAAAAAGACTAAACACATGCAGACATTTCTTTCATCTATCTAAAAGGAGGTGTTGGAAATGAATTATGAGTCACAGACAGTAGACTCATCATCTGGACTGCAGTGGTGAAGAAGATCTCTCATGAATGTTTCTCTTGAATGGTGTACGTTTGGCACTATTGAAAAGGCATTCTGTTTGGATAAAAATCTAATAAATCACATTTCTCAGGAGGAGAAAAAATGTTTTGCATCTCTACATTAGGCAACTGACAACACCAAGTGTCTCATAAAGACACCATGGAATCAATATTCTGTAAACATGCAAGAAAATAAGGTCCTATTCACCAGTTACGAAAATGTGCCAAGAAGTGTAGTGTGATGCATTTTTGATAAAGATTAAACATTTTAACAAGTTGAAAATTATTAGCTTAACCAAAGGTTAGAGCAGGGTAGTGATAGAACTGATTTGATTCTAGTCCAGCTTAATTTAAATGCTGGCAAGGACAACAGAGGCAGTAAACGACAAGCCGGTCACTGCCAAGATATTTTGGACCTCTTTCTTAGAATATGAAATTGTTTGTTTCTGTGTTGTTTTGGTTTTTTGGTTTTTTTTCCTGCCCCCATGCAGTGTTCATACTATTACCAAAGTAGACAAGTGAGATGCACATAATTTGGTAAAAAGTCTAAAAATGCTTTCACTGCATTTCATAAGAGGAGTCCTACTGTGAATTATAAATGAATGATAGATAAATAGGTGCCCACACAAAATATCCCTGATCTCCTTCCCCTCAGTGGTCAGTCAGTCCTCTCTGTCTTTTACCATTCCTCTGGGGGTGGATCATCAAGAACAGGTGAGCTCATCTCTCTGTCCTTTAATCAGTTGAAGGATTCCTTGACAAGAAACTTAGCTACTGCTCCTTCAGTATGCATGTTATCATCTTGTAATAAGTTGACATATGGATTCACACCCAAGGTCAGTCATTCTGGCAAGCCACAAAGCTGCTACTGCATAGGCAATCCAGCTTTTAGTAGTAGAGAATGAAATGTTGCTATGGTCGAAATCCATTTATAATGTGTGAAGCAGCCTTTCAAATCAATGAGAGACAGTGAGCTGTAAAGGAATTGCATCCTAAGGAATCTCCTCACACTTTCGTTTAAAGCACATTACAGATCTCACATCACATAAAATCTGAATTTTTTGAGAACAGATGAGGACATTAAATTCTTTTAACTACCACTGACACGGCTGTAACAATACATCATGTTCAGAATTGCTTGGAAGTCACAAACCTAAAGCAGAAAAAAATTACCCATCAAAATTACTTAATTTTTGTCATGTCTCTATATTATGCACAAATGAAAACCTGCCTGTCACAAATAGAATTAATTCAACCAGAAAGGAAATCCAATGGGATAACACCTATTTTATGTGTTCACAGGTTCAAAGCATTAGATTACCTGCAGGTGCCAAGTGCAAATACTGTCTTTTCCTTTCAAATTCTATTTGAGTATTAAAAGTTGTAAACACCACGTAGAATTTAATATTTTTGATCATGAGATTGTGCATTATTTCATCCTCTATAACATTCCCATGCACCAGTGAAGGTGAAATCTCCAAGACACCAATGAAAAGTCTATCAGATCTGCAAGGAACTGACAGACTTCTCAGGAACCTGTGAAACCTTCTACTCATGCCAAAGGAAAATGAGTAGATGGAAGGAATTTAAGATTTCAGCAACAAACACAAAAACAGCCCCTGGCAAAAGGATTGCTAGTTGCAAACAGTACAGCAAAATTGTTGATGCTCTAGTTCAAGTATCAGCAAAACATTCCCTGATGACCAGCTAGATGACTTCTCCTAATTCCCATATCTCCTACTGAGAGCAGGAGGACTGTTGTTCCATCTGTTGGAAACAGAGAGGGGGAGGTTAGCAGAGAAGCCACTTCTGCCATTTCTCAAAAAAGAAATATAATCCTTCTTACTGCACAACAGCATTATAGCAACAATATGCCAATATGCAAACAGCCAAGCTGGAGCCCCACGTTTCAGAGGTTTCTTGGGTGGGCTAAAGACAGACAATGAACCTCATCTCTGCAAAAGTCAGTTTCACTGTGGGATACAATACTGCTGTCATGGTTGAAATTGAGATACTACATTATCCAAGGCCTAAGGCACAATCCCTTTTACTGTGGAGAGCACAGATGTATGTGACTTCCAGGGAGGATTTCATATCTAAAGACAATGCTTTATGGAGATACCAAGAAGTAAGTGTCTATTTAAAATGTGGTAAAAGAATGGCTCATTGGGTAATAACGAACCTATCGGTATGGCAGAAAGTTATGGCAAGCAGTATTAGTTGGCTAAATAGCTGATTTTTTTATTCAGTGTTAGAAATCTGCAGCAGATTGTCCAGAATTGTGCAGGAGTTCCTGTGGCAAACACAGATGCTCCTGCCATCCTGTCTCTTAGGCAGTGCAAGAACCCATTTAATGTCCTGGTTCTTGGGTGTTTTTCAGTGGGAGATGCAAATGAGCTTCGTCACAGTTATGTCTTTTTCCCTTCACATGCTATGAAGGGAACGGTTCCCTGCCATCCTTGGGGAAAGATAGATAAATAATACCCCACTGATGCAAAAGGATTTTGTGAGAATAAGAAAATACTACAGTGTTTTTTAATTTTACATTTTCCCTTAGGTCATAGCCTGTTCAAAAGAGAACAATGCATGATTCCTTTGTTCTTGTTTTAAGAAAACACCTCTAAACATTGTTTTTTCCCCATGGGAAACTTTTTTTTTTTTTTAATTTGAACTAATTTATTACTTGAAATTATAATTTACTTTTTAAATTTCTTTAATTAGCAGTATTCCACAAAAATAGTAGAAAGAAAAGGAATTACTCCAAGCAGTCTTTCATTTAAAGAATTCAGTGAGTTAAGGCAAGTCTTTATTGGAGACAATAAAGACTGATTGATTCAAAAGACAATAATCTCCTGATTATAAACAATAACATTTTTAAATTTTTGAAGGGTTTAAAAATTCAGGGATAGGGTGCTAGACATTTATAGTGTTGTTATGGTTGCAAATCAATCGTAAAACTCACAAAATTGCAGCAATATGAGAGAACAGCAGAAAGAACTAAAGGCCTCAGGCTGTGAATAATAGCATAAAATTTGTATACGTGAAAGCATCGGATACATAAAATAAAAGTCAAAATTAATTCTAGCAGAATTAAAAAACAAAAATGAAAACAAGAACCCTAATCAGACTATGGAAAATACAATATTTTTTTTATGTAGGATAGACCATTCATGTAGAAATATACTGTTTCAATTTCTTCAGCTATTCTTTTTGGGAGAAAGAATGACAATTACTTTCTCTGTGAAGCTTACAAATACCTGTGAAGGCTGCTGAAGCACATATGAGCAGCTCTGTGGGGTTCATGTGGGGTTCCTCTGCAGCTTAGACTTCCTGCCATGGTCTAAGCTACAGAGGAACCTCACATGAAACAAAGAAAGTAAATACAGCCTGAGGTTTACTTCATTTCTGTACCACTGGGATGAAGCCTGAAGTACTATGAGTTATCACAGAGCTTTGTGATACAACTTGAAAAGGATAGCAAAGTTCCTTTCATAAATCACTTATTACTAATTAAAAAAAAAATATCTTTCAACTTAATAGAAGGTCACAGAATAGCCATAATCCAATTATGCATCATCTAGTTCTACCTACCCTCCCCACCCCACCCCCCCACACACACACATGTGCAAGGACACTGTCCACTAGACCAAAATGCTTGGAACTCCATCCAGCCTGGCCTTGAACAATTCCAGGGATAGGGCACTTACAACTACTCTGGACAACCTGTTCCAGTGCCTGACCACCCTCACAGTTATGATTTTCTACTTTATATCTAATCTAAACCTACTCTCTTTGAGTTTAAAGCCATTCTCCTACCACTACATGCACTTATAAACTGTCCCTCTCCAGCTTTCATGTATGCTCCCTTTAGGTTCTGGAAGTTACTAGGTCTCCCTGGAGCCTTCCCTTTTCAAGGCTGAACAACCCCAACTCCTCAGCCTGTCCCCACAGGAGAAGTGCTCCTGTCCTTCGATCGTCTTCATGGCCTCCCCTGTATTCACTTCAACAGGTCCATGTCCTCTTATCTTGGGGCCCCAGAGCTGGGCACAGTGCTCCAGCTGGGCTCTTACCAGAGCAGAGTAGAGGAGCAGAATCACCAACCTTGCCCTGCTGGCCATGCTGCTTTGGGTGCAGCCAGGATATTGTTGGTTTTCTGGACTGAAAGCACACAAATCTGCTCTCCTAAAGTCCATGGTAGTGAGTTTACTGTGTACCCTCCTTGCTGCCCTGTCACTTCACATGAACTTATACTCTTGCATCCAGCATCTCCAACTATCTATTTCATTCCTTTCTATACTCTTTCCATTACTGTCCTTCTCACTTGGGGTAATAAAACCCCCAGGGGACTACGGATTGTAAATATATCAGATGCTAAGGCAGGAAAACATATCACATGTCCTTCAAAACAGCTGCTATCACACTGCATGCACACTGGATTAACCTAAACCTCCTACATGATGTTCTATATTATTCCACCAGGTTTTTCTGAGGCTAGTTCAGAAAGTTCAGAGGAGATAAACCAGAGAATCTACTGTGGAACAACAAGCAGATAATGATCTTATATGCAGTAAAAGTGATTAAATTAAAGAATGTGACTTCAGTGAGGAAGACGTGTTCAAGTGAGGAAAGGGTACATGTTAAAGTCACTACATTAATTTGCAGATGTATGACATAAGGAAGACTATTAAACAAAGGAACTTTCTTAAGGAGAAAAAACTACTCAGCCACTGGAACAGGAATTCCTTCCTCAAGCTTCAAAAATTATGAGAGACTTTTCAAAAGTATAGGAAATTGGGAGTGGCTTGACTGATTCTTGTTCAAATAAAATAATAACAAGAACAAAAAATGTTTTAATTTTCATCAACTATATGACTGGATTTCAGTGGCAAAACTGTAGCCAAATCCATCACATCTAAATGCTATAGAATTTGGTTTAATTTTATAATGAATGTAGTAGTACTTAATTAGCATTTTAGGAAGAAAAAACCCAGAAGACTAAAGATCTTCTTAAAGAGCAAAAATTTATTTTATCAAATTTTTGTACATATGTGAAATATGGTGTGTAGCAGTTAAACTAAAATCCAATTTATGAACCATATTCCAACCAAAATATAATCCTTAAATTAAAAATTGTTATTATTAATACATATAATATAAAATATATAAAACATAAAATATATAATAATATATAATGTTTATAATATAATATAATTATTATTAAGTTCAATTATTCTATTGACCTTGGAGCGTGTGTGAATTGTTAGAGAGATGTTCTTCTGTCAAACTGAAATATCATTCTGTTTTAAGAACAAAGCTAAGCATTCCTCAAAATCCTTCAGTTTAGCATGGAAGAAAAGGAGTATGATGGGTCAAGTTTTTTCTGATTTTTTAAGGGAGGTGAAATGAAAACTGTGACTTGTTTTTGCTGCAGCACATGCCAGTATCTATCCTTGCACTGTGTGTTTGAATAATATCCTGCAAGGTGCTGTAGAATTTGAATATTCAAAGATCAAGTTTAAGGAAGCAACCCAAATAGCAGTTATACATGTGAAAGCAGCTAACACATTCACTGAAGCTCTTTTCAGTGAATGAAAAAGAAACTGAAAAAAGTTTTGTGAGGAACTCAAAGTTGATTTCAGCCATTATAGAGTCAAAATAACCCCCAACAACATGCTCCTGTATCTCTGGGGAGTGCCCAATACAATTAACAATATTAATTTTATAAATCTTTATGCTCAGTCCAGATCACCGCGTGTCTGAACATTAAACAGAAAAAAAAATAGCAGAAATGTGTGGTGATGTAGTATCATCTCTGTGGCATAGCACTTCTTAGAACTATGTGTCTGTGATAATGTATGGATCAGTAATCTACCACAGCCAAAATAACGATGCTGGAGCATTCATTTCCATTGAAGACAAAAAAATTAAATTCTACCAATGTGCATGAGGCCAAGATTCCATTGACCTGTATTTGCTCAATGGAACACATTAGCCTTTGATTAAGGTTCTCTAAGCCTCTCTATAGATCAATATGTGTAAACACTTTCAGATCTCTTGATTGCCTTGTGGTATCTTTGCATGACATATTGGATACTCATAATTGATTTCATATCTGGAAAAGTCCTTCTTGAAGCAAACATTATCTGGGAGAAAGAATCTGGCTGTATCTTAAAAGCATTTAATTGTTGTTTTTAAATTGTCTTTAACTCAGAAGAAATTCCATATCTATATTTACTGGAAAACAGTGGTAACAGCAGGCTCTGTGAAACAATGTGAATAAATAATACCCCACTGATGCAAAATCTAAAGAATTGACTTCACTTGAAATAATACTCTATGAAATAATTGCAGTAGTTTTTCAAATCCCCTCCCTCTTTTTCAGAAGTAGAGAACAGCTGGAATAAGCCTCCTAAATATTTCATAATTTCCACAAAGAAAGTAGAGAATTGTAATTTTGCCACAAAATGTAAACTAGAAAAATCTTCACAGGTTGAAATGTGCTCTTTTCTCTTTTTTTCAACAACATACTCACTTTGAAATTGTAGTGAAGAAGAAACAATACATATGTCCTCACCATTCTAGCCTGCTTTCTTCAAAGAACATTTTAAAGGCAATGATCAAGACAATGTACTTGATCCCTCATAAAAGAAATGTGATGTATAACACCTCAAAATTACCATTACTGCTTTTCCCACAGCTGAGAATAGACTATCCAGAGGTTCTAATTGCCTGCATTCACTTGAAGAAAATAAGCCTTTTATATGTATTCATTCTACAGTAAATCCTGATTTCCTTACCCACGTTTTAATTCAGGCAGAACTTCTACAAAACACAAAAGTCAGGATAAAAGCTACAGTTATCAGGGTTACTTAGTAATTTTTTTTGTGTGTGTTTTACTAAAATTCCTCTTCTATTTTGAATCTTTTTAATGATTATTATTCTCTAAAATAGCTTCCATTTTATTCTACCTTAAGGAAAGAATCGAAGTTGAAAGTAGATTTCTGCAAAAGTAGTTATGAGAAGAGAGATAATACACTCCAGTTCGAGAAGACTTTTCATCATGTGTCTTCATTCCTTGTATATCATTTGTTAGTTTCAGTGAAAAGTATGGCTTTAGCATTTTTGAACATATTCTTTAACTTGCCCTTTTTCCTTTGTCTCTTTCTTTCTTTCTTTCTTTCTTTCTTTCTTTCTTTCTTTCTTTCTTTCTTTCTTTCTTTCTTTCTTTCTTTCTTTCTTTCTTTCTTTCTTTCTTTCTCTCCTTCTCCGTTGTTGTTGTTGTTGACCACTCTTCAGTTGTCATTTACAAATATAATTCATTGCTGCTCAGTTCCCCTGGGAAGAAACTATTAAGACTGTTCCTTGAAAAATTATCCAAATATATCTATTTTAACAAAGGTAGGAAAATTATAAAAGGCACGCATTAGAAAGGTATTCGGTGACCTTACAACAGGAACCCAGTAAGTTTTTGCAGCAAAAGAAGTTGCCTTTGAAAACAGGTTGCCTAGAGACATTTCTTCTGAAAGAGGTTGCCTGGAGATACTGTGCATGTCCCATTCCTGGAAATATTCAGGACCAGGTTGAATGGGGTCCTGAGAAACCTGATTTAGTGAATGGCATCCTTGCCCATGGCAGGTGGGCTGCAAGTAGCAGACTTTGATGTCGCTTTCAACCCAGAACTCTCTATGATTCTCTAAGATGCATGGATCTTGCACAACTACTCATTTACTCAGGTAGCCCTTCACTTGCTAAATGCAGAATTTCTTTTCACATATCTTGAGAACGTGCTTAATACAGGCATTGTAGAGAGCAGGACTTCTAAGGATGCGACTGCTGCTAATCAACTTTTGTACCACTATTTTTTTTTATTATTTTTTTCAAAGTATTCACATTTTTTTTTTCTCTGAAGCCTGCATTTGATTATAAGGATATTTCAGATTTACTTCGCAAGATGGGAAATGTGATGGATGTTTTTCTACTTAGGCATAGAACCATACACAAAAGGTATGCAACTGAACAGAGTGGGTCTCTATCATTCATAGGTGCTTCAATGTGATTTAAATTGCTGATGTATGAAGAAAAGATGTTTCTAGAGAGAAAGAACCATGAATTCATACAAACAAAATTCTATCCTTTTAGTATAAGCATACTGGATTTAGACTGAAAAATAAATACTACAAAGACTGTGAATCACCAGTTGATAAACTAAAAACAAAAATCTTTTGCAGAAGTCCCAGTAACTGGGGATGTGACATTGTAAAAAAAATTCCTGGAAATGATTCTCTATGAACAATATTTCCTTAGAAATCTTCCAGGGTACTTGGTCACTGGAAAAATAATTTATTTCATTTTTACTGACTTGTGTAATGACTTGCAGTGAGTCTGAGGTCACTTTTTGGTTTGTTGTTTTTTTTTTTTTTTCACTTATAAAGAAGATACTTCATCATATTCTTCTCACATTTTGGCAAAAGTCAAAAGGATTTATTGCAAAGTCCAAAGCTAAGTAGAAAGGTGAGAAAGAATAATAACTGAGTATTTCTAAGAGTAACTACAATAAAAAATTACTCTGTTATACTGTGAATAATACCTGAACATTAAGGTAGATTCTGATCTTGCATTCTGACACCCAAATGTATGCATGTATATAGAAATAAATCAATGTTTAAAATATATATAATATAAATACTATATATATATATATAAATATTATGTACACATACACACCTTTCATGATGAAAAAGGATGCACTTCATATTATTTCTCTTTCCAGTTCTGTGGAAGTACAGGAACACAAAAAAAGGCAGGGAAAGCAGAAAGGATGTTTGATTGGTATGTCAGAAAATGCTCAACACACTTGTACCAACCAACCAAGAACCAACTGAAAAGTCAAATTGCAACCACAAACCTCTTACAGAATCAACTCAGCCAGTTCCACAGCTTCCACAGCTATTTGTTCCCTACAGTACAGATGCCAGCAGCCACCTCTAGGTGATGAATTTCCACCATGATCACTGCACTGTGTCACTTTCCAGATGATGAAGCATCTTAGCATTGAATGACTAGTAGTAAATCAGTTTTACTCACAGTGCCCACAGAAGTCACCTGTTCCTTCTCAATCTTTCCTCCTTTTCATGAGGGCTATTCATGAATTGGAGTTGAGAAATAGTGTGGCTGCTTGCACAAGTCATGAAACAAAGATCATATCTTTGAGGATGAGCAGTTTATATAATAGCAGGTTCATATGGACTATTTGAGAAGAAATCTTCACAACCAAAAAGACTTTCTTGCTATTTTAGCTATCTTTCATTGTACATAAATCAACCAAACATACCAGGGATTTAAAATGTTAGACAAGGGTGGGCTTATTAGTGTAACATGTACATCACCTTTAAGCATATGGTTATGCTGATTGAACTCAGAGACATCTTTGGTTCAGAGCTGGGAGACAAATTATATTCCCAGCTCCAGGGGGTTTATGACTATGAAAACATTCATGCTCCCACAACTCTGAGGGTTTGCAACACATAAGAACTCACAATGATATTAATATTCCATGAAATAGAGTATTGTTACAGTAGAGTAATTTATGATGTGAGGGAAGGGAAGGGAAGGGAAGGGAAGGGAAGGGAAGGGAAGGGAAGGGAAGGGAAGGGAAGGGAAGGGAAGGGAAGGGAAGATGAAAGGCAAAAGTGAAAAGATGGGACAGGAGAAAAAAGATCAGGTTCAGTTCAGGGAAAAAGGATACAAAAAACAAGGGAAAAAAGCTACAATGCAGTCTCAAGAAATTACGCATAGCAGAAAATTGTCTAAAGAAGGCTATATAGAGAAGAAAAGGGAAAGCAGGATGAATAAAAACAAGATGAGGATAAAATAGAAATATTGAAGGGTTGCATAGAGATGATGAGACTATGCAAGAGGAATCAATAAGGTGCTGGGAGACCCAGAGAGGGTGGAGAGAGAAATAAGTTGCACTTCCTACCTATTATGAAAATTTCATACAAGAGGATATTATAGGTATCATCAGCTATTATGAGAATTTAATTTGGCAGACGTGCTTTTAGGAATAGCATTTTATATTGGGTGTTTCTCTTTTTTCCTTGTTTAGTATATATATTATATTGGTTTAGTTTTTGCTTGTTAAAAAGATACATGAGTGACTTTGAGATAAAAAACACATCTCTAGGAAATAAGTGTTCATGTGTCATAGTTTGCATGAAAGCTCTTTTCCTTTTAATACATTATTTTTCCTGCAGCACAGAACTTCTACCCTGAGACATACATTCAGAGAACTCTTGCTCTTCTTATGTATGTAAGGTCATCACATAGAGAGGCTTTAGCCTCAAGCCTTATGAATGATACTACTGGAAACACAGTCTAACAGAGAGATTGTCTGCCAACTTCCTAATTATATCTGAATTATGTCCAAATCCAGGAGCCTGATTATAGACCCATTCTTTAGCTGGTGGGACCCTGCCTCCTATCCGAAGGCCACCTTTCTCTGCACCTTTAAATTTCCCCTGCAATTGAAGATCTGGCGTCCAGAACACCTTACATTGAAAAATGATTTTCATGGCTGTTTTGAGAATTAACACTCACTATAGCAGTATTTTGTTAATGTTTACATGATGAAAATAGTACTCTTGGGGGGAAAATCTCTTTCATTACACAATACACACCTTTACTTCTTCTACTATTTGTTATTGGATTTTGTTTTTGTTTTGTTTTTCTTTTTAATGAGAGGTGTTTCTAATCCATGGAGTAGGATGCAGCATATAAAACCAAACTATTGGGCTGGATTAGTCATGTATGGATTTCCTGGCAGTGCAAATGACATACAGGTAATAATAATTGAATTAATTATCACATATATAGCACTTTGTAGTTTGGAAAAGACATACAAACGTTAACTAATTAATTCTCACAACACCTCTGTGAAGAAAGGAAGCAATTATCCTGAGCCCCATTTAACCCACAGAGAGTGCTTAAAAAATTATTCCAGTTGGAAAACATAAACCTCAGGTTGGTACTATGGTGGTTTATGCTTGAGATTTCTCAGTGATATTGCTCCTCAAAGCCAGGTCAGTGATCTGGGCTTTTACTCTGGCAAAGAAGAAAGTAGAGTGTGACTGGGCCAGTCTGCACCATCATGCCCTCACCTGCAGATGAGGTGAAATTTTAGGTGAGAAAAAGACATTTCTGCAACCCATTTTGGGAAAAACCCAGTACATTTCAGAGAGAGAAGTTAGTGTGTGACCTCAGAACTGAATTCTTCCCTCTTGTGTGTGTGTAAAATAAGCACCAGGATTTAAGTAACATCCTATTTACCTGCCAGACTGATTCTGTGAACATATTGTGCAGAGGTAAAAAGTGAAATGTAAATAGAGCAGCCCCGGTGTTCATGTGACAGATCAATTATTACAAGAAGTACTCCCAAGTTTAGATATATATTGGTTAAGAGTAGGTTTCAGGACAATATAAAATTTCTACTGGATCTTTCAGCTCACTACTATTCCTTTGTAATCCCACCAGTGATAATTATGCAGTACTGCTCATGTAAAGTTTATGTGTTTTCACAACACATTTTGGAGGACAGACCATTGGGCTGTATGCTGCCTTCAAAAATGTACAAGTTCAAAACTGCAGAATAGGATCCCCTGCTTTCTAAACCTGTGCTGATATGGCTTTGAAATTACAAACACATCTGCAGTGGCTGTATTTTTCCTATCTGTAAAACACAGAGGGTTCAAGAGTTAGAGATTCTGTTGTTCTAATAAACTGGACAATTGAGTGTGCTGCAATTTTCTATTCATAGAAAACAATGAGAATAGATAAAGTAATCAAAAGGGATAAAAGGATATGTTTTTCTAAACTTGCTTTGTTTATGGATTTTCTGAAGAAGCAACAACCCATGTATTGTTTTATCTCAGGCTTGCAGTAACACTTCTTGTTCAGCTAAACTTCAAAATATTATCTCTTAGAAAGAAGCACATTATCTGACAGATGTAATATCTACATGCACATCATTCTACAAGGTAAATCAAGTTCAGAAATCCAGTCAGATTTAAATCTAGATAAGAATGAAACAATTAGGTAATTCACTTAATTAAATATTACATATTTGTGAAATGGAATTGATTTTGTAGTGTAGGTATAACGAGATGTACTTAATAGTAATTAATCATCTATCTTCTTTGCCAGGACTTCAATTGTCAACCACAATTACGCATAAATTCTTCTCATTAAGACAGAATTAATCATACAAATCCAACTTAACTTGTAAGTATGACAGGGCCACCAGACAGTACAATACAATAGAAGTGTATTTGCAGGTCTGTAAATTCACTATTCCTGCAGTAACTGCAAAGTAAAACCATCTGTGCTCAGAAATGCACTGCACTTGTTGCTGTCTACTTTGACCTGGCTGGTAAAATACATGAAGTTGCTATCCCCACATAAATAGGTAATTTAAAAGCTTTCTGCAAAACACTGCATCTCTCCAGTAAGATTACATATTAAAGAGGAAAAGGCTACATGTATTTTTATATCCACATAAAAAAAAAAGTCTATGCTAAAACACTGATGAGGATAAAGTTTATATTTTATAAAGAAATGAGTCTGTACAACTGCTGATAATTTATGGTAATTATGGGAAATGTGTTTAAATTTCATACATACTCCTTAAAAATGTGGCCAATTAACTGGCAAGAAATTAACAGAAGGAATCAGTAGCTGCCATATCCCACTTTCAAAATGTTTATTGAAATTTTCAACTGAGGAGGAGTGTTGATATTCACTCGAATCTTTTAAGTAGAAAAAAAGTACTTTATAACTTTCCAAACGTACTAGAACTTAGTTTTTGTTCTATGCAGTCAGACATAGGCTCGTATACACCTAAGAATTTGAGTAATTAATTAACTTATTTCCACTGCTGGTTTTGCTCTGGAGTTGCAGCTGCATTTCTACAATTGAACCAAAAGGTGGCACCAGGAATTTTTGAAAAATACGTATATATTTAACACATTCTGTGACTGCAAATTAGATTCCAGGTGATCAGTAGCCAACTAAGAGCTAGCTATAATAAATAATTAAAAGTAATATTTGTAGTATGAAGGAAGCATAGAAGGAAAAAAAAAATAAAAGCCCCAACTAACAAGGGCTATGAAGCTCAAAAACAGATGGAATAAGAAAAGGCAACCTAATCAGAGATGGACAGAACAGTTTTATAAGAACTGAATTGTGGCAGTAGCAATACAATATTACAGAAGTTGAGGCAAATTAGAAAGGCAAATAAGCATGCCATGGATTTCTGTGAAGAAATTGCTCTTCCTTTCAGAAGATAACATCTCTATAATGTCACTCAGGCTTGACTTTAAAATTTAAAGCACCCTAAATAAAGTTTTTGGAAAATTAGGTGAATATATGAACATTTGACCTGTATATAAATACTTATATTGTGCCAAATGCAAAGTAAGTGTCTGAAAGGATAGCACAGAAAACACGAAATGCATCCAAATGGTGACAAAGTGTACCTGTGGCCCAGGGAAGGACATACAGACATCAGTCATATGACATCCTGACCCACAAAGGCCTGCAATGGCTCTTGCTAAATTTATAAAGCATGAGAGAAGGTGTTGCCATGCCAGGACACATTAAAAGGAAAAAAAAACCAAAACCAAAACCAAAACCAAAACCAAAACCAAAACAAACAAACAAAAACCACAAAACCCCCCAAACAAAACAAAACAAAACAAATAACACCAAACAAACAAACAAACAAACAAACAAAACCACCACAAAAAAACACGCACATTTAGGAGAGAAAATAGTGCTATCTAATAACAGACTGAAAAGCTTGTTTGAAAGTCTTAAGAAGCAATATAAGGAATAAGATAGTCTGAGGAGCAAATCCTTTAATTTGCCTCCTAAGACTCAAAAATTCTAGAAGCATAAGCGTGGCATTGTCTCAAGATGTTAAAAAAACAAACAAACCAAAACAACAAAACAATAAAACTGAAAAAAAACCCCAACAAAAACAAACAAATAAAACCAACCACCTTCCAAAATGAAAGAGCAGAAAAACAGATACAAAGAGCCAGGATTTTGCAAAATCTGGCATACAAACCTTTATAGGTCTGATAATTGTAAATATCTAACTGAAACACTCTAACACTCTTCCAATACTTATGGGAGCTCAGTAGACAAAGCTGAATGGTGGAGAGGAAAAATAAATCACTACAGCTTTTAAAAATCATCTTATTAAGAAGAAAGTTAGAAACAGATGTTATTAACCTCTGTCACAGACATCATATACAGGCTTCCAGGAAATAACTAGTAATATCACTTGGATATTTGCTTTACACTAGAGAAATCTGAAAGTAATTTAGTAAAAAATAAATATTTATCAACTTTTTCATTGCAAATATGGTAAATGCAAAGAACCACTTTTACTCAAAAACCCGAAAATTCAATGGCAACAATGTAAATTCTGGAACTGAGAAAACACCTCTCTAGTTAAATTAAATGAAACAAGTTGCAATAGGAAAACAAGACTGAGATTACTATATTAAGAAATTAAAATTTTATTTTTTAAAACCAATACAAAAAGGGGAGATAATATCTTATTGCAATTTAAGAGAGGAAAATAATTTTCAAAATTTTCAAACCACCCATCTTTGTCATTCAGATAAGGTAAGTCACTAAAATCAGTAAAGAGTTTGAAAACTCTTTGGTATGTCATGCTTGAATAAATTTGTTAAGGGATTACATTCAATGAATGAAATAAAAAATAATAATTAAAAAAGCGCTTCTGCTTCTCAGTCTTATTTTACAGACTCCAGAGGAAGAACAATCCAGAGCGCTGCTGTTCACTCACCCCTATGGCTGTGTAAATAATTAATTTTTCAGTTCAGTAACTACTCACTAGAGTAGGGGTAAGAGAAAAAAAAATCAGGAAAGTAAAAACATTATTCCAAGTCAGATGGAAAAAAAATATCCTTTACTGGAATTTCTTTACAAAATGGAAAGAAAACAATCTTTTGAGTCATTTTTAATCTGGATTTTGGCATCTTTATAGACAAAAGTCTTATTTGAAATAAAATATATATTTATTTTGTATTAAAATACCAAAAGAATGTATTTTAAAGCTTTTCTTTTCTTCTTATGGAAGGTCCTAAATTAAATCATGAACAGGAATCCCTTCAGTCTGTCATCATAGAATTATACTACTGAAGAATTTTAGTGAATTCATACCAGTATCATATGAACTTGGCACAAATACCCATATAGAAGCCTATAGGTAGTCTAAAACATGTGCTAATCTAAATTTCTTTTTTGGGTTTGTTTGGGTGTGGTGGGGTTTTGTGGGGTCGTGGTGTTTTTTTGTTTCTGATTTTTTTTTCTTGGGGGGGGTGGTGGGGGGGAGGGGACCTTTTTCTTTGGTCAGTTGGTTTTTGTCCTAGAAAACTGCTGCAAACTGGTTTCTGCTGGTGAGAGGCTGCCACTTTCATCTAACAGGGAAAACCCTTTTACCCTGTGCAAGGAAATGCTGCAGAAATTCCCCTTTTCTTTAGCTGAAACACGTTATCCACACTTCGCAGGACAAATTTGAGGTTTAAAAATATGAGACACACATTTTCCTGTTGCACCACCTGAGCATTTAAGCCCTTCTCTTCCACAATCCTAATGAACATTCAAGGCTGATTATCCACGTGCTCTGAGATATTTTTTAAATCTTACTCTTTATGCTAAAATATCATTTAAATTATTTCCAAATTTATTGAACCTATGCCCACTGGTAGCTCGAATTTGTGCTGTATTTCATCTTTTTTTGTTATACGTTAAAACTTGAGAATTGGATAAACTTATCATATTGAGAGCATTCTCACTTTTGTTATAAATATTCATCAGTAACTGTGGGACATAATTTGCTTTTGTAGATCATTTATTTTTCATAAAATAGGGTGGTATCAAGATCTATAAATGGAACACATGGACAAAAGGTAGTAGGTAGACACTGAGGAGAAAATCCACATCAATATGGGTTTCACCATCTGAGCTCGAGTGCAGTTTCAGCTCTCTTCAGTTATAGTTATAATAGTAAAGGTCAGAACAGAGCACTGCTCTCTTTTCTGGGCATGACAAATAGTGTTCCCCCATCCCAAAGAAACTGTGCAAATAGAATTGATCACTTGAGACTGAAGTGTTCTGAACTAAAAATCTTCAACTTTTCCTACCTTACTTTCATTTTGAGAGGATGGATCTTTGCCTAATTTTTGCTGTTTAATTTTACTTAAAGGGTTATATCCCCAAAACCAAAGGATGTTGTCTGGGTTGAACCCAATAGATAAAAGAAGTCATTGCTTGCTCTCTCTAAGGAAAGTTATAGCAGGCTGGGTGAAGTAGTCCAGATGTGTATATAAAATCAGGTATAATGGCCAGCCAGACCACACATAACATATGAGGAAACCCCTACACAGCACTTTCTCCCTTGCAGGAAGACTAATCTGAGCAACAAAAGCATGAGTTCAATTATCTTAGTATTTGCCTTGTAGAAAATACTTTCATTAACAAGTCACCCATTCAGAACTGCATAGTCCCACCAGTATGAACACATAGTTTAGAAAAAGAAATACACGACTTAATTGCTTGAGAAATGCCATGGTAATGAAATACTAGATTATTGAAAGTTCAGCCAGAATAGCCTAAGCAGTTTTCAGCAAATGGTAAGGAAGGAAAGAAGTCATGGAAGGGCAAAATGAAAAATCCAAGATGCTACAGGCTGGAAAAGATATCCACGATGGCAAAAATCAAGCAACATTTAAATATAAAAGATATACACACACACACACACAAAATATTTATGTAGACACTTCAGTGATCAGAACAAAACACAAACAGAATTGTCTTCATCCAAATACCATCCTTGGCATGTTACATCATTAAAAAAGCAATTTATCAGCTTGGACTCGGTGCTCATCCATGCAGTTACATTCTCCGCCCTGCAGCAGGACTAATTTGCTTGGCCTCCCTGCTCTGTGGCACTGATAGACTGTTCCCATTGCAAAGCAAGGAGAAATACTCCCCATTCCAAAAGACTTCCATAATGGAAGAATCCTAAGAATTCATTTTTTTGTTTAAAAAGGGCGTTTTCTATCTTAGTATAAATGATGTAAATTTAAAACACGGCAGTGACGTGTAACGATTTTTCTTTTTGTTAAGGGAAGAGTGCTTTTCCCCTGTGCCTTTAGAGAAGCCTGAGGTGTAGAAAGTTTTCAAAAGGTCTGTGACCTGGAGTCCAGATTCTGCTATAGGCTCAGACAAATGAAAGATTCACGCTTATCCTTAAGTCGTTCCAACCCATCTTGCTGAAGCCTTTCTTCTGGATGTTGACTTTGCAGACTGTATCTCCATTAGTAACCAATGTGGTGCAATAGCAATGTATTCCTAGGGCAGAGCAGTTGGTGCAGAGCACCTGATCACTTCACTGCACGTGATTCAGGGGAAGTTTATTGCTGAATAGCTCTGGTATGGTCTTGTAAACAGAGCATTCATTAGAACCTAGAGTGCATTAAGAGAGCTTCTGGAGTCTCTTGCTGGTTAGTTTTACTGGGAGACCACAAAACCAGCCAGCAAGTACTGGGAGATTCCTTCAAAAGTGCAGGTCTGACCTGAACCAAAATACCAATACTGGCAGACTGCAGAGTATCACCACAAGAGGCCATGAACAATCTGGGAGTGCAACAGGCTGAGAGGACAAAACAAATGCAAAAGGCACTGTCTCAGGAGAGCAGGGAATTAATATTTTGTTGTTCAGTTGAAACATTGAACTAGAGGGAGCAGAGGCAGGATAATTTGAGTTGAAAAGGATGGTAAAGATCACCTCCTTCCTGCCCCCCTTCCATGGGCAGGGACACCTTTCACTAGATCAGGTTGCTCTATCAGTGATGCTTAAATATAAGTGAATAACCTGTTGGTCTATTGATTGGAAACTGGAACTCTGACTGCTTCATACTGTAAAAAAACAAAAAAACCCAGAAACTCCTATCACTAAATACAGCATTAACTAGGTACCAGCAGGCCTAACAGAAGAATAGATAGTTACGTCCAATTACAGTGTGTTCCTTTTGAGTCCAGCCCTCACTTATTGAAAGATATGAAGAAAGTATTGAAAGGTAATAGGTGAAAAAAAAATGTTTCTCTCAGCTCATTTTTTCTGTAATTGCTACTGCTTTTGCATTTAAAGCATGGGGGAAAAAAATGCTTTTCTCTTCTACATAGGGGTTTTTACTTGCCTAGCTGTGTCAAGCAGGAGTATGTTATTTTCTGCATGCTTCTAGATTAGGACGCCATCATTTATGATCATAAGAAATCTTTTGGAAAGTTGTATTTTTATGATTTAATTTTATACTTTCTGTTATACTCGGTGCACATTGATTATAATTACAGTTTACAGTTCATCAAAATAGCAGTGTTCCCATACATAAGAGAAGACAACATCTTTTCAATCATAGTTAGATGCTAAATCCACAAACACTCACTTAACAGAGTTTTTACTGAATTTTATTTTTAAAGTTTGCCGAGTGCTTTAAAAAATTTTTCCACCTTAGCTAAAACAGGTAATTAGAAATTCTGTATCTTATCACGACTGCATACAATGTTTAGGTCTGCTTACTTATATTTACATTAAGACAAGTGTTTCCTCAAATTTGATTCCATTTTCTAAATTCATTGCATTTAATTGTATTTAAAAAGTACATAACTGAAAGATGTAAAGTTCCTGAGTTTTCCACAGTTTGAGAAACAAGATAGTTCTTAAAAGAGTGGGGAAAAAATCCAAAACAAAACAAAGTGAGACAGCAGCACTGACTTAAATCATAATTGTTCAGAAATTTAGTTGCATAAGGCAGGTACAGGTCCACTGAGTTCAGCAAAGCTACATGCCCTTGCATTGCTTTATGATGCAGTCAGGGTTATTAAACACACCTTATCCCTCCCCTTTCTTGATTCTGCATTTTGCCCTTGCTACTTGAAAACAGACTGTTAGAAATGCTTTGCATTCCAATGTCTATTTAATGACAGTTGATCTATTTTAACAAACTTTTCAAACACTGTTTCCGGATCTCTATTTTTATTTTTAATAAGGCTATGTAAAAACCAAGTATAAATAAAGCCCTAATACAATAGCACTACATAAACACATGTGTTTTGCTCAGAACAAGAACTCTGGAGAGATAATTAACTCAAATTGCAGGGGTTTTGTCCAAATGCTTGCAGTTACTGACAATTTCCCCACTTTTAACTACCTTATAATTATAAATGGTCTACATGCCAGATCACTTTGTCATTTTTTCTATTGGCTAGCAAGAAATAAAAGCTCAAGCTGTAGTCTGCCTTCTTTATTGAGTTTTTTTTATTCTGTATTGTGTCATCTCCATGGTTGCTATTAAAATGAGAAGAAAGGATAAATCTAACCTTAAATTCCCTCCAATTGATATGTTACTAATTTGTAAATCCCATTGAGGGCCACTGATAGCAATGATGGTCACTAATAACTGCACTCACATGCCTTAATAAAACATACAAAATAAAACATACAAAATAAAACACAAAATCCCTTTATGCAACAGCCATTATTTCCACATCTGAATGTCCATTCATAATGAGAGTGAGCCTTCTTTATATGTTTTTTTTTGTTTGTGTTTTTCTTTGTGTTTGTTTGGTTGGTTTTTTTGGTTTTTTTTTTTTTTTTTAGTAGTAGTTTTATTATTATATAACAGTTTATGTAATTTTCAGGACATTATATTTTCTTTCTCATTCACCTAACCACCACTGTTGTGCCAATGGTAACCCTAGAACTGGGTCTGAAGTGTCTTCTCATCGAATTTGGTGGTCTGGCAAAATAAGCAGCAGGGGGCAGTTTTTTGTTTGTTTGGGTTTTTTGTTTGTTTGTATCTTTTTTTTTTTTTTTTGTAAGAGATATATTTGGTCAAGTTAAGGTTGTGCAGTAGCTATCAGTCTGAAAGACAACAGTATTATTCATCTTGTCAGCAAACTGAACTTCCTGGTTTTAGGTTTTGGATTTGTTGCAGGAAATTGAATGCAGCTTCTTGGTAGAAGTTTATTTCATCTGAGCAGGTGCTAGGATTCATGTTGTTTTTACATGTGTATTATATCAGCAGGTCATTATACTGTGAATGGACAGAAAAACGTTTTTTATCCTTGAGGAAGTAATTAGATTTCCATGATGGCAACATGAGCATTAAATATCTATCACTGACCATCAAAATAAAGAAAAGGCAAAGCCATCTGCTCTGAACATCATTGTCCTTTCTCCAGATATTTTTTTTATGACAGTTGATATGTAAAAGCTCCAATGATGGAAAATTTCTATCTTCCCTTCTCTCAGCTCCTAAAAAAAGACAGTTATTCTAGAGAATAGATTGGTCTATGAATATAGGTTGATTCTAATAATGGTGAACTGCCAGTATTCTGTGTAAGCCACATATTCAACTATGTAACACTCTTTGAGGACCAATTTTCCATTGCCCTGTGGTGTTGTCTCTTTCTAATGAACACAGAGGGCCAAGGGAATGACTTTTTCAACACTGTTCACACTCCAAGTGTCATGATGAGATCCCATCTAGCCAGACTAATATCAAAAATGTTTCATAAAATGTCTTAAAATGAAGTTTTTAAAAAGCAATGGTACAGCAATAGCAAATGGTTTTATTCTGTCACAGAATTACTCAAATACAATGTTTTGAGAGAAAGAGACGGGACACATGAACACATATTTGAAAGACTGTTTTTTTGTTTTTCAATTGACACAAACAATTGTTAACAAAGTTAATTTTTCTTTTACCTCATGGAACTGATTATATTGCAGCCAACTTCTAAATTTTATGCTTCAGTACACATTCCTAAAAAAGCTTTTTGTATTTGTGTGATATAATTATAGTGCATACTAAGGCAACACAGTTATTACAGCAAACAAACAACAAAAAAACCCCACCCCACTTCTATTTTGCATCCATGCAGACCTAAAGCCTGAATAACTAGTCTGGCATCTTTGATATGACAAAACTCTTGCTAACATTAATTGAGCTAGCACACCACACTCTCTAAAGCAACCTCATTTTCTTTAAATAGACCTTGGCGGGTTTTTTTTCCCTAGACTTTAAAATAATTTTGGTCATTTTAACTTATCCTATATGTATTTAATCACCTCTCAGATGACTAGTCACCACTCAGGCAAAGGTTCCATCAATATGACAAAAGGTTACCAGATCTGACTGTAATTAATGGCCATAAAAATGTATCCAAGCTATAAATTTATAAATTATGGAGACATAAAATTTAAGAACTATTTCTAACTCAGTCTAGTTCTATTTCAACATAAGGATGAAAACAAGGTTTAATCTTATCATGAGATATGTTAATGAGGTATTCTTTATTTATCCAAATGATTGAGTGTACCCCCCCAACTTCTTGTGCACCCTCAACCTACTTGCTGGTGGGGTGGGATGAAAAACACAAAGGGCCTTGGCTTGTGCAAGCACTGCTTATCAATGTCTAAAAGATAGCAACATGTGCTGCCTTTTCAGTACAAATCCAAAACATGGCACCATGCAAGCTATTATGAAGAAAATTAACCAGCATGTGGACTTATCCCATATGTATAGAAGCTAATATATTTTTTTATGCTATTACACTTTCTAAGCTTGCTATTAAGAAAAAAATAAATAATATTAAGTAAACAAGCAACTCCACCCCCACAAAAAACAAATCCCTCCAAACCCTCTCTCAAAAACCAAATCAAACAAAACCAAACAAAAACCAACCAAACAAAAAAAAAAGTCCAAAGTCATCTTAGATAATTAAAATATACACATTTTATACATAAGAAATGCTGAAAGCTTTCTTAGAAGCACATTGAAATTCAATGAAAAATGCCCACATTATGCTATTTACTTTCTCAGAAGGGCCAGAAAACTCCATTTTTCCCAAGACTAACTCTGATGAGCTACATTGCTACTTGTAAGTTTATGGCTTGCCCTAGTTATAGAACATCCTGGTAGTAATTGGATGTAAGGAAAATACTTAACTCACGGCCTTGCTCCTGTTTTTCTTCCCAGTGAAATCTATGGCACTATCAACCCTTAGAAGAAGAGTGGAAAGCTAGAGGTCCTTCCCATGCACTTCTGAACATGAAAGAAAAAAAAAAAAATTAGGAGGTGAAATAGTGACCCCAGTCAGTAAAGTAAGCTTAATAGAATTAGTTTAGGGGTCCTATTAACTGCAGTGAAGTTGTTCCCTCCCTAAATTTTAAAGGTAGGCAAGTATTAAAAGCAAAAACATTGTCAAAAACAAACAAACAAACAAAAGTGGAGGAAGGATAAATATTGGGGGAGGAGAAACAAGACAACCTTCTAAAAGATCAGCAGGAGTGATAACAGGAAGAGAAAAAGTGAGTGAATGCTAAGTTCAATTTTGCGTCAGTAGACATGGAAGGAGTGTTGTATGATCTTTTCTGTGACTGCAGGGAGAAAATCCAGTGAGAAGTGTATGGTATTTTCTGTGACTGTAGGGAGACAACCCACTGAGAAGTGCTGTATGATCTTTTCTATGACTAAAGGGAGAAAACACATTTGTGATGAACACAAATGAAAGAAAAGAGTTCCAGGATACAAGCTCACAAAAAATGCCAGGAGAGACAGTCTCCTTCCTAAAATATGGACATGAATAAATATGAATCTTTTTATATGCATGTATATAAACTTCCACATACATTATATTGTATTCAATAGATAGCATACTACATGTCATATATATATATATATATATATATATATATATACACCCTTCGTCCTTGAGAAAGTAGCTTAGAAAAGTAAACATAGGTAAATTAGAGTTTGTTGTAGTAGACAGGGTGGTATAAGTCTTAATGATATTGTCAGTCTGGAATATGGGAAGAATATTTGAAATCCTTCAAAATACTCCAACAATCAGTATTGTTGTCAAAAAGCTCTACTTCTGTGGAAATACTTCCACAATATGATACAAACTTTGGCTAATATGCCATCTTTCAGAACCAGTCCCTTGGTTCCCCTCCCCTTCTTTAGCATCAATTGCTTTCTCCTCTTATGAAAGGAAACAAAACAAAACAACAAAACAAAAAACAACAAACACCCAAAAAAGCCCAAAACCAAAAAAAACCCAGAAAAAAACAACAACAACAAAAACCCCAAACTGTGGTAGTTGATTTTCTGTATTAAAACCTATTGAGAACAGAGCTGACCTGCTGCTGAACTCCGATAACAAGCAGCTTATGCCAGATAGCTCATGCCTTTTAGAGAAAGGAGGCAGACAGAGGCAGTTGTACTGGCAAGTACACTGGCTATTTTTCTATCCTCTCTTCATGAAATGAACACATAATCCAGTCCAAAGTCCAGAGGCATGAGGAATATGCAGGATGGTAGTGAGATTTCAAAAAGCAGTGAGGAAGACAATGAAAAAAGTTTTTAATTCACCAACTTGTATTTAGATGAACTATGCAGACCTCTTTCCTTCCACATACCTTGTCAAAATTATTTCAAGTAAATGCAGTCTACTGACATGGCTAAGCCTACTCCCATTTCTCATGAAAGAAAGACTAGAGACGTCTGTTAGTGGATTAGAAGGCAGTAGTCTGGGCCTTAAATACAATAAACAAATATTCCTTCCCAGTGTATTCAGAAACACCTAAGCATGAAATAACACTTTCGCCTGTGTATGGAGGAGCTGCTGGAGTTTTGTGAAAAGCACATCACAGTAGTGAGTGTCAGGTTAAATCCGATTTCTAGGTAGAGGAATTATCTATGATGTACTTCACCTACCAGCAGAGGTGTCACCCTGTTCATCTTTCAGCCTTCTGATATTTACTTTTTGTAGTGGATTTTCTCATGCACTGTTCATGTAAACAATGATTGTTTTGCATTCCTTTCTGGAGGAGGAGAGAATTGATGGACTCTTGGTTTGACCAGTGAGGTTGGAGAGGACAATTTTCTTCCTCCAATCCATGGTCACTGTTGGAATTCTATAAATGTCGAGGTCTGTAAATAAACTGCCCTTTTTTGCCTTGGACATCTCAGTGCATGAGTGTTGTTCATTTGTGTCGTATTGCGACACAGAGGTGAACCCAGATTTTTTGTCTATATAACATTCTTTCTTAGATTTTAGGAGAATAATTCATCAAAACCAGGGTGTTAGTTGAACAGCAAAAACACAATAAGTGACTGGGGCACACAAAAACTTCTCTGGGCCTGAAGGGGTTGTGCAGAAATAGTGACTTTTTGACACGAAAAATACAAAAAAAAAAAAAATGGAACAGCTGAGTTAAGCACAAGCTCTGTGCTTTAGAGACAAGTTATATATCTAAAGCTGAACATCAAACATTTTTAGCATTAATTCACAAGAAGAACTGCAGAAGATTTAGTCATAAAAAGGAAGAATTAAAGAATTTCTGAAAAATTTTTGTGCTCAGATATTTTTATCTTGCAAAAATATTTTAAGAGTCAATAAAATGAAATTAAATATTTTCTCTGCAGTTACCCAATGCAATTTTGTGGAAAATGGGGCAGCTTTTTATATCAAATATTAGTGAAAAAACCTCCAGTTCAAGAAATTTCCTGTATTCCTCATTATGTTTTAACTACTCAGTTAAAATTTGTCATCTACTTAGCATTAACCCCAAATTTATTTAAAAATTCAGGTAGAGACACATATATATTCTTTTTACAATAACTTTTAAGAAAAATATTTTTGAGTTTGATGACAAAGTGTATAGAAAATTTAAGACTTCTTTTAATTAATGAAGCAGAGAACTTCTCTTATTACAAATCAGGTAATCTTTGCTGAAGCTTAAGGAAAATGTGACCTAATTTTATTTATGATATGAAAAATCCCAGTATATTTGAGGAGCAGAGAGATTATTTAGAAGATGAAGCCTGGGTTAAAATAAGTATGTATCGGTTAAATGGTTAATGGTTATATGGTTAATATAATGTATTAACACGGTAGTTAAAATGGTACTGAATTAATGACTGATGAATATTGATATTTCTGTTAACAAATATGATTTCAATAGTTCATTTTATTTATTTTGGTGTACAGTTCTAAGATAGAGTTTGTAAAAAACTCTTATTCAGATCAAAGGAGTTTAGTTTTCTGGGTTTATGTTTAGTCATGCCCTGTGCTTGTCTTCTGAAACTGTAATTTAGAATACAAATAAATTTGCAATTACCTCTTTAAGGTTGAGTCTTCTCTACTGTATTATCATGCTTGAGCACCAGGAAAAGAGGTCCAGCTGTGTCTGGTTTCAGCACCTGAATTAGAATATCTCTCTTTAGCAGGAGTTTGCTGGAGCCTGTTACTGGACCTAGAAAATGATAGTGATCTGGTATTGCAAAAAAAAAAGAAGCAGGGGAGACACTGGAAAACTCCCTTTTAAAAAGTTAAACTAGCAAGAGCACACATTCATATCCACTTGAACCTTCTCTTTCCAGAACTAAACCAAGGAAGTCTGGGATCAAAAATCATCCAAATGGTACCTATGAGCTGATTCATTAAGCTGCAAGCTGCTGTTCCAGCTCTGTCTGTGTCAGAGTGACCTGAGATGGAGTAAGTAGCACAGATTCCACACTCCATTCCCTATTTGATATGAAACTCTCCCAAAACCCATTGACATAGAAGGGTTCTACATTAGTTTCAAATACAGAGTTGTAGACTGGGAGCACAGCTAAGGCCAAGTAATATTTTAGCATGAGACAGAACAAGAGCAAAGGTTTTTCTTTCAGTTGTAAAAAAGATGTGAAGGAAGAGAAGCAGTTAATGGGAGACCAGGAATATTTGTCTGTTCTGCTGAACAGAGCGGACAGATAGATAAAGCACAGAGGTGGTCTCTAAAGCACAGAGCCTGTACTTGTCTAAATTTTCTAATTTTTTTTATCCATTCCAACCAAGGAAGGGAGAAGAACCATGATATACGGAAAACACACATTTCTTTTTAATTAATGAATGTTTTCATCAACAAAGTGTGCTAATCACCAAATAACCAGGGACATTATTTAAATAATTACTATAGAATTATGAAACAGAGGTTATTGAAAATGAACACTTAGCTGCTAAAATTAATTATAGAGCTTTTATGTTTCCTGCATTAATAAAATGTATTTCTTGCATTTGGTTTTCAGTATGCATTTACAGATATGGAGTGAGGCCATTCATGGTTTATTTATACTCAATTAAGTACATTCTAAGAAAGAAGAGGTATCACTCTTCCTTTTAAAATGGTAGCAAACAGAGAGGGGTTTAGAGGAATTTAAAACATGATTCAATCACAATATTTATGCACATCGGGTACATAGCACAGAATTGAACCATTTTGCCCACAAAACTAAAGGCATTAATCAATGCAACCTGCCAAGATTTCCTGTTTCAGAGGCTTTCTCATGGGATGGAAGCTGACACATAAGAGAATTAGAATAATATTAGAATAATTAAATATTTATTCTAATGTTACCACCTAGATGTCTAAGGGTCTTTTAGGCTGGATGAGGAACTAAGTTTTCAAACAAAAAATGGCAATGCTATCAAATTATTCTGAACCAAAAATAGCCAGACACCTTAAATGTCACCAAAATAAGGAAAATTGAAAGCTTATGATAGAGTGCCTCTAAATTATGAAACAATACTACAGTTGGTAGCAGAAGCAGCAATACAAATGTATTAAGTCTGAGACTGTATTTACCAAACTAAAGGAAAAAGAATTCTGTCCATAAGGAATTTATCAGTTATAGAAGAGTCACTGTCAGAGACTTAGCAAGAGATACAAAGCCTTTTAAAAAGAATGCTGTTCACATTTTAATTAGATGAAAATAGTCTATGCGAGGAATTGAATTTACAGGAAGAATGAAAAAATATAGTTAAAACTTAGTGTTTGGAGTATTTTCCAACTTACAAACTAACCTTTGCTTCAGCATAGCTTCCATGTATTTTCCAAAGGAAAACATGTCACCTGTTTCACAAATATTTAGGTCTCCCAAGCCACATCAACCTCAGTGAGCTAAATTTTATACTTTAAATAGTTCAATTTTGCCTGCATCACTGGTAAGAGTTCTTGAATATAAATATACCTTTCTTCATTATATATTATTTTTTTAATAGTTTTAAACCATTGCTTGCAAGCTTTAATGCATAAGTTATCTTTCTGTACAGGAAACTTAGCCAACTTCAACTGCAAAATAAAGGAAATGCAGAGTTAGGTCTGAGCTAACGTTAAGCTACTGTTGTCACTATATATGTCCTACATAAATACCATCTATTTCACTTCCATCCCTTAGCTCTTAGCAGCTAGTGTTGTAAGCATATTTGTAATTTATAAAAACACCTGCTGGATTGTTTACTTCCTTGTGTATATTATGCTCAGTTAGCCATAGAAAACTCGATTTCAATATTTAAATATTGAATATTCTGTTTTATTATTTGACACTAATAGAATCATTTATCTAGAAACGGAGGAGCTGGTTAAACAGATACTGAAAACACTGGATTATGAGTCACACACCAGACACACATTAGGAGTTATTTATTTCAGTTTCTTTTCAAGAAACTTTTCAATGATTTTTAGATTTCTAGTGATTCAGTGTGTAGGCTTAGCAGCAATGTAACTCAAGACAAGGTGTCTTCCCTCAATTAAAAAATGCCTATTTTTTATCTACATTATAAATAAAAATACAATTAAGTGTATTGGCATATATAGAGAGAGATGTGTATATAAAGTACTATTGTTAAGCTGCACACAATTTTTTTTTTTATTTTACTGTGGTGGAGTGGCACTGAACTCACTCATCTGCAGTAAAATGAAGGTTGTCTATGGAAACTTCTCACAACTTGTGCATCTGACTATCAATGAAAGATAGATCATCAAATAATTAAATCATTCACAATATGTTTTTTATATTTAGTCATTTGATAAACATACAGAGGTGAACACTCCACATATTCTCACCTTCCAGCACTTTTGAATTACATTGCTATCAAACAGATATGTGATCTATAAAGAAAATAACAAGAGTTGGACAAAACAGAATAAACTCAAATATACTAATGAAATCTTCTAGCAATCCTTCAAAGATTCATAATAGTACTTCCTCTTGTGCACACGTATGCACATGTCTTTTTTTCCTATTTCTAAACATTTTCTGAAACCAAAGGGTCTATAATTTTTCAAAGCATATTGGGACTTTTCAGTAAAACTTGGGCAGCACATAAAGAAAACAACCAAAACAGCAGCAAAGAAATATCCTTTACTGAGATAATTACTATGCTTTATACAAGCAAATGAGGTCTGAAATTTTCTAATTACACAGTGAATATATGAATATTTCCTCTGGCATGTGGGATTTAAGGACTGAGTTTGAGAAGATATGAAGGGAAATGAGGACCTTGAGAGATCAAGGATGAAACCATCTTGATTCCACTACAATAATGTCTCAGCTGCTGTCTGATTAAAATGAAAGTGAATAAGCAAGCTCCTTTTTTATTATCATAATACTTACTGTGACACTTATTAGAAAATCTTATAATGAAAGTCAGGACTTTGTGTGATGATTTACTAATTTAATAGTTAATTACTATTATTTCATTTTTTTTTCAGAATTTAGCCCAAGGCAAGTCAAACTTGGTTAGCCAGTAGAAACTGCAATTTTTGTTGCAAGAAGTTGGAAGCAACTTAGTGTATAAACCAGTTATCTCTTAAAACTTTATGTGAGACGTTAAAATCACAAAACTCCAAATTAAAATGAAAAAAACTTCCTCAGAGCATAAGGGAGGAAAGGAATACGAGGTATGTATGCTTATTTCTCCAGAGTGTGTAGAGTTTCATGCGAGTTTTTAGTTAGTGGTGTTCACCTACCACATCTCAAGCATTCCATGAGATAGCTGGACTTGGTTGCTGGTTTACATATGTAAGGAAAAGCAGAGTCCTGGCTGAGCAGCAGGACCTGTTTAATTCCTTGACTGTCACAGGCAATGCTTTGGGGGTAAGCCTCTTCTCCCAGGAAACCAGTGACAGGAAAAGGGGGCATAGCCTCAGACTGTGCCAGGGGAGGTGCAGGTTAAACATCAGGAAGAATTTCCTCACTGAAAGGTTTGTTAAATATTGGAATAGGTTGCTCAGGGAGGTGGAGTCACATTCCTAGAAAGGTTCAAATGCACTTAGGCACTTGGGATTAAACAGCCTGCTGGCATTTGGTCTAAGCTTGAACTCAGTGATTTTGAGTTCTTTTCCAACCTTAATTGTTCTTTGAATCTATGATTGTAAGTATGTAATTTCCTGCCAATTGCTCTTCCTTACTCTTCCTAATGTTTTCATTGGCTCTGCAGGGTAAGACAAAACACCTTCACATTTCCCTTTTTCTCCCTCCCACCAATAAACATAATTTCCTAGCAGCAAGTTAGATCAAATATTTTTAATTGCTTATTTACAACGTAGTAAATCATACACATGCATGAACATATGTTAATAAGTGAGGCAACAATATGTTCTGAGGACTGATGATAGTATGTCAAAATCAAGATGCTTTTGCTCTTTCTTCGTCAGAAGATTAATTATACTTCCAATATACTCAGGTATAACAAGCAGAGCAACAGCAAGCTATTGTCTCATGGCCTCCTGCATGATTTCGTGAGTCTAAATTGACCTGATTTCCCAAAGTTGACAGGGGTGTGAAAGAACAGAGAAAGAGGAAATAGGCTGTGCACATATGTAAGTAAGTGTGGCATGCTTTTCTTCCTGTATAGCAATGTTCCTCAGCTTTAGCTCATGCCACGAAGCACTGTGGAGTCCCCCATCTTGCTAGGCAGCTGAACACAAGGCACATTTTTCTGTAGATAAAAATCTGTTACAGAACACCTGTACAGCTGGAGGTATTCACACTGTTAGCATACTCCTCTGTGGGAAAAGCTGGATTTAAAACACAAGAGACTACAACTTGCCAGACAGTCCATGTTCTTTATATACTTAAAAAACCATTCTAAAAGAAAAACCTTCCAAAAATATTCAAAAGAGGATTAGGGGGTTTGTTAGTTTTCTTTGGATTTTTTTTTAAGGAAACAGGAGAAATGAACTGTGTCATCTGCTTTGCTATCAAAGACCAGCTTTTTTTCAAATTATATTTATGGAAGCCTATTAAGAGTCTAATAGAACCCTATTGCTTTTATCCAACACAAGGCCTCATTTCAAAACAGAACAGAAAAGATAAAAGACTAGGCTTCATGTACAGGTCAATTACTTAATACATTATCTCATGTTTTAAATCACTTCATTTTCACTTCTATAACTTGATTTTCTAGCAATCTGAACTCTAAAACATATTTAACAGTGCATCTTCTACTGTTCTCACTAAGGCTTGCATGTGTGTAGGGCAGGGCAGACAAGCTGGTCTGAATGATTTTGCCCTTTTCCACCAGCACCATGTCAAGTGGACAGAGTAATCTTGATCTGTAGCAAGTAATTTTGAAACTTAGGCCACTAAAGATTTGTTAAGAAATTTTTTTCCAGGCAGAATGGCCCTTTATCTAACATACTTTGTGTTTGGAAAGACTGTGAAATGTTAACTCTTGTAATATTCCATAAAATATTTCACAGTACAATAATAAAAAAGTTCTTGCAATAATAGGACAAATCAAAGAGTTAACGTGCCAAAATAAATTTGCAAAACTATTTTACATATCAAAAAGTAATAATGCTGTGCAGTTCAGCTGATTTCATTTGCTCTTTTCAATTGTAATATTTTAACACAGTGTTTTAAATGCTTCATGAAGGCCATCCCAAAATTGCTTTTAAACAGCAATTTTAGATATCCCATCTAGGTAAAGTATGCAACATCCATTATCTAAAATTCTATTGTCAGTTTGCCACATTTTCTGAAGCATGCAGTCCAAGCAGTGACTAAAACACCCAAAATTTTATGTGCATCTACGCAGGTGTGCAAATTACTTTTCTCATTTAAAATCCCTGAAATAATTTCCTTAGTATTTTTCATTTAAAAAAATGTTGAATAACAAGCATCGACCCTTTTCCAGGAAATATGCAGCAGGTCTTCAAAGAGCTTCACTGCTCCACACAATTTAAATGACAACAAAACTTGTATTCTTTTCATGTTTATAATTTGTGTTGACAAGTACTGCACTTTTTCCTGAGTCAACTACCACTATATAGTTATTCTTTTCTACATCTCACTGTTTAACTCAGGCAGCTAAAGCCACTTCATCATTTCCTTGGATGCAGTAGTCTAGTTTGGGGGGTTTGGTGTGAACTGTTTGGTGTTTGTTTTTAAATTGAAATCACTCTTCAATGATCACTCTCTTGAAAATAAATATTTGACAAGATTTTTTTTTTTCACATTTCTTCTCCTTCCTTCCCAATACTACAGCTTCAGTATGCAACTGCTCCTCAGTTCTTTGGAGAAACTTGCAGCTTGGAGAGAAGGACTATATAAATCAGCAAGGAAGTATGATGTCCCCCCAGCTAAAGCAGATATTAAAGCATTTGTGATCTCTTCAGCAGGAACCTATTTGAAGCGCATGTAAAAAGAACATCTATTTCTAATAATTGATGCTGCTCCAGGTTCCTTTTAAGTCAATGTTAAGTCAATGTCAAGTTATGACACATGACTGCTGCCATGTGTCATAATTTCCTCTACTGGGTGTCATTATACCAAATCCATTTAGCATTCACAGGAACTGAACAGAGAACAGAACAAGAACAGAATTTTTTTTTTTTCTGGGCAACATCTGAAGTTTTCAGAAACATACTTGCTTCTTAGTGGAATATAGGCATTTTGAGCATTTTGAGCAAAATCAAGATGCTCAAATCAAATCAAAATCAAATCAAAATCAATTGAGCAAAATCAAATGTTAAAACAGCATTTGGCAGGGAATTATTTTCCAGAAAAAAAGAGCATCGTCAGAGAACAAAAGTCCTCCTGAGTATTTGGGGTGACTTTGTAAAAAGTTACCAGTTTAGGTCTATGGGCTGCCTGATCCATAATAGAAATTTTTCATTTCATACCAATAGAACAAAACTTTCACCAACATCTCACTTTTCTAAATCAGAATTTAATCATGTCATTAAAACCAGAATTTGCTTTCCCTGTTCTCCTTCCTTCTTCTGGTTTGGCAGAGCTACTGATTTGATACAAGAAGAACAAGATGATTGGGAATGGTCTGGATGGATTTGCCAGGCATAAATCATGCAAATCTTACTTGATTGCCTTATGGTCTAAAATGACTACATCTGTGGACAAAGAAAGCACCAGGAACGTCTTTTATATACTTCAGGCAGACTTTTGACACTGGGACCCTGGGAACTGGGCAGGAGCCAGCAGTGAACCCTGGCATCAAAAATGTCCATTGTCACCAAGGGCTGTGTCAGCAGGAGCACTGCCAATAGCTCAGGGCAGGCTTATCACCTCTGCCCAGCACTCATTGCCAGACACATCTGGATGCTGCAGCTAGTTTAATGCCCTCCAGCACAGGAAAGATACCAATAACCTGACGTGAGTTCATCCCAAAAATTCTCAGGACCTGAGGGTGTCCTGTGAGCACTGTCCCAGAGGCTGAGGCAGTGGGGCTTGTCCAGGCTGGAGCAAAACCTACTTCAGAGCCACTCTAGTGCCTACTGGGGGTACAGAGTGATGTAGAGGGGCAGATGGGCTTTTCAAGAACTTTGTGTGGCAGGACAAGTACACCAGGTGTGAAGGGAAGTGAGGGGGATTCAGGCTGTGTACTGAAAGCTTTCCCCATGAGAGGACAGGCTGGGAGCAGGCAGAGACAGATTGCCCAGGTGTGGCAGGCTCCAGTCCTTGAAAGGTTCAGAGGCCTTCCTGGGCAAAGTTCCAAGAAACCTGGTCTGACCTCACAGCTGGCTCTTCTTGGAGCATTGGGTGCATGAGGGACATCCTGATGTACCTTTCAGCCTAAAAATATGAGACATTGCAATGACATGAAATTTCCCAGAAAAAGTGATCTGATCAGATTTAGTAGTTAACCTTCAGGTTTCCAAAAAAGAAAGCTCATCTGATATCTATGCTCCCACAAGCTGACAAGGACTTTTAAAGGTTCTAAAGGACTGATAGCAACATCTTTGCTATTCTACTAATGAATTATGATAATTTCTTGATTAAAATACCACCAAGACAGACTCAGAGGATACACTGACATATGAAATATTTAGTATGTTGTAATTTGATCACTTAATATTATTTAAGAGTCAAAATTATAAGCATAAGAAGCAAAGATTAACAAGGTTGATTCCATGCTGAGGCTAATTTCATGTAATGTGAGTAATTCATTTGGCACTGATATGGATAAGAGAGTGGAAGGTTTTATAGGAAAGCCAGGATTTGAAACCAAAAAATTGTTAGGACCTGCAGGATGGCTGGAAGGTAACCTATTCACCTCCCATATCAGTTTCACCACACATTGTTTACAGCGGCCAGAAATTGCACTGTTCCTCCTGAAGACCTTTTGCTCTCTTTGTATCAAACACACACCATGCCAAAAAAGGTTTCTTTGCCATCCAGCCACCCAGCACTGTGCCAGCCCATTGCTGAAAAAGAAAAAAACTAGTATTCACATCTTTGTCAAATTGTTACTTTTCCACAGGTTTTTAATCTTGTTTCATTTCCATTTATTTAGACATTGTAGAAATTAATGGAGTGTTTCAACAGTTCCAGTTGTGGAACTTTGATGACCACTGATAAAATGTCTTTACTTACTGAAACATTTCCCTGCAAAATGCTAAAGAGTCACACAGAGGTATGGCACTCTCTCCCTGAAAATATTTGCTCATGCAAGTGTTTCTAGAGGCTTCTGCCTGTCCTGTGCAACATGCCTTGCCTTCATGACAGCACTTCCCTTAAACAAGCCTGAGGCACAGATTTTTCAACAAAAAGAAATAAAGCATTTCATGATAGAATACATCTAAGGAAGATTCTCCAATATGAATAGAGTCTATTTTTAAATTACTAGAGAATAATTTTGCTGCCACTTTAAGTATGCTTTGTCTGAGATGTCAGAAGGAAATAAGAGCAGAGGCTGTTGTGTGGGAAAGTCATGGAAACAACCCAACAGCTCCCATCAAACCTGTATTTTTACAGCAAGATTTTCTACACTTGATATCTACAAGGTGCCCTAATTCTCTTTATTTACTTGGAAAATATTGGAGGATTATGAAACCTTCCGAATGTCTCGAGTTAAAACTACATGATCATGAACTTCACCTAAAAAAGTCTAGGTTACTTGGAAAACAAACAAAAAAACAAACACTACAAAATTAAAAAAAAAAAATAAAAACACAAAAAAAAAAAGCCCAAAAAGCAAACCAAAACCATCAGGCACCCTGTCTTGTTGACACACTAAAACTCAGACTGCATAGAAGCAATAAAAATCACTTTTTTGTGGTTTTTTTTTGTTGGTTTTTTTTGTTTGTTTGTTTGTTTGTTTTTGTTTTTATAATCAGGTGTCAGGAGACAGAAATTTGTTTTCTAATAGCCAGAATTTATCTCTAAGGAAAATCATTAGGAGATTGAGAAATGATCACTGGATACAGGTTATTTTATTTCTGTTTTAAAAGTCAAATCCTGGATGGAAGAGTCAGAAAAGAAGGCACTCAAGAGATTTCTCAAGACTAAAGAAGTTCTGAGAAGAGTCGAGACTGGTGTTCTGAAAAGAGATGCTGCAGCTGACCTAGGGAAATAATTTCACTTGAAGTTCATCATTGTAGACGTTGGAATAAAGACCTTTTAGAGGTTTGAGTGCCTGAATGAAAAGTAAATAAGAAAAAAAAAATCTATATATTGCAGCTGCTTGGAAAAACTTGTCTACTTTTGGGTAATTTACATATTGCATAACATTGCCAAGTTATTAAGCAGCAAGATAACTTCTAGATCATACATTATTTCCCTCCACTGCTTCAATGACAAATAAAGGAAGGTAAATCACCTTGCTTACCACATGCCTGAGGCAAAGCTTAATCTAAAATATTTCAAAGCTAATAAAACCTGAGTGAGCAGAGAAAAATGTAGAATTTAACCTCAGTGGGAAAACAAGGTCTAATTCCTTCACACACACAGGACTGTGATTAGCTTTCTACACGTAAACAGGATTTGCAGTGTAACAGAGCTCCCCACATGCAGAGAATTAAATGCAAACGTACACACTTGCTGGCTCAAGGCCTACAACAGTATTTTTTCCTAATTCCTAAATTATGTCTTTGTCTAACTCTGCTCCTCAGAAGTCAGCAAGAAAATATTAAAGAGCAGTTAAAAAAAAATCCCATCTTCAACTACTATTTAGACAGCTGATGTATATATGAAAAAAAGTTTACAGGAAAGTTAATTGAAGTAGTTCAATTAGCAAATTGATTTTCCATTCATATATTACATGCATAAAGTGATTTTCTGAAGGGAAGTTGCAACCAAATTAGTTCTCTCTAGTAGATTTTATCTTAGCATTTAAATTTATACTTTTAATTATTGTCCCATTTTCTTCTTGTCTAAGTTGCATTTAAATTGTGTGATTGCTAAAATTGGACTTCTTCAATTTCTCCATTGGAAAAAGCTAAAAAATACTTCGCCCATCCAGACAATATCTTATCCATTAAATAGTCCATTCATCAATATTTCCCCAGTTCAATGACAAGGATGTTGTGCTGGACCATGTCAATTGCCTTATACAAGTCAAGGTATGCTTAATTTGAACTTGCAGCTAAAAATAAGATTTCTGCCACTAAACAAACAAACCAAATCAACTCCCAACCCCGTACCCAAAAATTTCAAAACCCAAAAGCAAAACAAAAAAACCCCTCCAACTTTTTCCTCAAAGCTGAGGAAATAATATCACTTTGCACCTATGTCAGTGCTTTCATTCCACTAAATAATGCAGTAATCAGTTAAGGATTACAAATAAAACATGAAGCAAAGTTTTATTCTGAATGAAGGCTCTCTCTCTCTTTGGCTGAGTGCACACTCAGTCAGCTGTAATTTCCAAATAAATCAGGAAGAATAAACAATGTTTACTAGACCACACAGTTGAAGCAAAGGAAGTGCTGGCTTTAAGCTGGGTAGACAAGACCCACAAAAAGAAATGTTGACACACTTTTAGGACATAAGCAGGCTTATGTCACTCACTTTAACTCACATCAAATTTTCCAGCCTTTTGAGACTGCAATCAGGTCCTACACATGGAAGGGACAGAAAAAAAGCTAGGTTAAAAATGTCACCCAAACTTTTAGCTATGAATGAAACATAAGCTATGTCCAAAGGCTTAGCGGTTTTTATTTCATTCTAAACATTGATTGAGTAAATAGAGATAAAATATATGGGTCAGCAACAGATACAAAGGAACACTGACCCTAGACCTCCTTGAAATTTCAATATTTCTGACAAATCTGAGTCCCTCTGTTGTTATTGGTTAGTTGTTCATTAAGTCTCAGAACTCACTTTTCTGCTCTGGTTATTTTGTTACACACTCCCGCCCTTTTGTCGCCTCTGCTTTATTTCTTCTACAGTAGCAGTGATATGCTATGCGATCCGGTCCATTGACTTTTTGCATTTCTTATCAGCAAAAAAACAAGCAACTGTTTTACACCATCGAGTCCTTCAAGCTCTGAGCCTCACCAGCACAAAAGCCATGCTGTGCCTCCTTGAAGAACTGCAGCTTGTCAGGGTGGGAATTCCTTTATTGATCCATGAATTTTGAAGTACATTTGCAGTCTTCCCAGTCGTGATAATTGCAAGTGTGACTCTAAGCAAGTTAGCATTTATCTCTAAAGTAAGCTCCTTTAAGAGGAAATTCACCATCTTCTAAGCACTTTAAAAATACTCCTAGCATCTAAAAGATTTGTTTGGTTTTTATCCTGAGCATTCAGCATAAAGTGCTTAAGTGTTTTCTACTTCCCAAATAAAAAATAAATATAAGGATTTATTTTTTTAGCATAATGTTTTGTTTGCAAAGACAATATTTTCCTGGATTTATATATTCCCTCAGATTAAATCAGTAGCCTACTGACTTTTAACTTTCACAAATTTCAGCTAAAGATGACATAAGAAAAGAGCTTTGTATGAAAAACAGAAGTTCACAGCAATTTTTTTTTTTTTCTTTTAGGGACAGCATTCAATTAAGCATCCAAATTTTATGGATACTGGTGTACTGTAAGCAGTTTTTCTCACCACTGATACTTTATATGACATTTACATGAGAAGGACAGCAAAATGTTTGAACATAAGAGTTTACCTATGATACTGAGAGATTCTTCTGAATCGCCCCTCTTTCCTACCTCTTCCTTCCAACAGATCAATACGCAAAATTTCTCTCTCTCTCTTTCTGCACACATATATATGTAAACACACATATATTTCTTATAGAATCAATTACCTCTATGATGCATATGCTTTCCCAATAGATTCATTAGGGTTTAGCCTGTGATCACTAATTTTTTCTGCTATTTATTGTTCTCTAAATACAGATATTTTGCTGTTGGGATATCTTAGGAGAGGTTGAAAGAGGAACACAAGAAAAGAGTAGCCAAGACAAAATTTGAGTTACTAAAAGAAAGGGAGATCATGTTTTTGTCTACTTATGCTGGGCCTAATAGAAAAACATCAACTCATAGAAGTTATAATTAAAAGAAAACTTTTATTATGCTTTGTGAAATAACATTACAAAAGGAGTATCAGAATAAAATGTGCAAAATTACAGAATCATGATCATGAGTTTCACACTATTTCCTTTTTTTTAAAGGAGGCAACTATGAGACATACTTGAAGCAATCCTCCTAGGACTGGCAAAAAAATTATAATTCCCTTTGGAATATGCAAGATGCTCTGATTAAAAATAAAAAACTAAAAAATAAAAATAATTAAAAAAAAGTTTGTTCTCAATTATTTCCAAACAAACTAAAACCCCTGACCCCAAAATTCATAGGTGAAAACATGATGTTAACTTGAATGATAACTCATGGTGTTTGTTTCTTCACTGACCTGAGATACTCCTCTGAAAGCTTCATTCTTACAGATATTCTTTCAGTAATTCCTTCAAGAGATAAATTTCAATAAGAAGATGTGAGAATAAATTGGAAGAAAGTCACATAATTGCTCCATGGTTTGGAACTGGCTTTTCTTCTTCTCTGCAAGTTGAATTTTGATGTCCTCTTTTCATCACTTCAAGTCCATTACAGCAAGCAGGGCATGTTCTCCTTTGTGTACATCCTCTAAGCATCTACGTATAATACCTGCTTTTCTCAGAAAATTGGAAGCAACACTTTGCTTGAGATAAACTGGGTGGGTGCTGATGAAGGGAAATAACTTGAGAAATAGAAGTTTCTGCTTCAATGCTTTCTCTGTTTTACTGAGCATTACAAAGAACAGTTGTTGCCTCACGCTTTTTCTTTCGAACTGCTCAAGCAGCCTTATGTCCAGCGACTCTCTAGTGACAGCACGTGACTGTGGCTTACAGGAGAATGTCTGTTGGCAGATACAGAACCAGCACATGAGGAGTCCTGTAAATTAAAACAAATAACAGGGTTTTTTAGACAATATAATCCTATTTCTTCACTTTTTAATCTTTTTTTTTTCTTCTATTTAATATTTGCACATTTATATAAAATATGCTGCTTGCTGGATACAGACAGAACTTACTTCTGAAGTCAGGAGAAGTCTTCACCAGTAAGGAGCAGGATCGTGAGCTCTGCCTGGCTAGTTCAGAGAACACAAGAAAGGTAAAGAGCATCTCCAAGGTAGATGCTGAAAATAGATTTAAAGATGAATCTGATGACTAATAAATAACCCTTAAAGAACTTTATGGCAGCACAAGGGATTTGTGGTAAAGGCTCGTGCTGGTTTCAACTGGGGTAGAGTTAACTTTCTTCACAGTGGCTAGTACAGGACTAAGGTTTGGTTTTGTGCTGAACAGAGAGTTGACAATAGAGAGATGTTCTTGTTATTTCTGAGCAGGTTTTACACAGAGCCAAGGCCTTTTTTTGCTTTTTGTACTGCCATGCTGGTGAAGAAGTTTGGAGTAGATGAGAAGCTGGGAGGAGACACAGCTGGGACAGGTGACCCCAACAGACCAAAGGGATATTCCAGACCTAATGACAACATGTTCAGTATACAAAGTGTGGGGGGAAAAGGAGGAAAGGGAGAATGCTTGGAGCAATGGTGTTTTTCTCTTCCCAAATCACTGTTGCTCCTGATGGGGCCTTGCTTTCCTGGAAATGGCTGAACACCTGCCTGCTCTTGGGAAGCAGTGAATTAAACCCTTGCTTTGCTTTGTTTGTGTGGATGGCTTTTACTTTCCCTATTAAACAGCTTTTATCTCAACCCATGAGTTTTCTACCATTTACTCTTTTGATTCTCTCCCTGATCCTGCTGGAGGAGGAGTAAGGGAGCTTGGGGTTTGGCTGATGGCTGGGTGAAACAAGGCTCCTTAACATATTCTCCCAGAAGAAATAAAACCAAAAGGACTTACTTACAGCCTACCACTTGAGATAGACTTTTATAACACACTGAATTTACACATTTTATTCATATATACCATTTGTAATGTATATAGAAGATGGCCACTGAAATGATTTCTTCTTGATGCTTTCTTGCATAAAATATTATGTTCCTCTCTCCCTCTGTGTCTTGTAAGGAGAGTGAATGAGAAGTTTTGCCTAAGAACTGAATCTCTCTCCAGAAGTATTTTTGAGATAGCAAAGTAATATCACCCATTAAAAAGAGGTAATACCACTAGTACCAACAGTGAAATCATACTGCTGGATGAGTTTTCCTGAAAATATATTTTTTTTTCTTTTGCCCCAGGTCTGCCTAGGCTCAGTTTTTAAGATATAATAATTATTTTCTTGTTCCAATGACCCTCAAGTCTTCTTGGGGCAAAGTTATGTACTAGTTTTGATAAAGCAAAGTTTCCCTCAACATTTCTTTACATAGCAAAATTTCCTAAGCATGATAATATATTCCCCAAATCCTTTTGCACTAGTCAAGTTACTGATGCCAATCAAACTCATTATCACTGAAGGCCCCTACCCAAGAACTTCAAATCAAGAGAGCTCGTGTGTAATCCAATTTTGACTACCTACTATAGCTTTTAAGGCAATCTCAGGATTTACAAGGCAGCTAAGTTCAAGGTAGCCATGACTCACTGCTTAAGACTCAGCACGCACATTTTGGTTTAGTAACGTGAATAAAAGTGGGCATGATATCAAATATAGAACCTAATCAGCAATGCATGGTATCACTTGCATCAGTAAAATGTAGCTGAAGCAAGTAGGAATGTGAACATGTTCTCTATGCACAGTCCTTACACCACCGCTTTGTGTTCTGAATTAACTGGTTAAATTCAGTAAAAAACAAAAAAACCTACTTCTTCAATCTCTTTAGCATTCTTTGGATTCTTACCTTCAGCTCAGTAGATAAATGTTGAAGTGAGAATATTCATAGAGCAGCAGGGATTTCATGCATGGATCTTGAAATAATCACAACAGTGTGTGCTGTTCTCTTTTTCCCTCCATCGTACTTTTTAATATAATTTTGATGGCATAAATTTATGATAAAGACATATTATCCCAGTAGTCTATGGGTGAACTTTGAGCAATGAATTCTAGCAACATGGCTTGAAATCAGCCTCATGAGGAATTAAAGCAAGCTCTCACTCTCACGGTCATACAAGCAATACACTAGCTAAAAATAAGGATGAAAAGAAAGCTAATGTTTACCTAGACTATAAAAGTAGGTAGCTAAGATGAAATATGCTTTGAAATAATTCTAAAAGGGCTAATAATAACACTCTTCTTTTAAGATTCTGACATGCAATGTTTAATTATCCTGTATAAAAATTCAGAGGTACTTTAGCTCAAATATGTATGAAAATCCGCTTCCAAATTCAGTCACTTATCAGTACTTAGGCACAACACAGACCTAGTAAGTTTTGAGTTTGTCTACCTGAATCATTCACATGAAAAAGTATCTGGCTTCTTTTAATTATTACTGTACAAAGCAATCGGAAAATGTTCATTTCACCCTGGACTTTCACATCTCTTACTATTTTTGTTAAAACTTCATGACCTGCCTCTAAATAAAATATTTTCCTTCAAGTCAGCCTTAAGTCAAGGTCGTAACCTAGTTGAGCAATACATACTAGGTTGCATCTGGGCCATCAAACCTCAAGAAAGGCATCCAAAGATCTGCGCTCGGGGAAGGGTTGGAAACGTAGTAAGAAGACCTAAGAGAAGAAATCAGGAGCTCATTTGTTCTGACAAAGAGTTTAGGAGACAGTCTAAAAGGCAGCGGAGATAAAAATGAGAGCAAGCAGTATTAGAAAGCACAATAGCCTAACCACGTTTTTGGAAGAACTTTTTTCACTAGTACAGTAGTGTATAGCTGGAAGAGACATAATGAAATTTTAATCTTTCCAAGACTCAGATGGAGAAAAAACACAAGGAGGTGGTGCAGTGTGTGGAAATGCCCTGTTTTGACAGGCCAGTGAAACTAGAGGACTCCAGCATTTGTATGGTTACATGAAGTAAGCTTGTTCAATTTATTACAAGACCTCCATTATATGAGTCTAACATTATAAAAAAACATGGAATAATTGTCTGGGTTGTTTGGTGGTTTTTAATGTCCAAATTAATCACAAACAATAAAGGTCAAGGAAAGATGTGAAAACCCTTACAGATCCACAAGCTTGAAACAACAGGAATATGGATATTTCTTCCAAATTCCATATAATTTATTAAAATATCAGCCTTTAAAATTTATATTAACAATTCCTTTTTATACTAACCAGCCAAAAAACTGCAGATGCTTACTGTATAAGGTTGTCAGCAGATTGCATTCAAATGAGAAAAGAAGTACTGTATATTTGAAATATAAATTGATGTAAATAATGTGATTTCATTATGATAAATGCAATTTCATCAACCTTGAGATGATTTTTTTATTATCTAACTATTGTTATGTAAGAAAGTAATTGTATTTTTGATAGTTTCCCCTTGTTAAATAACTTGCAACTATTAAGACAAGAAACCTATGTGCCTTACTGGATACATTTCCTATTAAAATAGACAGATGTTTGAAAAATGTATTTGCACAATATATATCTCTCTGCTATTTCTATATTGCAATAATTTTATTTCTGTTTCCTCTTTTCCTGCTCAAATTGAATAGAGCCATAGCTATGTTTTGAGTAATTAATTTGAATAATAAACTTAATTTCACAGTTGGAAAAGTCAGCTTTTACCTTTTCTAGAGAAACATGGGCTTTAGCCTGAATTTTTCTGCAGAGGAAAAAGGTAAATTCTATATTTCAGGAGAACTGGCAAGAAAATTAATTGGAAAAAACAGTTCTTGCAACTTTGGCACAACATGCCAACTCAACATTTCAGTCATGTATATTAATATACATGTGTTCCTGTAGCTTTGAATTTGTGCAGTGTTTCACTGTATTTACTATTGCTATGATGGAGCAATCTTATCATTGATTAATTGTGCTACAGAGCATAAACTTGATTAGAGCTACAAATTATTGATTTGAAACATGTTGGCAGATATGAAACATTTTGAATATTTATAATTCAAGAAGTTTTCCTGTGTTGCTCTTGTAGATTTTTTTTAAAAATTTAGAAATCAACTTTGAATTTGTAAATGTACCTAGTTTTTTGTAAACATGCCCATAGAGTATAGAGTACCAGGGAGCATACAAATGGAGTTGTGACAATTAAAATGAAGATGGCATTATTCTGAGATTCAAAGAAGGAAGAAAACAACTCCTTTAACAGAATGAGAAAAAATAGTTATTTAACACAGATCTTGGAAAGATACTTGCAGTTGAGTCAAAACATTAAGAACAACCTTTATCTTATCAACTAACTGAAGTCATAGAATTGCAAAATGATTGAGGTTGAAAAGGAGCTCTGGAGGTTATGTGGTCCAACCGTCCTGCTCTAGCCCAGCCACCCAGAGTGAGCTGCCCAGAATCATGTTCTGCTGGCTTTTGAATATCTCCAAGGGTAGAGATTCCACAACCTTTCTGGGCTGTCTGTGCCAGTGCTCAGTCACACCTACAGTGAAGAAACTGTAAATGTTTTCTGATGTTCAGAAGGAGCCTCCTGTGTTTCCGTTTGTTCCACTGGCTCTGGTCCTGCCACTGGGCACCACTGAAAGAGCCTAGGTCTGTCCCCTTTGCAACCTGCTTTCAAGTATTTATATATATTAGTAACATTAGACCAAGGCCAGCTCTCCCAGCCTTTCCTCATTGAAAAGATACTCCAGACCTCAATCACCTCAGTGAGTCTTTGTTGGATTCTCTCCATTTTGTCTGTCACTTGTACTGGGCACCCAGAACTGGACACAACACTGCAGGTGTGGCCTCAGCAAGGCTGACCAGAGAGGAAAGATCACCTGCCTTGATTTGCTGGCAATTCTTTGTGTAAAGAAGCCTAAGACACCATTAGTGTTCTTTATAGCAAGGGCATTTTACTGGTAGATGAACAATTTGGTATCTCATAGGACCATATTCTTTTCTGCAAAACCAAAGGCTTTAAGTCAAAAGATAATAAAACATTTAGTTAATGTTGTCAATGTTTCAGAAGGTTTATTTATTTATTTATGGTTTGGTTTGGTTTGGTTTGGTTTGGTTTGGTTTGGTTTGGTTTTTTTAAGCAGATTGTGAAGGACTTGATATCATGTATCTTTATGCAGATAGCCCAAGGTTTTAAGGGACTGTGTGTCCTGTGTGAAGTTGTGCAATTGGTAGCTTTAGTGGCACAATTTTTCTCTAAACTTCTAATATAATTTTTAAGGTTTCTCTCTGCCCTAAAATGAGAGACAATATGTATTTCATATTTTTTACCATCAATTAAAGGGGATATGATGTCATTTTTTATCTCATCAGTTCCTTTCAAAATTTCTTTCAGTAACTTTAGTATAACAAAGGAATCTATAGACATTTCATGTTTCTTGTGTGTTGCCAGATATAGAGACCTTAAAAATGGAACATATACTTTATTCCTAGAAATTTCTACAAAAAGAGAAGAAGAAATACACTTAGTAATGTGAAGAATAAAAACATAAGAAAAGACGTGCATTTGAATAAACCTCCCAATCTGACACTGTTCCTTGTTCTTTTATTCTGAAAGAAGCTTAACCAGTTGTGCATCGTCTTTGGTTCTCCTGTTGTGCATCTTCTCATTTCTTCACATTTCTATTTTTAGGTTTGCTCATTTTATACTTTCTTTAGCAACTTGGAAACTCATCTCTCAACCACATCTTCCTGCAGACCTCCCGCAATGTACTTCCTTTCAAGTCCCCAGAGCCCACAATACATTTTTTCCCACAAGAAAACAAGAACAAAATGTTACTGGTCTATGTTTTTTACAGCCAATTTGCTATAATCACTTTCCTTTGTATTGTATAACAGAAAGTACAGTACATCATCTTCAAGAACAGAGACACTTTGTCTCAACTATTTTTAACAGATTTCTTGTTTTGCTCTCTTTTCAACTTTTCTTCAACTCCTCTGCTATCTTTTTCACACCACAGTGTCTGGTTTGACAATAAACACTGAATTTTTTACCTTTTTGGTCAACATCAATCTAGGCACTGAATGGTTGAGCCTGGATAGGCAGGGTTTTTTACAGGGTTTTTTGTTAGAGATTAAAAAAATATATGTAACCAGATGTACAGCATGCTAAAGTTATGTAAGCTTGTATATTTATTTTTTTTTTACTGAATGACATGCTAAAATTTTATTCTCTTTAGCTGCCTTTAAATTTTCATATTTATTTTTTAATATTGAGTAAAAAAAATACTCTTCTGCCATATGAGTAGTAATGATAAACAACAATATGTAGTTCTCAAGTGGAAAAGTTCCATAACTTAGAAAAGCATAAGCAAAAGTTTTTTGAGAGAAACAGGCCTCTAACATCTTTTTTTCTTCCTTTAAGGAAATGTTATCTCTTTCCCTTACATTTTCAATAGGATTATTGAGTAACTTTTTCCCTCTTCTCATCTTTGTTTCTTGTATAGTTTTAGCAATCATCACCCACCACAAAACCTGTCTTATTTTTTTCCTTTTAAACCTCAATGGTTTTATTCTTTGCAAGATCTTCATCAGTGTTAATTCTTTTTTTTTTTTTTTTTAACTTATTGAGTTACAAGGCAGCTAATGGATTCACAGAAAACACACTCTGGAAATTTATCTTAGGAGGCAAACTTACACAAATCTCTAATAGTTTTGGTTTGGCTTTTTTTTTTTTTTTTTTTTTTTTTTTTATTCCCTAGAAAGGCAAGTAATACCGCTTCTCTCCTTTACAGTATTCTGATGAACTAAAGAAATGCTTACTTATAACACAGGATTTAGGAAAGGGCAGAGTACTTCTTTATGAGGCTTCTAGGATCACATTTTATTACTGGATGTTAAGTGTTGAATAAAGCTTGAATTACAGTGAGCACATGCAAATGGGAAACTAGAAACTGTCTCTATAAGGCTGAAAAATTTAAATGATAGGCAACAACTATATTGTGACTAGTTTTAATTTTTATCTCAGACTTGATGACATTTGAAAAAAATGAAGATTTTTCTTATTACTCCAGTATTTTTAGTTCCTATTTCTTCCAGCCTTCCTTATGACTAATATGTCAAACAAGAATGGGTAAAACTGGAGATGCTGAGACTAAAAATGGATTTTCATTGTCAAGAAAAGTTGGTAGATGACTTATTGAGCTCCCTCAGAAGAAACCTGAACTACATGCAAATGCCCAGTGAAGACAGACTACTGCTTTGAGAGACCACAAATGAAAACCACTCAGAATGGCATGGCAACTACTGCTTACCATTGCAAAAGTAAAAGCAAATAAATAAGTACAATAATTAAAAACTACAGATGGGACATGGGGCTAAGTTTAAAAATTAATAACTTAACAAATACTCTTCTTCCTGACAGCCATATGTTTGCCCAGTCACAGGTACCATGGAACATGACTATTGACTTTAATTCTACTCAGTTTTGAGTGGCAGCTTCTCTGTATCCCATTTTACAAGCCCCTTCCTGCTAATGCATGAAGAGCTTTATAATAAGCTTCCACTGGTAATGCAAGTTCGGGACATAGGAAGAAAGGTCTTTGAAAGAGATTTGGTTTATAGGTTTGGTATACAAAGTGTTGAAGAAGAAACCTTCTATTTATAGTTAGTTTACCAGAAGATGTTAGAAATGGATGGAAAATAGATGTGATGGTCATTTGGCGTGATGTACATTTTACTTCAGTTACCACCAAAGTAGGCATGTACATTGGGAAGTGATCCATTACCCCTTGTAAGTGTCTGCCCCTCTGAAACAATCATTTTCAGGAGAATCTAGCCCAATGGACTGTAATTTTCTAAAGTTAGCCCATAGTCCTGTCTTAGATTGCTTTTCACTGGTTTTCTTAGCTTTCTAGAAATGTATTATGTATGCATCAACAGTAGCTTTTCTATGTCAAGCACTGTTGGGTCTCAGTGTATTTTTTTATTTGGAAAAAAATCGTGTCAACTTGCATTTGAAGCTGTTCACATGCAGCTCTAGTAAAGTCATATTTTCCTTTTCTGGAGGCAAATAATATACTTTCAAAAAGTGCTAATTACTATAAGAGTGTCATTGAAAATATGACACTCTATATTTATACTCAAATACCATGTTTACAGTTTGACTTTTTTTTAAATTTATATTCTTAGAACTAAATTCACCCTCCCTTTTACTTCCTCCCCCACATACATTCACCCAGAACTAATAAGAAATGAATCAGCTTACTGAAATGCAATATAAAGTTCTGCACACATTACATCCTATTCTTTCAGCTGGTGCCAATACAAGGCTAAATCTCTTCAGAGCATGTAGCTTTAAAATACAGCCACCTGGAAGAGGTTTACTGCAAATGCTACAGAAAGTGAATCTTAGATTTACTAGATACTAAACTTCTCATAGTTTTCACCTATATGCTTCACTTGTGCATTGCTGTGGTCTAGTAATTTATGAGCGAAGGCTGCTGTGGTTCCAGAATGGGACTGGTGTAATGCTGGTATATGTACACACTCCACTGAGCTGAGTCCTGCTTTTAGAGATTAAATGGAGCATGTAGGAAAAACAAAGATTTTATGTTATTGCTCTTGGCACTTGATATAATAAGATGCAATATGGTAAGACTGCAGCATTGGAATGGGTTCATGAGTCAGAACTGACGTAAAAACAGCAAAGATTGAGCAATATTGCAGTATGGCTATTCCTACATTGTATACTGTAAATGCCATTCCTACAATAATTTCAAACTGTGGGGAATAACCAGTATGTTTTCAGGGTTAAAACCAGCACCAGCTCTAACACAAGTTTGTTGTGGATCTCCATTGGCATTATCATAACTTAAATCTACTTGCTGCATAAACTGACTAAATTCTGACACAATGCTCTCCCAAAAAGAACATTTCTTAGTAATGTACTCTATTGCATATAAGATATATTCAGCCTTTTACAGGTATGTAGACACTAGCTGTGAGGAACAATTGATTGATTATTTATTTATTTATTTATTTACTCCCTAAACTGATTTCAGAATGATGAAATGGACTCCATACTAGGTGGCTTCCTTGTCCTGGAACGTCATGTATGAATCTGGACTAAGTGGTCCTCCATAAAAAATGCTGTGGCCCAAGGTGAGAGTTTGGAGAAACCCCTGATATTCTTTTTGAGTTGTGGTCATAGCAGCTGAGCTTGGAGAATCAGCCTTCCATACTAAAAACACTGTGTAAAAAAGGCTGTATAACGGACAGTTTGGGAGTCACCTCACTAGGAATGCAGCAGTTCAATAAAACATCCATGCATTGAAAGATAATTTCAACAGGGATTCAAGTTAAATTTCAGGAAAAGTTGCCAGTCAGAAAAGTAGTCTCATGGTGCAAAAGACCAATCAAATCGAGCTTGGATACTAACACTATAATTTTATACAATGCTAATGACTGCTGACTCAGGTTTGACCTATGCATTACAACATGGGCAACAGAGTGAGAGGAGCTGACTATAGGCATAGACATCCATAATTCTACTGCTGGTCCTGCCAGACCCCTGGAAAGCTGAGACAATTGCTTCAACTGCTGCCAAAACACTAAAGAGTGCTTGTTGGAGGTTATTCTTAACCAACAAGAACATGGTTCTCACCTCCCCATTACCCACAGTAATTTGCAAGACTGTTTCTCCCACTCAACTGCACCTTGCAGACGATCGTCTTTCCCTCTCACAGGAATATCTGTGATATTCTCACAGGAATATCACAGACAGAAATTGACTCTTGCATATTATAATAGCATATTTAAAAGCTGTTTATGCAGTGTATATATAAATGGAGCAAAGATTACCATACTCATATCAAAGTGTTACTTTTTCCCCATTTATATATATACACACTGTTTTAAACTGTATGGCCAATGTGTAAAGAAAATGAAAGCAATTCTGCATGCTGCAGAATTGTTCATGCAAAACGCCAAATTATTACAAAGGGACTTTGTGAAGTAGCAAGAAAACACAATTCTTGACTTCTGCACTCCCTGCATGCATGCACAGCTGAATAGTAAAAGCTTTCAGTAAAACCAAAAATCCACTATGGACTAAGGAAAATATTACACAACCTATAAAAGTGCTACTAGTGTGATGTCCTTAAATTATTCTACAATCCCATGAATGGTGATGTAGGAAATAAAGGATAACATTCATGTTTTGCTAATATACCTAGATTTTATTTTCCAATTGGCTTGTAAGTTACTAACTCTTTTTCTCACCATAACAGATGCAGAGAGGATAATTTTCTGGAGAAGGGAATGGAAAGGGAAATAAAATATACTAATGGATCCTATCTAGTCACAAGAAATTTTGAAAAGCCTAATTTTCTGTTCATGAGATGCAAGAGATGCAAGAGAAAAAGAATGGAAATAAATGACTGAAATGATGGCAGTAATCATGAAAGAAAAATATTCAGAAAGGGACTCGTATCAAAAAAAAAAGTGTCACTGGAAGACAGGTGTTTCAACCTTTTGTGAAGAAAGGTTAAGACTTATGAGAACTTCAACCACTGATTTTATAAAAAATACTTCCTCTGCCCTCCATAAAAATCAACAGTACAATAACGGTAGAGAGTTTATGATCACATTATGGATGGAAGTCAGTGAAGTGAGAAAAATTGTTACTGGTCTCCTACCTTAAACTGATTCAACCAAGTCCATTACTATACTATTCCATCATTATTAAAAGTCAGATTCTGCATACAATGAATAGTGAACACATGAATTATTCATACAGAGGAGGGTTGGGGTTTTGTTTTCATTTTGTGTTTGGTTTTGGTTTTGCTTGTTTATTTGGGGTTTTTGGTTTTGTTGATTCTGTGGGTTTTGTTTGTTTGTTTGTTTGTCTGTTTGTTTGTTTTTCCTGGGCTGCTGCTGCTGTTGCCTTAGATTCACAATTTCTAGTCACCAGTGTTCATACTAGACCAAAGGAGCAGCTCTAACAAAAAATCCCATGATCTACAGCCTTGTCTTAGGGAGTGGAATTGAGGTGAAAACATAATAGTAATTTTAACCTTTCCACAGCTTTTAATTTTTTATCACTGAACAAATATGAAAACAATAAATTTCTTAATGTGACTGAGATTTCACTTTTGCATTAGTTTATGTAAGATAAGACCAATACTTTTTTTCCTGGAAAAGATGTGTCTTTTGGGTTACTGACCATGTACAGGAAGGAAAAGTGCTTGAGGAATAATGCAAGACATTAATGCAATGAATGTCAACATTTTTTAAAATAAAAGAAGATGCATCAAAAACCCCCACAGCTCATGCAGCCATGGCTCTCACCTGAAAACAGGAGATACTTTGACTCCAAAAAGTCTACCAATGCTTTTTCCAGAAGAGTGTGCAAATGTTTAGGCATAAGCATACAAAACCACAATATAAAATGCTTCTCAGCAAGCATGGAAGAAGAAAGTTCTGTGCAATGTAAAAATTGAATCATTTATTGTCCCTTAAAAAGAGTTTGAATTTATTTCACTCTCTGCCTCTAATAGTTTTATATTTGTACATATGTTTTTCTGCCAGTATCCCCCAAAGTACTGCATTAAGAAACCCATTCTGAAGATATTTGTAGAATAGCTCATGGAGGAAAAAAAGACCCTCAAAGTCTGCTCCTCATACCGGGGATGGAAAAAAGTGAAATGTCTCTGAAAGTTAGCAAAGAAAGATTTTTCATACAGCAAGAGGGTGTTTTCAAATTACAGAACCATTTAAACAAAAACTCTTTGTGGTGCTACTTGCTTTTCCTAGTTCTTAAATGTTTTGTTAGCTAAAAGCTTGACCCCAGCACAACCAGGTGTGGTTCATAACCAGGTAAATGGGGTGTGTTAGACACATTCTCAGCAAATTGCTGTAAAATTACTAATGTTACAGCAGTGTGACACATGAAAAACAAAAGAATAAAAGAAAAGTGCAGTCTGGCAATATGAATGGGAAGTTAATTTCTTCCTGCATTGTTGGTACTGCAAAATCACTATCACCTACAGAGCACAGAAAGATTTTAAACATATATTCTGATTGACACAGAAGAAGGAAAAAAAAACTTAACATGATACCAGACGATCTGTTCTAAATTATTTTTAAAAATAGAGAAGATTAAATGAAAAAGAAATACTTATTAGAAATGGTTTTTGTCGTTTCATTGCACTGGACAATTTGGAAAATTAAATATCTCTTCCCCCCAGATGTTGTCTTGTATAATTACATATAATTGCTTTCTCCCTTTGACATTATAATGTAAGATGTCTTGAGCATGAGACTAAACAAATACTAATTTGGTAGCAGAATCAGAAAAATCAGAGAACAATTCAAAATTTTATATCTGGAGCAATTCCAGTCCTCTGAATTCATCCCTTAACCCCCCAAAATCACTTGCTTTCTTTATAGTCTTTGGGGAGGTTTTTTTTTCTTTCCTTCCCTTTTTTTTTTTTTTTTTTTTTTTTTTTACTATTAAATTCCTTGGGACCTCTTGTTGAGAATCTTGAGACTTGATCTCACACATCCACTTTCTATGTAGGGGCTATTCCCATTCACATTAATAATGGATGAAATTATATCAATATTGACTGCTAATCATAATATATTCAAAGTTGTGTGACAATTACACTGTGCTATTATCTTTAATCATTACTATCAACACCCAAACAGGCCCTGACAGTGTGTATTACAGTGACCATGCTCACTGGGCATGCACTGCTATATAATTATATTATGACCATTCTGGGAATGGTTTGAGATTAAGCCCTTCAGACTTCCCAGCACAGGGTAGCCCATTAATACACAGAAAATACAGTTTCCCTTACTGCCTTATTTGCTATATAGATAGTATCAGATACTGCACTCAAGTAGTTTTTTTTCTATTTTTTTATTCCCGCAAAGAAAGAAAGGAGACAGATCAAGGAAGCAGGAGTAGGTAAAGAAGAAAGCAATGTTCATGGGTTTTGAGAGTGACAGAATATAATTTAAAACACGTAAAACAGTATGAAAGGAAGATGGACGGTGGCTTTAAGGTCTGAACTATGGATGTCCCCTGACACCCAGCTGGTTTCACTGCAGTGCAGGGGATCTGTGGCATGTATTGGCTCCAGGTCTGCCAAGTCTTCCAGACATCCTGTCATGTTTAGCGAGAGCACTCATGTGTGCAAGGTCTTGCAGAAACAGATCCAGGCAGGAAGAGATGATGCAGAAGAAATGTGTCATGAAGTAATGCATCCTGCAGGGCCAATCTTGACTTAAGTCATATTTTCACTTTCTTCAGTATATGAGTTAAAACAATATTTATCGCTGTCTTCACTGCACCTTATGTGTTTTCCCCAGCTTTCCAGTCAACACTTGAATACAGAAAAAGACACGGCTCTAAGCCTGTATTATGACACTTCTTATAGAAGCTGTTCATAAAAGAATAAACTATTTTTTTCTGGTTTTCCAGCCTCATTTTTATTCACTTCCTAAACATCGAACACAAAAATAAGAATTTATCTGAAAACAGATGGATGTAAAGGTGTGTTGGATAGGAGCTGTCAGTCCAGTTCAGCATCTCCTTGGTGAGCCATGTGTTACTGAAATGCTTGTAAAGAATAGCAGTAAAACCATAAGACATGCAATCATAGTTTTCAAACATTTTATTTTGAAAATTTATGGCTACATATGTCAGTTTTCACTTAGCAAAACTGCTTAAACATTGTAGCAATCTATAAATATTGATATTTAATTATTTTACTGAATCATAGAAAAGATAGAGGTATTTTCAGGTGAGGCTTTCATTGTAAGATATACAACAGAACTAACAGCATGTTTACAGCTTTGGGGCTTTTTGTTTCAAGAGAAAGAAAACCCTAAATTAAAGCAGCATTATAGATTTGAGAGTCTGCAATCCAGGAAATCCATAGAAATTCTATTTCCCAGACTAGGGACTGAAAGAGAGGGAAAAAAAAAAAGATGAAATCTGAGAATCATGGTTTTTCATTTCAGGCCATTTCATCAAAAGTTACTCCTTTTTTAATTTGCACAGAACTTCCAAGGCAATTAAGAAAGGGAGAAGATGTTCTTAAAAGTTATTTATTTTGTACTAAAATAAATATATATTTAATTTTACAACAGAAGCAGCTTTTTTAAAAAAAAAACCAACCTACTGATGTTGGCCTGCTAAGAAAATATAGTTCAGCATTTATCATTTACAATACTTATGTTTGTGCATTTTACATCATAACAAATTGCTTGCTTGTTTGCTTGCAATTTAAATTTGACCTCTTTAGGAAAACTGTACAGTTTTTTGTTCATAGCAGAGTTTGAACAATATCACCATGCACAATATTTTCTCTGCTTAGCAGACTGAACAAAGCCAAATTCCCAATTAATTTTCTGAAGACTATGTGTCTAATGGTTTCAAAACACTTTATTCTCTTTGAAGAAAAAAAAGTTGACTAGACAGCAGTTTGGTGCATCACAAGCCTGAAATCATTGCAAACAGGAAAAATATATGGCTGTGACACAGCAGGCACAGATAAATTATATCTCATTTCATTTGCTGTGTCAGATATGACTAAAAAATGAAAATCCACAATTCCTAAAAAAAAAAAGATTTTTTTTTTAAAGGAAGACACGATTACATGCAAAGATTCCAAAGGTTTCAAGTTTTCGTATAAAACACCTTTTTGTTATAGAAAAAATAGTCTAACTGAACATTTCTGACCAGGTTTGTTAGTATAAACCATTTTTAAGGCTTACATCAAGAAGCTGTTTATGTTTTCTCATTACTGCAGCCTGGGGAAAAAAAGCTTTGAAATGTCCCATGTCCCAAACCTAGACCCAATATACATGAAAAGATATTTTAAAAATAGAAAAATAAAATGATTCTCAAAGTGTATGCAGTACATACCCTGAATATTTTACACCATTCTCATAACAAGCTAAAATAATTGTTATGATTAGCTAGAGAGATTTCTTTGCATGTACAAAAAAAAAAAAAATCCCATTTAATGCCAATAGTGCTCCTTATTCTACTCTGAAACTTAATTTCTACCAAATAATAATTTTCATTAAAAAAATGGGGACATATCTCTTTCTTTGCATGCAGAGCATGTGGATAAAGTTATATGTTACCATGTACACTTTTTTCAGAGAAATAAATCATGCTCATAAAAAATATACCACTGTTCACACACTTGCCCACAAACACACAGATGGAAAGATACACACAGGTCACTAGTGAACAGGAGACCACAACTACTTATAAACAAAGTTGTACGTATGCATATATAACTGCATTCTCCCAGAGGGGATATTTGGATTATTCTTATCAGAAGATCTCAGCTGGTTTTGGGCATACAGAACCTTAAATTCTTGCTCAGAGTAGAAAGTATGCATCTCAAAGATATATTTTACATCACCCATATCTACACAAATTGCCTGTTGACATTAAATACAATTGCGTTGAACAACAAATGGCTTAATAGGTTAATCAAATGCCAAATAAATGGTAAGCATTCTAGAAAGATCACAATCAAAATCACTAACCTCTCCACAATTAAAAAAAATAAAATCATTAAAGATAGAAGTACTTTATATAGCTCCATTACAGGTATCAAATGAAACTCCATATCAAATCTAATTTGAACAGACCTTTATTTATGCAATAATTTATTCACAAAAGTTAGTCTTGATGCCTAATTGTGCCGACACATAACATAGTGTTGGAACCAAAAAACTGTCCAAAACTGAATCATATTAGTTGCAATGAAAGAGTGATTAAACTGTTTCTATTTTAATAATTAAACTTCTAAAAACTCCTTGAAACATTGTTTCCAAACAAAAGTAAGTGAAGAAAGAACAGACTGAGAGACATGTTTTAATAATATTGTTCATTATTAAAAAAATAAATGAAAGGTGAAGACAATGTGAGACCACTTCAATAAGTTAAACACTTGTTTCTTTCTTTCTCTTTCTCTTTCTCTTTCTCTTTCTCTTTCTCTTTCTCTTTCTCTTTCTCTTTCTCTTTCTCTTTCCTCCTTTCCTCCTTTCCTCCTTTCCTCCTTTCCTCACTTCCTTTTTTGTTTGGGGGGAGCGGGGCGGGGGGGCGGAACAGGATGAGTTCTTTATTTTGGTTTGGGTTTTGTTTTGTTTTATAGGGATTAATGACTCAGACTTCTTTTTAATTTGCATAACATTTTGTTCTATGGATTAAAACCAGCATCCCATTGGCTGGCACAGTCCCAGTGCTTATATAAATGGGATCAAGGAACTAGTTTTTCCTGAATGTAAGAGAAGCATCAATGTCAAAAAATCCCTGCTTTCTTTTCCTGACTGTTCTCCAGGTGACTTTGCAATACTGAATTATTTACATCTTGACAAAGGCTGTGATATAATTCCAGAAGTTTTACAAGAGGATCTCTCCAAAATTTTCCACCTCAGTCAACAAGACATATGATATTCCCTGAGCATAACAGTTTTACTGCCAAAAAATAAAATATGTTTCTGCTTACTGCCAACCCACCTGACTTTACCTAAGTAAATTCCTTGCCAAATCCATCAGCCTTTCCACCCTAAACCCTAAATCCATTCATTCTTGCTCAATTTAATATGCATTCTCTTACCTACCAATTCATGAAACATCATTTGATAGACCTAAAATGCCCTAAAGTGTTATGACTTGGGATTGGGGCAGGGGGCATTAATTATATGTATCTTCTCATTTGAAATATGCATAATAAATTCAGAGAATAAGATCTCATTTGGTCTGAATGAATTTTTCCTGACTGGCAGTGATTTGTGCAGAAGAAACACATTGGTGTACAAGTGCCAATACCTTGGGAGTAGGAAAGAATCCCCCACAGAATGCAGGGAAGCACAGCCAGCAGCTACCAAAAAGCCACACTGAATAACAGCATCTACAGAATTCAAAGACCAAGTCTTCTCTAAAAGCACATCCTAAAAACTAAAAAATCATCTTTATGCTTGTCTGGTATATTCTAAGAACCTACAATAAAGGAAGTTTTATTTTGATTATTAATGAAGACAAAGTAAACAATAAGTTTTTCACTACAGATTCTTGCCATATTCTAAGATTAAAATTTCTAAACAGTCAAGACAGATTCAAAGCCACCTTTACTTTTCTTTTCATGTCTTTTTAGATTAAAATCATGGGAATACTCAAAAGACTGATACTACTGCGAGAATATGAAGTGAGAGCAGCTAAACACAAATGGTGGGAAAATAAATTTAAGATAATAAGATCCTAGTACTACCAGATATTACTATTAAAAACCTGGTTACAGAATCAACTTGATTACTTAATCTGTCTTGTAACTTTACCTCCAAACTGTAGGGAAGGAAGTGCTACATGCTACGAGGGCAGGGAGACAGCAAAATGACAACACAAGCAAACCCCCACCCCACCCCACCAAAAAAAAAAAAAAAGAAAAAAAAAAAGAAAATGAACCAACCAATAAAACCAACCAAAACAACCCCCCCCAAAAACCCATAGGACAATAAGAATTCTGAAATTTAAAACGTGCAGAAAAGAGGGAGAATTTTATGAAGGACAAACCTAGATCCATCCCACCACACCTACATATAAGAACATAGTTAAGGAACTTTATTTAAGTAACAAGCTCCCTGCACAGCTGACCAAAGGTGGAAGATGTCTTCAAAGCAGGCGGTGTAATTGTTGCACATGTGTAATCCTGTGAACCCCGACCCTGAAGAAAGTCACCTCTCTTCAGAGACTGCATCTAGAAATTCAGGGTACCTGCTCTGCCCAAAGTAGACAACATAAGTAACTTCTCCTCACAAATAACTCTTCTAGTTGGACAGCTCCTCCTGTTCTAAGAGTTTGACAAGAAACAAACAGCAAAACCAATAAACAAATCTGAGATTTTATTTCAGGATATTTCAAAACACTCTGAATTTATTAATGACTCCAAATCATAACGCTTCATTTGGCTAGCATGCAAAATGCATAATAATGGTTTTAAATTTAGTCTTAGTGGAGTGAAGCCATCTGCCCTATCTTCTAGCCATTGAAGCAGTTGTTAGAGGGCTTTGTCAAATTCAGGCATCATTTTGTTTCTAGAAGGTAACACTGAAGTACAATAAGCTCCTTATGATGCTAATTTGTCAGAGACGATGTTTTATATCATTTTTCAGCTATAGTAATCCAGACAGACAGGTACTTAGATTATGACCTGAAATTTATCTGGATGTATTTGCACATTCCCAGTCCATACACATTTTGTGTGACTCATTATTCGTAATGCTCCTACATACTACACAGGTAATTATAAATTAATTTTCCTTTCATGTCCTCTGTGGATGTGAACACTTTGACTGATGTCCTGAACACTAAATTAATCTCTTTCTCAGAGTAATGACAGATGAAAAGAAATGACCTATTTTAACAATATGATTATTAATTTTTTGCAAGAATTCATTTTACTGCTAAGCTCCCCTCGTATCATGTGTTTTCCTCATTTCTTAATGTTCCAGTATTTCATTTCCTGCATAAAAAAGCTATAAGTGGATTAGAAAGCAAGCATTAAAGATGCAGTCAGTATATACTGCATAATCAGATGATGAAATGTTAGCAAAAACAGGACTGATGCCCCTCGGTGCATTTTTACACTTTGTAATGACATTTGTTCTTTTACAGAGGCACCTGAACAAAACACTTTATGAAAAACTGTGGAAGTCCTTGAGAAATTTTGTTGCTTGAAAAAAGCTGCGCTTTTCATGAGACTTTTTTCATTAAGTCTGAGGGAAAATAATACTCAAACAGATCATTTTCCAGGAAGGGTGATTTTCATCTTTCTTCAACATACATTTTGTTGTAACCCAGAAATTACCAAAATGAATCTTTGATCCCATCTTCCAGTCTTGACCAAAAACAGGTATGAGTCATTCAGATTTTACAAATACAGCATAATTAAGTATGGAATAATCTATCATTAATATAGAGTAATAGTATGTAATTACTAATTTATAACCAACATACATTACATTCTCTTGGACAACTAATCAAAGGAGAATTGAGGCAGAAATACAGTAATGCTTTAAAAATAGATAACAAAATAACTTATAATATGTAAGCGTGTCCAAATCTATTTAAAAATTAGTGTGAATGTTCATATTTTGTCCATACAATTTGCAATTTATTCTCAAGGCAATATCATACATTGTATCAAAACTGAAGAGACACAATATGATCTTAAGGGCTATACTTGACAATATATTTCTGATCTGAAAAACATTTTAAGTTTTATTGAAGTTAAAAGTCATGCCCCATTGACCCAGGAAAGAGCAATGTGAAAAATGATCTCTTGTACACGTATATTATGGTATATAATTTTTCTCCAATACAGACTCTGCTATACGCGATGCTCATTAAATGAGTATCCAGTACTTTCCTTTTTGGAAGTTACTTAATATAGGGACTTATTTATTGTATATTTTTGGTACCTAATTTGAAGGCACAATTAGTCTTTCCTAGCAGGATTTTAGAATGATTATCTGTTCAACACAGTGTTTGAAAGGACTGGCTCCTTTTCCTTTGCATCTATTCAATGACGTTAGATTTTAGTGAACACCTTTCTTGACAAAAGAGATGTATTAAAGTAAAAGACGTTTTTCAACACTGGGTAACAAACTCAAGGTAACTAGCTCCTATTTTTTTTTTTCAAAATACTTTATCCTTTAGAGATGTGTTCAATGCTGCTTTGTCTGAGCAAAGTATTACTGAAATCAGAGGCCAGATTATGTGCATGTATTTTAGATTATTAGGCCAATCTTCTGGGAAATATCAGCTAGCTGGAGTCCAAAAACTGCCACTGCATATAAAAATTAGAATTTTTGCCATTCGGTCAAACCTGGGTGGAATATTACAAAGGAAACAAAATATTTTTCTCTAGCACCAATACTTCTCTACATCCCATAATGTCTATAGGATCAGCATATTTACGATCCCAGCCATTTTTCTTTTTTTTATTAAATGTACTGAACCGATATAAATTCAGTCAATCTGAATAAATTGCTAGTCTGCAATATTTTAGATTGCTCAGTCAACAACTGACATTTGGCTCCGAAAGTCACCTTCTGTCAATCCTGCTGGTAACTTTCTATTTTTCTAAGGTAATTCTACACTAACACAAGAATAGTAACACTATTTAGAAGCAAACTGCATTTGTCCACCTCATTCCCAGTCATCTCCTTGTCTATTTTTCTGAAGTGAAACTGCCTGTTTTGTGTGCTCAGAGTAGTTGCTGATTCAGTTGTTTCTGTAGGGTAGAGCACAATAAGCCTCACTAAGTTATTTATTTCCTTACATGTTGCACTCACTGTGCCTGGCATCCATACCATTGAACACCAAACTCTAGAAGAATCTCTTTGCAGGAATTAATTATTATTTAAGCAGACTGGGCCAAGGGGAAAAAAGCAAAAAGTGATGTCAAAAGCACTGATACTCTGAAGTTTTACCAAATGCTGCAATGAACATGCATATTCATACAGAGCCATCTAAATTACTTATTTATGGATTTTCATTTCCAAATAAAATGAAGAATATAAGAAAATAAATCTAAACACATAAATACATAGACTCTCGTCTTTATAAACTGCAGTGAGAGACTGCAAAATTTTCCCCAAAACTATTTGGGACAATCAACTCCTAACTTCTGGAACTACCTAATCAGTTCAAACGTAATTAAAATTACAGTTAGAAATCAGGACATACACTTGCATAAGGAGTGAAATGAAGCAATAGAATTATTTGATGGGAAGCTTTTTGTAGGTAGTGACAGTATTTAGTTCCTTTTTGGCTGCATGTAATGACAGACTGCTTTGAATAGTATCTTTTATGCTGCCTTTTCAAGGAACACATCTTTCTGGAAGAATACTATAAATAGATAAATCACAGAGTGGTTCGGGTTGGAAAGGACCTTGAAGATCATCTAGTTCTAACTCCCTCATGTGGGCAGATCATCTTACATTAGACTAGGTTCTCAGAGTTCTATTCAAGCTGGCTTTAAACACTTCTAGTATTGGTGAGTACACAACTTCTTTGGACAACTTGTTCTAACCTTTGTCTCACCACCCTCATAGTCAAGAATTTCTTCCTAATATGTTATGCAAACCTACTCTCTTCCAGTTTGAAACCATTCCCACTTGTCCTCTTATTACACTATGTTGTAAAAAATCCCTCTGTCTTTCTTGTAGGCTGTCTTCAGGTACTAGAAGGTTGCAATTAGGTCACCCCAGTGCTTTCTTTTTTCCAGGATGGGCAAACACTCTCTTGGCCTTTCCTTATACAAAAGGTGCTTCATCCCTCTAATCATCTTGGTGACACTACTCTGGACTAATTCCAACAGCTCAATGTCCACTCTGTGCTGAGGATCCCAGAGCTGGATAAAGTACTACAGGTGGGGTCTCATGAAAGGGAAGTAGAGGGCCAGATGACACCATTCAGCTTGGTATTATCTGCAAATGTACTGAGGATGCACTTGACTCTTTCGTCTATTTTATTAATGAAGATATTAAATAACAGTGTTACCAATACGGACCTCTGAAGGACACCACTTGCCACTGATGTTCATCAGGACTCTGAACTGTTGACCACTAACCTCTGGACACAACCACCCAACCACTTTCTTATCCAACAGTCCACTCATCAAATCCATTTCTCTCCAATTTAGAGAAGGATGTTGTGAGAGACCAGTGTACACTGGTTCCTGGTAAATTATATGCTGCTCTGGTGACCCAGTGACATGCATATGGATTATGAGTTAAGTAGTTTGAGGACCAAACTATCTTCTAACAAATAGAAAAGTAACTCTGTGAGATTAAATGCAGATCCATATTGGTCACACTGAGCTAGGACTCACTTTAAAAGAGCAAAGCCAAGAAAACATATGTGATTTGCTGAAACTAATTCATTTCCAACATGCAGCATAGTCAACAACATGAAAAAATCTGTGGTCAAAATCCACAGCAGTAGTAATGTGAGGAAAATTGAACTACTTCAAGTGAAGTTCTACCAAGGGATACAGGCAAGTAGGGGAAACAGGCAACAGGTTAAGATTCTGATTCCTCCAGTTTACTTAAGCTTCCAAATCACCAGTGTTGCAGTAGCCTTCAATCCAACAAGAAACTGAAGAAGAGGACCCCTATTTCTAGTATTTTAGTTAATGGTAGGTAACCAAACTTTGGTGGGTTCAGCTAATTCCATCCAGTCAGACTACTCACATGAGAAAATATCGAAGACCTACACACAAGAGCCAATAACACCCTGTAAAGAATAGGAACACTTTTGACTTAGTTCTGCATAGCTACTTCACTGGCATGTTATTCATTTGACATCTCAGAACAACAGCATTAGTTTCACTTCAATCAAGTGTTGTACTCATACAGAGGTAAAGACATGCCACCTTTCCATGATGTCTCATGGCAAACTGCACACACTTCAAACAATGTATATCAACAAATAGATGGCTTCGTTTCACAGTGTACATTACAGGAAAAATCTTCACTGACAGCCTATTTGTCAGTGCGTCGGATGCAGCACAGTAACACCAGACCATCTGGAGATTCCAGTGAAAAAAGCACTTAGGGTGAAATTCCTCCTTCATCTACTGCTCACTGAAAGGAGACAGAATAATGGGCCTTCACTGCATAACATCAGAAGCCAGGAATTGACTGTGATGCTTTTATTTGTATTGGTTTGAAAAAAGATTGGATATGGTGTAGCGATAAAAGCAGAGGATCAAAATTAAGATTGAGTCATGACAAAACACTGCTAAGATTTACTCCTCCATTTTCACAAGGGGAGGAAACTGTATTTCATATACATGAATTTTCAGTTTTCAAATGTCACAGCACAAAACCTAGCACACTACTCAGATTCAAACAGCAATTCTCATCACATTTCTTCATGAAACCATGAACACTTGTTGAGATATTTTGACTGACTTGCACCTAAGGACTCACGGTCACTAATGACTTATGAACTCCCAATGCTTTAAAGGAAAACCTAATTAACATATTTATTGTTGTAATTGCCAGGTGCAGTTTTAAGAGCAATGCTGTCTTGAAGTGAAACATATTTTTTAAAAAATTTGTGTGAATTCTCTTGTATATGATTTTACACCAGTTTGTCCACTAGACACAAAGAAAGAAAAGAATCTTCACAGCTTTTACCATGATTTCTACTTATTGTAAAATAACATTTAGTGCTACTGTTGGAGGAAAAAATTAATTGGATTATAGATTATACCTAAGTAAATACTGCAAATGAAATGCCAAAAAGAATGAAAAATGTTCAGATATAATTTGTTTACAGATAGAAATGTCCTCAGGAGTGAAAAATCTGGATTAGTCAATATATATGTGAAGTAATTAAACAACAATCCCACAGTAGCCATGCCATACTTAGTTTAGTAACTAAACATGGATCCATAGAATTTTTGCTCATGTTTGCTGTAACATACATTATAGTTGAGGAATACCAGTTGCTGTGTTTCAGTCTGATTTGCTGCTGATTAACAGCAGAAGAAGCCAAACTTAGAGCTTTTCAAGAACAGATGGTGCTTCTATCCTCTTCTTACTGGTCAGAAATTCCGAGAAAATAAGGATGAAGACGGATGTAGATGGAAAAGAGAAGCAACCAAAAGAGGAAAAAAAAAGTTTGGCAGATCCCATAAGCAGCTATAGAAACAAATTATACCCATTTTCCACTGTGGGTGTACAAGTTTGAGGATTCACAGATGGCTTGGAATTCAGCTTTTCATCAGAGCTGAATCTCTTTCTAAGACAGTTTGAAAAAGGGGTACCGAGTGATTGCTGAATGTTTCTTTTCCCACTTTTTACTATTTGATAGAGTCCCTTCTTTACCTCTTTTTTTCTCAAAATTAACACTCCAGGAAGTAAGAATAAAAGTTTATTGAGGTACCAGGAAAAAATGGACACTGGCAGTATTTGCCCAGATTAGACAACTAAAAGTTGTTTTCACTGTGGGTTTCCTAAAACCTAAGGGGACTTGAGGAATTCTCATATCCTCCTACCTACCCCTTATAAATAAAACCATGACTCACTTTTAAAAATTTGGCATCAAGTGAGTCATTTTTTTTTTTTGCATGAGCAGCTTGAGACACCTTAAGATGGTGGTCTTAATTTCTCAACCAAGAGGGCAGAAACACTTCAACATTCTTGAAAATACAACCAAACGTAAAGTAAGGCTCTCTGCTTCCATAAAGATGAAGAAAGCCTCAACTGTGCTGAATAAACATTCACTCAGGTGCTAGAGTAAGTAATTAGGTGCTAGAACACAGTGCCTGAAGCAGATTTGCTGCTGTTGAGAAGGTATTGTCCATATTTATTCCAAACCACAAAAATGTCAGTTTGGATACACGTATTTCCATATACTGATTATATCTCTTTATTCAAAGTCCACCAGTCTCTCAGACATCTTTTATTTCTGATGATACTCTATTTGCCATCCATTTTCACCTGGCTCTGTCTGCTAGGACTTGCACTAATCTCTTAAATTTTAAAAAAAAAATCAAATATCTCACCCTCCTGGCACAAGTTCCTATTGATTAATGTTATGAAAGAAGTAAGAAACTTGTTTTGATCTCTGCCAGACTCAGCAATGGACCTCTTGTGCAATGAATTACTGCATGATTTTCATTCTCTGTGGTGACCCTCTTGAAATTTCATCAATAGAGTTCAACTTGTCAAACTATCAGTGAAAAGAAACTGCAACAGCCTTGCTGAGCCCCTGTTTGCTTCTGTCACAGAGTTCATGGGGGCTCTCAAGAATGGGAAAGCCAAAGGTTCACACACGCCCTGTTTTACAACAGAAAAACCCAAGCATGTTTTATCAGATGCAAGCATTAGTCTTTCAGTAAAGAAAGTAGTTTAACACTGTTTCTCACCACAGGATAAAGGCAATTACATTTAGACTTACTGTCTTTAGAAAAGTGATGGAGATTTCATAACAAGAGAAAGACAAGACTGCTATAAAGAGTCTTTAAATATTTAAAATTCTTCCAAAGCTATGATAGCTGCAAGGAAGATTTCTCTGTGCTCTACTAAGCAGAACTCTCCTGGGGTACATACAAAAATGCCTTCTCTTTTACAGGGCTGGTGCAGTCATTTTAGGAGTGTGTAAATGTTTTGATGTGCCAGACACTGAAGAAAGGACTATTAATTTAGATCTTAATAATATCTCTAGATTACACTACCAATAAATAAATAATGCCTAATAGTTTCACAAATAAACATTTAAACCCATGAAAAACATAAAATGATATGAAATTGAAGTCTAGAATGCAGTAATAGTAGACAGATTCTGTCTACACGTTTGTGTTTGAATTAAAGGGAAACATTATTTCCACAAACCTTTACATCACCAAAATCACTCTGGGCATGAAACAAGACAGGAACATTTATTCTCCTTCATTGTTCTTAATGAACTGCTGAAAAACAAATTTAACAGAGGGGAGAGTTAAACTGAGGTTTTGATTTTCTGGAATGAAACTATTATGTTAAATGTTATTCCCTCCCTATATATGCTATCACATATTTCAAAACTCTTAATAATTTCATGCAACAATGAAGCAGTAATTTACCTACTGCATCTCTCAGCAAAATGCTGGGTTTGAATCTTCATTCCCTTCCACTTGCAATACAGTCTCATAAAGGCCATCTTTCCAAACTGATCTAGAGAACTGCAGGTTTTTTGATGGCAAAAGATTTTTGCCATTTGAGCACATGATTCAAAGATGGTCTTCTCCAAAACACGCTACAGAAAATGCAGAACTTAATTCTAAAATCTCGAAACATCAAAGTCTGCTTTCCACTATCCATTGCAAATATCTCTTTGGACCAATCACACCTGTGAATACCTACAAGGCAGTAAAACACCTCAGTCATAAATAATAGCAGTGAGCATATAATGATCTACACAAAACATGGCACATATCTTAAATAATAATTCAATCGGTATTACATAAAAGTTCTGTGAAAACTGAATTACCTTCCATCTCACAGTTAAAGATAACATCCTGTCATGTCTAATTACTGGGAAAAAACCCACAGACGCCACAGGCCAGTCCATATTTAGTTAATTATGCTTACTCTATAATAAGAATGGTCAAATAGTAAATTTCTTTAAAAAAAAATAAATCTGATATTTCAAGAAAAAAATCCTTGAACTTCATAAATCTGTAGAAAGGTTGAGAATGTTAATTAATAGGCCAGGACACAGGACATAGCCCGTATCTTTTCATGTATTTACTGATTTTTTTTTCCAGTCTCCTGAAATTACATCTCAAAAGACAGAATACATCTGTAGAGAAGCTGTTTAAAAACCCAAACATTTGAAAATCCCCAAAAGATGCATGAAACAAAAGAGCCATAAAAGTAACAGCCCAAGTTATTGCTGCTACTGCTTCTTATTTGCTAACATTTATTGCAACACAAAATGCTAAAGGAGCAAACTGCAATTTTCCTCTTCACACTGAAGATATTGTTGCAAGTAGAAAAACTGTGAGGAGAACTTATTTCAGGTTTAAACACCTACAAAAGATACCTGTAACAGAGTACGGAGGGTAACCTATTGCAGTTAGTGAAACATAGCAAACAATTCAATACCTAACCACCATGTGTCTTCTTCAGATACAAAGACTGAATTACTTTCTAGACTTCATTGACCTCATGGGGAACTTAAAAGTCCTTACAGCCAGCATATTCCAGCACAGCATCTCACACTTGGTGCATTTGACTGAAAATCAAAACAAAGCAAATTGATATTAAACCACAGTCTGTGCTACAAATACAACCATTATGGTCTATCTATCTATCTATCTATTCCTCCAATTATTATGATGAAAATCATGCTTCATTATAGAATGACTACTAAACCCTGTAATTATACAGTCAATATGTCACAGAGTACAAAGAGTTTTAAATTATTTAATTTAAAACATTAAACATATATTAGAAACAGAATAATAAATACTTTAAGGTTTCATCTGTCTGGAAAAGCAAAATGTCACTCCTACTGAAAGATCTGATTCTCAGGAAATGCTTTTTACCCATCACTAAAATTTTCCCTTTTACAGGACAATTGAGATAATCTAGTAGCTTTGGAGACATCCAGCCGCTCAGAGCACATATTGTCATGAAGTCTTTTCCAAATGACTCCTCTCCTCTTGTATCCCATTCATCTTCATAAAATTCATAGCAAGCCCTAGCAGCTCAGCAGGAGTCAAACAGGAGATGCCAGGACAACAGCTGGACACTCCCACATTGGCACTTTTGCCTTTGACCTGCCACGGCCACAGCTGAAGATCCTGTGCAGGCGTTGTGCGGAAATACCAAACAGCGTTTGAGAGCAGACCAAATTAATGCAACTGAGGCAGAGAGGCAAACACACTTTCTTGTCTGTGTTGAGCAAATGTACGAAAAAGCATTCCAGAATTCTAAATCAGGGCAACCAATGTGTGGTGGCTTTTCAGTCAAGACTTTTTTCAAGCACAAATTTGGCATCAGTTTTGATGGTATCTGGATAAGTAAGAAGATTCTCCTAAAAGCAGTACTTTTACTGGTGTAAATAATTAATGGGCTAAGCGAGTATAACAGTGAAATGCTCACCAGTATTAGGTAGCAATCACCTTCCCACTATTGACCATTCAATTCTGTACTAATTTCTAATTTGTGAGTTACAAAGGGTTATGCTAAGTATACTTCTGCCAACAAAGAAAATTAACTTTAAGAAAAATGCATTTTTTTATACACAGACCAATGGAATGCTCAAGCAAGCAAATATTTTTATTATTTATGGACACACAAAAACTTCCTATTTTAAACATTCTTATTTTAGAAATTCTAAAACTATAATGCTACAAAAGTAAATAAGTTTATTTTTCTCCTAAGCTAGAGATACTTGCTTTTCAGCCTCCAAAACACTTTTTCTAAAACCTTTAATCTCAATTCAGATGTGTCTTTTATACGTGTTAAGGAAAATTCTCTTAACCACACCACATTTTGCCCAGTGTAGAGCAGGTCTATGACAAAAATGCCATTGTGGGGTAAATGTATTTTTAATTTAGTTTGGGCCTAAAATTCATAGGGAAAAAATCAGCTGCTCCCCAAACAATTTACATTTTTTTAATGGGTTTTGCAGGTACATATCTTTATTTTGCAAATTTTTGTTTTCCAGCTTCTGCAGGTTGTGAGGCTTGCTTTCTGTTGTTTTCCCTCCAGCAATTTGGTTCCTTTCCCTAAGGCCAAATATCAAAGACTAATAACATCTTGGAGTTTTCTATTTCATTTTTCACTGATTGGAAAGAGATCTATATGTTTAGCTCAGGCTAGCTGGCTAATTTTTTAATATCTGAAACAAAATTAATCTGTGAGGTGATTCCATCCTTGGCAAAACAATAGCTGGAGGGCAGAGGAGAGCTGCAAGGGAGTGATGCTTTTAACTTCTCACACCACACAAATGCAACCTACAGCCATGTCTGCATCCTGAATACTTTTCACTGTACCACTGAGCCCATCCCCTTATTTCACCAGTTGGTATGACAGGACTACATTTTGCCTGCATGCTTGTGGTGCTCGGGCAAGTTTCAAAAAGAAAGGGACTGGCTGAGCCTGGATCACACTGACAAGCTCTTATCAGTTTGACTTTGTCTCTTCTTTTGTAATATCTCCTTTAGGAGACAACTGTCATCTGCGTATGCATAAATCCAAAGCTCAAGGTTTCTTTGTCTCTGACCTTCTCCAGCTAAAACTGGGGTGCATCTATATGTGGCTGTGGCAGCCTTCCAGTCTTTCAGCAAAACTGCTTGTGTGGTACATGCTATTTAAGTCACCTGTACATTTTCAGGCTTGCTCAGCTGCACTGTCCTTTATAGCAGTTATTTTTTATATGTTACCTCTGGTTTCATATTAGTAAATTATTACCCTTTTACTTTCCTTACACAATATCAAAAGGCATCTTATCATGACAAATCTGAGCCTAAACATATTTCAAAGAATTTTTCTCAGAAGTAAAAAAACACAAAAAGCACAAAACAAACACAGAACTGCATTTATATTAAAAAGGCAGCAACAGGAAAATTAGGATAAGACATCACTTCTGAAGAAGTGGAAATAAAACAGAATAATGCACACCAATCGATGACACTAATGAGTCTGGCAAAATCCCAATTACACCATTTTATCTGTGGGTACAGTCTCTGCTTATGACTTACAACATTGATCAAGTAGTTAAACAGATGTGTTTTGTTAATCTCTAAGAGTCAAGGCCAGAATTATTTAGCAGAGTTCTAGGAGAAAAAATTGGCCAATACCATAACAACGATTATTTATTCCTACTATTCCTTGCATTTAAAATTCTTACAAAAAATTTACCATTGAACAATATTTTACATAGGTGAGATGTACAATAATTGTTTGTAACAATAATTATGGCTGAATTAGATGTTTGAATATGATTACAGACTTCTCAGGGTTTTTTTTACAACATAACCCAGAAGGCTTCACACAATATCTGGTCCTTATTGTGCCAGACAACAAAGGGATGCAGTGAAGATAAACACTGAGTATGACTGGACTGGACAGAAAAACACCATAAATCTTAAATCTGCAAATCAAATATCATCAAGATTATCAGTGACAGTTCTGTAGACTGTAACACTATGAAAGTATTAAACTTTAGTAAATTTAATAAGCACTTAGGAGTGCACTATCTATCTGGGGTGTTTTTTTCTACTGTACTGGCCATTAATAATATAATATATTAATAAATAAATAATTAATAAATAATAGATTAACAACCTAAAATCAAAATTCTCTGTGTTAAACAAAAAGGAAACATTTCCAGAACAAGTCTCTAAATCAGATTAGATTTTGAAAAGGCTTTTGTAAATGCAATTTATTTGCCTAGGAACAACTAGCTTGGCAATCATATCTGGTTTTCTATCACACTGGTTAACATTAATATGAAAGGATCAAAAAGATCTTTGATTTTCAGAACCTCCCCATCAAAATTTCAATTAGAAAGGTCAATTCTATAGGTGGCTGAAAAACATGAAAGAAAAGAGCAGCAAAAGGAAAACTTCTGAAATATTCCTATCAAGTTTTTTTTGTAGCAACCACACTATATTTAACTTACTTCTGGGCTGACTGAGCCAAAAACAAACAACAACAACAATAACAAAATCCTTAATTTCCCACAGTGAAAGATAATTTAGGAAATTATCTCAAGTATTTTGATATCTATTAAAATTTTACTTGGGGTGATTTTGGCCAAGGGTCAATTAACAAGGCTATTTCACTGTAAAGAAGCCATTTTCACAGACTTCCCTAGGACAAAACTCAGTTTTCAAATTTCTTGAGGGTAAATCATGAGACCTCCATTACTCATTTTGGTCCTCTGAGCTCTCTCCGTTGCTACCATAGGCTAGGGAGTCATTTGTTTGCTTTAATTTGTCACCGCTGCACAGGCTTCCTTAAAATGATATGATGTATTTTTGTAATCAGATGAAAATAGAGAAGACAAAGCACAGATTTTAAATCCAGAAGCTGCATGCATTGATCGATGGGAATACCTGATTCTCAGATATATTAACCATCCTCAGCACTGACAGCAGGTTACATGCTAAGTTGAATGAAATAATCTAGGGACATGATTCAGTGGTGGACCTGAAACTATTAAGTTACTGGTTGTATTCAATGATCTTTTCCAACCTTAATGATTATTTAACAATTCTATGATTGTATGAACTGGCTGAAGGTCTCCTATTAACAGAAAGGAGAAGACAATGTCAGGCTATCAAAAGCAGCATAATAAACCTTCAGTGCTGCAAATTCTACCCTCTGTTAATGCTCAGATTCCCCCAGGTACCTAAGATGCTTATTCACCTTTGAAATCAATGACCTGTTGATGGCTGAAATACTCTTTAGAAACTGAGCAAGTTGCACACGTTACTGCCACACAAATTTATTGGGAACTGAAGTGAAGGAAGACTGAATGTAGCTCTGGGAGAGTCATCTCCACCGGCTTCAGGGTCAAGAGAATGACAGCACATCACGTGGCTTTGCTGCATCCATAAAGTAGTCTTCTCTGTGCAAATTTATAATATGGGAAACAAAATGTTGTCATTAAATTTAACTTTTATCCAAGTCTGGCTTTTGAAATGCATAAAAAAGAGATTCGCAGCCTAAAATCAGCCAAAAACATCAGACTAGAATACAGAAGAATTAAATCAATGTTTCCTCTGCGTGAAATAAGTCCAGCATTAAAAAATAATATATGTAGAATAAATGGTTTATAGATTTTGATTTATTTTAATATTTAGTGGAAAAACTCCTACCTTTAATCTCTATGGATCATTTATCGTTTATCTTGTGTCTGAATTTAACAATCTAAGTGTGAGTTTGTCTGGGTACAACTTAATAGTTCCAAGAGTAGGCACTTGTTCCATAGCCGTGCTTAAGGAAAAGGGTGGACAGAACAGTGATAAAAAAGAGAATAGAAACAAAGGTCACAGACAGCAGAATATTTAATAATTCATAAGTAAAATATGCATTTGTCTTTTGTTCCAAAGCATTTTAGGGATTTGAGGCTAGAACGCTGTTTACCATACCAAAATAAGACCATCTCCTTTAGTGGGCATGCAGAACAGCTTTATGCTCTGTGCTTAGGCAAAAAAAACCCAAAATAACAAAACAAAACAAAACAAAACAAAACAACAACAACAGCAAAGAAAAGAAAAAAACCCAATTCTTTTTGTCAATATAACTCTAATGAAAAAAGGCTTCCCTGGGTAACAACATTTATATGTAGCAAAGCAGGATGGTAAAAGAAGACAAGCTACATTGAGAACAGCTCAGAAGCATAAGAAATTCAGCAGAAATTTGAGGTATGAAGCATGCATTTGCATCATGCTTCCAGAAGCGCAGCTATCTATACACTCCTCTGGATTATTCATAGCTAAAACTGCCTGCTAGATTCCCTCCCACTATTCTTTTTACATGTTCAGCAAATACTCACCTTCTACTGTTTGACATTGAGATCCACTTTCTGTACATTCATGACCTCTTTACAATCTTTGCTCATATTCATACTTCAAATGAAATGCAATGGGTAAGAAAAGTCAGGCCATTATATAATGTTCCAAGCAGCAACCCCATGTAAACCTGGGAACTTCTAAACCAAATATTATCTCTTGGTCTTTGAGGAACCAAAAAGAAAATTATTCAGTATTGATACAGACCTTTCCATTTTGAGCTTTATGAATTTTAACATTCCTGTAGGGATTCATTTGGACACAACAACTCAAAAACTGAGTAGAAACTGACAGTTCCTTAAGAAGAAGTAAATATTACCCATAATCTACAAATAAAGAAACTTTGATACCTAGAAGATTAAGAAGAACATTTAAACTAAAATACCTAGAGCTTTTCTCTCTTAAAATCCATCCTTAAAAGCTAGACACATGGTTTGATTACCAAACATGTCAAATTCCAACTAATCTCATTGACTTCATACCATCCAATAGGGTCAAACAGCTGTGCATGGGTCTGACATCACCCTCAACTGAAATGGCCCTCAGGAGATACCAGTTTGTTCATTTTGTGTGTCATGAACCTGACAATTAGATGTGCTGCTACAACAGCAAATGTCATCTCTCCAATTGTCTTGGTCCAGTGCTCAAAGTTAGGAAAATGAACACTTTGGAAAGAATGATCCTTTTTTTTTTTGAATAATGAAATGTATATATTTTTTAAATCCTCACCTGTATCTTCTTTCCATAAGTCTCTAAATCTTGCCTCATTTGTTTTACAGGACTTTGCTATCTCCCTTACTCCTTATTTTTACTTGTTTACCAAAACCTTACTTTATTCTTGCTTCAGCAATTCCTACATAGCACTTATCAACAACATCCCAAAATAATTACTTCTCTTAAATTTTATTGCAATGTGTCTCTTGTCTGTCTTACAACCCTGTTTCAGCTTCTGATATCTTTCCATATCAAGTACCAGATGTTCATCATGGCCTCAACACCAGCAGGGAACCTGGAAAAGATACAGTGGGGCTGATAGATAAGCAAGGTGTAAAAAGTACCCTCACTGGTACAAGGTCAAAGGAAAAAAAATAAATTGCCTTTTTGCATCAGTTTTGACTGCAAAACAGCTTAGGAAGCTTCTAATTTTAACCTAAATGGGAAGGCTGAGAAAAACTTGCTCAGCTGGAATATCTTGCTCTATTCAAATATCTATTGAAGATATTTTGGAAGGACTCAGAAAAAAGAACAGTAAAAAATCCACCACAAACTGAATTCATCACTCAGTTTCTCCAGGAATTAAATTGGTATTGAACTATCACTCAAACCAGCCTCAGTATCAGAGGACAACAGCTAATAAAAATAATAATAATTTCTGAAGTGCTCTGTTACACCTGATTTCTAGCCAACACATAGATAGTGTAACACTATATCAGTAGACACATAGTAACTATGGTAAAGTGTTTATTATTATTTATTATTCACAGTAATCAAGAATAAGGCTGACACCAAGGAGTTAATGAAGGAAATCCTGTTATTAAGGGGCTGAACTTAAACTTTCATTTTTAGTGACTGATAAAAAGTATGTGAACATACACAGAGAAAAACAATTCTGACCATATTTACATGGTGCATTCAATTATCTGTTGCCAAAGAAAAAAGATGCTGTGAATATTGTTGTTGGTCCTCTGAACATAGAGTGGTTTTCATTAGAAAACAGAAAAACAAACAGAATGATAAGAATTGTTAAGACAAAAATTCACCTGGATAGGTTTTCATTAAAACCTGAAGATGTAGGAATCTATTATAAAGTTTATATATATATAAAAGGGCAATAGGGAAGGGTGGTTTTGATTTTTTTTTTCTCAAGCAAGGCCTATTGGACACTCAAAAATTTACAAAATGTAAGTGTAAAGAGGAAACATTAAGGATCATATTTCTTTTGACAAATAATCCAATTATGAAAATCATTGCCATAGGATGTGAGAGAAGTCAATGTGCAAACAGTATCAAGAAGTCTTCATCCATCAAATCCATCAAAAAGTGCTTATTTCCAGAATTTCAGAACTTCAGGGAGATTTACATCATAGTTGCTGCTCCTTTTTCGTCTTTTCTTACGCTTTAACCATTTTTAAGCTCTTTCAGTGTCTACATCTGCTATTCTGCAATATTATATCCTAAACCCCTAGCTGTACAGCAAGATTTGTCTCTTTCTCCCACACATGATTTGATGCTGCAAAGCTACTGTTTGGTTACTGATCCTCTGTGTATCACACAGCCCACTACAATTCTCATCCTTCAGCTTCTGTCCTTACAAACCCCTTCCTTCTGTCAGCCTGCTAACATTAATTTATGCTTATAGTTCTGCTCAAATTTAATTTCCTCAAATTATGTTCCCTTGTCTTTTAGTCCTTTGTTATTCTACCTGTCCTTCCAGTGACCCTTGTCACTCTTGGCTACCTGATGTATTATCTCTACTTAAATTACTGTCTTTCTGAGCTTTCTTTTCATTTACTAGCCTGGAAATCTATCTGCCTACTGATTCTGCTGCCCATATGATGCATGCTGTTGAAATGTTAATAACTACTGTGAATGTTATCAAGTAGGTCATATTTCCAGTCCCCAGACAAATTTCAGAACTGCACAGGAGCTACAACTGTGATCTCCATTTTACTACCCATGCTGTAGCCCATACTTTAGATACAATATTTTACACAGCCTCACAAAAAATTCCCCCCCACCAAAAAAAAAAAAAAAAAAAAAAAAAAAAAAAAAAAAAAAAAAAAATAGACGTGATCTTCTATTCCATTTCAGGGCATAAGAAGTGGTACCACAGTTCCTGCTTGCAGAGCATTATTTCAGATTATTCAGTGATCCTATTGCAGAAGTACCTGTAGGTCTGTAACCTACATATTAAACGTTAGGAAGCAGAGCAATAGATGGTTCATCAGTTCTCACTCACTGATAAAAATCCCTTAAATTTACCTGTAAGAGGCACATCACCCAGCAAAAAGGCAAAAAGAATCAGCCAGAAGTCACGCAGAGCAGCGAGAGTGAAGACCAGTGTGAGAAAAGAGACAGCAGAGAGAGAAATACAACCTGAAAATCTGACTGGTAAAAGCTCTCAAAAGAGAAATCATAACTTGATTTTCCAACTTCCAGAGGCATAAATAGGCAGGTTACAGTAAAAGGAAAAATAAAGTGTAACATTTTTAAGCAGCTGAGTTTCATACCAAAACTCCTACAAAAAGGAGGAAGATCAGCTTTGCCTGACCATATATGCATTTAGACTTCACAATAAAATGTTCCTTAATTTATTGACATACTTAATAAAATTGGTCTGAATCTTGTGCTTATATCCCACATATTAAAATTTTTAATAAACACTTTGGACCATTTTTTAAATTATTGAGTGCACTTCTGGAAGTAATGTTCCTTGAAATTAGATGAATGAATCTACAAACAATTACACAGTTACCAGAAACAGTCGTCAAAATGTTATTACCTCTATTTTGGTGCTGAAAGCAAAGTGGTGGATTCTTTTGAATTCTTTTGGATTCACAGCTACATGCACCAAAACATCTCTCTGTGATATTAAACAATAGCAAAAAATTATGGAACTGTAGGTAACAAAACAAGATAAAAGCTGTATATGCCATGAAAAACCTATTGTTAGCTATTGCTGCCACTGCTAAAATGTAGGAATGTGAAATCACAGCAAGCAGGTTCAGCTGTTCCTGGTCCAACAAATTGCAACTGTTCTAGCAAATAAAAAGGGCAAGGTCTCTAATACTGGAAATAAGGGGCAAGCAGAGCTTGTGTCCCAATAATTAAACATTTTGTATCCCAAAGCAGGTGGTCTTGTCTAGATATTAGATACATGTCCTGATCAGAGTATCTTTGAAGTGAGGCTGGGCACTATCTGGAAATGTGCTGGTACAGCCAAGAGCTGTTATGAAACTCTGAGGAGAATTGTAAAGGATGAATGTGTGGCAGCGCTCAAAGCCAGAGTCCTGACTCTGCTGAGTTTATTGATGCTGCTGTAACTAGGGGAAATATCTTGTCTTCATTTCTTCTTTCTGTGCTTAACCTTTCACAAATTTTCATTCTGGATGCTTCAAGGAGATCAAGCTACTTGATTAATTTTTCTTGCTGTATGCAAGTGTTGATACTCTTTTCCAAAAAAAAGAGGAGTCAAAATTTTACTCATGGCATTCCTTTGCCTTACTCTTCAGCAGCCTACTTGGATTGCATCACTACACCCAAGTGACATGTCACTACCAGGACACACACACTGCCAGCTGACACAGAGGGAGTTCAAGCTTTCTTAGGTACATCTTGTTTCTGATCTCCCCTCTTCTTCCCCTTAAACCAGTGTCTGTGCTATCTGCAAGAAGAAATTTAACACACTGTTTCCTGCAGCTGGCTTTGGCCAGGTAAGTATCTAGCCCTGAGGCAAAACACAGGTAAGAGCTCTGGAAATTTTTGTACCCTCTAAGATTTTAAAATGAGTTGGCTGCACTTAGTATTCATTCAATTCTGGAAAATAGTCAATAATTTAATCATGTCTGTCAGTGGAATTTCTAGGAGAAGTATTAATATATGAAGACCACAAACCTTTGTGACCCCGAATTATACTGAAATGATATTTGACTTGGCACTAAGAGTTTAAAATATTTCTTAGAAAAAACAGGTATTATTTTTACTGCTTTTACTATTAATGTAAATTAAGGATGTTTGGTATCAACAGTTTACTCAACATGTTTCTTCTTATAACTCCAAGGAAGACATTGAATTACAGCAGGCATGCACTTTCCCACTTTATTTACATGCTGGCTTTAATGGACACAGGGAGACTTCTTCCTCTTTTATTAATTTCTGTTTAATTGCTAACAGAATGTTTGTTGAATACTTCGTGTTCAGTTTTAATCCTAGCTGAAAGAACTATGTCTGAATTGTCAATTAAGTTTCAACTATTTTATCCAAATTTAGCCAAGTTTTCATTAGTAATTGCATAGCCTGAATTAAGAGGTATTCTTTTAACAAACTCCTAACTATCTTATAATGAGATAAAACTCAAGTGATATCATTTTTCCACGTAAGTAATCCTTGAATGCATTTCACACTGCTTTTGCACTTTAATAGCACTTAGTATAACATTTCCTATTTATTTGTTCTTCATTCACTCTGTAAACAGTCACTGGCCAAAAAGAGAAATGTGGAAACCAACAACCAAGCCTTAACCCCAGTAGAGTGCTCTAGCCAATTGTACACAGAAATGGGTTTCCTTTTCCTCCTTTCTTGGAGAATCCTGAATTATCTTCTGGGGAAAAAAGAAACTGCTCAACGTGCCAAATCCTGCCTCTTCTCTCCAGGACTGCTGGGTGATTAAGAGACTCTTGAAGTCTGAGTATCCTAATCAGAAAACTTGTGTCTCCGAAACCATCAGTGAGAATCTTAATCACAAAAATCTTGAAAAGAAAGGGAAGACACCAGAAGTATTTCTACTTCTTGAAAGACTGATCTCTGACCAGATTCGGGAGGAAAGGAGAAGAAACCTAGGATGCAGCTGTCAAGGCAAATGGGGTGAAGCTGTTTGAACACTCTGACATGTCTCCATTTGCTGCTACAGGGAGGGGCAGCTCTCCTGCAAATCCTGGGCAATACTTGCAAGCCATACACAGGAACCTCAAGCACTCTGAAGAAGTTAAAACAACACTAGACATGAAACATTAATGTTTAGGCTGTGGAATTGTTTTCATAGGGATGAGTACTGGAATTTGTTTCCCTCTTAGCTAAGCCTAGGTAGCCAAGTCTTTTTAAAATGCTTCCTGTTAAACAAAAAATAATTAATCAACTGCACTAACTTCAAGAAATAAAATTTTGACTTCATTATCTTGCACTCTTAAAAGGGTTTCCTCTAGTCCCATCCTCACAAAAAGTTTTTTGTATTAAGCCAACTTTTGCCTAAAGGCAGCAAGGACTTTTAATTAAACAAACTTAAATGTTCCTAGATGCCAATTTGCAAATCTTATATGCTGTCCATATATATTAATAATAAATTAATAATACGTTTGACCTTCAAAATTGGTTGTTTCTAGTTTAAATTCCTCTTACTGTCATGATCTATGGTTGCAGCACACAGCATAGAACATGTAGCCACTTCCCAACACTGACTTCAGATCAAATAAACCTTTCAGCACAAAAAAAATGGGAAATTCTGTGTGAAGAAAATTTGTCTGAAAGCAAAGACTGAAGAACAGCATCCAAAAATCTTAGGCATTTTTGTGACTCCACCAGCATATTTTGTTTTGTTGGACAGGTCACGGAGTTTTGTTTAAAAACAAGAACTGTGACTGCTGGGGATATTGGCAGATGGGGCAGGGACCAAGAAAATGGTGGGGCGTAGAATCTGATAATTTCTCATAACTGTTTCTGGTAGTATTTGTATTGGACTTTAGATTAATACAATTACCCTCTAGTCTCAGAGGGTTAGAATATTCATAGCAATGCCATTTCTCTCTGTTGTACACAGGCAAATATGAGTTTAGATATATTCAGACATATTTCACAGACACAGCTTAAGGAAGACTCATGTCTAAAATTCCCAAAAGTTCAACCCAAAACTGTTCAAAGGCAAATTCATAGCTCATACAAATAAGAAATAGATTTATATCTGCTACACATGAAACCTATCTCTAATGTTTAACTTGCCTCGACTTGCCCAGCACTTGAATAATCATCAACTTTTATCTTGAGTTTCTGCAAAACTCACTGTAGAGCTAGCTCCCCCCACCTTTTCTTCCAGAGCATCCAGCTGTATACAGAAATGTCCCAGAGAGACTGAGCGTAACTACACCTGTCACAGTCCACTGGGTTATCAATATCACTGACACTATTCTTTCTTTTACAGATTGCTATTTACCTTCTATCATTCTTGACCTCTCCCCCCTCCTCTACTAGATTCACTAGTTTCCAGGTTTGCTGGAAACTTCATTACAAAAATAATTTTCTGTACAGCTGTATCTTTAATAGTGCAATTCTGAACTGGCACAGTACATGGCAGAATTCCCAAAATCATTTAACATGAGCACCAACAAGGTGTAATAAGCTAAATAAAAAAATGAAAAAAACCCCAAACAACAGGTTTTCCCTTTTCAACTATAGAATAAGAGAGTCAAGCTCAAGTAACTAAGGAAAACAAGTAATTTTGGCTATGTTCTCAATTTTGCATTGTTTAATAAGACCAGTGATATAATGGTAATGGAAATACTGATATTTTGAGGAAAACTTGAATTTACCAGAACACACAAGCACATAGGAGGAAAGATCCACTTAGTCATAAAAAATCATTCCCCAAATTTATTAGCACTGCCTATATAAGTGTTCAGATTAGTATTTACTGGACAGCACTCCTTTGAATACCTGCAATGCCTCATAGTTTATATTTTGTATGTAACATAATTAGGTCAATACACATGTCTGCTGAATGGGTACTAGACGGGGACCAGGTTCTGGGCTATGCTCTGTGTTAGGTTTGCACATTAACACTGGTTTTTGCTGCAGCAGTGTTTTCAGAACACACTGTTATGGGAATACACTGAAATTAAGGTTCATTAATCAGTCTGAGAAACCGAGGAAAACTGTACATCTCTGTCTTGATATTTGTGTCTGGTTATGTGCAAAAGCTGTGGGACATCTTCCTGACATGAGACTGAAGATGCAGTCAAGAGTGGAAGGGCTATGGGACCTGCAAGACATGGAATCACTGGTAAGACATGGGCTGACCCTATGCCAGTGTAGATAATCTTATAAAACTAGCTGACTTGAATTTGTTCCTGCAGTTCTCTATGGAGTGTGTGTGGGAAGGACGTTTTGCAGTGAAAGTGAATCAATACACTGGGGGTGAAACAGGAAACTCAGGAGTGAGATAAGAGAGATTTGGGCTTGTAGCAGAGGTGGGGGCTGGGTGAACTGGGCTTTTGCCTTTCTGGCAAGTGTTCAAGCTGCTCTGGGCAGCTGGCTGGTGCAGAAGTTCAGCTCAGTGATGTCAGAAACTGTATGAGAACAGATAGCCAAAAACCTGCCTGATCTTCTTCCTGGGACAAATTCATTCACAAAGAACTCTGTTAATTAAGTTAAACTGCAGACGATATAAAAAGCCAAAAATTCTGTATGATTTATCACCTCTGGGAATTCTTCTGATGAAGGAACACAAGTCCCTCTTGTTTTTCTCTGTTATTCATTAGAAAGAATACATATAAATAACAGTGTATTATTTTCTTGAGTTTTTAATTCCTTTAGAAACGCCATGGCTTTTCCTAATGTCTCAGTTGGGAGTAGGCCTTTTATTTTCTTATTTTTCCCATCTGTGCTGTTTTTGACTGGCATGGAGTTAATTTTCCTCAGAGTAGCTGGTATGGAGCTGTGTTTTGGATTTGTGCTAGAAACAGAGTTGCTAACACAGGCATGTTTTCCCTGTCGCTGAGCAGCGCTGGCACAGAGCCGGGGCCCTTTCGGCCTCACCCCACCAGTGAACAGGCTGGGGTGCACAAGGAGCTGGGAGGGGACATAGCCAGGACAGCTGATCCCAAATGACCACAAGGATAGCCCATATCATATGGAGTCATGATCAGGATATAAAGCTTGGGAAAGAAGAAGTATGAGGGGAAAGTTTGGAGTGATGGTGTGTGTCTTCCCCAAGTCCCTGTTTCATGTGATGGAGCCTATTGCCTATTTTGCCTATTAAATTGCCTAATTTGCCTATTAAACTGTCTTAATCCCAACCCATGGGTTTTTTCACTTCTACCCCATTACCAATGATTCTCTCCCCCATTTCCCCAGGAGAGATTAGCTCTGTGGGACTTAGTGTTCGCTGAGGTTAAACAATGACACCATAAGTAATAACAATAACAATAACAAACCAAATTATTTCAATATTTTCATCTTTAGATACTCAAGAGGTTACTTTATGCCAGAGGTGGTTTACTACCATCATTGTGAGGCATTAATTAAATGAATTATCCACAAGTTGGCCATAAAGTACCTCTTTAGATGAACTGCCCTGGGATAGGAGAGAAGTCCCAAGAAACCAGCAGTGGCAAAATTCTGAGTAAGGCACCACTGAAAATGCTGATTTCTCTGGACCCATAAAGGAGGGAGGACAAATGAGAGGGACAAATTCATGTCCATTTGTTCTTAAGAAAAAGGAGTATGGCTGACTTTCATTATTTACATAAAAACAAAGCCTTCCCTCTCAAACCAGTGCAATTCCTCATATTTCAAATTCAATATAAACCATACAGCCCTACTGTGCTGCCTTAGTAGCCAGCAATAAACTTCCAGCAGCTGTTATCCCTTTGCACCAGACTGAAAGATACATGAGGGCACCAGAAAAAAGGAAAGACCCCACAGACTCCCGATGGACATAATCTTCTAATATCTTAATTCATCTTTCACTAAGCAATGAATGTGAAGTTTGGAAGTAACCACTCAGACAGCAAGAGATCTGAAAGAAGAAAGTTTCCAAAGCATTAAATTTCAACACCATGGTAGAGATGTCTTCCTAGAAACATGATTCTAAAACCTTTTTCCTTCTTTCTCACACACAAAAAATTTGCATCTTCAGAGAACACCCCACCATACTGATCATGTATTTTGGGAGTCTGCATGGTTATTTCATATGCAAAGGAAAGAAATGCATTTTATAGTATTAAAGAGAATGTCTTTGCTCAGTGTCTTATTAAGCTGGGGCAATGAAACTATGGAATGGAGGTATTACCAGGTTTCTAATGCTGGGATTAAAACTGTAGGCCATTGTGAGAACACTTTTTTTTAAATATCTATCTATTTAATAATCATAGTTATGAAGCATATTTGGAATAATTACTGCTAATTTTAATTTTATTTTACCAATAACTTAATGATGGAAGATAAAATTACAAGGAATTCTTAACTTTAAGATGAAAAGTGGTAAAAAAAACGAAGAAAGATTTCTTCTTTTTCATCTTCATTTTAGGTCAGACTAAGTTTTTGTTCTGGCTGTACATTGGTATTTTTCTTCTTGCTTTGTCCTTTTCTTCTCTTTTAAAAGATGTCTAAAATGTTTCATGTGATGCTCTTCATATATAAATGTAAAAAAAAAAACTTTGTATATGTGCATTTTGAAGGAAAACCTCTTTATCACTGCAAAGACTTTCTAGTAAAGTTCAGTGAATAAATTAACAACAAGCACTATCCAAATACCATGTTTCCCAGAAGTGATGCAAGAGCTTTAAAGATGCAAGGTGCATCTATATCATTTGCCTTCTCTCTGAATATTATCGAGATTCTCAGATGAAAAACAACTGCTGTCAAGCCAGTAAAAGCCCCCAACTTATAATTCCATTTGAAAATTTGTCTCCCTAGGAATTCATATAGCAATTGTAACAAAGAAATTTTTTTAGTCTGATACCAGAAAAAATGTTCTATGTGTTGAACCAAAGAGGCTAAAAAGATGCTCTGTTTCACCACTCTGTTCCAGTATACCCTGCAGCTGGCCCGGATTATGAGGTGGGGTTTAGAGACTGAATTCTGTAATAAACGTGTTTCACAATTGTTGTCATGCTACTGAAAATTTAAAATAGTGACCAATCACTAATGCATACTATCTAGAAAACCTTCAAAATTATTGTTAATTTGTAAGTGGATGCAAAATTAAAACATTTAAAAATGTTAAAGTTAAGGGAAAAGGTCATAACTTGCATAACACTATTAGCATGTAAAAACACCAGGAACATCAGTAAAAATACAACTAAATATAATGCAGCAGAGAAGAATAACCAGCTTAATATGTAAAAAGAAAAAAAAGTGAGGCATTTTGATGTTGTATTTTAGATTACAGGCAAAGTTATTGCCGTTTGGACTTCGCATGCCTAATAATAGTGAAATTAGATAATTATCTAGCTGAGAAATAGGCAACTTTTCAAATGTCCAGATGGTTCCACCACCCACCTCATTTAGCAATGCTTCCTTTATTCACACTGCTCTAACATGCTGCCCATTTCCTCAATTTGTACCCATTAACTGACAAGAAAAGGGCTGAGCTCAGAAATCAACAGGCTCTGACAGGAAACCAATTCCCAGAGGCTCTCTTAGAAGAAGTAGGATTTTAACTGATGTTGCCCAGGAGACAGCTGTAGCAACTAAGTCCGTATCTAAAGTAATATTAGTGAAGCAGGCAAAAGGATTTACAGTACAACGATCTCTTACTATTCTAGGTAAGCTGCATGGAGTGATCATTAGTCCACAGGAAGTCGAGTGTGGGCTCAGGATAAGAACCCTAACATAACTTATTCCCCATTCACTACTGAATAAAACTTCCATGTGTCACTAAGTGATCCAGCTACAAAATGCAGCTTATATAGTTTGGCAGATGTAAGGGGCAAGGTCAGATTTATGGTGGAAGGCATCTTCAGGGCTGTGTAAACATCAGAGTGTTCCCCAGTTCTGGAAGTTCTGAGTAGGAGTGGAAGCTTCACCACAGCCACAGATGTGTTTCAGGCAAGAGCTTGATTTGCTGTGGGCTACGTTTTTAAGATACGCAGCCTTCTGATAGCAGTGGCACACTCGGCCCTACAGGCAGGAATACACAAAGCTCACCTGACAGATGTCATCTTCCAAAATATCAAGATGTGCTATCGTCTAATTAAATTTATGTTTATGGACATTGCATAATAATGGATGCACCAAATTTGGACTGTGTTTTCTCTAGGACTTCTTTTATTAACCTGCTGATTCTAAAAGTTATTTTAAAGCATTGTTGCTTTAACTGCCTTTAAAACTTCATTATGGCAGAATGGCAAAGAGATGATTTATTTTCTCATATGTGGACAACAAAGAATAAATAAAACATTTGCTGTTTTGTTTTGCAACACTGAAAGCAGTCAGCAAATAATGAAAGCTTCATTTCAAGGTCTTTAGCGGTAACTGCCTAGGAGAGAAATGTAATTCACCTGACACTGAACAAAGCTGAGATACGGTGACAACTGTATCTGTTACACAGCCTGGGAAACATATTAGTTAATTATCTGTAGGCATAATGATTCCCTGACAAAACCCAAATTAAAATGGAGTTGCTACTGAGAGTATATATTAGTAAAGGTAAATTACAAACCAGGCCTTTTATAATTGTCCTTAAATCTTTCATTTTAGTTTAAGACATGGAGTGAAGGTTAAAAGAAGGCTGTGCATGTTGTGAGGCAGAAATCCAGTGGGGGGACCAAAACCACCTTATTTCAGCACTGTGGAAGATGCCACAGATTACCAATGAAATAGATTTTGCATTGAAATCTAGTCCCCACACAGCATCAGATAGCAAAAAATTCATTTTGCTTGTAAGTGGATGTGTCAAACTATCAAACTTTTCTAATACAACATAAATAGGGGACGCTCTGGAACTGACAGTATATCAGTCAGTGCTAGGTGGCAAATGATCAAATCTTTAATAACTAAAAAATAAAATCTTAATCTAAAATCTTTAATAAGAAATAATCTAAAATCTCTTAAGAAAAAAAATTTCATTGGGCACCCTTTAGAGAAGAAAGATGTATCTCTGAAGAAGAAAAAAGGGGAAGACTACAGAAAGATTAAAATTTAGAAGCCTTAATAGTATCAGAGGAAGTTGATCTGACCTGCAAAATACAGTCATGGTAGAGTACTGAGCTGATGGGTGTCTTCAGTTATTTTTACCTTCTACCACACAATTAGGAAATAAGACATTACCAATACATATGCAAGATACTTAAACAGAAAAGGAAAATAAATGAGACAGATCCATAGATCAAACCTCAAAAGGAAAAGAGAAAAGTGTGTAGGCACTCTAATTTATCTGCTTATATTACCAGTTATCTATCTATAAATAGTGGTGTAGAAATACTGTCATCCTTTTTGTCCTTCAGCTATATCTATTTTTTTTCAGGTAAGAGAAATATGAGGACTCATAAATTCAGTTCAAAGAAAACAACATTTTTCTTTGGTTGGTTTAATAAACGACTACTTTTAAAATACTAGTACTTAAAAGGAATCTTTTGAAATATATACACAAACATACTTCTTCAAGAATTACATCCTTATTCCTTCAGTACAACATAGACATTAAGAAATGTCACTATTTCTGAATATGAAAAAGCTTGAAAAAAGTTTTACAGTTCTCTCTCACACATTTCAGACTATCTCCCAAAAAAGACAAAAGAATCAAGAGGCAAACAAAACATGCCCATTATTTGTATTTTTTTTATTATTATTTTTGAACAGAATGGAAGAGGGATCAAAATCAAGGTTTTGGATTATTACAATTTGCAATATTGTAATTTCCCAAAGGATTCCAACAGCAGATTTCATCAGATTCCCTTAATTCTTTTCTTCATTTGGTGGAAATTTATTCAGGGAAGTGAAACTTAATTTATTTTCCTGACAAACAGTAGAGAAGGCAATGACATAATTGCATTCCCTGACTCCTCAGTCACCAAATCCACCCCCCCTGTCCTACCCAGCTATGATGGCAACAATATTTTTCCTCTGTAATGGGTAAAATATCAGGATGGAAGAAGGACAGAACAAAACATGATAGGTTTGCCTTGGTAAATATTGTCCAACAGGAAAGTGTGCATTTCTGGTGAAAAACTATAATAAACTTTAATCCCCATGATTTTTTGTATCTCCTTGACTCAGTAATATTAATATTAGAGTGGTCAGGGCTCAGCAACAAGCTGATTTCACACAGTGAATACAAACTGCTATTGCTGTTTAGCAGCACTGCTTCACCTAAATATGCTAAGAAAATACACTCCTTTCTCCTTTCCTTTAGATTCAAAATTTGCCACCTAAAGTAAAGGAAAATGTCCATACATTAAAGTAGCTATTAATTTCATCTTAGTTGGTAGGTTCTTCGGAAAATAATCCTCTAGTAGGCTGTCCAATATAATTTTTTCTCTTACCACTTAATTTCTGATTTTCAGCTACTAGGCACTTCGTTTGGTTAATACACAGCTAATATTAGAAAATCCTGCCTGTTATGACAGTGCAATTCCTTTTTTTTACCCTTGAGGCTAATCTACACATAACTTTTGCACCAGCTTAATTTTCCTGTGAGGAGGCTGCTTTTACCAAATTAATTAAGCTAATAAACCTTCAGTTTTGACTTTAACAAGCTGGTGTTGTGTTGTCTGTTACAACACAAAATGTATTTCCTTCTATTATCAAAATAAGCTGTTCTGATAAAAGCATATGTTTATTTGTGTTGCATTAATAATTTAATCCTAATAACGCTTTTTACACTCTACAAGACATGAATGATATATACATAGCTATTAGGATAACTATAATTATTGAGTAAAGACAGCTCTAAAAAGTACAGATTTCAGGGAAAGGAACGTGCTAGTACAAATAAAGGCAACCAGGCACAGGTAAATAAGACTTTGTTATGTAATGGAATAACTACAGATTTTTTTTTCACCCAGAAACAAACAAACAAAACAAACAAAAAAAGATGTATTTAAAAACTTGTTGTGGAAGGGGCTTTTGAGTCTGTATCTACCTCACACGAAACCACAGATTTCCTGGGATAACCTCTTGAGGTGAATCCTGATTTTCTCAGGGAGAAACATCCTCTCTCAAAAGTGTGTCTCTTCCCATGTGTTTGTTCCTCCAGAAAGGACTGCAGTGTGCTTTCAGAGGTATCTGGCTCTGAAACACACTGTAGCCCACTTCAGCAAAAACAGATAGCCTCAAAAGGTTATAAAGGCTTGGAAATAATGTATGTGTGCGTCTGACTCTTGGCATTCTTGTGCATATTGCTTTAAAACAAAAACAGCTTTCTATAATATACAAAATTAATAGCATCTATCCACTTATCAGTTCATACATTCGAGCACACATTCATTTATTCATGACTAAATCAATAACACATTTCCCACTTCCACCCAAGCTGAAGAGCTCTTTGTTCACAACTTGAAGGAGAAATTCAAGGACAATGGGTTAATGCAGTTAGAAGGGAGGACAGAGAAGGGCTGATCTAGCTAATGCTGTGCTACACTGAAAAGTATTGGAGTGATTTCTGAGTAAATCACTGACATTAAAAACTATATGGCTTTATATCCACAACAAGTCAAGGAAAAGCTGTTCCATTATTTTCTTTCCTGCTTCACTTTCTCTTAAAGGACAAATGTGGCTAAAACATAACATTTTACCTTTACATATAAAGGGGGTTTTGCCTTTGACGTTCATGAAAACAGTGTTATTTTTAGCTTTTCATACTCGAGAAGCTTTGCTGTAGAGAAAGTGAACAATCATAGAAATGTATTTTATCAAAATGCAGATAATTATGACAGGGAATTACAGAGAAGCATGGATTGGGATTTATACAACAATGAAGTATGGTCTTCACTTTTAAAACACATTATCTTTACATTTATAAAGATTTCCCCAAAAGCAACAGAAATATCTAATATACTATTAACATGTACACAATCTAAAAGACATATTTCAGTATAACACACAAGATTCTTACAGCCCAGTTCAAGTCACTCTTAATGGATGTCCAGCTAATACAACCTGTCGAAGTACTGTACAGCCTTTTTAAGCTGAAACCTATGTGAATACATTCCACATGAAGAGCATTGCACTGTTAAACCTTCGTGGAATTTGCAATGTTTTCTTTCTCAGGTGAAAACAATTAGACCATATTTAAGAGTCAATACGATGATAAAAGTAAATCCTTTATTTTCTTGCAAAATTTGAAGCTATCAGAAATAAGCAGAAAAAAAAAGTTGTGATTAAACATCACAACACTGCATCATAAGGAAATTTTGGAGGATCAAAGGAGGTATAAGCACATATATATATGTGGTGTTTGGGACCACATATTTAGGAATGCATCCTGTACTAAGACAAAGTGAAGGACCTAGCTGTTGGCCTCATTTAACAACACACAACAATCCTGAATACAAGTTAAATTCACAAACTGCTACTGAAAACTTGACAAGGAATTTGTTTTCTGCCAGCAAATGGTCAAACTTGAGTAGAGGATTGCAGCAGAGGGAGAACTGGCTAGTTATTGAGCCAGTCAATAGGCACTAACAATAAAAGAAGCTTTAAGTAGTAGTACACTCATGATGAAGATGATGAGTGCACTTCTTCAATGATGAAGAAGTTCTCAGAGCTTAACTAAACAATTTAACCTAGGAGAGACCATACACATAGAGAATGCCTGGCAAATCTGGTGATGTCCTGATTAGGAGAACTGCACTACTGCTCAGGGAACTGCAAATCAAAACAGCTTGGGGATTTTAAAAGTAGTCTCTCACAGAAGTGAAAATGGAAATCCTTATTCCCTGCCTGGGAAAGAAACTCCTTCTCAAACAGGCAGGAAAACCCACAGAACTCAGAGAAAACTCCTAGCTTTTTTTTTTTTTTTTTTTCTCTCTTTCGCTTTCTTTCTTTCTTTCTTTTTCTTTAGCAGACAAACTACAAAATGGAAGACCCTGGAGGCTTGTCTGGGCTCATTTTCCATCAGTTCACTAAGCCTGATCTTGTGTGAACACAAAGAGCTCCTGGGCTGTTCAGCTTTGCCTAGCCTGTCTTTGTTAGCCATCACTTGACAAGCACTCTGTTTGAGGTTTGTGGCATGTAGCCTGTTAAGAACAATTCATGTTAAATCAGCCCATCACATTAAATGCTAGCCTCCCACACAAAAGACTTGACAGGAAAAGTTGGCCTTGCGGAAACCACAGCAAGTTCTTGCACATTTCTGTGTTAGCATTTCATTAGAAATGGGCTGATGCAATGGCATGAATGAGAGAAACCAAGGAGCAAAACCCAGCCTTCAAATCAGAGCATTCCTATTTTTATTGCTATTTCAGCATCCTCAGCTCACCTCTAAAGACTTTGAAAGATGCTTGGCCTTAGTCTCTTTCCTGTTTTAAGCACTTGTGCATTCCTAGGAAAATTATTTGAATTTGAATTCTCTAAATTTTCAAAATAAATACTCAAGAAGTTCTCTTTTAATTAAGATGCACTCAGATGCACTTTTTTAACAAAAGGCAGAAAACAACTGTTTTCATTTCACTTTCTGCCAGTCAATATATCTGACTTTGTTCAGAACATATCAAATACATTAAAGAAAGAAGCTTTTTACAAGGAGGGAGATGAAAGAGGTTGCCCAGAGAGATAGTGGACGCCCCATCTCTGAAAGCATGCAAGATCAGGATGGATGGACTCTGAGCAACCTGATCTAGTTGAAGATGTATATATATATTCAATATTGGAAAAGATACATTTTCTATTATGCAAAGTTACATATGGGATGTTTTAAAAATGAATGTTTGAACTATTAAAAAGGAATTAAATTTTTTCTCATTTCATTGTTTGTGATCTCTCTATATATGAACACTGTACTAAATATTTCATTTCAAGTAATTCATTATAGTGTGAAAACTTCTGTCAAAATTTCTTTGAATACCCTACTTATGACAGGAAGTAGGAAGTTTTGGAAAAAAAATACTGAGCCCTTTGGATCTCTTATCCTATTTGTCAAGAAGCCTCCTCCATAAAAAAAAATCATAATTGCCAACTATGTTTCATTGATGGACATGTGTGGCATCCTGTGTAAAAGATATTTCAAATTAAAAAGATAATTAATCTAGAGTAGCTGGGGGAAAAACAAAAACAAAAACAAAAACAAAAACAAAAACAAAAACAAAAACAAAAACAAAAACAAAAACAAAAACAAAACAAAACAAAACAAAAACACGTCAAAAAGGCAAAAAAAAACAAACAAAAACCAAACCAAACAAAAAAAAAACAAAAAAACAACCAACCAAACAAACAAACAAAAAAAACACCACACCAAGAGCAATGATACTACAAAGGAAAAGGACACTAACAGTTCCTTTCAGAGGCCATTACTGTGGAGGCTGCTGCAGGATCAAGCCTCCAATTGGTAAAATGTGTATTCTAGAATCCCAAATTTTTGGCGTTATGCAGACCTATGCACAACAAATACAGCTTGCCTGTGGTCTTCAGTCAATTTAATATAATTCAGTCATTTACTCCTCAAATTTTATAAAAAGCCTGTGAAATTACTTCTCCTAACTGTGTCTCACCACTTTACCTCAGCCTGAACAGGGATTTCTAGCAATGTTTTTATTGAACAACTTACACTTGTTTTTAATAAACCAGGAAAGTATTTCCAATACACAGATTTTCACCTAAAATGCTGAGCCAACTACCTTTGTTGTTGTAGATTGCTCTGTGTTGCCTTGAAGTGAGAGAAGTGTCGGGTCTTGGAAACCACATCCTCAAGACTCAAAATCTTAGTTCTAGAAAAAAAGTGGGGTTTTGTTCTGGCTGGAAAGAAACAGTGGGTTATCATTTTATATGCCTGCTAAATCAATCCTTACATTTCCAATCAAATAAACATTTTAGAAATATAGAAGTACTGAAAATTGCCTCAATGTCTGATTGCTTATCTGCACAAATGCAAGTATCTGTGGGGTCAGAGGTACTCTGGGACTGATTCAACAAAATATTTATGTTAGTGCCTTTTAAAAGTCATTCTTTTTCTTTTGTGAAGGAAGTTTTGTAATGCAAGATTAATGAGATTACTATAAACATTTTCTTATTTCTTCTTAGTGGTGGTTATTTATAACCAACAGATATCAATTACATGTTGCTGATTTTTCATTGGCATCTTATCTAAGGTCAGTAGAATTTCTCTCAGCATTCAAAAACTGGGGTTTTTTTATATAGTTTGTCATTCAGTTCATCCCAACAGTCAACTTTAGCTTGGCAGGACAGTACAATGATGAAAGTCCTAATTTAAAACCTGGTGAAAAATAGACTTAATCCCTGTCTGTAAGACTAGCTTGTCAACAGAGCTAATTTTACTTTTGGTTGGGTTTTTTTTTTTCTTCTATACTATATTAAATCCTGTCTGGGAACTTCTTATTCTTTCATTGTTTCTTATGCCACTTCAAATGTCTTTTCAAATCTTAAGATAAATAAGTTTCAAGGTTTCTTGAACTTTGATATAGCCACTGCTTCCCCAGAATTACATTACAAACAGTGCATAGGTACACTCAGTACAAAACTTCTTCAAATATAGGAAACATTTAGACATGAGGAAGTGCCTTCCCCATAGGGCTGACAATGGCCTGAACTATCTTCACTCTTAAATGACTGGTAAACTAGCATTGTCTGGTTACATAAACTGAAAATTGTGTCTGGTTTACAAGAGGTATTCTGTAATTGTGTGTGTATATATGTGTGTGTATATATATATATACACACTTAAAATACAAGTATATATATGCTTTAAATATAAGAATATATAGTGTTTTAAACATAGCTAGCCAGATTTTTATTAGAGCCTTATTCTAGGCTCATTTGGCTGTTCCACTCATCCACACCATAATAAGGCAGTAAGCAATACCTCCATGTATTAATAAGAATCCCTAAGGTGAAAAAGTAAAATGACTACAAATTGCAATAGGAAAGGAAAAAAAAAATGAAGCATTTCTCATCAAGATTAAAGCATACAGGTGAATTAACAGAATTACTGTATGTGTAATTGTGGCAAAGCTGTTCAAGCTAGCTCCAAAAATCCATTGAGGTTAAGTCTTATGTCCTTATGTTTGTTCTGTATGATAGCTGTACATTTATTCATAATATAATGAAATATCCTCTGATGTTGGCAGATTGGCAATTGGAATTGGAATTTTATTTTCCCTCCTTCTGGCACGTGACCTGAACACACGTCCTCTGTCCATTTCTTCTGTATAAAATAAATTAGCAAGGTCTCTGAAGCAGTTCTGATACTTGGCACTCTGCAACAAATAGTGTAAGCACATTCTCTTGTCTACAGCTTCAACCTTGAGAGGAACACTGTATTTACAGCTTACCTCTTCAGCAGCATGTGGCAACTGAAGCACATAGATGTGACAGTGTCACAAGTGCACTGTGGTCCACTCCTATCTCATAGTTAATATTAGGAAATAGGACTATATTTGTGCATCTCCTTCTTTTTTATTCATATTTTGACTTTCTTCTTTTTTTTTTTTTTTCTTTTTTTTTCTTTTTTTTTTTTTTTTTCTTCCCCCTTTCTGATTCTATCCAATGTGAGGAGGAAGGCACCCTGTACATCTAAGGAGAACCTTCTTTTAAATGTACCCGACTCCTGTCAGGTCTATATGATTCCTCATTAATAACAATGGTGTCATTTAAGTGTAAAAATTCAGTTTGATCTGTATGATAGCTGTCCATTTATTCATAAGATCTCTGTTTGACTGAATGAAAAACTGTACTTAATGATATTCCATTATGAGCCCTGTGACAGGTGCAATACTTTTTCATGCCACTTCCTATTGACTTTGAAGCAAAATATAGATATGCAGTTCAGAAGTAAAGGCACCCAAACCTTAATTTCAGAGCAGAATTTTCTGTCTGACAGATAGGTGTGGCAATTCCCCAAACTAAACAAAATAAATAACCCATCCTAAGGCTCATCATATCATTGCAACAGATTAAATGTATTGTCAGTCTGATTCTGCCAATTACTTCCTGCATAGATTTTCCAAGTCAGATGCGCATAGAAAAAATTGTAAAGTATACATTTGCTTAAGGAATCCACATAATAACCACAGACACTCTAATGAGCTATGAAACCTATTTTTAGTCACCAAGATATTGGTTTTCTCATAGGATTTTTACATGCTTTACATCTCTGCAGAAAAATTCAGGTGTTAGCTGTCTGTCAGTATTTCTGTTCCTGTGGATTTCTACTCTTTTCTTCTACTCTTATTGCTTGACAAATCAAGGCATTAATTATGCTACATATTCCTGGCATTTCCTTTGCTGTAGCTTGAAATTCTAATTAATGATTAACTACACTTAACAGAAATGCAATATCTCCATGCCAGTATCTGGAGTATGTACAGTATATTGTATAATGCCTATTGTCTGCACATGCATGATGATTCCATTAGAAATATTTAACTCAGTTTCTTAGGCATAGAGTATTTAAAGATAGTAATAAAGCAAAATTCTTTCTTCTGGTGTGTGTGTATTATGCTGTCCAAACTAGCAGACTGATAGCTGATGTTATTATCAACAGAGTATTATCAATTCTTTTTCACATAGCAAAAGACTTTTCAAATACATGGCAACCAAATAAGGTTAATTTTTATTCTATCAGCAGTTAAAAATATTTAAAGCCCAACAATTGTCTATTATGTCTTTCTAAAACTGAAGGATATTTTCAATTTAATTTTTCCATTATTTTATTCTTAATGCAGAGAAAAGTGAAAAGTAGTAGCAGCACAAAAAGTTTATCCCTACGTCTGCCAAAGTAGGTAAAAGTAAGTATTCAGATCATTTCATTGGTCCACAATCTTTTCCTATTTTCTACACTTTCTATTCCTGTGAAAGGCTAGTAGTTTTCAACTCCATCATTCTATACTAACAAAACACTGTAATTTCCCATGCTTCCCTCTCCCCCCACCCCATCCATATCAATTTTGAAAAGACTGTGTGAAATTCACCCATCTGCTACTTCTGTTTAACTTGTATGCTGCTGATTTTCCATAGGGGTTGCTGATATTCATGTGAGAAACAAAGACAGGGGCTGGAAGCCTGAATTTATCTATCTGCCAACAAGCTGTCTGTAAAGTCATTATTTTATAGATTGTAACAAAGAAAGAGAGAAATATAGAGTATTCCAAACAGGCTCCTGTACCTCTGTTAAAAGGAATTTTTTGAACGTATCTCGGACACAATAAGAAAATATTATTTGGTCTTAAATGTTTTACTTCATGAAATCATTATGAATGGATGTTTTAGTGTTTTCTGCATATTGATTAAAAAAAGCGGTCAAAATTATTTAACATTAGTTTGGCTTAGAATATAATTTTTTATAGTAACATAGCAAACATAGGATTTTCTGCATTCATAATTAGAAAGGTTGATTTTTTTTATTTTATTTTTGTAATCCAGGGTATGCAATAACACTATATGAAGTCTAACTATATAATGCAAAACTTATAAAAATTACAAATGTAATTTGGGATGTATATATGAGTCTAAGTGCATGTATACACACACACATTTATAAGTATAGTATGTATTTATGTGCATGGATATTTGTTGTCTCTTTTATTCAGATTCATTTTGATTTGGCTACCAATTTTACATTGTATTTCTCCAACTGCTAAAACTCACATGCACTTAATTGCACATTTTTGCTCTCTGTACCCAGATAAATCACTACATCTAAAATCTAATCTAATTCAGATTAGATTAGAACAAACAAGAATAACAACAACAACAACAAAAAATCCTTTATAGTTAATCTGGGGAATCCAGCTCATTTGTTTCTGTTATCAATAACAGTGATTCATACATCAAAATAAAAAGTTACTTGTTGATAAAACAAAAATTAATAGAGAATGTAGTAGCAGAGTTGTATAGTTTCTCTGGTCCTGAAAGACTTTATGGTGCTGATTTCAACACCACAATTTATTTTTTTTTTTAACCTAAATAAATATTCTTCTGTTTCCTGAGGCTGAATCTTGGCATAGCTGGGTCAGGAGTGCAGCACTGCATAAGCAAGTACAGCAGTGATTTAAAAAAAACCCAAACATGTGAGGGTTATGAACACTCTGGTGGACTCAAAGCTTAAATTTTACCATTTGAAACCAAAGCAGTGCTTCAGTTAAAGCATTCCACGTGACAGATGTGATAGTTAACAAGTATTTCTGACTAAAAAACAAGTTTGCACTGTGGAGACCTACTCACAGTTATAGAAGGGCTTGCAATGCACATTTAATATCTTTTTCCTTTAGTTTAGCTGTATAACAACAATATCATATTTAGTGAAACTTCTTAGTGGGTTTACCTTTGCTCCTCGCTTATATTCACATCAGTTGCTATCTCATTTTTGCTCCAAATCCTGAGTATACCTAATTTTCAAAAGAATTTCTTTTTCATTCAATCAATATTTGAAAATAATTTCATTTTTTCTGTAATTTCTATGTTGAAGATTATTATATTGAAATGTAACATTTAATTAAAACTATGCATTCTAAAGGTTAAAATTAATTCTGCAGCAAACCAGTTTATGTATGCAAATGTATTCACCTGGTCCGTTACTTAGAAATCACTCAGAGATGGTACTCACAACCTGGGATTTTGCAGGTTAGGGAGCAATTTTCTGTCAACAGACTGACTTGAAAAGTGACATAATGGCATTTCACAATGACTGTTTTAAACAACTGTATTCCCAATTTTTGGATGACAATATAGATTTTAACAAATACGACAACCTGAAGTTCCTTTTCTTTTTCTTCTACTGAATGTTCAAATTCATGTCTGAGTTAATGAAGTCCTCAAAAACACTGCTATTTTTCAATTTTTGTGTTCTTCACAATCATTTGTTAATTCCTTAGAAAATATATTTCCCTTGTGTGTATTTTTGAGCTGTTTTTAGAGCTATGTGACATTACACAAAATAAGAAACAGATGTCTGTGTATTTCAGCTGCTGTTTGGAACTCGTTTTGAAGCCAGAAAAGAGGTCTACACCTGATCAACCACTCACACAATAAAGTATTCAACCGTAAAGAATTGAGGATTTAGGAAATGGTAGCCAACAGATTTACCACACCAAAATGTCAAGCAGGCAGGAACAAGGAGTAAGAGAGAGGAAACAGTTCAGATTGCTAAGGCTCCCCCCAAAACAGCCTTCTCTGTAGGAAGGAGGGCTTCCCTCTGTTCAGCAGGCCAGCCCATGCAGCCTGCCCCTAGCAGAGGGCCTGTTGAGGCTGTGGTAGTGGCTAAAGGCACAAGGCTGGTCCTGACCTGCTCGACTAACAGGACACGAAGCTGCTGTCCGTGCTTACAGCCACCTGACAGGAGCAGCAGTGCAGAGCTGCTGTAACCCTGTGGCCCTGGGCAGAGCCTCCCCAGTCACAGTGACCACCAGTGGCTGCTGTCCTTTCTCGCCGGTAGCATCGCACCCGTGGCGCACACGTGCTGAATGGTGTGAAGACAACCGAGTTATCTCAAAAGATTTTTGAGACTTCCTCCCTCAGTTTTGCGGAAATAATTTCAACAAAGTCTGAAACATTCTTTATGATAATGTGACTTCTTCAATTCTTCTTTTTTTCAATTTGTAAGGGAAAACAGCAGTCATATAAAAGTGTTCCCAGGTCACTACCCTGGTGTCAGAGCAGGGCAGTATCTGAAGTAAAAAAGAGAATACCTTAGAAAGGATTTTCTTCCCTTTCAACTAGCTTTGCAACTGTTCTTTTCTTGAACAGAAGTGAATTTATGAAATACATGTCACTGATATGAATTAAAGCACAAGAGGATTTTTTTTTCCCCAGGATGCCTCAAAATAATTAAGCACTAGTCTGAACAATACCCCAAATCAAACTTCTGCATCTACCCAATATGTCACAATTATTTCTCTAATTTATCTCTGATACAGAATCACAAAATCAATTAGTCTCTAAAAAACCTCTGAAATCATCAAGTCCAAGCTTTGACTGAACAAATGAGAAAGGATTCAAGAATAAGACTGTCAGCAAAAATGTCTGGTAAAAAATTTCTTCCACTTGAAGAAATACTTTTGAAAGTAAGAAATATTAAAGATTTCCATGTATAATGCATTAAATAAAATTAGACATTCCCACCCAATTAAGGATCATACTAGAGAAATAATTCTTTTAATTATTATAATATCAGTTAGATTTTTAACTTCTATTTGCAGAAATGCACCATCAAGTGGAAATGTATGTTGTGAATTTACTTACTCAGAAAAATTAACCAAGAATAAAAACTGCATTATGAATTTAAAAATTATCTGAATGGCGAGTAATCATTTTTACTTAGACTATGAAATTCTGCTCAGAATTCAGCTCATCTGTACCATTTCTTTTTCTTTCCCTACTTTTTTGAACTAGAGAGAAACCTTTTGCATTTGTTGCAATTGAATACCAAGCTTTCAGACAACTGATGCTAATTTTGCCATTTGCAACCCATCCTCAAATACTTTCTGCTGGATTTATGATATATAAATAGTGGTTGCAAGACTAGTTTTAGCTGCAGCCTGAAGTGTGACTGTCTCTTACTTCCAGCTTGGAGGTTATGTGGGGAGTGCTTGCAGTACAGCTGCAGCACTGTGGCCTGTGCCACAGACCTCCACATACCCTAAGGCAGCCCACTATTTCAGAGCTGCAGCCTGCACTGAGCTGTTGTTTCCCCAGCCACACCGCCAGTGAAGAAGAACTGAAGTGCAGATGAAATCTAAATCTTGGCCTGAAGGGATGCTCTTGATTTAGCCACAAGTTGAAATATGATTTCAGACTGTGGTCTGGGGGAACTGAAGGATCCTCTGGACAACACCAACCACATATGCAGACAACCCTGGTGAAAGATGGCAGCCTTGAACCTGTCAGTGTTACAGCTACTACCCAACATGTCATTTCTATGGATAGCCAAGTAGTTAAGTCCTCACCAAGACAATGAAATTGTTGTCAGCTCAGCAGACCTTGCCTGACAGTACTTATTGCTCTGTTGAGTCAAGCAGAGCAAAATTAAATACATGTGACAGAAGTATTTCACTAAAATTCTTTCTCACACAGTATACATGAAGTTGATGGGTATGATAGGAAGCATGACAAAGTAGAGATGTCTCATACAAATTATTTTTCTATTTACTAATAGCAAATATGGTTTACAGAGTATTGAGAATGCTGTCACTGTGAGGAGGATTTCTAGCTACAGTTTCTGGTATTAAATATTACCATATACAACACCACCACACAGCACACTACCACCATTTCCTCACATCTGGAATGTAATTCTCTAACTTCTCCCACCAAACTCTTCCTGGTAGCAGAACTGAAAATGTAGAAGTCAAGCAGCTCATCTCAATTCAAAGCGGATAAACGCAACTGACAAATCACCTTAAGCGTCAAGTAATCCATGAGTGGGTTACTGCAAGTCCCATGTGCAAAATCCTGCTAGACATTAGAATTAAGGAAAAGAGAGGACAAGTATATACTACCTGTTTCTTAAATAACTGCAGCAGATGTCCACATGATTCATGGAGATTTTTCAGGAATATAAAATCAAATCCAACCTCCTTGATAGTTTAGCTAGCTTATTCTACAATTAATGCAGACTTCAAAGAAATGGCAATCAACTGGGAAATACACTGTCAGCTCTGAGGGATATCACAACCCACGCAGAGACAGAGTTTTGGGATGTGGGGAAAGCTCCTTCAACCACGGGTGGTATATTTATCCTCTGTATCACCTCTCTCTGCGCACATACATTATGGGAAGGGATGAAAACCATGGGAAGGAGGCAGGAGAGGAGGGTCCACAAGAGTGGGAGGCAGGGCACGATTATGTCACCTATCTCATTCTCCAAAAGGTAGATGTAGAGGCCTAAATTAATCATTCATCCTCCCTGTACCTATGTCTTTTCATTGTTTCGTAATTTGACCTCCTGTCTTGGCATTTACTGTGACTGGACAAATGCCATCATTAGTTTCAGAATCTTGGTTAGGAGACATGAGGAATGGAGTTTAGAACTATCAGGTGTCCAGTTATGCCCAGGGCATGAGTCACCTTAGAAAACTTAAGGTTTAAAGGACTGATGGGAATGAAGGGTTTCAAAAGTAAGGAAGCTCTGGAAAGGTTATTCCCATGAGGGAGGAAGGAACTTCTGAAAATCTCACTCCTCCTTAGCTAAAGATTTGATAGCAAGCATTTTGTTTTGTGGAGGATACCCCAAATATCCTAATTTGTTTGTCTTCTTAGTTCTTTTATTAAAAATACTAAAGTATTTTCATCACAGTTTTTCATCACAGATTTAGCATAAGAAGAATACTCAGGCTAGATATTTATGATTTTATTCTCAGATCAGCTGTCAAACTGATAAAATAGATATAATACCTTTGCAGTATAATTGGCAGAAACTGTGCCAGCCACATTAACACAGGAGTACGGATTTTGCTCTGATTAATTTGGTTTTATCAGTAACTGCATTTGAAACCTATAAGATCTGGTCTAAAAATTCGTATTAATCATTAGGTGTCTGGAGTAGTTTCAATGTGTGATGAATCAGTCCAGTATTATACAGGACATGGGGGTGCACAAATAAACAGCAACAAACAGAGGAATAGGCTAAATAAGGAAAATATAACTGTATTTTATTTTGCTACGTATAATAAATTAAATTAAAATGTAATAATTTAGGTTGCATGTGTGATAATATCCTAAAAATTGTTACTTTGAAAGATTAAAAAGCTTTTCATATGAGGCTTGATTTAATACTCCTTAACCTTGGCTAATACCTGCACTTGTGCAAAACCAGCTGTAAAGTGATGTCTTTCCCATTTTGCCATTTTTTACACTCAGTCTGTATATGATATATACAAGGTGAAAGGTGAAGTAGAATCGTGTATAGAAAGCACATAGGCTGATAGTGAAATACTGGATAAGTACAAATCTAAATGCTAACAGCAGAAGAAAAGGTTAATGTTGATCCATCAGAGGGTTGCCTATAAAGCCCCTTGAACTTCAAACAACAACAAAAAAAATAAGTTTATCATCCATACCAGACAGGAAAAATACCATGGCTCCAGAAACTTAAAGCAGGAATGCGAATGTCACAAGTAAGAAAACAAATACATAGGTAGCATGGTTCACTTTTTAAAGGTGTTAGCTACTGAAACAAATTTAGTGGCTCAGCTTTGTGGTATATGAAAATCATATATGAAGCCACAGCAGAAACAGGATCTGTCCATAAACAATTTAACTATGCATCACTAGTATTGGCTTGAATGGAGTCAAACTCCAAATCCCGAAAAAATTTTTTTTCTTCTTTTGTTCAGCAACCTCTTTCTTCATCAGTTCTTTCAAGTTTGGCTGCCTCTTTCCACAAAACACATACATGAAATATATTGCAATTTTCACAGCTTTAGATTTTTGACAGTATATGATGGGAAGATGCATAGGGTTTTAAAACTGTATAATGTAAAAAGAATGGTAAGCTAAACTAGTTTCTGTAAGTATTAATTTTTGTGATTTTAGACATGCTTTTTCTACCTATGCAGTCAGTTATGCAGACTTTTTTTTTTTTTTCTTCTTAATGCAGTTTTACGACAGGAAATAGCCCTGTGGGAATTGCAAGTAGAGCAGGGAACAAAGAACAGGAGAGAATATGAATATGAAGGTATTTTCACTTCATGAGAATTAATTATGGGGCCCATGAAAAAATATTTGAATAGCATTGTTAATACAATGCAATAAGAGCTCTCTGGTGGCAAAAAATTATCATTACATTGCATCTCATTTTTTACAGGCTATAAGGGGGCTTTGATCTGCACATTTCTTACTTCCCATTTCACTTGAAAGTATGTTCTAGTAAACACAGTTTGCCTATATCTTTTAACTGTGGGTTGTTTTTTGTTTTATTTTTTTTTTACTGCTAAGAATTTTAACTTAATAGATTCTATACTAATAATCTTCTATATCTCCACTGGCTTCCTAATACAGCAGTCATTTCTTACCCAAGTCCTGTTTTATAACATCAGTTCTGAAATTTTTTACTCATCTTATTAGGTGTTCATAATGGCTGAATTTGCTATCTTCCTATTTAATATCAGTTGCAATTTTCATTACCTTTAGTGGAAACATAGATGACATGTACTAGACAGTGTAAAACAAGCTGCTTTTTAACAGTATGCATGAAAATGCATGAAAAAACTCCACTCATTCCTTTCTGACAGAAGCTGACAACACTACAGATTTTGTGTTGATGATTTTTACAGTGCAGGCAGGGCATCAATACAAAATTGTGTGCACAGTGAGAAACAAATATCGAAATACTCAATAACGCAATTTAATAAAATTCAATGTAAGTATTGGCTCAATGTATAAATTGTGAATGTGTATGCATTGCTATATCAGCAAATTAGCTGAGAAACACTCTGCTTGACAGAAGCATTTTATTTCCTAAGTTTTGCATCCCTGATGTAGTAGCTCTCTCAAAGTGATTCTCTACATACCTGGTTAGGAAAAAGTTAGACAGAGCTACTACTGAACACACTGTAGGAATATCCCACCCACAAAGTTAGTGTGCATAAAACTACAAATAATGTCTTCTTTCAGAGCCATCACATGAGAAAGGGAGGTTTTCTCAAATCTTTAGTGTTTCTTTCGTCTGTCAGTGCCCCAGGAAATCTGAGAGCCTTGTGCCTGACTAGCGTGTCAGTGTCCCTTTGTGGGCACTCTGCACAGAGCTGCCTGCTAGAATGGCAGGCAGTACAGCTTGGTCAACAGCTGCCTTGCTCTTTATCAGCTACAAGGTACCATAAGTGCCCCTTCCCGCAAGGATTTCAACAGAGTCTGGCTGAGGCGTCCCCACTCTGCTCCACCCTCCATTCCATCCCCCCTTAGCATGTACTTAAGGTTGCAGATTGTGGGTGGGGGGAAACACTGTGCAACAGGTTTTAAGCTGCCAACCACCTTACATGAGTACCAACGATGTCTCACCCTATAATTTCTATATCATTACAACCTCTGTTAGAATGTCTGTGTAACTTCCCAGTTTTCTCTTGTTTAACTCCAGCCACCTTTTCCCAAGAGCCTTGGATATAAGTTCATTGTTAACAAAGAAGTTAGCATAAGAAATATGAAAGCAAAGAGACACTTTTAAGGAGATTAGTATATAGTAAGACTTAATGTACAATCAATGCTTTTCATCTATGTTTTGTAAAGTTCTCCGATTTACATTCCATGCAAGGAATTTGATTCACAATGTCACTAGCAGAATTCAGGAGAGCAGGGACCACGGTCCGAGTTCGTCACTCCATCCCAAACTCTGCAGGTCACTTGAAGCTGGCCAACACCTAGGAACTGAGCCAGATCAAGAGAAGAGGGAGGATTTCCTGCATTAAATCTGTGCATTTAGCAAGCAGTATCTCATGGGGCACTCTTCAAGTGCAGAACAACTGTATATATATATATATATATATATATATATATATGTATATATATATAAAACAAGGACTTCTGAACATCTTTCCTCTCACCCCTTCTGGCACTTTTTTGTGCTAATAGGTGGCAAATCCAGAAAAAAAAAGGTACTAGGAAAAAAAGGTACTAGAAATGACATCAAAATATCTGAATTGTATTAAAGTCCCATCAGTGTAATAAAACAGTTGAAACTTACTGAGATGTGAGCTGTAAAAATGCAAACAGGTTGAACAGCTCTGCACACCAACGGCAGCACATTTGTGTCAAGAACAGAAAGCTTATATATGCTTAAATATGCCAAAGTACTTGCTTGCAAAGTGCTCAATGTTGAAAGAAAGCCTGTCATGCATGCTCCTGAAGAGATGCAAAACCTCAACAGATGTAGGCTTTGGATGACTACTTGTAATTAAGAATTTCCTTCCAAAATACAGGTTTTGTGTCCTAGAAGCCACAGCAGTGTTAGTATGTACAGTTAGAAGCTTCATTAACATTTTTACAATATTTTCAGTGAACTTGCTATATCCAGATTTATTTTTTCGCCCTTATCCAAAGAATTTCAAAAATAATCAGACAGACCAATAGTTTTCCCATAAATGTAACTGCAGAAGAGTTCAGGTTTTGCCAAATGCAAACCAACTCTATTCTCTGTTGTTGCAACCCTTAAGCTCATCCATTCACACATCTCTCAAGATTTCTCTACCTTTTATTATCTAAAAAGAGAACAAAATACAAGTGTGATAAGTAGCAGCAAATATACTGCTGTCAGTGAAACATCTGCCTTGGCTGTGGGTTCAAACAAAGAATATAGCAATGAGACTGGCTGCTGTTACATAGATGGAAAAGGCATATGTTCTACACAGAGATTTCTAAAAAGAAAAGAAAACAAACTTAAAAATTGAAGTTTCTGTCATAGTCCAAAATTCTTTCCATCCACTTCCTTTCTGCCCTTGCTTACACGTCATTAGTTTCACAGTAGTCTTACTAATAATGACCTCCATTTGCCATTATCATTATTACTGTAAGCTATGTAGATACAAATATGAAAAAATGGAGACAATCAAATGTGTTAGAAATCCAGACTGAAAAATGAAACAAACAGAAACTGCTATGATCTTACTGAGATTTATATTCTTTGCATGAGAATAAAAATTCAAACCAAATCTTACTTTTTTTACTGTTTATTTTTTATTAGGTATGACAACTACTTTGACAATCTAACTACTCTCCTCAATTTTAGAATAAATGAAATTGTAATTCATATATTGAAATCCATTACTTTCCATATATAAATAGTTAAAATACTTCTGTGTTACTGCTTGTGAAGATAAATTGCATAAGCTGTGGCAAAAACTTGGATAAAAAGATCTGGTTTAGGACACAGAATGTCCTTGGTCAGCATCTTTGCCTCCTCCTGAAAGGAGGAGAATTAAGCAAGACAGTTCAAGTGGATGTTTTTCCTTTTTGGTGACCCCTAAACAGCTGAACAGAACTGGATTTTAGGACAAGCTGTGAGATTTCTCTTTGTCAGCAAGTTGAGAAAAGGAACAGGAAGAGTGTCCGTGGCACGTAATACACTACTGAGGGAAAGCAAGCTCAAAATTTGATCTCATGCAAACTTGACATAATAATCCATCAGCCTTTCCTGTGGCGGCTGATGAGGAGCCCCAGTACTCCCCAAGAACCTCCATCACAGCTCTGCAAGCAGTCACTGCTCCCTTGCCTCTCCAGCACACACGTAGTCAGTCCCGAGGAAGCCTATTTTTAATGCAGAATAGAGTGTGAAAAACATCATTATTACAGAGGGTCAAAACAAAGAACTATGCCGAAAGCAAGCTTCCAGGAATGAGTGCAAATGGCTGCATCTTGGATTGAAACAGACAGAATGCTTTTCAATCAGCAGCATTCTTCACAGCAAATCCCATTCATTACTTAGGAAGCAGATTAAAATGAAGATAAAGATCTGCCTGTTGATAACATAATTTAAACCAGGGAATGTAAGGCAAATTTTGTTTTCAAAGTATTTTAAAGTGCATTTGTGACTCCCCACTGACATTTCATGGAGACTTAACATGACATTTAATTATGGTTGATTTGTTTTTCTGTGTACAATCAACAGCATAGTTCTTAGAATGTGTTTTCCTTATAAAAAACAATTCACGCTTGGAATATTAATATCCAAGAAGGGAAATGTTCACCTAACATAAGGACCCAGAACATTACTCATTAACCTAATATTTGTTCTAATAGGGAAATCATGCAAAGCAACCAAAAGTGTATTGAGATGCACTTATAAAGAAGAAAAATTATAAAATAATTATAAAAATTTTGAAGAAAGAACTTCCGAGTTCTCCTAGATGAAACATTTAAATACCGATTTATAATGAGATAAAGCTAGATAAGGAAAACAACAGGCTCTCGTTAGCAATGTGGCAAAGATTTGACATCCCTCACAAGAAAAAGAAAGGATTAATTTGCAATTATAGTACTTTTAAAAGAAAAAAAAAGGCATTTTTCAGTTATCAGTGAAAAAAACCTGCTTAAAAAAAAAGGTGCCTTTTAATTGCAACTTAGAGCTGATACTTGGAGGGGTCCTGTGTTATTCACAAAGTTCTTGGGTTTTTCTAATAAAACCTAAAATATTGAAAAACTTTCATGAGTCTAGGATCTGTATCTTTCAGGTAAATTATCTATCATGAGATAAAATCACAAGAACTGGCAACAAAACTACTAAAAAATACTGAATTTAATTAGGTACTGAATGTCACATAGAAATTGATTACATTTTTTCTATGTATATTTGTTACAGTTTCAGAGAGAAAATAAATTTGATAATGTTCCTTTTACATAAAAAAAAAAAAAACACAAACCCAATAAGACTAATATAGGATTATTCCATATTAACACTGGGAAAAAATACACATCCACAGCTGGTTTCTTGAACTTACATATGCAAATATGTAATTCTTTGGAGTGGCAGTTCTTTAGCCTGAATTCATATTACCTATCTTCCCAAAGTGAAAATACAAATGATACTGGGAGACAAGATTCACATGACTCTACTTTTCTAGCTGTAAAATAAGCATTAATATGCATCACATATATTACAAGATTCAAAATTAATATAATATCTTTTCAAGATTTAAGTTCTTACATTTGAGTTATTATTATTATAACAACTTCAATTATAGTATTTATTATAACCAAAAAATTATTATTTAGTTGCAACTTTATAGTACACATTCAAACATGGTGAACTCATTGAAATTTCTTTTACAAGTAATTTATTATATATATTTATTTCCAAGCTGAAGTTATTTCTTAAAGATATTGACTTCAAACAACTCTTTGGCTGATTTCACACTTTTGGTCATTATTGGTTGAGAAGTCTCTCATATATGTTTTCTCTTACTGTGTTTGCTACATTGAATTATTCTCTCAAAAGCAATAACAATAAAAAAAAGCTAAGTAATAGCATTGTAGTCTATGCGAACTTGCTCTACAATCTGGCTATATGAATATGTCAGTTCAAAATGTCCTTATACTCTGAAATAAAGGCCTGTTCTGCACATAAGAAGTTGTCATAAAAATGAGCTCCCAATCAGAAACTCTGAAAGTCTTCCTAGTTGCTTTTTGAGACATGGCTAGTATAAAAAGGATTCATAGGTTCTAGTGGTCTCCAAGAGAACCACCTATTATGATAGCCTTATATCTGAAGAATGATGATTTTGATTTTTTCCATCTTGGTTTGGTATTCCTGTTTTCTAAGAGCAATACTACCTTTACTCTATGCAGATACCTGGATATGTGTATCACCAGCTCAGATTGATGCTTTTTTCTTTAAGACTCTCTTCCTGGCACAAAATTTTGATAAAGTTCTCTCCTGACAATAGTAGTGATGCCTAAAGGAGCCTTTGGTACCCACACAGAGAATCAAAGATTCCAATAAAATCCTGGATGCCCTAGGTGCTCATGACTCACAAGACACAGCCTTTTAGGAGTCCACAGCTGTTTACATCAACAACAAAGTCTGTTGACATCACAGAAAAGAGCAATGACGTACATCACAAACTAGGATGAAAATAGAACAGGCAGACGGACAGTGAGAGAAAGTGATACGCAGCCAACAGCAGGTAGATAGAAAGAGTGTTTTACACAGTAGCTACCAAGCTCTTTTTTAACATTCTTCCTCACATGATATATTAGTACAGCAATGTCTGTTTTCACAGGACATAGCTAATCTCCTCAGACCGCTTGTGGGCTACTTTACAGTTTTACAGACCACAAGGAACACTCTTAATTCTCTTCCTCACGTCGTGCTGTTCAAGGGTTGTTACCTGCGTGCAGAGGTACACACACACACCCACTTCAACAGAAATAGCAACAGGACTGCAATTTATATTGCAGCACCCTTAGTTCTCTGAATTTTATTAATTTCTCCTTATATACTACTTCCCAGAAAAACATATTACCTCCTAGTAGTTTAAAACTACTCTTATCCTGCCTACATAAGTTGAAAATCAGCATTAACTCTCTGTAAGATTCTGATCATGACTCAGAGAAACTGGAATTTATTGTATTTGCAATACATGATGCAATACATGTTGTTATGTCTTTGTGATTATAATATGCACTAATGGTACCCATTCTTTGTTGTGGCCTCCTTTAATTTCTACATAAAGAAACTGCTGGCTCACACTGATGCACTCAGAAAAGGAAGTAAAACTCAACAAATGTCTCAACAAATTTAATTTTACTAATTAGAACAGCAGCAACAAATTACATCAGTTATAATATACCGGTCTTCATATATAGAATCATCCAAAGATGACAAATAAATACATATCTCTCACAATACAACAAGAATGAATGACACTCTCATGCTGAGATGTCCAAGGCAAAAAAAAGGGCCATTTATTTACAGACTTTGACATTTATAGAATTCTAACAGTGACCATGGATTGGAGGATAAAAATTTTCTTCTCCAACTACATTGGTCAACCAACAGTCCATCAATTCTCTCCTCCTCCACAAAGGAATGCAAAACAATCATTATTTACCTGAAAAGTGTGTGAGAAACTCCATTACAAAAGTAAACATCAGAAGGCTTAGAAGAACTTTAGACAAACTGAGTGACACATATCCAATGAATTGCCTGATTGTTCAAGACTTTTTGGTGTCTAAAATGATATTTAATTAGAATATAGAAAGTAATTAAAAAAAAAAAAAAAAGAAAAAAAGAAAGCAACAAGATTGCACTGGCTCTAAGTTCTGGTGGCCACTGTGTTTTAGAGGTACCTATACTCACCTGGCATCCCCCTTCTTGGCATGAAGTCTTCCTCATGTTCCACCATCCATAAAGTTTCTATGTGTTTTGTGGTCACACAATTTGAAAACAAAGGCTCTGACAGACTTTAAAGACAGATTAATACAGATTAATACATCTGGTTCAAGTTATCATTATTTAATCCCCATGTGAAATTATTTAAATCAAATAATAAAATAAAACTAAATTCAATCAATTTAAAAATAAATTAGTAATCAATATGTTTGAATTCAAAAGGGAAACAAGAGGAAGGTTACTCAGCAAAACTAAAAGAACTACAGTACATAGGAACATGCAGAGACTGCCTAAAAATTCGGAAATCAAAGCTTAAAATCATTATGGGAATTGCATCCATCTGAGAAGTAGGTTAACAAGGTAGTGAGGATGCACCTGAAAGAAAAAGTTAATACAGATGTTGAAAAGATTAACAAATATTACTCCGGATTTCAAGAAAAATAAAGGTTTTTTATGATAAGTCCTTGGAAAAGCTGTTTTCATACATATCCATCATGTACATCTTATATATTTAGCCTCACCAGTTTTCTTACTAAATTACAGTAATTTTATAAACAATGATATACAATATGCTGCTATGAAAATTATTATATTCTCAATGGTCCTTATGTATTTCATCCACTTGAGAAATGACATATTTACTCTGGCTTCCCATATAAAATATGAAATTTCAGAGATTCATTATTGGACGAGATAGATGGTTGTTATCTTGATGATGAGTGAAGTGGCTGTCACTTCAGAATTCCACTTTACACAAAATAATATCCAGAAAAATGCAATTAAGATCAAACATACTTTAGATCTAAAAGGTCTATTATTTTCCTTAGTTCTTATTTTAGTAATGAGTTTGTGGTTTAGTACTGTAAAGGTTAGAATTTTCTATTGTGTCTTAAAATATTTTTTACTATAAAAATATAATTTGCATGTAGTCATCCCATAAGTCAGATGTGACATTCTCATGGGGTATTATTCACTAAAAATTCCATTTTCAACCATTAATATTTGAAAGAGTGTTATAATTAAAGATACAACGAGCATGTGAACACAGTCTATTTTTTACAATATCGTAAAATTAATACTATATAAATTCAAAATATCTACTGTTAAGTGAAATTTAAACTTTTTCTTTAGTCTTGCCTTTTTTTTTATTTCAACTTGTATTCATCAATTTTATTTCTTTTTGTTCCCCAGTATTTTTTAGAGAATTTGTTCATTATTAAAGAAACAAATGGGATCTATATTCAAATAATTAATCTTCTCTTATTATTATTTTAGAAATATAAACTTGAATATATGAGTTTCTACATTTTCCAAGATAACCGGCACATAATTTGTAGTTTCTGGAGAAAAGAAATATTGGTAAGTCACTTTGGGGGGGATTTATCAGAATTCATAGTGCAAGTGTCTCCAGGCAGCAGGGGAACAGCTTCTAGTTCATAGGGATCGTAAGATTAGGTGAGATGATTGCACTCTTTTTTGCTTTCCCAGTCTGAGAGGAGGATCCTGTAGTTAGAATTACAGTACATTTGAAATGCTGTCTAGATGAAGTCATCTCATAGGCTTACCAAATAAATGGCAGCATTATTAAAAACTTCTGCAATGCTGCAGCCTCCTCCTCTGCAACTCACTGGTCTCGCTGCATTTTCTGTATAAAGCTAACATTAAGGAATTTCTTGGAAAGCAGCTCTTCTGTCTTCATGCCCCATTGCTAGAGGCCCTTCATTACATTTTGAGCTTTTAGAGTTTTTTCATGCATCTTGGACCTTTATTTGCATTGTAATTGCATCCAAAAAAGCCTAAGCTTTTCCTCATTTATCTGGGTAGTTACTCAGGTACACATACTTAGATGCTTATGAGTATTGAAATTGAGTCAGACTCTATGAACTACTTAACATATGAGCTGCTGAGGCTTTTGAGTTCTTCAAAAAACGTTTTGAATTGTGAGCACTCCACTAAAGATCAGGTCCACAATATTCTCAGGTTATCTGATTTTTGAAAAATATCTAAGAATCCAATAAAGAATTAAAAATAATTTCAAAAAATAAAATAAAAAAGGTAGATAAACACAGAAAGCCAGTAAATTCAAAACAGAGACAAAATTATATTGAAATTAAAATTTTGGACTGGAAAATGCAAACTTAGAAGTAAGTTAACCATGATCTCTTGATTATGTCTCTGCAAGAAAATTCTCCTAATGTCATCCCACTTCAATGCATTGCAGTTTGTACATAAGGGTGACTCTGTGCATGTGTGTTGGGAACACAAAAAATGAAATTGTTTACTCCTTAAGTCTAAGACACAATCAGGTAAACCTTTGCCCAACCTTTGAATGTTAAAATCATCATTTAATGTGCTAGTCTAAGAGAAGGGTTTTCTTTTAAATTTTACTTTACAGAGTTTTCTAAAATTCTTAGTCATCCTTTATAAAATGCCACCAGAATGAGATTTCCAAGTATTTTATTATACCACATGTGTTTTAAACATTCTCCTTTCCTTCACCCAAATCATGTCTGTATGACTGCTGTTTTCTAGACAGTTATGAGTAATGCTCAAGACAAGATAGTGAGCTAAATCATAGGAATAGCTGTCTAGATCAGAAAACAGATGTAAATGTAGGTGGAGCTTGTTTACATAAATGTAGTCTGTGGTGTTAGCATCCATAAAATTAATGATTTATTTCGTAAAGCACACAGAAATCCTAGTAGGGGCAGGACACCATCTTTACAATCATTAAGGGTAACTATTAGACAAACTGTTAAACAAACAGAAAACAAAGACCTGCTTTAGGTACCTCAGCTTCTAAAAGAGAGCATTTCCTTACACATTCTTGAAAAAATGAACACATTTTTAATACAAAATTATTAAAATGATAAATCATGAAGATCACAGATCAAGAGGTTATAAAATTATCTCTTTTAAATCTTTTCCTCTCTCTATCTAGGCTGAAATTGATTTTTCAATCCAAAACAAATTTTAAAACTTTAGAGAAAAAATTACACACATGGGTCTACATATCTACCAACATCCATGCAGAGATTTAGAAAGCAATAACTGTTAAGAAAGAAATCTAAACCCCTTCACAGAAAGTATCTCTAACCATTTATTGGTGGTTTTTTGGCAAAACTGTAGTCAAAATAAGCAGGCATCCAATTGCCCACCTCAGATTTGAACAATCAAGAGGATAAATTGTTCTAGCATGAGCTTTTTTGTTTTCTCCAGTAACACTCCTAAGCTACCTACAGTGCCTCACAAAAGTATGGAGATCACTGAAAATGAATGTCCCAAAAAATGAACACCCAAGAAAAAAATACTCCCTTCCTAAGGAAGAATAAAGACAAAGCAGCAATGGATTTTGAGCATATTGGAAAGCATCTTTGAATTTCAGTTCTTTAAAACAAACAGAAAAGCCTAAACCTTCATTCAACAAATACAGCCATCAAGGCAGCACTAAAATCATGACCATAAAACAACTTGACATGAGTTTCTGAATGAAAACTTGATAAGTAATAAGCCTAATTTAGGCTGTAGCCGGATAAAATACACCTGAAATAGACTAATTGTTGTGAGCTACACTGCTCAGCTGATTGTGTTTTTGAACAGTCTTAAGTGCTAAATCCATCTTCTGCCAATGGAAAACCCACCCTCCACTCCAGCAGCCCAGTTAGGAATATTTCTTTTCTTTTTCTACTGTTTTGTTTCGGGCTTTTTTTTAATTACACAATAATCTGTTGGACCTAAGAGTTTCCTTGACTTTTTAAAAAGGAAAATAATAATTTAAGGTAGGCTTTTCCCTCTTGTTTATCTTTAAGATCTTCATATAAATGAGGATATCTACATGCTATGTGCAAAATTGCATTAAATATTACAGAAATATTTCTATTAGGGATATCCTTTTTATGCCTTGGGTAAATCAATTTCCCTTCCTGTCATATTTTCTAATATATTCCTTCAGTTAGGTTATTTTCCCTCTTGTATATATTTTCATACAGAACTCCTACATGGTTTAAACCAAAATGCACTTCCTGAAAACATTGACTTCTATCATCCATTTAATTTTTCACCACTGATGCTCACAACACAATCAGTGAAGTACCTGTCAGAATAAACTGACATTACACCAAGGAACTTGGATGCCTCTGTTGCAATTTCATCTAGTAGCCACCAGCCAAACACATCACTGAGCAAGCAGATTAAACTAATTTCTTCATTTCCAGATGTCTCATTGCCAGCATTTACAAATTTGTGACAAGACACAGAAAAATTTCAGGATCTATAGATTAAACGCACTAAGAAAAATGCAAGGCATTGTTGTCATGTAATGGACTGTCTTCTAACTGCTGTCAATTCCAGATAAAATCATGGGAGCTAAACTTCTCTGCAAAGTCATTTTCCTGGACCATTAATTCTGAATTGCCATTTACAGAATAATTGCACTTTTGTTTCCCTGGGGATCTTGCTGCTATACTTTAACCTATGCTATCCTTCTTAACCCTCACATCAAAATATATACAGCTGAAATGGAAGTCATGAGCTATAGGTCATTAATGCAGAGCTGGGCCTAAGGGTATCTTTAATAGTTCTGTCGAGGACATCCTTACAGTGACTGCATTTTTAGGGGAGTGGAAAGATTTTGTCCAGAAGGACACAGCTGGATCTATTCTGGGAAAGGTTAGCTGGGACAGCTGAATGTCCCTGAGGAGATAATAAATTGCACTGGCCAATTTGATAGAGCTGATTCTGAACTGGAGGAAATCCAAACAGCAAAAGCCTTTTGAATGGTAAATACTTCCCCCATTAATTGCTGAAAATACAGGTAGGCTTGAGGGAGTTTCATTTCGACTTCACTTGAAAATGACTCTCATGACTTTCATGAGGCTCAAGTTGAGAAGAATTTATCTTTCTTTCTTTAGGAAACTCCAAGGGAGGAGCAAGGCTAACAAAGTTAATGACTTGATGTCAGAAGTCAGCCGTGGAAGATCTGAAGCAGGAAGGAAGCACAGCGGCCTCCCGCTACTATGCAGGATAACTAGGAAGGCACTGCGTTAGCAAGAGCATCATTCCAACCACACTTGTGTCAGGCTCTGAATAGAAGGTCACCATCTCCCTCATTTTTCCCTTCCAATCAATATTTAGTCTGCTCAGCAGCTGCTAGAGCTGGCTGCCTCTGAACTTCATTGCTGTAAGGCACTGAGAAACCGGCTTATTATGACAAGGCAGATCTCCCAGCAGATCTGACCTGCAGCGGCTGCCCTGTCTCTTTCAATCTACTCCAAAATACAGAGATGACTCCAGTGCACAGCATTTACTGTACAAACCACTGTGGAGAAATGCTTGATCAATAGGAAAAGTAACAGGCTATGAGGGGATTTGGGGCCAAATATGTTACATAATACAAAGATTGGATCTAATAAGGTTAAGGTAACTAATTAAAAAAATGCCCCTAAGAGAACTCATTGGTTAAAAAGATAAAGATTTCCTTCACCATCTTTTACCAAACATAGTTCCAGCACAAATGTATTTTTTGAAGGTTGTTTCACTTTCCAGAAGACCTTCGGCAAGACACAAGGTATCTGTAATGCCACAAGCCAGACAGAAGTTTTTTTGAGATGTTAGATAAACTCTCAGTAACAGAGTGATTTTAGTAAAAATTATTGTACAGACTCAGGAATTTACAGGTGCAAATGGCTGATAACCGTATACACAACTTTTAGAGCCTTGTTTAGTAGCTGAATGGTAAGAAGGTTCTAAACCCACCACAGCAGTAATTTCAAGAGGTACTAAATACTGAGTGAGCAAGATGAAAATATCACTTTCCATGCTGTTTTTAGGTAGCCCACAAGTTATCCTGACCAGGCTACTAGTTTTACAGTGAATCTATGAATAATTTTGCACATTCGAATATTTCCGTTCATTTAATCTTACTTGATTTTTACAAGAAAGCAAGAATTTTCAATCACAAATTTCAGATTGTCTGTTTAGAAACCAGATTATTGTTATAATATAACCTAGAAGACCTCCAGACACTGCAAATAGATCTTCAATGTGGATGCATGCATTCAGTCCAGTTATTCCCTGATAATGAAACTGTTTCAGACATTAGACACTGTTGAAAAAAATCTCATATCTTTACAGTATCCCCATCTCTTTTATTTCAGTGTAGAACTACGGGATCAAGCTAATGCACAAAACACAACTCATTTTAAAGATAAAAACAATGAAAAACTGATTTTCCTCTGATAATCTACTTTGAGTTTTTTGGCTTTCCAGAGACCAACTACAAATCTGCTTGTAAATTTTCAATGGATAAACATGCTTTTAGATGGCATATCTAAACACTAATGAAGGATAGAACAACTTGTTCAGGAAGAAAAAAGAAGAAATGAGGCTAAATCTTTGACCAGAACAATTAATGATAAAAATGGCAGCAAAAATACAGCACTGTATCTAAAATCCTAAAAAACTCCCCAAACAATTAAAAAACTCCAACAACAACAAAAAACAACCACACACACAAAAAACCCACCAGCAACAAAAAATTCCCTCTATGATTTCACTTGAATTTAATTTGTTCAAGGTAGAAAGTTCAAAACATTCCTAAAGAACTTTTCTAGAGTATCTCATTTACTTAGGAAGAAGTGGTACTCCTACTGGAACTAAACCTTTCAAGTTTTGCTTGCTATTTGTGGAGGAGTTTTGATTCACCAAGAGCTGTGTTGTGACTACCTTTGCATAGATACCTCAGGGGGAGGGAAGTGATATATTAGTTAAGGCACAATTTTTGAGCTAGGCTCTATTCCAAGTTCTGTCCCAACTTCCTCTGTGACCTTGAACAAAGCACCTAATTCCTCTGTATTTCAGTTCCATTTCTAGAAAATGAGGACAAGGAAACTGTGCTATCTCAAGAGTCCTGTGAAAAGAAATTAATTAGCAGTTGTGAAGCACTCATATACTGTGGCGATGGCAATCTTCAGTCTGACAAAAATGGGGCACTATAGTAATGGTTTTTCTGTGATCTGCACACCTAGAGAAGAGCCAGCACTACAAGCTATGTTCTTGACCACTTGGTACTGATTAAATCAATCACAGTGAATCTGTTTCCATTCCCTGTTCCCCTCTGAAGGAGCACAGATATATATATATATATAAAATAATGGATTTAAAACCATCACCTTTACTACAGAGGCATATATTTTTTATTTGTCTGCCAATCCAAAAAAGGATGAAAAAAACCCCTTAGAATTCTTATTCCTCCACTAAAACAAGCTTCTCCAAAATTATTTCTTAGAAAATATATTTAAACAAACAAGCAAAACAAAACAAAAACAAAACCAAACCAAAACAAAACAAAAACAAAAAAAAAGACAAGGAGAAAATGGAGCATCAGATTCAGAAAACACCTATCAGAGGAGATTCCCTTATACAAACTATTTTGGTAGCTAGCATACTCTGCAAGGCATGCACAGGGATCTCTCCTACGGGAGGCACAGTTTTAAATCTCATGGCTATCTCACACCTCCCACAGCTCACATTTCTCACCTCTTCCCATTATTTCCATTTGACGCCTTCCTACAAATTCATCACGGATTCATAAATAGTTTGGGGATGACTTAAACTGGGGGTGGGATTGGCATATTTAGTATTCATGCAAAAGTTTTAGTGATGAAAAAAAAACATTTTTAAATGTATCAATAACTCAAGTGATACAGCACATGCATGTAGAACTCTTATTATTATATATTTACGTTTTATTTATTTGTCTTACCTGCAAGTTAAGTACTCAGCCTAATGCTTTGGTCTGTTTTGAATTTTTAAATAGGTAGTTCTCTGTATTATGGTATTTTCACCTCAAGAATACTCAGTACGTCTGGAGAGGTTTCACTATTCTAATTAATTCCTGGGAGGTGTGCACTATGAATATCAATTTCCCAAATAAAACATGGGTCAGTTAATGTCTGAAAGAGCAACAGAAAATACCTCAGTAGAAGAAATTTTTAACCCTTAGGCTGAATTGTGAATTTTAGTACTGTTCTCTGTAAATGTATGCTAGATCCCTGTAAAAATAATTCTTCACTCAAATTTAAGTTTAAGGATCTACTTTTAGGAATATTTTTAATAATTTGAAAAAAATACTGCAATGTAATTTCAAAGCAGTCTGCTGATCATTTTTCCCCTGCCAATACCGGCTGTCAAATGCTATTGCCAAAAGCCTTAGTTTCACAGAGATGATTTTATGATTCAAGATCTCCCTGATGTTTAAAAAAAAAGAATTCTTAAACATTATTTAATGCATACATCTGTAAAGGCTCATAAAAACATACAAATGTGTCTCTACTATTGTATGTACATATCTGCAAACATTCAAAATAGGGCCCTAATTCAGAAGGAAATTTACATGCTTCCATAATTTCTGGGATTTCCATAGAACAAGAACTTTTTCCCATGACGTGTGTGTTCAGCAGCTGGCACAACACCTGACTAATTCCACAGAGGAAGCTGCAGCAATGATTGATAAGACCGAATGTAATGATGGAACTGGAGAAGTTATAGACATTGTAGACTGAAGAATGCTCAAGTGTGACTGAAGTTATTCTTCCCTGACACTTAATTAACACTCACCTGTCGTATTTTCCTTGAAAAAGAAAGATTATTACTGTAAATTTTACTGCAGTAACTTCAGATACTGACAGTCTGATAGTAGATAGCCTTGCTATGAAGGCAAGTGTTTATAAATGAGTTTTTGAAGGCAGCATAGACAGGCTGACACTCTAGATTAAACATATTTTAACATATATACACAACCATAAAGTAAAATATGCAAAATGCATTTTATATAGAAATTGCCTTAAATTTTCCTCTGGGGTGCTGGAATAACCAGAAATCTTAATACTGGTGTTACTCCTATTTAGCACATATTAGCAGGGCTTTTAGCAGCTGCTAGTAATAGACAAAGTTACAACTGCACCAGTTCATGAAGTGCCATTATAAAATCAAGCTTATTTTCTTTTTTTTTTTTTAAGATATGTGTAACTATAGATTAGTTATTATTATTAGTTATTATTAGTTATTAGTAACTCAAAAAATATTTTGAAATGGCAATTTTAAGCATATAACTTCTCTTTTACTTAACTTTATTTTAACTTTTATTTAACATGACAACTAGACTTTTTAGGGATGTAATTTCTCTTATTAGAAAAAAATCATTGTGGAAACCTATTATTTTTTATTTTTCAAACTGAATAAGTTTGCACAAAAATATATTTTTAATACAGGCAAGCAAAAAAAAAAAAAAAACCACACAAAAAGGTATTTTGTAATCAAGCAAATAAGGATTTTTAATTTTATCTTTGATAGCTTAACTTTTAAATTGTAACCTGACAGGGAGAGGGAGAGGGAGAAACATTGCTTTATTGCTTGAGGACCTGGCAGTCCTGAAATTCATTTTAAGTACTGACTGTGGATTCTTGGGGAGAAAAAATGGTTTAGGCTTTTCTCTCACTTCTCTCTTCTGTAGTAACAAAAAAAAGAAAAAAAAAAATGGGACATGGCAAGGACATACCTGTAAACACTTTTCATCAGAAGAGATTCGAATGCTTTTGTTTCAGTGGGATCCAAAAAATGTTGAATTCCCAGACTCTTGGTTGCTGAAAGATGCACTCTGAGCTTTCTACATATATCAGAACTATCAAATTATTATGCTGCACTGATATGTGAGATTTAGATTAACACTGTAAGAAACACTCAGGCTCAGGAGCTGCTGTCTTTCCCAAGTCATGAAGCCAGATGTGCAGTGTGAGGTCTAGTTCTGTTCTGCAGATCCACCCCCACTCCATGCAAACACTGCAAAGGTTTCCAGAACCAGAACTTTTCCCCAGCCAAAGAAACTAACTAGAATTAATAAGAATTCTGAGAAATCCACATAAAATACCATATAATTGCCTTCACATATCCCAACCCACAGGTCAGCAGGCACCACAGACAGTAGGTTACCTGGCTCTGTTGCTTTTGCAGGCTTCCATCTCCCTTTGAGTCAGAGGAAGGAGAAAGCCCTGGCATTTCTGTGGGTGTGCTGGTTTTGCACAACGTGTGAATTTCTTGCCTTGTATTTTGGTGGTTGTAAGGCCTGCATTTCACCCTATCCTACCTGCCAAGGCCAATAAAAATGTCTGGTTTTCATACTCACTTTGTTGCACAAGGTGATGCAAATGGGAAGGTTGAATTAGTCCCTAAACCACAGTGTCAGAAATTTAAAAGGGAAAGTCTTGGGATTATCCTTACATTTTACTTATATCTAGTTGTGATTTCAGTGAAAACTACTAGCAGGCACTATTTAGATGAAGAGGTGTTGGAGGACTGTGAGAGATCTCTAGGAAATTCATGGAGAGTAAAGAAGGTTTTGTATCTTCTGCAACGGGAAAGTAGGCAGTGACAGATGGTACAGAATGCAAAGTTCACAGCAAAAGCTCCACTGTTAAATTATAGATACTTATGTGGCATATACATACCTCTAGCCTTAAATCTGAAATCAAAAAGGGTAAAGTACCCATCTACTCTGGCTGCTATGTATGATTGTGCTGTTGAAAACAGACAAGATGCCTCGAAAGACCTAAGAAAACACCAGCCTGACTCTCCAAAAAAAATCATTCTTGATTTTGAGGTTAAAAATTTGTAAACATTGTTTGAAATATGGATATACTTGCAAATATTCTTTGCTTTTATGCTTGTTTACAACAAGCCCAGAAAATTACTGTAAAGTAACTTAAGCTCTGACAACTTCTGAATATATCTCTGAATATATAATATATATAATATATATCTGAAATATATATATATTATATATAAAAATAATATATATGAAAAAGTTTATTGTAATTCCATGGTTTTAGATATTTATTTCTATGTTAACTTCTGTAATTTCATTTTCTTAAAAAAAAAATATTGTGTGGTTATAATATATGAAAGTCTTCAAAATTATGATATAATGATACCCTATATCTAAACGCAATTTAATTAGACTGCCCAAGTTGTGAGCAATATATTTAGTTAAGATAAATAGCTTTAAATAGGCTGTGAGGCAGAGTGGAAGGCTTACTTATTTAGAAATGTTTGGAAACTGTGTTTAAACAGACAAATCTGGAGTAATATTTCACACCAACCCCAACGAGTTCAATATAATTCAAATCAATGTTCTCACTGTCCTGAGGTTCATCTTGAAAGAGTTGTCTGTTAACAAGAGTGAAGCTGAACACTTTCCCCTAAAACCATTACTTCAGTTTCACAACTACCTTTTTATAAGTTTTGTTCCCTGTTTTATTCTCTGTTTCATTATTAAGACATTCCTTTTTACACCACAGGCAGCTAAGGTCAGGTAGGAATTGCTCCTAATTTTCAGTAGACCTTCCCAAAGGCACAGCACAGCTACACTACCAGATGCAGAGCTACCAGTCATTCACACCAGCACCCATGACTGGAACACTGACATTAACCACTCCTCCTGCAATGTTGCTGTGGGGCGTTTGCAAAGGATCCACCACCAGTGGGCCATTCTCAAACAAACAAATTTGTTAGGCAATAAACACCACCAGCTGAGAAGTACAACTGCCACACACCAGGCAGACATGTGTGTTTGTCTTCTTTGTCCTTCTGAGAATGACAGCCTCTAAATGCAATCATTATCTGCAACTATACATCTGAATCTACTGTGCTATAACATGTATTCTTCTTATCTTTCTACCATCTGGATTTGCATTGTTTCTCTGGAAGTACTCCTAATACCTTGACCCCACAAGTTTCTCCACTGAAGTCTTATGTTAGAAGAAACTACTCACACTCACTAACAGATGCTTTGTAGGACTCAAACTCTGCTTTCCTTTCCATACGAGTCACTCACCTAAATATCATTCAACTATTCTTTAAATGACACTCTTTTTTTTTTTTTTTGCCACATTTGTTGTCTTTCCTAATCTACAAAAATTTTTCCAATGGCTTCGTCACTCCACTGGGTTATGCAGGTAGTGGAAGGAGACTGGAATTTCTGCCAGCTACACTTGATATTTTTTGCCTCTACTGAATGTCATCCTCACCTTGCTTCTGAAATTTGATTTAGCTACTCCTATTCCAAATGCTTTGTGCTACTCTACTGTCAGTCTTCCAGCTGCTGATACCAATTTCACAGGTGTCTGTGCATCTATTCTCCTAAACAACATACTCATTCTTTCATACAACAAGCTACACTAGCTTTTCAGTGATTTCCTTGATACATAACCCCCAGCAAGAGCAAGAATAACAATTTTAGGGAACAAGTTCAAGACATCAGTAAAGCCCCTTGGGCACTGAAACTTTCATGCCCTTAGCTAGGTCTACCCACAGTGCTGGATGTTTTTGTAAACTTGTTGCCTACTTTTTTTTTTTTTTTTTTTTGCTGCTGACAACATATCAAGTAACACTTGATACGCACATCACTGGTTCTGAAGTCACAGAATGTACATCAGGCAGAACACAATAGATGACATGGCATACAGAGAAGTCAATAAGAAATCTGGCCAAGATTTTGTCAGGAACTGTCAACAAAAACAGTACACTGTAGTTTCTAGAGTCTGATTTTATCTTTTCTTCTTTCAGATGGTGACAATGATTGCTTTTTGACATCCTCCAATATATCTTGGCTTTCTATACGGAGAAAATAATCACCAAAACCACCAGACCTCTCCTGGATGCAATAAGTGACCATTATCATCATTTTGCCATCACCTTTATAACATTATTTACAATTTCTGATTAAGTGCTGGGAAGATCACGTTTATATGTGTTGTAACTGTTCCTTAATTAATATATTTTTTAAAATTTCCTTTTCCAGTTCTCCCTTTGTATATACACCATCTGTTCTACGGGTTCCTGTTTCCTTTTCTTCTAGCAAGTAATTTCCTGCCTCTCATTTCCTTCAAAAATGTTCACTCTCTGCTCTTGGACTGGATGAGTTTTTTCACTTCTGCATGACAAACTGGAAATAGTGTGCTGAGAAATTTTTGGGAAAGCCCTTCTACCATGAATTATATTCCCATTATTCAAAAGCAAATTTAAAAGTAAATGCTTCAACTACAGGCATTTAAGATTATTTAAGCATTCCTAAAGGTTTTTTTAAATGGCTTTCTCTATAAAGAGCATAATACAGTTGTGTTCAGGTTTTCTACCTTAAACCAAAAAGAGAATGAGAGAACTGCAGTCTTTCACCACCTGCTTGCATCACAGACAATAACAATCCACTGTAAATAACAGTATTTTACAACAAAATATCAATAATAACATTACTGAAATAGTCTCTCAAATGTGTTTTATGTGTTATCCAGTTTTAAAGCACTGTGTTAAGATAGAAAACCCCAATATTCTCAACACAGTCTTTTAACTGAATTCACAGTATTTAATTGATTTTGGTCAAGTGTTCCACAGGGGCAGTTGTGCTAGAAAGTCTAGTATTTTCCAGTTAAAATCAATAGGAAAATGTTCACCACATTCGATGGGGAAAAGCCAAGTCTGAACAGAGTATCATCAATCCACTACAAATAATCCAGAAAACATGCACAACCCTTTAAACTGCAAATACATTTTTACAAAGTGCCTTCACCCAGAGTTAGGTAATAGGTAATAGGTTTACATATATTTGATACAATTTATAAGTCTAAAAAGGTGACTTTTAAATATTTTTTCCCTTATTTTTACCATATGATACAGTCAAATTAATAAGCAATGCCAATGCAATCTAGATGCTCAGCCAGCTCTCAGGCAGCTCACTCCATGTTACTAAAGAACTCGTTCTGGCACATGATTAATTATATTGCAACAGACATGTTCCCAAACTGTTTTTATTTTCTTCTTTTTTTAAGCGTGTGTTCTGATTACTTCAAGGAAACACCAAATAAGGTGTTAATGATCATCTTCTCCCCAGATAATTAAAGAACTTTCCTGAGAAATATCATGCTGTTGTTCAGGCTTTTATACAATGATTACCAGCAGATATCAAGTGTTTACACTGAATATGACACAAATTAACCTAGCGGGAAACTCATTACTGCTGTGTACTTAAATGGTTATGAATTAACATATGTACCCATCTAAATTTGAAGGTGGGAATTGTTTAGTGTGTTGCAACTGGAATGGTGTTGCTAGTTCTCATAAAGACACAGATCCCATTCTGGGCAACCATAAGCAACCTGTTAAAATTTAAACAGCTGTCATAAAATTCAGCTAAATCAAGCAGCTTTTTCAATACCATGTTTCTCCCACAGCTTCCTTTCTCCTCTCTATCTTTCCTTTCACAACACCTATGGGCCTACTACTTCTGCTTAAAAAAATGCACTTGTTTTCTGTATTCTTTTTCTTGTATTACTGATACCCTTCTTTACAGTAGTTCTGAAGCCGGATTTATCACCTTCTACTTTGAGACTCTGATGTAGAGGCCTACAAATCTTAGAATTATTCATACATATTAAATAATTTACACATGCAAAATAAATTTTAAAACATTCCAATCCTGTACTATAAATACTTTTGCTATCTATTTATATTTTAAAAAGTTTGATAGACAATGTACCCAATTACAAAATACGAGGCTGCTACTCCATAAAAACTGACAATATTTTTCCAGTTGGCAAGCTGATAGTTTTCAAGAATTTACTTCCTCCGGGGTTGTAATGGCTGTAGTGTTCCAGGTAAAATAGTAAGTTTGAATACTACTCTGTATTTTCTATAGAGTGACAATACTAAAAAGAGAAGCAATAATATACAGAAGCACCTAGCTCTGTGGTTTCCAAATCTGTGAGGAGGGCCATTAAGGAACACAAGAAAAATAATGCAAAGTAATATATTTCTTGATGATAAATCTAAAACTCTGGGATGGAGAAAGCTTAAGTTATAATGTCTTATTAGTTATCACCTTAACCTAGTTTTTGTATCAAAACTTTGCTTTCTTTGAGGGAGACTTATGGCTAGTAAGAAACGTAGTAAGTGAGGATGCTAGAGGTCATAACATTCAGGTAAATCAAGCATCTTTTTCGATATCATGTCTCTCCCACAGCTTCTTTTCTTCTCTCTGTCTTTCCTTTCACAACACTATGGGCCTACTGAAGTTGAAAAAGTATCAAGAATTCAGTCTTAAACAGTACTGGTCCCAATGCTAATCCCTGAGGAACACCACTTGGTGTTGGCCTCCACGGAGACATTTACTGCAGGTCTCTGAGTGCCAATATCCAGCCAATTCCTTATATACCAACTGGTCCAGCCATCAAATCCACGTCTCCCAACTTCAGAGAAAAACCTGTTGTTCACAACAGTATAAAATGCTTTGAACAAGTCCAAGAGGATGAAATATGTTTCTTTTCCTTCATCTACCAACATTGCTACCCTGCCATAGAAGGCTACAAAATTTTTCAGACATGGTCTGCCTTTAGCAAAGCCATGAGTGTTGGCTTCATCTCATTTTCCATGTGCCTTAACAAAGTCTTTTTCCTAGAAAAGATTGGGACAAGCAGCTTGTATAGATTACATCTGCCACAGCCCAATTCAAAGAATGGTGCCCTTACTGTTAATGGGAGAGATGATGACATATGAGCTCATTCAAAATCAATCCAGCTTGCTGGAGGCACTTGAGAGATAATTCTGAGAAATAGATTAGTGCATTGGAAAGAGTGGAAAGAAGTGCAGGGGGTTACAGGGATACCAAAAGCTTCATCAGGCTCCTGCAGTTTTTAGCTGGACAACCCTCTCTTACCTAGCAGGTACCTGCTTTAAGAGCGCATGCAGCATTTGCTGCATGTGGATGCCTGCCCACACCATGCCCTGGACTTGAAAATAAACTGTTAGCTGCCTGATACAAAAGAGAGACTGATACAGGTACTAGATCATGGAAAAAGAAAAGATTTTCATTAGGAGTCTAACAGCCATGAGATCAAATAGTACATGTCATCACAAATCTTAAACTAGCTCTGTCTAATCTGTCTTATCCCATGACATCAATATCATTTTAAATCAGTAAAAAATCTGGGCTTCCAATTTTTTTTAGAATGTGAGAATGTCAACTCTAGTCTCCTTTAAATATGTACTAATAAATTTTCTAGTTTGGCATATAATTAGGAGGCATATTCCGAAATGTTGAAGGCATCAAGTGATTCAGTGGAAACTATGAGATAACTAGGGCTGCTTGTAGTCAAGGCACTAATTTAGATGGTTTCCTAACAATTTAAAGCTTACTTATTACACATTGCCAAGTCTACTAAAGAACACCTCAACAGGAATGCTTTTCTTCTGTTCCAGCATGCTGAAAAATCAGTTTTCACTGTCAGTTATGTGTATTAGTTTCCTGGCACACCTAATCCTGATCAATAATCTCTGTGTTTATATAGTGTACCTGGTCATTAAAAATCACTAACAGTATATCCAATAAGTAATATAAAAGAAAGAGCCTAACCAATGAAATTAATGTGAAACATTCTGTTGAGCATTTTACCTGCTGACTGGGTTTCATAGAATCACAGAATATGCTGACATGAAGAACTCTTATCAGAATAATTGAGTCCAACTCTTGGTCCTCCTCTGGACACCCTAAGACTCACACCATGTGCCTGAGAGCATTGTCCCAACACTTCTTGAACTTTGTCAGGCTGGTGCTGTGACCGTTTCCTGGTGAGCTTGTCCATTCAGTGCCCAACCACCGTCTGGATGAGAGAATTTTTTTTCCTGGTCTGATTTTGCTGTCTTAACTTCATGAAGGCATCAGGTAATTGGGCTTCCATCCAGTTCTAACTCACTTCTCAGTTAATCCTGCCTGGCATTCATAACATTTACATATGGATGAGAAGAACAGAGCAATCGCAAAAATCTGGAAACTTGGGGAAGCTGTCATTTTTACCACAATAGCATTTGCTGCATGGATAGAAACCTAAACCCCAAACTTCATATCACAGTTATGCAAGTATTTGCTCACACTTTAACACTGAATAATATTGCAGCAGGCATACTAGACCTCTACTGGCAATACTGCCAGCATGATATAAAAATAGTCTGTAGTCCATTTTAAGATCAACGCAATATGCCAACCATTAACTTATAAGAAACTCACTAGCTAAAAAAAATCCCAACCAAATTAAACAGATTTCTATTCTGAAATTTTTCACCTTTTATTCCCTTTGTGTTAATTGGAATTTGCAGGTATTTCACCACACCACAAACCACAGACACTCCAAAAATACCACTGAAAAAGCACACTTTTTAAAAAATAACCACAATGAAAGTATTTTCAAGCTTTTGGTGTTCTCCTGTACGTTTGTTGGATTTTTTCACTTGTAGTAGATCAGGTTCTTTGTGGTACTGTAGTTAATGCAGAGCATATATACAAATGTTGCAACACATTCAAATCACCAAGTCAATATAAGAACATAGTGGAATTTAAGGTGTCAAAGATATATATGTAATTTTAACATGATAACCCTGTTAAAATTAAGGGGTTTTTTCCTGTGTAGTTTTTTAAAATAGTAGCACAAAAGTAAGTGTGAGCAAGAACTCTACATTATTTTGCTTACCTGTTAACAACAAAGATTAACTTCTTTGCCTCTTAGAAGCAGTGGTGAGTGTCTTGACTGCATTGTTTAAAATTCTGTAATACTGAACTTATTTTGAAACACTGCTTTAGTTTATTTAGTTCTACCAACCTAGTAAATACCACAAACTATTTACAAAATTTACATGGTGTAAACCTGGTAGGTCTCCAAGCCCTGTGCAGCCACTTTCTTGCTCCCTATAGTGGAATGGAGAAGGGAATGAATAGGTAAAAGGGAAGAATTTCCTGGGATGAGATAGTTAGTTGAATACATAAAGGAAAGCTTTACAACATGTTATCAACACCATCTCACTCACAAATACAAAAAAAAAAAAATAGCACCCTACAAGCTACTATGAAGAAAATTGCACCCTACAAGCTACTATGAAGAAAATTTCACCCCAGTAAGAGCCTACATAGAAGTATTTGGAAAAGACTGAAATGTTTACAAAGTGCTTAAAACTAAACCTATGTTAATATAGTGCCAAAGCACCGTGAATAACGAACTATTTTCTTTCCAACCGAATTATTAGCTTCCAGCCAATGTGCTGTCTTAGATTACTATTTGCATATGAGTGTATATCCTATTCAAATTCATACTAGTATGTAAATAATTTCTGTATTTTTTTAGCATATTGTCCCAGTGCATGTTAACCACGTAACAGTATGTGAATCCACATAGCTGCCTCATTACCAGATCTTTTGACAAAACCATTTTTACTGTCTCTGTGTATATATATAAGTCTTCAATTCCATGTGGATGAACCTTTGCACTTCCTTTAAGTTTTGAATTAACCCTGAAAATTAAAAAAAACAAACAAACAACTAAAACACACACACACACACACACAAAAAAAAACCCCCAACAAGCACAAACAAAAACAACATAAAAATCAAAACAAACTGGCCTGGGAAGACTTCTTGTGGACCCTTTTATTCAGAGAGAAACCCTGACAAAGGAAAATCAAACAGAAAATCAAATCAAATCAAATTGAAGGCTAAAACAGTGTGCCACAAGGATTTTCTAAAAGACATCATGAAAATCTTTGCCAAAAAATAAGGGCATGCTTAGAGGGAAGAATTAACTTTGAGAAGCTAGTGGGAAAATAATTTTCTTTTCTTCCCTTACTCTGCAGTTCAGGGGGAGTTCAGTTCATCAGCTTTCATTTATAGTGGTATATACTCATTTTATTTCCTATCACCCAAGAGTTAGTCTGAAAACCACAGTTTTTCCATTAAGAGGCATAAACTTGTGTGTGAGTGCCTCTGTCTCTGTTCATATCTGAACAAGGAAGCAAACTAATATCAAAATCCCATTCTTCAGAACATCTCAAAAATTTCATTATATATCCTAGTTTTTAGTTCTACCAGAAATTTTCCATACTTTAAATGGGATTCTACTTCCCCTACTACATCAGGAAGCAAACAAACAAACAAACAAACAAAAGCTCCTACAAATGTTTTTATAATCAATGGCATGCCTTTGTGCCACGTTTTCTGTCTTTAACCGAAAGATTTTTTTTATGTTCTTCAGCAGAATACTTCCTGTGCATTCATTTTAATATTCTATCATACCTGCCTAGCTACTGAATTATTTCATATTAGCTTCAGCTTGAGTTCTCTTCTTATTCTCTTAACAGTTCTGACATGTCTCCTGCAGGCAGCTCTCACAGGCTATATCCGAATTAAAGATGAGTGATCCTGGGGGGTGCACTCCAACCAGGGACATCAGCAAAGAATAAACAAATGTAGACCCCGATTAGTAACAAATCATACCCAACACAACAGAGAGAGGCAAGAATTTTGCAAAATAATTTTCTTTGCCCCTGGAAAGAATTACAATTTTCCAAAAATCACCTTCCCTTCTAGATGATGTCCAACAACCTTGGCTAATAGTTACTCTTTAAAGTGATCAATGTAGCAATGTAGTTGGGAAAACGCCTTTCTCACAAAATTCCTTTGTTGTGAAAATGAGGCTCAGACCCTAACTGTGAGTGTGGATCTATAACCTACCAGACAAGAGGGAGCTTTATCTGTGGGGTTACACGCTGCTACACCAGCACAAGAGGAAGGGTGCCCTGCCCACCAGCCACCTACAGTGTCAGTGAAGCCATCTGCTGCAGCCACCTCCCTTCACCTTCTCTCCCTCCTACGTGGATTTGCACTGAGCTCCCACATGTGGCTCTCGTGTGAGCCACACCTGCAGTCTGAAGGAAGATGTAGCAGGAGGGCAATATGAGCCCTGGCTGTGCTCTTGTATTTGTTGCATAGGAGATGATGATTAATTTGACTAATAACCAAATTTTAAAGTTGGGAGTTCTTTAATAAATCTGTTTTTCCTTTCACTAGGACTATCATTCAGTTAAGTATTTCAGAACATAATGTTTCATCTTTTTTGTTAATATTTTCCTTTTTTTCATTTGTATTAATATTCTACAATCTCATCACTGGTTTTGACATTTATTCTTTTATTTCTTCCCTGTGGTCTTCTTCATTTCTCTTGTCAATTATCATTTTATGCACATTATGAATCACTTCAGCATCTGCCCATTCCAAAACATTAATCATTTACATTTTTAATAAACAAACATTTTGAAGAGCTATAATATTGGGATTTAAGAGCAGTGCAAAAGATTTCCACCAGAAACTCCAATATTATCCTCCTACAGCAATATATAGGACTGATGCAGACTTGAGTTGTGGATTTCAAGGGACTTGTGTAGGTAATGCAGAACCTGCAATGCAGAAAATTCTGCAAGAGCAGCTATCACATAAGAAAATTATCACATAGTTGTCACATATCACATAATCTCTGAGTCTGTTCATCATGCAGGAAAACAAGGAAGGTCTATCTCTTTTTGTCCTACTTTCACTGAGCTGTGGTGATGGAATCTGTAGCTGGCTTACTGTTTTAGTTTACAAAATCACAACAGAATGATATCTAGTGTTTATTTAAACACTGATTTGTCTTAGACATAGAAAGTAATTTACTTATTAAGTTAACCTTAACTTCATTGTGATCTGCGACCACATTCTCTCAGTAACGAAGTCAAACCCATCCTGCCACTAAAACATGCTGCTCTTTTCACTGCATTTGCTTGCTTCTTTGCAAGAGGCAAGAAAGTTGCTTCTGATTTTGCTTTTTTGGCTGGAGCACCTCTCCTATGCAGACAGAAAGAGAACTGTGGGCCTCTTCAGCCTGGAGAAGAGAAGGCTTCAGGGAGATCTCATAGCAGCCCTCTAGTACCTAAAGGGGCCTGCAAGAGAGATGGAGCAGGACTTTTTACATAGCTTCAAACTGAAAGAGGGTAGGTTTAGAGTAGATATGAGGAAGATTTTATTTTATTTTATTTTATTTTATTTTATTTTATTTTATTTTATTTTATTTTATTTTATTTTAAGGCACTGGAACAGTTTGCCTAGAAAAGCTGTGGATACCCCATCCCTGGAATTGTTCAAGGCCAGGTTTGATAGGGCTCTGAGCAACCTGGTCTAATGGAGGGTGTCCCTGCCCATGGCAGAGGGTATGGAACTAGCAGGTCTTTAAAGTACCTTCAACTCAAACCATTCTGTGATTCTGTGACTACCAGTGAACTATTGTTTTGCATTTGTTCAGGTTGCTACTTCTGCTTATATAAGCAGCCTGCCAAATGCATATCTATGGTAACTGATTTAATACAGAATCAGTTTGCAAGTGTTAACTTAGTGTTATTAGTCAATGGCACATCTCCTACTGATTCCAGTGATGCCAGTAACACTATTGCTTTTATAAATTGCACACAGAACCCTAGCTACCACCAGTGTTATTATCAGATATTGCACATATCTACAAGTTGAATTTTAATAGGTTTTCCATTTCAGAGTTTTACCTACTTTTATATATTAATTTCTCTAGGATTCTGTATCTGCCAGATATATATATACACATGTATATGATATCCTTGGAAGCATCCTTTTCAACTTGAGCTGGACTGTGGCATTACTTGTACTCCTTTTTTACTTGCAGACAGTTTTGGATCTATCTTTGCCATTCCTTTTGCCTTTGAGAGTGCTTCTCATACCTTCCAACCATCAAATTAGTATCTTCTGGTGTCTCAAGTGGTCTTCTTTGACGCTGTCATTTATTGATTGCATTATTTATGATGTTGCTGATGCTTAGCTATAGCATTTATTCTCATTATTCTTCCCAACTGCTTTCCCCCTAATCTAGTCAATAAGAGAAGTCTTGCCTTAATTTCAGCAATATATGAACTCTGGACAGCTTGCTGCAGATGACCAATCAATTGCAGTAGTCAATACCAATCACAGGGCTCTCCTTGCAGTCATTACAGCAGAAATCCTCATTGCTGTGTTGCATCCTTAGATGCTATCTGTTCAATTATGTCAGCTATCTTTCACTATTCATTACTGCACACTGTCTGTGTGAAGACTCTCAAAATTATTTTTATAGTGACAGTGCACATAATATTTCCCATTTTTCCCACAATGTCATATCTTAGTTCACTAATTTTCCAGTAAATCTGCCCACAGCCCTGCTTTCTCCTCATAGACAAATTAATATGATTATGTAATTTATGTTCAATCACCTCACTGACAAATCTAAGTGCAGTAATTAGTAATTAATTGTTGAATTATGGCTGTTCAAACAGCACAAGTACTAACTGACAAATATTTCAATGTAAAGGCATTGTGTAGGGAAGAAAAGAAAAAATCTTCACAAGAAAGAATTTGAGAACCATGCTGTATTCTTAAGAAAATTCTGCATAGCATAGAACACTGCAATATTTTACCTTCATATTGGCCCAAAATTGTTCAAGAGTAGGTAGGAATATCATCAATAAATTAGTCCTTATTAGGAAAAGAGAAATGATTGTGTCCTCATCATTCAGAATGCTCATAGGCATACTAAAAGCACATGAGTTTATTTGATTCATAGTATCATGGATTCTTTGTGTCTGTAGATTTGAGAAGCTTTTAAAATATTCTGAAAGGTCTTACAAGTAATCAGCAAGGGTTTTGTACATCTGATTGAATATCAGAAATATCTACTATAATATGCACTATGATAATTTAATGGATAGTTATGAATAGATTGTTTATAAAAATAGAGAATGTAACCATGTAAAAATTTTTATTTCCCTCAAAAAAAATTATATGTGTAAAAGGCTGAATTCAAGTTAGGTTTGATATAACTCTCAAGGAATTGCAGATTTGATTTTACACTGCCACATACCACAGCCCCAAGCACACACACTTTTTTGGATAGACTTGATTTGTACTGTGCTAGACCCAGTCCTGTGGGTCCCATCTGTTTCTGGAATGAAATTACCTAATCTTAAAGCCCTTCTATATAAGACTATGACATTACTTTCCAGAAGGTAATGATAAATAGAATTTATAAGATTTATAGGCCACCTCAGTTTAGCCTGCTAAAGAACAGCACAGAGCTACCATTTTCACAGAAGATAAGCAAAGATGAGCCAGGGAGCATTCTCTTGTCAGTAAAGAGCCCATATTGATCATTAGACTAATTAAAGTCATTTTCTGTGCCTACTTACAGAGGACATAGAAAAGGGTTTCCCTCTCTGCTTTTTCTTTTCACAAACAAGTACTGTCCTTTTCTGGAATCAAAAGCCCTTTATGTTATGAAGCTTTTCTTTTAGAGTGTGTTTATATAATATCTATGCATGCATGTACATATGCATACAAACCTCTCTGTTTCAGAGGAATGTTAAAAGGGAAGGGTTTTTTTTTTTTATATTTGCAAAAAGCATCCTGATATACAAGACAGACACCATGAAAAAATTTAATATATACAGCTGCTTCAAGACTGTGGTAAAGAATTTGGGCTTTCTGTTTAGAGGTCCTGTGTAACTCCAGAACTAATAAGAATCATAAATGTGCATCAGTTTGGGACGTAGAGGTATGTTTGCAGCTGTATTGCAATGTGAGGAGAAGCAAATTAAAATTTTTGCTTTGGCAAAGCCCAATTAAGATATACCACTTAAGTAAGTCCCTACAGTTACATGCCCTAGTCACTATATGGGATATTTCTCTGGAGGAATATTTTAAGATTTTGCTGAAGATATATTAAGGAAAAACTCTTTTCAGACTCTTGTTAAAATGCTGAAAGAAAGATTGTATATTCCTCAACTATGCCTTTTTTTATCTTCAAGATTTCCTATAAATACTCCAATAATAAGCAGAGAAAACAGAATTCATATTCAGCAATTAAGACATTATAGGAAAACCTACTAACACAGAGAAGACCAAATTCTTCAAAAGATAAAACAAATATATAATTTCTAACAAATTAACAACTAACTTTGAAGCCATTTACTTCAGACATACTTAAGAAATATAAAGGCATGTTTTGTAATAGTGAAATACTGTAAGCAATTTTTAACAGATATATTTTAAATACAGAGCTAAATAGTCATCCTGAAGACCATTGTGGTGGGCTATAAATATGATAATCTCAAGTCGTACTGGCTTCACTAAGCTAACATCCAAAACAGAACAGTTTGCTGTGAACTATAAAAAACTAAATAAGAGGAGTTTAAAGTTGTTTCTATCAATACTAATTACATGTCTGCAACAAGGTTAAATTAGTTGAGTCTATAGTCAATATTCTCAAAGTAGTCTGGGGTTTATGTCTTAATTATAGTGTCTTTTAACGGAACAAATTAAAGTTTCAATGTTATGCTGTAGGCTTTCCCCTTATCCCTCTACTCCTTCAATCTTTTTACCAGTTAAAAAGGTTTTTCTGAGTAGCGACACATCTGAGGCACATATAGTTAATCTTAATTAATTTCTGGTTGAGGTACAGTTCAAATCAGTCATACATAAAAAAATGTACTATAAATTCAGATAGCCAGATACAAATTGCAAAATTGGAAGAGCCCTCGGAGTGAACTTTTTCAGTTATAGCATACATGGAATTCACTGCAGAAAGATTTGTGCTCATTGTAAATTTTAAAAATGAAAACAAGCTAAGGAAGTTAACTAAACTCAGTTCTTCTTTGAGAAGTCTTATAGATAAACCAAGCTTTGTAAAAAAAAAAAAAGAAAAAAAAAAAAAAAAAACCAAAAAAAAAAAACACCCCTATCAAACAATTATACAAATGATAGATATGATTTTCAAAATGGATGGTTTCCTGATTGAGTTCTGTTTTCTCAGGAGCAATTATAAAAAGGTTAAAAATTCATGGTATGTTTACAATTGAATGCAATCCAGTAATTCTGCCTATTGCAAAAGACAGACCCTTCCAGAGATACAAGAACATCACTAGAACAGGTTTTCTAGAAGAATGGCCCAGAAAATAAATGAAAGCACAGATATATTGAATAATATTGAATAAAACAATACATCTTTTAGAAGATAGGCTACAGGCAGCTGGGGTTGTTTAGCCTGGAGGAGATTCAGAAGTGACCTTATCACTCTCTACAACTTCCTGAGAACAAGAGGACATGGTCTCAAGCTGTGTCAGGGGAAATATAGGCTGGATATTAGGAAAAAGTTTTTCATGGAAAGAGTGATTAAATACTGGAATAGTCTGCCCGGGGAAGTCGGGGACTCACTATCCTTGGACATGTGTAAGGGGAGACTGGATGTGGCACTTGATGCCATGATCTAGTTGAGGTGTTAGGGCTGGGTTGGACTTGATGATCTTGAAGGTCTCTTCCAACCTACACATTCTGTGATTCTGTGATTCTGTGATTCTGTGATTCTGTGATTCTGTGATTCTGTGATTTTAGTGATAATAAATTGGCTAAAAATTGTATTGTTCCACTGATATTAATGAAAATTGGCCTCATTTTTTAGGACAGAAATCATTAAGTAGCTCTCCATGTAAATTATTAGCTCTGTATTCACTTGGTCCTGTAGAAGATCAGCCTTAAATCTACAAAAACCTTTTCATGAAATGACCCATAAAAAACTCCTGATTAAATACTAGTTAATATGTACTGCAATTTTGAAAATTATAGCAGTAAACATTAACCAGTGGCCATCAAAACAATACTGACAAAAGAAGAGTTAAGAAGAAGAACAAAACACAGGATACAAGTATCTCATTTCAGTTTTGAGCACAATTGATGAAGTATTCACCTTGGCACCACCATCAGTGTACAACTTTTTGTACACGTCTAAGGCTAAATACAGTAGGCAAATAATTCTTGTTTTTAAAAATTAAGTACTGTGTTGTAAAATTTTTATTGACTCTTAGAATGGCAAAGACATATTGTGAAAGCCATATGTTTTGATGTATAAGCAAAGAAAGTATGTGATTGTATTGTTGCTGTGTGATACGGCACTTTGTTTTTGGAAACACTTCAAAACTTCAAACACTTCAAAACTTTCTTGAGTTTCTTGCTGTTCTGCCCTTGGGTGATAGAACTGAGGGGAGAAAATGGCCATAATCCTGACATATAGCACATTTCATTCACTATTTTCTTAGGCTGTGAAAGAAGAAAGTTTTTCCCAAAGCAGAAACAGTGGTTATAAACACAATGGGAATCTTCATGAGAAAAAAAAATCAAAGCAAAATAAAACAAAAACAATCAAAAACTCACTGTGAAGAATAATTTTAATTTTTACAGCCTTGACAATATGCCATTAGCTCAGAAGACAAAACTGCAAGCAAGTCATACAAGGCTTTTATTGTCAGGGTATGAAGTAGAGCACGGAAATATTAAATTTCAAACTGCATTCACTTTCAAATCAAGAACTGGCAGAAAATGCTTTTTAAAATACTGATTATCCTTAACTGTCAAAACGCTGCTTACGTGCTGTCTGGAAAAATTATCATTCATATTCATTTGTCGGTACCTCTCCCACTCTTCACAATCAGGCAATGTTAAAATTCAAGTCAAATTTAGGTTTTTTGTCAATGATATTTATTTCTCCTAAAAACTAATATGTAGACAAACATTTCCTGTTTCTTAATGCTGCTTGCACACATTGTTGTACTGTATTTCAGGCTAAACCTTTATAATTTCTGTGTGAAGAATTACATTTGGGAGAGGAACAGGATCTGTGAGGAAGGAGACAGTAAATGCCTTTTTGGTCTTTCGATTTAGTGATTTAAATTATTTTTATGACCTGCTACAACATCAAAGAAAGCCATTCTACAAAAGCCTGACCATAACATTCCAGGGAGTTTGCTTTGCATAATGCACCTCCATTAGGGTTTCCATATAAGTTGACAGTATGACAGTTAAATCTCTTCATGCATTTCTATCACTTCACATAATAAAATGTCAAATTTCCGATGCACAATGAAGTAAAATATGTACAATATGTAACACAAAACCAAGACATGCACAACCAGAGCATGACAATATTCTATAAACAGGGGTAGTTGGTATCAGACTGAAATCTAGAAATTACAGTCTCCTAGGTATTATGGTTTCATTAAAATGTTCAAACAGTGTCTCCAAAGCTAATTTTCTTTCCAAAGTACCCATGCATAGAAAGTACAGCAATAAGACATCCCCCTGCTATGCCTTTCTGAATAGCAGATTAACTGCAGAACTAGAATGATGTCAATTTGTTTCAAAATATTGCAGCAAAGCTTTTGAATGGATGAGCAATTACTAACAGAGGGTGCAATTATAACCGAGTCACAGGGAATGCTTTAATATGGTTCTTCTCGCATGTACAAGGAATAACAAGAAAATGTAATGAAAGAGGAATAATGAGACAGCTGGCTTTGACAGCACCTTGGCAGCCATCACTAAGAAAGTAAGTGCATTAGTTCAGTGAGGTCCATTCTTCAAGACATCTAAAGAAGGATGAGGAAAAAGCATCTTGTCAGAGAGTAGCCAAAAGCTACCACCAACAGTGCAGTGTAAGATTTACTTGAATCAAAACAAAATTTAGTTTTTTACACTAATTAACACCAAAAAGACAGTCATTTGGGTGGGTTTTACGAGACCGTATTTGCCTTTTTTTTTTTTCCTCCTCTTATTCCAGATCCCCAACTTGGTTTTTAACTCTTTGGAGACAAAATAAAAATCTACTTGTGACCTCTCTATTCCACAAGCTCACTCAAAAATTCACTCTTTTGTTTCTGAATGAAATTTTTACAAAGTGCTTTCTGCTATTTGTCACATTAAGGTGGCTTAACACTATTTCTGCACTTAAAGGGGTACTGCCTGGAGCCAGCTGGTCTGCCTAGGCAGGCTTGGGAGGAAGAAAATTAAGTTTCAGAAGCAATGGGCTAAATTCTCCTTTCAATTATCCATTGTAACCTTATTACAAACAAAATCAATGATACAATGTGCTCCCATGTTTTGCTAGTAGAATCAATATAATTGTCCTTATGGTATTCAAATGCTACAAACACAGCAAAGGTTTTTATTAAAGATAGATAACTGCAACAGCCCTGAAACATAAAGAAGCTTTATCTAGAGTACTGCCAAAGTTCATTTTTTTGAACAGTGTTCTTAAATTACCAAAAGCTGCAAGAAACAAAACACTGAAATCAAACTGTGCTGTGCCCAGTTCTGGTCTCCTCAGTACAAGAAGAGTAATAACAAAAGGTCACTAAGATGACTGAAGGATTGGAGTATCTCTTCTGTGAGGTGTAGCTGAGACACCTGGGACTGTTTAGTCAGGAGAAGAGAAGGTTACTGTATATACTGGAGTAAAGGGGGCAGAGTCAGGCCCTTTTTGGTGGTGAACAACCAGAGACAACGGGCTTCAAACTGAAACATTGGAAGTTACCTTTGAACACTAGGAAAGGCTTCTTACTGTGATATTGATGAGTTGTCCAGGGAGGTTGTGGTGTTTCCATCCTTGCTTATGTTCAAATGCCATCTGGACATGTTCCTGGGCACCTGACTCTAGACAGCCCTGCCCGAGAAGGGGGCCAGTGCAGGTGAGCTGGCAACATCCTTTCCAACCGTGACCACTCTGTGATTTGGTGATTATTGGAAATAGCCACAGACTTGCTATAAAACTTTGTGGGGGGGAAAAAAAGATACAAGCAAAGGTATGTAACAGCACAAGATGTTTCTTCAGCACGCTATTTCTACACCTACTAAGTAATACTTTGTCTTCAGAGTACTCCCGTCTAAATAACTCACTCAGGAGAGGAAGGCATTAGCATACCTAAACTGGTAGTATACTTTAGATTTAAAGGGCTTTCTTGCAGGTTTTTGGGGGTTTTTAACTGGCTTTCAGTGATCTACAAACATGAAATGAATCCATTAAAATGTATTCCATTTTTATTTATGATCGCTTTTCCCTAAGGTACAGATAATTGAATTGGAATCGATGATCAGTATCACTGTTCATACAAGTGCTAATCCCTGTCCACTCAGCTATAATAAATTAGAATCATCAGGTTTCAGAGCTCCAACACACCATTCAGCTGCTTTTTGTCTTGTAAGAAAAGTCAAATAGACCTTTATCATCCAAAAATTGGGTATGACAGTTAAGGTTTGTTTGGGCAGAAGCTACAGCATCAGGTGCATAGTGCTATCAGCATATATGTACATAATGGAAATTACCCTCTTTATTACAATCTGGAAGTATGGCTTTTGACTTTCTCACATATATACATTTCTGGGCTCTTTATTACTACTTGGTATTGCTACTGGTACTATCTCCATGAGCAAGAAATATTATTTTACTATTAAACACATAGTTCTTAACACTGTAATGGTGTCTAGGAGTACAAGAGAGACAGATCATAACTGTTGTGCTACAGATTCTGGAACTGTAGGCCTGAAGTAGGGTCACTCCCTTAGCTTTAAAAAGTCTTTCTGTTTCTTTCTGCATTCATTTCATGTTGTAATTCACACATACTTTTCATTTCATAGAATAGGAAATATATTCTTAAAGTGTGCATAACAATTGAGAAAATCTAGAGGCAGGATTAAAGCACAAATACATTTTCTTTCATATCTCATCAGCAACTACTTACATTTCCCCATTGTCATAGTACACACATCCCAGAGCAATCCAAACAGGAAATTAGGTCTTCTGGCTTCCTCCACCATTTTTCAGAATCTTCTGTGCATGAGAAGATAGCCTACTTCCTAGACTATATTAACACATGATAATTATATTTTCAAAGCAAAAAGGAGCACATGTCCTTTGTAGTCTTTGATGGTAACTTTAAATTGCACTCATTGCTTTACAGCAAGTATCTCACTCTAATGAAAAATTAAGTTATAATGCTGAATAATTGTTCACTGCCTTCCAACTTCAAAGTGCTTTGTAAATATGACCTAATTCATCAAAATTTTCAATACTCAAGGGAATTGGCTACACAACAAGCAGAGATAGGAAAAGCAAGGCAGACAGGGCTAATGGTCAAATTCTGTAATTTTTGCCCAAGCATATCCTTGCTCAGGATTTTTCTTAAACAACAAATGAATCTAAGAAAGTAGGTAACATTTTTCTAATTTTATAATTATTACAAATTGTAGCTAAATGTGCAGTGCAACTGTCATTGATTTGTTTGGTGTTTGGCAATAATGTGTTCAGAAGTCTCCATAATTCTGCACAAAACTTTAGGATAAGGACATTGTGCCAGGTCCCCAGAATATGCATGTAGCAGATATAAATTCCTCCCTCTACATTCCAAAGCAAATAAGCTTCTTACAGACTTCTACTAGCAGTTTTGGCTTGCTTTTGTCTTCCTATGAGAAGATTTGGCTAGTTGGCTCACATTGTATGTGGGCCCCTTATGGAACCCATTCAACTTTTCCCTCAAAAGCTTCCTATCCTCCAAACACAGAACATCTTTTCTTTGCAATCACTGCAGCCTGCAAACACCGGACTACAGTAGAACTGTGGCTTTGAATCCAAGCACACCCATCTAAAGGAAATAATATTATTCCTGAAGGTAGAACTCACCACAGAGAAGGCATAATTTCCATTATGTGTTCATCTCCATCTATAACTTTATATGATCAGTGAAAACATGAATGAAAATATCAAATATTTCAATAGATGAATTCTGAAGTCAACAATGTTTGGTGTCAACAGTATTTTAGTCTCTTTTTCTAAACTTTAGTCAATGCATAGCAACAAATGCATGGTTTTAAGCTATTTTAATCATGGAAGTATATAATAAACTAATAGGAATAGATGTTTTATAATGGCACATATAAATGTTAAGATATCTATACATATACACGATGCAAATACTTACATATGTAAAATATAAAAAAATACCAGATTGCTATGAAACAAATCATTAGAAAAAGAAATATGGCTGATATTGATATATTTACATATACATAACTGCTCAGATAAAGCACCTGCTTGTCCTTAAACAAGAAATTGGAGAATATTAGCTAGGCTTTTAGAATTGTTAGGGTTATTAAGATGAGGTTAAAAAATAAGATAAATTCTGCACAATTTAAATTTAAAACAGCCAAGAAACATCTTATTTGAAGAACAGAATCTTGTTTATCTGCTTTTGATACTTTTTTTTCTAGTATTCCTGTTAGTTATGGCTACCACTGAAATAAGGAAGGAAGAAGAGGAAGAAAACAAAAAAGCAGGCAAAGTGAGAAAGTGAGAAAAACAAACAACCAAGAAAATAAGAAAGTAAGAAAGCAAGTGCAAGCAAACAGGAAAGAAAGAAAGAGAGAAAGATGGAAAAAAAAAGAAAGAGCAAGAGAAAAAGAAAAAAACCCCACAAAACAAAAGAAAGAGAAGAGAGAAAGAGAGAGAGATAGAGAGAGAGAGAGAGAGAAAGAAAGAAAGAAAGAAAGAAAGAAAGAAAGAAAGAAAGAAAGAAAGACCTCATTAATCTCCTTTCTATGCCAAATGCTGAATGTCCTCATAACAATTGGAGATAATATAGTATCACCCAACTCAGAGGAATTATCCCAGAGTTTGCTAGGAGTAGCTAAGCCAATAAATAGCTGGAAATATGAAGGAAAATGAATGGGAAAACATGCATCCAGCTTTGTATGGGAATTATCTAAACTAAACCACCCCTTGTGTGGGATGTTCTCACCTCTTAAATTGGATTAATGAGTATGACCATAAACAAAGCCATTGTGTTTTATTCTAATCCAACAGGAAAACATGTATTACTACTGTAAAGCACTTTTTGAATGAATGTTTGGCCACTAGAGCCCTGGCATTTTTTGCATATAACACCACACATTCTGGGCACATTCACAAGTGCTTTTGCCATTTTATGCTGGTATAGGATTTGAGCATTTCCCTGAACATGTTCATTGGCTGAGAAGAAACTAACCTTTGTTTTCATTTACCAAAACTATATGTGGGGCAGGAGATAAGCCAGTGCAGAAGATGCTAGAATGAGTGCTAGAAGGCATCCAAAGTGCTTCTCCTTCCAGTGAACTAAATAAACAGCAGCATTAGGCTTATAATAATGTGATCTCTCTGTTAGTTTCGATAATGACATATTTTACTCTGCTTGTAGTTTGTTTTATGTGTTTAATGAGCTCAGATGTAAGTGGATCAATAGAACATACTGTGTAAGTAAATCAGTAGTAGTTAAAAGGTCAAAGTTTGGATCTAATCAAGAAAAAAAAGCCCATACCACTCTTTAAAATGGCCATATGGTAGTATATCTATGTGCTGTATTTGTCTGACTATCCTGCCAACTTCCCTGAAGCAGGGAAGACCCACATGTCACCTGAATCATCCCATTAAACTGGCCATATTGTGCAGGGAAAGAAGCAGGTTTATAAAAGTTGTAGGATAATGTCACTGCTCTGCAGTTTTCACTTACAATCCAAAAATTACAAGAAACAAATGCCTGATCTGCTAATTCAGATCAATTTTAAGCACACCACATTTGGTAGCATGGATTCAACAGCAATCCTCAGCCAGCAATACTTCGAAGTGCCATGGAAGAGCGATCACCAGCAGGAGTGAGACAGAGTCTCTCCAGCTCTCTGTATCCCCAAACTATGATCATCTTCTGGATCTGCTCCAGCTGGCCAGAGGGAGGAATGCAGTGAGGGCTCTGCAGTGGCTGGCTACATGGATTGCTCACTGCTGGGCTCAGGCTGGGGTGGGTGAGAGCTGCTGCCATCACAGTACATGCACATAGGAGATGGAGCATTAACGCCTGAGATGTGAGAGAGGAGTCAGGGCTTCTGCCATGCATAAGGCTGAGGAGCACACTGTCCTGAAACATCCTTTTCACAGGCAGTACGTTTCTTGAACAAAATTACTCCTAAATTAGAAGCCACCTATTTATTAATAATAGAGTTAGAAATGAGACAAGAAAGCTCCAAATTTATTCTATAAAATAGAATATAAAGCAGTATCCACAAACAAACAAAAAACCAACAAAACTTGAAAAACAACAAACAAACAAACAAGACAACAAGAAAACAAACAAACAAGCAAACAAAAAACCCACACAAAAAAAATAAAACCATTTTACGTAATTGAGTCCTGCTATTATTTAGTGGTGGTTTGGGTTTGGCTGGAGGGAACATGTTCTTGGTTTTTACTTAATCCACAGATTTATCTCACTGGTAATGTTGTCATGATGTTTTTTACAGAGGAAATCAATTGAAACAGCTTACTTATTTGGTTTTCTTGTTCCTGCTGAAATGGAAACCCAAGCATGCCAATGCTGTGCTAATATGTGTAAACCATAAAATTACCCTGGCTGGGGACTACAGCTTGAACTAACTGAAACAGACAGCAGGCTGCTTTCATTACCCACCCTAAGTGAAACTAGAATATTGAGAAGTAAGAATAAAAAGTGAAAAGTAAATTAAGAACTGATATTATAAATTCCTGTGAACAGCTTCTTAGTCATATAAAAAACAATCACAAACAATATACTTTACCAAACAAAGGTTTTCAGAAGCTGCAGATTACAAAGATAATAATTTATTATTATATTAATATAGGAGATAAGATATTAATAAATAAAAAATATAAGGTATATCTAATTACTGCTATCTTGATCATGTTTATTTAAATATTGCTACTGTTTACCTTATTGTGCTTTTTCCCCCTTTTCAATGCTTTTCCTGACAATATATTTTTTTACATTGAATACAAATTTTAGAGAATTATTTATGACTCTAATGTGCATTATGCCAAGAACATACTAAATTTTATTTAATTGCTCTTAATAAAATCAAACAAAATCAGAAACTATAGGAAAGAGGATAATAAGAGAAAAATCCATCCAAAATGATCCAATCAATTAATATTCATCAATCACACAGCTGGGAGTAAATTTGTAGTATTTGGCTCAGGGTTACATTTCCTTAAGCACTTTTCACATGCTTAGTAGAACCCATGCTCACAAGCTTTGTTGAACCAATGTTTAGAGACACAAAACTGAACCAGGGTATTAGTCTTCCCTATTCCTATTCCTGAAGAATTCCTCCAAAATATTAACTAGTTGCCAAAAGCTATGCCTAATTATGGAATTTGAAATACCTAGTCAGATCAAAACCATCATGAATCCACAATGCAAACCATTGATCATGTGGAAATGCCAGCTGCTGATTCAAAGGAGCGCAAAATAGGGCTTTTTTGGTGAATTAGCTGTTCACTGGCAAGCCTGAGACTGCTCAAGTACTGTCTGTCCACTGCTACCCAGCAAAAAACAGCATAAAAGTGAGACAACATAATCCCTGGGTTCTGGCTAATTTGCCAGAAATAAAATTGTGTGTCCATTCCTCATTCAGATGAAATTAGCACTCCTGAGTCACCCAGTAGCACACAGATCAGGTATTAACAATAGTGGAATGAAAGCCTAATTACATTTACTGTAAAATGAGTATATTAATAGTTCTCACCACATCCAGAGTATAGAGAGAATTAATTCAAATCCCTGTAAATCCCAGAGGCCCTTCATCTCATTCTATTGTGTAAAATTCAACAAAGTAGTAATATTCCACAACTTACTCTATTTTGTTATATTTATTATTATATTTTTGTATTTATTTATACTTATTATATTTTATTGTATTTTTTCTATTTTGAAATTGTCTTGATGATATATATCAATATTTTTGGTCACACTACACAAGCAAAAGATGATAGTAGAAACTAAACTACAAAATCCTAAATAATATAACTCATTTCAATGTAATCATTATCCAAACTACAATTCAAAATGTCTTCTTACCCAAATGATTTAATAGAGAGGGATTCTTAGTCAAATTTCAAAACTTGCCTCAGCAGGAACAAAAAATTGTCCTCTAGACACCCCATGAAACATCAGAACCTTTACTTAATTCAATCCATGAACTGATTGGAAAATTATAATTAAGTTATTAATGTAAGCAAAAATGCTTTACTGCAAATTATTGGCAAGGAAAAATGCAGACTTTCCTTCCATATTTGGAAGATAAATAAATTGAAAGCAACAATTATTGTGTTTTGTCAAGGCACCTTTGCAGGATGATGAGCTACCCAGCCCAACATCAGAAGCTGAAAGCTAATGACTTGATGCAACTGCCATTTTCTCATTTCCCTTTCATCCTATTACATGAAACTACCTGGTTGCTATCATGTTAAGTAGATTCCATATCCTAGTAAGTCCAAGATGCCAGAATCTCTTCAAGATTTCCTTTCTGCATCATAATAAGAAAAACAACATCAAAACTCCACCCCTCATTTTAAGTGTAGAGCTTCTTGAAGTCAAACTTCCATTTGTTTCCAAGGTAACAAAGAGAAACTCAACTCCAGCCTGCTTCTGTCTTTACAAGTAAAAATTAACCAAGTGATGGATATAAATGCCTTGCTTTAACTGAATATTTGTCAAAGGTTAATAATTATATCAAGTAGAATGGAAAAAATATTTAAACAGAAAAATTTGGAATAAATAATATCAACAAAATATTACAAATGCAAAGACATATTTACATTTGCAGCCCTATCTCTGTAAAAAGCATACATAATTTAATGAACCAATTTAGAAATTACATTGTCTTTTTTTAATCATTAGGATAAATGTGAGTTCTACTTTAATGGCCTGTGTGTATTGGACTCACTGGCTAACAGTATTTCAAAACACCTTACCATGCATTTTGCAGTATTAAAGTTGTGTAAAGTATATTTTTTGATATTATTCCACATTTAAAAGCCTTCTCAAGAACAGAGCATACTGCACCTTACAGGCAGTGATTTCAACTTGGAGGGAAGCAATAAAATAATCTGGGTCACAATAAAAGCACAGACCTTGCTGCAGCCCTTGGGACAGATGCATTTTCTGTGGAACTGAAAACTTCAAATTACAGACTTGGGAAGTCAAAATATATGTCCAGACAGAAGTAAGAGGAATAAATGTGATTGCAAATTTTTCATTACCATTTTGCTATAATTCTGATCTCTATCTTTAACCTTTCCCACCCAATGCCACCTACAATTTTCCTTAACAGATTTTATTTAAAGCTTATCATAGGTACCAGCAACTCATACACAGCGTGGTAAATTTCCCAGTTAGCCTGCTTCTGATGGTATTTTTTAAAAGAACTATCTGTGGTGGATCAATGGGTCACACATTCCAAGTCCACTCCTGAGTCTTCTCCCACACAGATTCAGGTAACTTGATTTTTCTTTTTTTTTTCCTGAGAGAAAGCACAAAGAAATGCAAGCCTCCAAGTTACTTTTATTCTATCCTTGATCTTTTGCTTGCTACTTTCACTGTACTTTTGTTTGAATCTCTTCAGCCAAAGAAATGGAAAACAAGTAACTAAAACCAATTTTAATAAAAAAAAATCAGAATTATACTCTTAATATCACTCATCATTTGGGTAACTCCAGCAAACAACTTATTTACACATATAACCCAAGAGCCTGTTTGTGTGTGAAGACTGAGCTATACAAATCTACTCATATTTAATGACACATGAAGAGAAAAATAGTCTGAACAGTAATAAACCAGATAAGATATAGATGCAAGATACTGCATCAAGTAGAATGGGCTTCTGAAAAGAAACATCAAAAGAAATTCCAATTATTCAACTACTAATTTTTTCTCATTTAAGTATCCTTCTATCAAATCTTCTTTATCTTCAGGTATTATTTCCTTGCCCTTCTCCAGAATTAAAAGGACTATTAAAGATCTTATACTCAAGAGTATATCTAAAATTGATTGTTTTGACTTTCAACAGGAATCTTTGGTCAAAGAAAACACCCTGAAAATTGACCCTAGAGGATTCTGTTTGAAAACTTCAGCTACAGCCTGAAGAAAATTACTTCCTTCAAATTCCTGCTGCATCCTAACTAAAGGCTGGCTGAAAAAGGGATACAAAAAACAAATTTAATCAAAAAATGTTCAACAGAGAAAAATTTGCCTGCTAGGACTGCTTAGCTAAACAAACACATCTACTAAACATTTCAGTTCCATTTCATCTCTCCTTCCAACCTCAGATATGGTCTGTCTCAATACCTGCAAATATTTTGTTGGAAAAACTGTTGCATATAAATAAATAAATACATAAATAAATTGAGAAATAGAAATTTTGTTTTGTCCTTCCCCTTTTAAACTTGTGTGTATACTCAGTTCTCTCAAAGTGCATAAGAAGGCATTAAGCTGTGTTGAAGCAGTTTGTGCTAAACACTTAGGTGTGCACAAAAAGGTGCACTCTTATCAACATGGCACGCAATTTGGTTATGTGAGGTGAAAAAATCTGGTCTCTATCAGCTCATTTGGAAGCTCCACACCAGCTGGACTTCAAACAGACCCATCTGAAAGGATATTGTGCATGACTACATGTCTTCATTCCTAAATTATCAAGGTTCTAAGCTGTTTCTGTAGATTTCTAGCACTTGCAAACTAAAGCCAAAGTAAAATTAAAATAGTAGTTCCAAGTATCTCACACTGGGGGAGCCTGCTGGCTCCCTGGGGACCCCATGGGTGCTGGACTGTGACAGCACAGAATCTCTTTTCAGTCAAAAGCCAGGGTGAGAAGCAGAGAAGTTCAATTCAGTCCACCAACGATTCTGAAATGACCAAGAGGGACTGACACTCCCAGAAGCACAATTGTTTCCTCACCTCCTGCAGGTCCCAGTGTAACAAACTAAGCCCTTTGCTATCCATAAGAGGACACACTGCTATCATCTTCCTGCTTTAATTCGCATCAGTCAAGAAGGCTTTTTTACAATGTGATGATACTATACAAATAAAATGCAGACAGAGGGAAAAATAAACGTAACATATGTGTTTTAAAATATTTTACAAATAATGTTCCCCTTCTGTGTTATTTACCAGAATATTTCCTGTCCCATCTTCAGCTAAACAGGAGATGGAACAAAAAAGAGAGAATGTTGGTCTATGGATCAAAATAAAAATCACTCTCAGTGGGCACAGGTGTCTCATGCCTATTGTTTTCTTTTTCCTGGGTTAGGCAGTAAAAACCAGTAATTTTACAACTGGGAATTTCAAATATAATTTTGTTTACTTGTTCTTCCTGAAATGATTTATCTTTCTGCTTTCTATTTTGAATGGATTTATCTATGGATTTTATCTCTATATCTTCCAGAGTTGATATAGGTCCACAGGTATTTCCCACTTCCAAGCAAAGTCTGTTGAAATGAATTTTGTAAGCCTGTGTTATATACAGTTTCAATTGTCAAGAAAGAATGTATATCAGAACGTGATTAGAATAATTTTTCAAAGAGTTCTAAGTGAAAGGCCTGAATTTCTAATTTATAAAATAGTATCTCTCTAACAAAAAATAAGAATTTCTGTGGTTTTATGAAGTGATGAGCACAGCTTTATAGGGAATTGTGAGTTCAACTTTCCAGGCTGGAAGGGGAATTGAAGTATTTTAGTCAAAGAATCCGGTCAGAAATTAAAAAATTTAATTTTGGTATAGAATAAGCTTTCTGTCAATTCAAAATCAAATCATCTATTTAACTGACTAATTGCAATTGTTTTACAAGTGCCATTCCAAATGTTAGCAGGATATATTAAAAATGTTCAAGTCAAGAATTTCTCTCTAGGAAATTCAGCAGAAACCTATTTCATGATAACCACTGGATTACTTTCTTTGGAATAAGCACAAGGTTAATTAGGTAAATATGCCTGTGTAAAAACGATAAGGGATCAGACCTTTATAATATACATATTGCCACTTTTGTTCTGTAAACATATATGTTTATATTATATATATAAACATATATGTATCCATATATAATATTATATATATATGTGTGTATATATATAATATTATATATGGATACCATAGTGCTGGGTAGAGAAAATTTGAGTACTGAAAGCAGTATGTAAGCACATATGTATATCTGTTTCTCAGCCACGAGTGCCCTGCAAAATAAGTGGCACACGTACACTGTCTTCAGTACTCAAATTTTCTCTACTCAGCACTATGATATCCAAAAGATATGTATACACCTCAAATGGGAAATAAAAGGTGAACTAAGCAAATATTTGTGTTTTGACATATAGACTTCCTTGTGGGAAAAACTTTCATTGGACCAGATTGCTCTCAGGTCCATTCATATCAATATATAGTATTAATATTAACTTATAAGATTTATACTGAGAGATAGAGAGATGGGATTATATTTATATTAATTGTACAACCATTACAGTACTCAGTGTATCCCTAGGATTGTGGCCTGACACCCTAATTTAAGCAATCACCTAGAGGAACCTGCTTCGAACTCCCCTGTAAGGTCAAATCTTGCAAAATTGCAAGAGTTTTACATTAGTTTTGCAGCAGAGATAAGCTTAGTTCAGTCACATACTGTATAAATTTCTCACAAATACTCATCTGAAGCTATGACTTGGCAGGGGTGAGGAGATAGGTAGAATAAGGGGAATTAGGAAGAAGAGAACAGGGATCTGCTCATCAGTAATGAGGAGAATATTCCGAGCAGGGGGAGTTCTCCACACTTCCATAAAAAAGATATTAATCAAAAGGCAGCGTCAACTACTTGAGCAGATTTTGTGCTATGGGGACAAAAGACAAAACCTCTCCATAACTCTTGCACCATCTCCCATGTCCCTGGTCTTTCCTCAGAGTCTTGTCCAAAACCTATTTCCCAACAGACTTCCAAAGGTTAAAAGAAAATCAATCAATCAATCAATCAATCAATCAGTCAAGGTTATACAGGGCAATTTGGTTCTTTGCCCTGGACTATGAGGAGCCTGAAGTCACTTGATCTTGAAATGGAGCATGGAGTGTCTGTAGCACATCTCACTGCTCCACTTGAAACATGAAACACATTTTTCAGTTCTCGTAAGACAAGCTGAAAAGTGGGCTTCAAAGAGATTTGGATCAGATAGAGTAGGTGGTCTTGCTTTTAGATGTGAAAACCTGAACAAATACCTGGATGTAAAAGGAATTTCATAAACGAACCATTTTAGAGTGCAACAGACTTACATTTCATGACTTCTGATTTTCATTAGTCATGTATATCATTTGTAGTTACAAATGAAGATTTATAGGAAAAATATTTCTAAACAAAAAGGACATTATTTCACAGTCAGATGGGTGAGATAATTTAATATCTAATTTTTCTTTGTCTTCATAATGCAAAGGCATAAAGTTCAGCTTTTATTCTAAAATGAATAAATGTTCATTTCAAAGTGTTTTCAACTGAATAATTCTAGTCAAATTTGACACAGAAGATATTTTTTAAGTTCTCAAATAACTAAATTTTTAATTAAAAAGAAAATTGCATGTGGTTTTGATATTCTGTTACAACAAATGAAGCCTCTGTTAGTTTATATTTAATTTGCATTTTCAAGTCTAAAGAATAGCTATATTCTAAAGAGAGTTACTGGTGTGGTAAAAAAAATCATCTTATAAGCCTCCCTTAATCAAAACTCAAAATCTGGCAACAAAATGTCAGTGTGGAGTGTTTGCTTTATAAACTCCTGGGAAAAGGTTTACAAGGTCAATAGTTCAAAATGAATAATTTTGTAGAATTTCTCTATCATTAATGAGCTTGCCATTTTAATCTAAAACATGAAGGAAGCATTTGTATTCCTAAAAATAAGTAGATGGAGTTTTGTAAGTTGTTCAAGAAAATAAATTGCATTTTTTTTTATGACATGGTGTCTGAATTCATGAACATCACAGTCAAGAATGACCATGAAGGATCTGCCACATTACGTGTGAAAAGCAAACTTAATGCTTCTGGTTTGACCATGAGATACCCCTGAGTACCCACAGCACATGCCACAATTTTTAGTTTTATCTTTCTGCCTTATCTCTTACTCTTTAGCAATTTTGGTGCCTGATAATTTTTTACATCCCTTGGCAGGCACTATTGTGACAATTTCTATTGCCAGAAATTATCATGACTCCTCTGGCCAAAAGCTGTCTACTTATCTGCCTAGATTTTCATTCTGAACCCATCTCTGTACTATTTCTGTGCCCACTACAACCCCATGGCTGGCAGAATGAGTGCCACCCAGCAAGGGGAAGGCGGAAGCACCGACACTATTTCCAGATGCTTCTCTTGCTGCCACGCTGGCAGATGAAGCAAGCAGGGCTTGCCTGCCAAATGTGGCATAACTCTAACTCTTAGCTCAAGCAAAATCTTGGCTATGCTGAAACCTGTGGCATGTTGCCCATCCCCTTCAGCAGAGCCTGGCTTCTGGCACTGCAGTGGTGATGGGGAAGCACAAGACAGCTTGATTAAGTGATGAGGGCACTGGGCAAAGGAAGCAGAGGTGCCACCCATGCACATGGGTGAGGAGAGGCTCTGAAGGAAGCCAGGAAGCAACAAGTCTTAGGTCTTTGGTCTCCCTTGATGTGGTGTATAAAGATGGATGGTATTCACAACATTACTGAAATTATTTATTGACCAGAGCAGGCAAAACAGCACGGTCACTGTTCTATTTTTCTTTATTATCTCCCGCAATTTATTCTTATGCCTAACCTGAGCCCTGTAGCATTTAATCACTGAGCTCTTTGGTTCTTTTTACCCCAGCGTCTTTACTACTACATGTCATCCTCGTTTGTCTTGTCACATTTGAAATTTAGAGGGTAAGATTTGTTGGAAAAAAGATACATCTCACTGAAACTCCTGAAAAGCATTTCTGGCACATCCTTTGAATGCAAAATAATGAAATCAATACAAGTTTATTTTCATTTTTCTCTTCCTATAGAAAAAGATGACAGAATTAGGTTCCCAGAATCTAGCACTCTCAAGGCATTTTTTGATTTTGCTATCTTTGGACCCTCTACCTTATGCAGCATTTCCTTGATTTTGAGATTGCAGATTTTGAGGAGAGCAGTTGAGACACATTTTCAAGGATTTTTTCCCCAAAAGGTATGTTCCATCCTCCATCATCATATCAGAAATCATAATACCATCCATCATCAATAATATCATCCTCAGGTCTTCCTTGGTGGGACACTAAGGAGCTGCTTGCCACCTGGCACCTGGCTCATGATCCCTGCCTTAATATCAGCCCTCAGCTCTTTGGTTTCTATTTCTTATTTTTTAATTTTAATGTGCAATGTGTCTCAACAAGAAAACTTTAAACCACCAAACTCCTCACTTTGTCAATTTTCCTCCCGTTAGATGATGATATCAGGATTCACCCTCACAAAATGTATGGTGGAAGGGTTTATGACCAACAGACCTGTCCAAAAGCAGGAGTAACTGTATCTATGCCTTGGCTAATCTCCAGAGGCCACAGAGAACTGGACAATAATTTTTTTTCTGTAGCAACCTCTCACTTGCTTGAAGACCAAATACCATGCTTGTTAACTTACTAGTGCTAATTCAGCTCATTTCCTGTCATTATTTTTCTACCAAGCTTGATGTTTCTGGGCATTTTGATGTCCTTTCCTTCATTTGTTTTAAATGTAATTTGTTCAGCACCATTGCATCATATGTTTTATACTTCAGTGCAGTCTCCCTAGGGCAAATGTCAGCAACCCAACTAGAACAGTTTGCTGGTTTACTGCAGGTTTATTTCTCAGACCTGGGATTATGTTTATTGCCAGTCACCCTACTGATCTAATCTTAAAATAATTTGCCAGTGGCGATCACTTCCTGCTTATCTGGATGTCCTGGAGGGCAAAGAACTGCCCTCTTCCCAAATTGGCTTCCTCAGGAAGTAGGCTTCTTAGCTCTGGCCCCAAAGCTGCAGTGTGCCATCTAAAATAGACCCTCTTCCATACTGTAGGTGGTGACTTCTTCCCAAGCAGAATTTTGCTTATTCCTACAACTGCTCTGGCACTTTAGAAATAAAGAAAAGCGTCAGAGGGGATTGACAAACTTTACATGCATAGCAATAACATTTAAACACATGTTAATTCACATACAGGAATTCTACAACCTTCAAAAACATTAGTACTTGAAAATAAATTAATAGAAAGCCTCTGATGTTTAACATGTGCTAGGATGACTACATTAGCATTAAAGGACAGGGTTAAGTCTGACACCTATCAGTGGAGAGGGTAAATTCTGCAAAAGAAGGAAATTAAATATCATGAAGTAGCACAGGTAAAGATGCTTTTAAAAAAAAGACATTTCAGTAAAGTTTCTTCTTATTCCTTTGGTATAACTCCCTAAATTACTGCTGAATTACAACGATGGCAAGAAGTTTACAGGTAAACTTGGTCATGTAAGTTTTTACTACGTCTAATACATCCTTCTCCTGCTTAGTATTATATTAACAAATTTAATTTAATTCTAATTCTCAGTAAATGCACAAGTAAACACAAAATAAAATAGTACATTTAAAATAATAAAACTAATCTACAAAAATATTCTAAGAATTCTGCAATATTCTACATTAACTATTGCTTAAAGCTGCTGATTTAATGTGAGATTATTTAGAAATTGAAAACAAAAAAAACCAAAGAGTGAAACTTTATTTTAAAAGCATCAAAATTATAAATTCCATATAGTTAAATATTAAATATTATTATTTAATGTTAAAACCATATTTTTCTGTAAAGCTCAGCCTTAAACATATGGTTTATCTTTGCTGTCTAGTACCCATCTGTATGTTACTTTGCCAGGCTTTTCATGCAGAAGCAGTAAACATCTTCCCTACCACACTATCAACTGTAATATCACTTCTTGAGGAACCAAGAACTCCAACTCCAAGTACCAAGAAGCAACCAACTCCATTGGTTGATACACCTCAATGCCAAATTTAACACCAAGAACTTACTGGATAGATTGTGAAACACATTATAGAAGAAAATGTGGGGGTTTTTCTCCCCATAAAAACTTCAAGAATTTAAGTATTCTTTCCACTCCAAATAGCATGATAGATCAAAATTAGAGATTTTCCTTAATCTAAATAAAATAAAAAAACCAAGTTAGACAAAATGCCTTATAGTTTATCCAAGCAGAAAATCTAATTTTTTTCTCTCAATTTTAGATTTCTGATGTGATTTTTTAAATTTAGTGAGCAAAGTATCAACATTTCAATTTAATATATTTTGATCATTAGAGTCATGCTAAATCATAATAGCAATCTACACTACAAGTATCAGAACCAGCATATTCTCTGAAATCTCCATTTCCCTACAAATGTTTTAAATATAAGAACAATATAAAACTAAAATTCCTAAGAAACTTATTCAGCAGAAAAAAACCTTACTATTTATACTAAAAAATGAAAATTCACAATTTAATAATTTTCCCTGTGGAGATAATGGGCAAAATAAGAGGGGGACAATAGGAAAGAGAGAGAGAGAAGAGAAGAGAAGAGAAGAGAAGAGAAGAGAAGAGAAGAGAAGAGAAGAGAAGAGAAGAGAAGAGAAGAGAAGAGAAGAGAAGAGAAGAGAAGAGAAGAGAAGAGAAGAGAAGAGAAGAGAAGAGAAGAGAAGAGAAGAGAAGAGAAAGAAATCAGGATCTAGGGACTGCTGGGAAAAGATAGCACCTGAAGTGCTTAAATAAACTGTATTCTGCTCCCTTGGTGTCAGGTTACACTAAATACCAAAAGTCTTTTTTTTTTTGTACTTTCTGGGAACCTTTCCCATAGCATGCTGAGGCATTTACATTTTACACAAATTAACATGTGACTACTATGCTAGATGGCTAATGGAATACACATTTAGCAATGTGAAAGCTCAAAATCACTTAAGAGTGTCAAGTGAGGTATCTTCACCTCTGCCGCCAAAAAGGCTGCCAGTGGTGTGTCAGAGACAACAGTTTCCAAATGAGTTGAGTAGGAAACAATGGTGTCTCACTCTAGGAGGATGAGAGGATTCCCAGAAAAGAATCTGTCTCGTTCAGTCATACCCACCACATCCCACAGCAGTGCTGCCAGATGGGTACCTTGTGCAGAAGACTCCACGGAAAGAGTGCAATACATCACACACAGCTCCCATGTCTTTATCCGAGAAGAGACACTTGTAGTAGTTGCCAGTAGAATCAATAGACTAAAATTAATCATCTGATTGCTAAACTCAGTAGGAACCAACATGTGCTGGAATCAGAGAAAATGCAAGAGAGCTGCACTTCTTGTGTGTCTCAAACTTGCCTTTAACAGTCTAATAATCAACATAATTTGAGAACTCTACAATACTGTTCAAATATGCTAAGCTGGAATCACCATTTTTGGATGTTTACATAAGGCAAGGCCCACCACATGACTTCCTCTTTTCTTTTTTCCCCAAGAGTGTAGGTAAAGGAGAGGAACCTGTCTACTATCTATTTATCAGTGTCCATTGTCCCTTGAGGGGAGGCTCTCACAGCTCCCAGTAGCACATGAGGGTCTGGCAGAAAGATGAAGGAAAAATAGGACTGGTTTCACCACAATCTTCTTGTCTGATCTTGAAGAGTCAAGCTCTGTACCTAGTGACTCACTTTACCATCTGCTCAACATCATAGGAGTGCTGTGAGGATAAATACATTATGAGTAGGAGGCACCAAGTAACTACACTGTTGAAGGCAATATAGTATGTTGGCTACCAGAATGAAGGTGTAATTGTAGCTTATACTATGTTCTGCAACAGTAGTAAAGAAAAGCCAAAGCCAACATAGGCTTTAGTAGGTGGTAGCTGCTAAAAAAAAAAAAAAAAAAAAAAAAAAAGCTAAGAAGGTACATAATAGGTATTGATTCTATTTAGTTGTTAATTTGTTCACTTAAGAAGAAGAGACTCAGGTTCAATTTGCCACACCATCAGCTGTTTATTTACATAAACTGGAAGAACATCAACAACATAAATATAGAATAATTCACACTCAGTCCAGAAAGTACCTTGTAGGTACTTACTTGGGCTGGGTTGTTCTTGACTTCAAGATCATCTTGTGAACAAACTGAAATAAGAAACGGAATCCATGTCTTCTGTGTTCCATGGCAACTGCCTTTTAGAAGAAGTAACTTTTTCCCTGCACAATTTTTTTAAATTAATTCCTTGTTGCATGCATCCTGATGAGCCTTGATTTCTTTTGTTGTGAAGAGGACAGCAAGGGCAGCTTTAAATCTGAGAGACAGGTAACCCTGTCATCCTGCCATAAAATTTTTATCTTCTTCTACACACCTTCACAGCAGTTTTCTATTTCATTACATCTTGGCTGCTAACTTGTCTTGGTGTGGTGAACATCACACTCTAATATTTGCTATTATTTTTTAATTCTATGCCTGTCCTTATATGTAAAGAAAAACAAAAGAACATGCTGGTAAATTCTGATGACTTTCAAGGTATAACGTCTGTGACCAAAACCTTAAATCAATGTCCCAATAACTTTATCTACAAAAACAATTAGAATAGCTGCCTCTATACCCATGTCTTAATCATTACCTGAAAAAGTTATGAGTTCCTAAAATTGTATGCTCTACAAATTAAAAAAAAAAAAATCTGTTTTATTTTAAATGTTTCTTTCCTTAATTATCTATTAACAATGGTTGTGAGATTATTGTTGGAAATTAATCAGCAACTTAAATGTGTATTTATTTTATTTCTTGTATATGGACTTCTTTAGAGGCTTGCCAAACAGTAATTGAATATTTGAATAATAATAAATTTAACTTTTTTACAGCCCAAAGATAAGTCACAGTAAAGACTGTCATGCAATCCTTGCTCCTTAACAAGGCTGAGAATTAACTGCCTAAATAAAAAGCTGTAAGTCCAACTTGGCCATGATCAAAGGAATTATTCCAATGTCTCAACACTTAATGTGTCAGGCTGCCACCATGGGCACCCTACCTTGGCCCAGTATAATTGAATTATAACATAATTTATTCTTTTTGCCTTTTTTTTTTTCCCCACTAACTGGTATCTGTATTGGTGTTACAGAACAATTTTAAAGGAGGCAATTTAAACAGAATAATGGTTTCTGGTAATTTCCACAAATATAAATGCATATATTCTTCTTGTGGGTTTAAGCTCCTAAATTATATTTCCTTCATCAGGTTATTTTCTAGTATATCATTCCTTTCATGCTCTGTACTTGGAAAAACTTCATAATTTTCAGGAAGGATTACATAAAAAATTAATTTATTTTCTGAACCACAAAGATGAAAAGAACCTTTTTCTTTCAAAATTTGAAACGCAGACTTCTATTTGAAAAACAGATCAGCCAATAGTGTTGGAAACCACTCTGTCCTGCTGTGCAAATCTATGACATAGCAGTGTGAAACTTGTCACTCCAATGCTTATTCGTCCTTCAAGGCACTCAGTAGGTGGTAAAGGCCTTAAAACATCTCCGTAAATGAAAAGGGTATTTGAATTGCCATTTCATGTCATTTCTTACTTGGGAAAATTTCCATCTAATCTTAAAAAGCTGATAGCACTTTAAAAATATCTTTTTCTTTCTTTCTTTCTCCCTCTAGATTGCTTATCAATAATTATAACTAAAATGGTCTTCTCCCAGTTTGCATTCTGAATTGCAAGTATCTGTCTATAGCCTTGATGGGATCAGTAATCTTCATGAGTACATTTACATGATTTCACATGTACTTGAAATATCTCTTCTACTCCACATAGAGATGCAGCAAAAGCATCAGGCAAAATAAGAAAAAACCCCAAAAACATAAAAAAAATCACCAAAAACAAACCAGCCAAACTAAAATAACAACAAAGAAATTCCAAATGTGATCGATCACACACATAAAACGTGGTCTGACAGACTGACAATCTGGAACAGGTTGCCCAGAGAAGCTATGGATGGCCCAGTCTTGGAAGTATTCAAGGCCAGGTTGGATGGAGCAACCTGGTTTAGTGGAAGGTTTCCTGCCTACAGCAAGGGGATTGGACTAAATGGTCTTTTTGATCCCTTCCAACTCAAACCATTCTGTGATTCTGTTTCTATGAAAATTATGTACACCTCAGCTAAGAGCTAACCTTTTCTTGCTCACAAAGCTTAGTCTTTTTTATTTGTCTTATAATCTTTATAAACATCAATCCTACATGCTATGATGTAATCCAAATACAAGAAGGATGGAACAGTTTGAAATATGTTGGGACCTTGTGCACTGCCATGCAAGCATCTTTGAAAGAGCAATTGTTAGTGACACAACATGAGTAGCAGCTGGCTGATGGCAGCAATGCAGCAGCAGCCTGCCATGGCCTGTCATGACAGTTTTCTGGGAAGACACCAGCTCTTGGGCCAGACAACCACTTAGGAGATGAGCAATGAGGGTGACTATGTAACTAACCCAACATCTCCCTCCCAGTGCTATACTAGGCAAAACAGGACTTTGGCTACACTGTCCAAACACAGCAAATGAAAACAGTTCCAAAACCGACAGCATATGGCAGTTTTTCCACATGTGTTTACATAGACTGTTTTAGTTCAGAACCTGCGGTGTGCTAATGTGAACTTGATGAAAGGGTGAGTATAGAGGTGGTTATTGTTATCTATCAATGGTTATCAGAAGTAAACAGACTGCTGGTAACAGACCCACTGTTCCAATTAATTTTTTGGCTTCTCATCCTGGTGTAACAGGACCTGAGGCAGATCAATGAAGTAAAACATTGAAAACTGTTCCTTCAGAGATATAAAAATGTGCAGAGATTCTTCCTTAGAAGAATCTGTTCAACTACTGTGCATGCACTATACTACTTTAGATAGACAGATTTTGCAAGAACCAGACTTTTTGTCTCAAAAAAAATCATCTCTAGATTTACCAAAAATATTTAAGAAACTGCCTGAAACATCTCAGAAAGAGGACAGCTAGAGTGACAGTTATTACAAATGTGATGTGAAAATGATTAAGAAGTGGAATCTTCTTTATGGATAAAAGTCTTGTATTTGATGATCTTAACAACTATTCGGAACAATTTTGGCTTTCACAGTTCAGACCAGTATACAGTTCACAACAGCACAGCAAAATACAGCAAAACATGACAACTTAATGGCACTGCATTTCCTTATTTTATTGTGAAAAAGCACTTTACTATAACTTACAGTAACCTATAATGCAGATATGTTATACTAAGGATTCAAGAATTTACCATTACCCATAGTGAAAGGCCAAGCTATAGATTAATCTTTTGGACAGTGTCTAGAAAATGCTAATAAAAGCTTTGTACCCATAAATTGAAACAATGCATTTCCTTTTTTATATTGTAAATAGAATAAAAATATTCTATACTTTAGAGACTTAACATTTTATTATTGCTCTATCTCTGCCCTTAAAATAGGATCTTTTATAAGGACATCTGAGAAGCGTTTTGGTATTTGAAAGGAAAAAAATCATTTGTAGAAAATTTCAAATTTTTAAAAATTTACTTATTAATTTACTTATTAAATGATCTATAAAATCTGGTAAATAGCTCTAATTTTATAGAATATTATGGATTAGATATTTTTGAGTTAGGTGCAAAAGCATTTATGAAAGTGTCTACTAGCAGAGGGATGCATCAAAATGGTGTTATGCATGATATCTCTTCATATGATCTCAACTTAGATCATCCATCAAGAGAAAATCTCCCTTTGGAATATCAAGAACCCTCTGAATTTCTCAGTTTTGGTTCAATAATCCCATTTGACACCAGATCAGTTATCTTTATGAAGACAGAGCTGCTAGTGGCCTGGATTTTTATCTCATCTGTAAAGCAGGTGCAGTTTGCACTGCAACGTTTCAATTTTATGTGTGCAAATTCCAAACCATATCTCTTGGAATGGTTTTAGAAACAATCTGTTTAAATCCCACCCTACTTGAAATATCAGAATTCTAGGGGATACTGCTTAGATATTTTGACCACATAATCTGCCTTATGTTCACAAATTCAAATCGGAGTGATATGGCAGAATATTAATTCATTTTGTAATAGTCCTATGATGGTTGGGTGTTGATTGACAAAAGACTCAACATGAGCCAGGAGTGTGCACTTGCAGCCCAGAAAGTCAGTCATATCCTGGGCTGGACTGAAAGCAGCAGGGCCCCTCTAATCTGCTCCTGTGAGACTCCATCCAGAATATTGCATCCAGCTCTAGAGCCCTCAGCACAAGAAGGACAGAGATCTGTGGGAGCAAGTCCAGAGGAGGCCACCAAGATGGTCAGAGGGCTACAGCCCTCTATGAGGCCCTCTACAGCCTCCTGTGAGGACAGGGTGAGGAGCTGGGGTTGGTCAGCCTGAGGCAGAAAAGGTCCTTGGGAGACCTTAAAACAGTTTCCAGTATCTAAATGGGGCCAACAAGAAATCTGGTGAGGGACATATTGCAAGCACATGTAGTGATAGGACAAGGGGGAATGGCTTTAAACTGAAAGACAGTACATTTACCATAGGTATAAGGAAGACATTCTTCACTGTCAATGTAGTGAAGCACTGAAACAGGCTGCCTGGACAAGTTGCAGATGCCTCATCCCTGAAAATGTTCAAGGCCAGGTTGTATGGGGCTTTGACAACCTGAACTAGTGGTCAAAGTTTCCTTCCAACCCAAACCATTTCATGATTCTATAATTCTATAATACAAATTCATGCAAGCCAGCAGTTTACAAGTCTAAGCACTAAGTAGATTTTAAAAATTAACAGCAGCAAAGTGATCAGTGACTCGTAAAATGCTGCATCCATGTAAGTTTCATTGCCCAGCAGCTCTAGTTTTTATCTTGGGAATTTTCTACTACAGCATGTAAAAACCCAGAATTAATTAACCACATCACCACACTACATCAGCCTACTACTAACCATGAAGTTAAGTATTTAACATGTAAGGTTCTACCTGTATATGTTTTTAATATATCACTGCATGTCCATGTACACATTACTTATTATTTATGATGCACAGTTAAATTTGGTAGGGGAAGGATAGTTTTGATACATAGCCTTCCACAAAGAGACCTATGTATTTTTGCATTCATGGGTATATTAACATCTATCACAGGATCAATCCTATGTTAAACAGAGATGGGAATCTTGAGTTTCAGCAGAATACTCACAAAACTGCAGAGCAAAAATTTTACAAATAAAAGAAAGAATCAATGGACATCACAGGCAAAGAATAACTGTTTATATTACAAAGGAGAGAGCAATGAACCACAATATTTTAGTCTCATATGTTTTGGCCACAAGGGGCACACAGCACAAAAGCAAGCTTCAGCTTCCAGTGCTTATATATAGATGAAGCCACATCATTTGTGTGTTCCCTTACAAATAAAATGTGGAGGAGGAACAACAAAAGAAATAAAATTTGGAGTAATCATCCATTAATATGACCAATAGTTTCAGATTTTATCTGAAGCCAGAAATGCTCAGGTAATTTAATTTTCCACAGAAAATCCAGGAATATTACTTTTCATTATATATATTTAATAAAAGTGGATAAAAATATCTATGCTAGTCTTCTGGAAAGTAGTGCCTTTGAGATCACTGTTAATTTTTAAATATTTGCAATATATTGGGTAATTTTAAGTGAAGAGTTCATGCCTGAGGGCAATTGAAACAAATGGCATTCAATTTATCATATACAAAATTGCTATATAGTATTATTTATCTCAATACATATAATGTATCATTTGCTTTAATAATAAATGTGTATCTAAGGCTTTTTTAAATGTTGTTTACATTTCAGCAAGCAAACTAAGAACAAGCAGTTACTGCCAGTCCTGTAAGATCTTGGTTCCAGTAAAACAGTAGCACAAAGCACACACACACAGAGGGGTATAAGAGCAGTAGTAAAGCAAAGGTGTATAAATCTGCAATAGATGCTCATAAGCAAGCAAGCAGGATAAAACACATGGTTCTGCTTCGTGTCTGAATTCTTTGCATGACCCACGGCACTTAAAGTCTCAAATGAATGTCAGCCAGTGCAAATGAACCTGTCAATTATGAATCTAAGCCTTAACATCCCCAAGTTATTCCTCACACTGTGCTAGAGACCAAATTCAGAGACAGACTAAATTTTGGTGCATTGTATTCTACAGAAAAAAAGGCTGGTAGCAAAGTTTACTACCAGCCTTTGGTGTAATATCATTTCCTGAGTCTGATGCAAATGTCTGGTTTGACACTAAAAAAGTCTCTAAAACAATCAGATTTTAAAAATGAAATTATTGCATATATTACTTCAATCTAGACTAGCTATGACCTTTCCTCCCTGGATGCCTTTCTAAACATGATGGACATTGATCTCCAGCTCAGTATTGGAGAGGAGGCATTCAGGATTTGAAAATATAAATTAGGCTAATTCAGATGTGGTGCTCAAGTAAGGTGTGGAATTTAATTTTGATAATTCTGTCAAAACATTATTCAGTTGTAACTGTACCTTCCTAAATGTGGGATGATAATTTCCTTTGCAGGAAATAACTCAGAAAGGTTTCTAAGGAAACCAGGCAAGCACACCAAACTAATATCAGGTTTTATGTGACAGTGAATATCACACAAAGAGAATTGGATGGGAATTTTCAAGGGAAAATGCTGTAAATGTGAATGAAGATAAGTCTAGGTTTAAACACTGTCAGTGTTTGAGAATCGCTGCTTCTGACTCCAGAACAGGTTAAGCATTAACAAATTAACAGGTAAAAAGAGGTATGCAAGACATGAACAGGAACATGCACATGAACAGAAGCATGTGGGATACAACTTATTGACAAAATACAAATGCAAATGAAGGAAGGTGAGGAAAGGAAAATGCAGATTATTTTAATTGCAAACACTTTCAGAATGGGCAAAGTGAGTAAAGTGGGAGAAATCTCACTACCACAGTAATGATAGGTGTTTTGGTGGTTTGACCATAGTCAGATAAAATTATGGCCAACAGAGACAGAAACTGCACACAAGAAAATTAAATGGGAATATTTTTTTCATGAGCCTGAATACTGCTAAAACTCAGCCTTCCAGACTCATAAAAGGGAAAGGGCATGTGTGGATTTTTGATTTTTCAGACTTCATGGATGCCTGAGTACTTCTAACAGCCATAAATATCTTTAACTAAACATTCTTCTGTGGAGGTTGCTCCTTGTTTTCTTCCCTAGCAGAGCTAAACTGGTTCTCTAATGTGTAAGGGACCAGAAGGAGGGACGTGGCCCAAGCAGTGCCAGGCACTGACCAAGATTTAAGGTGTGCTGCTGCTTAGTGTGCAGGTGCAAAATTAAAAAAAAAAAAAAAAAAAAAAAAAAAAAAAAAAAAAAAAAAAGGGCTAGATGCATGACACATGAGTTTTTAGTTGGTGCCGGGGTTTTTTTGTTGTAGTTTTGTTGTTGTTGTTGGGGTTTTTTGTTTGGTGGGTTTTGGTTTTGGTTTTTTTTTCCCTAGACAAAGGCAGAGAGAAGGGGCCAGTGCAGTCATCCTTGCTGGGAACTGTGAGCAAAGCATGTGACTGTGCACAGCTCTGCTCTGGCAGGTGCTAACTGTGAATAACAAAGGCTCTGTGCTCCAAACTGAGAACCCGTTACAAAGGAATAAGAGAACATCCGATGTAAATGTTTGTGATGACATGAATGTGAGCTTTTCAGGCAGAATCAATACCTTCCATTAGATCACCTCATATTGTTGGGAAAAGTCACACACTTCTGGTGGATATAAACTTTCCCTCATGCCACTATAGTTACATCCAGATTAGGGGCCAGGCGGAAGATTACGGGCAGTGAAAAGCAATTCCCTTTCCACCCACATACATGTCCTTTGGATTACTCTATTAAAAAGAGGTAATTGCAAAATATTGAACAAAATATTTCATTTATAAACTATTTTATCACGTACCTTGAATGCAAATAGAACAAAACAAGGTTGGTTCTCTACACCACCTAAAAATATTCACTTATTGATCACACAGACAGTTTTTTAACCTTCTTTATCCAGTAGTGTGTTTGATTAGCAACCTGCTAATTTTTAAGGTCCATTCTGGAACTGATTTGGAAATAAAATTAATTTACAAGCAAAAGTATCAGAATATATTTTCTTACACTCAGCGGACTTTCATCCAGGAATTACTCTACCCAGGTAGGAAAACCCTAAGTGCTTTGGATACAAACACCTGCAGGGTGGTTACCTGTGCCCTTACAATCAGCTATGTACCCTGCAACTGAACTTTGCAGAGAATGAATCCTTCACCAAACTCAGTGCATTAAAAGCAGGAAAAAGAACATATTTTACTGCAAGAGATGAAAAATTCTGGTGAGAAGGTGGCTTTTGCATTTTTATTTCAGAAAAAGTAAACAAATGAAAACAAGGAGCACACATTTTCCTCTCTGAACTCACCAACAGAAAATCCCTGTTTATCAATCCATCAGCAGAAGAATACATATTTCTTTGGATTCAGCTGAAGAAGTAAATTAATTATCTGTTCTCCTGTCAACAAATATAGCCCTCACATCTTTGTCTGAATTTAAAGTAAAAGGTACATCTTTATTTAAAGACACTTTAATACATATTTTTTCTTTTCAAAGTGATTTTTTTCTCCCTTTTGCAAGCATACATCCACATAGCCATTTAACTAATATATAGACTGGGCATTTAACATCAAATGGTCACAGGAGAGAAGAAATTAATGTAAATCATAAACTAAGCACTACCTTCCTAAAAATCAGCCTTTGGGCAAAAATATTCAACAGTTTAACTAGCAAAGGCAGATGCTAAAGGGTAACTGTTTTCCCTCTTGCCATCATTTGTTGAATAGTTCTGTAGATATAAGGAGCAAGCCACTGAGCCAGATCCTGCTGTTCAAGAAATATGTTTCACAGCCAGGTAATTGCTTTCCTCAGACTGTTGTCCTAAAAGGAAAAGAAGGACAGGCAAAAACCTAACGGTAAGGCAGTGGACTAGTTCAAGAGGATCTAATCAGAAAACACTTCAGGTAGCTTAGTTTCATTGCAACTGTCTGTTACTTCAAGTTTTCTGCAATAAAAAAGTAAACTTTCAAAATAAAATTCCAGCACCCTTGATTATAGTATAAAATAAAGATCACTAATGCTGCTTGGAAATGAAAGAATGCTATCAAATAAAATCAAATTACTATATACACACATCTGAGAGAACTATCTGCATTCTATGCATAGACAAATGTATGTAAGTCTTCACTTACTGGTTTTTGGGTTGCCTTTTTTTTTTTTTTTTGACATTTTGCTCTACATCATTTGATAGAGGATTCTCGTAATAGACTTGTAAAACACTGCTGAACATTTCAAGTTATGAATTTCACAGACTCATATTTTCACGTTAGTGAACAATATTTTCACATTAGTGAACGATTTTACTTAAACCGTTATTTTAATTTGCAGCACTGAATATGAACATTGAATCTGCCTATCCATTTGATGTTCTTTAAAATTATAGCACAAGTCCTGTACATGGAAAAATTAATTATTTAGCCTTGATGAAGAAAAAATTGGAATTTGTACCTTTTGAAGCATAGAAATAATTTATATGTAACAGATCTTCAATGGCTATTTCTAAATTATGGATTTATAGATGCAAAAGAAGCAGTTGAGGCATATTCTATTCCATTTGTTGGAAAAAAAATTGCTTTTGTCTTACTACAGCATTAGTTAGATGGTCTTTCTCTGTCCAGAAGAACAGAGGAACACTGATTTTATGTAGGAGTCATATTGTCGCTCGTTCCTTTTTTTATTGTTTATGAATAAAATTATATTCTTATGGGTGTCATTTTAGCAAATGATGTGTATAATTTTCCCTCAGCACTACTTGCAGTTGTGTCAAGTAAGTTAGAGCCTGACATTGAATCAGGGTGCCCAGGATAGAGCTCTATGTCAACTCTGTCTTCAGTGGCACAAGCATGAGGGATTCAGAACCAAATCTGGTCTTTTTATTGTATTTTTAGTCTGTGCCAGTAGGAAAAGAGCCGATTTCTTAAATGATAGCTATTTAGATTTGAGAAAGTAACGACCTTTAGCAGCTTTTAGATGCTACAGATGTAAATTGAAGAGCAAATAGTAATGCAAATATCACACAAAATAAATAATTCAGGAAGTGGTCAAGGGCTTCAACATACATAGCATCTGTACATCTCCTTCACACACTATAAATTTCTCCCACTGTTGGGTTTATTTTGAAAAATAGCCCAAGTACATATCTATAGACTCAGATCTTCAGCACATTGAAAGCAGTAAAATAGATTCTTGTGTGATTTTGGAGACAGGCATTCTAGCCAGAAGCTAAACTTCTAGATTTTTTTTCTACATTCAGAGCAACTATTCCAGTTTACAACAGAAAAGAAATTGGTCTATTAAAGAAAAAGATAAAACCTGAAAAATGAAAAAAAAAAAACAAACCAAAAACCACCAAACCCTCTGCTCTAATTTAGAGATGGCTAAATCAATTTAAACTAAAATTCATTTTTCAGTCTCTCACAGAATGAAATTCCTTTCTAACAATTTTGTTGCTACAATAAAGCCTTGAAAAATCAGAACTTACAGTGGCAGCTGTGATAGACCATTAACTATAGAGGATGCACCATAAAATAGCAGGGAAGCTGTCAGTGGGAATAGAATTTTCAGGGGATTTACTTTTGTAGTTATATAAGAATATTAAATAAAAGTAATGTAACACAGGGAACCTTACTGCATTAATGTTATTTGACAGGTTTTACTATACCTGTTTTCCTTCAAAGCCCCTTTTCTCATTTCTTCATCAATATTCTTCTCAATAGATAAAAAACTTTTCAAACATAGCCAGGTGGATCATTATACAAAAATGAGCCCAAGAGAATCAGGCTTAAACCTGAGAATTCAAAAAGCATTCTGGTCAATCCCATGCATCTTCAAAAGCTGGTGCTGTCCTGCTGCTGAGACATGTCTGATGGGGTATTTCCAATAGATGACTGCTCTTGGGAAGAATGCAGTAGGGGTGAAAATGGAAGCTGCCTCCAGAACTCCATAAGCTTCTCTGAAGGAAAAGGCAACTAACGGGTTTCTAATGGTTTTCTGATCAGTATCCCATCAATGTGCAGTGAATGTTTTGGCCACTTTGGACTTCTTTATGGGTATAAACTCTATAAACTGTTCTTCTAAGGAGCTGTGGTTTTCCAGTTGTTTTCTGATTCAAAACTAACGCACTCCCTGGAGTGAGTTGGGCTTGCGTTTATGTTGTGTTTTCAGTATTATTTGTTTTTGTGCAGGCATAGATCTGAACTAAAACACAAAGCAGATATAATCACACACATGGACTGCATGAAGCAGACTGTTCCAAATTAATGCACAAAGGAAATCATAAAGAAATTAAGTAAAGAAATTTATAACTTGGTCTCTTGTTAAATTTTATCTTGTCTGCTTCACATTTTTGCAGCTTGTGGGTGGAAGGAAAAAAAAGAAAAAGGATTGGAATTGAAAGCATACCTGAGTCACCACAGGTCTCCAGAGGAAATGAGCTTACAGGTAACAAAAGCTGTTAGGTTTGTCTGGTTAAGAAGGGTAGCTGTAAGAGGCTGAACCTGGGCACCAGGCAGAGATTTGGGTTCTAATTAAAACAGATGCAAGACCCAAATGATGAGGAGTGCTCTCATCTGGATTCTTCCCACCAAAAGCACAGTTGCCATGTCCCTACCCAAATTCCTAACCTTGACAGCCAATTTTTAAATACAGGACTACTTAACGGCTTTGAAAACTAAATGGGTTTTGAGCAGTTTTGCATATATAATATATATGTCAATAATTATATTATTAACATATAAAAATACAATAAAAATTGCGGATTTTTTTTTACCAGCTTATTACTATCACCTCTTTTTGCCTTGTCTGCACTATTTGAGGTGTCTGTATTATCACAAGAAGGGATATTTGATGTTTTCTTTAGTAATAAGCAGTGCAACTCAATATGGGGAGTTTATGGATTGAAGCCTTTGCCTGATGTTCTGATGCATGCTGTATTTATGTTTTGGGAGACAAGGATTTCAGAGTATGTCTAGGCCTGGTTGTACAGACTGAATGCCTATAAGCAGGTGAAGCACAGCTTCCAGTTGAATTTCAACCCAAAGATACCTGATTCACATGCTCTGAGGTCATTGAGTAAGGTGAACCAAAGCTCAAAAGCAGGACTGATCAAGAGGTTCATTTCAAAAGAGCAACCTGGGTCAGAAGTAAAATACTAAGATCTTTGCAAAATCCAAGTCCCACATCCATTGTAGTAAAGTTAAAACTGAGGGGGGAAAAACCGAGCCTTTTTCAGAAAGATTAATCTATTTTTGGATGTCAACAACAGATGTCTGCACTTAAGCCAAACACTTAGACTATCTTTACAATCATTTCAAGAAACCAAGACCTACAGAAAAGTCCCATTTAATAACCTATCACAGATCTGATACACCCCATCTTCCTGTCCCTGTTTCACCTCAACTGACTTGAAAGTTCAGATTAATAATTAACGTAACAGATGTTTACATTGGCCAGAGGACCTCAGTGAGTTTTCTGATTGTCCAGTTTGACAACTAAAAAAATATTGGTATTCAGGATTATTCTGCTCTCACAATAAAGTATGTTTCCTATTTTAAGTCATCATGAAGCTTAGAGAGAGCATGTATACATTTGCTTTTATTCTCACAATTAGATGTCTTCTAAAGTCTGATGAACACAAGTGGTAAATTATGATCACTTTTGCTCCTAAATTCTTGTCCAGTGAAAATACAAGTTTAATTCAGATATCTCACAAGTCTCCTTTCTCTCGTCATAAGAGATATTGTGTCAGGCCATTAAATAAATGAGGTTTAACATCTATTGAAATCTTGAAAGAGACTTCAATGTTACTTGTTGAAAAGAGATCGACGACTTATTTATTTTCATAAAATATTAGTTTAAGTAACATCTAGAAACAAATTACAGTAAACTAAAGAAACGCAGTCTTAAATTCAGAATTAAGACAAATAATTTTATTTATTAAACTGCTGTATGAAAAAAATAATCTTAATATAAAAAACCACCAGTTATTTGATTTTAAATGTCAGTCAAATAAATGAAAATAATTAATTAGGTAAAATCAATCAGCTCTGTCTTTTATGGAATTGATTGGTTTAAAATGGATTTAAGATTAAGATTATTGGGTGTCAGATTACTATTTTACAGAACTTTGTTGTCATTTATATAACAATAGTCTTTAACCACTCTCAACACACCTCTCAGTGGAAAGAGTAGTCCAGGCTACAAGTTTAATGCTATTTGTTCAGAAAACTAATTCAAGAATGCCTTGCTAGGATTGAAAAAGATTTAAAACCCTGAGTTTTATGGGGAACTCCTCTACTTGTCTCATGTTGTGCTATTACATAAACTCAAAAAATTTCACATCTTCCTGAAAGCAATCATCCACGCAAGTACTCTAAACAATTTGTTTTGCTAGTTAAGTACGTATCAAAACTAATCTGCAGGATTCCACAGATCTCAGCTGAAAGATACCATGATCCTGCTACCCCTTTACTACACGATGTCCTTCTGGTGATAGGACTTACTGAGAAAATGGAGACTGGTGCTTAACCTCATGGAAGTTTGAAGAGGTTGAACTTTCGGTCATTGTTTTCCAGTTCAACAAGTATTATGCTGTAGAACACAGTAGAGTCAAAACCGGAAAAATTATAAAACCAAAAGACAAAGGTCCAGAAGGAAGTCCAAATCAAAACTGAAAAATACAGATGTCAGGGTAAAGCATCTCTTGGCCCATTGTCACGTTGGTGCAGAAATTTTGTCTTTCTGCTTGCACTGTAGTCTAGAACTAACAGAGGAACTAAGAAATACTCATCTATAAAAATCCTTATCTTGGTGACTAAGTCGTAAGACTCTGCTTCCTGAATGAAGAGTAGTCTTGTTTATGAAGAAAACTGGTCATGTGCCATAAAACTCTGGGCATTACTCTGGGGCTTAGAATTCTCTTTCCACAGACACAGACTGTCCTGACATGCCAAAAATAAAGTTTTAGTCATGCCCCAGTCAAACTTTCCTCTTGTTTGACTTTAACATACCAGATTCAGGACTGTGCCTGGTGCTAGCTCTCTTCCACACAAACAGGTTTACCTCCATCCTGAGTTTCAGCTGCCTGGTATGTTCCACTGTCTTGTAACTCTTTTCAGTTTTTGAGACGAGAGCTGCTAGTTGCCTTTGCTTTCCAGGTCTTCACCAAGTAAACTTCTATCACTGTAGGTTATAATGCAGAATCTGACCCTTTGGCTTTTTATTTTCTTTCAACGTAAAACATGGAACAGGATGGACACGTTCTTCAACTCAATAGTACATAGAGGAATAAAGCATTTTGTACTAACTCAGTAAGTACAACTGCCTTCCATGATGAGGGAGAACACATAATGGATTAGGCAGCACTTATGCAGAGTAGAGGACTTCAGTCCTCTTAAGTGTCCTGAATAAAGCCATTCTTGAGCCAGAGGGAAAATTATAATTACATCCTGAACATTCCCAGTAATAAGCAAAACTCTTGTTTACAGATCAGTTCAGAAATTTAAAATACTGACTTTCTCATGAGACACAGCTGGATTTAAAATGAGTTATAAATGTGATATAGCAAATTAATCTTCCTAAGTAACAACATTTCTCCATTTGTTAATTCTCTGCCAAAGCAGTTGTAACACGGACTATCTGTACAGAAGTAATGCATACATAATGATATGAGCTCTACTATTGACTAGTCTAAAAATTGATAGCTTTTCTTTCTTTTTCTGCTTCATTTCTTTTGTTGGCTTGAGCATCATTCATATACAGATTTAAGAAATGTTTATGACATATGGTTTTAAATGATAAATTACTTTGCCTAGATAACAAGATAAATGTGGCAATTGGGTTTTTAAAGCTGAAAAAATGAAATATTTTCCATATTTCCATGAAAGGAAACCAATCAACGAAACAAATAAAATCACTTCAAGAATACTTTATCTAAATAATTAGAATGGGTTGGATTTCGTTTGGGCTTTTTTTTCTGTCTGTGAGTCCTTGCACCTTGGGTCTTGATGGATTCTGTATTACAGATTATGTTTACAAGAAGTTTCAATGAAATTGAAAAAAATCAGAATGAATAATCTTCCATTCAGGCATAATCTTGAGACAGAGAATGCCAAACAATGAGTGAATTCATTTAAATAATGAATGAAGTAGTTCCCTTAAAAGAAAAAAAAATCCTGTTTAGTTTCCCTTTTATTTGCAGAAATCATTACAAAATGTGAGGTCCTTTAATAAAGATAATCATAATACAGTAATTATATAAATCACATTTTGATTTAAGGAAATCCAACAACTTCTTGTAATTTGAAAGTGGAATGAATATGCTTTCAAAGAATACAAATGCTTTAATATTTCTCTCCACTCTACAGTTAATTCAGCCCAGCCTCTGCATACAGATAACCCTTGCCATGTCTTGACATTGCCCTCTTGCCCAGTGCCTCATGGTGGGAAAGTTCCTTCCCATTTTCACATACAGTGAGGCTGCTTATGCCTGTAAATATCTCACCCAGGTGTTATTCAGCTGAAAAAGATATCTCCATGGTATTTTTCCTGATGCCACATGGATACTTATCCATGCTGCTTTCATCTGTGACTAACTGTTTGCAGCTTCGGCAAGGCACTGGAAGCAGCCTCGCTGGGAACATTTGGTGTCCTGACTCATGGGTGCTGGAATGAGCGAATAGCAAAAAGCTGATACATCCGGAAGAGCCTCAGGCTGAGTTCTGAAATTCAATTTTCATTCCTTTGGACTACTAGAGAGCTAAATTGAGTGATGCAAAAATCACTAAAGACTCAAAAAAGACATCTAGATTTTCCCCCCCACCCCAGTGTAATCTAAGTAGTCAAGAGAAGCTTGTTAGTAGGAATACTCATAGAAAAAGACTGATAATGATACTTAGATTTTTTTTTACTTTTTTTTTTCTCCTATGCAGACTATAGAAAAGACTAAGTTCAACCTATATTCTGCTTGGGATCTTTTCTGTCCATAACTATGACAGCAGAAATTTATCCAAGTACCATAAAATTGATGGGTAAGTATAGAGCAGCTGCAATGAAAGTAACATATTTTTCAACAAAGCATGAAATTTTATCATTTTGAACAAAATCACATGCCTAAAGAGTACTTTATATTGGTTATCAAATATGAACTCAACCTTTTAAAAACAGGCTTCTTAAGAGTACAATACACACAAAAAAAAAAAAAGAAAAAAAGAAAAAAAAGAAACCAGACTTTTCCAGAGCCGCACTTACTGCTTTGGAAATGCCAAATTATGCAGGATATTTTAACAGAGAATCATATTTGAAGAAAACATACTTTTAGGATTTTTAAGGAAAAGTTATTTAGTTGTTCATTTGCTGTCCCCTCTGTTCTGATGCTCACATGTTCCTGATAAAAATATGAGACACGTATATTTTTTCTCTTACAGTCCCCTCTGAATATAGAGTCAAATTCTTATTTTAGTTTAATAAGATTAATTCTCAAGTTTCCTGCTTTTCTGTTAACTTTTAGCCTTACATAACATCAGCAATTTCAATGTTGTTGGACCTGAACCACACATATGCACAAGATAGGAGAATCCAATACTTTTTAACAGAAGTCACACCAGGTCTGCCACTTCCTTCAGAGTCTGAAGCTAGGCTTTTCCCTCACCTAATAAAATTAGCCAAACATTTCCTAATTCCAGTTTAATTGAGTAGTTCTTGATCAAAATCTGTGTGACCCTATCATTCTGCCCCACTAAATATTTCCTAACAAGGTTTGTCTCTGGGAAATATACTCAAAAAACAAAGCTTGAAATGAAGCCAGAATGATCTAATTTCAAATGATCTTTTAGATTTCAGCCACTAACTTTGGCTCCTAGATATAGATTTGTTCACGTTTTTCACTAACCTACAAATTATTTGATCCACACTTTAAATTTATTTCATCTCCTGATTGAAGGCAAGCAAAAATAAAAGCTTTTGAAGGTTCCACTTGGCCATTTTCCTGGGAAGCAGATTTGTAGCACCAGCTAACCCATTTTTCAACAGCATGAATTCTCACTGCCCTGATTATTATGTGCTCATTTGCACTAATTCAAAGTCAGTTCACAAAACTAACACAATCTAATTTGATAACAATACCTATCCACCTATAAACTGAAACAAATTATTAGACAATGTTCAGCTGTGTAGAGAGTCAGACTTTGATGTATCTTTCGAAAACAAAAATTTTTAGTTATTTTAGAAAAATCTTTCTAAGATGAATGTCAAGGCTACTACCTTTGCCAAAACGTGGTCTCTTGCATTCTCCAGGGGAAAAAAAAAATTGTATCTCTGTGGCCCTGTTTTGCTCCCAAAGATATAAATCCTGCTATTCTTATTGATTAAAAATGAGGAAAATCCCATTCTAAATTAAATTCCATCTTTCTAATGTACTTGTATCTGAATGCAGTCAAAGTTAATCCAATGAAATATAAAAACAATATTCTGGAAAAATGTGAGTAGCTGATAAAAGACATGAACTATTACATTCCACAAACTGTTTGACACAAGCAGTTTTTTTAAAACCAAGCAAACTTCAATATCATAGCTTCACATAAGCAACTTGATATGATTCCTCTTACCTAGCTTCATGAGACAATGTCCAAAGAAGTCAGACAGATTCTTAGAGTCAACACTCTGTGTTATATTTCCTCAGCAGCATCATGGACCCATGTTGAGAAATGTTACTAGTGATATTCTGCTCGCACAGGCACCCCTAGCTAATCTCAGATGCCACTGTCCTACACAGTAAGAAGAGTGATATTCTAAATGATACATGCATATGCTTCGTATAGCTTTCCTTTTTTAATGCCTACCCCCTCAGCCACAAAAAGCTGCTCCTGTGCAGTTGCCAGAGATTCAGTGTATTGTACTTCCGTTAACTAACTCCACCAAGTAAGCTGAAAGTGGAATGATCTGCAGTATTTGACTGCCAAACTTTCAATTATCATTATGGTTAAAAAAAAAAAAGCCGGTGCTATTTTGAGTGCAGCTACAATAGCACGCCACCTGTGAATAACTGGTTGGAATGCCACGGCAACAAAGCCTCATTGGCTCATGTGAACTAAATTTTCACCCTCTAGCAATAACCTAAACTATTCAGAAAGGAAACTCACTTGTCCTTCACTGCTCTCTAAAGCTACATCTGTTCACCAGCTATTTCTTCAAGCCTTTTTTCAGACACTTTCTCAAGAAGGTAAAACAATTAGGGTCACGTAGATACTTACAGACAGATCTATTAACTGACAGTGCTCTCAGGTGGAAGCGATTATCATGATCTACACCATTTTGATGGGCCATTTCCATGATCATATTTCTCTGTCAGATCTATTTATTTCTATGAATGAAATCCCATTACCATCATTAGTGCCTGTCTAGAGCAGTGATCATTTTTGAAGCAAATCAAGAAGATGCTGATGAGCATTTTACTGACATCTGATGGGTGGCGATGCTTTCGAAGCTCTAACTCAGTGATACTTTAAATTCAGGATTCTGTCTCACAAAGACATATGCATTGCCTTGGTTTGTCTTTCCAGGAAGTACTCACTCTGCATAAAATTAAACACATATCACAGCTCTAGTAGATCTCTCCAGCTGAACAGTTATCAGGTTGATATATTTTACCCTAGTACAGGTCCATCTCTTATGCTTCCCTTGGTTGTTTTCCCCGGATTTACTGAAAATGTTTCCCAGCAGTAAAACCATGCAATTTCCCTGACCAGTATCATCCATTGCCACTTCTGCAGTAACTTTTGTTTGTCCTTAGGAGGAGTTGCTGCGGTTGTTTAGCCAGTAAAAAACTAGGCCCCTTATCGCTCTCTACAGCCACCTGAAAGAAGGTTAGAGCCAGACTGGGGGGGAGGTTGGGTCAGACTCTTCTTCCAGGTAACAAGACACAGAACAAGACAAAATGGTCCCAAGTTGCAGTAGGGGAGGTTTAGATTAGACATTAAGAAAATTACTCCATGGAAAGAGTTGTCAAGCACTGGAACAGACTGCTAAGTGAAGTAGTGGAATCGCCATCCCTAGAAGTGTTCAAAAACCATGTGTTTACAGCACCTGAGGGCATGGTTTGGTGGTGAACATGGTGATAGTGCTGGATTGGTGGTCGGACTTGGTCCTAGGAGGTATTTTACAACCTTAATGATTCTAATTCATTCAGCTGCTCACACACATATTTCCTAGACTGTGACAACATATTTAAGTCTTGTTGAAGCCCATTATTAACCAATAAAAAGGTACTTTTATAGATAAGAAGCTAAATTCCTTCACAAATCCCAAGACCTTAAGTAGCAATCTTATGGTGATTGTGTGTCTTAACTGCAGTTTTTGTTATTGCTTCAAATATGTTTTGAAGCACACCTAAAGTTTCCTTGAAATTGAATTATAAATTCTATCATTCATTTTGTCTTTTTATCCTGCACTCATAAAATATTGTGATTTTTAGAGATAGAAAAGTCAGTATAGATTTATAGTGTATTGATCTACTTTTTTCTTGTCTTTATTTATTTTCTTCTTTTTTATATTGCAACTGATTTTTTTTCTTATTATATTCTTTATTTTCTTTTTTTTGTATTTATATATTGTAACTGATAAAGCGGGCTGACGTATCCTTTTCTAATCTGTTCACAAAATATATGCAACTTCTCAGCTCAAGGCCAATCAAAGATAAAATAAGGAAATAACATCTCAGAAGTACAATTGAAACCTGCAGGCCTTAAATCTGCCCTCTCAGTTCACCTATCTCATGAAGTAGCATTACTGACAGCAGTGGGACCACAGGAGTTAAAAAATAAGGAGTAATAGCACAGCAATTTCTGCCTTATTTCCCTATCATGTTTAGCCAACAGGAACTGACAGCCTGCTTTTGAGAAAACAGCAAACTGCAGATAAGGCAAACTCAAGTTCGGGTGCTTGTTTGCATCTGCGAAGTCATCTTAAGGGGGGTCTTGATATTATTGTTGACTGAGATACTAAACTGGCACTTTAACAAATTATCTGTTTTCAACTGTTGGAACATGCATTGTTAGATTTCAGAGTTAGTGAACAAGAAGCCATAAACCTTCTTGTGACACAAGTTAATAATTTCATATGCTGTGTTCATAGACTTCAAATAACAGTATTTGTTTTTGGTTGGTTCAGATTCAAGCTTATCTTCAAAACCAGACTAAAATGTTTTCTTTTATTTATTTAATTCTTACAAAGAAAACTTGTTTGGAACATGTTTTTTTCTGAACAATCTGCCTTCTGCAATATTTTTCCAGAATCTGAAAAAAATCCCATGGCTAATTCTTTTTCTCTTCTGAACTGAAAAGCAGAGGTCCTATTTCTGTTCACGGCTCATAAAAAAAAGGATAACTTTCAAACTTTGATATTTAAGCAGAGAAGGGTTAAGTTTTACTTCACTTCTGATATCACTTGATTTTTCTGTTCTAGACTCACTTTAGTTTTTTAAAATGTGAAGTACATCTGTAGATCATTATAATATTCAATGATATTGTTACTAATTATTTCAAGTAAGTGTACAGTGTTGTGCTGAAAGTTCCATAATGCAAACTACTTTTTTCAGGTACTTTTGCATTTATGTTGCTACTTCACTTTCTATAAGTCCTATACCACATCATGGTTTTTAAAGTGTGTCATGTGCTCTATTTAGACAGAGGTTCACCCAGTTTAGCATGAAATTTGCTTGATCTTGATAAAATTACTACAGCTAGTATAAAATTTCATCTCACTTTCAAATTGCATCTGAGAGATGTGAAAAATTGTTTTTGTTGTTGCTGTTTTTTGGGGGTTTTGGGTTTTTTTTCCAGCCTGACAGCAGATAAATACTTCTCATATTTGTCTTAGATTTTCTTCTTCCTTTTCCTTTACTCTATCCTCCTTCTCCATCACACCTGACTATGCAAAGGTGTACCTGGAAGTGCAATAGGAAAACCACTTGAATAAGCACATATAAACCTGTCAACAGGGACACAGACCCCTCTCTTGGTTCATTAGCTGTTGCCTTAGCCCTGCAACACTACCCCCGTAAACCACCACTATGTGCTACAACTTAAATTATGGGTTTTTCAAATAATTCATCCTTCTTTCCTCTTCTAGCATGTCAACTCTTTTCATTCCTTATTCTTTTTCAGTGAAAGGATGTAGCAGCAGTGGCTACTTTTCCAGTGGTCTCTACTGTAATTCCCCATTATGCCACAATTATGCCTAATTAAGTCTTCAACTTTATTCTACCATATGCTGAACATCCATTTGATGGGGAAAAGGATGATGTAAGGCTCACGCAGCTACAGATGCTTATTCACGCAAAAGTCAGATAGACAAGTGTTAGAAAAACAGATTTCATAGAAAAATATCAAATATTTCTTGTCTAATATTTTAAAAAATAACTCAAAAACTACCCGGAGAAAAATTATTTATAAATACCACAACTGTGAGGTTTAGAAATTGAAACCTCCTGTTATTTCAGCATAATACAGAACACATTCTTCTGCCTCTCAGAGAGCTCTGCACAGTTCTCAGCCTGATCTTCCTGATCCTTACATTTGTGCTGCTAATTGGGCATGTTTCTTATGTTTATCATTCATTCTCCTTAGCAACCAGGGTACAAGCAAAGGAAGGAAATCTAATATAGATATGTTCATTGAAGATTCCCTAAAAAAAGATTAATGCTTTGCAGTATCAGCTGCACTGAATTAAGGCTAATTCTTGGCATTGCATTTTTCTTTCTGAGTGTCATGTCCTTAAGTCATGCTCCTTAGAGGCAATTTGGAGATAATTCTCACAGCAGAAGGAAAGAGGCAAGTACTCATTCTCTTTGTTTCTGAGGAACACAAGAAAAGATAAACCTTACTAAAGCAAAGAAAATCAAGTAAAAAATATTTTTACCAAATTTTCACAATCTTTAAATATTTTGGCTTACCTTGAGCTTTTGAGAGACACACTGATTTTTATTTCAGAGGGTTAGATAAACTTCTAGTCTCCATTCCTTTCTTATTTTGGGATTCAACTGAATAGTTGAAAGAGCCATGGGTACAGTCATAGAAAAAGATGTATGGAGGATGAAAACAAAAAGGACTCAAAAAGCCAGAATAAAGCCAATAAAATATGGTCTTATGATCACTAGGATTACTTTTAAGGCTGACCTTAAGGAACTTCAGGGTAATCTTACTACAGTTGCTTGGGTAAAAAAGGGTATGTAAGTGGAAGACCATAGGTTCATTACTACATCTTTAACTTTTATTTGACTTTCCCCATTCCATTGGGGAATTCAACTTCTAACTGTCCCTCTCCTATGAACAACTGCCCAGAGACAATTAGAGAGTTGTTCTTTTTGTGCCCCACACATTTCTGCATGTGACCCTGGATGAAGGGTAGGGAGTGGGGAGAAAGAGGAAAGAGAAGGGAAAAAAAGACCTCTTAATGTGTCCTTCCATATTTCCATATGTTTGCTTAATACTACAATGTGGGTAGAATAAGTAGTGTTGAACTTCTCTCAGTACTGTCAGAGAACAAGCATATTCACACAGGCAATTAGAGGACAGTAGCTGGCATCCTGCACATCTGTATTCTACTTGACATTGCACTAATTTACTCATTAAACCAAAGCCTAGAGAAATAGGTTTGCAGTCAAACTAGGCAGCAAGGACTCATTGATAGTAAATACTTGAAATTTATTCTCAAGAAAACCCTTGTACTGAAATCCAGACTGCTGCTAAAGATAAGCTTGTTTTTAAGTGTGGGTTAAAAGGAAATCACTGAGTGGTAGAGAAGTACAAAGAATATTATGCAGAATAGCACCATTTTCTAAGAAGGGGAACCATGTACATCTTGAGCGATTCAGTTCATTAGATTCCCTAATCCTTGCTTTTGCATGGAAAAATAATTTGAACTGACATTCCTTGGCACGTAGCAAATGTAGTATTTTTCACTCACAAAGTCTTGTTGCAAACAACAGCCCTACCTCTTTTAGACATCTAAACCTGCAGAATGTCTGTGGAAAGCATCCAAAGGCACAGCAATCAAAAGCCTCCACTGTGCAGAGGGCTCTGATGCAGAGACATCCTGCAGAGGCACTTCACTTCTCAAACATATTTTGAAGTACCATATAGCTTTTTCCTAACACAAAATCAGGAGAAAAGGCAATGGGAGATCAGTAGCACATCTATACCATGACGGATTCCTAGCCCTACTTTCCTCAGAGCATAGAAACACCCTGATCTGCAGTTCTTGTGGCTAACTCGCTGTCTGAGTAACAGAGAGAAATTTATTTCTTTTAGTTTTAGCTATCCAGCCTAATCTCCCATCTTTCTTAGATACCTGTCGCCTTAGGCTCCCCTCATACATTTATTTGCAGTATCACAAATGCCCATATTCAAGGAAGATGGCTGATTCTTTGGAAATGCTGTTTTATCCTCTGATACACAGTGTTTAACTAAGACTTTGAAGTCTAACTTCTAGACATTAAAGCTAGAACTGATGAATCTCTCCCTAATTAATGGAGAGAGTGCAGAAACTCCAGAGGGTAATTCAACCCATCTATTTTAAGTGCCTATTTAGAGAAGAGAGGAAACCATTTCTCCCCATTAGCCATGTAGGGAGCCAAGTTAACTTGCTTAACCAGACACTTAGCTTTTGGACAGCAAAAGTTTCTAAGACGAATTACAACCCAAGTGTTCTGCAGCCCAAAAGGGGATTTCTTTCAATCCCTTCAAATCCTAGCAAAACCCCTCATAAAGCTTGTTTATTCAGACTTTACAGAAGATTCATGATTTAGCTCTCTGCCAGTGAAACAAATATAATTCAGGGATGCCTTTTTTCCCAGACAAGGGAAAACAACTCCAAGCTAAATATCACTTCTAAGGTCTACTAGGTCATCTTCAGCCCCTGGATCAATACATAGATGGAATACAATTGTAAAGGTCACATTGAAAAATTCCCTCTTCACAAAAAAATTCAGTATGGAAAAAAGGTAACTTACACAACTCTTATCGAAGGGCACTACTTTAATGCACTTTCATGTTAGCAAATCTAATTCTTCTATGAGTGATCAGAATCAGAATCTTTGAAGCACAAAGTACTGAAGGAAACAATTTGTTTTCAACTTCTCTTCGTAGCTGGAATTCCAAAGTGATTTAACTGACTTCACTTGTACAATATTTTATGGCACTGAGACCTTCCAAAGGGACACTGTCCTATTGGGGTTTTTTTTACATCAAGAAAAGATAGGTAATTTTATGTTTTCATTAACTCAATAATGGCCAATTACCAGCCTAAAGCACCTTAAATAAAAATTCAAGATGCAGAACATCATTAAACTCCAGGCAAAACTCTTCATTATAGTATAGAAAAGTCAATCTTTGAGAAGTGGCTTTTAACTTTTCCTGTCAGTGTGCATTTGGTCACTTAAAAATAAAGATGATGTTTCTCTGTAAGCAAATTATTTTGCCTTCTTGAAGAAAACTGACCTGAGAAAAAAATCCCTGGGAGAATAATGGAAACCTATGAAATTAATAAACATTCACTAACCCTCATAAAGCCTGAAATAAACACACTTGATCTCCTAGATAAAGGAAGTTCTGGGATACCATACTTGATCCCTGAATTAACAAAACAGAAAACAGGTTTTATGCATGTAATATTTTTATTGAGTAAATCCATCCATCCAGGTTTTTATATAAGATTTTCTTGTAAACTCCATTACATAAACATAGTATTACAGATACTACAGAAAGAAAGCATGACATGGTAGTCATGTGACTAAACTTCCTGTAACAGCCAGTCAAGTTTCCACTTCAGAAGTATTTGATATGTTTATAACATTGTTATTTTAATGTACCTTGAATTCTGATCTTTTATGGGGATTCTTATTCCAGACTCAGTTTTAATGTCCTCAAGTTTCATTGCAGCTTCTACATTTTAGAAGTTAAAATGTGCATGAAAACATATAATCTTCTGTCTATTAAATAAAAAAAAAAAAAAGAAAGAAAGAAAAAAAAAAGTGATAGGCATTTTTCCAAAACAGCTATTCCCTGGTTTCCTTTTGGACACAGGGAGCTCATTAATTATGCTTTTAATGCTAATTTTGTTGATTTAGTGGAACAAAAAACCTTAGAAAAGTAGGTGTTATGTAGAGAGAACACTTAACACTGCTAAGAAAGCTAGTTAACCCTTTTCTCTAATGCTCATTCAAAATGTCGATTTCAGCTTGATCATAATGCCAGCCACAAGCAAAACTATGAGTTACTGTTGCTTATTCTTGCTGATAATCTCAAGGAACTGAGTCAACTGCAAGTGACTGCCAGCACATGGGAACATCTTGTACATGGAAACATAGCCACGGCAGACAGAGCAAAAATGCATCCAGTTTTCTGCTGGGAAACCACAAGGGATTATTTTAAGCCAGTCGATTGCTTTCCGTTCCTGAAGTGCTAAAGGAACTTGCTCCAGAGTATGTTCCAGAAAGTCTCACCTGAAGTGCTGTGTCCACGGAATGTCACCTCTAAGGAAGCAGCTAGTGCTGCACCTGTTTCAAAAGGCAGCAGCATGGAGAGTGCCTGCACTCAGGAAAGATGGTGTGTGTGCTCCTTCACCCTTTGAATGGTGAGCTTCTGCAAGAGAAGACTAGTTCTGGCAAGCAATCAATTCTTCTCAGGGAGATGACTATTGGAAGAAGAAAAAAATCAGCCTCTGTGGGAGACTTCTCTTGACTGAAATACTACCTAAAAAATTTTGGGCTCACCTTGTATATGACAGTCTTTTGGAAAACATTTGGGTAAAAGAGTCCATATTAATACAGCCTAACTAGGTAAATGGTAAGTACCTTTTTCATTACAAAAAGGAAGAAAACAACATTGAACCTGTTCACAAAGTAATAGGTTCAGGTTTTGACCTTCAGTAAATCTTTGAAAAGTATTGTGTAAGGAATGATTTCTCCCAAGAGTTTTCTATTGTCACTATTTTAAATTGTGAGTGCAGAACTTCTTTTAATATGCTGCTTAGCAAGGAAAGAAAATCAAAGGATTTTTTTTATTACTATTAGTATTATTATTATTATACCTTTTCAGCTGCCCATCAATTGTCTTTTTCTAGCTAAACACAAATCATAAATACTTTATCACAAAATCCTTTGCCCCTGCATGTAAGACTGATCACATCCAAGTAGAATGCAAAACCTGACATGATGTCAACTTGAAGTGAGTTGTTTACAAGCACAAAATCCCTAGTACTAAGCCAGCTAAGCAGCTCAGGTTTATGTTAAAGGGATCTGCACACCACACTGTCTGAATTTCTCTTCTTCTGTCTGGAAAACTCACCTCCTGCCAGTCTGTAGAGAGCATGTTCTATCTCATGTAAAGAGACATAGGCATTGCACCTGGCTACTGCACCAGCAACACCTCTAGATAAACCACTTGTACTGAAAACCATTATTTTCTTATAGACTGTCTTCACTGTTTCTGTTGTATGCTTGGGGGGAAAAAATAACCTTCAGCAAAAAAATACACTTTAATGATATGAAGGAATATTTTATTCTTTATTGTGGTTGTAAGATGGTTTTACAGGAGTATCCAGAATGATCACTAGCAAACATAATCTGGAAAAAAAAAATTCCTACTTAAAAAGGACTGCATTTTTTCCTACTAAGTACATTAAACTGTTTTAGTTTCATTGAAAAGCATTTCTTCCTGTGTTAATTTTTTTTCATGTGATAGAAATTAGATCCTAATTTGTGTCCTAACTCAGTGTGAGAGTGCTTAGCATCTCTGAAAGCCAGGTCATTCCTCTTAATATCCTTTAGACACTGTTTTCTGAGACTGTCCTCCTAAGTGATTCCTACTTGAATGCTTATGAGGGTAGAACAGAGAAGGGATTCTATTTCCATCACTGTAAAACATCCCTGGAGAAACTGAAATGTAGCCTGTACCCACTGAGCATATTTTGATGTTTGTAATATGCCCTGGTGTATGCTGGAAGACCCAGAAGAAGCTATTACTGAGGCAAAAGTTCCTCTGGGTCTTTTGCTGCATATATATAGCTTTGGTAAAGTTTCAAACCTTGTAGCTTTTAATGGTTTAAAACATTCCCTAGAGGGCATATATTGATGTAGGTATACTCAGATGGGAATGGCTTCAAACAGGCTTAGCTGTTCCACTGTTGCTCTGTCCTAAGTTCAAAATCTTTAATGTGATAGGTAGGAGAGTTTGAACAGTTACTCCACACTTCCTGAGACATAAAAGCACCTTTCTTTACTCAAAGGAGGAGGGCATTGTGCAGCATCAGAGTTCTGTATGAGGTGAAAACAATCTCAAGACATATATGATCAAAAATAATTCAGCAGATGTGATTGGAGATTTTTTTTAATCATAATACCTTTAGAATTATTATTATTATTGCTAATCATTAAAAAAAGTTCTCAGCAAAGTCTAACTGGAAATTTCAAAGTACAGAGAAAAAGACCAGTTTTGAAAGCAGAGCAACTTATTGCTACATACTTCTCATCTAGAGCCTTTCAGCTACCACTCGATGTTACTCCCACTGCTTCACTATGTTCAAGTGCCTCTGAATATCTTCAAGCTGTGGAGGACACCGAACATAGCACCAGCAAATTCTCTACCTCTTTACTGAGTTCTCCAGCTACCAGGCAATTATATGAATAGTGGAGAATGGCATCCCCAAGCCTGCTGGGTTTTCGGAGGACAGATATTTTAAGAAAACCCAAACCAGCTTATTTCTCTGAATGAATGGGTACAGAACCCATGCATATTACAATGGTTTTAAAAAGCAACACCTGAGCAAAATGAGGCATGTGTGTGCATAGATGCTGCAACACATACAGGAAGAAGGATTTGTAAAACAAGTACTTAGAAACAGTATAACAGTAAGAACTCCCAGGATTCTTTTTTGTCCTAGATTTCTCATCAGAATGTAAGTTTACCCTGTTACTCCCTTTCCAGCTATGACGCAGTTACATGACCCAGCACTAGCTCCAGTTCTGCACCCACCTTTCAGGAAAACATGTTACTCTCCCTTCCAAGTGGTACAGAGCTAAAAATAAAATAGATAAATTACATTTCAACCCAATCAGATCTTTGAACATGGAAGCTATTTTTGGGAGTGAGTTGTGGCACATATGTGGCACTGCTGCATAAGTGCCTATGGTGTATAAGATGCATAAACAATGACAGGTACATCTGTCCCTCAGGAAAAGGGAAGTGGAATGGTTAAATGAGAATATATGTAATAACTAGGTACAAAAATATGACCAAGAGAGACCAAGACTCCCCTCCCCAAGTTGAAGGGGAAACTAAACAAGATAAGAAAATAGAAGAGAAAGCATATTATTTTTTACATCACTTTTTTGACTCATAGCACCAAGGAAACACCAGAGTTTCCAAATAAAGAAAAGGAACTTTTGATGATTGAAGTATCAAAAGAGGAATTGATGCAATGTATCAATAAATAAAAGATCAATGTATCTCAAGACTGTTTATTCAAGACTTCCAAAGGGATTTAAGATTAATCAAAATAAATCCACAATTATGCAGTTTCTCATTTAAATCAGTTAATATACTGAACCACATAGGAAAGCAGTGATCTTCATGTAACTCCTGAGAGAAACTGAGAAAGAATTCAGCTTCACACACATATTACTGCAGAAACAATTGAGGAACCAATTAAAAGCAAAAGTGCTAAATCTGTGGATAAAAGCTATAAGCCTTAATGCCCTGTATATGTCTTTAATCTATTAGTATTCTTTTGGCATGACAATAAATAGCAGATAAGAAAGAACTGGCAGATATAAGTTTTCTGGACTTCCAAAAAGCCTTTGAGAATGCTTCCCACAACAGGCTATTAGAGAAACTAAGTAACCACAGAATGAGAAGTAAAGCATTGTCATTGACTAGAAATCAACTACAAAAAGGAGAACACAGAAGCAGAATGCATTTATTAGTGGTCACTGCTCCATGTGGCTAAAGGTTAACAGCAGGGTGCCCTCAGGTTCTTTACAAAGAATGAAAGTGTTTAATCTATTTATTAATCATTGGAAATGGGACTAACAATAAGATGGAAATGTTTACAACAGACACAACAAGTCTTAGATTAATTAAGGCCAAAACAGGCCAAGGAGCTTTTAGGTTGCTTAAAAGAGCCCAGTGAAAGGGGAAACAATGGCAGATGGAATACAGCCCTGCCAAGCCTAATAGAAGCACAAGGGAAAGAACCATATGAATTACTTCATCTAGAATTAAAAACCCAGTATGACCACTGAAGTGGGGGAAGACGCTCTTGATATGCACAGATCAATGAAAATACTTCTCTGGCACAAATCACAATCTAAAATAAAGATATTGTTGAGAAAAAGAAGAAAAAGGGAGGAGTACTGGAATAAAGGTTACAAAGGCTGAGATTTATTTTTTTTAGGGGTGAAGCCTGACACCTTTAAATGAAATGGTTAAAAAAGGACATTATTAGTAAGTAAATTTAAATCACAAATTAATTAAGTTATATAATTACTTAACTCTCTTCATAGGACAGATAAAGAATTTAGCAAAACTGAAAACATATTTAAAACAAACAATTGTTTTCCATTATTATTTAAATCAAAGATGTAGAACTCCACATTTGATGTTGCCAAGTTGAAAGGTAACACCATTTTAAATGAAGGAATTTTGATTTTTTTCAGTGGATTTATACATAAAAGTTCCTCACAGTGAGCTGTTCAGTACAGCAAGCCAGAATCAAACCAACACAAACAATAAATGAAAAGTTCAGCTACCTCTACAGTTATCATCTTCTATTTCATGGGCACACAGCTTGTTCTTACCCCAACTTCTATATATCATAAACCACTCTTTTCAGCTGCAGGTCTTCAGTCATGGATACTCGTATTTTATTCCCCCTTTTAGAAAATTGTTCCTCTTAGTATAGAATATTACTGCATCAAAGACTCACAGTCAAACTTATCAGGAGAGGTTGTTTTGGCAGATAGCTTAAGGAGGGGAAAAGAGAAAAGTTTGAGTAGTGATGAACAATAAAGGAAAAAGGACAGCTATATCCTAAAAGATGTTTTCAATTGACATCTTTACCACTGATGGGCACAAGTTGGAAATGTATTTAGGACAACCCTTGCTGCATCAAACTAGGAAGTGTGACCTGTACCAGTGTCCTTTAGATAAATAAAACAACAGTAATGTGTGAAACTCTCTCTACCAGAAGCAGCTGCTAATAGGAAAATCTTAGTGAATGAAGATTTGATACATCCTTTTTGCCAAGAATCACAGGTAACACTCACATTGTAATGTGTCAGAGATGCAGGAAAGATGTAGGAAACTCTTTCGTTACAGCAGACATACAGACATTCTCATTTATAAGGACAATATACAACTAAAATCCTTCTCTGGCAAACAAGAAACTGCACTCAAATGCCTTCATCAGTCAATAGCCATTGATACAGCCAGAAAACTACATGTGAAAGGAGCAAATAGGCAACAGATTCCTCTGCCAGTATTTCAGTAGATTCAAATTTATATTTTCCTGGGTTTGATTACTGCTTTAGCTATACCCCTTTAATATAATTCTTATAAATCAATCATCTCCTTCTACCCTAGCCTCTGCTTCAATCTAACAGTTTGCCACCAGATATATTTAAAAAAAGTAGAGGAGCTACACAAAAAAAATCAGTAAGAACTATAGGAACAGAAATCTCTACTCAATTATTAGAAAGAACCACCAGATTTAACACATCAAACAGCAAGAACTAGATTTTGATGAAATTTTGGTGGAGTTGCTACACATTTAGAGAAAATTAAGATTTTGAACACCCTTCTAAGGGTCTTCAAGCACCTTTGAAAGTGAAATTTATCTCTAACAGTAAGACTTCATGTATGAAAATATACTAATAGAAAAGAATATGGAAGAGTATTTTACTGAATCATAAGCATGACAGATTGACTACTGCCCTAATATGAATTAAGAAGAAACTTCACAAACTAGCAAACAGTTTTCTGGTCTGGTGTAAAATTCATTTTATGTTCCAAGCTTATTCCCAAAGCAGATCACAGAGCAGTGTAGTATGTCAGTTCCTACAGCCTGCTTGCCAAAAAACACACTCTTTTTAGTTTTCTGTGATTCTTCAATATCAGCTCCTTCAGGCTTCAGGGTAAAGCAACATGAGTATAACCAGAGATACATTTGACTGAAGTCTTACATGAATATGTTTTCTGTCTACTTTTATGTTGACCTTAGCTAAACATCTGCAGTTTTGGCTGTCTGCCACTCTGACTGCTTTTCCTGCTGGCTGGGCAATGTCTTGTCTCTGCTGCTTGGTCTCCCTTGCAGTTCCTGGTCAGGTCAGTAACATCTGGTGGTGCAGAAAGTGCTGATCACCTGGCAGGTATTCCCCTCGTGTTTTGATCAATGACACACACTGATACTGTTTCAGCCAATAGTATCTTATTTCTTTATCCATTTCTCCTAGGTCAGTGTATCACTTCTCTTGCCTCCTTTAATCCTTACTCACGTTTCAAGCTGGGGAAAAGGTAAGAGAGCTTGCTGATGGTTACCAAAGACTAAAAACATTAAAAAACCCCACAGATCATCAGGAACATTGTTACTATTAGAATATGACCTCTAGAAGAATTAATTTTCTTCCTATAAGTCCATTAAATTTACTCAGTACATGGCATGAATTGTCAGGGTTCAAAAGCAATTACCTGTAATTACTGGGCATATTGCAATAAATATACCTATATAATAAAAAACTGGAAAGGTAGTAGTTCCCTGTATAGTAACAGCAAATATTCTATCAGCAGAGAAATATTCTTCCAATGTCCTATTTTCTTATGAGCTGCACAGTACTTCTAATCATCAAAGAAAAAAAGGTTTACTCTGTGAAGAAAAATAGTATCCATAACATAGACACACTTTTGTCTTTTATGCTGAAGAAAGCCAAAGAAAATTAAGTCTTTGTATGTATATAGAAATTGAAATAATTAGAAAATCAGCTACTTAGGCTTTCCTGGGTAGCTAATTGTCAGTTCAGTGGCTACCTAAAATCTAGCCTGAACACTGCATCAGTCTTTTTTTTTTTGTTTGTTTTTATTTCAGAGGGAAACAAGAAAATACATTAGAACATAGTGAGGGCAGTACTATATGAAGACAGGACAGACTGGTTTCACTGCTGCCAATTTCCCTCACAAAAATTTTTCCTTTTCATGATTATTTAGATTTTTTTTGCACAGTTCTGAAACTAAAAACTCTAGAATTGCCATAAAGAAGCACTGACAGTTGTGTTCAGCCTTATGTCTGTGTGTTGTGAAGGTGCTGTGAAATCCACGGTGAGGACAGAAGCAGACCCAAAATGCAGCAGAGCTGCAGTGGTTCTGCTGTACAGAGGCTTGGCAGATGCAGGGAAAGCATAGAGCAAAAATCTGCATCACCTTCATAGGCATGCCAACAGAAGATAAAAGAAAAAAAAAAAGAAATTAAAAAGGTTAATGCATGATCACTGCTGCCATGATTATATAGAGCCAGGTGCAATGAATCATTTCAGCAATTTGGCTTAGGGCCTTGAGATGCAGTCCTAAAGAAATTGCTGAGATACTTTGGGAATTCTCTCCAGGTTGAATTTCAGCGTCTTTAACTATAACTATATGAATATTAACAAGGAGTGTGGCTCTGTAGAGACACTCTGTAAACTGAAGCTGTGCCAAGAGCCTGCTACCCCCATTACACGTGTTTTGTCGGTTTTACTTTGGGCTATCCCTAGTCCTTTTTAGGGACTGCACATCCTTTATTGCCTGCAGATCATTATAGGTGCACTTGCTGGGCACCTGTATGCCTTTGCTTTCAGCAGACAGCAATCCAGTTTGTGTGCTGAATCAAGGGGCAATAAGAGTGGCAATGGGAATGAGTGGGAAGTTTCAAAAGCACACCCCAGAGCTGAACTGAAATGCTGATGGAGACAGCCTGAGGGCAGCTGCCTATACACAGCTCAGGCACTTATGATTTGTGCTGCCCAGTGTGTACAGACTCTGTAAGAAATAAATAGTTGCCTTTTAACTCTATTAAGACACAAAGTCAAGAACAGAGTGTGAAGCAGGACCAGCCCTTTGAGAAATATCAGAGTTGCATCTTATGGTGCACCTGCATGCTATGGGCCCCTGCACTCCTGAATTACTGTAATATTTCAGTTCCCCAGCAGTGCCTTTGCTTGCAGGGGGGGAAAAAAAGTCTCTAAAGGGTTTCAGGTCTTTTGTTCCTCTTTTGAACATACCGTAAAATCATTTCAAACGTCTCTGTAATCATATGTAATTTACCCTGTACTCAGGAATACAGTTTTAGAGGACCCCTCCCCACCCCACACCCCCCCCAAAAAAAAAAAAAAAAAAAGCTTACTAATTTTTACAGTTATCACATTCCTTCCTATGAGCTACTGATCTTCCTACCAGTTAAGATTTTGGTAAAACTCTGATATGCAAATATTCCCTGCAAGCTGCAAAATATATTTCCTCCTCCTGCAGATCTAAACAACTACAAAAAAGAGAAAGGTCTCTTCCATCCAAAACTTCTGTTTGATCTCTTCAAATCAGACCTATATTAAAAACTATTGAGCACAAAACCCAAAAAAACATGCTGTAAATATTTACTTTCATACCACCCTTTAAAGAGGACTGTTCCTGTAGCAATTAGAAAAAAACAAAACACCAGAAACGAAAAAAAAAATGTTTTAAAGAAATATTTGGGAAGTCACTGTAATTCATGCTTATATTGCACAAGCTAACATCATTCTGCCCTTTCTAGAAAAAAATATAAAAAAGACATTATACAACAGTAATAAAAACTTAATATCACAGATAATCAGTGATCTAAATATGCTGATCTTAAAAAATACTTCACACATAAGCACAATGATAAACTTTCTTGTAATGTGCAAATAGAGAAGCAGAAACAAAAATAATCTAAAATATTCTACAGAGGGTCTACACAAATGCATTGTGAAGACCAATGTAAAACAGGATTAGTGGGCATCCCAACAACAGATACATGTGTATTCTACTTTTACTGTAGAGCCTTTCTGAAGTATTGATGAAAGAAAATACCCTAAGTAATTTACACCTCCACACAGAAAACAAACAAATTCTAAAAAAAGATGAAGATCATTTAGAAACAATTGTTACATTTTCCTGTACTTTCTAATTTTCCCTAATTCATTACTTTTCAGATTTCCATAGGACTCTACTGCAGGAATGTCCTAGCCTCTCTAGAATGCTTGAGATCCTACATCAATAATTTCCTTATTCCACTTCCTTTATGACATATATATACATATATATACACACACACAAGTGTGTATCAAACCTGTAATTTTTATTTAAGATGTGTCATTCTTAAAATTACTACCTTTTTTATGAGTGTTGAAGTGTACCACAGAGCAAAACCTCCATTACCTGATCAGTTCTTTAACTTATGCTTAAATTTTAGCTGTATTTATGCTGGCATAATACTGATCACCATCTCTCTCCTTTAAACCCAGTGGATGACCTATACTCTTGGCTGGAAAAGGCAAATAATTTTGCTTTGTTTCCTTGAAGGTTTTCCTCTCCCTGGATAGCTGAACAACTTAAGCTCATAATATTTTTCTACAGCAGTGCCTGAAAAATCAATAGAATAAGAGAACACAATCAAGACCAAGCATAACAACAAAGAAAAGGGAAAAAAAATTAATCCTACAACAATAACAAATTAGTGATGTCAGCCAAAGACAGGTAAATGAGCATTTAAAGAACTCTGAATATTGCTTTTTGTAGCAAGGTTTGTAAAGCAAATCTGTCTGAGTCAAACTGTCCTTCTGAATTCATATATTTGAGTTTTAAACCTATCATGTTCCTCCTCTCAAAACAGTATTATGCTCAAGTAAAGACATTTATTTCAATGGAGTTAGTCCTGGTTTATGTCATTGTGGATTGCTGACTAAAGAAAATTTGCCTATATTCACAAATGAAAATAAAGTAATATTTTAAATTAATATCTGACATACAGAGATTGGCTTGCAGTACATTTACTCTGTTCTGATCCCAGGAATTAATCTCAATATCTAGATTTTAAAAAGCTGTTGTTACATCAATGATTTAATTTAATTAATATAGTGAGGCTGCAACAACAAAAAAAAGTGCATTTATAAGATTCAGCTTTAACAATTACGAGATTTAAATAGAAACAAAAGAAACCATAATGTACTTCTAACTGAATTGGAATATAAAACAGGAAGCCTCATTTCCTGAACTCCAGTGCTATACTATATCTTGTTAGCTAAACTCAGCTTATAATAGGGGTCATTTCCCCAAGGATTGTTACATCAGAAAGCATAAATTAAAAAAAAAAAAAAAAAAAAAAAAAAAAAAAAAAAAGGTAAAAATACAAAAAATTATGCTTTCAGTATAATTTGGGTTATATTTCAAATGTACCTTGTTCAGAAACTCCTACTTCTTCATAATACTGGTCCAAGTTCTGTCAGATTCTCTGTAGAAATATTACACCAAGACTTTAACTCCAGAGCAGAACAGGAGTGGAAACGAACATCTCTCATCTCTGGATGCATGAAGAATTTTGAAAGACATCCCAGGGGACCTTGGCTATGTTTTTGATTTGATTCCTTTTTTTAAGTGCAGAACCTCAAGACAGTGGAATCTAATCCTCATATACCCTCAGCCCTGGCCCTGCTCCAGGGCAGAGCTTCTAAGTTCCAGGCAGGCAGCACATGCTGGGGCAACCCCACACACAGGATGCTGTGAGCTTCTCATACTTGTTCCCTCCTGATAAAAAAAAAAAAAAAAAAAAAAAATTTGCTCGTAATAAAAACTGCCCAGTCTCTCATTAAAGCACTGTACCACATACTTACAGCTTGAACATAGTGTGAAAGGAAAAACATGAAAGAATGGGTTTATACCTGTAAAGGTATAAAAATTGCAATATCCCAAAATAGATGCATTTAGAATACTTTACTAAATAATAAAAAGACTGGTAAATGAGATTCTGATGACATGGATCTTTTTCCACTGATTACACTGATTTCTTGGCTTTGACATGGCTAGAATCAGTACAGACACATCCACTGAGAAACCACCAGAAACTTGCTTAAGGAGTTTACTAACAATCAGTATTCTAAATAGATATTGCAGTAATACTTCTCTTCAAACCTTTCAGAGATTTTAATCTTTACCAAAGCATGAATTTGGGATTCTTTGTATATGTTTTTTATTATAAATATTACAACTGACATGAATAATTTTATTGTCATCGTTTTGATAATATATGCTGGAACTTACAGTTCTCTTATATTTTAAAAATAATTTACTTTTGAAGAATGATATGCTATACCAGATGTCATCACAGTCAGTTGCATAGTAAGTTGCAAGTCATTCAATAGACAGGAATTTTTACTTCCAGCTATGAAGTCTGTCTTCATTTTCATAAAGCCCTTCTATACAGAATTCCAGTTTCAACAAATATATATGAAGGCAATATTAAGAGTATTCATACAAAACTTGCATCTCATTTTTGTGGGTATATTTTTAAATATATATATATACTTGCATTATTTATTCTCAATATAAATAGCCTAAAAACAAATTGTGCTTTTCATTTTGTTGTTGTTCTACATGCTGGATTTTATTTTAAAGAGTATCTGTTTTTTTTAATCTAGTGTGTGTGTTTACAGATACAAAAATTTGTCACAGCAGAGATGATTTTAGTGCCTTTGAAAATGTAACTTTAACAGTGAAAAAAATACCCCTCTAAATGAAGTTATACTAGTAAAATATTTTCTTGATGCACGAGCACAACAAATCAACTAATATGAGTTGTGAATATACTTTCACACTAGTAAAAGCTTTTTCCATCTGGTATATACTGTTCATCTTGAAAAATAAGTTTAAATGATTTTTTTTTGTATTTATCATCTTACATTAAGTTGTCTATTACTACACACAAAGGTCTCGGAGATGTGTAATTAACTTACTACAGATTTTAAGGTATTTAAGAGTTGCTCAAGTTCTCCCTTGAAATCCAAGTATTTATATAAATAAATACATCTCATACAAAATCCTATTTTTTTGAGCAGAGCCCATAAGTGTAAGCCCCTAAATACAGAGAGCAAGCTAACCAATGCAGAGCAATGATCAGCAAATCGCCAAGCAGCAAACTCTGGAAACTCACTCTCCTAAAAGAATGAATAAAATGAGAAAAATATTTTTTCTAATATCTCATCTTTTTCCTATCTGCTTAATAAAGAATGTCCTCTGATTCTGGATTGCTAATATCTTTAAAATGTAATAAAGATACTTCATTATGATGCTTAACAGAGATGAAGTCTGTTGACAGGCCCAAGATACCATTTACATAAGTGTTCAGGCAAATTGAAGGCAACATCTAATCTAACATGCAGAGGATCAACAAGAATTAAACATGTATTTAAAAAGCACTCTAGAAATCACACTTCCTCCATGGAAAATATCTCCTAAAAGCTGTAATATATTGCATATTCAAAAATGCAAACATAATACAATATATTTTTCCCCCTTTAAAAAAAAAAACTATAATGGATACATTTGAAAATATAATGCCTTAATTACCTCATTACCAAATTACCTAAATCACAGCATTTAAAATATCATAAAAATACCAATATCATACACTAAAAGTGAAAATTTGGACCTTTTTTTAATTTGTGATCTGTCTGGTACCATTTCCTTTTAATTTTGCTGAAGTGATTTAAACATCCAGAATGACTTCCAAGCTCCTGAAAACTTCTGAAAACCTAGACCGAAACATATTGTTTGCTGGTAACTTCAGATCATTGTTACTGTTCTTTTCAATCATGAAGTTTTCTTCTAAAAATGAAGCATCTGAATCAGCTCTCAGAATCAATATATATTAAAGGTGATCATTTCCATCAGGCTCTCAAAGGCACTTCAAAGGACCAAAATATTCATATATACCTTCTGAAGTTTGTCACTTCAGCATTTATCATCACCATTCATCCCAACAATTTTGTTGCATTCAATCAGTGCTCCAAGGGTCATACCAGATTGTTCCATAAAGGCTTTAGGCCAATCTTATATCAAATACAGCTTCCAACACATGTCTATCAGTTTTGATGAAGGAGAGGAGATGAGATGAGAGGAAGGGTGGGAGAGTACCAAGTGCTGATCAGCTTCACTTCAGAGCCACTTACATCATGGCCCTATTCTTTTTGTCATTATGGACTGGGAGCTAGTTGGATATAACTCTTCAGTGTGCATGTTCTAAAGGAGAAATTCACATATTTCATATACCTATCCTGTTTGCAAACAAGGTCAATTCACAAATCTAAAAAGAAATCTGGTCTTTATTTTTTTTAACATATCTCCAGATTAATCAAATCTCTCTACAAGCCAGAATATGTCTCCAGTGCCACACTACATTTGTTTTCATCTAACTCATTGATGCTGTAAAGGAAATCAAGCTCACACACATTCTCACTTAGAGATATTTGCTCTACAGTTCTGACAAGAGAAAAGTACAGTGAAAAGTAGATAGAAAAGTACAGTATGCTTACTGTAGTGAAGTGACATAAATGTGTTTCTTGAGCAAGGGAGTTTGGGTAGTCTTTAGAGTTTCTTCTGATTTAGACTAAGGGAAGAAATTCTCATACATAGACACTCCACCCCCTCCAAAAAAAGACCCCCCCCTTGTAAAGAGAGAAGGGAGAATAAGAGAAATAATCTCTAGCAAATCTACCTGTAAAAATGCCAATTAAGAAGACGACCCACAATTGTTATTGTCTAGTTTCTCAACAGAAATAACAACTAGAAAAGTCATATGTAGAAGATTTTTGTCTTCTCTCTCAAAATAAAATGATGAAAATGCAGTTATGTCATACAAGGCCCTTTCCTATTCTCATGCCCATGAAGCAGACTACATATCTCACACATTCTTCAGCAACAGAATAAGATATTATAGAAGTGAAAGACTTGTGATTTCACTAGGTTGGTGTAGGACAGCAAAAGTAGCAAGATTTTACAAACTTTTTCACAGTTAATTTTTGCATATGAACATAATTTCATGCAAACTTGATTTTGATACCAAAAGCCATTGTTTAGGATTCATCTAATATGACTTTTGAGGTCAACAGTGGGTAGAAGTGTTTGTATATGATATAAAATGACAGTATGTCCTCTTTAGAGACAACAGACATAAAGTATTTTAGGGCATAATCCATCTGACCTATTTTAGATATCCACTTCACTGTGAACTGACTTAGACTCTAGAATTACCTATGTATCTCCACTGACTACAAAGAGAATCTAAACTTTTATATTTTTTTTAATATCTTTATTGGATAGCTAGCTTTTTTTTTTCTTTTTGTCATATGGATTACTTTATTTTTTCTATTTTTTGGGTGTCGTGACTGATATTTGTCAGAAAGTAATATTTAAGAATTCAGCTTCCAAGTTATTTTTTCCCTTTTAGACAATTCATAGATCTAAATACATTATGGATCTTAGTGCAAGACTGAAGTTATAAATGACTATGTATAGACCAAATGATTTTTAGGCAGGATAAGCGATAGAACCATAATTTGCATTTTGATTACCTTTCCCAGAAGAACCTGAAATGAAGAAGCAGGATTGTCACAGTCTCTGCAAGGTGCTTGTGAAGCACACTGCTTGATGTAAAGAGAACAAATGAACCAAAAGTGAAATTGAGGGCAGAGCCATGAGGTCCCAAGCTAAGTGACATTATTACTATGAAACATTAAATGGTGGTTACAGGATTAGGGTAGAATTCACTTCAACTCCTCTGTGTTTTTGATCTGCAGCCTTTTTTTTTTTTTTTTCCTAAACCAGGAATGATGCACCCATTGACACTATGAATGGGATGAGTATCTCTATGATCAACTAGATGCAAACTTTTAAAAGTTAAGTGGGGTTAATGCACTTCTGGAAAGAACACCCTGGGGAATTTCTCTTTTAGGAGTGAAGAGATCTGACCCTGATCCAGTAAAGCATTTAAGCAATTGAATGTGCATGTGCATAGTCTTCCCTTGTGCAGTACCATTCATCTACCTCAAAACAGGAGACTGAGACAGACTGCCGTGTCAGGATTTTAGGCCAAAATACAAATCACTTAGCACATAGTCAGTCATGTTGCTGCTTGAATTATATCAGTGGTACAAAAAGAGTTATACTAAATTCATCCACATATTTGTCTTAAATCAGTTTTGAAAAATTATTCAACATTTACTTTTTTTAAAAAAACACCCGAATAAATAACATCAAAAGCCATAACACTGTGCCAGCTTCCATTTACAGTCATATTCATTTCATAGCATTTTATACCAAAGTTTTAAAAGTGTAAACATTTAATTTTTTTTAATACAGCATAGTTCTCATTTTAAAAAAGAGCTCTAAAATAAATAATTATATTTTAAGAGATTCAGAAAAGGCACTAGTTCAGTAATTAATGTGGGGATTTTTCTTGTTTGTATTAGACCACAAGTACAGATCTTCAAGGTTTAATTTGTATGGGTTTCTTCTGATTAGCCTAGGTATCACTCTTGCATAGAACTGTCACTGTATAAATATGCGATTAAGATGTGCAACTGAAATATCTAACTTTGTGGCAGATGCTGCTCTATGTGATCTTTTGTAACTGAAGAGTTCTTTTATCATTTGAGCTTTTGAGTTTGTATTTCTCATCTGCTCTTTTCTGCCAGCTTAACAGAGATTTTAAATCAAAACCTAATTAGACTACATATGCTGTTAAGGAAAAAGTTCTTAGGAAAGCAATGATTCATATAGGCTTTGATATTTCCAGATAACATCTAAGAAGAAATGTGATTTTAATTGTTTTAAATAGCTTCCAATCACCCTCTTACTCAAAAGTAGTTGAGCATAGTTCTTTGATCAAAAAAAATTCTTCAGAAATACCAACTCCATATTCCTATCAACTATACCATCTATGCTTAATGATGAAAGCCTTTATTGGCACACATTTTTCAACTAAATAGTATTATAACTCAAGTATTCTATTACATATTTTTCATACCAATACCATAATCTTCAGATCAGAAGTTATCAGATTATATTTATTTCCTGAAAACCAAAAATTTGTGTGTACATGTTGAGCACCTAGGATGTCAGCCAAAGTTTTGTTTTTAGCAATGTTGATATAAGAAGAGTTAATATAATTTCATATTTCCTCTTTGATATTCTCTGAGGGAAAATTAACTATTTTAATGTTATTTTAATTATAATGCACTTACCTGAATTATACATTTCAATATTTTAACTAGTGCTAAGAAAGCCCACATTTTAATCACTCTCAACTTGCTCTAGTTGACTTGCTCTAGGTTAAGAAAACCTGTATCAAAAATGATGACTGGTATCTTGTTCAAACATTAATAAACACGTTTGCCAGGAAAGCCCTGACTTCTAACACTTAATCATGAAGATGAGACCTCTATCTTTAATATATATACAAATATATATATATAAAGCATTTATATTTTTATGTCCTACTTAGTTATTTGACCCAGTTCTTAATCAGAAGTAGCCAGAATTTTCTTTTATTCCACAGAGCGATTGCCTGCTGCCTTAAGAATAAAAGCTTGAGTATTTCCCCTGATAGAAGGCCGACAAGTCATAATGAGGAACAGTGTCTTCTAATGCCAAGCCAATACAGTTTCTGTTAATTGTCTGAATACTGTGCTGAGACACACTGCATATAAAAATGATTTTCTGTAAACCAAGAAATAATACATATTTCCAAGACAAATCCCTGCAAATATAACCATAAATTTATAATAGGCAAAAACAAGATTTCATAAACATTTTTTAAGAATCTAAATTAAATTTGAAACAGAAAAACAGAAGTGTGAATCCAGACTTCCAGCTACTCTGTTACTTTACTGATTCAGTAAAGCTAGAGCAATTTGTTTCACCATCTAGCTGAATATGTAATGCATTCAGGTATTTCTCTTGTTTACTGTTTAGCCATTACTAATATGCTACTATCAAGACAAGGAAACAATATATAGAGACATCAAACTTTAAGAAGAGTTTGTAAGAAAAGTTGGAGATGGATTTATAGCGAGACAACACTGATATCCCAAGCTTCTAAACAACACATAAAGTCTACTGACATACAAACAATAAAAAAGGCATATGCATGTTCATTGATACCATCAAAAATAGTTGTTCCTAAATGTTAAAAATTGTCTGTGTTTTCTACAAAATTTTCAAAAACCCCAATGCAACTCAATAAAAGTATAATGGTAAGACCTTATTTACAGGACAGCACACTTTAAAAAGACAAAATAAAAAAAAACCACACACACCACAAAAAAACCCAAACAAACAAACAAAAAAACCCCACCTGAGTATACTTACATATTAAAACTGGAAGTCACCACATACAATAGCTAAATGTGATCTATAAGTCAAACAATTCCTGTCTACAAACTTCTGCAATATAAAACAATTAATTTAAAATATTCTTCAGAGACCATGAGATGTAGTGGAAGACAGAATATTTTGAAAGTATAGTTTATCTTCTACTGGTTTCAGAAGAAAGAAGGAAAGCATAATGTCTGAGGTTTATACTTGTGCATCAAAGGCATTTTTGACATTAAATATTTGTTATCAGCAATAGTACTTTCTGGAAAGGCATAACTTGCTGAGAAACCCATCATCATCTTCACACTTTACTGTGAGAACTCTCTAGTTGAGGACGGTGTATGGTGTTGGGGTGAGTTGGGGAAGTGGGAAGCAACACCCAATTGCAAATTTATGCTTGACTGTTATTCAGAGTAAATTTTATTATTACTTATCATCAACTACAATTGGTCAACTGGATTAAAATCTCTTTTTTTCTGTGAACAAAGCTGCCTCCAAGAACACTAAAGACATCTCAAATACAAATAGCCCAGTTAACAAGCCTTTCGTTGTGTTGAGCCAAGGCTTACATACATGATTATTGAGTTAAGGCAGTATTTTTAGCACTTTGTTCAAAAGAAACACCCACCAAATAATGTGTAACTAAACCACATAGCTAGATGTCATGTTATTTTCTATTCTGATGTTTTACCTAGGAATTAGCTAAATATCCAATATAAAAAAAATAATAATAATTTAAACACAGAGCCAAAAAAAAAAAAAAAAAAAAAAAAAAAAAAAAAAAAAGAATTTCCTGATTGAGTTTTATAAACGAAATATATATAAAACACCAGAAAGCCCAGGAAAAAAATACTGCAACAGTCATAAAGTATTTGAGTTTTGAGTTTCACCTCTACACTCTTCAGGGCGGCCCGTGCACAAGCACATGAACACACACATCAGATCGCTGGACGTGCCATCCACTTGGCTCTCGCAACCACCCGCACAAATCAAAAGGCTCCAGAGGGACCCAAAAGCACCAAATCAGGGCACGGGGGCAGAGAGCAGTATCTCCTCTGCCTGGCCACGGGCCGTGTGTGCGCTGCCTTGCAGAACCTTGGACAGCGGTCTTCTGGCCCTCCTCTCAGCGCCGCACAGCCCAGCCCAACACAGCCACGCGGCTCACCCCACTGCGCTCCCCACCACCACTGGGTGGGCATCTGCACTGCCCACCACATTCCCTGGAGAAAGGGAAAACGCATAAGTTGCACCTTTGGTTTGTTTTGTTTTTTTTCTTTCCCCTTCTCAAGTATCTCATTTTTAACACAGATTGGTTGGCCAAATTCTCAAAACATAAAGCAGTATCATCTGGCACTCAGAACTGCAGAAATGTAGGTCGCTGGCATTTGTCTAGTTCATTAAAGTTTCACACAATCATTTTAATGTCAACAACTTTTTCTCAATCATTATAAAAGTATTTCTCCTCGTTGGGAGTGTGAAGGGAAACTGGTTAAACAGCATAAATTTGCTGTTCTGTTCATTTTCAACACATATTTTCAACTGGTATCATGTAGAGCATCTGAGCACTTTGTGGTAAAGTTCAGTCAAACTAAACTGTGATACAAAAAATCACTTGAGCATGTAAATGCTGATCTTTTGGCAGCATGGAATAGTAAGTCAATTTCTAATTATAGAGTTCCTGAAATGACAAAGATTTCCTTACAGCAATAGGTATCTATTTACATTTGATACTCTTTTTCACTTATCCAATTCAATCTGGAAATAAAATAGGTTTACATTATCAGTAACTGAGTACATAGCATATATAAAATGAGTGTGTATACACACAGCTTACAATTTAAAAACAGTCGAGTCAACACTTCTGGTGACTACCTTACTTTTGTCAGGTTTAGAAAAAAAAATAAATACAACAAGTTTCCTACTTTATCCAATTAGCAGGTTATTTCAGCTTCTGGAGGGAGTCTTGGGATTTTTAGGCATAAGCTGTTACCATCAAATTATTTCAGAAGGCCCTGCTGAAGTTACAGAGCACAGAGGTACTGCCAGGCTCCTTACTTAGAGCAGTGATTCGCATGCATTGTTGTGTTACACTGCTAGAGCAGAATTTGGTTCAGATTGGTTAGTACTACAGTAGTTGAGATAATTTTTTAGTTCAGGTCAGAAATATCCACCTGCTACCAAGTACTCAAACAGGGGGAAAAAGCATGCAGTTAGCTATTTTAGGCACGGAGGACAACTCTTCTGCCCTGTCTTGAGAGATAGGCCAACTAATCTTGTGCAAAAGTAAAGAGAAGCCAACAACGACAAGAACCAACGTGGGACCCTCTGCCTTCTAGCAAAGGAAAAGAAAAACCTCCGGACTCTGAGCCGTCAGCAGTGGCACCAAAGGAAACAGCCGCAGCTAATCAAAACGCTGTCACCATCGGTTCCCAACCAAAGGCCACTGTGGTGCCCGTCAACAGACACTCGTGTCCTCCAGCTTTCCCCAGCTCCACAGATTTTGGCAGAGCGCCTGAAAGCACCGTCCCGCTCCCGAGGAGGCCCAGCGCCACACCGCTCCCGTGCCGCCGTCCGGCACCGCCAGACCCGGGTCCAAGAGCCCGAGGGAACCCACCCGGAGGCTCCGGTGCGCGCCCCGGGCCCGGCGGGGCACGAACGGCCCGTGCCCGGGGCACCGCGGCCACCCGCACACCGAGGGCCGGCGGCCAGGCAGCGCCGTCGGGCAGCCCCGACCCCGCTCGCGGCTCCCAGCCCCGCTCATTGTCATGCAGACCCTGTCGCTGCCGGCAGCCGAGTCGCATCCCAGCCCGCTGGAAGCCGGCAGCCGAGCCGGAGCCAATCGCATATTCATGAGGAGGGGGAAATCCAGCGCTACGCTCCCAAAGGACCGAGGATCACTTCTTTCTGCGTTTTCTCAAGCTTCCCCCTCTCTCTCCCTCTCTTTTAATAATGCACTAAGGGGGGCACCGCGGCCGATACCCTCCGCAGCATCGCCTGCACCGTGAGGACCGCGGCCGCCGGCGCCAGGGGCAGAGACCGAAGCCGGCACAACAGGGTCCGCGGCAGCCACAACAGCCGAGGGAGGCACGCCAGCCCGACAGCCAGGGACAGGAAACACAGCAGGGGCTCCTACCTTACAATCCTCAGGACACGATTTCACCGAGTACTCATCCGACTGTAAATATTTCTGGAGCATAACCTCAAACTCTTCGTATTTCTCCTGAGCGTGCTGGTCGTAGCGCTGGTAAGCCTGGACGCACTGGCTGCAGGAGCCTTCCCCCTTCAGCACCACATCCAGACTGCAGTTCAAAGTGTCCGGATTGGACAACCCGGCGAACAACTCCCAAAGTGTGTAGGAATTACAAAAGGAAAGGTAAAAATCCGTCAGGTCCCAGCCGGGCGCCGGGCTCTGCCCCGTGCCCCGCGGCCGCCCCGACCCCCCTCGCCGCCGGCACACCGCCTCCGCGTCGCCCACGCTGAAGCACTGCCCGGACGAGGAGCCCGGGGGGGGGCACGTCTCCAGGGGCCTGGCGGTGGAGTTCCCCAGGAAAGCAGCCTTGCCGTGCCGGGGCTCGGTGCCGTTGGTGCGGCTGCCGCGGCTGCCGCCGCCGCTGCTGCCGGGGGAGGGCGGGAGGGAGGGCGAGGGGGGGGCGAGGAGCCGGGGCGCGGGGGGCGCCGGCTCCCCCATGCCCGCCAGCAGCTCCGGCTCCGCGGGCTCCGGCTTCTCGGGCGGCGGCTGCTCCTTCTCTCCAGTCCCCGTGAATTTGGCCTCGGCGCAGAACCACAAGTGATCAGAGAGCAGGACCGTGAAAAACAAGAGCGATGCCAGGGACAGTCGCCATTTCTGAGCCCTCTCTGAATCCGTGAAGGGTTTCTCGTTCTCCCGGGGTGCGAACCAGATTTTTAAGCCGTCATCATACTGCCGACTACACATCCAAGCACCCCTGGTCATATTTTGGGAACGCACAGCCCTGGCCGACTCCACCGTGAGGGCTCCTTTGCCAGTGTCACCACAATATGCATTGACTTAAAAGATTGGGGGGATTTTCTTGCCTGCCTTCCCTTCTCTCGCTCGCTTGCTCTCCCTCTCTCTCTCTCTTCCACTCTCCCCCTTCTCTCTTTCTTTTTCTTTTTTTTTTTTTCTTTCTTTCCCTTTCTCTTTCTTTCTTCTTTCTTCTTTCTCTTCCTCCGAGATATTGCTGGTTTTCGTCGGTGGCTCTGCCTTGGTCTCAGCACACGAAACAGCCCCAGTCCATCCAACGCGGAGTGCCGTGGAGAAGATAAGAGCAATAACGCAGAGAGAGGAGGAGGAGGAGGGAGAGGAGATGGTGGTGGTGGTGGTAGTGGTGGTGATAGTTGGTGGTGACGGGGCTGCGCGACTGGTCCTTTCCCCCTCTCACCCAGGCATGGTCAGATCGCAGCTCCCCATCTCCCTCCTGAGAAAAGCCCACTGCCCCCGGACAACCGCATGCCGCGTCCCCCGCTGCCGACGGACGGCTACGGGAGGGCTCCTCGCCTCCTCTTCCTCCTTGCCGCCGCTGCTCCTCTTCCTCAGCCCCGAGCCGCGGCACAGATGCCTGCACCGCTGTCTCAGTCTCTTTCTTCTCTCCCCGCTCCGCTCTAACTGGAGAGACGCTGCTGCAGGGCTCCCGGAGCGCTGCCGAGGATGCTGAAGAGGAGGAGGAGGAAGAGGAAGAGGAGGAGGAGGCTGCCGGGGCCGCCGCCGCTGCTGGTGACAATGGGCTGCGGCTGCCGCCGCTGCTGCCGCCGGGCGCGGTGTCCCCGGGCGCACGGGGCGGAACTGCCTGGCTGGGGGCCCCCGATGGGCACAGGCATCTTGGGCCCCTGGGCTAAGTTGCCGCCATCTTCGTCCTGGAGAAACACTTTTTTGGGGGGAGCTCTGCCTTTTGCGTCATCTCCTCCCGCGCCGAGATCGCTCTATCCTGGCGCATTGGCAGCAGCAGCAACTCTGCCTCCTCCTGCCTGAGGAGGAGGACGTGGGTGATGCACTGGGGACCACATGGACCCTCCAAAGGGCTTCCTCGATGCAACTCTTTCTACTCATCTCACCGAAGGGACTGCTCAGTACTACTATCCAGCCCTCTCTCCTTCAGGGTCTCCTTCCCTTTGTGACCGTGAAACACCATGTCCATGCAGGATGGTGGCTGGTGAGGTCTGTCTCCGTGTCTGTCCTTATCACAGCAAATCACAAATGGCATATGACACTACAGGCTCTGCATCCTGGCCAGTTTTGGTCACACAGTAAAGTGCTTGAACACAGTTGCCTGTCTCTCAGTCAGAGTGATGTAAAGCAAAATAACCATAAACCCCAAGCCATGTCTCCAAGAGAAGTTTTGCAAAACCCCAGTTCAGCCCAAGAGCTGAGTAAATACTACCTTTGTGTTTCCCTGTTTAGATACCACTGCTTACAGAGAAAGACAGAGGGGCCAGGCTTAGCCCTTCTTCTAGGATGATGAAATCACCTAGAGTGATGATCTCCACTTGGACCCATGACAGAGAGTGTCACCTTCTCTCCCCAACCATCAAGGTCTCTTGTTCAAATAAACGTACTCTTTGGACACTCCTAAGTGTCTCTCACTCCTTTCTTCTGGCTCACTTATGCACCTTATTGTAACAGCAACAGAAACACTTGGATGCCACACAATACAGGAGAAGGTGCCAACTAGAGGTTGAACATGAACAGATGAAGACCTGGTGTTCACCTCGAGACATCTGATTTGGTATCTGGCCATAGGATAACCAAGACATGTATTTTAATTTCTCCATTGGACTGGCAGAAAGTTTAGGAGCCATATTTTTCCTTGTTTCAGAGGCTTTCTCTATCCTGGGGGGATGATAATTGCCCTTGGAAAAGGTATACAATATATTGCAAAGAGTGGCTTTGCACCGTTCTTTAGTTAAATAAAGCCTTTTCTCTTAACAAACATAAACTAATACAGCTCACTGATGGTTCTTGAATTCAGCTTCAAAAATGTAGTGGAAAAGACCTGAGACTAAACCATATCAGAGAACAAAACTTGTACCTTATCTGACTGCAGCTTCATTAACATGTGCAAAGGATGAAGGGTGATGTTACCAAGGAATGTGCTGGAATTTCTGTCAGTTTGAGCAGTAAATCAAGGCTGGAGGTCTTTCAAAAGGAGATGGTAAAACTCAAACAGAAGATGCAGACCTGAGGTATGAATTGCAGAGCAAGGTTCTATGCCCTGTGTTATGCTGGAGGTCAAAGCACATTATCATAATGGTTTCATCTGGCCTTACAAGATCTGTGAGTCAAATAATACAGCCAGCAGAAGTTATCTGTGGATTTTATTTTGATAGGGTATTTAAAGACACAGAAATAAATGTTAATATTGTAAGGAAAGGTCTACACTACTCAAATCAGAATGCGTCTTTGCAATTTTCAGTCACTCAGCTCACGCTGTCTGCTAATGGTAGATTATTAATTTTGGTCTTGGAGCTTTGATTGAAATGATTTGACATATAGGGTTTTGTACTGAATTTGCCTTTTTGTAATGCTTTCTGTTTTGGGACAAGACTGTGACCAAGCTTTTAAAAAGCATTCGGGACAACTTTACTATTCTAAAATGTAACATCATTTATTTAATTACATTTTGCTAGTTTGATTATGTATTTCGTATTAGACTAAAGGGACTAAAGCAGAAATACAAGACAAAAAAAAGAAAAAAGAAAAAAGAAAAAAAAAAGAAAAAGATAAAAGAAAGAAAAAAGAAAAAAAGAAAGAAAAAAGAAAGAAAAAAGAAAGAAAAAAGAAAGAAAAAAGAAAGAAAAAAGAAAGAAAAAAAGAAAAAAAGAGAAAGAAAACCCAAACCAAACAAGAAAAACTGGGATAAGCAGCAGATTCCTAACATCAGGTCTGAGATTTTAAAAATGTGTTCTACTAAGATATGTGGAAGTGATGGTGTAATTATTCTGTGTTTGACAGACAAACGTGAAGAAAGTTGGTTCTGGACTCCACACCTGTCAAAGGGGCTTTTTTTTTTTTTTTTTTTTAATGTTTCCCTCTTGTCCTGTTGGGAAAATGAGAGGATAATAGACAGTGTTGCAATCCACAATGAAATTATAAAAGTTCTTTATCTCCATAGTGGAGCTTCAAGAATTGGTAATGAAAACATGCTGGTATTCAGATCTCCTTTGAAACTTAATATAAAAATGAATTCCTAAGTCTTTGCTCCTCTGTTTATACTTGTCTAAGATCAAAGCAAATGTACTCAAAGTCAGTATGCTAGGATGGTTTAGATATACTTAGCTTCTCAAAAAAAAAAAAAAAATCCATTTTCATGTCATGCAATATTTTCACACATTTCCCAACTTTTGTCTGGAAAAATAGAGCGAGAGTTCATTTTCAACACCTAGAAATAAACTATAATAAGACATTTGGTATTTTCAAAATGAGCATGTCCTTGCTTTTCCAGTGACAGTTTTCTGTAACAGAAAATATGTCGAGCAGAACTGTTGTTTCACCTCTTCTGTTTCACCCAGAGCCCCATTCTCTCTCCATCTAGCATTGTGCATAACTTGCAACAGTTGCAGTAGCTGGTTCCTGATGGATCTGAACAGATGCAGTTCAGTTCTCTGGTGCCCCTTAGTGTTAGGTCTTGGAGCTCAAGGGAAAAATAAAGCTATAAAAAAAATCTGAAAATCAAGCAGCTGTATGCAGTGAGAGAAAGAATCTGAAGTATACACTGTAGCTGCTTTCTCTCTCCTTTTGTTTTTACCATAAATCTGATCTAAAGAACAGCATTTTATTTGAAATAGTTTAATGAATTATATGAATGGGAAGAGAAGTGAAAACCTTTCCTCTAAAATATTGGTACAGAAGTATGCCTCCATAATAATGATTCTTCCTAAATAATAGCAAAATACTTCACTTTTAAAATCCATATTTTACTGGGAATATTTATTACTCGTGTTTCAAAGCTTGGCAAGTGTGAGGAACTCATGGAATCCTGTCTCTCTAGCTGGTGGAGTTACCAGATGTTTCACAGATGGATCTCCTTAAAGTAATGTGGTTCAGTGTCTTCTCTGCCACACTGTGCTTTAATCAATACAATCAGATCTGATTTTTTTAATTCTTTGACTCATAGTATGTAATTTATCGATTTATCAAGCACTACAGACAGAGTCTAATAGGATGAGCATGCACAAATTCAAGGTACTTAGAGCTATTGTAAAACCTACATACCATGTGTTTTCTTTGTGAAAATACTTTAGCTTAACAAGCAGAAATATTTATTGATGCAACACGTTAATGGTGATAAATACTTTTTGAATAGAAGGCTTTGCTGTTTCAATGTAAATGTTCTTATATTTTTACCTAATATCATGCAAACAGTAATTTCCTGCATAATTCTCTGCTTTGTTGATTACAAAATTGTAACATCAAAAGAGCAGTATATAGGTCTCCCAGATGATTTAAACAAGTTTGAGAGAATGTCTTGTTGTTGTAATGTATATTCTTTATGTAAGAAAAAACTTGTTTTGTAACTGCTAAGCAGCATTTCTTTTTGTAAAAGGCGGGTTATTTTTAAGAAACTAGATTTCATTTTATTTTGGGGTTGATTGGTTCTACTGATAGAAGCAGTTTTTGCAAAAATTATTAAAAGAAATACTCAGTTTAGCCTTATCCACCACTTTTAATACCAAGCAAAAATAATCAGACCCTTTACTCATACTTCTTAGTGATTTTTTAACAGTTTAAACTATTTACCTTCAATAAGAATACCTATACGTTCTTTGTAGGCAAAATTATATGTCATTTTTGTGGTTTAACAACCTCAGAGTTGTTTAGTTTTTGTTTTATTTCAGTATCTTACAACAAATTTTGGGTATGATATTATCCATTACCTGGGAAGTGGATCAGAGATTTAATTATCTCAATCCATTTGATAAGAATAAAATCCATTTGATAAGAATAATATCCATGATGGTTGTAAGATATAAAAAATTAAGAATACTGAAGAATTAGTTTATTTTTCTCATCACATTCCTAATGTTTTAGTTTCCTATTCAGTATTTTTCAGAAAGCTCAATTTTTGTGAGAGAGCTTCAGGCATCTGGGCCTGATTACTCCTTAGCAATGGGAAATTTATGTTAATGTTATCAGAAGATTCTAATCCTTGTTCGAAAAGCACTAATGCAGATTTTAAGATTCTTCCATTCTCCTTTCTTCAGTCTTTCCACATTACCTTCAATTTTGTCTCTTTGGCTTGATTTTTTTAAACTTTTCTTACCAAATTAGAGAATTAACTATCACATTGCAAGTTATAAAAGTTTTTCCAACCAGATTTTAAAAGGCTGTGCAGTACAAACTTTGAAGATACTGAGGTCAATGACTGAATTATCTTGCAGATGTTTGCTTGGTATCCTATGAGACTTCTTGTTAGAGAATGAGAACATATTTTTGTTTGTTGACATTTTCAGCCATGGAACAATGAATGGATAGCATAGGATGATGTCTCCAAAAATTGTAGGTCATCTTTATCATGGCATCTTTATAACAAGAGCTCAGCCATAATATTACATCCAGTGGGTATATTTGGGCATGGTCTGAAATGAGCTAAAGCTATTCTTCATTAGCTGAAGCCATCAAAAAGTGAAATATAACTTTTGCACATGACTGCAGCAGGAAGAAGATAATATAAATGCCTCACACAAATTAGCCTGTTAGAGTAAGGTCTGATCCAGAACATGCTGAGATCAGGAGAAAGATTGCAATAGGTTTTTAAACCAAGCATGTAGAAAGGAAACAGAGAGAAGAATAAAGATTCCCCCCATATGGGGATGGAAGGAAAAGGACTGAAAACATCACCAAAAGGTAGATTACGGCTTTTAAAATATTTTTCCTTCTTTCCCTCTCTTACTAATTGTATACATTTGTCTATACTAATTGTCTTCTAGTAAATGTAAGAGCCTCACTATGTGATTATGCTTTTACAGACATCAAAGACGTCTTTTTGTCTTTTCTCCTTGTTACCTTATAGGTATGCTGGGTGTTCCTTGTGTCAAAATTCAACTCATAGGAAAGAGATAATATTTGAATTTTCTTAGAAATGCTCTTTTATAATCTTTTTCTTGAGTAAAAATATCTGTGGTCTGTGTGGAAGGTCTTAGGTTTTGGTTAATCAATCAAATAGTTTTACTTTGCTCTCACTCTCATGGAAAGGAAAAAAAGTACTTTTAGAGATAACCTCACTGTTTCATTTACAATCTGGTTTCCTCTTTAAGCATGTTAGTGTAGAATGTTTGGTATCAGCCTGAGTTACAATGCCTGCATTAAGTAGGTTTTATTTTCTGATGTACTGATATGATGTTTCTATTCCATAATTCAGACTAACTTGAATTTATAGCCCCATGCTCATCCATGTCTGTGGTATGAAGGATGTGGAAAAAAGAAATAACTAATTTAGAAAAAATGTATGCCAACAAGTAAATTTCTCTTTACTTTTCACCACACATTTTTATTCCACATTCCTTGGAAATATGCCATCCTAGAAAACTCTTTTTACATTGACCATATGAAGGTTTGGTAATATCTTTATGTTTCAAGCACTTGTGGCTGTAGTGTAAATTTTATACGCGTGACAGTGTGGGCATGCAGGAAACGTTCCTACATGTGGGGGTTTCTTGTTTGACCAGAAGAAATATCCCTGCTACTAAGACATTCATAATTATCTATGGATTTGATATAGAGCTTGAATATAGGTTGAATAATTATCATTGTAAAACATACATATATATGTCTCCTAAAAATATAAACAATTTCAGCACTTTTCATCTCGTTTAGCTTCAGCTATGTAGACTTAAGCATCCAGTCAAAGCTTATCCTTTCACCATGTTAATAAGAAAATACAGCTACCTGCAGAACACAGCTCATTCCATCTTTAAACAGGTTTCTAAGACAGGCACTCTTGCATGGCAAGCCATCTTCTGCCATCTCTTTACTGAATATGGATGAAATGTCCATGATTAACTTTATATTGTTGCTTATCTAAGCTGGTTTTGATTGAGAACAATTTTCTTCAGAGTAGCTGGCCCAGGGATATGTTTCGGATTTGTGCTGGGCACAGAGGTGATAACACAGGGATGTTGGTTTTTTTTATTCCTGCAAAGTGCTTACACATCATCAAGGCCTCTCCCCCCACTCCATCAGCGAGGAGACTGGGGCTTCACAAGGAGCTGGGGGGCAGGTCACAACAAGGACAGCTGACTCCAGCTGACCACAGGGATATCCCAGACCATGTGGTGTCTTGCTCAGCATATAAATCTGGGGGAAGAGAGAAAGCAGGAATGTTCAGAGTGATGGTGTCTGTCTTCCCAAGTCACCGTTGTGTGTGGTGGGGTCTGGCTTTCCTGGGGATGGCTGAACCCCTGCCTGCCCATGGAAAATGGTGATTGAGTTCCTTGTTTTGTTTTCCTTGTGTGCATGGCTTTTGCTTTACCTACTAAATTGTCTTTATCTCAGCCCACGAGTTTTCTCACTTTTACCCTCCTGATTCTCTCCATCATCCCACAGGAGACGAGCGAGCTGGATGCAGCTGAGTTGCTGGGTGGGGTTTGAACATGATACTATTGCACCCAGCTTGCAATATTTAAAAGACAAGCAATCATTTTAAATTAATCAGCAAGATTTCTGGCTCTGTCTTGATGTTCTGTAAAAGATCCTCCTGAAGAAAAAACTGCAGATGGGTGTTGAAGTACATACTTGACACTTATATCTTTTGTTTCTAGTTTTGGTTGCTAGTAAAGCAGACATGAATGAACCATACATTGACAGTCATTATTTTTGGAGCCAGGTCGTATCCTTTTCCATCAAAATGTAATATCCTGCCTTCTGCCAACTGGCTGCAATGCCATCTGCCAGGAAGAGAGAGATAGGGTGGGTTTTTTCACTCTGCCTTCCAGGGTTATTCCTGTGAAGAAGGCATGTGACTCAAGTTGTAGGATGACTCAAGCTCTTATGGTCTTCTTGGAGCCATCCCACAATCAATTTAATGTTTCTGACCCGAAGACAAATGTCTCCTTTTGTCTGCAACATCACTAGCAATTTTCTAAACTTTGGCTTCTGTTCCATATGCCTTGCAAGAGATTCAGAGAACTCAGCACAGGCTGAAAGCAAAGAGCTCCTTATATTTTAGTCTACTTCCACTCTTTAGATGGGTATGATTCTGGACATTCTCTTTTCCTCAGAATCTCTATTTATAAACAGGGGAGGCTAGAAGAATTAGGTAATGCCTGCAAAGTACTGTTTTAAATAATAAAAATAATGAATTTACTCTTGATGGGTTACTGTATAGGTCAGTATATAATGTTATTTCTTATCTCATCTAGCTCCTAAGTACTGAATATTTGTTATTGTTTCAAAGAGATTGCTCTCCATTTCTGAGTGACGTACAGACCTCTGTGCATACACAAAGATTTTTTACAAAAGGGATCTCATTCACATAATTCTCAGTCTTAGAGTAAACAAACAGTATTGCTTTTCTAATTTTCCAGTAAAATACATTACTTGATATTTGGCAATATATTACATTTTCACTACATTAGATTGCTGGAAAAGAGGTACTTTTTTTTGCATGCTTTTATCTTGTGGGGGGAAGACAGAGAAAAGAAATGTAATTACTCTGGGTGCTTTAGTCTCCTAATTAGTTTCACTGGGTCTTAGATTTAACTCTTACATTCTGTTGAAGTTCATTTTTCTTCTCTTTCCTTTTATCTTGCTCTTTTTTATTTTGTTTCTGGAGGCAGCCCCTGATGGCTGGCTGTGGCTGTGTGACACTCACTTTTCCCACAGCACCAGAGCAAATACTGCTCCCAGCCTGTTACCTAGCATGTTCTGAGTCTTGCTAGGGATAGACAGAGAGATTCTGCCTCTAAGTACCACCATTATGGGTATAATTTGCTTCAAGCCACAAACAGGGCTGGCCCAGGGTCAGTGGAAGTGCACTCTGTGTTGCTGAGGTAACTGCATGCTCTCAGAATTCACAGACCATCATTTCATAAAAGGTTGGCTAGCTCTGCTGCATAAGGGCTTCGTGAAACAATAAGAGAAAACACTTCACAAGGGCAGTGATCTTCAGCTTCTTTATGGAATTCCTCTAAAAGGATGCTGCAGTTTCACTGTCATTACTTTTTTTAAAACATTTCTTATCATTTCCTAAAGGCAACAACTCCTTGAAATCCTGAATTACAGACCAGATGCCTTTTAGTAAACAAAAAGGCAAAAATGAAGGGGAGTCACCACTTTACTTTAGATGCCGAAATTATCACTGACAACAAGGAAATTCATTAAAGTAAGATAGCTCATCTCTGAAGTCCTTCCTTTAGTCAATGTAGAGAGAGAGGCTCCTTTGCAGGGAACAGTTTGAATTAGACCCCTTTTCCACATCACCCTGAAGAACATCTCTCTCCTCTCTGTCCACTGAGCCCCAGGAGGGAGCTAGTTTAGTTTGGCTCCTAAAGTGGTTAAGCCTGCTCTCCTGAGTCTCTGATGTGCAGGGCACATAAATTGAAATCAGGAGAAGGTGTAGTAAGTGGTTGATAGACATACAGGATCAGGGAGGGTGAGAGTGTTGTAGCAGTAAATTCATTCTTAAAGTGTAACTAGTGGGGACATTGCAATTCGTGTTGACATTAATGACATTTGGAGAAATCCTTTTGAAAAGGAAAACTACTGTTTCACATTTTCCAAGTTTGTTTTCTTTTAAATTAAAATAAATGTTTCTGGCTGCCTTATTTATCAACTTCTATAAAAGCCACCCTCTTTCCTTTCAGTCTGTACTTTCTGCAGTGCCTAGCTTGAGTAAAGAGACAAATTTGGGGGTTTGGAACAGTGAAACTTGTGTTGCTCATAAAAGGTCTCAGGCCAGACCAAATTAAACAATTTTTTGGCCTGCCAGTTTTAAGTTTACCCCTAAAGTGAATATACTCTTGTCTTAAGGTATTCTAAAAGGAAAGGTGACATAGCTAGGTTAAGAAGTGACACAAAGAATGGACAAGAAAAGTGGAAAATATATTTTGCTTTATAGACACAGTGATGAAATTCCATCCATAAATGTGGTGTTAGGACTCAAAAATTTCAAAATTTTTCATTGCCTTCTGTCAGAAACTTGAATTCTTAATGATAATTTACCTAGATGATGAAGTTACAGATGAATAAAAATTGGCATATTTTTAATATTAGGCATTTCAAAAAGTTACGATGGTAAAAGTTACCAAGATTTTTTTATGATCTTCTACAGAGGCACAAACCCAGTCAATATGCTTCACATAACTTCATTTCAAAGGCTTTGACATATTCCCAAGGCAACTTTTTCCTTCTTTAGGTACTGGAATAGTAGAACCATATAAACTGGTGATTCTTGGGAGAAACAGGAACTATTTTTAGTAGCTAGTTGTATTCTAAAGAAGACTTTTCTCTTGCCAAGAAAAAAGAGAAAGGCTCTTTCAGGGTGCTTCAGAGCATGTAAGTTTAGCTTTCCAGTGCCAAAATTATTTCAATATGAAAAACAAAGTTTTTAGTTCCACAGATGCCTTTGAGAATGCTGTGCCCAGGTTAATGCACAGAACTGTACATGCCAAACCCTCTTTACCTCAAGGAGTAATCCAATCAAGAACCTTAGGAAAAAGTATTTTTAAGACATTGACTGTGCCTGTTAATAAGTCTTCATTGTGAAGAATGAAGAAATATATACTTATCATAAGCACATACAGACATCTATCCTCGGGAAGAGAAGGGAAAGGTAATCTGCTTTTGCTTATGATCAAATATCACAACTTGTGCTACCACACACCACAAATTACAAAATATCTGAACCATTTGAAAGCAACAATCACAAATCTAAGGTGAATTTAGGAATCCCCCTCCTTTTCACACGCGTAACCATCCCAGGAAACCTTCACAGCAGGGAATTTAAATTTTTCCATCTTCTGCTTTAAGGGTTTGATGAACACATTTAATCTTGAGAAAATATTTTCACAGATGCTATGCATATATTGTCCAAATATACTTAATTTTGGGCAGCGGGAAAAGCAAGGGAATATAAAACCATCACAGGATTCACTGTAGATATTCTCATATGGATTTAAGCATCCTCAGTTTTTCCTAATTTAGTAGTCCTTCAGCTCCTAAATTCGACACTTCTGCACCTAGGAGAAGCAGAAGCATTTTGCATGTAACAAAAATGGTTCTGCCATTATTCTAATGGCACAGCAAGCAAATTTACAGTATAGTTTTAATATGTAAATATATAAAAAAATAAAATAGGAACAAAGTTCTGTTGATATAAACTTGGGTACTCTGTTACTAGGCTTTTTTTGTCCCAGTCAAGAAATAGGAATTTTCCAAGTAGTGTCTCTATTCTCCTAAACATGGAAGAGTTATTAAGGATGGATAATACAGAGACAGTTTGGGCCTTATTAATATTTCAAACATTTGTATTTTCAATTATATTCTTAATTATGAAACAAACTCAGCAACATTAAATTTGAAAGGACTGCATAATTCTTGGACGTATTTCTGTACAACTCTCTTAGTGAGACATCTGTTCAGATAAATATTTCTCAAAGCTTTCCCTTAAATCTAAGCTGGCAAGGTGGGCAGAGTATGAGCTTTGATATTAATTAAGGCTTTCTGCATTATTTTACAAAAAGATAATTTCTCTGCCTGTATACAGCCTATATTTCCTGCTATGGTTTGTATTCCTTTAAATAAACTAACTCTATTATTGACACTCTCTATTTTTCTCCTAGAAAATGTATGTATTTGGAAAGATTAATCAAAAATACATGCTGACATCCCCATCATGTTACAATGACCTGCACGTCCAGACAGTCACCATTGCCATACGTTCATTGTAATTTTATCTGTAGATTTATATCCCCTAAATAACAGACTCAAGGCTTAAAGTACTGATGGACCTTTTTCAGAAAGCTTTGCTGCTGAGGAATTGTAGTTTTAAACTTACCTTAAGAGAGAGAGAGTTTCCTTGTGGAAAACAGAAGCATGATTTTTTTTTTCAAACGTCATTTAACAAATACTCATGAAGAGCCCTGAATTTTCAAATATTTTAACCTATTTTCAAAGTACTAAGAAGACTTTGTTTTAAATAAAGATCTGAGAATACATAACTAATGCAGAATAAGTGAAAGGGTACTCAAGTGAGAAAACTTATAAGGACCTGAGATGGAAAACTAAATTCTGGGGTTTTTTTTTAATTTCGTGAAAGAATTGGAACAAGATTTTGGATTCCCTGTCATACTTCCCTATTACCGGAGAAGGTCTCACAGGAACGAGGCAGGGAGTGCATCAATGAGGCTGCATGGAGCTCTTGCAAGCAAGAGACCCCTCTTTTATTTTCCTGACTCCTTTTGTACATTTTACAGATGTGCTCACCCCAGAGGTGGGACCCTTGGGAACCACTGGTCGTTTTCCAGAGACCATCACCGAAGCCCCTCCTCTGGGAACAGATGTGGGAGCTTCGGTAGTTTACAGAACATGACCTTGTGCATCAAGACCGTGCCTGGGAATAGAATTTCCCAAAACCCAAACATGCAGGCACGAGAGCATGGCAACACTTCCCCCTCATCTTTTTTTTTTTTTTTTTTTTTTTTTTTTTAAGATAGTTGTTTGTTTTATAGAAGTAACACTTTGGTTTAGAGTTCCAGTAACTAGCCTAATTAATTCACTGCACTGGATCCTACTGACTTCTCCCCTATTATCACTCCACTTTTACTGGTGATAACTAGTAACCACTACACCACTAGAGCTGAGTAAAGGTATATGGCAAAATAAAGCCAATTATTAATTAAAATGTTCTTTATGTGTTGATGCATCCATTCAGTTACTTTCCAGCAAAAACATTTACAGGCAATTTAAGATGAAATAGGAAAAATAGAGAAACATTAGTTGCAAGGGCTTTCCAATCCAGGAACAGAAGCTACATCATGTGTCTTGTCTGAATAAACACGTTTTGCAATATAAAATTTCTGAATTTTAAAAGGGAAAGTAGTTACTAAATAAGTATGAACAACACACATTTCAGGAACTCATGATCAGTTAAAAATTTTAGACATGAAAAACTAATCAGGTAAATAGCATTATTCATGAAGACCTAATTAAATATTAGCTCTTTGTTATGGATTTTCTATCTATCCTATCTGTTTCCACTACTTCTGTATAAATTAATCTTTTTCCTTCTTGCATCAGCAAGGAGGAAAAAGACTAACATACGTCTTAGATAAATAGATAAATATATGTCTTATATATATTTATAAATATAATTTATCTTATAAAAGGTAAGTATTTGTCTTACAACTGTTCCCTCACATTCTCCCCTTCACACCCTGCCTCTTTTCTTTCTAAAGACATGCTAGAATAGCAATGCTGCTTGAATAACAAGGCACTTCCATTATGTCCCTAAAACGTTAGTTTGCCTGACTTTTTTTTTGTGACCAGAAGCATTGAAATGCTCTGTAAAGATTCTGAGTAGAACATCTTGTAGTACTCTAACTTAATGTGTTTAAATTACTGATCAAACTCTATATTAGTCAGGAGTAGTTGCAGTCACTGTGTTAGCACCTCCTTTTTTTTACTTAACGAAGAATCACTGTTAAGAGATTATTTGTTATGGAAAACATCTTCAAAATGATTCACACTCTCTACTTATTCCTTCCAAGAGTTTGCTGCTCCCGTTACTGTAACAGTTTCTGCTTGGACTATGAGTACTAACTACACAGTGTACATTTCACTGACAATTCTGTGCTAAGAATATGAAAGCTTGTTCTCTACCCATCCTTTCTATTATATCCATAGCCTCCTGAAGCAGAGTATCCTTTCTCAACTGCTAGTCAGCTGGCACAGTAATCACAAAATGCACTTTGCAGGATTTACATACTGCCCTTTGGCCCATGCATGGCAGGTGTTTTGCCCACATGCAGCACATGCCCAAACCATCAGGGTGCAGATACCACTTTGTACACAATACCCGCTCTCTGTAATGGAGATTTGGCACCCTGGAGACAGTGCTCCACAAGTGGGAAGATGTGTGAGGCAGCACACAGGATGATAAGTGATGGGTGCAGAACACCCATGCCACTCAATCATTTTTTGCAGGGACCTCAGGTCATCATCTGTGTCCATCCCAGTGGAGAAATGAGCTTTCATTACCTTGTGAACCTTTGCTGTCTCTGACTGATCGAAGACTGCTCTGGAAATCATGACAACCAACACTGTTTGCTATGCCAGTGAATCCCACTGCACTAGATACATCAACATACTCTGCACTCCAGAGTGACGTAGAAGGGAAAATCTTGGTTAAAGTCATCAACCTGTTGTGGCCCTTCTTCAATTCTTCACCGTGACAGGTGTTACCTACTCATTGCAATTGTGAGTTCTGAAATTACTTCAGGACCATTGCAGACTCCGCTCACTTCAGTGCCGAAGAAGTGTGCATTCAGTCGGGTGGCTGAAGAACAGTCAGGCAGGGTAGACTTGGGCAACGTGGTCCTTAGTGCTAACTGGGTTGTCAAGCCTCATTCTACCTTATGCTTGAGAATGCTTACAAGCTGTTGTGACAGGAGCCATTGTACCTTGACAAGATCCTTCCATAACCCCACATCTTTGATCTCTGTATTCTGACCACCTCTGCCGAGATATCTGCACATCACAGTAGGTAGCAACTTCTATTTTAAGAAAGGATTTAGCAGAAATCTGAACTATGTGTAAACTTTGCTTTGAAAAAATCAATTCTTGGGAAGAGGAAAAAGCATGCATGGAAGCTGTACAGGCTTTGGAAAATCAATAAAAAGTAATGTGAGGGGCAATGTATGGTGTCATTCATCTCAGTCGAGGCAGATGGCCTGAGCATGACACCAGCACTGCAGTAGGCATCTACTTGGTGTTACTGAGGATTTATTTCTGGCACTCTTCCCAATGAGATGAAGCCCTCCTTGAGGAGTAGACTTCTCAGTCAGGAATAGAAACTTATATCCCATAAAGGTGCTGCCTTTCTTCCTCTGATCTTCAGTTCATGCCTTGAGCTGTTTCACCCCCTGCCACGATCACCTCCTTAAAGAAGAAGTGGTTTTTACCTCTGTATTTGACACTGGAGGGGCTGTACCTCAAATCATGTATTCAGTTTTTGGCCCTTCATGACAAGAAGGAGAGATGCAGGAATACGTCCAAATACACCTTAAAGGAGGTTGTGGCAGGGTGAGTGTCAGACTCTTCTTCCAAGTAACAAGTGACAGGACAAATGGCATCAAGTTGTACCAGGCAAGGTTTAGGTTAGGTATTAGGAAAACTTTCTTCATGGAAAGGGGAGTCAGCCAAAGGAGCAGGCTGCTGAAGGAAGTGGCAGAGTCGCCATCCCTGGAAGGGTGAAAAGCGTGTGGATGTGGCACAAGGGGACATGGTTTACTGGTGAGCATGGCAGTGCTGTGTTAATGGTTGGACTCAATGATCTTAGAGGTCTTTTCCAGCCTTAACTATTCTAAGACAGTCTGGAGGGACTCTTAAGACATGTCGGGTAGGTCATTTCTTATGAGCTGCAGCACTTTTACTGTGAGCTGTTTTCCAGAACTATTTCTGGCCTTTCCAAGCTAGCCTTGAGAGTAACACTGTGGTTGTGCTAAGACCAAGAGATTGGATAACACAACAGGTATGAGTGGAGAGGGTGGACACAGAGGATAGGCTGTGACAGCAACAAAGTTCTCCAGGTGGAGATGAATTCAGGAAAAACTTTTTTTTTTTTTTTCCCAGGAGCATGTGGAATAAATGTGCTGCTGTCTAGCTGTGAAGCATAGTGTCATTTTGAAAGATGATGATGTCCTCAAGCAGCTATAGTGCTCAGCTGGGTTGTTTGCTTCATGTTTTGTGGTTTATCTCCCTATGAGTCAATGGGAGGCCTTCATTATTCTCACTCTTCTCTAACAGTGCTCTTGTTGCTTTTCTTTTGGAACTGAGCTGACTAGTACAAGACTACATATCCTAGATGTAAACACAGCACTGACTTGTATCAAGGAACTACAGTGTTCTCTATTGTATTTATTGTTTCTTTGCATATGCAGTGTAACATCTTGATCACTTTGAACCACAGATGCACACTGACTTTTCTGCAGTGACAACCTGGTGCATTTCTCATGCAGTTAAGTTTTCACTTCTGTGAATTATGTGAGTGTTTTTGTTTACATTCAAAGTTGCATTGTTTTGCATTTGAGTTACATTAAAGAGCAATTTAATATTCCTAATAAGAAAATAGATATTTTCTACGGTGCTCAAGACGATAATTTATTATGTGTTTATTGTGTTTTGCTTTGATCCTGACTGCCCTATTTAACTTTAATCCTTTTAGCAAACATAAGGAAACCTTGAAGGACAGCATCAATTATGAAAAGTTGACTCCTTACATTTTCATAATACATAAATTATGAAAAATTATGACTCCTACTGTAAAATGTGCATTGGTGAAAATAAAGACAAGGATAATCTAACAACTGATATGGTTGTGCTTCCACACAAAGAGAATTGATCACTTCATGCAACTTAGAGTAGCTGAACAAGTACTTATGATCACCTGGAATCTAAGACTGAAGACACAACAACACTGGAGTTGGCATGCTTACTGGCTTCTCAGTAGGATATAGAAAAATGATACTCCACTGTTTTTAATTATTCTACAGTCTCCTAACTGAGCTGGAGGCTTTTCTTGTACCTATCACCAGAACCTACACATTCTGGGACAAGTATATTAGCTAAAACTCAAAATGTTAAAAAATATATATATATGAATATATATATATATATATATATTATTATATATTATAATATATATATATATAATATATATATATTATATTATATATATTATTTCATATATATATATAATATATATATATGAAATAATATATTATTTCATATATCCTGTATTAAATAGCATGCATCTGACTCAGCTGAGTTTATTTTACAAATCCTTTTTGATTTCATTTCAGTGACTCTTCACCAAAACCATAAAAAATGAAACATTCTTCCTTTATATTTTTCTGCACATATGGAACAGTGGCATCCTCTCTGAACTCTTAATTTCTCAGCAATGCTTGAAGGCTGGGAATGGACACACAATTTACAAACCTTGAAAGGTCACTTCCACGAAGTGTTTTACCTCTACACAATCTTAGTAAAGGATGGATTTCTACCCTTGCTATGAAAGTAGTCTTCCTCTTTTTAATTTTTTTTAGTTTTTTAAAAATATTTTCTTTCCTCATTATCCAAGCTCTGCAATTATATCTTCAGAATTTTTAAAGTACCTTTTTAATTTTTTTCAGTCGTGCTCAACTGTATTACAGAAAAGGTGGGGTTTTTTTTAAAACATTGAAATTCATAATTTTCTATAGCACAATTGCCCCAAACATTCTGTAACTCCCTTGCATTTTACCTAACCAGACAGTCTGATTGATTTATCTCTTTTTCTGAACATCTAATTATTTTGAGAATGTACAGCATCTCTACTTGTCAAGAATTAGCTCTCATTTTGGTTTCATTAACTTCTGGAACTCCTCTAATAATACTTTCAAGTATGTCTTCAATCATGTTCAAAAACTTTCTATTTTTGCTCGTTCTTTCTCTGAAATAAAATTTTACATAGGTGAAAAATCTCTAAAGTTTTTACAGATGAATGATTTTTAAAGGGGAAAACATAGTAAAGGAGATTAACTCTTCAGAATTATGACAATTATGAGAGCTAAAATCCCAAGCAGTGGGCCTGCTTTAGTTTTACAAAGAAAAAATGAAAATACATATTAAAAAAAAGGCAAAAAAGGAAAGAAATAGAATCAAAAGTAGCAAAATGTTTTGTTTTTCATAATAAATTGGGATCTTACAAGTGATATAACAAAAAAGCTTATAGCAATATATAGTTTGATGGGGGAAAATTAGCCGTATTCAGAATCATGTCATGAATGACATGAGTATATTTGCTTTTGTTACTTAAGCTTAACTGTTTGAGATATCTGTTCATGAATTTGATGGATGATGCACATTTGTTGAAAGGGACTAGGTGACTGTATTTAGCTATTGCTAGGAATCATGTTTGACAATTTCTATTGCAATTCCTAAGGGTGTTTTAAAGTTTTGAGTTGATACTTAATATGCTTAAGTAAAATTATTCTTGAAAAATTTCATGTGTTGGAGTGGCAATTAAACACAGTGATTATTACAGATAAAGACTTACCTAAGCTCTTCATTCACTCTTATGTTCCATAAAAGGAGATATGCACATATCTTTCTTTTCCCCCAGTCATATGCATAGAAATAAAAATAAAACTAACATGAAAATAATTTATGCCAAATACAAAAATCAAGCTAGTATTATAAATTATTAAAAAGTCATTATGATTTCTGGTTTTCTATCAAAACAGACAGTCAGCTAGAAGCTTTTTGCCTGGATATGTAACAGTTAAATTTGACCAAGCTGGCTCCTGAGTTATGATTCATTTGATAAAATGCAGAAAACACCTTGCACATATTGATATCTGAGCTGGCCACCTTTGAGTCTCTCCATAGTTACTGCAGAGAAATAGGTATTGGCATGGTAAAATATGTCTTTTCCTGATGCAAGTATCTGCACTAGCTTCAACGAATCACTTTGAGTGTTTATTTCTCCCCATTGATTGCAACTTAGTCTTCAGTGATGTGTATGGATGCAAATGTTCCACATTGACACTAAAAAACAATCAAATGAAACTGAATTTCATTTCAGTCTGCCTAGTTAAACTGGCTATACACCCAGTATAGCCTATTTTACCAATATTAGCAATAAAAGAAGAACATACATATTGAAGGTTTATTTCTATAATTTTTAATACAGAAGATGCTCAGGTACAGTTCAAATAAATTTTAACTGTGGAATATGAAACTTCACTCTTTAGAATTATTGTATTACAGAAGGATCATGTTAAGACTTTAGTGGTGTCAGGCACAATGAACCAAAAGAAAAGAAGACATCTTTAAAAAATAAAATGCCACCTGAAAATATGTGTTCTGCCCATGTTGCTTTGTCTGTAGGATTTGGGAATTTTTGTGTGTTTATTTTCTCCTTTGTGCAATTTTAAGAAAAGTGGTGTCCAAAGATAATAATAAAAAAAGCAATAAGCATAATAGTAACTCCACTGCACAACACAAAGCTGGTTTTCTAAAAAGTGTACATTGCTTTATTTGTGGTTTAAGGGTTGGTTTTTTTCCATTAATATGAAACATTTTCAGATATGAAAATCTATATAAGATCAATATTATCAATATTAATATCTTTACAAAAATACATGAAGGGTAATACAGTACAGAATTATTTTGGAAATGAAATTGTGTATTTTCATTTGTTTAAAATAGCCTAACTTACACAAATTCTTAATCCCTACAAGTTTATTTTCTCAATATGTAAGGTGTCTGACTTGTAATTCTGATTAACTGCACTACATTTATTGTATAGGTTTTAATATCTTAAAAATATCAAGATTATTGATAGCCTGACTTATTTTTTCCTTAATCTTCAGAGCAGTGAATCAAATAGTTCTGTGACCAAACTGATTATTCCTGCAGATCCCACAAAAGTTTTCATGGTGAGTCAGACCAATTATTTTTTTTGGTGGAATATTTCCAGACTATCTCAGCAAATTATTAATCCTACTTCCATTTTCTAATTTAATTTCAGAATCAGTATTTGAATAGGCATGAAACTTTTGTGCCATATATTCTAAAATTCCTGTCTTCAGGTGGGGCAGCAAGAACGACAGGTTTTCAGATACCTTTTGCTTGCACAGTTACTTGTCTCCAGTAAATTCCAGATTTCTGGTACTGTGTCTGTAGACAGTGTACATTATTCTGCTCAACATATTTAGAAACTTAGCTTGGAAAAGACAAGAAGAGTAAGAGAGTCTGACAAGATATGATAGATATAAAGTAAAATTATATTTAATCAAAATATTGCATGATGGGGGTTTTTTTCCTCAAAAGTCAGCTAAAATTTTCAGTCTTATTCCTAGTGAATCAACCTTGAACAAAATGCCAGCAAAAACATGTATTATTAAAGTATTGATAAGATGCAAGCTTTAAAAGTTCTTGAAATTCACCCCAAAATTTCTGTATCATACGTTGAAATCTGGTTTGTTTTAGGTAATCTGGTGCTATCAAAAGTTGTTTTAAATTAAAGTCAGTTAGAAGCATGGGATGGTATGAGAGAAGCAACAATTCAGCTGCCCAACACTGAACTGTGTCTCTTGTAACAAGCAGTCCCTAGTCTGGGATCTGAGCAACACAGAGAGATTTCTTTATTCTTTGATTATTTAACCATTCATTAGAATGGATTTGAAGGCAAATTAAAGTTTAGAGATATGAAACACAAAGCTTGGAGATATGAAACACATGCAAATTCTTGTCTTACTGATAGACCTTCACTTTTCAACTTTGAGTATAAATAAGTATGATTTGAGGTGTCTGGAAGGCTGAAAACCCACTTGTCAATAAAGCACAATCCATTATTCAACCCATGGGCAGGGAAATAATGACTGCATCTTGAACAGTCATCAGTCTCCATAGGATCAGTGTTTCTTTTTATGGGAAGGTGCAGAACTTTCTCCTGTCATCACATAATTGCTCAGGTTCTGGTGTCTGTATGTTATGACCCTGCCTGTATTTCAGAGCAGCTGGCATGAGTGTTGTTTTTAGGAAGTGCCCATCCAATTGGAATTCACAGGGAAAAAAAATAAAAGGGGAAAAAAAAAACATAGATGAGGCAAGAGACAAAGTTGAATTTCATATTCCAAAACTATTCCCCTGGGAAATGAGAATTCAGAAGGTATTCGCAGTGATTCAACACTGACTTTCTGTTAAGCTAGGCTAGCACTCATAGAAGAATATACTTCAGTATAAATTGCTTTTGAAAGGAGCCAGTGGCCTTGTTTGTTGGGGTGATAGGTCATAGAGGGGATTTTCAAAGGCTTGTAACTTGTTTGGGATATCACACCATATGTTGAACTAGCCTTAGTGGGCTTGAAAGTCCCACAAGGTTTTATTTATACCTATACAGAAAAAATATTGTTAAAATGTGTAATAGAAACACAGTAGAAGAATAATAATACTAATCAAAAGAGGGTCATGAATAACTTTAATAAGAATTTAAGAATAATCATTTTTCCTAATATTAGGATTTGTGAATTTGACTCAGTGTAAAGTGTTATTTCCCATCTCTAGTAACAATCCAAAATGTGACTTCAAATCCCAGGAGAAATAACTAATTTCCTGAATCCTAAAAGTCTTCTAGGCTTGACATTTTCAACAAGAAAACCTTTTTGCAGGCTTGAGACTTCCATTTTAATCTTCATTAAGAAACTGTCTCTAAATTCAGGAGTCACTAGCTGCTACTCAGCAGTTGTGATAAGCCTAATGCCCCCCTCAGAGGAAAGACCATTCTTCATGGACACAGTCTTAACCATTTTAGTCCTGATTATTATCCAAGCAGCCTTCAAATAATGACCTATAAGGAGCTGCTAGGCTTTTTTTTTTTTTTTTTTTGTGGTGGTTGTGTTTTTGGTTTTTTGGGGGATTTTTGAGGTTTTTTTGTTTGTTTTTGTTTATTTGTTTTTTGTTTGTTGGTTGGTTTGTTGGTTGGTTTGGTTGTTTTTTTTTTGGTTTGGTTTGGTTTGGTTTGGTTTTTGTTTTCTTTTTCAACAGCAGACCTCACACAAACTCTGACAAATTCATTCTTTTCTTTGGAGCAGCTTGGCCCCATTATTTCTCCAGCTTCAGCACAATGAAAACAACTTACGTGAGCCGTCAAGGCTTATCTTTCAAATAACTCCTAAATACTTCAGCACAGAAAGTAAAACATGGTGACTAATACTCCAGCATCTGTTGCACATTGTCATGCATTCTGCAGTTGCCAACCAGCTTAAATGGCAGCACATTTTACAGCCAGATGTGTCAAGATTTCATCTGCTTCTTCACTGTACTTCTAGGAAATCTAAGCTCCTACATCACATATACTCTAAAAGATAAGCTAAGAGTCAAAAATTTTTTCTCTGGAGAAGATATGATGTATACTTTGTCAAGTGCAGGGTGGATGCCCTTTTCTGAGTCTCTCTTATCTAATTGAACATTGAGTTATAGAAGCATTTACTAACAATAAAGGAATGAAGAGAATACCTCAAGATATTCCTACTTTGATGGATTATAAAGCAGAGGGAAAAAGAAGAAAAATCAGCCTTCATAATGTTTGATCTGATGAAATCAGTTTATTGGAAGGATTTCTACAGCTAATAAGATATGTGATTTTGAGCACACCATACTACGCCCCTACAACACCAAACATTTAATGATAAAAAATTGTTTTCTTAAGAATAAGATCACAGCTGGCTCCATTGTCTCAGCCTGATTCTTTATGCTTGAGTTTTGCACATATTATCCCTTGCCAATGAAAACTTAGTATGGTAGTTTCTAAAAAAGCCAGCTAGGACCTTTTGTCTTAAGAACATATTCTATTCTATTCTATTCTATTCTATTCTATTCTATTCTATTCTATTCCATTCCATTCCATTCCATTCCATTCCATTCCATTCCATTCCATTTTATTCTAGACTTGATGTTTCTTACTTTATGAAAGCTCTTCCAGTACTTGTTTGCCCTATCAGAAATAATAAGACAATTTCTGAGAGTCAGTCTAGCTGCTGAGAGTCAGTCTAGCTGCAGTATGAATAATTTAGTAGAAGAAACTAATAAAAATGTCCTAAAATACATATGCATAACACCGGGAAGTATACAGAAATCTTCAGGTAGCTAAGCTAAGGAGAGCTCCCTAGTGGCACTTACAAATCTCTAAGTGATTAAAGGACCTAATCCTCCTTGTATAGCAGTGCATACTAAATGAATAAATGACCTCCCTGCTTAGACCACTTCCATAAATCCTGATACATATAAATCTAAATATTATATTTTAATTTATTGATGTGTGCCTGATAAAATTGAATTTCCGTACAGGTTCAGAGAAGACACACAAAATGTGTCTTCCAGTCATAAGTTATTTTGGAGACTATTTTATGAGGAAACCTTCAATTTCCTTTTTCTACCCCCATCCCTTCTGGTCACCTTCTTCGGTAGTCTGGATAATGCACTTCATTTCAAATGACTGTAGGATTCTTATTTTTGTTTTATCTTAAAAATACTTTTATTTATTATGATTTTTCTTTCTTTGATTTTTTTTATTTTATATTTTCTTTAATCTATCAATAGTTTTCTTTACATGTCAGGACCACACTGTTTTGGGGGGGGGGGGGGGGCGGTTATAGTGTTAATATTTTAAAGAAAACCTGCCTTTAGACATACTAACTTATATTAGGATGCCATAAGATCTCCTAAGCTAGGTTAGGCCAGGATGGAGCAGACACCTCCAAGGAATATCTAGGCCTCTTAGAAAATCTAAATCAATATATAGCACACACAGTACTAGAGGGTAATGTATGCCTAAAAGTGTTATCTTTTATATACATTAAAAACTGATGACTTGGCATTTGTAAAATCCTATGACAGAAATTTTATTGATTTTTAATGCCTCACTTTCATGTATTGCACTTAGAATCTAAAAATTTTTAAAGCTTGGGCTGCCAAAATATGGTATTTCCTGTTGTGACTGTGGTTCATCATATATCATCTCTGCTCCCTCAGGGGGAAGATTGCAGAGGTATCTTTGCTTCGCAGCCTGGAGCACGTCCTCTCTCTCCTGCCTCACTGACTTGGTGTCTGCAGGGCTGTTTCTCACACATTCTTACTCCTCTCTCCTCCTGCAACTGCAAAGGGTTTTTTTGCCACTTCTTCAATCTGTAATCCCAGAGACGCTATCGCTGACGGGCTCAGCCTTGGCCCGTGGCAGATCCCTCTTGGAGCCAGCTGGCATTGGCTTCATCAGCCACAGGGGAAGCTTCTAGAAGCTTCTAGAAGCTTCAGCAGAAGCCACCCCTGTAGGCCCCCTTCTATTACCAAAACCTTGCCATCCAACACAAAATCTCTAATGTCAAATAAGTAGTATCTGATATTTGAGTACTCTAGGGTTTGCTATGGTGATAAAATCAAAATTACAGAATTCACTTAAGTTAGGACAGAAGCTGTTGTTTTCTGATTACTGTTGATCTTGCTTGCAGCAAGCCTACACTGATTTGAGACCTGTTATCCCTACTTAAGCTGTGAACCCAGAGACTGACCCAAGTTATGACATTTTGGTACAGTTTCACTATAAGTTCATCTGTAACTGAAAAGAAATAAAAATGGTTGACTTATTCTAAGATTCTCTGTCTTGCAAGATTTTTCCTGTCTTAAATGCTTAATGAAAAGGCATGCCAAAAGCCTCTAAAAGCAGATTCTTCATCAGAGTACCCTTTACACCTCCTAGAAACTGCTATGAAAGCTCATGTGGGTTTATTTTTATGGAAAGCAGTGTGAACACTGTGTTGAAATACAGATTCAGTGAGCTGACTAGTGTTCATTAAAGGGGAATAGGGCATAACAACAACCAACTTCTCTGAATTAAGTCCAAATGAGACACTTTATGTCTAATGTATGTCTATGTATATGTATATGTTTATGTCTATGTATAATTCAGAACACATCCCGTGCAACTTAAAATTCAATTTAGGTAGCTACTCTCCATAAGCTACTCTCCCAGTACACCATAAGAATTAGGCTGAAGACTGAGATCCATAGAAGTCAGCTACCAGAACTGTGAGCTGCCTAAGTTTACCTGTTGGAGGCTCACTATCCCTTAAAGTCCCATATTTTGGTCCTTGATGGTACAGAATTTGAAATTCCTAGCCCCTCAAGTTGTCTCCTAGAGTTACATGAACCCGCTCTTATACAACACACAGCCAAACTTTACTTGATAATGTACCAGCTTGGTACCTCAGTTACCACAGAATAGTAGTGCTGTCTTTTATGGATCACTGTATATTTAGTTAATTATTTTTAAACAGTTAAAAGAAATGTCTTACCTCAGAAGAGGTATTTTGTCTCCTGTCATATAGAGATGATGTTTTGAATTAGCCATTCCATAAGAACAGGCACACACTGGGGTGTAACAGACCTACAGAGCTACTCTACCTTAGGCAAGAGTATGTTGGAATCTTTCCTCTTGCATTTTAGACAAGGCCTGACGTACTGTCATGTTCTGACAATACCAATGGATTCAATATGTTTAGGTGAGATCAGGTAAGTTTTGATGGAACTTTCAAATCAGGTCTTTCAAATCAGGGCTGCCAAGGGTGCATACACATAGAAGAAAAGCAAACAAAGGTACCTCAGAGGTGGGTGACTTTGGGATGGATAGGTGTGTTAATATTGCAGTTAGATTATAATGAACTAAGTTCATCTGTATTGTTGGCTCATCAGCCTGACATCTATCTCCCTTCAGTGTCAGGCACAATGCAATTCCTTAGCTGCAAAGCACCATTGAGTTCTCCTCCCTGCAAGGATTGCAGTGGAGCCTGGCTGAGGTGTCTCCACACTGCTCTACCCTTTGTTCTGTCCCCCTTAGCAGGTGCTTGCTGTTGTCTGGAATCACTGTGGACCATGCCAACCATATTCCTCTGATATTTTATCCCCGTCCCTCCGCCCTCCTCCTACACCCCGATTGCTAACTCAGATTCTAGAGGGCTTTGGGCTAGGATTATATCAGGAAAGGGGAAGAGACCCAAAGAGGCTCCTTGTTCCAAGGCTTTATTCTTGCAGGGGTTCCAGGGGCAAGAAAGAGCCAAGGAGGTAGAAGAGCACGAGGCAAAGAGGCAAAGAGGACGAACCAGGAAGAACAGGGGTTTATGTAGACCCTCTGTTCCAGGATAGATAACTGGCACTGGGCCAATTGGTCAGAGATAGCAGGGGAAGGTAGGGACACAGTTACAGCCTTGGGGCTCCCTCTGGGGTAAATCTCCCCAGAGGGATACAACATTCCTCCAGGGAGTAGAAGTTGTATTTCACCCTATAGTTTCCATACCATTATAACCTGTTGGGTTATGAATAGAACATCCCCCTAGCCATTTTTCCACATATGGATTTGGCTTCACTTCTTCTTCATCTAAAATCTGTATCTCAATACATACAGTTTGCTTGTCACTGACTCTTCTGTAACTGTTTTTTTCCCTTTCAATCATGGCTGGTTTTTTACTCCTAAGGGAGGTCTTTAGATGATTGCTGCCTGCGCTACCCACCCCCAAGCCAGCATGGCCCAGAATGTCAGGTGCTCTGGGACAAAGGGAGAGAGGAAAGTAGACTGCTCCACAGTAGCTCCATATCCATATCTGAACTGCATCCAGCCCTATTGACAACAGCATGAATGTTTTATATTTCCAGTCTTTACCACATTTTTATGTGACTTTTTAATTAATACTCATAATTGTGTACCTTTTCATTTTTTTTAGGCATGCACAGATCATGGGCAGCTGCATTAAGTGAAATAAAGGCAGGTCATGAGGACTGTGCACAGTGAATCACTGTTTTTTCTATATCTAAAAATGCCTTAGAGCCACATAATTTCACTTGAACACTTTCTGTGCTCTGCAGATATAGTGATATACTATCACTAATCATCTTTTCTCTGCAATGTTAGTACCAATCACTATGATGAAAGGAATACAAGAGAATTATTAAACCTGAATTAACTTTAACCTGTTGCTTGCTGAACCAAACTTGCCTGCCTTCTATACCATCCAAAGGAATCTCTGTTTAAATCAAGAAGGTTTCTTTCTTGATTTAAAAATTTCTCCAGACAATATTCTTTTATATTTCCTGGAAAATTATGATTCCTTGGACTTATTTTTCAAGAAAAATGAGATTAATACTATCAAGATAGTAATGACAAAATATGTATAAAGCAAACATACTTAAGTAACTTATTGTTTATGGGTGAAAAAAATCAAGATTAATTTTTCCTAGAAATATATGATGGTTTGGGTTGGAAGAGACATTAAAGACTATCTACTTCCAGACTCCCTGTCATGAGCAGAGACACCTTTCACTAGACCAGGTTGCTCAAAACCTCATCCAGCCTGGCCTTGAACACCTCCAGGGGTGGGGAATCCACAGCTTCTCTGGCCAAGCTGTTCCAGTGCCTCACTAACTTCATGTGAAGAATTTCTTTCTAATGTCTAGTCTAAATCTACCCTCTCTCAGATTAAAGCCATTCTCCCTTGTCCTATCTCTATGTGCCCTTGCACAAAGCTTCTCTTCAGCTCTCTTGTCAGCCCTCATTAGGCACTGGAAGTCTGCTCTCAGGTATTACCAGAACTTTCTCTTCTTCAGGCTGAACCCATCTCTCTCAACCTGAATTCCTAGAAGAGGTTCTGCAGCCCTCTACATCTTTAAGTGTAGATATTGTTCCAGTTAGTGAGAAGTTCTTTGGGTTATTTATTTAAGATGTGATCATTATTAACAAATAAACTGGAATATTCTTAGTGTTTAGCAGCTGAACGATTCAGTTTAGCTGTGATGGGATATGTCTGTCAAATGAACTTGTCTCTTATCTCTAAGTGTATGAAAGAAACTTCTAGGAAATGTATTTTAAAACTTAGGAAAGAGTAAAATATTTGTTTTTACACCATCTAGACCTTGCCTAGAGCATTGTTCCTACAATATTGAGTGTAAAGGGATTTATTGGGATAACTGCAATGAGCAATTGTTATGTCTCAGCCTCAGATTTAAAGAAGTTTTGCATGCAAAATGTGCCTTCATTGCCTTCTGTGGCTCATTTCCCTCTCCCTGGCAAGAAGACATAAAAATTCCTTAACTTAAGACTATGTGAATTGTAGGTTAGATTTGCCTAGGAACTACTGTGCTTGGCTGTCCTTTAATCTCACACAAAAAGCAAACCAATTTATTTTATTTCCTTGAAAAGTAATCTTCATACTTTTAGCTATCAAGAAGCTTAAAGCTGAGCAAATAAAAGTTGTTATTTCAAGTAGAAGATTTACTATTACAGAAAATTTAAAAATTGATTCCACCAAATGTTGCCTTACATAAATATAAAGAAATTCCCATTGGAAACATACTGTAAATCACTTTTTGGACTGTTACTGATAATTTATCTGCAGGCCTTAAGTGAAGACTTGGGACTTCCAACTGCAGGAAAAAAGCTATTATGGATATTTTTCAGAAGCAGAACTTAAAATTTTCTTTCCACAATCTTCCATAACAGCAAAATTTCATCCAGCTCTAAAGAGAGTAATTTTCCACTGTAAAGCACATAACTAATATGTTGGGAGGGAACATACTGCTGTTCCTCCAATGAGGTATTGATTCATTATAACTAATTTACAGGATCACCACGTCTAAATTAAAGCTAAGAGATTGACTGGATTCTGAAAGCTCTTTAGGGACTCCAAGTCAATGACAGTAATGCCAGGCATTAGTATAGCACAAGCTGTTGAGATACCTTATAGATGTTAATTATGCCTCAGAATAACCCTTGTATCTATAAATAAGCTATGTAACACATTCACTGCTTAAAAGTCAACAACATCTACTTTTTGTCAGGTACTGTATTCCTAGAGAGAAGACTGCAATAGGGGAAGAAAGAATGTCTTGTGAAAAAGCTTTTAAGTTCCCCAAATCATGTTTTCTTCAAAGAAATTAGTATTTTCTTTAGTGGTTTTCTACTTCCACATCTGTTTTAAAAAGTTAGAAAGAAAAAAAAAATTAAGAAAAGGTAGCAGAAATTAAGCCCTAATTGAAAGAAAAAGATGGAAAAGAAAATGGTATTTCACATAGATGTGAAGAGATTTATGTGATTCATGAAAACTTGTTATATTTTGAGGGGTGATGTATTTTGAAGGATGATAAGTACTGCGTCCAGCTGTGGGATCCCCAGCACAGGGAGGACAGTGACTTGTTGGACCAAGTCCAGAGGAGGGCCACTAAAATCCTATTAGGGGGATGGAGTACATCTTCTGTGAAGAAAAGTTAGGAGAATTGGAATTGTTCATCCTGAAGAAAAGAAGTTTTGAGGATGACCTATTTTCAGCTTTCCAGTACTTTCAGGGAGCCTACAAAAAAGGCGGAGAGACACTGTTTACGAGGACTTGTAGTGAGAGGACAAAGGAAATGGCTTCGACCTGAAAGACTGTAGGTTTAGGATAGATATTAGGATGAAATTCTTTGCTATGAGAGTAGTGAGGCACTGGAACTAGTTGCCCAGAAAAGCTGTGGATTTTGCATCCCTGGAAGTGTTCAAGGCTGGATTGCATGGGGTTCTGAGCAACCAGGTCTAGTGGAAGATGTCCCTGCCCACATCTTCAGGGGTTCTGGAACTAGATGATCTTTAAGATTCATTCTGACCTAGGCCATGATTCTATGATTCTATGATTCTATAATTCTATGATAAACAGAAATTTTAAAATTAAGAATTGTAAGCGTGTGTAAAATTTTACCTGTTCTCTAGTTAACTCGATTTATGAGGTTCTAGCATTTATGCAGCTCTAGTACACACTGATGTATCAAATTAGTGTTTTTTCTAATAAAAATACTGTTGGCTGAGCTTCTCAACAAGGGAGACCAGAAGCTGGATTGCCAAAGATACCTGAATGCAGTGCCAGTCTTTCACTTACCTGTTCACCAGGCTATTCTCTGCTGCATGGTCTTTTTGATTGCAAAAAAATAAGCTAGGAATTTATTTCAAGATGAGTGTCTAATTTTATGACATTTTCCTGTGTTGACCCATGAAAGCCTGAGGTGGAAGGCTCTTTATTTATGAACCAGACTGGGTTATAAAACAAGTATTGCCAGTTTCCCCTCACATTAGCATTCATTTCATGGTTGTTTTTTTTTTTTATTTTTTTTCTCTGATAGAAGAACTGCCTACACCCCTGCTCACCATGGCAACTGAAGAATCTGCAGCAGACTCAGGGTAGGAAAAACATAAGAAAAAAAAAACCACTCAAAAATATCCCCTGATACTAAAATTGATTTTGTTTTCACAGCAACACACTATGAAATTGCAAGAGAAAGAGAGCTATCTACCTATATTTCAGATGGAATCACCCAGCATAGGAGGAGGAGTACAACAAATAGTGTGTCTGTTTGCATGTTACACTGGAGTATGTTAAGGGTAGGTGGCACTTATTTCCAAAGCATGTTTTGACTGCTGAGGGAGGATGAGATACTGACAATGACATGTTAGTGGATGTTTCTGTGGAAGAGAAGACACTCCTGTGTACTGGATGGAAATCACAGCAATTTTGTTTGAAAAGTTTTCCTTCTGTTCCTGAGTTAGTGCAATGCACATAGCTGCTGACTAGTATTTATCAGCATGTCTAAACACCCAGAAAGAGTGAAGCAAGGTCTTTCAACCACTGTCAGAATGAAAACAGACACTGATTTTTCTAACAGTACAATCAATGCTATACAGGAATATCAGCCTCAGAGGTTATAGCTACTTAAAAAAACCACCAAAGAATATGAATTTATGGGAGTAATTTCACAGTGATTGCTAAAACAAGGCATTTCAAAAATTACTTGGGCACAAAGACAAAATTAGCAATAATTAAAATGATATTAAATTATATTTTTTTCTAATTAGGAAAACATATTAGAAATTAAAAAGGAATAAACAACATCATAATATCTCACCTTATTAAAGAGAAAGGAGCATATATAAAAATTAGTAAATAAAAACATCAATGAAAAGTTTTCTTGATGTCTGTGAGAGACCAATTTGATTCATATGACTAAGGAAAACAGTTTCACACACATTAATCTAATAGCAGTAGACAAGCTTATTGGAAGTTTTTTTACATAATCTTACTTAAAAAGTCTATTTTTTCTTAATGAAAGGACAATAGGTAAAATAGGCCTCTCATTTGTGATCAGCTGCAAATGACTTGAAACTGAATTTTAAAAAAATAAAAAAGACAAATATCATTTTCCACCACATATTGAAGGCAAAATATTCCACATACTAAAAAGAGAGCTCTTAATAAATGCTTCTGTGTGGAGGCCAAAGCTCACAAAGTCCTTCTGTGCCTGTTATACCCACTGGAATACCATGTTCCCTGCCAAGCACAGCCTTCACACATCCCTCCTGAGGAAGGAAGGTGGTGGTTGCCCAGCTCTAGACCAGCACACGAGAGTCACAGACAGGGGACATAATTGAATTTAGGGGCTGACAAGCACACCTGTGTCTACATTGCAGATGTCAGCTGTTGTCAAAAACCTGGTGCTCATGGTTTTCTATGGCACAGAATTTGGAATAAGAGGTTATCAGTTTTAACAAGCTGCGTGGTATAGTGCATGTCTTCAGAAAAATTGGATGAATTTTTATATGTTTTTGGTAACATTCATTATTGTATTTTAATTTCATAAATTAGCTTTCTGTTGCTATTTATTCTTTAATTATCTGAGTTATCCTCTCCCATTGAATATAGGTTGCAGGAGAATTAAGGACAGGATAAACAAAATGCAGAAAGCAGATCTAATGGTACAGGAAATGGAGCCAGAGTTGGACAATCAAAGTCAAATATGGCTAAAACAGAGGAATGGAAAGGTATGTATTGATAGGGAAAGATAATAGTGAAAATAATTAGGTAGCATTTTAAATTAATGATATGAAATACTGGTTAAAAAAACAAAGCTTTTTTCTGTTGTTTGGGTTTTTGGTGGTTTATTTGTTTTTTTTTAATGGAATACTTTAGTTAAAACCCCTTGGGGAATAAGTGACCTAGAATTTATCTTCAGGCAGTTTTAGAACCATGTTCTATACCTCCATGCAAATTCTGCTGTAATTAGAAGTCCTGAGGGACAAAGGTGCTTGCTAGTCCTCAGATGTACAATCAGATTGGAAAACCAAGATAAAAACATTCAGCTAGCTATAGACTGCATTTAAAGCAGTGGAAGAAATGTAGAAATGCTCCAGAAACAGTGCAAGAAAATCAGCTGAAGAAAGGCAATATAAGTTTGCCAAGAGACCAGGGAGAACTGGAAAAAGACTCATCAAAAAAGTGCAAGAATGAAGACAGACCTGCCAACAATCGAAAGACAAAAGTTATTTTATTTATGCAAATAAAAGAGGAATAATGTGTAAATGGATCCCTCTCTGCAATTATCTTCATCTTCCTGACATGAAAGATAATCAGTGTGTAGCACTAAAACTAAAGCAGTCATTTGCATCTGTGTTCAAGAAGCAAGGATGTTGACTTGGGGGTTGAGTTAGCATTGATAATATTGAAATCTCTGAAATGTTCATGAAACATCCTTTTGTGATTTAGCAAGGGTTTGAAACAGATTATTTGCGTTTATGTATGTCTGACATATCTTCTCCTTTTACTTAATGTTTTCAGTTTCTTTTAATGATAACTTAGTCATGGAAAGATGACTGCGCATCTCCTCAAATTAATTTTGTAAACACTAAAGAAGCACTTAAGTGGAAGCACTTCTCTAGTTTCCAAAGGTACTGCTGAGTAATGAGTGGTGTCACTAAGGTTTTAAGTATGCATAATTGCCAAGGAAGAACTGGGCTTTTATGTTATGATCTTCCCTATTAGTTACCTAGGAAATATAATTCTTGTATTCAGTTGCACTGTATTTGTACTGTGTCAAAAAGAAATAATTCTATTTCTTATAATTAAATCCTTGTCAGCCGTGTAGCAGGAAGAACTTTGGATAAACTCTCCAGTTTGATGTTCTAGGACAAGTAATGTGAAATACAAAGATTCTATATCCTTTATTTTCATCCATCTGCAAGTACTTTCAACCACTTCAAGTTGCTATTTTAATTCACATTTTTTTAATTTAAATTAAATTTTCTGGATCAAGATTGAATTTAACATTCCAAATGAGGTGGAGGAAAGCACATAGAAATATAGAGCCAAACTGCCAAAGGAGTAGAATTTTATTTGGGAAAATTTCATGAGAATTTGCCCCTAAAAGAAAGAAAAATATTTGCTGAAGATTAGCATTCCTGTTAGCCCTCTTTCATTATGCAAAATGACATCTCCAAATGCCTCAGGCAGGTATTTCTAATAGAAACCAAAAGAAAAAGTGATAAAGAAATTTAAACTTAATAACATACTTTGGTAGAATATTTATAAGTGATCAGTGGTGTATTAAGCTGTGGAGAATACTCATCACAGTCACTCCAGCTTGTTATATTCTCTCATGCAGAACTACCTAAGCCAAGGCTAGATGGCTCTGAAATTTTAAAACAGATTAGACAGTGCACCTATTATCATCAACAGCTTCAGTATGTGAGTGTTCATATGTACTAAATTAAGCAAGGTGTTATCTGCAAGTTTCCTTATTTATAGATACACTTTTCCTCCAGGTTCTAAATATTTTTTTAATGAACAATACAAAGGAAGACAACTTTAGTACAAATGAACAAAGAGTGTGAATCTATCCTTGCATGGCATGAGTCAGAGCAACTACACTGAGAAACAGCAACAGCTGAGAATCTACTCAAAAACATCAATGTTTTAATTCTTAACAATGTAATATCTGAAAACTTTCATCCCAAATCCAGTACCTAGACACTTAAATCCAACTCTTTGATAATACTGTTCCTTGTGCCATAGAGAAATTGTACTTCATTAAGACAGATCATTTCAGGGTAGTACCTTTCTTACACAAGAAACGCAGAGCAGCAGTTCTAGTTTCAAAATCATCAAACCAGCTGACATTTAAATAAAAAATAAATAATAATAATAAAAAAAACAACAAAACAAAACAGCAAACAAACAAACAAACCCATGAGTTTAGTCAAAATCTACACGCAGAATTCTTGCATTTTAAGAAGAATATTCTAAGCTTTTGGGAAGAAAAAGGCAAACTTGAACTGCTGATTGTTTTACTTTTTACATTTCTTGGACATACCTCATTCATAGTCATTGCCCATAAATGAAGGTATTTTTAAAAGTTCCAACTTTATTTTGAAGGGGTTTTTTTTAGGTTCTTCCTATAGTCTGAATTCCAATAGGGAATTTGCAGAAGGTATTTTACTTCAGGGTGGAATTGCTATTGTAAAACTTTTAATTTCAATTTTATTTTTATAAATCCATCCTGTGCTATGCTGACTTGTTGTTTGCCAAGAAACCAAGGACATAAAAAACCTATTTTAGCTGGAAAAGTGCAGCAATGGTACACATCAGGTCTCTTACAGTATACCATAAATGACAGAAAAGCATACCCTCGGCAACCATCAGCCATTGCTGAGAACAGGATTATGTCTCACCTTTGGAACTGTTCAACAAATTCCTGTGAAAACTTTGGCCTGGATTACTTCAAGAAGGTAGAGAAGATGGTACTGGCATATGGGCAGCGTCTGATGAAGTTATTTCCAGAAAATCTGAAAGGATATTTTGGAATCATGACTGCTAGAAATTACGTTTGATACCTAAGAGATCTCTCAGAAAAACAAAAGAGATTTAGTGGAAATATGAATTAACCATTTCTCTATTGCTCTCTGAACATGACTAATTTCCATTTTTTTTTCCTTTCCTTTCACCTAAACTGTTTTCTAATCACCCTGCAGTTCTAATGGAATGATTTTCTTAGTTGTCTTTCTATTATTTATAATAAGCAAAGAGGAAGTGGAGCTCTGTATTTAGAGGAAAACACTAACAATTGAAATATTTGAAAAGAATTTAGGAGTAGGGGGAGTCCTGCATGATTGCGTGTTTTGGGTGAAATACAAAAATTGGAGATAATTAGAATTATATCCGGTGAAAGAAGAAACTCAAAAGGAAGGGTTAGAACCTCTCACAGCCCTGAGAGCAGCAACATGCTTACGTCTTGCTGCCCAGCCTTCCTCACTGTCTTCCTTCTCTCTGTCCATATCCCAGGACTCCATTTCAGCCCATCCCAGGCCAACATTCCCTGCCCCACTGATGCTCTCGGAGTGCCCATCTCCAGCTCTGTCCCTGCAAACCCTGACTTGCTCACTGGAAGCTGACCTTGGACTTGACTGGCCTTTTCACCTTCTCTGTCCAAGGAATATCTTATTACCCCAGCCCTGTAGGGGTAACAAAGCAAACCTCCCACTGGATCCTCCCTGACAATAACCAGGAAGCGTATACTGAGGAACACATGAAACGTCAAGAAACTAGCTCTACAGCTGGGATACTGCGAGCAAGTAATAAGACAGGAGCATGAAAGGAGAGAGCAGGCAAGCAAGCAAGAGCGCAAGCAGCAAGCAAGCAAGAAATCCATTTTCATCTTTGTTTCCATAGTTTTACTGTACCTCAGCTGTTACTGATTCAAGCTTGAATAGCTTCAGAATCTTTTCATCCAGAAAGACTTGTTTTTGGTTTGTAATTGCTCTTCATAGAGAAGAGTTAAGTCAAATAACTATTACAAGCTGAAAATGCTACTTAAGATCACAGGCCTATAAAACAAAGATGAGAACTAACCTTGTGGAAAAGGAGAGTAGTCTGCAAAAGCAGACTGAGGTTTGGAGTATCTGTTTTAGTTTTTCTGACCAATGAGGAACTGGAAGAGGTTGTGTGCTGAACAATTGCTTCTACACAATTCCTTCTATGTACAGCAATATTTGAAGAGCCTGGGGAGAATGAGGCATAACTCTGCCTTTGTATAAAGCATAGCTGTAATATTTTGTTTAAATAGTTCATAATTATTTTTTCCCTAAACCAGAAAATCTCATTACTTTTTCTCTCCAGACAAAGCTGTTTTGCCAGACATTGTGAAATATGAAGATCGACTGAGCCAGGAGTAAGTGGCTTTCTTCTGTGAGATTGTGGTGTCACAGAGCATTAAAACTAGTCAAGCACTTTGTGTGGTCATTATCAAGTCCACCACCTTCTCCAGCTTTTCTTGAGCTGAAGACACAGCCATTTCAGTGTGAGTGGAGGCAGCCATGTGTTTAGCATCATTTGGTTGTCTGTGAAACAAAAAGGTGCTAATTTGTCCTCTTTTGCTACAGGAGATTTATCAGAGGATTTTCTCATTCTTTGATGGACAGGATTGTATGCAGAGACAGATCTTCAATCAGATCCAGCTGTCAGCTGTTCACCTTGTAGAAACTTTTGGGCAGCAAATATCAAGCTGAAAATAAAGGTTTTCCTGACCTGCATTGGGAAGTACTGTGATCCGGGTATTTAGGTATGTCATTCCCAATCTCCTTCTGAACTGACAAACTAAACTAAATTAATCAAATCATCAATTATTCTCTGGTTTTCTTGGAGTAAATGTTGGGGATTTTTAAAGTTTGAGGCTTTCTCAACAGTGATTGTTTTTCTCTCTTAAAAAGATACAGTAAGTAAAATAAATTATCAATAAAACCTTTTCTTGCTGAAGTTGACCCAGTTGATATCACTGTTTGAAGCTCAAACTTGGACAGCAATGTTTCATAATTACATCAGAGATTTGGTGCAATAGGTACTGAATTTTAACAGCCTTAGGCAAAACTTCTGGTCTTATTTAAATCTCTGCATAAGGTCTGGGGTTTGTTTGGCTTTTTTTAACTCATCTGTAAATAATTCCATAAAGCCTTTATATTGTGAAAGATGGAAGTGAAAAACTAGTATGTCTAGAATCTGAATTTTTTTTTTCAAAATTGAACAATTTTCAGTGAGTGTGTTTTTAAACTTCAAAAAGGAGAATCAAAGGGCAAATCTTCCAGTCTTATAGACACTTCTGGGATTCACCATGCGTGAAGACAGAGATCTTCAGGGGGTAATTAACTAACAAAAAGAAATGTCAGTATATATTGGGTATTACAAGGAAAGGTGCATTCTCTTCAGCTGAAAAGCAATGTGTCCAAAGTCAACAATGTGAGTTCTTTGTCATGTTGTTTTGGGCTTTAAAACATATTGCAGTCTCCTTATATTTTTTGTTATTTGGAAAATCTAGACTTATATTTCCTTCCATGCAGGTAAGATATTCTCTCTATAAATAGTGGCAGATATTCATAGACATGGTAATGATGAATACACACATACGCCCACATAAACTCTCTATTGCTTCTTAAATCTTTCTGTGCTTTACATAAGGTAAGATACAGAGCAGGTTAAGTGCCACCGTGAAGTTGCCACACATACAGCACAGCCTGAGGTATCTTTTTTCTTTGGGTTTTGTTCATTGTCTCTATAGGCCTTACATTTTCAGCAAGTGCCATATGGACAAAGCAGTTCCTGGTAAAATTTTGGACAACAATTAACATAAGCACAGCAGGAGATTCCAACTGTTGACCCCTAAAAGGTGGTTAATCAACAACATATGGGTTTATTTATCCCAGCAAGCCCTTTTAATTAACAGTTCTGGAAAGTGTACTTTTTCATGAGCACTTTGTTATAATATATCGAGAAAATTCTAAATAGTGCAAATGAAACTCCAGCTTGAAAGAAAATGACATTGTTTATAAGAAAAAAAAAATCTGTCAAGAAGTCAAGGTGTGAGAAACCCTTATGCTAACTTCAAACAATGCTAGATTAACAATGTTCATGCCTGGAATCAGATCTGAATTTATAAGAAAATCTCTAAAGTGCAAAAAGTTTGCATTTAGTACTTCAACTCATGTTTAAAAAATGAATGCACCTTGTAAAGTTTATGTTTAGAGTAAACAACATCAGTAAGACAGGAACTTGGTTTGAGCCCACCCTCTGAATATACTATTTACTTTAAAGCTGACAGAAGAAAATATTTGATGATAGGGTAAGTTGAAAGAAAGAGAGGATAAAAAAATAAGCAGTGATGCCGAACTAAGAAGAGAAGCAAACACTAACAAATGGGACACAGGACAGAATAAGCAAACACAAGAAAAGTAACTAACACTAATAATACCTCTTTATTAATGCAATCCAAATTATTTAAGGTAAGCCTGAGGTAAACCAAAAAGCTTTAAAGTACATCAAAGATATTAAAGGTAAATTATTTAAGGAAAAAAGTAAACTAAATTTTTTCTTGGTGTAAATTGAGACAACCACTTCCAAAAAACTGATTTACATCTTGAAAATATAGTCAGGTTCTTCACATTAAAGAAATAGAGACAACAAAACAGACAGCCTTTTCTTTATCTTTGATCAACTGAAAAAGAAAAATGTCTTTGATGATATTTCATTTGCTAATAAAACCTCTTGATGAACTTCCTGTAAATTATGTCCCAGTGATGAATGCACTGGGATGTCTTAAGGCATTCAAATACTTCTAATTAAGAAGCAATGCAAACTGAAACAACTGCAGAGCACCTTGGAGTATACTCATTCTTCACCTCTGAGCACTGGATTCTACCCTTTGTTAAAAGTAACTGCTACATCAGGAAGACTATTTCATATACACTTATTCATCAGCAAACTTGGTCTGTCTTACGAGGTAGAAGCATAGAAGCATTTTACTCTTTTACAGCATTCTGTGCTAAAGTAAAGCATTTTTCCTCTTAGAAAGTTATTTTTTCAATACTAAAATATTGGAGTCTCCTTAGCTGAGATACCTGATTGCCTACAGTAAAATGGAAGAATGCAGATTTTAAGTATTGCGAACACCAGGCCAATTCCAGGGCAATTGTAGCTATAGCTACAACCTTCTAAAAATGTTTGCCAAAGAATATGTTAGTCAGCTGAGATTCCGCTAAGTGAGGTGTTATATTTGTCTTCAAAACAAAACAGAAAATGTTTTTTCTTTATCATTGGCTTACTTTGCCGCATTAGAAATAAGAGAAAATGATCTAAATTGGCAATCATTATCTATCCTGTATTATGTGCTAACAAGGAGCAAGAAAGCAACCACAATATGAGGATTCAGATAGAAGAAGTAAAGGTGGCATTCTCATAAGGAGCCGGTGTCGGGGACTGTTGTCTCTTTCTCTGTGGAATGCCATACAAAACCTGCTCAGAGCAGCAAGTTTTTAGACTGCTAACCCTTGAAACTCTGTGAAACTAGAAGTAACCACACATCACAAAGCTTAAGGTAATAGTAAATAATTAAAAACAGGTACAGAAAGATATCCTGATATCCTTATTATCCTTTGTAGTATACATCTCCATTCTGTGTATTTGAAGTTAATGGGAAGCTTCAGTAAAGACCTTCTACATTAAGAAGGATTTTCAGGATCAGCCACTACTAAATAAATATAAGGACTTTAATTAGAAAGTGTTGTCTAAGATGGATGTGTCTGATTGTTACAATTTTAAAGAAAAGACCATTGAGCAATGCCCATAAAGAATATGACTAAGCACTGAATACAGTTTACAACCTCAAAGTAGATGTCTTTAACTATGCAGATAGTGCAATGAAAGTAGTCTTGAATCTATTTGAAGGAGGAAAAGAAAGAAAATAGAAAGAAAATTTAAGTGCTGCATAAATTACATGAGCTATCAACCTCCCTCACATTGAAGACTAATTCTTAAAAAAAAAGACAAAAAGCCATAGATTATTCCAGTATGTTACCCTAAGTGAACAACTAATTTCATAAAACTGAAGACAGTATCTTACATAAAAATACAGAAAAAGTGAAATTCTTCGTGACAATTAAACTAAGTGATTCATGCAGAGCTGTTGATTTCATTTTCAGAAGAAGATCAATGATTAGGCAAGTCTTCTGTCCTGGATTTTCTCTGTCATTGTTAGTGAAACTTTTTAAAAGATCTTTTGTTCCAATAGAAGATATTTTTGGTTTTATTTTTAAAAGGACTATTGAGTAATAAAAGCACACTTGTTAAGGTAGAAGTATGGTCCATAAGATCTGTTACAAAGATGCCACCATTCTCAGGTTTTATTTTATTTATTTGTTTCTTTCTTTATTAATTTCTGCAATGTTTAAATTACATCTAGATTGTACTTAGGGATTTGTTTCGTTTGTTTCTTTGTTTCTTTGTTAACATATACATGTTTAAAATTACCTCTAGATTACACTTAGGGACTACTCTCTCAATATAAAGCCACTTGAGCTCATTTTTCACCTGAGCAAACTACCTGTTTTGTACCTGCTTAGTTCTGCTGTATGAACTAGACGACAGTTTAATTTAGATCCTACATTTTCTTTTCAATATTTTTTATGAGAAGAAGAGGCCTGGACACTGCTTCTGATTTGTATAAAGTGTTTTTTGATTATAAGTGAACAGAGTCAGACACATTGGGAAAGGTGATGTAACCAATTTAAAAGATTAGTCCAGTTCTAATGCACCAAAACTAAAAATCGAATATGAACTACTGTCAGTGATCTCAAGGAGTTTGCTCTCCAGGCTAGATATGGAGACCTAGGAAACACAAACTACACATCTCATTCCAACAAGCACAATAGAGCACTAAAGGGCTAGGTTCAATTTTCAGCACTGTCAAAGGAGTATGGTCAATGCTCAAAGAGTATGACCAATGTATTATTACCAGTTGTGATGATGCAGCAAGATCCATGTACATGCTCTTTAGTATAATGCTATATTTTTCAGAAAGGTAGTAATTTCTTTCTGGAACAATGCTCCTTTGGTTCTCTGCTTTTGAAATCTTTGTTGAGATGAAGGGAGAGATAGCCTTTCCTTTAAAATTTTGGAGTTTGGGAGTTAGCCAAGTAAAAATTAGTGAGCTTCCACTCTAACTAATTTAAGTTAGGTATTTTTTTTATTAAACTCTCATCAACTTCACATTTTGTTTATTTTCAAGTGTAGGTTTCAACTGTTTCACAAGTGTTGGTTAGGTCTCAGGGAGGGAATATCAACTGTCACACCTGGTTCATTTGCTGTGTTATGCCTTTTGGGCACTGAGCTGCAGAACATCCTTTTCTTTTCTAATGCTCAGGAGGGGGTTTATGGGTGCTTTGTAATTCATCTCACTTTCTTGTGGTTAAAAATCAATCTACAGCTAAGTGCTCACATAATTTGGATCAAAGTAGGCAAGCCTGCATGACTGTTAGCATCTCTTGTTCACAATGAAAGTCTTTGTATTAATGTAGTACATTGTTGTATTTGTTCTCATGGTTCATTATATTTGATTTTCTATATCCTTATGTTTTCAGAATCTGATGAAACTGCATAATGCTTAACAATGAGCACCCCACTATTTTTAAGGAAATGTTTCAGTATACAAAAAAGAGAGACAGTTTTCGTCTTTCCAAAGATAATTTTTTTTTTTTATTTGAGGAATCATTGGTCTTGAGAGGAAATTTTCTCTTTCATTCCAATATAAGCATGATGGATACATATTGATATAGTGATAGGAAGATTTCTCTTCTTTTCCAAATTTGAAAATTCATTGTCCTTGTCAGGAGAAAATATTTGGGAAAGATTCATTTTATTATTGGGTTATTCATCCTTTTCTAAACACGAGAAAAAGTGAAGAGTGTTTCAAGATGGAGTGGACATAGCTGCAAGAATGTAAAGAGCTCTTCTTACAACTGTTGAGGCTGAGAAGTGAGTAAAGGAGAAGGAGATAAAAAGCTCTCTACAGGGAGAAATGAAAATCTGTTCAGAAAAAGAAAGAATCAAGCAGACACCGATGGCCATATTACTTGTCTCAGGTAAAGACAAATTTATAATTATCATTAATAATTTGAGTTTTAATGAAACTAATTATTTTAAATCTGCTCAGCTTTGTTGAGAATAAATTTACTTCCATGTTTAAAATGTGAATAATCAATTTACGTCACTTTAAGATAATAGTTTGGTTTGTGTGGGTTGGTTTTTTTGTTGGTTTGGTTTGGTTTGGTTTTTTGTTTTTGTTTGTGTTTGTTTTGGTTTTTTGTTTTTGTTTGTGTTTGTTTTTGTGTTTGTGTTTGTTTTTGTTTTTGTTTTTGATCTGTCTAATGTTTTGATAGAGAAACCTTGGAGAAATTTTAGTTCTTGGAAGTGACTCCTGAAAAGTGTATCTAATATAGAGCCTTGAGCTACTGAATTTTGATGTTGATTCACTGAAATCTGTAGGAAATACTAGAATTTAGAATCATAACATTTTTATTCATGTTAAAACATTTTTGTGTCTTGCCAATGTGAACCATCCATGACTTATAACCTGGCTGCACTACTTAAAACTCTTCATAGGAAAACCAGAAAAATGTTTCATAACTCTGATTTCCTTGGGCAGCCATAAAGATATCACCAGTATCTGATGCATAATATGGATCAGTTCCTGAATTAATGGAGGACCATTCAAAACCAGTTTACTTCTTTGCCTTGCCATGCCCATTGGAAATCTTCTCCAGAATTATTTTTTTAACATCGTTGGACACTTGATACTTCAGACCTGAATCGATTCTTTACCAATAGTCATTTTTCTCTTATCAATGTTATGCTTTAAAAAATACTTTCCTCTCCTGGTGCTTGGTTCTTGGATTTAAACACAGATATTAACCTTTATTTTGCCTGCCCAAAGAATCAATGTACTTAAATTCATAGAATATAGGCTCTTCTTTTCCTGGTCATCTGAGTAATATTTTCCAAGGCTATTCCAGATCAACTTTGCTGGATTTTTTAAAGCTGTGTTGGCTGAACTCCTCTGTTTTCACTTGAATATTACAATGGTACTATGTCTTTCTCTTTCTAGAGAAATACTGAACAGGTAAATCTTGAGATTTTCACAGCCACATTACACTGATGTCTGACTGTCTTTCATACCTCAATACTACCCTTTGATTTTTGTCTCCCTCCATTATTCAGCCCAAATCTTGACTACACCAGTAGTCATTAACATGATTCCTAACTGAATATTGTGGTTAATAACAAGGTTATTTAATCTCATTTAGTCATTTACATAAGACATCTTATGTAAATTTTCCACATATTGATAATATTTCCTACCTTTTTGATGGCAAAAAGAAAAAAAAATATAGCAGAACACTGCTAGTTTCTCTGCTATGGTAAGAAACAAATATTAAATAGCATTTGTCTCTCTTGTGACTTCTAAATATTATCATTACTTAATTCCTTCCAAAACAGTGTTAATCCTTATAATAGCTTTTTGTACACCCTACTTTTCTTAGACTATTCCATTATCTTCTTTAGTTTAACCAGCAATGTAAGACCTTTATCAAAAAACTGACATACCTTATCAAAGAAAACATCATATAAGTATAGCAAGATGTATTTGGCAAATATGTATTATATATTTCTTTTAGTTTACTTATATACCTTTTCCAGTTTCTTACCTACTACCACAGGTGATTTTTTTTACTTTTTAAAGGAAAAACTTTGAAACATTTACAACCTGGGAACAAGACTATTAGTGTTCTATACCTTTTTTAAAATATCTACCACATTTACTATTTTTCAGCTGTATAGTACTGTGTAATAAAAAAAATAATTATTAAAAATCATTGATATTGGGCCATCTGCTAACAATAACAATAAATTGACAGTTTCTGTTGAGAAACACCCACAGTTACTAGGGCTCTAAAACACTAGCCTTTTTACTGTGTTTTGGAGAAAAAAAAAGGTGTAAAATTTTGTTTTCCTATTCAATAAAAAAAAATTAACTCTCTCAAGGGCTTTGACTAATCACTGCAATTCTCTTTTAACTGAAGAAAATTCACACAACTCCCAGTACCACAAGCAGGCAGGAGCATCCTCACTGTGAGTGCCAGGGTAAATCTTGTGTTGGTGAAAGCAGAGAATAAAACCACAGCCTGGCTGGAGTCTCATGAAGCCACACAAGCAATGCACTAACAGGGACATGTGAGCATAGGATGTGGCAGGCAGTGGGGACACAGTTATTAGCAAGTTACTAACTTGCAATATGACAATATAAAATAATTGAGTTGTTTGCTTCATTTTTGTATGTAAACATATTGTACTTTCTCTTCCTTTAAGCAGGAAGGAAGTCCATGGACTGATCCGCTGCTGATTTCAGTAGGGATAGGCTCTGCTATGTTAGCAAAACTTTCATAGTTTGTACACAGACTGTCTGAATTATTCTCAGAGGTATGCTCAAACTGGACTAAAACTCCATAATAAAACACAACAGTATACAATTCAGCTTTGAACACCGCCTGCTGTATAACAGCATTTTAAGTTAAGCAGTTCTTCAGACTCAGCACATAGTTAAGTATTTTTCTGAGTATGGGTATGTGAGCATAAACCCAGAACCTCTTCTGAGATGAACAAAATCATCATTATGAAGTTTGATAGTGTGATTATAGAGAATTGTATTTTATACAAAAACACAATTTGTCCAAACCCAGTATAAACCATTTTACCTATTTATAGGAATATCCCTCAATAGATGTAGCTACAAACATTGGGGCCAAAGCAATTTTTTTAAGGAGTTTAATCTGTATTTTAGATTTAAATGTATTACTTAAACTGAAATCCATCTGGGCTTATTAAAGCATAATCCAAAGCTGAAAATATAGCTGGGAAGGCAAAAAAGAAGTTAGCCAACTATAATGTGACCAACACAATAACAATACAGCCAGCTGCAAGCTGAATGTACTAGAAACTTCTCAGCAATTAAAAATCACTGTGCATGCAGAGATTCTCATCAACTATTTATAACTGCTTCCCTTATTTATATTAAGATAGAAAACATGTAATCATGTCCAGCAGCATTTTGTTTTAAATAACAGGAGCTGGTTTAACAGGTAAAATTACAAGAATCTAACCTAGAGAATAAAGAAAGTAGTTTTTAAAACAACAGTCCTCTTCTAAGAGGAAAATTTTCAGAGTTGCTTCAAGTAAGTAATGACATTATAGGAAGGTAAGTCCAGAAGGTACTACATGATAGCTAAAGGAATTGTGCCCATGTTTATTTTAAATATCTGGTAAACAACTTTATGCAAAGGTTTGCTAGCAAACTAACACGAACAAATCTTATGGGAGGACTTGGCAAGTACGGAGCCTGCAACAAAGGTCTGAGGGTCGAGTCTTGGTGGGTAGAAAGGAGTATGAATCACCCAGCAAGACAAAGATCAGATTAATCTCTTCTGAGAAAGTGAGTAGTATAGAAAAATCAGGTGAGATTTTTATTTGAACACTTGTCACCAAGCTGCTTCAGCACCTCCCCCTCATTAAGCAATGTATTCCAAAGTTTCATGTGTGTTTAAGCACTATATTGAGAATAACTATTTTTTATTTGTTCTCCTTTAATTTTTACCTTGAACAGTTCTTCCTATCAAAGTCCCCTAAAGCAGAAATGCTTCAAGTATCACAGTCCTTCTGACCTCTCTCATATTTCCATCCCAAGCTGAATGGAAGGAATTACTTCAACCCTTCCCATATAACTTTATAACAAATATATGTTTACAAAACAAAAGCTATCTTCAATTGTTGGAAATGTTTCAATTAATTACAAAAGTTAATAATTTTTAGTCATTCAATAGAAGCTGCTTGTCCCTACTTTTAGATTCAACTAAATTTAATTGAAAATAACCTGAAAAGAAGTCATTACATTTTTAAACTGCAGGAGTCTCTATTTTTTCAAAGTTACTTCTAATTTTAAAAGTGTTAATTTATATTTAAAAAGTGAGAAACAGTATAAGAAATTTAAATCTAAAAAAGCATTGCAAACTCATTCCCTTTTTCTTTGTTAATTTTCAAGTTGATTGAGTTTGGGCCTAAAGAAATTCACTTCGAGTTATATTTTCAATTAAATCCTTTGCATACAAGAGCAGCATTTAAATGCTGTGTTTCTGTCCCTGAAACACAATTTTTTTTTTTTTATGGGTTGAAATGGAACATTATTACTATGGTCCAAAATTTTACTGGTGATACAACTTCATCCAGCTGTACTATTTCATCTTGTGGAGTACAGACATAAATGTGCATTTATGTGCACATATGTATATGCATATAATATCTCCATAAAGATTACACAAAACTGGAACCTAGAGGTCTATTATATTAACTTGAGGCTTATTAAAGCATCTTGAAATAGCACAGCAGTGACTGTCAGCTAGCCAGAATGCCTAATGTGGAGAATTTCCCTTGTTAGGTATCTTATTAAACTTCTCAGCAGGGTTTCTGATTTGTCTCAACATCAAATGAATAGCACCAGCCTTTATTCAAGAAAGAGATAACTATAGTCTAACTAGATTATGCCAAATTCCAGAAATGTGCTTTCACAGTTGCCAAAGATTTTTCTTTCCACAGTGCATATTTCCAAGGAAGTCTATCACTATGGACCCTATTCATAGGAAATATTATCCTGAGTTGCTGCACTACTACACCAGCTGACTTTCACAAGGATATTTAATCTGAGAGAATGTTTTCCTTGGTTTTGGAGCATCCAAATAGTATCCAAAGTATGCAATATTTAGTTATTTGAAAGTAGCTAATACTGGAAGTAAAAGAATGAAAGATCATGACAGCCTCCCCTATTCCCCTGCTTTTTTTGAAGATTCTCTTGCAGGAGCAGGAAGTGTTGCTGGTATATCAGTATTAATGTCATTCTAGGCATCGGTTACAAACTTTTATTAAAAACTCTCTCAGCAAGAGAAGGAGTCTTTACATAGCATGAAATCAGATAATAAAAACAGGAAATAAATAGCTGATTTACAAAGTAAATCTACAAGTACAGTTCCCTTTGCCCTACGTTCAGCAAGGAAGCAATCTCTTGGTAGATACTGCAAATGAAGTAGAGTTCCAGAGCTTCAGCTACTAAAAAAAGAAGAACTTTTATTTAACTCCCTGCTCTTCTTAACAGGGTCGATGAGAGAACAAGTGACTGAGAACCTGAGCTACATAAGAAAAGAGTTGCTGTGAAAGCTACCTTTCAAGATCCTGCTCTCAAAGGCCAGATTTAGATATCTGTAATCTCCACACAATATACAAAGATAGTTAAGTACCCCAGGAAGGCATTTAAAGTTGCTTCAGGGAGAGTGGGAAGGTGCCAATCCAAAAACAAATGCTGCAGACAGTGTCTATAATCCCACTCATATTTGAGTTTTGAGCAGCTCATTAAGGGCTGCAACAGATGTGTCTGTGTCTGATCAACATCTGGAAACAGCAATATTGATGGCAGATGCCTACAAACTGTTTTTGCAAAGAGCTAAGTAAGGCTTGTTTTCCTTCACTGATGATGACTGTTAACTCTTCAAAACTCCTCACACAAGACCTTCATGGATAAACCCTTCAGGGACATCTGAGCACCTCTCCTGTGTTGGTATCTGTTTCTCTACCAAGAATCTGATTAATACAAAATAGCCCTGGCTGCAGACATTGTTTTTCTCCCTACTATAAAATTACTCTTAGGATACCTGTTGCCTCTCTCTTCCCAGTGCCAGAAATCATGGATTAAGAAATGTTCCAAAGCCCAGCTTCAGAGTGAGAGAAGCAAAGACACATCACTTTACTAAGCCTACAGACAGACAGGCACTTAGCAGATACCTAGAGAGAGACATTTATTTGAAACCTGCAGAATGAAGATTGAATTCTCTATTTCTTTAGGATCTGCCAGTGTTCTAGTAGTGAGTGAAAAATATGGGCAATGTTTGGTGAAGGCACAATAATATTAAAAAAAAGAATAATCCCAACCACATTTTCTGGAAGGTGCAGTATAACCCAACTGCATAAAGAAATTGAAGTGCTATGGGAAGTAAGATGCTGTTTTGCCTAGAACATAGGAGCTGTGGAAGTGGTTATTTAACAGCTCAGTACATATATAAACAGACTTGAAGAATAACAACAGCATCACTCAAATGCTCCAGGCTCCTAGCACCTTCAAGCAAAGGAGAGATAGAGAAACCATTACAAAGAGATCTAGTAAACTGTCTCAGAAATGTTTCCCATTTCTTCCTGAAAAACCTTACTTTTAGTCCTCAACATCACATACTTCTCAGAAGCTGCTTGTCTGCACTTCCCAATGGACTACTACTCTGGAGTTTCTCTAAAGGTATCGTTATATGATTTTTTCACCACATGGAATGTTATGTCAAGAGTGGAAAATAAACACACACAAACATGCAGACAAGAGGGATCTATTCATCATTTATTGTGAATGGTTTTCCTGATTAACTAAAAATGCATCTGATACAGAAACAAAGAAAAATTAACACTAAAATATGTTGTATGTCTTGCATTCATTTGATACAGTTCAGGACTGAACAGTGTTTTTCAAGAAGGCTAATTGGGAAATTCAATTTTAATAATTCACATCATGATAACAGCGGAGAAATTGTCCCTTCTAAAGAATTTGAAAAGATTACTGAACTTGGAGTCATGAAGTACTTGAAAAACACAGTAGAAATGTCCAGTTTTGCTCCCCCATAGATTGTTTTGTTCATATAACCTTTTGGCATCTTGGCACAACTTCATGCTCAACCTTGACTCTTCATTCAGCATATAAATAATAGCATATACTAACTGAACATTGACACTACTTAGTGAAATAAATTAGTTTCTTCACAGTCAGTTAGCCCATGTTATCCTGTCATCTTCAACACACCTTAAAAGTTCATGTGACCTGAAAATTAATTTAACCTATTGTTTTCACAAGGGGCTATATCTGTAAGGTAATATAAGCCAGGGAGGTCATTAGGAGCTTCAAACACCTGAAGGGTTTACTTGAGAGGATAGAGGAGACAGATTGCTGTAACAGTAAACTCCCTTTCTTTTAAGTTAAATTTCTTTCATAACAGAACAGTTTAGGTTACAGTAAGAGGGAAACAGAGAATAGTTGCAAAGTCTTAGGAAGAACTATTTTTAAAGAAATGGTGGGAACCAGTGTCTGGACTGTAGTGTCCCCACCCCCAAATCATCTGTTCTGTCCTGAACTTCTAATATAACCTACTTGGTGAAGAATTTGCCTGCTAGGATTTAACTTTCAAAAGGACTTTAAAAGTGCATGTGATAAATGCTGACATAGTTTTCCAGTTTTAAGATGTTTAAAGTAGGCTTTCCCCAGCATAAGTGAGTACATCACCCCATTTGCCATTCCCAGCCTGGGATGTTCAGTTCAGCAGATGATAGACTGGGTAAAAAAGAAACTAGTTGAATGATGAGTTTTAGGGTGTGGAGGTGGGGAATACCAGAGTAACATCCTGCAAAATCATATGGAAAACTGTAGTATAGTGATCATGCAGCCAGGAGGCTTTCAAGAAGATGGATCATAGTTTCAAAGATGAACATAAACTACTACATGAAAACAAAACCAGATCAGATAATCAGGATCTCACCTGGCTCAGCATCTTGAGAAAGAAAAGAGGAAACATACTGGAAGTAAAAACAACACCTTACAGGGTAAAAAGTGTTTAAATTTAACACAACTAATCCACAAACTTGGATTTAGTGAATTTACAGCAATTTTTTCATCACTTATATAGACAGATAATTTGCAGTCAAATATAGATAGATTTTTCAGAATAAATTGACCTCTGGACTTCTGCTCCTACTATTATTTACTAAAGGCCTGTTGTACCAGTCACAGTACACAGTGAGAAATCAGATTACTGACCTGATCTTGGAGACAAGTGGTGCCATGAGTGATACTGATGTTTGCAAAACTGGCTGTCACCTGGGTCATTCAAAATGAATAACAAATATGAAAATAATGCAAAGAAGAAACAAATTTCCATGGTTGTTTAAGAAAGGCAATATTGAATAGTCTGAGCTGTTCAGACACAGCCCCTGCTACAGAGAAGACATCTGACATCTCACCCTCATTGGCTTTTCTGCTCAATATTCCCTCAGCTGTGGACGGATGGTTCCAGACATTGAATAGTCAGAAGCAACACTGCAGAATGAATGACATGAGTTCTGCTAAAGGCAGCAATAAAACTCTCATTGCACTTCTATAGAACAATAATATGGACAATGAAGATGACTTTCTGTATGTATTCATATTTGTTTCCCCTATCTTGTTCCATTCTGAGAGCCTAGTTATTGTATTCCTTAAACCAGATCCTGCAAAAGCAAAACTCCCACTGCTGCCAATTTTAAAAAAACAAAGAAAAGCTTTTGCATAAAGAGCACAGATGCAGTCTTTTTGTAAGACAAAGGTTACTGAGCACCACAGGAATGTAACATTCAAACACAAAATAAAGGTTACATATTTCTATCAGGAGGTCATGGTTTCTGGCACTTTGATTAGACAATAGATGCACTGTTCATTATCTGTTGCTAGAAGAAGGGAGTTTCTTGTTCAGAACCATTTAGCTATGCCAATTTTGGTTAAATAAGAAACATGAAGTTTACATGAACATATAGACATCGAAAATATTATTTCTTTTTGGAGGAAAAGTTGGATGCATTCTCCTATATACACACTAGCAATAATTGTTGGAAAGCATGAGAAAAAAAATCATTATGAAGTTCAACCATGCAACTTTTCAAAATATCATCAGTTGAGAAATTCAGAAAATTTCAAGCTGAGGAAAATTAACATCATTTTTCTGAATCTGCAATTCCTGTCAGTGCAGGCAGCATACAGATGAATATTACCTTCTCTAGCTGTTTTTAATTTATAACATATGTGTGCTGCTGCTGGGCTTGTGGAAGGAGCTGAGGGTATGGGAGAAGGCAAGAAAAAGTAAAGGTGAGCAATTCTGGTGAGCATTTGCTGTTTGTACTCTGGCTGCAAAAACTGAACGTGTTTACAGGAGGGAAGAAAATTCAGCATTACTGAAAACAAATGGCCTCACTTAAAGAAAACTGGAGGTGGTGAGGGAAGGGAATTTCTTTACTGAAAACAAATGCATTTTCAGTGTAGAAAAAAATCCAACCCACAACAATAAACAAACTAAATTAACTCAGTATCTTGAGACTCCTTAATATCTCTCTGGGAATCTGTTTCTCGATGATTGGAAGAGAAAGGATAGTAGGAGGGGTTGCCTCAAATTTCTCCCAAATGAAGGATTGTGGGGGTGGACTAAGAGGGGGCTGAAGACTGTGTAACATCAGGAGACACATTTGTTCAGTCTTCACTGGCATTTCCATGCTGAAGAATTTGTTTCTGCAAAAAAGGTTAAAAACTGTTCCGTGGCTTGGATTAAATTAAATTCTTTGGCATGAAAATATAGACTTTTACTTCTCTCTGCTTGGTGCCCAAATCAGAGCAATCTTATTTCGTGTCTGTTCGCTGTTTTAATTTGCCAGCATTGTTAGGCTTTCTCTTGCTTGCACAGAAATATTCTGCCATTAGATCTGATTTATTTCCCCTGTTACATATCCTAATTCACGTCTTTGTGCCCCCCTGTCCCTTGTCATCTTTTCCACCGTAAGTGTGGGAATTTAAATTTTGGTTAAATTTTTTTCAGATACTACTCAGGTCACATTTAGTTCAGACTTTTGTCTAGTGGGCAGAATAAAAAAGTGTAAATATAAGAAGCTAGAACCTTCATGAGTTTCCACAGTTGTTGTCAAGTGAGGTTTTTTTCTTGTTTCAGTATTAGTTTTACACTTCCTGCTACAGAAACTGTATTCTATTACCTGAAACACATAATTCAATTAAAAATACATTTTTTTACATATTTTTTTCCAACTGAGATGACTAATTAAATGTATATCTAAAACTAACCTAAGGACCAAGAGGTCTGCAGCATTAACTATGAATTGCAATTTTGTTACAGTTATGCTCAATGACTACATAACATTTAGATTATGTTTATCTAACCAGCTTTTGAAGACCTCCAATAGTAGAGAGTCTGCATTACCCCTGAGAACAGCAGTTCAATGTATTTATTGCAACAAAAGCTCTGGGTTGTTTTTGTTTGTTGGGTTGGTTTTTTTTTTCTTATATTCTCATGGTCTATAACAGTTTCTTGCTGCAATTTAAGGGTTTTATTTCCCATGTTATCTCATACAGATGAGAAAATCAGATTATTTCCTTGCTAACAAGCTTTTATACTCCTGAAAACTGTCATTTTTCTCTTATTAGCTACCCTAATTTTCATACTGGTGAGACTCACAAGAATTATGGATTTTCACCTATGAAATTTATATAATACTATTGACATATATTCTGTATATCATTAACCTAAACCTATTTATGAAAAACAACCAGATTTTGATGAAATGTACAATGATAACAAAGACTACATCTTCTAACACTTAGTTTCAAACACTTTGTTTCAGTTTTACCTTGTTTGGATGTCTTTGACATACAGTTTTCTAGTGTTTTGGCCAAGTTGTCCAAAATCTCTTACTTTTCCCTTTTTTCTTTTTTTTTTTACTCTCCCTCCCTCCCGCCACATTTATCATTGTCCTGGTGCTGCCTCTAACTCGTTCAGGATAGTAACATGAGAGAGAAATCAAAACTGATTCACTGGGGAGTTCTGCAACATGGCAACTGCCTCTAACTTTCCATTTAAGTTTACCTAGAATAATTTAATGGTGCATGGCTTAAGGCCTTCCTACTTGTCTATGTTTATTTTATCAATTTATCAATTTTAATGCTGTTTGCAAAGTTTTGTTTATTTCCAGCATTTTACTTTTATGGCTTTGTGCAGTCATCATGACAATGAATTACCCTTGAGAGATATTCTAAAGCTTTCCAGCTTTTCTGAATGTGACAGGCTAGGATGTTGGAAATGGTTGAAGTCATGGAATGAAAAACATCATGGGAATATGACTCAGGACTAGTCATCACCACCTGGAAAGCTGTCATTAAAAAAAAGCATGCTAGAAGTCAACATACAGTTTTGAGTCTTGAAAAGTTGCTGGAAGGGAGGTTAATGAACAATAATCAGGTTCTGGAGTGATCTCTCTTCAGGGCAAAATCTTCCTTAAAGGAGGAGACCTTCCCAAGTCTTGACATCTAGAACCAGTTGTCAGAACGAGGTCAAACTGTGCTTCAAACTCTGCCTCACTCTTCTTGAGGTGATGCTGGCTATTGCAGGAAGTGAAGCAGCATCTAATAATCCTAATTGTGTTGGATAATAGCATTCCTGATAACGAAGAAACTCTAATTAATGTGAGATTACTCTTAAGTCACTATAGTATTTTCTTTATGGCATAAAATAAGAACCACGAGTGGTTCTGCCGACCTAGTTTCAAGGTTGAATGGATTTTGTGCTCTATTAGTGTCCAAAGGATTCCTGAAGATCTTCTCAAAAGTATTTAACCAGAAAAACAGTCCAGGCACACATCTCAGAACCCACCTAATTTCTTCACTTCTGTCTATGTTGAATCATATTTTAATATTTTAGTCTGTTTCATCATTTAGTGTTTCAAGCAAATAATTTAAAATCTATTTCACTTTTTTTTTCTGTTTCTTGGGCTATTCTGACAGTTCAACTCCTAAGGTTTCTCTTAGCTTTAGCATTTTATTTTCCCTGTTAACCATCATAGTGGCATTTATTTTACCAAAGTACTCTGAAGTCAAAATATGTCTCTCAGGGAGATCCTTCAGCATGGAGCCCTACTTAAGTTCGGTATGAAAATGTTAAGGAGAATTCACAGAAGTGATAAAGAATTTTCTTCTTTAATCTGCAATATTTACTCTCCTTTCTTCTTAATTCTGTCATAATTCTTTGGAAGAACATAATTAAACTAAAACTAGAAGCATTAAAACTGCTTTGGATTTTAGCTATAATTTTTTCCTTTTATCTCCTTTCATTTCTAGCTGTCTCATTAGCATAATGGCTGCATTGGCAGTCATTACAAGAATGAGATTATCTAGTGATGAACACTTCCACAGCAAAGTATTTAAAATAGGATGTAAGCTCATTAGGAACTGCCTGTCTTTAATGGGAGTCAAGAATGCGCAGCACCAGCTAAAAAATACACAGGCTCTTGCAGAATTTAGCCTAGCTGTTTAATTCTCAGTTGCCATTCATTCCAGTTGCCTTTGTTGTTCTTTTTTATCATTCACTTGGGGTTTTTTATTTTAGTATTTTTTCCAAAGACCTTGTAGTTTACAATCTAAACCAGCAAAGCTAATCAGTTTGGCAGGAGACAGTGCACCAGAAGCAAAGTAATTGCATCCTCCCATCTTTATATTATTAGGGTGCTTCATGATTTTTAAAATATTTACTTCACAGAACCCTGAGGATTCTCAGTTTAGTTACGTGCATCCTATAACTTCTTAGCTTTACAATAATTTTTGGTGGAAACTGTAATGTAGATGTCAGTTATAAATGTGAAAGCTTAAACTAAAACTAAAACAACACTTTGTTTTATCTTTAATCTTCTTTTGATTTATTTGCCATGCCCATTGATTACTATTTTCTTGTTATGAAGGAGCTGAGGTTTTCTTGCCCATGTTTGTATTGCTGTATTATACAGCAACCAAGAAAAGAGCCATTCACATGGTTACACTTAATTCCTATGTGATATCACACTATGTGCACCTCAGTGGATGATCCTCCCATTTTTACGGTATTTTGCATGGTTACACTAGAATTCACACGCTGGCAAGAAAGAGATATATATATATATATACATATATATATATATATACTGCCTAATGCAATTAAGAATAGTCAGCAGGAATTCCTAAACTGTTGATTGCCAGAAGTAAGACATTTAAAGGAAGCTTGTTTAGTATATTCCTTTGAGTTTTCATTTTATTCAAGCATATGCTGCTTGCCACTGTTAGAGCAAAGATACTGGACCAGATAAATCCTTAGGCCGACAAAATGTGGCTGTTTCTACAAAGAGAAATGACTGTTTATTTTAGAATTAACAATATTAAAGCAAGGAAGTAGGTGGCATGAATGCCACAAATATCAAACTTCACTAGTGGTGGTGTTGTACTACAGTGAAAATAGTGATGTGCTCCTTGACTAGAAATGTTGCAAGAGGATTGGAAATTAACATAAGATTTCTAAAAAAAAACAAAAAACCCAACCAACCAACCAACCAACCAACCAAACAAAAAAAACCAAACAAACAACAAAAAAAAAACCAAAAAAAAAAAAAAAAAAAACAAAAAAAACCCCCAAAAAAACCACAAAAAACCCCAAAAACAAAAACAAAAAACCACCTCACAACAAACCAAAAACCACAAAAAAAAAAAAAGCCCAAAACCATCAGCCACAAACAAACAACATAAAAAAAAAACCAAAAACAAACAAACAAAAAAAAAACCTTAGGTCCTTCACCATTCACAAAAAAGGGCTGATCTGGGAATTATGTTATTACCTTTCCTGAGATGTTCTGCTAATGCAGAAGGATAGTCAGGAGCTGAAGCTTCTGAATTCTCTCTTGCTATCTCTCCAAGGACCATTTTTCCTGAATTGTAACAGGTAATGGTTACTGAAAAGGGAAAACCTTTGAATGCTTGGATTTTTTTGAATAGTGATCTGCTCTACAGCCTTTTCAAAAGAACACTTCTTGCTTTGGAGTGTTTCACACACATGGCACATACCCTTCTGACAAATGTAGCTAAGAGAAAGAAGTCTGCACAGCCATCTCTAGTTTCTTCTTTGCTGGGTTCTGGGTCCTCTGTGGACAAGGTCCAAGATTGTTTGGGAATGCCTGGAATAAAGTTTTACTTTAAAGAAGAATGGTTACACAGATGAGTGCACCATATGCTTTTTTCTTGTTTCAGCATTCAAACAAACTTTATCATCTCAGACTTTCTGATGTTTCTAAAGGATTGAGAAAAATATCTGATGAAAGCAGATATGGTGGTTGAAATGAAACAAAATAAACTAAGCTTGATGTAGAAATTTAATTAAAAATTAATGAAAATTGTGGCTGAAATTAGCTTTTTAGAATTGCCAAGTGAAGCAAAAAATAGTAATGGATGACTTTACCAGAATGTTTTTGAAAGAAACACACAGAAGTATGTATTTGAAAAAAATAGGTTTGAAAAAGTTAGAAGCAACAATTAAGAGCAGCTTTTTTACAGTACATTTTGAATAAGACAACTCACAGTGTAGAAAGCCACAATGGATAAAACTGATCACAAAGCAATACTTTGTGATTTTAAGGTGGAGAACAAGTGTGAGCAGCAGAACAATAAAAATGTTCAAACAAATGCAAATTTCAGCATAGAGAATTGCTAGAATAGACCCCAGGCAGGGAAAGAAAAAGTACAGAAAAAGCTTTAGTTTTTCACAAATGCTTTGTTTTGACAAATGTCAGTATTAAGTCAAATGAACAAACTATTTCAATACAGAGAAAAGAGGGAAAATTATATGCCATTAGTACTACAGAATCTATGATTGGTATGCAACCTCCCTTTCTCTAAGACCAAATCCCACAGAAAATTAATACCTATATAGAGATACAACACAAAAAGCAAAGGACTGAAAGCAATAAGAATACAGGACACAAACTTAGGAAAGCTTTTATAAACAAGACAGAAAAACAAGGAAGGCGTATTCTACCAGGGAGCAGGCAAACCATAGATGACTCAATAAAAGTCAATGGCCACTTTGCTAAGTATAAAACCCCATAATTATGTGTCATTGTTATTTTATGGAAAGCAATTATTTTTGCATTGCTCCATGCAAGGTAGACCTAAGCTGCAAACAAGCCTCCACTTTAGATACGACATTAAGAAAGATGCCAACAATTTGAAATAAATTGAAAGAACAACAGAAAAACGAGGTTTTGAAAACATAACCCAGAAAAAAAGATTTAAAAGTAAATTGGATTTGCTTAAAGAAGAATGTAGGGAAATGTACCTTAGATGTACAATAGATGTACATAATTTACAATAGGTGGACCATTTCAACAAGCAAGATATAGTTTAGAAAATTGTACCAAGTATCTGTTTATAAGGACAGTAAGCCAAAAAAGTAGCTACTGAGGCTATGAAACCTGCTTAAAGGTCAGATCTGCCTATGAAATGTTCTAACAGTTTTTGAAAAAATAGAAAAAAAAAAGGATCCACATTGCTCATCAGTGTTCTAACCATACCTGGTTCATCAATATGGATTTAAAAATTGCTCAAAATCTCCTGTATTTTATCACACCATTTTGTTTGTTAAAAAAGCAATTCTTTTTCTGATCATTTTTTTTATTATTTGCATATAGTATTGAAGGTTTCTTTTCCTTCCACATTGAATTGTGAATTATCTTGGATGGACTGTGTCAAGCCCAATTTTAGTGTGCTAATTCTGTAATTTGCTACTGAAATGTTTACAATCAAGCATTTTGCAGCTGAATTGGTAATATGATTCAGAAGATGAGCTTCTGGCATCAACTAGTAAGACTTGCTTTTCACTGAAAAAATAACATGCCTCTTTTTCATATTACACCATGCTCTCCTGTGTCTGTTTGTGTGGCAGTCCTACAAATGTAGGCACTTTCACTTAAAAAAATAAATAAAAAGGAAACTCTTACGTGTTGTGCTTTGTCTTTACTTTTCAATGGCTTCTCAACAATAACCTCCATTCATTCAAACTTCTTAATTCTGAAATGTAAAAGTTTACTCCAGTTCCAGATTGTATGGTATTACTGTGAAAAGACATGGATAATTATTGTATTTCAGTTATGTAATCTGCCTGATTTGCAGCAAGGGAGATTTAGTATGGAAAATTTTACAAAATATCTATTTATAAGACTAGTAAGACAGAGGAACAGTTAATGTAACTATGAAATCTGATCAATGATCATGTCTGTCAAAATAGGTGCCCTAGGTTGAGCTAGAGTACTGTTAATTTCTCCTCAGCAGCTGTTACAGTACAGGAATATTTAATATCATCACCACCATAATTTAACCATAGTTGCATTTAATATAGTTTGTATTATCATAAAAATCAAAGCTTTTAAATTAGTAAATTAAAGTAAATTCTGTACAGTATCAACTTATGCAAAACTCCCATGACTTTTTTGAATTAATTAATTTCACAATGTAATTTGTAAAATGAAGACATATATCTCACAAATCAGAGTTAAATCCCAGTAGTTAAAAAATACATTTTGGATTTAGAGGCATCTTGGCATTTAGGTCAACAAATGAAGCTGTTATTTGCCTTTCTGGCAATAATAATGCATTGAAAAGTTTGGGGTTTTTTTTTCTAAAATGGATCTCTGCTTTCACCTTACTGATCCCTAATAAAGAGATTACACTATTTGTCAGTCAGTCTTTTGTTCTCATGTGTCTTTCATTCTTCTTTATTGTAACACATTATCTACATCATTATCAACAAGCAATTTTTTTTGTTCTGCTGCTGTGTTCAGCCCATTCTTTTCTACAGCAGCAGTTCCCTTTGCTCTCTTCCCATCAGCTACTACATACGATCGTGCTGACTAGAGTTGTGTTGATGAGCTTGTCCCAACTCTCCATTCTTCAGGGAAGTTTAAAGAATCCCTGCCATCTTGTACCTTCCAAAGGATGTTTTTATTTTTCCTAACCTGTGAGGTTTTCTTACAGCATTCTTTAATATAGTTCTACACAGAATGGAAAAAAAAATAAGAGCTGGAAAGAAAGCTAACAAGCGTAGTAGTAAAAACTCTTTGGAGAGGAAGCCAGAGCAACTCCAGAGACCAGCTTCCAATTCCACATCATCTACAGTTATAAAAAGCATCAACAAAATTAATTTATCCTTCTATCAAACCCAAAGGATTTATTGATGAAAAAGTAATTTATTTTATGCAGATAAGAAAATTTGTCATCCATATCACAGTGTTGTTGCCAGGCCAGTGACTAAACTTAAGAGGTGTACTGCTGTCATATCACTTAAAGATGGAAGGGGGTTAGTGCAAACATTGGAGGTGTTATTTTTTTTTACTCCTTAAGCAAACTTAATATGAGATTCATGCTGGGATCAGAATGACAAGCTTATTGAAAATATGCAAAAGACAAGTCCTAATCACCTCTAAACCAGTTGGAGCTTGGAGTCTCCTTAAACATGAGCTCTGGTAAAAGTCAGTAGCAAATTTACAAAATATTTAAAGGAGTACTACTCTGTCCTATTTTTTTTTACTCTATTCTGAGTCTGCCAGGGTCAGCTGGGTTATCTTTATAATGGTGTGTTCAGCCAGATCCGGTAATGTGCCTTCACCTCTGCTGTCCAGAAAGGCTCAGTAGCCCCTCACCACTGGAGGGACAGACTGTGGCTACCCTTGATGCTGGCTAGAACACAAACAAGACTTGCACTGCTTTGGGAAATCTCAGAAATGTCACAGGAGGATTCATTAAATAGAATGCATATTTTAATGCAAATGTCTACACCTGACCACCTTAATTCTGTAAGGAAATGGGGAGGTAGAAATATTTCTTTTTTTAATAATTCACCTACTTATTTCATGGTTTTATCGCAGGGTGAGATGAGTTGTAATTCTCTCTCTACACTAGCTATAAGGTATTGTGGACCTGGCTCATTCAGATCTAACTATCTATGCTGTGGAAGTTGAAAACTATGCAAGATAAAGCCTACTCCTCTTGTTTTGAGAAAACCTTGTAAACAGACTTCAGACTTTAATTCTCTATATTTTTAGATTTTTAGGAGCTGAAAAAGCAGGCCTTAAACAGAAAAAGCTGAGCTCTCAGAATCTGCAGCAACTGAGAAAAGTTTGGAACTAGAAAAAATACAGTTTTAGGTTTGGCTTGAATAAGTCCTAACACTGCAGAAAACATATTCCAGACAAGATAGTAGAAGGTCTTAAGCTTAATAAGGGTATTGTGTATTGTTAATAGAGAAGCATACAAACGACTATTGTTTGAAATAGGTGTACGTGTGCTATAATTGATTGGTTAAAACAACTGTCTGTAAGTTTTACTAATATACTATTGGCTGAAATGTCCTTAAGATGCTTTGTAACAGAGAAAATGGGGCTGCTGCAGGTGGCTACTGGGGGCTGCTGCTGCTGCTGGCTGCTACATGGGTGCTGTGAGCTGCTGCTTTGCCTTTACTTCTGTGATGAGACTGATGCTTCATGAAAGAGAATAACTACCACAGCAGTGCCGTTCAGTTCCTGCCCCTGCTGTCACAAACTGGTGCCCTCTCTGAGGCCCATTTATTTCCCCTGAGTTCACTCAAAACTCCCTGCCTGTCCAGGCCAGTCATTTTTCCCACCGGCTCATTTTTCGGCACATAGGGACAGTCTGCACCTTCAAGAATTCTTTCTTGAAGTTTGTCCATCCTTCCCATATCCCTTTGTTTCTAAGGGTTTCTTCCACAGGTACTCTCCAAGTCAGCATCCAGAAGAGGCCAGTCTTCCTTCTGGAGGCCCACTGTGGAAATGTTGTTGATGCTCCTCCTTGTTTCATTGAATACTGAGAACTCAATTACATGGTCACTGTGCTCCAGACAGCCTCCAACTACCACATCTCCCACCAGTCCATTTGTAAAAAGCATGTCTAGCAGTGCCCCAGCCCTGGTCATCTCACCTACCAACTCTTGACAAGAAGCTATCCTCCATACACTAAGGAACTTCTTAGACTGCCTCTTCTCCAATGTGTTGAGCTCCCAGCAGATACCTGGCAGGTTAAAATCTCTCACAAGACCAAGGCCTGATGATCTTGAAATGTCCTCCAGCTTCTTATGGAATAATTCAACCACCTCTTCATTCTGGTTTGATGGTCTATAATAGACTTCCACCAGGATGCTGGCCTTCCTGGCCTTCCCTCTGGTACTTACCCATAGGCATTACACCTTATCATCATTGACTTTAAGTTCTGTAGTGTCAAGAGACTCCCTAACACATAGAGTCATTCCTCCACCTCTTCTCCCTCACCTGTCTCTTCTGATGAGCTTGTAGCCATCCATTGCAGCACTCCAGTCATGCGAGTCATCCCATCCCATTTCCATGTTGGTGACAATGTCACAGCTTTCCTTCTGTACAGTGGCTTCTGTACAGTGGTTTCCATCTCCTCCTTTGTTACCCATGTACATGCTGGTACAACTTCAGCTGGTTTCAACCCTAACTCTGGCTTACCACCCTTAGGCACCTCTCTGGAGAGCCTGGTTTCATCCCCTTCCCCTTCAAACCTAGTTTAAAGCCACTTCTATCAGCCCTGACAACTCATGGGCTAGAATCCTTTTGCCCTTACTAGATAGATTACTAGATAGATTTTGCCCATCTGACTCTAGCAGGTCTGCTGCCATAAAAATTGCCCCATGAACAAAAAAAAAAAAAAAAAAAAAAAAAAAGTGCTGATAGCACCAGTCCTTAAGCCACTTATTTATTACATGTTCTCTTGTTCCTTTCAGTGTTCATGCTGCTACTGAAGGAATTGAGCAGAGCACCACCTGCACTCCTGTCTAATCAACAAGTCAACCCAGAATACAATCCAGTCTTTCCAGACAGATGGAAGTTTGCATTAGTGAGATAGTGTGTTACCTCTCAGAAGAACTTTGCAAATACAGGTTAATTTTTACTGTGACCCTTCTGTATTTACTCAAAGATATGCCACTTCCATATGTTTCTTCTCTTTTTTTCTCTCTCACCTATTTTTATCTTCAAACCCAGAGAAAGCTATTCTCTGCATTTAGCCAAAGAATTCCTGTATTTTTCAGAATAAAAATAGTTTCAAGATGACTTTCATGTCAAAACTGTTCTTAAGAAATTTAAAAGTATAAGATAATATTTCAAAATTAGATCAGACACTTTATACTAACTGCAATGCTTAAGGATGCTTCTCCCAGTTTCCTTCCTCACAATAAAGCATGGTGTTTGTTTTACAAAAAACTTTGAAAAACATGCTTTGGCTAGCTTACTTTTCCCTTCCTGCTTTCCACCCCTCTTACACGCAGAAAATCATCCCCTATTAACAGGGTTATTCTTATGGGCAGTCTCCTAACAGCAAACTGATTCTCCTCCTTCTACAGCCACCCTTTGATCACTTCTTGTCTCTTAATTAATTCAGACTAAGGACTGTTACACCTTACACTCCAGCCCAAAGACTTACTGACAGCCAGAGAATAGTTTATTTCCTTTGCATACAAACAAAGCAAATAAATAAGGAACCAAAGTAACAAACCTGATAGTTTGCAGACACTTATCAATATCCAGCTGTAAACCAAAGAGCAAATCAAAACAAGCTGACATCCAGTAGTTTGGACGTTGCAGAGTTTGCTGCCAGGCACAGGGGATACACAAAATCAAACCTTAAGAATGCAAAAGCTGTGGGTTAGTGTTCTCTATTTTGTAATGTTTACAAGCACTTGGCTAATGACACAGGATGCTGGTAGTATCATGCATATAGCATTGGTAATATTACCTACTTCCTATTTTATATTGTTTCCACTGGAGATGCATGACTGTATTTGCTCTCATGCTGTTAGGTTAAAATGTCATGCTGCTTTTCATGGCAACCCACTAAAAGCACTATCAGAGTAGAGTGAGTCAAATTTTGCTCAGTGTGTAGCATTGAGTGAAGAATGACTGAAAAAGTAGATGAAGCTGCCAGACTTATGTTTAATGTAATTGTTGGAAAAGCAGTATGAAACTATTTTCCCCTGCAGAAAAGTATAAAACTAGCTTCCAAACCCTCATCCAATTTCTGATAGAAGGCAGAGTTTTCCTTTCTTAAAAGAACTGGTAAATTTTCTTTTTTGTGTCCTTGCTGTCTGTTTTTCTACTGTAAAACAGACTTAATTATCCAACATGTTATATGTCTCTGTAGTGTCTCCAGGAAGATAAAAAAGTTTGTTTTTTTTTTTCTTCTAGAACAGCTTGATTTGGGAAAATGAAAACTTGCAATTAATGGCTGAAGCAGGAGATGTGTTTGAGATGTTTCCTGCAGGGAGGATTTAACATGGAGCACTAATATGGGCAGTGGCATGCCCAAAGGGTTTCTTTCTGACTACCCCTTCAAACTCCAGTCCAGCTCTCTGGTTGTAAATTTTGCACTCCTCTTATTTTTGTGTTTCTTAAGTGTCCAGTTTTACCCTTAAAATTTTGGTTGGGTCAAAACCCAAGAGGCAACACTTTACCCACTCTCTAGCCTTCTCATAAAGACATACTGTAAATCACAATTTCATGTGCTTCTTTTCTGCAGTTTTTCAAATGGCTGGCATTCCACATTTCCCTGTGTTTTTAATAAATGGACATGTCACCGGGAATGCACCAGCCTATTTATGCAGCTGACTGGTGTCACAAATGTTAGTGATCCACTTGCTTATTTTCATGACTTCCACATGCTGTACCTAAAGTCCTGCTGATACCCTATTTAACTTGACATGTTTTTGTTTGTGCTAAGCAGGTTGGATGTTATTGCATCCATTTAGGAACAGATGTTACTTAGTATACCCTGCACTCCCCCACATGGTCTTTTTTCACAACTCTCTGAAAACAGACCGCAGGGATTGCACTCTCACTTCTGTGTCACCCTTCCCACAGCAACTCCTGGAAAGAGAGAGTAGGAAAGATGAGCTTTTAATGCTGTTATGAAACCATATGCACCCTGCTGCCACCATATCAGAGAGCGTGTTTTTTTTTCCAGTGTTTAATACAGCTCTTTTGACGCTACAGAAAATGAATTGTGAAGGATACTGCAGTTAAAAAAGTGTTGATTTTTGCCTGGGGAAAAGATAATCAGAAAAGGCTATAAAATTCGCTGTTCAATATTAATTTAATCACAATACATATTTCAGCAATGTACAGTGTGTTGCTTTTAATGCACAGCTACAGTTCCATGCCTGTCTTTTTCTCTAGTCTAGCCTGCAGCTCTTGCTGACTGTGAAAGTTAAGATTTATAAGGATAATATTTGCTAACTGACAATGAGTTTCAAAGCTAACAGCTTTGTGGTGTTTTCTCTATGTTCTTGCATATGTTTTTGCATTTGCAACAACCATTAAAGTTTGATAGGAGAATTGTGCACATCATGAACACGAAAATGAGAATATAATTACCCCTCTGTTTTCAGATCACTAAAATCAATCTTCTTTTTTTATTATGAAGTATCAGGCTGGCTGCAGTTGAAACCATTTTCACAAAAATCCTCATAAAATCTAGCAGCTATAATGACTACTATGCTACAAATCAGAATGTTTCTTCCTATGTCTGAAGCTTGAAAGTCATTTATCTTATTCTCATAATATATCACCCAAAACCAAAGTTCATGAAGTACCTAAATGTGATCTTATTTGTCTGAAGCAATTTCAAAAGAAATGCAAAAATAGAACCAGGAAAATAGCTACACGGCTTTAGACCAGCTGCTAGACTCTAATGCTTTTTATAAGGGACTAGGGTTTGCCTTTTCTTTAAATGACTTTTTAAATTATGCATATAACAGGGAATCCTGCCTTCAGGAAAAAAGATGTGTTGATGACAGCCATATTTAACTTTGGAAGATAAAACCTATTGGAAAGCATAGCTCAGGTAGGTGGGACCTTGAGCACAGCTGCCCAGCCCTCACTGGTTGGGTGGTACTGGTGTCTGCTCACAGAAACAGAGATGCACAGGTAAAGGTCATAAAGATGCTCATCCAAGAGCACTGCTGAATGAGACATGGGCTGGGCTGATCTGTCCTGCCCTAGTGGTTTAGGTATGTGCAGGAATGGAATAAGGAAACAGCTGTTAGTAGCTTGGTGTCTCTAGAACTTGTTTGGGGTGGGAGACTGGAAGGTGATCATAGCACAAGTAATGAATTGTGCTTGGTGATGGGGGTGGGGAAAACTGCAGACATCAGCTTGTGGCTACATAAGTACCAAAGCATTTTGCCTTATTCTGCCAATCTGTTTCTAAACATCAATAAAGAGTTAAAACAGCTACCTCTCAGGAGTCACTTGGTACCTTGTGTGTCTGGCATATTGTATCAGTCTGGGCTTAAGTGCAGTCAGAGGCTGGGGCTGCCAGACAGGATTTGGTTGGTGTGATTCCTCTTTCCTCAGGTCTACTATGGTGTTTGAGCTGCACCAAAGCCAAAGAAAAACCAGGGACTTGTGTTAGCATGACTGTGTAGTGTGCTAGTACCAAGGAACAGACATCTCAGAGCTGGGATTTGAGCACAGAAGTGGTTATCCTATATTCTGTGTAAACAGATTATATGTTGTGCCACTAAGTGGTATGCTTCTGTTCTTGTGGTTATGGCACCTTCATCTCGCCCGGGACAAGCATTTTGATAAATATCTATTTAATTCCCAGGCAGCAGCTCTTTGTCTTGGCTGTTGATTTCAAACTGCCTCACATCAAATTTCCTAAAACCTAGGGGTTCTCATGCACTGAATAATATTTATTTCTGGTTTATTTCAAAACAAAATCCATCATTAAAATCTCGCCATTATGGCACAATTTTATTTCTAAATGAGATAAATGATTCCTTCCCTCCCACCTTCTTCAAAACCATCTGCAAATTCTTTACTTTTGGCTAGCTGAAAGCACAGAGAAAAGTGCATAAAATGTTTCATTTGTTTCTCCACAAGTGTTCAACTTCAAAGAGAATTCTTAATCACCATTGCTCTTCATGCAAAATACAGTTTCAGAGAAAATTTTGAACTTGAAAAAGCTTTTAAAAAAAGTTGATATAAATGAATTTCACAAACAGTAGATATTCATAAGTTCTTCAGGAACACATAAAATTTAAAAAAAAAATTAAAAAAATCTCATGAAAGCCATGAAAAAAACATGATTAATTCAAGAATCTTCAGTTCAGACACTCTGCAATGATGTTACTAGCTGTAAATAGCAATTGTATTTATTAATGTATTGTCTAGATGTCTTTATCTGTATCGGTTTCCTGAGTACCTACAACAGAAAAAAAAGACAATGGATCATGTTCTCATCTGGCCTTTCCAACATTTACTGACTTTAAATGACCCTCTTCAAATGAACCAGTGAAAGATCTTGTCTACTAAAGGAAGAGTCATGATAAAGAATTTATATTTAACGTATAGGGAACAACCTATTCAGACTTATCTGAAACATTCCATCTTAGTACCATTCATAATCAGTGTACCCCCATTATAGTAAATTATTATAACAAATTGACTTTTACTTTGTCAATGGAGATGTTTATCACCTAGTTTCAAATATTTAGCCTTGTTGATCCAAATTTTTAATCCAGTTGATGACCTGCTCTTTTTTTATTCATTGTGCTCTCCTCTTTTTTTATCAGATCTTCTGTTGGATCTTTTAACTATAAGGGAATTTTGAAGCATAAGGGAAGTATGTTTAATTATTTTCCAACCATAAGCCTCATGAAGCTACATGACAGGGGTCAGGAACCCCTTTTCAGGGGTGAATGCCCTCACGCCTCATTTTGACTGACAGTCTCAGGTCTGGCCTTCTTTGCCTGAGGCTCCTGGAGCATATGCTCTTTGTGCTGATGGAAGCTGCATGCGCCTGGCTCTCTGGCAGGACACCACTTTCCCTTCAACACCACCATGGGTATGTCACCTTGAGTTCATCTCCTCACTGTGGTTACTGGCATGTGGATGATGCCAAAAGGAAAGAGGGATAGGCTGTACAGTCACTTTCTACATGTTTCTACAATGTTACAGCGAGTCCTTTTGTGGTATGACAAGGATTATTGGTTAAACTAAAAGGAAGTTGACCCACACTAGATTTAAAGATTTAATAAACCTCTTTAAATGAGGATGGTAAAACACTTGAACAGGTTGACCAGAGGGCCTGTAGATGAGCCATCCCTGAAAATATTCAAGGTCAAGTCGGATAAGGTTCTGAGCAAACTGATCTAATTGAAGATATCCCTGCTTATTGCAGAGGGGTTGGACTAGATGACCTTGGAAGGTCTCTTCCAACACAAGGTGTTCTCTGATTGATGATCCCACTGGCCCTGTCTGCCTCCCCACCATTGCCTCCAGCTCCTGTATCCTGGCTCCTCTGTCCCCACAGGGCAGCACCGCGGCTGCTCTCTGGCAGTAACTCCTGGCAGTGGATACAAAATGGAAATCTCTCACAGTGTACTACCTGTGCGACTTCATATTGATTTTACTGGGAAGAACACTGTCAAAAAGCAGACTGATGATTGATACACTTAACTGCTGCAAGATCATTTAAAAACACTTTCCAGCAAAGATCGTTTACAGAATTCATTTTTGGACTCAGGGCTGAAATTGTTCTAAGGACCAGCACAAAGAGATGACAAAAATTTGCAATCTCTGCTGTAAACCTCAGATGGTCATACCTCTTCTTTGAGAAAAATTGCATAAATTCAAAAAAGTATTGATTAAAGAAAGGTAACTTCATTTTGACTAAAATCATGTTTGGCATAACGATTTTTTAAACCAAGCTATTTTGCTTTGATTTTTTTTTTTGCAACTAAAGTTTTTCAGTGTCTCATAGTATAAACATGAACTTGTAATAGGGAAGTTTGGATATATAACATTCTTTCTAAACTTCTATTTAAAATTCAAACTCTAATTATAGATTTTTAATTCATACTCTATTTTACAAACAATACCATAATTATGGAAGATTTTTAATACCGAAAGAATTAATAATGTGTTTCCTTTTTTACAATATTTTAAAAAACTATCATCATCAGTAAAAAACAAAAAAATTATGATGTGTGTGCAATACACAGTGGTTTTGCATAGTATACATGTTGCTGCAAGCACATAAAGGTTCCTTTGTTCAATGGGTGACCACTGTGCACAGCCATCACATAATTCAAAAGAGTGAATAATGTATTCAAGGTTTATTTCTTGTTTTGTAACCAAAAAATAGAATGAAAAGAGAGACCTGCAAGCAAATCTAGCAAGCTTAAAATTGATGTTAAACATCTCTGCTTTTGTAATCACAAGTCTAACAACAACTTGAACTTTTGGGGGTGAGAAGTGGGCTTTTATTGTTGGTTATTTTGGGTTTTTTAAATGATGAAAATTGACCACCATAAAAATACTGCCAGTACAATGCCACTAGTAATGGTAATGTTAACTTTTTATTTATATTATAAAGCATGTGGTATTTAACTTGTAAATATTAGTTCTGAAGAAAAAGAGACGCTTAAGTTCTCTGGGCCCTCTGCCAGTATTTCCCCCACTGCAAGCTGAATCATTCCAGAAAATTACACTATTGTGAAAATAACCTGCAAGCTTGAACATTGCTTTGTATGAAGCACCTGCTGACAGAACTGTGCCCTGAAGGCTGGGGTACCTCATTAGAATCATCACCAGAAATGTACATGTAGGAGTCTCCGTATAAGAGCAAATATTTAAAGAAACAAAAGCACACAAAGCCAGTTTGCAGACTGCAGCTGAATAAATATTAGGGAAAAGAAGAAGAAATAATAAAATATATTACACACAAAAAAATCTATATTAGAAGAACACTATTAAGGCAAAAAGTCAGAAACAAAGTAAGTTAGAAAATATCAGCAGAACTACTACTTGTGCAAATCCACTAATTCATTTTTTTTTTGCACATATTCCCTAGGATAAAGAATTGCAACTTTTTAAACTAGTTATTTCTGAAAAAAAAAATCTGGCTGAATAAAAATACTTATGCACTGATATAAAACTCAATGAAAGGTTTTGAAAGAAACGAGTGGTAAAAAGCAAGTATTGAACTCGTTCATTTGGAGCTTTTCTCCAAATATATGGAGAAAATATTACTGAAAATAATACTGAAATATTGTGGGAGCTAAATTTAAAAGGATTCATTCCCAGAATTAAGAAATAGGAATGATATACTGGGGTTTTATGTTCATCTTTGCACCTGACGTTGAAGATATACATCTAAAAGATAGGAGAAAAATTTACATAAGACAGTGTAAAAAAAACCTGATTAATTCCATTTTTTTTAATTTTTATAGAAGATTAGGCTATTAGCTGGTAACTTTAGATGGGTCTAATCTTCCAAAGAGACTAATCTTGCCTAGACTCCAAAAAAGTAAGATGACAGTATGACATTTATAAAGGGATAGGAGGTGATGTGGATGTCATCAAACACTCTTATTGAAGAGTGACACTAAGATAATACAGGTTAGATTCTTTGTAAAGATGCATTCGTGGATGCCACCACAAAACAATCTAAAAGTCTAAAGAAATCACAGTTCCCCACTGGGAAGGAGTCCTCAGTTTCTTGATGACCAGGACAAAAGGGGATAAAAGGGATCTTGGTAGTTTTTATATGTTTTTAATATATATATATATATATATATAGTTTTTTATTGCAGTTGCAAAAATGTGAAGTTACAATATCCAATTTAATTAATTGGCTTATCATTTAATATTCAACTACACCACATTTTAGTGCAGATTTTGTGCTTATTCTTATCCAGTGGTTGGCAGGAGGGCTTCAGAAGAAGGAAAACCAGTGCATACTAGGCAGTCAGGGTAACTATCATAGGAGAAGTACTACTGTCAGACAGGCAGACCAGCCTCACTTATTTCAGATTAAAAAGTATAAACAACTGTGAGAATTTTTCAAGAAATAGTTTATCTGAGGGTATATACAATGTTTATATATATATATAATATTTTATAATATTTACATTATTATCAATATTTATATATTAATTTCTTTTCGATAACTATATTATCTATATCTATATCATCTATATCTATATCTATATCTATATCTATATCTATACCTATATCTATCTACATCTACATCTACATCTATATCTATGTATGTATGTATAAATGGCTTGGATTACACAGTTCCAGTATCTAAGCACAACCTAAAGTGCACCTTGTAAGGATGGATGACCTACTAAAATTTTGTATACCAAGATTCATTTTAGCTAATCATGAAGAAAAATTGTCCAGACCTCTTTGCTTCCAAAGCTGAACTTGCAGATTTTCACAATGTGTACTAATCATTACATTACCTTTAACAGAGACACCTCCTGTCTCCTGTCATTTATCAATAGCCCACTTGTAATGCAAATTTCTAACTAACAATACCCCATATTCCACTGCTAGGTTGATCCGTGACTTACTCAAACCACATGTTCTTTCTAAAAGAAAAGCTGCTGAACAATAACCTAAATCAGCTAATTAGTCAGATTTTATAACATGCTAAGGTTTTATTTCTATGTCAACCATAGATTTCTTAAAGTCCTACAGGAAAAAATACCCCCCGCACCGTATGATGATTCTTGAATTCTGAAACCGGGACAGTATCTTGCAATCTGAACAGCAGCCTTGCCACCTCAAAATGTCTTTATCACTTATGTCTTAGCCCAACCAGAGATAAGAAATGTGAGTTTATTTCTTTATAAAAGAGTGATGTCAAATGGTATTGTATAACTTTCCCATGTCTCTACTTTTCTTGTCCTTCCCCACCTTCTGTTTTATGTATCAGGTCTACTTGTACAGTTATATTGTAAGATTTTCAGAACAGAAGTGATTTCATTGAATGGTAGGATTCTTATCTTAACACAGAGAGTTTTGACTTTCAAATACCACCATGATGCAAAAGGTAATTTTTTACTAACGCAGAAAAAGCCCCATTATTTATAGTTCAGCTGCTGTGGCGGAAGGAAAACTTTCTTATTTATTTCAATCTTCTTTAAACTCATGGAAGTCGAGATTGAAATAGGGTGATATGATGTGCATCTGAACTCTTTGGCATATTATTCTCTGATCCAAGGTATCTGAAACTTCATGTCTGGATGCAGTGTGACTTGCTAGCAACTGTGGCGAGATTCAACCACATATTAAAGATTTCTAAAATAACATCTAAGCTTTCATTATATTTCCTACTTAGTGGCATGGCTAGCTGGTAGAAATTCATCTCCTAGGATTTGATTTACATTCCTCCAAGAGCTAAGACTGTATTTGTTGTTCCTTGCTAAAAGTAATTTGTCCAGAATTTGGCAATTTGCACTTTCCAGTAGCTGAATGCCAAATGTCATTGTTGATCATAAGATATATTAAATGTACTAATTGTAAAAGCCTGCTTGTAAAAGTAGATATGCACTTTTTCCTGAAAAATTTTAGCTTATGATTCCTCCACATATATTGTGACTGTAATGTTTCAACCTATGGATCCTGCAATCTGCTGAGCACAGCTCACTCAGCTCCTTAGCAGAGCCAAAAGGATCCCGTGCCTTTCCGTGCACACTGTGCTCGCCCTCAAAGCTGCATCACGTTAGCACAGGCAGATTCAGTGCTGCCGGAGGAACGGCTATGTTGCCCTCACGTGAAAGATGCCTTCCCACTCTACTGCATGAATATAAAAATTCAAGTTACACAAGCACTAGAAAATATAATTTTGTGTTCCTTATGCTTAGACAAACATGTCAGTGTGTTGCCCTAAGACAAAGGCTAATTTCCAGCCTGTGACAAAATTCCAGGAACTTCCCAGCATTTTCTCTCAGGAAGGTTTAAAGGGTGCAGTACTCAGTACTGCATTTCTGATCTCTTTCAATGTTGCTTCCTAACATTGAACTATCTAGATCTAACTCTAGATTTTGGATGTCATTTTGGGAGTAAGGCAACTTGGAGTCAGAAACTACTTTCTAAGAGAGAACAGTTCTCCTTAGTGCATTAAACTGATTGGTTTTGGCTGAAAATATTGTTAACCCAAGCCTCTGTCAAGCAACCCTCTGTCAAGTCTCTAATCATTCCTGGAAATATTGTTGCAGAGTGTTGCTGAACACACCTTTTCCAAAGCCATTATCAACCATATATGTCAACTATTCTCTGAGATGATCAGATATTTGAGTTTTTGAATGTCATTTTAATTAATCCAGATTTCCAAGAAACTATGAATTTCATTCAAAGCACTCATTGTTTCTACTTTATATATTTTTCACTTATTAACTGCTGAAACCACACCAAAAGTAGGAGATAAAGAACATGATTTGAGATGCAATTTTAGATTATGCTATCTGATTTAGATTGTTCTAAAATACAGTACAATACTTTTAATACTACTGTTTTTATCAGTAGTTGGATTTTCATTTCAATGTAACTGAAAAGCAGTTTCATTTAAAAACTGACAAGGTTTAGTCCAAGATCTACTTTTCTGTGTTATTTTAAATTGCTGGATTTTTTTTCTTAAGAGAGTATCTGAAAAGGTAAAACAGCAATTGTTAAAGAAAAATAGCAATTTTACTGAAATATATGCTATTAAATAATTCATTTGCATGTGAATACAGAACTACATTTAACAACAGAAACAATTTACAAGTGGCCATTCAGGCATTTTAAAAAATACATTAGGGTGGTTTCCCCAGATGACACTGCACATATCTAAACGAATGATCTGAAGGCATTCAGAAATTCTATTAGCAATACTTTCAATACCTGGAACGTAAGACTGTACATGTAGCCTGTATATCTTCAGTGAAAGCTATGAGTTATCTTGTATTCATGGCTGTTAGTTCAAAAACCAAACCAACTAAAGAAAATTACATTAAAATGAGTTAATGATACTTCAATATTTTCTTGTTTCCTGTTCCCTCTTGGTTCAATACTTCTATCTCAACAACTTTTTTCTGCATGTTGCTCTAAAATTAGTCTAATATTAGGTGTGTCTAGGCAGCACCCATTTTCATGGCTGAATTCTTTCTTCCATTCATTTCAAAAACCTAAATTTTCATTTATGGCCCAATATCATTTAAATTTATTTCTCAGCTGATCCAAGATTCAGCTCAAGAAGAGCAGAAGAAGATCAAAGCAGTTCCTGAGAGTTCTACATCTCTAATAAATGCAGTTTGGGGGGTTAATTCAAGCTAGTGAGTTTCCTGGACGTGGCACCCCAGCACATGTGATTTCAATCTGCTGGAAGAAGCAGTCTTTGCCTTGGAACATTATTTTCCCATTAGAGGTTAGACCGCATTTGGTGAATACCTGAAGCAAAGTTTCTAATGTCATTATCCCTGAAAGGAGTCTCATTTTTTTGTACCTAAACCTTTTTTTGAACTAAACCACTGTTAGGAGCAATCAAGGGATTTGTCTCAGTATGGCATTGCAGCCCAAAACCAAAACACTAATGTAGACAGAGCCTTAATATTCTGATTTTTATTACTTTGATTTGGTGATTCCACTGTGCTTTCTTCTCCCTGAGATAGCTGGGTACTGTTCTGTGACCTTTATCCCTCCTTTATCCATGTCTCTGAGGCAATGAATCTTGTATTGTTTCTAGCAAAATGAAAGAAGTTCAAAAAAAAAAAGGTCAACCCAAACCAGCTGGTGGTTAAAGAAACTTCCTTTAAGTGTGAAATACACCTCCTTAAGCAAAAGAGGGCTCTGAACCCAGGCCTCCCCCCTTCAAAAGTGGGTAAACTTCTCCCACTCAAATATCACCTTCACTGGCAGCTTTTTTTGAAGTACATGCCCTAGCCCTCCTTGTCTCACAGAGAACTCTAGTGACCAGGCTGAGGACTGCAGAATGATGTAAATCTGTTCAATCCCAGCCGGGTAGTGAAGCCAACAGAGGAGAAGAGTGCAGTGACCTCCCGTGCAGCCCCCGCAGCCCCCTCGGGCAGCGCTGAGCCCAGCGCTCTGCAGTGCTGCATCCCACCAGCAATGCCCGCCCCTCTCCGGGCACTCCGGGCTCAGCCACCTCGCACACTGCCAAGCTGCTTTTTGTTAAAGACAGATGAATGTATCCAGGACTTTCCAAGTCATAAAACATCACAGTTTATGGCCAGGGGAGCTTACATTTTAAGAAAAAACATAATTCATTAAGACAGGAAGCACTTGAAATCTACAGGAGGTGAGCACTAGAAGTTTATTTAATCGTATTGACTTCCTTATGTTTCAGGAGTGCAAAGACAGCAAATCACTAGAGTAACATAGCATCTCTGCAGGTCACACTAGCTCATCAAAAAGACTGAATAAAAGCACAGGAAGGTTAGTTCAAGTAATATTTCAGACCTCACAGTCCTGCTAGCAAGTAATACCCAGAAGCCAACTCCTAAAGTCTTGATTCACTTTTTTCTCAGCTAAGAAATCCAAATGGAAGTACAAGGGATATACTCTAGAGTGAAGGGAGAAAAAAAAAAAAAAGGCGGGGAGTGGGGAGGGAAGGAAGAGCAGGTATTAGAAAAAAGAATAGCAGGAAAAAGGAATACCACGTTCATTCAAAGTCACAATTTCTAAGATGTGGTATAACTCCCAATAGAGCAGTTATTTGAGTTTATAAATACATTAGAGAGGCAGACAGGGTAATAAACAGTCATTATATATTCTGTGTTAAATACAGAACCCAAATGCCATTAGTGTTGGGAGATACAAAGACAAAAGAAAATTTACGCACATATAGACGCTTACAAAAATATTTGGAGACAGCAGAAACAGAAGTGTTTGCTCTTAAAAGGTTGTAGAACTCCACAATATTTGTGCTTTAACAATAGTTGTCATAGATTAGCTTTAGTTGTCACCTTCTGCATAAATCAAGGGGAAACTAGGTCAAGATGTACGAACAAGCGTGTAATTGCCATTGTTATCTATAAGATAAAGCCACCTCCGTTTGTGACTTAGCTTTACAAAAACTGCCAGGTTGGATCAGACCATTAACCTGTTTTACTTGGCATCCTGTCTCACTGTGGTTAGCACCAGATGATTTAAAAAGGACCAAGAAATTCCAGCATAGACAAATACAGGATAAATTGCTGATAGCACACATTTATTCATACCTCCTCTGGCTTAATGACTTGTTTGTGTCTTAGAGCATAAGCTTTAAATACCACATATATTAGGTAGAATAAAAAAAATATTTCTGCATTTGAAATTGTTTGCACAAGGAAACATCAATATTCTGAAATGTGAATTGGATTTGAAGGTGGGGGTAAGCCCTGTATATTGTTTTGCTTGCAAGTTTCAGTTTAGAAACTTTACATTCGGGCTATAATTGGTTCTAAAGTGTGTTTCCTAAATAAATACAATATTTCATGAAACATCTGAGAAATGACACTTCTTCATCTTGGTTTCTTAGATTCGCAAAATGATTCCTGCAGCACAATTTTTATGTTACTATAAAGAAATACATTGGAGATCCAAGCTGGGTATGATTATTTTAGAGTTCCAGGTAGAGGAGCTAACACAAAAAGGCAGCAGATTGTCTTCTGTGTTAGACATATACTTTTGAGTCACCATCAGCTTAATTTAAAGACAAACAGAAATAGGTAACATATTTAGAAAGGTTTGTAAACATGAGAAAAAACAAAGAAATCCATAATTAACCTACTTCATTATTCATCAGTTTACATCCTTGCTGCAGGCAATGCCAGCTTAAATACTCACACTCCTGTCTTATATTCTGGCCTGGTTTTCAAGATTCTGAAATTTCTGTTTTCCTCCTCATCCCAGTGTTCAAATTCATAAGTTTGATCACACTAAATTGAACTGGGAAAGTGATTTGAATTGAAGAAAAAATATTTTTTTTTTTTTAAAAAGCTACCTACATTACTATTTTTTCAGATGGATCAACTCCATAACATGAAGTTTTTCTAAACACTGAATATTATATTTATAGTTTTTCTCAAATTTGAAAGTAGACTTTATTCCAGACACTTATATAGAGTTAATATTCCTAGTTCACTGATAACTATGGCTTTACATCAGCTAATTATAAGAAATAATTTTTGTATGGCTAAATCCTGGGACAATTCTTTAGGTTTATCAAAATATAAAATATTCATAAAGCTACAGTGTAAGAACTTTACGCCCTCAATTTTGCCTTATGACCAGACTTCCAAACCAAATTAATTCATTTACGTCAAACCATATAAATCCAGAGCATGCTATAATCCAAAATGTGTTTTAAGATTGCAATTTGTGAGAAAAGCTTGAATTCTGTGAAGACCTAGTGACTTCTTCTTGTGACCCTGGCAAGGCACTTTTGCTTCACCAAACCCATTTCCTTTTCATCTACAGTGAGAGCTCTGATAAATATGGACCTTACTAACCACCTAAGACTTGCTGCTAGCTCTGAGCAACAGCAGAAAGGGCTATGACCCAGCCAGACATCACCTCTTTGATGAGATGCTTTTCACCAGGCTGGTTAAAAGCATGTCTCATCAAAGCATCAATCATGCAGTGGAGTATCCACTTAACCTGGTAGCAGTGGAGATCTTTTGTCATGCATCCCCATTTCTGGGCAAGGCTCTGGGGAGCAGGAGAGCAGCCCTGCTTCAGCACCAGTGAGACAGGGACTGACGGCCTTGGGGGGCTGACATGGGGTCCTGGACTGTGGGCAGAGTGGGGGTGAAGACACAGGGAAGCTGTGGAGGGACATCTAGGTCCTTAGTGCCCTCAAAACCCCAACAGAAGACACCAGATGTGTGTTCAGAGCAAGTCCCAACACAGTAAATCGTTCACAATCTGTGTCAGACACAGAGGTATCTGCTTTTTCCCATAGCAAGAATAATTAACATCAAACCTGGTCAGAAAATCCAGAGAAAATCTTTTAGTTTTCCTCAGAATGCAAATTTTGTGCTAAATTAGTCCAATTGTGATGAAATCCCATTGGAAATCTGCCATCAGAGAAGCTTTGAAACTTTTCTTGGTGTCCTGCCAGCTCATCTCTGTGGTTTCTCAATAAAGCACCTGCTGGGTGCCATAACCACCAGCTTTGGGTCTTCCAGGAGCAGAGGACAGGCAGACAGGTGGATGTTCCTAGCACCACAACCACACACTATTTCCAAGCAAACCCCAAATTTATGGGTTTCGATCTAAGCCAGACTGAGAACAGTTTTCCAAAAATCAAAATATGCCACAAAGAGGAAAGAGGAACGCTCTCTTTTTTTTTTTTTTTTTTTCCCTTCCAGCTCTACTTCAATGTATTCATCAAATCGAAGAATGAAGGAGTTTGGCAGCAGAACTTTTTATTTCATTGAAGACTTGAAAAGACATGAACAGTTGTGTGTTCTGGTTTGGAGGAATTTCATTAATATGCAATTCTTTGTTATCATTTGGACATTTGTTTAAACAAATCTTACTTTTATTTATTGTTCCCATGAAGAGTTATATAAATTTTCAGACAGATGAGATGCAATTGATCTAATCTCTCTAGATTGCTGCAAATCATCTGATGGGATGTCATGTAAGACATTTTATTAGTGCAGCTGAAGAAGGTAGGGATTAATAAAATCCTGTCAGATGGAGAAGAGACTGACTCATTGGGGTGGGGGGGGAAGAGAAAAAATGAGTATGTTTGAATATATAATCTGAGTATGTAGTTCATCAGCAGAGCTCCTGAGTAGAGCTGTAAGTCACTTACAAATTATGCTAAATGTGAAACTCTAGGACAAAGAGGGAAGTCTCCTGATGACATCTGGAGATGATGGAAAGCTGAGTGATAGCCTTTAGATTGCAGAGATTTAGAAGATTCAGCATAAGAAAAACACCGTCTCTCTTTAATGTTCTATACTCAAAAAATCCTACTTAAGAGAACTAAATGCAAGGTCATCCACTTAATATTGATAATTTCTGCTCTGAAGTAGAATTTATCTGTTGGAAATTATAAAGGAGAATGGTATTCTCTGTATTAGGTAATCATGGGATAACTATGATTCAACAGCCCAGTGCAATGCTAAAAACCAAGTCAAGATTATATCAATTGATCTGGTACTGTGAAGATGGAGAGCTATTTATGTCATTGTACAAAGCCCATGTGGGAGGGTGAATAAAATCTTTATCACCTGTACTCAGAGCACATGAGATCATGCTAAAGCAAACAGAGAAAGCAGAGCAAAGGAACTGAGATATTATCACACAAAGTGCAAATAACAGCTCCTTATAATAGTCTAGGGAAGTGTAGGACAGTGCTGCTCTCTGTGCATACAGCAGGAGGTAATAATTACTGCTGCAAAGAAAGAACTGTTTGATTACAGAAGATGAAATAAAAAGTGAAGGAGTCTAACTTTACCATATACATAGTGAATATTTTAAAATCACAAAAAGAAAAAGTTAGGAAACATCAACTGCTAGTACTGCAAAACTAGCAGAAGTCTGGGGGCTTGGAGAATTGCTTTTTCAATTTTTAAATTTTTAATGTCAAGATTTTTTTTGATATCTTTAGAAAATGGATGGTACTTTACTGTTTCCTGGAGTAGGAACACAAAAAAGTCACTTCTAGTTAAATTTAGGATAACATTCAATTACATTTAAGGTCCCAATCTAGTTGATGAGCAAAGGTAAGATGGGTGGAAATAACCTCTACCAAAAGCAAGAATGACATGGCACTCATAAATAATCTGTTAGAGATTGCACTTAATTGAGATGAAGAGTATCAAATTAACTATTTTATCTTTTTCATTACAATGTAAATGGAAGATATACATTTTTGTGGACACTGATTACAATGAAGCCACATTTTATTTTCTTTTTCTTTTTCTTTTCTTAAATTTGAGTTTGAAAGGTTTGACAGTTAGAACACTAAGGGGAGTATATGGACCACTTCTGGTTATGCCCTAGAAAAAAGAATTGCACTAGTGTGATAAAGATTTTGTTGTATTAGTGTAATAAATGCTGTACAAACAACACAATAAAGAGTTAAAGTGTTACCAATATCACTGCCAGCCTCATCATTCCAAATTCAGTATAATTCTTTAATAACAGAGGTAAAAAGAGTAAAAAATAAGGGCCAAATAATTTTATGATATCAAAGGCCTTAATCAACAATTTGCTTCATTAAACACAGAATGCATCTCAGCCTGACAGAAACTCAAATCTGATTAAAAACAGGACAAGTGGTAAATTAGAAATGTTTGTCAAGGAAGAAATCAACTGAAAGTATAATTCTCAATCCTTTTATATGCATCAGTGGGGTACTAATATAATTGTGCAGGAGCCACTTGACTATGTTCAAGTTAAATGAACTCAAACTGGGTAGATGCTGTGGATGGAGTGACACACTTCAGTCATAATAGAAAAGAAGAAAGAGAGGCCACTTTTAAATGGATTTTTAAATTATTGGATAAAAGATGGAACAGAAGAGCCTCCAAACCTGCTATTCAATGGTGATATAGTACAGAAAGACTGCTGTTAGGTAACAACACAAATTCAGACAGATTAACAAACACCTAGGATAAATGTGTGTTAGAGTTTCCTGTAGTTGCATCCTAAAGATTGTCAGAAGTCAAAGTTTCTCATCAGATAAGATCTTTCAAACATAAAATGGTTGTTGTAGAATTTGCACAGATATTTTCCTACAGCCCAGTGGGAGCTGTGGCATATTACATAAACCATAGTGGAACAGTTAAAAAAAAAAAAAAAGTATTTCATTATTTCATAGGAAACCCTAGAATTATACATAGTCATATTAAGCCCTGAAATGATAATTTAAATTTAAATTTTGTTGTGGTGATATTTATTTGACCATGTCACTCACAGATAGTTTTTTCAGCCACATAATAGAGTAATAGGCCATCCTGATTTCCATCCATGAAGTGATTCTTCTATATTTCAGCTCTCTCCAAGCCATTGTTAGGCTCACTAGCTCTCAGCCTTTTTCTTCTAAACCAATCTGATGCTTAAAATCTTCTGTAACAGCTGCTCCTGAGCATTCTTTGCAAAAAGCGAAGATCTGGCAGAAATTTCACTTTCTATAACTAAATTATTTCCTTAGTTATGTGGTCAATTCATTGGTTCTTAGTACTGAAATGCTGTATATCATTCATTGTCTCATCTCAGAGCAAGACCTTCCAATTTATTGAAATATAATATAATACATATAATAATACAATACAATAATACAAATATAATACCTTCCAATTTATTGAAAGAGAGGCATGTAGGTCTTAACATTAACACATATAAAATACTTTAATATTGCCCACAAGCTCATATTCTCCACATCTTTTTGATAATGAAAATTTTAAGAAAATATTTTCCAGTCAGCTGCCTTATTCAACAGAGCATGTGCACTCTTAAGAGAATAAGTATCCCTCCTTCTTTTCTGGGAAATCCAGCAGTACTTCAACTGTGTATGCAGTAGAACAAATAGAAATAAAGATAAATCATAAGACCTAAATAAATTAAAGCCTGAGGTGTTTTGGGAAAAGTATAGCAAAGCCTCTTTAATACTTCTCCTAGGGGGAGAAATTTTGGAGACAGGAGTAGAGGGGAGATTGTGGACTGTGTCAGTAAACAGACACCAATTTTTCTAGGTTCCCTCTTCCTGCTTGGCAAACCTATGCCAGCAGCCCATTTAAAAATCTTTGCAATAGAGACCCAGATAAAGAGACTGAATCCAAATAAGAGTTGAAACGACAGATTTTAATTTCTTCTGAATGGCCAAGGAACAAAAGTTCTAAAAAATCTGACACTTTTTTTTTTTTTCCTAGCAGAAGTATTTAAAAAGCAAAGATAAATTATGTTATTATTATCAAAAATGAGAAAACTTATCCCACAGCCATATATAAATTAAATTATTCTTACTACTGGATAATACATAAAATTCACAATAATTACATGGGAGACCAGACTCTACCTACCAAAGGTCTTACTTATTTCAGCATTTCCATCTTCCAACTAAAAGCAGTACCCACTGCTTGATTTTATTTATTTTTTTTTTCATTTGAATGACAGTGGTGGTGGAAAGAGCTCCAGAGACTTCTCCTGCCATCTTCAGGAGAATGCTGCTTCAATGTGAATTCCCTTGGGAAAGAGCTTGCACTAGCAAAGTTACTGAAACCATTACTTGAGATGGTGATTTTATTTTTAACTTGTTGGAACACGTAGGAATTGTAGCCTTATATATTCTGGTACCCAAAGTACAAAGTCTCACATATCTTCAACAGTTCTATACCCAGAAAGTTTTAACACCAAGTATGTCAGATTTCAATTTTTTTCTGCAGAAATCATACAAAAAATCACATTCTCAGTAGAGGTTTTTCTAATCATTTCCTACCTAATTTCTTCCAAGAGGGGCAACAAACTACTTGCTTTCCTCTTGTACTTTCCAGATAGGTTACCTGAATAAGAGCCATTTCATCAGGCATGAAGGCAGAGATAAGACACAGGGAGCATAACTTAATTAGATCCTATTTTTATTAACTTGCTTCATTTGGAGGCTGCCCACTAATAATTCACACTGCATTGATCATCACTCCTTTGTTTACCATTTGTACACATAGCTGCCACCAGCTGCAGATCAGGTCCCCAGGCTGTTTTGGATGACTTTATCAGCCCTTTGCCTGAAATCTGAAGGAAATAATAAACTGGTTCCACTATAGTCCATAGTAGACAGTGGAAGCTCCATCAGGAATCTTCCACTTTCTTGAAGAACTAAGCCTATAGCAAGGTCCTGGTGAACAGTAGCAGTTTAAACCTAGTTCCTAACCCATGTAAGCAATTTCTGGCAGTGATAGATAGAAGACCCCACACATATTTCTGCCCCAATCAGCCTAACTGAGAAAAATTCCCTCCTTGTTAAAAAAAAAAAGATCTTTACTATTAAAACTGGCCTTTAGGGGATCCTGGCTCTGCCTCTGAGGCCAGAGAGAAGTTTTGGGCCAAGACTTACTCTTGATGGAGGAGGAACAGGATAGAAAACCTTTAAACAAACTGGAGAGGTGGGACTTTTCATTCTGGAAAAGAGAAGTCTGAGAGAGATCTTCTCAAGGTATGCAAATACCAGATGTAAGGGAATGATGAGGGAGCCAGACTCTTCCTCATGTAATCCACTGAGAGAACAAGAAAAAAAAAATCCATCTGAACTCAATAAATTCAATTTTTTCCTGTGAAGACAGTCAAACACTGGAACAGGCTATTGAGATAGGTTGTGGCATCACCAGCCCTGAAGATATTCAGAACCTGGCTGGACAACCTCCAGGACTGCTGGATCTGTCTGATCCTGATTGACCAGGGAAGTTGGACTACATGATCTCAAGAGGTACCATACAACTTAAAAATTTCTATAGCTATGTGAAAATATTGCTATTTTCTTTGTGTTACAAACAGAACCAAGAACACATTTATAATGCACACAAACCATTCAGTGAATTTATACAAGACTTGATCCAACAGTGCATCAAATAGACACAATGAAGTGGTTTTAGAATCAGAGAATCGTTAAAATTGGAAAAGAGCTCCAAGATCATTAAGCCTAACTTTTGACTGAACACCACGAAGCCAACTAAACCACAATGCTAAGTGTCTCACCCAGCCATGTCTTTAACAATTCCAGGAATGGTGACTCCATTTCCCTGGACAGCCCATTCCAATGCTTATGCTGCCAAAATAACACATCTTTTACAGTAGCTCATGCACAGCTATCTTTCAATCTAACCAGCAGAGTAGCTCTGACTGTAACTTTTTGTAATCATTTTTATTGTGCTTTAGGACCTCTGTCTACCAGTTTTAGAAGAAATTCCTATGCTGTAAGATAGGACAGACTTTGATTTGTGAATCTGATCACAGATGGTGGAAAGAATGGTGCTCTACTTTAAGTGGGCATTTACAGCCACACAAAGTGAACATTCTCTTGTAAACTACTGGCAGCACTGAATGCCAGTGCTTCAAGTATCAAGCTAAATTATCCATGCTACCCGTAGGGCATAGGAAAATCTAGCTTGAGTGTTGGGTTGGTTTTTTTTTATACAGTACTGATCAATTTGATGTATGATTTTGAACAATTGAAAACTCATCATTTTAAATTGGACTTCTTTCAGATTAGCTGAAGCTGCCCAGGAATCAAATTTAAATGAGGTAATTTTAAACAAAGATAAACCCCTCTATACATGTAATCTGTACTCTTTTTAGTAATACTGTTTTAAATTAGCGTAAACTCATGTTCTGTACCTAAACTAGTAAAGCATGCAGAAGAAAACTAGCAAAGACCATGAATCCTTTTATAGGTAAAGGAGAAGAGGCATGGAACATGCCCAGCAGTACTTAATTGTGCCATCATTGACATGGCTGAATTAGTTTATTCCCACAAAATAGATGTTTTGGTAATGGCATACAAAAATGGCAGTATGTTTCTTGCTGTCACAATGAATCAAAAGCTGAACAATGCTCAAATTTGGGTTTTTTCCCAGTGTCATGAAATATTTGCCTTAAGTCAATTTTATTTGTTCAACTGGAGCTTTAGATATAAGAATACATGTACATATGCCTTCAAAACCAAATAAAGTTGTGCAAACTAATAGGTAAAACAGGGGCCCAAAGCCTTGTTAAGGTGCCCCAAATGTGATGGGCCAGTGAAGGATTCTTCCATTCTACCTAGGTTAAGTCTCTGTCTTTCCCTGGTGCCCATCGTAAACCCAAATTTATTCTTTGCTATTTGACATCCTTAGCCTTTGACATCAGCATAGGAAGCTCTGGGGTATACAGTGCAGCATGTCTAAGCTACTTCCACTTCTGGGCTCAGAAAGCAGGAATGACATTCTCTGTGAGATTGTTTGAGTTAAAGTCCATTCTTAACATTCACAACAAGTTTTGTTGTTTCTTAATTTGGTCCAAAGTGTCCCTGGACCCCAGATGGCACATTTGAGCTTTAAACCCAGCAGGTTTATTTAACGTAGATGTCTGAACAAAATCCTATCATACAATATTGGTACCTCCAGAGGAGACTCAAGGTGTGCATGCAAAAATGGGAAATAAAGTAATGCATTACTGCTACTGAAAACTTTCAGTAGTCAAATCAGTGTCTGCCTTAAAAGGTACTGTGAAACAGAAAAATGTTTTGAGAGTGCTTTTCTTTCTTTCTGTATTTCCATTGGGCACACTTTGATGACCATACATTTCCTTCAACTATCTGATAGAATTGATTGCAAATAAATCAAATAACTTGAAATTATTTAATTTAAAGGGGAAAGAAGTTAGCCTTGTGCTCAAAGGTCTTGTATTACCAGATGTTTAAGAAAAGCAACATTCTGATATCCACAATAAAATCTGCAGCTTGGCAAACCTAGCTGTTTGGCAGGTAATTTTTCAGTGCAGTTTTCACAGTTTTTGAGAAGTGATTTGATAGAGACAGGCTAGTTAAATACTTCCTGATCAATCTGTCTGTGTATAGTGTTATCTGATGTATGGCAGTTTTTAAAAATGGCATGAGAATGCCATAACCACAGGTTGCATGATAATACCACATGCTATAGGCACTACAACATTTTTAGTGTCATCATTTCTTGGCTCCTCTAGTGTGAAAAGATGCAGGTGAAAAGCATAATTTCCCATAGGAAACAGGGTCTTTTCTTCCAACCCAAGCCTCAATCTTTCCAATGGCAGCAATAGGCGTCAAACTGTGACTCCTTGTCCACTCTCATAATTTTTTCTAAGCAGAGGGGACTGGGGGCTTCCAGACAGGATTTGCCACGTGCTAAGTTACTCCTGGAAAATTTTTTTAGCTGAGAACTGTAGGGGCGTGACCCTCTGCTCTGGAATGATTGAAAGTAAAATGGAATGAGTGATATCTTCTCTATAAAGGTTATGCATGCAACAAAGGATACATTTTCAAATTTCATAGCCCACCTTAGTATTTGCCATACTAAGTTCGCCATATGCCAGTTTACTAAAATAATTTAGAAAAACAAGCACAAATAATAGTTATATTAATAAAAGAGTTCTCAAATGTGGTGATCACATTGAAACAGAATTTTTGAAGATGAAGCAGATTTGAGAACCAAATCTAGATAAATTTTGAATTATTTTGCTATTGTGTTAACAGTGTTCTTAGCACTATCATTGAACAAACTTGTTTTGTGGTTTCTTGTGTGAGTTACTGCTAAGAGCCAGTGATGGTTCAGCTTTTAGTTGCTACTAAAGAAATTGCCATGAAATTTCCTTCAGATGCCAAAAGTAGTTTAAACACTGGTTTAAATGATAAGGGATTTGAGGCACTAAGCACTGATTCAATGATCCAACTGAATTGCCTCTTTCCTTTCCAGTGAGTGTGCTGTCACATTAATCTGTCAGTTTTCTGCTGCTCCTAATTATTGTGGTGATATAACAGAACCCTGCTAAAAGTGGTTTCAACTTTCCTTCTTTTTTTTCATTTCTTTTTTTTTAAATTTAGTTAACGAGACTTTTCCAATGGCTTTTCCTGCTTCTTTGAGTGCATAATACCTGTAACAGAAGACCTTAAATGTGACAAGATGGTGCCTAAAACCACTATTTCAAATGTCACTGAAATTCTGATAATTGCATTATGCCAGTGGGTGCATTGTGCTCACTGCTTCTGTTCACATGAAATCTTTTGTGAGGCCTCCCTGCCCTGTAAGTCTTAAATTACAAATGAATTTCCAAATGACAGACCAGCTCCAGCTACATGAAGACTTTAGAGCACAGTGTTATCAGATGAAATTCAGACACAAGATGCAAGAGAGATCTGTTGAGCTTTTGACAGATCAAAATGGTTTCAGTGGTTTTGAGCCATTTCTTAGCAGCACACTAAACTGCCTTTCTCTCTTCATTGTCTACACAGGAGACCATTAGACAGCAGGTGCATGAACAGTGCCTCCTTTCCCCTTCCAGCTGGATCCCCAGAGCAAATGGCCTGTCACCCTATTAGCTGCAGGTTTCTTCCTCTGCAGCTCAGAGAGGACAAAAGTCCCTATTCCAGTAGTTATAAATTCTCCTCACTTTCAATGTAATAGTGAAACAGCCTTAGTTATGTATGGATCTAGGGGCAGGTGTTTTTGAAGCTGAAATTTCCAGCCAATTCCATGTCCCTGATTGGCTTCCAAATCTTTGTCCTCTTAGTGCTGCTGGCTCCCATCCTCCATGGGTTACTATCTGATGCAGGCACCTCAAAGATTATTTAATTAATAATTAATTTGCCCTTCTTTAACTTTGAACTTACCACTTTTGACATCAAATTGCAAGTTGCCTTATGGTGCGATTTGTCTGCAGAAACAGAGTTTAGAGTAAGTTTAAACTCCCAGTTACTCACCATCTTTTGTATTCACAGAAAAAGCCAATCATTACCAATGTTATCTAACCAGATCACAGGAGAAAGGGGTTGTGTACAATTCTGGCTAGTCCCAGCACTGAGCTAACACCTGAACTTAGAGGATTCCTCTTCACTTGATAGAATGACAGAACTTCGTTAACAATTCTGAAAGGCTGGCTTAGATTTCCCTTCTTTCCAGAAAATTGTGATATTACTAATTGGTTTGGAGCACTAAAACTGTTTTATATCTGGACAGAAAAAACTATTTCTTTTACTAAATTGATAAGAGATACATTATAAAATTACATTCTTCCAGCAGGGGAAAAAGTATCTGGTATAATGCCACCTACATTGTTCTTTTGCCCTGCAGTTCGCTCTTAATAGGATTACAGCAAAATAGGACAAAGTGCATTTGGTCTCTGCATTGTCTGCATTCTGCAACCTGCTGCTGTTCTGCAGTGTTCACTGCTGGAGACTGACAAAGGGAAGACCCAATGTTTGAGATAATTTCTCAAGCAGTCTTCAATGTTTTTCAAATGTTATTTAAAACCAAGGTAAGGTATAACTGCAGCCAGCAGGCTGTACAGAAATGTATAGCTATAAATCCTGCAATTTATCTTATCAAATAAAAAATCATATTCTTGTGTTAAAAAGCAATTCACAGCAATTCACCATCAGCATGACATCAAGGAAAAAATCTCCAACAACATCAGACAAACAAAAAATAATTACCACCATGAAAAAAACCCACTTCTCAACTAATTATTGCCCTGGCCATCTTTGTGTTTGAGTTTCTGCCTAGCTGTTACCTCACTAGTAAACAAAATATATTATTTGGAGTTTAGGTTCCTGTGTCCCTTACTGATTTAAGCTGCTTATTTGGGGAACATCTTCTCTAAAAGCAAGTAGGACTCAATAGTGCTCAATAGGTGCTCATTGCAGGTGTTATATCTGCAAAGAAAATGTGAAAAGAGTCATTCATATTGCTTGGCACAATTTATATGTGTATATATATATTTCATTCAAATCTGAATGATGGATTCAGATTACTTAGAGTGAGATGGGAAAGTTCCATTCAAAGTTGGCTTTAATGAGTCAGATAAATAGAATTAAATGATACTTGTTCAATTTCAAACTATGGTTCAAAAGAGACCTAAAATTATGCATGTAGATATTCTTCCAGGTTTAAGAGGCAAGGGAGGGTGAATACTCACTCAATTATATTCAATTGCAGCAGGTCTCAGAAGCAAAAGGGTACAACCACAGCCAAAAACCCCAACCAAACAAACCAAACAAAAATACCAAAAAACACCCAAACAAACAAGCAAAAAACCACCCAGATCTCTAATGTCAATTTGAAAAAGTTTCTTCCAGATTTTTCCCATGGAAAAGAATTTGTCTTCCCATAGAACTTGTGGGAAAGCCTGACTGCCACCTTGATGTTAAATGATAGATAAGAGCCACTAAGGATATCAATGCTGAAGCAGAAATGCACTTTAGCTATTAACACTAAGATGAAACCTTGATTTCTGAATGATGGCTTCAGATTACTTAGAGTGAGATGGGAAAGTTACAGAAAAAGTCTATACCTGTAGGAAGGTGTCGTAAAAAATGGAGTCATCAGACCCCTTTGTGAATGGGCTTATGCTGGTAGAATCAGCTCTGAGTGTTTCCTGTGCTGGTGCTCATGAATCAGAAACACCTAATGCAGTGGTAAGTACCTAGCAGACCTGACTGGAAGGAATAACATATGCATTGAGACAAAATAAGGTAGGAGGTATCTACTGTATTTTGTTTCCACTACTTCAAGACTGCGGTTTATTTTCTTCATTTAATTTTAAGTCTTTAGGATCAGTTCTTGATTGGCTCCTGAGAAGTAACTCACTAATTTACAGTGCAGGTTTCTGCTGGGCTGTCAGTCTGATGAAAGCAGCTCTGGGGATTTGTCCCTTCAGCAAATTATTTTGGATTTCTATGTTGCTCTGATAAATGTTCATTGAAGATGAAAAGTTAATTGTAAAGGAAGCTGTGCAAAGCTGTGAGAACCAGAGAAAATAACTATATATACCAAACAGGTAGGAAAAAACAGACATCAAAAAAACAAAGCAATCCCTCCAAGTGTAAAAGAAAACCCTCAAACTTAAAGACCCTCAAACTTAAAGACCCTCAAAAGGAGTCAGCTACTGAGCTGCTTACTGAGCTCGTTGAACTCCTGTGTTTACTGTGATGTCCCTTTATGTTTTCTTTTCCCCTGAAATCTCTGCCAGTATTTTCTTTTAAGAGAACTGAAAATGATAGGTTTGATGTTTAGTTATCAGCTAACATTTCTATTGCCTCTGTGTCTGACACCTATGAATGTGCTGGACTTTTGCTGCAAACATCTAGCTCACTATCCTGATGAGGAAGGAAAATCAGACAAAAGAGCTCATAGCATGGCTTTTAAATGCTCACCGAGTATATTACTGATATTCTTATACCTTTATCAAAAAATCATAACACTAAAATATACAGGAATCTTAAAGCACAGAAAAGATATGCAACATATATTTTTAGTAGCTTTAAATATTCTTGACCAGAGCAAATTAAGGCAGATAATCTTGTTACTGTTTCTGTGATCAATAACAAAATATAAAACTGTTCCCTAGAGAATGTCAGAACACAGAAATGTTGTGCCCTGAGATCATTTTAATGCAGCAAGAAAATTCTTGTTTGTCCATGAAAAAAATAGCTTATACAAATGCAGTTCATAACAAAGTTACCACTAGTCAGTCTATAAAGAATATTTCATATAGACTACAATCAGAACTAATTTTTAAACATATTTTGCCTCAATTGAACTTTTTAAAAATGTTTTCTTTTCAATTCAGTTTAATTTCTACCCTATTTAGATGACCCAATATTAAATTTTTCTGAAGATGACACTTCTAAATATCATGCACAGGTTAATGTCAGTGCCTTACTTTTCTTCTTTTCTTGTTTTCAGCCAAGGTTTTGTAGTCCGTGTGTGTAGAAATGTTTTCTTACAGTCAAAGAGCACTGCTGAGCTGCTAATGCAAATAATTCAAAATATTAGAGTTCTGGTTTTCTGTACATTATTAAAATATTTCCTTTTTTTTTCCATTGTTCTTCATTCAAACACAGTTCCAGCTGGTGCCCAAAGGAACCCTGCAGCTCTAAGAGGCTTTCTAACAAGAGCAGCAGGGTAACCTAATCTCAATGAGAGCCTTCTTGTGTCTTTAAATCTTCGCAGCAAAATGCATGATCTTATATTTTATACAAAAAACACTGAACTTCATATAGAATTTTTACCTGTCATTCTGCATTTTCTTAAGGTATTCAACACCAAGTTACTTCAGTGTTTTCCCATGACACATTTTCTTATAGCTTCCTAAGGAATTTAGGAGTCATGTACAGGCTGGAGTGTTGAAGTGTCAGTGTTTCAGGAAATTATATTAATTCTCATATTCATGTCTATAAAAAATAAATTCAGTAGAAATAACTGGAAACAACTGCAGTATTTTTCCAATTATGTTTTTATATCATGGCTGATGTTATAAGTTAGAATTATGATGTATATTAATAATAATTTAAAAACTGACTGAAACAACATTTTTTTTTGAAGATTGGTACAATTCTTGATCTTTCTATAAGCTTATAGACCTGCTTATACCTCTAAGGTTTTTCCAAAGCTCTTACTATTTAATACATTCATGTATTATTTCCTCTACATTTACCAGATAGTAGAATGAGCAACCTACAGATATATTGGTCTGTACACTGTTTAACTTCCCAAATATCCCAAATATTTCTCTCATTTAATATCTCATTTCTTTCATTTCCTCTTTCATGGGTTTCTTCCCCCATTTTCATATTAACTTAAGCAATGTTTCCTTTCTGAGTTTGGGAGGACTCAGGCTAGAAAGAATAGCAAAGATGCAAAAGGAGTCACTCAAAAACACTTTTATTCTTGAATCAAAAAAAAAAAAAATCTGTATCTTTTTGCAAGAAGGTTGATTGGTATAATGTTCCCTGAACTCTGATCTCCCATGAAATCAAGGGCTGGCACAGGCTAAACTAGAGGAGTTGCTAGTAGTTGATATCACCTTCCCATGCTTTCCCCTGCAGTGGGATAACTGCTGAGGCAACCCCTGTATTAAGTATGTTAATTTCAGCTTTGTGCAATCACTTTGACCTGCAGGAGGTGAATCATTCAGCCATTTATCTGCTAATCAATTCTGACATCTTCCAAGAACAGGCATAATTAATCACACCTCCCTTGATTTTGTGTTTTCATAAACAACATTGTTCTGCTGTCAAGATCTTTTGGTTCAATATATTTGGGAGGATGCCACCTGTGATTCAACACTGCTTTCTCTCATGACAAAGCATCATGTTCATAAAATAGCCCTTTATTCTAATTTAATTATACTATAGCTTTGTTTAAGATGATACCTATTTTAGCTTGCATTGAAGAGCAATAAATTTATGTGAAAAGAAAAAGCACCACAAATACTGACTCATTCATCTGTATGATGTAACACCAGACATAGTGCTTTGCCAATCTTCTTTAATTTCCATTCATGTTTATTATTCTGTGGCTAGTTTGGATAATAAAATCTACTAACTGCTACTGTGCTTTAAGGTTATACATCATTGCTCCAGGAATGTCAATCTGCCTCATCTTTTTGATCTATTTTTTTCCAGAAATCATTTCTTGAGTTACTTCATGTATTTCCAAGTATATTTTAGGTTGCATTAGTGACTTTCCTACACTCTTTCTCCATATTTGCTGTCACATCACATTAGATATATCCAGCTGTATTGTTTGATGCTGCATGAGCTATACAGATTTCATCATTTCCTCTCAGCATGTTACATTTCAATACTCCAGGTGCATCTGATCTTATGTAAAGCCTCTCTTTCAATGCAGTATGTGGTAGCAAAACCTGAAGAGAAGTGAGGATGATGAGACACCATCAAACTGTGCCTCAAATTTCACTAATGGACTGTTTCATCTACCTAGCTGAATAGGTCTCAGACCTCTTAGCAACCGGTTTCCTGTGCTACACTGAAAGAGATCACTTACGCAAGCTCTCAGGTGACAAAGTCCCCCATCAAAACTAATCTGGGCTAAAGACTTCCTCACAAGATGGGGCAAAAAAATGTCTTTAGATGCTTCACATCACTGGGCAAAACCACACACATGCAGACAGGACATGATGCTGCCCACACCAACTTACTTCACCATAGAATCCTCACATGTTCCTATAATCAGAAAAGCTGCAGGCTGTTTATGTACTTGTCAATAAAACCAAATATACAAAAATTGCCCAAGCAATTTGTCAAAGTCACATTGAGATCTTAGTTGCTTCTCTATGTCTCTTGATACCTATACAAATTTGAAAATAAAGTCTTCTAAATTTCACATTCTTCCTGCTCTCATTAAGGAGTCCAAGCTACTTCAGGATTTCCCTCTGCTTTTCAAATAAGAGCACACAGGCTTATTAGGTGTTCACTCCCCAAATAATTCCAGAGAAGCATGAGTAGTTAATAAAATACAAATTCCCCAAATCTGTTTTATAAATTTACTGATAATATACTGAAAAAACAGAGATAAAGAGAAAAATCAACTGAGTAATAATTGTCAAACTATTTGGAGGTCTTTGCTGCAGTGCTTAGTTGTTCTATGCTGAAGGAATAAAAAAAAGAATTCACCACTTCAGGATACCAAGGAGAATTGTACAAACATCAACTGAAAAGTTAATCCATCTCCTACAGAACCATGGTGCAATTTTAACAAAATAGTAGAACACCTTTGTTCATAAATGAAAACACCTGCATGTACATGGGGTAAGAAAAGGGATGTGAGATTGTTGTGGTTTAAAACCACCTGGAAATTAAGGGCCAAGCAGCTCCTTCCCTTTCCCCCAACTCTTTTGAGTGAGAAAGGGACAAAAAGCAAGATCATCAGATGAAATAAAAATTGACTGTAAAAAAAATAATGAGATAGGGAAAACAAGCAGTATCAGCAACAATGCTAATGAGAACACTGTATAAAAGAGGGTGATTACTTGCAAAAAAATGTTTATGGATGTTCAACCTCCCTGATGTTACTGTGGCCAGTGTCAGGTGATTTTCAAGAAAAAGGAGAAAATGGCAGAGGGTGCCACGGCCGGTGGCTTTTTCCCTGAGTCCAAGACAACAAAAACCAGTGATGGAGAAATCCTCCAAGCTGAACCATCTTCGTTCTGCTGTCCTGTCACACTGCTCACCACTTTACTTCTCAGGATAAAAAGGAAAAAATAGTGGTGGCAGCTCCCTTTTATTTCCACCTGAAGCCACACCCCCTCCCCCTCCCTAGTGAGGATGCAAGTAATATAGAATAACAGCCTAGACATACCCACACATTTCCAGGCTCTACACTCCCCACACAGCAACTGCAAGAAAGTTAACTCTGTCCTAGCCAAAAGTAGGACAGAAATTCAAGGCAGATATTAACCACCTCTGTTTTGATAGTTTTGCTCAAGCATTCAATGATTTTAGCCAATATCAGTTTGGAGTGTTGAAAATTAGGAAAAATAACAGGGTCCAAAATTAGGTTATATTTTCCCCCCTGCTTTAAAATGCCTAACAACCAGATACTTGAAAAGAATAAAGACCAGATACAAAATAAGTACCAAGACAACCAGAAGAGAACAAGCACAAAAGCTTAACATTGTTGAGGTATCTAAATTATCACCAATGATTGTCTTTAAGTATCTTCCTCTCTTTATGTCCAAATTTGCCACAATTTGAATTAAGTATTCAAATCAAACTTCTACTCACAGGTTCCTTAGTTGTTGAACTATGTGAAGTGGCACTTTCCAACCCATCAAGAGAAGCTGATGTTCCTCTAATCCTGAGCTGAATGTGGGGAATGCTGGGATCTCATTCCCAAGACTTAGTCCACTAGCATCTTGAAAAGTTCACTCATTACAAAGCTTGATATTAAGTTTCCATTCAATTCTCCTGTTATTCTTTCTTAACCTCCTAAATTTCTTATTGTGCTACCTGGTTAAAATACGTTGTTAAGAACACTGGCAACAGCTCAGGCCGTGTGGAGCACGGAGTGCTGGAAGATACAACTTGGAATACTTATAAGGCTGAGAATATATTAAATCTAGGGATCCCATTTGCTCTTCAAAGCTGTAAACATCAATAACTGCTTTTGAAAAGAAAGAGTCAACTCCAGTTTTTTTGTCTGAATTAATAGCTCTATGTACATTCAGGTTTCAAGCCTGAGGGAAGAGAGGAATCTATCTGCAGACTTGCTTCTATTATCTAATTTCCAGAGAAGATGGAGTTTCAGAAATACCCCAGGCTTAACGTTTCCCCTTTGCCTTGTTGCCAGGAGTTTCCTCCCTCGGCAGCTCACAAATGTCTTCTCAGGCATGCAATTCTCTTCAGGCATTGCACTGGGATCATAGGCTCCCAATCCTAGATTTTGTATCCTTTATGATTCTCAAAAGTGTATGATTTAGAGGCTCCTTTTGCTTTATCACACATCGAACATGTGATAGGTATATATGTCTAAAGATAGACTATACTGCCAACACAATGCAGACACAGTTTATGCTGTTCTGTGTAAGCATATTGACCATGACTCCAAAACAAAAGTGTTAACTTAAATAGTGAACAATTTATTTGCTAAAGTAACATGAAAAGATCAGCTGGTTAAATAGATTGTTCCTGTGCCCTTAGCCTGTAAGCAATCTTAAAATAAAAAAAACAACTATTTTAGAAAGTGTGATACAGAGGAGAACCAAATCTTGCAGAAATGTTTGAGAAAGGTATGTTCTTTTATTACGTTCAGCCCATGAATTTCCAGGTAGTAGAGATCGACTAGCTGCATCCATCGCTTCGTGGTAGAGATTTCAATGATGGTGACTCATGAAATCTGACAAAAGGCCATTACAAATGAAAGCATTAATTGTAACTTCAGAAAAAAAAAAAAAAGGAAAATAAGATCTATTTGTGTAAAAACTCAAATGTGTCATTGTTACTAGGAAACTATTCTGAATTTACCATGGCATGGATGTATAAATGGGAAGAAAACCTTAAGGATTCAGGTCCTAATTCAAGAAATATGTGCAACCTTTAGAATTTCCCATCATTTCTCTAGGAATTTAAAACCCTATGTAATTTTGAGGATCTATGTTGCAGCAAATACCTAAGTTCTGCATTGTTCTATCCAATATTGATCTAATACCTAACTCACTGTCTCCTTAGATCTGCTTCTACATTGCTGTCAATAGTAGTTACATCTTGGCAGGAGTGTGTAGTAAAGAAAAAATCAACACTTCTCCCAAGTACATCTCTACAATAAATAGGCTATCTCTGAAATTGAAGCAACTTTCAGACCACTTAGCTCACAATTTTGGGGCAGATCTTTTGTAAGGACTGCACTCAGATAACAAAAGCGGGCTGTATAAGTAATCATAGTTTGGTCAGAATACCTTTTTCTTCTACAACGCTTGCTGGTTTTTGGAATGCTAGAAGACAAACTCCAACTTAAGTAAGATTTTATTGGCAGTAATAAATAACTATTACAGTTAATATTCAATAATAATTAACTATAACAGTTAATTTCTTCTAAATACATGGAGTTAATAGGAGTGAAAATGAGTATGTTGATATCTACAGACAACTTTGCCTGCGGGATAGAGCATTCTACAGTACAGAAATGGGCAGTCCACTTGCCAGGTGCACACAGAGACATTCTATCAGCTCAATTTATCCTCAGCTTCTGAAGAGAAATTTTCAACAGCTTCAGTGTTGCAGCATAATGACAACAGCAATAAAATCTCCATTGAAACTCATGGAGTGTGCTTGCTTAATGCAGAAGGCCCACAAGTAGGTGAAGGTTTTGATTTTCTGGGGAGGAACATCCAGAAGCAGTAAGGTTCCCATCCCTGGAAATGCTAGGAAAAAACCTGCCCCAGGATTTCTCCATTTATTAATATTGGCATCCAAAATTATGTCTTCATGAAGCATTATTTCCTCTCTATGTGATTTTCTCAAACTGGGATTTATTTTAGTTTGCCATTTAAATTTTCCCCCCTCAGGTTAAATATCTGTCAGAGCACAGCAACACAGCATCAAGAGTTTTCATCATGTGAATTCACACTTTTTACTCTGCATATTAGAATTGGTCTTTTAGGTCTAATAATGTACTTGTAAAGTAATGATGGGGTAAAGCAAAAAAATCAAGAAATATGAGACTATAACTGTGTAGAGGCTGTATACCTTCTGTAATTATTTACCCCTAAGTAATAGTGACAAAAACAACTTGTTCCTTGGAAATTTCCATCCATTTGTATGATGAGAATATTTCTCACTCAGTGTGCCAAGGATTTTGCCAGGAAATATTGTGCAAGGCTGAAGACTGGAAAAATCAGATTCCCTTTGCAATTCTGCCACAAACTTCATGGAAAATCCTAAGAGGTATTTTATTTTTTCCCATTTCCCCATCTGTGAAATATGAATATTTTTTTCATAAATGTTCAGCATAGATGAAAATTTGTTTGCTCACATATGGGCAGTGCTTGCAATCATTGGATGGAAAGAATAGAGTAATAGTTATAATATAATTACTGAGAAAGAGCAGGAAAATTGCTAACTGATGTTTGAAACCTGATATTTCAAGGTCTTCTTCTAGGTAGAAAATTCATGTCTGTGCTGGCACAACCAAGTCAGAAATCTCTTTTCCAATCTTTTAGATCTTGCAACTAATTCTCTCTCTCTTTCTTCCCTCTTTCTCTCTTTTCCTTCCTTTGCGAGTACACTACTAAATAAACCATTAGTAAAATATAGGGATGATAATTCTTGTGTTGGCATATATATATAAATTGCCTGCTTTAAAATGTGTAGGATGAGGAATCAGAAAATATTTTTTGGGCTAATTCTATGATTATGGATTGATATGATATCATCACAGTTCCTCCACAATACCAATAGTTGATGTCATTTACCATTGGGATGAATGTTTTTAAAGACTCTTACCAAAGGTGTTTTACTTTACAAAGCATTATCTATCCCAATTTAAAAATTTGAACACAGCAGAAGTAATTAAAACACAAAAGATATATCTAAGTATTTAATAAAAAGCTTGTCATTCCTTAAACATATGTGATATGTTTAATGAAGAATACTATGAAAGAATGGCAGATAAATTCTTGCCACTTACCTTGCAGCAACAGAATGATTCCCAGAGTATATACAATAGAATATCTACTCTAATCAAAATAAGCCATTAAACCTGTCTCCCTGTCCCAGAGCAACATCAATTATTAATTCTACACTATTCAAAACAGAGTTCTCTCTGAATTATCCTTTAAAAAATTTTCTTGGAAAAAAATTCCATGATTCCTACTAAGCAGTACATTCTATTGCTAGGAAACATTTGTTACTGCCTAGCTGAACATTTGCTAGTCTACACATAAATAATTCTGTCTGTTTATGTTCAGTCAGAATACACTTCTTTGACAATTTTACCTCATTTTTGTACCTTGTCCATAGTGGATTTGGAGAACAGCTTATTTCCATGCAATATCTAATAGTTTCTGCAAACTTTGCAGGACTTTAGAATATGAGTGATTTTGCTTGTGGCTCACTGGTTTTCCCAGTGAAGCTCTTGCTCTCACTCCCATAGTCCTCAGCAGCATCTACCCTCTATGTAACTTTGCCAGTTTCCAAACTGGCAGGCAGCTGAAAGTTGTCACTTCCTTCATGGTCACTTAGAAGTGTCACAGCTTTTTTGTAGCTTAAACAGCATTTAAAACAATTTCCCCTCACTGTGGCTGTGATCTTACCATAGTTTTATCATCTCAAGTCAAAGAAGTCCCAATCCACATTTTCCCTTTAAAACAAACAAACAAACAAACAAACAAACAAACAAACACAAAAAACCAAACGAACCAACCAAAACAAAATGCACACACACACAAACAAACAAACAAACAAACAACAACAAAAAACAAACCCACATAAATCTTACTTCTCTGTACTGAGCTTACAGTCTTCCTGCAATGGGGATCCTAAAACTGCAGCAAGCACTTCAGCTAAGATCTGGTGCAGAAGAGGAAAAAAGTATTTTGTCATGTGTCTAAAAGAGATGGTGGTACATCCCAGACCAAAGTATGCATTTTTGAGACAGGTTGATTGCCTTTGACTAGAATTCAGTATAAATTCTACTAAACTGCTCCTTCTGGTGGGCTGCAATCTCTTCTGTTGTTTCCTAAAGCATCAGGGCAGCATGATTAAACACAGCACAGAACACAACCACTAACCCTGTGAATCACAGGCTTTTAGTCTAAAGTCACAGCCAGCAGACATTTTTTCCATTGATGTCCACTAGTAATGTATTAAGTATAAACTGGAAAATATTTACACAGGATTTTTTTTTCCTGAGTCTCTGTAGGTTTTTATTTTACTTTTTGAAAGCAATCACTCCAAGTGTTTCTTCCCTCTGAAACAGAAAGCACTGACTCAAGTTACGATGTAAACATAATTTTGGAATGCCCTAAATCTACAAACATAATCACTTTGAAGACATCAAGGACTACCTTTGGAAGGCTAAATCCTGTATCTTAGATTGATACTTAGACATGATACTGATACTTAGACATGTATCACTTTCCATTTATAAGGCACCATACAAATCCCAGGCTACAGACAGAACTTCCAGAATTCTTAATTATGCTGAAGACAACTGTAAGGTTCACTGTTTATGAAGGTATCTAAATAAGAAAGAAAGCAACAGGAAAAAAGTGTTGATATGCCTGCATCTGATTTTTTTAATGTTTTTACAATTAAAAAAAAAAGTTTAAAGAGACTTTTTTTAAAAACATACCTTAGATTTGTCATCTGTCTCAGTATTACATTTCAGGTTTTGTGTAATTTTAACAGGTTTTCAGTAATTCTGTACAATAGCAACAGAAAATTTCAGAAGACAGAACTTTCAACAGAAAATCTGAGTTACTTTACAATAAAGTTAAAATTTATTTGGAATTCAAATAAAATACATCTGCAATCTAATAGGCAACATATATGGTATAGCTAAACACAGGTGTCATAATAAATAAGAAAACAAAGGATAGTTGTGAGAAGTGAGGTCAGAAATTAACAGAAAAGAGGGGAAAATGTTTACGTATTTACTGTAAATCTGAGAATACCAATATTCTGAAATACTTGAATAGCTTATGTATCCCCTTTTAACTAGAGCTATTTTTTGTTATTTATTGGAAACTAAATTCCTAATGTTAACTTGTATAATAATTTATATCTCTTCAGTTTGAAAATTATTTGACTTATCAGAGCCATTAAAGTAAGAGAAAAAATAAAATAAACATTTAAAAAAATATAAACTATATATACTCTATTCATTATGATGACTTTTTAAATTTTTTTTACCTCAAAGATTATAATAAAAGATCCTAAAAATCAGGAAAAAATTGATCTCACATTTACCAGAGAAAAATTGAAAGTGACTTCTTGTCATACTGAATGCACTGTATTTAGATTCATCTGATTTTGAGTCTTGATAAAGGCCTATCATTCTTACTTATATCAAGATATTGAAATTCTGCTCTAAGTTTTCTTGACTTGATAACAAATTTGCCTGATGTTTTAACCACTAGTTTGTTTGTCTGTTTGTTTGTTTATCAATAGAGTACAATATGCCCAGGAATCCTTAGTAAGAAAGAGATATAATTTAGTGCAACTATACTGCACCTATTTCATTGGCATCTCTATGGCTTGGGTAAGGTTGCCATGAGATCTTTGCAAGTATTTAAAATTCTTGTCTTCTCCTGTTACTAGAAGAAACAGAGAAATGAGACATTTTCTTTACATCTTCCTGTATTGAAAGCAGTCACAAACTCCTTATGCATGTACTGAAATATACCGCATAATATCACCATTGACTTCAGGGGTTATTCCTCTAAACAGCTCTAAATAACAGATCTCATCCGGTCCATAATCTTGGCCAGTTTTTAATATTTTTTCTGTGTGGCATGTGTGATGGTTTAAGGCCAATTTGGGAGGAGAATTCCGAGGGAAAACCCTTCCCCCCACCTCCCTCCCCTCTCCCAGCCGGTTCGGGAGAAAACTCATTGGAGAGAGAAAGTGGAAAGAAACCTGTTTATTAAACCAGCAAAACACTTCCCCAGCGCAATAGATCGAACAATACCAGATGATGAATTATGGAAAGCAAAGTCCCTTTTATAGATGGTTTCTCCTCTCGGTTCTTTTCCGCAGTGGTGGATGTTGCTGCGAAGGGTAGCTCCCAGTGGATCCAGGTGTCGGCTCCCCCGGCGGCCCCCGCCGGGTCCTCGGTGTGGGGGAGGTTTGAACCATTCCAAAAAAACAGGTGGAAAAAAGGGAAAAAAGAAAAGGAGGGGAAAAAAGAAAGAAAAAAATTGCAAAGCTTTTCAGCCCTAACTAAGCTAAGCTAACTACAGCAAAGCAAAGCAAAAGTGAGTGCTGCAAGGAAAAAAAACCAAAAAACTGCATCTCCGCGCCAGTGACTCACATTCTCAAGGCCAGTCTGTGCAATTCCTGAAAACAAACTTTGCACTTTCTCCCCGTTACTCTCAGATCCAACATAAACCAAACAGATGACTGGGGATACAGTGTAGCATCAACCCAGGACAGCATGTTTCTCCAAACAATGTCTTTCAAGGTGCTCTGCCAAATTCATTGAAAGCTGAACATGGCTACTTTGAAGGCAGATTGTAATTCATGAAAGTACTCACTATTTTGTAAGTCACAAGTAAGATGCAGGCAGATGGAGACAGCTACTGCAGCTACAAATTTATGGGATTTGAGTCTCTGTGGCAAATTCGTAGTGTGTGTCAGAGCTGACTTGTGCCAACAAAGAGATAAGAAAAAATTTGGGGAGAGTCTATTGTATGGCAGGAGATACAAAGAAGAGCCTTGCTCAAATGCTGGAGACACAGTGGCCAGGGAGGTGGCAGCTGTAATTTGGTGATCTGTTCTGAAGGGATCCTGATTTCTGTCTGCACTTCTTTCCCAGTGGGAGACAGGTGGAAGCACATCTATTATCTCTGCCAGCTTCTGCTCCCTGGCCTCCGCAGTGAACACTGCAAAAAGGATTCATCTATTTCTTCCTAGCATTGTCAACCCTTATGTCAATAAATTATTCTTATCTGTTAGAGTTCCTGTCGTCTCCTTTGCTGACCTTTTGTTCTCTATTTACTTGAAACATTTCTTATAATTTATCTTAACCTCTGGTGCAATCTTCCTGTCATTCTCTGCCTTTGCTTCTCTTTCCTTTATTTCACAGTGGCTTAACTTCATTTTGTAATACTTCCAGTCCTTTATAGTTTTTGCTTTAGATCCTGTGAATGACCCTCTCCTATTGGGGACTTACTGTAGCTCTTTCTATATTGACCTGTCTGACCTTTTCATTTTCCTCTTTTTTAAAACCAGGAGGGAAAAGGGCTTACTATAGAAGTAGCATTTTATTTACAGGTAGCTCAATTTGTGAAAGTATAACTTGTGTGAAGTCCTCTCCTCTCCTCTCCTCTCCTCTCCTCTCCTCTCCTCTCCTCTCCTCTCCTCTCCTCTCCTTTCTCCTTTCTCCTTTCTCCTTTCTCCTTTCTCCTTTCTCCTTTCTCCTTTCTCCTTTCTCCTTTCTTTCTCCTTTTCTTCTGTTTCCTAATGTTCCTGAATATCTATCTTTGCTTTTTACTCAAAGTGTATAACCATTTCCAGTGGCATATAGGCAGATCACTTTCTTAAATGCAGAAGATTTTGTTGTCAGAAACTCTTTCAATGAGGCATGTATTTTGCTACAAAGGAGGTACGTAGATACATGGGATATAGACACAAATATGATACTGATGAAAACCACACATTGTGATGCCCAAACTGCCAGGCAGCCAGAGGCTCTGCAAAGACCTGACGTTTGTCATTAGGTAGGATTGGCACTTCAGCAACAGTAACAGATCATCATAACTCGGACAAGCACAGAATCACTGTGCAAGACACAAACTGAGCTGGGCATTTTGAGTTTCCTATACCACAATCTGAAGCACCATCTGTAAAATGCCTACAGATATTATTATTCTATCTGAAACAGAAGAAAAACTATCCCCTACTCTTTCTGTTCTTCAGAATACAGCTTTCCACTTCTTGTTTTTCTTTCTTGAATCTGTGAAAAGCTTTAATGCTATCCTGCCATTACAATACTTTAAAAATTGCCCTAATTTGATGCTCTGCACCATTTCAAACTCTTTCTGAATTTAAATTTTTGCACCTCTGAGTCTTTTACTGTTGGAAATTGCAAATTTTCTAGATTTTATAATACCTGTTTTTGCATCTCGTTTTTGCTCTGTTCTCAATGCATATCCTCAACATGTTTGTTTTTTCCTAGAAAACATCATCTGTTTTTTTCCCCATTTGTTGATATTTGCCCCCTGCTCCTTCATGACAGTTGCACAGATTGCTACAAGGAATTGCTGAATTCCCAAATGTTTTGAGATTTTGTTCACTGGCTAAATCCATATTCTCACTTTGCCTTGGAGTTTGCAAATGCATCTGCAATGTGAAACCTCTCCTTCACGTGCCCTATCTTAAAACTTTAAGAGCTAGAGTCATTATTTCAGTTACCAATCCCAACTCTGAACTCTGCAATTTCCACCTCTTTACTTAAATACCATGTCCCCTGCCACCAACCACACTGCCAAAACCCACCAAATTTTAAGCTTCACTAAATCTTGCCAAAGGCACAAGGCAAGGTGTTTCCCAGTGGTTTTAGGCATGCTGAGACAGGGAAGCATTACACAAGGCATAATAGATAATTCCTGTGAAAGAGAGTTTAAAATAAACTTTCTGATGAGCTTTTCTTTCCTTTGGAGTGACTTTTTTTTCTCTTTGGGGTTGGGTTGCAATGTACATCTATAATCTTATTAGTTAAAAAATCGCTACTTGTTCCTCTCCTCTTCTATTAAAATAGAATTTTTTTCAGTTCTTTTCTTGTTCATCTATCACACACATCTTTGTTTCATTCCTAATAAGCATTCACTCTTTTAGTTTCTTTCTACTAATTTCAGATGAGGTTTTATATTTATTTTGTCATTTTAATCCCTATCTCTATCTTGGGAATAGGAAAGAAGCAAAATCCATTTATTAACCACTGACTCTAGGCTGATAGATATAGGGTTCAATCCTACTCAGCCACCATAAATCTCTAAAAAGCAATTCAGTTATCTGAAAATTTTCATTATTATGGCTTTGTAGTGATGACCAGAAGTGGAGTAGAGAAATTTCCCAGACAGTAAATAAAAAATTGGGGAAAGTTCAAAACTAATGGATGTGCACTAATTTCCTTTCCAAACTATTGCATGCAGAGGCATTTATAGAAGGAAAGTCCATCATATCCCAATATTAAGCATGTATTAATATCTTGAAACAAGAGATGCAGTAGCATCCAATTATACTGTGTTCCAGAGATCAGTTGTCCTGTGTTCTGAAACCTGCAGTTTAGTTTTACCAAAGGATGACATTTCATTTCCTTTATATCAGTGTTAGATATTGCTTCTCTAATGAAACAGTTCCATTCTAATAAAAAAATTAAATTAGTAAGTCTGCATGGTTAAAGTTGGCTGTAAAAATTGTCTCATTAAAATCATACAGAAATTAACAATTGCATACTACATTATCCCGTGTCAGTAGGTTACAGAAAATTATCTCAAAATATAATTAATTACAGTAATTACAGTAAATGACCATATCTTGAGAGGGTCAAATGACGATTAAAGTGAAAGTTGTGTTCACAGAACAGTACTTATTTTTACTAACACCATTTCTAAGAATAATTCCTGTAATTAAATTTTAAATTATTTTTAATTGAAGCTTTAGTTCTTTATACTTACATTTATTTTATATATATATAAACTACTCTTAAGATCACTATTTCCTATTAAATTGTCTCATTACAATCAATGCCAGTTTTGTCTTTTAGATTTTACAAATTTTGCTGCAAAGAAAATTAAAGTGATGAAATAAAGAACTTTTGATTGCTTCACATAGAAGAATCACTAAATAGTCATTTTAGCATTATCCATGACTTGAAGAAATTAATAAAAAGATGATTTTTTTTTCTACCTAGATAATTTGAGCTACTCACACGCAAGTTCTAAGTGTCTATGGTTAAGAGAATATGTCAGAGGCTTCAATACACTGGCAATGCAAGAGAAAATATCCTAAAAACTAGAAGAAATAAAATTTTCTGTACATGTCCCAAGTAATTTCTTTTAATTCAAATGTGTTGTTGCAAAATACTACTAAAAATAAAATTAATACTTCACAATTTATTTGCCCCAGCCTCTCAGGGGGCTGAGATATCATCCTAAATCCATTATGCTGTATGGCCAGGGAAAAAACCAGATCATTTATGCATTTACCAAGCTGTCATAAACCACATTTTCTGTGATTTAAAAGACAAACTGAGAAAGGCTGTGAGTTCATTACTTTTTTTAAAAGCCAACAGATAAGAATGCCAATATGTCCATCATGCTACAGTGTGATGAAATTGTACACATTAATGAAAGTCAATCTAATAAGAAGTAACAAATACACTTTTTTCTCACTTGAGTTGCTTACTGGTCTACCTTTATTTAGTTTGAAACACAGCTCTCCTTTCCAGCTCGCACCTTCCTGTTCCTCCATGAGCTGTGTTAAATCTCACCAGGAATTAAGAGTTGGCATTTATTTACTTTCAAACCTTATTGAACAGTGCTGAACCATAAATGAATGGAGACAACAATTTATTGTCTTGAAAACTGACTATTGAACATTTGATGTCTTGAATAATTTCCCTGCACAGAAAATACCGCACTAAGCTGTACCAGTTTGTTGTTTTGTGAGGGGAAAGGCTAATAGGATTCAAGAAAACTGAGACATTGTATAATTAATCTCCAACTTCCTGTCTAAGAGGTCCATCAGCACTCCACAAAGACAAATCTTAAGGTTAAGGTTTGCCACCAGTACAGGTATGGAGTTTTAAGAAGGACTCTTTTATTGGCTCTTTCTCTTAACTTGCTGAATCTCAAAGAAAGCATGTGTTTTACACAATCTAACAATAATCAAGATTTTTACTTACAGGAAAATCACTGTAATCTTTGAAAATGCTTTTCTGGTGTTTTCCAGGTATTTGCTCTTTTAAGTCCTAAAGCAAGTAAAGGGAAATAGCTCCTGTGATCATACCCTGAAATTACACTGAAGGGCTAGAGAAATTAGACATCTCCTTTTGAACCAATTACCGTGTTAAAGAAATTGTTGCTTTGTACAGTGGAAGGGTCAATAAGGCACCAAGGACAGGAAGATAAGATACACAGACCAGAAAAGCTAACCACTTCAGGAATGACAATCAGGACTGGAGAATCAGGACTGTGGGAGAAGACTGCAAATAAAACTCTTGGGATAAAGATATGAAGGTCTCATCTTTTTCATCTGAAAATAGAGGCTTCAGAGTAGGTAGAAGAGACAGTAAAAATGGTAGCCATTGACTGGTGATGGGTGGCAAAGAAAGATAACAGACAACCTCAGTCAAATGGAGGATGCTCAGCAAAAGCAGATTCAACAAACTGAGGTGGAAAGTCAAATTCTTTGAAGGACAAACTGGCTTTTAAAAACCAGTCATTTACAACTGACCAGCACTCCCATTATGAGAAATTCTGGAATTGTTCATAAGTTCCCAGAAATATCCCTTTGTTCCTTATATCTGCAAGAGGAATATTTTCTTGACCAATTATCAGCAAAAACAGTGGGAAAGATGGCTTTGAGTCCTTAAAGCATACTAGTGATAGGAGAAATAAAGATATCTTTAGCTGAACAATAGCTGCCTGCTATCAAAGCACTGAACAAGTTTTTGTGAAATTACACAAGGAAAGGGTTTTTTGTTATTAAAGGTATTTATCATTCTTCATCTGATCACTATACAAGTTTGTATTAGGGATACTTCTGGACCTCTAATGAGCTTCCAGATAGACCCCAATACTTCTGTGAAAGAGCTTAAAAGAGCTTTCAGGCTAGAATTTCATTTTGATTTTTTACCATACAAACAAGAACGCCGTATCTTGTGAGTCATGCAAGAGAAATAAAACTTTCATTGTAGTGTAAACAATTTTCTATATCTGTTAATTTAGTCCAAATGGCTTTTTTTTTTTTTTTTTTTTTTGCTGTGCCCAGAATACTGAAAATCTTCTGTGCTATCAGTCCCTTTTGCTCATAGCACATGGGATTGAAACTAACTTCTGTCCAGATCTCTGTAGAGTTAACACAGACCTTACATCAGGATTTCTTTGACATCTCTTTTGCACTTGGAATAAACTTAAAGACAGCAAAGTTAAAATAGTTTGATTTGTTTTCATGAAGGAAAGAGTAGGTATTTTTCAATTTAAAAAGAAACTAGGTAAACTAAATCTTTTCTTATTCTCCAGAAATGGATCCTAAAATGAGTAAAGAAAAAAATTCTAACAAGCTTTCTTAAAAACATCCAAAAAACAGAAATAAATGCCATATTGACAGCATAAAATATTTTTAAACAACTTCCATGGCTACTACTATATTACTTCTTGTATGTTCTTGACTCAAGTGTGGGGTTGAAAATTTTTGTGAGGTTAAAAATTAAACTACCTCACTATAATGTTAATGTTAGACATTAAAATGATATTAAATATTTCTAGCAGATAGGTACTTAATTTCTATAACTGCTTAATATTTCCATGCATAGCTTTGATTGTGTAGCCATGGAATAATTAGAAATACTGATTTTATGAATCTGAATTGTGATAAAGCTCTTCATGGGTTCTGGCCCCCTGCTTTTTAAATACAGTATAAATCATAGCTGAAAACACTCATCTTGGATGTGTGGAATGTCACAGAATATTCCTTTTTAAGAATAAAGTGCATCCTCTCAAGCAAATATGCACTTACAAATCAGGGTAAGGTAAGGTGTTTTGCAAAGAATTCAGTAGACAGTTCATTTGTCTAATAAACGCCTGTTTTTGGGCAGAATTATGAATTGTGATGAAAAAAACAGCAACCAGATGAAGGGTTGGGAAAAAGATAAAGTATGACAACTACAGCACTGTTCTTTTAAATTAACTTCACTGAGATTTCTGTATTTTCACAAATTACTTTTCCTGATGTGTTCTTTTATACGTAGGTATATTTCATTTTGTTATGTTTCTCTTGAGTGTGAAGAAAACCTTTCAAAAAAAAGAAGGTTTACTTTCTCAGTATGGAATATGATACTTAAGCTATATTGTTCCCATGTTTTTTAAGCAGGTTTACATTTTGCCTACTTTTACTTAATAACTGATTTTTTCTTTCCTCATGAATTGTCAGATGATAGTATATAAAATATGGAACAATTACACTGTACGTATTAATATGTTGAGTTGATGATGATGATAAAGATTTTATGAGGATTATAAAATATAGAAGAGTACTAAGAAATCAATTTTACAGAATGAGCCAACATTAAGGATCCACATTTGTTGTTCAATATAAACATCTGCACTCTAAAGCAGAAATGACAGTCCTTTAGATATCTCGCAGTCATAGAGAAGTAGCAGTTTTTCTTTGGTCAGATTCTTTGGTAACACAGAATTCAGACTATGAATCAGTTCACATAATTCACTACTGTGTTTCAGGTTAGTATGTCTACTAAAGTCCAAATTAAACCCCAAATCCTAACCAGGAAACCAAAAAAGAATTACATCTGTTCTGCCTTCAAATTAATATTTTCAAAAGGAGAACAGTTTTGCAGTAAATATTTCTCAAAGTGGTTTTGTTGTTTTAAAATTATCTTGAATGAATGTTTGAATACCACTTGCAATTGTTTAAGATATGTCCTTTGTAGATCTTCTATTCCATATTTTTTGGTTCAATCCTTATCCACTTCATTGAATTTAAAAATGCCTTTGTGTACATCAACTGTCAAGATTTTGTCAGGATTTTTAGAAACAATATATATGCAGTATCATGTACATGACAAAACAACACTTCATTCAACAATGCCCAGTCTTATTATTATTTATCATTGGTGAACACCTTCATGAGTGGCTTTGAGTTTTGGGAGAAGCTTGGAAAATGCCTTTGTGTTTAACAACTAGGCATTGTGTCCAACTAAGCCAGTCACAGCAGCAAGGTCCAGGGGTGCTCCTGGAGGCTGGAGCTGTAAAAGAGACAATGGGAGGACTGATTTTTCTCACTCTTTAAATTCATTGCTGTATTTCATATCTGTGACTGAGATACTGTGAGACAGGCCCCCATTTTAATGGGACAATCAGGAGCCACAAGAGCCAGGCTGGCTACCTTGTTTCTTGTGGCTCCATCAAGTGGCCCATACGCTCCATTACAGAGAAGTACATCTGCCGCTGAACCAAGACCTAGCTTCTGTTCCAGACAAGTACATTAATTATCAATAACATAGAACAGAAAAATATTGCTCAGTGGCACCAGTTTGATGTATTTGGGTCAGATCAGAATGACTTGACAAAAACATTTTGTCTTTTTTCTGTGTTCTAAAATGAGTAGCTTTTGCAGAGCAAATTAGAAGTCATGAAAGCCTTTTTATTCCCATTAATACTTTCTGCGTACAAAAAGAAAGCTTTCTCCTGGGTAGCCCTTACATCTCTCTGCTCATGGGTAGCTTTGTGGGAATATGATCAAACAAGATTTTTCAAAATGAGAGTTTTCATCTTCAGTATTGTTTGTGTCTCATAACTTTTGATGGTAATGGCACACACACACCTCCCACTTTAAATGTTGGCTCTGAAACAGGAACAGTGACCTAAAAGTGTGTGTTTCTCTGCATTGACTATAAAAAGGACCCAAGGGCAACTAGCTAAGATACACACATCTGTACTCTATACTGTTACAGTTTGTCACTTGCATTGCACATCTTTTTTCTGTCAAGGGGCTGGGAAATATTCCAGGGACATGGCAGTAATTGCATATTCATAGCCCTTAAATTCAGAGAGCTATCTCTTTGAAATTTGCTCAGACTGAGATTTTGTTGAGGTATCAGATTCTTGTCTTCTAGATCTCCTGCACCACACTAGGGAAAGCAAGTAAATTTATGTATGAAAGAGGGATCGTTTTTAAACCCTCTCAACCTTTTTTTTAAACGATCTCTATGGAGTTTAACTTCATTAAGAAAACAATTTTTATGAAGAGTGGTTTGGGAGGAAATGCCATCAAAATTAAAACTGTACTTCAGCAACTTAATCTCCATATCACAACCAGGATTTTCCATATGCTAGAACAGCTAGAAACAAGTGTGCTGGTCTAGGAAATGTGATCTTTGCCTAAATCATGTGTAACACTGGATCCTGTCCAGTCAAATCAGAAGTATTAGTGCTTTCTTTACCTGAGACTTTATTAAAATCCTCAAAGATATGTATCCAAAAACATACAGATGAATTTCCATTTGTCATCTGGGTGTGTCAACTGTGAAAAAAAACATTGCTTTATTTTCTGTACTCTCACAGACACATTCCCCTTGGTTTTGGCTACTTTTCATTTATGCAGAGAGGATTAGGCTTCCTGCTGGAAACTGTTTTGAGAAAGAAAGCATAACAGAAATATCACACATTAGTTTTGTAAGAAAAAAAAGAGCATGATATATGCCTTAAAGTACTTAGAAGCCTAAACATGCAAAGAGACACAGGAATTTTTCAAAAGAGCCAAGACATCTAATTTCTTACATCATGAGTCAGATAAATGAAGTATACTTTAACATGTGAACTATGGAGACATAAATCTACAATTTGAGAGTTTGCTGACTCACAGAGACACAGAGTAATTTAGAGTGGGATCTGTGTTCAGCACAGATCAGGCTTCCCAAGACCTTATGAATTTTTTTAATATCCCTACGGATGAAATGGTCACAGCCTCTTTACACAACCTCTTCTGGTGTTTCAGTACCCTGTTGGGATTTTTTTCCCTAATATTCAAATATATATATATATATGTACTCATGCACGTGTATGTATGTATATATATGTATATACTCCTTATGTTCAAATTTTCATAGGTTGCAACTTTTGTTTTTGCGCATTCTCTGCTATTAAGGCAGCAACATCTACTCTTTGCCTTCGCATCCTAAGAATATGTCATTCTTTCAGCCTCTTCTTGTACATCACATACAAGATCAATTCAAACATGCCTGCCATCTAAGTGGTCCTCCACTGAGGAACCCAAAACTGGACACAACACTGCAGATGAAGCTAACTAGCTGAATAGAAGGGAATAACCACTATCATCAAACTGCTACCTTCAGTCCTGCCCACACAGCACTGTATGCAGTTGTTTTCCTTTGGTGAAAGGACACCCTGCCTACCCATGTTCATCTTGGTTTTCCACCATTACCCCCCAGACCTTTTCTCCTAAGCTGATTTCCGGGCAGTCAGTCCCCAGCCTGGACTTCTGCATGGGTTTATACCTCCCCAGGTGCAGGACTTTGCATTTGTCGTTCTGAACCTCATGAGTTCTGTCAGCCCATTTCTCCAGCCCATTGAAATCTCTCTGAATAATAATCCTGCACTGCAGTTAATTGACCATTTTCTTATCTACATATCCCCAAATCTGGGGAATGAACACTCAAAATGGATATATCTAAATCCATCATGATGACTTCAAGCACCAGAGCTGGACAATTCCACTGCCAAAAGAGACAATAAAGTGTACGCACAAGTGCATACATATATTTATTTCACTTCAATTTCTTCCCTCCAGAATTTAGGTTCAGTAGCTTCATTGTGATCAAACGTATGAAGTCTCTTAAGGTCACTTCCAAAAACACAGCAACAGTCTTTCCAAAAAACACACAGATGAAGGTTTGTCTTTTGCCTAACAGCCTAACACTTACAGCACTTTGACAATGAAAAAACAGGAAACAACTTTGAAACTCCAACTCAGCTGAGAAGGGTCCAATCCTATATCTCTAAGCTTCCAGGAGAGTCCCATAATCCTCAGACTTAAATCCAGAATGGGGAGAAAATCCTCCTGACTTCTCCTGGTAAAAGATTGCTTGATTGCTTGCTTGATTGCTACAAATGAACCAGTAGTTGATAGGTACAAAATGGAGCTAAAAAAAGGAGCTACATACTCACCTCAGCTTGTGTTTTTTTACTTAGTGCTCTCTAAACGGATTGTATTTTACAGTAAACAGTCACTGGAAAAAGGCATGAGAACTTAATTTTAAAAGGAAACAGGAATTATGATAACACCCAACAACACTGCTCATTAGTAGGTCACAACATCTGTGCTGACTACCAGGCATGTACCAATCTATTCAAATTTGTGACCAGTATACACTATTGGTAAATAAATATAAATGTTACTTTAGGATTCACCCCAAAGCTTTTTAAATAATTTAGATTTGGTATATTTCACCTCCCAAAATATTGCTTTGAAATCTTGGGACTGCTTTGAAGTATGAATTATGTCCTACTGAATAATAGTATCAGAGTCTGATCTCCATATATATTAAAGATCATGTAAATTTTGTAACTCTTCTGGTTTTTCTTCAGTGTGTTATATTGATTTTGTATGATATTTTAAAAAATAGAAAATACTACTGTAAGGGGTTTTTTATCTTCTTTTAGTGCCTAGATGATCTTTAAGATCTCTTCCAATCAAAGCCTTCTATGATTCCACAATTTTACACACAAAATGATTTTTACTAAACCTATTAATTGCTACAAGAATACCATAAGCTAAATGAGTTTTCACTTCTAAAACCAGTCAGTTTGGGATAATATTAAGATTAATGGCTTTTAGTGCTAGTTTCAGTTTATCTAATTTGAAATTTAAATTTAAATATTACAAGCTATCTTGTTTCTTAATCAGTTACAGAAGACATGTCTGTTTCATGTGTGAATGGAAGTTAAAAAATGATTGCTAAAATATAACCAGTCCTAGTCTCCTACTTTTTGACAATTAGGAATGGCTTTCGTTACTTAGTGCACCTCTCTTATCCATTCTAATATGAACTTAGTAATTCATTAAAAAGAAAAAAATTCAGAACAAGATTATAAAATCAAGCCACAATATCTCCTCTTATCTCAAACTGTAGAGATGATTTTTGGCACTGTTTGTGACCTCTTATGATAAAGTCATAAACATTTTTCATTAATATTTCTAATATCTTTTTTATCTCTTGAAAGGTGAGTTCCCTAGTTACTCCTCTCCAAACAGAAATATCCCCTCTTAGGCTTTGCATACTTTTTTCCTTAGAATCTGAGAGAAAAAGAATAAAAAATGTAGATAAAATTAAAAGGCTAGATTCCTCAAAATATTTTAATTTCTTAAGCAGGTCATGTTCTCAGTTGCTTGTTCTCCCTGGTTTCAAGCATCTTTTACCCTCTATTTGCACAGCAGCAAATATTTGGCAGGCAGAGTTCAAACGGTACAAAATCTGCCTTGAAGGTTTTACAATTTTCTATGAGAAAAATGTGAGCTGTGTAGGTGATGTCAGACAGCAAATGCCAACTGGCTTAATAGGACAGAGGTTCTGTCATGGTTTCTAATTATTGCAAGGCAAAATCTTTCCAGGATTTTGTTACAGCAAACTAAAACAATTACAAGGAACATAGTTTGTAGAATTTGTACAGTAATTCCTTTTTTTTTTTCTGAATATAATGTCCAATGCTAATAATAAAGCCAAATTGTTACAGGTACTAATGACAATTACCAACTGATTCATGACTTTGATTCTTCTGCCTTCCTTCTGCCACAATAAGCACAGCTTCCTAACATACACAGAGCAAGAGAGAGTACTGAACACAGCAGTTTGAATCTAAATGCACATTGATTCCCTTGCCAGCACATTTTTTGACTTGCCAAACAGGGTATATTTCCCTAAACAGGACATATAAAAGATGTATAGGAAATTATCTTAACACTCCTAGTATATATATTGTACTATATTCCAGTATTTAGAGATTAATCTCACAGGGCTTTCAGTTATATACATGCATTATTTCTGGAGAGGAATTTTTTAAGTCTTCATTAGAAATTAAATACTTCCTTATAACACAAATATTTTACATTAAATTTGGTGGATGTGTCTGCTTTATGTGAAGTACAAATCAAGCCACAGAAATATCAAAGGCTCACATAATTTTCCTTTCAGATTACATGTATAATTATATCTGAGTAATTTGGCAGTTAGCTACTATACCTGAAAACAATGAACTGACTGTAACTTAAGGTTTTAGTATTTTTATATAGCTATATGTAATCAATCATTTAATTAAATACCTTTCTCCAAATATAACCTTTTCCCATCAAATGACTATGCATACATTTGACAATGAGACTGCCAACACCTCAGCCAAAGAGAGTGGAGTAACTATCCTTTGACTCCTTGGGCTAACATGCCAGAAATGTGATCCAAACTCAGAAAGGCTGAGCTTGGATTTTAGCTCTCTAGATTTTGAAGTCGAGGAGGGACTGTTCTTTTGCTTCTTTTAACCTCCACCCAGGTAACAGTCTAGTATGGCCCACCTGCTGACAAAGGGATAGTTCATCAGGACAGTACATACAGCTGCATTGTCAACTCCACCTTGACAGTCAGCAGCAAGTTCAAATCTGCTCTGTGGGTTTTCCCACATAACATACCCACAAAAGATCCTTACCTGCTGGGCAGACAGCTGAGTCATCCTTTAAAAAGGCTGATAAAAGAGTTCACTTTTTCCTTCAGACTCTGAATCAGTGAAGTAGAGCGTTTTCTGTGCAAAAAACCTAAGCATATATCAAAGTGTGTTGTTCTTTATCTGAAGGTAGGACCAACTTCTGGTCACAAGACACTTTGGCAGCTCTTGAAATGGCAAGAAATGAACCTGATCAATGGTCTATCTGTGTGTTCCTGTCAGGAGCTGAACAAGACCAGGCCAGAAACAGGGCTGAAGAGAAGGCAGCAATGTGAGTCCAAAATCTGTCAGGCAGACAGAGCCGTATGAACCAATGGGCCCATACCACCAGGAGGCAAGATATCTGTAAGATAGGTCTGAGGTCCAGCTGGGAGGCAGGACCAGAGATGGGAACACTTAACAGACAATTCAGGGAGGGAATTAAGGTTGAGCCAAAATGGAGCACACAGACCCACAGGGAGGAGGAGAGAGGAAGCCCCAGGGAGGACTGAGCAGGAAGTGAAATGCCCCTTCACACCCCTGATAACCTCCTGCCTGAATGCCATGCAGTCCTGCAAAATAGAAGCCAACTGTGCTGAGCTGTATGCAGAAGCTCAGCTTATTTGAATGCATGCTGGTTAAAGATTAAGAGCTGTCTGCTGGTTTAATTGACTGAGCCAGCATCAGTCTTTTTCATCATACTGCTGTTGGGCAATTCTCCAGATGCAAAGCTGTCTCTGAAAGAATGGTCCCAGCATGTATTGACAAGGGTCCCATTCTCTTCTGGACAAACAAGTCACTTCCCTCTGCAAATGTGTCATTTTGTAGTTATGTGCAAAAATGAGACAGCTGGTTTGGAGCTCAGCGGAGGAACTTGTTTACAATGATCACCTGTAAGGCAAGGAGGTATTCTGGATACTTCTGAAAGACAAAAACCAGAAAACCAGGTGGTTTGCAGCTATTTTGTACATATGATCAGGAGGTACTATATCCAGGAGCCAGAGTTTGCCCTACTTCCTATCTGCTCTTAAAAAGACCTTCTTCGAAGTAGATCTAAAGTGAGGATTAAGTTAAATATGTATGTAGACAGAAGACCTGGTCATACCCAGGGTGTCCCAGTGAGACAGAAGGGGGCACCCACTGATAACAAATGCTAGCTGGTTTAGCTCTTCTAAGCTACTCTGCTTTAACCTCTCTTGGCTTTCATCAGCCAAATTACAAACTGAGAAACCACTCATTTTCAAAATTAGTATCTTCTCATATTAGGGATCATTTATTCACATTTTTACTTTTTTAAAGCATTTCTGTTTTGAGAAAGATCTTAAGAGCTTGCATTGGTTTCCATATACTAAGACAATTGAGAATGACGTGTACAGTTAGCTAAAGCATTTTTTGAATGGTAGAAGACCAAAATCCTTGAACCCTCCTACCAGCTCACAAAACTTCCATGGCATGCACTCTCAGTACTAGCCGTACACGAGGAGCACCCATGAAAGAAGTGACTATATACAAGGGAAGTCAGCTGACATAATCTTTTTGGTTTTCAGTAAACCTTCTGATACAGCAACCAGCTGCATTAACATGATGGGTGCACAACTGGCTCATGGGCCAGGCACAAAGGGTTATGGTAAATGGTGTTACATTGGGCGGGTGGATGCACATTAGTGGGACTCTGCAGGGCTCCATTTTATGCCAAGTTCTCTCTAACAGCTTCCTAAATGACTGGACACAGGACTGGAAGGAATACTAAGTATGACGATGATACTAAATTGGGAGGAGCTGTTGACTTCCTTGAAGGCAGAAGGGCCTCAGAAGGGCCCTGCAGATAGGCCTTGACAAATTTGAAGGCTGAGCAATCACCAGCCATACAAAGTTTAACAAAGACAAATTACAGATTCTGCACCTGGATGGGCAGCCCTGGATGTACAAACAGACTGGGGAATGAGATGCCAGAGAGCAGCACTGTGGAAAGGGACCTGGGGGTCCTGATCAAGTTGAACATGAGTCAGCAGTGCCCTGGCAGCCAGGAGGGCCAACCCTGTCCTGGGCTGCTTCAGGCCCAGCATGGCCAGCCAGGGCAAGGGAGGGGGTTGTCCCTCTCTGCTCTGCACTGGGGCAGCCTCACCTCAAGTGCTGGGGGCAGTTCTGGGTGCTGCAACATAACAAAGAAATAAAACTATGAGACAGCATCCAAACGAGGGCAACAAAGATGATGCTGAGTCTTGAGGAGAAGCTGCATGAGGAGTGGCTGAGGTCTGTTCAGCCTGGAGCAGCACAGACTGAGGAGACCTCATTGCAGTCTGCAGCTTCCTCTAGAGGGGCACAGGAGTGGCAGGCACTGATGTCTTTTCTCTGGTGACCACTGACAGGACCAGTGAGGGAATGGCCTGAAGCTGAGTTGGGGGGTGAGGGGTGTGGGTTTGGTTACATGTTAGGGAGCAGTTTTTTATCCACAGGGTGTCTGGGCTCTGGAACAGGCTCCCCAGAGAAACAATCACAGCACCTCACCTGACAGACTTCAAGAAGCATTTGGACAACACTCTCAGACATGGTGTGTGATTCTTGGGACTGTTGTGTGTAGGATCAGGAGCTGGATATCAATGATCCTTGTGAGTCCCTTCCAACTCAGGGTATTCTATGATTTTATGATTCTAATTGCAAGTGACTCCTTTGCTGTTCTCCTTCCTTGATGCTCCTGGTTACAGCAACATGCACTCTGGGCTAGTTCAGAGGACTTCCCTTAAATGCTCACAAAACCTGATGAGAAGTTTTTTAAAAGTAAAATGGCTTTTGAGGAAGAATGCTGAAAGTAATTTGTTTGTTGAGTCATGAAATAGTAATAGACTTCCTGGCTCCTAGACAGAAGAAAGGTTCAGACAAAGTAAAGCTCTGCAAAGAGTAGAAGTGCATTGATTTTAGAGTAAATCTCAACTGAGAAAATAAGCATGCCAGGAAAATAGTTTCTGCCAGCTATCCAGGAATGACAACAGCATGAAAATCTTACTATAGGTAGAGATGAATAGGTAACTAAGTGAGAACAGGAGAGAGAAGCTATCCTTATGAAGAGCTGAGTGAACTAATTGTTGCATTCTTTATTGTCTTCCCTTTGTCTTTTGAAGATCATTACAGCAATAATACTATCAGCTTTGGATGTAAGCATCCATTATTCTCTACAGTTAGATTTAGACACTAACGAGACATGGTGAATGCAAAGGAGAAGATAAAAGGAACTGATGAAGTACAAAGATAAAGAGAATCACAACAAGACAGACAAAGGTTATCAACTTAATAATGCAAACTAATTTCAACAATTTGAATCCCTGGCTTGTTGACATTTCTGAACATCTTTATGTAGTTATCTAATAAAACTAATTTCATGGGAATGGGGGCATAGTATAACAGTTAAAGAGTAATCACCAGCTTTATTTGATTATTACTGCTCATGTTTTGGAAACTCTTTGTAGCTTCTGAATATAATTGACAAAAACTTACATTATATTACTATATTCAAAATTGAAAGCAATCATCCTCATGCTTTTATATCAAACATATAATTAATTATTCAGGCACTCATGTTCTTTCAGATATTCTACAGTTCTCTAGGGAAGTAGAGGACTTTTTTTTCTACAAAAAGCCAACAGGTTAAGAAAACTGTATCATGGTATTTACATAAGTATCTCAGATAATATGCTTTTCTGCCACACTGGAAATTCTGACTATTTCCTATCAGGTTCCCTGAAACACATACATCAAGTAAGCTGAGATCTTGCTCTTAACATAGACTTGGGTTTGAAGAAAGCAAATATGAATAAATAGAGCAAAAGAAACCTCATTGTCCCAAACCTAATTATGTAGTTGCCTAATTAACATTGCCTGGCTAATTAATTAATATTAGTATATACCCATTTTCCCTCTCTTCTTTCATTCTGTAGAAGCTAGAATGTGCATTTGAATATGCTGTTAATTACATGAATCATTTATTCAAATCTTTAATGCAGATACTTAGTTTACCAGCATTCTACTACAAAACATTTTTTTAGAAAGAAAACCTCAGACTTTCAGAGTAGTTTCATTTTGTATACTTTTCTGATGGATTAATTTAGGGAAGCACTAGGCAATTAGAATACATTGAACTAGTTCTTTGCCATGTACTAGGGATCCAAATTAAATTTATAGGATACCAGCTGGCATGACCGAGCCTGATGCAGCAGATATTGGCAGTAGTATCCCACCCCAACTGTCCTTGAGGATGAGCAGAGATTTTTTTTTTCACTATTTTTAATAAAATCTATTAGGATCACAGAATATTCTGAGGAAGGGACACGAAAGGATCACCAAGTCCAGCTCTCAAGTGAATGGCCCATACAGGGATGGAATCCATGGTCTTGGCATGCTCAAATCAACTGTGTTAATCTCAGGGTCAAAAAAAGTCAGGATTAAAGCTAGCCACTCTGGACTGAACACATTTTTAGCTTGCTTCCTAGGGGCAGAGAAGAGCTTTCTATGCCTATATTATGGCCCAACACCTGAGGGTGTAATGGATTGAGGTTTCTTTGGGGTTTTTTGTGTTGTTGTTGTTGTTGTTGTTGTTGCTGCTGCTGCTGTTGTTTTGTTTTATTTTGGGGGGGGGGGTTGGTTAGGGTTTTTTGGTTGGTTGGTTGGTTGGTTGGTTTGGTTTGGTTTGTGGTTTTTTTGGTTTTTCTCTGAGGTTTTCAGACAGTTTGTGTGCTTTCTTACAAAAAACAAATTTTTATCTCACTCAGATTTTGAAGATTTCATAAACTGTAGCATATCATTTTTTTTCCCCAGTCAAATTTATGGTGTAATATTTAATCATAATGTTCCAGTCAGGAAGGGGCTGAATGAACAGCTAGTTGTAAAAAAAAGGGTGAGTAACACCATTGAAAGTCATATGTCCTACTCATTTACTTTTGTTCTCGGCTAAACAGGTTTGCTTCATGAAAACCAGGTTATTTGTAGAGTTGGGTGATAAACATTTTTTTCCTGTCATCTCACTCAGAGCTTTCTTGCTCATCATCTTTCTGAAAGGACTCTTAAATAATGTCATTAAGGATGGGGGGTTGGATCTTCTGCATTTCAGTGGTGAAGCTGCTGGTGCACAATGCTAGAGCTATCCTCATACTGGAAGATGACTCCTAGCTGAGCTCTAGCTCTGGTGCTCTGCTCCTTGCTAACCTGGATGATACACACAATAGTGGATTTTCCCTTGCATATAACAACTGAATGTCTTGTTATCGGTTTTTTCGGTGGAGTAAGGGAGGGGGTTTCATCCAGAGGATGCAATTGATTCAATAACTTTCCACCTTTATAAGAATGGACCTGAACAGAGGATTCAGTGACATACTAGTTTTCCTCATCTTCCACCAAACCCACATACCATGCAATGCTCAGGGTGGACAACATATGCAACAACAGAAACAGTTCAGAAAGGATCAGCCACTGTCACTTGCTAAAAGAGAAGCTTGATATTTTTTAGTATTCAGTGGTGGTTTAGTGCTTTTCAAATGTTGCTGTGTATGTTACACCCACACCTGTCTCATTCTGTTATATTTCACTTTTTCTGACTTTTTACATGAAAATCAAACAGGAAATAGTGTTGCTTCTGTCAGCTTTTTGCTGGTAAGCTCCTCTTTAGCATCCCACAATAAGCTTTACTTCATCTCATTTAACAGCATGAAGCTAAGAGAGAAGTTATCAGTTTTTCCAAGGAGTACAGCTCCCTTAATGCAGCTTGCCCAGCCATTCCCAAAGGTAGGATCAATATTGTTATATTGAAAAGAATGGTTTTGGTGCTCACATAAAGACATTACTTTTTTCTAAAATTCATGTCTGTGGCTTTTGTGCACAGTGTAAGCAGATCTACTGCAGCAAGATATTACACTGGCTTCCCTTGACAACTTTGCCAATATCTTTGAAATCATGTAACAAGCTCTTTTCTGGACCCCTTCTTATTTAATATGTGTTTCAATGTAAAGTACATTGTAAATCTTAATGACAAGAACTTCCAGGGCTTCTCTCCCCTCCCTCCAGGTGGGAAGTGGCTGTGTTGGCTGTAAATGCACAGGCTCATAGTGACTGCTTTTCTGTGTTCCCATGTTACTGTTGAGTGGAATAGTTTCAACTAAATGTGTAGAAAGAACCTCCCATCTCTTCCCTTCTAGCCTGGCAGTGTGTAAAGCTATAGGAAAAGAGGATTTTGAAGGCAACATTTAGGCAGCTTGCTGTTAGGCTAAAAAAAAAAGCAACCATAGTCTTTCCAGCTGTTAATGCTGTAAAAAGCAAGGACTGATTTCTGCTCTGTTATCAGCATCTAAAGGGTTAAGTCAAAGAGAAAATAGTCATAGACCTTCAACACTGACTAGGCATTAAAGCTCTGAATGGCATCAGTAAGTGAGAATTTTCCACTGCCAAACTCTCTCAGTTACCTACAGGTGCCCTGAGCAGGACTCCAAACTGCCCCGCAGGAACTGCACCTCTGTAAATCACACAGTATAAGCCACAGCACAGCAGCACCTGCTAGCCCCTTGGAGCATAGCTTTTTTTTTTTTTCCCTTTATTCTCTACTGTCTCAATAAATCCTCCAGCACAGTTGTGGCCCACATAGTCCCTGCATAATTTCTGTGTGTTTGTATTTTTCCCAGTATTACAGAGTAGAATATTGGATTTGTGTGGCCAGATTTTGATAGTGAAGGGTCTAAAAGGGTGGCTTACGTGAGAAGCTACTGGAAGGTCTCCCCCATGCCTGGTACAGCCAATACCAGCTGGTTCCAAGACAAACCTGCCACTTGCCAAGGCTGAGCCCATCAGTGATGGTAGTAGCACCTTGGAATAATGCACTTGAGAAGGGCCAAAAACAAGCAGCAACTGCAGCCAGAGAGAGGAGTGAAAATATGTGAGAGATTAAACTCTGCAGACATCAGGGTCAGTGAAGGCAGAGAAAGAGGTGCTCCAGGTGCTGTAGCAGATGTTCCCCTGGAGCCTGGGGTGAAGATCATAGTGGGCAGCTGTGTCCCTGTAGCCTCTGGAAGTCCACTGTAGCCCATGGAGGATGCTACACTGGAGCTGATGTTAGCCCAAAGGAGGCTGTGATGCCATAAGAAGTCCACACTAGAGAGAGCATTTTGCAGGATATGTGGCCCATGAAGAGAGGAGACTGCATTGAAGCAGGAGTGCTTGCAGGACTTGTGACCCCATAGCAGATCCACATTGGAGCAGCCTGTTCCTGAAGGACTGCATCCCATTGAGGGACCCACACTAGAGCAGATGATGAAGAACTGCAGCACATGGGAAGGACTAATGTTGGAAAAGTTTGTGGAGGACTGTCTCCTGTGGGACAGATCCCATACTGGAGCAGCAGAAGAATCCTTCCATCTCTCCCTGTCCTTATCTCAGCCAAGGAGCCTTTCATTATATTTTATTTCCCGTGTCCTGCTGAGGAGGTGAGTGATAGTTGCTTTGGTGGGCATTTGGCAGCCACTCAGGATCATACCACCACAAGTAGTTGCTGGGACTGATAAAAGTCATGTCTTCTGGTTCTAGTCTTATCTAAACAAATATAAAGGGGATGTTTCCAGCTTTAATTTAGACATAGACACTTCCACTAGCATAACAGAAACATGCTGCTGAAAGTAGTTGTCATGGTTTGTGCACAGTTCACTCTCTTTCCCTTAGATAATAATAACAGCACTAGGTAACTAAAATCTCCTTTGGCTTCAAAATCTAGAAACACTAAAGGGTCAAAGGAAGATAACTGAAGAATAAACAACTGACTACTAGAAGGCTTCTGTTTTCTTTAGTGAACTCCTGCTTGTCTCTATAAGAAAGTGTTTGAGAGATAAAAAAATATTAAAAAAAAAAAAAAGGGCAAGTTACCCACCTAAATATATATATATATACATGCTTTTTCCATGAGGCAGAGCACAAATACCCACCTATCTTTGATGGCATTTATGCATTGCTACTTTTAGCAAGACCAATAGATAAAGCATCTTATCTGCAGCACCAAGGAACATTCTTGGACAATCTGTATCATGCAGATGTAAATGCAGATGCCTTGACATCCAGCATGCATTTGAGTTTATTTGGGATTTTAAGTCAAAGATTGAGTATCTGAAAATCAGAAATGTTGACTGGAAGTGAGTTCTGGCAGTTTGGTAATTCAGCTTCTCATGTGATGCAGAATCTTCATGAGGTCTACACCAGGTAAGCCATGATGACTAAGAGTTTCATTACAAATACTGAAAAAGAAGATTTATGAGCCAATCGGTTTTATATCAGTAAGATACCTCTGCTTCTATAAAAGCAGAATTTATTATATAAAATCAATACATATTTTCCAGAATTTTCACCAGTGTTGTCAAACTTCAAAAAAAAAGGAAATTTCAACCAAAAATAAGCATATTTTTTACTTTTTTTTATTTAAAAATCTCTTTTTATCCACTTTGTTCTTAAGATTTATCAGTTGTCTTTGATTGCTAACTCAATTTTTATTCCAAGCATCATTTAATCTCCAAATATGTGTTTCCCTAAACAGACTAATTAAAAAAAAAAAAAGCTGCAGAAATCAGTGTTATAACTGAGATAATATTCACCTCAAATCCTAGCTGACTTTTTCATAATGTCATATCATTTTGCCAACGTTCCCTTAGTGAAACATGAATAAAAAAAGAAAAGCAGGAGAAGCTTTTTTCTTTTGATAAAATGGAACAGAAATTATGCAATCTACAAAAAAAAAAAAAAAAGCTGATGCTTTGGTTTTCAGTCCAAGGTTAACTACAGCAGTATTCCCACCAAAAGGTGATAGAGGACTCTCTACTGATCAAGGAGTACATAGAATTTCATGGACATGTGTCATTACATAAAGATATTTCTTTCCCCATTTCTCAGCCTGCATTGCTTACCTTGATTTGACTTCCCATAATTTAAACAACATTTCATATCTTCAAAGCACTGTACACGCATTAACTAATTTCACTCATTAAAATTTGACACTGCTGTCTAATGATAAATTCCCAAATGCAGTGGATTTGAAAACTTTCTGTTAAGCATGCCTTGACAAGCCTCTTCAAGTATATAGCTGTAAACTGTCTTTTGATGTTGTTAGATCCATAACCCTTTGCTGGTTATATGCTTCCAGCTAATAAGGAGTTACAATGATTGCTGAGCTTCTGCTCCAGGAAGGGAGGCAGGATTTTCCTTTCCTTGGGGGAATTTTGATAACCCAAGCAGGCATTACTTCATTTCAGTGTTTCAAAGTCTCCGTGACAGCTTTGTCATGAAGATGTACAAGCTGCCTGATAGATGAGTTTGGAATCATATTTCTAGTGCTGCATGATTAACTTTTTGTTCTAACCTGAATGCACAAATGGAGACACCTGGCATGTATTTACTTATTAGGTCAAGATATTAATGTCCTTTGCAGCAGCAATGCCCTACAAGGCCTGCAGATGTTATCATTGATTGGCTCCACATAACCTTTGTACTTGTATTAGAGGGCTGGAGCACTTTCCCTCTCAAGACAAGCTACAAGAGTTGGAGTTGTTCATCCTGGAGAGCAAAAGGCTCCAAGGAGACCTTATAGCAGCCTTCCAATATCTAAAAGGGCTACAAGAGAGCTAGGAAAGCACTTTTTACAAGGGCAGGTAGAGATAAGTCAGGGGCGAATGAGTTTAAAATGAAAGAGAGTAGATCTAAATTAGATATAAGGAAGTAATTCTTGACAGTGAGGGTGGCAAGGCACTGGAACAGGTTGCCCAGAGAAGCTATGGATGTCCCATTCCTGGAAAGGAATGTTGGATGGGGCTTTTAGCATGGATGGTCTAGTGGAAGGTGCTCCTGCCCAAGGCAAGGGGGATTGAACTATTTATCCATCGGGTCCCTTCCAACCTAAATCATTCTGTGATTCTATATCACTGCTGGGATCCCTTCTACATTTTTCCACTTTTCAGAGGCAAGTCTGAATGCTTCAGTCCAAAGGCAGATAAAACCGGTGAGTGACTACAAGGAGGGGGTATTAGGACTTTGTGTCCTGAATGGCTCAAGGTCATAGGTCAGTCTGGATGTTGCCTAAATTAATCCTGGAGCACAAGTTATTCCAAATATTGTAAAAAATGGAGATGATAACCTGTTTCCCAAAGGAGATCAGTGAAGAAAGCAGGCCATGAGTCCTAATTATTTTGATCTTCCCCAGTTTTAGAAAGACAATTTAGATAAAATCATTTGTTGAAGAGATTCATGGTTGGAAAAAGAGTGCACAGGAATGACCAAAAAGAAAGTCTTGAAGGATTCTGACAGGTATTTCAAATCTTGAAATTTCCTGTTCTGAAGAGTATTAGGTAGTATGTTAGATGTACAGGTCTCTTCAGTAATATCGAGGTTGCTTTGTTTTTCTTTCTGACATACCAGGCTGCAAACACTGGAAGTGTAAATCCCTCTTCTGAGCAGTTACACCCATTAAGCATTGATAATATGATCTGCACTGCAGAAACCTGACAGAGTGATAGGCTAAGTAATCATTAGTCGTAAACAATAATGTGCATAATAACAGTGAATCATCAGACAGAAAACAGAGCACTATTTAGTGCTAAAGATGAATTAGGACGATTTGCTTTCTGCATTAAATGAATTTCCCTGCAGTACTTCAGACTGCTTTGTTTTCATACCTTCAGCTGCATCTGCTCCTCCTGAGAGTTGCTGTAGTCACTTAACCAAGCTCCTGTTTTATAAACAGAGAAGTCATCTCTCTTACCCTGCCCTTACCAGCTTGTCTCAGCATATGCTGCTAGCTTTCACAGTTGACAGACACTCTGACAACTGGCAGTCTGTCTGTCAAGAAGATCCTAAAAGATGAAAGTGTTGAGTAGAAAGTTCAGTTCAGGATCATCTCCATGGCTTTAGGAGAATGCTTGTAGCAGAGATATAGCAGAATGCTGATAAAATCATCAACTTTACTTTCCAGTGAACATGAAGTCTAATTTAAAGGAGTAGTATTTACTTTATAAAATGTTTAATTACCAAAAAATTGCATATTTTAAAAAATCAATCTCTTATCTTTCTTTCTCTGGGCCAAGTACAGTCCTCACAAAAGACAAATAACCACCTCTTACTGTGCAGTAAGAAGTGGGCTCTCTGCCTCAAGGTGACCCTCCTGGATTTAACTCCCTCTCCCTCCTCTCCCAGTTTGGACACTTCGCCAGGTTGCTGTCACCTTCTTCTTGCTTCTTCTCACCTTTCAGAACATCGTCTACTTTCCTTCTGCCTGGCTTATGTCAGGTGAGGAGCTGATCCAACGCCGTCACACCAGGCAACTGGCGCTGGGCCGAGCAATATTGTCCCTTTGCTGCTGGCAGAGAGCAGGAGGAGAGGAGGCGGTGACCTGCCTTGCAGCGCTGACAGCAGGGGAGGGTTGCCAGTGGCAGGGCTGGGATGGTGCCAGGACCCTTGCTGGGACAGCACTGGGTCTGCATTGTGAGATCTCTGCAGGAATAGAGCAACTTCACTGATATCCCTGACAAGCACTTACATTTTATTCTCCCAAGTGTAGTCCTTGAGTTTAGGAGCCAATGAAGCAGCTTGTGCTGCTGTCACTGCTTCTAATTACCAGCTGTAATAAGGCTTCATCCTGATTCCTTCTCCTTGACTTCTAAAATGATCTTGTGACCTCCTGGGTGAGTAGGTTTTCCTTTCTGATAAGCCAGCAGCAAGAGCAAATCTACAGCACCTGTTTGAATATGAACCAGACTGGCTTATAGTAAGACACAAGTGCAGAATGTTACACAAAATGTAAATCCCAGAGAAATTAAGATTTAATGCAAATAGATGATAGGAATGCTACGTAATTCTCTTGCTCATCTGTGGTTTATTTAAATTAATCATTTCACGCAAATTTTGATCAAGAAGAAACATCTTTGTATACTGCATACTACCCTCTTTTTTCTCAATATAGATTTGCTTAAATAGACCATTTGTCTTTGATAGTCATCTGAAGGACATCTGAAGTCACCTTGTAAACCTGCAAACTGACAATGCTACACAACTTGTCCCAAGCTGTAGTGCACGGATCTTTAGATGACACTCTAATTGACCCCTTTTGAGCACTGTGCAATTAGATTTTCAGAATTTTTCAAAGTGAGTTTTCTTCTTTCTTTCTCAGTGTGTTGATTCACTGAGTCACACCATTTACTTCAATTTTTATATGATAAACCTGAAGGATAATTTAAATTAGCGCAAACCCTCTAAGATACGCCAATCAATTCCAAATGCCATCTGTCACAGTGCACTCAAAGTGGAGGAGAGAAGAAAGCACCCACTGGTTCAGTTCCTCCACACTAACCGGCAGGTGCCTGACTGTCTGTCAGCAGCCCCGTGTTTTCCTGCTTTCTCAAGCTTAATAGGACAACCAGTTGTCCTGATTAATCCTGGGATGCAAAGCAGACTTTGTAAAAATTACATCCAAGTCTAAGATTACACTTTCTCTTTTCAGAGCAGTCAGAGCAGCAAAAATCTCTTAATTTTCCTTACCAAATTTAGAGGGTAATTATCTTCTTATCTTTCCATTATCTTTACAATTAAACATATAAATATATCTGCCTTGCAGTTTATATGTACACAGCTCCTTTTCCAACCTCAGAGCACCTAAACTTCTCATTTTGCTGTAAAGGTGAGGTCTGCTGCCCCAAAGTATCATTTACCTTTCTGCTTTTATGTTTCCAAAACAAAAGTGCTCAAGAATAATGATTTGTGGTCTCCATGTTTATTTTAGGTTTGCTGGGGCAATTAAGAAGGGTGACTGGCTTTTTTTTGGTGGGGGAAAGTGGTGCACATATATAACAACATTTGTTTAAATACTGACATGCTTTGCTTTACCTCCATTCTCTCATCTGTACAGGTATAAGCTGTAACCTCAACCCTTGTGCTGTGACCAGTATCAAACACACCAAGAGCAGATTACTTGGCAGAGATGGACCATATCTGAAACCATCGCTTCCTGTTTGTAAACCACACTGCATTTAGTGCCCTACTCCACAGAAACATTTCTTCTTGTTTTTCCCCTTCTGCTGTTATCCACTGCCACAGTAATGCTAATAATGCAGCTGGTTCTTCAGCAGGAGAAGCTTTCTTAGATTTTCCAAATCCTTTCCCCAGGATGTCTCTGGTCTCTAAGTGGACCCTACCAGCAAGGCATTTTTCTTCTATTCCCTGAGTGTTATTAAAGGACAAACAACATATGAAACTCTTGTCATTTCGATCCCCAACTTTCCCCAGCCAGCTGTCTTTTTTCAGTCACTCAAGTAATTTATGAATTTATTACCTTAATTCCCTCATGAAATTAGGAACTTCAAAATCCTTTCCATCTTCTCTGAAGTTCTGATGAGTTCTAATGATAAAAGCAGCATTCAGGTTACTGGGATTTTGGCAACAGCTGAGAGCACTGAAATGTTCTTTCTTTGCCTGAGATGGTTGCTCAGAGTGGGTGAATTACTTGATATCTTTTTTATCACAGGACCTTTTATCTAGGTGCTGGGAGGTTGTGTCCTATGCCTCTGAAGGCAGGCACAGGGAATAAAACTCTCTTCTTCCAAAGTCTTATCTATTTGATAGAAAAAAACCCAAAACTATCACTGCAGTGTCAACAGCTAAAGTCAAAGCTTCACTGTGCAAGGAGAAGAGGAACAACTAGGTATTATCCAAAAGTGTTGCACAAACAAATAAGGCAAAGCACTGATTGAGGAAAGGCTTATGAGACTCCTAAGGGTCTAGCCATCAATTCTTCTGAGTTTTTATGGGTATTTTTTGCCTGTTGTCAAGTAGATACTGTTTTCAAATATAAATACAAAATACAGTTATGCTGGAAATCAGGACAGCTATGGGTCATTAAACAACATATGTTCAGGTGCACTGATGCCATGAAGCAACCACTTAGGGGATGATGTACAAGACAAAAACAAATTTTATATTTGATAAGCAGAATGTATGTTAAGCGTGGGCAGGTTAAAAAACATCTTTTTTTAGAGGAGTTATTTTTTTCTAAACAAATAATATTTACCTTCACTAGAGAAGAAAATCATACAAACTTTAAAAAATTATTTGTAAATTTTAATGTGTAGAATTTCATTATGCAGTAATAAAATATCTTAACTATAATAAATGACATAGATAAGTTTTTCTGCCTCGTATACCTGTAGCTTCATTCAACTTACTTTTAAGTAATATTATTTAATTAATATTATCCCACAATATTAAATTCTGTAGGTTTCAAAAAAAAATCTACAGAATTTATGCAGACCCTTACGGCTATAATCACTTCTGGAGGATTTTTTGAGAAAAATTCCTAGTGACTATAGAAGTACTCAGGAGTACACTTTGCAAATCCATGTGGATATGAGTTTCATTATGGTTTGTACTCACTCCATACACTAAATAAATTAACCTCAATTTCTTTTCTTCTCAGGATGACTCTCAGATGAAAAGATGGAATCCAAGTTGTTCGTTCTCATCCTTTTGATTTAATTTTCCTTACACAAAGACATAATTAAAATAAAAAATTATCTTTGTGGAGCCTTCATATAGTCAGGTTGATTTCCACTAACAGGCACTTTCCATTTCCATGGATGCGTCTACGTCCACCTTCATCCCATCTGAACTAATAATTACCTTCCTCAGCAAGGTGTTCTCTGAGAGAAGGAGCATATTCATATGCTGGAATATATACATATTCCAACAGGTCTCTTTCCCCTGAGTCAGAAAGCTCCTGCACAGCATTCATTCTCAGCAAAGAAAGTGCTGAAACAATCAGATATAAACATTTGACAAAGGAATTATGATGTCTTTTTAGTATAGCCCTTTCTACAGAGACACTGCCTTTTCTTCAATTATTTAAAATTAATTTTCTTCATGTTCTTTTATTACACTGTAACATCCCCTCACTTCCTCAGCAAAATTCTTTTATAATGTTTGAGAGGTCTAAAAAGGCTAACATCTATCAGCCACATATCAGGTTGACTGATGCCTTCCATGGTTGGCTATGAGCAGCCTGCTTCTCTGCTCCAGGGCTGCACAGCAAGCTTCTCAACTCCAATCAACTCCAAAAGCTGCCTGTGCTCAGAAACTCCACAAGCATGATGTAAAATATATTATCTGTAATCATGTAAATTTGTACAGTCAGAGAGTTGATTTTTACTTGCTTGGCAGGAGGCTTGCAACACTCCAAAGCTTTTAAATTGCTAGGTACGACTGCTGTGACATTTCAATTCAGCTGTGTTCATCCCAAATGATGGAACGACCATCTCTGACCTTTCACATGCACGTATATGCATAAAGCTCGACAGTAAGTAAATGTTTGAAATCTCTCTGAGCACCAAAGGCAGCTTCTCCCTGGCATGTATATGTGCAAAGATTTAGAAAGTTTTCATTAATATTCTGCTAAAGTAAGCCTGTGAATTTTTACTGTTAGCAGTAGCACTCAGCCTCAGAGAAATAATAGGTGAAAGACAATATGTGTTATGCATTCACATGAAACCTCGACAGAAAAGCAAAGCATTATTTAGGGCTGTGCTCCTCACAAAGGTTCATTCTCCTCACCCCTGGGCAGAGCTGCCAGGCTAATGTGGAGCTGTGTCACTTGTGGCCCACTCCTCAGCTGCATTATGCTGGAAAATGTCAGGCAGAAACCTGCATCCATACTGTGCCACTCCATTACTGCTTTCTTCATTCAGCCAGAGACCAAATAACGTTCCCCAGAAGAGGAAAGTGCTAGCTATCAGAAAAAAAAAAAAAAAATTATGAAAGCATAAGGGCACATGGCATGCAGCAAATGAACTGATTTAGTGTGGTTCCTAAGTAATCTCTTGCAAACACAGATCCTCAGAGGTTCTGCCTGTTGATCAAAGCTTGTTCCTCTACCAAACAACAGCATGTAAACAACGACTCATTTCCTCTTTCTGGAAGAAGGTTGAAGGGCACCTTTGAGAGTTTTATCTATTAACGTACATAAATTTTCTGCTCACAGCCCCTCATAGGATTTGGTATAACAAAAAGTGACTAAAAATGCTGCCTTTCATGCTGACTTCCATAACAAGAACATCCTTTTCTTTAATGTGAGGAATTGACCTCTTAAAGGAATAAAATAAATTACTTTATAACCCTTCTGTGAGAAATGTCTGGTCCAAATCTCTTGGCAATATGTCATGCAGCTAAACTGAGCAACAAATCTGCAGCCTCCTCTCTGTGTGTGAATGGATCTTTGGATCATGAAGAGAAGGGCCATCACAAACCATCTTGCATCTCTCTAAAAGCCAATGAATTTCAATAGAGACTTTGTCAGCAAATACATTTTTGATTTATACCAGTGTTACTTGTCCTAGAACCCACACTTACACATGAATTGTGATGAACACCAAGGGGAATCCCAATTATTTACTCTTGAATCACAAGATAATAAAGCAGAAAATTACTTTCCTTGCCTGTGATGTATTTCGACATAGCTCTCCAAAAATCTTTCTCATTCTACAATGACAAAACCCTTAGATTTCAAGATATTCTTACAGTATAAAGTAGATAAAAAGCCCCTGTAAGTAACCTTAAAATACCCAATGGCCCAACAGTTTTGAATAAAATAGTCTTGGGACTGATCCCTAAAGGTGTTCCACAGCTATGAAATCATTAACTTCCTCCTTAGTAAGATTGCTTCTAAATTAGGGTATGGTTTTTTGAGGTCTTTTTTTTGTTTGGTTGGTTGGTTGGTTTTGTTTGGTTTTTGTGAAAAAATAAAACATTCCGGCAAAATGTGCTTTGGTTTTGAGGAATATTCATTTTCTGACACAAAAATCCTTTTGAAAATAAATTTATGACAAGATCACCAAAACAGAGCTCTTCAAAGAAAAATCCAAATAGAAAATGAATTACGGTTCACCAGAATTTTCAGCCACAATAAAACTTGTGCATCACAATGGTATTTTGGAAAATCAGAACATAACCATCCAGGCAAATGTTTTTGTCATATGTATTTCCTACTTACCATGTGAAAAATGTGTATTTTCATCTAATTACTATTTACAATTTAGGATTATTATCTTGATTTTAGCTGTTGAATTGAAAAAGCGATTGAGCGTGGTCTGCCAGAAGCAGGTACAAAAGGAACTCAAAGATCTTTTTTAAAATATGAGGGGACCTGAGGTTGGCACTTCAGATTATTTTGCTGAGGTGAGGTCATTCTCCCCTTCAAGTTCTCCTTGCCAAAGTTTTTATTCATGGTAGTGAGCACCTAATGAAGAAGAAGCTCTTCAATAGTGAAATTTCAGAACAACTATAAGGAGTTTTAAAAGCTCTAGAAAGCATCACAAATGTTTCCCAAAAATTTCTAAACCCTGAGAGGAGAGTCCACTTTCCGTCACCCTTTTTATTAAAGCAAAAAACTGAAGTGAAACAGATGGCCGGCCACCCTCCTGCAGCCCTAAAACTCCGAAACTGCAGACAAGTATGTGAGAGAAAAAAAAATTGTGACGGCATTAAGACCATTTTGGAACCCAGGAAGAAGGTAAATCCATCCTCTCAAACCTTAGAAACAGTATGGTTAAACACAAACTTTGTTTTAACTCATCCATTTATAGTGAATAGTCTAATTAAACCATCTTGAACTGAGCATAGAGCATGTTTAAGGCATTTACATTTCTTTTAGGTAGAATAACCCTATCCAGATGAAGTGGGGATCAAATCAATTCCATTGAAATAATGCAATAAACAAAACCATGCTCGTGTCCTTCTGAAATATCATCTTCTACAGAACTAAAAGGGACAGCATCAAAAAAACCCACAAGTAAATGAAAAACTGCCAAAAAAAAAATGCCTCCAAACCCCATAAAACAAGACTTGACCCTCTCAAGACAAAAATTAAAAAAAAAAAAATTAAGAAAATTATCTTTAAGGGTAGACTGAATGGAAAGAGAAAGTTAAAAATTATTCACTACAATTGTAATAAAAAGAATGTTTTCATTATTGTGGGGCTTTTGTTTGAAAAGTATCTAATAGTTGATGATAGCTTTGAAAAGGTGCATGTTTTTCTTATTTGTTAGACAATTTTTATCAAGGTACTGTTTTTTGTGAATTCTGTCTACCAGCTGTGAGATTACTGCATCCAGGTTTGACCACTCTAGGCCATACTCTTTTTCTACATAGACATGAGAGCAAAAGTTCTGTTCATTTGAAGTGACATGAAAGGTCATCATTGTGTTCTGACCATTTTCTCCTACACTGGATAGTAAAACTTTTATGAATGTAACCAATCAGCTGAAGAGGTTACTGGGACGCCAAGACTCTCAGGAAAGTTTGTGGGCACTTCAAGGAGGAAAGAACTAGTAACTAGCACAGAGGTCAGCAGCTTGTCATGGAAAAACTGCTAAGTCATATCTAGGAACAGCCCTCTAAAACATGCCCTGAACATGCTATGCTAGAAAGAATACAGGCATATAAAGATTTGTATAATAAATATATATATATAAGCCATATCTATTCCTCTTTAGCAAATATTCACGTATTTCTCTGTGAGACTACATAAAAATCTCTGGGATAAGCGAAAAAAAGGGCTAGGAATAAAATTTACTGGGCTGAACCTACATGGTATGACTGTGTTGTTGTCTTAAATGTTATAATATTACACAATTAAGTATCTGACTATTTTTAAATTCTATTTTTATTTGCTTTAATACAGCTTGTTATTTTTTTCTCACATTTAGGGCAAATTCTAACAATGATTAGTAGCCACATAACACTAACTTAAGCTAAAGGCAGATTTGATTTAATAATGTGTTCTTATTATTTTCACTTATATTTACATAGATAGAGATATTACTAATACTAAAACATTATATATTATAATAACTAGATGTGCAAGTAATTGTATCATCTATATCCCATCTGGTTTTCAGCTGAGACATCTTCACTGTTCATCTGAAGGACGTACTAATTTTGAAAGAAGTTTTTCCATTAAGTTGAAAAACAACTGCTTTAAAGGAGAGGAAACAGGTTCAGAAACTAGTAAAAAAGTGTGTGTGCATGTGTTTCTGATTCCTGTTCTTCAATTGTGTTAAAAATTTTTCTTTTTTTTTTTTTGTAAATAAGATACCCACTGAGATAAGGTAGTCCTTTAAATCATGTAAAATTGATGAGCTTGATTAACTACCTTTGAAATGAAGCTAGCAAACCAGCATACACATGTACAAGTTAAACCAAATTTGACATTTTTACTTGCCTCAAATAACACTGACTAATATTACATAAATATTAAGACATGGTACAAGGACAACAACTCAGCTTCCATCCCTGTCATACAGGATTAGAACCAGATCAGTCTTTCAAGCATCCTTGATAACCTATAAACAATTCTTCTTCACAATTGTCATTGCACCCAGAGGTGAAAGATAAATTATTATTTCTTCCAGGGCAGGAAAGTAGGAAGATTTTTTGAAATGATGTTATGAACGTTCTTCACTTGATTGGGAATGATTGAGAGATAGGCTGATTCAAAGTGACTTCTTGTGTTGAATTTTATGAGATGTATAGTTCTGTGACTGCAGTAGGACAATGCTGACAGAATAACAACTGCAGACATTTCAATGTAAGTACAACAACGCAGTTAAGCTGTGATCAATATATCTTTATTTCCTGGCAAGAACACATTTTTACTAGATATGATTAGTATCTAATACACCTCCCACACTATAGTATATATATAAAAAACTAGTACCAAGCTGGAGAAAAGGAAAAAAAAACAGACTGACGGCTGAGCACTAAATTACAACTTTTAAGAATTTCAAACACGAACCTGAAAGAAAAGTATTGTATGCAGCCATGAACAAAATACCTCTGTGAAAACTATGTTTCCTTACACCATTTCCTCATGTGTTTGAATCAAAGTACAGGCACTGCTGGTCTGGATGGCTTGGGAAGAAATTCACACCTTTGATTAACTCAGGGAAAGCAATTTACACAACCAGTTGATCCATTTGACTGACATTGACATTCATCCAAAACAAAGGTCACTCTCTATCCCCTTTGTGTTGAGATAAATTCAGTTTTCTTTCCGACAGTTGTACTGATTCCCTATATTTATATTTTTTTTAGTTCCATCCATGCCTTGCCTTTTGACCTATGTAAACTGTCCACATTCTATCAAAAGCAGATGAACAGCATCATTGCTCTTTTCTGAGTGTGAATTTGTAGTAGGTTGATGCTGGCCAGAGGCCTGGCACCCAGCAAAGCTCCTCACTCACTCCCCTCTGTAAACTGGACAGAAGAAAGAAAATGCAACAAAGGGTTAATGAGTTACAGACCAGAAGAGATCACTCATCAAATACCATCACCGGCAAAACAGGCTCAGCTTAGAGATATGCGTTAAATTTGTTACTAACAAAATCGGAGCTGGATAATGACAAGTAAAATAAGCCCTTTCCCCCTACCTCTCCCTCCTTCCAGCTCTACCTTCTACCCCAGGGAGGGAATGGGGATTATGCTCTGTTCATCACCCATGGCTTCTCCCACTGCTCAGAGAGAGTTTTTCCCCTGCTGCACCGTGGGGTCCCTCCCACGGGGACAGTTCTCTGTGACCTTCTCCAATGTGGTTCCAACCTCAGGAGCAGCAGCTCCCTGTGAACTGCTGCAGCCTGAGTCCATCCCCAGGCAAACAGCCCTCCCAAAACTGCTGCAGCTTGGGTCACTCTTCCACGGGCTGCAGTCCTGCAAGGACAGGCTGCTCCAGCCTGGGAGCAGAGCCCCTCACACCTACCTTGGGTTTGCCATGGGTTCACAGCCTCCTCTCAGGCATCCACCTGCTCCAGTGCAGGGCTCCTCCATGGGCTGCAGATGGATCTCTGCATCCCCATGGACCTCCATGGGCTGCAGGGGCACAGCTGCTTCACGATGGTTTGCACCATGGTCTGCACCAAAGCCTGCAGAAGAATCTTGGCTCCAGTGCCTGGAGCATCTCCTCCCCCTCCTTCACTGAACTGCAGAGTTGTTCTCCTCACCTGTTCTCACCCTGCTCTTCTCTGGCCACAATTGATACTGGGCAACAACATTTTGTTTTTCTTTCTTCTTAAATATGTTATCACAGAGGTGTTACCATCATTTCTAATTGGCCCATCTTGGCCAGAGGCACGTCCATCTTTGGAGCCATCAGGGACTGGCTCTGCCAGATATGGTGGAAGACTCCTGTATTGCCCCCACTATCAAAACTGGACCATGCAAACCAAATACAGTATAACATGAGAGGACAAGGCTATTCCAGTACAGAATCTTAGGGAGTCTGGCCAGAGTTTGGAGGTAAGCATGTGCAAACACCATTTCCTCAGGGACAACATTTGTATGCTGCTCTGATATTGGAGAGAAGCCTCCAAGACATCTGTATAATCAGCATTGCCATCACTCAAGTCTGCCCTCATTCTCCATCTACTTCTGACCCTGAAAAGCTCCTCAGCTTAAATCCATAGCTGAAATTCCTCTCAGAATTGTGGTATTTCTGTGGCTTATTTTCTGTAAAGCTACATGCTGTAGTTCAAGTATGTTCTGCAGCAGGTTCCAGACTGCACCCACCCAGCCATGGTTCATCACCCACTCTGTCCTAATTAATTGTTTCAAGTAGTGCCAACCTTAACATTTTTTAAATTATAAGTTGTTTGAGGGTTTTTGTTGTTTTGGCTTTTTTATTATTATTATTATTTTTACAAGACAGGTCTTAATAGGAAAGAATTCTGATTAATGAAAAGTAAAATATTCAGACTCCAGCAAGTTACTTTCCTTCAGTTTTAGAATTTTCCAGGATATTTTTATTTAGAAAAATGTTTGGATCAGTGGTGACCAGAACAGGCTGTATTTTGCACTTATTAGTGGGATAGAAAAAACTGATAAGGACAGGCATTTGGGAATTTAACAGGGAATTTGGTACACCCTTTTTTTTTTTTTTTCTTTTTTTTTTTTTTTTCTTTTTTTTTTTTTTTTTTTAATCAAGATGAGAAGAAGCTGTTTCACATTTCTTACAGATGCATTTGTTATTCATGTTTAGAAGACTAAAGATCAAAAAATGTGCTAGAACTTTTGGAGATCAAGCCCACCCCCAGCATGTTTTTCTTGGGTTACAGTGCTATATCTTCACCCACTTGATATCTACTGTGGGGAATGCCCTTTTGAAAGTGGGTATCTATTTTGAGGGAATAGCCATGGTTACAAAGAAGGCCCTAAATTTTGCATTCAGTACAGCAAAATGGTCTTCCTTCAAAAGCAGATATGTGCAGTGACCTTCCTCCTGCAACACCACAGTGGTAGTGGTTCAAACACTTTAAAAACATGACAGTAAGTATTTTAATATGTGTCACACTATGGAGAGCCTGTAGCTCAAATTACTCACTTGCGAAATCACACGCAACTACACAAACTGTGCTAAAAAGGAGACTTCCTCTCCTTCTGTCTACATTTAAACAAAGGCTCAGGTTAATGAAATGGGGTAACTTGTGTGAAGTTCTGAATCAGGGACATAAGCTTTTGTATAAGAAGTACTGAACCCTTTTACAGGACTCTTTGGCCCCTTATACAGAGAACAAGTGCCTTGCTCAAACATCTGAAAACACTTCTCTCTCCTCCTGCTTTGAAAGCCTAGGCACCTCACCTTGATGCTAGCAAATCATGGCAAAGAGCCTTGCATTCAGAACATTGCCACATCTGTGTCACAGGCCCAAAATATGTCTGTGTCAATGCAGATTCTAGTCCTGAATGTTTTTTTTCCCTAAGACGGCTCCTATACTTCTTTCTCTTGTTATGTTACAATCTTCATTACCCAACTGAACTCCTACAGTTTCTTTGACTCTCAAAAGGCTATTTTCTCCTTTCTGCTTAATTCAATATCTTTAACATTTGTCTTATACTCCCTGCTTTTAATTTTGAGGCACTTGGTGCTAAGAGATAAGCCTGTGGCAGATGTAATTATCCAGCAGCGTATTAGTCACTTGTTACTGCCACCTACCTGCTTCTTTCGTACTAGTGTTTCCACTGGGAAGGGAGAGACTGGAAAGCCTTTCATCTTCCTTATAATTATTTCTTCATAAAAAATAGCTGTGTGGAAGCTAGACACAAAAATCGGAAGTTTAAATCTGAGACTCGTCAGTCCTGTAAATCAATAGATTTTAATTGCAGAACCTACCTCATGCTTTGTCTCTATTGCAGGCACCACCATGTTGACTTTTTAAATTGAAAACAAATATAGTCATCTAGTTTTGCCTTAGGCTTTTAATATTTACTGCAGGCCTCTGCCTTCAGCTAGACCCAGACACACCTTTCAATAATCCAGAACTTAAAAAAGCTTAGAAAGCCAGAGTATAACTGAAATATAAGCTTTACTGTTTAGTTTTTGTAATATTTTTGCTTCAATTTCCTAGTTGCAATTTGTAGTCTTTGCAGCTCTTTAGCTTTTCATCAACTGTCGGTGAAATTCACAGTGCATTTGGACAAATAGATGATACATCTGAGAACCACTAGCTCTATTCCATCCAGGGTAATGGAGTAATTAGGTAATTAGGACAGATGGGTAAGCAAGCAGGTGAACCACCCTAGATGATAAGGATGTTTGGCAACACTGTACAGAGGCTTCCAAACACCTCTATGTAGACTCCAGTACACAATAATCACTAAATCACCAGATGGACCTGAAATTACTCTAAAGTTGTTTCTTTGCATCAAGCTTCTGGTTTCACATGGGTTTGCTACTTCCGATACAGCACTACTTGTGTGTTGGTTCCATTGTCCTCCTTCTGCACAGAAAGAAAAAATTCTGTTAGCAAGACTGATGTGAAGTGTTTCTGCAGAATTTCCCTCAGATACTCATGACCTCATTCACCTTCCCTCTGTGCCAGGCCGTGCTGGATCTGCAGTGGCTTTATGCAGCATCACTCTGGAGGCTCTGTGTCACTCTTAGAGCTCTCAGTAATGGGAATGAGTGTAGGGAGACCAGGGCCCGGTTTGCATGCAGCAGTTCAGGAGTTTCTGAATGGCACAGTTCCTGACTCGAGGTCCAAACTGTGCAAAGGGAATACTTCCAGACACACACAGCCAGATTCATATGGCACCGCACTTGAGTTTAGAAGCCCAGCTCACAGAAATTGGCTCTGCACGGAGGTAGCTCACTATCTTTGCAAGGATTAATGGAGTGATTAATCAGGAACCAGATAAACGACCCGCAGATAATTCACTGTTGATTATAGTTTCTTTTATCTGCCTCTGCTCCTGGATTGAAATTTTATGTAATGCATAAGCTAAGAGTGTTTTTGCTAAATAGTGGATATTTGCAATCAAGATCCCTTAACACAGCTTGGTATAAATGTTTACTTTTGCTCAAGGGAGTATGGAAATGATGGGGTTATTGTGGGTCAGCATAAAATGAAAGAATGTCAGACTAGCTGCCCAGCTTCAGCCAAAGCTGACACTGAAATTTTTAAGATCCTGTTCATTGAAGGGAAATTTTGCACTTTTGGGGATTGCAATTTGCAGAGGTATGGACTTGTTTGCTTTTGAAAATGAGCCTCGAAGGTGGAGAAAGACAAAAAAGCTTCTCCGCTTTGCAATGGAAACACATTGTCTGAGGAAAAATATTTCAGTTGTGGAAAACCAATGGCACAAAAGGATGGACATGGCTTATAAAGAACCTGTGCTCTCAGGTGTTCTTGCAGCTCTTTATTATTTTGTCCCCTGATGTTAAATCAAAAAAAGATCTTACGGGTCCTACCTGTGCAATGTTTGAGAATTAATAGCCAACAAATTATTTTGAGAAATATCAACACCTTAATTAGAAGTTTCTGTGAGAAGAAAATTTCCTTTTCTAAATTAAATGCTGGTTTTATGTAATTGCAAATAACTGTACAGACTCCAAGAAGATGGCTCAGTTAAAGACCATGCTGTTCTAAACTAATATCACAAGGGGAGCAACCTTTAGACATATTGTATTAACGTAGTAAATGAGGGCAAAAAGGCCTTTAGAGACTGAAAAATAACCTATAAAAATTCACAAAAGAACTCAGGTTTGCAGCTGTGCCTACGAGCTGCTCAACAATATGTTTACTGCTTTATCACTCTTGCAGGCATTTGAAATGCCATGGTAACTATAATTTTATGGATAAACTCGCTCTAAATACCTGCTGCTGTCTTCACCCAGAATCAACTGCAGCCTAGAAGCTGGTAGACATCTTGCTGATTCTCATGACCCATTCATTATACTGCCCTTCATCTTACCTCTAGAATACAGTCTGAAAAGTGATACCATATTCACCTATCCAAAGGAAAATAGAAAGTAGTACTGCAGGGGGAGCTGCAGCTGATCACAGCATCTCACATCCAATGTGGGAAACCCATGTTCACATCCATAAAAAGCTACCTCTGACAATAGAGGCAAGTATCTCATCCCCTGTTTTTCATATGTTGTCCCCACGACAAAAATTCATGGCCTTGTGGAGGTTCTCTCCCAAGGGCATGACGACAGGAAGATGCAAATCTGTCTGAAGTTGGTATATTCTGGATGTAAAGGGAAAATGAATACAAGGGACAAGTCCATCCTGAAACACTACAAAAAAGTCTATTTTCTACATGAGATCTGTGCAGTTCCCTTTGTAAATCCCCTCATCTTATTGGCTGTATGCATCATTTATACATACATATTGGGTCAGGGGTATTGTTGTAGGAACATCTAGACTCTAGTCCTAGTGATTTTGGGATTAGACCCAACTGATTTTATGGCACATGTACAGAAACAACAGTCTTGGGCCCCTAGTGGACGCTGCAGTAGAGACTCTGGAAATTCCACTTACCCCAGTCTTAGGTGGATTATCAGAATTACCAGTTTGCTTTTGCCTTCTTAGATTCCATTTAGATCTTTTTTTAAAGTACTTCATGTCTTCATGTAAATTGCTGTGGAATTAGGAGACAGTGGGACTCATAGATGAAGACAACTCTGAGTTATGCAATTTGAGTTTTTTTGGTAATATGTCTTTAACTTGTTGACAAAAGTCCCACAAGAAGTTATTGCTGTAGTCTTGTGGCAGAGAAACAGGAAGTGTTGAAGAAAAAGAAGTAATAAATACTCATTTTTTTAATCTGCAAGCTTTTAATGCATTTACAGCAGTCGATTTCTTGCCCATTCTACTCATGCTCTTATTAACTAAGCTGCAGTCCTTCCTGGAAGTAAATATTTTATTTTAATAGCACATACTACCACCTGCTGTAAGCAACTGAAATTGCCTTTGCAATTTCAGAGATTTTAAAGCTGCATTAGGCAGCCAGCCTTAGATTTCAAATACAGCTAGATTGTTGGCATCTCTTTCTGATGCTAATTTAATTAGCTATTTATCCAAATATTTTCTAACCCTGGAAGTTTTTTAGTTATATATGATTTATAATATCTGGGATTCAGAAGACTCTAAGAAGAATGGAAATTTAGGAAAAAGTTCTGTTGGAGATATGAAACTGATAATAAATTATTTAAGTAATAATTATGAAGATTAACCATTTCCAAATACAGGAACATTAGTTCAGAAATTAGCAATTGATTCAAGGTGAGCAATTTTTTTTTTTATTAAATCAAGCCACGAGGGATGAAACATTCAGAATATTAATTATTAAAATATTTCTCTTTTTTACCCAGTTGCCCACTTGACTCAAATAAAGGCTAAGAAGTGTGCAGGAAATCAAGATGTCTCTTTATTACTTGCTAGAATAAGAATATTTTAGGGAAAAGGGATACATTCTATATGGCTATTTTAATATGTATTTCTCTGGGGTTTTTTTCCTAGTATATTTGTCCAACTCCAAACAAAAAGTTAATTATGAGTAAACAACCCTTTCGCCAAATCCTCAGCAGGTATAAATCCATGTCGGTACTATCAAGGCATTGGCTTAGGCTGTTTTCACAATCTGGAAAATGGTTTAGTATGTCCACTCAAGATTTTGGAGGAGGAACAAAAAAAGGTTAGGTCTAGGGTAGAGGAGATAGAAGGCAGAAAGAAGTTTATGTTGTACCAATAATTTGCATGTGTATATGTAGTGCTTATGCTACATTAGAAAGTACAAGTGCAGAAGAGGATAATATGAGAAGCCAAGCACATTGCCCTGCAGCAAATCCAGTCTTTGTTCTAGCTTCTACAGATTGCTTTTTTGTCAAAAAAAAAATCATCTTGTCCCTGCTGCCAGTCATTCCAACACATGGCTGTCTTGCAGTCCGTAGAGTTTTCTCTCTTGTCAGTCCACATAGGGAGCCCAAATCCACACCAGCTGTGTGCTGCCAGGTGGTGATGCAGAGCAGTCAGCCTCATGCTGAGATGACCTTGGCTGGACACAAGTGCTGCACTGCTGTCTGGAGCTGAGGAACACTGTTCTGGTGTTTCCATGGTGTAGCACAGTTTTGCCTGGAATGCAGCAGGAGCCACCAGAAGCATAAGGACAGCAGGAGGCAATGACAGCTCCCTCTAGATTCCCTTCTCTACCTGTCCATGGCAGCAGCCACTTTCCAACAGTGAAACCCAGCAATGAAAACACTTTCCTGACAGCTGGTTCATCTGGTGACATAGCCATGTCATCAGACTGGAGGGAACAGAGGAGTCTCTGTGATGTACACCCAGCTACTGGACTACCAGCAAGTCTTGCACTGAGGGTGATGTAGGTCAGGCCATGGGGAAATGGTTCTCCTGCTCCAAGTGTAGCATGAGCACTCACAGGAAATTTGGGGTTAAGAGTAATGCTTGACCTGGGTACTTTTCTGCCTCCTTGTCTCATGACCTAAGCAGCCCCACACTGCAGGACTAGAACACCAGTTCCCTCACCAGCCCATGAAGGTATTCTCTGAAGCATACCTAAGGAAAAAACAGCATCTGGCCAAAAACATGGAAAGGATTTTCCACCCCAGTGCAACCTACCGCATAGGCCATTGTGTGCTTTTTCACCACATACCCATGCCAATGACAAGAACAATTTGTTTAGTTCTAAGTGCTAATATTAATATCAAAAATGAAAGTAAGTAATTATTGTTTTTCCTTTTTATTTATTTATGATCACTGGTCTTGTCACTTTAGTTTTTCTTTTCTTTACCATACCTATTTGCTCCCACTGTTTTACCCATTAACCCCACCAAAACTGCTCCTCTTGTTCTTTTCTCCCTTTGTCCAGGCTGGGCACCCCCTGGACACATTTTCTTGGCAATTTCAGGCATCACTTCAGGCATAGCCTCCCCAAAATGCCTTCTTTTTTCCCCCCTAATATCACTGTTCTGTTTTTCTTCTTTTTTCCCCCATTATATTTATAGACTTCAAATCTTTCTGTCATAACCATTATCTTGCTAGACTTGATTGATTTCCTCATGGTTTAGTAACTTTCAAAGCTCCCTTTTTCTAACTGTAACAATGTCAAAACATTTTGCCATATGTTCATGCATCGCTTTCAAAAGCCCCACTGCCATCCTAGAGCAGAGCCTTTTTGTATGAATACCACCTCCAGCAGCAGTGCTAGCATATGTCATCCCTGAAACAGCATTGGAACACACCTCACTTGGGACTTGTCTATCCTGAATATTGTGGAAAACTGTACATGCTGCCTGGGATCCACTGCACCAGGAAATGTAAAGGTCTCTCCTTCCATCTGTTGGAGAATGAGGAGAGGCAAGGCTATTTCAGTTTGCTTTACTTGCATATTTCTTTCAGTGTCTTGCTGTGAGTCATCCTTCAGTCAGAATTAGCTTAATAAATTGGAGTAAAGAAAGATTCAAGAAAGACTACAAGCAAAAAGTTTGCTGGGGAACTCCAGGTGATTTGTGCTTCTTGTTACCCTCTGAGACAGTTCTGTCAATATGTCTTTTTTGGTGAGAGAAGAAATTACGCCTGAAAATTTTAGGCTACCAAATTAAACTAAGGAGACTTCCCTAGTAGGATAAGATGTAATGGAGTTGCTGGCCATGCCTCCCTTTCCTAGCCATTAATGACAGTAATTCTTAACTTTCTGATCTCCTTTTGATGCAGTCTTTCCTCATTTCATTACTGACCTGTCCCTCTGGACAGGCTGGATAGATTGGTTGAGACCAACAGCATGAGGTTCAAGACCAGGTGATTAGGCATTGGAATGGGCTGTCCAGGAAGGCAGAGGAGTCATCCTCCCTGGAGATATTTACGGAAAGACTGGACATGGCACTCAGTGCCATAGTCTGGTTGATATGGTGGTTTTGGGTCACAGGCTGGACTCGATGATCTCAGAGATCTTTTCCAGCCTAATTGATTCTGGATGATTCTGTCCCTAAACTAATTTCCTTACTCCTTTCCACTTTCCCCTCCATCTTTAAAACACGTTTTCCAATGTTTTTTCTTATCTTAAACATGAAGCCTAAAACTACTTGTTCCCTTAAGACCTGTCCCGTATTTTTACTACCTGAATCTGGAAATAAACCACATGTTGTTCCAGGAAACAGCTAGGGCTGCAAACTGCACTGTACTAATAACAGATGCAACTATTAATTATTCAGGGGGTTTGAGCATGAAAAATAAAGATTGAAAAATTTTGGTGTAAGATTCTCTTAAATTAAAAAAAAAAAAAATTAAAAAGAGTTACTGTAAAACAATGTCCCAGAAGTACCAATATGTCCTTTGGGAGATGGAAAGTAAGAAAACCCCACTTCTTTCTTCTTTAGTGATTGTCTCTGTCTTACTTTAAAAAATCCCTGCCTCTCTGGAGAGATGTCATATTTCTTTAACTATATAGGCCATTTCTTGTCATCTTGGTGCCACTTAAGAACAATGATGTTTGTGGAGACATTTCTGGTCTTGAAGTATTTTCCTTCTCTTTCTGCTCTTTTTACATGTGTCATAATTTTTCAGGAATGTTTATGTAAGTGCCTCATAAATTCAATATTTTCATATTTATGGGTACATGTGTTTGATAATACATCAGTGGCTGTGTATATACTTCTAAAGCAAGGACTCCTTCTTTCATTTTCAAACAAATATATATACAAGATTAGTCAAGAGAATCTCTCTTAATGACATTCTTTCCATCCAAATACTTTTATTTTAACTTGCATTTTGCTTTGGTTTAGTCAAAACAGAGTGGCAAATGACTGCATTTCGGTTTTATTGCTGCTGTTTCTGTTCTGCTGAACTCTGCGGGTTGTCTCCTAAAATACTGTCTGACAAGGAAATTGTTTCCACACTGTTTTGTGCTTTCACCCACAGAATCTCTCAACCAAATCCACCAAAAATTTGCTCTGCTGTAAACAAAACAAAATAGTTTGATCACAGCTAGCTTAAAAAAGTACCTTTCAATCAAAGTCAAACTGTACTAGGTTGACTTTTTTTAGTTAGAGGGTTAGCTCAAAATGTCACTTGTATACAAAGGTTTCCAGAATAATCTGTGTACATCAGATGTAAAAACTAAAATTTAAATTTTAATCCAGTCCTACACATGCTTAAATACAAGCCTTTTAAAAAAGAATTTGAAAATACATGAGTCAGTAAAACCACTTCCACACTTAAAATGAACCATATTTTTAAGCAGCTGGCAGGATAAGAGCAATAAAAATTCTACAAGCCAAAGCACTGAATTCCTTTGGCTTTTTTGATGGCCTTTGATCTTTCATTTACTATGAGGATGACAAGGGAACAAAACTCTTGGCTCTTAATGCACTAACTGACACAGGGTTTTTTGCCTGTGTTGATTTGAGTTAGCACAAAGAGCAAATGCATTTTCAGCAATAAAAAACTGTACCTTCAGGTTTCTTAAAAAGTAGAAAACAGAAAAGGTCAGTTATTACTGCAGATGCACTGCTTCTTCACTGATGATATCACCAGAATAAAAGTGATGCTCTTGCCAAGTAAGCACTGATACAAACCAACATCCTTCTAATTTCAAAGACATATTTATACAAAAGTACAGGACCATAAAGAACATGATTATCCAGATATACTTCTTATCTTTTCATTTTCCTTTTCTTAAAATGTCATTTCTATAAACACAGTCATTGCTGCATGACACAAAGCTAAAAGTAAATTTTAACTCTTGATGTATATTTCAAATATTCTGCAACTCTTTCTGCACATTAGTAATAGACGGGGCTTTTCATTGAATACGTCTTGAAAGCTCTGATTATCTGTAAAGCTTCTCTTAGTACTCATACAGGCATAAGGAAACAAAATTATACACAGGTGCATATAGAAAAAGGATTGTTTTTTCTATTTTGACTATGAGGGAAGCATGACACAATAAGCAAGGATGTGGCATGCCTGAGAGGTCACCTACCTCCAGGGCTTAGAGACAGAACTCTAGGCTACCCAGAGGCATTTCCATCTAGTTAAAATGTACAAGTGGAATGTCTTCTGGAGGAGGACACTAGTTTAATATATGTGTAGCTATATATACATATATACAAAGCTAATATGTATATACAAGGTACAAATGTGTGTGTGTGTATAAATACATATATACAGTGACAAATTAATCCACTAGCTTTGTGTTGTTTTAGGGTGCAGAAGAATACTTGTGAAGTATTTTTTTTTGCATTCTGCATTAAGCTATTACTGGATGAACTATATAACCAGCTCTTGAAGCAGAGCTGGCAATGCAGTGCTCCTGCACAGCTTCCATAGGTAAGTTAAAGAGTGCCCATAGTATATCAAGGCCTTGAGCCTGCTCACCTGGGTTTCCCCTGGAAAGTTTGCACAAGTGACCCTGCAGCCTCTCAGCCACAGGATATTTAACACAGGTCACTCACATCCTGCATGTTAACGTTAGTTGTAACAACAGAGAGCATCACTTCAGAGAAACAGCAAATTCCCCTGCATACCGGGCTGATCCACAGCAGCAAGTTTGCTGTGATGACTGAGTTGAGTCCTTGTGGAGCAGTGGATGGAATATTATCAGCCTTCATCACCAACAATGCTCCATGCTGTGAGAACTGACATGCTGCTCCTCATATTAAGAAGTAGGAGACAAATTTTTTTTTCTTTTTAAGATAAGGTACCAAGGAGCTCAGAATCATAGACTCATGGAACAATTTTGGTTGGAAGCTATTTAGTCCAACCTCCCTGCAATGAACAAGGATGTTTTCAAATAGATCAGGTTGCTCAAAGCCCAGCCCAACCCGACCTTGAATGTTACCAGGGATAACTTACAAAGTTTTAGTACCTTTTGGTAGTAATTAGAGAGGTCTTGTGGATGCTGATTAGAAGTCTAAACTCTGCCTAAGGTGTGTTTGTCACAGCTAAATCCTATTTTTGCAACTTAACAAAATGAAGATAACAAAGGGCTTTTATGACAAAGGAATTAGAAAACAAGGATGATACAAGGTGAAAATTGTCACATCATTGGAACTACTACAAATTAGGAGGTAAAGGCCAGCTATGCAAGCTGATTGGTATCTTTCAAACATGCATTCTCTCATTAAATGTTTCACTCCAGTGGTGCCATAGTTCATACTCTGCTCTTGTTCACTTCTGCACTTGGGAATCCTGACTGATGATCCAAGAATTGTGGATTGAATACCTCATTCATGTAACCTTTACAGAGCCTGGGTAATTTCAAAAACACAGAGTAATATCTTTGCTTTATTTTTGTGCTCAGGAAGTTAAAGTTAAGTTACTTCAAAAGATTTTTTTCAGTTATATGTCAGCTGAATTTTCATGTACAAATGTATTCCCTATGTTGAGTGATCATAAGACTTTAAATGTCAACTCAGTATTCATGAGGAATCTTTTGTCTGCATTAAGAGCCAGCTGCTGTCAGTGATATTGGGTTACAGAGCACAAGAACAGCCAGCCAAAAAAAAAAAAAAAAAAGAAATCCAAAGTCATTGCTTGATTTGATTGTTATTCACTTTTAAGTACTTTCATTCAACTCTGATTGCTGTAGAATTTGTCTGCTTTATGAGTGTCTTTAGAAGGAGACATTGATGTTTTATTCTGTCTTAAGTGCTAACAATCACTGCTAATGAACACAGACTCATTAATGTCTAAATCATTCGCAGCAGAAGGGTGTTTCTTTCTCTCTTGAGTTTGCTTTTCCTGGGGCAATTAATATTAGCTACTACATCTGTTTCCAATACCACCCATGAATTTCATCCTTTCAATTACAACACTAAGTTTTTCACTGTAAAGGTAGAATTTTTTATTCAGGAGAAGAATTTTTAGAACCCACCCCCCTTTATCCATAGAAATATATACTTTTATTTTAAATTTTTGTTTAATTCTTACATCGATAACTTACAATTCTTTTAACTATTCCTTTAATAAAAGTTGATATTATTTTAGTGCAAATAGCAGTACACTGTGAACCATGAAGGAACCAGACATACCTTTTGAGCACAGGACTATTAAAACTGACAACATTACATAATGACATTATCAAATCATGTGGGAACAAGTTAAAGAAGAAATTGTATCATCATACCTGTTTTTATATTTAGAGTGTATATTTTGGATCATAAAGAACAATAATTTGGTTATATTAATGTGGCCATTTCAGGAAAAGCACAGCACTGCCAAAGACTTGGACTGAACCACAGCCCTAAAACTTCTAAAGAAGAAATTGCAGTGTCCTGAGAAAAATGAATATGCTGAAACTGCATTACCATCAAAGACATAAAATTAATGGTTTTCCTGTATGGTTGGACAATGCAGAAACCCTTCATCCCACATACTATCCAGTAACTCTGGTGAAGCACTGGGATACCACCTAAACGAAACCATAATCAAATCACATGATTTTATTGGGAATTTCTATTGGTTATCAAATCACTCTCCCTATGCTCTGAGCTTGGCAGTTACGTAGTTTATGGAACTAAAAGGAACAATCTGTGGAGCAGTTTTTTGTCTATCAGTCTCTTTTCTCATATTTGTCTCTTTCTGTTCAGGTAGAAATTGCCTTCTTATATAAGTAGTCTTTTTATTTCCATTCAATTTACATTCACTGAATATTCATAAAAAGGATGTGATAGCGTTTTATTTTTAGTATTTTGCTCACTAAATAAAAATGACAACCAGCACCATTTTACAGAAGACAGTAACATAGCAGGAATGTGTTGGGTTCTGAGAGTCTGACTAAACAACACAAATAAAACTCGTGGCATTTGCAAGACTGGTGCACTTCAGGATATATATCACACACTGCAGCAATGCTGAACATACAGAGTTCTCTGAGCGACAGAAGCAGACAAGAGTGGTTTCAAAGAGCTTTGCAGATTAGCAATTAGATACTTTGATGCCTAATGAAGTATGAGATTTTCATGTGCTCGGGCATTCATTGTTCCCTCTTCACGTGAGCACTAAGCAGCAGACTGGAGCAGGAGAAGCAGTGTCACAATCAAAGAAGCTTCTGTTCCTGTTTCTGTGCCTTGGGTGGATTGACTTCCTGAGAAAATGAGAAAACCGTGAGAAGTTCTTTTGGCACCTGAAATATCTTCTTTCCAGGATAGCTACACAGACTCTTTCCCTCATAGAGAGACCATTACCACTTTCTCTTTCCAGGCATCTCCCATATGGAGCTGGGGCAGAGGAGTGGGCAGAGAGAGACATACCACTGTTTCTTTGTGAAATTTAGATAGAACTGGCTCATTGGTTCAGAAGTTACTGTATATGAATAGACATAGACGCAGGCATTCACACTTTGATTGCTCAATGTTTGTTCTTTTCAGGCACCTTGATTGAAAATGTGAAGGGAGGGAGAGAGAACAAGTAAATAATCTGCTTTCTATGTAAAGAGGTCTGACTCCTAACAAGCTGCAGTTGCCTTCATTTTGCTGCTGACTTCACACTTCATGGTTAACATAAAACTCTCAAAGAGAGAGAAAAAAAGAAAAGAAAAAAAAAAGCAAGTCTCTGGAAAGACAATTTTACTACACACAGCACTTAATGCATGCAGCTTCTCTCTGAATTCAAAATAAGCGTCTTGCAAGTTCCACTAAATATATATGTATATATATATATATGTTTTATGAATGTATCTCCTTCATACTTTTCCTCCCTCACAGGATTTCAGCTGACTGTGTTTCAAGATTCCAAGGCTTACCTCTGATAGAGAAACCTGACTCAGACTTCTGAGGAAATTGCTAAGTTGGAAGAAAGAGCTGTGACAACATCTGCAGAGTGGAACTGTGTGAGACAAGAAAGGTAAAGTTGACAGCAGAGGTAGAATTATCGAAACTGGGTCTGTGAGTAGTTCAAAGATTCTGAAGGAAAGAATGCCAACATGGAAAAGAAAAAGCTCTGAAGGAAGAAGAAGGTAGTGAAAGAGTACTCAGGAAGAGATGAAATCCAGAGAGCATCAAGGGCCAACCTTGGTGCTTTTACCTGACTCAGAATCTTCCTGACCTGACCTCATTATTGATCCCTGGCTATCTCTTCCTGGAGTCTCTGAGTGTCACATGGGAAGGGGTGAAGGCTGAGCACACTAACACTTAGCCTAGCTCTTTATTAGGTAGCTAACATCTGTATGTGCCAAGCAGTGAATAATTGTTATATACTTTATAGCTGTATGTATTATGCTGTCATAGTCTCTTTACAAATAGCTAAAGGTGTCCAAAGTATTATAAACAGTTACATCAACTGGGTACATCAAACAGGTCATGACTCAGCCATGCTGACTTTCTGTGGATGCCACCAAAGCCCAAACAGACCAAAAAGCAATTGGTGGCAGAGCTTGGACAGGGAGAGAACTTTGAGGTATAACTTCTAAGAGAAATGGTCACTGCTCTCCACTGCATGGTCCAGTCTTTGAAATCTGGCTTTTGAAGGGGAAGGCCTAATTGTAATTGCTCAACAGGGTATTTTGTGGCCATTTAATGATCTAGAATGCAGGGCTAGAAGGCCCAACTGCAAGAAAAGGTTAATCTCTCTAGAAGCAGGAATTCCAGAGACAGATGGACTTCTTGCTAGGGAACAAAGGTTCCCTGCGTGATGAGATGAGAAACAAACTCAGCATTGCCTTATAAACCATCCTGGAATGGGAATATTCTGGGGTGCAAGCATAGGGATGACCTTTGGACAGCAGAGCTGGGCTGAGGGACAGACCCACAGCTGGGCTGAGGTGCTGCATTCAACCACTGCCAGGATTAGTGCTGATGCAAGAGGTCATAAGGTATCTGCTTATGACACATCCATGGAGACTTCATGTAGAACTGCATATACTGGTAGAATTCTGGCAATGCATTATTCATTAACCATTTCGCTTTTATATTTAAGCACACATATGTGTTTAATTGAACTCTAGTGGTACCATAAAAATTCCTCAACACTGTATATATCCCATTTGCAGACTGCACCGCTCTACCTTTTAACATTTTCTAATCATTAAGGAGAAATATCTTAGCTGACAGGTAAGCTATTGCCCCAAAACCAAAACTGTGACCTGACACTTTGGAAATTTATAGGTATTTTCAACCAGCAGAAGAAGTGGTGTGTGAAGTCTCTCTCTTTTAACTGGAAACTTTAATAGAAATACAGTACCTGAATCAGCCCAAGACTTCTTATCACATCCTGTGGGCTAGGGGCTGGAGCATTTATATGGATTGCTGTATCAGTTCCTATCATGATTTCTCAATGATGTCAAACAAATAAACAGCTTTGAAAGCAGGGACTGAAACTTCCTATGAAATACTTCATTTGTGAATCCCGCCATTGAAAAACCTGGATGCTTACCAGTCCTTTTTAAAGAATAGTTTATGTTCACCCAGCTTTAGGAAGAATTCAAGCTCTGTGCCAGCCTTGCCTTAGATATCTAAATTTGGAGGAAAAAAGAGAGAAGTAAATTTCTTTCAGTTAATGAGATTTTTCTTTGCCCTTAACACCATGTTCAGATCCAATTATGAAAATTAATAGAGAGATGCCACTGCCTGCAGTAAGGTGCAAATGAGACCATATGCTGAAGTCAATAATACAGATTTTTATTTAACAGTAGTTGTGAGGTAGAGAGGTAGATAGACATAGAGATAGAAAGAAATAGGAAAAAGAAAGAGAAAGAATAAGAGTAGAAAGGTCTATAGACACGCCCTGTTGCATCCTGCCACAAGACTTGGTTGTTGCAACTTCAAAGTCTGTTGGCCAAAGTGATGGTCACTGTCTTGATCCATGAGGGGTGGGGGAAACCCAGAGACCAGCACCTACTGGGTTTATATGTGCTCAGGTTCAGGTGGGAATGCACAGGTACTTTCCCTGGGATGTGAAGGTAGGATTTCACACTGAAGAAAGTAATTCTGTGGATCGTGGCACACTTCAGGAGTCTTTGGTGGTTTAAGACCTTACAGCTGCCTCTCAGGTCAGCACAGCTGAGTCAACCATAAACTGAAGGGGTGAATACCTTCAGGCTACTTGTGACTGTCCAGATACTTCCTTGGAGAGGAATTTTCATACCTGAGCCATTATGTAAGGGAGGACACTGGCATGATAAAAAGCACTATCCTGCCTCATGGGATTTGCCTCTAACCAGCTTTCTCTCTTATCTTGTTTAATGCCCAGCTGTAGCCTCCTGTGATGAGTGTGCACTGCCCTCTGCACCTGGGCAATTAAGAAGCCAATGGTTTGAGTTATTAACCTGTCCAGTCTCTCACACAGTGTTTCACCGAGTCTGTGAGGTTTCTGGAGGCCCCTTTTTGTACAATGCCCACTAGAGAATCAAGCAGCTGGATGTTTCAGTACAACACAACAGCAGCATGGTTCTCCCATTCCTTGGAAACACTCAAATCACAGACTGTAAATAAAGTAGGTGGAATGTATAGAAGGGTGAAAGCTCTTTTAACTGTTCTCCCAAAACGTGGATCATGCATGATTAAGAACGTCAAGGAGAAAGGTGTGAAGAGTCAAAGAGAATCAGATTTCACTTTTACAGATATCTGTGGTACAGATTAAGACAAGCTTTCTACTTCTGAATTTCTGGGGTATATGTTGACCATTTTACAAAGAAGAACTCCTGTGAAGAGGACCCACTTTATCTTAGAAAGTCTTCACAGAGCACTAAGCTTACAGCTGCAGTGGACAGGTTGGACACCCAATTAAGTGATCTGCATGATCCCATGGAAGTGAGGGAAGATTTTGTACCAGGAACTGAACACAGGCAGACCTGAATTCTCTCTGCAGCTCTCCAGAGGCTGTTTACCAAATTTAAGCACTTCTACTTTGAAGCTAGATGCTCATAATGTTGATGGGTCAACATTTAAGTTAAAAGGACATATTGGCAAAACTTATTTCTTCCTTGTGATCATCTTGAACCTGGTCGCAGTATATTCATGCATGTAAAACAGCCAGTCCAGCCTATTTGTCTTATACACAGAAATTATTTCACACCACTTTCAGCACAGCACATACTGCTTAATGCTGGTGCAAAAACCTCTATATTTGAATTTAACTAATTTCCAAGTTGTCCTGATAAACATATTAATTGAAATAGCTTGTCTGCCTCTCTCAACAGCATTTAAAACAAGACCCGGCACAGGATTCTGCAGGGTGCAACCCCACCTAAAAGGAGGATAAAGTGAAGGATAGAAGAGAGGCTGGGGTTGGAGGTGGTTGTGGTGTGGAGGGGGAAGTTAGGCTGACTAATAATGCAAAGGCTGCTCCTGCTTGAATACTGATGAGCCAAGTTATCTATGCTGGCCACCTGCCTAACTATTTATTTCCTGCCAATGTTTGATTGCCTGTGCTGATCTTTGGGGAACTATTATTTTGTGAATGCTGCTAAATGATTTTAATCTTTATTTTAATTCCTGTAAGCTTTTAATATAATTGTAAAAGATAATATGTGATTTGTGTGTTGTCTGATTGCTAAAACCTTTGTGCAGTAATAAATGGGTATTGAAATTCCCTATGGAAATTCTGGAATATAGCCAAAGGGCAGATAACTGTGGGTGAAGGCTTAAGTGAACAGCAGCAAAGCGTTGCCACTGCCCTTGCTGGAGATGCACAGAGAACACTTTGGTTATGTCAACATAGCACTCTTTATCTCTCCTCAGCCTGTGTTAAGAGGCAGCTGTGGTCTGTTTCCTTGGCCTCTGTGCACTCACTTTGTTCTGATGTTACCCATAACTGCATGGTCAATCGTGAACACTTGTCTTCTCACAGGCTCAAATTCCTGCAGCAGAGCTGTGCCCGGGCTTAGGGACCATAAAACCCAGCCACCTCCTCATGTTTCTTGTCTGCTCCTGAACATAATATATTATAGCATAGAATATATTTTTCATTGTCTCAAGGCTCTTCTTCATGTCAGATGCTCAACTTGGGCTCAATTCCTCACTCTGACTAGACAGATGAGTGACACAGGCCTGCCACTACCATGCTGTTGTCCATAATACAGCTTAGTCTGGACCAAAAAGCATTCTCCAAAAGAGTGATGAAGCATCAGCCAGGATGGCCTGACCTAGGGTAAGGGTACAGCTTTTACATGACCAGACTATTTTAAGAAATAAGAACTTTTGCTGTACTAATGAAGAACAGCTGGTGGTGGTTGACAATATAGTCTAAAGAACTGGAACTGGGAACCACTTCTGTTTAGTGTAGGCAGGAGAATGCAAGAAATTGTCTGTGCTGAGTCCTGGGAACTTCTTGTTTCTACTGACCAAGTAAAACTTCCACAGTCCATTTTCTGGATGGGGAAGAAGAGGTCTGTGTGTAAGGAAGAGTCATGCCAGTGACTACGTGTAGGTGTGTTGGCCTGGGGCAGTCTCTAGGTGCAAATTCTGCAACACTGTCACAACAGTCACAAATTCTTGTTCTCTAGCCTTCCCAATCCCGTTTGGGATCTCTAAGAACATTCCTCAGCATTCTAAAGATGAAGGTGAGGGCAGAAGAGAGCCATCCTAAGCATCTCGTATCTCTCAATGTTTGTGCACACACACACATATATATATACACACACACTCTATATGTGTATGCACATTTACACATGCTCTAGCAGGTTTGGACTGCTCAGATTTAGAAATCCCCCTCCCCTCCATGCAATTCCTGGAGCTCACTCACATGCTGGACACACAATCATGCCTTTGCAGAAGTCCAGAGCAGGGTCATGAGTGAGCCACAGTCCATCCCTGCAGCCAAAACATGGGCCAAGGGTTCAGCACCCCGAACAAACCACAGAATTGTGTAAGTCAGACCAGAATTCATAAAGGAAACCCAGTATAAAGCACGTAATTCTGAAAGCATTTTGCACTGAGAGCAAAATGTAAGCATGATTTTGGAAAGGTTGAATCAGCTGTGTCTTCCAAAAACACAGGTGAGGAAGGCAGGTTATCCAAAACACATACAGCTGATTATTTCTCCTGCATCATTACATATTAAGACGCAGGTCTCTTCCTAGTGGTAAAATGTTTCTCTATATCTCCCAGTCAGTAAGAAAAGTTAAATATTTCAGTCTTAAAATTTTAAGTATTATCTGTACTGCACCTTAGATGGCTTTACTGAGTGTCTGCCAGGAACCTGTATGAGATCTGTATGCAGCAGTTGTTCTGTTCATAAAGCTTGTCATCACCAAGCATAAGAATTTAGATAATTGATATAGAAAAAAATTATTCTCAAGTTACCACATAATTCAGTGGCCAAAAAAAAAAAAAAAAGGGGGGTAAAATTGTGGGTTTTTTCTTAACTTTTATTTATTAACTTTGTTGATGTTGTTAATGCATGTGACCTCACTGCTCTGCCCTGGTTGCTGCTATAGCAGTGTGTCAGGCAGACTACTCCCAGCACCTGCTGTGTTTCAGTTACAGAGGGATGCAATCAGCAAAACTGGCTATCCTGTTCATTTCTCTTCCCTTCATACAAGAGACCTGAACAATGTGATACCTATCATCTTTATATTTACTTTTGCCTTGAATAACATTTTTCTATTACTCTAATAGCACTCAGACATTTTAAGTAAAATATTAAAAAAAAAAAAAAAAAAAAACAAACAAAAAAAACCCCCAAACAAACAAAACCCCCAAACAACAACAAAACCAAACCAAACCAAAAAACCAACCAACCAACCAACCAAAAAACAACAACCCAACAAAAACCCCAAATCTGAGATGTATGTAACTATGGTATAATTAATTATATGTGAACATGTTTACAGGGCAGACTGAAGCACAACAGAGAAGAACGTGAACTACCTTTAAACTGTATGTATAAATTCATTCCACTTTGGCAGCTCACAGGTCTGACATATAAAATATATAATAAACTAGTCCAAAGAGGCCAGCTCAAGAGAGAAGCTGGGGGAGATGGAGAAGGAAAAAAGCAACCACAAGACTTTAGCTGAGACTAGCTGTGTTACACATCTATTTGCTGTGTTTTACTTGAACACACGTATTTACGCACCGACAGGAACTCCTATCCAACTGCCTTTGACCAGGCAGTTACTGCATTATCTGCAGGTGTAAGATGTGCAGGCTAAAATCATAGATTTCAGAGAACACGTCATCTCTGCTTGCTGCTGCTGCTGCCATAGAAAAGTTTGCTGAGGCTGTAGCATATTAGCTGCAGGAGGAAGCTTCCATGTGCAAGAATGTGGGGAAATCCTACCTCCTCCTTGGATCTGTAGTGTTCATGTTTGTAAAGTCTACCATCACAAGAAGCTGTTACTTTAGCACTCCCAAATCAAGACTGGGCAATCAGATGAAAATGGTTAAATTACTGGAGCCTGTTTTCATTTTCACAATTGGTACAGTTATACATCACCTCAAATTGAAAACCAGCTTTTCTGTTCTCTCAGATATGTCTAGTATTTAAACATTTATACACAGCACTTAGCTCTTTCTACTACTCAGGAGACTGAACAACCTTGATGTTCACATTCATTGTAATGCAATTTGGTTTATGCTTTGGCTTTTCTTGGTAAACTTTGTTTTTTCCTCCAGTTTAATGTGTAGCTTTAAAAGTCATGCTAATAAAGAGAGTTAGCTATACTAATATCTATTGTCCTGCAAATTAAAAAAAAAAATCCATTAAATTTGCTGACACCTCTTGATATCATCTAGTCAAACACTGTCCAGTTGAAAGGTCAGGTAGAGAAAGTTGTAGCTGATTGCATATTGAATGTCACCAAGGATGGATATTCCACAACCCCTCTGAGAAATCTGTTCCTATGTTTCACCATCCTTACAGTAAGAATTTTCCTAGTTTTAAGCAAAAGTTTCTGTTCCATTTTTTGTCCATTGCCTCTTGTCTTGTACCTCAGCTGCTGATGACAATTCTTCAAGCCTGGCATTTAAATCAGCTTTCAGTTCATTTCCTTGTCCATTCATCTACCCCACACTTCATTAGCTATCTATGAAAATATTACAGGAAAGTGTCAGAAGGCTTCCAAAACCTGAGGAAAAAAAAAACATTTAGAGCTCTACTTTTCTCCATCAAGCTGGTATTCTATTATAAAAAAACACAAAATGCTAAACAAAATATAAAAATTTACATTAGAACCACAAGGACTTCTATAAAAAATTAAACAAAACAAACAACCTTCTACCTAAATCTATTTCAAAAGGTTAAGCAGAACTTCATAAAAAGCTATAGAAATACCATAGTTAACTTATTCTAACTAGTACAACTCTGTACAGAACCAGACTAGGTGAATTCATTCTATTCCGGGACTGAGGATAAAAGAATGGAATACCCCTCACACCATACCCACTCATTTTGTGTGTAACAATCCCATTTTTTTTTTTTCTTCCCTGATATCTTATTTCTGGCAACTTTAGTCCTGAAAAATATATTTTACTTTATGTATGACAGAGAGAAAAATGAACTCTGGTTTCATAGCTTTACATAGTTCCTCTACCCACAGTATTAACAGAATACATTTAAATATATATTGTCACTAATCAAGTGATAATTATACATGCTGAAACATTCTTATTACATCAGTTTTCAAATACAATCACATATGCTGTGAACATTAGTGCTTGTGGCTTGAAATTAAACTCCCTTACACATTCTCTCAAGACAATTGTCCCCAAAATTACAAAGAAAGAAAAGCTACATCTGTTTAAAACATCCAAAAATAATGCTAAATATATTTTTTCTAAAAGAAAATAACTCTGAGGTTGATGCCTTTTAACTTCCTTGCTTCTAGAAAGGAACATGGAGAAACATTATATCTGCAAGCTTCTTCACTGTTAGGTTTGTATAAGTCAAAATTACAGAGAGTTCTCTCATTCCTATCCCCTCACAGCAAAAAAATAGTACCGTAAGATTTTACAGGCCCATCTACTGTTTTGTGGTACAACAGCTGTTACCAGCTGGAGATGCTTTATGCTCAGTTGAACTGTGTTAAAAGGCATTTCCCTAGTCACCTTCAAATGAACATTTTTTAATCTTTTTCTGACATTTTGTAACTTCAAGTCCCTCTTTTGAAAGAATTCAAGCTGCAATTACATACAGATTTGAAAGATTAAATGGCTTTTGACTGTATTTTAACAGAAAGAATGATACAAAGTATTACAAAAACCCCATAACCAAACTACAATCTTTTTACAATCTCTCACCAGATCGAGATGCCATAAACAGAATAGTTCATCTTACCTGTTATTTACTATAGCTGACAGATTTTGACTGATTTCACCTGCATAAGTGGATCTTCTGCTTTTCAAGGATATTAATACCTTAAAACATACAAATGTACTCTTTCAGAAAAGAGTAACTGAAATTGAACAGGAATCACACAGTTCTTAAGTGTCTCACCAAGCAAATGTACTACAGTAAAAAGGTGACAAACTTTCCAGTTTTTAAATTTGGTTCTGGGAAGGAGTTCACATCCAAACTGAAGACCAGATAATTATCAGGGTGACAAAAGAAAGGTGAGCATTTCCCTAACAGAGAGAAGCAAGGCTTTCCTTCGTTCATTCAAATCCCTGTTGGGTCAAGGGGTGCAAGTGGGCTGCTCCACGAGGGAAAGCGTGCTGAGGGAACAGCAAAGGCAGTATCCTCACCAACAAAAAGCACAGTCCCACCATACCAGCCCCACTCGTGAAAAATAGCAAAGCAGGCCTGCTGACAGGAAATTTGTGGACAGTGGCTATGACATATCTATTTGAGTATATTTCAAATAATAAGCGAGCTGCTAATATACTTAGAGATATCAATACAATTCCAATTAACCAATACTGCAATAAATCTTTCACATAACAATTCCCATTTCTTTTTACAGGAACTTTTGCATCAACATGACCACAGAAAGCATTGAAGAGGTGAGGTAAAAACTGACTCAGTGTGATCTGCCCAGCTTCATTTCTGTTTGATACCAAAGCTGACATAACAAGAAACGAAGCCTCAACCTTCCTCCCTTCAAAGTTAATGCATGAATTATCTAACAGTAGAAATAAAGGTTTGTGCTTTTCAGAAGTGACTGTTTTAAAGATAAATACCAGGCAGAATTTAAAAATAGATTTTATTTAGTAATTATAAAAATATACATTAAACTGTATATTTGGAAATTAATCCTAGAATCATTTAAGAAGCATTTTTAAAAGATAAACTGATGGTTAATTGTAAAAGCATAGTCCTGTCACAATTCACAGTTAAACTGTAATGAGCACAGGAGTTATTACAATTTTTAAGTAATTGATTTCTATTTCATATATATAATTATTGATTCATTATCACCTCAATGGGAAGTTTAGGGTCTTTTGTACAAAGGCTATTTACACAAAGAAATATGGGATCTACACAACACCCTAAAATCAAAGTGCTTCTGAGGCTGTGTGGTGCTTAAAGCTAAAAACAATGTAAGCAAATTAAAACAGTCCAGATGAAGTTTATAAATTACTGAATTCTCTAGCATATGGAATACATACAAAAGTCAATAAAAACATGACTGTGATTGCAAATTGATAGTTACACAATAGATAAACAGCAGAATCTCCATAAAATAATAAATTATTGTCTCCACTTCGAACAACGGAGGCAAGCACTATCAAAGCTAGAACAAGCTAGCCAGTTTCAAACACATTTTATTTACGTAAAATTTTAGATCTCTCCTGAGACCTGTTTGTGGATTAAAAGGCCTAAATTATTTGTCTTGTGGTGTTTTTTTCTCTCCAACATAGCTTAGCATCCTCTTCCTTGCGCAACAGTAAAATTAAAAACCTTCCTCTGATTTCAGCAATTCAGTGTTGTTCTTTAGCCAAAGCCAGCTTTAAACAGACATGAAAACACACAAAAAATTTAGGACCTCACAAAATCAGGGTCACATCACACCTTTGCTCCAATCTTAAAAGCTGCTTTAAACTAAGTACTGATTTTCATTCTTTGAGACTCCTTCCTCCACTGAGTGTGTTACCCACAGCTCGGATACAATTTTGAATTTTTTCCCAAATGTTCTTCTGAGTGCTTTCATCTCTTCTACCCGTGAATGATCTTCTCCTACAACAACATGGGAGACACCCTCTTCAAGGTGAGAAACTACTTTTGCACCATAAAAACGGAGCTCCAAAGCTCTAATTGATAGCATAGTTCCAGGGATTTTGCTTTCGGGCTCACTAACAACAGCATAACAGTCCACATAAATAGTGCTGCCTCTGAATATACCAAGCTGACAACTGTCACACCAGTAACGTTCTTCTAGCTCTGCAATCACATCCAAAGGCATTGCCTTATTGTCTTTCACTCTTGAGAACACTTCCTTGAGCTGTGTGGCATCTGTGTTTGCTGTGTAACTGTCTCCATAACAATCATACTCACGAGCAAAATGTTCTTTTGTGTCAGGAGACATGTGAATCATAAAGGCTGGTTGCCAAGGCACCAGCATTTTGGTTTGGAAACACTGAAGAAGCCACTCTGCCTTTACCACATCATATTTGTTGGAAGCAATGATGTTTTTCACTCTGACATTCTCAGCTCCTACAATGACACAGTAAGTCTCTGGCCCTGGGTTCTGTACCACACTGCCACCACACTGGGCTATTTTGCTTTCCAGCTCAGACTTTGAGTATTTTCCCATTCCTGTCATAACACAAAATTCAACATCTTCAAATATATTTGAAATCTTGCTTACACTGGAAAGATCAGGAGCTTTAAATTGCTCTGCTATTCCAATTATCTTCCTCACCTTTGAAACAGTTTTCCTTTTCTTCTCATGTGGCTCATCATACTCATCTATATGAAGGTGCTTAGATGCCAGCTTTCCTTGTGCTTTGCTTCTGAGGTCTTCTAACATGTCTGAAGTCATGCATTCGTACCATTCTTTGTCTTCCCTTATCTTCTCAATTCGGGGGAATCTCAAAGTACAGTCAGTTTGGTACATATCGCTGTCAACAATCTCGGCTGCCTTGATCTGAACTATGACAGAGTTGCAAGGTTCAATGTACATTTCAGGTTTTTCCGTTCCACATAAAATGTTACCAGGAGGGTCCTTCCTATGGTAGGGCTTCCAGTGCTTAGCCAGTTTCAAGCCTAGATCATACAACTCTTTCATAGTATAGCCAGAGCCAACACGGCAAATGGAGTGGAAAATGGTCGGTTTTTCATTGGGAGGGGGCGTCTCTGCAATAGCACATAGAAAATGAGACATCATTCCACCCCGAGACCCCTTCCCCCAGTAACCACCAACAATTAAAAGGTCCAGTTCATCCATCAGTCCATTGACATATTCTGGCTTGATTTTTAACCAGCCTTCCCCACGTTTGTCAGGCTTGTAGGTGGACATGGGATCTTTCACCATAATTCCTTCCTCTCTGTTATCTATTGCTTCATTTAAAGCATCAATTACTTCTTTTCTTGTTCTGGCACTTCTCTTATGGACAACATGTATCCTGCCCTTTACTGGGGTAAATACACTACTTAAGATTTCATATCTTTTGCTTAGTACTTCATGCCCCAACTTCTGATCATTAACCATCAATACATCAAATACACAGAAGCAGGTCTGCAGCTCAGAGTCCTCCACCATTCTTTTTATGTCAAATTTGTTTCCTTTTTGCATAAAAGTTTGTGCCTCAGGATTGTAAGCCATCATTTCACCATCGAGAATGCAATTTTGTATATTGCTCTTAAATACATTATGAATAAACGGTGTTAATGAGCCTTCAAGGGGTGAAGCACCAAACTGCTGAGTATAGTCAAACCCATTTCTGGAAAAATACTTGTACACATCCCCATCTTTGTGCATCTGCATACGTTCACCATCCAGCTTAGTTTCTATGTAGAATGTCTGGTTACTCATTTGTTTCTCAATTTGCTGGACATCTGCAATAGCAGCAAGCATTGGTTTAAAGGCAGAAAACAACATGATAGAAACATCACTAAGTGAGACAGAGGGATCATGCAGTTGTCTGCAAACTTTTTCCAAATCAGTAGTAACACTGTGCAATTCAGCAGCATCAGGATGAAAAATGGAAAATATAGTTTGTTGACTAACACCAAGCTTTAGATCCTTTATAATCATTCGGATAAGCCACTTTTGTTCCAATGCTGTGCTCTGGGTAATTAAGTGAAGAAGACTTTTCTTTAACTGACCCTTGTTTTTAGCAGCATTATTATTAGCTATCACATCTAAATGTTCGTTGACTTGTTCTATTGTCAGTCTGCCTTGTTTTGGGCTCCTAGGTTTTAGCACAAAGTATGCGACCATTGCAAAATCTCCAGCATCTCCACGTGAGCCCGTGGGCGTTCTGTAATTTAAAAGCTTTGCAGCATCTTTTCCATCTTTTGGTAAATTAAGCAGTTCAATATAGAGCTTCGCAAGCATAGTTTCTTTAATTCCGTATGCCATCCTTTCTCTTTCCAACTGTGGGAGAATAAGTCGCATAGCCGGGTAAAAGGAATCTGTGACATCTTTCTCTTTTTGATGAAGCGCATCATGGAACTTCCTCCAGGAATCCAGAAAATCCTTGAAATACTTGGTTTTCTCTGGACGAGATTTGCACTTCTGTATTTGCTCCAGAGTAGAACACAGATCTGCAAAAGGCACGTGAGAGGCCACCGTTTTTTTAGGAGTCTGCGAAGCAGGTACAGAAGCCATCAGCTTTTCACTGGGAACAAAACAAAATTATGTATTTAAAAACAAAACACCAGCACGTTATTCTGCCTGAAAAAAACAAACAAACAAAAAACCCAAAACAACAACAACAAACTCATTTCTAACAACAAAAACAACAACAACCTCATTTCTAATTAGGATATACGTTTCTTCTCATTTTTCTTCCTAAGACATAACCACTATCTTAAAGGTCGCCAGCTGACTCTTAATTTAAGGATCTAACTCAGCAGCAAGACACTGAAGCACGGGCAACACCTAGACAAAGGCCTGCACGGCAGGAGAAGGCGCTGCCCTCCCGCTGCTGCCCAGGCGGGAGCTTTCAGTGCTCGGAGACCCATTTCCTCCTGCACCTTCCCCGAGAACGCAGCCCGCCCCCGACAGCACCCCTCTCGGCACTTGTCACCCGGCTGCTCCGTGCCGGTGGAGGGAGCGGTATCCAAGGGGCCCGGACAGGGACCGCCCTGGCGCACCCCACATGCCCCAGCACGGCGCTGCCATGGGCACAGCTCCCGCGGGGCACCGCCCGCTCCGCACGGGACCCGACAGCCCGGAGGATGGATGAGTGGGGACCCCAGGGGACACTCACGGCGTGCCGCGGCCGCCTGCGGGGCCGAGCTGACAGCGGCCTCCCACTGCCCCGGAAGAGGAGGGCCAGCCCGGTGACGCCGCGCTCCGCGCTCCTCCCCCGAGCCGGGGCGGGGAACGGTGGCGGAGCGCGGGGCGGGGAAAGGCGAGGAGAGAAGGGAGAACGGCCAGGCTGTGCCCTGGAAGCGGAACCGCGGCTGCGGTGACTTCCTGCCTCGGGAGGAAGGAGCGGTGGTTGAAGTTGCGCGTCGGGGTCTGCGCTAGCCCGAGGCACCGGCGGCGGCCGGGAGGATGCGGCGGGTGGGTCTGGCGGCGCCTCGGGCCCGCCGCGGCCGCGGCACGGGAGGGGGCGGGCCCGGCCGCTGAGGCCGCGCCGTGCCGCGGGGAGCCGGGGCGGCGGGGGCGGCCGGCGAGTCTGGGGCTCGTTTTGGGGTCTCGCCGGGGCTAAACGCGGCTCTTCCCTGAGGCGGCGGCAGGCGGGACATTGTCCCGGGCCGTGTGCGGCTCCTGTGCCCGCACAGCAGGACATGGCTGCCGAGGAGCTGCTCCCTTGACAGCGCCGTTAAAAGTTCGTGCAGGTGCTTTCCTGCGAAGCCCGGGAGATCTTAAGCTTCTTGGCAGCAAGGTCTCGCTTCAGTGTTTCGTTTGTCTCCGCTGCCAGATGGAACAATTCCTGCAAATAGGTGCTTGTAGAAGGTGGGGCTGATGGTAACTATAGCGTTCTTAATGGGCCAAGTGATTGTTTCGAAAAAGGCTGAACTGGGTGTTTTTCTTAAGTCAAAAAGGCAGCAATTTAACAAGCTTCGAAATTACTGTTTTAGGAGCCTATGTTCCCTAGAAAGTTAAGGTTCCAAGTTAAGGTATAGCCAGCCTTGGTTTGTTGTTTGGGTTTTGGTGTTTTTTTTCTTTTTTTTTCCCAGTATCATCGTAATTCAAGACGTTGAGCTACGATGATCCTGTGTACCGTTTGTCACTTGGGAGGAGAAGTGTCACGCGAGTTAAGGGGAAAACATTTTCAGTTCTCAATGTGTATAACTTGATGCTGAGCTGTGGATGATGGATGTTTGAAATAAGTAGGACAAGTGACTCGTTGGTTTTAAAGCCAGAGCGATGAAATGTGTGACACTGAAGTTACTCTTACTGTATTTTTTTCCTTTGTTAGGAATCTCTACTTTGCTCTTTGCTGTTGTTTTCCTATCTTTTTTTTTTCTCTTTTTTTTTTTTTCCTTGAGTGTCTGTGGGATTTTAGTACTAAGAAAGTGTATTTTTCTGTTTCTTGCTAAGCTTGTAGGTTTTCTTCCAGATCAGTTCCCCCTCTGAAACTAATTTTTTATAGTTGAGGACCTAATACTTCTACTCTCAGGTGTCTTCTGAATAAATATGAGTAAATGTAACACTTGTGCAAGTCTTATCTGTATCTGGAGGAGGTACAGTCTAGGAAAAGGAAGTGGAGACAAACAGATGTCATTAGGTATTTCTTAAGAACATAGAGAATTTTTTATTTTTGTTTATTTGCTTTGAAATCCAAAGGATTGCAGTGAGTGTTAAGACTTGACTTTTTTTTCAAAGCTCTTTAATGAGGAAGCAGCCATTAAAGACGTGATTGTGCTTCTTAGCACTTACTTTAAAGCTACTTGTGTGCTAAAAGTTAGTTTTAAGGAGAGAATGTAATGTTTGTTTTTATGCACAATGTATATATGCTATGTAATTAGTAAAATTATTATTATATATGTATAATTATATTACACTGTTGTCATATGCTCTGTGTTGTGTATATAGTCCAGGACGTTTCACGGTGATTCTTGAACTTCATAATAAGATGTTTTCAAGTTCATCAAATGTTTCAAACAAGCATTCAGCTTGATAGAAGGAGCACAAGATGCACAGTTTCATTAGTTAAGCAGTTGTAACTTCTAGGGGGTTTGGCTCTTACCAGTTCTTAATCTTCTTTCAAGTAACAAGATAAACAGTAAATTACGTGTGTAATTCAAAACAATTTTACTCAAAATTCATAAATGGAATTGTCTTTCAGGCAGAGATGAAGCCTGGGAAATCATCACATCTAAAGGTAAATGTTTTATGATATGATTAGTGTATGAAAATAGTACTGTTTAATATTAAAAATATAGACAAAGACAAAACAACAGAACCTGTGGCAGATACAAGAGTAATTTCAGCTGCCATTCAAAATGGCACAAAAATGGCCAAATTGATAGGAACAAAAAATTGTTCCATAGTCCTTTAAATATACACTTGAATTTTTGTGATTTTTTTTTTCAGTTGATAATGGTGTTAGCCATTTCAAAATAGCATTAGGGCAAAATCGAATATTGTTAAAACACCTTGATCATAAGGAGGGTTTTTTTTTTCTTAAAATTTTTATTGTTGTGAGTGATTTGTGTTTTCAGTAGCTAATTTAATTTTGGGACTTGCAGCTCATCTGGTAGAACATGGAGGTCTGCAGTAGTTCCTAGGATGTGGATTTGGCAGTGGAGATGTATAGATCCAGGGGTGTCTGTGTGTGTGTATCAACAAATGTGTATATCCCAACACAAAGCTGAAACGCACCACTTACGAATTTCCTGTTTTGAGCAACAGTACAGTTCCATGGCAGCTTAAGCCAAAGGTACAAGAGCAGTCTGGCTAAGTCTTACTTTCATTAGGTCTTAGGATGTTAAGTTGGGCTGCATTGTTGTTCCTATGTGGCAGTGGTTTCCACAGTAAAGCTTTGTATTTCAAGTATTGTCTTTTAAGCTTACAGGCATCACCAAATAAATACTTGGTGGAGGTATCAGGGTTCCCAAAGGCTAGCCTGCTAATAATGCGCATTATCAGAGGGACAAGAGGAAATTTTTTTAAATGACCTTATGCTTATTTACCTAGCCTTTTACTTAGTTTAAATAATCAGTGTTTATGAAATACTGTGCATGCTGTAAAATGGGATGTGACTCCATGTTATAGGAAAATCTTGTTTTCAAAGTTACAATTACCTGAAATACAGTGCTGTAATACAATATTTCTTCCAAAAAAAAAAAATTTAGTGAAGCAAGAATGCCCTCCATGAACTTAAAGGGTTGAATGCTTCTTAATATACCTGGGACATCAGACAGTTATGGGGCAAGTCCATGACTGGTGGTTGTAGTCTAGGAACAGAAGCAATCTTGTCTAGAGAGAGGATCAGTTTTGTCTGGGTGGTGAGTTGGTAGGTCTGCTCTGTTTCTCAAGTTGACCACATCAGGCATCAAAGTCTAAATACACTGTTCTCCCACTCTCACACCTTTTCCAGATTATTCTGGCATGCTATTAGTCACAAAATTAGAGATGCAAGAGAAATTCAACACATGCTCTTCGTAATTCATGATAAAGTGTTTGTATCATAAGATGTTAGACTGTAAACTGCTTGAAAGATTTATAACTTCCCATCCAGCACACCAGGGTGGGAAATAAAGACCAAGAAGACAATTTTGTGTGTGTATGTTGACTTGCAGTATGTTTGAACACTGTCAACTCTCATACACTTCAAAAAAGTGCTGACCTTACTGCTTACTGAATGTCAGTATATTACCTTACCTTTTTTATTCCTGTCCTTCAAGTGGAAACTTTGTTCTGTTCATACCATCTTCTGCTGTCCAAGATAGTGTTTGGAGGGTCTGTTGCTTTGAGCTTCATAGAAAGTGTGGGTTGTAACTTGATTGAGATTGTATTGATTTGGCTTAGAGTCTCTTCTAGGCCTGTATGCTTGTTTGAGAAACCATCCTTTTCTGCTCTAGTGATCTTTTAATTGGAATTGAAAGGTGGGGAGGAACCTAGGAAAATTTTTTTTATTTTACTTCCCTAGGTAACAAATCTTGCAAGGAGATGTGAAGTCTTGGAAATGAATGAAACTAGTGAAGTTTCACACAGCTGGGAAAAAAAAATTTAAATAGTAGTGTAATGGTTCAATATTACAGAGCAGTCAGCTTTATTTAACTACGTAGTGAGCGTGAAACATTTGTGGATGTGTAGTTTGCTCTTCCTGTTAACTACTTACTGTATGTTGAGCTTTGGTTGTAGGATGTACTGGCTTTGCAATTCCAGTAGCAAAGTATTCGTATATACCTATATATATACATGTATACATACCTACATCTATCTATCTGTCTGTCTATCTATCTCTATATATCAGAAGTAATTGCACAGCAGCATTATCTCAGTAGTATAATATTTTGATAATATTAGCCTGCTAAAATAAAAATAGGAGCGGTGCCCTTTTCATGGAACTAAGATGGTTTGCAAAATCAGCTGTGGGTAGCAGTCTCCAAATAATAATCTGTAGTGTACTTGGGATAGCTATTGCTAAACTTCATCTCACTTTGAGATTTTTATTAATTCTTTGTCTCTATTAGTAGTTTTATTTAACAGTGGGTCTCTTATTCTTGTGAGTGTCTTGTTGAGAAAGCATTTTTGGAGTTCCTTTCATTTTGTAAAGAAAGTCAGCAAAATGTTGAATAGTGTAGATAAAGAGAATGGTTTTACTCACTCATTATCAGTGTTCTTATAGTCTTGAAATGTAATGCAGGAAATGTTTGTTAACTTCTTTAGGAAGTTCTCTTAGAAATTAAAGTAGTTGTTTTATATGTCTTCTAATTGTTGTGAGTTCTTTTCAAGGGAAATGGATCATGAAAATTAATTTTCCTATAGACAGTATTTGTGCCTACTTGGATATGGATAATAAGCATGAACTTACTTATAAGAGAGCAAAGCTGAGGTAACTGCTCTTCTAGACTATTTTATATTTCACCAGTTTTTTGAGTTTGGAATAGATACAATATATAGAAGCTTAATATCACATTGGGTTTGGTTAATACATAAATCTTAAGATGTGACATATTTCTTTTTATTTCTGGTTTGTTTCTAATTTTTTACATAAAATAGAGACGGCAGTTGTTCCTGGTCAGATTGGGTGCTTATATCTGTGGAATGCCAGGGCCGTATCTGCAGGATCATCTTCTATCACTCCAGCCTACCAAGATGGCTGATATAAAATGCTTGGATGCATCTCTGCATGTCAGACTCCCTTGGAGTTTGAACTCAGATTATTGCTGTGCTATATAATTTTAGGAGATTATAACTTTGTGTCTAAAGTGTAACTATTATCTGCTGTATAGCTTAGTGTTCTCAAACAAGTGAGTTTGTGTTGTCTCTTCTGGGTAGTGTGATTATTCAATTCAGTGGTGACTGAATGGTGACTGTAGTTTTTGTGTGGGTTTGGCAGTTTTTCTCTTTTTCAGTATGAACCAGGAGTGGATACTGCGAGATCTTGCATGCATGCTGGGAGACATAGCTTTTGGTTGGAAAGAAGGTTTAATCCGTTGTCATTAACATCACTCTCCTCATTTAATGCTGTGTGTATGTTTTTGTCATGAGTGAGTCTGTTTTCATGTTTGGTATTTTCAGCAGTGCTTTTCATTGACCAGAGAATAATGTAGTTAACTGACTGTTTTCAGTGGCCTTGCATGATGATAAAATCTTCCATTCAGCTAAAGATTTAATGCGGATCACTGATCTGATAGTGGAAAATGATTGTTATAAATCAAAATATAGCAAAAAAAAAAGCTGTCATAAATGTAACTACAATGTGCTATCTTAGTATAGAGGAGTTTCTCTCTTCTAAGGAGTTAAGGTGTTGCTCTGTAACCACAGTTGATTGAGATGTGTAAAGGCAACCAGTAACCCATAGGTGTGCTGAGATGTGTGGTGAGCCTCCACTGGCTTCAGAGTGATGTGCACAGACTTACTGCATGCTACTTAGCAACTTAGAAATAAAAGCTATTTTTGTTTGTGTTCTCTGAATTGTAGAGTTACTTATATGAGCAGCTTTGACAAACTGCTGATACATGGCTCGTCTCTTGCTGAGTAGGAAAGTCTGAGGGAAAGCAGAAGTTACTGTGGTCTCAGTCAACCAATAATCTACTGCTGTTAATGGACTGCCTGCAGAAATACTGTAAATTGGATTTTGAAGAGTTCTAAAGCCTTTCCTTATGATTGCATTTCTGCTTGTTTTTACAGAGTCAGATGGTTTCCAAAAGTTCAAGGGAAGTTTGCCACCAAATTTTATGTGAATGCCCCAATACATAATGACTTGCCATTAACCTTCTGCAAGTACAAATGCTTCAATTGCTACCTTTTTTTTTTTCCTGTATTTATATGTATACGTTTGGGTTCTTTTGCAGGATTTACTTGGAGTAAAACATCACTGACTTCTACAATGGAAAAATCATGGATGCTTTGGACCTTTGTTAAAAGATGGCTACTAGCTTTGGCTTCCTGGTCTTGGAGTCTCTGCCGTATTTGTCTTTTGCCCTTGATAGTGACTTTTCACTTGTACGGAGGCATTATACTCCTTATATTAATATTTGTATCAATAGCAGGTATATTATATAAGTTCCAGGATGTTCTGCTTTACTTTCCTGAACAGCCCTCTTCGTCACGCCTTTATGTTCCTATGCCTACTGGTATACCACATGAAAACATCTTCATCAAAACCAAAGATGGAGTTCTTCTCAATCTTATTCTGCTGAGGTACACAGGGGACAATGCAGCATATTCGCCAACCATCATTTACTTCCACGGGAATGCAGGCAACATTGGCCACAGGTTGCCAAATGCTTTGTTAATGCTGGTAAACCTGAAAGTCAACTTAATTCTGGTCGATTATAGAGGGTATGGCAAAAGTGAAGGAGAAGCAAGCGAAGAAGGCTTGTACTTAGATTCTGAGGCTGTCTTAGACTATGTGATGACTCGGTCTGATCTTGATAAAACAAAAATTTTTCTTTTTGGCCGTTCCTTGGGAGGAGCAGTAGCTATTCACTTAGCTTCTGAAAATTCCCATAGGATTTCTGCCATTGTGGTGGAGAACACCTTTCTTAGCATCCCGTACATGGCCAGCACTTTGTTCTCTTTCTTTCCGATGAGATATCTTCCGCTATGGTGCTACAAAAACAAATTTCTATCCTACAGAAAAATCTCTCAGTGCAGAATGCCTTCTCTCTTCATCTCTGGGTTGTCTGACCAGTTAATTCCACCAGTTATGATGAAGCAACTTTATGAATTATCCCCAGCTCGGACTAAGAGATTGGCAATATTTCCTGATGGAACTCACAATGACACTTGGCAGTGCCAGGGTTATTTCACTGCACTTGAACAGTTCATCAAAGAAGTAATAAAGAGTCACTCCCCTGAAGAAATGGCGAAAACATCATCTAATGTAACAATAATATAATTGATATTCTTCTTTAGGGTGGGTTGGGGCAAGTACCTACACTGTACCTTGATTTGTGATAAGTGGTAAAAGAATGTCTGTTTTTAAATGTATGTCATGTCTGTACTTGCCTAAAGAGTGAAATTAAACTTGGAAAGGTCTGATATTTTATTAAGGTGTTCCAGATAACTTTTACATTTGCAGCATTGTAAATGAACCATTTTATGTCTTTCTCATACTTTTTTGGTATCTCTGTCCATATATTCCATTTGTTTGATATGTACAACAGATGCTATTAAAGAAACTTGCTACAAAAGTAGTACAGAATGTATTTAGAGCAACGGGAGGCTCTTCAGTATTCACTGCTGTATGTGTGAGCTTTTTGGACAGCCATGGTTAGCACAATGATTTGTTGCTTCTCTTAGAGTTTATTTAAAGTGTGCCATGCATGAGATTAGTGTTTTATTTCTTGAAATCTTATATTATGCAAAGTGGGAAGTCTTTAATGTGCTAAACAATATAAAATAATTGGTAGAGTATACTTGCAGGTATACTATCCTGGGTTATTACTGGTTTCTATGGTTATGCAAACTTACATATGTCAAACTGCAGCTGAAGTTGAAAAGATACTTTCCTTATTTTCATTTACTATTTGTATTATAATAGTGCACAGAAGGTTGTATGTGCCTAACAAGGTGACTTCAGGATTTAACCCAGGCAGTTTCTCTATAGAAAATAGGAGTAACTCTTTCTGAAAGAGATGAGTGCAATCTAAGCTCCTTTCTGCCTCATGTTCTCCTCAGTAATATACAGGCAAACTGTTTGTTAGTACTAGTCTGCTTGTGTGTTTGAGGTGGTATTTCTTATGGCAAAATGGGTGGTCATACAAGGTAAAAGTAGGTTTTTGTGTTCAGACTTTTATGCTGGTGTAGTTAAATGTTTGTGCCCTTTATACCTCCTAAAGAAACAAATTTAAATAATTACCAGTGAACACATGATTAGAGATAAATGTGTATAGTTGTTACAGTGAGGAAAATGAGCAGAAAGCTCTAGATAGTTGTATCATTGAAGGTAGGAAGGCTCTGCAGATACTGATTGCCTGGAGCAACAAGCCAAGGTCAACTGCACAAGGTTCAGCAAGACAAAAGGCTGGGTCCTGCGCTTGGTTCACAACAACCCCATGCAACACTACAGGCTGGGGAAAGAGTAGCTTGAAACCTGGTCAGCAGCTGGTAGGATATAAGCCCAGAGTGTGTCCAGGTGGTCAAGAAGGCAAGATGGCAATGGCATCTTGGCCTGTATCAAAAATAGTGGGACCAGAAGGGCCAGGGCAGGGATTGTCCCCCTGTACTCAGCACTGGTGAGGCCACCTCAAGTCCTGTGCTCAGTTCTGGGCCCTTCATTACAAGAAAGACATTGAAGTGCTGGAGCGAATCCAGAGATGGGCAACAGAGCTGGGAAGGGTCTGGAGCACAAGTCCTGTGAGGAGCAGCTGAGGGATATGGTGGTGTGTGGTCTGAAGAAACGGCTGCTCAGAGGAGACCTTATTGCTCTACAACTGCTTGGAAGGAGGCTGTAGCAAAGTGGTGGTCAGCCTCTTCTGCCATGTTTCAAGTGCAAGGATGAGAGGAAATGGCCTTGCCTCAAAGAAGATTCAAATTAGGTCTTACAAAACAAGTTTCAGTGAAAGAGTGGTTAGCCATTGGACTAAGTTGCCCAGGGAGATAATGGAATCACTACATCTGGAATTGTTCAAGAGTCATCTAGATGTGGCACTTGGGGATATGGTTTAGGGGTGACTATGGTTGTGTTAGCTTGATGCTTGTACTAGATGACCCTGAAAGTCCCTTCCAACCTGAATGATTCTGTGATCAAAGACAAAAGTTGTTAGTTCAGTCTAACGGAGTGTAGGAACTGTTTAGATCTCTTCTGCTGGTTTAATTAGGCATCTGCTGCAACTGAGTTTGCCTCTTCAAAATTTTTTCTTTTTTTTTAATGAAGAGAACAAATTGGAAAATCTTCCACACAATCTATAAAGTTGCCCTTTGGATTCAAAATTTTAAGTAAACTTTTCTGCTATGTTGTCCTGATTCAGAAAAGCATCTCAGCACACACTTGAAATCTGGTTCCTGAGGGACAGTCATATTTTAAGCTTGTGCTTATGTTCTCTGGTTGAATAAAACTGCTTTCCTGAACTGGTGCCTTAATGGTTATGCCTCCTAAAGGAATTATAGTTCTTAGTACATGTGGGTAATAGTTGTCAGCAGTTTGTATGTAGGATGATACATCTTTTCATAAATGTATTTTTTTTTGTGGTTGGCTGGTTGTTTTTGTTTGGGGTTTTTTGGTGTTTTTTAAATAAGCAAATACATACTAAAAGTTGCTGCTTTCTCTGGTAAGTATCTGTTGTGATACTATTATTAAGGTTTTAGAGTTGATAAAAAAATATACATCTTTGTGGATCTAGAGACATGAAAACATAGGGCATACTTTTCAATCTGACTGAAACCAAAACTATCTTTTCAGCCTCACAGTGGTGATATTTTTTTTGGGGGGGCGGGGGGAGAGAGAGAGGTACTTGGGCAAAGTATATAGGAGAAGTTTGACTGGGGGCTGAGAGATGAGGCTGTGTTTGTATAGCAGAAAGGAGTTAATAGATGTAGTATTGCCTTTTCCTGGTGTTTTCTACAGTGAGATACGAGCTGCTTGCATAGATTGTTTCATCTACTTTGCATTGCTTTAGAATAGAGGTGGAGGTGGAGAAGGAGAATTAGCAGTCAAATACTACTTTTATAAAATTCAGTTGATAAAGCCAAAAGAGTACATTAGTTGTTGGAGACAGAATGAAGAGAAAGTAATTGTTTCAGAAGTCATATCTTGACATTAAATACCATTGAGCAGGAGGGGGTTGTTCTCAAAGCATCAATTTCTGAAGTAACATGGCATTTAACCCCACTTCCCACCACTCAAAACAACTCTCAACCCTAGAACACCCCTAGTATTATGTGATACTTGTATACAAATGAAGTATTCCTATTTGAGCACACAGTTGCTAAGACAAAGTCAAATGTGTGGTGTTAGATGATGGTAATCTAAAACTCTTCAAAGTGGGCTGTATCTAAGCATTACTTTTTATTATCAAGCCATATATTTTCACTGTATTGTCTGCAGGAAACTTTAATTTTGTGGGTATTGGGTGTGACACAATTGACACAATTGTCATGCATGCATCCTTTACACTCGTGGTTTCTTCCACCTTCCATATATGCACAGTTCTCTTTCTCACTTAATGAGTTAGCCACATACACTTGTGAAGGGATGTTATAATGCTGTTTTTTATTGCATTGGTTATGAAGTCCACTGAAGGAAAATAGGAGGGAAGTGATGTTTTTATGCAAATATTCCACTGCTCTGCATACAATTCTTTATGGGAGGGAGGGAGGAAGAAGGGGGAGAAAACTTGTTCTGACAAGTGAAGACTTGTTTTTATTTCACGGACTGTGTGATGGAAACCACAGTTATCTGCTGCTAAAAACTGAACTGCAAGGAACACAATAATTTTAAATTGCCAAATAGTGTGTTATGATACTGTTGCATTTATTTTATTTAATATCATGATACGTTTTCCCATAACAGTTATCCATTTGTGTATAGATGTTTCTCAAATATTTGTCCTGTAGATATAAAATTCTGGTTTGGGAAGAAGTTCTTTTCATAGGTTTGTAAGAAAGCCTTGATTTAAATATGTTCATTAAAAGAATTTTCTGTTTTATAAGAGGAAATTTAAGTTAAAAAAAAGAAGTAAAAACAAAGTTCCTGGGAACGGGGTCAGGAGTTGAACGGCTGTAGCAGTAGAATTCCTTGTAAGGAAGCATAAAACCTTGTGTGTGCACACATGTGAGTGGTTTTAATTAGTGGAAATACTTGAGGCTTCCTACTAACCCAAGTTTACATTCCCAGAATTTGTTTCTGAACTGTGAAATGCAGAGATAAGCTATGCTTTCTTCTGGAGAAACATAAACTGGTTTAGCTGCCCTCATGTCCATTTCTCAGGTAAAAATTAGAAATAGAGCACAAATGCATTTGGTAGGCTACGGACAATCTGTCAGCTGAAGGGCAGAAGGATTAACTATTTATACAGAATATGCATATCAGCATCTCTAAGCTAATAATTGGGTCATGTTGGATGTTCACAGTGAAGAATGCAAGGCAGAATTGAGAGTCCAAGGTATGGTCTTTTCTGTTAGCAAAAAGATGCAGATGTACCTCCATTTGTATTACATCAATTCTTGAAAAAGACATTTTTATTTTTATTTTTATTTTTATTAATGACAGGTGATTTTGCTAGGGGCACTTCTGCCAAATATAAAATCAGTGCCTCTTGCATGTAGTGGGATCAGTCTGCTGTATCCCATTAGGTATAATTTGCAATGCCATCCTGCTTGAATAATTTAGAATAGAACCCCACAGAAGTGTAAATAGAGATAGCATATTGAAGTTATAAATAACACTTATGTTTTGAATTCAGAAACAGTCACTGATTATGAGATGCAAGCTTTTAATTTGATTTTTCTTTATTATATAGTTAAGGCAAAACTGTCTTATAAGGTATTCTTAAGTTTTGTAGACAAAGCATAAATGTTATTGTAAATGTGCTAATTGTGGCAAAGTTTTACATTATCATTCTAGTTGGTTTTTACAATAAAGTTAATTTTACAAAGAACACTTTTCTATTTTTATGTACTGACATATGCAATAAATTGATACATTAAAAAATGTTGTTAATGTCTTGTTCTATGTCTTCAGTGTGTGTGAAGAGGTAGTTTTGTTTGCATGGTAACAGATCAACCCCAAGGTATCATTTTCAGTCACTTACTAAAGCCAGAGCACATGGACGAGATATCTTCAGTGTTAGATGTAGCCTTTGTGGAAAGCTATTACAGCAGGGGAAAAAGCCTATTACAAAAATATTTCTAAGCTTTGTCATGTATCCTCACTTTCAGGAAGTGCTAGTAAATACAAGTGGTATGTGGTAGCTCTCCATTACTTTCTAATACATTTTGCATTTCAAAATTTCTCTGTTGTCTGGGGGTCTGAGAGATGGTCTAAATATTATGTCCATTAGGAAGTATTTTGAAGTGTTTCTGAGTAGTTTTACCACCTATGCTGGCAATATTTTAAATGTCAGATTCATAGTTAATTCATGCAGTTGGAGTGGGATACTCAGTCTGAAGCAATTTCTGCTTTCTTACAGAGAAATGCATTACTAATCTTATATTACCTCTGCTCCCGTTTGACATGGTTAATATGAAATACCCAGAAAATGAGGGCTTACTGCTGTCTTTTCTAAAGCTGCAAAATATGTGTCCTCTCCTGAATTACTGCAAGGCTTATAGTTCATTTTTAACCCAGTACCTAGGAAACGGGGCTGTGGGTGTGGGGGTGTAGGTGTGGTACATTTGGACACACTGTTCAAGATACCTATTAATTTGGAATGAAAAAATAATAAAAATAATACTAGTTTTTATAAAGGAAGAAATGACAGTACAGGAACAACTCCAGCTTTAGGTACTTAATGTGAATATTGCCCTAAATGAGAAGCAGGTTGCTGTCTTGTGAACTATATCACTGGAACTTACTTGCGCAGAGTTGTTCTGGAGAACACAAGCCTTGCATTAGCTTTTTCTTACTTGAAAATTAATAAGCAGCTGGGCTACAAAGTGCAACACAAACTGTGTCTTGGAATGTCTTATGATGTTATATATTCATTTGCTTAGTAGGTAGGTATAGGCCTTCATATCAAGCAAAACAGTCTTTGAAATATTCTCTGAATTTGTGAGTACTGATTAAATCATAGTAAACATTTATGAGGGCATACGAGCATTTAAACTAAAATTGGAGCAGCTGTGCAAAGAAGGACTTGGAAGTGCTGGTGGATGAGAGCCTGGACACAACCCAGCAATGGACACTCATAGCCCACAGAGTCAAACGTGTCCTGGGCTGCATCCAAACCAGCATGGCTGGTAGGGCCAGAGAGGGGATTCTGCCCCTCTGCTCTGCTCTGGTGAGACCCCACCTGTAGGGCTGCACCCAGCTCTTGATTCTTCAGCACAGGAAGGACATGGAGCTATTGGAGGGAGGAGTCTAGAGGAGGGCCACCAATCTGATTAGAGGGATGGAGCTTTTTCTTCTACCAGAAAAAGCTAAGAGAATTGGGCTTGTCCAGCCTTCAAAAGTTTTGGGGGTGACCTAATTGTAACTTTACAGTACCTGAGGCGGGGTGGGGGGGGGGGCGGGGGAAGGATACAAGATAGATGAAGAGAGTTTCTATAATGTCATGTAGTGATAGGACAAGAGGGAAAAGCTTAAATTTGAAAGAGAGTAGATACAGATTAGATGTTTGGAGGAAGTTCTTTGCTGTAAAGGTGGTGAGGCACAGTAACAGGTTGCCCAGAGAAATTGTGGATGCCCCATCACTGGAAATGTTCAAGGCCAGGCTGGATGAAGGTCTCAGCAACCTGATCTAGTGCAGGATGTCCCTGGCCATGACAGAGGTGTTGGAACAAGATGATCTTTAAGGTCCCTTCCAGCCCAGACCATTCTGTGACTCTATGAAATTAAACCTAGACCAAAGGGTTGCTGCCTGTTAAAAAGATCAAGTATAGACAGATAGGTTTTGAGAAAATGCTGAACCGTTGGTTTAGCAAAAGTTATTTACTCCAAAGATATTGAATATGCCTGGGCTTTAGCTCCCTTGTCAGACCCTATTCAGGGTCTTCATTTTAGATTTCGTATCAAGTTCTGTCTCTGTAAGTAAATAAAGAAGATACGCTGATTATTTTCTGCATTTGTTTTGGAAACATTGATGTGATTAATTTGTTATGCTTCAGCTTGTATGGGGGCAGAATAACTTTTGTATGTTTTGGAAAAACAGCAGTTTTTCTTTCTCTGAAAGGCAATGCAGGTTAAGAGCAAACTTGGTTTTACTGTAGTAAAGGACATGGTTGCACTCTCAACTGGAGATACATCTTTAATAATCTGAAGCAATGAGCTAAATAATGCAAAACTGCAAGATGGGTGACAGAAATGAAAGTATGTTCACGTACCAGGTTCAGAGAGATGTTGCCACTAGTTTGACTAGTAACTAAGGAACAGATTGTGCTGCTTGAAGACAGAAAGGAAGTTCTACAGCTGGTTTGAATTACACTTAAGGTCTAATGTGGGCTAATTATTTACAAAAATTCAAAGGGAAAGGTCAGGCAGAGAACTTTTTCCTGTCTGTCCTCTAGGACTCAGAGACAGTGTAGCAAATACGGCTACGAGAAAATAACATTATTATTTGAAAATACTTGAATCCTTGTCCTGTGCCCTCTATTGAAGGTCTACAGACTGTAGCAGCAGCAGAGCAGCCACTCCCACATGAAAGGCCATGGCTCTGTGTTTATCTTTTTACCATCCAAAAGCATTTTTAGTCCATCTGTGCAAGATCTGTTAAGTTGCATAGTGTCAAAGAGGTGGAGAAATGCAATCCTCTGTGTTGCTGGATAGCACAGCCTGTGAGACAGTAAGAGAAGTGGGCTTCAGCTGTATGACAGAGCTCCTTTTTCCCTGGGCAGTAAGAAGCAATTGCTGTACATCATGGGGAGGGGGAGGGGGGGAAGGGGAGGAGGCTGGCATTAAGCTGCTGCAGTATATAAATCCTGGGTTGTCTTTTTATATTTTATATGTTTTTAAAATTATTTTCTAGCTGGTTCTTCTGCATATTTTGAAAGACACCTATAATAATTGCTTTTCCTTTCTGTGTCAGTTCCTTTTCTGTTGGAAAGCACTGTAATAACCATGTAAAAAGTGACAGTGGCTGCAAGTCAGATGTACATTTACTTTGTGTAGTATGCATTCAGACCCTAATTGTCTAGATATCTAGAGAAATAAAATATTGCAAGGAATAAAACAAAGATGGCATACCTAAAATGTGCAGAGACATTTGTGTTATCCTTGGCAATTTTGAAATGTTGAGGAAAAGAGAAAAGATTGCCCTTTTTGCCTCAGAAAAATCTCATAGAACTTTTTTATTGACCTTTTAACAAGGTAATTTATCAAATAAGGTTTTAACTGTTTGTATAACACATCCTTTACTTGCAAGGTATTCAACAGCTTCCTAGAAATTAAAATAATAAGATGTAAGATACACAGCCACAGGAGTGGAGTATCCAGAAATAGAGTACTTTTTTGATCCATTTGTGAGGCAGAACTTGCCTGGATTTGCTACTGTGTAAGTTGTAGTTAATGGCTGAAAGAACTAATTAAGTGTTCTTGAAGGGAATGTGTACTGTTTCGGAGGGGTATCTGTGAATACTCTTAATACAGATCTCTTTAGTAGCAGAAAACTGTACCACAGGATTTATTCTGATCTCCTCCAAAATAGTCCTCCTATTTTGTCCATCTTCAGAAAGGACTTGAAATTAAATGGAAAATTTCAGAGTGGAACTTTTGCTTTTCCTGTGCTCCTCTATCTGTTCTGCACTGTTTTGTGTGGTAAGGTGAGATATCGAGGTCTCTTTCTTGTAATAACCGCAGGGACCATTTTGTAGCTGCTTCAGAAGTATGTGAAGCTGGACCCTTGCCACTGGAGGCGTACTTTTAGCGTGGCCTTTGACCCACTTGCCTGGGTCTCTGGGTTGCAGCATCTGCAAAACCTCCTTTTTGAAAACAGAACATTTGTTTTTAAGTAAACTTTCATGTTTCTTCAGTAAATCGGGTTTTTCCCCAAGCCTTCACAGTTGTATCAACGGCTTCTCTTTTGTACATTGAACTTCATTATGGGTTTTCCCTCCCCCACAAAGAAGATGCTTTTGTGGTTAAAGCACATAACTGGATTTCAGGAAATCAAGAATTCCGTTTCTGGTTAAACCACAAATTTCCTGTATGATTTGTTACTATCTCTGCCTTGGTTTCCCACAGATATAATGTCAATCTTTTATAAATTTTCAGATTAGCAGGACCCATCTTGATAATTTAATCTGATACTCTGCATAATGGAAATGAAAAGAAATTAATTACCTGCATAAAATTACAGGGCTTGTTTCTGCTGAAACATCTTGGAAGTTTTAACCAGTCTTAATTTTGTTTAGTAACCTATTTCCTGTCTTGTAGTGAAACATTCTCACCTTTAAGAGTCTTCAGTGGTAATGTGTTGGGGTTTGGTTTTCATTTATTTATTATTTTGAATTTTACTTATATGTTTGCTCTTTTTCCTGGAAGTAAAGGACTTGCTTAAGTAGAATTCTTAGACTAGCCAAGCTATTTCTTAATAGTTTTCCTTGGCTAAATTAAAGAGGTTTTTTTAGTTAGTTAATCTGACTATTCAATATAGCTCATCCTTTGGGTTAAGGAGACACTATGGGGTAGGCAGAGATCATGTACTCTGCATGCAAATTAAGATATTTTCAGAATACTTTTATTATAAGGGTTTATTCTTATTCGCAGAGTTCGATGGCCAGGACTAGGTTTCTGCAGTTTAACGCAATGATATTTTCTTTTGTAGAAATTGTTTGGAAAATGTTGCTTTGAACTGGTCTTGAGGTGGCCCCTAAGGTTTTCTGACTGCATGTGTGTCTTGAGTACAAAATTGTTGATGTGGTACAAAAGTTTGCAAAAGGATTCTCGGGAAAGCTGTCCAGTAGAAGCAGGTTGCTAACAAAAACCTGAATACCATTTCTGAGATTAGTTCCTTAGGTGTCTTATATTCATTCTAGATTTTTGACCTTTTTCACAGTTCAGTTTTGACAGTCAGTCTTAGCTATATGCAAATAGTTTTGTCAGTATAAAAGCACAATGCTATTTCCCCCCAGCATATACAGCCAAATAGCATACCTCTATTTCAACAAGAATATTGCACTGAGGGCTTGTGTTCAGCTGAAAACATCACTTTCCTTCCCATGTCTGCTGATGGGAGGCTGATCTGAGCACTCCTTAGTTCTCTTTAGTCACACCTTAGTTTAAAACCCAGCAGGAACAGCAAGTGCTAATGTTACTGACTTTGCTTTAAGCAGGCTAAGGACCTCTTTGCAGCTCTGCCAGCAAGAGGAATCATAAGGACATGTTATGACAAGATATACTGGCAAGCATTGAGGCACTGACTCCAGGTTCTAGGCTCTGCAACTAACATGGGGGTTTTGTTTGGTTTGGGGGCTTTTTTTGGTTTGGTGATTTGGGGAAGAGTTTTTTGAAGTAATTTTTGTGATTTACTTTGGTGCAATTAGCAATCTGCAATTAACTAAAGCTCCATTTGATTATATTAGAATTTGTTCAACTAAGTATAATTCTAGGTAATTCATACTGGTTTTCATGATTGATCTCTTATTGTCATTAGTTATTGTTCCACCATTTTTGTCATCACAGAAGTTGTCTGAAGTTACATTTTCTTTCAAACCACATAACTGCTTATAAATCTACAGAACAATACAAGATTGCCAATAGAGAGATGTCTTTGATGTTTAGCTATAAATGCCTATTGAATTTAACAATTTCCCATGTGTGGACTGTTGTGATTTTCCTCATCTTTCCTTTGAAATTCTCATTGATCAGAATTATAAGCAAGATGGAGCCAGATGTCTTACAGAAGTCCTCTATGTCATCACAATTACTTTGTCAGCCCAAATAATGACCCCATTAAAGAGGCTGTGGAGGCTGGGAACAGCCTATTTTCTCTAGAAGTGGCTAGAGCACTGCTATTTATATACTGGTCTGTTATTTTCTGATACATTAATGACTGCAGAGACCTCACTGGCCAATAGTTTCTTGATATTCCTGGATAGCTAGTTATAACTTTCATTCTCTCACTCAGTTTCATTTTCTAAAATAGCACCTTTTTTTCCAACTGTCACATTATTTTTTATTTTTGGAACAGTCAGTACTAGGCTGGTAGTGTTCTGATGTCTAGAGATATTTGAAGGCATGTCTGCTTAGTTCTAATAATTGCTTATTCTGTTTAAAAACCCTACATTAGTTCATATTAAATCTACTTCAAAATGCAGCCCCATATACAGCTTCACTTAGCCTTTAAAATAGGAACAGAAATGGTATGGTATTCTATTTTTTCCACCCCATACTGATTTCTGTATAGTTTCTCACAGTATGTATGTAGCTTCTAGGTGCAAGATAGTATTTTTTTTTCCTTTGCATTTAGGGACAGATTTACTTGTCTGTGCAGGATGTGTGGTTGCTAGAAGTGGCAAAATAAAGAAAAGAGTGCCTTGCATCACAACAGAAGATGATAAAGCTTATAATCACACTAAATTTCTTGTGGCCTTAAGAAACAGAAGAGGGAGAGGCTACAGAAGTTGTTACTCTTTCGTTGTTCCTCTTCCTTCTTGTTCCAAACAGAATTAACTTGATCTGAACTACTCTGGTAGGTGTTGTCATCAGGATTTATTACACAGTGTTTGGACTGACTTGTAAAAGTTTTCTCTTTTGCAAAGATAAAGTATACTTACATGGTAAGAGGGGTTGACCCATTGATTTTAACCATAATATTATAGTATTTACTGTTTATCTTTTTTTTTTTTTTCTGTCCCAGATCATTGGAGCTTTTAATAAAGGGGTAAAAGTCAAATTTTGTGTGGAAAGAGAGTAAAAAAATCCCATGAAGATATGTGGGATGTCTAGGTAGCTTTGCTGTTGTAGAGAAAAAAGGAATTCCTAATATAGAGTTTTATGATGAAAAGACTTTTAAAATCTTAAAAGATTAATTTAAACCAGACACTCAGGATTCACCTGAGTGTTGTCAGCATGCGTGTTTAAAGTTTTGGGTTGTGTTTAATTTTAAATTCTCTAAATAAATATTTTCCCTTTCACCTGGTTCTTTTTCCCCCCTCTCTTATGCTTTTCCATCTCTTAGTTTTCACCTCTTCTAATTCCACCCTACCAAATTTCCTCTCTCTGCTTCTTCGTGTTGCCTCTTGCATTAATGCAGGTTCTTGAATTCTTTAGAGAGCCTGTATTTACTAAAAAAATTAATGAAATGTCATCCCTTTTCAAGTTAGTTTGATGAACTGAACTGCAGAATTTGCATCTTCTTACAACTGAGAAACCTGTAATTTGTGACTCATACCTGGGAATGTTTTTCACTATTTTTTTTAGGAAAGGACACAAAGTTTATTTGGAATAATTTGTCTCCTCTGTGGGCATATTGGCACTTTAGATATGAATTTAAACATGTTAATATAGATGATATAATGTATATACAGAGTACATCTATATGCCTTCACACACACAGAGGCACGTGCCTGTCATACATGTATGTCTTTTAAGTAGCACTGGATGAAATGCTGCCTGGAAACTTTACAATGGTTTCTGCACTTCTAGATAAGGCTCAAAATTACTGGTGGTACTGGCTGTGCCTAAATTTAAAGATTATGGGAAATGGCTATAGCAAGCTGCCACATAAATAACTAGTGGAAAGTGAAAGTAGGAAGGTAGCTTGTGAGAAAGTATTCATTTCCAAAATGCAGTACAGAGAGGTGAAAACAAAGGGAAGACAGAGCCCTAGATGTTCACTGTGTACATTAGGCTTAATGGTACTATCAACAGCTTCATATGACAGGAAATGATCTGGGCGTTTTGTTCACTTATTCTGGATGCCCTTAGTTTCAGAGAGCAACCGGTAACATGGATTGCACCTCGGAAGGGGACAGCTGAACTCTCCCTCTGGCTTTAGTAAGGAAAGAGCAGCGATGAAATCCGTGGACTGTGTGCACGTCATCCAACAGAAGGATACCGCCTCCTCTCCCTCTGCCCCCCCTGGTGCTGTTTCAGGCGCCACGGGACTTTTTTCTGTCACATTCCTGTGGCTTGCAATGCTCCTGTCCTCTTGTCTTGCAGCAGTGTCTCTTTACCATGTTATCATCCTGAAAACAGAACTAGAAGCTCTGCGCAGCGAGCTGATCTACAGCGTCCAGGCAAGGTCTCCGTTAGACCAGCCACTCGTGTCCCATGGTGAAAATAAAGCAGGTACCCCTGTTCCTTCCTTCCTGCAAGTGTCTGCAGCTGGCTCCAGGCAGGTAAGCTGGAGGGGTGTGTTTTGGCTTGCAGGGCATGGACAAATGTGGGGCTGCTCTCACTGGCTGTTGCTTGTCCTTGTTAGGAGAGCAGGCTTGCTGGTACTGGCCCAGCTGAGAGCTTCCAAAAGGAAATCTGGAACGGGAGTAGAAACAGGGGCAGGCGGTCTGTTGCCGACACAGAAGAAAAAGGTAAATACCAGCTGATGAAGTGGGTTGGGATACCACAATTGGATATACTAGTGAAAAGCAGGAGTGTTCGAGCCATGTTTTCCTTCTCCTACCAGTTGATCTGTGTTCCTGGAGCCCATTCTGGTTTTCAAAACTATTGATGGATGAATGGTATTAACCATAGGCATATCCTCTTAAAGGAAAGAATATTGAAATCACAGAATGTTTTGTGATTACCTTTAAAGGCCAGGTAATCCAACCATCCTGCCATGAGTAGGAAAATACTTTTTAAGGTACCATATGTTTATGCTATCTGAAGGTTAAACTTTAAATGTTAGATCCGAAATCTGCATGATGTGTTAGAGTTGAGAAAGGCAGCTTAAAGTCATTCAGTTTTCAAACTATTTAATTCTCTCTGATCAAAGTAGCGAGGGAAATCTATTAATAAAAATGCCAACTCACTTTTCCGGGAAACGTGTTCACCCTAAAAGAGAGAAGTAATGAGAACTTTAGGGAAATAGGAGCTTTCAAAAAGAAAGGCTGGCTTGTACCTGACAAAAGAGGCAGGCTACAAGGAATTCAGAAGTTTAGCATCATTTCTACATTAAAACAATAAAACTATCATTTTACATTACATTACTACATTAAAACTATCAATAAATAGTAAAATTAATAAAGGAATTGCTTATCAAGTAAGATTTTTTTTTGTCATAGTTCTTTTTAAAAGGTTTTGCAAAGAGTGCTGAAGACTGCTCCATAAAAGACCTCGGATGTGTATTATAGAGTTGAAGTATTAATGGGATATACTTGTTTCCTTTGGGGATAAAATGCCTACATTTCTTTCTTTTTCCAAACACAATGAGGCCTTATAAGATGAAATGCAGAATTTTATTATACCAGTTAACACACATACTGTAATTGCACAAACTAAAAATATTTCTGAGTTTCTAAATCAGTTCATTTTTCTTAGGTATACTTTTATATTATTTTAACTGGTATCTTAAATTATTTAGAGAAGTTGAAATGGAGCAAAATATAGGTAAAGACTAAATGAAGCTTTGCATAAAAATGTGTACCTCAGTGAGCAGCTGACATGGAACGTATTTCACTTTGAGCTTCAGTAAGCTAAATGAAATTAAAGTTCTAGAGTATAATCACTCTTACTTCCAATATAAAAAACAAAACAAAACAAAACAAAACAACCCCCCCACATTAATTTAGGACATCACTTAAAATCCACAGGCTTATACGAGATTTATTCTGTTTCATTAGTATTCTTTGATTCAAGATCTTGGCTATGAAAGATTTCGCAAACAAGACTCATGATTGCTTAAGTTGTATTTCTTATAGCCTGTTTCCTATCACAGGAACCACAAACCTCCTCTGCCCTCCCCACCCTAGGAACTCCCAAATAAAAACAAGTGATCTGAAGTACAAATATCATAAAAAATAAGGAGATATCTCTTTTTAAATTAATGTTAGAGCATCATTACTCTGGAAGTGATCCAGTTTCCTTCACAATAGCTTTCATCTTTAGTCTTGCTGCTATTTGAGGTGAGCAGGGTGTGGAGCTCCTCAGCTGTGCTTCTGAGTAGACTTTAGATCCTTCTCATCACGTAGCCACCTCTGATTACACCTGTTTACCCCTAATACATGAAATTTCAATAAGTTACTTATTTCTGTAAACTTTTTTTAAGGTACAGCTGGCTTTCAAGTGTTTAGTATGGATGGCAGAAAACACAGAATATGAACATTCATTTTAAGGGGAAAAGCTACCTAAGTTGATCTATTGCAAAAATGTTTTCTTACATGAACCTCATATTTTGTATATAAAAAAGAAAAAAAAAAGTAAATCACAAATCTTCCATTTATATCAAAAGTTGTCTGTTAGAATTAGCTTCCTGCCTGCTGTAATTACAAAAATTTTAGCTTTTTGGAGTTCAGTAATATATTATATTTTCTCAAATCAGATTTCACTGATGACCATGAACCTATTAGTCAGTGTTAAATTTTGTTTTAGCAGAATGAATTAAATAGAAGAACATGGTGTTGTTCATGGTGCTGAATCCAGTCTACTACTTGGTCATGTACACAGAATTACAGGCCCTGGATTTTGATCTTTTGACATTCATATCTTCAAATCCATCAATCTCCAAATTGTCCTGTAGATGTGTGGCACTCATTCTGTTATAATGGCAAATAAATCAGAGGATTGAGTGAGGTGCCTGTTCTTGTCCTACTTCTGTTTGCTTCAGCAAAATCTCAAAGTAGAGTCTGATTTCATAATTAATTGTTGACACATCATTTTACTTTTATATGGATTAATTCCTTAGCAAGCTAATATTTGGAAACATCACTGGTATCTAATTGCATCTCTTGTGCTTCAATAGAGAGGAGAAGTAAAATACAGAACAAATATCTTGTTTATAAATAAAGTTATTGTTCAGTTCTGGGGTTTTTAGACTTTAATCATTAAATTCCGGGAATGGATGCCCCATCATTCTTATGTCAGATCCAGCACAGCCTTTCTTTAACATACTGAATTTTTATACAAGTGGCCACAAATTAGCATTTTAATTAGGACAGTTGAACGGAAGTGGATTTAACACAATGTTGTTTCTTTTTTTGTGGGATATACATTTGTCTATGCTAATGCATCAATGCATTAGTCATCAGTAATTACACATTTTGTGTCTTGCAAAAATTTCCAGCTTGGGTAGGTTGAAGAGAAGTGTTTCAAGCATCAATTCCAAGTAAAGCTGCACAGTTAGCAGTCAGAACCAGAGCTCTTGGTGCAATGAGTAGGAGGTAATGGGTGATTTTGAAATGTATGCTTCTGGCAAATGTCATATCAGGACACGTTACAACAAATGTACTTTTTATCTTTCTCTTTACAAATTGGTGCACAACAAAAGACCTCTCCTGAATTTTATATTCTGTTCACAATTATTGGTTGTGTTGCCTGTGTGTTTCTTCCTGTGTGCACTTGAGTCTAGGAACAAGATTTAGGTCCTGTTGCCTAAGCCAAAGTACGAATGTCAGTTTTTATTTTCATGCTGCCTCAGTGCCTCAATCTGATCATTACTGTGGGATTCTGATTCCCATGACCTGGGGAGGTGAGAATCAGTCCTTCTGTAAACACAAATGCCTGTGACCTGCTGGGATCAGACAGCCCCCATGGACTACATTTACTTTGGTGATTGAGGTTGCCCGACTCCTAGCACGTATGAAGGAGCTGAGGAGCTTTTCTATGTAATTCCACAAGTCAATCAGGCAGGGTAACCTGGCATGTGACTTGGCAATTGTTTTTTGCTAGCAATTCTCAGGTTCTACTCCAGTATCAGTTCTGTCCATGGGAAGTAACTATTGCCTTCCAAGCATGGTGTGAGAATTTTGCCATTGCTCTTGATAAAATTGCTGTACTGGAAAATTGGTACATTTGTTGGTTGGAAGTGTTTTGACTCTGTATGTTGTTGCTTAGGTATCTGTGACAGCGGGATAGCAAGAGGTTTTACAAGTGGTACTTGACTAGTGATCTTTGAATTGAAACACAAGCATTTTTTACTGGCTTAAACAATTGCCATATATAAAATTCCCTTATCAAATATTCACAATACTTCATATTTTATTGTTCGAAGAGGTCAAATATAAAATAAAAATTAAAATCAAATTAAAAAGAAAAAAGAAAGTCCTACTTCTCGAAAATATATTTTATCTTTATTTGTTTCTGTGCAAAAGGATAGAAAATTACTTGATGCCATTCCTGCAATTTTACATGAAATGATTCACTGAAGGAATGAGTGAATAAATCAGTGCTGTGTATTACGCAGAACAGTGTACAGTCAAAAATACACCAAATAGGCTCTAAGTTTTAAAACCAACATTCTGCTTTACACTGTATAATAGTAGTCTTAATTCCTAGTAAACAATTCCCTTGTAATATGTTATTGGCAATTCTGTGAAGGTCAAAATACTGCCACTAATTCTTTGAAGATGTTTGTTAGATCTTAGTCGTACGTGCAACTATGATCAAGGCAATTTAATGCAGGGACTGATTGAATCCATAATTAATGCCATATAAAGATGTCTCTATAAAAAAACACCAAACTAACCAGTTGTCCTGGTTTCTGCTGTGATAGAGTTCATGTGATAGTTTTCATAAAACCAGTTTATAAAAATGCACAAGAAAAAACTAGAATAAGATTTCTTGTGATGAGAAATCAAGAAGTTAAAGTAAGAAGAAATGCAAATGGTTCAAGGAAGTGTTTGTCATTTATAAATTAAATTGTCTGGTGTTTAAATATGCTTTGGAAAGCCTACAGAGAACAGATCTAGACAAAAAAAAGGAACCTAAATAAGCAGGGTTATTGGTTTTTTGGGTTTTTTTTCAAGGTTAGGGTTTTTCCTAGGTTTTATTTCAGCAAAAAATTAGGCCAGATGTCTCAGGCCTCAGTTATCAAAGCTTTAAATTTTATACATGAGCTCACAAGTATTAAACTTGAAATTTTGTTTATATGGATGACTAAGTGACATTGCAAAATACTAAGATTATTATGCAATTTAAATAATAACAAAATTTGCATGTGAGGGAAATTTTTATTTTACCAATATAAGGTCTTAAATCATGGAGATATGCAGAAGTCTGGATTGCTGTCCTTCAGCAAAAGATAGTAGTTTTTTTTTTAAATTGTGACTGCATTGCTCAACCAGTGCATCATTTCATGTGCTGGCTGTGGTTTATAAAGGCATCTGGACTGACTAACATCTTCAGAATTGGGTCTTCTGTTCATGGAATAAGACAGACTCCAAAATTAACTTCTGCCAACCCACAGCCTGCAGAGCAATTAAAATCAGTGAAAAAAAAAAAAGAATGTTCATGCAAGCAAAGCTATTATATAAAGTCACAAGCGGATAGGGCACACTTTATCATTCTAGATACACTTTTATACAGATGGATCTCATGGTGACACTCAGTCTAGATATTTTCACTCATTTTCAAGATGAATTTTATTAATCCTGTATTTTGCTTTCATATTAATAAAAAATCCTTTAGACTGCTCAGGTTTGATTTACACTGGGCTGAAAGACATTCAATAGCAACTATTCAATGTGTATTTTGTAATACATGTATTCTTCATATTGTACTTGAGGTAAGATTAGGGTACTTCTTGGAATAGAATTGTTAGCTTTTCTTAACAACATTTACTGTTTACTGAAAATTCCTCTTAATTTACCCAGAAAATGTACTTTGTATATCCATATGTTTTCCTTAATAGAAGTAGTGTTTACTTGGAATTTCTTTCAATTAATTACTTAATTTTAGGCATGTAAGTAGTTCCACTGAAGTCAAAGTACTTGTATATACTGGAAATAGTCATGTGTCAGCTTTGGCTTCTGAACATATTTTTGAAGCATGTTGTTGTTCAATCCTTCAAGCACTCTTTTAGATATTGTCTTTTGTAGCTTTAGGCAAAATGGCCACTGTGCTTGTTTCTGTTGTGATGAAGGACACGATTGCATGCATTTTCTCCAAAAACAAGCTTACTATATTCTATGCAGGTTTGTTCCTATCTGCATATATTAAAAGAAAAGAGACAGATTTTTTTTTTTAAAGATTAAGTGCAGATCTGATGCCTGTAGAATAGAGTTGGTATGTTTTTTTAAAAAAGATGAAGATGATCTCAAACTGTACTGATCTTGTAGATTTAAATTACTGTGAGCAGTTCTCAGACTAGAATTTTAGTGCTGCAACCAGCTGAAAAAGAAATCCAGACCTGTAAACTGGGAATTAGGATAGTTTGAATAATGCCCAACAAGTTTGCAGAGTGAGTTTAGCAAGAGTTGCTAAAGTAGCCATAGATTTCACTGCTTGTAGACAGAACTCACTGGTACCCAGCTGGATAGCAGCTGGTTAGTGGGAGTCATCACAAATCCTCTCGTTTGGCAAGTGAAAAATCTGGTGGCCACACTAGTGAGTTCTTTTAAAAGCAAGAATTAAAAAGTTTGTGTTAGCCTACTGAAATACTAAGGAATCAGCAAATTCCATTCACTGGGAAGGCATTTTGTTCCAAAGAAGAATTAATATCTTGTGAAATTAATTGCCCGATGTGCTGTGTTGTGTGTCTCAAAAAAATCGCATTTTAATTTTATTTATAAGTTTGTTTTCCAGAAAACTCTTTTGGTCACAAGTGTGATAGAAAAATGTATGAAGTATAACACCTTTTTTTAATTTTGTGTCAGTTTGATTGATTGATTGATTGATTGATTTTAAATTTCTTACCAGAAGGTAGGTGATTCAGATGCCTTTAAATTCTTGGTTTGAAAAATCAACAGATTGTAGCACATCACTGATGTGTATTGATAGGACTCAAGGGCACATTTCAGTGTAGGAGACAGGAGTTTAGATGATAGCATTCCTATTAACATAAATAGGGCTTGCAGGCTGTGTGATCATTCTGGCATGGGAGCATTCCCAGATGTGCACTTGAATCCTTGTGTGCTGCTGGTTGGCACTGCTGAGTGCTGGTGAGCATCCAGCCCTCTTCTGATGTTTTCAAGGAGGACCCCTTTAAACAGAGACTTAAAAAGAGACTGCTTTCCACCCAAATCCTCTTGCTACCTGCTGTGCAGCAAGAAGTTTGTGCTACTGGACACTTGGTTGTTCATGTGAGTACCACTGACAGATGCAGTAACAGATTCCACATATCCATGGCATTCCCCATTGTAGCCAAATCTATGTGGCCAAATCTGATCCACAGCCTTCTTGTCTGAAAAGGGGTAAACAAAATGAAGCAATCCATGGCAGAATTTTCTTCTCTTGACTCTTAATAAATTCATTTGGTCTCTGTCACGTGAAGTAAATATTGCTATTTAGTTTTCTATCCTTCAACCTCGCATGAGAACCAGATATTTTGATTAAAATCTGCTCCAAGCAAATGCAGCTATTTTTTTCCTTTTATCCTGTTGCCTGACACTTATGCTTACCAGGTGTTTTTACAAGTCATTGTTTCATTTGCAAGTCCATATTTTAACATTCTGCAGTATTTTTCTCCGAACAAATACCTAATTTCTCATTAGTGTCACCAATCTTTACAGTTTTGAGCAACACATTTTGACAGATACACCAAGTTATTTGTTATGTGTACATTAATTTGCTGAGTCGTCTCTCCATTTTCCCTCAGTCTCAGTATAGGTTGATCAAGTCTAGGTATCTGAAAACATATTGAAAGTGCTTATATATGGACTTTGAGAATTTATTAGGGAAGTATATATGACTAATATTTTACAGCAACTATAAATGGAAAGTAAATTCTCTAAATAATATGGCAAACATAATTAGAAAATGGGCTGTTTATCGTAGCTGGCAGAGATGGGGCTTTTTTCAGGCTTTTGCTTAGAAATTTAACAAGGCTAATTGACATGATGATTTTTAGCTCATTTAACTTACTGTTACATAATTATATTAAGACCAGATATTAAAACAAGCAAGTGTTACTTGTGCTGCTACCTGAGGCCTCCCACTTAGCTGCATGATCTCTGAAAGTCATCTATTATATGTTGTGACAGGAATTTTCATTTTGCACACTTGAGTAAGATCTGGGTAAAAACCAATATGTTCTGTTTTAAAGTAAGTGGTGAGACTGAGAAATTTCTTTCATGTCCTTTTTTTTCTTAGTTTCATAAGCTTATTCTATTACTGATTTATGTCTCTTTGATTTCAAAATGCTTTCACTTTGCAGTGCTGCAGGCCTGCTTACAACTGATTGCTGACAGCAAAAGCGATATCCAACAGAAAGGTAAGAATATGTATCATGATTTATAACATATAACTATTCCATGGGATAACTGTTTCAACAAATTTTACCTAATTTCAAAGCAGTAACTGCATTATAACAGCAAATTTAAAAATAATAAAAAAGAAATAACAAAAAATACATCAAAAAACAACAAGAAGGTCCCTGCACCCGGAAGGTCCCTGTATCTGGATGACTCTTGCAAATATTATCCTTTCAGTGGGGAAATCCACCTAGTGAGACTGGAAGTTCTGTCTAGAAGTCAGCTTCGTTAATTTCCAGCAGGTGAAAATGAAGAAAATAACCTTTCTGATCACCCAAAATTGTGTTGTCTTTTAGATGATTCAAGCATTGTCCCTTGGCTCCTGAGCTTTAAACGTGGAACAGCTCTGGAAGAACAAGGAAATAAAATAGTGATCAAAGAAACAGGTTATTTTTTCATATATGGCCAGGTGAGAAAGCTCAAGTCACTTAATTATCTGACTTTTGTAAGGATTTTTTAATGCCTCTATACGATGACTTGGAAATTTCCACCTCTTCTTTCTTTTTTCTTTTAGGTTTTATATACAGATACAACCTTTGCCATGGGACACCTGATACAGAGGAAGAAGGCTCATGTGTTTGGTGATGATCTCAGCTTGGTGACATTGTTTCGCTGCATCCAAAATATGCCACAGTCTTATCCGAATAATTCTTGCTATACTGCTGGTAAATATCTGCATTTTTCTTTTCTTTGTTTGCAAATAAGCTGCATCAAATAGAATCTGTAGTGTTGGGCTACAGAACAGAGTCTGCATTCATGGATCTGGCTAACTGAAAAATTACAGAATACTTTCAGAAAATACAGTTTCATATAAAGTATCAGCACCTGGAGATTATGCATCCAGCTTGGTGATCTCAGATTTTGCTGTCTCCATTGACTCTGTAACGTGGTTAGACATTTTGGTGCTTTCAGTTAGATGCCTGAGGCAGGCAAGAGGGGTGCCTACCATCCTTGTTGAAGAACTCAGTTTAACATAAGAGTTGAATTCCACGTTCAGTTATCCCAAGAAAATATTTAAGAGCTATATTCTTCTTTGAAATGTCATGTATGGATTTTAGCCATCCAATACTTGCGTACCTTACTGTGATATTTCTACTCCTTATAAAGGCTACTGCATTTTCAGGCTTTGGTTTAATGAAAAGCAGTCAATTCCTATAAGGTGCTCTTTGTGACTGCACAAATTAGAAACACCACAAGAAATACCCAAACTAAAATATTTAATGCAAGTCCAGCAGGCTCAGTGATCAATGTATGTGTATATTCCTGCAGTAGCCTGTAAGGAATTGGTGTTCAGGCCTACAGAACCCCATATATCATCTCTTATCTGCCTGTCTTTCCACTTTAATGGTGGATTTGAGGGTTTTCTCTTTGGTTATTTTCCAGAAAGATTTTTTTTTCAATGCCGTACGAAAAAGTGGGTGACACTGAGGGATGGATTTGACTATAGGCAAGTAATGGCACAAAAAAATGGGATGTGGCAGGAAGCTAATTTTTTTCCAAATAAAAATAAATTCCAACTAACTAACTAGATAATTTGTCCTGGCAATTGAGGCTGTCCAAACATTTCCTTTAATTTTTTGCCCTTCAGTCACACATTCTGGCAACATAATCACCTTCAATTTCATCTATATCCTGATTTCACCCTTGTATTACTGCTCCCCTTTCCTAACTAGGATCTCTATCTTACCACTTCATGACTTCTGCTTCCCGAATTCCCACTGTTCTGTTTTCACCTGGAAAAAAACCCAAAAAGTTCTGACAGCTCTCTCTCATGCTGCTGAGCATGTGTTACAGCAGATGTTAGATGTGTTCTCAGCTCAAGGCTGCAGCTTGAAGGCGACATGCTCTTGGTTATCATATCAGCTGATGTGTGGCTGGCAGGAAGCAAAATTTGTGCTCTGCAGTTGCAGTGGATCAGCTGATGTGTGGTAACTTTATTAGGTTGGTAAAACTCATAAGATCTTCTCCAGAAGTGTGGAACAGAGTGGTCTAGGGCTAGTAATACTCTATGCTGACCTTGACTGTCTCATCACCATAACATGAGGAACTTGGGTACACAATTTTTTTTTTTTCAGTGTTTGCTTAAGTGATCTGTGTGTGTTGTGCCGAGTGCAGTGTGGAAATTAGGTCCATCTTCACAGAGGATGTTAAGTGTCAGTTTTGGATAGGCTGTAACCTCTAAGATTGTGCCTAAAGATAAAAGCACTCATCACAAGTAATAAGCCATGCTTACATTTGCAAGATGACACATAATGACTTTTGAATACCATTTATAAAATAGTGTATTTGAAATATTAACTTTAAAATATTCCAAATCTTTTGCCAGGCATTGCAAAATTAGAAGAGGGCGATGAACTTCAACTTACAATACCACGGAGAAGGGCTAAAATATCTTTGGATGGAGATGGTACTTTTTTTGGTGCAGTAAGACTCCTCTGAAGCCCTTCATTTCTGTTATTATGCTTAATGCTGTTTTCTTCTCTACCTATGCCTTTGTCAGAAAAAATATTGAATTGTAATAAAGCTGCCAATTCAGCCTCTCCCAATTCACCACAGGCTTCTAAGAATTTTCTTCACTTCAATTTGCAACCCAAAACAGGAAACACACCAGATATGCTTGTGAGATAACCACCATGTGATTACCAAAAAACCAATTTATTTTAGACAATGAGAGACTCTAGATAACAGCTTCAAAGCAATGAGGTTTTGGCTTTGAAACAATTTGTTGTCCATATGGTAAGTCAAAGGAGTTGACCAAAAATAATAGCATGACCAGGACCACAGGCTATCAAATTGTTATCAGTTGAAGAGGAAATCTGAACTAAAAGTGTATCTTAGATTTAAATTATTTCATCAAGAAAGTATTTAATATATAGAGTGTGGGGAAAAAAACATTCAACAGTAGATTCCCCACCACAAAATGGAATTGTTAGGTAGGTTCTGAGTTTGGGATTTTTTTTCTTTCCTCAGAGATACTGGAGAGGGAAAAAAAATCTAAATGTCTGGGATAATGAAAACAAATATACAGAATAGTAGCCACTATCTTGCTTCTTCCTTGTGAAAAAAAGTGAATATATCACTAAAATCTATTAGCACTTACTAATTAAAATTAATTTTACTGGAAAGAGGACATGTAAAATTTCGCTTCAACAGCTCAATTTTCAAAGCATTGCCACTCATCAAGGAATATGTGTACACTTCTATGTAAACAAGGCTGGCACAGGAAGAAACACAGTGAAATTAGACACAATACCATTGGAATTGGATTTCTGGCTCCATAATTTCTGCAGTCATATACAGACTTGTGTATATATATATATACAGTATATAGACATATCTGTGTATATTTGAAAGTATGTATACACATGTAGGTCTTGGGCATTTGGGGGTATAATTTTATCTTCCTTTGAGCAGTTTATCCAATGGAAATACTAGTTCATACATATTTTTTTGTATTTCCCTTGCTTCTTTCTATAGTCCATTCTATGCAATATAGTAAAAAGAAAAATCCAATAGATCTAGAACCATGCAACTAAGAAAATACACTTGTATCTCAGAAGCTTTTTCTGCAGTTTTGAATATAGTGCTTAACTCTGTTTTACAAAAATATTCAGATCTGTAGAAAGAATAAACAGATGTCCTTTTTTCTTTTCTTTTGTCTGGCTGCTTTGTTCAGTAGATAGTATTTATTCCTTTTTTTATCCCAAATATTGTATGGTTAAAGGAGCTATTGTCCTTTTCCCCTTGATACTAAAGAAGCATTTAAGTGCTATTGGAATAGATAAAAAGTACAATCCCAAGTAGTGAATTGTACTTAATTTGAAAATATTTTTAGCACCTGAGAATTGTGGTATATAAGCTCACTTAGTAAAGAAAAGATGATCTATATATTGCAGTTTCCTTGTCTATTTTTATGATTTGTGGTTTGATTGATTTCTCAGGGTGATAGATAACAAATAAAAGAGATTTGGATCTCAGAATTATAAAGCATGGTAAACTAATGAAACAATTATTTCATCTTTTCTGAGCTTCAGAAGACATTTCAGCAATAACCATATGTGTATTAGATTTTTACACTGGGATTTTTATAAGGCTTAACTACAGTTTCAAAATATCTGCAAGTCCTCCTTTTTTTAAGAAAACTTTATGTGTTGTGGAGCTGAAGCTGCAGCTACATTTTTGTTGTTGTTGTTGTTATTATTAAACTTTGATGTGCTGAATTTGCCAAAAAGGCATTTTAAATCCTATACAGGAGCCCTCCATTTAACCAGGGTTGTATAATGCTGCATGTAGTTAAAACTGTTAGCATGCAGTGAGTTGTCTGTTATTACTGAGGTACATTAATGATGCCCGGAATCTCTCATCAGAGATCTGTTGATTTTAGCATTGAGTGATTATAGGGAAAATTACGTTGTTACTGTTGCTTTCCCAGAGACTTGGTAGCTAAACTTGCAAATTTAACTTTAATTGAGTAAGCTTCCCCAGTGGTTTTGGTGGGCTTGTGTGTGCTTAGCTTAAGCTATTTCCCTGGCTGTATTTCTTCCTTCTGCTGCTGACAAATGTGCAAAGTGCAGAAGTTTGGAAAGGGTCTGGTGCATGATTTGGCTTGGAGTAAAACTTCTGTTTTCAGAAAGAAAAATTATCAAAGGTGTTCTGTTCCTTAGACGGATGAAACTGAATTTCAAGTTTCTTCACAAAATATGAACCATATTTCTGTGAACCACAAGAACTCCCACAATGTGTGCAGAGTACAAGATGACTGTTCAGATATTTGTACTGAAAAATCTGGCAATTTTGTTGCTGTCAGATTAGCTTTGTACAGGCTTCATGAGAAAATTTGTCTTCTCAAAACTAACTTGCTTCTGCACAAATTTGAGTTTTAACAGATCAGCATTTTCTGATCAAAGCATTAAAAAAAAAAAGGAGAATAGTTCATCCCTGATCATTCTGCTAACAAGCTGGTGATACAGAAGATAGCAAAGTGCATCCCGACCACCATCACACATATACTTCAGTGAGTGGGAGTTAGTGAAGCATTCTGCATTTGGGAGATATTTAAATAAGTGTGATGGGCAAAAATTAGTATCTAGTTGGCTCATACAATATTCTACTTTTTTATCAAGGATATCTAGAATTTAAGACAGGTTTCTGCAAATGCAACAAACTGTGTGCATACTCAGGTTCTTTTTCATGTGGTGTTAAGCAGCAGTGTGGCAAACACAAGGAGCTTTTTCTTTCCAGTATGTTTTAGCAGAAAAGTGTAAAGTTGTATTATTCTTTCTTTTTAATAAGGTGCAGTTGACAGATATATAGCTGCTTTGAATGTAATGTATTTAATGTAATGTGCACCTCATCTCTTTTATATAATGTGCAGTCACACACCCTGCCAACATACTGAGTATATTCATTATGTGACTCTCCCGTATCTGACTGTTTCTCAAATTGCTCAGCATTTGCCAATTTGAGACTTTCATTTCAGAGGTCCCATGGTTTTGCCAAGCTTATACTGCTGGAGCTGACAGTTTCTGTATCTCTGGTTTGTGTCTTAAGTTGAATTATCTTGGGTTATCTTTAGCCCTCAAAGTTCTACTCTTCTAAAGATGAGGTTAGGAAAAAAAGTGTTCTTTGGAATTTATTTTAAAAATTTGGCTACTTTTTCTTTGGAAAGGTCTAGAGATTTTGCTTTGAAAGAAGAAATGTGTGTAATGTGGATTTTGCTTTGAAAAGAGTTTTCTTTCTTCCTTCCTCTGTTTCTTCTGAACTCTCACAGGGTATATGCTTTTGAAGAATGTTTTATGCTTTCTCATGTTAAGCATATTCTGTCTCTATGGAACTTTTAAAAAGAAGAGGAAATTTTTTTTCTCAGCAGTTTTGTGTCTGGATTACATCAGTAAGGTCTAAGCTTGTTTTTCAAGGTTGGTGCAAACAGCAGTGAGAAGGAAGTTGAGGCAAATACAGGGAAGAGGGAAGGAAGCTAAATATTTGATGTAGAAAGACTCTCATGGAGCTTACAGGTTACATAGATCCCAGCAGTGATGGGGAAAACAAATTAGACTTGGAGCTGGATGGCAGGAACAGGAGAGATCCTAGCTGGGATTTGATTGCTTGATTTCTAATTCACAAGCTCGCTTATTCATAGCTCACAACTCACAACTCATGCACCTACGAGTAAAACATAGCTGCAGGGGAGAGCTCTTGTTCTTCCTCCTCTGCCATGGCACAGGTGTCACACTGTGAAGCATGAAAGCCTCAGCAATCCAGCTGCTGCTGCAGTCACTTTAAAAACTGATTGGGTAAGTTGACACCTTCCAGCTTTTGGTGCATTTGGTCTACACCATCTCTGGGAGTTCAGCAGGTTTTGAAGAGATTGCCAGACAAACTACAGGCAAAGATGATGGCTGCAGGATCACAGGCTGCAGGTTACAATGGCTGCAAAAGGACCTTTAGCCCTTTTTGGCCACTGTTGGAGCGTACACGTTGCCTTTGCTTCGGCCAAACAGCACTGACCCCAGCATACATCAGGGGATAACATACAGCATGAGCCGTGCATTAGCCAAAATCTGAGCTGGAAGTGAGCGAAGGGTCGCATCATGGGGAGTGCAGTCAGCCACTGCAGCAGGTCGTTCACAGATTTCCAACACTTTTTTGGATAAATCCCTGTGCAGCAGCATCTGAGTTCAGTGTTTATCCTTCTTTGAGCAGGATGAAGTACAGGCCTCCTAAATGATCCCTTTCCCCTGGCTGACTCTCTGTTAAGAAAGCAGGAGATGTGAGAGGCAGAGAAAGGATTGAAACTGGTGGGTCAGAAAAGGTCCTGCTGGGGAAGGAAGGGTGTTCATTTCCTGAGTGCAAATGAAACACAGGTTCCTCAGTGTGTGCTTCAACAGGATCAGCAAACATTTATGTACTGAGCAGAGCAGGTTGCAGTTAAGCACAGCAAGCTGCTAGTAGTCATCAGGTACTGCATGACCTCAAACCTAAGAGTGTAAATTGAATCAAACCATGTGGCCAGCTAATAACCTTCATTCACTCTCTTGCAAGTTTCCTTTGACTTTTTATTTTCCTGCCCCCTCCCCAGTTCACTCAGTGGACAGAAGGAAGATACTTCATCCTGTGGAAAATGGGATATCGATGGAAAGTGTTTTTAGCTGAAGGCCAGAAATACATTTCAGAAATGTTGAAAGGAAATAGTAAATGAGGCAGAACATGAAAGAAGAGAAATTACAATGTCCTGTTTAAATCAGAATTGCATTCCCTTTCTGTCAGTGAGAGCTAGCTGAAAAGTCATGTGTACTTTCCACAGATTTTTTTTTTCTTCTTTTAAGGCTAGAGTTGTTTCAGTTTTCAATTAAAACCTTTTCTACAAACCTTTTGTTGGCCAGTGTACAGATCCTATCTCTAGTCCTGATGCACGTCAGTTATTCCAATGGCTGTGGAAAGTCCTGTATCACAACATGTATGTGAGTTCTCCTTCCCAGCTGTGCTCAGGGTACCTGCTTTCCAAAGCTTCTCGGCCTATAGAGGAGTCTTGATGAGCTCCTTTGAACCTGGAGACTTCCACTTTCAATTTCTCTGGCTCAGCAGCCAACAGCCCTTTTGGAAGCCTAAGCTGAGTTTCCCCCAAACATAATTTTCAGTTTCATAACAGTTTGTTCAGTCTGAAATATTTTAAGGAGAACATGCTGGTCCACAAACTGTGGTTTTGACAAAGCTCTGTTTTGTCTGAAAATTTCCAGACTGCCCTAGCCTTTGCTGTAGAGTTCCTTAAACAAGATTTTTCACAGGTGGTCACTGAGTGAATGTTCCTCATTCTCTGTCTGACTGACTGATGCCCTTGTGGTCTCATTTGCAGAAGTGTTGAAACACACATCTGCAACTGAAATAAGCAGGATCATGCTTTGAATACATGGAGGGCTGTATGTTTCTGCTAGAAGTCTGCTGTGGAAATACTACAGCAACAAATATTCTGAAAAAAGCCCCAGGGGAAATAAATTCTGATCTGGAGGCAAACATAGTTAGAAGTGTGCAGTCAGCCAAGAGGCATGCTTTGGAAAAAGTGTGAGGAAAAGTTCACACAGTTCTTAAGTTCTTAAATCATTGCTTGAGTACAGGACATTGTGTGCATTGAATGTGATAGGGATCTTAATGGGAAGGGCTGTATGAGAGTATGTAAAGTAGCTGCTGCTGCAGGTAGTAGGACTGAGACTGCAGAGAAAACCTTGGCCCATCTCTACTATGAGCATTTAACTCCACCACTCCATTTGGTAGAGGTTGCAGACAGGATATCCAGGGGCCTGTTTCTATTTCCTCCATTAAAAAGGGAAGCTGCACTCCCCACAAACCATGTAGAAATTACTTAATATAGCTGTGGAAGGGTTGGTGACAGTTCTACCTGACCTTAGAAAGTGTATGTCTTGACGTTAGGGGAACTTGAAAACAGCTACTTCATAATTCCTGGCACCACTGGAGAGCAGACATAGCATTTTTAAAGGGGGAAGAGTAAGGGGGAAAGTCTTGCCAGAGGACAGCAGATAACCACTTTCTGGTGGCAAACTGCTGTCTCAGGATTTCTTACCTAGCTTTGTTGTCTTTGGAACAGGTAAGTCACAAAGATGACAGGGATTTGAAAAGCTAAATGAGTCTGTTTTGCAATAAACACTGTTGATTTTCTTTTCTTTTCTTCAAAGAGTAGATTTTCCATCTCTCCTTCAGCCCAAGAAGGGGATAATAAGAGAAAAGTGAGTGGATGGGATGAAGTGCACATCTGATGTGATGGCAAGTGGGAGAAATAACTGAGATGTAGCTGTGGGGAAGGGATGAGTGAAGATCAGACTACAACAAGAAGACTGTCACACTGCTGCTGCTGCTTGTCTTCCCCCAGTGCTCCATGCAACCTTTCAGGCCTGTGTTGGTCTGGCATTTAATTGCAGCTGGCTTTTTTTTTTTTTTTCAGAGGAACTTCATGATGGGTCTATTCAATTATGTTATGTTATGTTATGTTATGTTATGTTATGTTATGTTATGTTATGTTATGTCTCTATTCAATTGTCAGTCACAGATACCAGCCAAAATTACCAGTGCTCAACCTGTAGAATAATACTGATGATGCTGTGTTGGGCTGCTACACTGGAAGTGAGTCAGGGCTGGTGCAAACAAGCAGAGCAGGCTGATGAGAAATGAGGTTGAGTCTGACATTCTTTGTAAGAGGGTGATGGTACAATTTCCTACCTCTTAGGCTGCCAGAAATACATCTTCCACCATCAGTGTATGCAATGAGCAGTGGAAACAGGAGAAGCAGTCTGCTTCTGCTTTTTCCATCACTTATTTTCTTTCTTGTTCCATCCAGAATCTCTTTGCCCAGCTTTATTTATCTCTGTACTCTCTTGCATTTGTCACTACTATACTCAAAACAATGCAAAAAGAGGGGAGGGGGGAAAGCAGATAATTTTGCTGTCTCCATCGTTAGTTTTTGTTGGAAAACGTCACACAGTCATCACGATCACGGCTCCCGGAGCCGGAGTCCCGTACAGAGGGAAGAGCGGCCGGTCTGTCCCCGCCGGAGGGCAGCAGTGCTCGCACACCGAGCCGAGCCGCGCAGAGCGGAGCAAGCTGCGAATGAAAATTCCTCTCCCCTTTAAACCCAGTGGAGCACTGCTGACACTGCCAATGGAAAACAAAACAAAACAAAACAAAACAAAACACACACACACAGAAAAAAAAAAAAAAAAAAACCACAGAAAGGAAAAGGAAAAAGAAAAAAAAAGCTTCTGCAGCACCAGTGGCAGTGAAGTAAGATTTTCTGCCAGATTCTATGAATAACTATGAGTTAGTTCTATGAATAATCATAGAATCATAGAATATACTGGATTTGAAGGGACTTACAAGGATCATCAAAATCCAACTCCTGGTCCTGCTCAGGACAGCCCCAAGAATCACACCAGCACACGCAAACGTTAAATGTTTTAACAATTTTGGTTACTATTTCAATTGGATTAGGCCCACCTTGTTACTAATTCTCTTTTCCCTCTATTTGCATACCTGAGTCTAAACACTTTTAATGTATATGTAAGCTCAGCCTGGTATGAGAAATTATAATTTATTCACTCATAATTTCCCCCCATGAATATGGATACTTCTTCAACCTCTGAATAGCCAAATGATTAGTTTTGTTTTTTTCTTGTTAACCAGGCTGAAAAACGAGGGTGGAAAGAAGAATAGTTTTTTTTCTGTAATTTAGAAGCCAATGCTTTGAGAATTTTTCTATAAATCCATTTCCTCACCTTAATTTAATATCAGACACAAGAAGAAAAAGAAGTCCTTGTATTGCCATAAGTATCTTACCTCTTTGAAGGCATTACTTGAGTGCCTGTAGCTATCTTCACATTTTCAGTAGTTTCTAATACACTTTTCATTTTAGCTGAAAACCTCTTTTCTGTTAAACTGGCAATAATGCAAACCCCTTTCCTTTGATCCTACTCTCTAATTCACAGCTCTAGAGCTGATATGTTGTTTTAGTCTGCTCAAATATTTGCTTCTTTGGAGATGGTGATTACTTATATATATTCATTAGTTCTCTTCACAAATGACTTGCACTGAAACTGATCCCTTGGGATGCACAAACTTCTGGTCCATGCAGAAGAGCCTGGCAGAATGGCAACATTACACATCATTGTGGCTAAACTTTGCCTTATTGTTCAATTGTCTTACCCTAATGGTTATGAATATAGGAAATCACATTGACTTTCTTTAAACACTCAGGACAACGTTTTTCTGACTTAATGAAGACATCAGGATCTGTGATGAGGAGGCCTCCATGTTTTGAGGTAACTATCTGGTAGTCCCTGGGGAGAAACAGGCACTTCTGTGTCAGTTTGACTTTTACTTATGTGAATGATTCATGGCTGAGGTGAATCATACTGAAAATTACCTTTTTTTTTTTTTCTCTGTGTCTAAAAGACACTCAAGTTAACACCTCGCAATGTAGCTATCCAAATTTAGAATAAGCAGATAATGGCACATAAAAACAAATGAAAAAGGATAGTCCTCATGGCATGATTTGTAACCTGGCATGTAAGGGGTGTTATGATCGGGAGCAGCCTGGCTGGAAAGGACTTGGAGTGGTGGTGGGTGAGAGGCTGGACTTGCAGCCCATCAATGTGCACTTGCAGCCCAGAAAGCCAAACACATCCTGGGCTGCATCAAAAGCAGCAGGGTGAGGAAGGGGATTCTGCCCCTCTGCTCTGCTGAGACCCCAGCTGCAGTGCTGCACCCAGCTCTGGGGTCCCCAGCACAGGATGGATAAGGACCTGTTGGAGTGAGCCTGGAGGAGAGACACCAACATGTTTAGAGGAATGGAACACCTCTCTTCTAGAGGCAGGCAGTACCAGCTGACATTATCCAGGATGTTTTGTAAAGAGGGGAAGCATGAAAGTACTCTCAAATATTTGTACAATAGTTTATATATGAAAATTAATTTATTTGAATCTCTCAATTACTTTTAAATAATTGCCAACTCCACAGGTGCAATGATTTCTCTATTTCTTCTTTCTTTTTCAATTTTTTTAAAATTTAATTTCATTAATTTATTTTTTTCCTTCTGGACAAAATCAAAAACCCCAGTCATGTTATAGTTATAGTTAAAATACTGCATTACCTTGACTTTGCAGATGAATAGGGCCCTTTCTTCTGCTTAGCAAGAAAGATTCAGGTCTCAAGTACAGCTTGGGGGTATCCTCAGTGGTAGCAGTGGTAAGTTCTGCCTCTGTGTCTGTCTGTTTGCACCCACTTTAGAAAGGCAGAACCTTCTCCTTAAACCCGTTACAAAATCTTTTTTCCTGCCAAACTGAGACCAGCAGCATTCAACTCAGCTGAGCTGTCATGCCTTTATTCAACCCATAGACACAGATCTAACTTCCACTACTCACTCACCCAGCAGCAAAAGCTGCCCTGGGAGCAGACTCACTGCCTCTGTGCAGGCCGTTAGGAATTTTATCTGCACACGCTCTGAACTGGCCATGCTAGTCCAAAAAACACTTTTGGTGAACTCCTGGGTAGAGAGATACACGAGCACTATGAGAACTGAACATGTTACTAAAGTACTGGAAGCCACAAAAGCATGATTCAGATGAAATGCAAGTCATTTTAGTCCCAGTACAGATTCATCCTAACTTCACAGAGCTGTTTAGGCAGCCTAAACAGTAGAAGTCTGTAGGTTTTTGAATCACTATGGGTAAGTCTTCTTCCTGTCAAAAGTTCTGCCAGCACATATACCTCAGGGCATGTCTCAGAATCACAGAATGACTAGGTTGGAAGCGACCTTCAAGATCATCGAGTCCAACCCATACCCTCACATCTCAACTAAAGGTGGCACCTAGTGGCACATCCAATCTCTTTCTTAACACATCCAGAGATGGTGACTCCACCACCTCCCTAGGCAGACCATTCCAGTACTCTATCACTCTTTGTATAAAAAACTTTTTCCTGATATCCAACCAAATCTTCACTGCCTTGGCACAGCTGAAGGCTGTGTCCTCTCATTCTGTCAGTTGCTGCCTGGAGAAAGAGACCAACCCCCACCTGACTACAGCCATCTTTCCTACATGCCCTAGCAACCCCTCAAATACTTCCTGAGAGACCTGGCCTTCCTTCCACTGATACATCCTCTTTTTATTCCTAAATTCCTTCAAAACCTTGTTGCCCACCCAGGCTGGACGTTTGCCTCGTCGACTCGTCTTTGGGCACACAGGGACAGTCTGTTGCTTTGCCCTCAAGATCTCTGTTTTGAAGCACACCCACCTTTCCTGGACTCCTTTGTTTTTAAGGGCTGCTTCCTGAGGAACTTTCTGAATAAGTCTCCTAAACAGGTCAAAGTCTGCCCTCTGTAAGTCCAATGTAGAAGTCTTATTGATGTTCCTCCTGATTTCACCAAATATCTACAGCTCTAATTTCATGATCACTGTGCCCCAAGTGACCTCCAACCACCAGTTCTCCCACCAGCCCATCTCTATTTGCCAACAACAGGTCTAACATAGTCCCTCCCCTGGGGGGCTCACTCACCAGCTGTAACAAAATGTTGTCCTCTGAACACTCTAAAAACTTTCTGGACTGCCTCTTTTCTGCTGTATTAAGTTCCCAGCAGATGTCTGGTGGGTTAAAGTCACCTACAAGAACAAGGGCTGATGATCCTGAAACATGCTCCAGCTGTTTATAGGATAAATTGTTCATCTTTTCTTCCTGTTATCCTGGAGGATAACAGACTCCCAATAGGATGTCAGCCTTACTGGCCTTCCCCTTAATTCCTACACATAGGCATTCAACTTTATCGTCATTAGTTTCAATTTCCATGGCATCAAGAGCCTCCCTAATACAAAGGGCTGCCCCTCCACATCTTTTCCCTCTCCTGAAGAGCTTGTAGCCATCCAGTGCAGTGCTCCAGCTATGTGAGTTGTCCCACCACGTTTCTGTGATCGTGACTACGTCATAGCTTTGCTGCTGCAAACATTGGTATGCATGCACTTCAGCTGGGCTGCTGATTTCACCCCTAGCTCAGGCTTACCACCCTTGGTCCTGCTTCCAGGCAGCCCAGCTGCATCCTCTTTCTCCTTCAAACCTAGTTTAAAGATCTCTCAATAAGTTCTGCCAGTTCAGGAGTTAAATCCTTCTGCCCTTAACAGAGAGATGGAGCCCACCCAGTTCCAGCAGGCCAGGTGCTGAAAAAGTTGCCCCATGTTCAAATAACCCAAAATTCTGCTGATGACACCAACCCTTGAGCCACTTGTTCATAAAGTGGGATCTCCTATTCCTTTCACTGTTTTTCTCTGCCACCAAAGGGGCTGAGCAGAATACCACCTGTGCTCCTGCCCTATCAACCACTTGGCCCAGTGCCCTAAAGTCCCTTTTAATTGTCTTGACGCTCCTCTTTTCAATGTCATCACTGCCAGCCTGGAGTATCAGCAGTGGGCAATAATCAGAGGGCTGAATCAGCCCAGGAAGTCTCTCAGTAATATCCCATATCTGAGCCCCAGGAGGGCAGCAGACCTCCCTGTGGGATGGGTCTGGGCAACATATGGAGCCCTCTGTTCCCCTCAGAAAGAGAGTCAGTACTTATCTCAACCTGAAACCTGTTTGACATTCATGGACTAGTTGCCCCTACTGATGAAAGCCTGTAGTTTCATTCCAAAACCTGGCCCACAAGTGAAGGAAGTGGTGTCATAACCTTATAACAGCTAATAGCCTGGTGGTCAGTGCACTTGTTGAAGAAGCTGGACACCTGGAGTTGAGCACTGTCCTGAGCCTGGGAGAGGAATCAAATGTGTGCCTCAGGTCTCCTCTCTTATCACTCCTGCTCTGCAGGGCAGAGCTTCCTCGCAGCTGGAGGAAAGATTTAGCTGTGCATGTGAGGACAGAGGTTGCAATGGTGAAACTCAGCCTCATTTGAATTCCAAAAGCAATGATACAGTTAAGAACCAAAATCCTGTTTGATAGTTCCCAAATTTATGGTAATGACAATGAGAAAGCTTAATGTTTTCTGACTGCTGTGAACCTCACTGCTGTGCCTCCCTATGTCTGTCCTAGAACTTGGCTGTGGTGATTCTGAACCTCTCTCAGTTGCAGATGGTGAGGGGTTAAGATACCTTTGGTATGAGTTGCTTTATCTTTCAACGGTATAATAAAAGCCTTTTCTACAATTTATTCAACCAAAGTAAAATTCAGAAAAATGTTTATTTCAAGTTGTGGAGGTTTAGGGCAAATTTGGGAGGAAACCTCCTAGGGAGCCCTCCCTTCACTCCCCCAGCTGGTTTGGGAGAAACCTCCTCAGAGAGAAGTGGAAAGAAATCTGTTTATTAAACTGGCAAAGCACTCCCCAGCACAATAAATTGAGCAATACCAGATGACAAGAACTTTGTGCCGCTCTGGAGAGATGACAAATTAGGACAGAAGTCCCTCCTATAGGTGGTTGCTCTGCTCTCAGTTCCTCCGGTGCTGGGAAAAGTTGCTGCGCAGGGTAGATCCTGGTGGGTCCCAGGTGCAAACTCCCCCTGGAGCATCTCAGGTCCTCAGTCCAGGGAGGTTTGAACAGCCCCAAAGAAAGGTGAAAAAGGGGAGGGAAAAAAAAAAAACAAAACAAAACAAAAACAAAACAAACAAAAAAAAAAGAGCTTCTCAGCCTCAGCTAAGCTATGCTAACTAACTACAAAGCAAAGCGAAAGTGAGAGAGAAAAAAACCAAACCTCTCTGTCTCATGTCTGTGTGTTGTTGACTCCCACTCTTTCAAGGCCAGAGGTTTGAGAGGTTTCTGAAAACAGACTGTGCTTCTCCCCCCCTTTTTACTCTCAGACCCAATATTAAAGGTACAGAGTGTAATATCCAGCATAAACCCAACAGACCATTGGGGATACAACATTGTAACGTCACTTTAGGACACAAGGAAATTCACAAATCTCTGAGTCTCCAAACACTTGTTTTGCTACAGCTACCAGTGACTAACAGAGAAGAAATTAAGAGAGAATGTTTACACTGTGTGGATGAGAAACAACTCATATCTGGTAGTAGACAGATATTTCTTTATCATTGGAAATCATAATTTCTTAAGTAAGTTGCACTTGTGAGGGGCTTTTCACTGTAACTCTTTTCATTGTAACTATTTTCATTATTTTGTTTATATTGGAGGCCGCACGTTCTCACACAGACATAGAATCACATGATTTTTTAGGCTGGAAAAGATCTTTAAGATTATCTGAGTCTAACCATTAACCCAGCCTGCCAAGTACACCACTAAATCATGTCCCTAAGTGTCACATCTACATGTCTTTTCAATACCTCCAGGGGTGGTGACCAACCATTTCCCTGGGCAGCCTGCTCCAAATGTTTGACAACTCTTGGAAAGAATTGTTTTCCTAATATTTATTTTAAACCTCCTCTGGCACAACTTGAAACATTTTCAACATTTTCTATGATTATTTAGCTTGATACTTGGGAGAAGACCAAGTACTCTTGCCTTACTACAGCCTCCTGTCAGGTAGGTCTTCCCTGAGCCTCTTTTTCTTCAGACTAAACACCCCAAGCTCCTTAGCTGTTCCTCATTAGATTTTGCTCCAGATCCACCACCAGCATTGTTGCCCACTTCTGGCCATGGTCTAACACCTCAATGTCTTTCTTGTCGTGAGAGAGGGGTCCAAAACTGAACACAGGATTCAAGGTGAGGCCTCATGAGTACTGCAGAAAAAAACAGTGAGGTTTCTCTAAGTACTCACATGGGGCTTTCTGGGACCCCATTGATCTCATGTATGATAACATGTGTTTCACTGCCTTGTTATGCCTTGAAGTTGGGTGTCTTGAGAAATACACACCAAGAATGCAACAAAGAGTATATATTCTTCCAGATGCTAACTTTCTACTCGTCAGACATTTTACCCTTTTTTCCATTACAGTTGAAAATATAACTAAATACTTCACTTTTAGCAGCTTCAATCTCAAGAGAATAAGAAGTATACAGGTTTTAGGACTTAAAGGCATCGTCATTGTTCAAATAGTACGAGTGTTTCATAGACTGGAACCTTCAAAGGATGTTTCGTCTCATCCTAGAATAGCATTATAGGACATCTGGACTGCCCTCAACGTGTCTGTCTTTCACCATCGATCATAGATCCTGGAGGGCAGGCTTAGATGGGAACAGTGAGTTTTCTGTAGTGAAACCCAGCTGATAGGAACCCATTCTGTGGGGCAGGAGGAAACAGCACTGGATTATGTCTCCTGTTGGAAACCATGTGGACAATTAATAGCATTACAGCCCTCTAAGTATATTAATTACATTACTTACCAGCTGTAAGTTGAGCCTTAGACAGGAATTGGGGCATCTCAATTGCTGCTTTACCACAGACCAGGAGAGCACTTTTGAGCCATCTCTCCCACCACCCCCACATGCTGTAGTTTGGCTCACATAGCAGAGCAGTGCTGGAATACATAAACCAGGCTTCTTCCTGGTGTTGCAAACCTCTATTGTGCGCTCCAGGACGACAGGTAAGGTTCTGCAATTTCTCCTGGGCATCCAGGCCTTGAAAACCTTGTGTAAATCAGAGTTCCAAGACATAACATCACAACGTCATTGTGCAATTACTTTTATAAAGGTGGGTGTGGATCCCCTGTACTCTGAAAGGAATAGGAGGTAGTAGTCGCTAGAGGGAGCCTGTTAATCATCATATCCTACATACATCAAACCCTGCTACCTTGGGTCCTCAGCTATTAGATGTTGGAGCACTTTAATTGCGTCACAGAGTGTTACTGCCCCCAGTACTCAGTAAAGAAAAGGAGGGGAAAAGACAGGAGTGTGTAAGGCTTCTGCAAAATTCAACATTCATTCCATATTCTGAAAAAATACAGACTTTTTAAAAATTTCCCCACAGAAAACCAGCTAATTCAGTGCATTGGTTTGGAACAGAATTAGCTTTGCCTAGACCTTTTAAAAATGTCATCTTTAAGTAGCACCAGTGAGAGGGCATTCACCTTTCCTTCCTTCAAAGATCAAACACCAAAATGGGCACAAGTTGTCACTCCAAAGGTCTTTAGAGCACAAGCACAGCCCTCCTTCCTTTAACTTCATAGCACTATAGGTGTGCCCAGTGGCAATTCCCAGCAGCCAGACTTCAACAAGTTTGCTGCTACTTAGAGCAGCAAACCTGTCTGGTTCTCTGTGTTTAAAGAGGGCTGGGTAAAAACAAAGGCATATTCCTGTAGTGTAACTGCAGACATGCATTCAATTTTCTGCTGTATTCTAAATTTAGTAAATAACATAGCAGTAATAGTTTGCGGTTCTCAGTTACAAACTCTATAGAATTTGCAAGAAGTGCGGGAAAAACCCAAGGATATGAGAGCTGTGGATTTGGCCTCAACTGTAATAAAAGGCTCTCTCAATCAGCAGGGCCCGGCAGGGTCTGATTGCAACCTGGAAAAACCCAGAAGCAACTCAGAAGGTGTTTCTCTTTAGAAAATATGCAGCAGTAGGGGGCATCAGACATCAAGAAATCCTTTAGACCTTAGTGAATCCCTGGAATGCTAGAGGCTCGTTTAGAGGAGCGGGAACTAGAGAGGTATAGATTGGGATTCTGTAATGCAGGTGGGAATCAGAAAGCGGACACTGAGGGAGGTAAACCCAGACACATCACTTCTTCTGTGCCTGTCAGCTGTAACCACTCCAGCACACTAATGCTGTGGTGGGAGGGAGCAGGGAAGGGATCACCCATGGTGCTGTAACTCGCCTCAGATGTACTCCACTAGCAGTCCAGCCTGAGCATTGCAATTGATACCACCAACTGACCACAACATCTCTCTTCTCTCATAGGATACGAAAATGCAGGAAACTCTTAAACTTATTAAAGGAAGATTGCTGTTGGGTTATGCCTCATGCTGTTACAAAACACTCAGTACAAGAGGACTCACATAAGAAAAAAAATCAAGAAAGTAAGCATTAGCCAGCATGTAACATTAATTTGTCCCTTTGAGCAATGGCTAGGAAACAGGCAGCACTCAGAACTGAAGCTGAATGACTCATTTTCTGAAAAGGAAAATTCAAGCCTCTTACTGGTATTTCCTCCCCACCCTAGAACTATTTCTCCCAGCACACAACCACTTCACTGCAGCATGCACTCAGGGTTGCCATAAAGTGAAGAAATTAGCTCAATTTCTATTTCTACAACAAAGAACTTCTGCTCTGTAAGTACAGCGATTTTCTCTTTTCCTTGGTGGAACTGAGGAGAGGTTTATTGGGAGCTGTTATTTATAGAACCTTTCATGGGAGTGTCTCAGGCTTGAAGGAGATCACTCCCATCCCTTGAGAGACTGGTGGTTAGGCAGAAAGCATTTTAGCTGCATCTGTGGCGTTCCCCAGCCTGACCCTCACTCCCTTTGTGAGTGTCAGGGTTGTGCCAACAGCAGGGGGAAGTGCAGCTTGAGACTCTGTGACAAGCCAGGACAAGCCAGGACATCCAGCTGCTTGGAAGCTCTGGCATAACATGCTTTTCCTGTGGTGAGTGATGGGACATGCGCCAGGGCACATTTCAGGACTGCCTTCAGAAACACTACGCAGTAGCAGCAGTCCTCGTGCTGAAAGGATTTGGAATCGTTTTAAGTCACCAGTCTATCAACTGCCTGCTTTGAACATAACTTGACCAGGTACTGTATTCCTCCCTTACTATGTTGGGAAAGGCACAGGAAATTGTTAATGGCTATTTGGAATTTTTTGTTTTTCCTTCTGTAGATAAAAATATCTCAAGGAAGTTTTTCAAATACTTTTCCCTTTACAACAAAGTTATTCTCATATAAGACTATGTACGAAGTGAGAGTTGGAATCTATGTATTTACAAGTCTGGGTTTTCTTTTGTCTGTATCAAGTCTACAAAACAGTAATTTTTGAAAGAAATTTTCACAGACTGCACAGTATTGAATTGAGTAGTATTAACTGTGTGACTTTTCACCGAGTGTTGCCAAACGGATGCCACAGATGTGTACTGTTTTCAAGAAGAGTGTACATTTAAAAACTTGAATATTTTCTCTTATGGGATTTTAGGAGCTTACTGATTATAAACTTTGACTCAATACAGGAAAACCATTGATATAATATGAAAGATATGCAAGCTATGCTTCCCAGGATTATTAAAGTAGATGAAAAAAGGGGAAAAAAGTAAATTACTGTGGCGGAAAGATTAACTATGGGAGAGGGGGGAGAGAGTTTTGCTCTAAGCTGATTTCAGTTCAGATAGCAGAGGGGACTGTTTGCTTGCAGTTTCTCTGCCTCGACTCCCATCATCTTTTGCTGAGGAAATGGCTTGACAGGGATAATAGCAGTCAGTATAATAAACCAGTAGCTCTTTTCTATATATTGCCTGCTATTTTACAGGCAGCTTCTGGGGAAGCTCAGCCTCAAGCTCTAGGCTGTGCTTTAAATCTGTGTCTCTACTGTGAAACACAGACAGTTAGTGACAACCAACTGCACAAATAAATTATTCCTTTAATTACTCCACGATTATTTCCAACTCCCTTTTACTTCAACTGTTTTGGAGGCTCATAGGATGCAATTGTTAGAGATGGCTGAGGTGTTCTCTTGTACTTTTCCTATAACTACTTAGGATGCAGCAAAGGCACAAACTCACATGAAGGAAATGGAGTATCTCTAGATAGCAATGCTGCATCAGCTCTAGTGCTTGTAAGCAAGTGCTGTATGTCAGTTTTCTAAGCACAGAAATTTAATTTTTCCCATTGAAGCTTGTAGTGTTGATGGATAAAATGCAAGAACTATGAATATTAACTGCTTAATACATCATTTCTGGAAAACAAAAATAAATAGGAATCAAACATAATTCATAAAACTGAGATGCTTGGGACATTTCAGCCAGGCGTGGGATAAATTTCGAAGAAGTCTGTTTTGAAGCTTTAGAACAAAGCTCACTCAGCCCCTACTTCAAAGTCTTCAAACAGTTTATTTCACTTGGCCTGACAATGAAAGGAAAAGCCCCAGAGAAACCTCTTCATTTTCAGAGTTAAATAAAAAGAGGTCACGAATTCTTCCAAGAAATTATAATTGTTGGAAAAAGATACTAGAATTTCTACAGCTAAAAATACCTTACAAGTCTGAAAGGGAAGGTAGCACATTATGTGAAAAAGCACAATGCTGCTACTGTCTACGATTATAGAAAAATAAGTTATATTGAGGACTGGATTTTTAAAACACATTTTTTTTCCTTTTTGAACAGTAATTATTTTTTATATAGATCATTCATGTAATAAAATCGAATTATTTTCCTATTTTGAGATAAGCTTATTTGCACAAAATAAAAATTCCTCTAATAAGTGAAAGGCTAGCAATATAAATAACATTACTGCCTTTACGCTTCTTCATTTAGGGTCTGATCTGAGGTGCACTGGAGTAAATAAAACAGAATGTTAACAGGCTTTCAGTAAGTTTTTAATCTATTTTTTATTACATTTACTACTGGGAAGATGTAACTATGACAATGTACTCTTGATTTTGCAGGATTTGAATGCTCCAAATGCAGAAATGATTTGGCAATTAACATCTCATTGGTAAGAAAAAAATCATGAGTAACTGTTGTATCATACTTAGATCGAAAGTTAGTGAAGCTTAATAATGATGCAATACTGTCTTATAAAAGACCGGCATTGTTTATCTCAAAATATGATCTTTGTTTGTTTTTCTTAACTTTTTCACAACCCAAAGATCCCAGTCTATGCAAAAACAGTGTCAGAGGAAGATGATCCCATTCTCAGCTTCCCAGAACAACTCTTTATAAAAACCCAAGCCATGAAGCAAAATCACTTGTATGCCATCTGCTACATGTAAATTCCCATGTGAGACTGCTCACAGGAAACTTGGAAATGATCAGGAGAGGAGATTTTAAAGTTATGGTCCCAACATTTTCCTCTTCATTACATCAGTTTGGGTAAATGATAAACACTCAGCACACCCTCTGTGTCTGGGCAGAGTGGTCTGGTCTGCTGCTAAGCTCACACTGGAGGGTCTCTGGCCATATGCAGGTGAATTGCCAGGTCACTGGCTTCTTTCTCTCTTTTGTGTTTCAGGTCACCCCTGGTTACACCCCTGATTTTTGGTATTCTTCTGCAAGCACCATTCACACAGCCTTCCCCCAACACACAGCCAAACTTTGTTCTGTTCCTGGCTGATGATCTCGGCATAGGGGATGTAGGCTGCTATGGGAATGATACTATCAGGTAAGGAAACTGACTTTAAGGGTGAACAGACCTGGTGGGATATTTAATGTAAACCTGAAATCCTCTGCCCAGGATTATCTCGTAGTCTGGAGGGCATTCTCAGGGCCAGCTCTGCTGTGTGGCACTGCTTTACTATGAGAATATGACAACCATTCTTGTGTATTCCTTAATTGCCTAACACTTGAAAAACAGCTATACTCAAAGATAGAAATATTGTCCCCTCTTTCAAAACACAGGCCTCATTACCTTATTTTAATTCCATGTTGCCATTCTTTCCCAGTTTCAAATCAAAATACAGTTAAATTACTGCAATGAGCAATGCTACCTGGAAATATTTCTCTTTTCAGCATAAAGGACATAGAATTTGCCTTTTCTTTCAAAATTGTGCCACAGTATTGCCTGCTGGCTTGCAATGTATTTGAACAAAACCAAATTTGCTGTGATCCCTCCCCTCATCCAGCAATGTTCTTGGAATCTTACCCTGAAAGGCTTCAGTCAGCAAGTTCCTGACAGGCAGCTGGTGATCAGAGGTAGCTGCAAAGCCAGGCCTCCATCATCCCCAAGGATTTTCTTTTTACACATTCAGGGTGTACTAGCAGGGTGACTAAGTATCTGGGCTCTCTTAGCAACTGGCTTTCTGCAGTGCAAAGGATGGCAGGATTTAGAAACAGCAGATTGGGAAGCGGACCTAGTGCTCCTTTGAGGAGGGATGTTTATCAGCTGAGATGGCAATTGTGCTGAAGGATGGAACTACACCAGCTGCTTTGCCAAGTTACCCCAGACTGCACCTCTGGCAAAAGCCTGTAGAGAGTAAGAAACCTTCTTGCAGATGTTTTTTCCAGGCAGTGTGTCTTTGAGGGAAGAATCCATAACAGTATGAGTACAAAGCAACGAAACAGCTAGGATCTTTCAAAATCCTGCTGAAGGTTTTGCCTACTTGTGAACACCATTGAACTGATCATTGCAAAAACAAAATTGTAAAGCTGAAGCTCAATCTAATTTAAAATAGAAGTAGGGATGAATTGGAAGCGGGTGATATTGTATTCTGAAATGCAAGATATTACCTTGTCTGTAACTAGTGTGCTAGACAAGCTACTTTCTTTGTTGTTGTTGTTGGTTGACAGATGCTTGCAAAATACCCTCTTCTCACCTACTTAATCACCTTGTGGCTTAATTCATGTTGCCATGAGAGATTGCCACTAGTGTGAAAATATGCAGGCTTTCTTTTCATTTTTCTCCTTTCCCCTTCACTATAAATGTCATGAGATGTACCTTGTTAGCTTCCCTATCTGTACTGTAAGTCATGAAGCATCTTGTCTCGTCAAGCAGTGTCACCCTGTGGCAACTAAATTACCATTACACTGATACACTGAGGCTGATACACGGCTCTTTAAGAAGTTAGTGTAGGACAGGCAGCTCTGGAGGAATGAAATGTCTTTGCTGTGAGGATGGGGAGGAACTGGAGCATGTTGTCTGGAGAAGTTGTGGATGCCCCATCCTTGGAAGTGTTCAAAGCCAGGTTGGATGGGGTTCTGAGCAACCTCATCTAGAGGAAAGTGTTCCTGCCTGTGGCAAGGGGGTTGGGACTTTGTGATCTTTAAGGTTGCTTCCAGCCCAAACCATTCTATAACTCTATGATTTCTGCAAGACTCTTCATAGTACATGGGGAGGGAGGAAAAAAAAAATATTGCCTTGAAATTAATCCAGATACTGATATTTTATGAAGAAAGAAAAAGAGAAATATTTCCCCATCACTTGAGAAAATTAAAATAAATTACAAAAATATTTCCCAACCATTTTCAAATAGAAGAAACTTCTTGAAAGACTCTCTGGATGATGTCTGGTGGCATTGGTTGCATTTTTAGGACCCCGAACATTGATCGCCTGGCAAAGGAAGGAGTGAAGCTGACCCAACACATCGCTGCAGCTCCACTTTGCACCCCCAGCAGAGCAGCTTTCCTCACTGGCAGATATCCCCTCCGATCAGGTTTGCTTTGCAAAGCCACACACCCTTTAAACATGCTTCATTGCTGGAGAGAACAATGCCATACAATGGGCACAGAAGAAATGAGGTTGTGCAAACAGACACTCCATCCCTCACTGAGACATGTGAGGGGTCCTTTGTCCACATACCTTTGAGGTGGCTTCTGTGTTTGTAGGGTATTTGTGAACTGAACTGAGGGCAAGGAGAGCAGAGAAGAACCAGCTCTGCAGACCATCTTGGTCTTCCTCAAGGCACAATTTTGGTAATGTTTTGATGCTCTGTTGTACAGATTGCAGCCAGAATGGAGTTAAAGCAAACTGTTACATTCAAAAAAGTCATTACACAAAACATGAAGAATAGTAACAACACACTTATAAAGCACTAGTTAAATTAATTTCTGTCACAGGTGACTCCCCATCAGATGTCAAAAGCAGCTCAGTCCTGCAGGGAGCAGAGTAGGCCTGTGCAGATGTCTGTCCATTCTCTCCAGTCAAGGTGCAGAACAAGTCATTCATGGGAAAGCATCTTTACATATCTGTCAAAATTAATCTGTCCTAGGAGATAACAGTTTGACAGCAATATTATTTTTCCCAGTTGTGTTTTTGAAGAAAAAGCACTATCCTGTCAAACTGCATCTCTGAGATGAAGAGGTATGAAAAACAAATAGCTCTACATGTTTCTAACAGCAATCCTCAAACTCTTGTTCTATTGCAAATTATCTTCAGAGCCTTCATTCCAGAGGCATTTTGAAGCTGGTATGTCATCCTGCTTTTATCATGACAGCTCCCACTGAGACTGGTAGTTTGAAAACACATGGGCTTGTACAGACCCTTTCCCACTGTAACAACAGGGCCAGAGATGTTCAATGCTACAATGACAGATTGAACTTTACATAGCGCTGTATGATGGGGTTATAGCAGGATAAAATACTAAATGGTAGGGTGTAAACCTGCAGGTGAACAGAAGATAGCTACTCTGTGGGGCTCAGAGATCAGATACCAGCTATGCCACTCTGCAAGGAAACCCTGAGTTCCCTGGCAGCCCTCAGTGAGCTGGAATCTGAGACTGACAGGGGGCTGAAGTCTCCTTATGCTCTTCCCTGCCCTCACATTCACACTAAGCCTAGCATTTCATACAGCCTAGGTGCCCCTGTGACATATAAAGTCTCCTATACAACCATGTCATTCCAAATGAAAAGAAATTAAAGGAAAAAAGTCTCAATATGAGATACAAAGAAGAAAGAGTAGTTACTATGGTGAGTCTTAACTCTTCCTTAATCTTGTCCAGGGTCTTAGATTCATTTTCTCAAACAAACTGCATTAGGACAAATGTTTAACACTATCATTTCAATGAAATCAGGAAACAAACAAACAAACAAAAAAGTATGTTGGATGAAAGTACCCAACCCTTTACTCAGATTGTTTTTTATTGCATTTTTAGGGATGGATGCCATAAATGATTACCGTGTTATTTTTTGGAATGCCGGCTCAGGAGGCCTTCCTCCTAATGAAACCACTTTTGCCAAAATACTGCAGCACCAAGGCTACAGCACAGGACTAATAGGTATGAGGGCACTCCTCTCCTAAAGATGTTCTTGAATGTGTTTCACCTGCACACCTCACTCAAACCATTTGTTTTAGTTCATAACTGCTTGTACTTCAGTTGTAATATTTTTATTTCCTGGTTAAGAATAATAAGTAAAAAGAAACTCTGACCAAAAAGTACCTCTCTTAGAAGAGCAAGCGTGATAAAGAGGGCAATTTTTGCTGTTGACCCACTTTCAAGCGCAGCTGTAGTTGTTAAAATACATAACAGAAAATGTTATTAATTCCTGAATATTATTATACCAGGTATAAGATACTTAGTCCAATACTATTTCATTTAAAAAAGTGCAAATAGGAGTGCCATTTAAATATTCATGATGATGTTTTACACAGTTCAGAGAAGATTCACACAAAAGGGAACAGCTGCTACTTCAAGCATTAGAGACAGTTAATAGTGTCACAAGATTGGGCCTTTCAGAAACAGAAACAAAGCAATTATTTTTTTTCTTCAGTCACAGCATGCTACTGTAGTTCACTAAGATTTCAGTGCAACCCGAAAATCCTGCCTTCCTCAGCATCAATGTGAATTTCATTTTACTTTACATTTTATAGAACTATTTTTTTAGTACAGTTGTAACTTTTGGTCATGATCTTGTTTCAAATAATTATTTATCTTAGATATGTCACATAGTTCCACAGGCTGATAAAGTACAAACATTGCTTGCTGATTTTTCAGCTATTTGCCCTACCTCATCTGAGCATGTAAAATGTCTAAATCCAAAATGTGTATCTGGCACACAAAAATATTAGCTGTACAAACCAACAGAATTTATTAGTAAAACTTCCTGCAGAAATAGATTTGCATTCATTCCACAGAATAAATCTGAACCACACAAGACAAAACTAAAAGAAGTGCTCCAAACAATTTAAATTCTACATTACTGAAGCTCCATCTCGTGTTAGGTTTGTAGTGATATTATTTTAGTTGTTTCAATCAGCTCATAAAACAGACTCTGTGTGCTTCATCTTGGTTTCAGCATGTTATCACTAACAAAACAATCAGATTTGTCTTCACTCTCCCCAGGGAATTGCCCTGCATCGGAGTTGTGCTGCTTGCCTCCCAGAAGTAAAATGGGGAGGCATTTTCCCTGTGGGCATCTCAGCTAAAATCACACTAGAGATGTCAGAAACATCAGTTAGATTAACCAGATTGACAAATTCTGATTAATTGCACAATGGGGGATGATGAAAAACAACGATAAGTGACACACAAAATACCACAAGAATTTTACATTCAAGTCATGAAGCAAAAAATCTTAACACAACATCTACCCATGTCACCACAGCTGAATGAGCACTAAGCAGTCTCACCTGAATTGTTTGCGATTGTTTTGCCCTGAGCAAAACCAGTTTAATTGCAAAGTTATATCCTATTAATAGCATGCAGCTTGAAGTGATAACGAGATTATTTTTGGGGAAATGCTTTGAAGGAAGGTTCTTTATAATCAGAAAACCAATGCTGTATAACTAATGCCCTCAGAGATTAATTTGTCTTAATTATACATTTAGTTTAGCTTATGGAGATTTGATTCTTTTCTAGCATGTCAGAAACCTTTATCGACCTCAGCTGGAGATTTAGGGGTTGGAATGCATCTGAATTCCAAGAATACTTTAGCTGCACCTGTATTTATGACCAATGCATCTATGTATTGATTACAAACCTGTTTCATCCTACAGCTGGCTCTAAGTATCTCAAGAGGTAAACTGAGTAGAGATTTTTGCTGAAAGCAATTCATCCACATACACTAGAACTTCCATTCTTTCTTTTTATTTATGGCCAAGAAGCACCAGTTTTTCTCCTCTGGGGCAGTTTTTCTGCTCCTATGGTAATGCACTGCAATTCTACTGAAACCTGCTCAGGGTTGACTGCTATTATACATACTGATAGCATACTGAATCTTTTCTTGAACATCATGTTGAAATTCCACAGTTCCTCTCTCTACAATAAGAATTAATTTCAAATTAGTTTTGAGTAAAATTCCTAATGTCGATTTTCATCTGACATCCAAAATCTGCATAAATGCAGTTAAATCTCTGATGAGTGATAGATTTTGTTCACTCAGTTCAGGCATACTTAAACCTCAGTGTTTGAACCAAATGAGCCAACTTGCTATGTCACCATGTAAGTGCCTGTTGGACCAGGCACGTTATGGCATATTCAGTATGCTATCAGTATGTATAAACACCAGTCTGTTTGAATAGACTGGAGGGGAAGCAAAAGCATGGTTTTGATGTGCCATTCATGACAGTAGCTGGTATGTTCATAACGAAGAGCAAACTGTGTTGCAAAAGGTCAAGAGAAGTTCCTTCAGATATATGAAAACTTCAGCATTTAAAACACATGGGCTTTAACTTTTTAAAATTTGATTAAATACAAATAAATGGAAAAATATATAAAATTAAAGTATTTTATTCTCATTCAGTATATGGAGGTATAATGATCATCAAAGTTACTTTTAAATGTACAGCTTCATGAGAAATCCTGATATCCCAAGCTCTAGTTTTTCTGGATCCAGTGGTTTGTCTGGCAAACAGTTACATGAGCTGCCAGTTTTACTACTCCATCAATATCTCCCCTTACCAATCTGGCACTAAATGTTGCCATAGTCCTGACATCAAAACCTCCCAGGAACAAGTCTGCATAGCACTTTGAAGGTAAAGGGACAACAAAACAAGGTTATTTTTACCTATGCTTACAAAAGAACAGCTTCCTCCTATTTGCTACTTGACAAGGTGCCAGGAAGGCCATATTTTTTACTCAATTTGGAATTTTTCTCAATTTCTAGTTGCCTTTATATACTTGCTTTTTTTTTTTTTATGTTTGAGTAAAGCTACAGGGCATGAATATATATACAGAGCACCAATAAATGTGTTGAAAATTTATAAATTGTAGGAGTTTACTTTAATCAATCCTATTCTATAACTACATATTTGGTATATTTCTGTGTAGGATGAAGAAGTTATCAGAAGCAGAAAACAACCAACCACTTTTCAGGAAATGTTTTATGTAAGGAAAAGTCCATTCTTTTAAAATTTTATCTCTTTATATTTTCATAACCTCTATTTTCAGGGAAGTGGCATCAAGGTGTTAACTGTGAATCCCGCAATGACCACTGCCATCACCCTTTAAAACATGGATTTGACTATTTCTATGGAATGCCTTTTACACTAATAAGTGACTGTCAGCCAACAGAAACACCAGAGATGGACAGAGCTTTTAGAAGGAAACTCTGGCTTTCCACTCAAATGATTGGCCTCATTACACTCACTGCTCTCCTTGGAAGACTGACCGGCTTGATTTCAGTCAGCTGGAAAACACTGACCTGCCTTGCTGGGTTTAGTCTCCTCTTCTTCATATCCTGGTTCTCAAGTTATGGATTTGTACGGTACTGGAACTGCATTATGATGAGAAACCATGGAATTACTGAGCAGCCAATGGTGACAGACAGAACTACATCCCTTATCTTGAGAGAGTCCATTTCATTTATTGAAAGGTGAAGTGGGCTTCCTTTGACCTCAAATTTTCTGATTCTTGCACATTTTGCAACTTGTAAACAGCACTTTCCTGTTTCAGGTCTTCATAAGTTTGTTATAATTTTTACAATATTATGTAGGGTTATAATGAATTATACTGTTATCTTTATTAATTTTAAATAATAACAATAGTTATATCATGTAACTAAAAAGAAAAAAAAAAGCTGCTGCTTAAGGATGCTCCTTATTCCTAGCTTCACTAAAGTTGATAATACTTTCCAATTTCCATGGGCTGCATAGAATATTTCTAGGCTATATTTAAGAAATATGTATACCTGTCAATGAGACCAGCATTGCAGCTTTAAGGAATAGCAGGTGATGTCAGAAATGTGTGTGTGGGCCAGGGAAGGAGAAGCAGAGCTGTGATGTAGCCTCATCATATGGACTGAAAAGTGAGCAACTGCTGGCAGGAGACGAACCTGCTGCCTTCACTTCAGTAGCACAGTGGTGTTTTGCAATAGCAGAAAGTAGATCTTCGATCTGGAAGTTTTCTATCTATGATTCAGGGTGGAAAAAGGATAATTTTATAAAGGCCCAACAGTATTTTATCAGACAGATCCTAATTACTGGGTTATAATATCTTGCAAAGTAAAGTTTTTCTGAAGGGATTGTTGAAGTATCTTTATAAAAATAATACCATTTTTGATTACAATTTATCTGCATTGAGAACCTTTCTCCCTAATAACACAGTGTTGATTTCTGTTTTGTAGAAATAAGCACAAGCCATTCCTCCTCTTTCTTTCCTTTTTGCATTCCCACACCCCTCTCCTCACAACAGAGAAGTTTCTTGGGAGGAGCAGACACGGTTTATATGGAGACAATGTAGAGGAAATGGACTGGATGGTGGGTAAGTCAGCATAGCATATAACAATGTCTATGCAATCTCCAGCTACATAATACCTAGGTTTAAATGAAAAGTTTTCATTAAAAGAACAAGAACGATAATTAAAAGTGTGTACAAAAAAATCCTAGGCTTTTCATGAACATTGGTCAATCTTGTCTGAACACTGTCGATTTATAGTGTTGGCTTTTTACTTTCTCCAGTCTTGGACCAAATGGTCACTTTTTTTTTTTTTTTTTTTTTTTTTTTTTTTTTTTTTTTTTTTTTTGTGAACTGTTTACCAGTTTTAACCACATCCCCTTAGCTTTGGTCAAGGAGCTCTCCTGTTCTTCTTACCAAATATGAGGGAATTATTTGGTTTTCTATGATTAGTAAAGATCAGGTCAATTCAGCCTCTTATAGTCATTTCTAAGTAGGACATTTCAGAAGGTGATAAAATCGATAAGAAAATTAATTCCAGATGGAAAACAACAGGCTATTTATTGGTGGCTGCTGCATTAAGCAGAGTACTGAATATTTTTCAGCCACAATCATAAATCCAGGTGTGCATCATTGTTAACTAATTAATTTTATTTTTCAGGCTGTTTTTCTGGAGAGAAAGGAGAATTATTTATCATTCAGTCATGATGGACAAAAAGTACCCACATTTGCAAAAGCGAGAAAAGTTAGGTACACATACAGGAAGAATTTGGTTTTAAACCTGTAAAACATTTACACACTGCAAATATAATTAAGAAAGTCAGAAACAGATCAAGAATTACTTTTAAATTTAAAGGAACTTTGTTATTAATGTATATTATATCCATGCAGTAATGTAATGCAAGTCCTAACTGTGGTCTAGAAAATATAACATAAAGGTAACCTGATGTTTTCTTCATATTTTTCATGATGGCTACTACTGATGCATCACTTTTTGGGGCCTTAGATCATAATTTCTCTCCATGTTTTTACAGTTCATGGTAGTTTTTGCCCTTGACAATGCAGGCTTCTTGTCTGTGGCTGTGGTTCTTGCATTCCGTGTTAAAATACCAATAAAAAAGTGGATACAACACATCACAAATTTTCTGTGTTTTTAGAGTCAATGAAATCATAACAACAAATCTCAGTCTTAAAAACATATTAACAATGAGCAGCCTTACTGGTAAATATTTACAAGTCAGAGGTTAAAATTTATGTAGTATGAGGGAGATTTTTGCTTTTTAACATACTCATATACTTGCATTTACAGGCCAGGTTCTAGATGCTATTGACAAGGAAGGCTTGAAAGATACAACACTAGTTTACTTTGCCTCTGATCATGGTGGATGGCTGGAAAGACAAGAAGGCGGAAGGCAGCTGGGTGGCTGGAATGGAATTTACAAAGGTAAGAGTGGTCAGGGACAGTGACAACCCAGCAACAACCAGTAAAAAAATTAGGACACCCCTAAGGCTTAAGTAAGATTGTACAGTCAAGGAGTAACACTGGTTTATTACCAAGAAGCAAATATGTCTTGTTCTAATTAGGCATGTAACAATGTAGTAAATTTAAACCTGGGCAAGTGTCCTTGATAAGCATGAATTCTCAGATTATCAGGGTCTGGTCTACTGAACACTCTACTGAGCTCAGTAGGGGCTTAGCAGCAAAAACAAAAGTGTAAAGAAAGCTCATCACGATAATACAATAAAATTTGCAAAAATTCTCTTTATTTTAAACCAAACTTATTTTTTTATTTTTCTTTCTTATTTAATGAAAGGTGGAAAAGCTATGGGAGGCTGGGAAGGAGGAATCCGTGTCCCAGGGATATTTAGATGGCCAGGAGTGTTGCCTGCAGGCACAGTTATCGATGAACCTACAAGCCTTATGGATATTTATCCGACAGTAGTTCACTTGGCTGGAGGGACAGTGCCTCAGGACAGGTACAAACAGAAGCATCTTTTTTCCTCCTTTCCCAAAACAATGGAAGAGCTACCTTGGAAACACATTCTAGGAGTTTGATGCTTTCTTTTTCAGTCCTGCTGCATTCTAGACACATTAATATCTATGAGCTCAGTCACCTCCTCTCTACCTTTGAGATTCAGCCCCTACCTGCCATCCTCTGCAATCCTGTCCTGTCCGGAGCTGCCAGTTGCAGCGAGAGGTGTGCAGAGGAAGCAGAGCCCTGCCCAGCTCACCCCAGCCCTGTGGTCTGTTTCTCATGCCAGGGTGATGGACGGCCGGGATCTGCTGCCGTTACTGCGAGGCGCGGTGGCGCACTCGGAGCACGAGTTCCTGTTTCACTACTGTGGCGTTCACTTACACGCTGTGCGCTGGCACCAGAAGGACAGTGAGTACAGACCTTCTTCCCAAAGAGTTATATTCAGTCTACAGGAAGGCACATTGTTCTAGCACTTTTTTTTCTTTTTTTTTTTTCTGAGATTGCACCTTTCCAAGTAGTTACAGGTGTAAGGTAAGAATTTACTAGCATCGCCTCAATTGTACAGAGCCAGGAGAAATTACAGTACTACACTAACTCATAAGTGTGGAGCTGAAGGGCATCCAGAAATGAACTCAAGAAAAAACATTCACTCTTCCTTGTGATAACTGACAGTGTTATAACCAGCCTTCTGTGATTTTTTCTTTCCTGCCAGCTGGAGCTGTTTGGAAGGCTCATTATGTGACTCCCATCTTCAGTCCTCCCGGAGCTGGGGGTTGTTATGACAGAGGATTTTGCCCATGCTTTGGATCAGGAGTGACCCATCATGAGCCTCCATTGCTGTTTGAGCTCTCACAAGACCCTTCTGAAGCCAAACCTCTGTCAGCTGACACAGAGCCCCTCTTTGACACTGTCATAAGGAGGATTGGCAGAGCCATAGAGGAGCATCGCAGGACACTGACTCCAGTCCCAGAGCAGCTCTCTGTGTCCAATGTGGTGTGGAAGCCATGGCTGCAGCCGTGCTGTGGGACATTCCCATTCTGTTGGTGTGATAAGGAAGGTGATAAACTTGTTGATCTATAAAGGATAGAACCTGATACTTTCTCAAAAATGGGTTTAGATTAAGAAGGTTTCCTTTGGGGGTGTTGACCCATGGGTCATTTGTTTCTCTAAATTGAGCCTTTGTAAAATAATTGTTCCAGTGAATGGCACAGTATTTAGTAAAGGTAGCTTTAAGCTGGACACTCTCAGGGAAGGATCAAGATAGATGATCTGAAGACCATGTTTTAACTAGCATCTGTTGACAAGTGAATGAATAGTTCAAATGCACTGAAACAGGGCAAGATTAGAGCTGTACAAGTAATGGTTCTGAATGTATATTTTGTGCTGAATTTCTAAGTGATTCCTGGACTGGGGTCTCCCTTAATTTTGTTATCCTTATCTCTCCTTTTGTTATCCTGGCAATGTGTAAGATGACCCTATAATAAATTTTTGCAGACTATTGCTTCCAAAATAGTTAGAAAATAGTTTTGCCTCCAGCTCCTCAAAAGATCTCTCCTAGGAAAGGTTTTCTTCTTCCCTTGTAGCTAGTGACTCCAGCAGCAGTGATGATGATAGCTGATGGGCCTGGGCAAGGCATAGAGCTTGGAAACATGACAAGGTGGGCAGTGGCTGTCTGCACTCTCTGAGAAGGGTGGGACTCCTCTGGTTCATCAAGTCAGCCTCTTGATGGAGTGTTGGAAAAACCCAGCTCTACAAAGACAGGGCAACTGAGAGGCATTTTTCAAGATTTTATTCAGTTATCAATCTTGTAGAAGGGTGAGACACATAAGTTGTAAACTCAACCCCATTCTGTCAGCAGCCAACCTATTTCTTTGTTACAATACCTTATAAATGCTTTTCAGCCTATTAACTTTTGCCACACAATGCTGCACTTCTAACACCAAGCACCTATTATTTCATCCCAAGTGTCTTGCTATAATGCATCTTTCACAGCTGTAATTCTCCAAAATATCTGGTCTGTTTGCAAGGCCATCATCTGAAACTTGTTTCCAGTTCAATTTTTCTCTCAACAATGTCTTCTCTATTCTATGGTCTCTCTATTCTATGGCCATACAGATGTATGCAAACTCTGAGATAAGAGCTTTCAGTCAGGCTTTGAGAATCACCTACAAATCCATTTCTCACAATAGAGAAGAAATAAAGGAAAGGATTGTCCTTTTCCAAAGCTCCCTTTGCCTCCTGCTCCCTAAAAACTGCTGGCAAGGGCCTTTGACATTGATGGCCACCACAGTGCCACACTGATAACCGGTTCAGTCATTTGGGCGCAGGACTGCACAAGTTACCCTGCTGCCCAGGGTAACTAAGTTGTACATGTTTCCTGCTGACAAGTAGCATGTTCAGAAAGATGTCAAACACTAATTATGAAAACAAGTAATAATTTGCTATGAAAAAAAAAGAAATGCAGAATTAAGGTATTTTTTGCTTCACAAGTTATATTTTCACTTCACCAAAGAGCTAGAATTACTTAGGTCTACCTCTTCGCTTTTGTGCTTTTTTTTTTGCTGCAGTTCTTGCCTTCTTTGTGTTAGAATTTCTAATTAAGTGGCCTTGCAGGTAATGCTTTTCTTTGTAGGTCTGTAAATACATCTGTTCACATAGACATGTTTACACTGGTATATCTGAATAGTTAGGCATCTGAGAACATAATTTGTCGATTTGTTTTACTTCACTGTTTTTAACTGTTCTTTAACTACTGTGCTAGGACCAATTTATCTTATTCATCTTATTTGGTAAACATTCTGTTCATTTTGGTTTTATTTCCTCTTTTGTTTCCCACAGTTCAGTCACTAGGAAATCTGCAGGTAAACAAAGCCCTACAGCTTAAAGGCAAGATTTTACTTTATGCTGTCACTTCATGCATTTCACAGAGTGTTATAATTCAACCAGATGCTGCATCACTGGTATTTATGAGAAAGGTCATATTGATGAGAAAGTCTTACTGTGAAAAATTGAAGACATGAATTAAATCCATCACTTTCACATGTTCTGATTGCTGCTACTTCCTCCATTGTTAGAAATGTCTGGGGCTCTTTCCTCATTTGAGTGCATTCTATTTAACTGTTTCTTTCTTGGAAAGATTTAAAGGTCTTTCCTATTCAAAATGAAGTGTTTTCTTTACCTGAAATTAGTGTGATCAGACTGGAATTTTTCAATTTTCCAAGATATCACTTCCATTCTCAAGTTAGTGGGATTTCATATTGTCTCAATTTTTCAACACCGTTGAAATGTACAGGTGTAATACTTGTGAATATGAGCAAACCAGTGTTTCTTGTGCTGAAATACTTCTTGGCACTGCAGGATACTCATTAGGACTAGAGGGTACTGGAAAACATCTGAGCTAGGATTTGTCCTGGACACTGGTGTTATCACATGAGAGCATAGTGATCATCCCCTGCTGATCTTCAAAATGCCATGGGATCAAAAACCATTCAGGGTGGAAGAGACATTATACTTGGAGGGATGTCAGGCAATGATAAAGGTTGCCTTGACAGTAACATACTTGGAAAGAGGCTAACTAGAAAATATTAAATGGCTTGCTCACATTTTTTGTTCTCTACAATATTTGTGGGCTACTATTTCAGTGCAAATAATTTGATAAGACTGACTTTTTCTGCTTAGTCACAACACAGTTTTCATCTCATTGATTTATGCTGGTCATAGCCTAAAATGACGTAGATAGTGTTCAAGAGAGGATTTCAAGATCCTAAATTTAGATCCTAAGATCTAAATTTGGATTCTGAGAATGTTTTCAAACAATAGAATGCAGCATTTGAGCATGAAAATTAAGCTGTTAAAAACATAATTAACTCTTTTCACATGAAAATTAGACATAAAATATTTGTCTGTTTTACTGAAATAGATGTTCAATCTATATGAAAGAAGTTGAGAAATCAAGAAAAAAATGTTGATAGCCAGAAGATACTGAAGTTGATTTATTTCACCCTTTTTCACTCCTTCTCTGGAGGCCAAACTAAAGCTGCTGGTAACAAAGAGTGCTTTAAAAGCATCGCATCACTTTACTATACTTCTGATTATGGCAGATGTCCAAAGACACATGACGGAGGAGCCTTTCTAGCTGGACAAAACAAATGTCCACAGATGTGAGAGTTTGGAAATGGTGTGGTCAGATCCCCCCTAGAGTAAAAGAGCCAAACCCAAATCCCTACTTTCTTCACCAAGTTTTTGCAGAGTAGATCCTTCCCTTAACTCTTGGTTTGTAATCCAGGAATTTTCTGCTGCCCTCCTGAATTGTACAATTTCTACCTAGTTTTTCGAAGTCCCTCAAAAGAGAAAAAAAAACCTAAAATCTCTCTCTTCCTATTTCTGGAGCTTTCTTTAATATATTCTCCCTAATGCATGCAAGCATCCTACTCTAAACAGTGGAGCTTGAAATTGAGCTGAAAGCTCATTCCTTGCACTCTCATTTCTTTGCCCCTTTTCCCAGCTACCAATTGCTTTTGTGGGCAGAAGATTTTAGTAAACGTACTGCAGTAACTACAGCTATATGCTGATAATATTTAAGACCCTAGTGCTCCCCTTGATTTCTGTACACCACACCCACCCATGATGTTATGAATACCATTCATTGTAATTATCCAGGGCTAGTTAGTAAATTCTGTTTACTCCTTCTTGCCACTATGCTTTTTATTAATATTTGTTTTGGCCTTTCGTGGCAGTTTCAGTTCGAAACTGGGCAGAACTGAAACACCATTTAAGTGTAGTGCTTTTGGTTCACCAATTTGAGTTTCCCAGACAACGCACCAATTTAATGTAGTGGGTCTGGTGCTGACCAAATGCCAATGCACTTACTAGGATTATTTACTCATTTTTCTGCTGTGAGATAAGATTTAGAAGGAGAGAAAAGCAGGCTCAAAACTTTAAAGGGTAAAAAAAAACTTTATTAACAGAACTAAAGGAAAAATAATAAGAAATCAGAATAAACCTGCAGAACTTCGCCTCCCACTGTACCTTCTTTTCTTTCCCATTGACAACATAAAGAGACAAAACTTGGGACTGTTAGTCAGTTTATCACCCTAGAATAGTCTTTCATCAGTTCACTTAAGGAGAGGAGTCTCTCTTGCCATGTCATGGAGATTTCTCCACAAGAAAGAATTCTCTCATGCCTTCAATGTCACAGCGAATCAGCCACCTGGTGCAGGATTAGTCCCTCCCATGCCTTTCAGCCTTCCCATAGCTGCTTTCATGGGCCATGTCAACTTACAGAGTACATATTTTAAAGATGAGGTGTTCAAAAGCAAAGGTTCTCCTCATCTATCTCTGAGATCATCCTCATCTCTGGGAACAGGGATTTTTGGGAGCAAAGGGTCTTCATCACTTTTGTCTCTCTCTGTTCAAGCTTTTCATTTGGATCACAGCTACTTCAACATCTGCTTTGCTTCAGCATGGGCGCCTTTGCTCATGTCTACAGTTTGAACACTCCATCCCCCCACACTTTTTTAATGAATTACAGGGATATTCCAGTGTATCACCATGGCCTCACAAAAGAATTTCAGCTCAAGACCAAGACATCTCCTCATTCTCCTCCCATCTGAGATTTGGCTCCTTCTTTACTAACCCTGGTGACTTCATGTTGTTTCTCTACTTCTTTCCTTTTCTCATACTCAGGAGAGGACTGTTGTTTGCAAGTCTCATTTGAGCAGTACAAGAGTTAATATCTTGCCCTGGCCTGTGGATGGCCATGTGATCTCAGCCCGCAGCCTCCCCTCCCCTGCCAGGCCACCACTCAGGATGGGGAGCTACTCTCTTCAAAAGCCAGAAAGCAAGAGAGCTTTTCCCAGGGTTTGTTCATTTTTACGTATGTCTTCACAGAGAAGTATCTAGCTTTCTTAGTGGTTTAACAGGTTGTCAGTTCTCAGAGCTCGCCAGAAATTTGCTAGGCACAGAGGAAGCTATTAGCACCTCCTCTCAAAAAATCACTTCTGTGGTTGGCTCCTTCCCTCCTCACCAAAAATCAATTAATGCAAAACCAGCACACCTTTGAGCAAGAATATGTCTACACCAACAATCTCTCTCCTGTCTTCTGCCTTTCTCTGAATAAAACCCTTTTTCATTGTATTACAGTATAACACCTTTATTCCCTCTTCTTGAACCAGTATAAGCACACATAGCAATTAAAAAGAGAGGTCCAGTATGCCCGTGGGACTGGAAAGATGCATGGCATGCCAGACTGTGCAACCACATGTGTATTAATGTTGGCACAGAAGAGAACTCACAAAGAGAGGAACTATAATAACATAGAAAGGAATTAGCCAGGCTGCCAGGACTGGCGTGCATACACCAATGTGACAATACAATGATGGATTTTCTTTGATTCCAAGGGAGCTTGTTGGCTCATTCTGAGTTAGGCAGGGCACTTCCACTTCTATCCACAGGGTGGTTCTCCACATGGTGTGCTGTAGAGAACAGTCTCACTGCTTGAGATTTGTGAGTTTTCCCTCAGTTGCTGCTCAAGCTCTTCTGTTTGCCTTGGCAGTTACAGCTGGATTTCCAACATCAACTTTAGAACAATTCTTCCTTACTCAACATGTTACCAGGGGAAGGCAGGGAAGCCCTCCCCTGCAGCAGGCAAGATGAAGTAAATGCCTTTGCCTACTTGTTTAAATGAGACCAACACCTGCCAGTTATTCTGATATGATGATATGAGCCGTGGTTTTGATAACCCCTCATTGGAAGCAAAGATTAGAAAGCCTAAGGTGGAGACAGAAGTGACAACAAAGCTCCTGCAGTGAGTGAGCATGGAGTAAGTTAAATATTGGGGTGTTGTTTGGGTTTCTTTTTCTTTTTTGTTGAGTTATTCTGTTCTGATAAAAAAAAATAACAAACCAAAACCAAAAACTCCCCACTCCCCCCAAAAAAAACACCATTGCCTATGTTTTTGGAGACGACTTCCTTTTTTCCTTCTTTTGACAGAGCTGACGCATCTTTGGCAAAAGGGGAATTTGCCATCAGTTGCCACAGAGCCCTGGGACCCTGGGGTTTGGGGTGGGAGTGGCCACCAAAGCTGGGGCTTTGCAAGGCAGATTTCACTCCACTTCCCATGAGACAGTGCTGGGAAGTTGAGCAGGAACAGGGAATCCTGCCCTGCAGAGCTGTGCTCTCTTTGAGGGCTCGGCCTCCAGCCTCTTACTGCCACCCCCCTCTGCCAAGCTCTCAGCTTCCACCTGTCAGTGGAGCTGGTCCAGCAGGTCACAAATAGTAAAAAAAAAAAAAAAAAAAAAAAAAAAAAAAAAAAAAAAAAGGTAAAAAAAGTGGGATTAGGGTTGCAGCAGTGTGTGATAGGAGGAATCAGCAGAGAACAATAATTGACAAGCTATCCTCCTCTTCCCTTTTAAGTGTTTCAAACCAGACTCCAGTTTTTGGAGGTTATTATTATTGTTGTTGTTGTTATTGTTATTATTACTTCATAGAGATAGATACAAAGTATAATTTACCTTCTGTTTGTTTCACTCTTCCTCTAGCAGCCATGCCCCTAGCTGCTTCTCTTTAAATCTCATTCTTCTGCCCTCTTTCTGTCTCTGATTTTCCAGTTGTGTCCTGTTCTTGTCCTGGCTTGGAAGGAAAGTTCTTTGTTCCTAGGTGAGTAGTTTGAAGTCAAAAGGCACAATTAGATCATTTAGATGAGGAACTGCTAATCATAGTGTGAATGCTCAAGGTAATACACAGTCTTGAGCCAGACCATCCCTTAACTGCTGTTGCTCTGAAGGCAGGGTGCTGCTGTGCAGCAGCCTGGCTAGAATAGGGTGACCATAATAAACTAAAAAATCTGAGTTACTTACCAAGCGAGTATTACTTACTGACAAAGCACAAAGGTAAGTGTCAATATAATCATGGTACAAGAGAGCAAGTACTGATATTTTCTAGGCCACTAAAACCTGTATCCCTCCTAGGGAGCACTGTTGAAGCTGGTGCCCTGAGAGTGCAGAATGAAAAGGGGCAGGGGGGGACAGGAGGAGAGGCTACTGATAATCTCTTGCTTTTGGCATCCTTACAAGGGCATATCCTGTATTTTGGTTGATGAGCAGCACCTGTTTCTGGCTCACCAGCTGCAAGTGCTAAGAAACTGGCTGTTCTCACACCAGCTGGGAGGTTTTAATTTCTCCTTTCTATCTTTCCCTACTTGTTGCCTCTCCTCTTCTGAACATCTGCATACCTAGAAGCTATGGAAGAGAGGGGTCAGCAGGGTGGAACAGTATGTGGCACATGGTATGTTGAATGTGCTTCCTTAAGAGCCATAATGTAATATGAAAATAGCATTTTTAATTATGTTTTAATACACTGTTTAGTGAGATGAAGCTGTTCTGTAGCATGTTTTTGTACGAGGTGGAAAGCAAGTGTCTATTTTCAGCCAATAGCTAAGCAGAGAGAGACTTTTGTATATCACCAGTAAATATTTCTATACATGCAATAATTTTAATTCACTTTTTAAATATTTAAATAGGTTTTAAAGAATTTGGAGTTTTGCTCTGTTTATGCAGCAGTGTGCAAAATATTTCTTTACTATCTGAAGTTATACAAAGAAAACAGGAAGGCAAATTCTTTTGCTCTGTGTAATTACAGGCTTTTAATCAACAAGGATTTATCCCAAATTTTCCTGTTTGAGTTGGATCTCTCTTAGCATTTTTAAGAATGAGAAGTTCCTTTCATTCTGGTGGATTCCCAGCGAGTGGTGGCATTGCCAGGCTTTTGGGGATGATGGTGAAACATGGATATGCCTGGCTTCAATAAATATTCTACTAACAAGGGGATATTTTTGAAGTAGAGGTTTGTATTTTTTATTCTCTGTAAATTTATCTCCTTTTCTTCTTGAATTCGACATATCAAGGATGATTAATTCTAATCAAGGAATGCATTTAAGAAGTAAAATAGAGGATGCTATTTTAATAGAGCATACTATCTAATGCTAAGCCACAGTTAGGGAAGAAGGGACTAGTTTTCTAGCAGTTTCAGGCTTGAAGCTTGCTTTCTGTAAAGCAAAGCTGGGAAAAGAAAAAAAAAAGAAGAAAAAAAAAAGCTGCAACTGGAGCCTACACAAGACTGCTGGCTAGAGAAAATTGCTACCAATCCATTTTGAGTTAGGCCCACCTACCTCAGCTCTCTAATAAACTTAGCAAAACATTTTTGGCTAAATCTCTTCCAGTGACTGTTGAGGCAGCTGCAGATTTTGTGGCATTCCTGGCAAGTGGAATGGATTTTATTGGAAGTTGATTAAGCCTTCATTTATGGTTGACAAATTTGGAGAAAGAAATGGTAGAGCAGTCACGTGTAGTTACAGATGCCGAAGAGAGTAAGTTTTGGATAAAGTTTGCAGATAATCAAAATTGTTTAACACCGCAGTGTCCACACAAAATTTACTGGCCAGTTTCTGCTGCTTGGGCCTCTGTGGGATTTGATCTCATTTTGCAGAAATGTTTACTCTGGATTTTTAGAGTCCTATGACCTCTTATGTGGAGGTACTAGACATAATGATCTGTAATTCTGATTGTACCTTTAAAATACTTTCCTGGAAATCCTGTTTCCATGCTTTAGAACCCTTTCTCTGAAGAAATTTATCCTAATATCCTGTCTAAACGTTCACTGGCACAACTTGAAGTCATTACCCTTTGTGTTGTCACTTGTTATTTGGGAAAAGAGACTGACTCCCACTTCATTCTAACCTCCTTTCAGATAGCTGCAGAGAGCAATAAGATCACCCTGGTAAAAACAGAGAAGGATTGATTGAATTCCTCTTTTACCTCTGACATCATGCTGGTTACTGTGCCCAATCTGTTGTTTTCTATCTTTCTATCTTTCTAGCTTAATTTATTTTCACAATTGCATTGCTAACATTGCAGAGCCATTGCTGACATTCTCTTCAGGTTGGCAAGTTTCTGGCTCCTTTCTGAATGGATTTGTTTGTACTTGGACAAATTAAAATTATGTTGTTTGAATTGACACACCTCTTTTTTTGATTTTTTTTTTCCCCCAAGAACCCTGGACTCAAATGGATCAGTTTTCCTGATGCTTCATTTGCTTTAAGTTTTTTTTGTTCCTTTCTTCACTCTCATTTAGGAAATTAAACTCTATTAAAATTATGACATTATTTCCTCCCACCCTTTGTTTTAATCCTTCCCTGTGAGCACCACAGAATTAAAATTGTCTCTTCCTTTGTACAAGCCCTCACAGAAGTAGTCTAAGGCGTGAGGCTCTTGCACAGTGTCTTGGTTTGGAAAGACAGGTATTAGCCAGGCAAAGCTGGAGTTTCCCTTAGAATGGAGAATGTAAACCCCTCACCCCCACCAAATTATAATTTTGCAATTAAAGGCCTTCAGGCAAAGATTTGAGAATAGGAATAACAGTTCTTTACTAGGAATATTAACAGTATAAATGTAGTAGAAAACAAAACCACCCAACCAAGAAAACAAACAACAATTCTGGAGAACCTTGACAGAGTCAGAGCTACAACCTAATACCCTGTTGGTCAGGGTGTTGGAAGCACCCTGAGTGAGTCCTCCTGGAGTGGCAGATGTGGTTCTGGTGAAGTAGAGATGATCCTGTAGAACCAGGGTCCAGTAATGGTGAGAAGGGGTTCAGTCTTCCTCCAGGAATCTGGTGAAGCTAGATACTTTCTGTTCCTACATCTGTTTTTATCAAGGTAGGAATGGTTGGCTCCCCCCACTGGGTGGAGCATCTCACAATGGAATGATGGAATGTGGATATTCTGCTTTGGGAATGTGTGATTTTAGGGGTGTCTTAATGGCCCATTAGCAGAAAAATATCCCCCTGGAGGGAGGACCGTGGTGAAAGAGATAAGAAAACACTGCCCCACCTGGTTTTAACAGCTGGCCCATTATCAGAAGGCATCCACCCCTCTCCCCCCAGAGTTAAAAGAGATAAAGAAAAACATCTCCCCAACTACTTTTAACAGTGAAACAGAATACACACCTCTGGCTCCACAACCTAGGACACACAGATATAGCCTCCCTGTGAAATCTTGAAGGAGCAGATTTCCTGAATGGGGGATGCTATAATTTATAATGGTGTTATTCTCTAGATGTGCATTAAGCATAGCAGTATCAACTTAGAACATAATTCTAAGGAAAGCATAAGCACCAGTTTTTATAGTTTGGTAGGGTTTTTTCAACATCTCATTGCCTGTGCCAATGGCTTCTGCTCTGTCCTCAAGATCATTGTTAATAAAGCTCCGTGAGCTCAGTTATGGTGTAAGTCCATGCTGAGTCTTGTAAACAAAAGTTACATAATAGTTGCTTGTATTTTTCTGATGTTTTGCATTTACCTGATTCATTAAGTAGATGCTGTACAATCACTTAGTAATACTAGCTGCCAATTTTTTTTTTCTTTTAGTGCTTTAATGTTTTTGATCTGTTTCTCGAGTGGAAATCTCTGACTATGCCTCTATCATAGTTTTCAGAAAACAGCATTCTAGAAATTTTGAAAATGTTTACATGTGTATGTATCATATATATGTTTTATACTCTTCTTTCCCTATTGCTTTCAAAGTTTACTGGTGTTTAGTAACTAAACATACTTGCAGTCTTCCTCCATGAATTGATGAAAATTAATCAGTTAGATCTATCTCTAAGCATGGTTATTTTATAGTGAACAATACTGCTACATAACAACTTGGAATATAGACTTGGAACTGTAAGCAGTATGTTACCTGAGATGGACCTTGTCCTTGACCCTATCTTAATCCACAAGCAGGATCACCACAGGGATCAGAACATATACAGCATTTAATACCATGAGAAAATAAAGTGCTGCAATGGGGCTGAAGACATAGGTAAAAGCAGATATCATAATTTGTGCCTTTTATTTTATTTTTTTTTTTAAATATGAGAAAGGCAGGAATGGAGAGCACTCTTCTTGTCCCCATCTTGGAAAGAAGAATGCCTGAGTGACTCAAAGGGGCTGTCAAAGACTGCTTATTTCCAAGGTCCTTTTGGAGACCTTTCCCTTGCAACTCTACCTGAATGTATCAGTGCTCTGAAATGATTCATTGTGCTACTGTAATGCCCTGCAACTCTTAAGAGATACAAGACTAGAAAATAGAAAAGTCTCCTTTCCTTAAAATGGATATTCCAAGTGTAGAGATGGAAATAGCCTACAGTGCTTCTGTAGCAATGTTTTACCACAACTCTATCACTGTGTAACTTAGCAGTAGAATGAAAAAAAAAAAAAAAAAAAAAAAAAAAAAAAAACCACACCAAACCCCAACAAAAACACAACAAACCCAAAACCCCAAACAACTGGAACTTTGCTCCTGGATAGTTAAATTCCCATAGGCATTGCTTAATTATTTACAACTGGGAGTTTCCAGTCATGTTTACAGACAGTCCCATGTAGTGGGTTTGCCCGTTAGAGGTGATGGGCGCTAATTCATTCAAAACCATGTTTCTGTATGTAGGATCTTTGCATCCTAAAAGGATTTGCAAGAGAGTTGCCCCACATCTTGCAAAATTAGTACATATTGTGATGATGTGTGTCAATCTGAAAATGTCAGTCTAGGATTAGGTTTTAAGGCTATTGATGAGTAGTATTTACTAGGCATGTTTATGAAAATTCTGGTATGTGTGTGTAAAAATGTAAATTCTGGGGATTTCTGCAGCAGGTATTTATTACAGCTGATCTATGTGTGGGGCCTGGTTGGCATTTTAGAATGACAGTAGAGGAGATGGCTTCAAGTTAAGGTATTCTTTATTTGGAAGGGAAAGTTTGTTCACATTTTTCCACTTCCCTTCCAAATATAATTGAAAGTACTTTACTTGCAGGAGAAAAAATACTCAAAAATGCCAGCATGACAGAACATGGATTTTCATAGAATTTATGGAACTTGGAAACACCAATTTTTCTCAGTTCTTGAAAGTTTTTGACACATATTGAAATCTATGACACTGATTCAAGACGAAAATTGGCGCCTGGGGTTATATTGGCACCAACTTGACTTACAGGCCCTTACAAGTCCCTCTCAACTTTGGTACACCCCTACTAGCCCAACAGATTTCTTTAAGTTTCTTTGAAAGTTGCAAAATGTAATCCCAGCTTGAGATCAGTACTGATTTATCAAATAAATTACTTTTTTTTTTTTCTGCTAGACCAAGCTCTAAACATTGTTTATGTATTGCTGGGAGGAATGAGTTGAGCCAGATACCATATACCATATATCATGACCAGTCGCCCATTTTGTGATCATTTTGGGTTCACCTTGGGTGTAGCCCTGGCCAGGCTCTTGTCCTGCCCAAGGTGTATCCCTAAAGGCCTTTTAATAAGTACCTGCTTTATTCTCTATCTCTGTCCAGTCTCTGTTCCAGGTCAGCCTTCCCAAGGCATCACTGTGGCACTGAGTACTCTTCTGACACAAATATCAGATAATAATTGAATTTTTTCTTCTCCTGGGAAGCAAAATGGATGAAAATAAAGAAAAGTTAAAGGAATGTCAATCAGAAGTTTCCCCCTTCATTCTTTGCCACTAGCCAAAGTTTTAAGGAAATCCTGGTTTTGCAGACTTCAGTATAAGAGAAAACTCTAGAGGTATTTTCCTAATATCTGACTAATTTATGCCTGCTGAAGGAATACAGTTAAAAAATGCTGCAGAGAGCCAAATGTACAGTGCTGAGCAGACAAGAAATAAAAATAAAACTCTAAATTTTTGTAGTTGTGCCTCTATAGTCCACAAATTGCAGTTGCACCCTATTTAAACATAGAAGTTGGAGTCATTACTGCTTCATGTACTGCTCTGTTGAGATGCTGCTCCTCCTGAGGTGGGGCAGATCTGATTTAGTGAGGGATTGTCCTCGAGTCATGAACTTGTGATCTGAAGCTTTATCTGAAAAAAAAATAACCTATATCACAGACAATATGAGGTATAAAATATTGATGTGCAGTGTACCTCTGCAACAGTTATGTAAGGGAGAGAAACATTCTGCCTGTCAGAAAGAGGTCCTGCTGCATACTAATTCTGCCAAACAATTTTATTTCATATGAGATGCTAATAAAAATGTTTTAATGAATAATTCGCATGGTTTCAATGTCACTTGTAGAAAAATAAGGTACATTTGAGAGTCATACTGGAGTAAAAAATATTTGGTAGCAATAGATATATTTTTGCAAACTATGACTTGTATACAAGTACACAACTTGTATATGTGCCAGAATTAAAAAACAAACAAACACATAAACCCAAACCAACAGAACACCTTCAGTGGTGTGACCCTAGGCAGACTTTCTAAGGAGACATCACTTTGCACTGCATTTTACAATGAAATTACACAAATTTTAGGGCTTTGAACTGTATTAATGGCTGTATTTTTTGTAGTTGTAGCTGAACTCAGAATTCATTATATGCATCCTGCCAGAACTCTGGAAAAATTGCTTGTTGAATTTAGTAAATGGAAAAAGGTTTTAGTAGTCTGTTGTTTTGCTTCCTCCACTTAGAATATCCCTGCAAACAGTTTATTTGCTCAGCCAATTTTATAGGTTAACACTTTTATTCTTATCTCTTAGGATTTTTTTTCCCAGTTCTGAGATAGAAGTGATTTTATGAAATTTTTTATGTGTCATTTCAGTATTAATGTTCCCAACTCTACATTCACTCAGAAAACTAGTCAAAGGGAGAAGGAGCTAAATGAATGCCAGTGTTTGCTTTTAGTACTCAGACATGTATAAAAAGCCAGAAAGAAAACAGCAGTATAACACAAACAGTGACTAAAAAAAAAAAAAAAAAGTTGTTGTTGGCAGAGAATTTGCCTGTTTACAGCAGGGAGTAAACAACAGCTTTCTGTGCTTGGGGCAGTGAAAAACTGGTTAGCTGAAGAAGAGGAAATAATGCTTGGCTCAACCTGCAGAAATAAAAATAATCCCCCTTCTGCTTTGATGTTCCTTGGAGGTGTCAGTGGTTTACGTTCTCCATTCCAAGGGAAACTCCAACTTTCCCTGGCAGACACCTGTCTTTCCAAACCAAGACACTTATTTACTTTACTTTTTTGTTAGAAAAAGTGTTTGTTTAAAATTTAATTCTGTGAAAGACAATAAGTAATCATGGCTGTTAACTCTGTGTTTGGTCACTAGTGTAGTGGTGAGAAACAGAATGTGAGGTTTTTGTTTTCACACAGAGTATTGCTAGCAGGGAAAAATATGAAGGTGTTGGATTTTTTTTTTTTTTTCTGGGTTGGGGGGTGGCAGGGGCAGTGCAGTTTGTTTGAGTTTGCATTTTTAAGTCATGCCAGCAACAGCATGGCCCAGTCTCAATAGTGAATACCTAGTGAGAAAGATGTAAATAGTCAAAAAAAAGTTTAGTCATAATTTGGATGGAAGCCAGTGAAAGTTAATTCTTGTGTTAGTGGCAGTTTTCAAAGATCTGTCATTCCCAAAGCATGACGTAATTTTTGAGAAATACAATTTTTTCAAGTCTTTGCACCAGAAGCATCGTAAGCCATTAAGCAGTCAAAAATAAATATTACAGTCAAATATATATAAATAAAAGTAGCCCAATGTCACAACTTAACAATAACTGAATGTAGTCATAAGTGCAAGGATGTAAAAAAACCCAAACCAAACCAAAACAAAAACCCAAAACAAAAACAAATAAACAAACAAACAAAAAACCCACAAAGAAAACAAACAAAACACCAAAACCTGTCTCCAACCTTGGTTATCCCTGCCACTGGATTATATGACTCTGATAATTTTAGCTGCTTCATCTTTCCATCTCACCAACTCCTACTGACTTCTCTAGAACACAATCTTAAATTCAGCAATTGCTGTATTCAAGTAGCATGGAGAACCAAAATGTCAGCAAATAAATAAGGCTTCTCCAAGTACTTTCCAAGACCTTCTGAATTATAAAATGTATTACACCAGAGTTTAGATCTGAAAGAAGTGGATGGATAGTAAACACTACAAATAAACACATCTTCAGCACAGGTATGCCTACCTTTCTAGAAAATGCAATGAAAACAGAAAAATAACGTGACAGAAGAAAGGGAGGACAAGCTAGTCCTTTTGTGTCATCTGGAAGGTTGGAAAAGCTGTGTGGGAGAAACAAAACCTTTTGTAGTATATATTATTTATAGCATCTCTGCTGAAGCACTGGAATAGAGCAGTGACAGACTTCATACACATTTTCTCAGAATTAACTGGATAGGGAACATAGAAGAGGCAGTAGCTATGTTGTGCAAGTTTTTCAACAATAAGGACTTTGTACTCTGCCTGGAATTCATGTAAAACCTGCATAGCTGTTCCCATTTGATGGCTGTTCCAGTTTACTGGCTGTTGCTGGCAGGGATCCCAGTGTGTCCATGCTGGAGAGAGGGGGAAGGGAGAGCAAGAAGAGCAGGAGCGAGTTCCTGCCCACTTTCACCTACAGAACTTTTAGAGAATCAGGACTGCTCAGCACAGCCAGGAGCAAGAGGCATTTTGGAACAAGAGTAACTGAGAGGGTTTGTTTTCCACATTGTTAAAAGGGGATGGCCTTTTTTATTAGTCCTGGTGATCATTTTATTGTGGCTTACTGGTTTACAGTGGGAATTACTCTCTGATGTATTCTTGGATTTCTGTAAGAGATTTCTGATTTTTAGAGGCTGCTGTTAGATACACAAATTACATTGGGTTTTCTCATTTAACAGCTAAGGAAACTGGACAAGCCCTAAGGCCCAGTAGTGAGCTCATCACATCCTAGTGCTCTCACTGAGAGATCTGATTTCAGAAGGAATCAAGCCCTATACAGAAATGCAAATATGCATATTTAAATTGTGGGATTTTTTTGGTATGTATGGTCATTTTTGTAGTTCTTCAGTAAGAGAAGTGCTCCTAAAATGGTTGCAGTAAATCAGGTAGTGCCACATCCAACGTTATTTAGATCATTTTAATACCATCAGTATGCCTCAGTTCAAGTGCACAGTTTTCCTGAGGGACTCTACATAAGTTTATGTCTAAATACTGATGTGCCTGCTATGACCTGCTGTGATGCAAGAACCTGTGGGGAGAAAGTGGAAGAGAGCAGAGCTGTTATATGAGCTTGGAAAGCTGATCAACACCCTGGGAAGTCAAGGGGTTTCTTAGATATTCAGATCTGTCTGGTTCTTCTGCTCTACTACAGCTCACAAGGGCTGATCCTCAGCTACTTGGTTTAGACTGAAGATTATCATTGTAATAGTTTTGCCTTAATCATGTGCCACAAGCTCTTTAAATGTAATGCTGCCTAACAGTGGCTGGGAAGGCAGAGCTCTGCCTGTTGTTAAAGCACCAGGAAGGTGTTGCCATTATAGGTGCTGAGCAGAGCCATCAGTCACTGCTGTCACAGATTAATGGCTTCAGGCACTTGCCTCATCATTGCCCCAGCTCTGTCCTGTGGGGCAGAGTTCACTGGGGCCTCGAGGGAGCTGCATCCAGGCTGTGACAGTGAAACACCACCACACTGCCATCTCAAAAAGATTCAAGATCCTAGTAGCAAGTCCTTTGCTTCATATTAATACAGTTTGCTTTTTTGATATTGGGCTTCTGGCATCTGAATTCACAATAAGGTCCTGCTTCAAACAGCTGCTGCATTGAGTCAGAGAGACTTTGCTGCCTTCCCATTAATCTCTGACCCACCCTCTGTGCAGGGAGGATGAGCTTTCAGTACTGCCTTTCGGGATCTCGCTAACAGCAAAGGGAAGCATCAAGCCGAGAAAGTGATCAAGTTTGTTGTTTATTGTTGCTTTGTTGTTATTCTTGGAGTTTTTGTTGTTAAGGGGATTTTTTTTTTTGTGCTTAAGGGGATTTTTTTTTTGTGGGAGATTTGTTTGTTTATTTGTTTTGGTGGTGGTGGGTTTTAGGATTTTTTTAAAGTTTTTTATTTTTTTTATTGTCTCAGCCATAACCAAACAAGAATATTAGATGTAGCTTGGAAAAATCATCAATGGACCCCAAGTTCTGACTCTTTTAATACTGTTTTCCTGATCAGAATAATAGTATCTGCAAGGCTTTTTTGTCTTATGGCTCATCCCCTGAAATGCATAACGCAGGATTATACTCTGCTCTGGGCAGTTTGGTTTTCTTCAAACATTCCAAGTGAGCTCTTGTGTACTAACAAGGCAGAAAAAATGCTCTCAGAAATGCTGTGTTTTCATTTTTGGAGAAACAAAAACAAACAAAAACATACCAAAAACAAGACTTTCATTAGTCAAGATAGAACTTTACAGCTCTCTGTGTTTAGAAGTGACTCCGTGTTTACAAATGTGTCTTGAGTCGTTATAGAAAGTAAAAGTTCTTAAACTATCAATCTGTTCCTTGGTACAGCCAACATCATCTTTGCTCTTGTGCTGTTTAGAAATAGAAAGAAGTGTGGAAAAGTAGGGATATTGTATGGATGAGATATTTCCCACTTCTTTTCTCTCTTCCCAGTGATGAAAGGAATGGCATCTGTAATTTAGCTGAGTGTAGTCCACAAAGGTGAGCATCTGCCAGTCCCTATTGGAGACAGCTTACCATGTACATCTGCACGACTGTTTGCACAATTCCAGTGCAATATTATCTGTAAATCCCTTAGGCCATTCACAAGGAAAAGGAGTGCATTTCCCAAGCCATTCTTTTTTCCAAAGTGACTCTATTTTAGCAAGCAGAGAAAATCACTTCCACTCATAAAAGTTGCTTTGCCAGACAAAAATAAATATTTAACAAACAAAAAGATTATTTTTTGATTTTTAAAATCCAGGTTGACTTCATAGACTTGGTAGGTACAAAAAGTGGCTTGCTAAATTTACAAATGGCATTAAGGTTTGGAGTCCTTTAAGGAAATAAAGTTATTTACGTCTCTAGTAACTTCCAGTTTTTAGAAGCTTTTAGTAACAATTCAGATAGAAACACCTTCTTGAACGTACTAGATGGCATCTAACCCAAAGAACAATACAGCCCCTTTCCTAAGAACAACAGTGACAATATTAATTTCCAAGATGGCTTTTATTTGATGTATTTTTTGTAGTTCATAAGCTCACAGTAAAGGTTAGATTCTTTTCCCTGAAGTTGATCTGAGGTTAAGTAAAAAGTGAGATAATAGTTTTACCTCATTTGTAAAATGGTGAGAGCGTTCCTTTCAGTGAACACCAACAGTTCTGTGCATGTATTGAGTAATAGGTGCCTCTAGCACTTTTTAAAAGCCATTAACATTTTGTCTTTCCAAATTCTCGTAAGTCCTCCTGGAGTTAACAGCAGCTGGAAACAGGGCAGACCTTGCAAAACTGCATGAAAATTCACCAGAACTTCTGAGTTCAGATTTCTTTCTTTTCCTTTTTCATCAGAATTTACAAGATCAACTATGTACCTGTTTTATAAAACGAAAAATGAAGTTTACCAGGGAAAACAGTGGTAAGAAAGACATTCACTCAGTCTCTTTCCTGGATTTTAGGTGTTGTGCTTAAGAAAACATGAGCAGATAATATCACATTTTCCCTGCTACCACCACCCCAACTCAATGAGTATCTAATAGTAACTAATACAGGTTTGGCTCTATTGGTATTTCAAGACCTATTAGCCTTTTATAAGCTGTGGGGGTTTAGGCATATGTATAGTGTGTGGTATAGTACACTTACTATACATTTAGCATATTGTAGTATCTACTAATGAACTAATGTTGTATCTATTAATGAACTAGAAGTCTGATGTGTTCTAGCATACATATTTTACTTCAGACGAGCATCTGTAAGCGTCCAATTGCAAACTTTTGGAGCAACTAAAATGTGCAGAGATATTCTTAGAGTCTCCTAGGAAGATAATCAAGTTTAAGCCTGTTGCTGCACCTTGATTTTGCAGATGATCCCATGGTTTAGAGAGCACTTTCCAGACACTGTGTTTAGCAGAGAGTGCAGTAAATGCCACAGTCAAGCCATTGCCATAATGACCAGCATGAATCCACACCAACCACCTTTGTGCTCCTGCCCAACTCATTCCAGGAGCCTTAACAGGAGAATCCTACAGCTCCATACAGAGTGGGGGTGCCTCAGGACACTTGTCATTATCCACTCATTCTACTGGGAACATCCATAGACATCAGTGAAAATGTCAATGAAGAAATGCAGACAAAAAAATTCCTGTCAGAAATAATAATAAAATAACAACAACAACAACAATAATAGTAATAGTAATAAATAGCCACCCCAGAAAATTTTACTAATATTATAAAACTAAAGGACTTCTGTACATATTCAGGAGCTCCATCTGCTGGCAGTCTTTGGTTGTTGTTTGCATTTATACAGAGTCCCCATAAAATTTTAAGAATAGTAGTTTAAAGTCTGCTCTAAAACTTACAATTTTTTTTTTTATTTTACCTCTTTACTTTCGCTTTTAGGAGCTACCTAAATATTTGTCTAATTTTATGCCTGTTTCCAAGAACATATATATCAAATCCTTCAAAACCAAACTTTTTACTGATACTGGCTGATGATCTTGGTATTGGAGATGTGGGTTGCTATGGTAATGATACAATAAGGTATGAAATAAATTATTCCTTCCTGATGAACTTCATTAAAAAACCTACTGATAATACTTAGCATTAAAATTCGTTATTAATTTATTAGTTTATCTAGATGCACTTCTTTTCAAACTATGTACAAAATGTATGTTCTAGAGTAGTTCCTACTGGAGTCATAATTATACAGGCATGCTTGAGAAACTCTCTGGGACTTAGAACTCTGCAAATGTTTCTTTGCACTGTACTTGTCAGGCATGAGTATAATACATAAATTTCCATAATTCCAGGGTTAAAACATGAAGGAATGAGATTAGAATTTAATATCAGTTAACAACTCCAGTAGACTTATTATGAAATGACAGGTCAGTCCATGTGATATACTTGTCCCTAGTGCAGTTATCAATCTGTATATAGATTGATTGAGAGAATGATATTTCTTTGTTCTTGCCTATTATTGTGTTGGATGTTGTGTTGTGAAAAGTGTCTTGTTCCCTGTGCTACATGGGATTTTGGTGTGGGACATACCTGAGATACCTTGTCTTTTTTTATGCCTTTATATTTTTTTTTAGTTATTAATAAAAACATATACATATACCCACAGAAAACTCATTTCCAAGGAGTCAAGGTATCTCAAAAATACATATAAAACACAGAACTTTTCTAGCTGAGTTGTAGGTAAACAGATTTTTGTAAATTTGATGGCGATGTGCTCAACAAAACTAGGAGGAGGGGAATACCATGAATTTCTGTGTAATACGTTTTTATCAGATATGGGATTTTTCTCTTTAGGACCCCTAACATTGATGGCCTTGCAAAGGATGGAGTGAGACTTACTCAGCACATTGCTGCAGCAGCTGTCTGTACTCCAAGCAGAGCCGCTTTCCTGACTGGCAGATACCCTATCAGATCAGGTTGGGCCTCTCTCCAATGGTTTGCTGCAGTTAGTCTAGTCAGTGTTGATATTAAAAATCCCCTTAAATAAACCATGTTAAAGAACAGTTAATCTTGGGATTTGGAGTCTCAGTGAAATGGGTAAAAAATAGAGATGACTAATGATTGATTTCTATGGGAAAATCCCCATAGAAAACACTTTATGTGTGGCTAAATGACAACACAGAAATGGTCAAAAAACCAAACAATACAAAACACCCAGGGGTAGAAAAAGAAATAAGAAAACTGTGTGATGTTGTATGTTCAGTAACACTAGGATTACATTAAATGTAATATTTTAAATATCCTGGCAAATATTTTCACAGTGAAATGTGTCAGACTAGAATAGTTCTCAGCAATTGTGTCTTAAAACATGTAAATTTATGACAGAAGACTTCAGCCTCTGCATATAGCAGTAATAATCAGTGTAGCTTCTGATGTAATTCTGACTAGCTTAAGGAGAAATATAATCATGAACTGTATATTTCATAAGTGTGTTCCCCTACCCCTTTGTTCTAGATAAAACTTCTTTGCTTTTTTTTTTTTTGTTAACATCATATTTTTATAGAACTTTGTATGAAGTTGCCTAATATCCAAATGTAGGTGTCTTCCTTCCTACACCCTAGCACAGCTGAGGCATCTGTATTTGACTTGCATATGATGACATGGAACTTGGAAAAGAAATCATTTTATTCTGAAGCAGAATATCCTAGGGCATAGGAAATGGCTTGTAAAAGGCACTAGGCTTGGGCAGCTGAGTCCCATTCGTTAGAAAGTGCAGTCTAAGATTGGAAATCTGATATCTGGCTTGTTTTATTTTAAAGACTATTATTCCTCTCTAGGCATGGCATCCAGCACTCAACGTCAGGTTCTCTTCTGGAATGGTGGTTCGGGGGGGCTTCCACCAAATGAAACTACTTTTGCCAAAATACTCTGCCAGCAAGGTTATTCTACAGCACTTGTAGGTATGAGACAAATAAAGTTGTTGCCTTTTCATTGTTTGTTATTCTAATTGTGTTACTTCTGTAAATTTATTTTTTTTTTGTCAAAATGTCCAGGATCAGTTAAATTAGATTTTCTTGTGTGCATAACTTTCAAAATCAGCAAGGTTTTTAGAACACTATCCACAGGTCCAATGTGATTATGGCATACCTGGTAAATCCAAAATGAAGTGTGTGTAATACATAAATCCACACTTCAATGGAAGTAAATTCAGAGGAAAGAATCTTGTTTGCCCAGTACATATTGCTTTAGAATGAACCAACAGAGATATTCATTGATGTATTAGAGCAGAAAAATGTTGTCTGCCAGTTGACACTGAGACACCACAGTGGTCTTAATTATACCAATTTCAGCACAGTGGTCTTAATGATATTGACCTCAGCAAGGTTTTCAACACTGTCTTTCACAACATCCTCATAGACAAACTCTGGAAGTGTGGACTGCATGCATAGACAGGAAAGTGGGTTGAGAACTGGCTGAAAAGCTGATCACAGAGGGTCATAATCAGTGGCACAAGGTTTAGTTGTCACTAGTGATGTTCCCAAGGGTCAGCACTGAGCCCAGTGTTGTTTAACTCATTCATCAATAATGAAGAAAATTAGGGGACTGAAGCATCTCTCTTACGAGGAAAGGCTGAGGGAGATGGGCTTGTTCAGCCTTGAGAAGAGATGGCTGAGAAGGGACCTCATCAGTGTCTGTATCTGAAGGGAGGGCGCACTACTGCTCCCTGAGTCTGACCCCATTCCACACCTGCTCCTCCCTTGGCTGCACCTTAACTGAGAAATACAGGCAGACACACCCTACTATTGGATTTAAGGTCTTTGTTTTTTATTTCCAGGGAAGTGGCATATGGGTGTGAACTGCAAAACCCGCCATGATCACTGCCACCATCCTTTAAATCATGGTTTTGATTATTTTTATGGCATGCCGTTTACCCTTGTGAATGAGTGTCAAGGCACAGATGACCCTGAATTGGCCAAGTCTTTGCAAGAAACATACTGGTTTTACACTCAGATGATCATCCTTGCAGTATTTACTCTTGTGATTGGAAAACTTCCCAATTTAATCCCAGTAAAATGGAAAATAATCATCTGTCTGGCCATCTGTGGTCTGCTTCATTTCATCTCCTGGTTCTCCAGCTATGGTTTCACCAAGTACTGGAACTGTATCCTGATGAGAAATCATGATATCACTGAACAACCGATGAACCTACAAAAAGCTACTTCTAATATGCTGAAGGAGGCAATTACATTCATTGAAAGGTAATCAGCAGAGGTGAAGAGCAAACTGGGGTGGAGAAAGTGATACAAGGGGGCCCTGGCCAAGTACTGTGTAGTGGTGTGTTTAAATTTATTTGTTAAGTGTTTATTCATGATGTTCATTGATTTGTTCCATGTACCCCTGTTTAAACCCCAGCTGGTTTTTACCCTGGTTGTTTACCCAATTTCAGTTACCTGTCAATCCTGCACTCCCTACCCCCCAGGACCTGTCTATCTCCTCGAGGCCTCTCCCTGGTTCTGGAAAGTTCCTAGGAGGGTGTCGAGTGATAGGCCAAGATCCGGGGAAGTCCGTCCTCCCCCATGGCGATTGGCTCCCAGAGGAGTCAATCATCCTGGCAGCCACTCCCTGGCCTTCCCTCATTGGTCTCTACCTTGTCACCTCCCCTCTCTCCTCCCCCGGGTAAAAGGAGCTGTCACTGAGCAGATTTCGCTCTGCTGAGGCAGGCTCCCTGGAGTGCGGTTGTTTCCCCGGAACCCTCAATAAACTCCTGTGGCAACCCCCTTGGCAGAGTCCTCCTTCTGTCCTCGCCATCGTCACGATCAACACCAAGCGGCTGGGCTGAAAAGAGCCCACCGGATCAGCTCGGTTGGTCAGCCAGCTGGGCTGTACCATTGGCCTGAAGCTGTCGCCAGGGCTAGTCGCAGGCAGGCAAGGCTCTGACCATGAGGCGGAACAGGCGCAGCATCAGTACTGTGCCTTCTGCCAGTAGGAACAGAAAAATGATCTTCCGGTGGTGAATGGACTGTCATAGAAAGTGTCATATGAAATTAGTGTTTAACAAACAGGAGAGTGATAGTGAGTTTTGTTTCGTTTTGTGGGTTTTGTTTATTTTTTCTCCCAAAGGTGTCCTTCATTTATTATCCGTAACCTCAATTGGAATTGAAAAAAGCTGCTAAATCTTTAAAAGTATTTGTGTGTTAAATCTGGGCATATCCATATTTCTGTCAGGGTTTAGGGGCTGTGTGTTTGTTTTTTAAAGGAAATTTGAGGAAATATAATTCCTTCTCTAAAACTTTGAGCATAGATAATCTCAGGATCCTACAATATCCTGCCTGGCTTGATGTTGAAGTGACGCAGTTTCACTGTGGGTAATATCTGTCTCTTCCATGAGGACACCTCAAATGCTCAGTGATGCACAGTGATGCACATCCATGTTTAAGTTTAGGCAAGTGAGTCCTGTTCTCCTTACTTCCAAAATGTGACATTCTTTTGACCTCTTCTAGCTGTTTATTTTATTTTCTGCACATGTCTAATGTGGAACTGGAAAAAGAAAGAACCCATTACTCTTTTGGTCTTAATATAGAGAAAACATCTTTGAGGGGTATGTTCTACTCCCCTCTGTCTCCCAAAACCTCAAAGCCAAAAAGATGTCAAAATAAAAATTGTTCACATCACAGTATAATGTAAATTGAGAGAGTAACTGCAATACCATTGTTATATTTTGGGTTGAGTGACAGTTTGAAAAGAAATTATTATTGTTTTCTTTTATTTCAGAAACAAGCATAGACCATTTCTTCTCTTTGTTTCCCTTTTACATGTTCACACCCCTCTCATTACCACAGAGAAGTTTCAGGGAAGAAGCAGGCATGGCCTGTATGGAGATAACGTAGAGGAGATGGACTGGATGGTGGGTAAGTGCTGGTCTTGAATAAAATTCTCCATTCATTTGGATGTGGAAAAGACATTAAAGGGGTAATCACCAAACTCCCCTTTGGCATATGCAAAAATTAGTGAACTCACCTTGTTTACACAGTTGGTTTCAGAGATTGCCATACCATAACCATACAACACCTCTTTTTTATTTTCTTAAGATGAAAGCTTAGACTTTCCTTGTCTCACTGAATGTGGAGTCAAGACCTAAAAAATCTGACTGCATCTGCTGATGTAATTATGATGTTTTGTTTTGTTTATAGGCAGGCTTTTGGATGTTGTTGACAAACAGGACTTGAAGAATACCACATTTATTTATTTTGCATCTGATCATGGAGGATTCTTAGAGGCTCACAGAGGAAATTCTCAGTTGGGTGGATGGAATGGGATATATAAAGGTAAAGTAGTTCGTAGTAGTTTGTACATGCATGAGACTTCCTCTTTAAAGAAGAGTGATAGAAAAAATACATCCAAACAGACTATATTTCATAAACTATATAATGGGATTATAATCTTGGATTGTAGGTCTGAAACAAAGGGCATCTGCTATTCATAGGGCTGGGGCTGAGAAGATGAGCAGGACCAGTTCCCTCAATCTGCTGGCCATGCTCTTTCTAATGCACACCAGCATACCCTTGGCCTTCTTGGCCCCAAGGGCACTGCTGGCTCATGAAGAGCTCGTTGTTCACCAGGATACCCAGATCTTTTTCTGCAGAGCTGCCTTCCAGCAGGTCAGCCCCAGCCTGTAATGGGACATAGGATTATTCTTCCCAAGATACAGGACTCTGCATTTTCCTTTGTTGAATTTCAAAAGGTTCCTCTCTACAATTTATCTGTGTCAACACTGGCAGATATCATGATGTCTATTTTTTCTTACTGTAGTTCTCCAGTTTCTCGCCCATCCTATAGAAGTTTCTTCTAGACTCTCTATGACTGGCTTGCAACATAGTGACAAAATCTCCATGGAAATGAAGTTCTATGGTATCTCTTGTATGTGCTTCCTCCAGATTACTAAGCCTTGAAAAGCCACTGTGACATCTTGGGCAGCTTGGCACTTACTGAGTAATGAAGTCTGAAAGCTATATCCATCACATGTTTCCCTACAGAAGATTCGTGTGCACATTGGCCTTGCTCAGCATCACAATGCACATTGTCTCATACTAAGTTACTTGATGAGCCACACAAACAATGTTTGATACAGCTGGGATCCACCCACACGCAGCCCTACATGTAAAATTAGCCTTTAGTTCTTGATATGAAGATTCCATGCCAGTAACAGATTCAAAAAGTCCAAGAGGCTCACTTGAACAGCTTTAGAATCTGATCTAAGGAGTTCACTTCCACTAGCTGAACATAAGTATAATAATAACAGGAGAGTCCAGAGAGGAAAAAGAAATGTGATTAGCAAGCTCAGGATGAGAGGACAATAATGAAATCATGCCTACTTAGAGAGAAGGCAAGAGGGGATACCATATAAATTTAGATGTCAATAATAGAAAGACGTATCTATTTACGTCCACATACAGGGGATATGCCAGCGAGACAAGCTACCAGGATTAAAAAATACAGTTTAATTAATAAATATCTATAAAACTGACTCCTGCTATTGAGAACTGCATATTAAAAACAAGCAGATAAGTAAGCTACACATACAAATAATGAGAAGAGCCACTATTGAATGATAGTCTACTGTTTTCCAGGATTTAGTATGTGTTCATTAAAGGTGCATGAAATATTCTAGAAGTTTTAAAACATTTTCTTATACATGCAAAATAAACATCTAGTATCTTATATTCTTTTGTCTTTTTGACACTTCTCCCCCTTTTATTACAGGTGGAAAAGGAATGGGAGGATGGGAAGGAGGAATCCGTGTTCCAGGCATAGTTAGATGGCCAGGAGTGTTGCCTGCAGGCACAGTTATCGATGAACCTACAAGCCTTATGGACGTTTATCCTACAGTAGTTCACTTGGCTGGAGGGACAGTGCCCCAGGACAGGTACATATTGCTTTTCCTTCTTTATTTACACAGAAGCTGACTGTGTCATGCATCCTAACAGTCACATCTTAAATTCTTTTTGTTTCTGAACAGACACTTCTCTAGCTTTCTTTCTGCACAGCTTTCCCCATCTTGTCTGCTTATGTGAAAAAGGCAAAGGGAAAAAAAAAAACAGACCAACCCATGTGTTTTATCAAGGATCATTTAGCTAACTCAGTTCTCCTATCACTGAAAAGTAACTTGGTTGATTTGGGACACTAGGATGACTGAAAAACCCAGACTTCTCTAAAGGACATGAGGAAGTGTGGATGATTAAGCCATATCAGCAAAAAGCATAGAAGTACTGGTAGATTGTAACTAAACCCAGTTAAGTGTTTTTGTGGTGTGTTTTTTTTTTTTTTTTAAATAATTTTTGCAAAGCCTGGAGTTCACAGAGCAGTCAGCGACTTCCATTTCAGGTGGTAAAATTAAAACCTGTGAACCATGCCTTCACTACTGTTATCACTTCCAGGAAAATTACAGTAATAATGTCTGATCTCCCCAAGCAAGATGTATGAACTATCTGTAAATGCAAAAAAACTTCTAGTAACTGCTAATTACTGGTGTCCACACATTCACCCAACTAAAAATCTCAGGGTTCATTAGCTAAGCAGTACCTCAGTTTAATGGTGACACTTGAGATCTTAATGCTGCACAGATAGAATGAGTACTGCTCATGCTTCAGCTGTAGACTTTAAATTCTTAAGCTGTCTGGTGACTCTGGTGCCGTCCATCAGGGTCGTGGACGGGCACACCTTGCTGCCCCTGCTGCAGGGGACAGAGCAGCACTCCAGGCACGAGTTCCTGTTCCACTACTGCGGTGTGTTCCTGCATGCAGTGCGCTGGCACCAGAAGGACAGTGAGTACAAACACCCCCCTCCTGCGGGTCAGACGTGATGTAATGTCCTCCAGCTTCCAACAGAGTATAATGTAAAAATTACATACATGGGTATATACAGGTATATATGGAATAAGTTGTCTCAAACTCTCAGTTCTTCTGCCTCATTGGTACTATTAACAAATCCTGCCTTGCCTGAGATGAAGGGGTTTGTTTCCTGGGAGGTAGAGCTTCAAGAATCTCCCACTATTCTTGGAGATCTCTGTTTCTCTGTAATGCATACCATTTTTTTGTGAACACAGAATGTTTCTGGGCAGAGAAAGCTGTATCTGACTGCCCCAATTCCTGGATAATATTCCTGCTGGAAGAGTCGTGCCATGCTTCCTTAGTGAGAGGCTAAATTCATACTCCAATCAAATGGGGTGTTTGAAGAATTGCTTTTCAAGTTCTCCTGATGCTCTCCTTAGCTAAATTGCAATGCTTGTTCTTTAAGCTATATAAGTTCTACTTAAGTAGCTATGCATACATACAGATGCAAGGTGGAATTTGTGGCATTTCATGTTCCTATGAAGCCATGGGCATATCGAGATTTCTTATGCGTGCCCATCTACAGTTTTTCCCTTTGAGCTGTTTATCGCAAGGGGCCTGAAAACAATGCCATGTTCTGCATGTAAAAAAACAGCTAATCAAATATATAACTCAGCTTTCAGCCAGGCCAGAAACTTTGATTCTATCCTCCAACTCCAATTTCTTTTGATTGGGCTGACAGACAGAATCTGTTTTAGCTCATTTACAAGTATGTCACACCCACATTACATATTTATTATCTGTTAACATCTGTCTCTTAATCAGCCTAGATACGAAGCCGTTGTGTCTTGATGTCACCCAGGCAGGACCTATCCTTTAAGGCCTTCACTGAAGCCAGAGGAATTCTTTGTTTATATGTTGGAGAGTCCTTTCCTTTACCCCTGCACCATAAGTCTTATTAGTGACCGTCCATTTCTTTCTGGTCATTAAACTGATTGATTGTTATGAGATGGGCTTGAGACATGTTTGGATTGAACCAGCAGGTTTCCTTTCCCTTGGATATATTAAATTAACAGGCTGCCCTGACATGCACATGCACCCTTCAGATTCTGTCAGAGCTACTTCAGTAGCAAATTGTATATCCCTCTTTGCCTCTTGGAGATGAGTGAAACACCCCCTGCTTTCAACATTGATTTCTACTACCTTTTTTTTTTTCCTTTTATCCTTCTGTAACCCAGCTATCTACTCAGCTCACCAACACAGGTTAATTAAAATCCTCCTCGCTCTATCCTTCTAAGTGAACTAACAAGGACCTATCTGTCTCCCACTCTGCAACTCCAGTAATTATCTGCAGCTGTAAAAAGTGAATGTTAGAATTTAGCAGAATCAGAACAATTCTCCCCAGACTCTACACACACTACTCCAAATTACCATACAGTGTATAAATTATAAAGAATTCAGCTCAATTATTTATGGAGAAAAAAAGACTGCTTAGTTCAGTTTTTCTGAACACTGATCACAAGCTCCTATGTACATCTAGGTAAGTCCATCTGTCCATCTCATATAATAAATGGTTACTTTAGCAGTATCACAACAGCACTCCAGCTAGAGCTAGATACTCAGAAAAAAATACATGTCCCAGGGAGTGCTTGTTTAACTCCTTGTAACAAATATCTATGCTGCCTGATCTACAGACATAAGAAGCAAATCCTATTCTCTGTGCACCTTGATATCACAAAGGATGCTTGCACTTCTGACATGAGAGATTCTTTTAGTAACAAGACAGGGATAAGCTTGAGGATGGAGAGCACATCCAGCCAGCAGCAAAGCAAATACTAAAACAGACCTAAGGAGTGTCTGTCTGCCCTAATAAGCTGTCAGAAAGTTGAAAGATTTCATCTTTATTTCCAGGTCCATGATATTCTGAGCTGGAAAGGGCCCATGAGGATCAAGTCCAACTCTTAAGGAAATGCCGCATCTGGGATTGAACCCACAAGCTTGGCAATATCACCACCATGCTCTCTAACCCTTTTTCTTTCAGAAAACATTCTTGAGCCTTTCTTTCACAATTTCAGAAATGCAGATACCTAAAATTTATCTTCATTTTCTTACACCAAAACATTCCAGAACCATTGAGACAGCATCCCTCCATAAAAGTGCAGAAGAAGGATGTGGAAACTATGTGGTGAAAATAAAGAGATACAGAGCCAGTCAGCTAGCCAGCAACTAGATATTTTAATCTAAGATATTACCTAGACTTTAATATCTGTTATTTGTTCTCTTCATGTTTAAAGAAGTTTTAAAATTTTATTTATTCAAAAAATATTGTTCTAGTGTAGTGACAAGAGAGAGACTGAAGAATAAAGCTCCAGGCTCCAGACATAAAGAACAACTCTGGACACAAGATAAGAAAGGAAGAAAAGTTCAGCTGACTTCATTGAACCAAAAAGAAAATTCCATGTAGAGACAATGCAGTTGTCAGCTCTTTAATGCTTTGAGCACAGAAGTGACTCCAAGCAGTGAATGTCCCCTTTCTTCTTGTCTCCTTTTTCAGACATAATGTCTAATTGCTGTCTTCTTGCTGGGCACATCCTCGCCTCTGAGTCCAGTGTAGTGCTTTCTAAATGGGGGGTAAGGAATAGGAGAAGGAGGAGGAGGGAGGGAGAAGTAAAATATCCTGATGAATTGCATTCAGCTGTAGTCCTACTAGTTTACCACTTTTTCACCACAAGTTACAAATCTGTGCTTATCCCATGGTCAGTACAAGAGCTTGATGAAGTACAAGGTCTAAAGCTGTGAACTATTTGTCTTCTTTGTGTTAACTTAAAAACTAGACTACAGATTTTACTCTTTTAAAGGCCTGCAATTACCACACTTTTTGAAAGTGTGCTGGAACATGAGCAGAGAAATAAACAGTGGTCAGTTTCTGCCTAAATGTACTTCTTCACTCAGACATACAGAGCCAGAAGAAGAACCACATATCAATATATACACCCAGAAACTGGGGGCTACATTCTCCATTTTCCCCCCTCCAAGAGGCATGAAAAGTTTTAAAGAGAAAGAAGAAAGTGGCAGACTCCATCTGTACTGAAAATATAAGGCTAACCATCCATATACTGCACATGGTACCCAGAGCCAAGGTGTACCCATGAGCCACAAAAAACATTTGAATCCCTGCCAGCTTCCACAACACCCTTTTCTCCCTGTTTGTAACAACCATGACTTAAGCTTCCCCCTGGAGCAACAAAGCAGATCATTTAAACATGAACCAACTTTTCAGGGACCACCCTCCAGCTCCTAATGACATTAAGCTGTTCAAATGTGCTTTTTCTGTGACAGGTGGCACCATATGGAAAGCTCATTATGCTACTCCAGTGTTTCAGCCAGAAGCCTCAGGGGCCTGTTTCAAAAGAGGAATTTGTCCATGCTTCGGGGATGGTGTAGCTCATCATGACCCTCCACTGCTGTTCAATCTCTCACAAGATCCATCTGAGGCAAATCCTCTATCAGCTGACACTGAGCCCTTGTTTGACACTGTAATGAGGAGAATAAGAAGAGCTGTGGAAGAGCATCGCAGGACCCTGACTCCAGTCCCACAACAGCTGTCTCCTTACAATAACATATGGAAGCCATGGCTGCAGCCATGCTGTGGGACCTTCCCATTCTGTTGGTGTCATGAAGAAAATAACAAAGCATAGTCTAATACCAAAGTCAAAGCTTTGGTATTAGTTAGCTTTAAAGAAATTGATAATTTTTAACATTTGCATAACTACAGTCGTAAAGAGATTAAAGATTAAATTATACTGGGATAACTGAAAGGGACATTAGTGATTGTTTTTGTTCAGCCTTTTTTCTCACCCACAGAAATTAAGTAAGCCTGTGGTTCAAAAAAAAAAAATTAGGTATCATCTGCATAATCTATACCTCAAGTGAATAATTCAGAATTAAATACCAAACAAATGAAACAAAATTTATTTTCTTACTGACTTACAAATCAAGCAACTGATGACTGATAAAAAAGCAAATTTTAAATAGAACATGTTTGTATAGGATATATGCTTGTTGAGAGAACAGGACTAAGCCCAAGAGTGTATCCCTATTCAGGCCTTATCTATTAAATGAAAAATATGTATTGCACAAAAATAAAAGGATGATGAAAATGAAAAAAATAATGAAAAATAAAATTACACATTTAATTTGGAAATATGCCAAAATGCATTGTCCTCTCAGAAATAAACATCTACTAATTTACAGCAATTTTTTGCTTCATCAGTACATTTGTCTGTCATGTAAGAATTCCCAAGGAAAACAGACCTGACATGTATGTTTTAAAAATTAGATAGCTAAAAGTAGAATCTCAAGATCAGCAGCAAAGTATCTAGCTATTCTGAAATGTTAAACCACAACAATTCTTATTGACGCATTTTCCACAGTTTTGTCATCTCACCTGTGAGAGAATTGAAAATTATCACCCTGCTGCTTTGAAGAGATTGCAAAATTTGGGACCCATCTGTGAGACCAATTCATAAGCCTGCATGTCCTACTTGAGTGACAATGCCTCTGATTTCATAGGAGTGCCATTATGCCCTGTGAAAAAATATTCTTTGTTTTGTGAAAAACCCCACTTTGTTTTCAGTAGGAGGTGTTAAAAATAATTCACCTTACAGACTAATCGCTTCTGTGCACAGGTCGTCTTCCCCAAGCCAAACAAGTGTCAGCACTCTGTGCAGTTATTAGGGAAAGGGAGGGAATTAAAATATCTAATCCTCTCTTGCTGCCCTTAGGTTAAATAAATTCATCTCTCATGATATAATCCTAACTTTGCTCTTGGAGGGGTTTTGTATCAAATCAGATTTTCAAATGGAGGTTCCAGTATTTTTTCCTCCCCCCAGAAAATTAGATCGTAGGCAGGAAACTCATATTCAAACTTTTAAGTCTTCCTGAACACTGTATATTCAACTCCTACTTTATAGCTAAAGGTCACCCAGGTTTTAAACAGTATCAAGTCGTGGTAAGAGCTGCGGAGCAGGTGCTTCAGCTGACATGTTTCCTTAAAGCTTGCTGTCCCTAGGAGCCACACCAGTGCAGCTCTATTCAGGACCAAGGCTGCCCCTGTGTCATTTTTTTTTTTTGCCTTTTAGAAGCAGAAAGAGACAAGAAGGCCCATAGCAGGTCTCTCTCTCAGCTCCTGAGCTGCCAGAGCAGATCCCTTTCACCAGCTTTGGGACAGAAGAGAGTATATGCCTGGATTATGCACCCCTTGCAGTGTGTCAGGGAACCTCCTGACTTACACCACAGTGTGCTAGGTGAGGGGTGCTGAGTCTCTGCTCTTTAAACAGCATAGGCTGTGACTATGATGCAGCACCAAATGCAAGTCTCTAAAACACTGACCAGGCATTTCTCCAGGTTATTTCCCATTTCAACCTTTCTCTAAAAGCTCACCAAGAAAGTTATGGGGAAAACATTCCACATAAATCATAGGGCATGCATGAAAATGAACTGTTGGATGCCTCAATGTCACACTTAATAGAAGAATCTAAAAATATTTTTGTTCTCAGGTCTTGATAGTGTTTAAATTTCCCCCACATTGCTACACACTTGTCAGATTTGACACTTGTCTGTGGCTGACAGGGATTGAAACCAGAGCAGCTGCATTTCATTGGATTCATGCAGGGAGAAAAGAGCAGGAAAGACCACACATTTTAAAGCCAGTTTGGCTGATTCAGAGATGGAGGACAAATCCTACAACTCAGTGGAGAACAAAGCCAAGAGCTGTCAAGCCAGTCAGTTCAGTAGCATCTGCATTATCAGTTAAGTACAAGGATAAACGTTTTCTCAGTTCACTTCACTGGCTTTCCCATTCACTCACTCCATTCATTAGGTTAGGTGTCAGGGAAAAGTTTTTCACACAGAAGGTGGTTGAGCACTGGAACAGGTTCCCCATGGAAGTGGCCACATAAAGCCTGTATGAGTTCAAAAAGCATTGGGGCAATGCTCCCAGGCACATGGTGTGACTCCTGGGATGTCCTGCACAGGGCCAGGAGGTGGACTCAGTGATCCTGCGGGGTCCCTTCCAACACAGCATGTTCTGTGACTTGAACACAAGAACATGCCCAGTCCCACACTAGGCCATGATGAGAGCATTTACCAGAGCATGGGATGGTGTTCAAGCACCCACTCAGCATGCAAGCATAGATCCTAACTTTAGGAAGCCAGACTAAGAAAGCCAGTAAATCAGCAAGACCCAGAGCTCCATCTCTAAACAGTGTGAAAAAATCACCCTGTATAAATGTAAACATTAAACATTTGTCTAACACCTCATTCCTCTGAAAATTAAATTTGCTGAACTGCTGTATAGAGTCAGATGCTAAGGAGTCACATCCATATCCATGTTGCCTTTCTGACATCCAAACAGATAATTTTATCTTGGCTGGCACCTATGGAAAACCAGAGGCACTTTCAGGCAGGAGGAGGAAAAATTAGGGCTGGCAGCATAGAGAACTGGCTTTTGTCAACTGTTAAGAGACCTCAGCCAGGCACAGGGAAAGGTGCTTTTCCCACACAGAGAGGGAGAGGGCAGACACTGCACAGAGATGATCTGCAGCAAGAAGGAGGGCGAAGTAATGGGAAATTGCTGAATAGGATGCACATCACTTCAAAAAACAGGAGGGGAGATAGGAGAGAAAACTATTTTTACTCCTAAGTTCCTTTCACTGTCTAAAGCTAAATGTATCTTAAAATGTACAAATTTTGAGAAGACAGTGTAAGCTTGAAAAAGAGGTTAATTATTTTACCTGTTTCATGCAGACCCTAGCCATGGATTGGTTGTAAATCTCTTTGTCTGTACACTTTAACAAGAACATGTAAGCTCTGCAAAAGCCATTGTTCTGATCTGGCAAATTTATATTTCCTGTAAAGCAGATGAACCCAACATCACACTTGAGTTGTCCTCATGAACCCTTTCACATAAAATCCATTAATAGGCAAAAAATCTGTCACAAAACCTTCTTGAGTAACACTGGAAGGAAGAAACTCTTAATTCAGCTCCGTAGGTTTCCTTGAAAAGTCATCTTGTATGATCTTTTTCAGAAGATATTAATCTAAGAATAAAGCCTAAATTGCATGCTTTCTCTCTTCTTTTCTCATAGTTTCTTCCTTTGCAGAAAGGCACAAGAACTACATAAAATGGCCTTTTGGGAAAACCTGAGACAACTGGCAAATCTCCAAGCCATTGTTAGCCATACAAGAATGTGGCTACACATGGTTTAATGTAAACACCATAGAGAGGGAAGTATTACTCTGTAATAAATGAAGTTTGTTTTACTGAAAAAGCTGTGGTTGTACTGTGTAAATGTTTGACATTCATGTTGTATGAAGCTGACTTCCACTTAACTCGTCTGATCATTGTTAAATGACATTTGGAGTTGTTGCATTAGACTGACTCAACAGAGTAATTTTCAAGTCTCACAGCAGTGAGACAATAAGCTTCTAAGAAACCTCACTTCACCATCTTTAAATATTAGACACATTGCTTTGCTCCCTGCTGGGACTCAAGGGAGTGCCAGCACACAGATCACAAGATCTCATCTTCTAAGGATGCAAAATAGTTTAGTAACAAATAAACTGAGAAAAGTAATTTGAGCTCAAAATTTATCCAGCTTGAAATTCCCATGAACTCCAAGTATATTTGAGAGGTGTTTGCATAAATGACCAAGGAGTAACAAAAAACCCTTTTGCTCATGACAGATTGTAGGTTAATATAAACACACGCAGGCATATATATATATATATAGTGTTGAACTCAATATGATGCTGGAAGATTTTGGAGGATGTTCTGATTGCAATCTAATCAACTCCATTAAAAAGATCAGATTTATTCAAAACCTTGTTTCTTATTGAATTACCATACTACTGCACTACTAAGATATTTTGAATGCCAAAAAAGAAAACTTAGAAAACAAATTACAACTCCCTGTACTGAGATAAATGGGGTTGCTAGAGCATCCAAACAGCCCTGGCTTCTGCTCTGCCATTTGTCTAAAAGCTGTAAGTAAAAGCTTTGGAAACAGAAAGAATTTATGGAGGTTTGAAAAGAAACAAAAAAAGCCTCTAAACTAAACAAAACATAAAACAGGTACCCATCCATGACACGCAATTGGTTCTGTTCCAGGTACTTAATCCTGTGGGAAGGCTCTGAAAATCTTATTGCTCTAAAATAAACAAATTATCTGTTTCATGTATTTATCATTGCTCAGAATGATGTACAGTGCCATAAAATTGAACAAACACTTCTCCAAGGCAGTTAATGTTACGCCATCCTGAAAAGTATTAAAATAATTACACCTTAGACAATGGGTGTCTTGGAATTTTAGGGTTTTTATACCTCCAGTTTGTTGAAGTTGAAAGGGTTCTGACAACAGTAAGAGTGAAATTCAAGCAAAAAACACTTGCAACTGTATTTTTTTCCCTTTGCTAATATAACTCTTCATTTTGTAGCAATTTTTTGTAAGTTTAAGTCAATTATTTATTACTGTATTTTTTTAGCTACTTTTGCTTTAATTATGGTATGATGTTATTACAAACTGAAAGTTTATACCAGGATGCAAAATATATCTTGAATGTCACAGCTTTTAATTTTTAGCATAAGAGAAACTACTTGTGAGCCACCCAGTTTAGGATGAACATAATTTTAGATGAAACATTTTGCAACCAGTGTACTGACAATGCAGACTACTTCAATGAGCAGTCTTAACTGACATGTTAATAGTTTTTGGAGACCATTTAAGAATTTACTACCATGCACTTAATCACATATATTGGGTTGATAAAAACAAACAAAAAAAACCCCAAACAAACAAAACCAAAAAAAAAAAAACCAAAAGCAAACAAACCCCCCCAAAAAACCGCAAACCAACAAAAATTCAAACCACAGAAATAAAATCCAAAAATAATGAAAAAAAATCGGGGGGAAACTGGAATGTGAGATTTCAAGTAATGAGATATGAATGAAGGAAACAGGTCCATTTAAAGTTATGTTCAAAGTCATAGGAATCTTTTAAAGCAGTTTAGATTAGGAAAGCAACAGAATCAGATCCGTTAAGGAATAAATAGGCATAGTGCAGACTTACTGATTAACAACATGGTGTTTATAGGAGCACACAAAAGTATCAAGCACCTGCTGCTAACCCAGCCTCCCATTCATGATAGAAAAATCAAGGTGACGAAAACCAAACAAAACAAAGCATTTTTTCAAGTACCAGCTTTAGAAAAACTATTGTGAGCTGACTGATATAGAGAGATAAAGAAAACTTATTTCCAAAGAACAACCCAGATGGAAATGTCCTCGCACAACACTAGGCAGTAAGTAAAGTGATATTTCAAGAACACCAATCTCCTTTTCCTGTAGGCTAGGAAAGTGCATTAACCCACATGTCTAAAATTTCCAAGAATTTCCCTTGTGGCACACCCACACTATCTTCTTATACATGAAGAGCACCCAACAAAACTATTGTATGGCAAATAAAAGCTGTGAATAACTCCAAGCATGTGGCAGAAGAATCAGCATGTACTTTTTAAACACAAGCTGTCCTCCCTAAATACAAAGTCTACCATATAACAGCAACTCATAGTCTGGCCTTGTTTAAAGATGAATAGTGCCACCAAAAAGCTTACATCTTTTAACTTTCTTTACCCTAGAATACTTGAGGCTATACCACAGTTTAATGTGGGAAAAAATTCAGGTGAAACTTGAAACTTTTTTTCTCAAGACACATTTTGGCTTAGCAAACCTCAGTGCTGTGGTTCATGGCCACACGCAGCCCGCAGCACCTCTCCGACCTGCCTGTGACCCAGGATTTCACAATGATGGCTGTAAAAGCCCAGGATGCTGCCTGAAGCACAGCACTGGATTCCCATACAAAATTCTCCCTTTTCACACCCTAGTGGCAACATTTGTGTGCCAGAAGCCACTGCAACACTACATTACCAGTAACTAGTTCAATTTTTTGTGTGTGAAGACAGGACACAAAAATTAGGGCAAGGCTTTAAACAGATATACTTTTCCATGACTATTAGCAAACTACTGTTTGCTAATTCAAAAGATCCTAAACATTATAATTATGTATGTCTGTAGAAATAATTATTACTCTCAACATTTAATTCTGCTCAGCAAGTAATGCTACTGTCTCAAATGCAATTAAATAAAATTAAAAAAGAAATTAAAGTAAGTAGTCACAAGTAATATTCCCTGGAACAATGTAAACAATCTATAGCTCTTCATCGTCTGATAAGCACATGACTTCATATGTCTTTTCCATTTCTTTTATTTCCATTACATTATTGTACTACAATTCTTTGCAAAACATTGGATAAGCCACACAGAGTACCATTGTACATACTAACAATTTGAAATGTACTCAATGACACCTTTAACTACATTCATATGCCTATTTTTAAAACCTTTCAGTTACTGATTTCACATCAGTAATTTTTCTTCCATAATCTAATCAATGTACCAAATAAAATGCAGTAGTTAATGTAAAATGTACAGCTGCATGAAGCATGAGTTCACATTTCTGACTACAGCTGTATTTAGTCTTCAAAAGCTGTTAGGATTGTATTAGCAACAATATTTATAGAACAGAGGACTCCCTCAGCAGTGCATAAGGATCACTAAGGAACAGGGATAATCAGAAGATCAAATGCCACGTGAGTAAGGGTGCACTGCAGCTGCTGTTGTCTCCACTGCTGCACTGGGCCACAGCACCAAGAGGTAGAACACACCTACCTGTGTTAATGTGGGAAGGTCACCAACCCAGGAACACAGGCTATGGAGGGTGCCAAGGTTAGTCAGAGAGAGAACTGTTCTCAATTTCTCTGCTGCCCCTTATCAGCTAACTTGACCAAGAAGTATATATTCAACAGACACACCAATGGGATTCCCCATTTAAGAGTTTAAGGATAGATAAGAACTAGATAAAATCAGAAATATCCCACAAAAGGGAAATCCTCTAATGTGAATATTAAAAAGTAATTCTAAGATACTCAAAGATTTTTTTTCTTCTTTTAAGGGACCTTTTGATTCTTTCATTCCTTTCCTGATTTATTCCCTGTGCCACCCTCTCATCCTTTTTGATGGGAGGAAAAAGAAATAAAATTTTCTGCTTTCCTCCTATCCTGCTATCCTTTTCTCCTGCTAGCATCTATACATAATGGTACATCATTGCTTTTAGATGGAATTCCCAAGATATTTCATTAGGTATCTCTCTGCCAAAATTTGTGATGCATTTAGACCAAAATGTTTCAAGTCCTGCAACATCAATACAGAATTCTTATTCTAATATTGAGCAAGGTTATGAATAACTGTCAAAATTATTATTATGTTAGCATAACTGTCAAGACTCTTTCTATAAAAGTTTTTTGCTTTGAAAGAAAGCTTTGTACTTGTATGTTAAAACAAGCTCACTGAGATAAGTCAAATTTAGGTACCCAAATACACAAAACATTCCCCTGTGTCCTTAATATAATGCAGTCTCATCAGTACATTTTTTTCTAGAATTATCCTCAGAGATTTATTTGTTCCCACACACAGCTATTGTTTAAAAGATCTTCAAAGGGCCTGTTTACTAAAACAAGTGCCAATTCTGTTTTCAGTTGCACTCAAATTGCCTGCAGTATGGGGCAAAAATGCTAAGCCAAAGAAGGCCTTTATCAGCTGCAGTTTGAAGTACTGTAAACAAATTTATAAAAAGCACCAGAAGGTTTACACCATGCTGTCAGCATTTCTTCTTTGGACCACACAACTCAGAATACGCAACTAAAGCTCACAATATTTTAAAAAGCATCAGTATCCTATGGCAAACATAGAAAAGATTAACATACATTATCACTCTGTCCTAAAGAGTTTTAAACCACACTTCCTCACACTTGTTATGGAGCTGAGCAGCTTCCCATAACTAGGTAGAGCATCAGCTAGTGGTCTTGGATGAAGTCTGAAGGTCCTCTAAACGTGTTTAAATTAAAAAGGTCAGGATTTCATCACTTCTTTCTCATATTGTAGTCTATGTCATGGTCACCCTTGAAGGTGTTAGTTTGGTTTCAAGAATAAGTTCTTTTTATTTAAATACTTTATAGCAACTTCTGAAAGTACTTTGGGAATAATCCCAGTTTGGGAAAAGTTCAACTTCCAAAACAATCTCAACTTCCAACATGTTTCCTACACATGACTGTTTCTGCAGAATGCAGACGGGGTGTATCAGGGAAGAGTGATAAACACATGAGAGTTCATACTCAGAAAGGTACTGTTCATTATTCTTTAGAAGGCACTATGTGAGAACAATGAATATGAGACACATGAAACAATAAATCTGAGGCACATTTATCAGTTAAAAACCAAGATTCTGTATCTGTTAAGGTCCCCCAAGAGTGTACTTGGATCCATAATAACCTCAAACTGGTGTCAGCTAAACTGGTTAAGACAACCAAGTATTCAAGAATTGCATTTATAAAGAACTCCATCATGATGGGCATAACACAGTCTTAGTGTAAAAATGCATCCAATTTCTTTTTTATATGTTCAAAAGCATCTTTCCCCATATAGTCCATGCGCCCTTCCTCCCATTTTCTTCGCTCATCTTCTGGAGTTGGTTTTGCTGGTTTGAAGTGAATAGACAGCTCTGAAACAGAGCGTGCAACCTCATTCTGTGGGAGGAAGAAGAATGGGGAAAACAGTCATTTGATTGTTCTTATTTCAAGATTGTGAATTTAAACCTTAAATTATAAACTTCTACACTTACAATCCCAGTTAAATCAATAAAACAAACAATATTCAAACATTCATTCCTGTTCTGATATGTGACTTCATTTTCCCATGGTTTTGGTACTTTCCATGGCATATTTCAATATATCAAACATTTACTTTACTGATCTTAAGCCAGATTTTGGCACACTCAGCAACAATGCAATGAAATTATTACAAATACTACCTGGTTAGAGTAGAATATCTGCTACAATAAAGATTTTACACTTTATCTGTTCAAATCTTGTATCCAACAGGTTTTCACGTGAACATACTTTTTTAGAAGTTTTGGTAATTTGTTTTATTTGAATTCCAGTGAGATCAGTACTTAGTAGATGTGAGACACATAGTTCATTAAATTAATTCAGAAGATGGACACTATTCATTATACCAAGAGCTAGTTCATTTTGAATGACACTCCAAAATTGTAAATGCTGGTGCAAAGTGACATCATCATAGGTGCACAAATGCAAGACACATTATTAATGATAATTTCTACCACATAAAAGAAAAACTGTCCATAAATGACCAATGCCAGCAAAAAGGGAACATCCCAACAATTATAATCCGTAATAAAGACAAACTATAACAAGGACTAATCAAGGCAGACACTGAAAACCTGCTTTCAGTACTACTCAAAGGTGTTCACAGGAAAACAACTCATGTTATAAACACAGCTGAAATCAACCAGAACAACTTTCTAGTGAAGCCCTCACAAATTCAAGGTAAAAAAAAAAAAACAGAATAGAATTTAACAGGCAGGAATCAAGGTCTTAAACTGCCTAAATGCCCTGGAATATCCATTACATCTGCCAGTTTGGGGCAGATAAGGCACAGGACTTGTGCAAGACAAGGTAAGGTATTTCAAACAGCCAACATGCAGCAAGGTGTGAAGATTCCTTTCTTTATCATTGGCAAGTTTTATCAACAGCTTTGGAAGCCATTAACAAGACTACTAGAAACATAATGTTTTTAGAAATTAAGAATTTTAGCCTGGGCCCAAACACTCTGTGTGGCTGCACAGGAACTTCAGTTTTGTTTCTCAGTCTTAAAGCATTTCACCACAGTGCTTCACAATCATACAAAAGCCCTCATTAGGAAAATGGCTGTGTTGTGTACCGTACAAATCCTTGATGCCCTATCAACCCCATCAGCACCAAGTCTGCCCCTGTTGTCACACTGCCCACATGTGCAAGTGCTCATAAATGCAGTGCAAGATCACGAAGGAAAGCCTAGTCACTCAGGCTCCTGCACATTCCCTTTCCACTGGCTTGGAAACATCACTTCAGCAGGTAAAAAACCTCGCAACAAAACAAAACATAACAGAACTAACAAACACAGAATACCCAAACAGCTTTGCTTGTGTTAGTATTGGAGAATTAACATTAACAGCATGCATTGATTACTCAGGGGTTAGCACAAGAAAACACGCATTTTAAAAACTCAAAGTTTTGAAAAGAAAACTAGAAAGGGATCATAACACGGTATTGGAAACAGTTAAGGAATTACATGGCTAAAAGACTAAGGAATTTATTTGCACATTGCATTATAATTAGTTAAGCTTTCCCAAAATTATTTTGGCAGCAAAGACACACATGCAGTTATCAACAGATGTTCAATGCACAAAGCTACATGTACCATTTCTGAGGTTTCCTGAAATGCAGGTTGAAATGCAGGTTGAAATACAGGTTGTTCTGAAGGTCTGTCAGGCTCAGAGAGATGGACGTTAGAATCTCTTGGTTCGACTTCATACACAGGTTGCTAAAATACAGCCACTGAGGTTTTATTAAGAGAATATTTTCTGATAATTTCCTTTTCATGAGAATTTGTACAATACAATACAATCACTTTCAGTCTTGGGGTAGGGTAAAGAAATGGATGCGAGGAAAGCAAGGAAGCACACTACCACCAAGGAGAAAATTCATGTCACCCAACTTTAGCTATCAAAAATGGCATTGTATCAAAGCTCCTACTATAATCAATCTAAGAAAAGTACCTCCAGAGGGCAGCTCATCCCATCCTAAAACAGGTTCAATGTTGCTGTCATTTTTCAGTGACTACACATACAGCCTGGGAAACAAGCTTACAGTAGATCCCTTCTATTCATGAGGTCAAACTTCAACGAGAAAAATCTCATTTCAGGATAATAGTTTGCTCCCACATAAGCTTTTTATATACATGAAACAAGAACAGGAAAAAGTATTCCAAAACAGAGGTAAAATAGATTGTCCAAAAAATATTGTCCCAAATATCTGCTTTTGACCAATAGCAAAACATAAATGAGTAGACAGACCCCATTCTAGCCCTTTATCCCAGAACAATCCCAAAAGACAATAGAAATTTAAATTTTAATGAAACTACTTTAGGTGAACATTATGATTTTTTTTTTATCCCAAACAAACATCTTGATAAAGTGTCCCTATTTAGTTTGAACTTTTCCAGTGAAATCAGATGCATAAGGCACACAAGAAAATACATCCTTTGCAAATTAATTATTCTTAAGTTATGGAGCTGGAAGGGGTTTGCAATTTTCCTTCAGCTCCTTCACACTCAGAGGGGAAAGGGAAGAAGGAGGAGGAAAGAGGAAAAATGGGAAAGGAAAATTACAGTTTTAGTTTATAAAGTAACTATAGTCTAAAGAAATGAAGGAAAGAACATCTTAAAAGTTGTCTTCATCATTCTAGAGTGTAGTTCACAAATTATAATGCAGATGACATTACAACACTTATTTTCTCCCAGTTGTAAACGTGGGGTAATATGGTTTGTCATGCAATATGTAATGACTTACACCTGCAGATGCATTGTGCTATTATGTGCAACTTAATTCCTGCATAAAATAAGAAGATTCAGTGCAACAGAAACACACAAATACAAGAAAAATGAAAAAAGAAGCAGAAAGACTGCAATATTCATTAGTGGATTTTTCCAAGACTCTCCTTGTTGCTCAAGTCACAGAAATTTGAGGAACAGTTTTCTGGGTCAACCCTTGTGGGAAAAAACTTTCTACAGAGGAATGATAAAAAAGGATTTTAGTTTTAAATATATTAATTCACAAAAGTATTAATATTCAAAATATTACTTGGTAACAGATTTTTTTTTATTTTACATTTGATTAAGTACTTAACGACTTGGAATAAATAACCTCTTCCTAAAATGCAAAGCAAACTCTTTCAACTTCCAGACACATCATACATGCATTACTAAAGATTAAAGAAAAATAGACTTTAGATTATTTTTAATGCTACTGAGAAAATTCAAGAGCTACAGCTAAATTGAAGGTACCATCTTCCAGATCAGAAGCATAATGAAAGAATCTCCTTTTGGCATATAATTTGACTTTGTTACTGCATATAATAACATACAACACACTCACAGCTTTGAAAGAGAGTTCCTCGGGTGAGCACGCTGTGGGATTTACTTCATTTGTCTGCTCTGGGAGCTCAGGCTTTTGTAGAGAACTGGCCACGTAAGGACTGACCTTCTTCAGGGTAACTTCAACTCCATTGAAAGCATGCTAATGAAAACAAGAACATCTCACCACTGAAATACAATTTTTCAGGACAGTAATAGTTTATTTACAACAGTTGCACTTCCTTAGAGGGTTTTCATCATTAAAGGAGTAACTCAATACATGCAAAAAAAGTATATGGTCCTAGATTCAGAGCATGCTGCAGTTTAGGTTTTTGCTTTTTTTTTTTCACTCATAAGTACACCAGCATCATGAGGTAAACCTAACAGGTATTTCCACCTTCCTTTACCATAGCTGAAATACTTCTTTAATATGCAATGACTTAAAAATTAAAGCATGTTAAAGTGTAAGATCAAAAACCACCCATTCCTTCCTCTGCTTTCCAATTTGTCATGAGGTTAACAAGCCAAATTATTCTCTGAGGCTTTGATGGTAAATATTCAACTGATCTTATGGCAATTAATTCAATTATGTTAATAATTTAATATTTCAAAACATTAAGAAAATATTTATATATGCATAAATGGGATCTAATTTGTCTTGTCTGGATACAAAATTAAAAATTGTACTTCTATATATTTCTTTATGCTGCTGGTCTCTAAGAAATAATCTATTTATAAACAGACTTTTTAAAAATTCTATTTTTGAAAAGCACACATTGCTGCATTTCCTTTGAAAGAAAAAAAGCATAAATAGATCAGTAAATGTTTGATGACATAGGAATACTGTACATAACGTCTTAAATGTAATTAACACTGCTTTTGCAAACCTGATTTATTTGTTATGACCTCATAAAATAAGTTAAAATGTAGTTCTGAAAAGGTAAATTTTATTACAGTTCAAGAGCTAATTTGGTGGTCTATATCAATTTAGTGACAAGAAAAACAAAAGTCTGATCGTTTCCTGGTCAAGATTATCCCTTCTCTGGCAAATTTGTATCATATTTTGTATACACATACATTACCATAAAAACTTTATCAATTAAGAGGACGGCTGCAGGATATGTTGGGAAAGCAAACAGTACTAGAAATCTTTCCTAAATGGATACTTTGGACACTTCTACGACCAACAAATAGAAACTAAATTTTCCCACACATACTGGGAATGCATAGCAAGGTTTTGTTAGCAGGGTAATTCCAGGAGTAGCTTCTGTGAGAAGCTACTAGAAGCTTCTCCCAAACCCAACGGAGCCAATGCCAGCTGGCTCCAAAATGGACCTGCCACTGGCCAAAGCCAAGCCCATTGGTGATGGCGGAACCACCTTTGGGATAACAGATTTAAGGAGGAAAATCCTCATTCTTAAAAGAAAGAGGAAGGAGTTGCCTTACCACTGGACAGCTGCAGACAGAGGAGGAGAATATGTGTGAGCAACAACCCTGCAGGCACCAGGGTCACTGAAGGGGAGGAGAGCTCCAGGTGCCAGAGCAGAGATAATCCTGCATCCCATGGTGCATCAGGATGTCCTTCTGTAGCCCATGGAGTCCCTGGTGGAGCACAGATCCACCTGCACCCCATGGTGGACCCCACACCACAGCAGAGTGGTGTGTGAAGGAGGCAGTGGTCCCATGGGAAGCCCGTGATGGAGCAGGCTCCTGGCAGGACCACTGGACCCATGAAGAGAGGGGACTGCAGTGGAGCAGGTTTGCCATGGGGGACACGCTGGGACAGGCAGTCCCTCAGGGACTGCATCCCTCAGCTCATGGGAAGGACTCATGTTGGGAAAGTCCATGGAGGACTGTTTCCCATGGGAGGGACTCCGCACCTGGAGCAGGGAAAGATAGTGAGGAATCCAACCTCAAAGGAGGAAAGAACAACTGAGACAGCATGTAATGGACTGACCACAGTCCTCATTCCCCATCCCCATGTGCCATTGGGGGGAGGAGTCAGAGAAAACAGGGAGTAAAAGTGAACCCAGGAAGAAGTCAGGGTTGGGGGTAAGTGTTCGAAATCTGGGGTTATTTCTCATTACTCTGCTCTGATTTGATTGGTAAGAAATTTGATTAATATCCTGAAATTCAGCCTGTTTCACCTGGTGAGAGATCTCTGCCTGTCCTTATCCAGACCCATGAGCCTTTCCTTACATTTTCTCTCCCTTGTACAGCTTAGGAGGAGAGTGATAGAGTGACTTTGGTGGGCACTTGGGATCCAGCCAGAGTCAGCTGACCGCATCATATAATTTCTTCCTCTAGCAATTTTCAGATTTTTTTTGTTTTAATTCAAACATATTCCTACTAACTCCTTGTCAGTTACCTTGCATTCCTCAGATTCGGATCCATCCATCTTTTGAAGTTTTTCCAACAAAGGCAATATACTGGCACTGTATATATTCCACCAGAGGGCAAGAAATGACAGCTGATGAGAAGATCCAGAGGTGGTGCCATCCTGCATAATTTTCTTTGTTTGAAGGTTGTATTTGTAGTTCCAGGGCTTTGTTGCTCCCAAGAAGTGAACAACTTTGGCATTTCTACCAAAACTGTAGAGATCAAACATACAGGCCTATACATAAAACATTTTTTAGCTTACATAAACTCCTAGAAGAAACATGCTTACTCACAGGTGAAGTAACTTAACATTTTGCAACAGCAGCACATTTGAGATGATATATATTAGTGTTTTGTTTCTGTCTTCCTGGTTTAATTCATCTTGTATAACTCACAGAAAACACACAAAAAAAATTGCATTGCCATTTGCTTCCAGCTGCTAATTTGAGCAGAAAATTTCATGTAGGAAACTGAAAGGCTCATGCAGTACTATTTCCAGTCCTCCTTCATGCTCCATTCACAAACAAATACATATCACTTTAAATATTAAATCACCAAAATAGATATTACTGATCCCATATTAAAAATTACTAATAAATACACTAGCCTAAGTTCATCTTCCAACAAGAATGTATTGCACAACCAGAACAGAAATTCACGACGCCCTAAATCCAACTTGCCTTTTACCAGGAAAATTTCTCAACTGCATTGTCTGGAATCATACAATTAGTAGAACAAATTTCATTTCATAGAAGAACCTAAGGAACGGCTCAAAAACTTTAAACAATGACAACTGTTTCTCTAAGAAATTACTTGAGAACAAAGGAACAAGTTTAAGAGCAAACCTGTCAGAACCTAATGCCAAAGTAATTACATTTTTCCAGAAATGAAAGAAGCTTCTTGGAAAGAATATAAAAGACAGTGCAGGCATCTCTGGGACTCTCCCTTTGTCCAGACACTCACATTAAATTTAAGCTTCTATTGCATGGTTTCTACATAAGATAATTTGTGACACTGTAATTTATAATCAACAGAATATGCCATTATTACTCTCTCTTACAAAAGGATGTTCGTTAACAAACTACAGAGGTTCAGGGAAGTGTGATTACTTACTGATTGAAAGCAGGAACATAGGTGTATACAGAGCTGCTGCTTAGGTTATAGAGGAAAGGCAAGTGTTTGCCAATATCTGCTGTTGCCCAGTTGCTGAAGAAGCTGTTCAACAAGCCCTGATCACCTCCTAAAGAATACATAAAATGCTATTACCATAACATGTGTACACTCAAATTTGTATCAAAATTTCACATCCAAGGATGGGAGTGAGACTGGGGACTGAGATTGGTGTGTTCATGGGACTCCAACTTGGACTTGAAAACATGGCCATATGAGCATGTACAGGTGAATAACACCTGATTCACTCCAATGCAAGTTTCAGTGTAAATGAAGTCCTACTGTAATATAAGAAGAAAGGAGTAGTGTTTGGTCTCCCTCAGAGCAGAAGACTGAAGAGCAGCTGTATTTCTCTCTCCTAAGCCAGACAGCAAAATTAAAACTTACCGAGCAAGGCACAGACTCAGTTCCCTTCACTGCCCTTCTCTGGGAAGCACAGTCCAGAGTAAGTCAGGAGGTCGTAAATACAGTTAAAGAGGTAAAGTTCTGCACCTTGAACTCTTACATAAAGCCCAGAGAACTCCTGCCTTCCTCTGTACTGCCTGATAGCATGGGAACTGTCTTGCACTTCACTCCTTATGCCTTCCTTGCCCCTTACCATCAAAGCTGCCATGCTCAGCAGCAAACTGGAGCAGCAGGTTGTAAGTCTTCAAGGAGGGCCGGAACACAAACACACCACTATTGAAGCAGTCAGGCCAGCCAGAATCAGGAGCTGCAGAAAATTCTTCTCGATCAAACAGCTCATCAACATTGCAAAGTGCCTTACGGGGAGTAGGAAAAGAAAAAAAAAAAGTTAAACGTTTGTCTAGAACAAGCATTGTCAAATGAGTACCAATGGAGTAAATTGATAGTTCGGCCTAGTATATGGCTTGCAGAACATAAAAACAGTGCCAGTGTAAAATATGCTAGGGGTCAGAACCTCTATTTTTAATATAATAAGGCAACATTAATTGTGATTCTCCATGATTTCCCTGATAAAATGCAAAGCCTGTGAAATAGTTTCATGAACCTTGGAGACTATCCAAGGTCCCTTTAAAGATTATACCATGAAATACCAAAATTTCCTTCTGTCTTAACTCACCTTTCCATAGTCCATCATTTTTGATTACTACGACAGAACTGAATGAAAATTGGGAATCTAAATCATTTTAGTAAGCAACAGACTGACTAAACGGTAGTAAAAAAACTGTCTCTTGCTGCCAGTTTTCTAATGTAACAAATTCAGAGATTTGATTTACTTTTTTCTTTTAAGCTTCACAAGGATGTGGGAAAAACAATCAGGTTAAGGCACAGATAAAGTTTGTGGACAGACAGCTGTGCAGTCAATGAAAGTAAGGACCTCACCTACAACTGAGCCACTGTGAAAGCCAGAAGAAAATATTTTTAGAAGTAAAATTACTTAATTGAATTTTTATAAAAGACAAGAGTTTGCCTTCCTCCTTTAATATTAATGTAAAGCAAGAAATCATAAACCTTCCTCCTCAAGAAGAATAACTTAATTTGGTTTCTAATTCAAATACAGTCCTATTAAATTAAAATGCATCCCAAAGTGAACCTTGAAAGCACAAGGGAAGGCTGACATGACTGTCCTCGCCAAAATTATTAGCATTTTTATGTCTATACATCTAAAGACTTAAAAAAAAAAAAAATTAATGTCTGGGATTTTTGTGGGGGGATAGTCCTGAGGCTACTTTCCAAACTGAATTTATTTTTATGCAGGCAGAACAACTGTGAGAATTGCCAAAACGTGCCAGGGTGGAGCTCCTGTGACCCTTTGGCCACCAGCAAATCTGGTCATTTCACAGGCCAGTAGGCTGCCTGACAAGGAAGAATCCCACAAGCAGAGAAGGACACAAATGTTTCCATGACTCCCACTCTACTCACCAAAGTGTCTGCATCCATGAAGACACATTTGCTGTAATGAGTAAGAGTCCAACAATGAAGCTTAGTGAAGGTTACACCCAGTTCTGGCCTCTGCATCAGAGCCAAATGGACGGAGTCAGCACTGTCAAGCACATCCACCTCGACCACTTCATCAAACACACTGCTGAGGACTGACCTGCCAGAGCCAGCAGCCAAGAGAAAGATGGGAATTGAGACACGTTCATCAGGGTTCACTTCAGGCGTGAAAACAGTGACACACAGCATGACATTAATTATGACAATAACCAAAACTAGATTGATTGGTTAGAGTAAGAAGTCAGAAGTGAAAAGTCTTTGCAAACAGCCTACTGAAGAGGCAGCTACCAGTTAGGCCATAAAACATTGTCTCTCCCACTATGGGAGCCAGCACATCTCAAAAGTGAGAGCTGCTGTTTGAAGGACAAAAACCAGTCCTTCTTTTAGCCACTTCTCTCCTACAGAAACACCACCAAAAATTAAAGCAGCTTCCATCCCGCATGATTAATTCCTAAGGACAGCACTGTACTGTGTTCCCTCTGCATTTTACAGGATGAGACATGCACTGCCAGCACACTCATTTGTACCTATTTTGTGCACATAAACACTGCTTCCAAACTGCACCTTTTATAAGGCGCATATATATTTGCTCACCATATATAGTTCCTCAGTACTATGTAGCATCTCAGATGAGACTTTTAGCTAAACATTTTTTTCTATGCATGCATTTTATGGGAATTCTATAGGTAACATCAAAGTAGGCGATTCCTCTTCAAGAAGCAAGAAAAAAATTCCTTAAAACACAGCTTATTTACTTACACTACACTATTATGATCAAAGTCCTCAATGTCTCACAAACACAGAAAAAGAAAACCTGTGATGTTTGAAATCTAGATTTCAGGGTCATTAGCTTTTTGCCAGATTGATCTTCAAGGAACAGGAATAACTGGCAAAGAACTAAGTGAAGTACAAATTATTAGAAGTTTATTTCAGTGATCCTTTTCTTTTTTTTTTTTTTAATGTTATCCTTGATTTAAAATATATATTATAAATGTTTTTCTTCCCACTGAACAGGCATGAAAAGAATTACAGACTTAGTATTGACCAATACATCAAATGGATACAGTATTCCCTCAAGAAGGTCACAGTGTCCTGACAACGTCCATACTTCAAACTTCTGTAAAAACAGTTTTTTGTGCATCTAGTCACAGCAAAAATGTGAAAATATCTTTCTTGAGCCAGATGCATTGCAAATACATTCACACAGCATACAGAAAACAGGAGCTCTCACACTTCCTAAGACATAGCAGAACTAAGAGTTTACGATTTACGTTGCTATGGCATGGCATGTGCCTTTTAACAAGTCTTCCAAATAACAGGGCTTGAGTTCAGACTTAATAAGATTTCTGTAAATGCTTTTCTGCAGTGCCTGTAGAATCACAACATAAACTGCAAAGTAATTTATACAAAAAAAAAAAAAGAGAGAGAATATTTTAATTTTTACATTAGTCATGTGAAACTGAGAGCTTAGGTTATGGAGAGTTCTGATGTCACAGGTGGTTATGTATCTTGGTATAAGAGAGAAAAAATTGGGGGAAAAGCTACAGTAATGCAAGACACTAAAATCTTAGTTCCAAATGTTCAGCTCAAGTTCTCAATTATAAGAAAAATTCTAGCCAAAAGCTCTGCTTCTGCAAGTGAATTCTTAGTAGGCTTAGGAGGCTATAATGGATGTTATTTGAGACTCCTCCTAGAAATCAGTAGCCAAGAGGGAAGTTCTAGGTGTAATGCCGTGAAATCCACAAAGAAACTATTAAAATCTTTCATGCTGTTGCATATTCTTCCATGATTTAGATCTCCAAATACACATTAATACTTACCTCATCCCACTGGAAACCTCTGGAGTAATTAGAACTGCCAGTTTTCTGGATGTCTTATGGTTCCTCAATGACTGTCCAAGAACGAGAGCGCCTTGGCAGTACACATCATCGGTAGCAAGGGTCACAAAGGCTTGATCTGTTACTGCAAAAAAATATTGAGGAGAGTCACTTTACAGCTTTAACGTAAGCCCTTTTAGCAGGCTCCCTTCTCTTCCAGATAAACAACAATCTTTGGCTTATAACAACCTGCAGTTCTTTTCATGAGCTCTTTTCTCTCACAGACTCCCCCCAAAAGTCAAAATTGAGTCGAAAATCCAGTGAATGTGAGTGCAGAATGCATGTTCCTGATTTTTATTATTTTTGTTTGCCTGACTGACACAATAGCAAATATCAAGTTTTTGCACTAGCCTTGAAGAGATAATTCCCTGGGTCTTATAGCCTAAACACAATGTCAGTCAAAAAAAGCTGATCTTTACATATTTAGATTTTCATATTTAATGAACATAGTATAATACAACTGATAAGGAAAATGTTCTTGTTTATACAGTGCCAAAAGCTAAGGAAAAGAACAAGATGTTGAGTATTAGCCAGAAATGTTCTTTCCATAATGCCACTGAATCAACCCAACATTATTTTTGCTCTGCCTTCTTTGTACTGGGGTACCTGGTACTGGCAGAACAACTGCAGGGAAACTCATACCAAGATCAGTACACTGCCCAGAAGCTGAGAATCCCTACCTCAGGTAACTCCAGGGAATTTAGGAGTGTTCCTTATTGTCAGGAAACACATGAGAAAACAAGTTACAATAAAAAAGAAAGCAATCTACACTCCTGCACAATGGGAGAAAATGCATTCTGTAGAGAGAACAGGCCAGTGGCATGATCAAGGGGCTGCTTCTTCAGCTCTGCCCTGTGACAGAACCACAACTATCAGAGCTCTCCTGGAGAGAACCTATAACTCAACAAGGTGAACAGCCTCCTTGGGGCAGAAGGATGATACACTCTATGCTGCAAAATTAACCAGAACAAGATGAGCAGGACACACAGAGGAAGGGAATTCCACTGAGCTCTACAGAACTTCAATAAACACTTGCATTGAAATACTTGTTTAGAACCACCATCATCTTAAGGGACAGGCAATTGCTTTAAATAAATTAAAACAACCAAACAATACCAACATAAACAACCTGTCATACAGTTTCCAGGGTCTGTGAGAAACACCAGGAAAGAATCTCACAGAACTAGTTGCAGAGAACTCAACAGATGACCTCATGGCTGCCTCAGCCAGAGGCTGCCAAAATGAATGAGTTCTAACCCCTAACCATCATCAAGGTATGCAGTAAAGTACGCTTGATGACCATGATAAGCTAACAGATACTAAGTATTTTTCTTTTTCACATCCTCCAAATTCAGAGCAAAAGACAGGCCCATTGGTGTGCTGCCTTTTCACCCCACTTTTTGCCCTCTTTCACTCATCTCCAGCCAGCCAGCCAGCTTCATCTCAAGCACACATACCTTGTATTTGTTGACATTGCCACACATCCTTGCACCTCAGGAGAACCCCAATAAGTGTCAAACTTGGCCAAAAAGCCAGAATCATCCATCCAAATTTAAAAGAGTTTGCACAGCCCACAGCTGAGCAAACTCCAGTAACATTGCTAATCACAATTTCCAGGCAAAACAAATGAAGAACTGAACTTTCAAATCTCCCATTATAATAACAGCTCAAGCAAGTTATGGGCGTTCCAGAAATCACAAAGAAGGAGTTATATTAAAACAACAGATGTGAAGTAAACTGCCCCTACTGCAGATTTCCAAAAGGTTGAAGGAATTAATATAAGCATCCCTAAAAATCAATGCAAACCAGAAAACCACTGAAGGCTACTTCAACAATAAAATTACTCTGAGAAGATGCAAAAAGTCAGGAAAGCAAAGCAGGTTTGTGTTAGGCAACAAGCACCTTCAGCCAAAGAAAGCTAATAAAACAACTACTGAGAGAAATGTGGGAGTTAGATTAATACAAAAAACAAATTGTGAAATGAGTGAGAGTTCCAGTCTTAAAATACTGTTTTAAATAACAACTACAAAACTGAACACAACCTTCACATGGCTTTTGCAAATTCTTTTGGCTACATAAGCTGAATCTTTACTTAAGTAATACATAGAAAAATGCACAAACTACTCATTAAATGGTTCAGCAAGCTGGTATGGAAAATTACCACATCCTCCAAACACTTTCATGGGCTGCACCCCTGCAGTTATAACCACAAAGAAGCAAACTGCCAAACTGCTGCTGCTTCTAAGAAGCTCTTGCTGATACCTCACAAAGAACAGAAACTAAGTGTCTGTTTTGAGAATCAGATGTGGGATATGCCCTTCTTAATACAGTGAATCATCATAGAGATAACTAAGTAGATAATCAAACTATTGACTGAAAATAATTAACATTAAAAGATTTCTGGTGCAAAGAGAGAAGCAAATCCCAGTGATTTTAAGATCATACAGAGGCATTACTAATTCATTAAGGTGCCATAGGGGGGTTAAAATAAAAATATTTTGTCATTACTTTTTCTTTCATCTAATCCTTGCTTTCAAGAAAGAAGTGTTATTTGACTTGTCTTGTTTATATAATTCTTTGGAATACAGCCTATAAGTAGACATTTTATTTTCATAACTGAAAGCAAGGATCAGGTTGTCATACATATTTTTGGAAGTAAATGGTTTACCTTAGCTAAAATCAAGGACAGCACATTAAATCTACTGTACACAGAATTTCATTCACTGACTTTAAAAGAGCAAATCTTCTTTAAGTTTGAAAGCCAGAGGTGTAGATATTTAAATTCACTGCAGCTGGTTTTTGGGTGGGGTTTTTTTTTTTTTGGAGGGGGAGGGGGATGGGGGGTGGTTGTTTGTTTGTTCGTGGGTTTGAAGTGTCAAGGAGACCATTAAGCATAACTTTAATTGTTTGTGCTGAATGACAGTAAGATTTTTTTATGGAAAAACACCTACTGTTAAGGGTATTAAGTTTTCAAGCAAATTGTTTTCAAGTTGTGGATCCTTATGGTCAATACAACACCACTGGCTATCAGTGAACTATGAGAAAATAAAGTGTATGATTAGAATCCCATTAAAACCCTGTCATATGAATTTATAAGACTACTAATTTCTCTTGTCTGGATTACCACAAAGCACATCATGATGCAAAATAAGAAATCATTATCATCAGTAGTGGCTCCTCAGTTTTATTACCTAACAATATTTTCTTAGAACAAACCAAGGATCTTCAAGCAATTAACTTGTTGAGTGATTCTAGAACCTGCTCTGCAGCTACACAGAAAAGACAGCAAAAGTAATGTGAATCACTGCAGTCAGGGTGATCTTATGTGGAACTTGTTACATCTTTTTTAGCCAGGATCAACAACTTTTTATGCTACTTACTCATAGAAGTAGTACCTCTGACACTGCCAGAGGCAAAATTCTTCGACAGCCATGAAAAATAATTCTAGGGTACCTAAAAGCTTTATTTCGAATATGAACAGAGCAAACAGACAGGGTGGTGCTCACTTTCATGTTCAAAGAGAAAAAGAGAATTAAAAAACACCAGGTACCCATTTTGAGAATCTGAGTGTCCCAAGTGCACCTTCCAACTTCGAGGCAAGTTTTAGTAGTGTAGGGAGGTTTTTGTCATAATCCATTTGACATAGCTTTTAAATCATATTTTTATATTTGTTCTGACAGACAGAGAAAGGATAAATGTAGTTCAACCGTAGCTTTTAATATAGCAATTCAAATTTGCCAGGCTGCCCACTGCAAAATGGCAACAGGAAACTAGACACTCCTATTGTTATGTTTTTTCTGTAAGAACATTCTAAGTAACACATTTGTCATTTTATGCATAAAAATAAGAACAGCTAAATCAATAGCTCAAAGCCTCTAACAGGCTGGTTACGTCTCCAGTGCCTACTGCCATTCATACTAACCAACACTGTACAACTGCTTTCTTAAATTCCTCCCTGATACCATCTGCTGCTCTTTTGTCACCTCCCCCCCTTCTACTCCAGAGACAATCTGCAGGATGAGCAGGCTGCAGCCTCGACCTGTACCCACTGAGCCAAAGCACCTCTCTGAAATCCCAGGTGACAATGGCACAGCTCCAAATGACAGCACATTTCCTGACGGCAATTCTGTTACTCCCTCTCCCACACGGAGCACTCTATGGATCTTCCCCCAGGAGCACCCTGTGAAGGTGTGTTAGCTACCAAAGAGAGGACACAAGCTGTAGGCCTCTCAGTCCTCTGGCCCAGCACAACCATATCCTGGAACAGAAAGCTCTGCTCCTCCTGACACCCACGACCTTATAAGCAGTCTAGAAGTATTTTGTTATAAGTAGATAAAATGGACAATAGTGTCAGACAATAACCTGAGTCAAACCCCTATCAAAAATTATGCAAGTTTCCAGCTAAGAAGCAGTTCTTGCCCTAGTAAACATATGACAGCTGGCTCTTTTAATTCCCATGCCTTCTTAGGTCCAATAGGAGACACACTGATGTTACTAATGAAGATAAACAATAAACAGACAGACCTTTTTATAACAGAATTTAAACTGACATTCAATGGCATACAATATCTCTGTTGGCCTAATGAATTCTGCCTCATCCAAAACGAGATTATCTCCTATCTTTTATTAAAACAATACTGAATTTCAGTAGGCAGGACTACTGCTGTTGTGTTGGAAGAGTACTTGATTCCAGTTTTTTGTAGTTTTTATTATGTGTCTTTCAGTTAAAAACTGTTACATTCTGCTTCAAGACTCTGTAATGTTGTTATTCAACAGATGGTAAATGAAATCCTTTCAGATCCTCATGAAAACTGAAATGCAACAATATACTAAGATGCAAACAACCATAACACGTAACACCCCAAACTAGTCCCAAAACAGTAATATACCAGCTTAAAAATTAGTAAGAGCTGGTAATAATTATTAGAAATAATTGCTTATGCAATCCAGAGGCAGCACTTTATGGTACATATCAAGTTAGAAGTTTCCACAGCTTCCTTTCAACCAACAGGAAAAAAAATCAACCCCCCCATAAAAAAAAAATCCTCAAGCAAACAAAACCACAATGCTGTAATCCTTTCATTTGCAGATTCACTTTCTGACTTTCTGCATCTTCTTCGTGCTGAAGTGCCACATACATAAATTCAGACTTGGCATCCATCAGCTCAGATGACTGACTCCCTGAAAATGGTTCAATAAACCAAGATTTGTGGGAGCTGCTGCGTTCAAACCAAAAAACCAAAAAAAAAAACAAAACAAACAAACAAAAAAAAAAAAAAAAAAAAAACAAAGAAAAAACCCAACCCAAACCAAACCAAACCAAAAAGTTGAGTATGTTCACGAACCAGAACAGCACCTGCACCTACCATGTGTGATTACCCTAAAACCAGCACCTCAGGGCTCTCTGGATAACTGGTTAAGACCAATACCACTGCTGTGTAAGAAGAGGCATGAGAAAGGTTTCTCTGAATCTGCCTTAGATTGAGATAGCCAGCCCCAGCCCGTCACCCTGGCGATCCACCAGGAAAGCATGCAGAGATTTAAGCAGTCCAAGCTGCACATACAAGCAGAGTACATAAATGAGTTCACCTATTTCACCCCATCGCCCGGACAGTTAAAATCCTCCTCTGGAACTGCTCATTACAGCCCAGCACTCTGCTGATAAGAAAACAGCAGAGACCCTCGCCCGCACCGGCATGTGAGAAGGGCAAAATCCCCGGGGGCTCCAGGTGGGTGCCGATCGTCCCCGTCAGCCCGAGAGGCTGCTGGAGGCAAGGCGGGCGGCAGCGCTGCGGGCGGGGGTACTCACCGGACATGCTGGGCAGGCGGGGGCCGGCCGGGCACCCACCGCTGCCGCCGCCTCACCTGCGGCCGGGGGGCCGCTAAACCGCGCAATGGGATTAGCCTCCTTCCTGCCGGAGGCAGTGACAGGTGAATTACACTCGCACGGACTCCTGCGCAGCAGCAGAGAAAAGGCATTAGCGGCGGAGACCATGGCGGGGGGGTTGGCACGACCTACCCCGCCCCCGCTCCGGGTGCTGCCTTTACTGCCAGGGGGGCACGCTCCTGCCGCCCGCTCCTGCCGCCCGCTCCCTGCCCGCAGCGCCCCGCTCCCGGGGCGGGCACGGCCCGCGGCTCGGCCCGGCACCGCTCCCGGGGTGGGCACGGCCCGCAGCCCGGCCCGGCACCGCTCCCGACACGGCCCGCAGCTCGGCCCGGCACCGCTCCCGGGGCGGGCACGGCCCGCAGCTCGGCCCGGCACCGCTCCCGGGGCGGGCACGGCCCGCAGCCCGGCCCGGCACCGCTCCCGGGGCGGGCACGGCCCCGCGGCTCGGCCCGGCACCGCTCCCGACACGGCCCCGCAGCTGCCCCCGCCAGGCGCGGCTCCTCTGGCGGGCGCGGCGCTCCCGCTCCTTGGCCGCCGCGGTGCGCCCACCCCGGGATGGGAGAGACCCTCGTTCCCTTTCCCCCCGTTCCCTCCTGTCCCGTTCCGCCCCCTGCCCGATGCTCTGGGCGCCCTCCGGGTCTCAGCCGCTTGGACAAAGCCTCCCCAGCACGCACATGTCTGTGCAGAAACCGAGAGGAGGAGACGCAGGTTGGGAGACTCCGCCGCGCAGCGCCCAGGGAAAAACACCAGCCTCTGTGATGGTGAAGGTGGCAGAGCGTGGAAAAAGGTCTCAGAGCATGAGGAGGGCGATTCCAGCGTGGCGTGTGGTCACCCAGATACACGGGAGTCATCGTAACTGCAGTCTACCCCTAACTCCTGGGGCCATCGTATTCCTTATGGATACCCACCGTCTGATAACTTGTCACCCAGACGAACAAGTAGATGATTTCAGTGTCAGGGAGCTTATGCTATTCAGAGGGCTGTAAATATTTTCACAAGTGCATAAATAAATGCACATTTACTCGCTCAGCATGCTTTTGCCACTAGCTTAGAAGCCATGCAATTCATGCAATTGTGACGTAATTCAGCCATACAATGTCTCTGCAAATTAATTTTAGGCTGATGTGGTTCAGCCGAAGCATTTTTGTGTCAAAATATGCTGTGGATAGCAGAGGTCAACAATTTTCAGGTACTGGGCCACTGAAAAAAAAATGCCCAGTGTTACCAATCAACTATTTAAAATTTTATTTCCAACAATTTGCAAGGGATCTCTGTTGCCCCTCCAAGCTGCAGCATTTGTTCTCTCACATCCTGGGAAAATCCTAAAGGTCCACTGGAGAGGAGGGTGTCATTGCTCTGTAGTGAAGGTGAGGTGTTTAAAGGAAGGAAGGATGGACATAAACATAGGAAATGAAGTTTCTCATAGGAAATGAAGTTTTATTTATCCCACAGAAACAAAATTCTCAGGGATCTGTGTTTGCCATTGTCTTATGTAGACAAACTTCTCAACATGCTTATCATCATGATTACTGTTGTAGATAATTTTAAATCTATTTCAGCTGGGGGACTTTATAACCAAAAAGCTTTTTCTTGGTTATAAAAGTGATGTCCACATTTAGATGATAATCTGTTTTACTTGTATGCTAGCACCATTTTTTTACAGTGTAGAATAGATTTTAAGTATCAGAGCCAGTAACACAAGCTAGAGTTCTGATGTTCTAACAGCCCGTTAACCTTCCTTCCTTCCTTCCTTCCTTCCTTCCTTCCTTCCTTCCTTCCTTCCTTCCTTCCTTCCTTCCTTCCCTCCTTCCTATCCAAATTTAAATAGACTAGAGCTTCCCTACATAACCCCTCAATTACCTGAAATAATAATAATAGAAATAGTAAATACAGTAATTATAAATTTGTTTTTATTATCATCATCATCTAGTTAAAAGGGAAACTAATACCTAAAAGTATACCTGCACACTGATAAATTGGTGTATTGGATGTATGCTGACAAACAGACCAAAGACCTTCAAGGGTTTAAACACTTGGGTAGTCAGGATTTATCCATTCAGACTCATGGGGTTTGCCCAAATTCTCCATAATAAATCTGATTTGGGACTATTAATAACAACACAAGTAATAAATTATTTTGAAAATATTATGAACAATTCTAAATAATCATAATATAGCAAAACCAAAATGTTACACATAGACCCTTTTCTAGATGCCTACTAAAAAAAAAAAAGAGAGAGAGAGAGAGAAAAAAAAGAAGAATAGATAAGCTGTTTTGACTATTTTGCAGTTTTTTTCCCTGTAATTTTTCTTTAGTTTGAAACATTTTCTTCTTTTTTTCTTCTTTTCCTGAGTGGGACATAGTTGAACTTGTATATAGAAGATATTAATCCTCATATGTTCCAGAAAGTAGCAAAAAAAACCAAACAAAACTTGGGTCATCTTAGATAAAACGCAGTAGGTGTTTATTGAAAATTTTGAACAGAAAGAAGCAAAATATTTATTTTCATGGTTGAACAAACAACTGAAGTTGTAACAGCACAACACTTGTCATTTCATCAATCAAATTTTTATGTCTATCTGACAAAACATGTATCAATCTGTTTAACTATTAGCATGGAAAATTAATATTTTAAAATAAATATTAAATGTCCTTGAAAACCATATTAAAATATTTTCTCACTTGTAAGTTGAAAGTGATAGCCACAAAGGTTATACAATTTGTATGTTGTCAAGATGTTTCTGTGTTTAAATTGATGTACATTATCATTTCTTTCAGGATCAAAAAAAAAAAAAGTGGTAGTCTAAGTAAGCAACTTATAGATATCCATTTAATATATAACTTTGATAAAGAGTATTTAATTTTATGAAAAAGTACTTTTTTTAGTATATGTCTTCCTCTCAATGATGTAATAAACACAAAATCATATTCACACTCCATATAAATAGAATTGTGGTAACAAGAAACACGCTTTGCACATTAGATGAAGATAAAACCACACCAATTTCCTTATGCTTTAAAAAGTTAGCTCAAATGGCTGTATTGCAGAATTATGTCAGCAAACTGCTAGTTTTGCCATCTTTCATCTGTGTTTCATTCACTGGCTGTTGTTTTGATGCAGTTAGCTAAATGAAGGCTGAGACAGCAAAAGTGTCAGTTTTCATGATAGGTTTGTCTACATGAGGACATTGTTAGCACAGCAAGGCTGACCAGGAATTAGGGAAAGACATGAAAGTGACTAGCTAGAAAAACTATGTCAACCTCACCTGCACATAGTATGAAGTTTAAAAGTCATTCTGACTTAGATTTTAGAGACTGAAGCATCACAAACTCATTCTAAATGAATGAGAAAAAGTTTTGTACCCATCTTCCCTTTTCAAAAGTTACGAATAACTTTTTTTAAAAAAAACACCCATCTTGTTAGATTAATGCCTTCAAAGGTTCCTAGAGCAGGGTTTAAGTTTTCAAGAAGAGAAAAGAAACTTAGGTGAAATTCTAGTTCTTGAGAAGAGCTAAATACCATTTCAGTAATTAATCAGATAAATAAATAAATAAATAAAATTAGCATGTGTTCCCCTCTATTGTATTTTAAACAGTGGTTTGTCAGTATGCATAATCTTTTCAATATATTATAAAATTGAGAATGGATTTTCTAGCTGTAATTCCTTTCACTTTGCTAGTATTCAAACATAAATACAAAGTAAAGGCATTCAAAATTTTAATCATTTTGACAACTACAGATTTTCTTTAAACATAGTAAGCATTACAGAAATATACTGGAGAAACCCAACAAATGTGAAAGGAAGTGGCAAATTCTTTATCCCAATTCTATCAGAAGAATTAAGTTTTTGGCTAATTTTGAAAACAGAAAAAAATTTTATTTGGAGACTCGAATCCTCACAAACCCAAATCTTTCCATTTTTAGCATATATCAAGCTTGATTTATTTGTACTTAAGATAACTTCTGAGTCAGAATCTGTATCCAACTCTTAGGAAAGCAGGTCAGAGAGTGCCAATCAACCCCTGGATGGTTTAAGCATATCTTTGATGACATAGGGCTCAAGGTGCAAAAGTGACATCAGGTTAGAGAGAGCAGGATTGCAGTGCCTCAAGAAACATTTGTTAGAGGAAGATTTTCTTCTGTCGGAATGGCAACGTAGAAAGTCACCAACCAAAGGAGCCTGTGATCAGACAGCAACTCTTCTTTCAGTGGTTTACACTGTAGCCCCACCTGAAAAATGAAAATTAAACATTCAGTATTTCCACTGTGGGTGTTCTTTGCCAGCTTTTCTGAGGCTGATGTTGGCCACCCAGGCTGGTTTCCACACACAAAGCCACCTCTGTGGTGGCAGAGACAACTGCTTGTCAAATTCCCATCTACTTCAGCATTAAATCAGTGAAAAACTGTTTGGGCCTTACCACGTGGTTTGAAACAAAGTTTCTTATTCTTGTAAGCGCTGTAGGCTGCTATTGATCCAACAACCAGTATTACAAATGCAGAAATTACAGGAGATGTAACTCCAGCTATTAAGCCCGAATCTGTGGAAAAAGAAAGAGAAAGGTGTTTTTTTCTTCCAGAAGCACTTAAATGGTTTGTCTTTAGCATATTGTCAGATAAAGTGTGCCTTTACTATATTATGAAAATAGTTTGTGAAACTACTGAATTAAGCAGATAAATAAAAATTGTCTTATATTACAGCTGATGGGAAAATGATGTCTTAAAGCCTAATTTATTATATGTGCTACTTTTATGAAGCTATCATTGTTTTAATATTTCATAAAGATCGGAAATCAATTGTAGAATAATGTAAATTATTTACTATACCTGTGTTCCCTCCATGATTGAAATGATGTTCCTGTTCTCCTGGAATAGAGGGTGAAGTTTCATGAAAGAAATGTTTGTCATCCTGTTTTGAGAACTAAGTCTTTACTCAGCAAAGTGTGATGTACAAAGGGCAAAAGAGGTGGCTCAACAAGACTGCAAGAGAGGAGCTCTCCTTCCACTCCCCACTGATGGCTGTGCTGGACAGAGGAATAACTGTTCATCCTCTTGACACTTCCTTTTCGGGGAAGAACTTTATCATCTAATAGAAGGACCATATGTAACAGGCTACATCAAGCTGATTTCACAGGGGACCTGTATATTCTACTGCTTCTCTACTGCCAGACAATCAGATCGTTTATCAGTATTTTACGTCAAGATCTTAGTCTTGGTCCATCTACTTCAGCATGCCCCTTACTTTTGGACTTTCCTTGTTGAATTCAAAGGGATAAAATCTGCAGGCTTCTGGCATATGCTAGAATGCTAAAAAATTGTTTTGGAATATGTTTCAAGTTCTAGGTTCAGGCTCAAAACCATGTTTTTTCATGAAGGATAACTAACCTAAATAAAAAAAATAGAGTCTGGTCCTAGACTTTTAGAGACAGTTTGCCACTAAAGCAAAATAAACCAGCTCAAATTTACAGATGTTAGAAGCACTTTGCAAGAAAAATAGGCAAGTGTTACCTGGTGGTAAAGGCTTTCCATCAAGGAGATCTGAGTCATCAAAACCTCCTGCAAGATAAAGACTCCAGTTGCAAAATTATCTATAATGGTAACCCCTTCAGTTCTCTTGTCTCTTGTAGTGTCACTACTACACTCCTTTTGTAGTGTTCTAGGGAGAGGTGAGGGACCTTTGAAATCCCAGCCTCCACATGGTGGATGGGTCACGTCTTACACTAAATGGTCACCTACCAAAATTCACCTGAAAGCTGAAGTACTGACACTGCTGGTGTCTATGTATTCTGTGTCTGTTTTGGGCACTTGTGGGACATGTGGGCTTGGGCTCTCAGTAACACAAATTGTTATATAATTTGGATACCTTGAGTCCTAGTGAACCGTGAAGCAGAGTCAGTGGGTCCTTTCCAGGAAAAACCCCAGAAGAAGCTGTCCACATTCACCACTACAGTCATATCCAGAGTAAGTATGGGTACAGGCTAGAAGCCACAATAGATATGCCACATTTATTTAAGCAAGTGTCTGCAACCAAGCTCAAAAGCAATAAAGGCTGCCCAGCCCCATCTGTTGTATGCCCCAGGGCCATCTCAGATGCACATCTCAAATTGATTTGAGCACAGGTTTATCCCTGCCCTGTGGCTAGATGTCAAATTTGAACCTTTGCATAGTTCAGGCTACAGACTGAACTATGGTTCAGTATACAGACCCAAAATGAAAATGCAAATTAAATGTTAGTCTCTTGCCACTTAAATTGCAGTGTCTCACATTTTGAACAAACAGAAAAACTATATGGTATCAACACTAACATTTCTATTTGGACCTCAGCAAGGCCTTTGTCACTGTCTCCCACAGCACACTCCTGGAAAAGCTGGCAGCCCATGGCCTTTCTGGGTTAAGAACTGGCTGGATGGCTGGGCCCAGAGAGTGGTGGTGAACAGTGCTGCATCCAGCTGGCAGTCAGTCACCAGTGGTGTCCCTCAGGGGTCTGTGCTGGGGCCAGTTCTGTTCAATATCTTTATTGACAACATGGATGAGGGTATTGAGTCCTTCATGAGTAAATTTGCTGATGACACTCAGCTGGGGGGGTGTGTTCATCTGTTGGAAGGTAGGAGGGCTCTGCAGAAAGACCTGGAATGGATGGATGGGCAGAGTCCAATAAGATGAAGTTTAATGAATCTGAGTGCTGAGTCCTGTATTTTGGCCACAATAACCCCCTGCAGAGTTATAGGCTGGGGACGGTGTGGCTGGACAGTGCCCAGGCAGAAAGGGACCTGGGGGTTCTGGTGACAGCAACTGAACATGAGCCAGCAGTGTGCCCAGGTGGCCAAGAAGGCCAAGGGCATCCTGGCCTGTATCAGGAATGGTGTGTCCAGCAGGAGCAGGGAGGTCATTCTTCCCCTGTACTCAGCACTGGTGAGGCCACACCTTGAGTGCTGTGTCCAGCTCTGTCCCCTCAGTTCAGGAAGGACATTGAGATGCTTGAGCGTGTCCAGAGGAGGCAACGAGGCTGGTGAGAGGCTGGGAACACAAACCCTGTGAGGAACGGCTGAGGGAGCTGGGGTTGTTTAGCCTGGAGAAAAGGAGACTTAGAGGTGACCTTACCACACTCCACAACTCCCTGAAAGGTGGGTGTAGTCAGGTGGGGGTTGGTCTCTTTCTTCAGACAGCAACTGACAGAGTGAGAGGACACAGTCTTCAGCTGTGCCAAGGGAAATATAGGCTGGATATTAGGAAAAACTTTTTACAGAAAGAGTGATAAAGTACTGGAATGGGCTGCCCAGGGAGATGGTGGAGTCACCATCGGTGGATAGTTTTAAAAAAAAGATTGGATGTGGCACTGGGTGCCATGGTTTAGTTGAGGTGTTAGGGCTGGGTTCGACTTGATGATCTTGAAGATCCCTTCCAATTTAGTGATTCTGTGATTTAGAAAAAAGCTTTCTCAACTCTGAGTCAGAAACAGTGACTACAAAAGGAAGATGTAGAGAAAGAATGATAAAAGCTATTAGTACAAAAATAAGATATCCAAAATGTCTGATCTGAACAGCTCATAGAACTACATTTTCTAAAGAGCAAGTAGTCTTACCAGAATTACCATAACTTCCTGGGCGTGGTGGAAGAGGTGGGTATAAAGGTTTTCTTGAGATGTCACCTATTGATAATTAATATTGTTAGATGATTGAATAGGCAAAACTAGGAACTGTAAATAAAAACGTTTGATCCCTATTTCTAATTTGTCCTCCCATTAATTAATAAAAGGAGCTTGTGAGTATTTAAGGAAGATTTAAGCATTATATCAACAAATACCTAGCTACAAAAAACGACTTTGAAGTGAACAGGGAATATTTTCAAAAGAGAAGAATTCACAAAAAATATTGAAGGAAAATATTTTATGTATATCTGGTGAGTGTTAACATTGTTTAAAACTGACAACTGGGAGGCACAATGTCACTGTGGGTGTCAGTGGTGCAGTTATTCAGAGCCAACAGAGAAGCTGGTGTTCTTGTCTGGGCAGGAGGCAACAGGTTATGTCATTGCCATCAGCAGGTATTAATAAGGCCTGCAGATTAGTTTCATCTAACAGATGCTGAATTTATCTAATGCATAGTGAATTTTTTGCTCTTGAACTGTGCAAAATGAATTCAGACTTCAGTTTTGCTGTTGTTTAGGACTTTCTGCTTGCATTTAGCCTTAATTTTTTGCCAAAGGATTAGAAAGAGATGCCTTGGACAGAGCAGGAGATCTGGCGACTAACAGCATTTTCCAAACTGCATATGCAATGCTGAAAGAGCTCACTCAGGTCAAAGCCCACCAAATTCAATATCAAGGGTTGCTGCTCCGTGTGTATAGAGTCAGTCTTCTCTTGCCATCCTTTTCTCAACCAGTTCAACCACATATTTAACTGTTCTCATAGCCAGACAGTGAAACTAGCTCTGCACAGATCAAAATTAGGTCACAGTAATAAATAGCAATTTCCCTCCCACTCCTTAAGTCCTTCACCTTCCAAACATACCAGATGCCCTTTTGCTATGTTTTCTTCTTGCCTAGCTGCTAAATGAAGTGCTTCTGTTTCTGAGCATCATTTAGGTTCTGATGCAGAAAATTATTTAGGCATATGCTCAACATCAAGTGAGTTTAACCTAAAGGCAATGGATTTTAGGTAGAGTCATAAACCTTTGCTGAATCAGACTTTGCCCAATTAATTATATTCAGTAGAACATAACAGAACTTGCTCTGTTCCAGCTCTCTGTGTAATGAACTAAGATTCACTGTGGCACAAAAGCAGAAAACCACCAATCCTATGTTTCATTTCTATTGTGATGCTGCACTTAGTCTTCTCTAAGCAAAAGAAGACATATTTTATGGCATAGCTGGTGAAAAAATAATGCCTTCAGAAATACTGATAACAAGATAGGTAACTTTAAACTCATTATACCATGTATGAAGGTCAATTAAGAACCCAAACTGAAAATGGAGCAAAGAAATAAAAACCAATGGAAATACAATTTCCGTCCTTGGAATGAAAAGATTTTGTTTAGCTAAGATACTTAAGCTATTAATTAATACTTTAGTCAATATATTTAGCCTATCCTCTCATAACAGTAAAAATAAATACATAAAAAAATAAAATAAAAGTTTGCAGGAATGAAAAGATTACCATAGGGAGGAATAAATCAAAATATAAACATGGGAATTATTAACAAAATTAGATTCAGCTTTGAAAAATGTGGACTAATATGTCATTCAAACAAAGTCATGAAGTGCTACAGGGGAACTTGGAAATGGAAAAAAACCCCATCAAAACAAACAAACAAACAACCCCAAACAAACAAACACCCCCCCCCCCCAAAAAAAAAAAAAACAAAAACAAAACAAAAAAAAACCACACAAAAACCCCCACCAATATAAAAGGTTTCATTTTCTAAGACTGAAACACGAATAAACCAGACCACTGCAGCTGGTTCAAAAGTTCTGTGCAATGGCTGAGAAGTAATTTTTCTTTTTTTGTGGCTGCGATTAAAGTGGAATTTAAGGCTTTGATTCAATACTAATTGCATTTTGGGTAAGTACAGTTTTCAAGAACCTTTCTAGAGTACTTCACATCCTTGGTATATCTATAAACACACTCAACAAAATTTGGTGTACAAATTCACAGCCTCAAGAATTTCATATGTCTGCACAGCTCAGTAGAGTCCTGTGAATACTTCCTAGGTCAGGTCTGGATTTATGGGAATACCTGGAAGTTAAGAGGAAGTTGCAACAGCTTCAAGCTTAAGCTGTATTCACGAGTGCTCATCTCTGAAACGTTCCTTCCCGGATTTCTAATTTGCCATCAGCACAGCTACAAGAAGCTCAAACCTTTCCATCACCTCTGATTCCTAATCTTAGAGAGGCTCATTTTTGGTAGCTGTAGAAACTGCAGCCATCACCTTCTTCAAGCTTCTGTCAGAGGACTCCACCCTGAGCCATCACAACTGAATGGGCCACGTTTGGTCTCCCCAGCCATGCCTGGGGTGCTCTGCCATGGCACAGAAAGCCCCAGATAACTTCACTTCATGCAAGGTAGGGCAGCTGGAAGATCTCAAAGGTAGCTGGTGACCAGGTGCTGTCCCCACTCTGCATGACAGCCTCAGGCAGAAGGGCTGCATGTACATGAGTTGTAATAACTCTCATGATCATAACACCTCCTTCAGTATTGAAATCTCTTTTTAAAAATCAGTCAGAGTTCAGGAAAAGACTATGAAGGAAAAAAAAATCCCCTTGTATTCAAGAAAACAAGGGAGTACTCACCCCCACCAAGAGCATCTCCTAAATGTAGGTCATTGTCTAAAAATGAATAGGAAGAAGATGTAGAAAAGTGAGTTACACACAATTCTTGGGGGAAATGAAAGGTTATTTTTACTAGAATGTGTACAACACCATGTTTGACTTGCACCTTTTTCAAGTCAGTGCCACAAATCAAATAACTTATCACATTTTTCTTGAAAACTTTAATAGACTCTAACATTTCCCCACACACTAATTGACAAATAGCACAGTATTTTCTACTCAAAATACAAAGGATTTTTTCCTGTTTTCAACGATGTAAAAATAAATCTTACACTTGAATCAAGATCAATACCTCTTTAATATACCTGCAAGTACAAAAATAAAATTAGCTATGTTATAATATGCAACTGTACTCATTTTTAAACTATACTTAACTATTAACATTTATGCCTGTGGTTAAAATCGGTATATGTATGCTTGGCTTAAGTGTAATTTATTGAGCTGCAAAAAATGAATACCCATCTCAAGAACAAATACTAGGGAGCAATAGGCCAACCTGGGGAGAGATTGAATCCACTAATCTATGTAAGGCTCATGGTGACCCCTTGCTTCAGGCAATCATCTGAGCCTGACTGAGGTTGGGAGACAGTCTGTTTTTACTTTCCTCAGTTATAAAGGTTTTTAGATAGAATGAAATGTCTGTATGTGAAAGTTAACACAGTAAATCAACAGGCTGTGACCATTGCCCAGCACCATGAGGTGTCTCGCTGTACCTGGGATAGAATCTTTCCATGCAATAAACAATTTGTCCATGAGCTGCAGATGCATAAAGAGGAACTCTGTTTCTAACGTGCAGGTGTGGATATGAGTATGTGGGTGGTATTCTAAGGTGCATATGGAATGATGGTGAGTTCTTTAAAGAAATACATTAGGTGGATGTTATAACTCCAAGAATCCCTTTCTTGATGCTTATGTGTGTGGAATGATATAGTGAATCAGAACAAAAGGGATAGCAAAACCTATCTAAATTTTGGTAAGAGTGCTTGTTGCCACAGACAATTAGGTAGAATCTTAAATATTTTTTTTTTTATTAGAGATGTGTCAGAATTCCTGAAACACAGGAAAATCACCGTGCAGAAATCTGTTTTCCTCTGTCCTTTATACCTAGGAGGAGTGGAAAGCTACATTTGCACATTATCTAGTCTCATTTGGGTAACAACTCAGAAATGCTTCGATGTCACCAGGAAATCTGGCAGGAAAATAAACAAATTCATAATACATGACTTAGTTTGTTCTTGTCAGGTGTTGATCCTCCCTGTGCCTGCTCAGCAGAGAGATGCATTTCAAAAATACCTTTACCTGTCAACTGTTAACACTATACGAAGCAATAAATTGAAAACCAGATTCAATTTATTATTGAGATGAAGAATTCATGTAAAAGGCAAGTTCTGCTCTGGAGGGTTCATGTAGAGATTTGCTACAGAAACGCTAATGTTGATATGAATGAAATAAAAATGGAATGTGTCTTTCGGGACCAGAAAAAAACAGCAAAATGTTAAAAAGAACAGACAATAAAGGTCACTGTTCCAACAGTAAAATTGAGGAATGTGTTGTTTCTGTCAAAACCAGCAGGCCTGTGCTCCAATGACAGCACAGATGACTTGTCAGCAGGACAAAAGCAGAAATGCATTCTAACACCAAAGGCTGCAGCATATGCTACTTTCTGATCGTCTTTCCTGAAAATAAGTCTGTGCACATAGCCTGTGTACTACCAACAAGTGAATAAAAACATGTTGACCAAGGGTCTAGAGACACTGGAGTCAGAAATGTTATGAGGCAAAGGACCTCTCTATAATATCTGATTACTCCTCAAGAATATAAAAAATCTGTGGATCCTGCTTGTCCTTTCTGATCAAGAAGAAGCACAGAGACAGAGAGGATAAGAGCGCAGTAGCTGGCAAGTTTTGTCTCATGTTGTGCACAATGCTCACCATACCACCTAAGCACACACATCTTGGTGCCCATGAGCATGTGGGTGTGAGGATATGGCTGAATTAAACAGAGTGCAGGAACAATGTGAGTGGGTAAACATCAACTTACTTTGAGATTTTGTCAATAAAAATTGCCTTCCATTAAATTTTGTGATGAATTTTGTTACACTATGGAAGTGCATACAGGAGAGCTTCAGCTCAGGCAGAGGTGCATGGGATGCCCAGAGGACGCTGCCTGTAATTAGCCTCAGCTGAACAAAAATCTCAGTGAGTCTCACTTCTGAAGGAGATACAGAGGAAACCCTGAAGTTAAGATGAAGCATTAAGCACATGCTAGAACATATTTTTGTACCATCTTCCTCCACTTTCCACACCCAATCACTGATTTATAACACTGCATGCTTGGGTTTTTTAATAAGTTTGAATGGCTTTTTAAAATTCTCTGCAGTCCTCTGTAGTGCTGAAAAAGACTCTGAAATAGTTGGAAAACATGGAGTTCTTCCTGCCCAAAAATTAGTGAAGTGGATTTGGTAGATATTCATCTGATGCTCATATCTCTAACAGATTTAGGAGTCCCTAAAAATAGAAATTCCTTTCACCTGACTGAGGCAGCTTCAGTGCAGATATTGACACCCTAATCTATCTTTAAACATGACTGAGGATAAAGTATTTTAGGGCACAATTCAAATAACTTGAAATATTTACATTAGGATGGGAACAAATCCACATTTAGTGCAGTATTTTAAAATAGACAGACACTTCTAATCCAGGCCAGACACAAATTTTGCTTGCCAAATGAAGTGGGAAGGAATCATGCAGCCATTAAAGTATATAATAGCTGCCACTTTCACAAAATACTGCCCCTGCTTTTTTAAAGAGAATTGTAACTACTTAGGAAAATGCACCTAAAATCTTATTGCAAAATTTTTTCAGAAAAAAAATTTGTTGAGGTTTTTTCCTCCTGGATTTCCAAGCATTTTGTTTGATAGACAGAAAGTTATTCCAGTGCACTGTAGGTGAAAAAAAAAATTATATTGTCGTAAATTGTTTCATCACAAATGCAATTTTGTTCTTGTTTGGAATATGGTTTTTTCCAATGGTAACAAGTGTTCATTGGAATTTGTTGTTTTACATTCTCAGGACTACAGCTCTTCACTGTTCAGACCTTTCTTTTTTCCTTTCTGACAGAGGTGGTTGCAGCAATCAATAGTAGATAATATGAATCAAATACATGGTGAGAAGAAAGAATAGCCCTAATTTCATTCTGATTCTTTTCCAACTCTGTTACTTGTTATTCATTATTATAATGAATAAATATACAAAAAGTAAAGATAATAGGGAAAAACAGAGAAGGAACAGTTAAGACATTTTTAGCAACAGCTACCAATTGTTATACTCCCTAGGGAGTCCAGAACAATCTAGAAAAGTGTGAAGAATGCCTTCAGGAAATAAAATCCTATCACTGGCCAGCCATGCTTGAATGCCTTATTGGAAGCAGTAAAGACAAGTAACTGGTAATTGTCAAAAGAAAACTTATTTTACTTTAAGAAGATAGCTGTTATTCACACATTATCTCAGCTAAACTACAGCAGCAAATATGATAGAGAACCTCATGTGAAAGTTTCTTATATAGACAAAATCAGTTTTATCACCCATTATTTAATACTCACTGAACACAGGTCTTGTTGGTCTTCTGATCACTGTAGGCTTCCTGGTAATTATGTCATCTGTTGAACACAATGACATGCCAATAAACATTAACAGCTTCAACTTAGCAAAAGCAGGTATCTGCAAATGTAGAGAGCTGCTTTCAATAAACCTTTATGTATCACAGTAGAAGCCAAAAATGAAGGAATAAGTTTTCAAAGCTATTTTTTGTTTGATTGTTTTAAAATTTGTTTGTTTTGCTTGTTTGTTTTAAAGAAGATTTTCATTTCATGATAGAAACATTGAAATCTAGCATTCTCCAGTTCTGTGTATCTTTAAAGAAATAGCAGCCACTTCATATTCTATTCCTCTAGGAAAAAGACTTAAGATTTATTATTAGATGTAAATGCCATAGTGAAATAAGGATAGAAAATTTACATACCAGGGTGATCAAGGGCATCAGCTAAATCAAAATCATGTTGACCTAGAAGGAATGTGACAGAAGACACTAAGTCAGCAGGCAGGTTTGCACGATCTCCAGACCTGAGGGCTCTGTACAGAGCCAGAACAGCAGTAAGAAGCAAAAGAAAGACCCATTCAAACAGCAGCAGGCACAGAACAAGCTGCAAGCTGTCATCCCTGCACAGTGCAGTCCTGAATGACTGTGAGAGATGGGCTCATTTAATTCAAGGAAGTTATTTGTTTAGGTAGGCCAAAGAAAAGCTGTTCTCTCGTGTTATCATATTCACCTGCTGTGCAAACACACTTTTGAAGATCACAGGTTGCCATTTACAGGGCACAGGGCTATGCCCAGGAAACAGCTGAAAGTAGCATTCAGCATAGTACTTGTGAACCAAAATCATTAGGTGAAAATTTTTAATATCTTCATTATTATTTTACTGGCTCAGCTTAGCAAGCAGATTTACTGGCAAACTTGCCTTGTGATCACTTGCAACACAAATCAACTTTTTTTTTTTATTATTCTTACTGTAACATGGGCCATAAGTAAAAGATATTAAAATGTGTTTATGTAATTTAGTTTCACCTGTAAATTAAAAAATCTGAAAAGGAAAAGAAAAAATTCTTCCTGTTCTCTGTTAGGTGACAACAATGTCTTTGAATGTCACAGCAGACATTCAAGTTACTGTACTTTTGAAGTTAGCACACAAAGAAAACTGGAAAATATATTAAATGTATAAACTGAAATAGATGACTTTGAACTGAACACACACACTTATTCATGTGAGTTTTACTTTCAACTCTACAATCTGCCGCTTTCCTTGTAATATACAGGCTTCATGAAACACGTTTGCAGAATATGTATCCACTGTATTTCATCCAGGATGATGCATCATCCTTGTGTTTGAATTCCAAATATAAGATCAGCCTACATGAACCCACAAGAAGTCATGACATGTTATGACTTCCCTAAAACAGATTTCCCTAAACAGAAATGCATTACTGTGCTCTATCGAGTAAGCTTCAAGCTGCACTTGATCTGCACATGTTTATCCTTTCTAAAAGGCTTAATACTTTGAGGAGTTTTTCTTGGCAAGTTTTGAACACTTTACAGCAAGAAAGGTGTCACTGTTCAAGTGAAAAAGCCGAGGAACAGAGAGAGGCTGTACAAAACAGAGGTTTGTCAGTACAGCAGTGCTCAGGGTTCAGCTCAGCTCCTTCATCTTGACAGGTCCTGTACTTCTTCATGGCATTCTTCTCATTAATCACTGTTCCTGAATAATACCTCTTGCCTGTGTCAAAGAGCTTCCAGAAAGATTAATTATCAGTGGTGAAACACTCTGTGATCCTCAAATAACAGTCAGTGCAGGAATATAAAGTAGAAATGTTTTGATTCCCACGAGGATTTTAATGTAAGTCTGTGAACTTAATTATGGATGGGGTCTGATGGAAGAGATAAAACAAAGCTGGAATGCAAAGTACAAATGGCTTCTAAAGCAAAACCGTCCCAGTAAAATATTAAGAGGAACATGTTTGGTAAGTAAAAATAGGTAACAGTGTAAGACTTTCCCAGTAATGTTAGCAGAGTGGCAGATTATCTCTTTATTATTAGATTTGTTTTTGGTGTGTTGCCTCATTTGGCCACCTCTCCCTCCTCTGCCCTGGCCCCTCAGCCAACATTGCCAAGTCCAATAACTTCTGCATTGGGTCCTCAGGTGGATAATATTTATGGAATCATAGAACCATGGAATGGTTTATGTTGGAAAGGACCTTAAAGACCATCTAGTTCCCACTCTCATTGCCTTGGGCAGGGACACCTTCCACTAGATCAGATTGTTCAGCGGCCCACTCAACTCTGAACATTTCCAGCGATGGGATATCCACAACTTCTCTGGGCAACCTGTTCCAGTGCCTTACCACACTCGCAGTAAAAAAACCAGTCTTCTTAGTATCTAACTTAAAACTACTCTCTTTCAATTTAAAGTCGTTATTAAAGCCATAATCTAATATTCTGACAGGTTGCGGTTTTTTAATATTAATCCATTAAAGACATAAATATATAAAATAAACAAGTTGCTTCATCAGAAGCTATTTTCTGCTTGAGTCCTGAGTGCACCACCAGCCCTCACTGTCCTTAAGCTTCTGCCCATGAGCTGTCACCCCAGCCATGGAACCCTTCAATCTTGCTGCCGACATGCTACACACAGGTGGACATCCCAGCATTGCCTTGACTTACATGGTCAAATTATATTTTTCTGAAGCATTTCTTCAGTGCCCACAAGTACAAGCAACTTAAGCTTGACAGTCCTTTGATTTTGTCCTCTGGTAAAATCCTAATTTTTGATCAGCATCCTGAGTACTGGAGGAGGGTGTCTGACCTGAACCCCATTGCCTCAGGATGCCACCATCATCAATGGTTAAAACCATTTCTTGTTGGAGTGAGTCATCAGGAATAATTTTGTAACCATAATCAGAATATGAGTCATGAGAAATAATTTTGTAATACCAGAGAGCAGTTGGCCAAACCAGCTTCTTTGTTACAGGTCATGACATGCAGGAACTAACAATATGGCAAGCAACTACTGAGGTCCTAATGCTGTAAAGAGAATGTGACGAAAAACTCTCACGAGGGAAGACTGTGGAAAACTTTTGGGTGGAATATTTCTTTGAAGTTAGGGAAAAATAAAAATAGAAGGTGGAATCTAATCAGATTATGAAATTCAAGCAAGATGATGCTTTCCATTGCACGAGAACTAAAGCAAGACAACAGACTGAAACAGTTACTGACGCCTGCCCTTCTTCTGGACAATATCAAGTTTTCCCTCTCAAAAGGTGTTGTTTTGAGACTTCAAGGGAGAAACAGAAGAAAGCTACAGAAATTTTAAGAAAAGAAAAAAGAAGACTGAAAATCTCCTGCAGGAAATATTCAGAATGATTCTTTAAAAAATTATTTCTGATGATAAACGGAGTAAAGAAAAGGACACCAACACAGAATGACTGTCTGGGAGTAAGACAGGAATCCACGTGAAATCTCTTTGACTATGTAAACATAAACTTTGACAGATGGGCAGTTTGTATCAGGACATCTGTGCAGCATGGTAAATTATACTGCAATAAACCAAAAGACTGCTTGGACTTTTGATACCAGCTTCCTCTGATAGTGACATCAAATGAACTCAAGGAGTAGGATTTTGGGGAGCAGAATTTTAAATGCTCATTACCATTCCTGAGACTGTACCTAGACATTTTTAATAATTTATTTAAGGAGGATAACAGTAGGTTGAATAGCTAAACAGCTCAGACTTTATCCACATCATGGTTGGTCTAAAACCAAAATCATATTAGAGTCTCAGAAAATATTTAGCTCAATAGGAGCTGCAGTCACTTCAGAGAACTCTGAAGAAAAATGACAAGGGAAATAAATTAGTGAAGCTCTCCACAGAACTAACAGACTGAAATAAATTAATTTTCCACATAATTTTTTTTTTAATCAGCTTCCATAATAGAAAGAGTTGGAAATATACTGATGAAAACAAGAATGAAAGAAATTTTAGTGGGGCAGAAAAAGCTTTGTTCCACTGGCTTTTTTAAATTGGTTGGGGTTTTGTGTTTGTTGCTGTTGGCTTTGTTGTTTGTTTGTTTTAATCTGGATAAAGTTGTGAAGGGATTTAGCTGTGCAGGTGGTATTATCTCAGAGTTATCTCTATTATTACTGTTTTTCAGCTAGTATGCTATTTCTTGGCATTACTTCCAACCTTTCTTTTGGGAGTATCTCTGTTTTGACAAAGAAATAAAATTACTATAATAATGTTTTTTGTGGGTGGTCCTCATCAACTCATAACAAAGAATTTGAGAAAATGCTTGCAAAGTCATATCCTCAGGCACATCTGCATTTAGTGCTCGCAAATTTTGAATATTAGTTTTTTGAAAATATGACCCAAATATCCAGTCACTAAAATGTAGACAGTAGCATCTTTTGTCTATGGTTTAATTTGTTATCTAAATGCTGAATGGATCCACCACATTTTAATTGTGTATCTGTTTGATCACAAGGGTCTGAGGTCTGACAGCTTTTGAGTTGAATTTATGAAGAACAAGGCTGGACTCTGCAAGTGAGTGTTACCAGTTTGTCATGACAACAGCAGTCGAGTTTTCTGACAAAAGACTACCACGACAACACTCTGCAGTTTTCAATCTCTATATGAGCACAGCTTGTGGCCTTTAAAATGATGCAGATTTAAATAAGGCAGCAATGAATATTTCTAAGTGAGGATCAGGTTATGTGACAAATTAAATTAACTTCTCAGGCTTTTAATATGCATAGTCTAATATTAAAAAGGAAGCTAAAATCCATGAGAAAATTTGTTTGTATGTGTTTTTACATGTTTTTGGACACACACCTAAAGTGCATGCTAGATAAATAATTTTGTCATTAAGATGATTAAATTAATCGGTTTTGGGTGCATTCATTCATATGCTTGTGATGAGATTACCTGTGTGACAAATAAATTAGAAGCAACTAACTTCTAATTCTGAGCAAAACAGAAAGGGAGAATAAGTTGATTTTACAGTATTAAAAGACTTGAATAAATATGATTTCTTCAGTGTTATTGAATAGGAATTGTTTTGTGAATACAATGAGCTTAAAACATTATGCAGCTGGCAGACTGAGAAAGAAGTCTGTGACTTAAAAATGAGAACAAAAAGTTTCTAAAAGGGAACAATATGCTACCAAAATCACTCATGAGATTCATGTGATTATTTTAGCTGAAATTGTGAGTTATTCTTTGCACAGACCATTTCTGATTGTAATAAAATCAAGAGACCTATTTGCTTCATAATGAAAAAAGAGGATGTATCTTCCCATGCATGAGACTTGGAACATACCCATGTACTGGTCCAACTTTATTTAGGAAGCAATTACGTTTGTTTAAAGGAAATTACTCATTTCTGGGAGAACACAAAAGTTTACGCCCCAGAGTGGCCACTGTGGACAAAATCTCAATGAGCAGGTACTATTTCTTTCATGTAATAGCCTCATGATCCATATTTCCTGATGATGTTACTGTAACTTGTTTTTCCTTCAAGGTCCTTTAGTTTCATAAACAACGATTGCCATTACAACCCCTTGATGCTGGGGTGGAAAATGAGTATGCTTAAAAATCTATAATTAAGATCCAAGGTCCAGTATATAGACCACAACATATGGACCTGATTATTGGCTTCATATTTTTTGCTAGGCCACTTCTGGTTTTAGTTTAAATGCAAGGGAAATGAAAAGGACTCTTTTGCTTATTCATACAAGAACACATTTAAATAATTACCAGCAACTAAGATGCACTAATAAAGTAGGAGTGGCAGTACTGCTTTAGCTCTGTGCAACACAGTCTCACCAAATACAAAAGAAAATATTTTAGTCCTATGATATTTGCCCTGCTGTTCAAAGGTAACTGATGTTCTTTATGATCTGATATGCCCTGCATACATAAAACAGACATAATTTTCTGGATTTTGCTTCAGAGTGAATGCAGAAGATGGTGTGTGCTGTAAAATTTCAGGCAGAGCAAAAGAACTTGGATCTCCCATGAAGGAACAACATACATGTTCTTGCGTACCTTACTCAGATTTTCAGCTTTGTGTCATGAGGCAGAAGAGTTTAGCCCACAGTGTGGGCTTTTAATCCAAAGCTCTCTCTGTCACTACAGGTTCATGGAGTTGCCAGTCCTTTTCAGCCATTTGTTCTGAGAGTCCCAGGCTCAATGATGGTCACATTACATGAGAACTGTACTCAAAGAAGAGTCCTGTATGAACATTCCTACTGAAATCCTTAGTGTGGCACAGGCAACAGCTGTGTTGGGCTCTCAGAATAACCACTAGCTGCCTAAGTAGCAGGGGGCTAATCCCCACTTTCTCCAGTGAGTAGTTTGGAGACAACAGAGGGAACAGAATATAAGTGGCCAGGGAGATGCCAGGCTTTGCCATTTCTGTTGCTCACTGAGCGTGTTTTAATGTTCATCTTCCCACTGTCACACCAGGTACACTGGTAAAATGCATGCAAAATAGCTCTTGACTTTCAATATGGATAGCCTTTGGTTCCTTCACCACTGGTGTAACTAGGCCAGGGATGTAAGGAAGGTCTTCGTTTGTCTGTTAATCTTAGTGACTACTCCGTCCTTTGCATTCATTTTTTTCTGTAACATTGTTGCCCTTTGAAAATATATTGCTGTGATTAAACTTTTGCATAAATCCTTCATGAATTAAAAATCTATTGATAAGAGGCAAAGCTTATTCAGCAGAAGTGGGACTTATATTTTCATAACCTATCCAAGCCCATTCTTCCAGCTGGGATGGTGTGTTTGCCTTCAGAAGATACTGTACTACAGGTCAGATTTAAGCATTTTTAGTATTTTCCCATAACGCTCATAGATGTCAGCCTGTGGAAAGGAAGGAAGATTCTAATCAAAACAAACTGAATCTCTCTCCTCCTTCTATGAGGCAAAATGCCACAGAAAGGTCCATTTTTTTATTGATTTCTAATCTTGGAGGAATTCTGACAATTATAAGTTATTTATTACCCTCAGTGGGATGAAAAGGGTTTGACAATTGATGGTGCAAATAAGTTAATAATACATACTCAGGCAGGCTTGCAACAGGGCAGCAATGTTTGAAAAGTGAACCCAAGAAGCTGAGTAACTACACGAGTTGTCTTCTCTTCCCAAGCTCTGATGTTGCAACAGCTGTGCCGTTGTTAGTGTTTCAACCAGTTCAGGTATGTGGATTTTTCAAACTGCAATCACACCCTTAGCTGATAACACTGATGTGCCTATGGATAATCGCAGTTCAGGACTTGGGAGTGAAATAGTTTTGGCAGCCAGCAGAAGAGAATTTGTTTGCCTGCTGAATCTGTGAATGCTTCAGCACGTCCACAGGGACCTCACACAGGACACCAGCGAGGACTACAGACACATGGAGCAGTATAAGAAAAACAGGACTGTGTTTGTCATCTCTCCTGTTCTGTCTTTTAACTCTAGTGAAAACTACATTATTCATAGAACACGTCACGTAGGGTTCAAATTCAAACAGGTCTACAATTTTCATCTCATAAAGTGCACAACTGATTAGCCGAGATTACTGCTGATTTTGAGTCAAAAACTTTTTAAACCTTAGCTGAACAGAGGTGCAAGGTTTACTGACTAGCTGTTCCTTTTACCTATGTAGCATTCAACACCTGATGGAGCAAATGTAAACAGTCTTTGCACTGTCTTTGTTACTGGCTAAACATGTGACCTATCAGTGAACATTAAAGACAAAGATTATATCTACATTGGGAACCTGAGGAGCATTCTGAGCAGCCAGGTCTGAGTGAGAATCTCAGTTGCCTTCCAGCTCCATATAGGGGAGAGCCCCCAGGTTGCACAGCTTCCCCACTGCAGGTATGCACACAGGTTTGGGACCCAGATAGGACAAACAGATGCATGATCTCAGTTACCAGGGTTGTGTCTGAGCACACCTTAAATGGGCAGTGTAGACACAGCCAAACCTGAATTACCAGAGATCAGTCAAGCTGCAGGAACTGATGAGGAATGTCACTGTGAAATTCAATGGAAGAAGTTTCTGTAAAGTTTATTTCATTTGTATTGGGCTAAAAGAGACACAGACAATTAGCTGTTGAAGCACAAATACATAGGAGTTTTCACGTAACATACCTAAGTCTGGAAATTCCAAAAGCTAGAGTGTAGCTAAAAATGGAATAGTGCAGTCAGCATATAGTCAGCAAATCTGAACTGTATCAGATTTCACTTTCCTTGTGCAATATGGTTCTTGGTTCTGCTATGCTTCTGTCGAGATGTGTCCATCAAAGAAGTCTAGACAACTAACTCAAGATAGTTGGACATAAAGGAAATGCAGGATGGTGAGAGGAACGATGTCAACTGGTCTGGCTGTGGTGGTCTAGTAGTTTATACATGCTATCACAGAGGATTACAATTTAGAAAATAATTCAGCTGCCTATAAAAGAGTGAATCATGACATAGAAATTCCTTTCATAAGAATTTAGATCAGCTTTTCACCAGCATGGCCAAGCTTTTCTCATATCATATCATATCATATCATATCATATCATCATATCATATCATATCATGATTGGGACTGAGATGAGGTTCTTGTAAATATCCCTGCAAACATGGTGAATACTTTGATGATAAAATTCAGTGGCTGTTGCCACAGACTTAAAATAATTAAGTTTGTTTGTCAAAGTGGACTAAATAGTTTCCAGAGTCATAAGACTGGCAAAAGCCCACAGCAACTTTCAGCAATGACTTCTCCCCCAAAGCAGAGTCTAAACTAACTCTAAATTAACACATGTATAAATGAAGAATGATTAGGCTGACTACCCTTGTAATTAAAATATTAGAGTATATGCAGATTGGCTTGCTCATGCTCAGGTTGTCTGAACAGAACTATTCAACATATGACAGTTACAGAACAGGAAAGTCTGCATGCCAAGAGGTGAGAGACTGCATGAGTCATCACTGCTCACAACACAATGCACAGTCCTACTGCTCTGCTCTTTCTATGCCATGCTAATTGCTGAAGACATCTAAAAAATTCCTCCTTCATTAGAATCAAACCATTGAACTAAGTTAAGACAAGGTGTTTTTCACTGCCCATCACAGCAAGGACTCCTACAGACCTCGTTTAAATCAGGGGGTGGGAGCATCAGCAGCAGCTGCTGTTTTGGAACTAGTGATTAACAATCGACTTCTTGCTGCAGCCAACACTGTACTAAAAGTTTCTGCAGTATTGCTAATACATAAAAAAGAAAATGTTACAAGTACATCACATGGCAGATGCATACAAAGGTAATTCTATTTGGTTTGACCTCAAGAAAAGTTCAAAGAGTATTTTGTTGAAAGAAATTATGTTTGAATATAGTAAAATGACTCAGTATGAACAGGTTACATTTTCCCTATTGCTATTTATTCATCATAAATATATATAAAATGTATTCAATTCTTAATTAGTCCTGCATGGAAAATTATCTTACATGTGGAATACATTTACTAGGTTAATAAATTATTAGTTTATAATTACTAAAGCATATGCACCAATATAAAAGCAGGAACACCTTTAAACTGAATCAGAATTTGTTTATACAAAAAAAAATTCAGAGGTTTCAAAATATCAATAACCAAGAAAAGCTTTAACACATGAATTCATTATCTGACTAAGGATCTCTTTGGAAACTGTAAGTTCCCCTGGAAGCTCTCATTTTACGGCTTCCATTTTTAAAAGTTTATACTCAAGCCTAAGCTTTTGAATCAATTTAGGGAAGCAATACTAGTGAGAAAATAAGACAATATAATAAACAAACTTCACCTATAATAATGTAGCTCTTATGAACAATCATCCAGGGGACATGTATCTGTTTAGAAACTGGTGAAGTACATATAAAAACTTTTGAATGCTTCTCATGCAACAGTAGCTAAAAAAAAAATGCTAGCAAGCATTTCCAAATAAACAAGCATCCCTTTTAGGGGTTGGGAGCTTAAGTTTTTTGGTTTAGGGGTTAGTTTGGGTTTGGGTTTTTTTAATTTTTAATATTCTAGCCTTTGAAATAAGCCAAGGTAAAGGTCACTTACCTCTTACATCGACTAAAAGTAAGCCAAGGCACACAAGAAAAATACTTCTGAATTTCTCCATGCCCTTCTGTGCAGTGCCTTGATTGCACCAGTTGGTTTTCTCCAAGCAGTGATGGCAGATGTTGCAACTGCAGTGCCAAGGTTTGAGGGAGACACTTGGAATCAGCAGTTCTGTCTAAAGAGGCTTCTCACCACCACACCCAAACCCTGCAAGAGAGAGAAACCTTTTTGCGTACAAGGCAAGTAACAAAAGCAAGCAGTCCTGCCAGAGCTAAGCTGTAAGCAGTACCTGTGCTCCAAGAAACTTATTTATCGCCCAGGGAGGAAGCACGGAGAGCTGGGGAAGCAGCGGCAGCACCCAATCAGGATCTTGCCCAAACACTCTGGATCCACCTCCTTCCCAGAGGGGAAAGCCAACCTGTTTGACATCCTTGCCCTCAAAGTAGGGTGTGGTGCTACGGGAGCTCAAGTAGCTTGTAAGAGGAGATGGTCCTTCTCTGAAGCATGCTTGAAAGAATCTCTCAGACACACTTTGTCCTCAAAGCAGCACTTCCCTGCTTGTTTCTTGGCTCAGCAATAACAGCTGATAAAAGCAGTTCTGTCAGCCTTAACCCCTTACTAGGGCCACCAAATTAAAGAATGGATGGAGGTTAGGAATCCACTCTGCAACAGCTTGGAATTGGCTTCAGAGGGGTGACAAAAAACTTTTATAAATTTAAAATGTGATGTTGGACTACTGAACTGAAGCATGCTCTGCTCCCCAGTGAATGCTTATCTTCACAAGTAAACAGTGCCCATCATGACTGTTCCTATTGATCTAGTTTGTTTGTTTTGTTTTAATATAAATATCCATGCATATCCTACATGGCGAGAGATTTCAGATAGTGCTGACTGTGATGCTACAAAGCTTTGGAAAATGAAAAAAAGTCATGCATCTATCTGTACATGGACATACTTTAAAATTACTGATGTGGTTTAAATCCAGTTTTGCCATAGCATCATAGCTATCTCATGCATGTCTCTAGCAAACACATGTGCCTACAGTCTTGTCCTTTGAACTGGATTGCAACCATCACCCCAGTGCCCAGCACCAGCAGGTTGGCTGGTGTGCATCCTCCCTTGTGCTTGGGGGATAAGCTGCAGGGGGGTTCGTCAGACCTCTGTTTTTTCTGGTTTTTTTCTAGGGCAGCAAATAGCTCAGGATTCTGCTACCACAAATGGCCAATCTGAGCACTCATGGTGTTGCTGGGTGATTCAGTCTGATGTGGGGCACGGGCTGCCCCCAGCTGCATTTCTGTTGAGTTACTCAGAACATTTAACTGAACTCATGCTTTTATGCTAACTACAAAAAAACAGATACAACAACATAAGATGGACTGATAGAAGTTGGTGATACTGGATGCTCAAGCTTGATGTTCAAGTAGGTCAACTCCCTCCCTCTCCCCTGCCCAAATTTGAAACAGCAGAATGGTTTATAAAGATCTGGCTCATAGCTACTAAGAGAAGTTCTAAAGTTCAATTTGAGTATCATCATTCTCCATGTCAAGGCCAATTGCTCAATCTCAGAACAGTTAAAGACTTTTAGGCTGAAAAGGTGACTTTTCAGTCAGTTAAAACAAGAATTATACCATGAAATGAGCAATCCCATAAATCCACTGGGGGTTTTTGTTTTTTTTGTCTGCTTTTGTTTTTAGTTTTTGTTTTGTTTTTGTTCGTTTTTTTTTCCAGAATGCCAAAAGCAGGCCCACATGTGCTGATCTTCATACAGGTGATGAATTTCCCTGAAGGGAGCAGGAATGTTGGCAAGGTTAGGTACTAGTCCCAGGCAGGTCCGAACAGCTTACACATGTTCAGTAGCTTTACTTCAAAACAGTTCCTGCAAGTGAAGTCTTCCCAAAATGCAATGTCTCACCTGTCTGCTGATACAACTTCATTGTGATACTGAACATTCTCAGATGAAGTTTGAAGATGATGTACATCTTGTTCCATTCTTCTGAAGTTAGCTATTGCCCTGTCTAGCTAAGTAACAACATGAAAATGGGTGGCACTGGAAGGAGTGGACCCATTGTAGGAGTCCGATGTCTTGAATGCTTATCCCCCTCCTGTTCTTGGGAGCATTACAGGAACTTCTTAATCTTGATGCTGTCAAAAACATGCAACAGCTTGCTCAAAATAGTAAGCAAAAAAATTTGTATATTAAAAAGAAATATATGAGCTCATACCTGACCATAAATTGCAGTTTTAGCACTTGAAAGATCATTGACCCATCTTTTTCTGTGTAAAGGAAAACAAAGTTCTTTCTACAATTCACCTGACAAGGTGGATGAATTGCCTGTACTTTTTTACTTTACTTTTTTTTTGTCTTTGCCCATACTAAGATGTCTAAGTGCATATTTTCAGTAGATTCTGGGTTACCAAATCCTCAATATTTTAGAAATGCAAACAGAAGTAGAAAAGGAGCCAGTGTGTCTGTCTATTCTCTATACCACATATTTTACCCCATCAGGCCTCTTTTAAATGAGACAAGCTAAAAGGGAAAAAGAGTTCAGTCACAACTCATCACAGTGGCAGCCCCATCTTCCTGTGGGCAGAGGTCAGAAGTTCTTCTCTCTGGCATGGGTAACCTGCTCTATGTGTCTATTGGAGATGAAAGAATGGAATTATACACTAGAACTACTTGGGAATGCCACTAATATCCTACACTACTCATCTTTTTTTATAAAAACAGAAGTACTTTAATTAAAATATTGAAGCATCCAGTAATACAAGCCATTAATTTAAATGTAAGCCAAACACACAAGTGAATTGCTGATACAATTTCTTGACATCAGAAGAATACGATTACTACATACTAGCTAAAGGTTCAAGGATTTTTCACAAGCATATGGAGGAACGTGTATTTTATTCTTGTAGTTATTAAAGTACTCCAAATGCAGAAACTTGGGAAAACTGGGGGTTTGCTCCATTTAAATCCTTTTCATATTCCTAATAATCACTTCCTTTTAATGTGTCTTTACATCTGTGTAACAGAAAAGAGCAAAAAAGGAAGTAATATTTTCAACTTGTGAAAAGGTTAGGGCTTACTTCATAATCTTCTCAAGTGAAAAACACACATAGAACCATATGTTTGAGATGGCAGCCTAAGGTAGTAAGTGAAAGAAAATAATAATAAAAAAAAGCCAACACAGAAAGCCGCATTGAAAGCGTAATTCAGCCCAAGATATACCGAAAACTGAGTGCACTAAAATGTTTTTCTTAGCATTCAAAATTTGGCACAGATACTGAAATATGCACAAATAAAAGTTACAGCAAAATCCTGCCAAATGTTATGCGTAAGAGGTGCTTGCTTTCATTTGCACAATCCAATTAATTCATTTGGATAACTTTGAATAAGTATTTGAAATGAACACTGTATTTGAAAACCATCGAAACATTTTTAAGCAGTCTTTTCCACCAAAAGGATGAATAAACTGCCACTGTAGCTACGTTGTAGAAGTTAGTGACATATTATTCTACAACAAAATCCTGCTTTGATTATTATTCCTCCTATTACTGATGGTAACTCCTCCCCATCCTCAAAGGAGGTGGACTGGAATAAGAAATGGAAGTGAAGAGGGTGTGCCACAGGAACAGGACAGTGCTCTTTGTTGCCATCCATTTTAACTCAGTTTGATGGTAAAGGTACCTCACAGTGATCTGCTTGGAGTTTGGACCTACAAAGAACAGTATTTTTTCATTCCACTGCACAGTCTGACTGAAATATGTATAGAAATGACATCAATTCCCAGAACTGAATGTCAGTGGCAGCTCATAAGGCCATGATGGGCAGCAGCTGATCTGTGGGACCTGACTGCAGAACTACTTCAGCAGAGTGGTGAATAATGGTTAACTGATAATGCTTCCTGTCCCAATAATGAGCTCTGTATTATGAGCCCAATATTTAGCTCTGTAATCAAAGTTTCTGTGGGTAGTGAGGCAAACAGGAATGCAGCAATAAATACCCCAATAACTGCAAGTGAACTGCTACTTATTATCCGCAGGTAAGTAACAGAAACCCATCAACTGGCACCCTCTCACAAGAGAAGAGAATGGAATTTCAAGTCTTCTGTTTAACCTTTTATATCCAGGTGGCAGCAGCCAGTCTTTCTTCCTTCTTCCATAACCCCAGACCATGGAACCATAACCGGACAAATCAGTAACTTGGAAAAATCAGTAAATTTGTTACTATTTAGGCACTTGGCAACCCCTGTTTTGCCTTCTCATTCAATTATGGTCCTCTCACATCAGAAAGTGATACAGCACATGGTCCTGCAAAAGCATCTACTGCTAAAAGATCTGATGATAGTTGGATGAGGAAAATTGAATGCCGTTAAGCTTGCCCATACTAAGATGTCTAAGTGCATATTTTCAGTAGATTCTGGGTTACCAAATCTTTTTCTTCAAAAGCCATGCCTGTCCTTCAGACAGACAGATGTCTTCTCTACGCTTCACAAGGGTAAGCACCTCCTGTAAGCGGCTCAAAGCTTTGTTGCTTCTGGCCAACTTAATTTCAAAATGATTAAAATGTCTGTATGAAATAAACCTGAGACGCTGATGCAGCAGGAAGACAAGCTATTTAAAGGATCCTTCCCTAGGTGAGTGAGCACCAAGTTTTTTTATTTTCAGAACTACTGAGAAGAACACATTAACCTTTTTTTTTAAATTTATTTTTAGAAAAATCACAATGTTGATAGGTTTTAATAAGTAATTTTTAGGCTCATAAAAGCTGAAAAAGTATTCAAGAGTCTTAGTTAGTTAAACGCTAGTTTGAGCTCCTGCCATTTTATTCCTAACAAACACTGACTTTTTTTTATTTATTCTACACTTGGCATAGATACATCTGTTTATTCATGTAGGCAAGTAGTACATTGCTTTTCTTTGTATTTACATAAATCAAATGTTTAGGCAGGAATCACTTTTGCACTCTCAAACACACTTAAAGGCTTTAGCACTTTTATACTAAAAGCAGACATGGGGCAAAAAGAGACTAATTTCATAAGAAAATACTAAAATTTGAGTAAAGCTTTGTTGCAAGCTAAGAAACATGTACAAGAAATTCTTAAATGAATTATCCTTGACATACATTCATACTTGAATGTACAGACATATTTACAGGTTTAATATCCAAATTCATTAATTTCGAAGTTCTAAGATGTTCCAGGAAATGTCATCTTCCTGTAGAACTTTGTCAGGTGGCTGAAGCCCATTAATAAGACACATATGGTAAATTGCATGAAAGTTTAAAGCAATTAGAATGAGAGCCAACAAAACTGGTCAGACCATTCCCTCCTGACAGAACTCGTTATTATTCCAGATTTAGTCCTTTAGCTGTTATGACTTGTAGATTTCCATGTTTCCACAGATCCTTGAAACATTCCTGTTGCTTTCAAGAGCCACAGCCACGGGTCACAAGTGGTTTCAGAGGCGGATGCAACCATAGGTGACCATCCCAGGGGAATCCTTCACAAGTCCAAATGCACTTCTCACCTTTACTATTTCTACTGTTCAGTGGATGCCTGTGGAGTGAGGTTGGTTTGTTCCGGTCAGTCTTGCTGTAGTTTGGAACTGTGGTACTGTTTCTGTCCTTTACACATGTATGATAAGCCTTCTGAATACAGTATTATTTTCTCTTAAGCTTTTGGCTATGGAAATGTGAAGATGTTAATCCCCACTCCCAAGTACTTCATCCACAACCGTTTAGACAATGCCAAACATCAATGTCACCAGAAATACAAAGTCCAATTATGTTTCTGAACTGCAAAACAGGCTTTTCCACAGCTGACCAGCTCAGTACTTGCTAAGCAGGAAGAGCCAGAAAGGATGAAGGCTCAGTGTACATTAACTTTGGGTTTTCTCAATCTGTACCAGACAGACGCAAATGAAAAAAATCTAAAAACAAAACAGAATTTTTTGTCTCCTGAATGCTCAAGCACAAGCATCTCTTCCCTGGCAGCTGGCCCAGGCAGCTACACAGATTGGATCAGCAGCACCCACACCCAGATCCACCATCCATACACAGCGAGCCGTTTGCTTTCAGGTGCCCTGAGTTGGGCACACACTAAGTTGGTTGGTTGGTCCACTCACTGAGTACAGGTTATTTAAAAAAAAAAACAAAAATGTTTGTATTGCCTGAGAGCAATAACATAACAAAATCCATAATTGCATATTGGTTTTGGAGAGGTAAGGAAAAGTTAAACACAATGAATGCACTTGAGACACACCCATTTGTCAGAAGAGTAAAGGAAAAAATGTAAAGGCACAACATACTTCTACACTCCTGTTATTAAGGCCATGTATTGGTGTGCAACAATGCTTCACAGGGCTAACCATACAGAAGTACTCAGGTCTAAGTCACAGTCCCAGCTCAAACAAGAGCTGTTTTCTCATGAAACTTCGGGCTCTACTGTTTATAGTTTACATTTTGCTTTTTTTGTTTCTTTTTTTTTTTTTTTGGCAGAATGCAGGTTGTTTATCCAGTTCAAAGATCTGTTCTTCACCACTGTTTCTTTAATTTAGTTCTCCAGAAGTGTGCGTTGAACTGAAAAGTGAAAAACAATTCAAGATTAGTGCACTAAGTTAGTGTACAATGTAAGTTATACATTACTATGTAACACAGTTTATGCAGTCAACAACTTTAAGTAGATGTTTGACACTGTGTGATAAATTTAGGTAAGCAGAGGCTTGATTCTGTGAAGTCAATAGGCTTCATAGCAAGCCTTACATCCCAGATTTCTCGCTCAAATAACCACACTCTACTACATCAGGGAAGCTATCTACAGCACTCAGTTCAGGCTTGCAGTTCTTGTTCAGGTTGCTCAAACAAAAAGTAAGCTGTAAGTAAGCTCTGAAAATAAGTTCCTATGTTCAGGAAGTCAAAGAGAAGCTTACATAAAATTTTAAATTTTACATTACATTAAATGTTTTAAATCAAATGGCATAGCAGGTCTATTCTGCTATGCCATTTGACCTGGCTCAATGAGAGACTGCTTCTACTGGAAGCCATGCAGGTACATCTATTACCAGAAGCAGACCTAACATCTGCTGACTCCTGGAACTCAGATCAGGAGCAGCACCATGATGCACTCAGTCTCTTAGCTCAACACATGATCATGCTTGTCTGCAAAATACAATAGAGGTATGAAATTTGGGACATAATATGACTTCAGTATGTAGGCAGATGTAAGCATATTTGATAACATCCGATGTGTGACTTTACTGGTTAAAATCAGGTATGCATCATCTGATGCATTTCATTTTTGAGTTCTGGTGAATCTTGGCCAGAATTTTAGCATAACCCAACTACAGCTCATATTTTAACTGCCTTTGGTAGAGGACTTTGAATGATAATGCTTGCTTCCCTTATGCACAGCTGAAATGAGGATACTTGAGTCTCTTCAGTCCTTACAGCCAGTCACAAGAAAATGTTTTGTACTTGAGATTTTATAAAGTGTTTATAAAGAAGATAATGAACCAGATGAAAGTTTATCAAACTGATGCAACACCTGAGAAAAATAAGGCATAATTATTTTTTTAATTATAAAAAAACCCAGAAATAGTTCAGGTTTAAGATTAAACATACAGAAGAATATACTGGAGATGTATACTGCTTTGAGATTTTAATACTCAGTACTTCAAAACCAATGAGCTTCAGCATGAGGTTATAGTGCTTCTTCCTTTGTTGACTGGTCACAAAGGCTAGAAGGCCAAGTTTTCACCTATACCATTTCCTCCAGTTCTATCTATGGATTCCTGGAGATTATCACCTGCTCCATCAGCCATGCCCCCTAAACAATTATACATGGAAGGGTGAGGTTCTCAGTGTTTGTTGCTTTAAAAGAGATCCTTCCACAGCTCTCACCTTTGTGGAAAGATTAATTATGTGATGGTTCTTTCATACAAGAATCATTCTCTGTTCACAACAGAGAATGTTTTAATTACAACATGCTAGTGAGGTCTCTGTGCCTCCAGTGTAGTTTCTTCTTTGTCCAAATATCACAGATGTTTTTAATATATATTCTTGCAGTGTTCAGTATCAGTTTGTAATTAGAAAACATTTCAGAGTCTAATCAGAAAAAATATACACTAATAAACTTCCAGCTGCAGTTATTCATCACACTGACAGAGCAGGCTTGTGTTTTCAAAATTGCCTCTAATGATACTTTTGCAGAGAAAATTCAATTTTTCACTTTCTCTAAACTGCATTTCAACACATCCTCAGGGCAACAATCTAATCTGTTCAATAAAAATTAGAGAAAAGTGGCCATATTGTCAGAACTGAGTGCTTGATTCAGTTCCCAGTTTGTCATCTTGGTAAGATCATAGAATCACAATCATTTATGTTGGAAAAGACCTTTTAGATCATTCACTTTAACTCTTACCCTAGGGTAAGAGTTGCCAAGTCCACCACTAAGCCATGTCCCTATGTGCCACATCTATGTATCTTTTAAATACTTCCACAGATGTCAACTCTTCTGCTTTCCCAAGGAGCTCATGAGCAGCCTGTTCCAATGCTTGACAACCCTCTTCATGAAGAAATTTTTCCAAATATCCCATCTAAACCTCCTTTGACAAAGTCCAAGGCCATCCTTGTCCTATCACTTGTTACCTAGGAGAAGTGACTGACAAACACCTGGCTACGACCTCCTTTCAGGTGGCTGTAGAGAGTGAAAAGATGACTCCTGAGCCTTCTCCTCTCCCGGCTAAACATCTCCAACTCCCCTGGTCACTCCTCGTAACACATGTGCTCCAGACCCTTGCCCAGATCCACTGCCCTTCTCTGGAGATGCTGCAGCACCTCAGTGTCTTTTTTGAAGTGAGGGGTCCAGAACTGGACAGAGCACTCAAGGTGTGGCTCACCAGAGCCAAGTGCAAGGAGATAATCACCGCCTCGGTCCTGGTGGCCACACTATTGTTGATACAGGCCAGGATGGCACTGGCTTTCTTGGCTACCTAGGTGCACCATTAGCTCATATTCCACCAAAATTGTTTTGGTTTTGTTTTGTTTTTCAACAAAACAGCACAGTTCATTTTCTCCCGTACGTTAGATGTCAACAAAGTGCATTTAATAGGGCCCCCACCAAAGAGCTGGTCTTCTGTCTAGATTCTTGTCTTACCAGGTGGCTCAGATTGCGCACCCCTATGGCTTTCCATATTCACATTCTCTTCATCTGCTGGGAAGAAAAACAGATATTTAGCATTTAAATTGTCTTATATTTGAGGTTCTTGATAAATAGAGATAATTTGAGAGAAGAAACAGCAGTGAAGAAAACAGGCTACTGATAGTAGTTGAATTGCCCTGTTCTGTCTGCACGTTAATTTTAACACGCATGGTAGAGATGTTATTTGGTTTCCAAAGTTCCCAAATTACAAAACAGCAGTGCCTGGATGAATGACTGCTCTATCCATTAACTGAACAGTCAGAAAGATCGAAAAAGACAAAACTAAAGCTTCTACCCCTCCTATCACCCAGAGTACTCCCAAACTTCTTTGATCCAAATTATCAGGAAAGGAAGCAAGCAATAGATGACTGCAGAAGAATAATTTGTGGATGAACATTGGGGTAAGTTGTCATAAAATTAGTAAGTAGACAAGCATCTTGTGAAGACAAACCGGCAAAATTTACAAAATTAGAAACTACAAAGTATTTTTCAGCATGAAAAAGCCTCTAATCCCCAACCTCTACTTGGTTCTCCTTAAAAAGTATTTTTTGCAGTCTCTACTGCTTATGTTTTAGCAAGAAGTGCTTTTATTTTAAGAAATGTAAAGTTTTTGAAACACTAGTTTTTGGGCAAGGTATTCCTCACTCTTAGATGACTAGTAGGAACATACTAGGAACATAGTAACATGTCACTGCCTGTGAACATAAATTCACCGAGTTATTACAACTACCTTGTGCATAGGATCAATTTATAGGCCACATATAAATACAAAAATGCCTCTCTTCAGACAGTAGGAAACAAAACTAATTTGGAATTCTTACCGCTTTGCTTAAAACAGAGTTTCTTCTTCTGATAAGCAATGAAACTAGATACTGCTCCAATTGCAGTAGCAGCCACAGCACTTACAATTCCAGCTATTGCTCCTGGAGAAGCTGAAAAAAACAGAGACATTTGAATACATTTTTCAGAACCGAAAGCCACGTCAAAGTATTGTCTGAACATTAACCCTGTGAACACTTCCAAAAACCATTAAACTGAAGTTATATTAAATTAAGTCTGTGCATAATGAAAAGTGAATCCTCTCATTTTATAACCATTGATTTCTCAGCAATGCCCATTGTTAAGGAACTTAAACATGCCTGTCTTAAGTTCCACTAATTGAAAAAGTAACCCTTTCATAGCCACATGTACTTTGCATGCACGCAATCACTGCACCAGCATCTATGAGACCTTAACACTTTGGAATCATTCGTAACAGAAATGTTAAAGGACTATGGAAGCAGAGCTTAAAAGTAAGAATTCCAGATTGCACAAAAGCTTTTTAACTGTAACCCACTCTCAGTAGTGACCGTTCTAGCAGAAGATCAGCAATCAGAAATTCGGAGAAAACAAGCTTCATACAGTAGAACACCATCATACACACACAAGTTCATGCATTTACCTTCCTCTTCTTGGCCACCTTTTGGAGTTGAGCCCTTTCGTTCTGTAAAAAATGGAGAGTTTACATTTTATATGCCTAAAGAACACTTATATCGTAACTGACAAACATTTTGTCAATTAATTATGCAAAATTACAAACCATCTATTATATCCATACCGTGCTAAACTGGCACTGAAACGTTCTGTTTTTAAAGCATGGCTCAGAGTAGTGCAAACTCAGGTCTTGAGTGCTCAAGCACTTCTACAAAGGGAGCACGTAACATTTGTGAAATCTGGTTTAATAAGCCTGTGCACCACCACAGAGGACTCATATAATTTCAGAGTAACATCCATGCTGTAAATCAGCTGTATTTCCATGGAACCAACTATCTTTTCCTAAAATCCCACCCTCATCTACTAAATACCTTTGCAATTGTCTTCACAAGCAAGCCAGAAGTTCTATAAATACTAACTCTTATTTGTCACTGTACAACTTGTACCACTGAGGCAGGAACCTGTGCAGATGAAACCACCACAGATGTTTCCTGCCCCTTCCAATCATCAAGTACTGCCCCAAAGGAACCTTGGAAGGGGAAAGCTACCCAAAAAAAAGTGGCATCAGTAATTTCTACCTAGGACAGCTCTCCAGAGAAGTCAGTAAACATAAGCACATCCAAAACTCCATCAAGATACTTAAATTAACTCTGATCTGGAAATAGTAAAATTGCAGTAACTCACAGATTAAACATAGCAAATTACCAAAAATCCTTTGGCAAGCTATGAAATGGTTTTATACTGCACAGAGTGTAGAATGATATGGTGGTGAAGAGACCTTAGGAATCTTAATGATCACTGAGCTTCAAACTCTCTGCCACAGGCAGGGCACCTTCCACTAAACCAGGTTGCTCAGAGCTTCATCCAACCTCGTCTTGAACACTTCCAGGGATGGACCATTCACAACTTTTCACCTCCTCACTTCTCACCTGCCTCACCACCACCACAGTAAAGAAGTGAAGACTAAGGATCAATTGGAAGTGTAAAGATCAGCTCATCCTGTGGGACAAAGGAAATCTTTGAGAACACAAGATGGACCCTCTTCTGGCCGACTCCTATACTTCCTAAGTACAAGAACTAAAAGAAACCAAGAGTTTGTCATAGAAGATCAAAGATAGCACCGGGATGACCTTAAGAACTATATTCATGGTGAATTTTGACGCATTCACATTTCAGTTTTAGAAGCCATTTTTCTTAGTGTAACAGTAAAAATCACTCAAAATTTTTGCTCTTGACCAGTTTTACCCCTTAAATATTTGGTTTTTTTTTTTTTTTTCCTGGCAGAGACAGAATGTGTTACTTTTGAATTCAAAAGTATACTCTTAAGTTTCAGATACCAGAACCAAATGCATTACGAATTAGAGCACATCTAACCAGCTTGTGAGCAAGCTTTAATCAAAAGCTCAAACAGCCATAGAAACAATATGAAGCACAACCTGCTATCTTACCATTGCTGCCACTGCCATCACTTCCTCCTTTTGGAGAATTGCCATCCAATAGATCTGAATCATCAAATGTGTCTATGAAATAATGAAAGTAACATTACCATGTTGCAAGTTCAGTGAATAAGACACACCAAGGTATATAATAACATGGAAATTTTCTCAAGACCATTCAACTGAATTTGTGGTGGTTTTAGGCTCAGCACCAGAGTCACAACATTTAACCTTTTAAAAGCCCTCACAATGTCAAGTCCCTTCAGCTCAGCACTACACAGTTTGACAGCAACACCCCTTTCTCTGGACTTCCTGAACAACTGAGAGAAGTCAGTGCTCAAGAGCAGGTAGCACTGTACAAATCAAGTTAAGAGAGCAAGGAGCCCTATAAGCTGCTTAACTCTAATAGCCCAAATCTCACTGTCCTACAAAAGCAAAGAATGAACAGGGGCAAAAAAGGACCAATTTACTTTCAAGGCTGCAACTGTGAATGATTCTTCAAATCACAAACAATCCTAATGTAATTCCCTTTTCTGATTTATTGCAGGACATTGAAGTAGTCCCTCTCCATTTCCACTGAACCCTACCTCATGGCACCCTCTCCTCCTTCCCTCTGCTGCCAAATGAATATTTAGTTTATACAAAGCAAATGTGTTCCAGGCAGAAAAACTAAAAGTATTGCATAAGAGGATGTTTTAGTTGAGTGCCAAAAGCACTGTACTGAGGCATGCAAGACTCAAATTCAAGTATCTGCTACAAATCAGACAGGTGAAAGAACAAAAACTGAGGCTTGCATTCCAGGGCTCTTCACCATTATGTTCTTGCATAATGGCATCATCACACCTGCATCCATCTGCATCTGTTTTGTTCTGGGTTAGGCAAAGACAGAGAGGACCTCTAAAGCAGAACAGGCAGGGAATGATGTATTTTAAACCTATCTTTCAACACAAATAATTGTATTTCTTAATGGGGCCTTTAAATTAAAAAAAAAAAAAAAGCAACACTTTAATTTGGAGTTTCACCTTTAATTTAGATCCTTTAAGAATAAAGATCATAGGCAGTTGCTACTTACTTTTGAGCATGACTAGAAGGAATTCAGTTTGTAAAGAAAAAGAACTACATGGGTGTTCCACCACAGGCAGCCAAGAACAGCGTTGCCCCAAGCATACACACAGTCTCATCCTGCCTCTTCCCCAAGTCATCCTGTTTCTAAGTGAAAGTGACTCAACAGGTTTGTTGTGGAATTTCAAGACTGGTGCAAAGCTTATTTGCAAGAAAACTTTTTCTCAATCTTCAGTGATTGATGTATGCCACAACTGAGATACACAGCAGACAACCAACAAGGATCAATTATTAGAAGTATAATTGAGACAGCCAAACCAGGAGTTTGTGCTAGAAGTCTTACCAGAGCCTTTAGGTCGATCTTGCTTGGGGTTATCTAATCAAGGAAGAGAGATTTAGGAAAAAAAAAAAAAAAAAAAAAAAAAGTTAAGATAACAAAACCAGACTATAGCACAGTAATGCTCAAGGGGACTAGGAGAGATTAACAAATACTCTTTTACTGTTCAGAAATTCCTGTTGGATCAGTCTTACCAGTGTCTCTAGGATTTGAAGGAGGATGTGGCTTGGAATCATCTGCAGACAAATAGGAGATAGAATAAATTGCGAAAAATAACTAGTGTGAAGAAATCAAAAGCAGAGCATGTAATGACCTTGAAAGATAATCTGACCTAAAATACTGTATCAAAACTTCCCAAGTAATTTTCCTTTAATTAGCTAATGCTGTATTTCTTTGGTTATTTTAGCTAGACACTGTGCTTAATGCCACTAGGAGTTTTTTCTGCTACATTAACCAGCATGTCAGATCCTTGCTAGGATGGAACATACACAGAAAAACTCAATTCTTATGCAGCATTTCAGTTTGCACATCTGATTTCAAAGGCGGAGCTTCTTTAAATTTTTCTACCAGGTACAGATTACTTGGCTGTTTTCTCTTTTGAAATTACCAGGTTTTACCCAAATATAAAGCTTGGTACCTCACCTGGAAAACAAAGTACACAGAATAGAACTAGACATACAGTCCCTACATTGACACTTCATTTGGATTGCCACAAAATAGGAAAGTAAGAGATCTTAGAAATTATATCTGTACAGTTTGGTCACAGCATTCACATTGGAAAGAGTACTTTTCTTCAAATTATTTACAAGAGATTAATGTTTCCTTGCTACTAAAAATACTTCCTGAAATGGGAGAGATTACTTAGGAATTAACACTTACTTCCATAAGTAATAGTTTATGGAGTTAGTGCCATCTAGTGAAAAAACAGCAAAGAAACAAGTAGAAGCTGGCTAAGAAATTATTAAAATTCCTACCATTTTGGTGATCCAGAACTTTAGGAGTAACAGACTGCAATTATTTTTATCAACGGTCTGCTACCTTAATCAACTCAGTGCCTCATTATACTTAGGTCATAAAGGGTGGACAGACATTGCAACAGGTACATTTGAGCAGTATCTGGGAAAATATGATACTTACCAGGATCAAGAGCATGGAACAAGTCAAAATCATCTACAAAGAAAGAAGGGAAGTTTTAAATGTAAGGCAAAAACTGATGTAGTCTTAGACTATATTTTAAACAAAATGGACCTCACAATGTTTTCTCCACAAATGAAAGACATGCTCACTCATCAGTGACTCACAGAAAAGGCCCACAGAGTTACCAGGCATTACCTGCCAAGTGACTTGCTGTTTTTGGAGATGATGGGACCTGTCAAGGGCCAACTCAAGGTGAGCAAGCTCCAAACATGTAGACTGAAAGCCAACAGAAGGGATTCTTGCAGAGTATTTAAGCTTGGGAAATCACAAAATACATTTCTGAGAGCATATTCCAAAATGAAGAAACCCTTTTGCTGTTAGGGAAATGCTTTCTTTTATAGAAATATCACAATCCTGTGTGCTACTTAATTAAAAAATTCAGGATCTCAAATTGATATGTACACTACACTTGATTTTACAGTACAAGGCATTACAAGCCAATTAGATCTCACCTGGATCTGATGATGGTGTCTTCTGAGTAACAAGAGGCTTCTTTGTACTTCCTGTCAGGTATGGTTAGGGAAAAAAAATTAAATACTATTTAACACACTGTTCAAAGGACATGTTCATGAAGGACAAAGGACAAATGCAAGTACATGTCTATACAACAATTGCACAAGATCAAATCTATATAGCAAGACAACTTTGCCTCAAAGAGTAAACTTTAAGTGTTCAAAAGACAAATTTGAGTTCTATGTGGTCAAATCTTGACAAAGTGGCTGAATTGTCCCACTGAGGTCTAAACAAACCATATGTGGCAAAGTTGTCATGCTTAGTCATGCAGTAATACTTAGAAAGAAGTCAAAAGAGCAGCCACAGTTTTCCTGCCTACCTTCCAAAAGTGCATCTCCTAAGGAAAATTCATCTTGACCTGTAGAAGATAAAAGAAACAGTAAGAACACTGCTTTTTCCTACTTGAACTCAACACTTAATGAAGTCGTAAACATGTCTGTAATCAATCTTGAGGTATGTTTTCTGCTTCCTGAGTCAATCTAGAAGAATATTTTGAGTTTGGGTTGAAGATGGACATTCTTCTCTATTTCTCCAGGTCACTATCCATACTTCTTTTCAAAAAAATAAAAAAAAAAAAGAACCCCACTAAAAATTGTCTTTATGACCTGAAGGTTTGGAACATACGTTCGTGCAGGCAGTAACACACTTTATTCTGGCCATTGCTATTGCATGCTTTCTTAGTGCCATCCACAGCATATTCTTTCCCATCCTTCTTTCCACTGAACCACAAAATAAGATGGGGGACAGCTCCAATGCATGAGGAAGAGCCTTGGAGCACAAGGGCCAGTATGAAAATTATGTAATGGAGTTAATATCTTGGCATTAAAAATTAATTTTCACAGGTTGATAAGACTTCCCTTCCCCCTAACTAGGGTTAGTAGTATGAAGGTGGTTAAGATACTAGCATATATGATCTTGAGCTGTCTTTTCAACTTCCTAAAACACAGATAAATGCAGTTGGCATCACTATGGGACCTCCACTCCAGGGAGATCAGATTCTGTTTTCAGTCCTTAGGAAAAGAACACTGTCTCTTGCTGTATTAAATTGGTTGCTAGAGCTACTGCTACTTACCCAGCCAACTGTAAACACACCAACTCAAGACATACATGACACAAACTGGCTTCACAGCATGAATGTAGCGGTGTGATCTCAGCAGCAGAGGCTTGTAAGGTAAGTGAATAGCTAAAACAACTGCTTGGGTGTTTCTAATTTTTCATCATCCTTACTTTCACTGAAGCATGGAATAAGAAAAAGGTCTGAAAGTAGATACCAACTACTTAAGAAAAAGACATCCAATAAACTGCTTCAGCCCCATAGAAGCTGGAAGACTTTTTCTACCTACTGAGTATGAAGCCAGCCAGAGCAAAAGTTATTTCCAGACAGAAATTACCTTAATTCAGAAGATACCTGCATAAAATATTTATGTGTCTGGCTTTTCCTCTAAGAAAGTAACCACTAAAGAGGCATCAGAACCAGTGTCTTGGTTTGAAAGACAGGTATCTGCTATGGAGGGGCAGGACCTCCCTCAGAATGGAGAATTCAAATCCCCTCACTCCAAATTATTATAATTTAGAAAACTAAAGGGGCTTTCAGGCAAAGGTAGGGGGATAGAAATAACAGTTCTTTACCAGTACGTATAACAAGGCAAACAAACAACAACAACTAGAGCAGTAATAATAAACAGAACCAGGAACCTCGAGGGGCTTTGTTTCACAAAGCCCAGGGCAGTCTGATCTTGGTGCCCCTGTGGACTCTGAGAACACCAAGCTGGAATGGTGGAAAATCCCAGGCTGGTGGGTGAGATCAGAAGCTCCGTGGTGGTGGCTGGAACAGCAGGGACGTCCCGGCAGGGCAGGGCAGTGCAGGGCCACAGAGGAGCAAAAAGCCTCAGAGCAGTGCTGAAGAAGTGGTGGTGGTGGGACAGGGCCAGCCCAGCTCCAGCAGGGCAGGAGGAGGCAGCTCAGAGTTCCTGGGCACACGAGCAGATGATGGGAGATTTCCCAGGACCGGACCCGGTGGTGACAGTGAACTCCTCCTGCAGCAAGCAGCAGCCTGGCCATCCTCTCTCCAATACTGAGAGCAAGAGAGAGCAGCTGCCTCCAGCCCGTCCTTTACCTGCCCCAAAACTTGGGTGATCTCCCCCTCCCAACTTTCAGGCACCTCTTTGTTTTGGTCAAGCACTCAAAAGTACACAGTAGTTAGTCTCCTAGCACCTTATGGGGAAAAATTCTATAAGTAATAAAGAAACAAATCTAACCCCCAAAAACCAGCTACTGCAAAGTCTGAAGAGAGGAATAAAAGCAAACATCAAAATCAAACCACAAGCAGAACGCACCTTTCACTTACTCAACAGACCAAGACAAGTCATGAGTCTAATATCAGGAATGATGGATGCTTACATACCTGGGGACATCTTTCAGCATAACTGAGGTCAAAATTAAAATCCCTTTTCCTCCTCAGATAACTGCACAAATAATGCCCTTTTTTCCAGAAAAGAAAGGAGGGTAAGATAACGTTTTTCTTCTTTTTTTGTAACAGCGAAGCAACTGGAATGGAATAAAAATGTGTGGACTCTGGGCAACTGAACTGCTACAGCAGAAACTGAACTCTGTAGTCTAAGAAGCGATTCCCATACTGCAACATTTGAACTGAAAACACCTTGCTCCCAGCCAAGTAAGGAGACAGGCCTGCCTGGTCTGTGACATGCCCTTTCATGGAAACAGAGGTGATTGATGGCTTTATTGTGGTGCAAGAGCAAAGCACGTTTAAAATCTCCTGGATAAAAGAATGGAATAGAAAGCAAGAAGATATTTTAGTTGGTGTTCCTTATTTCAGGTGGAGACCACAAGCTCTGTTAGATCACGAGAAATTACTTCACAGAATGCAAAATATTTGCAGGTCATTTACCTGAAGTCTACATCAACTCGCAATACAATTTTATAAACCTAAACCTCTGTAAAATTAGCAGGTGCTAAGACACAAATGCCAGTTCTGAAGTTACTCCTTTGAAGAAACCTCCATATGGACAGGCAAAAAAAGGTCAAAGCACTCATAAGAAATTTTAACAAGCATTTGCATTGTTGTTCCTCAAACCTGAATTCTAGTTTGCTTGTGTTCTCAAGTACATCTCTCAGGCTACAGTACTCTGGGAAGCATGGCTAAGACAGGACCTGATGAGAATTTGGTAGTCTAACTCCACGAGGGCAGGCAGAGGAATCTGTTGAAGATGCACACTCCTGAAAACGCTCTGCCAGAGGAGGGACCATCAGGAACTGTGAACACCATCTGTCTCAAACTCAAAGGTACATCACTGACACAACGTGACACAAAGGTATATCACTGACAAAAACTGTTATACCGGTTTGTGTATATTTCAAGAGCCCTGTTTCATTTCAGGCAGATGGAAAAAAAAAAAAAAAAAAGCACATACAAAATTTATGCTTCGGTGCAGCTGAAATTTTACCTGGAGCAGAAAAGAGGCTATATGAAGAGTTTCCCACTGCCAGCATGAAACTTAGTCCAGGAACTCAGAATGGCTTCAGCTGCAGCGACTTCCCTCAAGAGGAGGAAACATTTGTAAAAGGGTATGTTTTCAGTGATATTGCTATTTTAAGGAATTTTGCACATGAGCTTCAGAGAGAAATAATTTAGGATGAGATTGCTGACTGCCAAGCTCACGTAAAAAATGCTTTGACAGAGGAATAAACAAATTTGAGAGTCAATAAAAGAAAAAAGTATTGACTGGAATTATTATTTTGAAACAAAAATTCTTCTTTCCAAGCAAGCAGCAAGACATCAGGCTCCTCATATACATTACTTTTTTGGGATAAAGTAGCAAAAAATGTCAAAACTTAGCTTATAGAAGTCATTACAATAATCCGCACTCTAAGGTGCTGGAAGTTGGCTTTCCCAGAAAAGAAAGGTGTTTCTCCGCTGCTTATGACAAACCTTCCTATGTCTTTAAAGCAGTTGTTTTTATAAATGTACCCACTCCAGTTTTAGTATGGGTGGGTCCAGCTAAAGCAGAACTTCAGTGACTTTGTCTAAAAGGAGAAAAGCTCAGTATGATTCAGCTGGTTCCAGGAAAAATGTAATTAGGAAAGAAGAGATAAAGCTAAAAAACTAGAACAAAGGTACTATCAGCATCCAAGAAGGAAAAGTCAGCAAGAATATGCTGCACTCCCTACAGATTTAAGGAACACCCAGAGCAACTAAGCTTATGAGTATTATCTTAAACAAAGATATTTACAAATAAAGCAGATGTTGTATTGCATATAAAGAACAATACAGCAGGTATTTCTAGCTCCTAGGGGCATGAGCAGATTCAAGAATACTTCAGAAGTGTCTACACTACTTCCCTTTCATGTCTGTAGCTCAAATACCTGGATCTCAAGAGACAGATCTTGAACAGGCCATCTCTAGTAACCAACATAGTTTGTGTTAGCTGAGGTAAAAACTGCAGCTAAAACAAAAAGAGCAAACACAGGCTTTGAATAGCTGAAGAACTAGAGGGTATTCAAGAGATCAAAGTAAGCAAATTAAGACTGCAAAGACCTTTACAAAGATCTGTCATTGCTTTCAGATACTTCCTGCTACAGTATTAGATTGGTCATATTCACATTCCACTGCAGAAGGCAACAGGAACTTTGGAAAGTTCCTCCATTAGTCACATGCACAGCAACACACCAAGAAAGGAGACTTGTGATGAATCACCACAAAAGCAACTTTTTGACTTGAGCAAGAGACTGCTTCGATTTTGTTTTCCTAAAAATGCCAGGGCTCTTCTGCATCCTTCCCTCCTTCTCTCCCTAGGGCCCTGCACACCACAGAGTACTCATGGAGCCTGCATGTTGCAGCAGGTCTTCCAGCTGCAGGCCTATGAAGCAGGTGACAGTGATCATCTTGTCTCCATTCCACAGCTGCACATTACCTGCTACTCCATCAGTGGCTGACTTACAATCACAGAATATCTCCAGTTAGAAGGGACCAGTAAGGATGACCAAGTCCAACACTGTGCTCCTCACAGGACTAACTATAAATAAACCATATGAATAAGAGCCTCATTCAGACATTCCTTGAACTGTCAGGCTTGGTTCCATGCCCAGTTCCTTCCTGTCTGTTCCAGTGACCAACCACCCTCTCAGATAAGAACTCTCTCCTAATGTTCAATCTGAACTTCCCCTGAAGCAGCTTCATTCCATTTCTTTATGTCCTTTTGGAGGTAATCAGAGAGAGAACAGCACATGCCCTCTTGCTGCCTCCCCCCTCCCACCCCCGCCACCCTTGAAGAAGCTGTAGGCTCTTGTGTGGTCACCCCTCAGCCTCTTCTTCTCCAGGCTGAGCAAACCAAGTGACCTCACATTCCTAGTAAGTTTTGCCCTTGAGGCCTTTCACTATCTTGGCCACACTCTAATAGTTTGATCTCTTTATTGCTTTGAGGCACCTAAAACTGCACACAAGGACTCAGGCAGAACAGAGTGGGACAGTCACCTCCCTCCAGCAGTCACCACTGCTGTTCTTGATGTACCCCAGGGCACAAGTGGCCCTTCTGGCTGCCAGACTGTTGACTCATGTTCAACTTGCCATCAACCCAAACCCCCAGGTCTCCTTCTGCGGGTTGCTTTCCATCTTCCTGTCCTCCAGTTTGTACAGAGAACCAGGGTTATCCCATCCCAGGCATGGAACCTGGCACTTGCTCTTTTTAAATTTCATATAGTCTGTAACAGCCCGGTTTGTGTCTGCTCTGCTCCTTAGCCCCTTATTTTTGTGACCTATGCAAAAATCTTGAGCTTAAAGGGGCCTTTCATGTCTGCAGAGTCTGCATGAGGTCTGGCAGCCCTCTAACAGGACAAGGGCATCGGTAGCCACAAAGGTAGCACTCAGGCAAAAAGCAGCTTCTCCAACTTCCAGACCAAAAACTGGATAACTGGATTTTATATGCCTACGTCTTATGCTCCTTCTTCTCAGGGGACTGAAAACACAAGGAGTAGAAATATTCAACACCTAACCATAACAGAAGCTGTAGAAAACACAAAAAGGCCAACACATTGGAACTTGTTGAAGAAACACTTTGAATAAGAGAACATAGACACTACACCCCTTCCAATTCCTTTTTAAGCTTACCAGCACTTGATTTCAATCCAGGTTTTGCCCCAGCAGCATTAGTTACTACAACAGAAGTCTTTTACTACTCATCTCTCATTCAGACAAATATTTTCTTGAATGTCCTATGTAGGCAAAACCAAGTGGTGTAGTTTAATTATAAAGTATCTGGGAGAATGGTGACTTGGTTCTCCATATCTTACTTTAGGACTGTATCCCTAAAGGCTTTAAATGGAGAACCTGGAACATGAAAAGCATACACAGTACTTGGAAGTACTTAAAACTGTACTCTTTCCTCTCAGCCAGTGCAGAGATTTGCAGGCAAGATCTGTGCGTCAGACAAAGCTGATACTCGCACTGCTAAGCAACAGTTTATAATTAGCCCTACCCAAAGTCTCATGAAATTAAATCCCACTGTTTTTTTCAAACCCTGTACTGACCTATCGTTGCTGCTTTTCAAGTTTGGTTTCTCTGCAGAACAAGAAAGAAACAAAAAACTTTGCATAAAATTCTGTTTAGCAAATGAAGGCACTTCCTACCTAAAATAAATATGGCCCAAACATGAATAACAGCTGTAAATCAGCCAAAAAAAATGGGCAAAGATAATTTTTTTTTATATTTGGGGGAGTATCTGCTTTCTGCACATCTGGAGCATTCATTAATGTAACTAATGGGAATAAAGTCAGCTAGATTTCTGCTGTAACCAATAAAACGATTTCTTTCTTCTTCAAAGAGATGCATAAGACAAGCCTAATAATGATCATATTTATTTTTTGTACAGTGATCCAAAAGCTGCTTTCCTGACAAATTACTTTATTTGCACCTACCTTGAAAACACACTACATAAAAAGTTAGACAATTTTGTGGCCTAATTTTTTTCCTGACCTGACTGCTAGTAAAGAGTTTTCAGACCTCTTTAATATTCAAAATACTGTTTCTTCTGTTCAAAATTGGAAATTCAGTATTTTTAAAAAGCCTACAAGGCCATATTTTGACTCAAAATTATTTATTTAAATAACTAGTAATGTGAGAGGTTTTTAACAAAACATAGTAAAACAAGGCATTTGGAAAAGAAAAAAACCTCATATTTTGAAGCACAGTTTGGGGAATTTTGCTTGCTTAAAAGCTTCCCATGGACTAGGCAATTTTTGTTGCCACTTTAAGCTATAGAAAGTAGGAAAACACAATGAAGCTCTTAAAGTTCTTATGCACTATAAGCAGTTTTCCAGGGGAGGATATGACATAGGAACAAGAGGACAGAATGAATAGCTCCAAATCAGCAGAAAGCACACAGAAGAATGGAGTCAGCTGCAAAGCTAGAAAACTAACATGATGGCAGCAGTTCCACCGAATGCTGAGGTGCTTATAAGAGGTAAAAGAGAACTATGCAAAACTAAGAACTCCTGTGAGTCCCTTCAATCCGGCAGCGAGAATAAAAGCAAATATATGGCATGTTAATCACAACCCAGCCAGGGATAAGTTGTCTACTGCAGTTTGGTTCATTCCTTACAGTTTGTAATTCTTCATGCCCATAATGGATGTGATCACTTTCCCTCCAAACTACAGCTGGGATGTTTGGTGATAGCACTCAGTGGCAAAACAACATCAAACAGAAAAGCCATAGATCCCAGATCTTCTCCTTAAAAGAGCTTCCAAGACACTGCCACTGACAGCAGCTTGGAAAGAGCTTAAGTATTATTCCATGCTGTCGGAGACTGAATGTTATAATTTATGACCTAAATATCTTCATGAAGGACCTCTGCCTATTACAGCAAAACTGTATTTATTACAAAAGCTGCAGAGAGGACCACCACACCCTGAACAGGCCATCTGACTGAGGCCCTGAACTGCTTTACGACGGAGATAAGATAAAGTAAATTCAAGTTTGGGAGAGAAGAAATACATTCACAGAGGGATCAAGTTTATCATCTTCTGGGAGGAGGCCACAGCCCAGGGCTATCAGCTGACAGGCTGATATTGGTATGACAGACCCTCATACCAAAGGGTGGGGGGGAAGAGAGGTTTGGGTGTGTAGGGTGATAAAGGCTCTGGTCAGAGGCAGTGAACACCCATCCTCCACTGTGCAGAGGAGCCCAGCTGAGGGGCCCCTTCACCAAGGGAAAAGCATATCCACAGCAGAAGGGGGTGTCATGGCCCATCAACAGCCCCCCAAGGGGTCCCTGGACCCTGTACCAGAGCATCGCAGCATGATGCAACAAATCCACAGTGTTGCAAGGGACAGTGTCAAACCTAGTCGTCTCAGAGGCACGTGGGCACTCCCACCTGGCCCAAACATATATTAATCCACAGGATTGTATACTTTTTAGACTGGTGTGGTGGCAGGGAACTCTCACCACCAAGAAGACCAGGTGGAGGGGAGCAATGAGACATCACTGGGACCCCCGGAAGGGTGACATGCTTCTCCAAAGCCCTGTCACTCCAAAGCCCTGTCACTCTCTCCCTGTGACCCACAAACCTAGTCACGCAACTACCCTCCCTCCCTCCCCTCCTTCCTTCCTTCCTCTCTGCCTATTAAATAAAATATATCTTTTTTTTTTTTTTTGGCACCAACATCTAACCTCATTTGGTTTTAATTACATTTTTTGGGTATATTTCGAGCCTTTCTGGGTCCAATCCATTTTATTCACAGAAGCTTACTTTCCTATGGTTTTCTGTGTTGAATTGGTTTGTAACACAGCTTTGGGGAAAGTTGCTTCCTGCAGAGAGTACCACCACCACATGTTCAAAATAAGTAAAAGCCAGCTGACCAGAGTCCTGGGCAACTTGCAGTGGCTGACTCTTCTGAAGCAGGGGGTGGGACTGAGAGGGCTCCAGAGATGTCCCCCAGCTTCAGCAGCCTATGGTTCTGTGACAGGGGCCAATCCAAGCCACTGGACTATACTCCATGTGCTACAAAGTCATAGAACTACGACAAAGTAAGTCACTCTGTCCATCTGCAATTCTTTTTTACAAGTGAGAACTGAAATACATTGTTCTGTCTCCTGAAGTTTTTAAGCATAAACCTAAGCTACGCTAACAAGAGCTGTTAGAAGAACATTGGGTGATGGAAGCATGGCACTTCCACCAAGAAATGACAAGTTTCAGGGGCACTGGGATGGGAAGCTGAAAGAGAGTAAAAGGGTTTTGCAAAATGTAACGAAGGTACATGAATCCACATGACAAGTAATCAAAAGTAATTGGATGTATTTATTTGAGTTTTTTGTTCATTTTTTTCTTACCTGTAATATCAGGAGGACCTGACCACAATTCAAGACTGCAAGTGTCATATATTATGCTTAATGCTATTTCACCTATGTACTTGGCCTTACCAAACAAAATTAGTGAGTATTTAAATTATTACTATCTTTTGTGTCAATTCAGGAACTAAAGCAACACACAACTGGCAGACAGAAGCATGGGCTTGTCTGCATCCATGTGCAGTGTACCCTTGACAAAAGCCACAGATGTTTGATCAAATTGCCTTGCCTTAGTTATTTAAAGCTTGTTCAGTTCTTGCTCCTGCATTCTGAAATTTCCACCCTTCTAGGTAACTGGTCTTGAGTTCATTGCACCTTCCTCAGAGCAACCCTAAACCATGCTGACATCACTCTGTGCATTAAACATGAAGTTACTTGATGTCATCAAGGCCACCCCAGGGCCACTGCTGCCACTACCTTCTCTTACACCAACGGAGCATCTGCTGAACCCAGCCCTGTCCTTCACCTCTTGGAGCAAGCAGGGAGTACCCCTGCCCCTCCTCCCAGGTCTCAGTGTAATCATTTTTCCTCTAGGGAGGCTCACAATGGCCCAGACCCCCCTGATCTCCATCTCCGTGGTCAGGGGGTTGGATTAGGAGCTCTGAAGCAGTCTCAGGAAAACCTGTTCTCAAATCTCACCAAGATCAAGAAGGCACTGTGCAACTGCTTTGCATTCAGACACTTTTAAAGTTCTGTCTTGGCATAAGAAATGTCAGTAGTTCATTTTTAAAAGCCTAAGATACCAAAATTCTCTAATTACATGTTGCTCACAGTCTTACAGTTTCAAACAGGAGCTCCTTCTGTTCAACAGACAGGATTTTAAGCTTTCACAAAGCTGACAAGCCTTGCAGCTAGTACTCACATACCCTAAATATCCAGAACCAGGTGCATTCTGACCACAAGGCTCACATTTACTCTTGTTATGTAACTTCTATTCCCTAACTATTATTTCAATCATTTTTTGAAACATAAAAGTATATTAACATTGTTAATGCATATTAGTTCACATTTTACGTTACACTGCAATGTAGTAATGGAATTTTAATGGACACTTTGGTATTGATCATGCTAAAGTAAAATAAACCAAAAAACAGCTTGGCCTTGCAAATACTGAGTTTATTTCTTAGAAGCTTAGAGATAATAAAATATATGCCTGGACAACCAACATCCTAACCACTGTAACACCTCGTAGAAACCCTGCCAGTATTGGCTGGCATCATAGATAATTAAATAAAGTCAATCTGATTCCAAGAATGTCTGGATTAGTTGAAAAGCAGTAAGAAATATAGGTGCTTCCCAAAGTTTTACCATGACTATTATTCAGTACTGTGGGTGTCACTGGCTAGTCAAATTGTGTTATATTCAAGATTGAAAGCTACAAGAACCCTGTGTAAAACCACATTTGGGATGGCCCAATTTGGCTAGGATACCTCATGCACACAAATATTTACTCTTGTAATTCTGCATTTTGCATGCTAGCCCTCCTCCTCAGTCTGCAAGGGTCTGTTGCAAATTTTCATAACATCCTCCAAAGGTCAAAGCCAGTATCTCAGCACCTCTCCCTCTTCCAGTGTCAAAGACTCTCGTTACCTCTTGAGGTTTTCTGCAGTTATATCTAGCAATAGCTTCAGCACTTCTTGACAAGAATCTTTCTGAGTGACATCCATGAAGACTCTTGGCCAGAAGCGTGTACCTCAAAACAGCGGCCACATCACAAGCAGTCAAACCTCTATGTGCATTTCTACAGCTCAGTACCCTGCCCAGCCTAGTGCAGAGAAAGGGAGAAGTGTTTTCAGGGCAATTGTGTCATGTCTGGGGCATGACTTCAAGGGCTGTGTGCTTTTTCTGCTCATCCCAAATCAGTAAAACACTTCATACAGCACAAGAAGTGTGTAAGATGATAGATTAAAAACTTCACAACAAACAATCAAGAAACATCAGCATTTTGTTTGGTCTGCATGCTCACACTCTGCATCTCTGATGGCCTCTTAGATTGGGGCAGGGAGAAATGGAAGAAAGAGTAATCCTGATGTGGGGGGGGGGCACCAAGGAAAAACAGAAAGTGTAGCAGCAAGGTTCAGGGGCCGAAAGATTAGGGAAATCTGCACTAGATGAAACATGGTAAAGTTTTAGCACAAGAAATGAGAAAGTACTAGGAACCCAGAATTTGTGATCTGGCAGACACTGGGTAATGATTGACACAGGCATTTGTCCTAAAACCTCAACTGTTGGACTCGAAAATAATCCTCACTCTGATTAAGGAAAAAAAGTTAAATTATAATTTATGTTGAACAAATTAATGGAACCTGGATCTTCATTTATAAATTCATTCTTTAAAATAAAATGTATTTGAAATATACACTTGCAATGCATACAGAGTGAGATCAATAGTTATTTTTATAGCAGCACACTGAAATGAAGATTCATAGCAAGCAGAACTCCTATGTCTGCGGACACTTGTAAGATGACAACTTCACAGCTTGTTTCTTTTACCTTCCTCACCACAATTCTTACCAATTCAATACAGTTTGTATACTAATTGTAAAGTCCAAACAAAATCTAAGCAGAAACATTAACTGAACAGTAAAATTGACTTTCTTTTTCTAGACTCTTTATTTTCACCATGGCTTGTTCAGATATGGCTAAAAAGACTCTTCAGGCTTTTCAATCTGTCTACTTGAAATGAGCTACAACCCCTTGTGCTAAAAGAAAGAGGGAGACTTTGGGTTTTGTGATGAGGGTTTCCCGTGGGGAAAGTGTGGGTTGAGGAAACCAGAATCAGTACAGTGTTTGCAATGATTTGAATCATACGAGTTGGCACAAATATATGACAAGCCAGAAATGAGGTAACAAAACTTATTTTGTTTCTCATTTAAAAGAAGGTTGAGAGGTTTTCCTTTTTACTCCCTATCCTTCAGTACTTGAGGAAAAAGGAAAGGCTTTTGTACCAAGGCTATGTTTTTAGTAGTTACAGTGTGTTCACGAGCCCAGAAAAACAGCTGGAACACGTTCATAGTGGAACTGTAAGCATTTCCAGTTCAAGTGCATCTTGTGAAAGTACTACTGCTATATTTAGACAAAACCTTTAACAAGAATTCTCCACGTTCACTCTATGAATTATTTTCATCATCTTCACTTTGATTCTGCATCACCTCCTAAAACCAAATTAGATTTTATGTTCCAGTGTTAATCACTTGCAGGCTGCCACTACACACGCCAGTCTTCAGTTTGCACTATAAATTTACTCATTTATTAGAAATTTAATCATTTCATAGAACACCACAGGAAAGCAATAGGAATGGATACAGGACAGGTAAGAGTTTCAAGTTGAAGGTGCAATGCCAGGATATAGGACTAGCAATGGAACCAGTGACAAAGATAAAATGGCAATGCCCAAGGGATAGGAGTAGAAGCAACAGCGAAAGGAAAAAGCAAGGAAATCTGGATGCAGAGGAGTTGTCAGCTCACTACAGCCACAAACTTTAGAATCACAAGTCTTGCCTGAAGTTTGGGGAAAAAAGGTCCACATCTCTGCTTAGTATACAAATGGAAGAACTGACCTTCACAGAAGGCCAAATCAGAAAAAAGGAAAGTTTGTGTGAGAACGGTGCAGTAGAATATTGTAAATCAGATTCCAAACTTGTTGCCTAAGACAAGCAGCGAAGTTCTGAGGTGAAGAAGAAATGTCTCAATAACCATTTGCAACATCTGGGGAGGGAGAGAGCAGGCAATAGATGGTGAACTACTGAATTTAGGGTCCAATGGCAAGATGCCTGGCATCCAGGATGGGATGAGAAACAGAGCAGGCAGGAAGGCATTCTGGTGTTGGTGAGAAAAAATACAGACAGGTATGGGTAGCTGGAGGTGAGGGGAGAATTAACAGATTGAAAGATATTGATATAAAATGTAGAAAAAGAAGCCTTATCTAAAAGTTTTCTGCTTAGGCTTCTCCAAGCCCCTCCCCCAAAGCTTATCCCAAAACTTCTTGTTTCTAAGTTTAACAAGGACTTGTGTGACTCTAGAGCTGTCTGTTTTGTCCAACAATAGCATCAGCTCTAATAAGCACTGGATACTACCCAACACATTTGCCTCACTTTTTATTCACCACATCTCATTTCTACTACTGCTGCCATCACCAATAGTTCCTTCTTCCTTCACATAGGTTACTCTTCTCCTACAAATCACAGGGAACAAAAAAAAAAAAAAAGTGGTGGTAAAATGTAAATCTAAACACTCTAACTGCACTTTTTTCCAGAAACAGAAGGTTTAGAGTGTAATATTTTTGTGTCAGTTATAAAAACATTAATTCTACAATATCACTTGGATTCGCTTTCCTGGAAATATCAGGAAATAAAATTTTTTTGCTTTATGGTATCCTCAGAATGTTAGATTTCTTCACAAACAGAAAATATACAAGCAACATTTTTCTGTGGTTAAGCAAAAAAGCATGCAAAGACAGTTTTATAATTAAGATCAGATTTTTACCAATTAAATTGATGGGTGTTTAATCAAAAGGAACTTCTATTTCATGGAAAGATTAATTTGTATATTGAGTTCAACTTTTAACCAATGAAAGAATGACTGCTATCCTAAAAACAAAGTTTGATTTTACCATGATTAAAAATCTTGGGCTCACAGTAAAATGAGCTTTGTGGATACTTTACTCACAACAAGAAATGCATATAATTTCCTGTGAAAATGTGGAAGCAAGAAGAGATCCAGTGGGAGTTTTACAGGATGCAAGCTATGAGAAAAGTAGAGCAGAATTAACATCTGCATTTAACTAACCACTGCCCCAGTCAAGAGTCCTTCCTTTTACAAGTACTGTTAAGGATGCCATTTTTAGATGTTTATAGCATGTGGACACTTCACAAGTGGCTGAAATGTGCATAGAGTAAACTAAATGCATTTGTCGTGCAGCCAATGATATTGTGTGATTAAAATTATATTATCTGACTTAAAATGTAAATGTTTTCTTTCAAAATGATCTTTTTCCCAAAACATGTTTGACTTACTCCTGCATTTGACATGTCAACTACATATTTTAAAGGCACTGTTCCACATTTGAAAAACCTGTTCAGTATTTAGAAAAAGTATTCTAAACAGGCCTTACACCACAAAGAAATAAGTTCTTGGACTTTCACAGGAATTTGCCTTATGACTTTCCTGAACTCTTTGCAAAAAAATCTTTTGGATCTTATTATCCTGGGCTTCACAGTCACATCAAATGTAGGACTAAACCAGTTTAAAATGAATTTGTGATGACTATCACTGCATTTATTTTCAACAGGTGAAAACTGCATCTGTGGAAGGAACAACAAATTTTCTGCAGCAAGCTGGGAAATCTTTCCCAGACTAGAATTTACAAACTTACAGAGAATTTTTTTAATGAAAAATAAACTATTTTTAGTTTATTTTTCATTAAAACTACCTTGTATGATACCAAGCAACCTTCCAAACACTATCTTTGGGTCCACCTTCACCTGGAACGGTGCGCAATATATCTGGAACTGCAGCTCTATCATCTTCCATGGCACCATCCACAAAGCTTCAAGGCAACATCTCTAGAGAATTTTTCCACGGTATTGACAATACACTGATTGAAGGAAAAACCTTCAAAACACTACTAAGTAATGTGCTCCATGTAATCTTTGTCTTTCCCCAACTTGAATTGATTAATCTGAAGACAGCAAATCAACATGAAGGCTGAGCTCCTCAGGCTATAAAATGCTCCAAGGTACAACAAGTTATATGCTGAAGAGGCTGCAACGAATCTGCAGGAGTCATGGCCTTTGTTCACCTTAGAGCATGCTTGGGAGCCCCAGTGGCCCTGAGCATACATATACACAGCCTCCTGAGTGATCACTAATGTAGTGCAGAGATGGCTCAAAGACTGGAGTCCTGTTAATCAGCAGCAGTGAGGAAAACCACTTTCAACATCAGAAGAATGGGAAGTAATACAACAGCTACTCAGAAACATCTACTTGAACACATTATGTAAATAAAAATATCTGAAATTCAAAGGCAATTTAAGAAACATAGTAACCAGGCTGACCAGTTAGCCAGACTAGCCAGTAGAGGCTTATGGTGTGGGCACAATGGAAAGCTATTTTTAGTCAAGTAAGTCCATGAAATTTCTGCTCATGTACTGAGGGAGAAAACACAGCTTAGACTTGTCTCAGGGAGCTATAGTGCAATCAATCAGGCAGTGTGAAATCAACAGAATAACAGGACATGCATGAAAAGTATGAATGTGAAAACAGTAAATGTGATGGAAGAAAGGGAAGTCTGAAGAAGCCTGACAAGTAGCTCAGTCCCCTTTATCTTCATACCACCAGTCTATGCAGCAGCAAAGTCAGACAGGAGTTTCTAGAGTATTTTCTGCTTGGAAAGATAATGTAGGTGTCACTCTAGGTGCAACAAATACACAATACAAATATGTGTTGGCATGATGGAATGCAGCCTTGGCTAGTCTTAGCAGCAATAATTTCAAAACCACAGCTGTTGAAGAATGAGGGGAAGATTGTGGAGCAGAGCATGTGTATCGTATTCCTTCTAATCCCCTGGAAAGTAGAACTGTACAATGTTTCCCTTGAAACTGCACTCCAGGAAGAGCGAATCTCAACTCTATGAAGCCGCAGGAGAGCCAGTTAACACAAATGTAGGAACTTATCACAGCAGTCCCACAGAAAGCCATTTATCCTGATTTCAACTGCGTGACAAAGTACCAGCCAGCCCCTGGGACACCAGAATTAGGACACAAGGTTGTGTCTATCCTCCTGCAGCAATTGAAATCCCCAAGGAAGAAGTCCTTATCACTTCAGGACCAGGAATTACATACTAGGTGGCCTTTGAAAAACTGATAAAGAAATTAGACGTGTGCTGTTACATACCATAAATAGTCTTAATTTACTTCAAAACCATGCCATGTGTTTTGGAGACACAAGACGTGGGTATCTGAAGATTTATGTCCAAACAATTCCCGGGTACATGTTGCTCAAGAACTTATCGGATGGATGATCCATCATTGGAAGTGTTCAGGTTGGATGGGGCTTTCAGCAACCTGGTCTCGTGGAATATGTCCAGGCCCATAGCAGGGTATTTGAACTACAGGATCTTTCAGGTTGCTTCCAACCTAAATCATTCTGTGATTCTACTACACTGGTCAATGAAAGTACAGGACGTGGATTTAGTAGGGTTTCAGCAGCAGGCTGCCCTGTCTGGGAAGAGGCCATGAACCTCCCTGTGCCACTTACAATCATGTCACAGTGGCACTGACACTGCTAGTGCACACCTGTCTGGGTTTGAAAGACAGGTGTCTGCCAAGGGAGGCGAGAACCTCCCTTGGAACCGAGAATATGACCCCTTCCCTCTGAATGATTATAACCTTGACATTAAGGGGATTTCAGGATATAGGACCACGAGTAACAGTTCTTTACTCGTATGTGTACCTATAACAGGGCAAACAAACAACCACAGCAGCAGCCACAGCCAGCACCACAAACCCCGGGCCCCCCTTCGCTGCAGTTCCGGCCACAGCCGCCAGGGGCGCTGCTGGCTCCCGCTGCGCCGGGCAGGCGCGGTGATTCCCCCGCACCTGCAGGGGGCGCTGTGGTGTGGGCGCGGCCGCGTCTCCCTCAGGCGGTAATGGCTGGGGGGCAGAAGGGGCTGCAGCAGGGACCTCGGAGCGGCGGCTGAAACGGCAGGGTGGGCTCACCCAGGGCAGCAAGAAGAGGTAGCAGAAATTCCGCTGCTGTTGCAGGGGCCATGGGGTGTCCCAACAGGCAGGGGGTGTGGGTTAGAGTACAGCAAAAAAGCCTGAGGCAGCAGTAGAAAGCAGCAGGGCTGGGCAGTGGCAGCCGGGCTCCTCCGCAGCAGCTGCTGCCTGCAGCCGAGGAGACACACCCTCCGGGAAGGGGGACAGGATCGAGGTCTCAGTTTTTTCCCCTGAGGCACCCAGGCAGATGGCAAGGGTCCTTTCCAGTGAGGCAGGGTGCCAAAGAGGTCCCAGCTCATCCATGGCAGGAGAAAACAGGGCAGGGCTGGGCTCCAGCAGCAAATTCCCCCACCAAGCAGCAGCTCAGCCATCCTTCTCCAAAACTGAAAGAGCAAGAGGGCTAGGAGCCACTCTAGCCCAATTCTTGTGGTATCTCTGCCCCTCCAAGAGAAATCCCCCAGCTAAGAGAGCAGCCAGCTGCGTTCTTCCTGTGGAAACCTCTTTGATTTCTCCTAAGTATCAGTCGTTATGGTTTCTTAGTGGCACAATGGGTCAAAATTCCATGAGAGAAAGAAACAGAAGTTGAACCCCAACAACACCAAACCTTCAGCTGGTCTCAGGGGCACAGAGTATTCCTGCTGGATCACACATAGGGAGTCAGCCAACAGGAGACACGGGAAGACAAGGTTTGAGACTCAGAGGGAGACTGGAGAGGCAACGTGTGGCTGTCAGGTGTGCTCTGGGCAGTAGAGGTTCCATGCCAACAGGAGACCTCCTGGAGGTACTGTGGCAAAGACACCCCTGAGGGAGTGTGGCCACTCACACCAGGGCTACCCACAACAGAACAGTGACAGCCCTGAGGGACCATAAGTGACCCTCATAGGGGGTGGGACACAGAAGAGCAAAGCTCATTATATCCTTCTTGCTCTGCATGTTACCCCAGCAAAGGAGCAGAAGATGGGCTGAGCACAACCTTCAGTGAAAACTGATATAGAGTGGGGTTGTTTGGGCTTAAAATTAAAGTAGGGGAGAGGGAAGGCCTTTAGGGTTTGTTTGATGGATAAATTTTTTTCTCTCAGTTCTCAAACTCATGATTAGAAGTTTGCGTTAATTGACGGTAAACTACTTCAAGTAAAAGTTCCATGAGTTGAGACTGTTTTGCTCATTCTCTCAAAACATTTTTACTAGACTCCAAAGAGCAGGTTCCTGTGCCAGAGCATGCAAAAGCAGTTTGCAGAAGGCTAGAAGAATGGAATGCTCCTGTCAAAATGATCTTAACCAATGACTACCATTATCATTGCATTTTCTAACACAGCTGACACCTGATGAAATTCAAGGTGATTGCAGTGAGAAGTTCAAGACAGCAAGAGTTAAAGCAGGCAAGAGCCTCAAGCACAGGCGACCCAATCACATGAACCAGAGTAACATCAGGAAAATATTGAAATTGGTCTTGGCTAGATGGCAGTAGGCTGAGTCACGCTTAACTCTTGCCAAGTTAAATCACTGTAACTAACAGTTACAGCTTAAGGAAAGCTTAAGGATTGTTGCAGTGACATCATTTTGATATAACAGTGCAGTGGCCATTTTAAATAACACCACATAAAAAATTATTAGCCATTTAACATTAGAGAAAATAGAAAGATGGAGAAAGAAGTGGTGCATTTTTAATGTTGATACTGCCATGTATGCACTCTAGCACTGCTGTTGAAATTATTCAAATGAAAACTGTGTGGTGGTTCGTTGGCTTATAATTGGTTTTGTTTGGGTTTTTAAAATCAGATTTAAAAGGCAAACAACTCCAGAGCCCACAAAGCAGAGCTCAGTCACCAGGAGTCCCTGCAGCACCTCCCTGTCCCAGCTGAAAGCTCCATCTACTGGATTACAGACAGAATCATTTCACCATCTTTCATCCAGCTAGTCATCTCTTTCAACATTGCATTGCCTCAGCAAGAAGTCAGGAGCTCAAGTGTTTCCTTCCCTTGCTCAGGGCCCTCTAATTACAGAGGTCTTAGAAAGAAGGGATCTCCACCTGCACTTCACCCCAGGCTACCGATCTTAACACATGGGTACCTCATTTTCCAGCCTGTGTTTTGCTCACCTCCGGGTTTCCTTTTGTCAACTGTTTCAATCAACAAGCTGTACCCAGTTCTTGCAACAGACACTTAAACCATCTATCCCTGCCCAAAGTCCAGGTCCTCAGTAAACAGACAGCTTTTCATTCCTTGATCTTACTACGGCAGACAAGGAAGACTTTTGAGCCTTGTGTCTGAATACAGGTTTTTTTTGCTGCACTGAATCACAGAGAATCACTGAGGTTGATTTAGACCTCTAAGATAATAAAGTCCACATATGAAGTATCATGCAAGGCTTTTTTTGTTGTTTGATTCTTCATCTGCTGTGGTCTTCATACACATTGTACAGAAGTCATGTTGCCTAATTTTTTTTAGACACTGGGCTAACCTGATGATCTGGCAGGTATAAGATGATGCATTGGTCTCACATCTCACAGCCAGGCACAGCAGGAAGCCTCCTGCCCTTTCCTCCCCTGTCCCTACCTCATTTCCACTCTCCCATGCTGTGCCCTGCCACTCCCTTGTGCTGGCAGGAACACCCATCAAACACTCCGCAGAGCAAACTCAATGCAGATTAGTCATCTGCTGACTTATCAAGCTGATTCATCTCAGTGCAGGCCTCAATGGGCACCAGACCAAAAAAAGGAGGAAGAAAAGCAGAGATCTCACTCCTCAGCAGGGGCATGTTGTCAGACTGCCTATAGAAACTGGTGATATAAAAACTCACACCAACTGTCCTATGGATACAGCCCCAATGGTATCTCAATCCCAGCTTTGTCAGACTGGCAGAGTTCATGCCTGGCACATGAGATAACACTTAAATAGCAGTTTTGAGGTTAAAACTGTGAGCTCCTTCTCTAAGCAAGCTCAAATAACACAGTCCACCCTTACTTAATAATACATTCAAATCCTTGTTGATATTTTGAATATTGATTTAACACTGACAACTTTCCTGTGCTTAAAATGGAGGATCCCGTAAGAAATTATCAGTCCAGGGCACAGATTCTTCTGCTTGAATCATGAAAGCAGGCAGTCCCAGTGAAACCACTCAACTCCACATGGTTGCGTGACAGCTGAACTGCTGATAAAGCAAGACCCTTAACTTTCTATTGCAGTAAATTTGGACAACAGATAGTCCACCAACAGTGAAATTAAGTTTTTCAAAAGCATGTAATTCAGGTTTTGCTTTTGTCATTTAAGATTGCATGAGCACAAATGTGAAATTCCCCTGGAGGGCCCCACCCTCTCCAGGCTGACATTCTCAGCAGTTCTCTAATTCTTACACATTTTGTTTAAGGAAAAAATGTCCAAACAAATTATAACCTAACTACTCAGTTTGCATTATTGACATTAACTAGTACTCATATAAATTAACTAGTTTCTGAAAGTAATCTGTTTAAAATGTAGTATCATTTAGCTCAGAATTCAAAACAAAACCCCTAAAGGCAGTTGTTGTGCACCTTCCCTCCAGTAAAGCACAATCCAGACATCTCTTCATCTCCATACTTCTTGGCAAAAAGTTTAGGAAGACTGCTTCTCAGTGGCCCCACATACTTCCACACGCTCAGAGCATCACAGCAAAGATCTTGCTGCCCACAACCATGAGGACTGCTTGCAGAAGTAGAGGAGGAAGTTTTCCATACAACTAGCAAGGTGATAAATGTAAGCAGCCGGAGTCATTTATCAGTTTTAAAGGCAGTTTCTGTAAAATGGTACTATTTTTCCAAGAGCTCAGCTTTTCTACAGCCTGCAAATCAAGACCACAATAGGGCCACAGCAGAACTGAATTCAAGCAGCCTTGCTGTCAGACTGCTTATCTGGCATCACGTGTGCACTACCTACAGCTTCCAATCCACATTAGGAACATGTACCTTTCCTTCTCTTTTACAGTGAAGTAGTAGATATTTAAGATTTGAAGCGTTGCTTTTACAGAGTACCTGAAAAAAAGCCAAACCTAGGCATAGCAGGAAGTATGTTTATTAACGTGGTAAGAGAAGAAATGTCTTAAAAAACAAATCATATAAATGGGAAGTGACAATTTGGACCACATATTCCAGTTCAGCAGTGCTCCGCTTGGGAAAAAAAAAAAACAAAAAAAACCAACCAAAACAACTCCGTATTGGGGACTTTGCTACTTCCTCCACTCCCAAATGTTTCTTTTTGCCAAATACCAGTGTGCTGTTACATACAGACTTTTTTGATCAGGTTTCAGGAAAATCGTCCCTGATACATACTGAAGCAATAAGACGCTTCTCAGAAAACATAGCAGCGTGTTTCACGCTGTGCTTTTCCGGAATTATTTTTTAAAGGCTGTAAGTAACTATCCGATGCCCCGGGACTGCCGTAACTCCGCTTTCTTTCCTAAAATGGAAGCTGCGCTCCTGCCGAGCTCCCCAGAACCCAAAACCCCCTTCGAATCTCCTTCGAGGACCACCCTGCACTCAAGGGCCCTACTGGGGCGAGGACCACGTATTCACCGCAGATGATAACCCACTCAGTTTCTAGTGCGGAAGGCGGGAATGCTTTCCCAGCGAGTTAAATAAGAAAAAGAAGAAGAAGAGAGGAAAAAAAACCCAAAAACAAAAACACCAACACGTAGAGAGCACTGTTTCCCCGGTCTGGACAGACGGACAAGCACGGCTAGCCAGGGACCCACCCTGCTCCCTCCCGGGACCGCTTCGGCGCCCCGCAGCGCTGCCGCGGCTCCGTGCGGAGCGGCAGCGCTCGGCCGCCGCCCCAGGGGCTCAGGCCAGGGCAGCGCTCCCTCCGAGCCGCGGCAGGACCGCTCCCACCCCTCCTCACCTCTGACGGAGATCAGGACAGCGAGGAGCACCAACAAGTGAAGGAGCCTCCAGCGCCGCATGGCTGCCCGCGCCACAAACTCACAGACAGACAGACAGAAAGACAGACACACAGCACTGGCTGCCCGAGAGCCACTCCCGGTACCGCCGCAGCTGTTCCAGAGGCGGCAAGGGCGGCACCGCCCCGGGGCCGGGGCACCGCCCCAACGCGCTGCGGCCGCCGCGCTCCGGGGCCCCTCCTTCCAGCTGCGGGGGTGGGATAGCTCCGGGACCTGTCTGCTGAGGCCGGGAGCTGGGTTTTTACTGCGGGCCGAGATGAAGAAGGAATGGGACTTCGTCGTGCTGCTCAGCACTGGCCGCTCCGTGCAGCCTGCCTGCGAACCGAACGGGGCTCCGAAAAGAGGCTACGGGGCTTAAACTCTGGTCCCAGGTTTTAATAGCAGAGATGAATGCTCAGGTGCTCAAGTACTTCTGCCCTCTCTTAAGCCAGGCACTCCCTTTCATTGCTTTTCCTCAGGAAAAGTTATCCAACATTTAATGCACCAGGGCATCTAATAATGCTGTCCATGGCAGGCTTGCTTTTTCTTTAGTCAGAGGGAAGTAGTTTTGAGTTTTGTATTTGACACTGGTAGTGAGCTGTGTTGAGGGGCATGTATGAAAAATACACTACCCTCAAATCCTGGTTCTTCAATACCCAGGTACGCACTGGTTATTGACTGGATAACAAACAGTATAGTTAGTGACAAGGACAGTGTGATTTAGAAGGTAGCTGACTTGAATTGAGTAGTCATAGACCTATAATTTCCTCAGAGAGGTCCATACCTGTTATTTAGCATTTGTAGGACCTTGACAGCTGGAAAAGTGGAATGTCAAATCAATGTCACCGCTTCATAAATTGATGGTGGTTTTTTTTTTTTTTTCTATTAGTGGTTTTGTTGTTGTTGTTGTTGTTTTTTGTTTTGATTGGTTTGGTTTGTTGGTTGGTTTTGGTTTTTTTTTGACAGTGCCTAATCAGGTTATTTTTAGATTTATTTTAAGCCATGAAAGAGTTTATGTTTAACTGCACTAATAAAAACACTTAAAATTATGTTGTGTTTTAAATTAAGGATAAGCTTTTTCATTAAAATATCTGAGTTTTGCAGAAGTAGTATTGAAGTCAACATTATGTAGTGGTTAGCTGCTCCCATTTTTGCCAGACTCCAAGCCTAGGAGGTAAGATTAAATACGTGCACATGAATTGTGTAATCCATCATTATAGATCTTGCCATTAATGCTATGTGCACATACACAGGAAATTATTAATGTTGCTCAAAGGATGTCCTTCAACAGAGTGTTTATGGTTGTTTTTAAGAATCACCTAATGTCCTAGGTTACAATGTAAAATTGTGCCCAAGGTATGTATTCTATCCCCATGAGCCGTTGGAGCCAAGGTGGGGCAGTGTTCTCCTTATCTTCTGTTAATGAGCCTAACGATGCCTTGCCACATGACTCATAGATAACTTCCTCTGGGAGTTATCTCTGTTTAATGGGCCATCAAGGACCCATTGCATGACTCATAGGATGAAATCATACCATTGTGAGATGCTCTGCCCAGGGGGAGGAGCCAAGCATTCCCACCTGGATATAATCCAGGGTTTGAGACCTCACTAGTAGCTTCTATCCACTGAACTCTCAGAGGAGATAAGAGCTACCAGACGTTTCTACAGGAATCACTGCTTTGGCAAGAACATCTCATCTGGATTCCTGGAGGAAGACTGGACCCTTCTCATCATTACTGGACCCTTCTCTCTCAGGATCATCTCTGCTCCAGCGGGAGCACATCTGCCGCTCCAGGAAGATTTCCAGACTGCTTCAAACACCCTGACCAACAGGGTGTTAGGTTGTATCATTCCATTTATTTCACCTTTTTTTTCCTCTCTTCTTCTATTAAATTGTATCTCTGACTGGGAGTCTCACTGGTTTTGCTTTCAAACCAGCACACCTAAGAAGTTGGTCCCTTGCCAAAAAGAACGTGAATTGGTACTCCTTTGACTACTGGACACTTCTTTAATCACATCATACTAAAACATTCCTCCCGCCCCAGACCTGCAGAGCTAACAGACAAAACCTAATTACCTCACTGATAGTACCATGTCAGAACATGACCCTGTAGCTTCCTGTTGCCAGAATTACTCTTCACCAAAGCTACCTTTTTCCGATGAAGTAAAAACAACTTCCTGTTAGAGCAGACATTAAATGACTGCACTTTGTACTAGAGCTTTTGTTTTCCACTTGGTTCAATCCTTGAGGCAGGGGCTTCAAGGCTAGCTGACAGCAGCCTCTTTATGGCTAATAAATTTTCTAAATTTATAATTATCTGGGTTTTTTTTCAATCTTTCTGATCTTATGATCTGAAAATGTCACTGATATTTTGTGAAAATTAAGTTCCTGATTTGTTGTTACCAGCTCCTCTATGTGTGGACTTGATGAGAAAAAAAAAATCTAGGCTTTGTTTTTTCACATGTGAAGCCAACTCATCTGTAATAAATCAATATAATTTAGTAATAAGGCTAGTTTTCCTATTGTGTGAATAGGAGTCATAATCTGAGACCCACTTCTTCCAGTAGCACCTATCTTTGTCTTGCCCAGCCTGCAATTGTTGTCCTAGCAGGTCTTTTACTCTGTCTTTACTGTCCATAGCTTCTACCAGGAAGTCTCTGCAGACAGCGTGGGCATTTTTCTGATCTGAAGATGCTGTGGTAGGAGAAAAAGTTGTCTTTTGGCTTATTTCTAAAGAACATGAACTTTCAGATGTGCATGGTCTGTGGTTTGACCTGAAGAAAAATATGAGTTTATAGAGCATCATAATGAAGGCTGGAAATTGTAAACCCAGGTGAAACTGTTCAAACTTGAATAAAATCTGTGATGCGCACAGCTGAGGAGCTGCCTCTGAGCTATGGAGGTAAATGTTCTTTCTTCTCAGTTTCCCCCAATTCCTGTTCTGAAATAAGATCCTTGTAGCTGTTTTACTGCCTCACCCTATTTTTTTGCCCCTTTTATCTATGAGTTTTCAACCTTATAGAAACATCATATCTCTCACAATGTCCAAAGAAGCAAAGGAAAGACAAAGAGATTTTTATTTGCTAAAAAGCAGATCTTCATGGTGCAGTTAGAACTTTATTGCTCTGTCCCCCACGGACACCCTTTGCAATCAGAGGGCCACAGCCACTGTCCATGGATGCTGAAGCAGATGGACAAAGACGGCATTAAGGAAAAAAGAAAGGAGATGGGCAGGATCGGCAAACCACGCTTGCGTTCAGTTACTGCTATAAAATTGGTATGAGCATGAAAATAACCCTAGAAATTATGTTGCCTTTTTGGATTTTACAATTCACCAGAATCTGGCAATACTCTGTAATGACTGTATTTCAGGTGCAATGTTTTGAGGCTAAGAACACATATCCAAGAAATGTGTTAGCGTGTGTTGATGCTGTGGCTCCATCTAACAGCATGTATTAGAAGAGTATTTACTATAAAATACCATGTTTTTTTACTCATTCAGGAAATCAAACTGAAGGACAGAGTTTAATTTCTGGTTTCTGTCATGGTATCTGCTGAAGTATGAGCTCTGATCTTTAGGTTTATTCTCACTGTGAGGATATAAATGTTTACATTTGTCTGTACCTTTAACTTAAAGTCAAACATGTAACACCTTATTTTCTCCGAGTGTCTTCGTCTTGAGCTGTGAGAAGGGGCTACTTCCACCAGCAAGGTTTCCTGTAATATTTTATTAGCAAGTAAAGTTTTAGGGCCACAAACAATATGATATGGTATAGTCAGTCAATACAATCATGATTTTTTAAAAAAAGGATAAAGTATGAAGAACTTGTTAAAAGCATAGTTAAGCCTTATTTGATCTTTGATCACAAATTATAAAAACTGTATCAGTTTTGTTTGGGTTTTGTTTGGTTAGGTTTTGGGTTGTTCTTTAAAAAAGTGACAGTAGTATTCCCAATTCTAAAGATGTCCAAAAGCAAGATTCTAAAGCAAGAGTCCAAAGAAGCTCCAGAATCTCTGCTGACTCTCCCTTGGATACTATTTTCTGATGCTCTCTGCCTTGCAGGACAGGAGAGACATTAAGATACTGCAGCCTAAGTGTTTCTTCCCAAGGACGCAAGCTACATTCCTTTAAAACCAGCTGCTTGGTAACAAGCTGCTCCTCTCCTTCAGAGAGGAGTTTCTGCAGGTGATTCTGAACAACTTCTGCAAATTACCTATCTTTGCCACCCTGAGCTTTTCTTGCAGTAAATGTCCTCTTCTGCTGGTACCTCTTGTTCCCTCCAGTAGCAGCAATAATTGCAGTGGGCTTATATGACTTTCAGCACTGGCTTTCATACTTTGGCCCCAAGGTCTATGGTAACTAGAGCCCACCTCCTTTAAAGCTCAGCCCATTTCTCCCACTATAAATACCAGCTGGGTATTATTTCTTTTTCAGATTCTCCCCACATATTTTTGTACTTTGTTTTGTTGGTTTTTATCTTTCAGTAACTATCCAAGTACCTTTCTACATCCAAAATCTATTACACCTTTTTTTCATAACAGTTCATAAAAGGAAATATGATTTTTAGATCATTTTTTTCTGCATACTGATCCATATTTGAAGGGACATTAGGCAAAAAAAATGTTTATAAAGTAACTGTTATTTTATGACATAGATGCCATCAAAGATTAGTTACATAAGATAAAATGCAGCTTATTGAGTAATAAAATAATTTATATCTCTTAAAATGATTTTCTTAATAATATTGTATTTTATCTGAAACAGAGAAATATTGTTTTTCATGTACTCGTTTAAAAAAAAAATCCTGTAGCAACAACACTTAACATGTTTTTTCTTTAACTCCTGTTTTGTTAGACCGTAGTAGCTTCACTGAATTCTCGTAAATTGAGCTTTTTGGTGTCTGGAGAAACATATATGGCAGTTTTTCTTCATAAAGTATGAGCTAGATATATCCAGTCTAGTATAAATGCTGAAAGCAGTCTGGTTGTAGCAGTAGATGGTATAGACCTCTACACAGGCTTATAAATGATAGGAAAAAGATTGTTTTAGAGTTTGTTTTTTTTTAAGATAAAGACTTTTAAGGCAGGCTATAAGTTTTTTCAAGGAAGGCAAAGTCTTTTGCTGATAGGAGCTCTTGATTCCTCTAATAATGTTTCAATTTTATGTTAATTGTATAAACTTGTCTCTGAATTGAACTGCTGACATTGAGGTTTCATGGTTCGCCACGTATCTTTTGAAACCTGTTTCTTCTATCTCTTCATTTTACCATGAAATTTTGTTTTGAGTATTTTAGGTCATTTTTATGTAATGTAAATATTTCACTTCCTGAAAAGAAAGTCTGGAATACCTTTTTTCTCTTTTTGACAGAGTGACATTTTTAGTAATGAAATGTTCCTTTTGAAAAACCTCTGATGTCCAATTTTTTCTTTCTCTTTATTTCAAGAACAAAATAATTAAATTTTAAGATGGTAATTTTATGTTGGTTTTGTCTGTTATTTCTCCTGATACTGAGTTCTGCTTGTCTCTGATCTTCAGAGAGAAAAGAAAGAGAAAACTGATTGAAGCAGTTCTTAAACAGGTAAGGGCCACATTCAGTTTATACTGTTTGAACTGCATCCTTCCAAGTCTAAGTGAATGTGATTTTGGCGCTCCTGACATATATTAGAGGTCTTTTATTCTATAAAATAGGAGCATGTGAGTATATGTTTTAGTTGTTCAAGTACTGCTGCCATTTGCCATATTATCCAACATTTCCTATTTAAGGCTTTTGTTCCCATTTGCATTTTCTCCTCAAAGGAAAAACAGCTCATTGTCATAAACTGTTATATTCACAAGAAGTAAAACCAAACTGGAATGCCTTCATATTCAGAAACAGAGCAATGTTTGTGGTGTTCCCAGTACTGACATTGTCTAGACAGTAAAAAAAGGAAGAAGGTTCCTTTATTCTTCAAAATCTACCTTTCAAGCTCAAGTCTGCATGTCCCATTGTTTCAGAATCAAGTTTCCTAAAACATCTTTCCTGTAAGAATGGAAGGAGGCAGTCATACATGTCACTGCCTGTGATCTACTTCTTCTTGCTTGAGGGATGCATCACAGTGTAACCAGGGCTTGTTAGGGCTTTCTTTGCTGCATGGCCTCTGATCCATGCAGCTGAAGTCTCCTGCAGTGTGGGCCACAAGGCCACCTGCACCAGGGACGTGAGCTGGACAAGTGGCCTTTGAGGGGCTTTTAGTTTGATACCAACTGCATGAACTCTGAGATGACCAGGAGTTAGGTATTTCCAATGAGATAATCTCAGGTTACGTGCTGTGCTGATGGCTCGGGTTAAAAAAAAAAAAGAAAAAAATTAGAACAGGGAAGAAAACTAAGGTTTAATGAATGCTAATTATTCTTCTATGGTTTGTTGTCTTCTATATCTCCACCTCTGTTATGTAGGATGAGTTACATGACTGCTCAGTTTCGTAAACACAGTGAGGGTGTAGCTGGATTCTTGAAAGAGGCCAGCAGATCTGACAAATATGGCAAGAATTTAGCATTCATTTGTGAAGACATTTTGTTCATAATGACTTTTATATATGCACACAAGATGCATCACATCAGGGCAAAATCTTCCAAGTTCCACTGATAAAACAAAACTATCTCTGTATTCCTTGCTTAGATTGTCTTCATTAAGATGCTGTGGCAAATGCTGTTGGCAACTTCAGCCATGTACAGCCTGAGAGGAATAAACTATTTTAGTCCTGTGCTGCAGCTGCTCCAGTATGTTATGAAGTGTACTGTTGTTGCCTGTAGCCTTAAAGGGGCTATGGGAAAGAGGGGGAAGAGCTCTGTATCAGGGGGTGTAGTGAGAGGACAAGGGATAGTATAGGGGAACCTGATCTAGCAGAAGGTGTCCCTGACCATGGCAAGAGGTTGGAACTGGATGATCTTTAAGATTCCTTCCCATCTAAACCATTCTATGATTAAAGCTTTTAAATTTATGCTTCGAGACCTAGCACAGTTTGAAAGACAGTGGTCTTTGTCACTGCATAGCCTGGCTACAGACTCAGTGACCAAAAGAAACTCAAGTCATGTATGTGTTGGGAAAGATGTTCCATTTGGTGCCTGTCCATGAAAACAGGAAGACACTGTTATAGAAAAGACATAGTTATAAACATGAATGAAAAATCATGGCTGTAAGAAACTTGCAGTGCTTTAAATATGGGAATACCCAGATTCTATCTGAAATCATGCACAAGAGAACTAAACACATTCGTAGTCATGCCTTGTCTGAGGAACAAATGAATCTGAATAGTCAAATGCCCCCCTAATGGGGTGGGTGTTTGAAAAGATGGCTAGGAAATCATAGTTCTTATTTCCCTTTGAAAACTTTAAAATTCTACTTTAAAAAATAATTTTCAGCATTGGAGTGCATTTCCTGCTTTAGGATCTTTGTTGTGGTTTATCTCATCATCTGTTTAGGAGCAGATGACACTCTGTGTCTTTGTGCTCCATGATGCTGAGCAGCCAGCTCACAAGGTTCCCTCCTCAGCCCAAAGAGCTTTTTTTCAGATCATGACACAGAAATACATGGCTGTTCTTGTGCACATTGTTGGTGAAAATAAGCTGGTTTCCTGAGTTTGGCTCCCAGGGAAGGGCTGTTAGTACCATTTTCCTTGAAGTCTGTACCACAGTGGTGGAAAGAAGGATGTAATGATAAGGAAGTCTAGATACTTGTCCCGGTGGAGAAAGCAGAGAGTTGAGGATATGCTGATATTGATATTGTGGTCCAGCTGAGAAAAAATCAAAAGCAGTTAAAATTATTACATTATTCAATTTGCAAGGACAATATATAGTTTACAAATTAATCAGTTAATTCATATTTGGACTTTTTTTTTTGTTTTGTTTTGAAACTTGTGGTTTAAATTTAGCTGAAGGTCAAGAGTAAAACTGTAGGTTGGGGGTTTTCTCCATAGTACAGAGGGCAATAGTTTTTCCTCCAATTATCTACTAATTATTTGCTTCCTTTTCACTTCAGCCTTTCTCCCTTTGCATGCAAAATAAAAGCATATATAACAGAAAGGCACTCAATAAGACTAAATAATTCAGGTTTTCTTTTTTTTTTTCCCCTTAAAGGATATTTTATGAATAAAAATATGCATATTTATATGTGGCTTTGTTGCTAATGGTGGGATCTGGGGAGGCAGATGTACACTTTAATTCTTACTAAGATCATTTACAACTGTATTTTTACAATATTTTCCTCTTATTATCTAAAGAAAAAAACAAAGTGCAGCTTTCTAAAGCAAAATTATAATGTTCTTGATTGTCTAAATTTTACTGCATTGCAAAATTAAAAAAAAAAAAAAAAAGAAAAAAGATAACTACAAGGCAAAATGGGAAACTGGTATGTGTATGTGTAATACAAACCACACAGCTGGAACACCCCCTTTTCCTGCCTGTGAAATTTAAGAAAAGCTGTTAAGTCAAACAATACAACATTTTCCATTTGAACACATAAAATCTGAGTTCATAAAAGAAGCCAGCATAACTCTTCCTGCCTTGGGAGCACTAGCTGTGAATAACTTCTCCACAGAATGTAAGAAACGTGGAAAGCAAGCGTCACTTGAGAAAAATAGCTCATGCATTTGTCATTCCCACATCCATTTTTGTGACTCATTTATTTTTATGCTGCTGTTTTCTTAAGTGCCCAGGGTGCTAACAGAAAGCTTAAACAAATGACAGCAAATCCTCTTGCCTTTTTTTTTTTTCAGGAGTGGAGTGGGGAATTGGAGTGACGTTTTATTTGTTCTGATAGAGCCAGATTTTTACGTATGGGGCTTGTTATTGCCAGGTTTAAAAATCTCAGTTATTATTCTTTGCCATTCCTATCATTACTTTACTTTCTTTTCCCCAGATACTGTTCCATTTTGCTGCCTTGTCTCCTTCTTCTGCATCTGGGTAATAGGAAAAGTCAATTAGACTTGTCCTTGCTGTCAGCTGAAAGCATTAGACAGGAGCCAGCAAAGGAATTCACTACAGCTTTAATGTTAAGCACCTCCAGCTATGTCTGGTGCTATGAAGTCAGAGAGGAGAACATGTTGGGAGAGAGATTAACTGCAGATCCATCCCTGCAGCCTTCTAATGTAAAATCTGAAACTATATGCTTGCCAAGACTTAAAAGAAGTTAAAACTACATAGTGGTATCAGATGTGGAGGAGGGATCAAAAGCACAAATGTGTATTGATGAGGTCTTGCATTGCTACTGACTATGTTGCATCTCATTTGTTGCCAAACCCTAACGGCTGGGATGGTTTGCTATGCTTCAGCCTGCACTGTGTTAAGTGCTGTGACAGACTTCAGAACTTCAAAACCAGATAAGAGAGTGGAGCACATTGGTTGATCATGTATCTCAGAAGGGCACTGAAGTTTATAGATCTGTAAAGGGCATTTCTACCATAATTATGTGTTTTATTATAGATGGTCCCCAGTTCTAGTTAGCATCTGCTGATATATGTGCCAAGGTGAATTTTTTAAAGGTACAAAATACTACAGAAGTCTATAATTAGTTTCTTCCTGCTTATTAGTAAGAACTAATTGTGTGTTCACATCTGTGCTTTGTGTTCCAAATATATATTTTTACCCTTCCCTCCATATGCATCCTGTTATCATGGGTTCCTGTAGGAGAGTGCCATGCAACAGCACACTGGGGACAGCTGTGGGCTGTGGTTTAGATAAACATTGCAGAAAGGTAGAGAAAGGTGCCCTTAGCCTCTCTCTGTGAATATTCTGTGAGGCAATGTGATTATGGGGAGTGAGTTGTCTTTTTATAATTAAAGTAACCCAGTCCTGCAGACCTTTTCTATATTATAGAATGTACAAAATTATTTTTGGTTTGTATAAAGGTTCAAAGGGGACTTTCCACATTCTGAGCAAAGGCAGTGATTGTTTAGTGATGTGAATACAAACTGAGATTTCTATTTCTATTACTGGTTTCTGATCTTGAAACACCAAAATCTCTGCTTCTAATTTCTTTCCATAGCTGCACACGCGGACTGACATGAAACTTCCAAAATTAAGCTCTGATTTTTTTAATGAGATAAAATGTGCCTAGTGCTGACCTTGAATACAGCCAGTGCAGATGCACTGGATGACTTGAACAAACCACAGGTAGCATAAACATAATTTCTGTCTTCCTGGATACAGAACCAGGAAGGATTCAGTCTGCTCAGCTGAAATTAGCACAGCTGAAAAACTGACCAAAGCTTTACAGCAACATCTTTGCAGAGGCTGTGTGAGCAGGAGGATGCAGCACACTGAGCCTCAGCTGTGTTACATTCTGGTGCTGGGGGTCTTGGCATCATGAAACTGATACCACCAGAAAAAGCAGATGTTTACAATGTTTTGTTTCTCTAACATAGCAACAACAACCCATTGATTTCCAGAGGCTTAACTTTGTACAAAGGTCTCCTCCCTGCTCTGCCAGCCATTTTCTACAGTAGTTTGCTGCCCCACTTTCTGAAGACAGCACTGAGAAGGAGGTAGAAGAATCTCTTTGCTGTCTTATGCACAGCTGAAAATATTTCGAAACACCTTCAGGTTTCACAGCATTTTTCCCTGCTGCATTAACTCTGCCCAATGGCCTCAGTCTTCACATCTTAAAACTAGCTAATGAAAAGGAAAATCAAGATGTGTTTATCTCTTTGTCTTATAGTAATGAATTTTCTGCTTCAGAAGTAATGCTGGGCAGGAGAGGATGCATTGAGAGGATTCATTAAGCGAGTGACAAACTTGCATCTGACCTGACAAGTTCTGTTCTCACACGGTGTTTTTGCAGTGAACTTTTTAAACTCAGCACAACGGGATTTAAGAAAAACTCAGCTCAGCACACTAGTTTTGGCAACAGTTGAATGTCAAGTTTATGCTGTTCTTGCACATGCCTCTTCGCCTTTATTTACAAATAATAATTTATGTAACTTTTAATTTTTTATACAACTCTCTAAGTTTCCTGTCAGTTGCCAGTTATGTTTAAATACCAGGGTAATTCACAATATAATATATATTGTCTTCTCCCCTGCACTCAGCATTTCTTCAGTGAAGCTTATGTACAAAGGATTTTAAAGTATAAAAGATGAGATTGATACAAACAACTATTTGCTATATAAACAAAATCTAATACTGTTTAATTAAATTAAGTTTACATCGCTCAAGTTTTTACATCCTTTACATCAAGTGTTCTAGTTTATCATATGGGAAGGTAAAAATCAACACTTGATCACTTGATCAAATTCTCAGGCATATTAATTATTTCAACAGCATTCATTTTGTGTGGAGCTATTTCAGAGCTCAGAAATATTCCTTAATAGATAATGGAAGAGTGGAAGAAAATGATTACCTATACATGCTCAGAAGTATGTTCCTTCAGAAGCTTAAGTTGGATTTTTTTTTCTTTCTTTTGCACTGAGAGGAGGATGCATTTTTATGTTGCCAGGAGTGCTTTACTGGTTGTGTTTTTGAGCTTGTTTTCAAGAAGAAAAGATCGTTCATTTATGCTGCCATCCTCAAACACTGGGGAATGTCTGAGAAATGCCCGCTCCTGCTGGAAAAGTCACAAGGAGTAGCCATGAACTGATCCATGATCTCCTCCAAACTATGCAGGAAAGTTTGCTGTTCTTTTTCCATAGAAAGGTGATTTCTGCAAATGAAAGCCCACCACAACTTATTTCCGAACCACAATCGCTGTATTGGTGATCCAACAAGGCAACATTGATGCTGGATGTAGTTACTTTTTTTGTTAGATACAACTGCCTACACCTTATGTTAAAGTGCAAGCAAGCAAAGGCCTGCTGAATTATTTCCATTTCTTTACAAAGACTAGGAAAAGAGGAACTGGGAGTTCCAGCAGGCACAAAGAATGAGCAATAGGAGCTATAGGAAGCACAGCTCCATAATTCACGTTAAGGGATTTCCTGCCTGAGGTTTTTCAGCTAATTTCAGCTGCAGCAGTATGTGGTAAAGGAAAATGGTCTTTTGGGTAGGGCACATGCACTCTGCCAGAGAGAACTTACACACAAGTTGAAACTTTATACAAAGCACATTCTCCACCCTCAGATAGAGGAAACAGTCAGCAAAACGCACAGAACAAAGATGCTTATGACTCATGAAACAGATGAATGGGGTTTTACTGGCATGCCTAGTTTGAGTTGAATATGAAGGATAAAAAATGCCTCAGACCATCCCTGGTGAATTAAGCAAATGCTGGATTCAGCTGTGATTATATTTTCCGCTCATATTTGGAAGTTGATTTCTGTTGGAATTTGTCTTATCTGTTGTTTTTCTTCATAAAAGTCTTCTTTTGTGTAGCCAGTAACCGTGGGTCAAAAAGAAGGCATGAACACATACAAAAGCTGTGGGTTGTATTTTAATAGGAATCCCTACTGCTTATCATTGCTGGTTTATGTAATTGTCTGGAAAAGGTCAGCATAGTTTGTGCTGTGAGCAACTGAAGCTGAAAATTTTTGTGCTTCTTTCTTTTTTTTTTTCTTTTTTTTTTTTTTTTTTTCTTTTTTTTTTTCACTGCACTGGACTTGTAATCTTTTGACTAAATGCAGTATGAACAAGGAACTGCAGGAAAAAAGATTACTGAATTCCAGCCTCAGGCTATTGCACCTTTCTTCTTAAATTGTTGTGAACCTTACTAACAAAGCTGCTCCCAAATAACAGTTGGTCACAAAATATTTAAAGACCAAACATTTTCAGATCTTTAGCTCAAAGGCAAGTCCCATTTTGCTTGGCTGGAGTGTTTCTGCATCTCTCTTATAAATTCTGTGCTGGAATATCTATAATTTTGATTTTGTTTTCTCTGGTACATAGTCATATTCATATTGATTGTGCTTCTCTAATTATTTCTGTATGTCTCCCATATAATTTAAAGTATTTTCTTTGCTGTATTATTCAAAGCAGCTGACTGATTGCTTAAATACCTCTCAGATGAGGGCAGGGCTAAGTGTTCCTGCTATTGGCTGAGTGAATTTAGCCTCTGCTGTCAAGGGGAAAATCAGGAAGAAGTATTCAATGTCAGCTTTTATTTGTATTTCAGAACACTCTAGAAGAAGGCTTTGAGAGTTTTGGGCATGGTGCTTGGTCCTTGAGGTTCTGGGGAAGGAAGCCAGCCCTTGTGTTGTATTGAGAAGAAAAGTTGACATATCACCTGCAAAGCCAAGGCAACCTTTTGTTCTTTAGAAATGGGGAATCCGAAGAGATCACTGGCAGTGGGTCTATGTTATGGAGCTGCAATCTGAGGAAACTTAGAGCAAAGGCAACAGGATCAAACTGAAAATAGTCTAGGGAAGACACCGGCAGAGAACATTGGGGTTCTTCAGCATTTTTTCCCTTACTATTACATATGTAATGGATGGAGTGCAAAAGATTTTTTTCTAGTGTTCCTGAAAAAAAGAAGTATTAATTTCTTCAAATTACAAGGCTATATGTTGTTATTCCTGCTATCTGTCTTTGGGAGATAGAGAGAGATGCACAACAGAAAGATTGCTGAATTGTCATGAAAACATGCACTTTCTTTTCAAACAGATGAAAAAAATTCCATCAACAGTTGCACAAGCTGCATCTCTAGCAGGGTAACCTGGGAATGATTTCCACCCCTTGGCTTCAGATGTACGTCTTTGCACTATTTCTGTATTGAGTAAGGTGAAGACCCAGATATACATCTCTCCTGAAAACTTAAGCATGGGAGATAGTTGCAGGATTTTTCAGGAGATCCTGTAGTCTGGGTGACTGGGAATCATAATATGTTATGGTCCTGCTGTGGAGTATGTCTGTCCTTTGAGGTAAATATAGTACAGCTGCTCAGAAATTGAAGGCACGTTTATTACATAAGGACTTCATCTACCCAAGGAAAGAGAAAATAACATCTAGGAGGCTTGCTTTGTAATTGCAGAAGCAGTCATAAGGAGTGCCTTTTGACACACCTGATGTTGCTTTCATAAAATATTTAAAGAAACGTGAGTAATGAGCTGTAACCAAAATAAATTTTGCTTCTGAAAGCAGTACTCTGTGAGTGAAGAAATCTGCCAAATTTACTCAGAGCAGCAGAAGCTGCAAGACAGCTGTCCCATCAGAATTAAACTAGAAGTGAAGTCTGTTTCAGTAGGGTCCATGTACTTGTTTGTCTTTTATTTTCTCTTTGCAGTCTTGTTTTGCCCCAGATTGGACACAATAAAGTAGGTTAATTATTCTTATTTGAATTTCTTTCATAATGAGTATGGCTTCCTGGGAACAGGACACCTGTGTATACATTATTTTCATTTAGAGAATAAATAAACCTATAAATAGGGCAGGCAATTGTTTCCTTTAAATTCCCTTTACCTCCTCTTAGGTTTTTCTTACCAGTATCAGGCCATTTGCATGTATGAGGCTATAGATAAAAGGCCTGATACAATTCTGTGACAACCCCTGCTGCACTTGTGAAGAGGCATATCCTTCAGCAGGTGTTAGTCAAGACTGCAGCAGATAACAGAGCTGCAGAGATACTCACTCTCACCTGACATAGGTGTTGCTTCTCTTACTAAAGCCAGAACATGCAAGAAAACACAGAAAACTAAAATCTCACTGTGGGCAGGAGAGTGGAATCTAGAATTTGTCCTAGCAGGATGCTTTTCTTGGGAAAGGCAGAGAAAAAAGAGGGCTATTGACCTAGAGTGCAGTTATAGGAAGAAATTTGGCTCCTGCAGCCCTACAGTGCCAGGGACAGTCACGCACTGAAACTCAGAGGAGTCCTGCAGGGTGGGTAGCCAGTGCTGTTGGTGATGTTTTTCTATTGCCTCCTGAGCTTGTCTGAATAAGTTTGTGTCCCAAAGGAGAAGCCAGAAGGAAATGCAGGCATAGAATTTAATTCTCTGTCCATGAGGGAACAAGGCTGGAATCTGCATAAGAAAGAGGGAGGATCTGAAATTAGTCATGACACAAAAAGGCTTTTGTGTGATATAACCGGCTCATCTGTGATTGCTTAGGCAGCACTTCAGCTGTCCTAAAACCGCCTGCTGGGGACCAAATGCTGACTTTTGTCAAAGGATCAAATGCTAAATAACAAAAAGTCATCATGTCAGATACATTACCCTCTGGAAGTGACTGAGAGTACGGCAAGACAAAATATCAGAAATGGGCAGTCTTGTCTAAGTCGGACTGGAAGTAATGCAAGGGTGTGAGTGGCAAGTGTTAGTCATCGGTATTTTCTGCACTCCTGCTATCCTGGCAGATCCCAGCTGCCTGCCAGGCCAGATGCAGCTGTGTAGGGCAGTGTACAGACCCCAGCTGCATCTGTGGAAGGGGCTGAACTTTCTGGCTGAACAAAGATTGAACTTTCCTCCCTTCCTCCAGAGAGCTTCACTCATCAATAGAACAGATGTGGAGTGTATGTTCTACTGACAGGGTGGAGGACCTGGCTTCTCACAGGAATTCCACATGCTCTGGATTTGGTAAAATACTTAAGAGCAAAACCTCAAAATCTTAGTCAAGAATGACTATGTTCTGAGTTCTAGCTGGTACTGACTAAATGTCTGCTGAATGGTTCCATACCAAGCATTACAGTTTATCTTATCAACAGCTCAGAAGGAGATTTGCTCCATTGTGAAACTATGAGTCTTTACATTTCTATCAGTTAAGCCTTTGAGAGCCTTTTAACCAGCAGAAACCTGGAGTACTACACTGGTTGGCTGGATTCTGACTTATCAACAATGAGAAAACACTGCTAATCTTTTCATAGGTTGTGATTTATTTATTCAAAGAGGCTAAAAACCAGATAACAGGAATTCATGGGATATCCATTTAAGACTTCATACTCAGCAAACTCCAAATAAATAAGCCTCAGAAAGTTTGCCAAGGTGTAGTATTTATATTTCTCCTCTGCATTATTTATGTATGGCAAAACTAACTCCTACAGCACCTAGGGTTTATGAAGAATCTTTACTATTTAAACCTCTAGCCTTGCTGCATGCAGTAGATGGTCTCTGAAGAGAGCTGAAGGTCATCACAGCTGCAGTCCAGAGCCTTTGTATTTTCATTGCTCCCAGACATCATCCAGATAACAAAATGAATTCATTACCACTTGATAACATATTAAAATCATAGGTGGTTTGGCTTTGTTGTTTGCTTGGGTTATTTTCATCTTAGATATGGGGTTTAGAAGAAAATCTTACAACATCCTGGTCTAAGTATGGACTTGCAAAGAGAGGAAGGGGATCTGTTGCCCAGTGGACTTCTTATTGAATGGTCCAGTGTTTCTTCTCTCAAACTGAAGCTAAGCTAGTTTTGTGTTTCTGGGAGGAGCATGCAGCGCACTGAGCAGAATACAAAAGTACTGCTCTTAGATAATAGGTTATTAAGTAACAGCCTAAGTTCTTGGGAGCATTTGCAAGCCAAAAACTGTGCTTGGGGCAGGGTTAGGCAGTAGCAATCCATTGCCACTGCGGTTAAACTGCTCAGATCCTTTCAGCTCATGGAAAATCAGAACATGTAAAACTTATTCCTGGGCCTCCAGCTCTTCTATGCATGCATAGCTTTCCAATGGGTTGATATTGTTGAGGCTAGTGAAACACAATACTAAAAATATATTTTAAAGCTACAATGACAGGCAGGGTTTTAGCAGATTTTTACTACTAACAGCACTGAGTCCAAGCTTTTCTAGTCCCCTTTTCAATGTAATGTTCTGTTAATGTGGTTCACAGAAATGGAGTCCTAAACATGGACCTATTTAAATCTCTGGCTTTATCTGGTCCTAGCCTCTGGAATCCTGAAATATTTGTCTGTTACAGTTGTACAAATAGGGCAAATCCAAGTCAAACATCCTAGGATCTGTTATTTTTTTTCACCTCATGTCAATGTAATTAAGGAAAAAGCTAAGAGAATAGTTACACTGAATTATAAAAAAGTTCTGCCGAGTAAGCATGCCCATCTGTCTTCTGTTTGCATGCTATGACTCACAGATGTCTGGAAATCATCCCACTTCCTGCCTGCCCTGAAAAAGAGGTTTTTGCAATTAGAATGTGGCTACCTTCTTTTAGAGTTAGTTTTGATTCCTATGCAGAAAATTCATTCTAGAGAAAATAAAATGGATGTAATTTGCTAACTAGTTAAGGAAGAACGCAAAGTCAAAAAGTATACTCACTTTCTTATCTTTTATCTTTTTTTGTATGTCATTTCTGTGATGCTTTCAAAATCCTTCTGGTGTAGTAAGATGTGATATACCTGCTGTTCCTCATTGTCTGTGTGGTCACCACCTGGATACAGAGTACTGAGGGAGCTGGTGCAAGAGCTCACTGAGCCACTTTCCGTCATCTGCCAGCAGTCCTGACACACCAGGGAGGTCTCAGTTGACTGGACCTTAGCAGGTGTGACCCCCATCTACAAGAAGGGTCAGAGGGAGGATTCAGGAGGCTACAGACCTATCAGACCTCGATGCTGGGGAAGGTAATGGAGTAGATCATTTTGTATGCCATTGTGAGCACACCCAAGACAACCAGGGATCAGGCCATGCCAGAATAGGTTTAGAAAAGGCACATCCTGTTTGGTCAACCTGACCTGCTACAACAGAGTGACTCAATTAGTGGATGAAGGAGATGCTGTAGGTGCTGTCTGCTTGGAAAATTCAGTAAAACTTTTCACATCATTTTCCACAGGATTCTCCTGGAGAAGCTAGTATCCCACGTGCACTGTTCACTTCATTAACACTGGCTGTCTGGCTGGGCCCAGAGAGTGGTGGTGACTGGAAGCCCATCCAGCTGGCACATGGTCACCAGTGGTGCTCCCCAGGGCTCAGTGCTGGGGCCAGTCCTGTTTCATCATCTTCATCAGTGATCTGAATGAGGACATCAAGTGTGCCCTCAGTCAGTTTGTGAATGACACCAAGTTGGGCTGGAGTGTTGAATCTGCATAAGTATATGAAGGCTCTGTAGAGGGATCTGGGTTGATGGGTCCAGGCCAGTGGTGTGATGTTCAACAAGGCAAAGTGCTGGGTCCTTCACCTGGGTCACAACAACCCCATGCAGTGCCACAGGCTGGGGGCAGAGTGGCCAGGAAGCTGCCTAGCAGAAAAGGAGCTGTGTGTGTGTGTTGACAGCTGGCTGGACATGAGCCAGCAGTGTGTCTAGATGGCCAAGAAGGCCAGTGACATCCTTCCTGGCTTATATCAGCAATTAGAATGTGTTCCCTAAACACAAGAGAAAACATTTTGTAAATATTTTTACTACAAGTACATTGTAGTATATTGTTAGCACTTAACTAATATGACTGAACAAGAGGCAAACGTTATTGTTGTTCTGTTTAATGTTGTGGTCCTTGTTCATTTATGTTACCTTGTTTTCTGAAGGCAAAAGGACACACAAAAAGAGTTTAAGCAGTTTAGAGAACAAGGTTATCCATGCAGCTAGAATAAGTGCTCTGTTTTTCAGTAAAATGATAATTCACGAGCACTGTCACTAGACAAGTGGAAAATTAGGAAGATGTCATTGTGCAAAACTTTCCGTACAGATAGATGGAGTATGTCAAGTAAACCAACCTACAGTTTAATAGATGATGGTTTTCAAAGGCATCATTGCAATCACCTTGCTAGATTTGTGTTGGAAGAACCAGATGAAGTTGATGCTGTTCCACATGCTACATAAGAAAAGTTTGTTGGAAGGCTCAGAGAAGTAGCATTTCCAGCCATAGACTTGCTACTGAGGTAACAGCTAAGTCAGTTTTGTATACTCTCTGTGTTGAATCTCAGCAACGCACAATCAAGGAAGTGTTAGTCTGATGTCCCAGATTCATTTGCAAACAGTAAGCTAAGGACTGTTTGCTTTAGCCATAGACATATGGTTTTTGTGGCCAACTTCAATAAGCATTTAAGCTAACACAGCAAGGACATAATTAATTATTAGTGCAAGCAGCTGCATGAAAGAGCTTGGGTACTTTTTCAGATAAAGAGAACTGCTAGTGAAAATGCTGATAGATACTGACATTTGTTCTCAGGTTGTGACCTTTCCTTCTGTGGTGTTATTTAGTTGAACTTGAGAATTTGAAATAACATCCTTCATTTTGAATGAGAGAAGGCATAAAATACTTCCATTAAAGACGTTCAGCAAGTGCAAAATAATCTTCACAGCTTCATGACTACTGCTTGCTCCTCCCTGCAAGCCATCCATTCCTGAGATTTGTGATTCTGGAAGAGTGATGATTCATTAGTCTGCCCTTGACACTCAGTTGTTTTGCAAATAGGACTAGTTTTGTAACAGCCTAGGATTTCCATAAAAAGAGGGTGAAAACAACTTCAATTAATGTATTCTATTCTCTCATAATATTGTGTAGGAACATGGCTTTTGGTATGATACCTGTGGATTCTGAACTCCAAGTCTTTGGTAATTGAATTTATTGTTCTCTCTCCTGCAGGATTTCTTTGCTGTGCAGTCAGTATATTGAACACATTGTAACAGCTTTAAATTAAAGAAAACTTAAAAAAATTGTCTGTGAAGATTTCTTTTCCACTGTCCTCTAAAAGTACATTACAGTCTCAAGTGTGCTTCTTAGAAGTATTTGTATTCAAAACAATTCTCCATGAGAGAGCTGCTCAGGACAAGCCTCATACTGATCATCAAATGATACTGAATTATTTAAAAAACTACAGTAGCTGATTCAAATAATGGACTTTGTCTTACCAGATTCTGTACTTAATATTCATGGTTCCTGTTTGTAGTTATTTCTCTGAAACCATGACAATGAAGAGTTGTAATTGAGAAAAGAAAAAGGTCTGTTCTTAATCATATGATTCCAAGAGGTGACATTTTATGTTTAAAAAAACCCCAAAAACCACAGAGATTTTTGAGTTATGCAAACAGCATGTCACATCTGTTCTAGACTTCACACAAAGCTGTATAGAATATAGAACTAACAGCCAGCCCTTGAGCAGAGCAGTAGATATGAATTAACTCCCTGTACAGTGAAAAAAATGTATTTTATAATCAAGAACTTCCTTGAGCTTTGCTCATCTCAGGGATGAAAACTAGCAACTGTTTTAGGAAGAAGTCACACTGATCTCAGCTACTATCATGACTTTTTAACAAAAGGGGCACTCCACTTGTTCTTGGCAAGGATTGATTGCTTCAAAAACAGCAGAGGAGATAGAAATATTGATGAATTACTTTGAAATCTGCAAATAGTCATAAGCATTCTATGCTTTCCTCTTCTGGAAGCTTCAGATTTTTTCTTATGTCATTTGCATTTCCATCACATGACTTTCAGTGATTCATTGCTGTCTCCTGTTTGTCATAACTCTCCTTTCACCCTCCTTGTTTGCATCTATCCTACCCTGAGGTTTGTTTTTAAAATAACGTGCTCTTACTCATTTAAGCACCCCATTAAGATCCTGGAGACAGGAGACTTTTTCCTACTCATGTGAGTAATGTCACAGGCATGATGTATTTAGGATTTTCAAAGAATCCAAACAGGTTGGTTTTTTAAATTATTGAATAGGTAGAGCCAGGAGATTTGTTGGCTGGTTGCTGGTTGGGTTTTTTTTTAAAGATCCTCTGATGGGCTTGGTTTGGCTGCAGGGGACAGTAGGGGTAATTGATTTAGAAGCTTGCTCCTTTAACTTTTCTACAAGCATTCTATGTCATTACTGAGAAAGTGGACACTGTTTTAAAATTTCCCATGGGTACTATGAATTCCTTCATCTCACATCATATTGCCAGCTATCAGTAGGAATGGATCAAGGGTCCTACTCAACAGATGCTATTGATGACATGACCTAGAGGAGGTTTTTTACCAAGAATGGGTTTCCCTCTGGTAGGATATTTTCTACTCCTATTCTTTGCAGATACAGGGCATCTTTTCTTGGGCTTTGTTTAGAGAAATATATCTTCTTCCAGAAGCTTCCTCTTTTAAAACCGCATTTCTGTGTGTTTACTTCTGACTTCACTTTTTTTTTCAAATAGAATCCCTGCAGATTACTAATGCTCTAATGCATAACTCCACAATACTGAAAGGAGAGAGTTGTGAGAGATCTGCTAATATTCTTATTTTCTCTGTAGCTCTGGTACAGTATGACTGCACTGCTGAGTGTTCTCTTTGCACTGGTACTGGGCAGCCCTCCCATCCATAACTGTACTGTAGTGCTACATCACCTCAAGAAGCTTCTAGGCTGAGCAAAAGCACCTGGGACAGGGGTGCAGAGTCCAGATAAAAATGGGAATAATTGCCATCAGGTAGTTAATTTTACATGGTGACCAGGATTTCTGAGATTAATTTTGATTGGTTTTGGAGTGCTTAGTTTTGTGTATTAATTTATTTTTTTAAATGTTCACATTCTTTGTTGTTTTTTTTTTCCTTGAAAATAACTACATTAAAACAAATCAATAAAATCTGAACTTTGCAAGTAGAAATTGATTAGTTACTAGAAAGTGGATATTGACCAAAAGACACAGCTGTGTCAGAGTTAAATGAACAGGGGAAAATTAGAAATTGTAATCATTACATAATCACTATAAAAAAAAAGAAACCATCCATTTTAATAGACAAATTTTAGAATGAAGTTTGTGATCTGCCAAGTGAAATTAAAAGAAAACCTCCCAGTGTTTCTGAAGGAGTCATGATACTTCAAATCACAAGAGTGGGCATCCTGGGCTTGGCTGGGACAAAATGAATTGAAATTACAGTGCTGTGTTTTGGATTTTTGTTGCTCAGTAGTGCTTAGTCTAAGTCAAGGACTTTTAAGGCTCCCATACTCCCTGCCAGTGTGTAGGTACAGAAGCAGCTAAGAGGCAAGCACAGCTGATCCAAACTGGCCAAAGGGATATTCCACACCATAGAATATCAGTATATAAACTGGGGGACTTGGAAAAGAGGGGCTGATCACTTTGTGGGGACAGGCTGAGCATCAGTCAGCAAGTGCTGACAATTGTATTGTGTATCACTTGTCTTTCTTCCCTCTCTCTCCATTATGACTACTATGATGAATATTATTAATTATATTTTACTTAAATGATTAAACTGTTCTTAGTTAAACTGATGGGTTTCATCTTTTTCTGGTTCTCCTCCTCATCCCACTGGGGATGGGGAAGGAGCCAGTGTCTGTGTGGTACTTTGTTAGTGACTGCAGTTGTGTCATGACAGCAGTGCAGTAGAAAACGTAGACTGGACTTCCTGGCTTTAAGGAGGAAAACACACCTCTGTGTTGACTGATATCTTCACTCAGATCCTTTTCCATTATTTATTGCCAGGAAGCTGGAATGTATGACCTAATACCTGGAGTGGGTCCTTCACTTTTCCTGTTAAGAATAACTTGTCCAATAGATGTAAATCTTGAGGAAGGTTCTTGAAGCTTCTCAGAAAGGAGAAAGAAAGCTAAGCAAAGTTCCTTTTCTTCATCTCCCTGTTCTAGCGCTGCTTCCATAATTTTTCCTCTGGGCAGTGCTCCTGCCCTGCTTCTCTTTTCAATATCACTTGAGTCTTTCAAAGTTTCATCTTCTTTTCATCTGACTGGAAGGAACATAATGGATGCAGAAGCCTGAGAGAAAGATCAGTGAGCTGTTTGTGTCCTTTTCTCTCATCAGACAACTTGCAGTTGGATATAGTTGGTGCATTGAACCCATCTTGTCATTTAAAAACCTGAAAACTGTGACAGATCTTGGTTATAAACCAGAAAAATCCATGCTGCAAGTTGCAGCTGTTCAGGAGCTGATGCACCAGCCCTTCAGATCCCTGCTGTAGCAATGGGAAGACAGCTGGCTATGGTGCAACACCCTGTCCCAAGCAAAGTAACCCTCACACGAGAGCCACCTGCATGCAAACCACTCACTGATCTCCCTTTTAAATGAATCTGATGGGCCTCAGTGGGGAAGGAAGGGGCCTCTGGTTCCTATAGAGGCTGGCATTTGTTGAGCCATGTGATGTGTCTGATCTAGAGGAGAGGATGCCGACAGTGACTTTTGACATAGTGGTGAGTGGGACATGTCAAGTCACTGACAGGAACAGTGGCTTCAGTTTCCTTTCCAGCATACCTTTTCTCAGAGAGCAGGCAGTGGAGGGGCAGAGTAGGAGACTACTTCTGACTCCTTCTCTCCCACATCTCCTCAAGGGACATCTTGAAGAGCCCCTACCTTTGTGGTCGCACTATGTACTTATGGCTATGTCTGAACTCAAACTTGAAGAAACCACCACTGGCATATTTTTAATAATAGTGTATTAATGTATATTAATATATGTTACTATATATTAATATATAGTAATAAAAGGTGCTGCTGAAAGCAGTACAGACATGAATTTTATTAATAAGCTGTGGCTATGTAAAATGAGTGTGTGACCTGTTCAGTGACCCCAGAGCATGCTGAGGTTATCAGGAAGATACAGCTGGCAATGTTAGATCTCTAATCAGGAAACACTCTTAAGAATGTTGAAGATAATAGAGGCATTCTGTTGGGGAAAAAAGCAACCAGCCATTGTACAGAGGTGAGATAACCCAATCATTTATGAAGCAGTTTGTAACAACTTGAACAGGCAGAGACTGAATATTTAAGATCGTGATGAAAACCACTAGCTGTGCACACACTTTTGCTTCAACACCAGCTATGCAAAAATGTTCACTTGTTACCTTGTATTACTTATAGGTGTTAGAACATCATGAAGTGGAACAAATAACCCCATGTTTATATGCTTCCCAAGAAACATATAAACATGAGGTTATATGTTGTACTGTCGTACTTCAGCTACAATTGCCCATCTTATAAAGACTCCTTTATAAAATTAAAAATCTCTCTCTTTCCAGCCAGATATTTTTTCCTTGAGCTTAAGAGGTAAATAGGCCTCAAATTTAGGTGATGACTTAATTGTCTTTGCATTTGTCATCACTGGTGACATGGTAACATGTGGGGCCTACATGGTAAACACTGATGGCTGGTATGATGAGTGAGAATGCACTGAAAAATAATCATGATCACTTGCTTTTCTCTTACAGAAAGTTATTTTGCACAACAGCCACGAAGGGAAAGTCACAGGAAGGGAACAGCTGTTAAGAAGCTTTTAACAAATCACTTTAGTGGCCTTTTAGGTAAGACTTAAGAAGAATGATGGAGGGTGGAAACTAGTTAGAATTTTGTAGAGCAAAATCTTGTTATGAGAGAACTCCAGGACAGGGTAATTTGTTCATTCCTTTATAAATACAAAATTATGACTTTACTAGCATGCAGTCTCATCTCAGATGCAGGGTAGAACCTGTAATAAAAGACTAGCTGCTGAGCTAGCTGGGATGTCGTGTTAGCACTAATCCCCACTCCTTGGAGAACAAATAAAGAGCAAAAGGACACATAGAGTGCTCTGCAATCACTGCAATGAATGCATCTTTTCAAGGAAACTTTTTTTTTTTTTTTTTTTTTTTTACTATGCAGCTGTAGCAGAGATGTAGCAAGACTGAGCTTACCAGAGGTGAATGCCTCGGTTGGTTGGGGGAACAAAAGATCTGCTCTACTAACATTTGTTTTGGATGACCTCAACTTACAATTATACTGAATTTTCTGTATTCAGCCTTTGAATCTGGCATTTTCATTAACTGGCGTTAAAAACAAAATTTGGCTCTAGGTAGCAGTTGATATTCAACAACTTCACAAATTTTTTGATAACTAGACTGTAAGGAAATCACAGAAGCAAAAGGTGTTGCTAACAATAAGAAGTGATAAAAATATCTCTTTGGAGAACTGGAGTCAAAAGAGGTAGATCTCTAAAGAAATGAAGAACAGCAAATATCTTCTGCTCATAAAGTTTCCCTTTCTCCTTCCCCCCCCTCCCCAGTTTTCCAAGCAGTAGTAGCATTAGCTTCTGGTTATCATGTTGTTGAATCTTCCTGTTCATTAATTCCTGGCTCATTTTCTTCTGAATCATGCCAAAATTTAACCCAGTGTAAAATTTTATGATGAAGTTGCAAAGTAGAACCTTGGCAGGGGAAGTTGATCTCAACATCTAAAGGAGTCTATACAGCCCCGTTCATCTCTTAAGGGAGATTTCTGTGTGGTAGCTGCTCTGATCTAGCTCTATGCATGGGATACTAAATTAAAAACAAACAAAACCCAAGCAAACAAACAAAAAAGTGACAAAAACCCAAACGCCAGCCAAAATCAGCAGAAAAACCACTTCCTCTATAGTTCAGCCTCTGCGTTCCAAACTGTAACTGGCTTCATGCCAAAGACTTGCAGTTATTTCTTCCAAAACTAACTTTTCCAGAGTTATAAACCCCACCTGCTTCCAACTGGAATACTGGCGTATTTTGAAGAATTATTTTAGTTAGAGCAGAAAGAAGAAAGTATACCTAGGCCAGTGCAAACAATATAACTTAACTAAGTGTCATATCAACAGTGCTTTCTTTCTCCATCCCTTCTTTGTCATTGTTAAGAATACACTCTGATGCCTCTCTCCCTGGCCTTGCAGTTTATATTCCATATAAATAAGACCTCCCTTTTCCCGGGTATGCCTTTTGGCTACCAATAAGTTGTACAAATTGACAAGTTTTTTTTTTAATAATGTTTTGAAATAAAATTTCCAGAAATACAACCCTGCCAGCTCTCCAAACTTCCCGTATCCTCATTCTTTGTTCATACTTTTCAGCTAATAATATCACAAGACAGTGTTTTACATGGAGAAGCTGAGGGACAGTAAACCTGCAGGTGTTTGATGAAATCAGACACTGATCCACGAACTGAAGTAGCAGAGCTTTTCTGGCCTTTCAGCATATGTCAGGAAAGCAAAGAAAGTATGGGCCAAAAAACAAAAGGAAAAGAAAAAAATGTTTTCTACCAGAAATGAAGCATTTGTCACATGCTGAAAACCTGACAAAAACCTCCCACTGGCTATTAATTCTTTCTTTAACTTTACATATGAGGGAGTCTAAAGAAGACCAAAGGAAGCTGAACCAACATTTGCAACCTCTATTGCAAAACTCATCAGTATGTAGAAGACTATCCTTTCATAGTAGCACTCTCTTTGCCATATTTCAAATTTTGGTGTGGATTTTTATAAAAAAAAATGATCAAAATTCCTTGTCTTCAGAAAAGTGAGCATGCTTCCTGCAGATGAAGTGTACAGCATTACTCTACCTCTTATTCTTCTTTTTATCTAGTGAAATTTTAAATAAGCTTTATCAAAAGAGTTTCAGAGAACCTCACAGGAGCATATCTCTCAGGCCATAAGGTATTTCTGGGAAATGAGTGCTGTGAGGAGGACATTTGGACCTGTGCTCTGTCTATGTCAAGTAAGTGACTTGATATAGAAGACATGAAGAAGACATGTCACCTTATACTCACACTTCTTTGAAAGACAACTAAAGCCTTTTTAGCTAAAGCAGAACAATATCTGCAGATTCCACACAGAGTTAGGAAGTTGCCTGCATCTCCCTGTAGACAAAGCTCAATTTGTGTTTGTACTTTGAACACTGGCATCTGTGGCACCACAAAGTGCCACAAATTCCCTCTGAAGATTGTTGGGACTTGTTGGGAGAGTTTGCCAGGCAGCACTGAGCATTATGCTGAGTTCTCGGTGTGAATGTTTCCCTTCCTACTGTTCAATAGAGCCATTTGTAAGAATGTCAAAGCAAGATACTCCTTTGCATACTATTAGTCAGCAAAAACAATAAAGAAATGGTGTCCCTTGTCAATGAAAACATGATGAAGGTGTTCAGGATCTCAAATGTCACAATTAACAGCACAGAGCTGTATATAACACATCTCCTGTTGCAGTGACACACGCAGTTGAGATTCTTTTCTTCTTTGTGAAATGTAATTCCCGTTGGTTCTCACTACAAGGACAGAAAAGGGATCCTTAGTCACTCACTGTAGGAAAACACATGATCCAGGTTGGGAGATTGCTAAATAATTTTTCATACCAGTGTTTATCATATTTTCTTTCAGAAGTATTCCAAATCTCCATAACCTTAAGTTAATATTGATAAAGCAGCACAAGGCAGTGCTCAGCTTTTCCAGGACAAAGCTGTGAGCATCTTCCCAAAATGGGAAAATGCACAGTTTTGGACTTGCAGGGCAAACACAGATGAAAAGTTCATTTTAATCAGGGTCTTCTTTGTAGAACACTTCAGTTTTTACTTTTTCAAGGTTGTGCGAACAGAGATTTTCACTAACATTAAGCAAATTGTTAATGGTTCTTTGGCAAGATTACAAAACTACAGTCTCAAAAGTAAATACATACCTGGGGGGGGTGCGCATTTTTCAGATGCTACATGCTGTCTTATACCATTTAGACATCTGTAGTGTGGTGAAAGTCTTAAAAAGATTGGGGGTTTTCCCACTGGTCCTGGTGTACCACTCTGTGATCAGGGGGGAATGAATCATTTCCGGAGCAGCTATTTCCTTTGTCAGCCTGCTGCTCTGTGGGAAGCCTCTTGCCTTGCTCACTGGCCAGTATTTCAGACTAGTTTGTGTGATGTATGACTCTCAATGACTTTTTCTGTGTTCCATGACACAGGTATTTCAAGAAACTGAATGAATTCACCATCACATTGCTCCCGTGTAAGCAAGAAGCAACTGAGATGCAGAGGAACCCAGGGAAAATCTTCCCACTGTTTTGGAAAGTCCAGTCTGAATCCTCTGTTCTTAAATCCTACTTAAGAACACCTTATATTAGCACTTGGGTTTAAGCTGCAGTTTGCAGGGTGTTAATAATCACAAATTTTGACGATAACAATTAGACACATACACAATTTTGGATTTCGTGAGAATACTTCTTTAAAAAAGCACTGCTACTGCTGATACTTCAGTGACTCAGTAGGCTCCACTAGAGCATAAACCAGGTATTATATGAAGAACAAATTGCACCCTTTCTACCACATATTTATAGAAATTTGTTCTTATGCTAGCACAGATAATATGAGATTCCAAACTAACAATCAGATTGCCATCATGAGGCTCCATGACTTGTTATGTGTCACTCTATCACTCTGATAATAGCTATTTATCTTAGATGGCAGCTCTCCTAGACACAGTCTAAATTATTTGCCTCTCAAGAGACAGCAGTCAGGCTTTCTGCAAGTGATAAAGAGGAAAAATATGCTGACCAAGTGCAGTGCACAAGCTGCTTTTAAACACATCGCTGCACTAGTCTTTGTTTTCAGTGGCTTGATCTTGAGAGCCTGTTGACGACTCAAACAGCTGAGGGCAAACCTTTATATCTGGGAGGGATCATAGAGTGTCAGTATTATCCATGTTTGGTTTTTTTTTAAATTTATTTATTTGACTTCAAGGGCCTTGCTTGTATTTAACTATATGCACTTTAAACCCTATTGTCTTTTATAGTATTCCTTCCCCATTTTGGGAAAAGCCTTTGATGATTCCTAGTGGTTCTAAGTGTCAGGAGCTGCAAGTGGAAAAGTTTTTAAAAGATAATTAACAATTCCTTGAGAAATTAGAAAGACTTGTGTTTGTATTTAAACAACTATGAAAAATCCATTCCAGAACAGCCCATGATAGCCAACAATGGCTAGCCCTGGACAATGAAAAGTTCTGGTCAGAGGACCAGGAGTCAAGCACCTTGTCATCATGAACCCAATCTCAGACACTTCTGTCAGCTCTCTGGACTCCTAGAGATTCTGCTCAGGCCTTGAGGCAGCAATTTTATTTCCTTGTTTTGGTAAAATTTTTGACAATGATTTCAAAATTCAAACTGTCTTACACCGTTCACTCTTTCATAATGGAATTCTCCTTCTAGAACCTTTATTTTCAAGATTATGGCAAATAATTGTTGCTGATACAATCTCTCATTTGTAGCAAGAGCGTAGCCAGCAGGATTAAGGAAGGGATCATCCCTCTATACTCAGCATTGGTGAGGCCACACCTCGAAAACTGCATTCAGTTCTGGGCTCCTCACTGTAAAAAAGAGCATTGAGGTGATGGAGCGTGTCCAGGAAAGGGCAACAAGGCTCATGACAGGACTAGAGAATATGTCTGCTCTACTGTGCCTGCAGTGAGAGGAGCAGAGGAAATGGCATTGAGCTGAGACAGAGATTGCAATAGGTTACCCAGGCAGGTGGTGCAGTCACCATCCCTGCAGTGTTTAAGCAGTGCCTGGGTCTGGTGTTTCTTTTGTGTTTATTTCTAGTTTACAACACATAATTGGGTAAAAGTTATTTGCAAATTAGGATTTGCTTAGATTTTTCCCAAAAATGATAGTTCTGTTTCCTTCATTTTCTCATCAATTGCTGTGTCCTATTTTGAATAAAACATAAAGTGGCCACTGGACATAACCATTCAGTTTTGTTTTCACAGAACACGCTAATGAAAATAAGCCTAGAAATTTTACATGCTGTGTCTGGCTACAAACCTTTAATCATGAGCAAGCTGTGTTTTATAAGCTATGAAAGGATTTTGCAGACTACACTTTTATGAGCAAGGGTTTTGAGGGCAGCGCTTCATCCTGCAGCCCACCTGTCCCCCAATAGCCAGCATATTCAGGGTATGTGCTCAGGCACCAGGAGATACAGCCAAGTGGGCCTGAGGATGCATCTGCAGTCCCACACATAAAATGTGTGCTCAAAATTCACAAAAATGCACTTCCTCTTTTAATCCTTTAGGCTGGAAGTATGCTGCTCTGGCATGCCACTTGCAAGCTAGGTATTCAGAGAATGGTAGAAAAATGAAGAGGGGATTTGTAGAAATCTAGCACCTTCACCTCCAATGAAAAAATCCCTCCTGGAACTGGTGAAATGTCAGAAACAAGAAATAAAGCATCCCTCTCTGTTAATATTATCGTTCCAAACAAAACAAGACACACAATATTGTCATGAAATTTCTGTTAGTGAGTTGCTTTTTTCCAGCTTGTGAGATGCAAAAAACCAGAGCCATACATGTTGTAGTTATGCCAGTGGCAACACACTATATAGAAGAGTCTCCTGTAAATAAGCAAAGATCAAAAAAAGAAAATAATAATGAGTGATGATGTGATCATGATGTTAGAAGCAGAACTTTCCAACCCCATTTGGTGTGCAAAGCACTGTGAATATTACTTTTTCCCCATTGGCTTTATCTCTTATCTCTTCTGAAGATGGAAATTGTATTTTTACCTGCACATCACAATGATTTTGGAGTGATTGGTTAGCAAAATACATAAAGCTGAGGTGGAGAAAGATTTACTGCAGCAGTTTTAGTTGTAGCCATACAGAGTGCCATCTAGGGGAGCTCAGTAAAACCTCATCCAAGATTGATAACCTCATCTGTCCTTAAAAATCCAACTGGAAAATTCCTCACCTGTAGAATAATGCTGCAGGATCTTTCTACAGCTACTGAGCACACTGCTTGGAGTACATAGGGTGACATTAAAATTATAGGAAAATAAATTGGCAAGAGATTATGACAGGATGCAAATGAACTAGATCCAAAAAATCAACAATCCCCTGTGAGAAAAATTATGAGCTTTAAAATCCTAACTTGTAAATGTAGTGATGAAATCAATAAAGAAAATTATTTTTCTTTTTTCTCTGATAGGACAGAAAGGAAATCTTTAACTCTTGCAAATATATAAGGAAATTAGCAAATTTTTGTTTCATTTTGTTGGCCTGGTGTGATCTCCTGTTCTAACTTTATATTTTTTTAATCAATATATATTTGGAGTAATATGGTCAAGTCCATAATTGCACTTCAGCCTAACATTTCCTTTACTTAGCATTTCTTGAGTCAGCCTAGAGAAGTCTGTTTTATCTCCTATCTTTCTGGAAATTGTGATAGGCAAGCAAATAAATTCTGAAGGTCTCAAGGCAGATAATTATGCTGATCTACTTTGATGACGCTTGAATTTCTACCATTATTTAATTTCCCAAGATAAACTTGCTAAAGAAAATGTGGTTTATTTTTATTCTTTTAGAAAGACTCCTAAAATTCTTGCAAGAAAGACTTGAACTCAGAATGGCCTGTGCATTTCAGACCAGCTCTTCAGTCCTGAGGCATGGAGCCATATGCAGACTAGGTTCCTTTCTTCTGCAGGAAGCAGCATCTGTTCCTTACACCATCCCTATTTTCTCAGACTTGCATGTTCCTTTGTCATCTCTTTTTGGCCTAACATGGTCAAAAAACTATTTTAAGCACATAAGTCTCACAAGGCATTGCTTAAAAAGGTTTATTTGAGTCTAATAGCCTTGCTATATCTCCTCAACCATATACATTTCCAAAATTCTTTGGGTTAGGAACAGTCTTCAAACTCTATTCAGCTTCTAAGTCACAGTTCAGTCTATGGCTTGGCTCCTCAATGCTGCTAAAGACACATTTCTGGAAGACTTCATTCTGCTTATGTCTCTGACATCATCATTGCATCATGATATCACTTTTTTTTTCCTGGTAAGAGCTGCAATACGCTGGTGCTGTGTTAAATCGGCCAGTGATAGAAGCTGTTCTCATTTTCCCTTGAGCTGCAGAGTGTTTTTTCTCAACAATATTGACTTAACAATTTATACATATTTGACTTTTACAAATACCAATGGAAGTAAAAACTGAGTTTGCAAACATATCAATGTCCTTCTGTCATTTTGTCGCCCCTCTCATGAATTCCTAGTGCCCCTTTTAGCAGCAGTCTCCACTCACATAAACTCAACATGAAGATAACAGTAAGTTCCTTTATTTTTTGTTAGCATGATTTACAGGAGGGGCAATGAAAACCAATTAAAATTATGGCTAACACACTAAAAAAAAACCTACTTGAGCTGTGACACTTAGAAGCAAATGAATTGGTAGAAATTGTATAAATGGTTAATAAGCATATAGTCTGCTCCTGCTCTGTCTAACATTTTTCACATTACTCACCTGGAAAACTCAAAGAGTTAATGGCACCAGTAGGCAAAATTCCTCCCATTTTCATCCCCTTCTAAGTCAGTGTCAGCATCCATTGATTTCCATAGGTCTCAGGCAGTGGGACAATGCTTCAGTGTTGTGTGTACATAAGCACTCTTAATACTTATGTAGGTATTATTTCTGAATATTTCTGAAGCCAGGAAATGGTAAAGGATCTTACTTTTATTTCACACTGAGTAACAGTGGGTGAAGTTGTGCTGTGATTTATTTTTTTCCTTAGTAGCCAGCCCTCTAATGCAAGCTCTCCTTCCTCCCATTTTCTGCTTTTAGGAGAGAGAGAGGTGCTGTTGTTTAGCAAGTGGCTTTGTCTGCTCTACCTCATGATAAAATGACAAATGTAGAATAGCAAGAAAAAAGCCAAAAATTGCAATGAGAACACAGCCATTTTTTCCCTTTATAAAGAATAAGCATGAATAGATCATCCAAAATAGCATATGATTTTCTTTTAAAGTATTTACATTATAAGAAACATAAAAGCACAATAAGCTTCAGAAAGGTAAAAATTAGTTTTGCAGTGCTTTTTATTTTGCTGTTCAAGGTATAGTACACTATATGGAATATAATTAATATCTAATAAATGTATAAAATAAAGAAGGGAAGCTTAATTCTTCATACTGGGTGTAACTGACAACAGTATTTAATTTTGTTGGCCAACAAGGTTTTGCTTTGTGTTTTGTTTTTCTTAGAAGCATTCAAGCTTAGACATGCCTATGCACAATTGCAGGACAATTTCCATTCACTTGGCACTAAATTGCAGTAAATCAGAGTTTTAAACTGAATAATCTGCCATGGGAGAATACTGCAAGTTAAGCCCTTGTCTCCTTGAAGCGTTCCATGTTAAAATGCCAAGATGGGAAATTGTATCAGCCAAACATCTCTCTGTCTGCCAGTAGCTGCTTTGAGTGGAAATCAAGGGATGCAAGGAACCTGAACTGGGACAAATCCCTTCCTGAGTGAGGGACTGGTACACAGACATCCTTGTCCCTTTCTAATTAGCTCCGGTAGTCACTGTGCCCATGATTCAATTAGCACTTTGTAATTGTAATTTCGTTCTAACCCTATTTTTGATTTTATATAATGCCCCAAGCCAGCTAAAGTTCTTTTCCTTCCGTCAGAAGGGAGTTACTAGCAAGGAGCTGGAATGGCCCTCCCAGACCTCCCCTGGCAGATGCTGTGCCTGCTATGTGAAAATGTACATTTCACCCTTCAGCTAGATCTAATTTAGAAATCTTTGAGCTCTTAATGATTTCCTATAGTTTGGCCTAATTGAATCTAAGTGCTTTTGCATTAAAACTAGAATGCCCAGCTGGGCTGAAGCTGAAAACCTGTGACCCTGAAACACAGTCCCAGAAACACAAAAACCGTCCTCTGTGTTGGCAGTTGCCATCCACTGCAGCAAAGCCACAGTCATCTTCCATTTAGACCCAGTGCATAGATTGCAAAAATAGTTTGGTTAAGACCAGAGTCTTGTGCAGAACTGGATTACACCAACGCATGCAGCAGCTGCTCTATGCAGTGATGCTGCTGTGAGCGACCGGAGGGAGTCTACTGCAGGAGCTGCTCTGACCAAAGTGTCCCCCTGGGAGGGGAGCAGGGTCAGTTTCTGCTGGGAAATGTGACACCCAGGTCAGCATCACAGTGGGGAGCTGCACTCTGGAGCTCTTCTTTCTCTGTCTGACTTGAGATGCTGTGACAGATAGACCAGCACTTCAAAAGTTCTACCTCCAGCAGGTGCTGGGAGCAGGGAGAGACAGACTAACATGAAGCTGCCTGGGCCCCCTTCTCTGTGTCTTCCACCAGGGTTTGCTGTTGGCTTTTCTCCAAATCTATTAAAGCCACGAGTGAAATCTCACTAGTTTCTCTATGAAATTCTCTTCTTGAAGGCTTCTACAGTAGAGGACCATATGCCATGCAGGGTTGATCCATTATCAGTGTTTTGTTTACATTTTTTTACCCCAAATTCTGCTGCTCTCTTTAATGTTCAGGCAGGAACAAGAAATATTTGCACCATGTCTAATTAGAAACCTCTTCTAAGAACACCACACCACAAGTGCGTAGTACAGAAATTCTTACTGGTCTATTAATAAACATAAAATATAAACAAATAACTTTCAAGCACAAACACAGAATATGAACTCTTAGTCTTATCCTCAAGCTAAGAATGATTCAAATGATGGTATGAATAATACCTAACAATTTTCTGGCTACTAAAATCATATCCCTACAAAACTAGACAGACTTGTTTTTCATTTTAAAGGCTAAGTTTAAGTAAAAGCACTGCTGGTGTGTCCAGGGGGTTGGAAGAACTTAGCCAATTGCTATCATACATTCAAACTAAATCAGACTGTTAGACTCTCATATTTACATTTGACAATTTCTGGCCTACTAAATTATACTCCCAAAGTAAATATCATTAGTATAGGAAATTATTTGCAAAAGATGAGCTAAGGAAAGCAACTGCATCATCTCTGTTTTCATTGAGGTGAAAAACACAATCATCTTACTTAATCTTATGCTCCATTAGCAGGAAATTTTCCTTTCAAGTCAGCACAGACCTTTTTTTCACAGAAAATATTATATTCTGTAGCAACACCTCAGCTTGCTATCAGTAAAATCAGTGGAAGATATGCTTCTGAAGGTGATGGTAGTAAGGTGAGATCTTCAGTGGTGTTTCCTAACATGCTACACTGGCAAAAAAAGAAACACTGATTTTACAGAATCATAGAGGTTCATCTCAAAGAGCAGATTTACTTCTGGTAAAGAAATACATGGGAGTGGGTCTGAAATTTAAGAAACTTCAAAGTAACCTGCATTACATCATGGAAAGAATGTTAGACCTTATGAATTGCAATAATCCCCACAAGAACAAATCACCTGATTTATTGAATGAATTCTGTGTTCCAGTTAATGTCAAGATGCATGCAATATAGCACCTTAAATTGCTGATTTTGAAGTTTACATCTGTTTTTAACACACACCCCCCTCTGTTTCCCCTAGAGATGTCATGGAAACAAAGGAAATCTTTTCTTCTAAATGAAAGATGTTTCATTTGACCAGACAGAAGTTGGTTTTTTGGCTTTTTTTTCAGCTTTCAATTTGGCAGGAAGCAGGAGAATCCTCATTTTTATGCATATTTATTTATTTTTGACTTTGGTTTGTTTGCATTTTCCTTCTTTGAACTCTTTCATAGGTGACCTTCTGAAACATAAGTCCAATTTGACAGCTAGAGACACCATATAGCTCCAAAATCACTTCTTCAGTCCTCATGGGATAATATGTAGGACTATCCTCTCCCTGTTCTCACATAAAAAGCCCTTTGGACCTCTCCCTAGAGATGTTCACAGTGTGCAGTTAAAGAGGGGTGATGCATAGATCTTGCCAATTTGCCTGCATGTTTCAAACAGAACAATATTTTCTCTGGATTTTAGCCAGGGAAATAATTTCACTTCTCAGAGCAGACAGTTTTTGACTTTGGCACAGTGGTACTCCATAAAGAAATAAAAAGATCAGCTTATGAGCTATTGACTTAGAAAAAAGAAATTGTTTTAACAGAAGTGTGTTGCAGTAATGTTACTTTTAATGAATTTAATGAAAAAAAAAATCCAATTCTAAGTTTGTGCAAAAAATATTCATCCGGGTAGATATGTAATACCAAACATACTTCCACATTTATGAAATCATATTTCCATAAATAATTAGCAGCACAATTAACTAGTAGTTCATCATTTGTTGCAGATATTCCCATGTCTTTATAAGTTTTATTACCTTAATAGATTTTTTTAAGATTAAAGATTTTATCAAATTGATCACTACAAAAGAAATGTTCACAATTTGCTCTTCAGTTTGAGGTGTCACTTGTTAATAAGGTTTCAACCTTCATAAATTTTGAGTTCATGATAACTCATGAACCAAAGATTAGAATAGTAATCACTTTCAGTATTCAGCATAGCTTATACACAGCTTTATTTCCCCCATGATCGCTTGTTGCCAAGCACCCCTTTACCACCTGCAGCAGAGCACTGGGGTGACAGTCCCACCAGGCTGGACATCCAGGCCATGTGTGGGCTGTTCACACTAAACACACCTTGGAAAGGTGTTGTTAAACTTCAAAAATGTTTCAGGTCATGGTTTTAGCCTGACCAGACGCCCAGAGGATTTGCAGGCATGGTTCAGGGGTCAGCAGAGGCTATTGACAGGTCCAAATGCACTGTGTGCAAGTGACAATGCTGCTGTCAGTGCCTACGAGCTCCAGATGTGCAGGTTTTTGGGATCAGTTGGCCCCTGCCAAAGAACAATCTGCATATTTAACTTGATAGCATAGCTGAAGCTCTAGAGGCAGCAGTACAGCTAAACTAATTTTCATGTCCCTCAACAGTGGATGAACAATTTTCGCGAAGATGAAAGAATGAACCTGATCTTTACAACTCAGTTGACTTCACACTTGTATTGATTTCCTCTCTCATAAGTAACAGTTGCAGTATTTACTGATTTCAGGTCCTTGGTAGAATAAAAGCAGGTAAAAAGATCAGAGCATCTTATATATTTTGTTCTTTGAATCCGTAAAAGCTGTATCTTTGCACTGCTGCTGATTCTTGTTTTTCAGACGCTGTCTCTGTATTGCAGCACAACCCCAAAAGACGCAGCCACCACATAAATGATGCATAGACCAGGCAGCCATACAGACAGTGAGGAAAAGCAAACATTGAGGCAAGGAGGAGCTGGGGCAGGGAAAAGGAGGAAAGAAGGAAATGCATGAAAAGCATGGCATATAACATAGCAGAAATCAGCTACTTTGAAGTATTAGCTATGACAGGAATCACATGAAATGAGTTCGGCATCATCTGCCAGTTTTAACATCTGCCACATATGTCCTGTGGGACTTTAGCTGGAGCACTGATTCAGCATCACATTGCAGTCAACCACACTCTTTCCCACAAAAACTTCTCTCCACATTCCACTTGAAGGGAAAACCCAGAGAGCTGACAGTATAAAAGTATAAAAGATCCAAAAGGATCTTGGGGAACTTGTAGGCCAGGGCAAAGGAATCAGCCTGACCATGCTGCCTCATGAAGCAGCTGTTGTTGACAGTAGAAGTCATGGGGTTAGGCGGTGGAACAATTGAGAAATAAATCTTAGCAAATTTTATTCATTATCCCTTCTTTCCAGACCTCTCACTGTTTTTTTCCTCCTAAGCAGAGACTGCTTTAACCCATGGTGTCTCAGTAATACCCAGCTGAAAGTCAGGCACCTGAAAGAGTTATGCTGTTCTCCCAAATGTATATGGCAGTCTAGTGTAGGCATCAGGAGCAGAATTCATCAGACCAAGGCTGGACATAAATATCTGAATTAGCTGTCTAGACTCCATTTATCATATAATGAAGAGGCTGTTTCTACAAAGTGACACAGCTCATGCTAAAGTTGGTTTCTGAAATAAATAGTACGCCAGAAAGTGCTTATGTACCTCCATTGATAGCAAAGGGAGTTCAGACGTGCTTCAGACATGATTACAAGACTGCAGACACATAAAGTTAGTGAGGTGAAGCTCAGTCATTGTTGCTATATATAAAGAATAAAATAATCCAGAAACTAGACTAACACAGTTCAAGATGCCTTGTAGCTGAATTAATACAGTCAAATCAAAGTTTCATTTAAAAAAAACAACATTCTACTTCCCACAACTTGTTTCTGTTTCTATTTAATATAGAAAACACTGTCTAATGAATATCATTATTTGTAGTATTGCTCTTGAGTGTCCACTTGACAAGCCAGGATGTACCACAACCTGTACAGATGTTACATAGACTTTAGGCACAGGATTACTTAAAATGTGTCTATTGATAGAAGTAAGTGTCAGCTTGCTTGTTTTTAGGAATCAACTATGCCTCCTTGCCAAGAAGAAAGCTTGTAGTACCTGTAGCCTTTTGCTTCCTCACAGCTTTTTGGGAGCAGCCTTTCCTAGCTCCAGCCTGAGGCAAGAAGCAGTCATGAGCAGTGGTGTTCTGTGAGACTCACACCCTCATGTTTTTTCTTCACCACATTAAAAGTGTAAGCATGGCCATATGTGTCATTTCTGAGTTTCCCAGAGCAGAACAAATTTACAGTGACATGTAAGGAAGGTCTTCAGAACAAAGCTTCATTTCTGCACTTATCCACAGGAACAAACCACAAGATTTAATAGGGATGCAGAAGTACCCATCTGGATCACCCCAGTGGTCCCTGCAACCATTATTCTCACTTCAGCAGTGGCAGCATGATACATTCTGTAGGGCAAGTATGCAAATGTCACATAAAAGGGGGGGTTCCTTGAACCATTTATGTTTGTTTCATCTGTGGGTGCCCCAGGAAAGCTGAGACCTTTGTGCCTGCCCACTGTGCCAGTGTCCCATCAGGGGGACTCCACTGATCAGTGTGCTGTACTGGAGGGCACTTTGGCTGATTTGCTCAGGGACACGTGCTGACAATCTATCAGAGCTGAATACTTTACAAAAATTTAGGAAGAGGAGCCCCCTCCTGGAGCTCCCCACTTTTACCAAGTATGGCCTCTAGCAGCCTTGAAGGACACACACTAAATAGCTTATGGAATAACACACTTTATCAATAAGCAGTCTGATAATACAAAATTGTGAAAAGCTAAATTTAGAAGATTGCAGTTGATAGCAAAACCCAACTTTAAAGCAATAGACAGGCTGTAATCACCAATGGAAGCTATTTTGAGATTCATTCAGCAAACATAGAGTAAGTTTCTTCCTATCCAATAAGCATTCCTGTGGAGGAGAAGACAGGTCCAGCCTTGTCAGGTGATCTCAAAAGTTATGATGGAGTCTTCCATAACTTCTTCCCATTCTTAACTTTCACACTGTTTCTTTAAATTTTGGATGGACCTTTAGTGACTCCAGTCATACATGCTTTTGTTACTGATTGGTGTAAAATTCTCTCACTTCGCTCTTGAATCCCAGAATCACAGAATGCTCTGAGTAGGAAGTGACCCAGTCGGATCATCAAGTCCAACTCTTACACATAGGGGGCTCAAACCACAGTCTGAGTGCTATTAGCACCATGCTCTGTGGTCAGGAGAACATTCAGCACATGCCCAGTGAGGGGTGGTACCTTGGAGGCAGGCACACATGAGAGGTGTCAGTTAATATTACAATTAGGTTATAATGAACTGAGTTCATCTGAGGAAAGAGATCTTGCCAGTTGCTGGTTCAGCAGCAATGCATCTGCTCCCGTCTCCCCTGGCTGGCAGGTGCTCTGGCTACATGATACCACCGAGTTCCCCACCCTGCAAGGATTACAATAGAGCCTGGCTGACATGTCTCCACTATGCTCTACCCTCCATTTCATCTTTCTCAACATGAGCTTAAGGTTGCAAGCTGAATGTGTGGGGAGTCACTGTGGAATATGTTTCATGCATGCCAACCACATTCAGGAAGCAGCAATTGCATTTTCACCCTATAACTTCTGTAGTTACAACTTTCATTAGAATTTAAATACAACTTCCCAGTTTTCTCTTATCTCAGCCCAGTCATCTTCCTGTCGCAACACGACACAAAAGAAATGACACTCACGCACTGAGATGTCCAAGGCAAAAAAAGGGGCAGTTTATTTACAGACCTCGACATTTATAGACTTCCAGCAGTGACCATGGATTGGAGGAAGAAAATCTTCCTCTCCAACCACACTGGTCAAACCAACAGTCCATCAATTCTCTCCTCCTACAGAAAGGAATGAAAAACAATCATTATTTATGTGAACAGTGCGTGAGAAAACTCCATTGCAAAAGGTAAACACAGAAGGCTGAAGTAGAACTTTAGAAAAACAGAGAACAGAGAAAACCAGGGCAACATCTTCCTACAGTGAGTTTACCATTTTCCACAGTCTGTTCCCTCTTGTACATCGTCAGAATCAAGTAATTTCATTCACAAGTTGAAATTTGCAATAGTGTGACCTCCTTACCTTTTCTACCAAGTCACACAGGGATTTTATTGGAGTTCTTTCCTTTTTGAATTGAGGCAGTTTACCATAGCTTATAAAACAATATTTATAACAGTATCAACACAACAATAACACTACTGTATTAGTCCTGGTATGGTACTTAAAGCATCACGATTGTCTGGATATATTTCCCTCTACCTGACCTTCAGCCATTCATTGCAACCTTGAATACAGAGCATCTGACTCAGCTGCTCTCTCTCTACATCACTAGAAACTGCCTGTCTGCTGGTGGCCTTTTCTCTCTATTTCCCTAGACACCTATCAGCACCCACAGCCCTCTTTCTAACATAGCATCCTTTGGCTTAGACTTTGAAGAGTAAAATGTTCTTAGTCTGACAGGTATCAGGAAGCCATATTCTTCAACAAACATCATCCTCACTGCATTTTCAAGGATTAGTGTTGCTTTGCTTTTCTTGCTGGCCCTGTTACCATCTTCCATTTGGTTTAACTCTCTGTGCTGAGGCAAAAAACACCTTGTCAGTAATGGGCTTAAGATATTAAAAAAACATTACATACAATTGTCTTGGTTTTTATAGGCTGCAGGTTTAATGACATGCTATCCATGTCCCTCAGGTCCTGGGTACTAAAGGATCTTTCTTACTATGAGTATCTCAGTTTTCACTGCAAAGAGGGGAAATATCTACCCCTCTCTATTGCAAAGAAAACCTTGAAAACATAAAAAATTAAAAATCTTAAAAAGCAACAATAAAAAATTAAAAAAACTGGAATCAATGTAACATAAAAGGTAGGTTCATGATTTTTATCATTATACATGACTTTGGTGAGGGCAGAGGGAAGGGACAGACATTCTTTATTTCTGAATGCTTGCAGGGGTAACACTGAGGGTGGAAATTTCATCTTTGGGAATGTTTTGCCACCAGACTTTAGAACAGTAACAATAGCATTCTCTCCTGAGATTGCATGGATACGAATAGTCCTACGGTCTCATTTATTCTCTCTGCAGATTCGGACCTTGATCTTGAAAGCTATTTATTTTGTACCCATGAAAATGCTGCAGTGATATGCAGTAGTGGTGTGCACAGGTAAGAAGCCCTCACTGTGCAAGATGACAGACCTTGCAGCTAAGCAAACTGAGTGCAAAAATTCAGAGACGTTTAGTTAATCTATATTAAATTTGCCATTATAGAAATTGCAGTAAGTTCAAATCGTGTACTACTAAAAAAGGATTTTGTACATACTACAAAATCCCTGTTCACTAATTGTCCTTTACTCTAAAAGTCAAAGGATGCAGCTCCTCCCACACTCCATCCTGGCAACACACAAACACCAGCATGAAAGTGATGAGAGGGATTTTAGTGGAAAATCTGAAAGGTTGATACCTCCCTTTCGACTCCGTTAGGTGGAGCTCTCAGACAAGAAGAAATGAATGAAAAAACAACCCAGCAGTGTCACACTTGGGAATTAGTACCGTACTATGCAGGTATTTTTTCCCTGCCGAGAGCTCTCTTTTCTTGATAGAATTAATTTTTGTCCAACTAGAACTCTTATTACTTACTCAGCAACCTGCTTCTACAACTTGGTTTTCATTAGATTAACACATTACTGAGATCAAGCTGCAAACTTGGGAGGTAACTGAAGGCTGCATCATTGGTCTCAACATAAATAACCAGACCGACAAGGAAACAGCTATGGAATAGGGAAAAAAGCAGATAAAGAATTTAAAAACAATTTATGAAAATCAGAACATTCTAGCAAGTTATTGACCTTCAATGATAGAAGTTCACTGACATTAATGATGCAGGATTCAGCTAAAAACGTCATGCAAACGCAAGGGAAAAATCAAATAAAAATGGAAAAGTGTTTGCTGCCTGATTTTCTGATGCTTTCCCATTCTAGTTTCTGCTCTTATTTGGATCTCATACTTAACACATACATTCTTGCAAAGTTTTGGAGAAGGTCTCCCAATTCATGCACAAAAGGAAAGACGAAAATAATCCTGTGTAAAGCACTGTACAAGCAAAGGACTGCATGCATATTTTCAAGACTATTGGCTCTTTTCCTACTTGTTTATGTGCAGTAACTTAGAAATGTCAATACTTTTGCCAAATAAATTCCTGCTTTTGAAAAAATTGGAAAAATGTAAACAATGTTATCAAGAATATTATCTGAATTCACTGAAATTAGCAGACATTGTCCAGAGATATACGGAAGGAAGAGGCTGAACTGTTTCTTATTAGATTCTACACCTTAGTTAAGAGAAATTATTAACTTAATTTAATCAATTTAACTGTAATCAAATCTTGCTAGTTTTATCTTTTATGAAGGCAAACTTGACACATTTGTAACTGACAATTTCAGTAAATCTTAGCCTATCTCCTAAATTTATCCTTGGTACAAAAATATGATCATTTAATTACTTCTGAGGTATGATGCTGGGAGGTGGTTTGTATTTTGTATTTGAATATCATGTCTGGTTCCAGATTTTGCAACAAAATCTTCTACAGACACTTGAACAGTCTGCAAGTCTGTTCCATTTTCAGACTTTTTGAAACATGTACTCTATTGTACCAAAACCACCTTTCAGCACATTGTGCTAAAATAAAAAAATATAAAGTGCCCATGAGACATCAGAACCAGCAATTTAATTTCTGTGTTGAAATCAGTTTGCCTTAGTATTTGGCAGGCTTTACTTTTACACATGACTCTAGATTTGCTGCACCAATGTAAAAAAGAGCCTTCTCTAAATATTACAGACCGCTGCAACTTAGGAAGGGTATCTTTCCCCAACACTGAAGCTTTTTCCCTCACTTCCATATTCTGTTCTGCACAACTCCTGAGGAATGTTTTGTGACAAGGAGTTATCTTTTAAGCTTTTAATTTTTCCCACAGACATCTGCCACTGACATTAGAAAGGGGTCACAGATCAGATCTGACCTTTCCTTCTTGGGACAGATGACACGGAGCAGAATTGTTCTGGTCACATTGAGCAAAGAATACTGCGTCTGGTGTCTTGTAGCTTCCACAACTTCTTTGAAACATAGAAGGCAGAAAAAGCTAAAGCATCAGGAGCACATCTAATTTTTAACTTTCCCTTGCCTGCCTTCAGGATAGCTTTAATGACTACAGCATGGGTAGGCAGTTTTCAAGCTCTTGTCTCTGAATGTGTTCCTCTTTCTGATGACAATACATATCTGTGCTTTGATATGCTCCATTCTTGGTCATATATGGCTACTCATAGCCTCTACTGTACTTGTCCTGAGACCCTTACCTCGAATGGTGGGAGTTATTCTTATCCCTATTTTATGTCCTCAGGCTATGTGATTTCTTCAGCATTATCCGTGGAGCCCAGGGCAGAGTGGGAAACTGCACCCAGTTCTGATACATTCCAACTCTGCCCATTGAACTACACTGCAAGACAAGGGGATGTTACACAAAGAGGTGAGTGTAGGTCTGATTTAAACTTCAAGTGTGGGAATGTAGGTTATGGCAGTCTTACCCGCTTGCCTAGATTCCAGAGGGAAGGAAGCAGGAGAAGGGCCAAGATGGTGCAGAACTGAAGTATTTTGGTGCCCCACAGCAAGCCTCTGATAAAGTCAGGTAGGCAGAGAGCAGAGCTGGTGAGATTCATCTGGGTAGGCATGGCAGAATCAACACACCCATTTTCTCAGTGTAAACCAAAATGCACTTTCCAAACCTGAATTTTTTCCACCAAGATCTTGTTTTTAGAAGATAAATATTTTTCCTTGGAAATTTTTTCAGCAGAAAATTCTCAATAATCCACCAAATGCTCCCTTACTTCCCCTCCTGCTTTCCAGTGTCCATGTCCTTGAAGGGGTGAGAATGTTTGCTTTTCCATGACTCAGTATTTCCCTAAATTACAGCATGGTTAAAAGACAGACAGGCAAACTTAACTACCGAGATTTCCATAAAGTTCAATTAAAGGTGCCAAGCTATTGTGACTAGCTTTGTCAAAATCTGGATGGTAATCTGTGCAGCAAACCGTGCTTCTTTCACAAAACGCTGGTGAGGAGTGGCAGGATGTTGCTTCTCAGGAGGCTGCAGGCACACAAACCTTTGGCTGTATCTCCTCAGCTTGCATCTGAGCCACACACCCGAAGCTGAGCCGTCCCTTTGAAACGGAGAGTCTGAGAAGACAGCCAGTGCACATGCTCTGGGCTCAGAAGGGAGACAGTGTGATCTTGATAGGAAAATAGCATTTACACAGCCAAAATCCTCATCTGTTACTGATCATGCTGCACTGTTATCTTTTTTTCTTCACCCGATAATCAGGCGTGGTTCTTTGAAGGGAACATAAATCCACTTTTCTTGACTTCTTTGCCTATTTATTTGGAAAAGTGCTCAGTGCTTGTACTGTGTATCCCGATATGGTTTCTTTTTGAATATCTGTTCCAGAAAACACACCCCTACTGCAGCACAGTGCAGCCTATAGCAATGAAGAGGAAAAATAATAAAATCCTTAAAGACAGATCTGGCATTCTGAGTGCTATACTTGGGCCAAACTTGAATCTGAAAAGCTTATTTGGGCCATCAAAAAATATTTTCTCCCAGTCTCACAATAGGTTACTGGAATGTTAGAAATCTATGCTAGTAATTATGTTTTAATAAGTTGAATTAGATGAATTCATCATACTTTTTAAACCAAATTTTTATTTACTCTGAATAAATTCAGTCTCCTATTTAGTAGCAGTCTCCTCCTTCTCCTAAACTTCATTAAAGCCTCTTTCTGCCAGTGGCTGGCATCGGCTAGTAAAGATAGGTGCTTTGAGAGGCTCCTGAGGTGCCGTGATAAACAAAGCCTCCCAGGCGAGTTACATGTTTCACTCAGGACTGATCTGTTCAAAACCTGGTAATCCTGCACATTTGTTTAAACAAGTGGTTCTGTCATGACCAGCCCTGACCTACTTTTCCCAATGCCTTATTTGTTGCACACATGTTTTGCCTTTCCGCTGACTCTACTCCAAACACAGGCTGCCTTTTGCTCTCTCTTAGAAAAAATGCCCAAAGCAATGTGGACCCTGATGAGGGGACACCAACACCACTCTGCTACACAGAGAAAAAGTTGCAAAATATCACCAGCACCCATCAAACCAGAAGTATTAATCCGTTTCTCAAGCAAGCTTGGGATTCATTTCTCTTAGCCGGCCAGTTTTACTTCTTGTGGCATGGAAACAGAGGAGCAAGTTAAACATAAACATGTGACTCCTGCAAAAAGAAAAATCTATAGAAGAAAATACAAATGCCATTAAAGGATAACAGCATTTAGCAGTGACCACGTCTAACCTCTCTTTACAACTATCAAGAGAGAGATAGAAGACAAAACCAGTTCACTCCCTGCAGAACACATTGCTCCTCATCTTTGAAACAGACCCAGGACAGAACCTTTTGTTAGGCATATTGATGTCTTTCACACTGCACATGGGGCTCTCCTTTTTTTTCAGAACATCTTTCTGCTCTTTAAATGACAGCTTGATTGTTGGAGACAATCTCCATCACAACAAAATTGTGTGTCTAGTGGTTGGGTGAGTGAAGCTATTAGTCCTAAAGTACAGTTATGTGGTCACTGGCTAGAGAAAATGATTTGAAATTTGAAAGGATTCTGTTTTGATGCCCAATATCCAATTCTTTAACTCATTAGGGATTCTCTAAAGGTGCATGCAAAAACAAAAGCTTCTCTACCAGCTCTTCCACTGAACTCAATATGATGTTGAGCAACTCCTAGATATTTTCTAAATAATTCAGTTTGGGTTTGGTTTTCAGTAGACATTTTTCATTCCAAATGTATGATATAAAGGGACAGATTTTATTTCAGTGCAAATAAAAAATCTATAACCCAAGGTATTTGTAAAATATTTGGGTAGGAGTGTGCAGGATGAGGGGAAGGGAAGGGAAGGGAAGGGAAGGGAAGGGAAGGGAAGGGAAGGGAAGGGAAGGGAAGGGAAGGGAAGGGAAGGGAAGGGAAGGGAAGGATCTAATTAATTTGTATACTTCTCTCTCCCTGCACTAAATGAAAAAAAGTCTAGGTTAGCATATTTGAAAAGAGTCAAACAAAAAAAATATAGACTTCTCCACCATTGTACCAGGTAGGAAGGAGAAGGCATGAAAATTTCATCAGATTTCTCTTTTGAAATCTGATAGAAACATAGGTGAGCCATATTAACTACCTGTTAGGATGAACATGTGCCTAACATGAGCTCTATTCTGTCCTCTGCTCCAAAAGACATGCATCAAAAGTGTTCATAGACAATTAGGTCAGAGATAACTCCTTCGAACCTCTTTTTTCTTAACTTGCTTGCTGAGTTTATTCCAGGTTTTCAGATTCCTGTTGATAAAATTGAAGAGCAAAAGTGCAGCTGGGGTTTGTGCAAGTGGCAATTTTAGGAGCACCTTCATTCTCTAAACAGCTTGACTTCTCTTGTCAGGGAAGTGTATCTGTCAAATCTCACGTTCCTCTCCCGAAGATCCAGTAACAGTTGGCTGATATCTGAAAAAGGATGATATTCAAGAACGTGCGGTATTTCACAGTTACATTCACAACAATACAGCAATGCAATCACATCCACTTACTACTCCTCCTGGACAGAAGAATTAAGTAAACCACCCAAACCTGGATAGCGAAGCAATGCCACAGGCAGAAGTATGACTGAGCTTTCCCAAGTCTCAGCCACACTGTACAACCACAGGGACATACAACTTGCTCTCATGGTCTCTTAGAAACCCCAAGTCACTGTAGCACACAATGACATCAAGAATAAATCCAGCTGGCATCACACACAGCCTCAGCTAGGTACAGGATGAAATTCAACTTGGGGAATAGAGCAAATATGGTCCCTATGGCCAGGCCATGCTGCATCATCACACAAACCATCTTCCCTCTTTTTATGGGATGAGGTGTAAGGTTTGGATCACACAACAGGGGCAGCAGAAGGACAGGCCCAGCAGTGTGTGAGGCAATATCACAAACATTACCCCAAATGTAATTGTCTGTGCCATAAGCCAGATGTCCTGAGAGAGGTTCAGGGGGCCTCTAAGTGAACCCAAAGGCTAACAGATCTTTCCATCCTCTGCTGTTATCTTCCCTGAAAACATAGGAGGGCTTGTATATGTAGCTTCAAAAGAGTCTGGGAAAGTAGACCTACCGATTTTCTGCCCCAATTTGAGGCTTTGATTTGATAGAAATTCCATTCTTACAGCCTTGAGTAATTTTAGTTACTTTTTCTTGCCTTTCTTTTCCCAAACACTCTAACCTGGAAAGTAGAACTCCAGTACCCCAGGAGGGTATTAGTGATGTGATGCAGCCTGACAATATGTAACTCCTGTCTCTATCCTGCATTTCTACTCTCAAGTATTCTATAAAGAATATATTTTTTTTTCAAAGCTGCACTGTGCCTAAGACTCAGTTAATCTTTTCTTCGCTGTGGCCAATAAAGATTTTTTCTTCTTCCCATAAATGACCATTATTTTGTACCTCTCCTTGCTGTGAATTTCTCCAAAATGTAAACTCTTACACCCCCTTACATTAAACTGCATCTTCTGAACATTGCATGTGGATTATGAACTCCTATGATTTTTCCCATTACTTTGGTTCATCCAAATAGCTGACCAAAGGGAGGTCCACTAATTAATGTATCTGATAACTCAGATCTTGTTTTCATTCTTTTGAAAAGGAGGTGGGGTTGTTTTGTTTTGTTTTGTTTTGTTTTGTTTTGTTTTCTGTGTGATTACTCTTCATGCTCTGCATTCATATCTTCCCAGGCTTTTATGTTGTGTCCATCATCATGAAATGTGAGATGGTTGACAATTCTCTTCTAGTTTGCAGAACAGATACTGTCTCAGCAACAGCACATTTTGGCCTAAAAAGCAGTAATTGAAGTTTGACTTGTAATCTATGGATTTGTCCAATCTAATTACTGCCACTTCCATCAGTGTTTTTATGATATAGACATGCATCCACTCAGAAAAATCACTAAAGCTACCAAGGTAGCTGCCAGACAGTCATTCCATCACTTTTGGCTTGGAAATTATTTGAAAGATGCTATAGAGTTGGAAGGCTCTGATAAGCACCATCAGTCCCTTAAACAATGTGGTTTTCCACTGTTTCTGCTCACATTCAAGCATTATTTTAGTTGATTGATTTAGACTCAATTTTTCACTAATTAAACTGTACTTTCTTGTAATTAGGTACAATTCTGGTTTTGTTGAAGTCAGTGAGTAATAAAACTTCTCCAGCAAAAACTACTGAATATGTCCATTTTTAAGATAATCAACTTATTATCTTATTAGACTTATTAGAATTAGAGAGTTGGGGTAAATTAACATGCACTGAGCACTGTGCAGCAATCTCAGACGAACTGCTGCACTCAAGCTTGTTTGTTCACAGCTGCCCTTAGTGTTTCTAACATGTGTGACCCTCTTCAATGCAGACACATTCCAGGAACAGTTGGCCATATGCACTCACTGGACGGACATCTTAGACATGTTTCTGGCACTCATTCTCCAAGGAATTGTTCTGTAACTCTGAAAATCATTTTAATAAAACAGAAAATGTCTTATATTTTTCTTGGATTTAACATTCCTGTGAAACCATTGGAAACTGAGCATGCAATGAGAGATTATATTTAGAAATTATCAATCTGTGTTTGACTATCTGCACCAGACTTACCTTCAGCTAACACCAGTGTAAATCACAAGCCTTTCACTGACACCCCTGAAACTATATGCAAAAGCAACTGCCCTAAAAAAATAAAGGTATTAGGCTGGTCAGATGTTTTCATTGATAAAGAAATTTAAAAATGTGGCTCATTTAAACCCCAACTCACCAGTATTGTGCCCAGTCTGCCCCTGTCCTTACTGAAAGAGGGAAACGTTGGTTTTGCATTGCTGCCAATTTTTGGGATTACGGTGAGAGAATCGGTCACAACTCCTCCAAACAGTAATCTGTGTCTGTACAAGCCTTATCCACCAGCACATGCCACTGTTTGTTTCCTTGTCAAACACTGCAGACAGCTCTCAGGGACCTGATGGCTTTGGATCCCCTCCCAGGCAAGGGACGTACCAGGAGTCACCAGGAGTCCTCAGGATTTGCTCCCACTAATGGAATCCAGGGTGACATAGACTGTCCAAGCCCAGGGATATAAAACTGACCCTAACTTTCCAATAAATTTTAACAGGTCTGAATAAACATACTGGCAGGAGGACTGGAGAGTGGACAGGGAGCAAGGATAACTTCATTTTGGCTAAGATTGTCAGTGAAATTAATGAGAAATAGCCTGGTCTCCTTGTGCCATTTATGTCACACGAGCATCCCGTACATTAGCGTGGGATTTAATTTGGGCATTTAAAGCTGCTTGCATTATGTTGTGACTGTGGGTCTTTTTACTCATCTTTTCTGCATGTTCTTCCTTGCAAATGTATATTTGATGCAGCACATTTTCAAAGGGAATCGAGAAAGAGAAAACTAAAAGCTACACATATTAGTATTCCTGTTTAATTTAATATCGGCTTACTAGGTGGAAATTAAAATGATTTTTCTGTCACTGTTATCTCTCTTCACTTGGCAAAGATTGATTTCCTTCTTCCCTGCTGCTTACTAATAAGACATCTGAAAACAAAGATGATTTTTATGTTTACTTCTTTGTTTAAATCAGCTTTCTTATCTAAGGACAGCTTTAGCAATATATCTGTTGTTTAACCTGTGATTTCTGTGTTGGCTCAGGCTCCACAAGTGACAGAACATCAAACTCAGAGAGACTATATATTTTAATTACTTAGGGATGCCCTCGTGCATGAGTACATGCAAATTAAACAAACAGATCTCAAAAACGGTTCAGAACAGATTGTGCATTACACAATCAATTGCATTTTGGTTTCAGAAATGATGGTGCATTATTTTGCTTCTCCTGCTGACAAGTATGGAGGTTATCAGCCATCCCTTGCCATTGCTACCGCTGTGTCTGGCACTGCCAGGTTTGGTGCCACCTCATGGAGAGCTGACAAGCCAAGGATGGCTGATGGCAATGCACAAACACTTGAGTGTGAGAATCAGCTGAACAACTGCTCTACATGGAATGACACCTTCCTATGAAGGAAATACCAATGTCCAGCAAATGGATTAGAAAACATCTGCCTGAAAGAATAGGACATGAGCACCCAACCATCTGCCTCCAGCATCCAGCACTCCTTTGAATTGGAAACGATAAACTAATGAGCACAGTTGCTATTTGGAGTCCAAGCTGCATTGTATGAACTCGGTACTTGCATCCTGGTGGCGAGACAGCTCTAAACAAGATTTAATCATTTCAAAAGACAAAAGGTTTAGTGAAAATTTTGCAAGGCAAGATGATCATACCCAAGGAAAAAGGTGGGAAAATTGGCCATTTGTACCCTGCAGATGAAGAACAAAAGCATTAGAGACAGAGATGGCATGGTGGGTATCCCTAAAAAGCTTCTGCACAAAACAGTTGAGCTTTTTTGAAAAGCTGTGAAATGTTGTTCTTCAAAACATTCTCTTGAGATATTATCTCATACCCTTTAGACATTTTACTGTATTGGAGGCCTTCTTATTTAAGAGCCTCTTTCCTACTTTCTTTCCACTCCATCTTAAATCCCCATGCTCAGCATTAATAACAGTTTTTCCTCTAGGGTATTTGTGCCTGGAATACCTATACAGTAGTATTTTAACTTCTTCCTCACAATTTTGATTATCTTTCATCTATCTGCTTTTTATATATTGAAGATTAGGACTTTCTTTCTCCCTCTTGATAAAGTTGCTCTTGTCCTTCTTGGGGGATGACGTCTCATAGTTTTTCTCAGCCCTTTCTTACACAGTTCAATGGCGTTCCTCTGCATTTCTGTATTTTTATACAACTGCACTCAGAACTGAAATCCAGCAAGAATCCTCTGTGAAGATGCACCTGGTCTGTCCGACCTAGAGATCAAAGGTGACAACTCCTTGCATTGTACCAGAAGCAGCTCATGCCACGTGAGCAGCCTGTGTCCCACCAAGGGTACCCTGCTGCTTAGGTGACCTGAGGGAAGGGTGCCTGCATCTCTGGTTGCCTCGCAGTGCAGGGCTGGTCTTGGGGCACCTGGCTCCTCGCCGGGAAGCCTGGTCCGGATCAGCTGTGCCGGGCAGGCAGGCAGGCAGGTGTCTGGACACACTTCAGGTGCTGAGTGCCAAGGCTGGTGTGCACGTGATGTGCCAGCTACACGGGCACTTCTGGCGCTGCAGAACTCGGGGGTGAGTTGAAAGCCAAACCAGACCTCCTGCTGGGGGTGAATATGCAAGCGACGCTCTCTCATCCAATTTCTGTCTTCTTGTCCTATTTTTGTGCTATCTGTCCTGGTGCACCTTTGGTGCATATGCCAAAGGCCACAGAGCCGCTGAGGAAATCTTGGCAGGCTATGACCCATGCCGACCTGCCTGAATTAAGAAAAAAAAAAAATAAAAAAAAAACCTTTATATTTTCAGAGTTGGGGAGGAGTGACCTTTATGCTTAGAAAACGGAGACAAGCCTCAGCCGTCCTCCCCGCCGCCGGGCCCCGCTCCAGGTCGGTCTCTGATGGGGAATGCGAGTGATGGAGATGCCAAGTGCAGGCGGAGGGGGTGGTCAGGGAAAGGAAATCCCGTTCCCTCGCACCCCGCCACAGTTACAGCCACAGCACGGACCCGGCCGGCGGGGCTCCCCCGAGCCGCGGTGGCGGCGGGAGGCGGGGGGACCGCAGGAGGCGGCGGAGGAGGAGAAGGAGGAGGAGGAGGAGGGAGGAGGGGGAGAGCGGCTGGGAGGGGAGGGAACACCTCGGCTGGGCGGAACACGCCGGCCGGCGCGGTCCCAGACTGCCGCGGCCGGGCTGTCCGTGCTGCCCGCCGATCCCGCTGCCCCCGCACGCTCCCCCTGGGGCGGGGGCGGCGTTGCCCGCCGCGTCCCGCCCGCAACTTTCCCTCCCTCCCCCGTGGATGGCTTTCGTCGGAGACCTGCAGGGCAACCGGGCGCTTGACACCTGTCCCCCATGGGCCGCCCCCTCGCCTAAGTTTGCCGGCGCCCGGCCGCACTCCGCCGCCGCCGCAGGGCGGGCTTGAAGCCGCGGCGGGGCCGCGGTGCCCATGGCCGGGAGCCCCGCCGCGCCGAGCTGTCCGTGCGCGCCGCCCCGTCCCGCCCGCCCGGGAGCCGCCGCGCCCGCCCGAGCGCCGCAGCGGGGGCGCTGAGCGAGGCAGCCCCCGGCTCTCCGCCACCGGCTCGGCGCCAGCCGCCGGTGCCCGCCGGGTCGCTGGCGGCGGCGGCGGCGGGGGCGGCGGCGGGGCCCCGGGATCCGTCCGCGCTCGCTGCCCCCGTGTAGTTCTCGAGTCGTCTGTCCTCGGCGGCGGTCCGCGGGTGACATGCAGTCCCTCATCTCTCCGGTGACCAAGGCTATCCTGGTGGCTTTGTTCATCTTCGCCATCCTGCTGATCCTCTACGTGATTCTGTGGTACATCTGCCGCGATGTGGATTGCGACCATGGGATCTGAGCGGCGCCGCGGGGCCAGGGCTTAGGAGCAGGGATTCACCCCGCGGGGCCGGGAGCGGCAGCGGGAGCCCCTCCGGGCGGCAGCCGCCGCTACCGCGGCCGAGCAGGGGAAGAGAAGAGGAAGGAAGGAAAAGAGGAAAAAAAAGAAAAAAAAAAAAAATAGCGAGCGGAGGACCGAGCCCAAAGAGCCCGGAGGACAACTGCGATCAAGAAACCAACCTGAGCTTGACCTTCAGAGACCAGGGTGACCCGGTGAGTCTCCGCTCTCCGCGGCGCGGGGGATGCGCGGGTGCGGCGGGGCTGCCTCCCTCCCTCCCGGCTCCGCTCCGCTCCCCTCCCCTCGCATACACACAGTCACAAACACACACACACGCTCGCACACGCACGCACATGGATGTGGCACAGGGGCCCCATACACACGCCGCGTACACACACACCAGTGGATGTGCGTGCCTGAGTGCCTGCTGCACGCAGGCATGCGTGTCCCTTGGGGACAAGCAGGACCGGTCCTGCTGGCCGGGATAAATTGTGCCTGCCCCCGTCCCCGTGTTCCCCCGCTTTAAATTTTTCGAGGTGACAACGCGCAAAAGGCAGCGCTGGAGCCCGCTGGAGCCCGGGCGCGGATGCGGGTGCCGGAGGGCGGCCGCCGCGCTGCCTTTGCGGCCCCACATTGGTATGCAGGCGGTGGCTGCGCCGCCAGGCAGACCTAAAAGGTGAGCCCAGGGGATGGGGGAAAGTCAATGCTTCATCAGTCCAGGGACAAATCGGGAAGTTACAGAAAATGAAGGGAAGATGTCAGGTATCCGGCCAGTGCCAGCAGGCAGACTTCGGGGAGGGGGTGTGAAGCAGGATGAGTTTCTCCTTTCTAGGGCCAGGCAGATGGAAGGAAGTGCATGGGAAAGAAAAATGTGCATGGGAAGTTCTGGATGGTAGCGCTCCGTGTCTGGTCTCACTGACACTGCATTTCCTACGTGCAACTCTCTCTAAAAGGGTTAACGCTCAGCGGTTTACCACATGCTCAAGCTGGGCAATTTCAGAAATTGTTGATAAAAATACACAGTTGATGAACATGTAGGTGCTGACTGTGTTGGGACACAAGAGGGGATGTATCCTGCCCAGCTGTTTTCCCACCTGAGAGAATTTGTTGTCGGCGATTTCTGCTCTTACTCTTTGGTTGTGTTGAATACCCTGTGCTGAAGCAGAGAGACAGCAACACACTGTGTTTAAAGTGGAAAAGACCTGCTGAAAGGAAAATGGTCCCAAACACTTGGGCTGCAACTGTTTCTGTCCTTGACAGGCAAGCTGTCAGGAAAAGGAGCGAACTCCAGCTGTGTGCGTTATCCCTGGCGGGATGCATTCCCATGCCGCAGGGTGTGGGTGCGTGTACACAGTGGGAGGGAAGAGGAGAAAAATCAAATCCATGTTTCAAGTGGGGGAACAGGGACCTAGCCAACTGTAAAGTGTAATGGTGTGATTCGGGGTGATTTGACATTGAGTATTGGTGACCGAAAGCTCACCTTTGTAACAGGGGTCTGTACGTGGAGGAAGCTGTTCAGAAGGCGATTCTCTTGCCATTTTGGTTTGTGCTTCTGTTCAGACTGTATTTGGAAGGGCTTTTGACCTGATTAGTTCATCAAACATGACATTACCGTTAACACACACACTACTAATGTGATTATAACAGCAGTGACATCAATGTTTCCTTGCCCTGCAACTACAGTAGCAATGCATTTGTTTACTTCCCCCATGCATGCTCTGAAATGTCTGTTACTCAACAGCTCTGAACAGCAAGGGAAGAGGGAGGAGGAGGGGGAAACTCTTACAGACAATTTAAAAATGGCTATACCTCTGTTTCCCTTATTCATATAATGTTGTGGAAATGAAACAATCTCCAAGTCCTCTTCATCTTTTTTTTTTTTTTTTTTCCCCAGTCAGTACACTTGTTTTCACCTAAGTGGCAAAAACCTCTTCACACTTTGACATGTCGGATTGTGTCACATGTTCCTTCTGAATTAACAGCAGTGCACACCTTCTGCCCCTCTCCCAGCTGGCAGGAGCTAGTGGGTGAGACAGTTATAGAGGCTTTGCCATTTAGTGTTAATTATTTCACAGTAAACCAAACTGTTATTTATAGAACTGGATGAAATGTGGCAAATTAATGTGGTTTTCAGAAAATTTTAAATATCAAGATATATGTGTGCGGGTGATTAAATACCTGAAGTGTTGATATGACCAAACATATTTTGTACTACCCATCATAACTGATGTTAATCAACTTAATAATTGTAGAAACCATGAAACAGTCCCTTCAGTTATTGTTTGATGGTTAGTATTTCCAGCTGGCTCATTATTATTTTAAGCATATTGTTTTTGGGAGACAGGATGTTGAATTTTTTTTTTTTTTTTTTTGTTTTTTGTTTTTTGTTTTTTGTTTTTGTTTTTTTTTTAATACTGGATTTTATTCTAAATAAGGTGAATATATGTGTGTTTATATATAAATATTCATGTAAGATTTGTATACAGTCAAATGGGTATTTTCCAGGCTGACAGAACTGAAAAATAAGCACGGCAATGATTAGCAGTATTGAATTTGATTTGTAGTTGTAGTCACAGATGTGTTGGCTTTGGTTCGATACTGTGTGTATTCATTATCGTGTATTAGCAAATGTAAAACCCCAAAGATCTGAAACACACCTTTTCCTATTGCAGTGATGCCTCATAGAAGGGAATGATATCCTGGCCTTGCTCAGCTGTGTGTGGAATTTTGCAGTTGGTTTTGACGGAGTCGGAAATATATTGGTAGATTAGCATGTGAATTTGTAACAGCATGATGTTACTAAAGTTGAGAGAGATATTAAAACAGCAAAAAGGGTAGAATTGATTACCATGGAATACCTAGAGACCTTATTTTTGTAATATTTACTTGTTTGCAGAGAAGTTTGGGGATGATTTTATTTCTATTTTTGTGTTTGTGCTTGTGCCCCAGCTTAACAATTTTCACCATCTTGCTGTGTCTTAATGTACGGTAGTGTTCCAGAGGTGAACTCTGAAATATCACCCGCGGCTGAGATGCAGTGCATCAGGTAGATATGGATCACCTGTAAATATTTTTTGCAATAAGGCAGGTTGTAACATTGTGAGTAGTGCTTTTGTTTAAGGCAAAGACAGCTTACCATGTTTCTGCTTGAGCCAAGAGAATTTTTTTACCATATTGCAAAAATTAATAATTTCCTGGTCTGAAAGTATGTTTTTAGTCCAAAAGCTATTTAATAGGCTGTTGAAATATTGTGTTAAGTGAGATTTCAAATCTTTGGCTTTTTTGTGTGGAAAAAGACTGAAGTTACCACTGCTTCATCAGCAGAAGTGTAATGAATTTTATGGATTAATTCCTGCTGCAATGTAGCATGCTATAGCATGGTCCTAGAAATCTTGTCACATCAGACTTAAACATGCAGTATGTTTCTTGATAAATAATTCTTATGCAATTCCTAGTCAGGCAAATTACCTGCAGATTTATTAAATATTTTCTGTAAGTGGCATGTAAGAAGAGTAACTGGGCAATAAAAATCACAGATTTGCTCATTTTCTATTTTCTTCCTTATAAAATGGATTAATAAGAATCAGTGTCTACATGGTATGCCCATGTCATACCATGTGCATGTTATACCATTTCCCTAAAACAGGCTTAAAATGAGCATTGAGGATGATTCCAGCGTAGGAGGGTCTCCGCAGAGATGAAAGGTTAGCCGAGGTCCAAGGATGGACACTGCTGCATCCTCGAGATGTCCTTGTGTCATACGATTGCTCAGCTGTACTTTTTCCCCTCCAGGTGAGTGTAAAGCAGAGAGCCTTCAAGCTGCTCTAAGGCAGGACACATAGATCTGCCCTATGCAGCTCCAGCCCCATTTGTTGGAGGGTCCAGTCTATGGCTGATTTCCTACTGTCTATTCCATACAAGGTGATGATTTTGTAGTTGCACCTTGCAGTCTTAAAATCTGTGAGCCTTAGCTTATTGGTTATGTGACAAAGACTTGGCCCAATTTATGTGTTTATAAACAGCTTGGAGGTGGGATGGTTGGGATTAATTGTACAATTGATGCCACAATTCTAGCACTCAAAACTGGCAGGGCCCTTTAAGTGACAAATTTGGGGGCAGTATGAGGGAATACAGCGTCACTGTAACAAGTGTATTAAACCTGTGGCACGAGCAGGCCATGTCTTGCTTCTTGCTTTGCTGGCATAACAGTCTTGCATAGGTAATGTTCATACAAACTCTGTGTTTAAGGAGTTGTTGAGAAGGTGGTGTAAGGGAGTCACAGAAAACAGGCATATTTGCTCTTCACCTAAAGGTCAATCTCTGCTCTGGGTAGAGCACTCTGCTCTGTGCCATTAGATGCTCACCTGGCTGCTCCCTCCCTGCCGCTTGGCACCGCCTCAGGGCTGCAACTGGACATTCAAACACACGGCAAAGTTCCACTGCCGTTTCTCAATGGATGACTTTCCCCCAGTCTTTCTTTGATGCATGAGTGTTTTCTCCTTTTCCTGCTAAGCATCAATCCTCCAAACTGTGACTTAGTGCGTAATGCGGTTTGTAGACAAACTGCACAGATTGATTTTCCTGAAGTGGGCTGACCAAATGATGAGTGTATTGGAAAGCAGCACACGCTTGCTTAGTTGTTGTTCTACATTAAGCTTTTTTTTCCATGAAATATCCTAATATCTATTAAAATAGCTTTAAAAAAATTTACATGTTACTTTTAATATGTATTGCTGGTATGGTTCATGTAGTTGAATAGCAGCATCTGCTCTTGTTAGAGGCATTCTGATAACTTACAGAATTTTTCTCAAGTGAGAAAATGTGAGCTTTAGCTTGGAGGGACTCGTAGCACTGCTGTTGAGAATTGCATTCCTACTTTGAATGTTTTGATATATTACTTTGGAATACAAGAGATATTTGCTGGTGTTTTCACAAATCATTAAATCATACGTAAAGGATACCAGTGAGGTGACACTCAGAGTTTCCTTGTAGAGCGTAGTTTGAATGTGGATTATGGTTGCGAAAAAGATGTGGAAAAAGTTGCCTGTGACTGATGAAGAAGGACAAAGAATTGGGAAAAGAAAGAAGAGTGTTATATCAAGACAGTAGAGGAGAGACTCCAGTGTGTTCAAATTTTAAAAAGTGGAGCTAATGCAAAGTAAAATGAGGAGCTCAGAGCACAAAAATTGCACTTTCCTGTAGAGAAACTGTATGTACATATAAGTATGCATGCATACATATGCCTGTGTATATGTATATACATTTTCACAGTGTATATGATTAAATTAGAAATTTGCAACTCTAGAGCAAGCTGAGAATTTTTACATTTACATACATTTTACATGTATGATTTTTTTTCCTTTTTCCTTGAAACCTGACTCTAATAATCCCCAGTAGGAATTTACTTAAAAACCGGATAGTGTTGCAGATGCTTTCTTGACGACTCAATGATCAGACATGAGTGATGTTGAATACTCATGAATACTTATTATAAATAAATCATTTTTTAAAGAAAATGCTAATGCTTCATTCAATTTGGAAAAAAAATAATTCTGATTGTGTGGGCTGGAAGAAACACATTAGTAACAAATAGATTTTATGTCTTGTGTTTTTCATTGACCTCAAAGAGACAAAGTCTCTACTTACCAGGAAAAAATCCTGTTAGGTAATTAACCTATTATGACCAAAAAACATATATGAGAAAAAAGCATCTCAGAGAGAAGATAGCAGAACTGTAATATTTTGGCTCAAACCAGTAATAGCCAACATCTTCTTGCAAAAGTACAAATGCACAACTCTTTGATGTAATACATCTTCAGTGTTCATGTTTTTAAGTGCAAAGGATGAAAGAATGCTCCTGAAGTTATGAGTGTTAAAACTTATTCACAGTGAAACCTGCTGCAGGATTATGATGCTTTTTGGGTATTATGGTTTTTTATGTAACACCTGAGTAAGAAAATGTTTTGGCTTGCATGAAATACAGCAATATTACCAAGGGCTAGGGGAAAACAAGTGTCTTTTGTATGAATAGCCTCTTCTGTATTTATTGCATATTATGGTAAAGCTGAAGTCATGGAGAGAATTTTGTTTGCTATTCAGTATCCATTTCAGTGGTGAGTTTTGACTGCTGCAAACCCTATTAAACAAATACCCAGCAAAGTCATCGTGATACCTACAGCAAAAATTAAACAAGGTCTTCATTAGGTTGTGCTCTTCACGGACACTATGTATTACATAGTTAGGTAACCTGCAGTGCATGCTTCTTATATAGCTGTTATGATTAATGCACTCCTGAACACACTATCATCATCTCCCTTGTGAGATATGTGTATATAAATGGGCTTAGAAATGAGTTTACCACCAATCTTCATTCTAATGACTTGTTTTTATTTTTTACTGCAACACTATTCTGACGTGCTTAAGAGGGACAGTAGCTGAGTGGGAGTTAGATGAAGTCTTGGTATCAGTGAAGATAAAAGGAAGACACTGAGCACACAGAAGGACATCAGTGTATGTTTTTAGTGACTGATACAGCATAATTCAACTTGGCTGCAGGGACCATGAAACTGTGAAGTGTAAGATCCTTAGGTCAGTGAGCATGGCAAGCTTGCTACCCTACTTGTCAGGAGAGCTGACCTTGGCCTCCTCAGGGATCTGCTAGGTAGAGTACTGTGGGATAAAGTCCTGGAGGGAAAAGGGTCCCAAGAAAACTGATTGATACTCAAGATTTGCCTCTTCCAAGACCAAGAACAATGTATCCCAAAAAAGAAGTCAAGCAAAAATGCCAGGCGGCCTATGTGAATGAACAAGGAGCCCATGGACAAACTCAGACACAAAAAGGAAGCCTACAGAGGATGGAAGCAAGGATAGATAGCTTGAGAGGAATACAGAGAGATTGTTCAAGCAGGCAGGGATAGGGTTAGGTAAGGTGAAGCCCTGAATAGAATTAAATCTGGACAGGGACATCAAGGGCAACAAAAAAACCCCTTCTATAGATATGTGGGTTACAAAAGGAAGACTAAGGGAAATGTGGCTCCTCTCCAGAAGGTGGTTTCCCAGGACATGGGGAGGACTGAGGAACTCTGAAACTTTTTTGTTAGGTACATGAGTCAGCAAAATGTACACGTCCTTGCTTCCTCTGGGGGCTTCCTTCTTGTGTTTGAATTTGTTCCGAAGCTCCTTCCACTAGACCAGATTGCACAAGCCCCACCTTGAATACTGCAAGGAATGGGGTATCCACAATTTCTCTGGACAAGCAGTTGCAGCCTTTTCACCATCCTCACAGTAAAGAATTTATTCTTAAAATCTAATAGAAACCTTTCTAAATCTAAACCTCTCTCATTTTGAAGCCATTTCCCCTTTTCCTATCACTGCATGCCCTTGTAAAAAGTCCCTCTCCAGCTTTCTTGTTTTCCACTACCCTTTAGGTACTGGAAAACAGTTATAAACTCTCCCTGGAACCTTCTCTTCTCCAGGCTGAAAAGCAGAGGTGATATACTCCCTGTTCCCCTGGTCATTCCTGCGTCCCTCCTCTGGACCTGCTCCAACAGGTCCATGTTTTTTCTGCATTGAAGCCTCCAGAGCTAGAGTTGAGTAGTCTTCATCCTTGGGGTTTTTTAAGATCTCTTGAGCAACATGGTCTGACCTCAAAGCTGGCCCTACGTTCTGAGACCTTCTGAGGTACCTTCCAACTTGAACTATCCTAGGATTGTATGATCCTATCAAGCAAGTATTCTTGAGAGTCTTTTATGGGAATGAGCACTGGCTGGCTTATTGTTATGCACTTTTTCCTTAACTCTTAATATGTGCTAGACAGGTAAACCAAAAGGATAGATGCACAGAACTGGGGCTGGAACCAAGTGGGAATCTGTTCCCAGTAGTCCTAATCATCCTTACCTTTTACATCTGCAGTTCCTGTATACTCCTGGATATGGTGAGGTGTGGAACTGAGGTGGTACCTGGCAGTGCACTACTGGAGCAGAATGATCACTGTGCTCATATGTGGTGGATGAAGCCTTCACAGATTAAGTGGTTTGAAGGTTGAAGACAGAAAATGCAATATACTTACAGCCTGTTTAATTCTTACACCTCTGTGGGGACTCCAGCACATTTCTAGGAACTGGAAATTAATTCAGTTACATCGCTATGACTAAAATATAATCATGCCGGGCATACTCTTGTGTAGTGTAATTTTTTCTGTAACCTGGTCCAGTTTTTATCTTTCTGTTGTATCTTTAGCTGTACAAATCCTGTCACATTAACTGTCATGGCCGTAGGGGTAGTTGGTACAGTAGGATTTTCAGGTACTGCCTGGCTTAAATGTGAACTGTGGCTTTGAAGAGAAAAGCAATCTCATGGGTATGGCATGCTTCAACACCAACCATGTAGTCTCATACCTAGGCTACTCACAGCGTATATTTAGGTGGAAAGCAGATTGACTAACTAGAGAAAAAGGCACTTAATGCAAAAGGCCACTGTACCTTTTCTTTCCAGGCAGAAAAAGCCTTTTCCTTAGTGCTCGAGCTGTGCTGTGGTACCTGCCTGCCTGTCTGGATGGTGGGCAGACTCAGGGGAGAGCAGGGAAGCTGCACAAGGTGATAGTAGGTCTCCTTGATTCTGACATTTCATTATACACCTAAGTGTAATCCAAATTTACAAGATGAAGCTATCAAGAGTGATTATTTTCAGTGCAAATCCAAGATAAATGAGAGCCGCAGTGCATCTGTTGTCAGGGGTTTAAACAGTGCTTCTCATGTTAGTATACAGGCTCACTGCCACCCCCCACCTTATTAAACACATGAAAAAATACATTTTATACCTCAGTTGGTTTTTTTGTTTGTTTGTTTTGTTTTGTTTTTTACTTGGAGATGTATCAAGAATGATGAAAACATTTTGAAAACATTTTGAGCCTAGGAAAAAAGCTTACGTATTTGAATGCATAAACTGCTATTTTTGAGAATTCCGAAGTGACATTAATTTTTCCTCTCATGTGGGCTTACAAGCCTGGAGAGATTTTAAATTAAAAGTGGAAGATAAAACTTGCTTTTTACTTGACTTTATGAAAGCTCTCTTAGTTCTAAAACTAAATTATGTATGAAGCAATAAGGTTCTGTATTGTCTATTAAATTCACATGACAATTCCCTTTTTAAAATTGTACACAGTATTCAGGTGAATAGATGGTATATGTAATCTATTTATTCCAGACTTACATGAACCTGCTGCTGACTTCAGGAATTAAGTTTTTACTGTTCCTGTCCCAGGAACAAGATATTGACACCAAATTAATTTAGTTTGAGTCTGCATGTTGGAAGTGCTGAATTCCAAGGATAAACATGTGATGGTATTATAAATTAGTATTATCTTTATTATCAGCCAAGGGTTGCTTCTCTTACTTTTGGCCTCACAAACAAGGTCAGCTGGAAGGAGGGTAGAGCACAACAGACAAAGCCAGGACTGGCTTGGAAGACACTGCAGCCGCTATTGTGAGTCATTCTCTTTTAATCATGAAGGCAAAATCCTATGGGCATGTGGGATGATACATAAAGGGAGGCAGAATTTTGCTTGCTGTGGAGGAGCTGTTCATTTGTTACAAACATTCAGCTGACTTCAGTGGAGAGGTGCCAATTTCTGTTAGCACAGGCGTTGGTTCTGAGCATACATATATGCGTTAATAAACAGTTGGAGTCCTTCTCCAGGCTGCAGAAAGTAGCAACCAAGTAAGTGATGCAGCTAGGATGACATCCAGCCACCTTCAGCACTCTTCAGCCTGTGTAGCCAAGTACCTTTTTTTTTGAGCTGATTTGGCAGTGATTGATACAATACACAGAACTTAAATCTAGGAACATCTATTAATGTGTAATGTGTGTTCTATACAAAGTGCTGCTAAATTAAAAGGCAAACCACTATCTCATGAAATAGAAATGTTCATGATATATGGTTGAAAAATACAGCTATGCAATATGTGCATTTGGTTCATCAGATTTCATGAAAGAAAGTGAAAGTCAGCACTCTGGAGAACGTCTATATGAACCAACGTGGAGTCCTTCTTGGATAAGCTTATTGGATTCTGCTACTCTTTTGTGAATGTCAGCTAGGCAAACTAAACTTCCTATACACACTGTGGTCCTCTGGATGACTAGAGAAATCAAATGGCTGTTGTGATAACTGTAAAAATAACTTCAAGCCTCTTGAAATTCAGCAAGGAGAGGGTTCACCGAAAGGCAGCATCCTGGATGGGATGTATCAGTGGTAGCTGCGCCTTGTGGGGTGGGAAAAGTTTTGCAGGATACCTCGCTAGTAGCTGGAAGAAAAGGTTAATATACAGTCTGGTATGCATGGATGGATGATGGATGGGGAATGGATGGGTGGATGGATGGATGGATCAGGCAAATCCTCTGCGGAGTGGCAAACCCCAGGTGCATTTCTCATGTGGAGAGGCACTTTGAAGACAGAAGAGTCTACCCTGACAGAGGCTCTCCAGTGTCTGGTGAGGAGGGGAACTGCAGAGCTGTGACATCAGGACATGCTGTATTGTGGCAGTCCCTCTTTGATCAGTCTTGAGAACAAGCCCAGATGCACAATAAGATGTTTAGAGTGATGTGCCTTATCAAACAGCATGATGTTGTGACCCAACATGGGCATGTAGCAAGCTGTTTATTGGATATTTAATCAAATAACTTTAGTTTACTACACTAACTGTGTAGTAAAATGCATTTCTTAATTTGTCATTTTTAAGATAGTTGTTGTTTGAATTAAGATTGTGCATAACATTTCTTTTACAGATTGTGATTCCTGAACTGGAACTCTAACTTCATTTCTTTTTGACCTACATTTGTATGAGTAGAGCAGTTGCTTAAACTGTGAAATCCATTTATTTTTCTCTTACCATTTCAGTTAATGGGTAGTTTCAGAGCTCTTATGTTGTAAGATAACTTTCGTAACTGGCTGGATGGTGTCTACTGCTTGATTTCAGTTCCAACACAACCTCTTCATGCTTTCTTATCCTAACACTCAGCCCTGTACCCACCTATCAGCCTCATCCTCACTCCACCAGAGCTGTTCTGCTAGAAACCTCTGCTGGATTTCCTTTCTCATGTGTAGGCAGCAGGTTTTGCGCCCTGATAGGGGACAGACTGAAAAATGCAAAATTATCATCACCTCTGAGCATCACAAGAGAGGAGAATAAGTGCTTTCAAAGCAGAAGGTGGCTACATTTTTCTTTCCCTTGCTGTAATAGTAGCAGATGGCACTTGTGGACCAGAATAATTTGTCCATTTCCTTGGTAAGGAAAGGTTAATTTTGGTTTTTCCATGTGTAAAAAGTTATTTTTTAAAATTTTAAAGCCACATCTAAATCCTTCTATTTACCTGCATTTTGGTGGTTTCTTTTTTACCAATTTTAATGGTTCTGTTTTTCTTTTTCAAAACATTCTGTGTAATATCTTTTACATTAAGGTTTGCACCAAGAGGATTTGTTATCAGGAATTTAAAGAGGTGTTATAAAAACGCACATATGTGACACATTTATTACCAGTGATGCTTGAATTGAAAGTGGTCACTTCATTTGCCTGTTACCACCAAACCCATTTTCATTTCCTTGTTTTGCTTAACTTTTGTTACACAGTTTATGAGCTGGGTCAGTGCTCACCCAGAAATGCAGGGTGAAACCACTTGGTGTTCAAAAGCAGCTCCTGGATCTCCTGGCAGTGTGAAGTTTCTATGGCTTTTCATTGCACTTATGCCAATGGGAGTGAGAATGGAAATAAAGTCCTTTGCAAATTAAGGCACTTCTGAATTAACTTTCTGGATGGGATTTATCTCTGGTCAAGATAGTGGTCCACCCATGCCTATCTCCTTTTCTACTTGGCACCATGGGTAAAGGATGCTCTCTTTCAAGAGACTCCTCAGCTTTCATATGTTGAATGCCTTTTTTTGGTGCTGAAGCACCATAGAAACTGTGGTGTTATAACCAACACTGAGATTTGGAAAATCACTTGATTTTCACTTGAAAATTTTCACCTGGACTTGCTCTTAGTTTTTTGAATGTGCGTATCTATCTATCTATCTATCTATCTATCTATCTATCTATCTTTATATAAATTTTATAATTTGATATAAAATGCAAATTATAAAATCTTAGTGTATAGTTTTGTATTAAAAAGCAGTCTGAATACATGTACAGAAACCTATGTCAGGAAATCAGGAATAACTAAGGAGAGAAGAAAGGAAGAGTTAGTTTTAGATTGCTTATTAGGGTACATCTCTGAAATATGATATTGCTTTATTACTTAGTTAAGGACAAAATGAATAAATAAAAGTAAAAACTAAAGATTATTTCTCCCATTAAGAAAGGCTTTCTGTCTCAGGGAGTTAACCAAAGCATAAAAGTATTTCTGTAAACATCTCACAAAAAGAAATCGCACTTTTGCACAGCACTATTGCAAGCTTTTTCTGTTTATATTTGAGAGTGGTTTATGCCTTTTTAACTGTGCAAGACCTGCTGGAAAAAGCCTAGTCAATCGTAGAGAAAATTATTGATTTTTCTGTAAGTTTAAGTGCACTGGTGTGGAAAGGATGGTCTTACACTTCTAAAATATTTTTCAAATGTAAACAGCAGTCGACTTTGACCAGCCTGCATTTGTGTTTGCTCAAGACCCAGCACCCTGGAGGCAGAAAACTGTAGCAGTAGGAATAGTACAATATCCCTGTAAAAATAGAACAAAAACTGTAATAACAGAAATAATATCCAGCCTCTATACTGTAAATACAAAAACTACGTACACCATGATGTCCAAACACTTTACAAGAAAGATGGGTGTTAGTGCCCTTGCTTCAAGGAGAGGAAACTGAGGCTGAGGAGGCTGGGGCACTTCCTTGATTTTGCTACTTGGAAGAACTAGGCTTATAAACTGACTCTCTATAATCCCAGTCCAGTAAGCTGCCCTTGAAACTGCTCTGAAATAAGATAATGATGTTGGTGATTACTGTGTTTTGATCTGAGAATGTAGTGGTAATGGATTGCATATCATACACTATCATTTCATATAATTTTTCAAACATTTATAAATAATTCAAACTTCAGGTTGGATGTGGCACATCAAAGTTTATCTTGTCACATCCCTTTGTCTTTTTGCATCAAAGGAACATTGGAGACAGTGCTGACATGTTATAGCCATTAAATAAAACGCGAGAATTTGAAATGAATGACATTTGAGTACCAGAGTTTGGCTTGTAATATTAAAGTAAGAAAGAGCTTTGCTAATAGATGTGGTTAGAGCACTGCCATCCCAAGGAGTATATTGACATCGTAAACCTTTGTCATTTTAAAGAAAGACTAAAGGCTGCTTTTGACAAGATGAAAGAAGGTTGGTTGGTAGAGAGGGCAGGATTCTCTATGTGACCATTCCTCTTAAATAATATGTCATTATTTTTAACAACATATTATATATGTCAGCTTACACTGAAGTGGGAACCGCTGCTTTCAGCAAAAGGAAGCAGCATCCTAGACTCCAATTGAAAAACCAAAGCAACCCTGAACTTCAGATTTGATTATATTACAGTGTAAAACTAGAAATGTTTGAAGATACCTTTGACCTTCAAGCTCTTTTGTTAAATATGGAAAAAAACAAATGATGTTGCTAAATGTTTAAAGTTGCATGAATGAACACATTTGGAAATGGATGTAGTACAAAGTCTAGAAACACTTAGAAAGGAATCAGAAGGAAGAACTGCCTAATAAATTAGTAAAGAACCCAACATAAGCAAAGAATGGCCGTGGTACATTGGCCAAAACCAACATGGTTTCTTTTTTGTGATACAGAAATGGAAACAAAACACATTCCATGTGATGACACCTAAACTACTGTTGGCTGTTTTAAACTTTGAGAGATGTGTTACAGGCAGGAATGCAAACTTCCCTGGAGAGCATATGAAGGAAGTAATGCGAAAGAAACCAACATGAAGAATGCTATTAGTGGGTGAAAATGCAATTCCTCCTGAGACTGGAGATTTGGAAGCAATGAAGTTTCAATCAATCAATTATAAGGCTCTCTAGGAGAGAAATGCCATTTTCAGTCAAAGCAAAAGAGATGTTCTGTTTAAAATGTCTGGATGTTATTAGTATAACGTGATTGCTTTTTAGGTATTGTAATAATTTTTGCAGCAAAGAAATGTAGAGAAAAGATCTGCAGGGATCATTAGTTTAATCTGTTGAAATGTACAGTGCTCCACTGCCCTCTTTTGCCATGTACCTGGAAGAGCAGCAGCTACAGTAACAGGTGCTATCACAGCAATGGGTACCTCTTTCTTCCAGGGCACGTGCCTTTTGAAGGGGCCTACAGACCGGTGACAGCACACAAGTGATCCTTTGGGAATCTTCTCTTTCATGTTACAAAAGGAAAGATACTTCGGATATGACCTCTTCATTTACATGCCTAAGGACCAAATATTCACTCTTCAGTCCTGTAGATCTTCCAGTGAAGTATTAAATGATAGTTAGAGTTTGATCCCAAGCAAATTTGTTCAGAAGGTACTGCTATGCAAAACATCTTAAAAGGATGCTGAAGAAATGGAGTTAAAAACTGCATCAGGTCTTACCCTCCACATACATTCTGCTGAGAACCAAATCAATCTGTGTAATATCTCTTTTGTAAAGTATTTTGCAAAGGAGGAAACAGCCATAATTGCTTACTACCTATCTGTCTTGCTTAGCATGTTTAAAAAATTCTGTGCTAGCACTTCAAAATCTTCCTGTTAGTTAAGAGGGTGCACTTAAATAATTATGCTTATGGTTGTCTTTCTATTTTTCACAGTTGACAGTACCCTCTAGCAGCTTGAAAATTATTTTGGTTTTCCTACCATTTTCACATTGACATCTGTGTAGAAAAGGAATAGACTGTGAGCTTATGTTGGTGCCTTACTGTCGTGCCAAGATATGTATTTTTTTTTTTGCTCTTGCACAAGCATCACTGACAGTGAAAACACAGATCTTGGACCAGGTTTTATCTGCCAGGCTTCCTGCGAAGTTTGTAAAGAAAAATAATGAACAAATTAATCCATCCTAAACTAGAGTTATCTCCTGGCTAAACTTGTCTGCCTGCATTTTTACAGCAAGTACTTTCATTTTTGTGTTTTCTGGGGAACTGAGCCTCTTATGCATTCATTATTTGTACAAAAATATAGGTGGAAACATACAGAAGCATATGACATAAAATCTTTATGTTTGTACATATTGCATGCATTCTCTTACACCAGTATTTTGGAAATTATTCGACTCTCAATTGCAAAATCTAGGATTATAGCACCTAACCAAGGTTTGCTTTTAATGTGAAGTGGTAATAAATATTCTGAGGATTTAAAACTTTTATTTCTGTACTTGTCTACGACAACTCATTTGTTGCCATTGAAAATAACCACTCAAGTATTTTCAATTGATATTTTCCAGTGAAAAAGTGATGCAGTAGGGTCCTCACTGTTATGTTGAAGTCTGGGAGCAGGGGAAGAAATAGAGAAGACTGTTGGGGAGGCAAAAGAACTTTGCACAGAGACAGCTGTTTCTAGGAGGCAGCAAATCTAGAGAGATTCAGAGTGCACCTTAAGAGCATGCAGGATTGCTAGGACATAAGGAAATGGATACTACTGAGCCCCTTTCTTTCCCTGATCAGATCTATGTTTGGGCCCAGTGAATTTTGAGATTATATGGCTTTATCAACCCACCTACCTTCCTCCAGCAGTCTCTAAGGAGACTGAAGAAGGAGCTCTGGCTGCAGCCCAGCTGAGTCTGTAGCACTGGACATGTGCAGGCAAGGCTTGTAACACAGCTGTCTGACAGATCTCTGAAAGTTATCTTGCACTTGGCAGCTTTATGATACCAAACGTGTTGAGATAACAAACATCACAGAATTCACAACAATCTATGATATGCTTTCTCTGGCCTTGCTTTGCCTTCCATTTTCCTGGCTTGGCTTGGCTGGGTTTGGCTTCCTTTTTCTTGCCTTCCCCATCTCTGTTTATCTACAGGTGGCAATTCCTTACTGACACAGTCTTTCTCAAGGTCTGTGAGATGCTTGAGTTCAGTTGCAAAGGCTCCTGCTTTTCTTATTTTAGGAAAAAAACCTTCTTTCAAGTGAAAAGCCCAGAAAGCTAAATTGCACTTTCAGGGTACTCATCTGACCCACTGTCAAGCAATATTTTTTCTAAGTCTTAATTTTATTTTATTTTATTTACTGAAGATAAAATGTGTCAAGAACACGCACCATGACACAGCAACAGCATTGCAAACATGTAATAGAGGAACTTAACAACCAATGCATGAGATAATTGGAAAGCATCCACATTAGTGTTTTGATTTGGATCAAAAACATGTATTTAAAATGAGACTGCTGATTATTGCCATTTTGCAGACCTTGGATCACATCACACACAGATTCCCAGAGAGTGTGAGAGGCCTTCTCTTTGAGCAACACAGTGCAGTCAAGAAGCTCTCCTGATGTGCTCCAGCTGTCATTTACTAGTGATACTGGTCACACACAGCTGCCAGAAAAATATGTATGTCTTTTGGAAGCTACAGAACTTTCCAGAAGCTCCAACTTTAAGTGCTTCAGCCTCTATCTACATCCGAGCTTACTCCACAATGTTGGTTAGGATTGAATCCACAAAAGTGATTTTTCCCATGTTTTGTAGGATTTTCAGCTGTATGAAGCAATCATTGGTGAAGTCCAGAAACTGCATCTGTAAACTCTGTCTCATGACATTTGGGCAGCTTGTGTATCAGCAACTGAAGCTCTCCACCGTGGGTATTTCATATTTGATGATTCCTCTTTATCGAGCAACATCTTGTTCTTGATAATATTTTTTAGTTTTAAAATTGTATAGCAATAGCTGTAAAATCTGATTTAATTATGGCTAGTATCAGGAAAATACTAAACTGTTCAAATTTTGTGGTTTTATAATTTGAGAATAGGTGTCATTTTAAATACAGATAATTCTACAGTTCTGTTCTTTATGAGCCCATAGCTCTGATCTATTAAACAGTTATATACTTGGCCCTCTGGGTTGCTGTTATTCTGACAAGTGATCATTTTTATATTTTAAATGCACAATATTTTGTGGGTGCAGCTGTGAAGATGCAAAGGACAGTAGGTGTTTATGTCCTGTTGAACTTCAAAGAAAGTGGATGCTAAAAAATGTCAGGATTTTATAGGCATTCCAATATATTGGACAGTAAAAGGATAGCAATAAACACCAAATTATTGAGAATTCAAAGTCTGTCAGAAAGAAGTGGGGTAATTGTGTACCAACTGAACTGCATACATATTCTATCAATTATTTAAAAATTTACAAAATTTTGTAAAAAAATGACCTGCACATGATCATTAGGTCAGAATAATGGCCTGATCCTCTCTAAAGAATTTTGAAAATTTGCAACCCGTTGAGAAACAGCTGAAGAAAAACAGCTGTGTACCTAGCTAAAGAGGCAATACATCTGTAAATAGACAATAAATGTGTAGGGGAGAAAGGATGCAATTCTTTACTATATTAAGGCAAGGAATCCCACCTTTGCCATTCAGTAAGTTGCCTGTTTAGCTAGGGTTAATTGCTGATACAAATGGTCGAAAAGGATGTCTTTGAATATCTTAAGTATGAGAGAATGAGGAGCAGCCCATATGAATTTACAAAGATAAAATCATATCGAACAATGCCACATCTTTCTCAGGGGAAAAAATAAAATTACTAGACACTGTAAAATGTCTAGAGAGTAATAAAACATTCTACATTGTGTCTCTCAAAGCAGTGTGTTGAAAAAGACTGATTTTGGTACAGTAAACACTGGTACTAACATTGACAAGCAGCTTACTGGAGGACTGCGTTAAAGGTGGCAGGTGTTAGGAGCTAGACAGGAATATTTGCAGTGAGATAGATGAAAAAAAAATTGCAATCCATAGTTTATTTCACATCTCATGAGGGGTCTGCTCATCTGCTTTGACTACAGATTCCTTTGGCCAGGAGCATCCTTGATCTTGTGTTTCCCTGATAGTAGAGTTCCCTCGGGTTACGGGATGGTAATAATAATTGATTAAAAAATCAAGGATGGGTTTTGCAAAGTTCACTTTCCCCTTTTGCAAGACAAATTTTGCTGTGCAAGATTTAGATCAGATTCATTTCTTATAATGTTCAGGGGTCTATTCCACTGGATCTCTTTTGTGGGATTCACAAATAATTACTTTTAGGATGGCCACTCTTCCTTGGATCTCCTATTTTGAGTGGCAGCAGGAAAGATCTCCATTATCTAATTTAATTACCTTGGATCACCATCTCTGAACACCATTGATTTTTTTTTTCTCTCTCCTTTCTCCCTAGAGGAACACCAATGAAAGCCAACTTTTCTTCTTAGATCCATAAAGATCCATAGCCTCTAGTGAGGTCTTAATATCTACACTTTGATGAGAGAATTTGATCCTAAGATGTGTCAAATTACAGAAGTATTCAAAGAAAGATTTACTTCTTAAAGGAGCTTTTCTGGGAGTTACTGGTGAACCACTGTGACTTTTTTCATCCCGTCACTCCTTCATTTATTTCTGAGGCCCAGTGGTTTTGCTGGATGTGTGACATCCATTAGAAAGCAACGTGCTAATCACAGTACTCCTGTTTTATGTTAGGCTTTCCTTTTTTATTACAGTGCTACCTGACATTTTGCTTGACATTTTAGAAGCTGGATAGAAATTTTTCACTTTCACTCTTTATCATGCTGAATGCATGTGAATGCTCTGTGGTTTCCATCAAAGAAAAAAAAAAATCAGGGAGCATATTGCTGTCCCTGTGACGAGGGAGATCCTGGCACTCTGTAGATGTTTACTGATGTCACTGGATCTCTGTGAAAACTCTGGTTCCATCTTTTCAATTTTCTTAGGATAACCTTCAAGTTTTTGAAGGTTGTGATAATCCAAATGTAGCTTCAGAGCAGTATGAGAAACCTCAGTATGTATGGATCTCATCAAAGATCCAGTAAACAAGAAATCCAAACAAATAAAATGAGACAGCAATATAAAAATATAAATAAAATGGCTTGAATGACTAACCTCTATGTTGGTGAAAACACATGGATAATTTAAGAGAAAAATTGTTGTAAATACTGTGTCAGAGATGACAATTGTCATGTTTGTGTTTTATTAGATTCTGTTCTTAGAATCCTCAACTTTAACTTTCTAATTTCATCTTGTTCCATTAGCCTCTGCATACTTTTAGGAAAAGTGTGTGTTACGATCAGGATTGGAGAAAAAAAGTAGCATTTTTCCATCCTGAAATGTTCACAGACTTAGTAACAGATTAGAAAAACTATTCCTAAAATACTAATTTTACAGAATACTCTTTTAGTCTGAAGATACTATTTTGAGCCAGACATCTGTTAAAATGCACTGAGAGAAGCCAGGTTCACTGGAGCCTGACATTGAGAGGGTGGTTTGGGGTGGACTCCCCTGCCCCACTGGGGCTGGTGATGGAAGCAGGATCTGGGGAGAGCCTCCAGAGGGAGATGCTGCCCAGGGAACCTGCCACCAGGGCGTAGAGAGGCTCCTGCTCCATGGCCTACCTTTGCTTCCCTGGGCTCCTGGGGCTTGGGTGCAAGCCAAGCACTGCTGGAACTCACGGCCCTGAGCGCTTGGCTCTGGAAGTCCTGGTTTACCCGTATAGGTCGCTGGAGAATTTTATCTCCCGTGCTTGTTCTTGCTACTCCAAGTGCTGCTTGCAAGGAAGTTGACAATTTAATGAGATACTTGGCATTCAAAAGGTCTCTGTGCTGTATCCAAGTGCTTACATTTATGAAAACCCATACTTAGGTGGCACTTTGAAGTCAGTGAGTGTCTGGATCAAACTGTAAGGGCAATGCTAGGGCTTCCTGCAGGAAGGGCACCTCTGCAGCACCTGAGCAAAGCGAGAGCAGGAGATGCCCCAGCACCAGTGATGGCCCACTGAGGAGCACCTTACACTTTTGGGGGTTGCATGGTTTGGAACTTTTGCAATATGTCCTATACCTTTTACTTTTCAGCGCTTGCTCAGGCACAGGCAGTGTGCTGAACTTTGTCTGGAAATCAGCAATATCACTGTACTACTCACCAGTTTGGCAACACACTGAAAATCCCACCATTAGCTTTTCAGTATGAGCATGTCCCTGCTTACTACATGGGCTCAGATAAGCTTGTTAAGTGATGGAGACTGACATTTGCTCCTGGAGAGAGAGGCCTTTATTTGGAAAAGTTATCAGATATTAGAATGATTCATCTGCTGCTTAAGGCTAACTGTTTAGCTTTCCTTCAAGTCAAATTAAACAGTTGCTGTTGGCATGAAAATCAGGGAAGGCAGGCAGAATAAGAGAAAGGGCAACTTATAATTAAAATCAGGCTTGATCTTATACCATACTTCATTATACCACTGAAGAAACTGGCTGGTTTTACTTCCAAATATTTAGACACTCCAAGCAATATTCATCCATAGCAACACAGCTTTAGATTAAGCAAGAGCTAGTATTACAGTAGGAAGATCAGCTAAGTAGTTTTAAATGCTCTTAAATGGCAACATAATCTTTGAAAAAAATATAATGTGGGCCTTAAAAAAATTGACATTGGCGTAGACATGAAGTGGCAGCTGACCTGCAAGTGTGGTGTTGCTTAGCAATACTTCACCATCAGGCAAATTGGGAAAGTGAGCTAGAATGATTTACACCAGGGAAAAGATAAATGCTAATTTTCTCCAGAAGATTCAGGTTACTTTGGCTATTAGGAAGTATATTAGATCATAAATACCTCTCCATCTCTCTCTCTTTTTTTTTTTTTTTGAGGTGTTGAAAAGTACTTCTCCTTTGAAGACAGGATGAGAATGTTGGAGTTGTTCAGCCTGGAGAAGAGAAGGCTCTGGGGAAACCTTATAGCACCTTCCAATATGTAAAGAAGACCTACAAAAGATCTGGGAAGGGACTTTCTATGAGGGCTTGTAGTGACAGGACACGGAGGGATGGCTTTAAACTGAAAGAGGGCAGGTTTAGATTAGATATTTGGAATAAATGCTTTGCTATAAGGGTAATAAGGCACTGAAACAGGTTGCCCAGTGAAGTTGTGAATGTCTCATCCCTGGAAGTGTCCAAGGCCACACAGGGCACACAAAACTTCATCAGCGTATCAGTCTAACAAATAGGATGGTGGCCCTGAACAACCTGGTATAGTGGAAGGTGTTCCTGGCCATGGCAGGAGGGTTGGAATTAGATTATCCTTAAGGTCCTTCCAACTCAAACCATTCTAAGATTCTGTGATTCTATGATTTTGAGAAAGATCATCAGTTCAAAAAATCAGTCTGTGAGAATGCAAGTGCATTTGCTTCCAGAACAGTAATTTCAGAAATGGTTGATACTAACAATAAAGTTGGAGGGAAAGAATAATTAATAACACAAAGGAAATTTTTATTTTAATGCTTCTGTAAACATTTTCATTGCCACTTAGATTTCTGGATCAGTTGCCAGAGTCCTGACCCTGCCAGAGTCCCACATGTGGGATGCTGAACTTGCCTGAAGTTCAGCTGCTGCCAGAGGCTGGCCAGCCCAGCTGAGCTCACCACAGGACCCAGAAATGAATTAGCTGGGGGTCTGGGTTGAGATAGATGAGGCAGGAAAAGAAAGTATTTTGAATTTGCAAACTTGGTGGCAAAGATTGAGAGTTTAATAAAGATAAGCTTCTTTTTCCCTCCTCATGTTTTCATGTGCAATCCACTTTTTATGCATCCATAGCAATAGGTAAGGAAAGGGGAAGCATTTTGCTTCACCTTGGTTGCCTAGTCCAGACAGATTTCTTACTTTGTGTGAGAGTGAAGTCAAAGCTTTGTCTGTCAGACTTTCTTGTTATACTGTAGAAGATGCAGGATGCAGGGATGCCTTCTAGTGTACTGTGTGGCTGACAGGACATCTTTGCACAATATGTGACAGAGGTGATGTGCTCTCTCTTGTTTTTTCTATAATTTTTTCCTGTGTCTTAAAAAGATAAAGATAACACAAGAAAGATAGATGAGGTTCCATCTACACCCCCCCCCCCACCTTAAAACTGTTGGGTTTACTGCTGATGGTAGACAGGCATTAATTGCACTTCCAGAGCATAGGAGCTACAGGTGTGCCAAATCTGTTTGTGTAAAACACATAGATTACCTGATACCCTCTCACTACTATCTGCACAAAGCCTAAACCCAGACTGAGCTCTCCCTTCCAAAGGTTTCCATATGAAATTAGTCTTGCACTCTAATTGAGCTTGCAGCACCCCAGAAATGCATCCACCCAACTGAGAGGTGCAGCATGTTTGCAACATGTAACACATGAGCTGCTCAGTACAAAGATCCTGAGAACAGGAGTGTAGTACAGGTTAGAGTATATTCTGAACTGTAATAGGTATATTGTGTGATGGATTTCCATGAAAAGTATTACCACATTATTATATGGTAGCTGCCCATAGAAAATAAACACAATAGCTTTTCATTTGTTGGCTTTTAGTATATGGTCAAAGAGAGAAAAGGATTTCATACTGCAATTGCTTAAGCTGGAACTCTGACGTTTCTATAGCAGATGACAAATGATTTTCTAGGCACATTTCTGAGTTCATCTAAACTGAGAGGTAGCTGTTATCTTTCTGTGTAATATCAGAATGTTTGTTTGAGAAACAGTTATTTCTCTCCTTAAAGTGACATAAAGTATGTGAAAGCAGGATGCAGAGGGTCAAATACAGACTCTTTTGTTCAATAAATAACTCCCAAGTCATAACTCATCTCTTTATATAAGTATCCAGAAAGTTTTCAGCACATTTTTGTCTTGACCTTTTAGCACAAACAGTAGTACTTCTGCTTGCTAGGCAACTGATTTTTGCTCATCACTTGAGACGTTAGAATGAAATAGCAGTGATTTTTTAACAATGTTTGAGAGGACTGCAGAAAAAAAATATTGAATCGAATGCATAGCTTCAGGGAATTATTAACTGCTACTACGAAAATAACAGAAAATATTTCAGAATCCCCAACTGTTACAATTTTTTTTTTTGCCAATGTACTATTTTAATGATAATTTCAAGGGGAGACAAAGCCTGACAACATGTATCATGACAGAGAAATCAGAGCTGCAATCCAGAGAGCAGTTTCAGGCAAGAGGCAGTGGGAGAGTTTCAGAGTTCCTTTCAGATAAGAAACATAAGCAACATAAAAATGTGGAAAATAAATTAAAATGCACCATTAGAGCTTCTCTCCTAAGTAAGATAGTGAAGAAAATCTTCCCCAAAATGTATCCAAAACTTGCTGTGGATGTCTGTTTTCCTACTGTTGCCACTGCAGCTTCCTGTGACTATGACAATACAATCCAGAACCAGACACTATTAATGATTTAGTAACATTGATTGATGTGACTGTACATGTTTTATAAATATTTACATTTTGTCTTTATTAATACAGATTTTGCTAAACTGACAAATTACTGCTTTCAGTAGGGAATGCAGGCTTCTGTTTGACCCCCAAGTAATAGAAAATTACATATAAGTAATAATAAAATACTTTAATCCAAAGTTAATACAAACTCTAGTCACATTCCCGTCTTCATACAGACTTTGCTTTTGCAGGGGACTGTGCAACGTCACTTTCTTGGATGAACCGTGCAAAACTTCATCAGTGTATCTGCCTAACAAATGCTCCCTGAAGAACTGTGAAGATCCTGAACGTGTTTGCAAGGGCACTCTGTTAGCTTGCACACATTATCCGTGCCCTCAGTGCCCAATTTCTGGCCACAACCTCCTGCTGCCTCCTGCTCTCAGCTCAAGCACTGGGCAGGCTGGGTGAGGCTGCAGAAGCAGGCATCTGGCTCTGGGGGTCTGTGCCACAGTGTCCCTTCGTCAAGACATCAGCCATCACACACAAGCGTTAACTACTTGCCCTTCTCCAGCCTGGAAGAGGCACCTGTGGAGCAAGACCTTCCCTTGAACTGAAGTGAGAACGTGGACACCAAAGTGTAATGTTCCCGAGTTTGCCAAAAATATATTAATTACCAAATAACACAGCTTTCATGGGCTGAGAGACCTTTAGCAGAGAGGAACTGTGGAGCAGGAAATCTGGGCTCATTTTGCTGTGCATATCAGGTTGTGGCCAAAACCAAAGTAGCTGTGGTAACATGTGAAAAGTCATCAGATGAAAGGCCTCTGGCAAACAGGCCCAACTCAGAGGAGGAATAGCCTTAATACATTATTTTTCTTGGTCTTGGTTCCAGAAGATGTCTGAGTCTCATGACTGTAATAATACTCAATCATCATGCTATAATGAAGGGCTTTTCATGTAATCATCTGTAGAACTGATTACTTTAGTCTATACCCTTATCATGCTGAGCTTCCTGGCAAAATTCCCACTGACATCAGTAAGAGAAGGATTGGCCCTTTCCTCAGCAGTTTACCGCTTTTGTTTCCATGCTTTTCAGACACATCACAGTGGAGACTAAACATTTAGACTCTTAATTCCTGAAATATTAAAAAGCCACTGTAGAGATAATACACTCATTCTTAGAAGTCTAAGTTTGTTCTGGTCATTATTGCTTCTAAAGAGTACAGCACCAAAGCAAGGCATGAACAGATATGGAAAAGATTTTATCCAAGATGCTGAAAACAGTAGACTTTCAAGGTGTCAAAAAAAAGAAGGAAGATAGGAGATTTTATATTGTGAATGATATAGAAACATTTGCTTGTTTTTCTTTCCATAAAAAATAAACAATTAAGCAATCCAAACCACTAAAACTTCAAAAGATAATACACCCAGAGATTTATTAATTATTTTTTAAAAATGTACTTCATCCTTTTCAGCCAAGGTTTGCCATTAACTCTGAAGGGACGAGGATGCCCAGGAAATTAGTAGGATCTGAAAAAGCATTGGACGTTTATAGGGGTAGCCAGAACACACATGATATGAACTCTATAAGCTCATTTGTAGAGGTTAAGAGCTTGTTTTTCAAAATATTGAATGTATGTAATTCATTTTGGCTTGAGTGGGAGTTCAGGGCATGCAGCAGTGCCAGAGAAGAGACCTTAATTTCCTGTCACAAGGGCCAAGTGTCTCTATATTTGGATATTCTTGCTTTTCATAATTTGCACCGCAGTAGCAATTAAGGGATAACATTACAGGCAACGATCCCATTGTACTAGAAATAACAGTTGTTCATTACTCCAGAGGCCTCCAGCTCTAAAGCCAAGGCAATTATCAGAGACAGTTTATTGAAAAGAAAAGTGAAGAGCAAATCCCTGCAGTGCCCGTCTTTAGGCACCATGTGCAGGTGCCTGGACGTGGAGGCTGCTCTGTGGAAATCCTTTGCTTGTCCAACACACAGGCAGGCCACTTGGAGCAGAGGCAGAGGTGCCCGAGAGTTGCAGAAGGAGACACTGCAGCATTCCCCCTGGGGACCGTGTTGGTCAGGGCTGGGGAGCGCAGCCTGCACAGGGCAGGGACAGGATGAACTGGGCTGTGGAACTGGCTCTTGCTGAAGGGTGAGAGACACGTCATCCCCAAGCATTACCTTCCTCTACTCCAGCAAAGCTTTTGATGCCGTTGCCTGTCAGAAGGAGAACAGCAGGTTATTGTGTGCTGCAGCTTGGGGTTTTAATGAACTAGTCATTTGTGAGTGTGTCACAGAAGACATCATGCCTGAGTACCCAGTTTCCAGACATGGAGAAGCAGACTAAGGGGCTACAGAGACAGGTCAGGGAGTGCAGGAGAACTTCTCTACCTTCCAGTGTAAGCATCACCTTCATGGGTAGATAGGACTTTCAGAAGGTCCAATCTCAGCTACAGAGTGGCTGGAATATTCTAAATTTGGTGGATGGCATATGGAATTTTATGGCTGTGTCTGCACTAGCTCAGCAGAAGCAGACTGGAGGAAAAGGGATATAGTGCTCCAGGGGTTTTTACTTTGGACCAAGTCCATGACATGGCCTGAACACCTGCACACCCAGGAGTGTCTCATGAAGGGCCTCTTCTTCTGTAGCTCAGGTGCCTGCGGGGTGTAAGCCAAGCAGGCTGCTGGGGCAGGCAGGAGCTCTGCCTCAAGAAGAGTATGCCTTGATCTGAACTAGCAGACTCCTGCAGGTGCACCACCCACTACCTGAACTCCCACAGGCATCAGTTTCGTGGTCAGAAACAGACATAACATTTGAGGTAATGCACAGCACTTCAGCTAGCCAATCTCTTCTGTGAACTGATGCACTGAGCTGTTTTTCCAGAAGCATGACATCCTGAAGCCCAGTCTAAAACCCAGGGCTACGCTGCCTCTAATCCTAGTTCTCCCCTGAAATGCACACCTCTCTTAGTCCATTATTTTATCTGCTTATTTGCCTTTCTTGGATTTTTTGAGGATTCAATTTTGCACATCAGTCTTAAGATGTGAAGGCTTCCCTATAGGCATAAAAAGACAAAAAATTGGAGAAAAAGAAATTCACATACACTAGTAAAATTGCTTCATCATTATACTAATATAAAGGGGGAAAAAAAAGGAAAGGAAGGAAAGAAACAAGAAGGAGAGATAGACTTCATGATGAGGATATTGTCAAAGAGAAGCAGTGGTGGAAGGTGTCAAAACTTAGCTTAGCACATTTCCACAGTGCTTAGAATCTCCTCCACAACATTCTTGTTCAACACCAAAATATTCTGTTTTGTGAGTTGAAAGAGTTAAACTTTCCTATTTCTTTCATGTTGACTTTGTAATCATATTGGAATAATGAATTAAATGCTATGTTGTACTAAATGCTGCAGCTATTGATATACATAGGGCAGTGTTTTGTCAGTATCTATATGCAACAGCTAAAAATCATGATTTTTCAGAATTTTTCTCTGAGAAGAATTTGATTTTTTAAAATTCTGAATTAGCATGAAAACAAATGTTGAAATATTAATGTTTCCCCAAGCGTGGAAATTCTTACTGGTTGTAATTATAATTATCCTAAATACTTTTGTTTCTGAAGCCAAATAGAGCAATAGCAGCTAGAATATGCTGGCCTACATGTTGTAATCTATTGAAATTCACATCTTACGCTTTTTATTTGAGACATTTTCCTTAATTTTTATTTTCTTACTGTGTATGCAACTTATGCAAGACACATTTATTCTAAAATAACTTCTAGTCATTTATATCTTTTGCTCTATTGTTTCTAACATCAGCAATGGGATCTTAGCAAAGCATAAAATGTCTCTGACTTTTTATGACACCATTTGTTTGATCTCTTCCCTTCTTGGTAGGTTACGAGATTAGAAAAGAATAGGCTATTGATAAGCAAAGAAAAATATGTATGGAAAGTTTAAGATTTTTCCAGTAAACCACTCAAGCATGAGCTAAATTTTTTTTGTTGTATTGTCTTAGGTACTAGAAAAGACTTATTTTCTTAGGTATAGCCTCTTTTTTTTATGACTATGTCTAGAGATATTCATATCCTCAGATGTGACCTGAGAGGATTTAAGGGGAAGAACACACCATCAGGAACATTTTTCAGTTTATACATTTACAACATGATTTAGCTGTACCCATCAGCTCTGCAGCTTGGCTTGGGCGGCACAAGTTGACTGGTGTTTTTTCTAGCTGCTATCCCATAGGATTTATGGTTCTGCAGTCCAAATCCACCTTCCAGTTACCTGCAACCCCAAACCCCACTGAAAATTCATGATGTTGTATGAGGTTAGTTGAGGATATCATTTGTAGTTATGTGGAATCATGTGATGCCTTGATTTTCCTTTTTTTTTTTTTTTTTTAACCTAGGGTCACTTTCTGGAACAAAATCATGGCTTAATTACAGGGGCCTTGTGGTCAGTAAATAAATTTGAGACTCAAAGGCAGTGTTGCAGTGACTAATGATAAAGAAGAAAATTCATGGTTTGAATAATGGATTTTCTACAGCATTTACATTTCAGTTATCACTGGGTTTTTTCCACTCTTGGGAAACTTGCCCCAGAAGCGGACTGGCCACTCTTAGGGCTGAAAAAGCCCCCAAGGATTTAGAAGATGAAGGATTGTCTCCTGGCCTGCTCAAAAAGACTACTGGAGAGAAACAAGGCCTTTTTGTTAGGACTGATGGAGAGAAATATTTTGTGTTGGAAGGTCATTCTGGCTGCTAGTTTGTTTTCTGTTTGTCAGCTGTTTTCACAGACCTGAAAAAGTGCTGAGTATTTCCAGCCAGTCCTCCCTCCCCATCCTCCTTTCTAAAGTATTCCTGAATATTCTGTGCAGCTCTGCCCTTTCATTTTGCAGTTGAGTGTCATGTCCAAAGAAAGTCGAAGCCTACTGAGATGCAATCATGTTGGGCTTTGATTCTTGCCCTTCATGCATTATCAGAGAAAATTCTCAGCCTAAGGAATTTATATACCTGTTGAAAAGGTACTAACAGCTGGAAACTGGTTTTTCCTGGCCATAGAAATGTAGAATTACATTGAACATTTCCAAGGATCACAACTAGTACTAGGCCTGGAGATAGTTGGCAATATGGGCCATAAGACCATGCAACCTCTCTCTCTTTCCTTGAGCTGGACTGGGATTCCACTGGGGTTTTGTCATTCTGTGACAGAGAAAGTGACAGGTGAAGTTGAAACTTCATTTTAAACCTTTAACTTCTCATGTCACTTGACTGTACCCTTGAAGGAAAGTGATTTATGATTCTGGCTTTGCCTTCCTTGCTCTACTAGGAGATGAAGTGATGCCTGACAGGGATATCCATCTTCATTGCTGATATTTTGATTGGAATTGGTGGGTGCTAAAGATGCAGGAGACAGTGACCGTGCCTTTCAAAATATTAGGAGGTGAAGAAATATGTTTGAGGAGCTGGCATATTATCAGAGGGGAAAAAAAATTCCAAAAAAAGAAATCTCTGTTAGGAAACAGGTGTTTGCTGACTCTACTGATTAATCCATAGGGGCTTTGTCATGTAATTGTCACTGATCTTAACAGATATATTTCTTTCTAGGCACACAGTAGATTTTATTTCTTAGTTTAAATATTTACAATTGGTTTATTCCATAGGTTTATTTATTGCCTATTCCAGTTGAAAAATAGGCAAAGCCTAGGATTTTGCAAATCCACTAAGTATCACAAAATACAGGAGGATCTCTTCTGCTTCCAAGACTGCTAGAGCTGGGTAGCAATTTGGAGTGCTTGGTATTCTGGAAGTGACCCTCTTCCCTTCACAGCCAGCTCCTCAGAAGAATCACAACACTGAGACATGAGAGCATGGGTTTGGGTTTCTCTGTAGAGAGGTCAGAAGCAGCTCAAGCTTCAAGTGCAGATACAAGGCAAAAAAAGAAAAATAAACAGAAGCTTTGCCGAGAATGGACTGGAGCAAGAAAACAATGTAATAAATAAATGTAATGCACTTTTTTCTCATTTCCAAACTCTGCCTAGGAGGGCTGGTAAATCTGTGGAGTGATTCCTAGACAAGAAAATGAGTTTATGTGAGGCAGACCATAGAGCTGGTGTGCACCATCTCTACCTGCTCGTTTGTTTTCCCCTGACACAAATATTTCCTATCATCACAGATGATAATTTCTGGAGACACTGGACAGAAGTGATAAAATCACTCCTCACTTCAAATGCATGTGGTTTTTAGTCACTAATAATTTATGTTCATTTTTTACTGGTGGCTACAAGTTATCAAGAAATGTATCTTCTGGGTAGTGAAACCTATTCTCCTCTCCTAAATGCAGAATAAACCTGAAGTTAGTAGCGTCCATTGATGCATAGTAAACGCAATTGAAGTTAATGTGATTTCTATTTGCAGGCACAACACTAATACTGAAAGAAGAGAAAAGTTCCCCTTTGTGCAGGAGGCCTGAATGCACCAAAAATCACCTCCTGAGCACTCAAAATTATGTACTTCTTGTCCCTCTCTAAAGGTGTGAATGAATTTCATTCAAAGGACACAAACCAACCACATAAAACCATATCTAGTTGGTTTTTTTTTTTTGCTTTTCTACTGGAATCATTGTAGTTTGTGTAAATGTAAACTGGCTGGTCTGGGAGCAAAGAAACAAACAACCAAGCTTAAGCAGGTGTACTAAGTAGGCCCATCATCCAGTGCAATGATCAGAAATATGGCTTGAAGTTTTTTAGGGAAAACAATTGAAATTATCAGTCTAGTGCATAGTAAAAAGCCTGAAGATTGCAGTAAATTGGTCTGTGTAAGTAAGAAAATAGAAGGGAACACATCTAATTATTGATATATGGAAAATAGGTTTTTTTTCTGGGAAAAAAACTGAAGCATCTATACATACACTTAACAGATGTGTTTATTTTCACCTATGATATAGTTAGCAGCTTGTATATCAATGTGTACATCAAGTGTTTGCTTGTAGAAAATTATATTGATTGGGTTTTTTTGTCTTTTTAGGAAACCCACTGCAATACATACTATGAGCATAGGGAATGACACAGCAAAAACAAGAGAGGAGTAATCAGCATGGTTCCCCCCCCAGCAGGAATAAATCATTATAACTATAAATCACACAAGTTATTACAGGGATCAAACAGCCCTGAAAATTCCAAATAGCAGAAGCAGATAATTAAAGAGGAAAAGTTGAGACCAAGCCTTCCATTAAAACTGTTTCAAGAACTCATTGCAAATACCTTTCTTTTCTTTTCTCACTCTCTCTTTTTTCTTTTAAGTGGCAAACAAATGTAATTGAAAAAAGAAAGTGCACTAAAAATATTACTTACAAATTGTCCTTAGCAGCATAATGGCCTAATTGGTGAAGGGGTGATGCAGTCCTGGAGTATGGAGGATGGCACAGATGGAGAGCAGTTGTGTGTGCTGATGAGAGGGCAGATGCTCTCAAAGGCATTTTGCAGCATTAGATATCCTGGCTCATCTCCATCGGCAGTACCGATCTCATCACTCCCAGCACATGAAGAGATTTCACCCTCTAATGCCAGGGCTGCATGGCTGTAATGAGGTGCACCATTGCTGGAGACAGCCAAGAGAGCCCAGGAGCAGAATTTTAGGAAAACATCTAGAGCTGTTGTCATCTGTATTTTCATATGACCTTGCCGTTCAAAATTGGGTAGACAGCAGCCTAGCAGACTAGCTGATTCTGTGCAGGCCTTAACACGAACATCCCTTGTTGGTGGCTCACCTATTACTCATCTTTTAGTCTCTGCCTAGAGAGACTTGCAGTTTTGCTCTATAAATATATTAAATACTCTTTATATCAACACTTCTTATCTGTCCCTGAACTACAGATCATGCATTTTTCTATATGCATTTCTGAAGCTGAGTAAATTTTTTTTTCATAGCATCATGATTTAAACTAACCTTTTGATTAGCAGAAGGAATAGGTAATAATTGAATAGAGAAAAAAATTAAACCTGCAGGCAAAAAAAAAAAACCACCAACTTTTTTTTGGGTCTGATTACAGGCAAATTTGGGCACTTTTCTGTAAACAAACTGTATTTTAATGAAGCATTAAAGTTCTTTTTCACTTCATAGTATCTCTATTAATTCAACAATAGCAAGAAAAACAGAATCAGATCCTTGATTGCTATTAATGACATACTGTAAATGGTTGCAAGATAATGCAAAACAAGGGTTTAATTGGTATCGTGACAAACAAAAACCAAGGGAAGCCTTGGTTCAAAATGTAGTTTTTATCTTGGCTTCTCCTTGAGAAAAAACCCAAACCAACAAACAACCAAACAACAAAAACAACAAAACACCACAGAACAAACAAACACAGTGAATTGGCTGTTAATAGTCTCATAATTAAAAAGCAAAACCCAAATAAAAGGTAGCCTGGCCAGAAGTTAAATGGGTGCAAGACCCAACATGCAAGTTGCAGGAAACCCCCTTGTTTTGCAATTAGAAACCCAGCTAGTGAAACTGAGCATAAAGCTACTCATCCTATACATAATATATAGTTTTGGTTGCTTATTCTTTAATCTGAAACAGTAGTAAAGGCTTCTGGATTTATACTTTTGATGGATAAAAACTTGTTTGCTAGGGCTTCCAACCTGACTGTATGGTTACCAGGATAATTTGGACTCCATTGCTAGTTTTTTGTAGCTAGTGAGTGTTATAACCTATATAATTCCTTTATTCAAAGTAGTAACAATGCTGTAATGTGATTTATATACAAAAATCCCAACTCTTTTGAGGAAAGAGGTAACAGCATAAATCAATACCTTTAAACACTTCTCTATTCACTCCTGGGTGTGGGAAATGCCATTCCCCTTCCACAGCCTTAATAAAATTTGAAAATGTTATCCTACTCTCTGAACACATAAACGTGCATATACATTGACAACGTATATGTATATATACATATACGTTTTTATTATTATTACTGAAGTAGTCTAAACTCACTTTAGTAATCTAGACTTTTGATAAATCCGCTTTGAAGTGAAGTTAGGGGGTAGGAAAACATCTTCTAGCTGGGATTATGGAATAAAATGTTCCATATTGCTAAAGCAGCTTATCCTATACTTATCAATTAACAGTCAGAGAGACAGTTCTGACTGGGTGATGGTATTTTTGCAAGTTTCTAGAAAACAAATAGCCAAGCTTTAAGAAATAGGTTTAAAGATTGCAAGTCATCTCTTTAATTGTTGGTTGGTTTGGATTAAGGCCTTTTACTTGATGAAAAATACTTGTTATAAAACTGTTTTAAAAGCTTCTTATGCATGTAAAATACCTATGTCAATCTATAATATAATGCTGATACTTAAACACATGCTCTTAGACATACAAAACCACACAAAACCCCCAAACTCAGACACTAAGAATTTAACATATATACAAGCAGCAATAGCTGAGTCCTTTAGGTTAGGCTTATTGTCAATAAATATTGAATGTAAATGGCTGATATTACTGAAACAGCAACAGCAGATTAGAAAGTAATATGGAGCCAAGACTAATGCAGAATCTGAAATGCATCATTTCTAACCACTGTACCTCATGGGAATCTGAATTTCATCTATCAGGCTCGAGCAATTTCAGCTCTCAGGAAAGCCAGAGAACTGAGAATTACCCACTTTGTTACATATTTGAGAATATCTAGTGAGAGATTTAAAAAAAAAGGCCAATGTTTCATTCTGTACTGTCTCAGCAGAATGGGATGTGATGATGATGTTGAATTAAACTGCCTTCTTAATAGACTTTAAAATTAAATTATCATAAGTAATGGATTACATATAATTGAAATAGTTTATGACCTCTAAAAAATATGAAGACTAATATCATATGTAAAATAGGAATCAGACATAGAATCATAGAATATTTCAACTTGGAAGGGCCTGAAAGGATTATTGATTCCACCTCCCTGCTCCTCACAGGACTGCCCAAAAATAAACCATGTGACTAAGAGCATTGTCCAGATGCTCCCTGAACCCTGGCAGGCTTGGCACCATGACTGCTTCTCTGGGGAGCCTGTTCCAGTGATCAATCAAAACTGAAAGTGTGTTCTTAACAGCTGTCAGGATAAGCCCTTGGGTTTTTCCATCCTTTAAATTATTTTTATAAGCAGAATGAATTCTATTTGATAATTTCTAGGGTGTACATTCTAGGGTGCCAAACTACAATTCTGGAACATTCTGCACTGCGTCACAGACAAATATTAGAGAAACAATATTAGAGAATTAGAATATTAGAGAAAATATTAGAGAAAGTGTAAGGTGTGAACCCTGCTGAATCTTCTCTGCAGTTGTTCTTAAGGCAATTTGGCATTGATCACATTATGATTTGCTTTTACACTGACAAAAATGAGATGAAGAATGAAAAATAAAGCTCAGCATTTACAGAGACTTGGATTATCCCAAGGACAAGCAATAAGAAATGTCTCCTCAGACATCAGATGTCTTCTCTTACCTTGTCTATGCCATACATGTATTTGTTCCCAAGAACAGCAGGGCTTAGTTATTCTTTTGTTTAACTTTTCAGTTTAAATTTATAATGTTGGGTCTATTAATTTCTTGGCCATGTGAGCTTTTCAGAAAGTTCCTTTGTGCTTGGTGAATTAATGTAATGCTATAGAATAGCCGAAGTTCAAACCAGTAGTGCACAAGCCGAACATAAACAAGTTATATAACACTGCAATCATTCATTTATTAAAGTAAGTGGAAAATTCAAGGCATACGTAATCTTTTTGGACAACTGACAGGCAGGTGTGATCAAGAGAACAGAGAATCCAGTGATTGTAGGCAGATAGAGAGACAGGTTTGTCTGGGTGATTAGAAAGTAAAGTGAGATGGAATTGGGAAAAATGGGAGAGAACATTGGCTGTCCCAGGACAAGGAGAAGTAACAGTGCAGAGATTGCTGAAGGGATTAGAGGAACAAGCTGCAGCAGTAATAAGTGTCTAGGGAGATGAAGGAGACAGGACCCATTGACAAAGAGTAATGCGAAGCATCTGTGCCAGAGGGAATCTATAAAAGGAAGGGTAAAGTGGGTTTAAAGAACTGCCAGACCATTTCCTACTCTCAATAATGCCCCAGTATATTTGATATAGAAGGGAGAAGGATAACATTGGGCCCTGCACATGTCCCAGCTCAGGTCACTGTTGCATCCCTCCTGTTTGTGGCCCACCTCTCAGTACATCACTGCCTGGGGTCAGCGAGGGGCAGCTGGCCCCTGCCCCAACACTGCCACAAGATAGATGATTTTACTGCATCAGGCTTTTCAGCTCCACTTACTTTCAAACATCCTCACCCTGCAGACCAGAAGGTTGCCCATCTTCATCCTTCCCACTGCATGACATGATCTAGGTTAGCAGTGAGTTGGACCATTTTTTAGCAAAGTTAAACCAAAGTGAATCAACCTCTAGGCTTTCTCACAGTTCCTATCTTCTGCATGTCTTCCTTTTCATCATGTTTTGCCCTGATCTTCCCTCCAGCTTGTTCTACACATCTCTTTACCCATCACTTCATTTGCTCTCTCATATGCCACAGTCTTCAGAGGCAGGAAGCTGGAAATGCCCCAGCCAGTCTTTAAAAATATCAACAAAAATAAGAGATGCTCTTCCCATGCTCCGGGGAGCACTGAGGTCAAAACCTGCTCCCAAGGAGCCAAGTGCAAAAGCAGTGTGGGTCCTAAAGACAACATGTAAGAATCCAATCTAAGAAGTCAATTGTTGAAACAGAAGTACATGTGGAAAAGTATCTTCATACTGATGTGAGGCACGCACAGAGACTGGAGAACAAAACCAGGTCACTTCGAGCTGTATGAAAAGCTCACAACAGGCAAGAATTGCCCTCTTCTGGTAGCAGCAGGTGCCTCCAGTGACTGTCTAAAACATCAGTCACAGCCCCAACCTCACATGCATGTGCATGAGGCACAATCCTTACCACTCTGGCCAATTCTGTCCAACTCAGAAGATCTTGACATTCAAACTCCATCTCTCAGCTTCCTTGACATGATCACCCATCCATCATAAGTGTGAGGACACCCTGCTTGTAGCATGGAGTCACCTGCTTATCTATAGCTGACATGCCCAAAATCAAGACTCTCTTGTCCTCAAAGGATTCAATCCCATTGCTTCCTGAAGCTGACTGGCCAGCTGCAACAGCAGTCTTCAGGGAAGTGTACACCAACAGCACAGATCAGTGCACTCTGCTTCCAAATCTTCAATACCAACAGTAGTGGTGTTATAGTCCCATTTGGATAAGGGGATGGGCAGGATTACATGTACCTGAAAGCTGGTCTGCTACATTCTCCCAACAAACCTTTACTTGTGCAATATTATTTTATGTGGCACTCAAGTATTATTGCAAGCAGATGCAACAAAAATAGAGGTGCAGATCAACTCATGATGCCCAGTTTTTGAGGGGTGATTCTGCTTTATTATTTCCTTCATATTAGAATGGTGCTAGCCACACTTCTGATTAAAGTAGTTTTTATCTTACGGTATTGCTAAGGAAGTGGAGGACCTGGGTGTCATGGAAAACTCTTGCTTTGGATCATAATAATCTTCCTGTCCGTTTGCTGAATTATCTGTGGGTTGGGCAGTGTTGCATAGGGAATGCCACAGATGCAGACATCCCTATACAAACACTTTGTAATCACATGGCAGTTACAGACACTAGGTATTTTTTAACACAAATGAACTAACTGTCAACGAAGCCATTTCCATAGTGGGCATAATTTCTGATGAAAATCAATCCCTTTGTTTCACTCTGTGGGGTTTTGTTTCTATTCTTCTGTTTCACAAATATGCTGGTTCTTATTCCCTGAGTGCTTATCAACCCTTGTGCGCAGGATTTTGTCAAAGGACTTTTGAAACTTCACGTATGTTAATCAATCAGTTAATCTACTTACAGACATTTTCCAACAAATCCAGGAATTACATAAGAACTGATTTCCACTGCTGAAATAATGCTGGTTGCATCTAAAATTTCCATATGACTTGTTCTTCCTTCAGCCAAGTCAAGTTGCCATGTACAGTTTGAAGCCTGTTAATACCCCTGCTCAATTCTAAATATACGGAGAATTTTTAAGTGTTTTATGATAGAAGTTTTTAACAAAAGCTTGTGTATTTTTGTTAGCAGCTCACCTGCTTTATATTTGTGTCTCGGTGCAAGTTTTGTGGGGAAACATGTTTGGAGATTTTAATTATTTTTATTTTTAGAATTGTTTTTTTTCTGCATACCTTCTTATGACTCTTTGGCCTCTTGACTCAGCTGTAGGAAGGATGCTCAGAATTTACCTGATATGGAGAAGGCATGTGAGGGAAGAGAAATGCAAACCCAGACCAAACTACTCATGCTCAAGGCTTTCCAGACCACATAGATCCTGAAAGTGTGACATACACTGAATACTTAGAGGCACAAATACAACAGTTGCTGCCGAGATGGCTGATTAAAAAAAAAAAACAAAACAAAGCAAAAAAAAAAACAAAAACAAAAATAAAACCCAACAAAAAAAAACACCAACAAACTCAGCAGGAACAATAAGCACACTATGCTTCTTGCGTAACAGCTGAGTGGTTTGAGCATTTTATGGGAGAGAAGTTGCCCCTATTCCAAGACTCCACTGCATTTGTTAGTCCATACTTCATCCTGTTCTTCTCTAAAAAGCGTAGATTCTTCAGGGAATATGAATGTGTTGCCTCATTCCCATGAACTTAAATGCTAGGCTAAAAGCTTTACTATGTTCCTGGGTGTCACCTTCTTATAGCCACACTGGCAAACGTAATTTTTTTTCCCAGTGAGACCATTTTCTTGAAAAGTGAATTATCTGAAAAGTAAGAGAGGGACCAAAAGGTATCCCACTTCATGCTGTACCATGGTTCTTTTACACAGAAGGTTGGCCTTAGAACAATCTACTGTCTATCTTCCCCAGTGTTCCTGAAGAACAGTATGTCCCATCAGATGATTGCCCAAAGCAGAGGAACCAGCACTCAGTCCCCAGGAGTTTCTACTGTGTAGCTTGCAGACACCTCTCCCTTTGGCAAAGTTTCTTTCCCCAACTGACCCTCCCCAAGATACTACAAAAGCTAAGAGCTTACTGCTCCATATAGTCCTGATATGCTCAAGTGCCCAATATTAGGCAAGATGGTGTCTAGTTTGAGGGTACCTAAAATTATTCTTCTTGCATAGAGGAAGAAGAAAAAAAGTGTATGTATTAAAAACAAACAAGCAAACAACCCAAACAAACAAACAAAAATCCCAAAAAATGAAGCCTGCCAAAATTGTCTGCAGGTGCAAAAACCCCTACCATGAATTCCAGATGCAATCCCAACTGACTGTTTCCCAGCACTGCCTATTACTGTGAGCAACTCCCTACTGAACCTGAAAGCTCCTCAGGCATTTAACTATATTCACCCACACATGTTAAGGAGATCCTGTTCTGGGAAGATAGGCCCTTATCTCTTGCCTCAAGTCCCAATACAATCCAGCTTAGGAAGACAGGCATTTAAATCCCTTTTAGAAGCGTGAAAAATTAGCAGCAGTCAGAATTATGTCTGGCTTTTTCTGACATGGGCCATCAGCTTCTACATAGGTGCATAAGGCTGAGAGCATGACTTGAGCTAAGCACAGGATTGCAAGTGTACATTTTACCATTAGAGAGGGACTGATGTGTCACTGACATACAAGACTGCCCCAACTATTACACCATGCTTGGGCAGAAAGCATCAATCTCTCCTACTGTGTCTGGATATAAGGAGTTGTTGGCTCAGTTATTCATCTCAAGAGAAAAAAAACCAAACCAAACACGGGGAACAAACTCCCATGTGGAAAAGATGCGTCGTACAGAAGACAAGAAAAAGCAATTCACCCTGTGCAAGAGAGCATCTGGACTGCTAGGCCAGCCTTGGGTTTGCTTTTGTCTTCTCTGATGTGGCCCTGTGCCTCATGTGTTCCAGGCTACACAGACACTCTGCTGCAACACCTACCATCCACACTACCCGATGGTTGCTGATTATGCCATTCTGCTGCGAAGTTGGAACTCAGGGCTTAATTAGAGTCTAAAAACATCACCCACTTCCTTTCTTACAAGTTTTTGCATCTTTATGCAAAATGTGGGTGGAAGCACTGTGATCTCATTAACGTCAGTCCTGCAGTAGGGATAGAGAGGCTGGATCCTGTGTCGATGGAGTGTTAGGACTGTTTCTCATGAGTTTCCAAGAGGATATCAGTGCTCTAGCTGCAGGCTGGCTTTGCCCACTGGCACTGTGAGTTCGCTTGCAGTCAGTGGAAAGAAGGAGGCACTCTAAGTGCCTCAAAGAAAGCTGTCATTTTCTGCATGTCTTCAGAAGTGCCTCTCTCTGTGTCCTCTGCCCATACAGCAAAGCTGAGGAATTGATTGCTCCTTTTTGCCCCTTCCAGGGCTAAGACATCTAAAATTTCATTGAGGTAATAATGTCTCAGTGAGGTATCTAAAGTAGATGGATGAGATTCCAGCCTGAATACTTGAGGTTTTGCAGTAAATGGTTGCAAGAAAAAACAGTGTCAATAAGAAAATGCAAGCTGTTGAAAACCAAAGAAAAGAAAATATTGATTTAAATGAGGATGTATTAGAAGACTATTTGAAAAGAATCAAAGACTCCAGCCTTCTGTAATTACTTTCATTCCTCCTCCATGTCCATAAGCCTTTAGAAAAAAATAATTTAATATACTGTTGGAAAAAAAAAATCTGTATCTTTTCTGTGACGCTGTACTTATGAACCATGGAGGGCTGAAAATCATTGTAATACACTGAGAAAAAGCAGTGGGTCCAATAAGACTGTAATGTTAACTCATCAGTTTTCCCTCAGTCTATTACTTGGATAGCACTGTCTGAAAAAAGACAGAGTATTTATTGCAGTTGCTTGAATATGCATCAATTGATTTTATTATACTAGAAAACCTGAGAAAGTATGGTTTATTTATATACAGATTGTGTAAATACACTGTAGGCAAGTTTCACAGTTTAATGTTGAAAGGGTTTTCATTAATGATGTAGTTCTGAGAAAAGGATGTAAAGCAACATAAAAGAGCCAAGATTTGATTTTTACTGAGATAAGTTGAAAGAATAATTCACCTTTAGTCAATGAGTTTCTTCTTTCATGTTGTTTTATTTGTTGCTCTTTCTACTTAACTCCATGCATGGCTGCAAAAAACATACATTAAGAATGAATCCCTCATTGATGTGACTTAATGATGGCTATCATTTATGTTTGCCTAATTCTATGTGTTAATAAAAAAAAATCACCAGAGATCCATAAAATTAAATGGTTGGTTTTGTCCTGGAGCAACTACACACTATGGTTTTACTTCATGTGTATTTCTGACAGAAGACATTAAGTCAATTCTGTTGAGCAATGTAATCTGACACTGAAAAAAAATGTTAATTGTATTGTTTTTGAGAAAGTGTGGAGTGGGTTTTTTTTTTAAAGACTAGGAGATTGCATGTCAAATACACTTCCAGAACTTTGTATGGCTTCCCATCTTTCTCAGAGACAAAACGTTACCCAAAGATTTGAAACTGAATATATGGGCCAACGTCTGCCATTGTGCAATGACTGAGTTTTGGTTTGTATCGATACTGAGGCTCATCTGCATTTTTGAAAACTCTCATTCTGTGAATGAAAACCACGGCATCAGGGCTAGTGGGCTCCATTTCCTGCAGCCGAAACCAGCCACCTACCAGAACTGATAGACAGGACCCGCTTTTCTGTCCCGAGTACTCCGACTAAGTACTCAAGGCTGAGGACTGAAAACTTACAACACGAAACTTTCGAGATACAGCATGCAATATACTGGCTATCATTGTAAAGAAGGTATTCGTCAGACAGGTGTAAAGTTCCAGCTCCAGAGGTAGGAAGGCTCTGTACACTGAGCTACATTTGGAGAAATCGGTACCTGCAACTGAGACCTCGAGAGGAGCGCGCCTGAGGGATGCCCGAGGTCAGAGGGGCCGTGGCCAGACCCAGCGACGCCGTGGGAGTCCGCAGCAGCCCCTCATTTGTGCCAGAGTGAAGGCAAATGGTCAGACCGAGGGAGCGCTTTCAACCACGAGATCCTGAAGCAACTCCGTGTGCCTCACTCCGCCTAGCTGAGTAGCTGTCACAGACCTGGAAGCAAGAGCCTCTGCGCCCCAACCCCGCTGGCCTCAGCGGCCTGGCTGTCACACCGCCACCGCCTCCCCCCGCGCACGCCGCCCCTCTCCGTCTCCCCCTGTCCAGCTGCTCGGGCGTCCCGGCGGGGGCTGAGCCGCCGCGCCGTCGCTGCTGTCGCCGCCGAGGCCGGTCCGCCCGCCGCCGCCCCTTCGCTTCCCTTCCCCCGCCACCGCACATGCCCAGAAGGGCGGGAGCCGCGGCGAGCCCGGGCGCTGCTGTGACAGCGGCGGCGCTTTCCCTTCCGTGGGTGGGTGGGGGCCGCGCCGCGCCCCCCGGCCCGGCCCGGCCCGGCCCGGCCCGGCGGAAACCGCGCGCCGGCCGCCTGCTCGCCCAGTGCCTTCCCTGCCGCGCCCCGAGCCCGCTGCCGCCGCGGGGCGGGAGGCGGCCATGTCGCTATTGTCTGCGCTGGTGCCCTTGCTCCGGGTGTACTGCATCGGCCTCCGCGTCATCCTGCACCAGCTGCGCCGCCGCTTCCAGCCGCGCTGCGCCCCGGCCTCAGGTGAGCACCGCAGCCGGCGCCGCGGGGCGGGGCGGGGCGGCTCCGGGCCGGGGGGCGGCAGCCCCCGCGGCGGAAAGGGGAAAGTTTGCCGCGTCTCCCCTCACCCACCACGGGCAGGCGGCAGTTCCGGGGCCCTGGGGCCGAGACCGCGCGGCCCAGCCGGGAGCGGCCGGACAGTGAAGGGAAGGGGAGAACAGGGCAGGGCAGCCGCGACCTTGGCTGTAGTGCGGGGCGCCCGGGCCGTGCCGCATCCCCCGCAGCGGGGCAGAGGCTGAGGCACCGCGGCGGCCCCGGCACGGGTGCCACCGCCGGACTCCTCCCCTGCTCCCCTTCGCCGGCCGACCAGGACCTGCCGCGTCGCCCGAGGGTAGCGGCCCCGGGGGGGCTGCGACTGGCGGGGCGCCCTCCCCGCCGCACCCCGCCCTCGCTCCGGGCGCCAGGCCCCGGCCCCACCGCCCCGTCCGGCCCCTGGGCCGCGGCCGCCCCGGACGCGGGGCGGGGCGGGGCGGGGGGCCGGGCCCGGGACGGGCGACTGGCTGCGCGCCGGCCTGACTTGTGGCCTCGGGAGGCGGCGTGGGGGCTCCGAGGGCCGGTGGTCCCCTCTTCTCCTCTTCCTTTCTTTGGCTCTCTGACAGTGTCTCCTGGGACCTCGGCTCAGAGCCGCACGGGCGCTCCCTCCCTCAGCCCAGGTAGGTGCTTAGAAGGCGGGTAGCGGCGGGCAGCTTCCCCCGGTCCGGGCCCTCCTGTCCCCGTCGCCTGCTGTGCACCCACCCCACCAGGGACCGCCGCTTTCGGCCTCCTGTCCCGCCTGTTCCACGAGGGCAATGTACCTGTGCTGCAAAAGCTTAGTATTTGATACCGGCTGACACTCGCTGATAGCCTTTAAGCTGACAAGTGAGTGGCACTTGTTTTTTTCTGAGGGACTTCGGGTTATTCGCTGGTTTGAGAAGTTAGGTTTTTGCACTTTTCTCATTTGGATCAACAGCATGTTAAATGCTGACTTAGGGGAAACTTTGTCAGAAAAACAACGATCACATTACTTTTGAAGACTAAAATATTTCTGAGTTTATAAACTTAGAGGAAACTATGAGTTCGGGCAGATGCGTAGGTTATCATCAGAGCTGACCATATAGCTGCATTGAAGTCCATGCCTTTAACTTTCTGTCCTTATCAGCAAGTGAGCCTTTGTGGCCCTGTCGATAGTTTAAACCAGAGAAACAGTAAAATAAGTATTATTGAGAGGGCCTAGTGTTTCAGTAAGGAATTCAGGCAGATGAGGATACTGGTATAGAGAATATCTGAAGTACTGGGAAGGAGATAGAACATGTACACCGCACAATAGGAGCTTATTTGTTCGTCTTATCACACGTCGCATCCTTGGGTAGTGTTTTGTGTACTTTTTATTCATTCCTGATTCTTCTGCTGGGATTCCTTTTCTCATTCTCAAAAGGCAGCAATGAAACCCTCAGACAAACGAGAGGACCCTGGTGACAAAAAGGGCAGATGTGCATATGGTTTGAAGTCATCTGAGCATTTTTCTAGCATTAGTGTTTCTTGGCAGAGGAAATTTGGGTATTTTGCCTAGGGTGTGTAACACTTTCCAAATCTTTTTTCGAACCACAGAGAAACAGCGTGACGAAAATGTGACCCAGTGTTTTGTTGCACTGTGCTCTTTGCTGCTATTGAAAAAAAAAGAAGTGTTGAATTTGGAAATGCCAGAGGAAGGCAATGAAGATCCAACCTAGGAAATGTCACTTGCCTAAGTGGGACCAAGGCATATTTGACAGATGTGATAAGTTTTCTTTGAGCCCAAATTTGGCATGTTTTTTTCCAAGGACAAGTGGTTTCCTCCTCAGCTAGTTGTTTGCACGCAGTTCTCTCTTGGCAGTTACCTGCTGCCTTGCTTCCACTCACTGTGTCCAGCCATTGCTTAAAGAGGTGATTCACCTTAACAACTGGAACCTTTTTACCCAGATGAACCTTGTTTCCATAATAACTTCAAAATAGTGATGTCAGTGCAACAAAAAGCAAAAGTGTTATTAGAAGAAACTTGGATCAGTAAACTACAGTTCCTGTAAGAAAATCCTGAGTAACTTTTTCAGAGGGTAATCTAGAAAGGTGTGTATGTTTAAAATTTTCTGTATCTTTTCGAGGGGGTGTCCATAACTCTCACAAGTACAGGCATTTTATTGTCAGGGTGCCTTCCTGGGGAGAGCTTGGAGTGGCAGACGGGAGCTGGGAAGGACAGGACAGGAAGGCAGAGACAGCCATTCCTCTGATCCTGGCTTCCTTGGCCCCAGTTTCCATGTCAGAGTTCCCACTCGCTGTGCAGCAGCGTTGCAGATCTCGCTTGGAGGATTTAAAAGAGAGAGATATCTACTGGCTTGTCCTTTAGTTCTCTGGATGAGTGAAAGGTTCTGGTCTCAATGCAGCCCTTCTGCCTCTGAGTATTCCAAGAAAAGCTTTCTTATTCTTGTTATGAAGTGGTCAGGATTTTAATCCAAGTACACAAAACTAGTTTCACTTTTATTTTTCCTTACCATAAGTTGAGAGTTGCCTGCTCTTGGCACATGTGCTTTTAAAAGTGACCCACATGTTCTTTCACATCCTACTGGAGCTCATCTGATTTTTATATATGGAATTCAAGACCTTTTTTCGGGGGAAAGAGTTTGAGCTCTGAAGTCTAGTTTCAGTGCAAAAACTTGGTAATTGTTTTGAGTTGCAAACTGAAAAAATAGTAACATTCTCCATTCAAGTGAATGTCCCCCACCTCAACACAGGGTAAGGAAGTTGACCTGGAATTCTGATCCTAAAGCTCAGGGAAGGAAAATACAGAGCTGAGATTACACACAGGGTGTGTAGTCAGTGACTTCTTCGCTAACTGAAATCAGCATAGAGGAAAATGCAGAAATAAAGGGGAACTTAAGTTAAACTTGAAAATATTTCTGCACGTACTAGTTGCATAAACAGTATAACTGCTAATATGTCGTTTTAGTGTTCAGTGTTTAAATAGTGTTCAGTAAAAATACTTTTCTTAGAAATTACTGCTTGGACTTCTTCACAGTGCTTAATCTTAAATAATTGGAGGGAGGAAAAAGCCCTGCATGACTCAAGTTCTTTATTAAAACAGCTTTTTAAAATCACAAATGTAGTCAGTGGATTGATAAAAGATAAACTAATATAAATTGTGACACCAGGATATTACCAGTGGAAATGTGAGCACCAAAAGTCATCCTACTGATAGGAAAAATGGTTCATATACTTAAAAGCTTCTCGAGGGATTTATTTGGCATCTTCCTCCTGCATTTTTTCTTCTACTGTACATGTTTCATTGAAATTTGGTAGAGGCAACCTAAATCTTGAGTGTTATGTAGTACTTCTGAAGTCTTTGTAGTTAAATTTGGAACCTGTAATATCTAGAAAACTGTATCTGAAGAAGGTGGTTATGTGGATTAAGGAGACCTTAAAGGTGACTCCTGTTCTTCTTAAAAGTGATTGAAATTTCATACATTTTTTATTTCCTCAATTTTTAGTTACTCATTATCCTCATTTGTACCAAGTTTCTTTACAGTTAATTGTGAAATGTTGATTTAGGATCACGCATCTCTTAATTTTGATTCATATTTGGAGGGCTCTTACTTCATATGAGTAAAGCACAGTGAGAGCACTTCCTGCTCTAAGCTGTGTGAGCTCCAGGTTGTAAATCATCCAGAGGTGGGTAGAAAAGTGACCAGGTAGGAAGGATTGATGGCAGGCATCAATGAAGTTACATCAAGCAGTTAAACCCTCTCCTTACGCATGCTCCTAAAAAAGTTATTAAGTTAGTTTCAGAATGAGGAATCACGGGCTTCATGGTTGCCCCTGTGCTGAGTTAAAGGTTGTGGGACAAGGATACCCACAGGCTGCCATTGCTGTGCATGCACACACAGGGAGACAGAGCTAAGATTGTAAGCTGTCTGCACACCCCATGTTTGCTCACATCCCCGTGCTCGGTTTCACAATCCAAGTGACTGTTGTGTGGGTTTTGAACCGATTTTCTTTGCCAGTGGGGAAACTGAGCCCTGCCTGCATGGCTGCCCTCCATGACACAAGTCATCACTAGCATTAATATTTTGGCCCGAGACCTGTCCTGGAGAGGAGGTAATGGGTTTGTGTTAGGAGAATGAGACAGGGGGTCTGAGAGATGTGAGAAGACAGCACAGCCTGCCCCAAGAACAGCAGGGTGAAGTTCTAGGGCCAGAAAGTCTGGACTCTGCCTCCTCCTGTGGCAGCAGAATTCACTGCAAAGCCAGAAGAGGATGTGGCTGGTGGTGTTGGCCAGCTGCATGGAGGAGGCAAAGGAAAGACACAGCAGCTCCTCTGAAAGTGCTCTCCTGTGGATGGGAATTCAGGGTTGCTGTTGATTTTGCCACGACTTGGCTATGGACACTGTTTCACTGAAAATGGAAAAGTGTACCTCTTCTTGGAGTAAAATGAAAGGTGCAGGGTTTTTGGGTTGTGTTTGTAATGCCTGTTATGCTGTATAACACTTGAAGAGAGGCAGGGATGATGAGCAGTTTATATTTGAGTTGTTACTAAAGGCTGTATTATACTGGCATATCCTTAGCTGTGGCAGTGCTACTCTAGGCCACTATTGCCAAGTGCCTGATACATCATGTAATGAAGGCAAAGCTGTGACATACATAAGAATGAAGAGTGGGGTGAGTCTGTAACACTCCCATACTCTGAAATAACTTCTACTTTGTTCAGTTGGTGATGAACTTTTTATGATCCAAGGTGTGTCATACTAATTTTAAATATTAAAGATGCATCAACTCTTTTATTACAGTGCCTTGCTCCTTACTTTCAGGAATTGCCAGGTAACTGCAGAGGAAACTATAAGATTTAATAAAATGCCATGTGCCTCTGTGCTTCCTCCAGACACCATGTCATGGATTGAAAGGGAGGAATCTAAAAGGCTATGTTAATATATATCAATATGATATATCAGTGCTCTATCTGATGGCACGGCAGGGTTACCTCATTACGCATTACACCACTTGGTCTTTCAAAATCATCAGTTTTTGTGGGATTGCATACCTTGGTGTTGTTGATATGCACATGTTTGGAATTAGGCAGCATTGCCATGTTGAATCAATAGTTTATCCTGGCAACTTAAAGGCACTGAATGAATCACAGTAGAAGGCATGCTAGTAGGCAGAACATTGCCCCTCCCTCAGGAAAAAATGTGAAGTGTCTACACCCAGAAGTAAATCTTCAGAACAAATCCAGTAAAATGCTTGCCCTGCACCTCTCATTCTGCTTCTAAACCAACAGCTGTGTTTAGATAAGTATGTTTAGTATTGGTTAACCTGTCTTTTGTTTTCCATTCAAAACATTCAGAAAATGTTGCAAAATACTAGCTGAAGTTCAGAGAGAAAACTCTTTTCTTGCAAATGTTCACCAACAGCAGAAAGCACCCCAGAGAAGCTTGCACACGTACTTTTTGGGGTTTTTTTTTTTAGTATTCCCTAGCAGCAATGTAAAAAAGTCAGATTGTTTCTTCCTGCCCTAACCAGCCAGTCTTACCACCTGAGGATTTCTGGGCTTGGACACAAGTGCAGCTCCTGAGGAGCAGAGAAGCAGCAATGCCATTGTTTTCAGTCTGATGCTCCTCATGTTCCTCTCCTGTTCTCTTTTTCTGGATTTTTGTAAAAGAAGCTGCATCCATGTCTAACTAATCTCTTCCTTCTCCTCCCCAATGCTGGCCAAGATCCTGGAAAAGGGCTTGATGCTGTCACAGTGGTGTGGAAGAAATAGAGAAGTGTCAGGGTGCAATTGTGCTGTGCTGAGACTTGGCTTTTTGATGTAGTGAGCTCAGCTCTGGTGGGTGCCAGCTGCCAGCACTGTTCAGAGAGGCACTGTGAGTCTCAAGCAGCACTTGCATGTGACTGCACAAGAAGTGTTTTCCTGTGCAGATATTGAGGTACAGATTGCCAAGTCTTGCTTTATCACTGCACTCATCTCTAGTGTCATCCCCTCCCAACTTCTCTAACCTTTTGAATAAAATGTAGCAAAATTATTTTCCAGCTGATGTGGATAATAACATTTATTAGTGCTTCCCTGTCTGCTTTTCCTGTAATTATAATCCGCTGTTATTCCAGGAACCATGACTGTGAACTAACACTTCAGGAGATGACTTTGATTTCAGAAAGAGGAGGACAGGATAGGTGTCAGATATGTATTGTTGATCTGCATGTAGGTTCAAGTTCCTTTTTGTTTTATTTCAGTCAGAAAACATCTTTACATTTGAGAGGAGCAGATTATTGCCGTAATTTGCATCACAGATTTTTTTATTATTTTTTTTTTTAAGCAAAAGCTGGAACAGATCAAGTTAAAAAAACTTCTTTCAAAATAAACAAACAAGAAAACCTTTGCTCCTTCAGTATCAGGTTTCAATTGAAATAAATGTTAACAGCAAAGTTCAGTATTTCTTAGGCAAGAGGATGTTGGTCTAGTTCTAAGTTAAGAGGCAGGAAAATGCTATAGCAGATGATCAATTTTTGTGACAGTAATTTATCAAGTCTGTGGTGGTGGTTACGCTTTCTCTACCTAGAATTCGGAAATTCCACAAAAAAAGGTTTACTCAGGTCTTCTAGCTCAGTTTAACAGAAGAATGGGCTGTATTAAAAACCCTTTTAATTTTTGGTAGTTCAGTGGGCTTCTTTTAGATGGGCTTCTTCCTGCAAATTTCCTCTTTAATTTGCGAATATAATTAGTGAGTAGATTTCTTGATATATTCACAGAAACGCTGATTTCACATAGTTGAGTGTGGTCAAACTTGTGCTTTCTCATTGTATCTTTATCTTACTGCCTTTATCAGGTACTCATTAATGAGTGAAGGATCAAAAAGTGGGACGGTGGCCAAGAAGCAATGGAGAATAAAAGTTTAGAAGGTTCCCCATCAGACCTAAAGTTAGTGGCTCACCCGAGAGCAAAGAGTAAAGTGTGGAAGTACTTTGGGTTCGATACCAATGCGGAAGGATGCATATTACAGTGGAAGAAGATCTACTGCCGTATTTGCATGGCACAGATTGCCTATTCAGGAAACACGTCCAACCTTTCCTACCACCTTGAGAAAAATCACCCCGATGAATTCTGTGAGTTTGTGAAAAGTAACACGGAGCAAATGAGGGAGGCCTTTGCCACAGCATTTTCAAAAATCAAGCCGGAGTCATCGCAGCAGGTTGTTCAAGATAGCCTCATCATGAAGACCTACCAGAACTACGAAAACAAAAAACATCAGGAACTGACATCTGCAGTCATCAGCTTAATTTGCGAGGGCATGTATCCAGCCTCCATTGTTGATGAACCTACCTTCAAGGCCCTCTTGAGAACAGCGGACCCTAGGTATGAACTTCCGAGCCGGAAGTACTTCTGTACAAAAGCAATTCCTGAAAAGTACAGTGCTATTAGAGAAATTGTGCTGAAAGAGCTCACTGAGGTTCTGTGGTGTGGCATATCCACAGACATGTGGAGGAGTGAAAACCAGAACAGGTCATACGTAACTGTGGCAGTTCACTTTCTCAGCAGCAGTGCTGCCAACTGCCTGGCTGTGAACTCGCGGTGTTTGAAAACGTTCGAAGTACCGGAGGATAACACTGCAGAGACCATTACACGAGTCCTTTACGAAACATTCATTGAGTGGGGGATCAATACAAAAGTCTTTGGTGCTACAACAGATTACAGTAAAGACATTGTAAAAGCTTGCTCTCTCCTAGATATTCCCGTACAGATGCCTTGTTTGGGCCACACTTTTAACGCAGGAATACAACAAGCTTTTCAACTCCCCAAACTCTGCAACCTCCTTTCCAGGTGCCGAAAGCTGGTGGAGTATTTTCAGCAGTCTACGGTCGCGATGTACATGCTGAGCGAAAAGCAGAAGCAGCAGAATATTCTCCACTGCATGCTGGTAAGCGACCGTGTTTCCTGGTGGGGAAGCACTCTCGCTATGCTTCAGCGCCTCAAGGAGCAGCAGTTTGTCATTGCGGCTGTTCTTGTGGAAGACAGCAACAACCACCACCTCATGCTGGAATCCAGTGAGTGGAATACAATCGAAGGGCTGGTGGAGCTGCTCCAGCCTTTCAAGCAGGTTGCAGAGATGATGTCTGCTTCAAAGTACCCGACGATAAGTATGGTGAAGCCACTTCTCCACATGCTTCTGAATACCACTCTGAACATCAAAGAGAACGATTTGAAAGAAATCAGCATGGCAAAGGAGGTGATTGCTAAAGAGTTGTCAACCACCTACCAGCACACACCTGAGATAGACATGTTTCTCAATGTTGCAACTTTCTTGGATCCCCGCTACAAGAAACTGCCTTTTCTTTCTGCCTTTGAGAGGCAGCAGGTGGAAAACAGAGTGGTGGAAGAAGCAAAAAGCCTGCTGGAGAAAGTAAAAGAAAATAGCTTTAGAACTGAGGAGAAATTCTTCACTGTTTCAGAAGAGCCCCCTATGAAAAAAATCATCATCTCCTCTACTCCTCCTCCTACCAGTGTCATCAACAACATGCTCGCAGAGATCTTTTGCCAGACAGGAGGCGTGGAAGACCAGGAGGAATGGCACGCTCAAATCGTTGAGGAGTTGAGCAACTTCAAGTCACAAAAAGTCCTCGGTTTGAATGAGGACCCGTTGAAGTGGTGGTCTGACAGACTAGCGCTGTTTCCAGTTTTACCAAAGGTTCTTCAAAAATACTGGTGTATTCTGGCCACAAGGGTCTTCCCTGAGCGCCTTTTTGGTTCTTCTGCTAATGTTGTGAGTGCAAAGAGAAACCGGTTAGCCCCAGCTCACGTGGATGAGCAGATCTTTTTGTATGAAAACAGTCGCAATGGGTCTGAGGCAGAACCGGAGGACGAAGATGAAGGGGAGTGGGGTTTGGAACAGGAACAGATTTTTAATTTAAATGACTCGGTAAACATAAACAACAATTTCTTTAATATTCGAGACAGTGGGTTTGTTTAACAGAACTGCTGCGGTACATTTAATGACAAAGAAAAGAGGTATTTGTCTTAAGTTACCAAAAATTCTTCTGTTTTATGCTATGAATGCTGTAAATATTGAACAGTTGTAACAAACTTGATTTAGCTTCCACTGTCTGTGTTTTTCCCACTGTCTTAAAACATGAATGACTTGTGATCAAACAGCACTGAAATGAATGAGGAAATAAATTCTACAAAGACCGTGATTTCTGACTGTGGCCCAGATTTCAGAAAGCACTTATCCATGTGCTTCCTTTCCACTTGTTTCAGTGGGAGACAAACACATGCTTATGTGCTCTCATAAAATTATTTTCCAGAGTTAGAACCTTGAAGAAGTTTTTAAAATTTATGCCTCCATTTGTAAATCCTGTATGATTCAGGATGCTAGCTTTAAATTTTGGATTTTAAAACATTTTTAAAATCCATAGATCTGAGCAGTGAATATTTTTAGAATATATTGTGTCTATGGAATGAAAAAAGAGATCTTGAGCCTGATTTTCACTACCTCATGTCTTAGGTCTGGTCTGTGTTAGAAAAGTTCAGCTGTATAATTCTGTTGGTTAGGGGACTGATGTGTTATTATTTTAATTGATGCTGTGCTGGCATAGGCTTTAGTGTGGATGCATTTATACCAGGATAATTTATTTTCCTTTCCAGTGCAGTGTAAATGGCATAAACACTTAAACTGGTATTGCTGTGTCCACATTAGTCCAATTTTGCCATTTAACTGCAGCTAAATGGCAAAATCGTTTTTTTGTTTGTTTTGCTTTGTGTCTAAGCAAGCCCTGATTGTAGTCTCTTTTGCTTCTGCAAAGTGGGAACCAAGTGTGGGGTCGAGGCAGTGTTTTGCTACCTTTGCCTTGTGCCAGTGCCATGGCTGATGCCACATGGTGTGTGGCAGGGAAGGCATCAGCCCTTTGGTAAGGGAGGGAGAGAGAGAGGGAAGGAGAGGGCAGGGAGATGTCCACAGGCCACGGGTCTAGCGGTTTGTCTATGTTATAAAATCCTTAACCTTTTCATTTAATGGGGACTTTGCCCAGGGTAGCTAGAAAATTTTGTTGGCAAGAAAAGCAAAATAAAAAGCTTTAATATTATGTAAATATATTTAAAAGAAGGGGACCCCTCCATTTCCTCACATGTACTTAGTGAATCTTTAAAATTGTTTTTTGTTATGTTAGCACTTAAAAACTTCTTTCACCTGTCTCTTTTTTATTCTGTTTATAGAGTGGACTTTAGTCCTGTCCAGTCTAATGTTTGAGTACTGTTTTGGATTAGTTGTGTTTTTTAACTACTCCCTTTGTGTCTCCAAGCATAAGTGTTTTAAGCCCTTTTGAGAGCTTGACAAACAAGAAAAAAGAAATGAAACCAACCCAAGACCCCCCCTCCCATCTCTTATGAAATATTGCAGTCATAAACATGATCAGAGTTCACTCTAGACACGAATTTGTTTGTACCACCTTTTTTGTCTGAGATGCACTGCAGAACTCTTGGCATTTTCCAGTTACAGTCAAGGTTTGCTTGGGGTTTTATTTCTGTTACTGGTGTCTCACCCCCGCCACCTCGGTGTTAAGTCTACAACTATGTTGAGCAATATCTGTCTGTTACTCTTCTGAAGGAGGAAAGTTGGGTTATTTTCATCCTGGTGGCACCCATGGACGTTGGGTTGTAAAAGGGGCACAGACAGCAGGAACATAAAAAAATGAGAATGGCAATGGAATTGAATCTATTGCCAGACTGTTTATGGTTTGGTTTAATAGTTTTTGGAAGTTTGAGGCCTCTGTTTTCTTTGTAGGTGGTGGGAAGGGATGAGTGAATAAGGAGGAAGGACAGAGGTTAGGCTGAAGGAACAGTGAAGTAATTGCAACTACATAAACAAAAATGTTTAAGTCTGGGAAGAATGCAGTTAGCAGGTGGTGTGGCCTGTATTTGGGTGTTAGGAAGCCTGGGGTTTCGCTTTCCAGCCCTTTGAAAACTGATTTACACCTGTACAATGTACATGCACTACGCATCCTGTTGAATGTTGCTACTCTCCAAGTCCACTGAAGAGGTGTATATGTTTGCCCAAGGTGCAAAACACAGGCTTGGGCTAAAATCCCACAAGTATGTAGGCTGTCTGCGAGTGCAACAAAATCAAATGGTGCAAGGGAATGAGATACATGAGCTCCTGTGACACTCCAGCAGTCTGCCAGGAAGAGCTCTCAGTTTTTATGGTCATCACTTGCAGCAGCTGTTACCACCACTGCAAGCCCTCCCTCCAGGACCTGCACAAAAGCTGGTGTGAAGTGTGTGGATCTTGTTTTACATGAGCATAATTTAAAGCTGTGTCCTCACAATCAAGGCAGACCCCAGAGCACCCTTGGTCCGCACTTGGCCTTCCCCTGCTGGCAGCATTGTATCCATCTTCATCCTCCTAGGGCTGAACATAACATTGACGCTTACAAGCAGTTTCACTGAGATCAGTGCAATGCACTACTCTCTTCCTTCCAGCTTCTTTTTATTTTTTGGTATCCAAAATAAAATTGTAGTCGGTTCAATTGATGTGTCTCAGCATTCTTTAAAAAAAAAGATAAGAAAAAGGAAAAAAAAAAGAGCCAAACCATTGTTAGTCTTACCCATTGTCTGTGAGATTTTCTTTTTTTTTTATTTAATGTTCTAAGCCTGGAATATTGTTAAATAAACCAGAAAAATAAGTTAGTTACTAGATTATTTGTCTGATGTGTGGTCATATCTGCAGCACTTTATGACTTTGAACTCTTCCACAACAGGGGGAGGTTGTATTCTAAGGATTTAAAGCTATGCATTTATTTTCCTTTTGATCCTGTAAGTTATTTTTTAAAAATGCTGTACAAATCTTTTGGATTAAAAAAAAATGAGGATGAAAAATGTTGGAAGTTTAGATGGTTTCTCTTGCTTAAATACGTGTGGTGTTTTTCATTTATTGACAAGATTTTCTGTTGTTTAGTTGGGTGGAGAAGGAAGATTGCAGAGCTGTTTTAAATACTTCTACCACTTGAGTTAACCCTGGTGTTACTGCCAAGGGGTGGCCCAGAACACATATCCTAATAATGCTAGTAAGTCAACTTTATGTTTCTTGACAGCTACTTTGAATCCACAGCCTAATATTTCCTTTTTGCTTCAGTACAGCTGAGACATCTTTTTGGAGGGGCAGTAGAGGAACAAACTTCAGCTTTTGAGTACTTTCATGCTAAAAAAGTGAATTTTGAACAGGCTCTCAAAGTACATGCTCTGTGTCTGAAGAAGAATTGGCCTTGTCACCAAGTAGGTGTTGCTAATTCAGTGGGCCAGGTGAGGTTTCCTGGGGTAACAGTATAACTAAAGTGAGTTTTGTGTTTCTGACCAACCATTGCACAAATCACACCTCCCTCTGCCATCAGGAATTACATGAAGACAAAGAGAAAAGCCTGAGCCATACTGAAGTTGAAAAGGTGAATTTTTCCAGCAAGCAATGTCTGAAGTGCTTTGGTTTAAAGGAGGGCAATAAAGATCTGTATTATTTTTGGAAAGGGTATGTTAAGTTTCTATTGCAGTAGTCTGTTAGATTAATTTCAAACATTTTCTTTAACCAATGTCATGATGTCCAGTTAACTTTACAGGAGGATTTGTAAGCAGGCAGGAATATTAAAAGTAAAAGAAACGTGAATTTGTTATTTGTAGTATTTTGTAGGACTTTGGAAAACTTAAAAGTGACGTGTAGTTCTTGATTTTTGTCCTTTTCATGTGACAGCTTAACAAGAGGGGGTGCTGAGGGCATCGTTTCTGAAGGAGGGGAAGTGCATGGCTGTGAACACAGAAGTAGTGTATTTTACATATTCTATGACAACTGGGGAAAAAAAACTTTATGCTAGAAAAATTACATTTTAATCCCTGTACACCATCCTCGTTTTGGTAGTGTCCATTTCTGAGAATCCTGAAGATCTGGTGATCCTGGTTCTCATGGTGTTATCTAGTCTAGACTGTCGTCTTAGCTCTGCTGGAAGGACTCTCGTGGTCTCTTGAGTTTTGTGGCTTTTTTTTTTTCCTTTGGACAAGGCTATGTAGTCTTGTCTTCCCTTATCTCCTCCAAATTCATGTTCTGCTAAATTCAAAACATTTTTAGGGGACATAGGGAAATTACAGAAGTTGGTTTTGCTTTTTTAGTAACATTTGGTGCTGTAGAGAGAATTTAAAATACAGCTTCATTTTACGTCTGTCTTAATAGCACATCAATAATGCACGTCTTAATGATACTATTTAAACTGTAATTTCAAAACATCTCTGCAGTTGCAGTTTATAATGTTGTTGCTTCATTTCCTTTAGATTGAACAATAGAAATCAGTTAAATATATTTTTACTGTTGATGCAGTCCCTTCCAGTGCCCCTGCAGTTAGGTTAAAATGCCACAAAGGAACTGACTTTAGCATTAAGAAAATGGAAAAAATTAAAAACAAACCACTGTCTTTGAGCTTAGCTTGTGTTTTAAAAACACAATTGGATTTGTATGTTTTTAAAAATTCAAGGGCTGTTGCAGCAACTATTTTCAAATGATTCCCTCAGAACCTGGAATTGTTAAAATATTAAAATTTTTGAGCATTTCTGCTGACATTTCCACACTGAGTGGTATTGATTTCTCTTGCTGCCAGAAGATCACAGAAATGATGCTTGCCATCTGCAGTGCTTTGAAATGGTGATCAGATGTTACTTTTTTTGAGAGATTTTGAAAAGACCACTACTTGCTGCACATGTGTGCCGATTTCCTTGCATCACAATTATTTTTTTCCAGTGACTTGAGTTTGCCAAATCCTCCATCCTGTCTTCTCTCCCTGGTCCTGCCTGGGCAGAATGCTGGGTGGAAGAAGTAGGAGGAGAACTCCAGCTTCTTCTCTCCTCTTAGAGACTTCTTTGAGATCAGATAAAATTCAGTTTAAAAAGAGTTTAAACTAGGTTCTTATTCCAATCCTTGGTTGCTACAGCACCTGTGCCATGGTGTGAAAAGGCAGAGCCGGTGATTCCTCTCCCCACAGTGATGTACATTGGGATGCCTGGCTCGATTGGACAAAAAGTGCCTGTCTGGGGAATATACTGGGGAATTGAGCTCAGCACAGCTAGGAAGCTACACTCAAGAGTCAAAGGTGTAATAGGTATGTCAGGGAAGAAGCAGTATATGTGCTGTTCTCCTTAGATAGGGGTTTAAGTGAAAACTGTAACAAGATACTGGTTTGTGCTCTAGGCTGAAACTGTGCCTGGGAAATTTTGTGATTATTCAAATAGTTACGTGTTTAATACTGACATAGAAAAGAGCATTCTGTGACATTGAAAAAAATATTTTATATAGACAGTAAATCTTCAGTTCCTCTTCAAATAGGTGTTTTGGGGGGGTAACATTTACAGTGGTTTTCCTGGAATAAGTGCCATGGCTTCTGACAGATTCAGCTGTCAGAAGCAGTAGGGCAGTTGGATTTGTAAGTATAAGAGACCGGAGGGGATACTTTCATTTGAAGTGAGTGAGAAATATTGTCTTTATTTTAAACTCTTAGGTAGAAGATAATTAAAATGCATCTCTAAATGTTTGTGATGGCCTCATAATTTAGATGTATCTGTAGAGAATTAATCCATTTGTTTTGCTAGTTCACTGAAAATATGACTGTATTTGTTCATAGTTGCATGTGCATGATGTCAAGTTCAACAGTGCTTCCCCAAACAATTCTGAATAAGGTTACTTTTAAAAAGGCAGTTTCTTTGAATACATACCATATTCTGTTCATTGTCCCCAAATACTTGCATTTAGGAATGAAAAGTTCCTTTTATATTTCTCCAGTGGATACTGCTTTGCTTTTAAATTTGAGATATTTTGTGTATCACTGTGTCTTTACAGACACTGCACTTGAAAGTTTCATTCTCCCTTTCTTCTTGCTTCTTTTTTTTTTTTTCTTTTTTTTTTTTTCTTTTCTTTTTTTTCTCATGAGTCATCAGTGAGGTTTACAGTGATAGGAATTTCCAGTCATAACAAAGAAGATGTCAACTCAGCATCAGGAGAGCTCATGCCAGAAACATCCAGTCCCATGTTGTGAATGCAGTCCTCCAAGGGAAACCTTCATCTTCTCAAACACGACCTTCTGATGTGTGTGAGAGAAAAATAAAGTGCTTTTGCAAGCAATGCACAGTTGTGTGTTATGGGTGATAGTGCAATTTGGTTTGAGTTCGTGCTCTGGGATGCACTCGGTGGTTTGGCACCAAATAAAAGTTGCTTGAACACACAGCAGAATTTACATGAACAGAAGGAATTTAATAACAAATGTGAAAAATGCAATTGCTTTACTTATGGGAACAGATAGGAAGTGGGTCCATCTAGAAAAAATACTGAAATTTTATCAGGAGTCTCCAATTCCTGTCCAAAATCCTGATAGCATTTAAAAATGCTAAATCAGTAACCTTCCTGTAGTCTGACATTTTAGAACTCTGTAAACCAATTGTTTTACACACGTTTTGGTGTTCACATGCTGCTGGCAATGAGCTCTGCTAACTTCAAAGAGCTCCCGCACTCCCAAATGGCCAGGGAGGAGTTCTCATTAATGAGGTATTGGAGAAGAAGGGAGGTTCAAGCTCTTACTGTGACCTGGCCTCCAGCCTGTGAGAGTGTGGGCTGAAGGGACTGTTTCTGGATGATATTTTGACACACTGATCTACATAGATAAACATTCACATGCAGTCCAAGAACTTGCCACTGATAGTAAATCTGGCTGGTCCCAAGGGAATGAGTGCTGTGGTGAGAAAGCCAGTCTTGTGGATGAGTGGAGCATATATCCCTTCTAGTCCCTCTTTCGAAGCCCCACTTTATTTCCTGTGCAGGCAGCAAGTACCTTGGTGCTGCTCTTTGCTGTGTTACTTGCTGTGTGCCTCTTGTTTTCCAAGTGTAAGAATAGGAGAATGTGACCTGCATGTTTTCAAGCACTGGTGAATGCAGGCAGAAGTTCACCTGCACTGTTCATGTTTTGCTGCCTGGTTTGCATGAGCAGTGGGTTGAGAATAACACGGCATTTACCCCGTGGTGTTGCGAATACGGGACTGGCATTGCTGCTCCTGTGTACTTGCTTAGAGAAATGAAGGGAGAAAAGCACAACCTTGTGTGTGTTGTATCTGAAGCTATGACTCAATGCCCAAGTGGGCTTAAAGTGCTCGCTTGAACAAGCTCGGCTGTAGTCTTGCAGACAAACCATCTTGCGCATGCTCTGCCCACACCACCCCACCTTCCCTTCACCAATGTTCACAAAGATTTCACAGTTCTTTTTGGAGAGAGAAGTTCAGAGATAATACATGAAACTATTTGCCAGTTGTTCAAACCATTGCAATATGCTTTTTGTGCCTTTTTTGGCAATGTATGCTAGAGCTGATGGAAGATAACATTCTTATTTTATCCCAGAGACAGCTCTTCCCTGCAGTGAAGGGATCAGCTCAGTCCGCAAAGTTGATCTGTTGGCTGCACTTCTGCCTTTTCTCTAGGCTGTTTAGGAAAGTTGCTGTGCTCCGCAGAGGGAAAAACAGATTCCTCCAGAGTGTTTTCCCTGTGTTTTTATGTTGCTGGGGCTGCTTTCTGGTCTGCACATGCCTGAAGGAAGGGGATGGGCCAGGGCTTTTGCTGTGATTCTACTTCGTCCCTGGACTGATTGGCCACCCCTAGAAGATTGTGCAGAAGGTGACACTGCTGGGTGATAAGTTTGCAAACACCAGGACTACAAAATGATTAATTCATTTTATATTTATATTTAGGCTGAGATTAAAATGATACAAAATATGCCCTTAAAAGGAGTCAGCAGAGTATACACACTAGCTCCTTGATTTAGGTGTCTAAATACAGATTTAGGGACCTTATCTCCAAAAGCAGTTCATTTTGCATGCTCTGCCTTCGGACCCTCTAAAAATGCCAGTATCACAAATGTGCCTCTTAATATCTTTTAAATAATGATATTTTGGGGTGGACTGTATGAAATTGCAAACCACAACTTTCTATTTTACTGTGTTCATTTTGTCTTTCATTGTGCTTCAAAGGTTAGTATCCATAGAATTATTCTGTCAAAAAATGCTAATAGAACCCTTCAGGTCCCAAATGTAGGTGAGCTACAAAAGGAAGAGAAATATTCTGTCTCACAATTCGTAAGCTGGAAGGCTTAATTATTCTATTGTTGAAAGAGGCAATTGTAATTGCATTTTGCCCAAATATGGGAGAATGTGTACATTTTTAGGTAAAATTCTGAGTAAAAGGCTTAAATGTAAGCACCTCATTTTGTGCCCTTACCCACATCATAGCAATATGGAACGAGACCCATGGTATTTCAGTGAGGGTGCAAGTGAAAGAACAACCCTCTGTTACATAGTCATTATTCTGCTTGTGAGATGTGTCAGTTTCGATGATTTAGTTGTAAGCATAATAAAATCAACAGTTTCAGCAGATGTGAATAAGAATTTCTATTGCGTGGATCTTCCTCAGTAAACAGGAACTTATGCTCCTTTGTTTATGTAAAACAAGGGAAAGGAGGCAAGTAGGGGTACACTGTTGTAGGTGGAGGGTTGGGTGTTTGCTTTTTCGCTCATGCAGCTGAAGCAGTGATAGATTTCAGAGCCAAGTGATGGATTCCGTCTGTGCATTTGAGTCTAACGATGGGCAGATGGTATCGTTGCAAAGGATATTGGTCTTTGTCTTCAAGTCTGCCAAACAATGGCTAGTTGTGCAAATTTGAACTTCTGCAGTCTCCTAATCTCTGCAGTTTTGGGGCTATTTGGCCTACGATCTTGTTTAGATGATAGAGCAAAGTCCATTAGCTTTAGCATCTCTGGTGCTAATGATGAGATGCTGCAACTCAAGAAAATGAGCTAGAAAATGTAATTATTCCTTTACATCATAAAAAGAGTTATTTAACCAAATTCCAGTCAGCTGTGCTTCAGCTAAAAGCACTGGAGGTTGTAGAAACTCAGCTGAGGAATGTAAGAGCTTTACTGACAGGGTAGTTGGGTGGATTAAGGTCTGGAGTCATGCAGGACCTTGTGTGGACTCCATCAGGACTCTGCCTGTGTAGGACAAGTTGCACAGCCAGAAGTCTTGTTTGGTTTAGGTACGAGTGCTGAAGCAGCCTCCTGACATGGCCAGAAGGCAATTGGAAGTAGTCATGGACCCCAGTATGTTACTTAAGAGGTATTTTTGGAGTAGCTAAGTAATAAGTCAGTTTTCTTAGACCATGTAGGTACTGTCCCACCACAAATGCTTTACTTGGAGCTCCCTTGCACAGTGCTAAAGTAGTGTTGAAGTTCCATGGGTACTGATGTGGATTCTTCATTCAGCTCAGTTGTGGTAAAATCTTTAATGCATTGAACAAATGCATTCTTAGGAAATACTTAAATATCCGTGTCACTAAGATTGTGCACTTTGCCTTATAGACAGGGCAGGGATCAAGATTTGTGCAGTTAAGAGCAAAAATGTTATATATACTGTTATATATACACACATGCGCAGTCCTCTCTTGGTGTTTGCAGAAACCGTCACCTTCCAGTTTCCAGCATTCCATCCTCAAAGTTTCTAAATTACAGGTGTCATTACAGACAGTGATTTTGGGTTTGTGGCTTTGTCATACTGTATGAATTACTGCATTAAAGCTGCAGATGTGGTGGAATATAGCAAGATTCAAATGGGCATATTGCCCACAAGGAAAGAAAATATTTGAGAGCTGCGGTTCCCAAAGCAGATAGCCAACAAAGCAGGGAAGTTTTGCTTCACATCAGGATTGCTTTTAAGAAAGAAGAAAGTGAAATAGTTTTGTGATAAAATAATGACATTTGTTTTCATTTCATCGTATTTGTGCTCTTCCAGGAGAGCTTTGATACTTCACAGAACATTCATTGGGCAAGAGAATTACATCCCCCATCCTACCCTACATTCTCTGAGTTATATAAAGCTGAGTTAGAGTGCTTGGCTCTGATACACTTCTGCTTTTTGTTGTCTGCCAGAGTATGCTTTCTGGGACATGGACATTTTGCTGTCTGAGGCAATGCCTAACCATGGTTGCTAACATTGCTCAATATTTTAAGTTATCCTGGAGAGGTAAAAAAAAAAAAAAAAAAAAAAAAAAAAAAAAAAAAAAAGGGAAATTGGACTAAAAAATGCGCTGAACTTGTTTCTGAAGGAGGAATTCGAGGGAACAGTTGAAAGGTTTCTTTTTTTTTTTTTTTTCCTGTTGACACATTGGTAACACTGGTATATGCTTGATGTAAGTGAACACCTGGTAAGATCTGCACCTAGTGCAGATGTGAACTGATGTGAACTTCACCGGCGTGAGGAAAGGAAGTCACACCAAATCAAAGCAAAGCTCTGCCACCTCCTGACCTCGCATCTCATGCTGGTGTTTCTCTTGTGTCCAAACCAGGGACTGGAGTTAATGAACTTTATGAGTGTTCAATGAAATTAGGATTAAGCTGTTAATCTGCTATGCTGCAGGCAAAGATTCGATTGCCAGCTCCAGCTGCCCAGGTGTGATGTGCTGCAGCAGGAGGCATGTGATGCTCCATGTTAGCCATTTGTACTGAAAATGCTGATTAGGGCCCCAAGGCTGTGTCCTTTACAAAGCCAACCCACAAGGTGTACTCTGTTCTAGGAAGGTTATTTTTTTAAAAAAAGGAACAGATAGTTCTGTACAACAATATTTTTTAACAAGCATGTCAACCAGTCCTGACTAAGGAAATTACGGAGGAGGTGGAGTCAGACCTCATTCTTTAAAAAAGTTCGGTGGTACCACTGCATAGGGCTTATCATGTCTGCAACAGTCTAAGAATTACACAGAATGAAAAGACTTTGTAAACAAAACCTTACTGGCACTATACTTTCTGCAGACCATGACTGACACAGTGATGACCTTGCAATTTTTTTTTCTGAATGCATCCCAGTGAACAGAGTGTCTGCAGAGCAGTAACTGTTGTCTTTCTGGCAATTACATATAACCTCGGTAACTGGAAATGGAACATTTGTGCTATGAAATGCTTCTTATAGCTGAGGTACACGGACTTCTTGGACATACTTTTCCAAAATAAAATCTTGTTAATGAATGAAATCATCCAGGTGAATACAGATATCACCTAGTCTGCTGACTGGAGTGTTTTCATGCTAATTAATACCACTACCTATATATGCGAGTCTTACTTGTACATTCCTAACTGGAATCGCTGTATTGCACGGTGTAGAATTTTAACATTAAATTGTCTGCTGAAAATTAGGAAAAAGGTCAAGAAATGCAAAATCCATGTTCTCTTGGTGATTCTGTACTTCTTAATTATATGATACAGGTATTTGAAGAGCAACTAATTTGAGTCAGAAGCAAGTGTCAAGAGCTGCAAATGCTGCCATTAGTAGTGCCTAGTAGGTGCTAGCACAGCTCTTTGCACTTAATTGTAGGCATGTGTTCTTCCTGTGGTCCTCATGGGTTCCTTTATGGAGTCAATCTATTAAATAAATTATGTGTAGTCATCCAGCACTCCAAGGAGGAAAGGGGTATTTGAAGATACAAGAAAGAGGATGTAAAACAACAAAATAGGTGGGCAGTGTTGAGGCCTGGGTTTCAGCTTAAACATGGCCCTGTTAGGATTGTACTATAGTGGCATATGGACTTACTAGTTTATGCTCTAATATAATGACCTTTACTGGGATTTTTTGCTATTAACTGTATCTTCTGTCCATCTCTTCCACATCAATTTTCAAAGTGATTTATTATTTTTTTTTCTCAATATTTACTCATTAATACTAGTCATAAAGAATTCTAGTGAGGCACAAGTGGAAACCATGTTTTTTTCCCAGTCTTCTAATTCAGTTATCAAAGTATTTGTTTTCTTCCCTAAAGAAGAAAAAACATACGTACCCACATATGTATACAGAAAATGATTGCAATTTAGCAATGCAGTCCAGTTTTTTCAGTACAGATTCTTCCAAGCTGCCACTCTTTGGTGTAAAGAACAAAGTCATCTTTGCAAGTTTGGTCTGGCTGTGGTTTTGCTGAGGGCTGTGGGGACAGGGACAGAGGCTGGGTGGCTCAGTGGGCAGCATGTGTCTGGCTGTTCTGCCAGCAGCCTCTCTGCAGGCATGATCTATTCTTTGCAAAGGCATCAGGGTCTGTGGCAGAACGGCTTTGCAGCATGCTCCTCTGGCTTGGCGGCTTGGAAGGGGAGATGCTGAGACCTCTTCTTCCTGCCCCAGTCCCTGACACTTGCAACTACAAAAAGGGCTGAGTAAATAAAGGACTGCAAAGTGCCTGTGCTCCCTAGAGAAATGTCAACTGCTGTTGAAGGAGTGTAGGTGATGTCATCCTGGTGAGTTGTTCTAGATGTCCCTCTTTGTTCTGAAAGTGTGCCTCAGGTTTGACTGCAACTATTGGTTTTTAACTTGAACGCTTCTCTCCTCCCAGATAAAACTGCATGGGGCTGGCTGTGCTGGGGTACTCCATGCTGGGCAAAGCACTCCCTGTAAAATTACCACAAAGATTATCAGGGCAGCACTTGCAAAACAGCTTATTCAGTAAGATAATGTTTTCTGTTTCCTCAAGCAAAACAGGGAATGCTGGTAACTGCCTGAAGCAGAGTTTGGGCTTCTGCTGGGACAGCAGTACTGGTCACAGACTGCATGAGGACACACATGTTGGCCAGATGTCCTAGAATGCCTTGGGAGAGAGGTAGTACTGTGGCCAAAACTAAGGTGATGTGACCCTTAGCACTGCTGGACTTTCTGTATGGATAGTTGCAAAGCTTCAAGTGCAATAACAAAAGAAATGCTGTTGCAAGGGCTGCATTAGCTGCTGGTGTAGCTTGCAGAGTTGGCAGGGGCTCAGTTTTCTCTTCTTGCAAGGAACTGTTCACCTTTTACCTTCTGTATCACCAGCATTTTTTCCTGGGAGAGGTTCTAACTGGTGGCAAAGCCCCACCAGAGAACTGAGTGTGAGTGGGCTGGCCGTTTACACCATGTGTTACAGGGGGCTGATGGAGATAAAAGGCTGGAGTGCAGAATAGAAATTGCATTTTAGGGTCGTATCCTTCAAATCACCTAGAAGTCAGTGCACAGTGTAACATATGCATTTCAAATGCCTTGTATATTTATGGAAAAAGGCCTAGAGATAAAAGTATTGGAAACAGCAGAGAGCTGCCAAACAAGCCAGTGCAAGTTCTTGGGCTTTTATTCCTCAAGCTCTTTCCCCCCCTGCCCCCCCTCCTCTTAATATGTTTAAATTGCCAAGTTTCTTTATGCTTCTTAAAGAGAAAGCTTCATTCAAATTATTTTAATTATTTAACACCCAACAGAAATTAAACACAGCTATAACTTTTTGCTGTTTAGTGTGAGGTAGAACAAAAGTGCTGTCTATTGGCTTAGAATCATAGGATCATTTAGGTTGAAAGAGACTACAAGATCATCAAGTCCAAACATAAAGCCAGAACCACCATGTTCTCTAAGTGCCACGTCCCCATTTTTTTTGAACACTTCTCTGGGCATCCTGTTCCAATGCCTTCACCATTTTAATGAAGAAACTGATATGTAATATATATTCCTACATGACAATACAGTATTCCTAATATATAATTTAAGCTTCTCCTGGCAAAATGTCAGACCATTTTATCTGGTCCTGTCACTGTTACCTGGCAAGACAAGGTATATCCTTTGAGACATAGCTCCGGGTATCAGCTTTACTGGAAATTGATTAGCAGCTTGGCATGATGAAAATAGGACTATAAGATACGTTATAGTAAGTAAAGTGTTTTGGGTATTTTTATTCTCAGAAGAGAGAAAGGGGTTATGCCTTAAAAAATATTTCACACCAAATTGTCTGTTGCAGAGCCATAACATTTGAGCTAAATCCTCTGGTCAGGTGGAGAAAAAAAGCAGGCAACGAAGCCTGTTTATGCTACCAGTGATGCCTGAAAATTACTGGTGGTTCTGGCTGATGTCCTGAGAAGGATCGACAGGATGCACTGTGATGTATCAGCCTGTTTGAACAGCTGGTTGAAGAGTGAGGTTATAAAGTGTCTCTGCAGAAGGGCCAGTATAATTCCTGCAGCTGTCACCTCCCTTCTTAGAAGCAGAATGGTTGGAAGGTGTTTGTTAACACAAATATATATTTCTATATGAAAGGAGCTAATCCCTTAAAATTTGGGGAAGTTATTTATAGAAGGTAATTAAATGTAGGGACAAAAATAGGATGTTTGTGTCATACTCCTGGAGCATTATCAATAATGGGACTTGTTTTGTGAGTAGTTGCGCATTTCTTCAGAGGAGCATGTGATGCTCTCTAATTGAAATATTAATAGCAGATAATGACACTGTGGAATGATGGCCTCTTAAATGGAGACATACTTTAACAGCTTTTAATCTGTGTGGTAACTGCATATTAAAACTCTTTGACAATTTCAATGACGAGCAATTATAGAGCATGCACAGTAGCTGTTCTTCGAAGTTAACTAATTCCCTAAGTCTCATGAATCTGCACTAGATTAATTTGCTATAAAATTTAATTCAAAATTAAGTTTTTCACTGAAGAATAAAAATATGTAATTAAAAAAATATATTTCAAAACAATTAGCTGTCTTTATTGCAAAGTACTTGTTTTCCTGTGAAAACTTCAGTGAATATTTTATGAGGAACAAGAAAGATAAAAATGGAAAGAAAATCCACGAGTTTGAGATCACTCCAGCATGCATTGAGAAAGAGGATTTTGAATAGAAATCAGTTTTTTCCTACTAAAGGACTGTTATGAGAGAATTAGGAAATTTTATATGTCATGTAGTCTAGACCTTTCTGTACTTGCACATTCATATTCCATGTGAAACCTCTGACCTGCTTGTGTTATCAAAGAAGAGAAAAATGAATAAAATTCCATATTTGGAATAAAAACATTTTAGGTGCCTTGAAGACAAAATATGTGCATGCTCTCTGTACTTTCTCATTCCAAGTTTAAACTGATTTTTAAGTAGTTTTGAGTACAAAATTGAGCTCCATCCAGAGGCTCAGGGGACATCAGTGAACTATCTTAGAAAAAAATAAACTAAAAAACCCACAAAGTTGTGTTCCATCATGGGTTTTTTTTGCTGCTGGAGGTTGGGTTATGGCCCTGGGCAGGTGGCAGAGGTTGGGCAGCCTGGTGCAGCTGGGACATCAAGCTCAGGCGCTGCTCTGCAAGGGCAGCACCTCTGGGGCTGTGCAGCTGTGAGTGTCCACCTCACTGGTTTGCTCTTCTTCCACACAGGCCAGGTGAGCCTTGCTCTCCTTGGGGCCACTGCCTTGGGCCATACACTGAGAGGCAGACAGGCACCTCCAGGAGTGACAGTCCACAGCTCTTGTCACTGCCCCGACTTCACCAGGTGCCAGCCAGAAGAAGTAAATGTGCTGGCTGGGGGTGTGTTTGAAGGATGTGGATGCAGGGCAGAGAGGGAGAGGAAGGGTTGTTGATACTATTTTTCACGTTTTTTTTTTTTTTTAAGTCAGTAGCATCTGAGTTTAATCTCACATTAATATCAGTGCTGTAATGGCTTCTGATCACTAGTTGCTTCAAAAAATTTTAATATTATGGAAATGTGTTTTTTAACATTTTGTATTTTAATAAATTGCAGGTATCTCAGGGAAATTTTTAGTACTGATTGGTTTATGTGCTATGTTTCCTGTCAACTAGATTTTTCCCAATATTCTCTAATCACCTTGTACCTCTCTTCCTGATTCTAATTACTAGAGCTTTGTATATGATAACAAGCACTTCAGTTCACAAGTGATTGCAGTGTTTTGAAGTGAACTACTCCAGAAACTTTCAATTACCTTTTAAAATCTGTATACCAACTCGTGACTTCTGCTTACTTATTTGATGGAAATACTGTCACCCTGAAGCCGTGGGAAGCAGAGGGGACTGTTTGAGTGGCAGCAGAGTATTTTTGTTGGCTGGAAGAGGCAGATCTGAATGTGACCTTCAGCTGGATGCTCTCAAGCTTGATTGGGATATGGAAATTACATTCTCTGTCTCTGGGAAGAGAGGAGATGCAGTTTAAACTACTCTTAATGATCTTTCCAATGTTGTTTTTTTTTTTTTTCTTCACACACACAACCCTCACATTCCCAGAACATAATATAATATAATATAGTAAGGGAATATTTAAAGAATTGACTTTCCCAATGTATTGGTTGCCCAACTGTATCTCTCCATCTGTGTTGTGAGCAAGATGGAATACTTAATTAAATCTTTTAATAGCATGTAGTCAGAATAAGAGGTGTTGGAATTCACAAGCAATAAAAGTAGAAGCTGTAAAGATGATATTGGGGATTGTGATACAATATATCCTGTACTAACTAGGAATATGATGATACTATCAATACTGTCATGAAAATAAATATTAAAATATTTTGTCTTTTGAAAGCTATAGATCATAGTGCAAAACATAAATTCTTTTCTGTTGTCTTTTTAATTTTTTGCTTTTGGTTTGGATTTCCAGTTTGACCATAAGTAATGAGATCACTCTTTGCTTCAGTTTCTGCATATGAAAGTGCTGATGAGTCATAGAATCATGGAATCATTCAGGTTGGAAAATTCCAACAGTTAACCCACACTGCCAAGTCCATGACAAAACCATGTCCCTAAGTACCACATCTACATGTTGTTTAAATACCTCCAGGGATGGTGACTCATCCACTTCCCTGGGCAGCCCGTTCCAATGTTTGATAACCCTTTCAGTGAAGAATTTTTTTTCCCAATATCCAATCTAAACCTCCTCTGGCACAGCTTAAGGCCATTTCCTCTTGTCCTGTCACTTATTACATGGGAATAAAGATCTATCCTCTCCTTGCTAAAACGCATTTTAGGCAGTTGTAGAGAGCAATAAGGTCACCCCTGAGCCTCCTTTTCTCCAGGCTAAGCACCCCCAGCCTCCTCAGCTGCTCCTCATCTGACTTGTGCTCCAGAATCTTCACCAGCTCCATTGCCCTTCTCTGGACATGCCCCAGCCCCTCAGTGTCTTTCTTGTCAGGAGGGGCTCAAAACTGACCACAAGGATTGAAGCTGTGTCCTCACCAGTGCTGAGCACAGGGGCACAGTCACTGCCCTGCTCCTGCTGGCCACACTACTGCTGATACAGGCCAGGATGCCAGTGGCTTTCTTGGCCACCTGGGCACAGTCTGGCTCATGCTCAACTGCTGTCAACCAGAACCCCCAGGTATTTTCTGCTGGGCAGCTTTTCCAGCCACTCTGCCCCCAGCCTGTATTACTGCATGGGGTTGCTGTGAGCCAAACTCAGGACCTAGCAACTGGCCTTATTGAATCTCATACTCTTTGCCTTGGTCCATCAATCCAGCTGGTCAAGCTCTCCCTATGTAGAGCCTTTCTGCCCTCCATCAGTTCAACACTCTTGCCCAACTCGTTGTTATCTGAAAACTGGCTGAAGGTGTACTCGATCACTTCATCCAGGCCATTGATAAAGATGTTAAACAGGACTGATGCCAATACTGAGCCCTGGGGAATCTCACTTGTTACTGGCTACCAGCTGGTTGTAGCTCCATTCACCACCATGCTCTGGCCATGGCCACCCAGCCAGGATGTTACATAGCAAGCAGTATGCCTATCCAAGCTGTGAGCAGCCAGTTTCTCCAGGAAAATGCTGAATTTCAGCATTCTGAGTTTCAGCAGATGCTGAATATCTGACTTTCCACATTTTCTGAGCTTTGGGCACTTCAGATGTTCTCCAGACTTGAAGGTTTATGATGGAACATTTCTTTCATGCAGGGTGTGTGGACTTGCCTGCTTAGGTTTATTCCTACAGTATTTGGGATTAAGTCAAGAATAGCAGCTGTTTTCTTCTTCTTCTTCTTCTTCTTCTTCTTCTTCTTCTTCTTCTTCTTCTCTTTCTCCTTCTCCTTCTCCTTCTCCTTCTCCTTCTCCTTCTCCTTCTCCTTCTCCTTCTCCTTCTCCTTCTCCTTCTCCTTCTCCTTCTTCTCCTTCTTCTTTTCCTTCTCTTTCTTCGCTTTCTTCTCTTTTTTTTTCTTCTCTTTCTTCTCTTTCTTCTTCTTCTCCTTCTCTTTCTTCTCTTTCTTCTCCTTCTTCTCTTTCTTCTCTTTCTTCTTTTCCTTCTCCTCCTCCTTCTTTCTTTTTTCTTTTCCTTTTCCTTTTATTTTTCTTTTTTCTATTTTTCCTTTTCCTTTTCTTCCCTTTTCTTTTTCTTTTTCTTTTCATTTTCCTTTCTCTCTTTGCTGTGATATTACCATCATATACAGTTTTCTGAAATGAGGTTTCTGCTCTGCAGTCAGTTATGACATTTACTCAGTCTGTAATGGAGTGACAGTAGCATCATGCTTTGCTGATTCATATTTTGTTCAGAATTTCAAAATCACTGCCATTACCCTGTTTTTTGGTCAAAACTTAAACCCAAATGCTAATTTTTCACAGACATGAAATTTTAAAACCTTAGGAATTCTGTGCCACATTTCATGCAGATAACTGTCAAGTTTTTTGCAATATATGGGATGTGGTCTTTCCAACGGAAGACCTTTTCTGAGATTACTCACATTTCATTTTTTTGTTATTTATGGCTTCTTCACTGGATTTCTGAACATGATTTGGAAAATTCTACATTTATTTGGGGCTTTGGTGAGCAGGAGAAGTGTCTTTAAATGTCAAATTCTCGGTTAAAATGAAACTTTCTCTGTAGGGAAATGGCACTTGGAAATACGGAACTGCACTTGGGAAGGCTTTTGTATGTTCGGGGTATATCTGAGAGCAAGGACTTGAAATGGTTTTTTACATCCTGAGGGATGTAAAGCATTGTCAGATGCAGCTGCATCTACTCGTTAGCTGTTTGAGAAATCTTGGAGCCTAGACGATCTTCAATTCCTGGTAGAGAATGAAAAAATAATTCTAATGTCTCAAACTTTTGCAGGATGGGAAAATGCATTCTGCAGCTACTAGACTATGCAGAGCTATTTCCATTACCCCTATTTAAATCTCCTGGGATATGCTCCTCTTTTTCATCTCTCATTTCACAACAGGAAAAAAGTATAATTACATGATGACATGACTTGAAGAGCATTGGGAAGTTTTACATAAAATGACATTGCCCAAGGTATTGCAGAATTACATTTGCCCAGAGGGAGGGAGTATGGGAGTAAGCATCAGTAAATCTGTTCAAAATATAATCAGATGCTTTTTCTTGATATAAAGATACACCTGTATATAACTTCCCTATCTTTAATGTGACTGGAGTGAAAGAGAAGAAAGCCAGAGAGTAAGACTTAATAGGTAAATATATAAAAGGAATGTAAGATAAGCAGAGCAGAGAGTACAAATGGAAAAATCTCCTTCTCTATTCTTGTGATAGTATTTTCCCATGTAAAAAAAAAAATTATATGGGTAAATGGAGCCTTTAAATATATGCATATGTAGGGAAGATTAGTTTCTTCTTGGAGCTAGCATTGTGTTTCTGCTCCTGATATTTGTAACAAATCCAGTAATCTTTCATATGCAGGCTGTGTCTGTTCAGTATAGTGTGAGGAATTAGTGGGATTTCTTCATACTATTGCAACAACCATTCTGCCCTTATTTCACAAAACCCAACGTTCTATTTTTGTGAAATGTCTTTTATGACTGAGGCTGGGACTGCTCACACATGGATCACTGTTGCTGAGCTGAGCTAGTGCTGTGCCTTGTCAGTGATAGTGCTGTCCTCCACACCTCTCCTGTCCAGCCTCACAGCAGCAGAGCCCTCCCTTCCAAGAGAAGGCAATGTTTCATGGCCTCATCCAAGTCCCCAGTTGGCATTTGTCCCAATACAAAATGATTGCACAGTGGAGCAAAACATGCCATGTGTGGTGTAACGCCAGTGGGTAGTCAGGTGCCAGATATTTTTGCACGAGTTTGTCAAATGTACCATGAGCCTTTATCTGAATTAATCCTTAAGACTAGTGTTTCTCCAGAAAAAATGAACAAACAAACAAACAAGCTGGCTTAAGCCAGGAATAGCAAGATTATGTGAGGCAAGGACTAGTGTGTGATGGTAGGAGTTGCTTGATGTCTGTTGGGAACTTGCGAAGACATAGTTTCACTAATATAATTTATACTTGTAGATGTAAGGCAACTTTTCCAGTTCTTGATTCCTTCTCTATCACCCCATGCCTCTCCCAGGGATCAAGTGCTCTCCTTTTCCTACATATTCAGTTGGAAACTTTTCTCCCAAGAGCAGATTGTGGGCAAATTTGGACTCCTGATTAATTTTTAGCAGATTTTAATGCTGCACTGAGGTATTTTCCATCTGACTGATTTGTGTAATGGTCTGTTCAGTCTATCTATTTGGTACTCATAAAGAAAAAAAATCAAATATCTTCAGATGAATTTTGGCAAAAGGAACAAAGTCCTCAGGAATGGCAAACGTGGCCAGAACTGAGAATCACGACTCAGGAACTGCACCCTCTCATCTACTTTTCATTCTTTTACCTTAGGGCAGCTCCATATTTGTTAGGATCAAACTTCCTGATATCTCTGTCAAAATCAGCCTGAACTTGTATTGTAAAAAGCTCAGATACATGCTTCATCAAACCGTTTTTCAATGCAGCCTTACTTCCCATTGTCTGAGAGAAAGGCAATTCAGAAATGTCAAGAAAAAATCCTGAATTAAAAGTTCTTTTTTAGTTTTCTCCGTTCTCATCCTCCTGTTTCCTGGTGAAGAGCTGGCAACATCCGGCTTTTTTTCTGTGTATGATCAATGATCCTGATGCAGAAGGTCTGCATAGGGTTTACTGGAGGAAGAGGTTCTTCCCAGACAGAGTGAAGACAGCAGAAATCAGTTTGGAAAATTACCATCTATATCATTTTTGAAAAATCCAACTACCTTTTTCTCCAGGCAGCCCTTCTGCCAAGTCTAGCAGCATCCCAGAGTCCAAGACTAACATTACAGAGAGTCCTATCTAACAAATAAAGCAAAAGCACTCAGGGTCCAGTCAAAAGATGTATGGAAATGCATCTTCCCTTGGCTCTTGTAACCACCCAGGACTTCTTCACTTGCAGACACACCAGTCATATGCTCTGAAAAACAGGGCACTGAAAATACATGTGCAAGTGGAGAGGAAATTTTTTTGATTACTTTAGCAATAGATTTGTCTTACTTTTCTAGCAGTGTGTGGATCAGTGCCTTGACTTACCCCACCAAACTGTTGTTGATTTGCATCTGTAAGTTGCAGTGCCAGTGTCCTCACTGGGGTCCTTTTTTGGCCTTGAGGACAGTATCACCATGCAGAGATTTATATCTCATGTGTATTAAATTGCTTAGAGCTGTATCTCTTTCACCTAAATACCTGGAGGTGGGGGGAAGGTGAAGAGAGGGGAAGGGAGAATCAAGTACTTGAAAATTACCTCATCTTGACCAAAAAAAAAAAAAAAAAAATTCCTGTGTCTTATTTGAAAGTTTAACATTTAATTCTGCTTCCCCTTCCACACCCTGCTTTCCACACACACTTCTCCCTTTATCTGCATTTATGCTGTCTTTCCAAGAATCACTAGAAGAAATTAAGATAGGTGTGTCATGCAAATGAAATTTTTAGTGTAGCTTTCCACTCCCCTTCCCACTGTTGCTAGAGAGATCTCTTTCTACAGGTCTTGTATTTTTGAGTGCCAAAAACTTTTGCTCTGAACAGCTGCCTTATTTAGGATATAATTATTTTTATTTAGCAAAAAATAATTCTTTCAGGACTGTAATGCTGGCATTGTTACTTTCATCTTACTACTGCACCAGTTTATCTTACATCTTTTCTAATATGTGGGGGCTTTTTTACTATAGTTAGATCTTGCTGTGGATACTCATGCTCCAAACTTGTGATATTGGACTTTAATAATACCTGTTGCTCTCTAATACTCCCCAAGGCTCCACAGTGTGTTCATGAGTTGAGAAAACAAGAGGAAAATGAGTCGTTCTGCTCGTTTGTAGAATGAGTTTCGCATGTATTAAATGAGATATCTAGGAACAAGGTCTGTAATGGATTTTGGGAGCTTGTATCTCAGCCTTCTGTGAAAGGCTTGTCATCTTGACTGCAAATGTTATCACTTCATCCCTATAAGCAAGCTGGTGTGCTTATCAAAAAGCTAAACAAATGTTATAAATTTAAAGCAGCCTTAAGTTTGGTTGCTGGGCTTTTTAAAGTTGTTTTCATTGGCAATTAAAAAAAAAATCATTAGTCTGGCTCAGCAGATGTTTGCTGCTAACTCTGAAGAGATGTCACTTGTTCCTGTGTTGACAGTGTCAGGAAGGGATGAGTATACACATTATCTCCTTAGCTGGCTGAGCACTCTGCTTCTCTAGTTGGTGTATCTGCCAACTTCTCTGCTTATGTGTCGTTTGCTGCCTTGCTGCACTTTGGCCATTTGTCCAGGCTTTTTGGATATGTGATACCTTGGCTGGAGTTACAGCGCTGGTTGGCTCGCAGGTGTTCAGGCAGCCCAGACAAATTGCTGCTGCTGAGTGGGAGCTGGGCTGTGTTGTGGAAATGTCCACTTCATGGGGCACAGGCTGTGCATGCATTCCCCCGAAATAAAGGGCTGGAACTTCTGTGAGTTTCCAGAATTGGTAAGTGTGAGTTGTTGTTTGTTGTTTCATTGGCATGCAGCATTTCAGGCTCTGTGTGTGTCTAAGTTAAACAAGAAACTTAGTCTTATGTGTGCCAGGGGTTTTGCTGTGGTTTTGTGAGCAGTTGTTACCAGTCGCATTCCCTGTCAGTGGCTGCGTGGGAGCCTTATGAAATTAGGTCTTCCCCTGACTACTGAAATTCTTATAGCCCTCTGACTGCTGCTGTTCCATTAATAGCACTTTGAGATACCTATGAGTTTGTAGGGCAAGGGACGCATTTCCATGGTTTAGTTTCTCCTGCTGTTCTGGTTCTTCAACACCTTTCTCTTCCCATGAGTAACTCCAGAGCCAGCATCTCTCCAATACCTCCATTTCCTCATGATTCTCAACAAAAGCTGGGAGGCCTGTTGCCTTTCTGATGCAAAACTCCAGTTGTGTTTGGAAACAGATGCTGTCCCTGGAAGATAAGCCTCCCTTACACAGTGCACCCAGCCGTTGGAGGCACGCTGGACCTGTTGGCCGTGTGCCTGTGGATCTGTGCGTGTGCATGGCAGCTGTTCATCAGCAGAAGGCTTCAACTGCTGAAACCAGCAGGATACCTTTTCACAGAAGGACTAGTTGGGCTGGTTGCCACCTACCTGGTTTCCAGCCTTAAAGGCCTTCAATCTTGATTGCGTATTGATGTTCATTAGGAAAGTGATTGGAAGCAGCAACGGCAGAAAAGATTTTGGTGTGCAAATTTGGGAAGACAATTTGCATTTGAAAAATCATCTGCAAAGGCTTAGGACAGGCTTGAGGCACACACAGTTTGTCTGGCTTATCTGTCAGGATTTGAGTACCTAAATTGTCTTCTGTTAGGATAGTCCTGGAATGACATTTGAATCCAGACCCTGTTTGCCTGGTTTCTGCCAAACCAGAATTTTATGGAGATGTTTCTGTAAGGCACACAAAAAAGGCTGTTGCTAAAATCTGCATGGGTTCCCCAGCAGTTTACTGATTGCCTCTTAGAGTGGAAAATGAATTATTTTTCTACATCTGCTTAATGGCTATAATCTCAACATCACCACAGTATAAATCAGGGAAAAAGAGACGAAATATTTTCAATAGGAAAAACTACTCAATAATTCTGTGGTTCACTGAGCTCTATGATTTCTTTACTCCGTCTAGAAGAACTTGATTGTGCCTTGTCTGTGGTGTTAGACAAGGACTGGAAATCACAGTTTGCTGTCTTTTTCTCACTCAGTGTTGCTATACAGGAATGGCTCCAAACTTGGATCTTGTTATTCAGTCATGAAACTAAATATTAATTGTTGGTTCTTTTCTTTTTATATTTTTTTCCATCTGTGCTTCTGCCAGTTACCTTCAGGCCTAATATTTGCATGTAAATTATTCAGTTATAGGAGGAATAAAAAAAACCCCGAAAAACTGTTGGGAGTTTTCTGTAGGGATCTCTCCAGCACAAATAAATTCCTGCACTGTGTGGCCAGTTCAGGAGGTGCAGGCAGGTCCCAAGCATGGCACCTCACTGGTGGACACTGATCAACTTTTTGGATGCCTTCAGCTGTGCTCAAGTCTTGCCTGAAAAATACTGGTGACTGATCCAGACAATCTAAACTCTAACCTTGGCCTTCAATGTCTTAAAAAGAAGGTTAATGAGGAAATCAATATAAAGATATCCTACTTTATTGTCCACATGACCCATAATGTGCCACAATGCAGGTGCTGGATTAGTAAAGAAGGAGATTGAACACTGGAAAAATTTGATGCAATTTGCTTTAAATAAAATTCTAATACCTTTTTCTTTCTTTCCCTTTTTTTTTCTCTTTTTTTTTTTTTTCCCTTGGGCCTCAAGCACAATATGCTGTAAAGGTTTCAGAATACCAAAGCAAGCTATTCTCAATGGAAGCTCTTCTTCTGAGGTTTGCATTGTCTGTGTTCACATGGTGTATTTCTTCAAAAAAGGAGATAGCTTAAAGCTTTTATTTTCATTTGGCTACTTCAATGACCCTCATTCCTGCCCCAGAGGTGAGATTTTGGTGGCAGGAACTGGTCATTGATATGGAATTGGTCATTGATATGGGTCTGCAGACTGTCTAATTTCTGTGTGGTCTTCACAGTTGCAGGGGCATCCTGACAGCCCTGTTTTAGAGTCCATTGAAAATTAGTATTTTTTTAAATTACAGAATTACCTTACATTCCTTGTAGTATTGAATTTGGGTGAGGATGTCTCTGTACATGGAATATTTCTGATTAAGAAGTATATTTTAATGGAAAAGAATTGTTTTTTAAATAGCCTCGTATCAAGATACAATAAATATGCCTTATTTTTCTGTTTCAGGGTAATCCGCTTGCGAAATAAACAGGCTTATGTTGTCCAAATACATTGTAATACAGGCAGAACCTGCAGCTTGAGAGAAGCTTCTCTCAGACACTGGTGTGCTAAAGGAGCATCTAAGGACTGCAGGCTGGTTTCTTTGAACACAAAGGGAAATTAACAGCTACTGCTTGGTCAGGGGATTTCATTAGCACAGGGCTGTACCTTTCTCATGTCCCAGGGAGATATCACTGGCATTATGCCTCTGAACTTGAGATCAGTATCTACGTCCTTACCAGGAGCAGAGGGGGAGAGAGTACTGGGGTGGTTTAAATGAGACAAGAAGTGCCAGAGGGAACCTCTCTGGGCATTGCAAAGCTGGTGGGTCTCCACTGCCTCCTGCCTGGGGGGCTGTGAGGCTCCAGCTGCACTCAGCTCAACCTCTCACACAAAATAAACCAGTATCTGCTGAAAACCAGGCTGAGCTCAGGTCTGCCTTAAAAATTTCATGCTAGGTTTCATCATGGAAGTGGTGTTTTAACAGTGAAGGGTGGCTGTACTGCAAACTTCACATGAGATTGGAGTTCTAGAGAGAACAGGGCACTAATAAATTGCCTTTCACTGGAGTTACCCCTGGCTTACACACAGAGCCTGTATTTTATCTTGACCACATTTGTTGACATAAATACTAGCTGTGTCTCATTTAAATGGAGATTAATTTTACATTAAGATAACTGACTTGATGGAAACTGTACATATTTTTTTTAAATTAATAACAATTAAGTATTAATTGAGGAGTTTATTTTCTTCCTGTCCCCCTCCCTAATGTATTTCAGTTTTTCTCTTTGCATTTCCCATTTTGACTGAAGTTAGTGGATAGACTGAGTTGTGCCATGCAGTGTTGTGTCTATTCAAAACCATGCTATGTGGAAGCTGTATGCTGCACCTCTTGGAAATAAAACAGATAATGACCACCAATCTGTAGGTCTGCAGCCCTCATTTCTCCCTCCCTGTCTGCTTTCTTAGGTCTTTGGAGCTAGCTGCTGCAAGCAGGTCTGTTTTAAACCTCTCAGTAATATAGGAGCTCACAGAATGCTTTTTACAGTGGAGCCTTTAAGTGGCCATTAGGACCAAAAAATTGTCCTTTTCTTTGCTGTCACCATGGAGGATTGGACATTTTCTTTCATCTGCTAAATTGTGTCCTCTGCTAAGAACCACTTCATCACAGCAGTATCTGTTATCACTTTGCTCTTCTGACTTTCCATTTTCACTTCATATCATTGCCCCTTCCCCAGTCCTGATTTCTGTTTCTCCTTTTCTTTCATTAATTTTCTTCTAAGTGAATTTTGCATTAAAATGTCACTTCTTATTCAATAGGTAGGTATAGTGGTGCAGTGATGGAAATGAGTGACAGCACCTGTATGGAACCTGTGAAATCCAAATGTCAGGTCAGCAATGTGGTGAGAGGCCAGGAAGCAACGGAGGCATGGGGAGACAGAGGAGGAAGAGAAGGTACTCAGGCCCAAAAGAATGCATTTTCCCTTGACAAGATTTGGACCTGTGGGCATTTTGTTTGGAGTTTGTGATAAGAAGTATTTTTTTGTGGAAATTGCGGGGCTGCTTATAACTAAATTGAGGTCCCTTAAGAAAGCACCTGGGGAAGTTTTATTTAGCTTGAATTATGTATGTCAGGACACCTATGTGCATACATATCACTGTAATTGGAGTTAACCTTCAAAGAACTGCAAACAATTCCTGTTCTTCATGGATGGGAAGAACCAAGTTGTTACCTGAAGAGAGCAGAAATTCATGTTGAATCATGATGGAAAGAACTGTGTTTCAGAAAAGATGAAATGTTGTTTTGAAGTTGCTGTGGAGAAAGAAGCTTGTATCAGTGCTAGTCCTGTGTTTCATAACTATGTTAAATATGAGTGTTGTACAACAAAGCAATCCCCTAAAAACCTAGAAATCAAAATAGAAAGTCCTTTGATAAATGAAAGTTGGCATCTTTTTAACATTTGTTATCTATAGCATTGCCTACGGACACTGCACCACAGCAAAACAAAGTCTTCAGTGCCATTTTTCTTGTGCAAATGCACAGCTCCTACTCCAAAGCAAATTAGAAATTCACCCTGGTCACCTAAGGACCGCATGGTGCTTCACATGAAGCATTCTCCACCCAAAATAATTGTAGTTGATATTAGGTCTAACTCACACCTTTCCCAAGCAGTTAAATTGTAGTGCCTTTGCTCTGCTTTGGCTGCAGGACTCCCTCCATGGTGCAACCTGCACCCTGTGCTGTGCAACCTGCACCCCGTGCAGGAGCTTGTAGCTGGAATGGCACCTGCTCTGCAAGAGCCATCCCAGGTGCTCCTTGGCTCACTTGGCAGGCTAAGGGCTGCCTGGGGATGCAGGAGACACAGGCTGTGTCTAAGCTACCCCTCTAGCAGAGGGAGTTTGGGAGCATTCCCTGCCTGTCAGCCAGTGTGTGGGTCAAGGAGCACTATGAATGGAGGCTGACAGCGGGTATCAGGGATGCTGCCTTCTGTGGGAGAGGGCTGGTGTAGGTGGGAAAAGCAGGTGGGGGCTTTTATGCAAGAAAATTGCTTCCTCCTTCCTTTGGGGCTCAGGGCCTTGTGATTTTCAGAAGGGAGGGTGCTCAGTTATGCAGGGAAATTAGGTCAGCTGGTGTACTTTTGATGGCTCACCTTTGACTGAGATCTTTCCTCCATGTTACTGACAGAGGCCAGTCTTTCGTCATTCAAGAAATTTTCAGAGTATCATGCTGCCAATTGAATTTTTTTCCCTGTACAAGTAGAGTAAGCCGTCCCTGAGCTGACGTAACTGCTACCACCTTGCTCAGTAACAAAGTTATGGTGGAAATTTTAAAGGTCAGATGACTGCAGGATGATGAAATGCATGCAAATAGAAATGAGAAAATTTCTGAAGTGGGTGTTTGCCTTTCGTGTCGTCAACCTCAGTCTTTTGTCAACTGTTAATACTGGAAAATTATAATGAAGTAAATAATGGTGGATGTTCCATAGTTTTTATTTCCATACAGAGTTTGCTCCTGAGATTGTTTACTGGCCTGACTTGAGTGGTCTTTTAAGTGTGCATTATTTAAAATGCATCTTAACTTCTTAATTGTGTTACTATTGTGAACTAACCTTGTGTTGTTTCTTTTTTCTCATATAGTTTTCCCTACACAAAATGGAAAGGTTGCTATAGTGACTGGAGGCACTAAAGGAATTGGTTACCAAACTGTGAAGCATTTGGCAAGACTTGGCATGCATGTGATAATAGGTAAAACCATTAATTTCTTAATATACTTTTTGTTTTATAAAGTAATTTTTTTTCTTTTAAGGTGTATTTTCTTTCCAGCATAAGTAAGGATATGTCAGGGGAATGAATGTAGGAGAATATTTTGTTAGCATTTAGTACAAATAAAGATTGATTAATATTTTGCTTTACAAGATCTAAAAAAAATAGTGGATGGGATTTTTTCTGTAGGACTTGGAAGAGTTGTACTATCTTAGATAAGGAGTAAACAATAAATAACCTTAAAAATATAAGTATTAAAAATATTTTAGTTCCTTGTTACTGGGGATGGATTATGCATCAGCATTAGGTTGTTCATGTTCCTTAAGAGGAAAACAAGTTAAAGACTTGAAGGAATATTACAGTGTTTAGGGGGAGATGATCTGTGTAATAAGGACAGAGGAAGCCCTTAAAACTTCATCCATGTAAAAATTGCACATTTACATCTCAGTGTGTCACTGTAAGAGACCTCTGTAGGCAAGATGACGAAATAAATACCTAGAGATTCAGTCGTGTCAGTCTGAGATAGACTGGGCAATTCCCCTTCTGGAGGTGCCTGTTTTTCTCCGTTAATAATAAAGTGTTGATAAGGTGACTGTGTTAGAGTGAGACATTTCAAGTTAGGTGAATTTCTCAACAAACTCAAAAACTGTCCTGTATGCACCATTTTTTCTTTCTACCACTGGCACTATTTAGGAGACTTCCTATTTTTTAAAGCTTTCTCTACTACATATTTATGCACCAATACGTCTATTAAATCAAAATGTAGCATAATGAATACTTATATGTTTAAAATGCTACATTTTCCCACTTCATCTTTCCTTAACTAGATTTTTACCTAAACCACTGTGACTTTATTCCGTAGAGTCACTAAAGATTGCTGTTTCATTGTGCACTATCAAGCTGGCAATGCCATTTTGTTCAACTTTTATACAAAATTTGCTCTCTCTAAGGTTTTGTACATATATCAAACACACTCCAAATGATGGATGAGAGCATAGTAGCCATGTATTTTTAGTGTAGTGCTGTCAGTAACATTAATGGAGTTGTCCTGGAATCATACAGGTGTAACATGGAACACCGTTTACTCATACATATTTTAAAAGATGTGTCAAACCCAAGTGTCTGCAAAATGCAAGTAGATGCTGCTTTATGTAGCTAAATGCTAGATGTTGCTAATGTAGCTAGATGTAGCTAATGATGACAGCATGAATATTTCACTAAAATTGCTTTTCGTCTTTAAGGTGGACTGCAAAAATGTACTCAGCGAGAAAACAAAAAGGGTAATTTTCTTTTCTTTGCATAGGGTCATGGAAGCACAAAACATTCTTTTTTTTTTTTTTAATTTATTTTGTATCACTTAAAGTTTAGGGTCTTCCATGTTACAAAATTCAGTGTGAGAGTTTTGGGAAAGGGAAGCTGAGGTTTAGGTGCAGAATCTCTAAATAAGCTTAATTTTTTCAACTCACAATCACTCCCTCATAAATCTCATACGCTCACACCTGTGTTCTCATAAGCACCAAGATGTGTGAGCTCATGTGGTCTTGTGAGCACCGCCTGAATACAGGAAAAGGTCATGCCAGCTACTAAGTCTTGTCCTGTCTCTGTGGTTCTTCTTGATCAGAAATGACAGGTTAGTTTATGGTCAGATCTGCCACAGAGGTTGTGCAGCCTCCTTCTCTGGACATATTAACAATTTGTTTTAGCAAGGGGGTTGGACAGAATTCCCTTCCAACCACTACCATTCTGTCATCTTTTATATTGCTCAGCAGCTCTCAGTACATTTTTCCTTGTCTGCAATATATAGGCTCTGCCTATAGCCTATTTTTAGGCTGGGCTAACAGGAAAAATAATTGTATGGGTATTATGCTGTAACCTGGAGATGTTGTCCTCCTGATGGCAGAATACATGGTCGTCTGCTGGTGGTCTTCTGTGCTGTGGCCTTGACACGCACAGCAGAGAGTCAGTTTCCTCTAAACCTGTCTTGTTTGCCAATAAAGGGCATTCTTTTAACACTTTGCTCTTTCTTTTGGTGCTTACAAAACACACACACTTCCATTCACTCTACAATTGTATCAATCTTACTATTTGCATTACGAATCCCTACAAATGTAAATTAATGAAATTAATTATAGGAAGCATTTGATGAGTAAGTCTTCCAGCTGATTCATTTCTTCCGAGCAAACTCTGACCTAAGCACTGAGCCCTGTGAGTCACAACTCTCTTCTTTGCCTGTGAAATTCTTCAGAACAAAGCAGCCCTGACAGTAGAATGGATAGTCCCAGGCGCTTTTCCAGCTGCAAGATCATAGCAGTCTCATAAGCACATTAAATGAAATGACCTTCCATCCTTGCTCGTAACTGTTGGGCCCAAGTGTCCAGAGTATGTTTGAAATATCTGCTGGCACATTGGCAGGCATTAGCACATTCTGCTTCAGGCCACCACACAAGGCTCAAATAAGACAGCAAGTGTGCTCAAGCATTCTCCTCTAGAAATGTTTTCACTCTATGTTTGTATATAGACATGAACTTCTGTGAAGAAGGTGTGGATGTTAAGTGAATTTGGGCTTGCAGGAGAGACTCACATGTAGCTTGCAGTCAATCATGCTCAATCACGGAACGCTTGTTTCCCGTTATAGGAGCTGTAGCAATAAAGGATGATATCCCTGCAGCACACAAATGAGTCAAGCCTGAATGTCTGATGTGAAAAATGATTCACCATTTGTGATGGATGTGATTTTGATTCAGTTTGACATTTTAGAGGAGTAAATATTTGAAGCAACCTACTTTTAAATCCAACCCACCAATGGAACGAGGAAAGCAAAGAAGTAGAAAGTATGTTACCTTGTGGAACGCGAGTAGACGATGTAGGAAAAGGCAGTATGTTCACTCAGAGCCTTTACAGCAAATGGTTTCATAGTTCTTTTAAACCTTCTTCCTTTGCAGTCCCAGCACTGGTGCACAAGACTCCATTCCCCCACTGATGGTTTCCCTCTGCAGGTGCTGCTCACGTTGCCCTCAGCCTCCCCCTGGGAAAGAGGTTTTGACGAACACTGAAATGATGGAAGTAATTTTCTGTGTGTTTGTTTGATAGATATCATTGAGGCTTTCTGCCAGGCTGCTTTTCCCAGTAGCTTTACTCACAGTCAGCAGGGCTTTTACTTCAGGAAAATCTCATGGCAGACAGCAAACCCCTGGTAGAGAAAACTGATGGCTGTGACGAATCTTCGGAATCAAGCCACACAGGGAGCTCCTGCTCCCTCCTGTGAGGTTTACTAGTTGATAAATAAACTTGCAATTTCATTTTCAGAGGGAGAAGATAAATGACACACTGTATTCAGCAGTGACTAATATTGAAGGTAGTGTTTTGTGTGCACTTACAAATAAATATGCTCTTCACAATGAAGACATTGGAAATCAGGATATCCTGGACATTTCTATAACCTCCCCCCTGCCCAGAGCATAAAACCCAGTTCATCTCTGGTTCAAGGTGTTTGCCACAGTTTTGTGAGTCTCAGTTTAGACTGATAAAAAAAGCATAAACTATTCATATTCCCTCCATCCTTGTTCACAGCTGTTTGAATTTATGAGGATTCTATGTGTGCATGTTAAAAATGTTGACTCAAAAAAGGAGAGCTTCAATTTGATTTTTTCTTTTTTTTTTCCCTCAGTACATTAATAAAAGAAGGCTGAGTTAATGTGTGATAATATCTAATACAGAAGTTTTGATAATTTTATCTGAAAATAGAATGAATGAAAGTCAAAAGATTTGCACCTTTACAATGTCATATATATGCTGCTTGGTATAAAACACCAGGTTCAGGACAGTGTAATCAGTCTTTAGTGTCTGAGTATATCAGTGTCACAGGTTTCTAAGACAGGCTCACACTTTGAAGGAAGCAATCTCATTATATTTATATATGTGTATATATATTCAGGTGACTTATTTGAGCTCTGAAATTTTGGCTTGAGCCCTGCAATTTTGACATAAATAAATGTACTTCCATCACCAGATTCAGCAATTCTGTGTGACCTCGGTCAGCTCTGCAGGAGACCAAGCAAGAGATATTTCTGTCACCTCTTTCATTCCCATTAGTTTCCAATTTTCAAGCTGGATTCTCTGCACCATGAATCAGACAGTTCTTATATTGTATAATACTACAAAGTGACTTTAGATGGGTAATTAAATCCTAGCAAGATGGTGCAATTGTTAATTTTCAAAGACAGTTTGATTTAACTTCAATTACTGAAATTTTTTTATGGGTTACTTTTATCATCCTTTTTTAATATGCATAGAACTATGAGGTGTTTGGATTATAATTTTTTTTTTCTTGAAACGTATTTATTTTCCTAATTTCAGCCAGATTTTTTTTAGGCCTGAATGAGTTCCAGAGTTAGTCAGGAAATGTCAAAATTTTACCAACCTATAAAAAGTGGGTGATGATTCCTTTTTTCTGTATGACCATAAAGGAAATGCATGCAGATTGCTTTATAATTGTAATTCAGTTCAGGTGCTGTCATATCAGTACACTGTAATCAGGGTTATGAGAAACTCTGTTTACACTACTGTTACTTATGCACCATACATGTGCACACAGCCACACACATTCTTCCAAATATGTAAACATTTTGTCAAAAACTTTCATCCCTAATTCTGTTGGAAAACTGTCACGTCTGTGCCTGTTTTAACATATGCTGCTTTCAACAAATAATTTTATAGGAGGAGCACATAATGAAGTGACAGTAATTTGAATTGTATCAAAGTACTCAGTTTGGTAGTAAAGACCAGGGATTTATGAAGAATTGCAGGAAGACCATAAGAAGCTGAGTGTTAAAAGCATGTGCAGTTCAATGTAGATAAATATGGAGTGATGGACATGGGGAAAATTCTTAATGCCAGAAAATGACTTTATAGATTCTGTGTCGACCAGCATCACTTTGGAAGTAGATCTTAGGGTCAAAACAGATCATTCTATGAAACTCAGTGGTGCTCAATAAAGTGCAAAAATCAAAACAAATATTAGAAATTGTTAGAAAATGAACAAACTAAATAGACAATATGAGCTGATTCAACTGTATGAATCCCTTGTGGGCTAGAACCTTAAATACTATGTTGTGTTCTGGTCTGCCTATTTCAAAATGGTTTTAAAAGGTTTAGAGGAAAACAAGTTTTATCAGGGTGATGGAAAGATGTCCTTTTGAGGAGCAACCAATTGGGCTTGGAGTCTTCAATCTGTTCACTGTCTCTGAATTACATAAAATGAGTAGCTAAAGAGATACAGGGCTTAAAATAGTATGGAGATTGTTACAAACTTGGAATAAATACTATACATTAAAAAGAAACTAAAACAGTCTAAAACATGCCACTGTGATTAAAACCAAAATCCATCAGATGCAGAAACTATTTCTGGACTAGTATCTGCTGCATAGAACCTTAAATCATCCTTGGTAAAGGAGAAGTGTAAGGTGGACAAATACAGGTGCTGGGCAGTTTTGGGAAGAACATTGTGCATAGGCCAGTAAATGTGTTTTTTATACTAAAAAATAAGTCAAACATTTAAAAAATGTAGAGTTAAATATGTGTTAATGAATTTTAGAACAATTAGTTCATTTTTTCTAGGCATTTTTTTAATTTATTCATTAAGCATTTATGCTTAATACTTTGAAATATTCAACAACTGTGTGAATTAACATAATCCTTGTTTTCTAAAGCTTTTGTTAAGATTCATGCCAAAAGATTTAAAGTTGCTGGCTTGTCTTGAGATGAAAGATCTCTTGTAGTTTAGTTATAGTTAGAGACAGAAAAAAATATTGAGAAATAATTTATCAACTTCGAGCTGGAGCAAAGATACTCATGGTCCCATAGACAGATGTTCAATAGATTTATAAAAGATAGATACAGAACACAGGTGGAAGAGTGAAATGAGGCATTTTGTTTAAATGTGTTTAGTATATTCAAAATTATTTGACTATTGATAATTAAAGAATTTGAATTTCTGACATGTAAGGAGAGGCTGAGAGAGCTGTATTCAGCCTGAAGAGGAGAGAAGCATTAGGGGGATCTTTTTCCAGTGTATAAGTACCTAATGGGAAAAAAAAACTTTTTTTTTTTTTTTTTTTTTTTTTTTTTTTTTTTTTTTTTTTTTTTTTTTTTCTTTGTGGGTGGTCAAACACTGGCACATGTGGCTGAGAGAGGTTGAGGAGTCTCCATCCCTGGAAATACCTGAGATCTGACTGGACATGGTCCTGAGACACCAACTGTAGCATAGGGAGGGACTGGGTGGTGTCCAGAGATGCCTTGTGAAATCTTAACTACTATGAAGAATAGGAAATAATCTCCCAATAGTGAATGACTATGTTATGAAGGGATAGTTAAATACAGAGTGTTAGTAAATGCAAATACAGACTATGAGAAAAAACAGCCACACCTATATATTTACAAAAATAAATTAACTGCTACTCAAAGAGTTAAATAAATATTGTGATTTACTGTTGAAAGCTGTGTGTACAACATCATCGATATTTCGTGCCAGTCATAAAGGCAAATAAAATTATATTACTTAGAAGGAAAGAAGATGAAAACAGGACAGGAAGCGTCCCTCTTCCTTTATAGAAGCCATTGGTTCATCCTGTTGTGCATACTCAAAAGGAGTCTGGTTGAACTGGAAAAAAATAGAAAGTGATGGTTAGGAGTACAGGATGGCTTTGTACAAGGTGGGGCACAGAACAAAGGTCCTTCTGCTTCCAAACAGATGACTGAGGTGTGGTATCACACAGTTACGAATGGTGTAGAGGGTGAACAAGAAGTTCACTGTCTTATCGTAGACAAAACAGAGAACATCCAACAAAATAAAAAATACAACAAACAAACAAACTACTGAAGTACAACCTTTTGAATGTAATTAAGTGTGTCATTAAATCACGGAGCCTGCTGTCCCAGAACTCTTTGGCAGACAAGCACTCGAAGGAACTGAAAGTGCAGCTAGGTGCAGTAGTGCAGGCCACGCACACTGGGGGGCCATGTGAGAACTTTGATTCAGGAAATCTCTGAAACTTCTTGCTTCTGGGAGGGTGTATTGGGAAAAATCACTCCTAGACTTATTGCTGTCATTTCTTTTCCTTAAGCATCTGCTACCAGTTACTGTTGGAAAGAGGGCACTTGTCTAGATGTATCTTAGCTTGATAAACAGGGTCGTTCTTAACCTCTCTGGTTGGAACAGATGGGAAGCTGAAACCTAAGGCAATAATGATGACTTTTTTTTCCTCTTTGCAGATCAACATTCTTTCCCTTGCTCATTTTTTTCTTCTTCTCTCAAAGGAACACTTACAACAGTGTTTTCACCTTTCATATAAAAAAGGCATATATTTAATAGTGACTGCTGTATGATGAACTTGATGGCAAAAGACGTGTGGTATCTCTAAACACAAGGAAGTTTGTATCATGTTCACAATTTATTTTTTATAACTGGTCACATCCTTATACTTCACTTTATTGAAATCCATGCATTAAATGCTTTAGGGATGAAATCCAAGATCTGTATTCCTTTTCTTGAAGATTTTATAAATTCCTTTAAAAGCCTGCTCATATTGTATTGAGTTGAAATTTCTCATCCTTGGAGATTTTGAGGGCAGTCATTCCTCTCTTTTAGACATATTCTATTTGTTGTGCACACTCATAAAATCATAATCTTCCTAACACCAGCTGATAGGATTTTGTTTTTCTCTTGAGGGATTGGGTGCCCTCACAAGCCCTGTCTTCAGGCTGGTGCTTCAAAGAAATCAGTTCCCCTTCGATCATAATGAGGATTATGCTACTCTGAGGAGGCATCTTGATTCAAATTTCCATTTGGAAACTTTTATATTCTGTTGCAGAAAGACATCTAACCATTATCCTTTGCAATTCCTTAATCAGATGGTATACACTTATACAGAATTGATTACTGTACCACCAAGCTTTTCCTGGTAATGCACATATACATAAGAGTTTTTGGGCACCACGTTTGAACTTGGGCTGCTTGAAGTCAGAGGTGGGGATGAGGCTGTGGGGCATGCTGCACACTCTGGAAAGTCACCCATTGTTTCAGGGATTAACTGATACATAATTATGGCTCCAGAGGTCAAGGGATGAGCATCCCAGGCACTGGTGAATGAGGGGGTCACACTTGCCAGTGGCTGGGAGGTGATGTGCCAGCACGACTGCTCTGCCACTGGGCAGCTCTCACTCCTCCTTCCCTCCTGGGGTTCCCTGCACTGGGTTTATCAAAGGCTGAGGGGTACCCTGTGCATAAAGTGGCTCTCAGGCTCCCAGCTGGAGGGGTCAGATCTTTCCCTGGACACCACATGTGGTTGCCTTGAATCTTCTTGGTGTTTGTCGCTATTGCGTTAAGGATGGCTGAATAACCACACAGACTCCAGGGCTTCTCAGAAGGCAAATCTCAGAGTTTGTTAGAACTTGTTAGAAGTCTTTTATAGACTGTTCTAAGAGAACTGGACATGATTGGTCTTTCAACCAACACCTCGCCATAATTCGCTAGTTAGAAACAACACCCCTGGTAAACATCTTGCAAGTAAACAACAAGTTCAAAACGCCAGCTGTGAAGATTAAAGATTGTTTTAATTCTTTCTCTGAGGTTTCTCACAGCTCCCCCAGAGCAATGTCTGGGAAAGTCTATCCGACTTTCTCTCTGACCAGAAGTTCAGCATCCACAGATGTTCATCTCCAAAAGTTTTTATTTGTCTTCATTTTGTGCTATCTTACGAAAAGTAAGGAAATTTTTCCCTTGACAAACTTTGGTAAGCAAGGGCTTTTTGGATTTGTGGGTTTATTATCTCCAGGAAACTTTAAGCTTTACAGGCTCTGCTGTTCATCACAGACTATTTTAAATTTCTTTTTAATGCCCTGAAGTACAGTTCCTTGAAACACCAGTTTCAAGAAGTTTGCAAATTCTTAATTTTGCAAAACACCATTTGGAAAAGCTCTTGCTTTCTTTATCAGGATCAGTCTTGTACATAAATTCAGTGTGTGAGTGGAAATTACTCTTTTGAAGAGATATTCACATTCAAAGAAATTAAAAATATTGTATAAAAATAGATATAGATGTATCAGAACCCCTTAAATAGCGATAATGTGTTTCTAGCCCATGCTGGGTTTCTATGGGCCATGCTTTTTTCAGCCTTGTTCAGACTGAGCAGTCTCTGTGATAATTCTGTTGAAATCCCTGAAATAACTTTCAGAGTTAGGATCTGCTTAAGTGACTAAAATGACAGAGCCTGACATTTAGGATAAGATCCAAAGCCTATTGGTGCTGATAAGAATTTTAATATGTACTTCTCTGGTGGCTTTATATCAACTTGCTTTGACTTGTGGTATTTGTGTAAGTGAATGTGGAAGAGATGAGTAAATTTATTTGACTAGAAGTTGTAAATATATTTTCCTTTTTTTCAGTCTTTTATTAAGAATTATATTTTTATGCCATTGAAATGATATCTTATTTTATAAAGGTACATCTGTTTAGAATTAATTTATTATTATATTAATAGGAGGGGGTTTTTTGCAGAATTGATTTTAGTTGCTATTGAATAAGTCTCACCCAAAATTTTCACTATTCTGTGTGGACTAAATGGGAAAAAAAAACCCCATCAGGTAGGATACTGAACAGCTTACATAAACAGTTCTTGAGACAACTATATCTGTTTTGAGCTCCCAGTAGACACTTTAAATTACCATGAAAAGCAAGATTATTATGGTTTTGGGTACTTTGATGATCTGAACTCCCAAGACAATGAATCCCTTTTTCTCAAAGCTTTTTTTTTAAGATTTCCTCACTGCATAAAATACATGATATCTCTTCCCTTTCTTACCCTTCCCTTCAAACCACTTGAATTCAGAGTAGGCAGATCTTATGCTACAGATGCTATAGCACTTAAAATGGATAAATTCTGGTATATGGAACATATGGAAATTATGATGAATCATTGAAAAAATGTCCAGCCGGAAGATTATTTTGTGTAAAGTTATTTGCTTTAAAAAAATTTTTAAAGAATCATGACAAATATGACACTGAAAATTTAAACCAGCTAACAGCAGTAAGAAATTGACCCTCATCCAGTAAACCATTCTCCTCCTGAGTTTAGGGTGCTGTACACCTCTTCAGTGCACTTGAAGGTTTTGCCCTTTAGTGACCCAGCTTCATCAGGAGGATGCAGATTAGTTTTGATTTTTCCCAACCCAAAGCTGACTGTGTTAGCTTGGTGACTTAAAAAGCACTGTTTTTAAAAATAGAATAATTAATATAGCACTTAAAAGGAAGTGGATCTTTTTGATGCCTACACTCACTTTGCTTAGAAGATCCCGGAAGGACGCACTAGAAGGGAAGCAGTGCAAAAGTGCAATGTCCCTTTCCTCTCCCACCCGCTCTTGGCAAGGGGGTGCTGATCTCCTTAACCTAACTCAGAAGCCTGGATTAGCCTCCCAGTTTCATGGTATCCTTCTGATCTAAGTGTCTTTGAACTTTTTGGGAGGATTTTTGTCATTTGTTCAGTGTCTTTATTCTTTCTTACAGGATTTTCTTTGAAAAAAGGATTTAAAAAAACCTCTATTACTGTGGCAGTTTTCAACGAGGCTATTTCAATTTTGCAATACCCCAGCGTTCAGCATCTGGTTTTCAAACTCTCTTGAGTCAAGCTGGAAACAGACATCTGAAGTGACTGTTTAGCAAAATAATTTTTTCCCCAGTGGTCTAGAGTGAAAAATATGCAAATATGAATAAAATGAGCTCATTTGGAAGGCACTGAGCTTTAATGAATAACCATTTATATAACAGCAAAATAAAGCAAATTAAAATTTGTTGTGAACACAAGCTCTTTTAAAAGAACAAATTAAATGAACATACTGAGAGTTAAATCAAGACACTGGAGGCTTTAGTAAGCCTGGTCTCTGCATGAGAGGTGATGAATAAAAGAGGAATCAAATAAGATCTTCACAGAATTGGCACAAAAGTATTTTTATTTCTAGCATAACAGTATCCAGCCTAATAACAATGCACTGAGTTTGAAATCCTATTCTAGTACATTACTTGAGGTGAAACAGCAAGGAAAATTGATCTTTTGCCCATAAACCCTGAGCACAAATTTCACCAGAAATGGCAGTTTCACTGGAGGGTTTATTTGTTGATGCTGCATCTATATCTGGAAATTAGCATCAAACTGAATGTTTTTCTTCTCTACAAGGCTGGATGGTTTTAAAGGGGGAAAACAGCAAGAAGAAAATACTGCAAGTATCTGCTTTGCTGTTTTGGGTTTTCCTTCCTTCCTTCCTTCCTTCCTTCCTTCCTTCCTTCCTTCCTTCCTTCCTTCCTTCCTTCCTTCCTTCCTTCCTTCCTTCCTTCCTTCCTTCCTTCCTTCCTTCCTTCCTCCTCTGTCATTCTGAGCAATATAATTCCATAGTTAATGGAATTTACAGACAACAGTTTTACACCTGTATGACTCTAGATTTTATGTGAGAATTATTTTCTCTCCAGTATCTGGAATGCTAAATGTATTGATTTTGGCTAAATTTATGTAAATGTTGAGTTATCTTGCATATCATGAAAACACAAAAGACGTGTTTCAAATTCTTTTTTTATTGCAGAAGCACAGCTAAAACTCCATTCTCAAAAGAGTGCATCTTAGAGTAAATACAGGCATGTGCCAGCTAATGTGAACAGGAGGCTGAACCAGATACATCCTGAGGTCTCTTCCAACTTCATCTTATTCTGTGGTGCTGTGAAAGAGAGAACAGGATACTTGTAGACTGGCACAAGGAAAAAGTTTTTATAGAAATTTTGGCAGAATTTTATATAATGAGGAAAAGAAGAAGCCAACTTCATGAAGTCCATAAGAGATATGAGTATTTTTGTCCAATTTAGATAATAAACAATAGGTATTTTGATGTTTAATGCTATGGAAAATATTTTTGGATGGATAAATTAAATGTTAATTTAAGAAAAAAGAAAACTTGTGTTAACAATTTCTATCTCTCTTGTGCTTATGTTTTTTCCTTTGATACGTTATAAAAAAATTTCCAAACAAATGTCAGACAATTAGTAACCACCCACCTAAGCTGCATGGCACAAGACATTTATAGGATGCTTAATCACACTTTATGTTAGCACTAATAAATCCTCTTATGAACATTTGAGGCAGGGTAGTCAGGACTTTCCTCCAACTGTGGAAGTCTTCATTTTGGAAAAAGAGCAAGGGTAAGTCTACTCTAACCTATAGTGAAGTTTTTGCAGAATCTGGATGTCATACAACTCACTTATCTCACAGACTCAAATCTCAAGTCTGCTGGTCCAGTAAGTAGATAGTCCTGTTTCATATGAATAAATGAGATAATCTGGCAGAACTTATGTGAATAGCAATGCATTTGTGCAGCCCTCTTGGAAGGCCTCTGCTGCCTGACAGTCAGGAAGCACACCTTTCCACTGAAAACTTCATACTGGTTTTACACTGTGGTCAACACTTCATAGTGGCACTCCTGAAATTGAATGCATTGCTAATTTTTTATTTTCTGTCCTTTAACAGCTGGAAACAGTGAAAGTGATGGCCAAGAAGCAGTGAGAAAAATAAAAGAAGAAACTTTGACTGGAAAAGGTACCATATTATATCCTTTCCTTTAAGAAACTGTTTTTCCTGTGTTTTTGCTGTCATCTCCTTTGATATGAGGTCCCCTTGTGTATTGCTAAGCTTTTTTGTTTTTAATCTGGGGCACTGGAACAGGGTGCCCAGAGCAGCTGTAGATGCCTCCTCCCTGGAAGTGTTCAAGGCCAAATTGGATGGAGCTCTGAGCAAACTGCTCTAGTGGAAGGTGTCCCTGCCCATGGCAGGAGGTTTGGAACTAGATGCTCTTTAAGGTCCCTTTTAAGCCAAACGATTCTGTGATTCTATGAAACGAATTCCTGAAATAAATCTGACTTGGGGTAAAATGCATAGGATATTTTTAAGGGTTTTCAGCCTTGACTTTACTCTTTGTCATTGCAAAAGGGCTACCTACAAGTTACAGTCTGCCTGCATATGTATATGATTTAATAGATGGGAAAAAATTCAGAATACCAGTAATTTTTGCTAAGGGGAGGATGACAGCAGATAAGAGTGTATGCTCTTTTTCCTTGCTTGTTTTTGGAATTAATAGTTTTTTGAAAGATCAAGGCTGCTTGACTGGGTTATTGGACACATGTTAAGAGGTTATAATACTTCGCAAAGTAAAACCATTTTCCTTAAATATAAATGGAAGTTTCATATCAAGACTAAATTCCTACTTTTTTTTGTGGTTCTTCTCTTATTTTCTTTATCTGATGGTAAAGAAAATATTTGCAGAGGTATAAGGACAGCATAGCTTGATAACTAAGAGAAAAGGCATGTTCCTCACTTCCTGCTCTGTGATTATAATTTACAGTTTATGGTGGAGGTTAGTGCAGCTCATATTTTTGTCCCTGGTGTCACTGGGTGTAGTTCCTTTTGGTGCATGATGTTTCATTCCTGCCGCTTTGATGTATCATTTCTTGGCAAAATAATAGGGCAGTGTTGCTAGTCCAACCTACTTAGGATCTTCATGGCTTCTTCTGAGATCTGATTCTGTTTTTGTGCCTCTAATAATTATTATTATGGTGATCAAAATACATGTTAATTATTGTGTTAAAAAACCTTTCATTAAGATTTATCTTTTGACTTAAATAAATGTGCATCCACTATAGCCTCAGGATGCATGTATGCTACTTAAAAGCATCATAAATTAAGGCATAGTTAGAAGGATCATAAAAGGAAAAAGGTAATTATTACATCATTAAAATCTTTTGCTGGAAGTTTCTGTACAGAGACTAAAACCAGTTGGAAGTAATTATGTCAGGTGACTTGCATGAAACTGAACAAACCAGGGTCCCTCTTATTTTCTCCCTTCTGTGTGATCACAGGCTTTTCTAGCACTCCAGTCTTTCTTGATTTTTCTAAGTGAAGTCAGTTATAGCCCTCAGCTATAAAATGTTAGGATACATATGTCAGTTTGAGGAAGCTGAAAGTGTTTAAAGTTGACTGAAGTTGTTCTTCATTGTAATTATTTTGACTGAGGCTTAAGTAGTCTCAGGCTTCGACAGGTTTGGCCTAAAAAAAATTGGGAGAGAATTTTTTTTTAGGAATTTCTCACTGATTGAGGGAAATTTGTATTTGCAAGTGTGATGTCCTGTACAAAATACTTGTGCAGAACTGAGTTCCACTCCTGTGTTACTTTTTATCAATGAAAGTGCACATTGCTTTTAATAGGATATGTGTGTAGATACCATGATCAAGGCAGAGCTGTGCAAGAACATCACCTCTTCAAAAGCTACAGTTCAAGATCTGTTTAGTCACTGCATAAAGACATTACTGGTTGTCTTGACCCTTTTCCCTTGCTTTTTATTTGAGCATTTTTCATGGCCCATATGAAAACACTGCTTTACAGAAACCAGTCCCATCAGGAACATTTGAATCTAGAAGGAGAACTACTCGAAATAGTATTGTTGGGCAGCCTATAGTCAAGGACTGGGATAATGTAGCTACCATGGACAAACAACATGAGTGGATGCCATCAGTTTGTTATCTAGATTTCAGATCTCTTAGAACAAAGAAAATCTCCTTGCTTTTTATCAGGTTAGACAGCAAAAGGGAGCAAAAGACCTTGTCCTCTCCTTGTTGCCTGGCTGAGCCATACATAGCACAAACATCCCCAGAGACAGCTCTGGGAAAATGCCAGGCTTATTGAATGCAAGTAATTACAATGTTTTTAAGGCACTGTCATCCTTCTCTGTCTCGGCCCACTGTCTGTCTGGGGCTCTGTCTGGTATCTAAGGGTAAGTAGTTTTACTTGACATAATCTGTACTTCTGGGACAAGTGAGGTTCAAAGCATGTACATAAGTAATTCTTATGAAGCAGCTGATGAGCAATAATGTGCTAACAGTTGCAGAGGAGATAGAGGATAGTAATAAAAAGGCTAAGCATGCAGGTGATGGGATTTCTTTGTAAAAGCATGGCAAGACATGAAAAAAGGATGGACAAAACTTCTGAATACAGGGAGGCAGAAAGCCTGGTATCGCATGCTGGAGGCATGGAAAGTAGAGCCAATGCCAAAAGAGAGTAGAGCACTGGAGAGGAAAGCAGTTGCAGCCATTTCCCTGCAAAGCAATGATGCTAAAGGACTCAGAAAATCCAAGCAATGTAGCACTTTGCATCTTCCTTCCACCCATCCTCTCCCCTCGTGCTGCATAAGAAACCTTCTTAGTTCCTCTCCCTGCTGATTCCAGACTGTTTAAATGTCCTCTTCGTTTTGGGTCTCTGTTCTGGGTTAACTACTGCAAAGTGTAAGGAGGGAGGACATACATGGGCAGTTAAGTGGAAGTAAATAAGCTACAAGTCCTTGGGGCATGATAGACCAACCCAGTTAGCTTAACCATCAGAACTTCTTCCATGATAAATAGATCACAGCCCTCAGATATCCAGAACAGGCCAGAAGTAGTGCTGCATTGTCATTAAAATTTTCACATGGACACTACTTTCAAAAGACCAAGGGCAACACATTGCTACACCCTGAATCATAAAGCTGGGAGAAGCCAGGCAGATGTGGACGTTTATCTTGCTTCCATTTGTTAAATTGGGAACTTGTGTTGTTAATAGTAGCAATTATGTGGCTGGGAAAATCGTTGATGGCTCGGGATTGCCACAGAGATATTCTAATTGGATAAGTCTCTGTAATTTGCACTCAGGGTGTGTCTGTGCTAAGTGTGTTCCTTAGTTAGATCAGTTGTGTGCTTTTCAGGCAACCCTCACCTCTTGGCTGCTTGCTGAGCATACCTTCCTACCAGGAAGGGCACTGCAGGTCCTGGCCTGGATTCCTTTTGGACAGGACTAACCTGAGAGGTGAGTTGCAGCAGTTTGCTCAAGGGAGCAAACTTAAGAGTTTATCTGAACTAAGCCTTCCACCTGCGGAAGGTGCCTGTGGCAGATGCCCAGCACAAAATGAGCTCCAGAAATGGGCTCCTGTTGATCCAAACTGCTTGTTAATGCAGCCATAACCATAGTTACCAGTCGTGAACAAACTTCATTGAGGTGTGGAAATGGGAGATTTCTGTGGTAAACTCAGCTCTCAATGATACTGGAAAAGAATCTCTCCATTTACATAACAGAGTTCTATCTCCTGATTCAGTTACCCTCAGCTTATGTCTCTGCAAGTGAAAGCTGGTATTAGCCCGATGATTACAAACATACAAATGTTGGAAATTCATATATAAACATGAATGAAAGCTCCATTCATTCCAGCGAAGGTTCATGAATGCCAATGGAATCAGCAATTAGCAAAACTTTATGCATAAATATCACAGAGCAGAGTACCAAGGGAAGGCTCTCACAACCGGAATGTAGGAGCTGGAGTTGCAACTAGAGTCAAAGGAGAAAAAAATTAACATTTAGTGAGAAAAGAGGGTGTAAAAGTCATATTAAGCATAGACCTCTTCAAAAGGAAAAGGCTGTGTTTAATCTCACCCAACATTTTTGCGGTAATTCAAATAAAACCACAATTATAAAACTTCGAGCTAAATTCACAGCATTCATGATACTTCCATTTGAAGTCAGGTGAGAAAGGAAGAAGGGACTTTTCCCTCAGAGTCAGAGGAATGCAGAGGTTAGCATAGTGGCAACCAAATTGTGTCATTTACAGTCTGACCCACATCAAGACAGCGTGGGCCAAATAATAGGATGAATTGTCCTAAAAACAATTCGCGTGCATTTAACAAGCATGGCTTTTTCCCAGAGCTTTCTCTAGAGATGTTTATACTACATGTGGCTCAACCAGGGAATTAGGAGATGACAAGGTCTCTTGCTCCCTTTTGTAGTATGACTTGCTAATAAATAAGGTATTTTTCCTTTTTATTAGAGATCTGAGATTGAAAAATTGATGTGAAAGAAGAAGGGCTAATACAGTCAATATGTACCACATGTAATTACACAATAACTCGTGGGTGGTTTCTCCACCAACATTTGCTGTATGTGAGCTACCATTTTAACAGAGCCTTTTCTGCTCTGTGCCAGACAGTTTGTTGTTAGCTTTACCTGAAGGCTAGAGGAAGTCATCTGTTGAGTTCCCAAATTTACAAACTTTTAAACTTAGTGGTGGTATTCCCAGCATGTCAGCCGGAGTTGTCTTCAGCAAAGAGTTCAGTTCAGCAAGGACTTATGTCTTGTTAATATGTGCAAAAGTGTCTGCCAGGACTTTTTCATGTCAAAGATGTCATTATGGAAGTGGTCATCCAACCAGTCAAAAATAGTGGAAACTATTTGTATTTGAGATATATCTTCTACAAGTGTGCATAAGCATCTGTCAGTTTATGCTTGGTTGTGTCACTTTTTTTTTTTTTTTTTTTTTTTTTTTTTTTTTTTTTTTTGTGGTGTAGTTTTGAGTTGTAAAAGCATAACATCCTGGGCTTGTGGCTAGACCTAATGTGGCTACTTTGTCTCTTCTACCACATCCTGCTATTGGAATATCCTTTTTCTAGCACTGCTGATGCTGAAAGACCTGTAGGATTGGTTTCCTGACAGTAACTGTGCAGTTTCCATCTACATGGTTTCTTTTCCCATGCTGGTGCATTAACCCCAGTTCTTGGCTTTGGCAGGTCAGTGTGAGAGTTGTACAGCTGAACACCAGGATTATGTGGACATCTTGAGAGGTGGTGATATGAATGGGAGTAGAGAAGCTTCAGTCTGACAGTATGCCTCTTTGCAGTGGCACTGTGTGGAACTGCAGAGTTTTTCTGCTTTGTCACTTAGTGACAGGTATAAGAACCTTGCCTAAACATTAAGATTTCTTTTCCTTCCGTAGCCTCATCTGAGGTTATATCAGGTATATTCAAGCCATATGAAAATATTTGAATTTTGAAAAATATTGGATGTGTTAATCTAAGTTTGTGACTGGATCCTCTCCATGCACAAGGGATGGAAGACTCCTTTCTGGAGACCAAGAAAATAATGCTAATATTATTAGGGCTAATACTTTTTCTCTAGCTCATAGCACTTATGTCCCTTATCCAGTAAAGCTGGTGACTTTTTGCTTCATATTAAGCAGGGAAGATTTTAATCCACAGAAAGATGTCTCCAGAGCCCTCTGAAAAAATTGCTTAGGTGAAAAGTTTTCAAATCAATTGCCCTCCTTTTCTGTTTGCTTTACTTAGCTCTTTGGTGCAAAACCATGGTTAAATTGTTAAGCCTGTTTGCTTATATCTTTTTTTGTTCTGTTTTTGACTTCCAGTGTAACATGATACAAGACTTCTCCTCTCAGTTCTTACAGATACTTAAAACAGTAGAGAACCCCCTATTTTTTGAGATTCTTAAAGCACTTTGGAAACTGTGTGGTCATGTTAACAGAGTGGCAAATCAGAAATTAAGAGCAATATGAATATGGTTCACATAGCTGAAGATGAGTTGCATATCTGGATGCTGAGATGGAGATAAAGCCTTTCAAATGTGAAATGTATTCATAATGCAGGCACAAGCTCTGCCTGTTGGTTTCCTGAATTCCCATTTCCATTGGAAATGTGAAACACATTTCATTAACAGGCTCTGCCACTAGGAAACATGATTTTCTCTTATTTAAATTATCTCTAATTGAAACTTAGAGACAAAGAAGTGCACAGGTGTAGCTGTAGGGAGAATAACAAAGTCCTGTCAGATGACTTGAAATGACTTTCTGACTGTAAATCACCAAAGCTTTGTGTGACTAATGGCACCAAAGCTCTGAGGTTAGGATTTTGCTGATTGTGCTGCCCTACTGAAGGCAGTCTTGAGAAAAGGAGTTTCAAATTAAAATTGCCTCTTCAAGGCTGGAAAAAGCTCCCATTTCAGACTTTTACAGGATTTTGATCCTCTTGTAGGTACTTTAGAGTCATGTTGTTGTGCAGTGACTGAATAAAGGTGCTCCTGGGTTTGTCACCTTCTTTATATGCCATTATTTTTTCCAACTTGAGCACTAGTTGCAGGCAGGTTGTGTGAGCTGTTTCCAGACCTTATCTGTTTTCAAGAAAATTGCCAGCATATACTGAAAGACAAAGCCAAGAAAAAAGCAATTTGTTTTCTCTCTGGAATGCTTTCATATTTCTTTTCCAAGAACTACATACATTATATAGAGCTATCTTCTGTGGGTTACATGTAGGGCTTTAGAAGCTAATTTGCTTATAACAAGCAGAATATTGTCTGTGGAAATGCCATTGGCTTCAGTACTTGGGATCCAGCTGCCAAGAGCATGGAGAACTTGTGGGCTGAAGTAAATGTGGAATAAGCAGAGCCTGTATGCTTTGTGAGTAACCCCCCAGGTATGAGCTGCATCAAACAACAGATGTTGGTCAACCTGAGTGTGCAGGCAGTGCTGGTCTTTCCTTGTCAGCTCCATCCTGGCAGCACTATGGCAAAGCTCCAGAGAAAGCACAGCTAGAGAGGAGCCTCTGCACCTCTGAAGGACCAATGCTAGTGTGCCCACGCTTAATTTGTGCTTCAATGGCAAAGGATTGAAACTCTGAATAGATGTCCCAGTTCTTAAATGAGTTACAAGCCAGGCTGTCCCCAGCAGTGCCCAGTGACAGGACCAGAGGCAATGAGAAGAACCTAAAATGAAAGGAATTCAATTTAAAAATAGAAAAACTATTTTCCTTTTTTGTTTGTTTTAGCATAAGAACTTTTGGGTTTTGGCACGGGTTGCCCAGAGAGTTTGTGCATTCTCCATCTTGAGAGATATTCAAAAGCCATCTGAACACAGTCCTGGGCAACCACCTCCAGGTGGCCCAGTATGAGCAGAGACAATCTCCTTCCAACCTCAGCCACCCTGGAACTCTCTAAGTCTAGCAAATTTTAGCTGCCAAACCCACACGAAACCCTGTCTGCTTTGTGTCCAGACCTGAGTACAGGACTGCAACAAACACAGGTTCCAGCACTTCAGGGCCTCCCAGAAACTGCACCAGTCTTCATACAGTGCCAATATTAAGACTCTTAGGTGCATATAGTGATAAGAATAGCAATAATTTGACCATAATGCAGTCTTGGGAAAGCAGGTATTTGAAAAGAACTTCATAGCAGTGTAAAAAAAAATCACACCTGTGCAAGTAAAAAGTCATTCTGCGGAAACAAAGGGAAGAAGTGTAGGAATGCTGATGTTTAGAGCAAGAATGACTCTAAAGCAGCTTCCATTCTTGTTTCTTCTGGTGTTTTGCATTTTGGTTTTTTAATTGTTGTTGCCATTGTTCTTTTTGTTTCTGTTGTTTGGATGGTTTTTGTTTGTTTGGCTGTTTTTTGTGTGTTTTGTTTGGTTTTTGTTTTGTTCGTTGTTTTTGTTTGTTGCGGGTTTTTTTTCACTTTTTGTTCGGGGCATAGACTTTCTTTTAAGACATAAGTTTTAAAATATAAATTCAAATTTAATGTGTTCAAGATTACATGATGCATGTAATCTCTGACACATTTTCATCATCTGATCGTAAATTATCATGCTCACATACACTTCAAAACCCTTCTTAGCCTAAAGTCTTACAGGAAGTGTGTAATGGCAGAATTTTTAATGGTCTTTTCTGATACTTGGTGCTAGAAAATCTTGCTTGTAAGAAGAAAAAAAAATATTCCTAAAGATACTTATATACTTCAATTAAGTCAAACATCTAACATGAGGATCATTACATGCCTAGTAATTGTGTCTCAGTTTGGATTCCTCTTCATATATTGAGGTACTGTTTCTGGACAAGGTGTTTCTGGACAACTGTTACCACTACCTGATTAATTTCCCCAAGATAATGGTCAGCTGTGTTTCATTCCTTATTTAATTTTACATTATGTCTGCCACTGATTTCTCTTACCAAGATTGTTGTTGACTTCAGGCTGCTTGGCAGGAGTAGCTCTTCACAACTGATGTGACTTGAGGAGACAAAATAAATCAAATCATCTTTCCAACATTTACTTTGACCTAGTTGAAAAATAATCCTTGCCAATGTTTTAGCTCCCAAGCATGAAAAACGTGGGCCTGTGGTTGGAGAGAGATCTCCATGGCTCTGGGCAAGATTTGCTGTTGTTCTGTGTTTCCTCTCATTTTACTCCAATTTCACTTATGCTCACTTGCACTTTTTTAAAACATAATTCACAACAACTAAACGTTCTGGAACATGGATCTCATTAAATGATACCATGCCTGTACATCTGTCTCTTTTAGAATTTGATGGCATATGAGAGGGAAAATAAAAGGAAGGAAAAATAATATAATGAAAAAAGCAATTTCTCCTTTTCAAAACTCTGTCATGGCAGCTGGGGGACTTCTGGATTGGAGGTTTGTAACAAGTTAATTTTCTGACCTAAAATGTTGCAGGCTTTCTCCTAGCTTATATTCAACACTTGAAAGTCAGTCCATGGCCCTAATTGGAACAATTTTTTGTGAAGACAGAATTTTTCCAAGAGATGTGTCTGTTTGAATGAGAGTATTTATTGTCATAAGAGAGACAGAAACACTTTTACCCTCATATCTACAAAATAACACAGAGAAAGTGCAGGATCTCTGTAGAAGGGATTAACTTGAAAAGTGGCAGTTTCTGTTCAGCCCAATGCAGATCAAAGGCTTTTCATCCCAGCTGTGTTTCTTATGTCCCAGACTGCTGTACTATAAAAGACAATTTTTGTTTTAGAATCTAGACCTTAAAATCTTCTTGAATTAATAAACTTCTGCTTATCAATGCTTTGTGTTGATTTGCAAATGCACGCTATAAATGATTAGGGTTTTTTAACAGGAATTTTTTCAAAAGTTTGTTTAAAAAAAGCTTTTGTTTAAAAATGGCCACAAAATGGAAATATCCTATGGAAAGCATTTCTTTTGTGTGAGTCTGAACCCTCTTTTCATCAGTCTATTTGTTTTGGTTTTTGGTTTGTTTGGTTTTTGTTTGTTTGTTTGTTTTTCTCTTTGAACTGCAGCAAAAATTCATTGTTCTGTCCCTGGCTAAGTGAAATCTTCAATTGGGAATTCCTTCAAGACTGTTTCTGAAAGTAGAAGACAAAGCACACCTTCAGTGCCACACTTTGAAACACTAGCTATAGATAATAGAGGGACATGTCAAAAAATGTGCTTATTTGGGATAGAACAAGGCTGATACACTGAGCAGTTCTCCTGAGAGTCTTAGGCTCTTCCTCCAGTTAAGATGATCTCAAGTGGCTGCAAGAAGACTGCTATATTAGAAGATACATGAAGCAACTTTTTAGACTGGAATCATAATTCTGTAGTTACCTTGACAACTACCAATGATACATAATTATATTGTGTTTTCCTCTCCAGATGCCCTTTCTGTCAGTCCTACAGACAGAAGAGACAGAATATTGTTTGTTTGTTTGTTTGTTTGTTTGTTTTCAATTTGCTTGGACCTCTAGAAACATACTCCTCAGAAAGCTGGACTCATTTCTGTGTTTCCACCTAGCAGGCTAGAATAGTATGTTTGCCTTTGCTTGCAAAGGAGAATAATTTGTTGCAATGTTCCCACATCCAATTAACTTTTTCTACATCTCAGTGCAATCAAAAGTAGAGCATTTGGGGCTATGTTTGCATTTATTGGTGGGAACTGGGCCCCAGGTTGCTGGCAGTGTTTCTGTGGAGATGGGCAGAACATGCTGGCTGCAGCAGCTTTGGGGAGCTGACAGGCTGAGCTGAGAGCTCCTTCACCCCCTTTGAGCTCAGAGCTCTGCCTCTGTCTCCTTGTGGGCAGGCTGTCCAGGCAGGAGTCTGGGGCAGAGCCTGGCCTCTCAGCCTTGTGCACTGGGTGCACAGTCCTTAGGGGAGTCAGAGATATTAGTAGGGTTGGTTTTGGTGGTGGTTTGTTGTTGTTGTTGTTTATTTATTTATTTTGTGTTTGCGTGTGTGTGTGTTTGTTTTGTTTTGTTCTGATGACAAAGAACCCACCTTTGCTGTGCCAAAGGTAATTTCGTGAGGATAGTCCAGAAATACCATTCTTAGGCTGTGTGAAGATTTAACACCTATATCCTTAGCCTCTTAAATGTAATTTTACCCCATTTCCTGAAGATAATGTTTGGAAAGAATGCCATTCTTTTGTGCTTCCAAAGTGTGTCCATGGGGGTTATTCTTCTGAAGCTGGATGCAAAATGGCTAGTCCTTCATTTCAGGTGGAAAAGTGCTACCTGCCAGCCCCAGTTCTAGGGATTTGTAAGGCAGCAAAAATGAGGACAGAACAGGGGATTTAATTAATTTTCTTCAGCCTACAGTAAGAAGCAGGTGCTCTGGGGAGTTTGGGTTCAGTGCAGCCAGGTGATTCATGGGGGAGTGGGTGGGGGCTGAAAGGAAACAGTGGCTGTGGGTCCCTGCCTCTGTACTCTGGAGCTTGTGGGGGAATGGACCTAGGTGGTGCTTTCCCTGCTGCCTGCCTCCATGGACCTTTCCACGAGCTGCCATTGCAGCAACTTTTTAAAACACACCATCTTCTTGTGCTAAAAATTAGTGGTATTTTCCCTTCAATTCCTTTTTAGGAAGATTTTAGGTGAGATTATATGTCACTGATGATATAAGTAGTACTCAGTCTCAGAGGGATGGTATAATTTTATGCTACCAGCATTAAATTATTCTTTTACTTAAAAAAATAGAATTTTACTGACCCTTTTTATTTTTAAAATATTTTTTAAATAATATGTCTTTTTTTGCAGGTTAATTTCAGATTTTTCAGATTCATTTCAGATAATATTTTTAATATAATTTAGTCTTTGAGTTAAATAAAAATCAGCCATCTACTGCAATGGATGCTATAAAAAGGAATATGTACCAATGTGTTCAAAGAGCAAGTGAATCAGACACATAAAATGAGAGAAAACGGATGAAAAAGAAAGGAAAACAGATAACAGAGTGATAGGAGAAAAAAAACCCCACATGAATTCCATATTTCATGTTCCATTTTCTTTTCAAATGGTCATATTTTTAATTGAGTTTTAAATTTAATCCAAAATAGACAGGTTAGACACTAGCATCCACGTTAATAAGCCTAAAAAGTGGAGAGATACTAAAAGCTGTGAGAAAAGAGAGTCTAAGGAGAAAACCAGCACAAGGAGTAGGCAAGGATGAAGAAGCATGTGCAGACAGAGAGAAAGACGAATCTGTAAAGAAGTTGCTGCCACATAAACTTGAAGGAGCATAAGATCATTTCCAGAAAATATTATGTACAAGGGCTAACTGTTTATTTAATGTTTATGCTAAGCAGGCTTTTGAGTAGATGGGCCCTAAATAAACAATTGGAGTCACTCCATAGTTCAGGATTTCATTGTTGGGAGTTGCATTTATTACATTAAGATGTTAAAGAAACTCTCAGAGGGTTTCTGTGTCAACAGTGACACAGCTTTCACAGCTGTACCTGCCTACAAGGAAGAGCTGGGCTAGCACAGCGCACACAAGGCTTTTTTAACCCCCAGGCAGGATGTGTGAAGGTACAGGCTTTATTTTAGCCCTCATTTCGCATGTTCCCCCCTAGCTCCATCAAGGAAAATTGTGTGTGTTTTCCTTTCCGTTCTGTAAACTTCACTTTCCTTTTCTTCTCTGAAGACCTTCCAAAGTGTTCAGCATTCCTGGCATATTTGTATTTCCATCTCTGTCTCTGTCACTCTTTTCCCTTTCTCTCTTCCTCACTCTTTCTCTCCTTTCCTTATCTCTCTTTTTCCACCTTTCTTTAAAAAAAAATACAGAATGGAAAATGCAGCTTTGTAACACATATCTGACTGTTGCATATTATGTTTGAGATGGTACTTGTGTACTCCTAGGAGTTGCTTTGCATTCTGTGGTTTGCATAATGCAAGCCAGCATTAAATAGCAATGGGAACACCCTGTAGCTTTATTGTGCTTTTTGGTTTTCAATTTTAAAAATAATCCCAGATTAATGGTGCTTGTACAGTCAGAAAAATTGCACATTTTTAAATGGAACAATGTGATTTGCTATTCTCTGTGTTTCATCCACTATGCTAACTTTTTTTAGTTTCTCTCTAGCTGCCTTCTGAGATAACGACATAAACCTACTGACCACCCAGGAAAAACATGGTTCTTCATTGATTTTATATAGAATTGGAAGAGTACACATGAATGATATGGATTGCACGATATCTTTTCTCTGGCAACTATTATGTTAAATTCGTTTCAAAGCTGTTAAATTAAAACATACAAAGCAAGAGTGACATGTTATGTCTAGTGGGTGTTTTTGTCCTAGGAAGAGGTATCATGCTAGCCTTGGGAAAAGCCTGAAAGATAACTTCCATTATTATTCGGCTGAAAAGCAGAAAAGAGTGACTGAATCATTAAGCTAATTTTCTCTGAAGGGGATGAAATAGCTATTGATGGGTTTTCTTCTCTTCTTGTGTTCCTGCCCTCTTCATCTCAATGTCTCCCAGGCACCTCCATTCCCAGTAAACCATCCCTCTGTCCTTTTCCCAAACCTTCCTTCTCAAGTCCTGTATGTGTTTCTAAATATTTCTGGCTTTCTTTTTTTTATGTCTCAGAACTACAAATTCTGAGTTTGGCTGCCAAAGGCAAGGCAGAAATAGGTATCAGTGGGCAGGCACAGAAATTTAAAGGCAGGAACTTAGCATCTACTTATCCATCCAAGTATTTTCATCACTGCCCCCAACCAATTCCTTGTCAGTGTGGCTCTCTTTTGCCTTTGACATAGGAGCTTTTTGGTTATCCCTTGCACAGATAAACATTTTCTCCTTCTCTAGGTTAGCAAGCAAACCCCCTGAGTTGTGCTATGAGGAGGGACATCCAAAACCTCCATCCATGACATGGAGGCACAGAGCTTCTTCCTGCTGTCTAGAGACTGGAGACTCACACTGCTCTATGTGTTTTGTACGATAGAGGCTGAAATGCCATTACAGATCACCACTACTGAGGTCAGAAGCCCTGTTCGTTCTTCCCCCTCTCTTTTGTGGCAGGTGCATTTGAAGTGCTTCTGTTGGTGTATATTGACCCAATTCCCAAGTATTATTAAAATCTGAGGAGCTGTTTTAGTGGTTTTATGTTCATTCTGGACATGAACAGCAAGCAGGTAGAAACCTGTAAAACCACACTGGACCTTTAAGAAGATAGAGTGAAAAAAACCAAAACCCATTAATGTTACTTTTCCTTTCTTGACCTTTTTTTTTTTTCTTTTCCTTTTAAGTTGATGTGTATCCTTCCCTGCTAAGGTCCAAGTAGCTCCTTAACTCCTTAAAAAGTGAACATTAAAGGAAAATAGATATAATATTATGGTCAGAAAAGAACTTGTAATTTATGCAGAACTAAGAAGAATTGCCAGGCATTCTGTACCTAACAGTTTGTATGATTACATTCAATAAACATGACTCACAAAACTACTTGATTGTTGCATCCACATATTTCTAACCCTTGTGGGGGGAATATTACAGCCTTTTAAATAATGGGGTTTAGGGCTGCAATTCCATGTCTTCTTGAAAACAATGGAAAACTTACAATTGACTTTCATCTAATCAGGGATTCTACCTCACCATTTCAAACGTACTGCCTTAATTAGAAGCTTGCCTCAGGAATTTATCGGGCGAGTGGCAATTCTGGCAATTCATCTGGACAGTTACTCAGAGGTACTCCAGGAAGGGCAAAATTTTGATCCTAGTTGGCCATAAATTTGTTCTGGGAGGCGAGTCTCATGGCTCTTCAAATCTGAATCATAAGTGTGCAGGCAGCTGCTATTCCCACCCATGTACACACTTGCTACTAAAAGACCCACAAACTAAATTTCTCTATTTTGTCAGTCAGTAAGAACTGCAATTCAGCTACATATTTTAAAATGCATGCCTTGTAGTATTTTTGTTTCCAATGAATTTACAGTTAATTGCAAGGATTACTTTGAAGGCTTCTAAACCTTTATTTAGCCTGTACAGTGATGAATAGTGGTGTGATTTCTGTAAATGGCAGAGTTCATATATGCTAATCAGTCTGACTGCTTAGAAAACACTGCATAGCACTGGACTAATTGGCAGGGAGAGTAGCCTGTAAAGGTTGGCTATTAGCTGGTTTCTGTTGCCTTTTGTCTTCACATTGCCTGACAAGCAGCTGGACTCTTGTGAGTTCCCAACAGCTTGCAGTTCCAGTGCAATGAGGCTGAACCAGGCTTTTCTTTATTAAGGTGAAACCAAGCCAAAAATAGTCTCTGTATCTGCTGTTTTCTTTTATTCATGCTAGTTACAGGCAACAAGTCAAAGATCTTATTTGCTCTATACTATACAACCCTGCCCACCAGACACACACAGTTGCAGGCATTTTGCAATCCTTCCTTTAATGAGATTCTTATTCTGAAGAGGTCACACTCTTCCAGAACACTGTTTATTTTTCTCTGCTCGGGAGCAACACCTTGCACATATCTGCAATCATTCCCCTGTTAAATGTTGTCTAATTGCGCACTTTCGCTCCATCTTTCAGGAAGTTCCTAATGATCCTCCCAAGTCTTTGTTAAGCTAAATATTTCTGTGTTGTCAGCAACTTTCACCACCTGTTTATTCAGCCTGCTTTACAGAAAATTCCTAACACCTGGCACCTAGCACTTGTTTGTGTATGAAGCAAATGAACCACTAAGTTTCTCTGGAGAGTGCTCAGAAGTGGCAGCAGGTAGAGGCAGTGACTGCTCCTGGTGAACAGGACCATCCATCAGCCTTAAAGGCAGAAGCACGGGGAAAGGCTCTCCTTGGAGTCCAAACAAACCTGACACTGAAAACCTGGGCTGGGTTTTTTGTTTGGTTAGCTGGTTGTTTTTCCAGTGCTGTGTGTACATAACAGCAATGCTCAAATAAAACAAGCATGTTCTGGAAATAGCCAGTGCCTTTGCCTCAAATCAACTCCAACTTATAGTAACAGTTGTAAAGCTCTGTGGAACTGAAGAATGAAGCTTGAAGGTTGCAAAAGCAAGGAGCTGAAGGCACCAGAAATTTAGTGCACTAAGGTGCAAGCTGCTGCTGTGTAGCATCTTTGGAAAGAGGGTATTTTATTCAGGAGTTCTCCTGTACATTACCTACCTCAGTGTGTGGGTGTCAAGTCTACTGAGAAGGTGGAAGAGCAAGCAGTTAGACACAGAGCAATGGGAGTGCTGTGTCAACTGATCAGAAATCTTGTCTGGAAAGTGAAGCTAATTTTAAGTGAATGCAGCAAGGAAATATGTAGGAAAAAGTTGGATAAATTTGAAGGCTATTTTCCTTTTTGTTGGAGTAAGGGAAGGAGTCAGCAAAACATGAGCTGCCAGCAAGAACATCAGAAGGTTTTGTAAAGGTTTTTGGTGAATATTGTGACAAGTGCCTTTAACCCAGATATATTGAACTGAATGGGATGCAGGTAACAGCATGAAGATAGACAGCTAGATAAATGTAAGATTTTTGAGTTGCTCTCTTATGGCATAGAGGATTTTTATCTCACAAGGGAGAGTTTCAAGAAACAGATCCAAGCCTAGAGATGCAATAATAATGGTGGAAGAGTTAGCAACAGCTCAGGGATGACTGTGAAGTCAACTGCAACTGGAGAGCTGCTGGCTATATTGGACACATTAACTGGGCTCCTTCATGGTTTTTTAACACAGTAAATAAACAGCAGTTGGTATTGAAACTCCATATACAGTTTCAAGAGTGATATAAATTGCTGACTAAATGGTCATTTCAGTATGCTGGCTCATTTTGTAAAAGTCTCAGAAGGCAGAACAGTGTGGATGAGATACAGGAATGGTTCTTAAAAATGAGCAAATGTTGGATTTTTTAATTACAGTCAGCTCAGCCTCTGAATTCATGCATATGCTTTGTTCTTTGGACTTTCTTTTTTTTTAATGTGGTATTTATCATTACAGTGAAGATCTAGAAGCTTCATTTCACTATGTGAGTAAAAGGGAGAGTTATAAATTGAGACTTATTTTGGTTAGATATTAATCTTTTCTTATATAAGCCAAAAGTGAAAACTCGTAAAGGAAGTAATATTTTGTTTCTTCTATAACATGTCAATAACAGCTTGTCTCTGGGGATTTCAGCCTTTCCAAATTCAATTTTAACACTTACGTGTTTACCGGTTTTAATTAAGAATTGGCAGGCATAAAAGAAAAAATAATCTATTTTATTAGCTGATATGATCTCAATTGAGAATGCCTGGCTCTCACATTGTCATTGATCACTTATTTTTGTGAGTTATATCAAGACTCACATGAGGACTAGCTAATACTCCCCCATGGCAGTATCTAGCAGAAGGAGCTGAGAGAGCCCAGGTGTTTTAACAAGGTGGTTTGAAAAAGCTCCAGAAACAGTATGTGATTTTGGAATCCTTGGAGGAGGTAGGGGACAGCTTTCCAAACACCTGGACTCCTTGATCCATCTAAGATATTGCAGCATATTAATCATCTTTGCCATGTTTGACCAATCCTTCATGGTGGAGCTCCAGAACACAGGTGCAGTGTTTTTATGCAGATCCCATAGAAACATTGCCCCCTTAAAATGTTCTTCCCTACCTTGTTTCCTTCAGACTTGCAGAAAGACTAATGGGCAAGGGTCTGGAGGAAATGGGAAATAAGAGGCCTTAGAATGATATAAAACTTCTATATCCTTATGTATTCTCACTCTAGTAACAGAGGGGAAAGTACAGATGCTTATCTAAATAAGTTTTAGTTTTTAACTCAAATGCAGTTTCTGAGTAGAGCCTTTCAAAGTCTGCAGTTGTGATAGATCAGAGAGAAGCTGGGAGATGTTAAAATACACAGAAGTTGGGGTTTAGCTGTTTCTGCTGTGCAGGAGGGAAAACATGGCATCAGCAAAGCACAGGAAAAAAATGCAGGTGTGTCAGTGAAATAGTTTCATAATAAATGAATGCTATAAGCAAACTAATAAGTCTCAAGATTCTTTAAGAAAAAACAATCTTGCAGTATACTGAAAAAGTTGAATCCAGTGAGATGTAAGATAAGATGATCAGCAGACATTTTCTTAGATCTTTATGGGAAGAGAAAGAGGCCCCAAGACTACATCTGATGCAACTTTGGAAGAGTATATCACATGCAGTATGAAGTGCTTATTAGTTACCACTACTAAAAACAATTGCCTGCTGTTGCCAGGCCTAACTTTAGCTTTTTGAAGTGCCTAACTTATATTTTTGAATTGTGTTGTTCTTTCATCTCCAAGATGAAAGAGCTGTGGACCTATTTAGGAATGTTTAGACTGTAATAGGCTCAGTTAACAGTGCCTGTTATATAATACCTACCCATGTTGTGATTTTGGGTGATATAGCCACATGCCTCTCTGAGAAATATAATCTGGTCCCAATTGTTCCTGAAAAGCTATGTGTAAACTAAATGACCAAGAAAGTGTTTCTGACTGGTGCCATCTGCATCCCATATCAGGGTAAGACAGCAGCACATATCAATGCTGACTGTCACCTTTGTTTTTCCAGAGAGGGAATCTGGAAACTATGGAAATCTACTCAGTTCTAGATAACTAGGGTACAGTGCAGCATGCTCCCACCAAATTACTTGAACTGGAAGTGGTCATCAAGTCAAAACATTAGAGACGTGGGTGTTTTTTTAAATATTCCACAGGGGTGGGATAGAATATGGTGAATGTATGAAATATTGAGATTGTTGAATTTCTGATCAAGGTGATCGAGGGATAAAATCATATTTCACCATTGTGTGAGTTGGAGATTTCAAGAGCTATCAATGTGGGTTTAGAGGGAGATATATCTCTTAGAGGTTGTCTCATCCACCCTGCTGAATCAAAATCTCAGTTTCATCTGGTGTAAAAACCTTATCTAGTATGAACAAGTTCTTCCAGATATGGGTTTTAGGTGTTTTTTTCTGAAGATGTCAGGAGACAGTGAGCATGTATCTCTTTCCTCATTCACATAGCAACAGATGCCTTTGTGAGGAAGTAACCCAAGCATACTTCATGCATTTTTTTATTCCATGAAAGAAGCAATGCTTTTCATTACTCAGCATGATATCCCCTTTAGAAACAGTCCTTTGGCATAGCTAACGTTGGGCAGACTACGGTCAGTCTGTCTAACCTCATCTATGCTATTGCTTAAACTCAGTGGCTGAGAAAGCCTTTGTGGGCTGTTGAGTAACTTGTGGTCTTCTCACTTGCTGAAGTTTCTCCGAGGCATAGCTCGGGCAGTAAGCATGTCTAAACCACCAGTGCCTGGGAGCTGATGGGAAGTGCTGTGGGAAGGAGCAGCGACTGGTGGGCTGGACAAGCCCTCCTCCTGCTCAGTTTCAGCAGCAAGCACTGTGCAAAAGGCAGCTCCGCGGTGTCACTATGGCTCACACGCGTCTGCTGCAGTCGATTGTAGGACAAAGCTCACCTGAACTAGTCCTGGGAGCTGGAGTGCTCTTTGGCAGGCCATGAAGAAATAAAGAAACCAACACTTAGTGCTGCTGGTGAGGATGATTCTGGGAGCTTGAGTTTGGGCTCTTGTGGCCCTGCACTGTGTTTCCTGTCACTACAGAACTCCTCCCCAGCCTCAGCCATTTTTAAAGTGGTTGAGTCCTTCAAGCTCTTTACCCAAACACCTGGCACATCTTAAAGGTGATGTTCTGCACCTTAGACAGCTCTTTTAAGGATGGCAGCCTAAGTGGCTAGATGGAGCTAGACAGCTGACATCTAGGCAAGTCTAGCTAACTGATCCCCTCCTTTCTTTCTGAATCTTTGCTGCCATGCAGAATTCAATCCCTTACAGGGAGGACAAGTGTTTGTTGGAATTAGTGAAGGGACACATTAAAGACTCCCAGGAAGATATATAGGTATAAGTATTTCAATCTGCTACAATTTGTCTCTTTGTAGGAAAAATTATATACTTTTTTTTTTTTTTTTTTTTTTTAATTTGAGAAGAGTAATTTAACAAATAATACACCTACCACTTCTAGACAAACTCAAAAGAGATGTATGCCAGGGTAGGTGTCCTCAATCCATTTGAGGTGGGTAACCCTTAACAAAGGGAAATCTGCTTAGCTCCCCCTCCTTTAAGGCCTTGGTCTTGTGTCTTGATCCATTTAGCCTGCTGGGCTGGAGTGTTTGAGGACCCACAAGGGAAAGGCCACAACCTGGTCCAAGGTTATGTTTATCAGCCACCCCCTGCCCTCACCCAAAACCAACCTGGCAGATTTTTTTGCACCCCTGAACCCAAAGATTTCCTTTTCTACAGTTTCTGTGTGTTGCATGCCAGCCTTCACCCAGTCTCTTATCTTTCAACCTGGGTGAAATTTGTGCAGACTCAATATGTGTAAACCAGGATTTGAGCTCAACCTTTACAGAGACAGAGCACAACCATTATTGATCACAGGCACAGAAGGGAAGGCTTAACCTTTGCAACACTAAGAGTTTGTTCTTTCTCTAGTTTTGATTTTACTTTGGGGGCCAGGGGGAACTTGGATCACTGAATGAAACAGTAAAGGGCATGAAATAATTTGTGTCATTTATGGAGTAAATAGTTTAGATAAGGACCCATTAGAATTTTTCAATAACTTAGCCAGTTTTAAATCTTTGTAACAAGAATCCATCACTGTGTTCAGGGATTTTTGTTCCTGAATATTCCAGGGAATTACACACTTTTGTACGTTTCTCTATGTTTCTGGTGAGCAGTTCTAGCACCCCATGAGTCCTCTCAATGGAGCCAGTGGTGAAACTGGTGAAACTTTCCTTAACTTTTCTTTTCTGTATGATGTTGATCAGTGTAAATTTGTCAGGGTACATGATCTCTGAGTTAAAATCTGCATTGAAGCTCCAGAATTTTATTTGATGGCTCTGCTTTAAGGCCAAGCATGAACAACTGATATTTTTCCCTATTTCAGTTCCTCTGCCTGTGTCTTGTTTAAGCTAGAGACACAGTAAAATCTCTGGGCATCCAAACTGCCTTCTAGTTGTGCCAAATGGTGGCTATTCATCAATGAGATATTTTGCTATGTAAGATTTCAGAAAAATGTAGGTATGCTGAAAATATTAGGAGTTACTTTTGTGGTTGATCTATTAATCTACCTGTTATCTATGAGTAACAGTCATACCTTATGTATGTTTATGCATTTGCTTAGTGCAATGGGATTTTCCTTACTACCTCAGGAAGAAGCTCTGACCTCTGTGAGACTGCTGATGTGATGGCCACAGCTCCAGCATCCAAGCCTCATACAGAAGCACATTCTAGTACAAGTACTCAGTATCAACATCTAGATGTGTCAGTTCTGTAGCTTCCAAAAATGTAATTTCCAGGCTAGCACAACCCTGCAAATTGTCTGATGCCAAGAGCAAAGGCCAAGTCTTCATTGTCTGGAATGTTTTGTCTGTTCAGGGATTTGCACAGTGCTATGTCTGTACTTGCTGGTGAGGTGCCTGTGCGTGGTGTCAGTGTAATGCAGATATGCCTTACCTTTCCCATTCCCTATTTCATGCAGATGCTCCAAGCTCAAAGCAGTGTCATCTGCCCTTTCCATGAGCAGAGGACCCTTGGCAGATATGTGCCTTCCCATGTAAAGGTCGCAGGCTGCCACCACCATGAATGCTACAAATAGTTCAGCTGAAGCCATCTTTGAGCCAGACAGAAAAATAAACTTCTCACAGCAGAAAGAGCTCTTCAACATGATCGAGATTGCCTCAGTGTAGTCCCTCAGGACTGCTTGTGCAGTGAGATACTCTTCACTGTGAATAGGAGTGACAAAATCTGGCCCAGAGTTAGTTCCCTAAAGATGTAAATATAGAAACTGCCACAGAAACACGTGCAGGGGAACAGAAGTCTTTTTTTTTTCCACCCGTGGTCTTTGCCAGCGAGGTCTCTCTCTCAGAGAGTCTCTGCAGCAGTTCAAAGCTTCACTAGCATTGCAGGTTGACGGGGGAAACATTGCGGATCCAGCTCAGAGAAGCAGGCAATTTGCTTCTATAAAATTACACTTAGTAAAGCTTTTGGGATTTCATGTAGGCATATCTGAATCATGTGTATATCAAGTGCTCTCAGTCATGAGAGGAAGAGGGGGTCATATGAGGATGAAAAGCTCTTCAGACAGAGAGAGTAACCTTTGATGAAGTGCTCAGGCCACAGACAGGGAAGCTGTCTGCAGCTTGTGCAGTAATCTGGAAGTACTGATTGACAGTTTTATAGTCTGTGTCACAGAGATTTTCAAAACACTAAAACCTGGAACACACACATCTGCATTATGCCATAGATGCTGTGCACCTGGTCCCTGATGTGGTAGGAGGATCCAGGCTTTTGTGCAAGGGGCATTTCTTTGGCAGGATGGTTTCTTCTTCCCCAGTTGTCCTGGTTCTCAGGGAAATCACTTCACTGATTGAAACTTCTCTCTATGCCCAGTAAGCACTGTTAAGCAGGCAGGGGAAATCAGGCTGAGGTTTACTCTGTGTGGAGAATTGGATACCCTTGGCATAATGCTTAAGACCACTGAGTCAGCCTTAACCTAGAGTTCTCACCCTCATGGCGTGAATTAGTTGTGTTAATCTTTGAAGTGGAGCTGCAAGTAACAAAACTGCTGGTCAGATATGGGCATATAGTGCTGCTTTTAGCAGTATGAGTGTGTTTCTCTAAGAGTTTCATTGTGTTACACTCATTTCACTTGTTTGCCAGGAGTTGTTTGACCTTTCATTTGTGTTCTGTATGCATGTGGTTCACATAGACTCCATCCTTGGCAGCAAAAATTTACTTTTTTTCTTTAGAAATACCTTTAGTGTTGGGAGAGAGATGGAATTTTGTATTTGTGGTTAACCTCACATAACTCTTCAGTTCTTTATCTTTTTTTTTTTTTTTTTTTTTTTTTTTTTTTTTTTTTTTTTTTTTTTTGCTTTTCAATGCCAGTTACAGATCCCAGATGTCAAATAGCAGCAGCAGCTGGCTGCATGACAGATCCCTTAGGCTGCAGCTGGGTGAACACTCCTGGACTTATTCTAGCTGTGTCATATAGATGGTATGCAGATGATTTCTCTGAGCTGTCATGCTTTTCAAATGCCTCTAGCTTCTATTTTTCCTTCTTTTATTCTGGTAATACAGAGCCTGGAAATTCAGCCTTGCAGAAATCTTGCATGTATTGTGTACAAGGTCTGTGGATCTAAAGGATGGTCTATCTGTGCATTATTCCTTTTACATAGCTAAATGATTCAATTAATAAATACCCAATATTCCTAATAGTCTATTAGATTAGGGTTGTCTATGTCTTTCAATACCTGCATTTTGACCATAGCACTCTTGTATGAAGATGAAAGGAGAAACATTAATTCAGGAAGTCTGATCACTCTTGAAAATTATGTACCCAGTGTCCAGACTGGTTGAATAGTACTTTTGGTAGTATTCTCTTCATTAAGTCAATGTGAGTAGATTGATTCAATGTGAATGACAGAACAGAGCTTCAGATTTCAACAGATGAGAGAAGCAGAAATAAGAGTAAATTTTCAGTAGAAGTATAAATACACAATATGCTATATAATCTACAAAGACGAGTTACCTCACTATATATTTGTAGGATCATCTGTGCTGGTGAATTTTATTTAGTAGTTTTGCTGTACATTACTTTTAACTAGGTCCTTTTTGTAACGTGTTTTAATCTGCCTAACATTAATGCAATCATAACAAATATATGGTTTTCCTTTAAACTACAGTGTATGTTTTGTGAAAGTAGTATAGTTTGAAATAGAAGTACAATTCTGATTAAGCTTTAGTATCCTTATTCTGAGTCAATAATACCTAGAGAGCTGAATTATTTCATCTCAGGTTATTGAAACATACGCTTAAACCTTCAAGGTAATATTTAAAATATAATTTTCTAATAATTTCCCTCTCCAGTACTGTCAAGGATATTAATCAACTCAAAACAGTTTGTTCTAGAAACAGAAATGCTCATTGACTAAGCCACCATTTTTTTTCCCTTTTGGGCAGAAAATAGATTTTCATCAAGTGTGGCAAATACACCTTCTCTAAAAGATCTAATCACTTCTGTGCTCTATTTTATCTCACATTTGTTTTCTCTCCACATTACCTGCAGCTAAAATGAAGGTGGTTGTTGTAGATACATGAGAGCCCTTCCCATTGCACATTTCAGAAATTACTGATTTTGCTTGCAGACACAATGCAGAACTCAGAGCTCTGGGAAGATGCAGAAGTGTCAAGCAAAAGTAAAATAAGCCAATAGAATTTGCAGCCCCAATGAAGGCGATTCCACTGTCATTTGTTTTAAATCTAAAGGTAGTGTGTATGTTTCTTCTTTGTAGTCACTGACTTATGTCTTGTACATTACTTTTGAGTGGGGTATCATACAACCTACACCTATGTGGCTTCCTGTAGCTACTTCTGCATAACTAGTTCATCTTGCTGCTTTCTAGTCACAACTTTCATCTTCCTAAATATGAGAGCCCTCTCATATTTACAGCTCAGCAAAGGACATCACAAGCTGGGTGTCAATATATGTCATTCTCACTGAAATTATTAATGGTGTTCCCCCTAGCTCAAAGATATTTTTATTCTCCCTCCCTAAAGGAAATGCTATGTTTTGATCAGTGTTGAAGCTTCTTTTTGATGAAACTATGCACAGTAGACCTGTCCTGGGACTCCCTAATAGAGAGATTAGTCTGAGTGCATTCTTGATTTCTGTCCTTGCTAGTCCAGAATAGAATCCTTCTGTTTTTCTCTGGTCTCTTTTTCCCCAGCAGTATTCCTTCTCCAGTTGCAATTCTGAAGCAGACACTCAATGCAGTTGTTCATCCCCTTTAATCTTCTGTTGTTGCCAGTAAACTTCCTGCTGGTCCTTTGTTGTGCTTCCAGTTGGTCAGATTGCTTATTCTCAGTCTCACAGTCTGACTGACATGATAGAGTGGCAAAGTACCCTCACTGCTCTGAAACAGGCTATTGTAAACCTGCAGAAACATTATCTGCTAAATGTTTTACTGTGTTCTGTTTCACATCTTTCAGCAGGAGGCTTTATTGCAGAAACTCTTTCAAATTATGTCTTTTTTCTGTCCTTTTTTTTTATTTTTGTATCAGTTTGTTTCTGATTTGGCTATATTTGTTTATATCTAAAAAATTTACGAGCATTCTAGAAGCTTCATGCAACACCTAAGGGACAAAGAAGTATTCTGCTTAGAAATAGGGTAATATAGAAACTTCTCTTGGTGCATTTTTTCCCCTTTGTTTTTTCCCCTTGCTTAAGGTATCAATCATTTAATTTCCAAATCTTATGCTCTATCTTGCTTTAAGCTTATCTAAATTGCTGACCATTAGCATCACTTTCTTTTTTTTTTTTTTTTTCTCTGAGTTACTGGTCATATTTGCCTCTGTTTTCAGCTTTTGTGATGTAAATTCTTCTGATAATTCCCTTCAGTTATCTGTTTTTCCATCTGCCTGCTTGATCTCCTCCTCCTATAAGCCCTGGTTACTTACATCACAGTATGTTACCTAGCCCTAGTCTGGGTCAATATGCACAACTTCCCCTGGGACTTCAAGAGTCTTGATCATTATCCTTCCTTTTTTCATTTTCTTTCTCTAAAGCCCCCCACTGATGTGAATGTATCTTTGACTTCAGCACAAAGAATATCAAGCTCCACATGCATCACTGCAGGACAGCTGTAATAGTTTGAGATTTGCTTTGTAAATACTTCTGATCAAGCAGGCTACTTCTCAGCTTATTCATGGATACTCAGTAAAAAGAAGGTAGATCACCTGATGTCAGTGAAAATTTATAAAAGAATGAAAATTTATAATGCAGACCTTTTCAGTTAGGGCTTTTGTTTGGTTTGTTTGGGGTTTTTTTCCCACCATAAAGCATCATTGTAACACTATAAATTTTTAGTGAGAGCTTGAATTTTATGCCATGAAAGAAATTTCAGTATGCTAGGTACGTGGGATTTGCAGTTCAGATATCATACATTAACTGTAGTATATTGAAATAACTCTTCTGAAAGAATCTGCTACAAATAGAATTATAGAGGAGACCCCACCTTGGAAACACCTAAGATAGATTGTGATATTGCAGCTATCGTGTTTTCCCAGGAGGCAAAATTAAGTTTTGCATGTAATATCTGGAAACAGATTCCTCTGGCCTGTGAACCTATATTTCTTTAATGGTCCCACTATTGCACAGAATCATAAAGGCAATTACACAGAATTCCCTGTCTGAAGAAGAAATGTAAGTCAAGATAAGAAAAAAAATCCAGCCAAGAGAGAAATGTCAAGATGACATTGAACTTATACATGTACCCTTCTGTCAGTGAGGAAAAAGCTACTTTCCTGTTCAAATCTTGAAGGCGGAGGCCTAGAGGAAAACATAAAACAGGGAAAAACAGGGTTCTTCTTCTCAAGTGTTAACAACTGTGTCTAAATGCTTTATTAAAATGCTGGAATTGTAGGTTTTTGTGGTGCCATGGTGTCATATGTCTCTGTTTCAATAAAACAGGTTGAAACTGGGTTTGTGCCTTAGCTAATACATAGCAGCTCTGCAGCTTGTTGCAGAGTTCATATCCTTGTGTATGAAAAGTTCTCTTTTCAGGCCCTATGCACATAATATATGTAGTAGATAATGAGGAAATACTGTTCTAACCACAAAACTACAAGTATCTGCAGCTCATGAGAGAATCTCCTGACTGATGAGGGGAGAAGAAAACAAAATAAAGTATTAGAATATTTCTGTTTGTGACAGAACCAGACATTCATGTGGTGTATACCACCTTATTTATTCAATGATATATACCAGTATTTTGACTACCTGGTGTCGTTTGGGTCTCCTGTGAGTAATAGTACCTGGGCAGCAACTGAGTGCTCCATCATAATTCTCCATTAGTATAAAGCCACAAAACAAGGAAAAGCCAGGCATTAATTTGAATAAAAGATAGAGAAAGGCATGAGCTGAGCTGCAATCTGTGACAGAGTCTTAATGTTGTAGAAGAATGTTAATTTTATCTGTTCAGTAGTGCTGGTGAGCTTTCTAATGCCATTCAACACCACTTATCCATATGAATTCTCTTCATAAATAATCATATATTTTCAGGTTGTTTGGTCAGAGAGGTGACACAACCAGAGAGATAATAGGAATGACTGGAAGATGTACTGTGCACAGTAAATTATGATGTCAGATAGACAGTTTTAAAAATATGATAAACAGGAAAACCTCCAAGCAAACTGGATTTTCTATTTGAAATTCTGAATTAATTCTGCATGAAGTCACAGTGTTGTATAGTAATTGTTTTAATTTTCCTATATTTTCTTTTTAAAATTTTGATTAAATGATTTATCTAGTTACCAACTCTGTATTTAATAATTTTCATAGAGATCAAAATCCCTTGGAATATGAAGAACTCCTTAGCATGTATTTTGTAATTAGCTGTAAAAATTTACATAATGAACTAAGCAGGTAATTTCTGAATGTGATGTGTCTGTGTATATGAACTATGGACCTATGCCCAGTGCCTCTGATAAGAGGTTCTCAGCTAATCAACTCCTGTTCTGGAGCTTTTGAGCCTTCCAATTCATTCTATCACTTATCTGGACAAATTCACCATGCTTAAGGAGCTGCTAAGTGCTGCAAATTGAAATAATAGCTTTTTTTTACACTTCTATTGCCTATGCTGTCCATACTTACAACTACTAGGGCAAAATACAAGGAAAATTAGACCAACTGTGTCTTCTCAAAGATGTAATTTGTAATTCTCTGACTACCTTCCAACCCAAGGATGGTATAATCTAAGGAGAGTAGAGTTTCTTGGTTTGAAACTGTTGCCTCCAAATCTGTGTGTCTGAGCACCTTTTCAAAAGAGTGTTTGTAGTGTGACGTTCATCACTCACAAGCAAATGTGGCAATGGTTTCCTCACAGACAAATTAGAGCCATTACAGTTGTTTCCTGTAATGGACAAGTCAGTGGAAAAAGCTTGTAACATCTGAGGTGTCACAGTCCAAGGATGACACAATTGTTGACCAACTTAATTTTATGATTTTTTCAGGTTTTACTAGCGTTGGAATAAAATACGTGAAAGGAAGAGTTTTCATTATAGAAAATTATGGTGGTAATTTCCACTGACTAAGAATATTACTGTATATATTTCTTTAGAGCCAGTATTTGTTTACACCTTACAAGTTTCTGAAGTACTTGGGGATTTTCTAGAAGGGGAAGAGGAAGAAGATCTCCTGTCATTTAGAAAGCCCAGCTGAATAAGAAGTCACTCTAGCCATGACTCCTGCTATCCTGCAAAGGGTGACAAAGCCAGTCAGGAGTCATCAGCTAATCAAGACAGCTCTGCTAGGTAGCAAAGTAGGACAACAAGCGATGGACAGAGGCGTGAAAAGTCCACGGTAAACTCATTTCATAATGGATTTGCTTCTCTGGGCACTGAAACATCCTGAAACTGGGGCTATGCCCTGCCCAGCCTGGATAGCACAACCAAGGCCTTATTTCTCTCATTTAAAAGATGGGTGTTCTTCATTAAGGCATGTTTGCTCTTCTTAATAAGCTGTGTGAATCTATTAAGTAGGGAGGCTTGGCTTGAATTGATTTGCTTTGTTTAAACATGCTCTAGCTTTTGCTCATGTATACAGCTCATAAAAAGAAACCTGTTTGAGTTTAGCCTAGTATTCCATGGTGATTACTTAGATGTGCTGTCATAGCCAAGAGCTTAGAGTCTAGGATTTTGCTGGCAACAGTACAGCTGCAGTAATTATAGTGATATGGAAAACTGAACCACAATTTAAAAATCAAAAGGACTATTGCAACTCTTACAGTTCAGAGATTGCTGAGTAATGTCCATTCAATACATGTAGGTAAAATTCATGATGCTTTATTATTTCTAGTAATTAATGTGGATCAAATCTGTTTCAGAAGCTCTAGTTTAAGCATGCAGGTAGGTTTGTTTGGCTGCTTTGTTTAACCAACCACTTAAGAGTCAAGTAGAAGTTTTAGTGAAATTAATTTTTGTTCGTTAATACTTACAAAAGTCTTTGAAGATATTTATTGCCATATATTTGTTAGATTTTTGTCTTATAAGCAACTTCTCCTGTGAAAAGTATTTCAACAAGTTTTTGAACCTGTCAGCAGTATTTTTTATTTTTTTTTCTTGGTCAGAGCCTGAAAAGGCTTGGATTTTCGATAGCTTCTGCCAGGGCAAGACACTGAATCCTTCTGAATGCTCTGTGCCATGAATTCTGATCCTTCATATTGACTAAAGCTGTCACACATAATAATAACAACGAAAACCAATGTGAATTTTGAATGCATAACTGTGGCCTTGATTCAGTCAGTGAGGATCAGAAACACTTTTTGAGATTGCTTTGACTAGAACATAGAGAGTTGTATTCAGCACCTTCTCCGAGGCTGAATTTAGATTTCTTATTGGGATTTCTTTTAATGAAAAATAAGTTAATTTGCTTAATTTAAAAAAAAATACTTTCAGTTGAATTTTTTGCCCAGTTTTGAATAGTTCTTATTCTTCTAATAACAACTAGAAGTTGAATATACCAGCATTTCACTGAAAAATCTGGTTGTGAATGTACCAAATTTGTTTCCATTTCTGCAGTTTATACCCCATTCGTACTAAAAATGCTTGTTTAATACTTGGTTTGGACAGTGATGACTTTGAGTGAATGATGTGGCAGTTCAGGAGATATGGATATAATTTGAAATCTGGATCCTTTGGTTGTAAGGATTGATACACTTTGATTTTAATGTATGAACCAAAGAAAACTGATGTGCTGTGGGGAAATGGTCTGTAGCATTATGAAAGAAATAGTAGAAAAGTAAAATGAATTAATCTTTTTGGAAAAAAAACCCAAAAAACATAGATGATGTGACTGGTGTGTTTTCCCTCAACGCACAACTCTATGTCTGATGTAAATGAAGAATAAAGAAAAACAACATTTCTGAATAATTTCTGGTAATTTGTTTAAACAGAGGCAGACTTATGGAGGTGCACACTATTTTGAGCAACCAACTGTGTAAGCTACACCTCACAGACAAACTTTGTCTTCCGTGTAAGAGCAGGTTTGCCGTCCTGTCTAAACAGGTTGTTTGGTAATGTCGAAGAGCTGATTTTCTGCTTTTGAGAGAATGTTTGAAAGCTGTGGATATGATTTTTATGTGTTTGGGCAATCAATCAATTTTATTGCTTGGCTGCTTTCCCAGCTCCTGGTTGCTTCTACCACCTAATTTTGTGATGAACAAGCAAATAAATGTTCTAATTGTATATAAAGAGAACTGTTCTGATTGTCATGTTTTGAAGTCTTAACAACAGCTTAAAGTATTACAGCTGTATCCTGTTAGCATATCATGGCAAGTCTTGCGAATTAATTTTAGTAATGAGTATGAGGCAAATGATACTGAAACCCTGCAGTACAGCCCTGACATTTTTTTTGTAGCTGATTCCATTTATTTTTCATCTAATGAGGATTTGTTTTCCTAGAGGATGAGTTTCTTGCACTGTTTCATCACAGCACCATGTTTCCAAAACATACTTGCTTTGCATTAGAGTAATTTCACTGTTAACCTTAATAAATTAGGATAACCCATGGGCCACACAAAAGTAGGCAAGTGAAGAATTGGCCTTAACTTATTTTCTGTGTGCTCCTGATAATTGTATGCATCAATCTCTTTTATTATAGAAAAAAAAGAAAAGAAAACAACACTATACCAACAGTGGATCAAAAAAATAAGACCCTAAGATTAAGGAAGTCAAGAATGCTTACTCTGTGAAGTGCTGTGCAAAATCAAAGGAAGGAAAAGCACTTTAAGTCCCTGAAATGATATTCCAAAAATCAGACTTGCTGCAACAAAATATATTTGTGTGTACATACATACATGTATGCATACACACACATAAGTATTGGAAAAACTAGGGAAGGTATAAGGGTGGATCAAGGAAATGACTGAAGAACTGGAGAAAGTGCCTTAAAGGGAAAATTAGGTGTTATCCAAGTATTGGCCAAGTGTATTTGCTTATGCACAACTCTACATTAGATTCCAGACCAGAGCCAGCTTGCATCCTGCCAGTTTACACCCCAGGCAAAAAATCTGTGTTGAGTTTCTGCCTGACAGTGTAGATTTTTCTTGGAATAGCACAGTCCATTGTCATAAATTTTAAGAGAAAAAATGCAAAAGGTACTGAAACTAAGGGGCTGTTAGCAGCAGTGGGAAAAAACCCCAAAAGGCACAACAGAAGCAACTAAGTATATGTTAGGGAGAACTGAAAAACAGCTAGTGGTAATACAACATTTTTGGTTATAGCAGTGATTGTATGATATGTGGTCTCCTGTGAAGACTAGAATTAGATTGAAAATTTGAACAGGGAGGATATCATTGGATGTATGTCCCTCAGTTAAACACAGAGAAGGTCAAAAGAGAAATCAGGTTTAATAACAAGATTGATAAAACAAAATAAATGAAATAAAAAATTTCAAGACGAAATGAATTTTTGATCTTGTCTAGTCTTAGATAAAAATAGTTTTTCTTTCTGAAAGAGGGGTTTCTGTTTCTGAAATATAAATTAATGAGCTCACCAACTCTCTGAGAAAACTGAGATGAATAAGGAAATAGTTGCATGGGTCAATGGATTCTTAGCAAAAGAACAAAATCTGGAATAGATAAGCTAGTAAATCAGTTTCATTTTTCAGCATCATGGTAGAAGTAGAATGCACAAAGAATGCAGTCTCTCATGGATGAATATTATATGTGGACAAAGAGTTTTGCAGCAAACAGGAACACCACAAATCATCTCCAGCTACCACTCTTCAAGATACCTCTGACAAATGTAATACTGGGGAACTCATTTACTTTATTAGTACTCATATTTTATATAACTGCTAAAAATTATCATCCAAGAAAGTGAAAATATAAACATTTCTGTTTTCTTATCATACTTGTTTATTCTAATCCTCTAGGCAGATAGTCACATTCCTGTATCCTTCTGACTTTGTTAATAAGCCAATTAAATTATGCTTTCATCCAACTTTTAGAGTGACCAAAAGCTTTTTTTTTGTTGTTTTTATCATTAAATTTCTAATGATAAACATGTTAAGTACTGTATCAGGTCATTGCATACAAGACTCACAGTTAATGTATAATTAAATCTAATTTTAAAACATTTTCTGCTTGTTTCCTGCATGCATTTTACAATTCTTTCCAACATAATGGAATTTCATTAAGGGAAAAACAGAAAACAAAGATCCCATGCAACCTACTTGCTGTTCATGTGCTTAAACATGCCATGCATTTTCTAATCCATAGGCATCAGGCCAGAGTAAGAATATGTTCACAAGTGAGAGCACTGGTGTGTAATGAATCCTGTGAGATGTCAGGGCTGGATTCACAAGCTTTGAGGGAGTGGGGTTAGAGCAAGCTTGTCTATCCCGACCCCAGTCACAGCTCTGATGGAACAGAGATGATCTCTTTAATGTTCCACTGATTGCTCTGGGATCACCCGGGGAAGGAGTGCACAGCAAGGTGTGTGTTTAAACAACAGGACAGAGACTTGGGCCAAAAGAGAGAGGTGTGACCCCTGGGGTAGCTGCAGGAAGCAGGAGACAAGGTAGTGAGTTGTCAGTTTGGATGTAGTGATCACTCATGAGCAGATGAATTTCAATTCCCCACCACAGCTTGCACAGAGCACAAGTGCAAGAGCTATCTGTGCACTGGGAAAAAACCAATTCTTTCTGTGGCAGATGCAAAATGTGAAGGAACACTGAAAAGAAGGTTTGAATCACCAATTCCCTCTCCCTTTATAACTAAGAATGTGGTAAAGAGGGATATGACTAGAAAAAAAATCATAAAAGAGATCTATTAATGGAAATTGTGATAGGACATACATGTTGGTAGGACAATGTACAATTATGACAAAGGGAGTACAAGAAATATGTAAAAATCAATATATGTTGTGTTAATATGGTTTATCAAACCTGAGTGATGGAATAATCAAATATATTAAAGAAGTTTGCAGTCAGGAAAGTAAAGTTTATTCTTATGGCTATGTAGATCCAGAACTGGAGTTTGCTTGCCAGGAACTCAGCCAGGCCAAATTAGCTGCTGGTCTGCTGGTTGTGACTGGGATAGTGTGTCTGGAGCACTTTGATTGTTCTGATTAGAATGCAAGTCAAGAAGAGAGATGCAGCCCTCCAAGAGCTAAGTACTGTTGATAAGACTGAAAACAAGTTTTTAAACAAATTATTACCATTAAAAAAATAGAAGAAAAAACCACAAACAAGCATCTGCCTCCCCAAAACACCCAACCAAACCCCCCAAAAACAACAATAACAACAAAACAAAAAACATCACCAAAGAAAGAAACCTCTTTTGCCACAAGTCTAGGCAAAAAAAACAAAACAAAACAAAGCAAAGCAAAACAAAACAAACCAACAAAAAAAAAAAGCACCAAAACTCCCCCAAAAACACACACACACACAAAAAAAAAACCCAACAAAAACCAACCAACAAAAACAAAACCAAAAACAAAACAAAAAACAAAACAACAAAGAAAAAAACCCAACCAAACCCAAAATCCAACCATCTTCATGCTTATCTTTTCTAACAGTTCCTCATGGTCATCAGACATGACCATGAGAGAGGTTTGAGAAAAATAGTTGTTCAAAACTTTGCTGTTCAATTTATCTCCTTCCAACAAAAATTCAAGCCGAAGTAATTGTTGCTATTTTATTATTCACATTATTGTAGCTTATTACACGTTGTGGAAACAGTCTTCATTTTGGTTTGCATTCCTGACATGCTTTATCTGCTGTTTTTCCATTCAATAAGATCAGAAACCTTTACCTTGAAGCACTGTCCTTTCTTCTGCTCTCCCATTTTACTTCCCCTACACCCCCAAGGAGCGAGCAAAGAGGAGATAATGTGTTAAAAAGTTGCTGTGATATTTGGTGCTGACTTTTTCCATGTGCTCTGCATGAGTATAAAGAGCATTATTTAAATGCAAACTTTCCTGAGCCTGTCATAGTTGATTTTTCCATGGATTGGTGTGATGAAACTTAAACGAATTTTAATGGCAGATTTTCCAGCATAGCTTAGTTGAATGTCTTGATATTAAATTTTAATCATCTCAGATGAAGCTCTGTGTGGTGCAATGAAATTCAGCAGAAGTATGCTGTGCTAATAAACTGCAAAATATTAATACTGAGATGATTTTTTTGTCTGTCTGGTATCAAGTCCTCCCTGAGCTGTAATGTAAAATAAGATTTTAGCTGTAAACTCAAAGCTCATCTACTAAAAATAGCTGAGGAAAAGAAGGATGTCTGTGTGTTCAGTGTTACTAGGATGACTAAAGGCGACAAAGACAAGTCATATCTGTAGTGCTTTAGGCTTTCATATACCTGTGGAGAAGGCGAATGATCCTAAGATGTATTTGGTGGTGTATACCCAAAGGAAATTAGGAAATATTCAACTTATATTGCATTCCATCTAAAATACAAAGTACTGTCCTGCTCTTCAAGTTCAGTAAAATGAACTCAAACTGAAATGGAGGAGGCTTTCTGAGGTAAACAGTCTGTTTTAACAAAAAAGGACTAAGTGAACTTGGACTCCTTTGTCCAAACATAATTAAATTGAGAGAAGATGCTCTTGCTGCTCTTGGATATGTCACTAGGACAAATAGTGAAACCAGTAGATAGATGCACATTCATAGTAAAAGGCAATTTACACAATCAATGAGGTGTAAACTAGCCATGAAGGTTAGAAGGTTAGAAGTTATTTTCCCATCAGCTGGATAAGTGAAATTATGACTTAGGCTTCTCATAATGCTATGAGAAAAGATGTATTTCAAGTAGAAGTTGATGTGTTTTTGATGGGATATGACACAGGACATGTACATATGGCCATGATTTGAAAATGTCTGCTCACTCCAAGCTCCCTAACTTTAAATTCAAATAGGTGGTTTGCACATAACTTAATAAAATAAAAGTAAGTCTTCCAATCCTTTTGCTGTCTCTTCCACAAACAAACACAAATCCATAGGGATTAGATAATATCTCGCATTGTTTATTATTACAGAGATTTCTATAACTCAACCAAGATTGGGGCTCCCAAGCGTAAATAAAAGTGATTAAAGAAACTTGCAATAAACAATTTATCACTAATTAAACTAATTCAACTGTTAAATTAATTTAGAAAATTGCCATTGTATTTTCACTCTTAAGAGTTCTTAATAATTATTTTTCAGAGATCAATTTTTGCATTTCAATAGTGAAATAATTAACTACAAGTGTATATGATTATTTTCCTGTATTTTACCCTTCCTGATAAACACTGTCACTTTTGCTTACAAAGCTGTTTGAAATCGTGGGTTCAAGGAGCTCTCAAACATTCAGATAGCACTGAATACCTTCCCCAGCTAATGCTACATTTTAACGGATCGAGAACACAGACTGCTGGAATAAATGTGATAAGTGGCCAGGAAACGGCTCATAGGTTAGGGAGATGTCTTTTGCATGGTCTGATGAATTTTTAACACTTTTTCAAAATTCATAACAGTTTTTTCCCACTGTGTTCTTTCCAGGTTGGTTGGGTGATGTGATATGAACACTGAATTAGTAATTTTTCAGTTCCGTGCTTTGTTGTGAATCTGATAATTGTACCATTTGTTATCATCACGGAGGAGTGTTCATATCTGCCAGGCCATCCCTCTGCACATTGGTATGCTCTCCACACTGCCCTGCAGAAATGCAGAGCTATGAACAGATAAGGGAAAGCCATAGCATTTGCCACACCAGTGTGTCATTATTTGACTACTTTGATGTTCTTGCACAGGATAGCTGATCCTTCGGCTTCAAAGGGATCCCACTAAACTGTAACTGCAGCAAGGGCCTTCAGGATTCTCCCTGTTTGGAGAAAACAATCTCACCTTTTTCTATGGTTCTTCTGATCTTGTGGTGTTTCAAGCATATAAACCATATTGCACATTAATCTCTGCTGGCTCACCTGAATACTTTAGGTCAAGGTTTTTCATGACTGGTGGCTTTTCTAGAGCCGTGTTTTAAGGGTCTGTAGTCTGTGCTTCACTTTCTGAGTGTTTGAAAGTCTTCTTAAAATATGAAAGTGGTAAGTTTGGACAATATCTGTGCTTTACCTGCTGCTTCTGTAAGTAGAGTGATATTAAGTACCTTTTCAAAACCTTTTTCTTCTTGATTTCCTCTTTTTTTTTTTTTAATCTTTGCTGAGGTGCAAATTGCTTTCACAGGTTTTTTGATACATTTTTGAAAACAGTCCTACATTAAAGTAGTATAAAATCATTATTTTGAGTCACATCTTATGCAGACACAATGCAACTTCTGCTTATGTTAATAAAATAGATATTAAAATATCAAAACTATCTTGACTAGAGCTAAAGAATGTAATAATTTGGAACAATGCAAGTCAAGCATCTTAAAGGGTTTGTTTTCTGTTAGAAATTTAGATCACTTAAAAAGCATTGCCAAGCTGTAACAAGTCTTTTATTTCACAAAAACAAAATTATGTGGAAAGTGAATATTGCCCTCCAGCAGAATTTAATTCCATGTTCCCCAAGTGCCTTTAAATTGTTCTCTGTTCTCTCTGGCTCAGGCTTCCCTTTCTTTTTCATTAACTTTTCTGAGCCAACAGTCAAGATGTATTTAGAGAACAAGAATGGAGGGGTTTTTTAGGTAGGAAATACTCAGGATCAATTTACCTTTTTTGTCATGACTTTCTGAACAGTTTATCATAGGACGGGTGTTAGAGAGCCTTTTCATCTTTTCACTTGATCTCTTCTCTTTAGGAAGGTAGCCCTAAAACAGAAATGAAGGCTGAGTATGGTGGGCTGTCCCCACACAAGCTGTTGGCATGTGTATCATAGATAGCTGTGCCTATCAATGAGGAGCAAATGAAATGTTCACATTCACACTGTGAAGTCCAGAAAGTTTAAAGATACATTAGGAGACAGATGCCTTTGGGTAGAGACAGCTGAAACACTGCCTGGATAATATCAGGTGGATCTCTGCTTAGGAGATGCCAATAAACCTGCAGTTTGTATAAATATTTATCCAAGGAGACATAAAGAGAATCAAAGGAATTCTCCAGTGGTGTCATGGGCAACTCTCCATCCCCTTGGTTATCATGCAGGATAAACACTGTAGTCCCCTTTTCTCATCAGAGGACAGGAAGATGTAACCATGGTCACACAGGCTTTCTGCATCTCAGGATAAACAGCTCATGGAGAAGTAGCAGCATCCTTGTTTCTTGCTAGTAGCTCATCAAGCTGTGCCACAGCTCATTGAGAAATTATAGGTTTGACTTAGGACTGAGTGAGTCAGGGGTAGGCCCTGTGTCATGCAGGAGGTCAGGAAGGTGGGCTATACTGGTGCTATCCAGGCATTTCTGAATTGTCTTCCCACCTCACAGTAGGTGATGTATTTTTGAGCTTTTTAGAAAGATTTTGAGGTGATTTATGTCTATAATATTATCATCCCACTTTAATTCAGACCAAGACTAGTATCATTTTCAGGCTTGCTGGACAGGAGATGTTGTCTACCTGCTTAAGTGCAGCAGTACTTTGTGGCACTACTCCATGCCTGTCACCTGTGGAGAGCTGCTGCCAGTAGCTGGGAACAAGACATATTTCTCAAGAAAGCAGCAGCTGATGATTTGCTGTAAGCACAAATCTCCCAAAAGAAGATTTTTTTCTGGAGAGCATGGAGGTTGGGAGGAGAGGATCAGGGAAGATGTGGGAAGTGAAATGAGTGTGTATGAAGGATGACTGGGTAGGGATTAGTTCCTCCTTTGATGATTTTGGAGGCTGAGCAAAGGAAAATACTTAGTTTTCCTCGTCCATGAAAGCTGTCTGGACAAGCAAAATGCAAAAGTGGATTACAGAGTGGAGTGATCCCTTGAGAGAGTACCCTAATGTTTTTGAGGGGCTCATATTTGGATTTAGATAATATTTCTAATCCAAACAGTCATTTGTATATTAAAGCTGTTTCAGAGCCCAAGTGGCATCTGGACACTTCCCTCTCTGCATCCACTAGCTACCACCACTGTTGTAGTGCAGATGGCAATGTGTCTGCCTTGGGGTGTAACTTATAATTGGGAGTGAAGGTCTACAGTTGCCAGAAATTGAATTACTGACAGCCAAAGGTCTAAAAAAGTGGAAAAATTAAATAGAGATAAATCACAGAGAGCTGATGGCCGCCATCCAAGTTGTCTGAAAGAACCAAACAACAAAGCAAGCTGCTAACCCAAATATATAATTTACCATTAAATTAGCACTCCACCTACCTATTAGAAATGTGCTGTTCCAGAGCTTTATACACGGCTAACCAAATTTACTTTGGCCCCCCAAAATAACAGCTGAGAGAATCTGTGTCACTCTTACGAAGTAACCAGAGGAAGCACAAGTGACACCAGGACTGGGTGGTTGCTCCAAGTCTCACAGCAGCCCCTGCTCCCCATTTTTCCCAGGCAGAGCTGACATGTTTTCTCAGGTGGGTATCAGCTCATCTGTGCTGCCCTTTCCTGGATAAGAAAAGGAGGGCAGGAAGGAGACCTACCACCCTTCCTAGCCCTCTTTCATCTCCTGTGGCACTGGAGGCCAAATTCAGCCTTTTACAGGTGTAGAGCTGATCCATAAACACAGGCTTATGGAGGCACTTTGGTGGGTGAGAATCTGCTAAAAGCAGGCAGTGTGGGTTTTATATGTTATGACTTGCAACACTAAAATTTTGCATCACAGACTTTTGATCTTGCAGCACTATTAATCTGGAGCTCTGCAGCAATTCAAAATGTATTCAAACAGTACCATTCAGATCCAGACCTGCTGTTAAAGGTTGTCTACTAGAATCTTATGCTCAAACAAATAAAAGTTATTGTCTGATACTTTTTTCCCCAATATGTGTGTCTGGGGTTATCTTCCCCAAAAATGCTAGTTTATCAGTTTGCAGAAATCCAAAACCTTTATGTTCTCAGGTACCGTGTCCTGCCAGGTGCAGATCTCTAATTCTCTTCATAGCGTCAAGATCACTGTTGTCACTGAATTAGAAATAGCAGTCTATGGTGAGGAGAATTTCTAGCTTTTTCATTAAGTATATGCCAATAATACATCAGAAAGCATAGGAAGAATAATTTCATACATTATTAATTCCCTGCAGAGGATGCAAAATTTAAAAGAGGTTTGTTTTTCTGTGTTTATTTTTCTTAGGTTAGAGAATGGGGAAAAATCCATTTTAACTGTATTGAGTTATACTTGGGAATAAGCAGACTAAGGAGAACCCATTTTCTCCCTCACCTCTCTTAAGGGCACTCCCTGAAGGGTGTGCACCAAAGGAAAAACACAGTGCTGTGATTTTTGCCTTTTAAAAGACAGACAATTCTGATGCTGGTCTCCTCCCTGCTAGGGAGAGAGCATGTGTGCTAGAAATAGATTCATGCACTTCTTATGTGTTTAACTGTGCTGCACATCTCTTTTCACCAATTCAGCAAGCTTGGCTGTCTTCACTGCAGCACAACTGACACACTGATCCATGCCTCATGTCCCATCTGAAGGTGAGAAACTCAGATCTGGAGAACTGCCTCACCAACATCTTCTAAAGATTAGTTTAGCTAATGAAGTATCTCCATAAAGCCCACAGACTGAAAGGGAACACAAAGGCTTACCTGTACAGGTAGTTCTTCCTCTAAAGCTGGTGTAAAGGGCAGTGGAAGAAGACTGTCATGCACAAGTTGGATTTTTGAGTAGGAGAAAGACTAAAATATCCTCTTTTTGTTCACCTGGTACCTCCCTCAAGATGTACCTTTAGAAAAGACAGTTTGCTTTTTTTTTCTTGAAAACAGGGGGTTATGGGGGTTAAAAGTATCTTTCTTTCCTGAATAATTCCTGAATGAGTATACTTTTTCCAGCTGTACATAGCCTTCCCAGGGTTATTTTTTTCTATAACCTATAGAAAAGGAAGAATTTTCACAAAATGTCTAATGAAAATGCTTATCAGCATGAGCCAGTACTGAATACACAGGATGCGTATTCCTAAAGGCAAGAATTATACAGATGTCCAAAAGTCAGTTTGCCTTCAAGAAGAATGAAAATACCAGAAGCAATGAATATTGAGATGGAGAAGAACCCTGTGGCTCCTTGCTCAGTGGCTCTGGCTGACATTGCCTGAAATTCCAGGTCAGCATTAGCAGTGCAGTGCTATAAAAGATAATTGCTTTAAAGCCCCATCACTGACTGGGAACACCACATTAGAGTGATCATGTTAAAAGTTCTGGAGGACCAGCAAGGGAAGTAAGATGAGAAGAATAACGAAGCAACAAAACAGGATGGGGTGAGGGGAGAGATCTAAAGTTTCCTGAAGATGAATCCATCTCAAAGAAAAACCCAAACCCCTTTTTATATCCTAAAAATAATAAGAAACACCTCCTTGTATAGAAGTGAAAAAGAGAAAGAAGGTGGGATCCAGTGTACAGGGCAGCCTGTGAAGCAGCAATCAAGAGTCTGGTTCTATTCTTAGGATTTTATTCTTCTGCACTTCTTTTTCCTGTCACTTTGCTAGCCTGAAAGATCTCCGCAGCAGATTAGTAGCTGTGAGAGGTGTGTGATTTATAGAGCAGCAGCAAAGCTGCCAGTTCTCACCTGAGATGCTTAGCTATAGTGTCATTACTGTAAAAATTATCATGTCTTGCAATTTGCTTTAGCTCAGTCTCAGTTGCATGCATGTACATACACAATTTCACCTAAACCAGCCACTACAATTCTCTTTACCATCTTTGACTCTCAGGATGTATTTGTCAATTAGAGTGTGCAACAGTATCTCAGATTTTCTATTGAGAAGTCACAGTTGTATCAGAAGCATTCACAATAAGGGAAGAATTTAAACAGTCCCTGAAAGACTTGTCTTTTTCCAACACGAATTTTCTTTTTTACAGCTATCTATGAGCCTTTGGCAAGATTCTTCTGGAAGTTCTCAGTCTTTTTTTTTTTTTTTTTTTTCCCGAATCTTGAGTATGGTGAATAACACTGAGTCATCCACACACAATCCAAGTTCTCTGATTTTTTCACATCTTTTCTGTTTGTTCATTAGTAGTTGAAACTGAACACTAGGATTCAAGTCACCTAACTTTTGAGGTTCATCATGCAGAGATTTTAATCTGAGTCAGTGTCCCCAAGCTCCTTTTGCAGTCTGTAAAGAGAAATAAATAGTTGTAAGACATGATTCATCACATCTTAAGCTAGATTTGTGAAACAGGTCAGGTGAATCATATCTTAGAAGCCCTCTATAGACCTAAGCTTGCTTAAGCATGAAAAAGAAACAATCTTGTGCCAGATCTGAAGAAAAAGAAAAAGTAAGCCTATATATCTTCATTCTTGGAGGAGTGGGAAAGGACAACAGCATTGCTACGCAAGGTCATTGATACTCCCTTACCATAACCCAGGTAACGTCCCAGGTGTAGGCTGGCATGAACCAGGGGAAGCAGTTGCACCAGCAGACCTGTGTGGGTGGAATGAAGTGGGGCAAGGATGTGAGGGGAGAGCAGCCACACCACTGGGTGAAACCAAGTGAGCCCTGATTATCATGGCCCTGAGTCTGAAGGGGTAGCCCTGGCCTTTTGCAGTTCCTCCACCCCTGCTACCTGCTGCGGTTGCCTCCCCTCTGCCACATTTGCTACCTCTGCTGCCACAGGAGAGCTGTGACTTGATTATCCATGCAAAGAGTATCTCCAGATAAAGAGAAAAAAAAAAAAAAAAGTGGATTGAAGCTGGATCTGAGAGCTCCTCAAGCTTGCCTCATGAGCACTGGGACTGATATGAGAAGGAAAAACAGAAAACCTCTGGGGAAAAGGAAGTAGTCTTTGTCGAAGTATGTTTTATGGATAGTTCTCATGTCTAGATGCTGTATTTTGGACAATTCGTAGTTGTTCTTGCCTGAAGCTTGGAAATACTATTCCCTTCATTTTTATTTTCTTTGAATCTGCAAGGTTTTTATCCTTGAAGTACTACAAAGCAGAGACGTTATCAGCCTCTCTGTGTTACCTCACAGAAGCAGAATATTTGCCAAGGTGTTTTTGTGGTAATACCAAAGCATATTACAAACATGCTTCTTCACACCAGAGGTTTTTTATTTTCATGGTTTTGAAAAGGTAAGCAAATATTCTCAGAAAAAATGTATGTTCTTTTCAGGAAATGTAGCCAATGGGAGATCTGTTTTGCCATCACATAATGATTCTCTGTTATTAAAGTCTGGCCAGGAATCTAAATTTGATATTATCTATGAAATATCTAGACAGACTAACAGACGTCCTACTAGTAGTGATTTATTTCAGATCTCCAAGTACATACTTGATATTGGCTTATGGAAAGAAGCTCCTGCATGACAGACTAGAACCTGCTGGTTGCATTCTGAATTTTGACTGAAATATTTGATACTTAAATCTAGAATGACAGGTAAAATTTACAAGACTGAAGGTTACAACTCAGTTCACATCTCTTGACAATGACATCCATGACAGAAGCCAGACCTGCACCAACAATGACCAAGTGGCCCAGCTCAGTCCTGGGCTACTGTGGGAACTGAGGTATCATCAGAACTAAGACATTTCAGTCCAAAAGCAGACTTATTGGATTTGGAGGTTTGTTATTGTAGCAACTAAAAAAAAAAAGTCAGTTCTACAAACACTATGGCTCTTTGAGTATCTGTAATTAAAGCCCTGTTTTAGCAAACCCCTCACTTTCTGAACAGCCTGTTTTTCATTGAAGCTCATGTTGATTCTTCCTCCAAAACGTATGGGGTGGGAAAGTGAGGGCTTCTTTTACACTAAAAGTTCAATAAATTAGGGAGGCTGAGGGAAGCAAGATTAGGGATGTACAGATACGACCAGTTTGAAACTGAATGGAATTTGGTAGGGTTTGGCTAGCTCAGAAAAAAAAAAAAACATTTTGAATAAATAAATAAATAAATAAATAAATTCAAATTTCTTGTGAAGTAAGCCATTCATATAGGAAAAAAAACAAAACAAAAACAACAAACCTGCAAGCTGAGACAGAAACAGCTCAAGATGAGTGCTGGTGCTTGTTTTAGTCAGGATACGCATCTAATAAAATACTCTGAAGGAGAAGACTACCAGCAAAAGGTCTCTGGGCCTTTTTTTGCCGTGTCTCTTTCACATGCTTGTATGTGTCCTTGATCATCAAATCATACAGGTGGTTTGATATTTTAACTTTGAACCCCAGATGCTTTGGGATATTTGATGATTTGATATTTTATCTTGCAACCCAAGATGCATTGGGAATGTGCAAATCCATAGCTGAGAAGCTGGAAAGCAGAGCTTGCTCTGAAGTACATTCTCCTTTTGTCATCGTGTACAAGCCCATTAACAGCTTGACTCTGTATTATGTCCAAAGAGCTCTTCACTTGAGTTTCAGTCCCAACAGAGAGTGTCAGTAGAGGACACTGTATTGTGTGCATTGCATATGTGCCATATATTTTTAGGTTTTAAATGAGATATGTCACAGTATAGAGTTAAGCCATTCCAAGTAGTAAATGTCACCTGAAAAGAAAAAAAAAAAACCCACAAAAAACAAAACAAAACAAAACAAAAACAAACAAACAAACAAACAAAACCCAAACAAACCAAAACAAAACCCCCACATATCTTCAAGTCACAAAACACAGCAATGAAATTTAATATAAAAATCTGTTCACCACGGGAGCAAGAGCAAAATATGTTTAAAGTATACAGAATCACAGAATAGTTTGGGTTGGAAGGGTCTCTTAAAGATCATCCAGTCCAGTCCCCCTGCAATTAGGGTAATAATAGTAAAGAAGGTATTCTAAACCATCTTCTTTTCTGTCCATTAATGATGAATCTTCAGAAGCTCACCGTGAGCTCTTTTGTCTCTGTGAAGCAGCGGAGTTTTACCTGGCCATGTCCTTTTGGTTTTGATCCTTCTGGAGGGAAGAAAGCATGCTTAGCTGTTACAGGAGGAAGGCTGCCTTCCTCAATCCTCAGAAATACGTACAAGAAGCATTTTCATTGCTTTTCACACTTTTTTTTTTCTTCTGAATATCAAGCTGTGATATTTTGCCATTTTGCCAAATATGAATTTTCTTCTGAATATCAAGCCATGACATTTTGCCACCATTTCTTCACAGGACTCTAAATAGTCCAATGAAGAGCCAAAGTACTATTTCCTTTCTTATGTGAAGGCATACATAGATACTCAAAATGGTGACAGAAGAGGTTCCCAAAACAGTCCTTCAGTCAGGTGAAAACAAAGTCTTCCCATAGCAACAGGGGAGGATATCAGAGGACTTTGTCTCTCTACAGTCAGAAACATGATGAGCACCTGAACTCATGAGGAGGAAGCACGTGAGGAAATGTTCTATGTATCTATTATAGTATATTTGCTATTCTAAAAAAGCTAAACCTCCCAGTGAATAATCTGGAGGAAACTTTACCCATAGGAAGCTGAAATAATCTTTCTTACCCTGAGAGCTGGTTGTAGATCCCACTGCTGCCATCACCTCCCAAGGTAACTTTTCTGACAAGCTGATGGCAGCTTATTTCTTTTCAAGCTCTGGCCCCATTGAACAGAAAATATCAGAAAATATCCAGCAAAGCACTGCTTGCATGTTTGGAAAACCCAGAGCATGCCATGCCTGTATGAACTGTGCTAAAATGATAACACATCTAAATTACATCCCACCTGGTGTTGCAACCAGCAGAGTCACACTTGGGCATTTGTGTTTCTTTAGATGGTCTCCCTCCCTTTTGAACTGCTCTTAGGTCTCAGTGCTCTGGCAATGTGCTTTGTGAAGCTGTTCAGGGTCTCCTGTGATGAGCTGACATTTTAGCAGTAATGGGAGCTGCTGGTAGTGATGGAACAGGAACATTCTTTTCCTTCAGTTTTGCCCATTTTGATTAAGCAGTACACAAGAGGTACTGGGGTGTATATCTTGAATGTAACAAGTAAAGGATGTAAAGGATGACTTTAATAGGCCACACACTTCTCTTGTGGAAGCTGGAGGTAGCTAAGGCAGACTGTTCACTTTCTGAAAGGTAATTCCTTTTATTTTACTCTTCCAACTCTAGGAGAAAACAGCTCCTAGCTGTTTTCCCCCATTTCTCTTAGTACAATGGGGTAAAGCTCTATGGTTAAGAAATGCACCACAAAGCGCCTTTGTTTTATAGTAGTTCTTTGAGCAGAAAAACTTCAAACTTTCGTGAAAAAGAAAAAAAAAAGGCAAAAAAAAAAGCGCATGAATTTCTAATATTTGCCCGATGTGATTTCTCTTTATGTTGTAACACTGATCCAGAGCTCTTGTTTCCCTGAACTGGCCAGAGGATGACACACGGAGGCTGTTTACAAAGGCTGAAATTAGGCACAGGAGGTTCATCTCTTTATACTGCCTTTAAAGTTAGAGGTGCTAGAATGGATGACTCAAAGAAGAATCAGCTGAATTTAGGTGCTCCTGCTTGCCTGCTGAAAAGCTGTAGACAAATTAGGCTGCCTTAAATTGTGAGTGTATCTCACAATAAAAAATACTCAAATGGTACATCTTTAAATATGCTCACTATTTTGGTCTGTGCCACTGCACTCACACACTTTGCCAGATGGATGTCTTCCATTTGTCTTCCTCTTCAGTGGTATATCACAAACGCCAACTTGAACAGTAAATCTGCTCTGGAGTTACCCATGCTTTATTGTTTCTGTTAATAGTCTGTGCAAGATCAGTGGTCTGATAAAGAGCCACAAAATTATTCGGGCTAATAAAAGACAGAGAACAGTACTGGGGAGAACTTAACAAAATACCCAGCAGGCATTGGTCCAAGGTCACATGTTTATAATAATTTCAAGGACTAGGAGCCAAAATTCTGCAAACTGTCACCATAACCACAACTGGAATTAAGCATCAACCAGTGTCATGGGTAGGATTGCACATACTAGGATTTTCTGTGTGTTAATCAATTTAATGTTTTACCCCTGTGAATCTTGGCTGCTAATGTAGAATGGGGGTGATTATGCAGTGTTTATGGTGTAGAGGACAGAGAGATCATCAAATGCATGAAAGCAGGAGCATGGCATAATCAGGTGACACTGTACTTGCTGCATTTATGTTGGCTGCCTCTCATTGTGCTCAATATGTAGTTGGTTGGTGCATGCCTTATACACCTGAAGGATTTTGTTTGGTCTTGTTTACTGAGAAGTCCTTTTAAAGTAAGTATTTTATGGTCCTGAATAGCATGCAGTGTTCTGTCACTGTGCATGTCTGAGCAGAACTTGCATCACAGCCCTTGTGAGGGTCCCAGACAATGTAGAAAATTCTGTTAATGGGAGTTGTGTTTTGTACATGGGGACTGTGTGCTGCTGCTCATACCCAGCTGGCAGAATGATAAACCACAAGTTTGTGTTAGCAGTGTAGGACTGCTTTTACATTTTCCACTCACAGCAAGGACAGCATGATTAAAAAAGGCAAGTAGACTCCAGTCAGTACTGCTTTATGTCTTCTCCTCACAGCTCATGCTCTTTCTTTCCTGATGTTTGCTCCATTTCATTTTTACCTGCCACCTTGCTGACAGAGTTTCCCTAGCTCTGCAGTGCAGCATCTAGCTAACGGTTGGGTTTTGACTCATCCAGGGTCTTTTCTGAGAAACATCTCCATGGCACTGTCCAGACTCTGAGAATCATGTTCAGTTGTTTATGAGCAGGACAGCATTTCTTCCTGCTGCTGTGCAGATGCCAAAATATAACCCCACTGTGGAGATATAGAAACCATAATGTGATAAACCTGTGAGATGGTTTTTTGAACATGAATAGCTGACTACTGAACTGCCTAATGAAGCAGAACAACAGCAGTCACCACTTTTTTATTATCTTGTCTAGGAAGCATTCCTTGTTCCTTTCTGAAGAAGTAACTGTTCCTTCTGCTATCTTCATACACTGGATAGATGGGTGGCAAGTAGGAACAGGCAAAGCAATCTTTCTGTAGTCCTCAGCTCCCTGCAGTTCTGGGCAGACTTGCAACTTTCCTTAGAATGTATTCCCTGCATGTGTTTTTAACACAAAGACATTGAAAACATAATAGAAAACTGCTGTGGCATAAGTACTAAAAGCAAGTAGACTTTGACTTATGATTTCTGCTGAAAGAGCTGTAGCTGTTCATAAAAGTTTCAACATGATGAGTTAGAGCTGAATGCATATAAATTGGTGGTGGGATTTTAAGAGAGATGGGAAAGTTGGTAGGTGGTCTTATCTCATCCTAATCTCATCTAAACCAAGCCTAAGTGGTGTAGTCTTCGAGGGAATCAAAACATTGCATTTTCGTATGTTCAGGTGATCAGTAAACATCCTAGAAGTTACAGCCCCTGTTAGTTTACAGGGACAGAAGGAATCTGTCTATACTTTTTTTGCTTCTGAATTTTCCTTCCATACCAGACTGAAATTCCCATTTCATGCTTTTTATGCCCTATGATACAGACACAGAGGAAATGTGCAGTCACAGTCAACTGTGCTGGTGCGGAAAGCAAAGGAGGGGAGCTCTGGATGTGAAGAAAGGTGTGATAATTGTGTGAAGAAGCAGGCAGACAGAAATGGGGAAGTTGACCCTGAAGGGGAAGCTCAGGGGCGTGTGAGCACTCAGGGGCTACATCAGGCTCTCCTAACGCTGGGCCTCCTGCTGGATTTTGTGGGGCTTGGGGTGTCAGAAAGCTCTCCAGGCTTTACCAGATGCGAGTCATTCACATTCAGGCTCTCTCATTTTATTTACCAAGTCCAAGCAAGCGGAGGGTGTAAGATGTGGGAGCAGGCACTGCACAGTGCATGTGCTCAGTGGTGTCACACGTGGCAGCCAGCATGGCGTTGTGGGGTCGGTATGGGGCCTCCTGAGGTGCAGCCAGAAAACACTGTGCTGACTTCCTTGTGGCTGAAAAGTTACTGCATGAGGAAGATACATGTTTGAAAGAAAGCAATTAGGGAAAGCAGCAATTGTAGCACCATCTATTCATACGTGGTTAATAGCATAAGTAACTCCAGCTGTCTTTTGGGAGATTTTGCTCCTTCTGTATTTCATAAGCTAATAACTCTCTGACAACTGAGCCATCAAATTACAATAAAAGAATAGAAAAATATTTTTTAAGAGTGAAAATTTTAGCCAGTGTCTGACAATTATGAATGTACTTGCTTTCATTGGAAAAATTATTTAGATAAGAACATGGGACACATCCAGTAGAAGAAAGAAATATGGGCATGTCTGTCACTACAGAAGTATCTGAAAGCAAGTAGTACAGGAAAAGGAGAGATAAGATGGGGTTGTTAGAAATTTGAATATTTCAGTAGCATTAGCTGCAGATATTCTGTTCGTAGCTTATTCTGTATGTGGCTTCTACTCTCTATTTCTGTACCTAATAGCATACAGAAAATGAAAATAGCTAGATAGTTTTGAAAACTTATTAGGTTATTAAACTCTAAAGCAGAAAGGCCACTGTTGTGGTAAAAGACAAGAATTTTGTCATATTTCAGTTTTCTTGCTGTTAATGCACATCTTCTTTTTGCTCATACCTATCCTACGTGGAAAAACATTGACATTCTTGTTTCCATGAAGTAATTCAAGTTACATTCCTAGTTCACAATCCAGTTTGATTATTTGCTCTCATTGTTAAACACTGTTCTTTATTAACTAAGGCATCAAAAATTTGTCACGCTTAGTATATTTGTCCATGCTTCAAAATGTTCTAAAAAACTTACCATTCCTCTTAGCTTCTAAATGTGTAATTCTTCAGTACATTGATTAAAAAAAAAAAATCACCATGGGACGAAGACGAAACTCAATTTCTGCTCAAAGCCCTGCCTCTGAGCCAGCAGAGGACTTGGAGCCACATTTTGGCAGTTTCTGGAGGGGAGTGAATCCGCCTCCCTGGCAAAGAGCCGCCACGCACGGATAGGCACCAACAAGGGCTCTGGCCGTTGGTGTTTCTGCCCTGTGAGCAGAAAGAAAAGTCTGGGGGTTGATTTGTCTGTTTGTTTTCCTTCCCGAAGCACGTTCCGATCTTTTGATGGCAAGTGCTTTACAAATACTGAATATGATGACAGGCTTCCCGGGTAAGCGAGTAAATAAGTTTAATAATGATAGCCTTGGCCTAGTGCGCCATTAGTCTGGGCACTGTCCAGTCATAATGAAGGACAGCATTTGTTGTGCAGAGCTGCAAAATAAAGGGAGGAGAGATCAGACACCTGCAGCAAAAAGTTAATTATCAGGAAGGATGAGACTGTGTTGGTCAGGCTAAAAAGCATTCTCTTGGCACAAATTATCTAACCACCATTCTTGTTGGCAATGCAAGATCATATAAGGGAAGAGATGAAGATTTAGCTTAGTTGATGTCCTCAGAGTTCTGCTTCTATTGCATATGTAGTGGCAAAAGAGTCAATAATGTTGTCAAAGCTTATAGTGCTGATGAAGAGGTGGTTGGAGCCTGCACTGTGCCACAAAATAACACATCTAATGAAGGCCTAATGCCTCCTGTACCAAGATAAATATTTTTGTATTGAAAGTGACTCTTCCATCGACATGTGACTGCCTCCTAAGGAGCGGATCATGCTTTCCCTAATCTCTTCCCTTGATGATTGCCTAATGAGGTAGACCAACAGCAGAGTCAGCATAAAGCTTCATCTAGGTCTTCACTCCACTCATTGTTCCACTAATTATTAATAATTAATTATGACCAGGTTTTGGATATCTGAGCAAGTACAGTGCCATTTATGTGGTTTTATACAGTGGCTAGGCCACAGGAGGAATGGCCTGAGCAACTCTCTTCATTGACAGAGGTTAATAACGTCTACATTTCCTTACTACCTCTAGGTGCAAGTGGTTCAGTGAAATTAAAAAAAATTGCTGAGCAATTTTGTGCCTAAAGGTCCAGAGAAAGATCAAGAAATTGTCCTTTCTATTCATGGGACAGTGTTGTTGAAATGGTACTTCTTTAGAGCCACTTTGAAAAAATGTATTTACACTGTCTTATAACTGAAATATAAGCATTCTTGTTTGTTGTTTGTTTGTTCGTTTGGTTTTTTTAATGGAAACAGCCACTGAATTATTTACATACATTTACTAAGACAATTTTTGAGAGGACTAATACTGTCTAGGTTCCAAATGTATAAAAGCCTCATACTAAGGGAACGAATGAAACTGTTCTCCTGGAAAGTAATTAAATAACAGTTGTGAATATCTCTTTTTTATTTATCTTCTTGTTGTGCCTTCAGGCCCTCCTATCTCTTACTGTACTGACATGCTAGAAAGAGGCATTACAGCTCAGAGCCTTGGTAAGGATGGGATGAACACCCCTGATGGACCAGGGAAGAGAGTAAAAGTCTCTTATTGCAGGCTGCACTGGAGTCTATTTATCCAATAGTTAAATCCTTCTATCAGAAAGGCCTTTTTGAAGACCTGTATCTCTTTAATTTCCCCTTTTTTCAAAGGCTGATTCTTTCATAAGAAGAGATGGGGGAACCCATGTGCAAGGAAAAGGGTGGCTGTTCCTTCCTGTGGAGCACAGGGCAGCAGCCCTGGGGCCAGAAGGAGGGAGGACAGCAGAGAAGGGGAAAAATATGATGAGCCTCTGAAACCCCAGTCTTTTGATATGGTGGCCAAAACCATCCTGGAGACTGAACATCTGTGCAGAGGTTGCCACAGATTGGGAAATCTGGGAGCTCATTGAAACAAAACGGGACAGTAAGGGCTCACCCTGCAAGGACACAGTGAACAAGGGGAGATGCTTTGTACAGCCTTTGCCTTCCTCTCTGATGGACTTAGTCACGGAAGGTCACTCAGTATTGTTTGACTTTCTCAATTTGAAACACCTTTTCCTCTTCCTTGGAAATACCACTTTATGGAGGAGGTTCAAGCAAATCTACCTCAAGCCTGGTATGCAAAGGCTAAAACAGTTGGACAAGGTCATAGTTTTCATTATTTTTCCCCTTTGCAGAGCTTGTAAAGAATTTGGATTGTTTGTGTGGGGACAGCTATGCTGTTGGCAGGGGGCACTGCTTCTTTTCACTTCACAACTCTGATCATAGCTTCATGCAAGGCAAGGCAATTGATGAGGCAGTGCTGTGAGAGTCTGGGGTTGAAAGCTGAACAACTGCAGCAGGAGAATTTTAAGACCTGATGGGCTTAAAGCTGCTGGGGAATTTAAATAATATTTTTTATTTTGACTAATTAATTTTGCAGCATTCTAGTGCAGGTCAATATCTGAGTAATACTTTGGACAAAATGATGCATGTTTGACATGTTTTCTTGGAAGTAAAGACATACTGGTATCAAATATATTTTGAGACACTGACACTCTTGCTCTTGAGCAATCTCATTAGTTCAGTCAGATTGCCAGCCCCCTGCCCCTGCCACCCTGCCCTTTGAGTGACATCAGCAGTGTAGGCAGGATGCCACCCACAATATTCATGTGAGGTATGTTCCTCTCAATTCACACTGCCATTGCCAAAGCCAAGGGTCAGCAGGACTCTCACCCACATTTAAATGGCATTTTTGTGGCTGGTTGTTGCTCCCAGGTGACCTGGACACCAATTGTCCCTGGATGCCCACAGGAGCCACAGCATTACTTATGATGCTCTCTTTTCTTTCAGTGGAGTTGCTGTGTTCAGGATGTGCTGCTGCTCATTTCCTACTGGCAATAAAAGCTTTGTTTTATAAACTATTCCAACCACTGGTACTGAGTAGATAATCTGGGAAAAACAAAGGGCAGTGCATTTGGATCACAAACACAGGGAAACCTTGCAGTGTCTGATGTGCCTTCTCCTCTCCCCGTCTGATTTCCAGCTGCCATGTCCTGATCATCTCAGTGCTGCAGCACTGTAGCTCCTCTTCCAAAACGGTAGCAGTAGCAAGAACAGTAGGGCTGGTGCATATTTGCTTCATATGATGCCCTCCACTCCTGACACTCCTTTCCCCCCTTTCTTCGCTCTGTGAGGAATCAACAGTTTAAAAATAGAATGAAGGGAGGAAAGAGAAAGACTAGCTTCACCCATGATTTTGAAAAGTCTGTTTTCTTTTTAAAACTTTTACTTTACTAGCGACATTATCACAGGAGTCCTTGTTGATGTCTATGTGTTTTTATATCATTGTAACTGACTTAACTCTGTTTTTATCTCTTCTTCTCTCCCAGTGGAGTTTTTATACTGTGATTTGGCTTCCATGAAGTCTATACGGCAATTTGTGCGGCAGTTTAGAGCAAAGAATTGTCCACTCCATGTCCTGGTGAATAATGGTGAGTTCTGTTTTTTTCTTCATAAATCTACAGGGGAAGATGTGACAAATGGAGGCCTCCTCTATCACTTCACATTTCAAATAGATTATCTGAACCATACAGCAGGCTACCATAAGGCTGCATTAACTGGTGTGTCTTTCTAGAGTTAAATTGCATTTTTTGAGAGACGGTCAGGTGAGCAGTCTGAACACTTCAATGCTACGCCTGCTCATATTGTTATTGCAAGTCTGGTTCCTTTGCTGTGATTTTTTTAGCTCTCCAGCATTAAAAAGAATGCAATTATACAAGAATCTGAGCATCTCTAAGAAAAATAAGAAAGGAAAGAGAAGCAGTACTTCATGCTGGCAGAAAACCTGTCTTTTCACCTCTATTTACTTCCTCTCCCTTTATGTTTTCCCTGTATAAACACTTGTTTACTGTGGATGGCTGATGAGCTAGACTGTGGGTTTAATCCACCGAAATAAAATCTGGCAAATTATCCAGCAACCTCAGAGAAGTCACTGCATAGGTCCAGGTGCTGCTGGAAAGCTGTTCATAAAACTGCATCCTCAGTGGTCAGAGTACAAATTAAAAGGACAATGTTTATCTTGCATTCATACAATTATCAAGTGAATCTCACTATTCTTAGGGATTTTTGCTTTTGTTGTTCACATCCTTGCCATCTAATTTTGTATTACAGCTACAGTATTTTTGGAAGCCATCCTGTGTAGTAATTTTCTTTCAGAAACCTTGCATGCTCCATGCACTGACCTAAAGGTGAATTTTCACCTGTCTATTTAACTAGGGGAAAAACCCTCTAGCAACAATTTAGGCTTTTTTTAGAAGTTTTCTGCTGTTTCAGGCTGCTGTTCTTGTTTTCCCAACTATTTGCATATGTTTTTCTTAAGACATCCCAGAGAACCCATTTTCTGTTTTCCTGTGCACACTTCAACCCTAGTGAGAGCAAACATGCTGTAAATAAATGGGGTTTTATATTCATTGATGCCTTAAAGAGCTCTCAGTAGCACAAGTAAATACTGTAATAAAAATTCAAGTGTTTTTTATTTGCTGATTGATATGAAACATTTGTGAAATGTTCAGTTAAGAGTTCATTTTTCTTTGATTAGTCAAAAAAGCCTGCCATTATTATTTTAATCATGCAATAATTAGAGGTGGATATTTACGCCTAGTTATAGTTAATTAGTGGATATTTAAGCCTAGTTACAAAGTCTTTCCAGATTGACTTTTAAACATACAGAGTAAAAAACTGTTACACAGGTCGCAACAACACTATCTGAAAAAACAGCATTTTGTGGGAAAAGAGGTTTTTAATTCTATGCACCCATTCTATGCAGACATCCCCTGTCCTGCACTAGTTTTCAGCATGAGCAATGCCAGCATTGTCAGCAGGGGCTTGGAAGGCCATTGGGGGAAAAATGATGAGGCTGAAGCAACTGGGACGACCTCTGGAATACAGGATTTTTTTTCTGCCCTAGCTGCTGCTGAATTGGGTTGGATGAAAATTAAATATGTCTTCTTAGCCAAGAAACAAAATTGTATGAAAATGGGTCTCCTAATGTTCCTAATGTGTTACAAGACCAAAGAGTCTAAGCCCAAAATTTCTTCTAAGAAAGCAGCTTGAGAATAAAATTTGCCTGTTTCAGTCTACGTATTTGTGACTTGCAAGAAAGCCATTTGATTTCATTTACACTTTTTTACCAAATACAGTTGGCAAGAGAAATCTTGTTTGAGAAAATTCTTTTAGAATCTACAAAGAAATTAATGGTCTAAGTAATTTTTGCCTTAATAGAACCACATCCAAATCACAGGTAAAGTGTTACATAGAATTAGGTTAGTCTCTGGCCATTGCCTGGCAATGACTATACTTTTGAATGCTCTTTCCCACATTTTTAAGGGTCCTTTTTATTTGCTTTTGTAAATAATCTGTGGCACTTACTTTTGTTACTAGTGAAAGCCCACTTTCACTAGTAACTTTTGTTTCATAGTGAAAGCCCAAACGTTTCCTTGCTACATAAGAAGAAAATGAACATCTCTAATAGAGGAGAAATGGCCTGATGCAAAAACGACCAGTACTGAGCACAATCAAAACAAGTGCTGACATTTGGGCTATCTTTTTCCCCTTTCCTCCCTCTTTCCTCCTTTTATTTTTTTGATTTTTTTTTGTGGTTTTTTGTTTGTTTGTTGTTTTTGTTTGTTTGTTTGGTTGGTTTTTTTGTGGGGGGTTGTTTTGTTTTATTTTGGTTTTGTTTGTTTGTTTGTTTCAATGGACTAAGGAGGATGATTCAGTCCATCATGGACTGCAGAGCTGAAAGCACTACTCTCTCAAAAACCTCATCACTGTTGCCTGTTCCACTGCCTTTCCCATAGATTTGAAAATCAGACTTTGTGTGCATCCCATGACTCCTGAAACAAACTATCAGCAAGTTAGTACTTTTTGTTTTTTTATTTCTGTCTTCATAGGAACAAGCATTTTTTTATCAGGGTTGTACTCTTCTGTTACAGTTAGTGTAAAAATGCAAGCACTGTTAGGTTACACTGAAATTTTTGCACTACATACTAGTATTATTTAATTGCTTAAACCTAAATCTTTTAAATTGATTTATAGAAATCATGTGTATGTGTTAGAGAACTTTCCACATGTTATCTCCATGGATATGTATCCCATATGTATGTGGAGATGATATTTGTTGAGGATTTGTGCAAACCTGTAAAAAAAGGCAAACATTTGAAGATGACTTGATAAAAGTGCCAACATTTTACAAGAATGAAAGCTATGAAATTAACTTTGAAATATTATTAAAGGCAAGGGATTTCATGTGAATTACTGTGCTAAATACATAATACTACATGTCTGACCCAAGACTGTTATGAAATTCAGCAGCTTTAAGGTCACTGGTGATTTTTTAAAAAAATGTCTCTTCATCACTTGCTCTCTATCCCTTACCTAACTCAAGGATTTAGTTGGAAATTAAATTAATGCTAAAATCCAGAGTTTCAAAGCACTCTCCTAGAGCTAAACATCAGGTCCCACCATAATCATGTGAAGATTTAGGTGTCCAGCTAAATGGAGATTAGTGCCCTAGTCACCTCCTCTTTTTGTTATGGTTTATTTTAGCACGTATATTTAACTTTTTAATTTCTAATTTAAAAGGAAAAATTTGGTTGAATGCACGCATTATTTCAGCTGACAAATAAGGGCCTGTTTTTCCATTACTGTGCTTTCTGCATCAGTAATGTGCATGCTCAGCTCTTGGTTTTTAAAATAAACAAAACATATTAAAAATGCAAATAGAGTATTATGTAAACTTTTTTTTTTTAATGTAATGTGCTAGTGCTAAAAAGAGAAAAATGCTATGACATAGAAAAATTCATTTTCTGTTGAAAACAAGAAGTAAGCTAAATGGTTGAACTGTGAGCCACAGAAAGAGGGATGCTGCACAAGCAGTGCAGAAAGCTTAATCTGACAGAAGGTCAGAAGAATGTGTCTTCTAGTCTGCTAATTAGCAATTGGGTGCTAATTTTTAGTTTCATTTTGGAAAGAACAGTCTTTGTACAGCTGAAAAGCATTTAGCAAATTACAGCATGTACACTAGTGTTAATTATTTAATACATTCCTAAAAATGGCATTGCTGTTAAAAAGCATTAGCAAATCTGCTGTCTTCTTGTGGTTGAAAAAGGGACAGATACTAAAACACTTTGTAAAATTCCATGACCAGTAGTCACTCTTTCATGCCAGAGATGTTTTTTTCTAACCTTGAAGGCAGTCATTTTCTCTGTGTTCTAGAACTGTCTCTCAGCACATTGTAGCTAATGTTTTTGTTTGTATGTTGTTTACAGTACTTAATGATCTTAAAACCAACAAAGCCAACAAAAAAATCACAAATATTTAGTGACACCAGAATACTTCTGGATGCCAACATGCACCGTCTAGATCACTAACAATGAAATGCCAAGTTAGAGATGTCAGGCTATTATTAGGCTATTGCAGACAGATTACAGTTAATATATTTCAGCTTGAAGCCTATTTAAGCCAATTTACAATCAATATTCCTGAACTGCTAGCTAATTCAGATGGTCATATTTGGTACTTTGCAGATCATCTGAAAAATTATCGGCCTCTTCATAGAATGAGTAAGTCTGTATAAGCATACCTCTTCAGTTCCTAGAGCACATTAAAAGCTGTATCAGTAGCTGAGTAGGTGAAATAGATATATTTTCTTGTGTTACCTACACACAATCCAGCCATGTACTGTTCAGCCATAAGCCTTTGCCAGGAGTCCCATGAATGCTGTTGGTTGATCATATATTAAATTATTCTTGCTTTTGAGTATTTGCAGGATCAGGTCTTCAGAAGAAGAGTGAAATTTGAGGGCTGGGAACAAGGGCATGTATCAAATGCAAACAATTCTATACATACTTACCTACTCACAGGTTGTATTTAGAAGCTAATTTACTAACAGTTAAATTGTTTGAAATTATCACAGTGGGATCTATGAAAAAATCTTGTTCCACTGGACTAGGTAAGAGCTCCCTTGCCTGTAGCAGCTGCAGGCTACACTGCCAGTTCTGATGAAAAGGAAAGAAACCTCAGAGATGTGGAAATTCACTGCAGAAGGCCTTGAGGGAAAGTTAGTGAGGATTGCTTGTGAGGATTGCTACTCCAGTGAAACTCGGATTTCATTGAAATTAATGCTTCTCCTCCAGCCACACAGGAAAGCTGTGAACTCAGGATATGATATCTCATTAAAGTTCTTCCAGTGTCTTGCTTACAACATCATGTTTCATCTTTATCCTTCCTTGAAGACAAATTAGAGCAATACCCAAGAAAATCTATGATGGAAAAGGTATAGAGGGATAGGGACGAAGAGAGAAGGGGATGAGCAGAAGAGCAAATAGCCTTTACCTGTATGTAATGGATGATAAGTACTAGACATCATGGAAGAGCTGGGCCTTTGGAAGATGGTTTCACCTGGAAGAGTTAATGTGAGGTGATGGAGAGATTGGCTTACAATGGATCTTCCATGCATGGTGGGAAAACCTTGAAGATTCATAAGGACCTTAACATACAGTATTAACGTGTTCTAAAATTAGAGGGAACTTTCAGACCCATATTTTTTTTATGATGTTCAGTGCATGACAGGTGCTACCTTCTCAGATTTTTCAGAAGAGATCATCTTTTAAGAGAGCTGACTATGGTGAGGCTGCTCACACACTCACAGGTACTAGGTGCCTTGGGTATTATGAGTAACTTGTCTGGGCACATGTGTCAGAGCAGCATGACTTGCTGACAGTATCCAGCCTGGCTCTTTCAGAGCAAATGAGGGTTGTGCAATGCCCACATTTATCTGGCGTATGGACTTCTAGCAGCAGTCATCAGCTAGATATTTTATTACACTTGAGTAGCACTTTGCCAGAATTATATGTATCTTATAAGAAGATGTCATATTTCCTATAAAAGGTTTATTTTTTGTTGGAAGGATTATTAAGTTATAAGGGTAACCTTAGACTCTTCTGGCTTTCAAAGAGTAAGGATTTCATTCATGGAAATCCTGACTTTTGTTTGATATTATCTTTGTCTTTCTGATTATTTCCAAAGCTTTTTTTCTCTGTCTGTGATATCAAACACTTCGTGAAAGGGGAAATATCTCAGGCTCCACATGCTGCAGGTTTTTGACCCATTTGCTTTCATGTCTTGAATGTGAACGTTTTATCAGTGGAAGACAGATACAAAGTCAGCTACTGATGGATTAGGAAACCCAACCGGTTCTACTTAAGTGTGTGGAACATTTGCCATTGGCTTTTCTGAAAGGCAGGAGTGAACTATGTTTTATTTTTACTTAATCCTTTCATAGCTTTTAGGTAAAAATATTTTATATACCAATTGCAAACCAAAATATTTTATATCTGAGAGAATATCCTATTGAATTAGAAAGCTGTGACAGACTTTCCTATTTTCTGATTGTGAGTGGGCTAACTCACCATTGTGCCAACTCAAATAAGCAAACAGTTACTGAGAATATTTTTAGGAAACAAAAGGGTTTTTTTGAACCAGACCTAATTAGGAATGCTCTGGTTTATTTTAGTGTAAAATCAAATCCTTCGTTCTGGAATACTTTTTTTAACTGACACATTTTCCAAGGAACTAGCCTGTGCTGTGTTCACGTGTAGCGGTGTGACATTGATTCAGAATGTGAATCTGCTCTCAGGGAGGCACTACAGCTGGTTCAGTTTTGTTCAGAACCTACCAAGATTTGGTTGTTGCTCTCATAGTCCTTGGATGTGAATTGTTGGCATTTCTTCCTCTCCTCTTCTTTAACCTACTGAGAAACTAAGAAAGACACATTGCTTTATGTTGTTTGTTCTGGAAAGACACATTGTTTTATCTTCTTTGGCACAGCTAATATGGTGCACTTCTCCCTTGTGAACATTATAAGTGGGTCTGGGAGCACCAGCAGTAAGATGTTACTCATTTTTCAGTTCCTTACTACTTAGCCAAACTTTTAGTTTGGGCTAAGAGTTTCCATGCCAAGTATCTGCCTTAGGCTGAATTTTTTTTTCCTTTATTTTATTTTGTAATGCCAGATAAAACAGTTTATCTATTTCCAGCAATGATAAGACAAATATCTTAGGAGGGTTTTTTTTAATGTCAAAAATGAAGGCAAGGTTCTTCATAGGTCTTATCACACAATGTGGAATTGAATGCAGACAAGATCTTGCCTTTGTGTCAGTGGCTGCACCTTTTGCCACATATGGAATATCCCCCTGGTGGGTCAGAAGCCTGCTAAGCACTGCCCTTTGTAAGCCACCTGTTATGTGTTCCTCACAGAATATTTTGCCAAGCATGTCCCAAGTTGAGCCTGAGCAGGCCTTTCTGTCCAAATCACAGCCCTGAGTTGTGCAGGCAAATGCACCAGTGCTGAGACTGGGCACAAGCATCACATCTGCTCTCCCTGGCTGCCTCTGAGCTGGGGGGAGATGGACACTGGGTCTTACTTCAGGCTCCTCCAGTCTCTCCATTGCCTAGACTGGTGGCCTCAGTATCTGATCATGAGTCCATGATCTCTGTGACCAGCTTCTGTCCCATGAATAACAGACTGTGAAGAATTGATAGGTGGGAGGAACGGGACAGTTAGTTGGGAACCATCACAATGACAGAAACCTTGATTGCAAAACATTTGAATTTTCTGATTAAAAGACTTTTCTAGAGAAGTAAGCTATGAACATAGCATATATTCTTATTAAATATCAGAAAATTAATAAGGGAACAAGCAATGAGGTAGAGGTAGGTTGGGTAGTGAGGATGAAGAGAGTCATTAGGTATGTCTGAACTGTGGGAGATGTCTCAGTCAGAGGTTGGAAATGCTTAGATACCATATAATTCATAAGGATTGAGTCCTTAACCTTGAGGACTGGAGTCTCTGCTGGAGACTATGTGATTGAATCTTTTCTCTACAAGGGCATTTTTGACTGATCTCTTACTTGCAAGTTTAGTGATATTTAACAGAGATGAGAATTATCACTCCTGGTGGAGAAGGGATTGAAACCTCTCCTGCTTGATCAACCACTTTGATGTAATTTGTACAAAGAAACTTGCAACTTAGTCACAGCTGGTTGAGACTGAAGTGTGGATGGAGAAGCTGGGAGGAGCCTCAGAGCCAAGGATCATGGTTCCAGCAAGAAACAAGCCTCAGCAGCGAGGGGAAGGTGAGCCAGGTGTGTGACAGGCAGATGCCTGCAGGGTGCAGAGTGATGTGGGATTGAGACCCAGAGGAGCTACAGTGGCTGGGTAAGAGAATTAGGGAGAAGGAACTTAGTGTTTGCAGGGAAGCAGAGAGGTAGATGGAGCTGATATACATGTCAGAGGTTGAACCTCTCCCCTCCTTCCTTAACACATGCTGTTCCTTGATAAAATCAGCATGGAATCACTGGATTATGGGGTAAGGGAGGAGGAGGCTGGGAAGCAGAACACGGTCATTGGTTCATCATGGGCATGCATTCTGCCCGGCACAGGGAGCTGGGGGAGCTGTCAGGAAAGGTAATCAGAAAAGGCAATGGGTGATGCAGAGCATCTTGGGAGAAGAGAACAGGAGGTGAGAGCTCATGGGAACTTGTTCAGTGCTAGAGCAGAGACTCAGGCAGACTGCTATGGAGAAGATGTCCTGGGATGAGGTAGGAGAGACCTCCTCTGGAGATGGTTCTTCTCCACAACCCCAGGCTCGGTCCCTGTCCTTTATCCAACCCGTTTTCACAGTGGCCAGTATCTTCCAGGAAAGGTCCACGCACAGGACCTTGTTCCAGCACTGATGCCAGGCAGACTAACAGGTGTCTTTGCACCTCCCCAAGGGTCAAATGCATTGGTGTGCTATTTATGTGTCATCCAGGTTTCATTGTTATGCCATGGGGTAAAAGTTCTTGCTTTGCTTCATTTTTCTCCCATTTGGCTTTGGAAACTTGCATACATGCATATAAAAAGCTCCAAAAGACATTAGGAAACACAAGAGTCTAAACCTCCCAGGAAGTATGACAATAGCATTGGGAAGCTGCACCAAGTTTCATCCATGTTTTTTTGTTTTTCTTCTAAACTGTTAGGGTTTTTACCTTTTCAGTTCTCATACACTGTTAATCTGGCTTCTGTGTGTGGTCCTGTTGAGACTCAGAACACTTTGCTGGGACACCAATAGGCACATGACATATCTGTAGCACTGGACTCTGGTTTAGGGATGTGACATGGTAAGCAGCTATGTCACAGCTTTTACAGCACTGCTGCAAATTCACTGCTCTTCAGCCCAGACGAGGCAGGAAGAAGCAGTACCTGTAAGAAGCAGTCATGTGGGCACAGTTGTGCCTCCAGTAAGCTCTTCTGGAGGCAATTCTTACAATAAATAAGGCCTTGCATGTTCTTGTTGCTCACTCCCCAGGAGAGAATACAGGGCAGGCATACTCTGGCATTGCATAGCCCAACTGAGCAAAGTGGAACAAGCAATCTGGTATAGGCAGCCTAGCCAGGGCATGCTGCTGTATGGTTCCTCTGCCCAGGTGAGGAGGGGGCTATGCTGTTTGATGTGCAGATACACCCAGAGGTGTTTTGTTGCACGGGTGTGCAGGACAGAGCAGTTATGACATTCTCTGAAGCCCCCATGGGGCTGCACTCATGGGTTGGAAATGCTGCTAAAGGCATCAGCTAAGACAGTGCAAAGCTTGTACAGAGGAAGGGCTTTGTGCTTTATTGGAAGTAACTGTCTCCTAATTTTTCCCCTTGGGAACATTTTTGGTACAGTATGTATCTCTTCCTTGTAAATAGCAAGAATTGGGTGAATGTGATTGTAAAGGTTCACCTTCTGCTGAGAAGGTGTTGTGTGCAAGTGTTTGTGGTATCTGCCCAGCCTTTGGCTGTCTGGAGATAAAAGAACTTGTGAAGGGGATCTGCCTCCAAACCCTCTTCTGTGAGCCTGGCTGGGAAGGCTGACATTCTGTTCTGTATGTGAAAAAGAGATTTTAAATTTTTATTTTGTAGTGAGTTTGAGAGAACTGACTTTAAAAACCTTGAAGTGCCTCACTGTAAATAAATCCAGATGAATGAAATACTTGTACTTTTACAGCTCTTAAAACACATTTTATAATGGAGATGAAGGATGTCTTTGCAGTGGGAGGTATGGGAGGTAGAGCAATATTTGTCATCATCTGCAATACGAGCAGGCATAGCACAAATTCTCCTGTATAATTCAATAAAAATGGGGTATGTCTGGCCTATAATATTTACAACTATCATACAATTTTTGTTATGCTGCATGCAGTGTCAGATACATTTTTTTTCTTTAAATTACATAAGATGGATCAGAAATTTATAGAAAATCATAAATTCCTACTTACAAAGATAGCTCTCTTGAAGTGTATTCTTTCTTTGAGTGAGAAATAGGATTATTGCCCGGTCATAGAATTAAAAAAGAATATAATTTTTGTTATTTATTTAAGTTAATTATAAATGTGTATAATTTGAACATATTACAATAAATGCAGAACTGCAGCACACTGGAATGTATTACTATATCTATAACAACAGTTGTTCAGCATAGTTTTTCAGAAAAATATTTTCTTTAATTTATTTCTACCTCTGCAAAATCACACATCCATGTTTTGTGTAGTCAGTTTTTTGTTCCCATACCATCAGTCTTTTGCCAGAATATTTTAGTAACAGCTAATCAATTACAAAGTAGAAGCTCAGTTTACTTATTAATTCATTTTCTTATGCCAGTGATATTTTAAAACTGAATCTTCTGGAGACAATACAGCTTAAATGCAGGGGAAAAACATATAAGAATGTTATATCAGAACTGAGCTGTTTGGCATTTATGGTTTGTGTGTTGCCACTTCAAATTTCACATACACTCTGAAAAAATTGTAAGGGTGATTATTGATAATTAAAAACAGAAAGATACTGAGTTGTTTGGATTCCATACCAGAAGAATAACCATGATCATTCTTAGTTTACCATGAAAAGATAAGGCATTTGTTAATGTTTCAAGTAGTACTGGATTAATTCAAAGAATTAAATGTAGAACCAGCTTTCATTTTTGAGTTAACATTTGGGACCCTTAAGTAAAGCTGATGATGTTTGTGGACAAGAGAAAATCAATAACATGCCACTTTTAGTATCTACTGAATGTTAGGTAGTTAATAATTTAAAAGAGAGCTTGCTGCTACACTTACAAGGTTTTCCCTTTTGTTATGGAAGGAGACAGGTTCAGTTGCCTGTTGGATATTCCTCTGTATGATCACTTTTAGTGAATTAAAAATGGCTTTTCCTCAAATAAGAGAAACTGCCCTCAGACTACAGGGCAAGGATGAAGGCAAAGGATACCTGAAAGATGAGAGCCTTTAAAAAAATAAAAAAAGAACAAAAACAAAAACAAAAACAAAAGGTCTTTTCAACGGGGTTTTGGCTTAACATTATTTGAGCAGCTCTTGAAGACAAAAAGGGAATTGTGGTCACATCTGATGCAGGCAGAGGTGATTGTACCTGCTCAAGGACATGGGCAGAATTTCTACTCAGGGAATACTCTTGAAGAATGAGCAAAAGAATATTGGGGAGTGTGTATTTTTACAATTGTGCATTGCATAAATGATTTTTTTTTCTGTCTCCTGATGTGAGGTCAGATCTGTTTCTTTGCTTCCAGGATGTACAGCACAGATGGTGGAGACTAATTGGGGTGGAGGGCAGAACCTCTATATGTTCTTGAAATCCTGTGCCTCTCTGGAGGTCGAGGATGAAGTTGCTGTGACACAGGCATCCTTGGGGCTAATGTGAGCAATGGCAGCCTCCTTGTGTTTGCCTGCTGGTCATGATGCAAAGCTGAACGGCTGTAGCAGCTGTCTAACACACTCCTCTCAGGACAAATTTCTCCATCCCTCCATCTGACTCAACCAACAGAAATGTGTCTGTGCATGGAGGGGTCCTATATCGAACCCTGCAGCAATCCCAACAGATGCAGAAGCAGGATTTGGCATGCAGATCAGCCTTGCTGTGCCAGGGCTCTTTTATATTGGCTGCCTTTCTTGGGCTTGTATTTTACCAGTGTTGCTGCAAACAGAACTCTGGCAAACTGCTTCCTTTTACCTTTTCCAAGTGTCAGAGCTTTGGAGGGCAGGATGGCCTCAGAGATATGCAAATAATTTCCTTGTACTAGCCCTGGTGCTCAGAGATGCAGCAATGTTTTCATCTGCCCTCCAACAGCTCATGCTGAGTTCTGTCTGTGCTAAAACTTGCTCTGTAGCAGGCTGAGACTTTGTCTGGGAGCTTGGGGTTTGTTCCATCCCCAAGCAATTCCCATCCCTTCCTTCTTCCCAGAAAACAAGAAAAAGTCTCAGCTGGGCTTGTCTCGCGTGTCTGGCGTGTCTCGCATCTGTCCATAACCTTCATGTCAGTTCTCAGTCCCAGCCACTGTTACAGATGTGATTATACAGTTTACAGCAGTAAATGACATAGGGAGATGCTAATCAGCTTTTGTGGAAGAGCCTCATCATGTCATTTGTGTTGTGTTTCTTTCACTATACCACCAGTTGACATCGCTCATGTTCAGACTTAAGTTCTCCATTTGCAAGAGAGTCCGCTGTGTTCCACCCAAACCTTTTTGTTTTCTCTGTGGTCTTCTTGAGTTTCTTCCCTCCCAGTGCTTCTCCAGTTGCTCCATTAAACAATTGGAAGTCACAGGTGAATCCCTATGGGTGTTTGCTGTACTAAAAAAGATCCCCAAAATATCTCTCCTTTGGCCCAAGAGACAGCAACACAGCAGGTCTGTCAGGTGGCAGGAACTCCCAAAGCAGCGATGTAGATGCACAGCATGTGCAATTTAAAATGGTCATTTAATGTGCAATCATCAGGTCAGCCTGACATCAGGAAATGGGACATTAAAGGCTTTTAAGCGGGCACATGAAGTAGCATGAGGATTAAGCTGGCACTCTCATGTCTTGTGTGCAGAGGTGGCCTTTCTGCTGCATCATATTTATGGGTGTTAGAGAGAAGCATCCTATAACAGGATTCTTCATGAGTTATGTCCATGCACATTTAAATGACAAAGGTCACGTCTACTTGTACAGTAATTAACTTTTAATAAAATAAGAATAATTTATATCATTCAAGTCTATGCTATTAATTGAGCAGGGTAACTATCCCTCACACAGCCTCAATACATGATATAATTTATGCATGAGCTCAGAATTCTGTGCAAGATGCTGAAATCAACATTGCATGTTGGGGATGTGGATACTTATTTTAGACACTGAGTTTGAAAATTGTGGTTTGTGGAAATTTATGCAAAAATATTGCCAAAATAAGCATTGAAAAGCTAATTTCAATATGCAGCTGCTTGTAAGCATGGTAATTAAGATATACTGGGTAAATTTACTACATCTGTTCTCACCCACACCAGTGAGACAGAAGTTGCAGATTTCAGATGTAGACTCACCAGAGCTTTAAACTCCAGCCAGGACCCAGGAGAAAGCTCTGTCTGAGAGAGCAGGTCTGCTGCTTAGCCTGGTCTTGTCTCCACTTCTCAGAGCTTTGATGGAGGGAATGTTGTTGGGATCTCCCAGCTCCCACCTCTTGAAAACACTTTTACCAAATGAACTCACAATCCTGCAGGGAGGGAGGGAGAGAGTCAATCAGTACATTATCTGGGTAAAGAAACCAAAGTGGGGGTTTAAACGTTTTTCTTGTCAGGAATCAATCAGTTTCGACTTTACATGCCATCACGTCACCCACTGCTCTAAATGCTGTGTTTACCCTCTGCAGCAGGAGATTCTCCTGCTTGCTTGCTGCTCCTCTGAAATAAATCAACAGGTTTTACCTCTACTTTTTCCTCCAGCTGGGGTGATGCTGGTCCCTGAAAGGAAGACAGAGGATGGGTTTGAGGAGCACTTCGGCTTGAACTACTTGGGACACTTCCTGTTGACTAACCTCCTCTTGGATACGCTGAAGCAATCAGGAACGCACAGTCACAGCGCTAGGATCATCACTGTCTCATCAGCCACCCATTATGTAGGCAAATTGCACCTAAACGACTTACAAAGCAGGTACCGATACCCTTTTTGGTATTCACGGATCATAGTCGTGTGCAGATTAAACTACAAGAGAATTGTTACTGACTACTGAATGAGGGGGGGGGGTTGTTGCCTTTTTTTTTTTTCCCTTGGGGTTTTTTTTTTTTTTTTTAATACAATTTATGGTGCTTTTCAAGCACTTGCTTAATATATTTAATATTTGATCAAAGCTTGGAGCCTTGAGCCAAAAGTACAAATAATTTATAAATTCTGAACGGCGTCTTTTATTACGGACTTTGAAAGCCTCACTTCGCTTTCTGACGCTAGTGCTGCGGTGATGCTCGGGGTGCATGCAGCGCCTGGCCTCGCCACTGCCTCCTCAGGGAGACGCTCCATAACCGGGGTGTTTCGGAATGGCCCGGGTGGATGCTGCCGGACATCGTCCCCCGGCGGCTGCGTGCCCAGAGCCGCTGCCCTCAGATGAGCTCAGACAGCCGCCCGTGGCTGCTCGCTGCTGCCCGTGGCTGCTCGCTGCTGCCCGTGGCTGCTCGCTGCTGCCCGGGCCCTGGGGGGCGGCTGGCCCTCCCTGCCCAGCTGCCGCAGCTGCTGTGCCGCCCCTCTGCTGCCTCCGCTCCGCCTGCCCGGCGGCTCTGCCCGCAGCCCCCTCTGCCTCTGGCCTCCGCCTCGCCCTGCTCTGCTCCTGACAGGCCGCTCTCCGCCCGTGGCTTCCCTCACAGCCTTGCTCCAGCTCCCCCCACCCGGCCCAGGCTGTGTCATCTGCCTGTCCCTGTCCCACCCCTACGGTCCTTCCCCTCTCGCACATCAGCCTGGCCATTCACTGCCAACGCTAGAGCCTGACTCGTGTTTGTCACCCCCTGTGCTTCCCCAAGAGCTTGCTGAGATCCAGACTGTGGCCACCCTGGGTTTTTAATCCAGTAAAATGGGCTTAAGCGCATGGATGACTTCTGACCTCCTGCTTTCATTTAGGAAAACTGTGGATGAATGTCTGTGGGATATTTCTAACATTAGGAAGACATCAAATGATGCAGTAAATGTCTCTGATATCATATGGGAACCTTGTAGAGTGGTTTAGTTAGTGGAAGAACGGGCAGGGTGACTGAGATGAATTTCAAAATTTGCCCATGCGGTCATGCGTAGCAGTTACGTGCTTACTAACAGGCTCGAGCAGAGCCTGCCTTCTCCTGGGCTCCAGAGAGCTTCTGTCTGCCTGCACGGACCCAGTCTGACTCCTGTGCCATTTCCGTGAAAATCTGTCTCCATCCTTTGACAGGGACTTCAGCAGGTGATCAGAGGTACCTGGCCCAGGGTTTCATTTCCTAACAAAGACTGAAATTAGAGGGCTGGGCTGTTTCCGCTGCAGACATTTTACATATGAATGCTGCATTAGGCATGTCAAACTTCTGATTACATACTATGGCATTGGTTTTATTACAAGCCATTGTTTAAACCTCTGCAGGGTAGTCACAATTTAATCTCTTGCTTGTAAAACAACCACGGGAAATTACCCTTACTCTTCACTTGATGTATGTATTCATTGTTTCTGATGGGCATGTGCTGGACGGCACCGTGCAAGGGGGCTTAAGGGGATTAGTATTTCTTTGGGCTAAAGTGTGGAATGCAGAATTAAATGTGACTCTTCTGTGTCTCTAGATAACAGTAGTTTCCTTGATTATAGCAAGGCCTTGTGCTGTGCCTCTTTAATTTAGGATCATCCCTATCTTTGTTTTATCATTATTAACTCATGTTTTAAAGGAACCAGAAACGTTTCAGATAGGAAAGTTATGGTTGAGCAACAACATGACCAGTCTGATGTAAAAAATAATAACATACCAGTGAGATTTACCTGCAGCTTTTGTGTCCTTTACATTTCAACATTATTGATGTAAGAAGGGCCATAAAAGATGACAGACTGTGACTGATTTTGCCTGCTCATTCCCACACAGATGCTCTGAATCACTCAGGGGCAGCTGTGGTGCCTGCACATATACACACTGGTGAAACCCAGAGTGGGGTATAAATTCAGGTCCAAACCGTTCCTTGGTTCAGGTGTAAAAAGATGCTCCTGGGTAGTTGTTTTTTAGCCCAACTGCCAAAAAGCCCTCACTCAGGTGAATAGTTTGACATCACCACAAATAGTGCTGCAAAAACCAGTGAGATCGCTTGTGTGTTTGAGTGTGTCCCTACAGCATGAGCAGGGGGTTTGGCAGGAGGACTGCTGGGGGATATCAGGCATTACCTACTCCACAGGGCTCTGGAGATGCCTTGTGATTCAGAGCAACATTCAAGGGCTTTAATGGATGTGGTAAAGACACCCATGGTAAACAGTTTCCTGATGATGCCATGTTTCATTTTTGCTGCTTGTGTGAATGGGAAATCATTCTAAAATTTTTCTACTTTTTTTTTTTTTTTTAAATTATTTTTTCTTTATTTTGCAGCAGCTGGCCATAATTCATTTTACGACTTGGGTATATGTTCCCAGATTGGCTGGTAGTCCTAACCTAGGAGGAAAGCAGCAAAACCATCTGGAGTCATTATTGGAGAAAGGGGGGCTGTACTCTGTGCTGGTGAAATTACTGCTGGCAGCAGGCTGAATTGTTTGTTTACCATACTCTTGTCCCATTATTCCTAGATGCTAGTTAGGCTAGTGTCCTGACTAGAGGTGAGTGACAGTACTAGCAGGGATTCATCCATCAAGCGTGGCAGAGAAGAAAAGGCAGAAGACTTGTCTTGACTTAGAAGAGACAGTATGCTGAGGTTCAATTCTCTGCTTAACCCCAGACTTTTCTGTGGAATCTTTCTCCAACCCAGGAGACTTTGGGTTGGCAGTCACATTTGTGGCCATTTCTCCTCATTGCTTGTATTTGCTGCTGAGAGATCTGATCTAAAACCAGACATCATCCATATCAGTGACTACAGGGCAACTGCATAACAAATAATCATTGGAAGGCCTGTCCCATGAGCAGTGTTAAATGAGGCTGGTGTTACTCCATGTTTCCTCTTTGGTTTGTTTCCTGCCGTATTACCAACCTGATTTATCCCATGTTGCTCTGGTTAGCTCTTTTCAGTGGGATGGTAATTTTGTCTTTTTGTATTTTACATTGTTTTCCTTCCTTTATTGTCTCTTTCTTCATGTTTGCCTGCTTCTTCATGTGTCTTTTGAGCTTTTTTTTTTGTTTGAATTGCCTTTTCCCTCCCTATCTCATTTTTTTTTTTTTTTCTTCTTTGAGGCTGTCTTATTTCTACCCACCAGTTTTTCTTCTCCTCTCCATTTGTCTTCCTATCTCTTCTCCCTAGCCCCTCTCCTATCTCTTCCATGTGAATGCCATTTCTCCCCCTTCCTGCTTCTCCTCTTCACACACGCACACACACACCAGTGGAAGAGACATGGTATGGGTACATCAAGGCAGGATAGAGCTTGTTCCAAACAGGCAGGGCACAGCTTGTTTTGTGTGTGTTATTCAGAATGCAAACACACACACACAGGAGCACTGACTGTTCTCCTGTGTGTTCTTTTGCTGAAGGATATATGTGAAGAACATCAAACGCCTTTGTGGTCTTTTAGATCCAGACCATTTTCAACAGCAATCACATGAGTTGGCAAGGGGATCCCTAAGGCAAATCATTCTCCTTCATCCCTACTTTGAACACGACTGTTTTCAGGAGGTGAAAGTTTAAGAGAAACACAACCTATCTGCAAGCATTTCCACAGTGGTGATTTCAGCAACTGCATGCAGAGTGTAGTACACTGTGGGCTTCAGCAGCACAGCTAGCACGGACTTCTTTCCTCTTTTGCCTGCCTCAAATAATACTTTCTAAATTGAGAGGAGAAAAAAAAAGTATGGTCATGAGAGAATATGGCTGTCTGGTTTTAGCAAAAGCTTGAGGAATAATGTTCCATCCACTTGGGTTGAGATAGGCTTGAGCAGTGCACTGGAGTTCATGGTGCTCATTCAAGGCTGAGGTGTAGGACCACTCCTTTGAGTGCTCTACCTACCAAAGTAAGAAGGTATTTTTAGTAAAATAAAGAAAAAAAGACCGTATTCTCTTTCCCAGGCTGTGGATCACACTTGAATATGCTCCGTTCCCAGGGGTTAGCATCTTTGTGTGTTCTGTCTAGCTTTTTCTCCATGACTAACTATTCCTTTCATCATCCTCTCTTTTTGCATACCAAATGGGCCCTGTAATGCTGTGAATCACAGATCTATGAACTCCCCAGCCACAGTAACACAGCTCCTTTACTGGTTCACATCTCTTGTATATTCAAGAACAGTTAGTCACACTTTTCTGCTCCCTTTCCTCTGCTCTCCAACTGCAGAAGGAGCTGATTTTTTCTGAAACTCTCCAAGCTGAATATAATATATTAGATATATTTTCTGTATTTTCCCTGTAGCCCTAGTGCATGAATCATGTCAGAGACAATAGAAGTTAAATGAAAAGAATTGCAAAATTCCCAGCTGCCACATGTGTGTCCTAGCTGGTGTAAAATAGGATAAACAGCTCTGCCCTAGATCTGGGAAGATTCTGGAGAGACCAGACAGCTCCAGTTTATCTCCCCTGTCAGGCAGTTCATAAGGAACTGTAACAGGAAGTGTTAGGTACTGATGAGAAAATCTGTCTAGCAAAGTGTCTGTAGACCTCCTGTTCTTGGATGAGGGGTGTCCTTCATCTTCTCTTCTCCCATGTATGTGCTGTTTGTTGGTTAAAAAAGTTGTATTAAGTTTGGGCAGAAAGTTGGGGATTTTTTTTCCCATTAGCATTACTGAAGTTTTGGAAAATGTTTTCTATGAAAAGCAACCAAAAGGTAAGATGTTGAATCACTTTTGGAAAATACTTACCCATTTTTGAAACCAAAACATTTGATTTCACTGTTCTAAAAATCTTTTTCTAATTTATTTGTAATTATCCCTATGAGTACACTGGTATTCTGATTTTGAAGTATGACAAAAAAACTGAAACTCCCAACCTTTAATTTCTAAACCAGCCTTTTCAAGTATCTCCATCAGTTTCAAATTACTTTTATTTTTTTTTTTTAAGCTGGACATTTGTGTAAAATGAATTTTTTTTTAGTAAGAATGGTTTGATGAGTCAACATTTTTTTCTAAGGAAAGGCTTCTATTTTTTAAATATCCAGTTAGTTTCTTCAGTGCCTTTTCATGAGTGATATGTCTCTTAAAGTTTTTTAATTCTCTTAGACTGGAAGACCTAGAAGTATAACATGTTAAATTCAAGCAAAACCAAAAATGAAGCTGGTGTAGCATAGTAGTAGCATAGTGGCATTGGGTATTTTTTTTGTATTTTTATATAATAAAGGAAAATTTGTAGAAAGAAGTAGGAGAGATTTTCATTATTACCCCTTTTTTGTAAATCAAATTTAATTGGTACAGAAGTCTTTCATAGTAACCTATAAAGAGCTGTGTCACTGGAAGAGCTGTGTCACTGGACTGTTGTTCAATAAAATGCTGTGAAAAATGCAGAAATTGTAATCATAAAAGGTTGTTCTATATCATTACATAGATACATATTATCATATGTTTTATTTAATTCATGGAATATATGGTTTTGTTTGAGTTCTGCTATTTAAGCAGCTTCTCCACTATGTCTTCTATTGCATATCCTGGTTCTATTTGCAAGTTAAATCATGTTGCCTTGACAGGACCAAATGCCAACTGCAGTGCAGTGCTGCATTCATTTAGACATGTCCTTCCTGCGGCAGGTTATCAAGTTCTCCTGTACAGAGTTAGATGATAAGTATTTGAATGCTTACTGCACGCACGTAAGTCCTTCTTTGCCAAATACTTTCTGTATAAATGCAAAAGCATTTTCTGCTTTGCAAAATGATCCCTTGTGTTTGCAGCGATTAGCATTAATTGCAAAAATTGACTGGCCTGGAAAATGAGTGAACTGGGGAAGGCACAGATCTCAAATTCTATAAGTTAATTTAAAAATAAATATGTGGGCTACTGTATCATCAGACCAATTCATCAATTTTAAAGACAGAGTTGTATCTCAAATGAGTCAAGTGTTTTATCCATTCTTGTCTGTTCTGCAACCAATAACAAAGAAATAAATAATTTAAGTCAGGACGTCGACTTCAGAAAGCTTCCATTTTACATTTATGAATATGTTTTCATTCTATCTAATCAAAGTGCTTTTAGGGTTGATTGACTTCTGCAGAACAATAACAGATTGTAATACTGATACCACCATGTATTTGGGGATATTAAGTGTAGCTACTTTGTTGTCACAATGCTAAATTCCTTTTTGTCTAAAGGAATTAATGTTCTTAACAAAGGATTATTAATAATGGTAATTGGTTTGATAGGACATGGTGTTTCTGAACGAGTTCAAAATCACAGCATGCTGGGAAGAGATAGGGGTGCTCCTGCTGCCCAGACTCTCCCTGCACCTTGGTTTGGGTGGGAGAAGCCAGCTCTGCCTGGCATTCAGGACAGTAGTTCTCAGAGATGTGCTGTTTTCCAAAGAGGCAAGATGGTTCTGTGATAATTTGAAAGTTAACATATTGCATTCATGTGATAGAGAGGGCAAAAAGGACTTGGAGAACTGGGAGCAGAGAGAGAGCTTGTTGCCCTTGAGAGGGGAAGGTTAGTTTAATAACTTCCTGTTAGCAAAAAGACTCATTGAGGCTGAATGAACGTTAAAAGCTTTGGAGTCCAGGTTCTGGGTACTTATTCAAATGTTTTAAGCATTTCCCTCAATTGCCTTAGCTACTACCATCCTTGCAGTATCTTGTCAGTGGGGTCGTCCTTTGGGCTGCCTAGCATAGCTGGGGAAGGCTGGTGCACATGCCTGTAAATCCCTGGAATAATGTGTTAAGAGAAATGGGCAAAATTTTCAGCTCATCCTCCAGAAACCCCCTCCAAGTTCAGCCCTGCTGTTGCTCCTGTTTCTTCATTCCATGTCTTGCCACATGCATAAAGGATTATGAGGTATTGTGCAGAGAGCTGAAGGCAGATTTCTGCCTCTGTGATTTGTTAACTCTTAACCTTTTCTCTATTCCTCATCCTAAACCTCTTTGTTCAGAGGAGAACTTTATCCGTTCAAAAGCAGACCAAACAGTTGAAACTTACACCTGTGAAGAAAAATTGGTCTTTTGATTAAATCAAGTTCTGGATAAAAAATATGTCATGAAAACTGCGCTAAGTAAAATGAATCTCTGTAAACATAAAATATTTTAGCCCTCAGGAGTTTTAGTACTGCCAGAATGTCTGATACAGTTGTAACTTTGTTGGTCCATTTCTTCTGTTCTCATTATATGTTGGATGCTGTGGTAGTTCAGCCTTTCTTGCCATGGGAGGTGGAGAGGAGCTGTACACAGCAGTCTCAGCTTCCCAGGAGTGTCAGAGACTGAGGAGTACTGTGGCTTTCAGTAGCTTTAGGGGAAGCTCAAGAGCTTTTAACAGTGATGTTAAAGGAGTGGTGGGCATGTTCAGTACCTGAATTGCCACAAAAAATCAATCATTCAATCAATCAATCAATCTGTCAAAGCAGCAGTTTCTTTACATTTTTTTTTCAGTGAGGGTTGGGGCAGGGCAGCTCAGTGACAGTGTTAGTTTTTCAGGACGTGAAACTTCTTGTCATTTCCTGGAAAGCTAAACCTGCCAGATTTGGCTAGGTTCTGGCATGTCTGCAAGTGCAAGAGGTCTTAAGCACTCTGGTCCCAGGCCATGCCATGCCCCTTCTTATGAAATGTTTGGTTTTCCATTACAGATCCCTGTTTACAGTATTCCAGGGTGACAGTGTTGGGAAATTTATAAAGCAAACCCCAAAACTCAGCTCTAAAGCCAAATGGTACAGAAAGTGATTGCTGACACTGTCCCTTACAGTACTTAGAAATAACCACTTTGCAATGCTGGCTATGGACTCCTTTGTATCTTCTTTCTTGTAGGTTTTTGTGTTTTGCTAAGTTGGCATTTTTATGTTCCTCAGATAAGACCCTCCCTCTTCACAGGCCCCTTCCTTATTTAAATCTTATTTAAATCCCACTTAATTTCAGATAGTGGATGAGTGATGCTATTGATGTAGTCTCACAAGAAGAAAAGGCTTTCTTGTTGTGTCTGGACTGTGAGTCATTTCATGGATGTAGAAAACTTCCACATTTTAATTCCTCTGGTACCTGTTGGCATTCAGCTGTATTTCTTCTTTAACCTAGGAAGGTCGTCCAACTGGGGAGAAGGCTTTTTGTGATGGCTTTTAGCAAATAGCTGTCTTTTTATGAGTTTGTTCCTTGTCTTAACTCATATAGAGAAAGTTAGTCACTTTTATCACTCAGATTAAAGCTGCGATGTTCATATTCTCACTATATAAGAAAACTTCTAAAAACCAGAAGTTTTTTTTTTTAATTGTTTCAACAAGCAGAAACTGATTTTCAAAAGTATGTTGTGCCAGGCTTGCTAATCTTTTGTTATTTCTGCAAACAAATATTGATGGCATAGAATTTTCTACACAGCAGTTATAGATATCTCAAAGTAGAAAGGATTTTGCAGGCTCATTTCCTCCAGTAAGACAGACCAGTCCTTCAGAGTGATGAATATTTGCTCTTGCAGAACACATTCAGCCCCTCCTTAAATCCAGGACTGTGCTGTGGGTTGAGCCCACCACAATTAAACCTTAAATTATCTTTGCATACACACCAGCACAGTCTACTGTAAATCTGCCAACCACGGTTGGTGCAATGCGCTGGATTTGAAATGGCAGCACCTCACTCATTATGCTTATTCAGACCCTACAGTTCCTTTTGAGTCCCAGAATGAAATGCTCAGAACCTGCAGCTAATCTGCAAAAGTCTACACCAGCTTCAAAATGTTTTTAAAGAATATTTTGGATTATTCAAGCTATTTCTGGGGCTTTTGTGGTCCTATGAGCATTTTGGTGGAAGGAAAGAAATCACGAAACCTCCAGTTACTTCCTTCAACTTAAAAGCTCTGTTGCAGGAGAGGTAGGAAGCTTTCCACAAGTGGGTGGAGAGTACCTCCCCCCATTTATTATCCTACAGATAATCTTACAAGATGTGTGACAATCCTCAATAACCTGAGATCTAGATTATCCAAGAGATAATATGAAAAGATATGTGTCCATGTTATTTCCCCATCTCTCAAAAGGGTCATGAGGACACTGAGTAGAGACCTTGAAGCTGTGATCTTTTTCTTGGGCAAAGAAATACATACCCTTGCTTCCTTTTATAAATTTACTCTTTCATTTGTTTAATGGAGATTTTTAATTGAATGAAGGGCTAGTATTATGCTCAAATACCACTTCAACTGTTAGCATGTACTTAACACTGCATCAATTGCCTTGACTGTAGAAAAGTGGCAATTTATATCATTCTAAATTAAGACATATATTTCCTGGAAGAATGGAATTACAGTAATTATAACTTGAATTTGACATTGATATTTAAAATAATCCAAAGCATTTGAAATTAACACCAACTGTACACAAACAAAAAAATTTGACTTCTTTAAAAGTACTGATTCTGGTGAGACTCTGAGAAGACCAGCCTTTGAGTCCATGCATTTGAGAGCTATGCTGAGCACACAGCAACTGAGCTGCACACAGCAGCTCTCAGTAGAGCAGAATAGCTCTTGGCATCTCACCTCCTGGCATTAGGAGTAGGGATCAGCCAAATGAAAAATGATGCTCTGATTCCATCTGGATGACAGTAACGCCCAGGATGACAAGCCCTGGCTTATTTTACCTTTCATAAATGATTTTAAAATAAAGACGTTCTATGTTTCTTTACTAAATGTAGTCCTCAAGAGACAGTAAGTTCATTTTTGTTCCCCTGCATTTCCTAAAGGCTATTAGAAGGGGCTAGTCACTGAATGTCATGTATTTATATAGTGAAGTGCTGGAAGCTGGCTTTAAAAAAGAAACGAAAACCAAAACACCACCCAGTTTCCAGCTTGTGGCTCCCTTCCAGCTTGTGCACTGTGGGTTAAGCACAAGGCAGGAGTCACTGATCTGCTGAGAAACCAGTTACTATTACCAACATTTTACCTGTTAGAGAGAGAGCGAGAGAGCATTTCCTAGCACTGGGCTTTTACCCTTATACTCTGATTTCAGGAAGAAAAATATTATTTTATTACAGCTGAAAGGTGGATTTGTCCAGAGCTGTGTGAGCAGCATGTGGAGCCGAAAAGCTTGCTGCAGGAAGAGGAATGAAAGGCAAGATGGTTTGCTCTGCCACTGGCCTATGACTGCTTAAGTAACCGCCATGCCGCAAATTAGGACATGAAGAATTTGCTTTTTACCTCATGTAGAACCACTAATTTCATGTATTGGTCTGGTAGCCTTCCTTTCGAACAAGTTCATCACAGGGTCATGAGGGCTCTTCAGGAGTCCCTAATGCTGCATTCCTTAGTCACTCAAGGTTTATGCTTCAGCCACCTTAACTGTTGTATGTATACTGTCACAATTTATTTTTTAAGGTTACACATCACATATATGAAAGAAATGTACATGAAGAAGTACATGAGAAACTGCTCAGGAACACACAAAATGCCCAGTCATGCACATGAGATGAGTGACTGTGCAATAGCCTATAGCAGTTGGTAACACGACAGCTGCTGTACAAAACATAACTGCAACAGCATCTCAAAAGCAGAGAAGTTAATATCTTAGATTTGAGCTTTGTTATACTAATGTATATGTTATATGCTTCTTGCTTTCAGTTGGTAAAATACTGAAGCAATAATATATTGCTTCAGTCAGTTGTAATATATTTATTCTCATCTCTCCAGCTTGGTTTTTACTCCTTATCTGTATTTGTTTGGTTGGTTTATTTTTATTTATAGAAAATCACAATTAATGAGACTCAGAAAGTGTGTTCACAGGAAAAATATATGTAGTACTGCCAGGAAGCCTTCTTTAATTTAATAAACAATATTTAGGACTCAAGCTTTGTCATAAGAGAAGAGAAAGAAACTGCTTGTGATAACCGGTAAAGACATGCTTATTTTCCAATATATTTCTCTAGCTGCTTCAAAATAAGCTGCAAAATCTATCAAAACTTGAAAAATCTCATGCTGCATTCCCTGAAGAAAGAAAATTTAAGACTGTGAAAGCTTTGTGAGTGTTTAATAATAGACTTTTATAGTCTTGACTAAGCAATAGTGATGATGTATTGCAAGATTAATACATAAATCATTAGGAAGCTTTAGTCATTTTAATACAGCAAGCCTATGTTTTGCTTAATTCCCTGATTCATCCTAAGGCATATATTGAAATTTTGTGTGGCCTTTCATTAAAAAGCCCAGCATGTCAGCCATGTTTTGCATCACTTGTCTTTTAATGGAGCACATAGCAGCTGGGTTTTCTGCAGTTTCATCTTGGTGCCCTCTGCCCTCCAGGCAAATTAACACACTGGAAATTGGGGAGCACGTTGACAGGTAAAAGGAGGATGATGTGCAAGACAATTGTGAAAGGTTCACATCAGGAAAGCTTCAGTGCTGGCACTGGCTGCGTTAAACTAATCTGTGTGCCAGTCAGGATGGCCACAGGTCCTCTGAGCCTTTTGCTGAAGCAAGATGAGCTGGGGTACAGGGTGCTGTCAGTGAGTCCGTAATGTCTGTTACGTGTGCACACCGCCAAAAGAGCCCTCAATGAGAGTGGAAAAGCTGAGAGCAGCAAGAGAGCCCTGCACACAGGAGGGTGAAGGAAGTGATCTGTGTGAGCAGCACAGTTTCCCCTGTTACTCAGTGGGTACCCTGACCTCGCTTAGCGCTCTTCACTAAATATGGGATCACTGGACATAAGTGGGAGACCACTGTCGAAAACAGACCAAGTAAAGGCAACCTGAGGAGAAACAAGTACGACTGCCAAGAGATGTGCTAAACATGAATCCAGTTTTCAAACTGGGATAGCAGCTGAGTCCATATTTAAACACCTAATTAGCTGCTGCAGGCTTCAGTTTGAAATTTGGCTTCTCATTACTTTTTGAAAATACATTCCATAGGGAGACTTGCTGCTGGAGGCAGCACCATGGAGATAAGTGGCAAAATCAGCTAATCAGCTTCTGGTGGAAAAGAAGGAAAAAGGAAAAAGAAAATATAAAAAAGAAGAAGAAGGAAAAGAAAAAAATTAGCAAACCTCAAGGCACTCAGTCCGTAATGGAATACCTACTTATTTTGTTCTTGCAAAAACTCAAAACAATCCCCTTCTTTTCTCTTTCCTAATTTTTGTAATAGTAAGTCAAACCTGTAGCTTATATTGCAAAAAAATCTTAAGCTAGAAGTAAGAACTTCTGCTAAAAATTAATTGGACAAAAAAATGCAGAACCTGCCTTATCCTGATCCTTTATTCATCAGCGTAGAATCCATAAAACATTATTTTCAAAGGAAGGAGAACATCTTGTGTATTGGTACTCTCTTGGACAGATTTCAAAGTAGCAAATTAAATTCTGCCTGCCTTTACTACTCCTGTACGTTTTATATAGTTAGTTGAGCATTGCCCTGTTTTATCAGAACTGACTCAGCAAAATGCTTTGGAGGGGCATCCCCTGGGGGGATGTTTTCTGTGGTATGAAGAGTGGTCCACAGTGAGCCCCACTCAAACAAGGGAGTGAGCATGAACTCCAAGCTACTGATGCCAGGCATGCTGTGCTTTCCCACTGAGCTTCTTCCAACAAGTCCTTGCTCCACTTTTCCTAGCTGCTGACTGTGTACAGGCTTGCCATGTCACAGCACATGCTGTCTGGCATCACCCAAGCTGGGTGGGCAGTATTTATTAGGATGTATACTGAGTAATACCTCCTTAGCTCTCTAGCTGACTGACCTGCATCCACCACTGGGACCTGGGAGCTTCCAGTCCTTTGCCTGGCTGGTTGCTGAGTTAGGAGGCAGAGTTTCTCTGCTTAGAAGTCTGCTTGCCTGGCTGTGAATCATCAATACCCTGTGTCCTCAAAGCAGCAAAGGTCCAAGTGTCACAGGTGCCTCGTGCACACTGCTCTGCTAGCACAGTTTGCCAGTAAGCTGTGCTCTCCTGTATGCACTTTCAGAAATATTTTAGAACCTTCAGAAAACATGGAAATGCATAATGTCAATATTATTTTACTTAGTATGCAATTATGCTTTTATTCATTGTAAAAAATGTGCATACAAAGCATAAAGTGCCGAGAGAGGCTAGATTTGGACACATGGGTGTTAAAGCCAGATAAATCCATGTGTAAGAGAAATACATTTTATGGTTTTAAACTAAAGAGTGTAGATTTAGACTGGACAAAGGAAAGACATTTTATGATGGGGATGATGAGTCCCATACAACCTTCAAAACCAGGTTGTATGGGACTTTGAGCAATCTTGTCAAGTGGAAAGATGTCTTTTCTTATGGTAGGGTTGTAGGACTAGGTGACCTTTAAACTTCCAACTCAAACCCTTCTGTGATTCTACATGTGTGTGCATAGGAGACAGAATCATGGTGTAAGTACAGGTGCCTATGTGGTCCTATTTTTCTGATACATGAAGTCAACACTGGATGTAAGGAAGTCAAATAATCTGTGTTGATTTATTTTTTCAATATGGCATTTAAACAACGTGATTCTAATAAAATGGAGTCTAACAAACAAAGCAGTTGTTTAACAGAAATCCTCATTGGTTCTGTGTCTTGTTATTCCTCTGTCTTATGTAGTCCATTGATGTCAGATTCCTGGAAAGTAGAAAAAACACACACAGAAATTGGGAAGAGAGAAGGTAATCATTGCAGGGGTTCTGCCAGAAGCTTTTGCTCTGTGTATCCGATTTTATATTCTTCATATCTATATTATGTTATTGAAGTCTGATTCCTGGCTGCCTTGCAGATCATTTGCATCTCTGCACTGTGATATAAAAGGCTTCCTCATTGATTGGGTAGCTTTTATATCTCCTCAGCACTCATGTTTCTCTGACATACATATCTATGCAAAATGCAAGGCTTTGGAGGATCTGGCCCTTGTAGTTCGTGCTTCATTGCCACAAGGTAAGTCAAAACAGTACTCACACAAAATGTGGGAATGGAGAGTCGTGGGGAGCATTCAGCATCCTCCTGCCTGGCATCTGAAGATTACTGAAGGCCAGACTAGACCCAGGCAGAACAAGTCAGAGTAGTCCCCAGCTCTGCTTCCCTGTGAGCCACTTGCCAGACAAGATCACTCTAGTTCAACTCGGGAGGCTTGTCCCGTGCCCCAGCTTGCGTTCAGCAGGGAATGGTGGCGCTGATGGAGGAGTGCCAGGGTTGGCTGCCAGCTGGCTGCCGGAGGCGGCTTGGGATGAATGCTGCTTCCCATGGGTAGTGTGAGCTCTGCCCCGCACGGCTGTGCACAGGAGAAGCTTGTAGCAGCTGAGGATCTGGTCCTTCAAGTTAAAGAGATTGGAATATGCATGAAGCATAAGGCGACATTTTGAGTGTCTCAGATCAGAGCGTGGACGTTACTGAATTTAAAATGTAACTGCAATTTCCTGACTAATGCCAAGTGACTTTTATATTCATGCAGTGATTGTTCTTTACTCTTTAAATAGCCCATTTTGCCCAAAGGTGCAGGTGATCTCTTTCTTCATGATAACAAAGGTATGTTATCCAGCACAGTACAGCTGAGGCCATTGACTGGTGCAAGGGCTACCTATGATCAGCTCTCCTTTTCAGTTCTCAACTTATATCATGTTTGTGGAGACTGCCTGTGATTTGCTTCTACAAGAAAAGAGACGGGAAAATAAAAAAGAAAAGATAAGCACTGGAGGTTCAGTGTTGTCTTTTACTTCCTGTGGCTAAGCTGTATTGCTGTGGTGTCTCCAAGCTTTTGAGTCCTTTCAGATAAGATGGACAGTTAAATTGCTTCAGTAGCCTTATACCTCTGTAGAGAGTCCACCTGATTCCTAACATTCAGGGCTTTCTGTGATGAAGTGCACAGGATATTGTAAAGAAGATATTCAACAAGAATGAGATAAAAAAAATGAACTCACATGTTTACTGTTCATTCAAAATGAAAAACTTGCATGTAGTAACAGCCACAGAAATCACAGGCAGGCTTTACAGCAGAGTAAGAGCATCCCCAGTCTGGGCATTTCTTGCACTTAGGGTGACGGTGTAGAGGCTGGAGTTGTAGCTGCAGTCACCACAGAGATAAGACAACATTTAGGGGAAAGAAAGGAACTAGGAAAGAGAGTTCTGTTCCTGAGTAGGTGCCCCTCTATCACCTTTCACCAACAGGTTAAGGTTCTGATGCTCTATGGACTCTTAACCCCTGAGTCCACATGGGCAGCAGCTGCAGCATGCAGCATCACTTCCCCAGGCTTTAGCAGAGGCAAAATGGATGGGGACTGGAGCAGTTTCTCTGTTCCCAGGAGCCTGTTGCTTTAGGTTCCTGCCTGCTTTGCCTATGAGCAAAGTATGAGTCTGTAATGCCAGCATTTACCTTTGGTTCTGCTAAGCACAAAAAAGGTTAGATGAGAGGCAGGAGTAATTACAGGAGTGAATTATTATGGCATAGGAAGTGATGCTGAGGCCCCATCAGGAAGAGCATTTAAGTGGCATACCTTCTAATTTGCCTGAAACTAGCCTGCTTATTTAAAAAAAAAAATAAAATTACTGCTGCCTGCATGCAATGAAACCTAACTCAGCAGTTCCTAGAAAGCTTGATTTGAAAGAAAGACGCATTTGACATCCAGATGAGAGAGGTGTACAGGAATCTCAACAGGTAATGTTTTGCTGTAACTTGTGGAATTTGTGTGCCTTTGTCGTACCTCTCTGGCACACACCCTGCCAGCCATCTGTGCTTTAAAGGCTGTATAGGGCCTGTAAACTGTGTAAACTGTGGTTACACTTGCAGCTGCTCTCCTAGGCCCATATTTTTATCAATCTCTTAGCTGTGCACAAACTGGCATGTGACCAGGGCAGCTGCAATGAATACCTTACTCATACATACTGATCCCAACACAGGAGCCTTCAACTAGTAGGTACTGATGCAGCAAAAATAGTAATAGCAACGGGAAGTAGTGTGGGTTTAATAGGTGGGAATTGGGTGTGTGTGTTTAGAAAGAGCAAAGCAAAAGAGGGGAGAGAAGTTTGAGGACCTCTAGGTGATGATAGCCCAGAGGTTGATGCCTCAGCATTTCTACTTTAAAGAGTTTGACAGAGAGATTCTGGCAGGTATTATGTAATTTTATTTTAATATTTTTCCCTGCTATAAATAAGACTTGGTGTCTGATGGAATAATCTCCAGAACCTGAGTAAACAACACGCCTGCCAGTGATAAGCTGTTTCTTCTGACGACTCAGTGTATATCTGGATATTGCATAATGTGGTACATTTGATGTTTGTGCAATTCTGTTCTCCTTCTGGTTATTTTTATGGACATCTCCCTCTCTTTTTCTCTCCTGTGTACAGATGTTCGTATTCACCCCATGGAGCCTATGCCCAAAGCAAACTTGCCCTTGTGTTATTTACCTATCGACTACAGCATCTTCTGACTGCAAATGGAAGCCATGTGACTGCTAATGTAGTAGACCCTGGAGTAGTGAATACTGAGCTCTACAAGCATGTCTTTTGGATTGTGAAAGTGGTCAAATGGATGACAGCCTGGCTATTTTTCAAGGTATTCTGTTTTTAATATCATTTTGTTGCTGTGCCCTTGCACTGTGAAAGCTGCAGTCAGCCTGGAGCTGAAGGTGTTTCAGAGTTTGTAATAGTGTTTGGGATTTATTGCATTTCTCTGTGCTGATGAGATGTACAAAATCAATAAGGACAGGCTTTCCAGCAAACAAACATTTATTTTAAATGGAGGGAGCAAGCTGTCACAGTAGGGAAAGGGAATGCCTTTCACCGTCTGTGCCTATGCACTGGTTATCTCTGCCCTGATCTATCCACGTGCTTCTGTGCATGCACGGGGGCAGGGCATCATCCTAACATGGAGCCAGGATATGCAAAGTGTTCCTCAGAAATGACTTGTACATTCTCTTAAAGAGGAGCAGACATGATCTGGCATGGTCTACATGTACGCAACATGTTATAGAGAGGAGGGCAAAGGGAAGAAGAAAGTTGGACAAAAGTGGCAGTGGGAGGTGGCTGTGCTCAAAGATGTGGGGTCCAGACACACGTACTCAGGGAGGTGGGACAATTTTTAGTTGTATTCCATTTTAACACATACTTGTAATGGTATTTGATTTTTTTATTATCCAATCCTGGTCTGCGCTAGGAAACAAAAAGTTGTTTAAAAAAAACTGATCCAGAAATGGGGCAGACTCAGTTATGGGTAATGATTTGTAGGGGTGTAAGTAGATTAAGCTGAAATCAGTTTAGCTGTGTAGGTGCAATCTCCTCATGCACACAGGCCTTTGAAGGGCTTGTGCTGAGAAAGTGTACTGCTTATAGCTCTTTCAGAAAGTAGTTTTGGATTAAGTAAATGGAACCTGATTCCATTAGAGAAAATTAAATGTCCTAATTAAAATGAAGTATTTTACATCAAGGAGCATGTCCCACAAAGCAAATTAATTTTAAACTTTGATATGGAAATATCAGTTGCTTTCATTTTAGAAATGAACTGGAGGCTGGAAGAATGACTGTAAAATAAGATGCAAACAAATAAACCCATATTTAAAAGAAAAATAATATCTTCTGAGTGCACCTTGAATATTGCAATAAAATTGTAATAAGAATGCTCATAATCAGTAATGCATTCTTAAAGAAGCAGACTGCAGCTTTGCCAAACCATGTACATTAAGCTTGTTTTGCCTCTTGTGATTGCCATTTTAAATATCAGTCTCGGGTGGCAGTGTTTTTTTCATTGGTCTTACTTCACCTTGCTAATATAAAAGTTTCATGTAGATTTTTAGGTTGTGCTTAGAATTTCTTCTGAAGAGACAAAATCCTGACCAAATTCTTGTCTGAGAGTGAGTTTCAAATATCTTGTTGTTTACAGCAGTCAATCCCACCCAGTTTTATTGATGTGCCCAGGAGACATTTTTGTGTTATACAGATGATGTTTAGACACTGAATTGGATATCATTGAACATTTACAATGATTTATGCGATTCCCATTCTTACAACCCTAACAGTCCTGCTGCTGATAGTTCCTGATAACTTCCTTCTTCTTTAGATGAGATACTGCTCAAAAGAAATTCTGCCTTGAAATATTGACAGACAGACATACTGATCTGTATGGAAGAGCAATGTCTGAAAAGCAAATGTATCTATTGCTTTCTAAGTCAGAATAACCTCACGTTTGGATATCTAAATGCTTCAGTTATCGAGGTTGAGGCTTTCACATTTTTGTCTAACACTCAAAGTGTTTTTCCCAAAAGCCAGAGGACAGGGAAATTCTTACTTTCTCTCTTACCATCGTCCCTTAGACCTCTGAGCTGCAGCTCAAACTTCCACTCTGCTTATTGCTCAGGCTATATCTGTGTGTTCAGGAGCACTTCGTCCCAGAGGCGCGCCCTGTTTGGCACCACAAGGAGATGTTTAGTTCCACAGCAAGCTCACACTGAAAGCCTGCCTGGCAATTTTTAATAGTGCTCTACTGAGGGCTGCAGTATTCAGCATTCAAGTCTGTGTGAGTCTTGTGTTGGTCTGGTGCATTAGGTTAAATTTCCTCCATGAAAAGTAAGAAAGCAAGTACAAAAAATTCAGTTGTCTGGTAATATTAGCTGATAGTTGATAGTATGGATTTTTTCTCCCCTGGAATTTTGTTCCCGAGCACTTATATGAATCTTCCTTCTAGGATTATGGCAGTAATGCAGTGAAAATGAGATGATAGCTCTCTAATCATACTGGCTTAACTGACTATTGTTACCCTGAGGTATTCCAGAGTGGGTTCTCAACACGTGCTGGAAATTGCTTCACTCACTACAATGGCACTCTTGAGAGCCAGCACAGCCCAGGGAGCTTCAGTGAGGAAATGCATCACTTCTCATTCCCTCAGGAGAGAGTCAACATCTTGTTTGACTTAATTCCAAAATAAAAGGGGCAGAGCCCCCACTACTTTTCAATGCATTTCTGCCAGCACTGGTTCCAGTTATGTACAAATCAAATGCCTCTTAGGGACTGCAGCCTGGCCCCCACCTTCGCTGGGCTGCTGGTGTTTGAGGTAGCTCAGTGTGGCAGACAAGGCTGTCTGCCTTGGAACTGCCTCAAGATATTTAGCTACTTAAACAAATAGACCTACAGTCTTGTAAATAGGCCATGATACGTATGCATAATTTACTCAAAGTATTAACAGCTTGATTTTCTTAAAACTGCAAAATATTATCTTCTAGACTTTATACATGGCTCAGAAAATCTTGGCCAAATCAGTTTGGTGTTTTTGTCCCTGCAAGTTGCAGTTAGAGACATTCCTGTAGAAATAAGATAGGCCAAACTAAAGGTTCTGGTGACAGTCACAAAATTTGTGAAATTGATGCCTACCCTTTAGAAATGATGGTTTCATTCTTTTTCAACTGGAGTCTTTCTCAGAAAAGTTGTTGTCTGCTTTGGTACTCTGAATTTGTACTTTGCAAATGTTTTTGCTGTATTTTTCATAAACATGGACTGCGCCTGTCACAAAAGAGAGAAATTATGTTTATTCCTCAAAAAACAAAATATTTCTATCCCTAGGACTTCTCAGTAAATAAAGCCTGATGAGTTGACACAGTCCTCTGCAGAATGCAGTGAAGTATGTAGTAATTTTTAATTGTATTAGTATTTTTAAATTATATTAGTAACTTTTAACATAAATTCATCTTCTTTTTGAAGACATAAAGTCCAAACTAGTAAACACTAACTAATTAATGAGATAATAATAACTAAAAGTCATTCACTGAGCATCAAATTGCAATTTAGCTAATTGTTCAACACACCAGCTTTAGCACTCGGTACCATGCAAGCTGGAAACCAGGAAGTACCATTTCCCTCCCAAGTATTTCTGCATCTGCAGCAGATACTGAATATTCATTCTTAAGCCAGATGGTCTCTGCTTGTGGTACAATTAAAATGCCTTAGAGCAAAACAAAAAAGTTGACTCTCATTAATGTCCGATAGCAGGGACTGTTGTGCTTCATATGACTTCATTATGGCATCAAAGTAGAGACATTTGACAGGTAGCAGTGTTGTAAAGTTCCCCAAAAACCTTGTTTATGACAAGCTTGGTGAACATGTCATTATCAGAGATATAAAGTATTTGGGCCTTTCAGCCGGCTCAGATCGGTATTTAGGAAGGCATTGTGGAAGGAAGGCTTTGCATCAGATCCTGTCTCAGCTGTCATTTCCAAAGACATAGTGCCACCTAAGTGATTATTGACTGACAAACTGAAAGTGAGTAGGATTAGTGACCCTGCCAGCATGTAAAAATGAAGGGAAAGGCTTCAGGAGCACAGGCTAGATAGACATCAGCCAATATGAACTAAATTCGTTTCCTTCAGTTTGTCAAAATAGGCTTAACATTAGTGCAAGTTTCCTATAACATTTTTTTTAAAAATACTTCCAGTCTGTAAGCATGTCTAGAAAACAAGATCTAAAGGACCTGGATTCATCATTCATGCCAGAGGACATAGTCATGCAGGTCTTATTACAGCATTTCTTATTCAAAGTGTCCCTTTGGCACTGTGAATATAGTAAATTTATTTCATCCTACCCCCCAGGTGTCAGAAGACAAACACATCACCACACAATAACACCAGCTGTAGAGAATGAGAGTAATTAAATCCCACAGCTGAAAGCAGCAATTCATCAGCACCAACATCTTCTGTGCATGAGAGTGTGTGGTCCTCACATAAAACTAATCTGGGCTTTTCTCACAAAATGAAAACTTGCAGAAACGTATAATTTGCAGTTAATTTTTACAAAAGGTTTTTCTGGTCAAAAACACAGAGAAGAAAACCATCTAGTTGAATCCAGTAACACTGGTCTTTCAGCAGATACCATTTTTGTACACACTGGTACAGGGATTAAAGCTTTCAGAGCTTTTTTTCCATCTATTAAGTATTTTATTATTTGTACAGCCATACAATGATTCCAGGGGGAAATATGGAGAGACTGGCCTGAGAAGGCTAGTGAATAATCTACTATTTAGCTCCCAAATCCTGGTGGTCTGGGTTTTTTCTTGCAACGCTGGACTTGGTTAAGTATCCAGGTCCTGCATGTTATGGGGTATGTGGATGGAGCTTGGCTGCTTTATTTGTTGTAACTGCTGAGCACAGAGCCTTCTGAACACAGAGCCCTGTGTGTCTGTTCAAAGTCAGATCAGACCCCTTCAGAGCAGGCTGGCCCTCACTGCACACATAAATAACATTGAACCCTGGTCTCCACTGAACCTGTGACTCCCCTGCATCCCAAGATATAATTTTTTTTTCCTGCGTATTTTCTAACGTTTAAGTTGTTAAAATATTTAATTGAAGAGATATGCTGAGAGTTGTAACAGGGTGTTTTGATGGCAGGAAAACAAGGTATTTATGTTGCTTGCCTCAGCGTAGGGCACACAAAGAAGCATACAGTTGCTGTACAGGACAGCACAAAATGGGTGGGATTATGTCACAGTGCATCACAGGGAGTCAAGGATGTTGAAGCTCTTGTTTGTAATTTATTTGGAGCAGCTGCCGGTGTGACTTATCCCCCAAACCACACCCAAGCTTCCTCTTGAAGAGTGCCAGTTGGAACAGGCTGAAACCCAGCCATGGAGAAAGCAGAAAATGAAGTAGTGTGCACAGAGATACATCTCATGTCCTGTCCTGCAGTTTTAGTTGTTTAATTAAAAGAAAAGAAGCATCTTTTTTTTTGGTTTGTTTGTTTGTTTTCCTTCCTTTTCTTCTGACAGTGTGAAATGGGAAGATTGTCTTCCATGTTTCAAAATTTTTCACAGGACGGGAAAACTGTCTCCATGTCTAATATTGCCTGTAGGATTCACCCTTTTTAGCCCAGGAAATGGTCTAAAGAAAAACAGGTTAAAACTACACTGTGCGCTGTGTGAAAACCCATGCTTGCCCTGTGTGGAATTGTTTTGGACAGGTAAGCAACTGAAATGTCAGAAGCTGTGTATCTTACTGTGTAAGAAAAGGTTTATCCTTAACTCTGTGTGGTAGAAGATTGCTGATTTAACCTGACAGCCCAGGAAGATAATTTCATTTTATGTGAAAGCATTTAAATTTTTATCCAAAAGAGTGAGAAAAATAGTCCCTCCATTGCTGAACTGTGGTGAGAGTAAGTAAACAGTTAAGAAATTGTGAAAATATATGAGCCCAACCAGTCTTAGCACATCAGCACCTATCATCCTGTAATCTGTAACTGGTTTCATATCCAGAAACCACAGAGTTAGTTAGGAAAGACATTTTCCATCAATCAATCTATTCCTTGTGGTACTTTCCTAAGTATTTGATTAATACCTTTGTGTGGTAATCTATTCCCAGTCAGACTTGTTGAAAATGGAGAAAACAGAAAAAAGGAGGAAAATTCTGCTGTGGATCAAACACACATCAGGGACTCTGGACTGATTCAGTTTAAAAGAAGGTCTCCTCGATGCCTCTAATGTAAAGGTCTCAAAAAAGAGGCTGAAAGATTGGGGAATTAGAGAATCCTGAAATTTCCACTAGACCATTAGCACAATCTTTTAAATTATGGGTTATAGCATCACACTACTATAATTCTTCCTCATGCATCAGAGAAGTACTAAGTCAATCACCATGTGCTTAAAATTCTGTTTTATTCTGGTCAAGTAGTGTAACACTACTTGGAAACTTGAACCCACTGGCAGCAGGATACAGAGCAGCTGGTAATCTTTCTCATCAGTTTATCTCTCAGAGAAAGAAGAAAAGAGAGAGGAGACAACCCCAGCCCCAATAAAATGACCCATTCTGCAAGGGTAGGAACAGGAGTTACAGGCAGTTTCTGTTTTCCATGTGAATGAGTTGTAAAACAGAGTCAAGGAGAAAGACCACTGGCCTCCCTTGGAATATCCTCCAAATGAGCTTATGGGTGAAAAACAATTTGGAAGTAAAATCAAAAGATGCAGAGCAGTAGGTGGTGGAGAGTACATATTCAGGTATATTTTATATATAAATTCATATATTTGCATAACCATATATAAATATATATATATATGGTCTGTTTAGATTTCTCATTGCTTTGTTATTTGTGAGTTATGTGTCCCTAACAAAAAAATGCTGACAAGATTTGTATTGCACACCCCCATCACCTAAAGACCCTACTCACTACAGAGAAAAATAATTTTAGGAGATTCTGGAGATCTACAGGCCTTCCTTTCCCCCTTTATGAATATGACAGTCTGTACATTACCAGTAATTGAAGGAGATTGAAAAACCTTTCAGTGTGAAGTAAGGGAGATCTTCCATGAACAACACAGACACAAATTTTAGTGGTTTTCTTGAGTTTTCAAAGGTTGACGTGAAACATCAAGTTCTACCAAGAGGCTGAAAACATCCCCTTTTCTAGAGATCTAAGGTATCTATGCCTGAAAGTCACCTCTGACAGGTCTCCTGTTCATAAAAGTCTGCAGTGTTAATGCCAGCATCAGAGGTGTGATTTCCTCATGGTCACTGCTACTGCAAGACCTGTCTTATCCTAAGATAAATATCTACAGTTGCACAGCTGAATTAAGTCCTTCAAGTGCCAGTTTATCCCTGTGAATGACAAAGGGGTCCTCTGGTGACTAGCTCAGTTGTAGATGTCTGTGCTGTATAAAGGTATAAAGTTGATTAAGATGAATCCTTTCCAAAGGTACACAATGTTAATTTTCTAGGGTTTTTTTAGGTTGTTTTTTTTTTTTTTAATGAACTGAAGATGGTAGGATTTTGGATGTGCACAGGAGAGAATAGGAGCTGTAAAGTTTTGTTCTTAGATCTGGGGCACAAGTAATGTGCTGTCATCTGGTTTTGCAAATGGCAGCTCCCAGGTGTTAAAGCATTTCCCGTATAAGTGGGAAATGTGCTCGTGGGCAGCTACAGATGAGGAAATCCTAGTTACTTATGAAATGTATTTCTCATATATGTTTATAATCTGTTATGTGCCTTCACTACAGCAGCTCTGGGTGAGGAAATCCCAGTTACTTATGAAATGTATTTCTTGTAAGTGTTTGCAATGCATGGTGTGCCTCCACAGTTTATCAGGTAGATATCACCGTGCATTTACATGGGTAGTTTTGTGTACTCCCTATGTGTATTTATAATAGCCTAATGTTTGTAGCAAGAGAGAACCATGGGAAGGAAGCACCATCTACCATTTGAGGATGAACTGGAAACAGTAAACATATTTTTTTAATATAACAGGATCATCCACCACCCAATTTGTGAGTTATGGAAACTTTCAATCCAGAAGTCACGAGTAGCTCTGGCTTTAGTAATGACAATGATGATTATGATTCCAAGCCACAAACTTCTGTGTTGCATTTTAGAAAGACTGCTGAGATACTACGAGATGTAGTTCACATGTGTCTTTTTGTTTTCATTATGTTCTGAGCTAAATGGGATTGGGATTTGGTGGATTTTAATAGATAAACACAAGAAGGGATTTTGGTTTAGTTCCTCTAGTCCCCGTTTTTTCTAGAAGGAGCCTGATCCTAGATGTGGCACAAACATATCATTTATACAATCTCTGAAGAGCTAGTGGTTTGTGTACATTATTACATATTTAAACATTCTGTTTAAATTGTGTCTGTGAGTCTCTTCAAGGCAAATGACTACATCTGTGTTGTGCCATCTCAGTGCTGGGGAAAGGGGAAGTAACTACAAGGGTTAGGTTGCCACAGACCAGGCACTCTGCAGGAAATACAGAACATATGCAGAAGAGGATTTGGATGAAACCAGAGCAGTGTGCAATAAAACAAGAATGAACTTGGACAGCTTATCAGAGATGGGATTTATATTGGTATTTATTTGGCCCCATCGTCCTGACCTAGTTTTCTGTCCCTGGAATAGGAAGGAGGTGCTGCTGCTGGTCCTAGTCTCAGGCATGGTCTGAAAAACTGAATTGCTTCCCGTGTCTCTTAATTGCTTATCAAGTCTTGGAGCTAGCCACCACCAACTTAGAAGCTTAACTTACTATCTTATCGATATTTTACTCAATTTAGTATACCTGTTACTTTTTGGATGAATAGCAGGAGCCAGAGTTGGTGCTGTGTGCCTGGCAGGCCTGTTTTCCCAGGGCTTTGCTGTGAGCCCCAGCCCTGTCACATCCCTGCAGCCAGCAGCAGTGTGCTGAGGCTGGCTGTGTCTCAGGAAGAGACTTATTCAGTATTGTTGCCTGCCAAGCTTAAGATGCAAAATTCAGTCTTCCACAGTCTGTCACTTGTCATATACTATCCTAAGATGATTAAAAATGTAGAAAGAGAAAAGCTGTCTTGTTGTTTTTGTAGCTCAGAGTGTTGAAAATAAACTTACACAGACTGTGAGTATATTTGGGTGCCTCCCACCTGACATGCTGCATCCAGCTCTGGGCTTCCCAGCACAGGAAGTGCATTGAGCTGTTGGAGCAAGTTCAGTGGAGGGACACCAGGAAGATTAAGTGGATGAAGCATGTCTCCTACAAGGAAAGGCAAAGAGAATTAGGATAGTTCAGCCTGGAAAAGAGAAAGCTTTGTGGTGACGTAAGTGTGGCCTTCCAGTATCTGAAGCAAGCTTACAAGAAAGAGACTTTTTTTTTACAAGAACATGTAGTGAGGGGACAAGGGGAAATGGCTTCAAACTGAAAGACTACATTAAGATTAGATATTCGGAAAAAAATGCTTTACTGTGAGGGTGGTGACGTGCTGGAACAGGTTGCCCAAAGAAGTTGTGGATGCCTCATCCCTGGAAGTGTTCAAGGCTAGGCTGAATGGCACTCTGAGCAACCTGGGATAGCGGAATTTGTGTTGGAACTAGATGATCTTTAAGATCTTGTCCAACCCAAACTGGTTTTTGATTCTAAAAATTATGTAGGACAGACACTATGGGGCAGTATACTTGGGGTTTTTTTTCTGTCAGGGCTGTACATTGTCCAGTTACAAAAGCTATTTTTATGACTTCCCAAGCTGTGAATGTAGATTGGTTTTTCAGAGAGGAGTTCAGTTATCACAACTCTCATGCATCACAACCAGTAACAAGAACTTAGGTCTCCATTTTCCTTTGCACATGAAATGATGACTTCCATCATCATGAAGTTTGTGGTACTTCATCAGTGGCTTTATTTAAGAGTAGCTGATCAGAACCTGATAAAGAAGTAAATAACATCTAAACATAAAAGGTCCGAATCCTACTGCATATTCTTCTACTAAGGATTATCTGATTTGATTTCATATCCTCTGTGTGGAGTACTGTTCTTTTGCAAAGCATGTAAGACATGTCTGATCCTGCTCCTTAGAGGTTCTCCTTGATCTGGGGCTGGCCTTTTATTTTTCTTGCCTGGTTTAGGTTTGTGGCACATGTGTCCTATTTTATATGCCTGTTATCTCAGGAAGTGGATTAAGGCTGGCACAGATACAGTGAACCCTAATCGCTTTAGAGGGCCTGCAAATCTCCAGAGGTAGTAAGTACTTCAGATGTTTATATTACTACGTTCAGCTGATGTTGCTTGAAATCCACTCCAGAAGATCTGGAAGACAGGAAGCAGGGCTTTTTGCATAGGGTTGTTGTTGGTTTGGGTTTTGGGGTTTTGTTTGTTTGTTTGTTTGTTTTTGATTAGCCTGTTAATATTATTTTATATACACTTAATGCTCAGTTTTCATTTTGAGGGTTTTTTTTTCTCCTCATGGTAAGGCAAGCCTCAAGCACTATTTTTACTGCGAAATATATCCAAAATATTTCTTGCCTGTACAATTTCTCCCATGAAAGTTTCAATCCACTTGTTACAGTTCTAGGTTAAAGGCAGGTGTCATTGCTTGTGTCAATATTTCCAGCTTTTTGAAAAAGCGATAAAATATGAAATGTGTTTGTGCTCAGATACCTGGATTTGTCATCTCCAGGTTACTTAGAGGGGCCAAGGGAATTGTAAAGTACCTCTAGTGCACAGAAGCAGCTCTTATACAGTTGATGTACAATCTGTAACACGCTCTCCTGGCTGGAAAGGAAGAATGTGCAGTGTTAGAGTTATTAGGCTTTGTAGATATGAGCAGGTACCACCCTGCTCAAGGCTGGAACCAGTCCTGTCATTCTTGCCATAAAGACAACACACTTTGTGAGCCAGTTTCATATTCACTCTGTAGAAGCTCTGGGCAATTTTTTTTTCCTTATTTTTATTGTCAATTTATATAATGATATCTAACAATAGTTTTTAATCAAACAGGAGTAAGAATGTTTTTAGGGAAACAGTTTACTCAAGACAAGAATGAATTAAAGTGAAGTGACTGGAAATGTATTTACCTTGAGAAACTGAGAAAGAAATAAGAAAAAAAAAAAAAAGAAACTTATTTCTAATCTTTGGAGTCATTCTCTGGGAATGGCTTCCACAATGTGGCAGCTATAAGAACAAGTGTTTTTTTAATGATGGAGTTTAAATAGGTTTTGGAGAAGAAGATCAGCTGATAGGTTATCTGCAAAATTAGATCAGAGATGTCCCAAGACAGATTGCTGCTTCTGAATTCTTCTTGTATTTAGAATCCTTTTTTATTTGCCTCAGGTTGACTTGGTTTGCTCCCATGCTAAAAAGAAAAAAGGAATCCAGTATAAGAGTACAAAAGTGAAAATTTTCCAAGAAGTGTCCATTTTGATTTTGAACTTGTTGAGTACCTACCAAATCCTTCTTTAGGAAAACCTTTGGTGAAGATGTGCCATTTCTTGCACTCATCTCCATCGTTGCCTTTCTTGGCAGTAGTTCTTCCAGTTTGCTGATGAACTGTTTTGAACTGTCCAATAGGCTAGTCCTTGATTTTGGTTACAGGAGAAAAAGGGAAAATGACAGCTATGGACCAGCCTGAAGAGCCTTCAGTGAAAATGAGATCTTTTACTGCCCTGGCCAAAATATCCGTGCATGCTCTTAAAAAATAAAGCAGCCAAGATAAATTGCAAATGGAGCTGTAGAGATAACTGACTTAGCCATGTGGTTGGTCTCTAACCTGTGTTACAGTGGGGCTTTTCACAATTTGGTCAATGCTCAAGAGACCCCTCAGCAGAGAGGCTGGGCAACCATGGGCCACAGTGTGACCCTTGAATGAGAGACCAAGGCTTCCCCTGCTTCTACAGACATCTCAAGGCCATTGTCTGAAGTCTTCCCCAATGCCTGGTTTGCACCTAAAGTACCTTCAAGATGACTGATATTGAGCAGCCTCGTAGTCCTGCTGGAAGTCAGCTGAGGAGTTGAATCCAACTGAGTGTCCAGAGTAGACTAGCAGGAGATTAGAAAGGCAGAGATTTCCATTTCTAAAATTTCCAGAACAGAGTTTATTCAGGATTTTTTTTAAGGGAAGGAAAGTTATTACATTCCTCTTTTGTGATATCAACTTTTGTTGACCTGAATTAGTGATTTCACTTCTACCTGCCATATTTTTCTTATGGAGAAATTATACTACATGTTTTAAATTTTTTAAAAAAATATATTTTTTCCTTTTTTTGGGTTTGTTTTCTGATTTTGTGGCCTTTTTAATTTATACCATGATGTGATATCATAGGAAGGTCAAAACTGAGTACTTGATCTTTCTTGGGTGAGTCTTTCAAATCAGAGCAATGGACTTGCTGCAGACTACTGGCCATGGATTTGTTATGAGAGCTAAAATGTGTCAGTGCTCCAAAAGACTGCGTAATGAATGACTGCCTAGATTTCAAAATAAATCCTTTGGATTATACAGAAAATTTGAACTGTCAAGAACTAAATGGTGTGGTGAACTGAAACATAGGTCTCAAGATACCCGCAATTTAGCTGTATTTCAGTAATCTCTCATTCACCTTTCATTGCTGTCAGCAGCCTGTAGGGTTTCTGTTATATTTATGGTGGAAATATCTGTCAATGAATCATGTCACTGAGATGCATGTGTCTTTTCTACTTCAAGAAATTATTAAACACTCCATAGTTTCTGTGGTAAGCACCACATTGCTGGGCCATTTGTACTAACAGGTATTTCTACATGTAAGCATCTCTCTTGCATAAAAAATTCTTAATTTTTACATGTGGTAGGTGGAAGGTTATTTTTGTTAAGCAAGTGCATATAATTTTTTTAGTGTTTTTACATGTTTTCACTATCAACTTGTATTTCTTAAAACTTTGGATGACAGTAGGTATTTATTAACAGTTTTTGCAAGTATTAATGTGGTTACTCTGCCTTTAACACAGAAAAATAGATGTATCTAAAATTCAGGAGATTGAAGTATTTCTCATGTTTTGGAGTCCCTTTGTTTAAATTTGTGGAGATTAGATAATTTTAATGTTAAAATATTACTTACTTTCAAGTATAGAAGTTTTTTATGTACAAAATTATATTAATAAAAATGTAATTTCCTTTTAAATCATATACTTATCAAAAATGTAACCTACTGCAGGTTTACAAGCTAAACAGATATTAGTAAGTAGTTTTCAATAATATTCTTCCACTCTTTCATTTTGCAGAATCTTTAGGAAGGATAAATAAATAACCCTAACAAAATGCAAAGCTCTGAATACTTTGGGAGACTGCAAGATCCTTTTAATTTGATCTGCTATTTGTTATTATCACTGTAGATTATGTATGAGAATATCTGCAATTGTCCTCCAGTTAATATACTTTTGATTTAGAGGAAAGGGCAGAGCTACAGAGCAGCTAGCAAGTGGTCAGTTAACCTCCATTACAAATGTTTAAAACACCTCTTCAGTGGGGCTTCTTAATGATGAAATACATAGGGCTGGCTTTTCTGACAACTCAGGGAGTGAGATCGATGACTGTAACCTTTTCTCTAAATTAAACTGGAAAACCAGGTCCCAGCAGGGCTGTATGCTCAGAGCTTTGGAAGAGCAGCTCTTTTCCTGCTCATCATCCCATAAATACTTTTTTAATGTTTATTTTTAAGTTATGTGAATATATGCTGGGCTATGCTATCATCTCCATTTCATTGAGCCTACTTCATCATTTATAGTTTTGAAATAAGTATATTTGATGTAACAGCAGTTAGCTCCAGCCAGAGTACTGTCTAGATTTTATTTCCATTTCAACACAAAAGTAAGATTTATGAGATTGAGCAGCTCCCCATTACTTGCAAATGAGATGTATGCTGAGACAATTTTCAATCTTTTTTTATGATTTCTCCTACTTGCCAAAATAAAAGGAAAAAGTTACCCTAAGCGAGCTCTTTGGAAATGAGCTTATATTTTCAGAGAAGGAGTTAAAGAGCATACTTGGCTCAGGTATCTATTTCCATTAGAGAAACATGTTGTGTAAAGATGTGTACCTTAGCGCTGTTTTCTCTCTGGATTTCTGTGTGTGGTTATGTTTTTTGTTTGGTGTGCTTTTGTTCTGCTGTGGTCATCTGAAAAATTAGTAAATTCTTCATAATATTAATTTAGACTAGGAGATAAATCTCCCTGGTTTTTCAAGAGCCAAACTGCTTTTCCTCATTTTACTATGTTAGTAATTAAAAATGATTGCTGTTTTCTTATGCAGAACTGTAGCAAGACACCCAAATATGTCTCTAGTCACAGCTGGGCATTTATTCTTTTGAAAATCTGTCCCTCCTATCAGGTGCTGCTGGTAACTGTTGTCAGATGTTTGAGTAGCTGTGCTGTGATGGCAGGCATGATGTTGTTTCAATGCATTTTCTAAGCAAGAACCAGATGTTTGTTCTAGGCTAAGCAGAATTGATTTCCAGTTAAAACCTCAAGTAAAGGAGTATCATATCAGGCTGCAAACCAGCCATGTCTCAAGCCATATGTGAATCAAAAAGAAAAATGTGAAAGTCAGTGGTAATCATCTTCTTCACTGCCCTGTGCATCTCTGATATTTGTTTATGTAAGCGAAGAACTTCATAAACGAAGAAGTTGTTCACTCCCCTGTGTTAACAAATGAGAATTCAGATTTGTACCTTGGACTGTTTCATGATTTTCCCTTGCTCTACACAGAGATTACAATAAAAAACAAGACAAAGAGATCTATTTAGAGAATTAGGCCTATAAGAATTCATTGGTTCCCTGTAGGAGCCAGTGATAAATCTGTCTCCTTGGTACGCTTCAGTAAGCCCTGAGGCACACCACCTTCAGCTCCAGCCACTTCATGTCCTTCCACTTGCTCTCAGCAGTAAACCATTGCAGTCAGAAGAAGCAATGGGGAAGACTTAAAAAAATTCAATTCCAGCAGTTATACTGGACCTTTAAGAGGTGAGGTCTTGATCATTCTGTGATAAAAAATGTCGTATGCAAGAAAGAGCTTAGAATGGAATCCCATGGCTACAGTGCTCCAGTAATAGTCACACCACTGCTAGTAGTGGGACTTATCCATCAGAAGTGTAGCTTTTACATTTTATTCTAGTGGTCATCCATATATTCACACTAACCTTTAATATATTCACAGTGTAACAGGCAGGAAAAATTACATTGGGACTAAGGAACAAAGACAAATATTGCTGAAGAAATTTTAAATAACGTGCAGATCTCCAGTGAGCATTGATTCATGTGCTTCATGATGTCAATAATTGTTTGTGAATTACACTCATTTTTTTCCTCTGAACAGAGCATTACTCCTGAAATACAGTCATTACCTATTGATTAGCTCTGTAGTTATTTTCATGCATCAGTAGCACCAGTAAAAAAAATGAGTAATACTTATTTTACACCAAAGTGTAAGGTCCGTACATTGTTCATCAGCAAGTGAAAGGAATCTTTAAAATATTTTTTTTTTTAATTGCCGGGACCACATTGACATTTTCATAAGTCTGAGGATAAATGGGAAAGGTCTAAAGGGGTCATTTGGACTTTTAAGGGTTTTTTTCAATCAGGGCATTGTAAATGTTCTGCTGTATCAGGACAAGAGTGCAGTAAGAAGGACATATTTGTCACTGTTTAGTGCTAATGTAATTTCCTATTTCCCCTACTGTATGTCTCTCCATTTAATCTCAATTGCTGGTAATGTGCTACTTTTTGATTAAATGATGAGAGCTGAAATTCACCAAGGAGAAAATAATTAAAACTATTTGTTTCACAAACTGTCAGCAGCTATTAGGGAAATTAAATGTATTTTTCCCTGAACCATGTTATAGACTTTGCAAAGTCCACCATCAGTTGGAATCATCTTTTATTGGGCACAGATTTAAAGCAAAGGTCAGTTATGTTTTGTACACTAAGGAGTTTATGCAACTGATAAAACCCAACCATTTAATTATTTTTATATAAGAATTGTGCTGCTTGGAAACCCGTGCTTTTTGACTGTGGCACCCTTATAGCCGCATCAGCTCAGCAGATTTGCAGAGTGAAGGGGGCTTTTCAGCTTGTCCCCCCGGCTGCAGGAGTGTCCCAGCCCTGGCAAGGGGCAAGCAGCAGTAGGGTTTGTGCTGATGCTGGTGGCCAGGGAACGGCCTCGCTCGCAGTCCTTTACTGCAGCCCCACATGTCCAGCAGTGCAACATCCTGTCACACCACTCTTTTCCTTCGAAGAGGAGCCGTGTTGTCTGACCTGGTCTAGGGATTTGTCACTGCTTGTGGACCCTCCATTTCTCCTATGTTGTCAGATTTGGCTAAGTCAATGTATTGACAAGGTTTCACCTAGTATTTTCCTCTCCTTTTTCTGCTACAATAAGGCTTGGGCTCACTCCTTTCTTTGTAACACAGACTGTAAATGCCATCTACCCCAAGAGCTCATGCTTTGAAGTCTGCTTTTTACCCCTTTTTGGTTTCTGAAGGGGCTCGGTGACGTGGATGGGAGATCCGAGGAGGGCAAGTGTCGGTGCTGCACTGCAAAACCCTCCTGCCCTGAGCCCCTTTCTCCCCCACATGGCATATGGGCTGCAAAAAGGGATCTGAGCCAGTGGGGCAAGTGGCACACTGATGCAGCAGCCACACTCAGCGAGCTTGAAGTGAGGGCCTGGCATTCATTAGGAATTCATGAAGAAAAGGGAATGAAAAAGCACTGGGACTGCCAGCGAGATTGTTGTGGGGCACAATGAGAAGGCAGGTGGAGAAATGGATGAAAGTTTTGTCTGCAGACATGCTTTGCATACCATATAGAGAAACAGAGCCTAATCTTGATTGGAACAATTCAATTCCACTGTGAGGTACATGTTAAGTAACAATAGGCGGGTGCAGAGCTCTGCAGACTTGCAGGTGAAGAGCAGAATTTTAAGCAAGTGGCTGTGCGGGCAGGAGAGGCAGAGGGGAGGGCTGGGATAGCAGCAGGCACTGGTGTTTGAGCTCTGCTCAGACCTCAGCCTGTGCTTTTACGAGTTAAAAGCAGTCGCTTAAACCTTAGCACAGTTCTGCATTAATTCAGCTGGAATTTTTCCTGGGAAGCCAAAGTTTAATCAGCTGGAGCTTTGCTGCTTGCAGTGTATCACCTCAAGTGAGCGAGTGAGGGGGGCTAAGGGGGGCTCATTGATTGAACTATCAGGGCCAAAGGTCCTGTGTGGCAAAATGACACTACCAAAGAGCATAGTTCAGTGTTGAGCTTCCTAAATAAAGTGAATTATTTCAGCACCAGATGGATCAGTAAAATGTATTCATCACACCACAAAACCTCACAGTATTTGTTTACCATTCTAAACAACTGATCTAACCTTTATGTCAAGAAGCCCTATGAATTCCAGTGCAACAGGAACTCTCCTTGGGAGCTTAATGAAAAGAAAAGGTTAATTCTTGCTGTTTTGTCTTGTCTATCAATAGTTTTGCAAGGGCAAGCCTCTGGGCCATGGCTACCTAAGCCCGGAATGAGTCCAGTGTCAAAACTCCAGTCAGAAACTCTGCAGAGACAGGAGCTACCTGAAGATGAAATAAAATATTTGAATAAGAAAACTTTCAGGAAGATTGTTGGGATTTTTGACATTGATGCCTCACAACTCCTTTTTTGTTCTTTATTTGGTTTTGTTTCTCTTGCTCTCTCTCTCTTTTTTTTTTTTTTTTTTTTTTTTTTTTTTTTTTTTTTTTTTTTTGGTTCGCTTACTGGGAAAGATGTTTGGTGTGAAAGGGATTAAAAGGTTTTCTCCTTTCCAGTTTTTCATTGTCCTGTTTAAGTTAATGAGATTTGATCATTCACTATGGATCTCATTTTTGGAATTTCAACAAATTCTTCCTCAAACAAAAGCCAGGGCAGTCAGTGTAGTCATTCACACAGGAATGGTGTATGCCATGTCACATGTCACCTGTACAGCAATGTGACACCTCTGCTGTGACTTCCATCATCCAGAAAAGGAAACAAAGAACATGGCAAGGACTACATCTGTCACCAAATCCAATCCTGGCTTTTGCAATGGATAAACAATTTTTTTTTTTAATTCCACCTGCTACCTTAATGAAGGTTTACAAAAAAACCCTTAGAAATAAGCCTAGGTATTTAGTTTGACAACTTCAGTGGGTAGCAGATCTAGGTCTTTTTACTTACCAGTAGTTAACAATTTTATGTACATGCCATTTCATGCTTTCCTTTATCTGTTTCACTGGCAGGACCTGACACTTGTTTTTCCTTTAGAGCTCCTGGAAATGAATAGCTATATCACCTCTCCATAGGCTTATAGCCCCTCTGCATTATGAGTACCATCCTGCCCTTCTTTCAGACCATTTAGCTGATTAAATGTGATGAGCTTAAGCTCTTGAGTAATTGTTTTCAGGATAGAAGTTTTTTGCTTCCAGATCATGTGTGACTGAGGGTCTGAGTGTTTTCTCTCTGTCTAATGAGCTCTGCTGTTAAAGATATGATGCCTCAAATCTTTTCTGCCACAGTTTTAGAGACTAATCTCATTGAAATCAATGGCACTCTTTGCCTGTCTAAAGGTATACATCTTCTTTGGGTTTCTTCTGAATTTAAGCCATCAATAGATTCCTTTGCAGATAGTGAAGAGCCCTGGGGTTGATTGATTTAAACAAAAGGATTTAAGTTACAGAGCTTAAATTCACTTTCAGTCTACACAACAAAAAACTTGATTTGAATAATCAGATTCAGCTATTCTTTACATTTGCATTTTTAGTTATTTTGTTAAAAAACAAGTTGATTCTGGTGGGTTAATAAGCATTCAGATATGTCAATTTGCAACTGAATGTGCTTTTGCTTTTAAACTTAGAACTTTTCTTGGGTAACAAGGATAAGCTATATAGACAGCTCCATAATAGTATGGTTTCAGAATCTATCCGTTATTTCATGACTTAAGCAATCTGATAGCATTGTGATAGAAAATGAAAAATGGTAGTTCTCTTTAAAATATTACTTTTGTTGTTATTTATTTTTGCAAGCTGCTTCCTGATGAAAGAGTTTAATTTAAATGAAGAGAACTGTAATTTTTCAAGGGTTTTCTTACTTAAACAGAAAAGCCCTGAATTTATTGGCAAAATTGAGGATCTAAAATCTGTAATTAGTTATTTGAACTAACTATCTGTTAAAAAGATACAATTAGAAAATCTGAGCCACTCTCACCTAATTCTAGTCTTCCACTAAAATAACTAGATAATAGAATAATAGAAAATAGTAGAAAATAATAATAGAAAATAAGTCTGGTCTTCTTGTTTTCTATGTTACTAGGGATAAATGTAAATTAACCACTTTGTTTTTGGTTTATCTTTCAAGATTAAATTATGAAATTGCCAGCAACTGGAATTATATGAAATGAATTTCCAGAATAAGATTCCTTCCCTCTTCACCACCTTTATCTGTCTTCCAGTTTGAACTTTCTCCTCTCAGTCTGGGGAATTTTGTGAAACTATAATTTAAGCACAATAACGCTATAAAAACCAGAAACTCAGAGCAGCTGGGACACGGACAGTGCTAAATGGTTGTTCTGGTTTGGGCTGAAATAGAATTAATTTTCTTCTTAGCAGCTGGTACAGTTTTGGATTCAGTATGAGAATAATGCTGATAACACACTGATGTTGTAGCTGTCACTAAGTGGTGCTTACACTAAGCCAAGGACTTTTCAGTTTGCTGTGCTCTGCCAGAGAGAAGATGCACAAGAAGCCATGAGGTAGCATGGCCAGGACAGCTGATTCAAACTGGCCTAAGAGATATTCCATATCATAGAACATCATACTCAGTGTATAAACTGGGAAGAGCTGGCCAGGAGCTGTTGATTGCTGCTCAGGGGGCCTCAGTCAGTGGGCAGTGAGCAATTGTGGATTTTATCTTTTTCTGACTCTGTTCCCCATCCCACTAGGGGATGGGGGGGAGTGTCTTAATTGCCAGCTGGGATTGAACTGCGACAATGATATTTGGTGACCTGCTTTAAACTCCTTTCTTCCCAGCAGCTCAGGGACAAGGAGACAAAGGCTGAGACCCAGGTGAGGATAAGCACTGCAAGGTGAAGGTCTTTTTCCATGCAGGAGCTTTGTGTGGAGCAGACCCATTAGCAGGACATCTTACAGCCCAGCTAGCATGCCACTGCAATGTAGAACTAAGAAATTTGGGGGAAAGTGTACTTTTGCTTTCATCTTTCCCATCTTCCCAGACATATTTTCATCTTGCATGCTGTTAATTCATAGATGTAGCACCCTGTAGTCACTTTGAGTTAGTTTGTGCACCTCACTAGTTCTGGTCCTCATCTTTGGCAGTGCAGGCAGATGGCCTGCCTGAGTCCCAGGGAAGAAGTGTTCTCTGCTGACCTTACCTGGTAACCAGGAAAGGATTTGCACTTTCACACCTTCACTGTGTGTTTTCAGGAGGTGCTTCCAGCAGGAAAGATAGGAAACCAAGGCTAGCAGCCATCCTTTCCCAACCCTCCTCCACCTGGCTGAACCCACAGCTGGAAATAGTCCTGCTGCTGTTTGGGGTGCAAAATGGGGGTTGTAGCAATTTAAAACAGAAGAAGCTGTGAAATAGCTGCTGGCTTATGTAATTTTGGGTTATTTAATTTTGTCTCTTCTGTACAGTCTTTTTGCTTTTTGATCTCATCATAGTTCATAAAGGCTTTCTATATTGTGGTTTTCTTTTTAATATTTACAGATTCCATGCCTATACTGAATTCTTGTAATAATTAAAAAATTAATAACAGTCATAAGAAAATTGTGAAGTGGGAGATGTGTTAGTTTCTATTTTCTAACAAGGGAAAACAAGATATGTGATTTGTCAAATATTAAACAGTAAATAAAAAAGTAGAGATGATGGTAGGGGGCTACAAGTCAGAATTGCCATTTGTATTATTCCTGAAGTTTTATGTTTTCACCAAAAGCCAGCAAAGATATTTTACTTTGCATGAGCAGGCAAGTAGTTAACTGTTCAGAGGTATATGTGCTCAGGAGCGTTTTCTTCAGCACCTTGAGCCTTGCTGTGTCTCCTATTCTCCGGGGCTGTTAAAAATGCAGCTGCCACTTCGAACACAAATACTCCTGTGTTCTTTGCTGTGTTGTTTTGATTGCCAAAATCCATCTTCTTTGAAAGAATTCAAGAAACTAAGGCTGACCTATGTACTCGTGTAAGATAATACATTGAAAAATTAAGCTGAAGTAAACAAATAAATGGTGTGTTTTCCTTACAAGCACAAGAGTTACAGCCTAGTGCATGAGGCATCAGGATTAGGGTTTTGGAGACTCATTCTTTCCTCATCTCTTCTAACCTGCACATTTGCTTAAATAAATCTCTTGTGGGTCTCTGAATAGAAGACAGGAAAAGAAGAATTTTCTGTTGCAGAAAATTCCAGATTATGTGAGGATATCCAGGACAATTCTCAGTGATTTAACTCAGGCATCCTCAGCAATATGTTGCTGCAGGACATCACCTGGTTTCCAGAGAACTCATTAACCAGGCAGAATGTTATGCTCCCAGAAGAGGCTTCAGTATTTTGTGAAGTGCATGTGCTTTTGCAGCTCTCTCTGCCTATCACTGCTTGTCTTATTTCCTAGAGACTGGATGTTCCAGCAAGTGAATGTCTCTGGTTGGATGTTTATGCAATGTCTGGGGCAGCAGGCTCCTATCTGTCAGACTTTGCATAGTTACTGAGCTGAGCGAGGTAACAAGTGTAATGTGATTTCAGTGGCTGCAGCGATATCTCAGTTCTGACTTTGAAGACATCGCTGTCTGCTGCAGAGCAAGCTTAGAGATCAGCCTCCAGGCAAAGTAATATTCCTCAATGCACTTGACAAAATGAATAAAGGACTCAGTCATGATTAATGACTTTGACCCAAAGTTTCAAGTCCCTGCTCAAATTCAGTCATGTAAAGTTGGATTCTTTTTTCTATTTTAAAATTGCTTAAAAGTGAACATTGTTCTTTTAGTGCTTTATTCTCTTAGAAAATGTTAAGTATGGACCCACAAACAGTCCTGCTCACATCAGCAACATTATATTGCAATTCTAACCTGAGAGACATTCAGTTCGAAATTAAGACACAAATACAATTTTATTATTTTTATATATATCATTATTTACAATACTTATATATACTATAATTTATAATACCTACAAGTGAGTTCACTGTTGCAGCTGCTCCTTGAAATCAATGGAGTTTTCTTCAGTGTAGCCCAGAAAGCTGGCCAGCCAAGAGGAGCTTCATTCAGCTGCCTGAGAACACAAGCATCTCATGTTGTTTGACATGACCCACGATATCCTGTTGTGGTTTAACACCAGCCAGCAACCAAGCCCCTGCAGCAGCTCACTCACTATAACTAGTGGGATTGGAGAGAGAATAGAAGGGGTAAGAGGTAAAAAACTCGTGGGTTGAGATAAAGATAACTTAATAGGGAAAGCAAAAGCCACACAGGCAAAGGAAAACGAGGAGTTGATTCTCTGTTTCCCATGGGCAGATAACCATCTCCAGGAGAGCAGGGCCTCTCACACGTGATGGTGACTTGGGAAGACAAACACTATCCAAATATCCCCCCATCTTTTCCCCCTGACTTTTTATCCTGAACATGATGTCATATTGTTTGGAACACCTCTTTGGTCACTTGGGATCACCTGTCCCACCTGTGACTCCTCCCAACCTCCCACACACGCCCAAGTTCCTTGCCAGCATGTCAGTAAAAAGCAGAAAAAGCCTTGGCTCTGTGTAAGACCTGCTCAGCAATAACAGAAATATCTCTATATTATCAACGCTGTATTCAGCACAAATCCAACACAGCCCTATACCAGCCACTGTGAAGAAAATTAACTCTACTCCAGCCAAAGGCAGCCCACCTGCTTAGCCTGAAGCAGCTGCTTTAGAAGAAGAGGGTTCAGTCATGGCAGCTGCCTTCCTGAGTAAAACTTTGCTCATGTTTTGAATCTGCAACAAGACTCACCTCGTGGCTTCAGAGCAGAAAATTTGGCCAATTTTCAGCAAAACAGATTTCTCAGAAGGCATATCTCTGCAACAAACCCAATTAAAACCTCCTACCACCAGCTCCATCAAAAGATTCATGGGAAATGAGGCACCTGGACCTGGGCATGTGCCTCCTCCTTGGGTGTCCTGAGCAACAGGCGGACCCTGACAGTCTTTTGAGGGCAGTCCTTTCTTTGTAGTCTGCCTTATCTACAGGCATTCCAGCCACCTATGCAGGGACTGATGTGAAGATAAGATGGGACTTCCCAGTCTCCCTATGTACCTGATTTTTTTAAGGTCTTTCCAGAAAATTTGCTTTCAAAAGAAAAGGAGATTCGGGATTTGATATTCTCTGTGTCTCTTTGCCAGCTGTGTCTGCTTCTGTTCTTTCAGTTTCTTATGCTCAGGGAAAACTTCTCCTTTTCCCAAGTAGTTATGAATTATTCAGATTATAAAGCTCCTTTCATTCCAAATTTTGATGCATTTTTACTGTGAAAATTGTTTTGTGTTCCTAATTCATCAAAGTTTAATCTTTTATTATATATTTATATGTTTGATTAAGAAATTATTTTTCTGTGGCCACAACATTGTCAGGAAAAAGGCTTCACACTTTAACTGAGCCATTTCTGCTATTTCTTTCAAAGACAAACTCTGAAGAATTTTATTATGGAGTGAATTTATTAAAGAATTCTCATTGCCACAAGTTGGAGATTGAAGAGAAATTAATTCGATGGTGCTGGCTGGGTACCTAGGGAGAACTATATTCAATAAAATATCTCTTTCTAGTCTATTATTAAGGCAGAAATTGGATAGAAATAACATAATAGCAAGCTACATATGAAAGGAAAGAGAGAACGCAGACGGAAACCAGGGCTTTTGAGTGAAGGCAGAGATTGCTGAAAAGCTGTGCTGCCACTCTTCTCTGGCAGCTTTGGCTTCCTAGGGACCTGACAGTTGTCCTGGCCACTGGTCTCACCAGGACACAAAGTCAGCTGCTGCAGCCTTATTGATCAAAGGTGGCTGAACACGTCCATACACCTGCGTCATGGTTTCCTTTCTAGCCTTTGTTTTCATACTAAGTATTTCAATGGATTACTTTTTGTCTGGAATTTTTAAAGCAACAATCACATTAGGAGGTCTAGACAGTGCAAGTTACACAATTCACACTGAACACATATAGTCCCTTGTCTTCACCTGGAGGCTGTGGCTCTACAGCAGCTGTTGTTATTTCACTTTGGACTCTTGCACCAGAAAGTCACCTGGTGTCTTCCCAAGACCTCTGGCTTTGAAATGATTCAGTGGTTCACAGATCATAGTAATCAGTGCACCCTAGAGCACAGGTAATTTGCTTCTCAGAAGCTTGTTTTCCTTTCATATTCATGGGAACACAATCCCAGCTACTGTTTTTCTGAAATTCTTCAAGCTATTCCATGTTTCTGTGTTTGCCTTTGTTCTTGAGAGTCAAGCAGTGCATTGAGGGTGACTGGGTGTCACACCTCCACTAGCTGCCACCAAGCAGATGAAAGACTTTGCTGTACCAAGTAACAGTAATTTCATGTTCTCTTTGTTGTTGCTAATCCCTGTAGTCTATATGCATAGTACTGCTCAGGTATCACAGATGATCATTGTCTTCCCTGAAGGAAGACAGAAAAAGAAGAGCATTCTGCATATACAGGGTTTTTCAGTACAGAAGTAAGTAAGTAATATACCAGCATTTAAAAAATATTACCAAAATAATTATCATTGAGAAAGGTGAAGGAACATAAACAGAAATGATGAGTACTGATGCCCAGAAGATGGACTGTTCAGTGCTTTCTGTGTTTTCCTAGCTGGAACCAGGGAATTTGTTACCCACTCCAGGAACAGCTTGATGGAACTCACTCATTTAAAAAAAGCAAAGCCACAGAGTGAACACCAGGAACACTTGTGGCAGAAAGAATACCAAACCAAGAAACATCTGCAAGCTCATTTAACTCATCAACTCATTAGTAGATTTCCTACATGAACTGAAAAGTGCATGAAATGGCACATGAGCTAGGACCATGGCTAGTAGGTTATAAGACCACTTTTGATGAGAGTCTACCTAATGTTTCTGATGAGGTTTATTCCATCATTACTTGATGTATTTTGCACCACAAAATACAGGGATAAATGTGTTTTTACATGTTTTTTCTCAGCATTAAGTGATCTTCCAGTTTACCAGGCAGTCCTGTATGCACATCTCTCTGTTTGACCCCCTGGTCTTGTCTCTCAAAACTCAACTGTGGTGTCAGTGAGTGATTCTGCCAGCTGCTCTCTGTCCTCTGTGCCCAACATTCTCTCCAATAATCTCTCAAGATGGCAGAATCCTGAATTCATGAAATACAAATCAAGTACATTTTTCTGATTTAGTGGGATGAGGGGAAGCTATTCCAAAGTGGTAAGTCCCCTGATACCATGGCTTGTATCACTGCTGCTCTTTTAATCACATGGCAAAGTCTTTTAGCCAGTACAAATAGAAGTACATGCATGATGTCCTTTCAAGCTATTTGTCACAGTGTTTAAAGACACATAGAACAGCTGTTTGCTGGTAGTTGCTGCAAGTGGTACTGAGAAAATGAAGGGATTACAGAGAAGGAATTATAGGATCTTATTAATTTTTTTTTCCTGTCCAGTTTTTTGTGGTTTCTGATGGACATAACTCACTGTCTACCCAGGACTCTGGGCTATGAATTCAGGCAAAAGTGTACGTGGATGAGCACATGGATTATCACAGAAAGCACCACAAAGCCATCATATATAACTGATGCAGACACATGATTTCTAAAGAGCTAGCTGTCGCTCCTGTTTTAGACAAATGGAAAAGATGCAAAATTTCATGGCAACATGGCTGTAGGAACTGACTCTTTCAGCTAACACATTTTGCAAGAATTAGCGCCTAGTCTGGACAAAATTATATGTCCCTTAAAATTGCATTAATCAAAATGCATGAACTAGCAAGTCCTAAAAAAGCAATACTAAAATACAAACCCTCTTAGCACTTGTCCCAGTTTTCCTAGAACAGAATCTTCTTTTTCATATTGAGGGAAAATGATTCTTTGTCGATGAGTTATAATTGATGAATACTTAAGAAAAAAAGAGAAATGTCTGAGCTCTTGTAAAAAGGTTTTTTCTTTGGGAATAGGTAGTGCCAAAATAATGTTGTTTTATGTATGTAGCCTACATTTTGCTTAAATTAGCTGGTGACTTGCTGTCTTTTCTCTCCTTCCACAACTTACACATCTAATGAGCAAAGATGAGGACTTTCAATCAGACTTTATTTACTGTTGAAGACAAACATATAGTTCATTGAAAAAGAAAGTAAAAGTTGTGGTCAATATTATAAGAAGCAAAGGGAAATACAGGTTCAGAATTTCATTAGGAAGAAGTTAAGCAGAAATCAGTTTTACATGTATATTACAAAGACATTAATTACAGTTTCTTGGATACTAATAATATAACAGTTTGTAAACAAAAATCCAATTAAAAATAAAATTCAGCACCAATAAGTTAGGAACTGAAGAGTGAAGAATCATTGTGCAATTTATAGGCATCCCCTTTCTCTTAGGACAAGTTCAGTCAATTAATGAACAAGATGTTACTGATTCTGTATATACAGATATATTGTATATATTCTGTATATACAAATATTGTTTTACTGTTTATTAAGGCTTTTTTTACACTGGCAATGTGTAGAGAATCTTCCCCTGGGATTTGAATTATATTTATTATTACTTCCTGTCTACCTGGAACTCTTGGTATAATACTTCATGGAAGAGACTTTAAAATTTGTCTAGTTCCCACCCCTTGGCTGTGGAAAGAGACATCTTCTACTAGACCAGGTTGCTCAGAGCTTCAACCAACCTTGAACATTTCAAGTGATTGCTAATTCCTTAATGTAGTGTAGTTGGGGTTTTTTTTCATTGTATGTTTGTATAGAGCATCATGAGATGCATCCTGGGATTTTATAGGTCGAGATATTTGTCCACTGGCTGGTGTTTTTTTCTGGTCTTTTATAAGGTGCTCTCCTTCCTAGAAAGCCACTGGCATCAAAGGGTGGGTCAGATGTGTTGCTTTGACAGTAGTCTCCTGTTCATGGCTGTTTTCCAAGAGCTTTGTGGTTCTCATCATCTTTTGATGGCCTGTCATGTGGTAAAAGAAAAGCTATGGAAAAGCTCTTCAAAGGAAAGTTGGCAACCAGGAGTGAGTCTGCCACTGCTGGAACAATTCATCCTGCTCCTTGTCCAGATACACATGAATTGCTCCAGTGGTTGCAGCCTGTTGCCAGCTTTGTCCTTCCCAAGAGGTCCTCAGGCACTGGTGCACAGACAGGCTGTCTGTGTGTGTCTGTGTGTCTTTGTTTGTTGCAGTTGATTTTTGGGTGTGTAGTAGACCCAACACTTTCCCAAAAACTGTCTCGACTGTGTGTGTGGAGGTGCAGTTGCTGCCATAGTAGGCATGGACAAGATCCAGAGAAGGAATCGCAACACGTGTTTAAATTCCAGCCTCTCAAAACAAACAGGTCAACTGCCCAGCAGGAAGGTCAGGGCACTCCTGGTGCAGAGTTTCATTTTTACTTTCATTAAAACAGAAAACATGCCAAAACAATGAAGAGATTATAAGGAAAAGGAAAATTAAAACTTTCATAATTAAGCACTCAAAGATAGAATAAGACAATTTATTAGTCATACACAGACCACTCACTCTCTGTTGAACTGAGAAATTTGTTTTCTTTATCACATTTCCATAACATCTAGAATCCTAGAATCGTAGAATGGCTTGGGTTGGAAGACACTTTATCTAGTTCCAACTCCCCTGCCATGGGAAGAGACATCTTCCACTCAACTAGGCTGCTCAGAGCTTCATCCAACCAGGCCTTGAACATGTCATGTGATGGCTAATTCCTTAATATAGTGTAGTTGGGTTTATTCCTTGTACGTTTAGATAATTGCTTCTAGCAACAGGTGGTAGAAAGTAAATAGGAATTTTGCACAGAACTTTCAACTCAGCACATTACATTTGGTGGATGGGAGGAGCAAAGTAAATTGTATGAAAAGTTACATAAGCTGACTTTAATGGATGCTCAGTGTTACTTTGCTTATAAGTGACAGTGTGGGCGTGTAAGCACTTTCAACTAATGCATATCCTTTATTTAAAATATTTGATGTTAATTTGAATAGAAGAGAATAGAATAGACTGTTTCAGTTGAAAGGGACCTACAACAGCAGTAACCAATTCATGACTGACCACGTGATAAAGCACATCCTTGGAGGCATTGTTCAAATGCCACTGACAAGCTTGGGACAGCAACCACCTCTGTAGGAAGCCAGCTCCAGTGTTTGACCACCCTCTTGTTATAGATCTCCTCTGGTGGGGACCTTAACTGACGTATCATCAAAAGTAAAAATCTTGAAAAATTCTTCGTATCCTTGGAGAACCTTCCCACTGAATCAGCAGAGGCAGTGTGGTATTTCTGATGCTGTAACGATATCCATACAGACCAGTCTCTGAGGCTGGAGAGAGGCCTGCTCATAAGAACATAATCACACAAATTCCTCCCACAGACAATTTTTCTACAGCATTTTAGTGTTGAGATGTTGTCATAAAGATTTCAGAGTCATGATATTGACATTTATGCCTGTTTGTGCTGGAGAGCTGTTAAACTTAGGAACATAAAGTCCAGTGAACCATGAAATAATGGTTTATCTGTGTCACTACTTTCTTTTTTTAAGTAGAGCACAAGAGTGTGTAAAAAAAACTTGTTTTTTCTCTGTCATCCAGAATAAGTTGTATAAAATATGAATGCATATATTCATCGTTGTTCTGCTACTTTACAATATCAAGATATTTTATTCTGCTGTTCATAGCTGATCATTATATTAGCCTCTCTGTGAGCAAAGAATTGTTCAGGCCCCTTATGTTATTTACATAATGTACTGGGTATGAATAGCACTATTTTCCTTAGGATGAAGAAGGGTGAAGTAGTAGTAGAGTACTGAACCCAGGTAAATTAGCATTTTTAGGTGATTTTAGACAGAATATCATAGTATAATCATTTTCTAAAAAAGCCAAACATAACAAAAACTTTCAATTACTTAGATTTATTAGTTTTTATAAGGCACTGAGTAACCTATTCACTACTGTCTCATTCATCAAGTGAGTTCTTTGGGAAAAGACATCCTGTCAGGTGCTGGGGACAAAGCTCTGAGCAACATCAGTACTGTTAATGACTCAGATGATGACTGCAAGGATTGCAGAATGATACATTATTATCTTGCAGGCATTGATCAGAGTTATATCACTGATAAAGGCAAAGCATATCAAATATTGTGTTTTAAATATGTCCTTTAATTTGAATAAAAATGCCATGGAAATAATTTCAGTGGTAGCTGTGTGATCCTTCTGAATGCAGAATGTAAAATTTTTGCATATACTCAGGATGAAAGGAGTTATCACTCTAAGCTATTCACTAATTAATTTTCATTTGATACTCATGGTATATCAGACATTATACATCATTCACCATTTTGCTTTATGACAGAGCAGAACCCTGATAACTATGCTGTGTTTAAAAAGTAGTTCCCTCATTTACCTGCCTGCTTGGACTGAACTGCAGAATCTTAATTTTCTGTCATGGTTTCCATGATCCTTTGCTCATGTCACTTTGTTACAATGAACCCATTGCATGAACAACATAGCCTTCATCCTCTTAAGGCAGAGCACAGACCCTTTCATCCTTGGAAAATGAATAATTAAACTAGGATTTTAATATTTGTGCTTGCTTTTGGGTTTATTAGCTTTAACTGTGAAAGCTAAATCAATTATTTTGTATGTTCCATCTGAGTAATTCCTGAAAAAATAGACTGGAGTTTTCCATATATCTGTTCTGGCTTTGAGCTACCTTAAAATAGCACTGTTGAAGAAATGGACTCTGCCAATTGAATAAGTGGCTTTCTTATTCTTACAAGCTTCAGGTTTGCATAAGGACCAGAAGTGTAAAGCAAAATTAGGGAAGATGTTTGCCACTGATAAGGTCCTATGATGGCAATATGATTCTTCTGCTGTACCTGCCTCACTTGAGTTTGGGTTTTTTTTGTTCTACAGACCCCAGAGGAAGGAGCCTCTACAACCATCTATGCAGCAGTATCGCCTGAGGTGGAAGGAGCTGGTGGCTGCTACCTTTACAATGAGGAAAGGACAAAGTCAGCTGACATAGCCTATGATGAGGAGCTGCAGAGAAGGCTCTGGACAGAAAGCTGCAAGATGGTTGGGATTTCTGATGAAGCCAGCAGGCTTCCCTAGAAGAAGCCACTTTCAGCTGGGTAAATGAAATGCATTGAAAAGCATCTTAGGTGAATTCTTGCAGCATGAGTCATCATCTTGGAAATCACTGTTCAGTTCCAAAGGCAAACGTGAACAGCTCTGTTCTTCACTTGAATCCCTAATCTGCTAGGGTGTGCGGGAAATATTCCACAGAAAGGTGTAGTGGTTGGTTTTAAATCTAACCATCAGTTTTGTAAATCATTCTGTTTCAGTCCGTGATTAAAATACAATCTTTAAACATGTGCAGAGATGAGTTTTCATTGTTTTGTTCAACAAAAACAATGCTTGAGCATGTTGTGCTGGGAGGTTTTGAACATAAACCACCTTTGTACATATAAGTTACTCTTTTAAATCAGTTTTAAAAGTTGCAGCATTATTTCCTTAAGCTTCATTAATCTTTAAGACACTTTCATCAGCTTGTTCTAATGCAGAAATTTGGCATTCATGATCATGATGTTGTTTCTGTCTTAAGGTTAGTTTTATATGTCAGCTCTTATCCAGAGGTATTAACTGAAGGTTTGAACAACAAGAAAAAGTAAGCAAATAAGGTCTTCTTCAAAGAGGATGTTGAATTCACTTGTTTCCAGCTTAAGTTCATCTCTCCTATAAAGGTGAGGAAAGGATGAAACATCCTACTGGCAGCACTGGCATTAGCAGAGGATGCAGTCGGCCTATTGTCTTGAAAGAGGGCTAAGCTTACTTGTCCCCTTTTCTCCTGAACCCCTGTAATGTTTGCATCTGCAGTTTCATTCATTTTCTTTGACAAGGAGAGTCACTCATGTACTGCTGCATGAAGAATCACCTCCTTTTGTTGGTTGTGATCCTAGTTCATATTAGTTTCAGAACTAGAGTTCATAGTTTGGAAGAGATAATTAATGCCAGCCCACTTTTTCCTCTTTCTGGAGATGTACAATGCATTCTCCCTAAACTGTGTCTTTTAAGAGTAGCCCCTGCCTACTCATCTGACTTACATAGGAGCAAGAGGGTATTTTCCCTTTAGTTGTGTATGTCTTTCCTAAAATTTCCTGGCTGTTTTATTTCTAATTTTATTTGACTGTCTCTGAGTGTGGAGCTGATATATTTTAGGGAAACTATTTTCAGCAAACACTAGGGTTTCCCCCTTCAGTGGGATAGCAGTCGGTTCAGATGCTATCATTTTTGAACACAATTCAGTTGTGTACATTTCAGGGAACTCTACCTATGTCTACCAAAGAGAATCTTTAAGAATGATGTTCACATTCATGGAGTAAAAAACAAAACAGACCTTGGACAGTACAAAGATAGTCTGAATTTATGCAAGCCTAAATAACTGGAAGAAAAAGAAAAACAAAACTTGATCGAAGATAGAAATATTTTGATGGAAATGGTGGTAAACCATGAGAATAATTTGCAGAGAAACTTTCCTGGACAGTTTCAGTCAAGACTGTAAGTCTCAACAAAAACATGTGGAAGTGTCTGGGGAAACCTTACAGCAGCCTTAAGGTACTTATAGGGGCATACAGGAAAAGATGGGGAGGGGCTTGGGCAGTGTAGTGACAGAATAAGGGGTAACAGTTCTAAACTGAAAGAGAGAAGGTTTAGGTTAGACATTAGGAAGAAATACTTCCCTGTTCAGGGTGTAGAAGCACTGGAACAGGTTTCCCACACTAACTGTGGATGTCCCATCCCTGGAAGTGTTCAAGATCAGGTTGGATAGGGCTTTGTTTAGTGGAAGATGTCCCTGCCTATGGTAGGGGAGTTGGAAACAGATGGTCTTTCAGACCATTCTGTGATTCTCTGATCTCTTCTCAGTGAGTCTTTCCAAGCATGGGATCTGTGTCTAGGGAGCTTGCTAATGGAGTAAGATCTACCCTACTCCCATCTTGTTGATTTTGGGTACCATCTAAAAAAAGCCTCATAATCCTATAAATGTCCTTGCATTTCCTTTTTTTCAAGATACACAGGGAAAGAGACTAATAGGCGGGCATAAAGCTTATATTCTTTTTGAGGAGCTGGAAATCACTGCATGACAGAACCAAGTGCAAACACAGTGTTGTGCTCTCATTTGCAGTAGACTAGAAACAATAGGAGCATGTTCCTATGCACTGAACCCTGGACTAATATCCCTTTTGGGCTTTTTAGCTCAAACTTGGTACTTCACTCCAAGTGACCTTATCTCCAGCCTTTGGTTCAGAGGAAGATCTAAGTGAAAGTAAGCATGCTCATATGTTCAGAGTCTAAGAAGAAGATGCACTGACAAAAAAAAAAATAGTATGAACAAAGAAAAGCATCTGGGAAAAAAATAATAAAGAAATGGAGGGAGAGCATATTTCCTGTCTGAACTAAGCCATGCATGGTCTATTTTTAGCTTCTTAGATTTAGTATATACAAGGGTTAGCAGCAGGAGATTTATCACTCAGTCACTATAGCACTTTCTCTGTATGACTGGCTGATTTTTTTTTGGTAAGTGAATGTAGTGCTTGTGAAATGCGCCAGACTGACACTCTGGGAACTAAATTCCTCTGTTTATTCACGGATCATGCACAGGATGCAGTAAGCCTGCTAGACAGCCAACATTTTGATGTTGCCATAGCATTCCCATGGAACCTCCTTGCTGCTAGAAGTGTGTCCAGGATTACTCAGACTAGATGGGATGAGATTACCATCAGTTTTAACTCTCTCAAAGCTCCACAATATTTGCACAACCAGTTTCAAGTGGCATAGGGATTAGTGAATTAGTAAACAGTAAAGAGAGCACACTCTCAGTGTAATCTGAATCAGTTTATTAACTGTCTCAGTCCAATGACATCTGTTTTAAACACTGAAAACATGGTTTGTGAGAACCAAGAACACAGATGTGGCTGAGTGAGGGGGGGAAAAAAAGTCCTAAAGGCAGGGATTTCTCAAGTATTGCAGTTCATGAAAATATGGTTGAGCTAACTGCAAAACTGTTATCTCAGGAACTAAAAGCAGAAAACTGTGTCAGCTTTGCAATGTCACATATGCACGTGAGTTTATCTGGAGCAAAACCCAGTGTTGTTATAAAGTACTCCCAGTTTGAATGAGAATAATCACTTCTGCAAAAATCCAAAATAATTCTTAACGTATCTGTCTAGGGAAAAAAAATTATGAAACATGTAAAAAGATGACAATGATTTTACTTTTGCCCAGATAAATGGTTAGAGCTGATTTAATTTCACATTTTAAGGTCATGGGATTTCCAGACATCTGAGCAAGGCTGTATTGCACTTCACTGAATACATGGCTGAGAGGTGGCTTTGTAGCAGATACATAGGTATAGAAAAAAAATACCTGAGAACCCTTTAACCTTGCAAAGAAAGGCTAAACAAGCCCCAGTAATGGTAAATTGAAGGTAAACAAATTAACCTTCCAACATGAAAGCAGATCCTCTCTGAGAGTGATTTCACATCAGAACGTGTAGATCTGATATCTGAAGATAATTAAGAGATGCCTCTGTAATGACACCTGGCAAATAGGCCAGGTAGGCTCCTCAGAAAAGTAGGTCAGTCACAGTGAAGTCATACTTAGATTCTCCCTCATGCCACAATGGCAGCACTTATTTTGATTAGTATTAGAGTGGCCCATTGCTCACAACTTCTAAAATGGATATTTCCCTGCCAGTACTCCTCCCAGACTAATATTTAGTTCAGAAATCAAAGTCCCTCTACCTTGGCACAAAAAGGCACACAAAATCCATTGTCCAGTTCAAGTCTGAGATAAACAGAAGCCATCCACTAAGTATCAAGGTGATCTTAGCCTACTGCTTTTGGTAGCAGAGTGAAACCATGTCAAACCAATTTTTTTCTCTTCAAAAAGGATTACAGATTTAAAAGTAAAAAAAAATTAAAATTCTTTAGAAAAGAAAGATGACTCCTGTTATGAAGGACAGTTCAAATACATATAGATCTTACAGGAGCAGATGGATCTTATGAGAATGAATGCAGTTGTCTGGTAATTTGATAAGGCAATGTCATTTAAACAATGAACTTGTACAGGAAATAACTTTCTGAAAAAAAGCTCTATGGTTCTTACAAAAAAAAATATCCTCAATAAATAACTACTTTATTTGTCAGCTGTGGGGAAATTATTTATAAACTGAAAAGGTAAGTGCTATAATTTTTGTGTGAATACATTTGCACATAATAAAGAAGCTACATTCTTGCTTGCAGTTCAATACTGACTTTAGGAGCTACATATGGAGCCACCAAACACACTTCCAAAATGATATTTTATAAATATTCAGACTTCATAGTTGACTCTTTACATAACTATCAATACTTTAGTACCCAGTGAGAATTGATATTGTAGAAAGAAAGGACTTTGTTATTTGCCATCAGGTTTGCTGCAGCCTCTTCCAAATGCACAGTGGCGTTAACGCTAAATATAACAGTATGTGGCAGACATTTAAATGCTCACCCTAAATAAATTTTCTACACACAGACTCTTTGTTCGGTTCTGGTGTTAGGCTGCCTTGGCTCATTCTATAACAGGGTTTCTGCTCCAGCTGCCACAATGGAAAGGCAAAAATCAGATTCCAGTGAAGTTAACATGAAATCAGTCACAGATAAGATAGAACTCCCGTGATTTTAAGAGGGTGAAGGCTGAGTGTACTGACCCATCTGCAACAACTGTTAGGGCAAAACATATATTGTACATCAGGCCAGGCAAGATGGGTAAGCCACAAACAATTCTTTGAAGGTAATTCTACTGTTCCTTTTTAAAACAGATGTACTGTGCCTTGGCAATCTATTGTGACAACACTGAAGGAAGGTAAGAGGAAGAAAACAGACCAGTGGCCAAGAGTGGTGTTTCCAAATACATACAGTTACTGGCTTCCATACTGTACCCATCAATCCTCACTGGCTTCTCTTCCTTTGGAAATGGGCCTTAGCCAAGAACTCCTTTCACACTGGCAATCAAGAAGAGTCAAAATATAGCACTGACTCATTTATTTAGACAAACTGCCTGGAGTGAAACCAATCACTTTAAAGTACAAGCTTTCCTAATCTCAGAAAAGAAAAAGTAAAAAAAGAGCCGAAACCCCGGCTATAGCACCTTTTGAGTGATATTAAACCTGGTCACCTCTTCACAGTCAGAATGCAAGACACATTAAGATGGTAAGCAGCCTTATGTCCTTTCCAAAGAATACAGAACAACAAACATTTCCTTCCCCTCTATCTTGGCATTGCCTGAACTCTCAAAATTAGCTCAAGTAACATTGTTTGCAAACAAGCAGATCAATTTAATCTATCACTTATCTTCCCTGTTTTGAAAGTAGAAACAAAATTTATTTCAGCTTGCCCACATTTATAGAACTGATTATTTAGTCCACATTGATCTGCATATATTGAAGATGTGTGCTGTATCTCAGGCTCTTCTAGCAATACTGAAGGAAAAGAATAAATTCTTTTTAAGATGCACAGGATAGCTAAGGGCCAAATCCTACTTCTTTTTTTTTTTTTTTTCTTTCCTCAGGGAAAACTTTCATTGAAGGTGATGTCAGTTCTTTACAAGGAAAATAAGACCATGCTCAAGAAACTAGTAGCCTAAGGTTAATGTCCAGTATCAGTACATTGTAGAATCACAGAATTACAGAATCAATTAGGTTGGAAAAGACCTTTGAGACCGTCAAATCCAACCTATAACCCAACACTACCCTGTCAACTAAACACTGAGTGTAATGTCCAGCCGTTCCTTAAACACCTCCAGGGGCAGTGACTGCACTGCCTCCCTGGGCAGCCCATTCCAATATCTAATCACCCTTTATGTGACAAACTTGTTTCCAATGTTCAACCTAACCCTCCACTGGTACAGCTTAGGACTCAGTCCTCTTGTCCTGTCGCTGGTTGCCTGGGAGAAGAGACTGACCCCCACCTGGCTACAGCCTCCATCTGTGGTTGTGGAGAGTGATAAGGTCACCCCAGAGCCTCCTCTTCTCCAGGCTGAACAACCCCAGCTCCCTCAGCTGCTCCTCATAGGAACTGTAGGAGCTCGTGTTAACTCAGCTAGCTCTCCATGCATTTAAACAAACTGCCTGAGAACAAAGGGGTTTTTTATTTTCTGTGGGGTTTTTTTTGTTGTTCTTGTTTTGTTGTGTTGTTTTTGTTTTGTGTTTTTTGGTTTTGGTGTTTTTGTTTTTTTGTTGTTGTTGTTGTTTTGATTGTTTGTTTGTTTGGTTGTTGTTGTTGGTTTTGTTGGTTTTGGTTTTGTTTTTTGCTTGCTCCAATCCACACACCCCCCCCACTCCTCCCCAGTTTCTTAGCTCAAAAGGCATTATAGCTAATTTACAGTAAATTTGATCTTCTGCACATCAAAGATCATCTAACCCTGACTTGAACTGGCTGGATTATCACTTGTCAGCCTAAGTTTAAAACTTTCCAGTGAAACAGAGCACCTTAGATATGTTCTTTCCAGTCACAAAATGTTTTCAGCTTAAATATATTGAGCTTCATTTCACTTTTGAATCAGAGTAACTTTTCACCTCCCAGCTATTTGATATAGTTACATTTTTATCTGCTAAGCTGAAGAACCTATGTTCTGATCCTGGTGGAGATGGACAGGCAGTGAAGAAGACATCTCTTGGCATATTTTTGATAAACTAGCTTGATTAAGCTCTTCAAATCTTTCATTGGAAGTCATGTTTTACATCTTTCAGCCATCTTCTTATCTTTTTGTGAATCCTATCTGATTTTTCAACTTTCCTCCTGCTTTTGAGATTTTAGCAGCTCATTTTGGTAATATAGCCTCACTAGTCAGCTTATTTTTTCTGTTCCTATGCCCCAAGTCTATATGGACCTCCTTCCCTGAAACATCATACAGGAACTCACATTTGGAGATACTAAAAGCCTTTTTTTCAGACACATAAAGCCTTATCCTGTAAATACAGCCCACTTGATTTGTTTCAAGATGCATGATCTAATAGAACTCTAAATGCTTCTTTTATTGTGATTTATTTTCGCCATTAAAGCCCTAAATCTGCACTAAAGAGTGTTTGAGAAAATTCTGGAGCTGTTGAGTCAGGAGATGCAACAGGGACTGAGAGTCAGAGCACTGACATCATGAAAACATGCCCTAGTTCAGCAGCTGAAGTCATAGATAAAATAGTGTGCAGTGACTTGCTTTATCCGGAACATAACAAATTTCACCAAATCAGTAATTTCCTTTGTTTTAGAAATTATTTCTGTCATTTATCACTCTGACAGAATCTCCCAGAAGATGTCTCTCTCTCATCCCAGACAGAACTAGCAGGATAAATGCATATTGCTCTGCACCTCTGAAGCAAAGAGATCCCCCAGCAATTACACAGTACTTCAGCACAGTGCTGGAGCTTCAGCAACTTGGCTGCAAACATTGGCTCTAACAGTGATGTAGAAAAGCAGATTAGGCTCTCAGAGACTTTTTTTTCTTATAGTTTAGTATTAATATTTTCTTTTTTTTTCCTAACCTCTCTTTTCCTCTCATATGTGACTTTTCTTTATGGCCCTCTGTAAAGGTGGAGAGCTTCTCCCAGAGTTGATGGAAACAAGTTTTGTTCTACACACCCACTTGGCAGAGCAGTTATGATTGCAGTATTGTAACTCCTGCTTGCCCTGCTGGGTCTGGACATTGAATTCAAGCTGCAAATTCACAGTTTCTCTTCTTATTACGAGCAGAAGCATTGCCATCTGTTTTATGGAACTCTAAACCACATTTCATACCACATTTACTTGATATGCAATTGCTGCTGCATTTATCACCCATGCCCTTGTAGAGCAGAAACCATTATACCACCAGCTCATTGTTTGAAATACTGAAAAGTACAATTCTCATCCTGTGCCTGAACAAAAACCCAAGATGCAGATATTTTCTGCAGAACACAGGTTCTGAATGATTTCTTTAGGCAAACTGAAGCTGTCTAATCCAAAGGTTGAACTTAGATAACATTGAAAAGTCAATGACAATATTAAAATCTAAAAATACTCAATATTCCAAATTTTACTCAAGTTTGAAGTGATCTGGATAAATATGACTGTTTCTCATATTTTGTTTAGATGGTGCAGCATTTTGCCGTGAAGTTGTTTCTCAAACAAGCTCAGGGAATAGGTCTTTAGTGAAAGGCATGTCTTTCATTCTGCTCTGAATCTTTAGCAATTGTACTTAGAAGAGATTTTCCTTTTGACAATGACGGCTTGATGACTTAAACTATAGGAGAGGATTCATTGCATAGAAATTTTTCTTCCACATCACGCTACTGGGATTCATGAAGATCCAGAAAGGAGGATGCAATATATATGATTTATTTTTCATCTCCTCTCCCTCCACTTGTTTCATGTCTGATGGCTGCATGAAAACAGGAGAAGGAAATTAGCAGCAATTCGCTTCCATTGGAAAAGAGCAAAAGCAAAAGAGAGTTATCCAAATCTTAATCAGACTAAATACTTCATATACTTGATGTGTTCACTGGGACTTTTCTAGGTTGGGTATCAGAAAAAAAAATCTTAATGGAAAGAATTGTCAAACATTGGAACAGGCTGCCCAGGCTGTGTCATCATTCCTGGAGACATTTAAAAGTCTCGTGAATGCGGCATACAGAAACATGGTTTAGTGGTGGACTCGGCAGTGTTAGGTTTGTGGTTGGATAAACTTGGAGGTCTTATCCAAACTAAGTGATTCTGTGATTCTATATCTTAGTTTTGATTATGTTCTTCAAGAGTAGCTCTCAGGGTAAGAGCAATTGGGAAATTTGGTCCCATATGCTAAGGGTATGACTTAGCTTCTCTTAAACAGAGTCTTAGCTTCTGTGCTTCTTTCCCTTTGTTTTACCATAGCTGGTAATAGGAAGTGGCTGCTGTTTTCAGTACAGCTGAAAAGGTCAAGTGCTGGGTGTTGCTCTTTTTTGAAACATTAACCTCTTAATTCAGTGACAAATTCATGCAGACTCATTCAATTCTTTTTTCAAAGGCTTTGAGGTCTGGAGACAGCACCACAGTAATCTAAACAACAGCTTTTGAACTTGAATCTCTGCAAAGTAGTTTTATTAATGTTTTGATCCTACGAATACCTTTCTATCCTGCATTCTTGTAAAACCACTGAGAAGATCTGGAGAATAGGTTAGACTGAATTTTTAATTTTTTCCTTTCTGTGAGGTTCCATAAACCTACATGACCTACTTGCCCTGAGAATAGATGTTTTGGGACATTGCACTTACAAAGCACATTAGTATAAAATCATGTGCTTGAGCACATGTAAATTCATTTTAAGCAATGCTCAGATTTCTGCATGTGCTTTACAACTTGGTGCTACATACAGTGTGTTGAGCTACAAATGTGGGACAGGTGACAAAAAGGGTTTGAAATCACACCTCAGTAGGTATAATACACAGTAGGACTTAGAGGGCTAAGTTTTCTCTGAAATAAACACCAAGACAAATGGTCTCCATGTTTGAAAGTTTTTACATAAACACCAATGCTAAGCAAAAGATAAGTCTAAACTTTAGGCCTTTTAGTTCAATCCATTTCAATCAGAAAATCATTGTCTGCATAATCTCCAGAGAAAAATAATACAGACATTAAAATATATTTTAAAAACAGAAAACTAAAACTAGTGCTCTATTGCTGAACAAATAGTCATATACCATAAGTTCAAACCATACATCAAAGTTTGCTAAAGACAAGAGGCACAGAGTTTTTATGTACAGTAGTACAAACAACTCAAACCCCTGCACTTCTTTACAGGGACTTAAACTGGAGTGGTAACTGTATGCCAGCATGAAATGGTTTGTTTAATGAATGGAAAATAAATTCAGAACCACTTGGTTTTCATATATTCAAAGCAGTTGATTTGCTGAATACAGATGAACACTTGTACTTCCTCCTATTTTTCTTGTGTCCTCTTTCATTTTTAATAAATCTTTTGTTAGTCAGATGCGATAAAAAAGCTTTAGATCAAATCTCATGAGGTAAAATCCGAAACTCTGGGGAAAACCAAGAAAGATTGATTTGTTTGGTTTCTAAAAACATAACCACATTGCCAAGAGCCTCCAGCTGGCAGGAGAGAAAAAATGCCTCTCCCAATTGCAAATTGCCAATTCTAAAATGGCACAGCAGCAGTTTTCCACCCTGACTACCTGCAGCTGGCCTGCTTTCCACCTTCCCTCTGCCAGGCAAAATAATAGCTGCCTCTTGCCATCTCTTCCATCCACCTCCCCAAAAATGCACATCAAGTTATGAAACACAGTTAAAAATTGTGTATTTGAGATGAGCCTCTACTGTAGCTGTTGGGATCACAAACAGGATTGAGATAAAGTACACATTTTTCTCCAGACCAGCTGGTATGGCTGTGGGGAAAAACAGCCAGGCTTGCAGCTCATAAAGCCTTCTATGGGTCTAAAAGAAATACAATTACTGATCTCGAGACTAATTCTTCTCAGTTTAACTTCATTATGTTAATCAATGTAAAAGCTTTACTGACATCAATGGGCCTGAAGAAATCTTCTTGGCAAAAGGAAACAAGAGCTTTCAATCTCAGGGAATGGAGATGTTGTGCAGAGGAAATCAAGGAGCAGGGCAAGTTTTTATGGGATTTAAGTGGTCTGAATGTTTCTGGAGATGAAACAAAAACTAAGAACACTGCTCTGTAGGTGTTAAAAAAATTGGTAAGTCTGGTGGGGTGAGATGTGAGTAAGGTAGTGTGCGAATTCTCTTATTAAAAATGAAAGTAAGCACAAGCTTAAAATAAATGTGGGCTGAGATGATGCTCCAGACAACAGGAAGCAGCAAGGCTGGCACCTCCCTGCTGCAGGTGAGTGCGTGTTCAGGAGGCTGCAGAGCTTTAGACTTACTGCTTTGTTTTTCTCCTGTATTTGTTCTGCAGCCTGGCAGAACTTCAGCACTGGCTGTGAAAGAAGAGCCCACCTGCCCAGAGCAGCTAATCCTTTGCTGTTTGTGCTGTGCTCCTGGAAAGTGGGAGATTAATTGGAAGAGTGAGAAAAGAGGGGGAACTCACTCCCCTGGCACTGAAGAGGTGGAGAGCTTGGTAATTTATAAACAAAACAGTCCCAGTGCCTGTTGTGGGGATACAAACCTTACAAGAGAAACTTAGGAGAGCTCAGAATATAGTTCAGACTGTAGAAAATTGCAATCTGGATGTGCCTAATTCCTGAGTGAAAGAGTTCACAAAGGAGTATCAACTGTCAAGATGGAGAAGGTCCTTGCATGCACATTAGCAGATTTCTGGGTGCCTGAGGGAATCCCAGGTGAGACAGGGACACTTCTAATGAGTTAGACTGCTCCTAAATTTAGGCAAGTCCTGAGCAGGAATATTTTTGATGGTGTTCATCCCTGTCTTATTTAAGAGGTTTTGGTTTGTTGGTTGGTTTGTTTTCAGGGGAGCATAGTGCTAGAGCAGCCAAATCTGAGACATTTTGCTCACCAGCAGGAAAGCAGCACAGGGCAGTGGCTGGTAGAGGGCTGAAGGGTATCTGCCTGCCCAGGGCACTAAAATCCTCCCTGCTCAGAACATGAAAAGGAACTGCAGCAGGAGTTCGAGCAATCAAACCAAAAAAGAAACATCCCTGGTAAAAAAATATGAAATTAAAACAAAATCCAGACTGTTGCAAGGGATGACCATTACACTCTTTCTCTGTGTGTTCTTTTTCCCTCTTTCCTCCAAAAGAATACAAGCAGCATCTGTGTCAGGTGAGACCCAGATGGTAGGTGTCTAAACACATCCCAGCTGTACTGGGTACAGAGGTGCCTCTGGGATAGCCCAGTGCCTGTTTCTCTGTAGAGAAACTCTAGCTCTCATATGTAAACACCATGGGGAAAAGGAATATTTAAACTAAAAGACAGGGGTAGTAGCACAAAGACCAATAATTCAGTGATGGATAAATAAGGCTGAACAGTGGTAGAAATTTTCTTATGATCTGGAGTTTTGTCCCAGGAATAGTTTTAACAGCATTAGGGGAATTAAAGAAATTTAAATATTTTTAAACTCGGAGTCCCAGTAGAGCAGAGGTGGCTAAATACACTGCAGTGAACCTGAGTTTGATGACATGAGTGGCTTCTTGCAAGCCTCAGTTCTTTGACATATTTAACATCACACTTTCTGGAGTTCAGTTTGCATTCTGGTGAATGCTGGTTACTCATGAAGGATTTTTAGGAATGACAGCCCTGGGCAAGCCTTCCACTAGCAAAGATTTCTTGCACTGTCTAGAATTGCAACAAAAAAGGGAGAAATTAACAAGGCTCCCATTAGAAATGTAATTCAGAAAGCAATAAAGACTCTGGCTTTAAACCACATTAGAAGCTTGTGCTGTTGCTCAGCATTCAGGAGAGGGAACAGAGGAATCTCCTACTTTTACTTTGGGGATTCTTCTCTTTCCAAGGGAACTTGGTCTCTAACACAACTGTTACAATGGTGCTCTTGACCAGAGTGTCTACGCTTTCTCTGTGGTGATTTTTCAGTTCTCATACCTGTAAACAACCCATAAACAGTTAAGTTGTGTCTGAATTAGCCTTCTCAGGGCAGGAGGAGAGGGAGGGAAGAATGGGAGTGAGGAGTAGGGTCTCATAAAATTTGGGTTTAGCTGCTCTTGAATTCACATCCTTGTTTTGAGTGCTTTAAATCCATGTCTACCTAATTTAGGTTTTAACACATTCTGACTACATCATAGGTGTAGTTTGGTTCTTTTGGGACTAGAAGGTCCCCAGAAGCCCTATGTGATGTTGTGAAAGCCTGGTGCTCTCTATTCCAAGAAAACGGGAAACATCCTGTGTTTAAACTCCTTCAGCTTTCTCATTGACTTCAGTCACACCATTCTGAGACGTTTTTTGGGCTAATTTTATATAAAAATGCATCTTCCCCTCCTATACTTTCGAAGTAGATTATTTTCTTGGTATTATGTTTTCAGATATGACTGATGAGGTGGAGATAGCACTGAGCACACTGTGCTGCCAGCAGGGACTCTGGAAAGCTGGGGCTGGCAGGGTGCTCCTGGTGTCCATGGTGAGTGATGGTTGCTTGTCAGCATAGATCATATGAGTTCAGATGAGACTATAATTTTTGGTACGACCTTTGACTTTTAAACTTTTGCTATGAGTGGAAATAGGAAAACCCCCTGTATTTGTGGGCATAAAGGATAGAGATCAGCAGCCCAAAAAGGGACTAATACAAGGGAGTTTGGGTTATTCCTAACAGTAGGCAAAATAGATGGCATGAGAAGGAAAAATAGAGCAACATTTTTACTTCAAGGCTTCACTTGTATATCTGAGTTATATGTGAATGCAGAAAGACCAGGAGATGCTCTTACTGCATCCAAGTTACTTTTCCAGTGTGGGAACTGTAGCAGAGTTCAGAGACTTTGCTCTCCTGTGGTGTCCCAGTACTGCTGCAGGGCCAGAGATGGAGCTCTGAAACATAAATGCTTCAAAGAAAGAAGGTTCAGATGTTCAGATGTGAGGTATTCAAACCAATCCAAGTTTGAGAGGGGCTTTGCTATTTTAAAAGGAATGTAGGGACTGTTGGAGAAAAAAAAATCAAAAAAAAAAACCCAGAGAAAGCCAGAGGATACAAGTGAAAAATAGTAGAATGAAGGGACTAAACTTCAAAAAGTCTGTATGACAAGAAATATTAGTTCCCCTCACCCAGCTTGCTTCTAAATTCCAGAGTCTTAGTGAAACTAGCCTCTGAGCTCCAGTAACTCCATTGCTCACCACAGAGCCAGTGGAGACTGAGAGGAGTCTTTGCAGTTCCCCAGAGGGAGATCTCGTCTGGCTGTGTCAGGTAACTGGAGCTCACCAAGGGTAAATTGGAACAGGAAAGTGGGGAAAGGCAGAGCAGAAAACAAAAGCAAAAAATAAGTATGCTGGCTAAGGAACAAAACAAGAGGTTGGACAGCAATTTCTAAGAAAGGGTGAGATAAAGAAATGTGAATGATGCAATCTATGAGGGGAAAAAGTAAATTGCCAGGGGTAAAACAGACTGTGGAATAGGCAGCTGAAGAAGAAATGATAATATAATCCCAGCTAAGCACTTTGAAGAAAATAGAGTAAACAAGTAGAAACATTCTATTTGTCTTGAAAAGTTGCTTCAGACATTGCTGCCTGGAGAGCAACACCTTTTGCTTATCACGATTTTATTGCAAAAGACTGAGAAGCTCTAATTATTCCTGATGTCCTGTTTGTTTTGGAAGTAAATCTTCACATGTTCTGTTTGCTTGATGCACTTTTAAATTACTGCCCTGATCGTAGCATAAAATCTGAAACAGGGAACTGAAGCAAGCATTCTCTCGATCTATGCTTCTGAAACTGAAAGAAAAAGTGAAGCTTCAGTCCCTAACAGACATTTAACTAAAAATGGTGAAACAAACTACAGCTCAGTGCTGGGTTAGCTGGGTCTTTTTCTCAAACTTCAATTCTAGTTCTAAATGGTAATACTGAGATCCTCTCCTCCAATTTTCTACCACATTGCTTCACCAAAATAGCTTAGAAGTTCCTTAGCTAGCTTTAATTATGTCTCTGCCCACATTCTGCTCTTAAACAAGCTTGGGGTTTTCTTCTCGTTTGGCTTAGGTTGAAACCCCTGTACCTGGGAAAGGAGCTTTTCTCTGAGGAGTTAAATAGGCTGCAAGCTCTGTAATAAGAGGAGAAAAGTAGCACACAATTCACTTTTAAAAGCACCTATTTCTTTGTAACAGACTGTAGCCTTCTGAGGTCCGGGTCAGATTATCCAGCTTTTAGGCTCGATGAATCTCCCTCTGGGTGTTCCTGCCAAGGATGCAAGCAGGCTCAGAGCAGAACTGGTGTAACTTAATATGCCCAGGAAGTGTGTGGCTTTCTGAGAGGTACCAGACTGCTCAGAGAGGTTTGGAGATACCTTAGCTTGGGATTGACAAAGCCAAGCAAGTTTTCCTTGAGCCGGAATTCATTCTGCTTTGAGCAGAGAGTTGGACCAGGTGGCTTGTAGAGATCCTTTCCACTTGGAAAGGCTCACCAAGCCTTTGAAGTCCAAATGTCTCTGCACAGTAGCCTGATGGCAAACTTTGCCCTTTGGGAAGGGGAGGGGTTCAGCTTTGGAGGACCAAGAGCCTCAAAATTGATCATGAGGCACCAGGGTCTTTGATCAGATCAGGATCTGGGAGTCTGACTTCCGTGTTTTCCATAGAAAACCAGAACTCCACCTAAGAGATTTCAGTTAATTTTTCCTCATGGAAGATGCTTCATTGCCAGTTGATCCCATCCTGCTCCTTTCTTCCATATATGACCCTTCCATACCATTGCAATGCAATCTGTAAGAATGTGTGTATGTAACCATAAGCAAGCTCACATTTGAATCTTGTGCTGCAAGATAGAAAAATTGTAAGAAAAAGGAAAATAAATTAATGACATGGAGTCTTATAAATTTTATGAGCAGAATCAGATCCTTCCTCTTCTGCAACAAGGACAAAACCCAATTTCATCAGAAAGGATCTCTGATGATTAAGAGGTTGTTGGCAATAGAGCTACAGAGGCTAATTATGAATTCCCTCTTGCAGTTTTCACTGCTGTCTCAGATAGCTGGCTGGCATCACGGAAAAACTGTTTCATTCTAGATGAGGAAGTGGAAAAAAGGTTTAAGCCTAAAGTCAGACCTGCCTTATCAATTTATAACAGTAAATCCTATCATGGAAGTAGATGGAAGTGGATGAAGCTATACCAGTTCATAATCTGTTACTGTGATATTATTTTATGTTTTTATGGTATGTAAAAGATGGGGAAGATACATACAAAATAACACAAAACAGGTATGATTCTTTAATAGTAAATGTCTTTAATAGTAAATGTGATTGCCCCACAGGGGGTTCTAGATATCTGCACACTTATCCCTTTTTTTTCCTTCTCAAAGCCATGAAAAGGGCTTATATATGTAAATGACATAAAAATATGCAGTTATCGTCCCTATAGACATACTGACTTTGGAGGAAGGTAACTATGGCACGTTCCAGGCACTGTGTTAACTATTCTTTGCATAAAAGACAATTGTTCCTTCTTTCCCCACAGAAAGATCAATGCTCAAAAAGGCTTTTTGTTCTATTAGGGCCTTGTGTGGCAGTAATGCATTTTATTCTGAATCTCTTTAAAAAGGTGCATTGCTATATTGCCTCTCAATTATGAACTGATAGCACAGACAGAAGGGATGAGGAGACTGGATAAAATATGTGTCCACAATAAGAGCATTCTGGCAGAGCAACAATAGGTTTGTGAAAGAGCTGAGCTGCCTTAAAGGTCTCAGCTCATGAGAATAGCTGCCTGCAGCCTTTGAGAAACATTGGTCTCTTTCTTTTCTAAACTTTTCCCCTCTTTATGCATGTTCCCAAACACACTGATTTTGCCTCCAAAATAAAATGCGTGGAAGGCACAGGGGGTTCTTTCATTGTTAAAAAAAAAAGCTGAACACCTATCTCTGTGTAGATGCCAAACAAGGACAGCCATGTCTGTATTCCAGTCATGTTTCCTTATTGTTTGTGCTGTCCTGACCATTACCAGAGAACGGGAAACTGCTTAGGGGGATGTAATTCTGTTTAAAAGTCTGTCACTATGAATTACCAAGGGGAAAAGGCAAATCACAGGGTAGCACAGCAGTACTTTGGTGCCAAAAAAATCCTAGACCTTTGCAGTGTCAGGAAATAATTTGTGGTGAATACCCAAGTTCCCCTTTATAATTTTCTTGAGGCTAGAAACATGCTAATATCTTCTATTTAGAGAATACTGCATATTAAAGGCAGATTTGGAAAGAGAAGACGGCACTTCCAATTTCTACCATTGCCAAATTTTAGTCCTTATAACATGCATGTAAATAATTCCTTGCATTTGGCATGAACAGGTCTACCTGTTCTGTGTAAGGTTTCCTCCAGTGATACAAGAGCTGTATTTGCAGTTTGTTTGCCTCAACCTTTTTTTTTTCATCCTTGTTCAAAAGTTACATAACTATGTTGTCTTCAAGAAGCAGGATGTTTATATTATAAAAGCAGAGGAGCCTGGGGTACTTTGGGATACTGTAGGTCACATTTAAAATAACTTCCAGATGAAATTATTCAGCAGAAAGTGGTAGCGTAGAGTGAGTCAGTGAGTTTAGATACGCTCTAGTGCAACCTAGAGGAATTTATTATTGGTCTTTTAAGAATTGTCATTAATCCCTGAAATGAAACTAAATCTGCTTTTATTTTCAAAAGTTTTATTCAGGAAGGTGGTCCCTATGGAAAAGATCAGCAGAAAGCCAACGCATCAATGAAATTTTATGTTAATCCTCAGAAGAGGGTAGAGGAGGGGTAGAGGCCAAGAATACAAAGGAATATACCTTATGATGGTCTATGCACAACAGCAGATTTCATTTCTACAGAGACCTTAGAAGGGGAAAAAGACCCAAACAACAACCTCCCTCTTTCATTAACTGAATAATGATTAGAACTAAAATTCAATTCAATTCCGGCCTGTAGACAGAATGTCCAGAAAATGGCAATGCCAACAGTCTGTTCAGACAGACAGACTTGGCAAAAAACACACATTCTTTATGGCCACTAGATTCCTTAAACTTTTGTAAAATAAGACGTTGCAAACTTGTTACAGAGAAGTTTGAGGTTTTTTGATTTTTTTTTATATAAGGTCAATAATGGTGACAGAGCTACCACCCATTTGCAAGTGTCACATTGTCACTTAAAACCATTTCTCCCATTCTTCCATTAAAACCAGAATCTTCCATTTCAATCAAACTGAATTCATTATGTGAATGAATTTTTAGAAACAGACAGGATGGACAGTAATTTACCAATTGTTTTTAAGTGTAAATGTTTAATATGAAAGAAGTTCTTTGCTTCCAAGTGACTGCTTGCTCTTAATATTCAACAGAACCTAAATTGGATTGATGTTAAATTATTAGATTTGCAGATCCCTTGAACTGCCTACCAGGAGTCTGTCAAAAGACTCATGTTTTGTCCTTCTTATATCCTTTCTGTCCAATCTGAAAAAAACCCCACAACTTATTTTACTGTCAGATTTACAAATTAAGCAACTTTGTCCCAATGAATGCAGCACCTGACTCAATAGGGCTCTGATTAGCTGGCTGTGCCAAGGCTTACCATTACAGCACAAAGTAGTGAAACTAGTTTTAAAAAATCAGCTTCTTACATTATTTGAATAGGAAAAAAGAAAGAAAAGCAAAAAATGGTCTTCCTAAAAATTGTAAAATTTTTTTTAAAATCCCTGATATGACCATTTTAACTCCCTTAATTCTTTTTAAAACCATTTCATTTTTTTCCATCCAAAAAGTGATTTTGTTTTTCCATGCTTAGTTCAGTGAAAGAAGGTAGGGATTTTTTGTGTCTTTTTTTTTTTTAATAGTTTTTTCAAATTACCCTTGTGATTTCTCCTGCTTTTACATGTTTCAGATTTTGAATTTTGCATTCCTGAAGAGTCATAGCATATCCTGAGCTGGAAGGATCCACAAGCATAATCAAAGTTCAAATTCAATTCTCCTCAAAGAGATTAAAGAATGAAAAAGGAAAAAAGGAAAAAACTTGAAGACAAATATATTTTAAAATGTGAGTTTTTAAAAACAGAAACAAAAAAAAATTCATATTACTTTTTTTAAAAAGTATATTTTAAATTAACCTGTGTTTCAAATGCACTTACAGGAGTGAAATATCCTTTGACAATCACTCTGAAATAATATTTGGTATACCTGACATGATCTGGGAATGCTCTTTCACTCTTCAAGTGTTTACAACAATCACTTGATTCCATAACTATAATTTTTCTATGTAAATCCAGTTTTCCATTTTAGCTACTCTACTAATTTTATATAAGTCAGAAACATCACAGTTTTCACTGAAATCAATACTATGCACAACAGCTAAATATCTCTATCAGCTCATCAATGGGCACTTCTAATAGTATTTTATGTTTTAATATACTTTAATATATCCAATATCCAAAATGCTTTTGCAGGGCTGGTTCAAACTAAGAAGCTTTATAAATCACTTTGTAAGAACCTTGCGTAAAATTGAAAAACATTAGACAGAAGAAAGGCTGAAAGAGAAAAGCTATTTTGATTTGTGTCTTGAGAAATAATTCCAGGCCTCTGAAAGCAGAAATTATTCAGCATCTCAGAAACAGGCTGCAGCACTTGGAGAAAAGCAGATGATTGCAGTATAACTATAAAGTGCAATTGTGCTGTTTTCTGCATTTGTTGCCATCAAAATCAGTAAAATTAAATTAATTTAGCATTAATCAAGAGAATAAGCTAGATAACAAAGTAAATTGCTCCCATACCTCATAGAGATGTTGCTACAGTATTTCATGAGATGCAGAAGTCTCTGGCTGACCAGTGGGAGTATTCTGTGCAGTATTCTGGCTGGTTGCAAAGTGCAGAGAGCCCTTTGCCTTTTAGGATCTATTCTGTGGGGCAAGGATGTGTTTCTGCTCTGTGTTGCATCACACAGTCAGGAAAAGAAGGTGCCTTTGTCCAGGTGTGCAAGAAGGTCGCCCCTGGTGGATCTGCTGCTGGACATCCCTTTGGGGGCTGGTATGGTGCTCTCAGCAGAGCAGGGAGGGCACAGCTCAGCAGCTGCATTCCCATGGGGAAGGTGTTGCCATCTTCACTCCCTGTAAACCATGAAAGCAAGCTGAAATGTCTGACAAGAACATAGGAGGAAAGCATATAACAAGGGATGATGGAAACTGAAGGCAATGGAATATTTCACTTCTGCACCTTTCTCCCATCTCTTAAGTACAATCCCATGGCTGCCCAAAAATATGGAAAAGAAGCTAGCTACCTTGGCCCTCTGGGATACCTTCCACTTTGGGGATATGGGAAGCTGGAGAACAGTGTGTCCTGGTCAGACACTGTCATTGCTAGACTTCTGAGAGGCAACCATTGTCATTGTCTTTATGCAGCCTTTCAGAGTCAGAGTCAGCTAGATGTCAACCAGTGAACCAGTGCCCTCTCTTCTCTCGAGACCCTTCTCCCAAACCCCCAGTATTCAAAGAGACTGCTGAGCACTGGAGGCCACAAACACACAGTTCCTCAAAGATGCCCACCTCAGCATGGCAAGAAAGCACCAATGTCCAGGAGAGAACCCTGTCCCTTCCCTCTGCTCCTGGTGAGCAATTACAAATCTGCTTCTTCAGATCCTGTTGGAAGCTGTGATATTATCATAGGCAGGCATGGGCTTCTAGGCCTCCCTCTTGGCCCAGCAGAAGAGGCCCAGCATTTATAAGTTATAATTTATATAAAATTTATAAATTCCTGGCCCAGCATTTATCTTTGTCCCTCTGCTGGGCACAGAAAGGCTAAATCACCTTTGCTATTTACAGCTATCCCCTGGTCTGATGCTCAGTTGCCTGCACAGTCCTGGGTTGCCTGTGCAATCCCATGCTGCCTGTTCAAACTTCTCCCAGTTGTCTACACAACCAGCTACAACTACAGTTAAGGAAGAAGCCTGGTTGCTCTGGAATTTTTACAAGACTAAATATGTCCACTGAGACAGACTCTTAAACTACAGTCATTTTACATTTAATCATCATGTTTAAGTATCTTTAAGCCACCCATGTGCACAGATTTTTCATTACATTTTCAATGGGCTAATAACCACTCTGTGCCTGTGCCCTACTTGTGCACATTTTGCCAACCTAAAATGCCAACTGGCACTACTTGGTCATTTTCAAATGCAAGGGCAGATGTCTGCTCTTGTAGGCAACATGGCCAGGAAGGGTTTTTTTCTGTTGTTTCTTTTTATTTTTTCCCCTTCCCTCCCCCCTCCCCGGGTTTGTGTGCATAATCATTCTTTTCACTGATACAGGAGTATTTTTCTGAAATGAAGTTTGGTTTCCTGCTTCTCATGTGCTCTCTTTCATAAGAGAGCAAAGGGGGAATCCTCATTAAAGAAACAAGCCTGTTCAGCTACAGAAGAAAGTTGCTGGTATTTAATTTTCACTTTTTTATTTGGCTTGCCAGAAGGAATATTTTTGTTCATTTTTCAGTCATCAAAGAAGATTTTACTGAGTGCTCTGTGTGTGACTTGACCATTATTATATTATTTAATTGGCATTTTATTGATAGATATAGAACATATTTATTCTTTATCTCTGAAAAGATGTTTAACAATTGCTCCAGGAGATCCTTTTCTGTAAAGCACCTTGGCACATCTGAGCTCAGCATCACCAGTTTGTTGCACTGTCAACATTAGACAGCTCTGGGCTCCTGGGAACCTGAGGAATGTGAGACCATTCCCCACAACAGCAGGAAGGGGACAGTCATTGGGGAATTTACACCTGCTGGTGCAGCTGAAGATCTTCCTCCAGCTAAATTGCATGGCAGGAATGAGGCTTCCCTGTCCTGGGATGCATTCCTGTTCCCATCTACTCCCCTTTCTCCTCCCCATCAACTTTGTTCTTTTACTCCACTGGCTTTTAATTGCCACTCTTTCATGGCTTCTCCCCTGTGAGTCCTTTGCCCACAAACACAGGGTGCATCTTCTCACAGCTTTAGTTGGACCAGAACTAGGATTTCAAGCTATGTATACTTCATACAACATACAAACACAGATGTGTGTTTATTTGTCATATTACCTTGACATATGCAAAATAAACCAAAGGGCCTGCAGGGACTTTTTTCTGTTATTCTTATTCTGTTATAAGCCATTATTCTTCCATTTTACTTATCCCTCTCCCATCCACTATATGCAAACATGAATTATAAACTCTTTGGGACAGAGTGCTTAATTTTATTTGCCTGTTGGCAACAACAATCATCTGCATGAGGAATGAATAAATAATAATTGCATTTTTTTATTATAAGAGTGAGCAAAGGAGAGTTTTTATTTTTATTTTTATTTAGAATACAAATAATCAGGTGAAAATAACCATCCTTTGCTTTCTGTAATGGCTCTGGAGAACTCCTTCAGGGTTAATTTCATATTGTGGGAACTTCTATTAGAGGGTGTTTTTCTTTACCACTTCAAGGTAAAAGATTATTGTCATAAAAGGATCACTCCTCTGCAATTAGAAAAACATCTTTTAAAGAATAAACATCTATTTTAAAAAATCATGTTGTTAGTGAAATTGAAGATAAGTTAACCATCTTGTCTTTTCTGTCTTTCCTGCCCTGTTCTAAGAACTTCATCTCCCCCTAGATTACTAACAAGACAAGAGTTAGACATGAGATAATTTACCACATCATTTATTTACACAATTTAATGAAGGAAAGATCATAGATGCATAACAGGGCTGAAGTTATTGTCAGTTGGATTGGGAAATGTATATAAATTCCAGGAACAACTTAGTCAGTACTGACACTATTTCAATTTTAAATGGAAATTATGCATCTAACAAGTCATATCCTGTTTTCTCACTGCTGTTGCTCTGCAAAGCAAGAATCCTAGAGGGCATAATGGAGATCTCACGAAAAGTACTTCTCAGATTTCAAATCTGATGTGTTATTCTCCTTTAGTTTTAACTGCACTTGCTGCACTAGTTAAAAAAAAAACAACAACAAAAAAAAACCAACAACAACAAAAAAAACCAAAAACAAAAACAAAAACAACAACAAAAAAACACAAAACAAACAAACAAAAAAAACCAAAACAAAACAAAAAAAAAAAAACACAAAAAAAACCAAACCCAAACAAAAACACAAAAAAAAGAACAAAAACAAACCACCACAGGTATTTTAACATGCCTTTGATATTTATGCAATCAAATAGCATGAAAAATTATCTTGATTCCTATCAAATCATTGGAAGTGTCATTGATGAAATGATTTAAGCCTGGTGGCAACTAAACACTCTGCAGCTCCTCACACACATTCTGCCCTGCCCCCAGGGTGGGATGGAAAGAAGAACTGGAGAAAAAGGTAAACTCATGGGTTAAGATAAGAACACTTTAATCATTGAGATAAAATGAAAATGTTATTTCTACTGGTAGTAATTTAATTGTAAAGAAACAAGTAAGAAAAAGAGAGAGGAATGAAACCTCAGAAAAACAAGTGCTCTCTACCTGCTGACCCATGTCCAGCCTGTCCTTGAGCAGTGATTGGCAGCTCCCAACCAACTCCCTCCAGTTCATATTCTGAACATGAGATTCTATGGTGTGGAATATCCCTTTGGCTAGTTCAGGTCAGCAGATATGCCCTCGTATACCTGGGCAATGAAAAACCTACATAGAGGAGAAGGTGAGAAAAACTTTAGGGAGTTTATTGCTTGTTGGTTTGGTGCTTCTGCTTTCCTGTGCATAGTGCTCTCCTGTGCTAAAAACATCCATGTTTAACGAGGGCAGTTTTTAAGTCCCTGGTGCAAGGTAGTTTCCTTTGAGCTTTTGTCCCATCCTTTTGACTCCCCCAGGGACTTTCTTCTGTGACAAGTTACTGTTCATGGTGAGATAAGACATAAATGAAACCTTAGTATTACTCTATACTTACAGATCAGATGACAGGTAATTCTATCTATTCTGTTTCCCCTATAAGGGGACAAGGGTTAATTAATCTTCTTTTCCATTTTCTCAGTTAGAATTTCTATTATTAGTGGCCAAATAAAAATTTCAGCATTTTATAGTTATTCACTTGGGGAAGGGAGTTATGAAGATAAGGAAGACACATGTTATAGTTATTTAAGTTAAATTCTATGAAACCAGTAGAAATACTGAGGCTTGTTCTTTCATTTCTGTAGTGGCAAAGTTCAAGTTTAAAAAGAACAAGTGTAGGTCTTCCATGATACTTGTGATTTATCATTTCATATATGCCCTGAAGTTATCTGTCTGAATCTTTACAACCTTGCCAATAAATCCTTTCCATGACTTGGCTTTACTTTCCCATATTCATCATATTCATTTTATGACAGTATTTCTTTGTTAAACCTCCTGAAAATTCTCACCCTTCCCTTGCACCATTTATTGCATCATGGGGGATCTGAAATCTTCATTATCTATTGCATCAAATATTTTTCCAAAACTGAGGCCATACTACTCAAAATTACATCTTGGGAAATGTGTCACAGGGTTTTAGGTTTTTTTCCCATGTTGCTCCCTTTGCATGGCAGAAAACTCTGCAAAGTGACTTCACTGTCCATATGCAAGTTTCCTCTCAAAACTTACCTCAATTGAAATGCCAAAAGTCTGAAGGTCAGACAGCTGGCACGTTGTAACTGTAGTTTTTTCATTACCTACCAGACTGAATTTTATAACAGAATCATAAAATGGTGTGGGTTGGGAGGGTTCCTTAAAGTTCAAGTAGTTCCAAGCCCCCTGCCATGGGTGGGGACAGCTTTCACTAGCCCAGGTTGCTGAAAGCCACATCCAGCCTGGTTTTGGACACTTCCAGGGATGAGGCATCTGCATTTCCTGTGAACAACATATTACTGTGGCCTCACTGCCCTCATGGTAAAGGATTTCCTCCTAACAGATCACCTAAACCTACCAAAGGATGTTCTAAATTCTCCCTAAAGCCTTCTCTTACCCAGTCTGTACAATACCAGTGCTCCTGGTATTCAACCTGACTTCATGTGAGAGGTGCTCCAGCCCTCTGATTATCTCTGTGACCTTCCTCTGGACTCACTCCAACAGGTCCATGTGCTTCTTATGCTGGGGGCCCCAAAGCTGAATTCAGCACTCCAGGCTGTGTTTCATGAGAGAAAAGGGGAGGACCCCCTCCTTTGCCGTGATGGCCACAATGCTTTTGGTGCAGCCCAGGTCAGGGTTAGCCCAGCAGCATCTTATCCTGGTAGAAATATCTGTCTCCAAAGCAAGCTGCAACACGATAAGAGAAGTGCCTGGAGCCCTTAAAACAAGTACATTTCTTCCTTTATGAAATTATTTAGCCCTGTTGAAGCAGATGATATTCAACCCTCTATAAAAGCATTGCTCAATTTCTAAAATGCTGTTGTTAATAAATCGAGCACCATCATCTGAAACATGTTTTACAGTATTAAAATTTTCTAATGTTTTCATTGTTGCAGATACTGTAGTTTTCTTTTAATAGTCTACAACTTCCTCATGAGGGGAGGAGGAGGGGCAGGCACTGATCTCTTCTCTGTGGTGACTGGTGACAGGACTTCAGGGAATGACCTGAGGTTGCATCAGGGGAGGTTAAGATTACATTTTAGGGAAAGGTTCTTCACCCAGAGGGTGGCTGGGCACTGGAACAGGCTCCCCAGGGAAGTGGTCACAGCACCAAACCTGACAGAGCTCGGGAAGCGTGTGGACAGTGCTCTCAGGCACATGATGGGACTCTTGGGGATGGTGCTGTGCAGGGCCAGCCAGGAGTTGGACTCAATGATCCTTGTGGGTCTCTTTCAGCTTGGATGTCATTCTGTGTTTATTCCTTTTGTGAGCATCAGACATTTTATTAGTGAATTATCATTTGACAAATGTTTCCCTTATTGGTGTTGCAAGCACATCATGGTTAATGCATAGGTAAAAGTCTGTGGTTACAGACGTAAGCAATGCACAGGTTTTATGGGGTTTAGTAGATTATTAAGATGTGACAGTTTTAAAGTCTGAGAAATGAATGAAGCAGATGGAAGTACAGCCTGAAAGCACAGCTATAGCCAGGGGCCTTCATAAGGGTAGATATCACAAATACATATGACTGTGAAAAGCAGGTACCATTAATGGTCAGAAATGAAGTTAAAGAATCAATTAGTATTTTTTATTTCAGTTATTGTAAGCATAATATTAGATCATTCAGGACAAATCTAATGGACAAGACAAAATGTGTTCATCTGCTTTCTGTAGAAATTAAACAAATTTGGGTAAAGAAATAATTTAGTAGGAGCTGATGAATAAAATAACCTCACCATTTGAAGTTAGTGTTCTGAGAAGAAGCAGAAATTCCTTCATAGCAAATAAACATTCCTGTGCATCTTGTTCCCAAACCTGCAGCTGTCACTGTCCTCAGCCTGCTCTAAGGCTGGCCCTGTGATGTTTTCCAGCTCTGTGCTCACAACAGCTCATCAGGCATCTATGGTCAAGCTGCCAGCTCAAACTGCTATTTCAGTAATTTGTCAGAAATTTTTTTGCTTCCTTTTTGCCTTAGTTCAACTTTTCTAAAGAAACAACAAATGTGGGTGACATACCCTCAGGCAAAAAAGTACAGTCAGTCCCTGGGCAAGTGCCCTGTGTAACTTTGCTTTTACAGGTGGCCTCCCCCACCTCTGCCCAGTCCCTGACCACACCAGAACCTTCCTATCAGCCTTGCTTTGAGTAGGAAGGACTCACAGCAGCCTTGGCCAGAATATCAGTACCTGTAATCAGTTTTGAGGCAAAGGTTTAATTGCAGATGAGCAATACACTCCTTTAGTTCCCTCTACAGCCCCTTGTGATAGATTTGGCAATTAGAGCTGGGTGATAAAGCTTTGATGACAAGCAAAGGAAATGCTGACTTGTTCAAGCTTCTGATGGGAACATATGGTTGCAATTAAATGTTTTCAGAAGGATTTCTCCGGGCAGAATGGACTTCTGGTAACTGTGACAAATGGTTAGGACTTACTTGAGGTAAGGAAACTGGTGGGTGCAAGGTGCTGATGGCACCATACACAGAGCAGAAGAATTGCTCCCTGTCCAAGACTCCCAGAACTTTTAAGGGCACAGTAATTTGTCAGTGATTTCTATCAATGCCTTCTAATGCATGAACTGGTTTCTAGATCTCTATCTTTCTGTGTCAGTTTGACAGTTTTTTATACCATTAAGAGTTACTCTGTCTTTGATCTTTCTTAATTTCTCAGAAGAGACCATTTTAAGCATGCTCCTTTAAGTTTCCACCTCTCTAATACATTGTGAAGAATAGTTTTTATTTCAGCAGCTCAGAAATGTTCTTCTCTGCCTAATCACTCCTTTGCTAAATAATCCCCACCAAACCAAGGGGCAGAGAATTATGTGGAATAACTAGCTCCTAAGCAGCTTCTTCCCCACTGGAGTGCCAGCCGCCACATCCAAATTAAAACAAATGCTGCAGATATTCACAGCAAAGGGAAAGGAGACAATAACAGGCAGTGGGCAGAGAGAGATAGGAAACATTGTCTGTCATTAAACAGGCAGAATGTCCTACTCCAAAATCAGCATCTCTTCACTGTGTCAAGATCAATGAACAGAAAATAATAAGCGACATGCTCATGACCGCTTGCCCATTTCACTTGTGTCTTTGATCCCTGATATATGTGCAAACTTGATTGTGCTGAGCTTAGCCATCACCAAAGGCAAGCTGAGCACAACATGTAGCACAACAATAACCTCAAGAAGTGTGCAGCTGCCTTTTTCTGCACTGTAATATCAGGACGCCTGTTTGAGAGGTGGTGCCTTGTTTCCAAGATGTCCACCCCTAGCACAGCCAGAACAGATGATTAATCAAAAACAGGAAAGGGGGTTAATTCTGCAAATTGTAGAAAACATTTCAAGGGGTTGTGAATGGATTGATGCTGCTGGATGTCTGAGCCTTTTCATTTAAAATCATCACTTCCCCACATACTCTTTTTGCCTGCTGAACAAGGACTTTTGAGGTCACACAGTAACACAGTCTTATTTATAACTGTATTTTACTTGTCTCAGTATCAGTGTTTTCATAGTCCTGCTCTGTCACAGTTCTTTGATGTGTAATGCCCAATTGAAGTACATATTCTATAGCTATGCCTTGAGCTATTGTGTTTAATAGGCTTTCTAGTGGCTTTTTAAAAACATTAAACATATATAAGGTTTAAGAAGGTTCAACGGCCAGAAAGGCAGTATGCACATCCATCCCCTACAAGGCTCACCATGAGAAGATGAAACAACTTCAAAGCTTCCAAACACAGAATTCAAAAGGCTCAAGAAGCTTTTGCTCAAAACCAAAGACTTGTGATCAAGCACTTTTCCTGAGTTTTCCAATGCAGGGTGACATCCACAAGTGTGGTTATTGTGAGGTTTTTACTCTGTCATATTTCTCTGGGATTTTCTCTGTTTGTATTTGTTGTTTTTTTTTTTTTTTTTTACCCCTGACTGCATGTATATTAGTGCTTCTTTACACTTAAAAGCTAAATCACATTTAAACAATTTATGAATTCAAAGCAGTTACTGCATCTGAATTATGCCATAGGTGGATGCTGCTGTTCAGAATGGCTGAGTTGCTCCTCCTCAGCTGGAAGCTGAACCAAGCCCATATTGGCATAAGTCACTTTGGAAGGTATCAATACTTTCATGGGAGCCACAATTCCCATTTTTTACATACACTTGAATGTGTACTGTCAGGCAAAGAGAAGTTGTATTCTTTTCTATTAGAGAAACCAACAGAACAGTGACAGCTCTTATTTTCTCTATAAGATGAGCTGTGGAAAATCAGTGAATGGGAGAGAATTCTGCCCCATTGTTTAGGTCCCTAACTGAGGTCCCTTATCTGTCACAGTCCCACAATTAATGAGGTGTGGAAGACACCTTTGCATTTCTCCAGAGACAGCTCAAGTCTGTGTCATTTAGTGTTCCTGTACTGCATAGACAACTCAGTCACCTCCAGAGGTTGTTCTGGTCTATTGGACTTGAGTGAAGTCCTCAGAGAGTTTCTAAGAATCTGTAGAAAATATTGACTGCATCCATAAACCAGCGTTTGTTCTGCCATGGTCTGAGACAGAGGGGAAAAGTAATGTGAAACAAGAATAAGAGTGAGAGCATGTGTTTGTGTCTGTGTCTGTGTGTTGGGTTTTCTTGTTCCTTTCTTGTTTACCTGTGGAGTTTTTCTTGAACAATCCACGAGTGTCACAGAACACCTCCTGAGGTGATACAGAACTGTACTGCTGTGACATTGGCTTATTGGGTGCTCTGCTCCTTCTCCTGAGAACTGCTAGTACACAATCCTTTATGGTCAAATACATGCACCTTCAAATGTGTTGGGTCTGCAAGCACATCCTGTGTCCAGCCTTAACATTCAGCAAGGATCTCTGGGACTCCAAAAATGCTTTGTGAAGGTAAAATCCCGTGCTCATGGTGGATTGGTTTCTGCTCTTTCCTAGCATAAAAAGAGAAGTATTAACTGAATTAAGCTTTTCTATCACTTAGCAATCCTGGAAAGGTTGAAACTGACACAGGAATGTAAGCTCTACAAAGGCACTATGGAACTTCATAGGATCCTACTGGAGTTACTGCAATATACAATCAGAAATTAATTGTCAAAAATCAAGATGTGCAAGGAAGATTAGATTTCCTCTATTACATTTCTGTCAAAAATAAAATTCCTTGATATTTTCCCAATTTCTTCTTCTTCTGACAGGTGATACTTGATCAAAAAAGATATTTTTGTGATTTTCAAGGTTTAAGTGTCACTACTACTACATCTTGCAGATATCCCAGCTGGGAAAAACACTGCAGATAGTGGGGAACAGGAGTTTGGATAGAAATCACACAAAAATTTGATTTTGAATTATTTCATCCTTCAAGTATTTTTGTGCTAGTTGATTCCATGGTGATTTTCCACTTGGCTTGTTTCAGGGTTATGTTGTTTGGTTGTTTAGTTGGTTTTTTTGCCAATAAAGGCCAAACATCTGGGAGATGCAAAGTCCAACTATATAGTGTTTGCAAATTTATAGCTGTGAAAATAATCTGCCATCAAGAGGAACACTGTTACAATAGGACACAAAAGGAAGACATAGACTCCATTCCAGTTGACAGGGCAAGACCCTCTGACTTTCATTCTGTGTGACTCCAATTATATGGTATTTACACCCAGACCATGGATTGGAGAATGAGATTGCCACCTCTCTAATCACATTGGTCAAATCAAAAGTCCATCAATTGTTCCCTCCTCAGAAGAGGAATGAAAATGTACTCATACTTACCATAAACATTGCTTCTATTTATAACACTTGCATGAGAAAGAATTTAGAAACTATGGAAACATCAGAAAGCTGAAAAATCAGGGCAACAGAACACATTTGTAACTGGTGGCTGAGCATTTCAATTTACATTTCTGTGCTTTCCTCAAACTATTTCCACTGAGTAATCAAGACCATCTCAGTGTTATTGATCTCTAACTTAAATAAAAAACAACAACAACAACAAAAACCACAAAAAAAAACCCCAAAACACAAATCCCAACAGACCCTTATGTCACTTTTCTGTTTTCTTTCCTTTTTGTTTTTCTCCCCATCCAATTTCCCATCTACCATTCTCCATTCTAATGCTGCTGAGTTTAAACACTGGAGTACCTGAGTCTCTTGACAAAACATTTCCTCACAGAAACCCAAGAATTTATAAAATGGGCTGATGTGTTGAAACAAATGTACTGGTAGAAGAGTGTTGGTTGTGATGTGTTTTGATTAGACCAGAAGTACAATTCAATGGGCAGGCTTTCTTTCTCAAAATGAAGAGTATTGGGGAGGCCAAGATTTTGCTATGATACTGGGGAAGCCTTGTCTACAGGTCACAGCCACTTGGCAACAGCTGGAGCTTGTAAGCTTTCCAAAGCTTCCATCTGCTGAAGGCCATGAATTTTTTTTTCCCCTTTCTAAGTTGGGAAAAGTTTTTTTCAGATTTTTTTTTTCAGAGTAAGAGTGCAACACTTAAATCATCTCCATTTCAGACACTATAATCTCCTTTTCCTCCACCATTTATATATGGATGTTCCCATGCTAAAACTGATACCCACTTTAAGCTGGAAAAGAAAAGTTGAGGAAATGTTGATTGCTACTAGAATTTTCCAAGTTTAGAAATCATACTTGTACACAAAGACAATATATCTTAGACGCTTGTATAAAGAAGCATAAAGAAAAAGAAAACAATACAACTTTATTCTAATGTTCCCTAAAACTATCAAATTAAATTGCAACAGTTCTTACTAAGATTTTTAAAAATCCTTTGAGCATTTAATTTAAACTTAAGAGGAGATGCAGTTATCTTGAATAGAAAATGTACTCTTCTCCTACCATGCCCTGGAGCAAGATTAAACAAAAAACCCCAAAACACTGAGAAAATTTCAGATCATCAATTTTAGGTTTTTTCTTCCCTCTTTTTGATAATATAATGTTTAGTCACTATTTTTTATTTGTATTCCAAGGCACCACTTACTCCTAGGAAATATTTGTTCATGACTTTTAATATAATATAAAAATATAATAACCATGATTTGTTCCCATCTCTTGAATGAATTGTGACTGCTAAAGTAAGGAAATAAAAGGGGAAGTATGACTTCATTAGTTGACGTGATATTTTATGTATTAATAAATAATGCATTGTTCCTGATTCTAGTCCCAGAATTTGTGCTGCTATGCCTTGAAAAGTAATATTTTTTTTTTCCCCATGTTCTGGGTTGTGGAGCCGGGTTTTGTATATTCTATTTACATCTGTTTTGAGGCCTGATGACCCACCTTGATAGGCCATTGTTACCTTCCCCAGCCTGTGCGGTGCATTTGCATTTCTATACATCTCATGCCCTGGCGGTGGGGGGTGGGGGGGGAGGGGGGGGGTGGCCGGGGGTTGGCGGTTCGGCCCTGCTGCAGGAGTGGTTCGGCCCTGCTGCAGGAGCGGCGTGCTCGGCGCTTCCTTCGCGCGGTGTGGCAAGAGCTTTTTTGTCTCCTGTGCTCGCCATCCTGTCTCCCTCCTCGCCGTCCCTGAACCGGTTTCTTCGCAGAATCATCTCTGCTCCAACAGGATCACGTCTGCCACTCCAGAAGTGTTTGGACTGTTTACGTTCGGACTGTTATCAACATCCTGAATCACAGGGTCAGATTGAAACTCTGACTTTGTCAGGGTTTTCTTCTAAAATTATTGTTTATTTGTTTATTTGTTTGTTTGGTTGGGTGGTTTTGTTTCCTATCATATTTGTATTGTTAAACCTCCTAGTAAAGAACTGTTATTCCTATTCCCAACATCTTCGCCTGAGAGCCCTTGATTGCAAAATTATAATTCATCGGGGTGCGAGGGGTTGGTATTCTCCATCCTAGGGGAACCTCAGTTTCCCTGGCAGATACCTGTCTTTCCAAACCAAGACAGATTTTGGCGCCCAAGGGTGGGGCACGAGGGCATTGAGAGAGAGGAATAACAGTTCTTGGGTATTAGATAAAAGCCCACTGGCCAGAATAATGTGGTCTAGCTTTCCCTGGTTTGGGTGGCACGTGGTGGTGGCTGTATTTCTGCCATTTGCTACTCCTTATGTTAATATGGGTCCTATGACTAAGGCTACTGTGGCGGGCATTCAGTTTGTTTTGTGGATTAATAAGGTGAGAAATTCATGGATTTTTAACTTCCTCTGGAAAGCAAGCACATGGATTCATAGCTATCATAGGCTAACTCTGTGCTTCTGGGGTTACTTTAACAATGGTACCTATTGTAAGGAAATGGCACCGGGGGAAATTTTCTCCCAGCCCTTCACACAGTTTTTTGGGTCCACCCCACCAGTTTTTGAAGGGTTGAAATCTCTGAGTGCTAATGATATCATACAGTGGCTGGTGTTGCTGGTATGCCTGTTCTGTTTGGCATTCAGAGATAAGGGGAGATTGGCCTGGGTAAGCACCTTAATAAGTACCCCAGAGAATAAGAATGCAGCCCAAGAGTCCGCTCCTGCCCCACAGCCTGCCTCAGAGATAAACCACCCGGTTTGGGTGGGGGCTCTGATGAAGGAGATGCAAGAAAAGATGAGCCAGGTGCTGAGGGAGTACATCTCCCCAGCTAGTGGGAAATCCTTCCCCTGCCCTGACAAAAGAGAGCCTGATGGTGCAGCAATGAAACCCACAGAGATTACAACTGCTCAGGTCCCAGCTGAACCACAGGGGCAGTCACAGCCAGCGGCAGTTGCCCCTGTGGAAACAAAGAAATCTAAGGTGAAAACAGCAAACCCAGACAATAAGAAAGGAGGGCCCTCACAACCTGCAGGGGAATCACATGTTCAGATCATCACCGAGTCCCTGTCGTACGAAAGTCTCCGTAACCTGCAAAAAGATATCGTACGGCGGGGGCGTGAGGCTTACACAGCCTGGCTACTTCGGGTCTGGGACCTCATGGGTACTGGGGTGCAATTGGACAGTGGTGAGGCAAGGAATTTGGGACCCTTGACCCAGGACTCAGGTATAAATCAGGTATTTGTAAGGGAGCCAGGACCCCTTTCCCTTTGGGAGCGGCTTTTAATGAGTGTGAGAGAGAGATTTATCCACAAAGAAAGAATGCAGGAGCACCACCATAGAATGCGCTGGAAAACTCTGGAGGAAGGGATCCAACAGCTGAGGGAAGTGGCGGTGCTGGAGGTACTTTTTGGGAGGAGTGGACAGCATGATAATGACCCTGACAAGGTTAAATGCACAGGGCAGATGTTGTGGAATCTGGCAAATCTAGGGCCATCTCAGTACACCACCTTTATTGCAACAATTAATGCTGAGGACAATCGAGAGACAGTGGGGTCTGTTGCCAATAAGCTTAGGAACTATGAAAGTATGATCAATGGCCCGATGCAGGCTCATATCTCTGCCGTGGTTAAAGAACTCAAAGAAGAGATAAGGGGGGTGAGGGAGGAGATGAGGACAAACAGTTCCAATGTGGCACCAGTGCGAGTCACAGGCCCCAGAGTTAGAGCCCAACGACCCCCAGCTCGAGAGAGAGGGTACACCCCAAGAGCTGACCTGTGGTTTTATCTGCGTGACCATGGGGAAGACATGGGAATGTGGGATGGGAAACCCACTTCTGTCCTGGCAGCACGGGTGCGTGAGCTCAAGGAGAGGAACAATCACCAAGGGGGATCTACGAAAATGAAAGTAGCCTCAACCTCCTATAACCAAGCTGCCAATGCTGTGTTGAATCCCCTTGAAGGAACCTCTAGTATGTATGCTCAGGGAGGGGATAACCAGTGCTAGAGGGGCCCTGCCTCTAGCCAGGTAGAGGAAAGGGATAATCGGATCTATTGGACTGTGTGGATCCGATGGCCTGGCACATCTGACCCACAAAAATACACGGCTTTGGTTGACACTGGTGCCCAATGTACCCTGATGCCATCAGGGTATGTAGGAACAGAACCCATTTCTATTTCTGGGGTGACAGGAGGGTCCCAGCAGCTGACTGTAGTGGAAGCCGAAGTGAGTTTAACTGGGAATGGGTGGCAGAAACACCCCATTGTGACTGGCCCAGAGGCCCCGTGCATCCTCGGCATAGACTATCTCAGAAATGGATATTTCAAAGACCCAAAAGGATATCGTTGGGCTTTTGGAGTAGCTGCTGTAGAGACGGAAGAGATCAAACAACTGAATACCTTGCCTGGTCTCTCAGATGACCCTTCTGCTGTGGGACTGCTAAGAGTTGAAGAACAACAGGTACCAATTGCCACAGCAACAGTGCACCGTCGGCAATACCGCACTGACAGAGACTCTGTGACCCCGATCCATGAGATGATTCGTAAACTGGAGAGCCAAGGGGTGGTCAGTAAGGCTCATTCACCTTTTAACAGCCCCATCTGGCCTGTGCGTAAGCCCAGTGGGGAATGGAGACTGACTGTAGATTATCGTGGTCTGAATGAGGTCACGCCACCACTGAGCGCTGCTGTGCCAGACATGTTGGAGTTGCAGTATGAGCTGGAGTCCAAGGCAGCAAAGTGGTACGCGACCATTGACATTGCCAATGCCTTCTTCTCCATTCCTGTGGCAGCAGAGTGCAGACCCCAGTTTGCTTTCACCTGGAGGGGTGTGCAGTACACCTGGAATCGGCTGCCCCAGGGGTGGAAGCACAGTCCCACCATCTGCCATGGACTGATCCAGGATGCACTGGAAAAGGGTGAGGCTCCGGACCATCTACAGTACATAGATGACATCATTGTGTGGGGGAACACGGCAATGGAAGTCTTTGAGAAAGGAGAGAAGATCATCCAAATTCTCCTGGAAGCCGGTTTTGCCATCAAGAAGAGCAAAGTCAAGGGACCTGCCCAAGAGATCCAGTTCCTGGGAGTGAAGTGGCAAGATGGACGGCGTCAGATTCCCACTGAGGTCATCAATAAGATCACTGCCATGTCCCCACCAACCAACAAGAAGGAAACACAAGCTTTCCTAGGGGCCATTGGCTTTTGGAGGATGCACATCCCTGAGTACAGTCAGATTGTGAGCCCTCTCTACCTGGTTACCCGCAAGAAGAACGATTTCCACTGGGGCCCTGAACAGCAACACGCCTTTGCCCAGATCAAGCAGGAGATCGCTCATGCGGTAGCCCTTGGCCCAGTCAGGACGGGACCAGAGGTAAAGAACGTGCTCTACTCTGCAGCCGGGAGCCATGGTCTGTCCTGGAGCCTGTGGCAGAAGGTGCCAGGTGAGACTCGAGGCCGGCCACTGGGATTCTGGAGCCGAAGCTACAGAGGGTCTGAAGCCAACTACACTCCCACAGAGAAGGAGATCTTGGCCGCCTACGAAGGAGTTCAAGCTGCCTCAGAGGTGATTGGCACTGAAGCACAACTCCTCCTGGCACCCCGACTACCGGTGCTGGGGTGGATGTTTAAAGGAAAGGTTCCCTCCACCCACCATGCCACCGATGCTACATGGAGCAAATGGATCGCCCTCATCACTCAGCGCGCCCGTATTGGTAACCCGAATCGCCCTGGGATTTTGGAAGTAATCACCAACTGGCCAGAAGCTGAGAACTTCAGTCTCACTGACGAAGAAGAACAAGTAACCCGGGCTGAAGAAGCTCCACCATACAACCAACTGCCAGCAGAAGAAACACGCTACGCTCTTTTCACTGATGGTTCCTGTCGCATCGTAGGGATGAACCGGAAGTGGAAAGCAGCCGTATGGAGCCCCACAAGACAAGTTGCACACGCCACTGAAGGAGAAGGTGGGTCAAGCCAGCTTGCTGAACTCAAAGCTGTTCAATTGGCCCTGGACATTGCTGAAAGAGAGAAGTGGCCGAAGCTCTACCTCTACACTGATTCGTGGATGGTGGCTAATGCTCTGTGGGGCTGGCTGGAAAGGTGGAAAAAAGCCAACTGGCAGCGTAGGGGAAAACCAATCTGGGCTGCTGATGAGTGGAAGGACATTGCCATCAGGGTAGGGAAACTACCTGTGAAAGTCCGTCATGTGGATGCCCATGTCCCCAAGAGTCGGGCTAATGAGGAGCACCGGAACAACGAGCAAGTAGATCAAGCTGCGAGGATAAAGGTATCCAAGGTAGACTTGGATTGGCAACACAAGGGAGAGTTGTTCCTAGCTCGGTGGGCCCATGATGCTTCAGGTCATCAGGGCAGAGATGCCACCTATAAGTGGGCACGAGACCGAGGGGTGGATCTAACCATGAACAGTATTTCACAGGTTATCCACGACTGTGAGACGTGTGCTGCCATCAAGCAGGCCAAGCGGGTGAAGCCCCTCTGGTACGGTGGACGGTGGTCCAAGTACAAGTATGGGGAGGCCTGGCAGATTGATTACATCACACTGCCCCAAACCCGCCAAGGCAAGCGCTACGTGCTGACCATGGTGGAAGCCACCACTGGGTGGCTGGAGACCTATCCTGTGCCTGATGCCACCGCCCGGAACACCATCCTGGGCCTGGAAAAACAAGTCCTGTGGAGACATGGCACCCCTGAGAGAATTGAGTCGGACAACGGGACTCATTTCAAGAACAGCCTCATAAACACCTGGGCTAAGGAACACGGCATTGAATGGATATATCACATCCCTTATCATGCACCAGCTGCCGGGAAAGTTGAACGGTGCAATGGACTGCTTAAGACCACCCTGAAAGCACTTGGCGGGGGGACCTTCAGAAATTGGGAAGTGAATTTAGCAAAGGCCACCTGGATGGTCAACACCCGAGGGTCTATTAATCGAGCTGGTCCTGCCCAGTCTACCCCTTTGCACACAGTGGATGGAGACAAAGTCCCTGTAGTACATATGAGAGGTATCTTAGGAAAGACTGTTTGGGTAAACCCCACCTTGGGCAAAGGTGAACCCACCCGTGGGATTGTTTTTGCTCAAGGATCTGGTAACACTTGGTGGGTGATGCAGAAAGATGGGAAAACCAGTTGTGTACCACAGGAAAACCTAATCCTAAGTGAGAACTGAGTGTGAGGGTTCATTCTGTATAGTGGAGTTTATTAATTTAGGTATGATACAGATGGTAATAGAATAAGGGGTGGATAATGTTCTGGGTTGTGGAGCCGGGTTTTGTATATTCTATTTACATCTGTTTTGAGGCCTGATGACCCACCTTGATAGGCCATTGTTACCTTCCCCAGCCTGTGCGGTGCATTTGCATTTCTATACATCTCATGCCCTGGCGGTGGGGGGTGGGGGGGGAGGGGGGGGGTGGCCGGGGGTTGGCGGTTCGGCCCTGCTGCAGGAGTGGTTCGGCCCTGCTGCAGGAGCGGCGTGCTCGGCGCTTCCTTCGCGCGGTGTGGCAAGAGCTTTTTTGTCTCCTGTGCTCGCCATCCTGTCTCCCTCCTCGCCGTCCCTGAACCGGTTTCTTCGCAGAATCATCTCTGCTCCAACAGGATCACGTCTGCCACTCCAGAAGTGTTTGGACTGTTTACGTTCGGACTGTTATCAACATCCTGAATCACAGGGTCAGATTGAAACTCTGACTTTGTCAGGGTTTTCTTCTAAAATTATTGTTTATTTGTTTATTTGTTTGTTTGGTTGGGTGGTTTTGTTTCCTATCATATTTGTATTGTTAAACCTCCTAGTAAAGAACTGTTATTCCTATTCCCAACATCTTCGCCTGAGAGCCCTTGATTGCAAAATTATAATTCATCGGGGTGCGAGGGGTTGGTATTCTCCATCCTAGGGGAACCTCAGTTTCCCTGGCAGATACCTGTCTTTCCAAACCAAGACAGATTTTGGCGCCCAAGGGTGGGGCACGAGGGCATTGAGAGAGAGGAATAACAGTTCTTGGGTATTAGATAAAAGCCCACTGGCCAGAATAATGTGGTCTAGCTTTCCCTGGTTTGGGTGGCACGTGGTGGTGGCTGTATTTCTGCCATTTGCTACTCCTTATGTTAATATGGGTCCTATGACTAAGGCTACTGTGGCGGGCATTCAGTTTGTTTTGTGGATTAATAAGGTGAGAAATTCATGGATTTTTAACTTCCTCTGGAAAGCAAGCACATGGATTCATAGCTATCATAGGCTAACTCTGTGCTTCTGGGGTTACTTTAACAATGGTACCTATTGTAAGGAAATGGCACCGGGGGAAATTTTCTCCCAGCCCTTCACACAGTTTTTTGGGTCCACCCCACCAGTTTTTGAAGGGTTGAAATCTCTGAGTGCTAATGATATCATACAGTGGCTGGTGTTGCTGGTATGCCTGTTCTGTTTGGCATTCAGAGATAAGGGGAGATTGGCCTGGGTAAGCACCTTAATAAGTACCCCAGAGAATAAGAATGCAGCCCAAGAGTCCGCTCCTGCCCCACAGCCTGCCTCAGAGATAAACCACCCGGTTTGGGTGGGGGCTCTGATGAAGGAGATGCAAGAAAAGATGAGCCAGGTGCTGAGGGAGTACATCTCCCCAGCTAGTGGGAAATCCTTCCCCTGCCCTGACAAAAGAGAGCCTGATGGTGCAGCAATGAAACCCACAGAGATTACAACTGCTCAGGTCCCAGCTGAACCACAGGGGCAGTCACAGCCAGCGGCAGTTGCCCCTGTGGAAACAAAGAAATCTAAGGTGAAAACAGCAAACCCAGACAATAAGAAAGGAGGGCCCTCACAACCTGCAGGGGAATCACATGTTCAGATCATCACCGAGTCCCTGTCGTACGAAAGTCTCCGTAACCTGCAAAAAGATATCGTACGGCGGGGGCGTGAGGCTTACACAGCCTGGCTACTTCGGGTCTGGGACCTCATGGGTACTGGGGTGCAATTGGACAGTGGTGAGGCAAGGAATTTGGGACCCTTGACCCAGGACTCAGGTATAAATCAGGTATTTGTAAGGGAGCCAGGACCCCTTTCCCTTTGGGAGCGGCTTTTAATGAGTGTGAGAGAGAGATTTATCCACAAAGAAAGAATGCAGGAGCACCACCATAGAATGCGCTGGAAAACTCTGGAGGAAGGGATCCAACAGCTGAGGGAAGTGGCGGTGCTGGAGGTACTTTTTGGGAGGAGTGGACAGCATGATAATGACCCTGACAAGGTTAAATGCACAGGGCAGATGTTGTGGAATCTGGCAAATCTAGGGCCATCTCAGTACACCACCTTTATTGCAACAATTAATGCTGAGGACAATCGAGAGACAGTGGGGTCTGTTGCCAATAAGCTTAGGAACTATGAAAGTATGATCAATGGCCCGATGCAGGCTCATATCTCTGCCGTGGTTAAAGAACTCAAAGAAGAGATAAGGGGGGTGAGGGAGGAGATGAGGACAAACAGTTCCAATGTGGCACCAGTGCGAGTCACAGGCCCCAGAGTTAGAGCCCAACGACCCCCAGCTCGAGAGAGAGGGTACACCCCAAGAGCTGACCTGTGGTTTTATCTGCGTGACCATGGGGAAGACATGGGAATGTGGGATGGGAAACCCACTTCTGTCCTGGCAGCACGGGTGCGTGAGCTCAAGGAGAGGAACAATCACCAAGGGGGATCTACGAAAATGAAAGTAGCCTCAACCTCCTATAACCAAGCTGCCAATGCTGTGTTGAATCCCCTTGAAGGAACCTCTAGTATGTATGCTCAGGGAGGGGATAACCAGTGCTAGAGGGGCCCTGCCTCTAGCCAGGTAGAGGAAAGGGATAATCGGATCTATTGGACTGTGTGGATCCGATGGCCTGGCACATCTGACCCACAAAAATACACGGCTTTGGTTGACACTGGTGCCCAATGTACCCTGATGCCATCAGGGTATGTAGGAACAGAACCCATTTCTATTTCTGGGGTGACAGGAGGGTCCCAGCAGCTGACTGTAGTGGAAGCCGAAGTGAGTTTAACTGGGAATGGGTGGCAGAAACACCCCATTGTGACTGGCCCAGAGGCCCCGTGCATCCTCGGCATAGACTATCTCAGAAATGGATATTTCAAAGACCCAAAAGGATATCATTGGGCTTTTGGAGTAGCTGCTGTAGAGACGGAAGAGATCAAACAACTGAATACCTTGCCTGGTCTCTCAGATGACCCTTCTGCTGTGGGACTGCTAAGAGTTGAAGAACAACAGGTACCAATTGCCACAGCAACAGTGCACCGTCGGCAATACCGCACTGACAGAGACTCTGTGACCCCGATCCATGAGATGATTCGTAAACTGGAGAGCCAAGGGGTGGTCAGTAAGGCTCATTCACCTTTTAACAGCCCCATCTGGCCTGTGCGTAAGCCCAGTGGGGAATGGAGACTGACTGTAGATTATCGTGGTCTGAATGAGGTCACGCCACCACTGAGCGCTGCTGTGCCAGACATGTTGGAGTTGCAGTATGAGCTGGAGTCCAAGGCAGCAAAGTGGTACGCGACCATTGACATTGCCAATGCCTTCTTCTCCATTCCTGTGGCAGCAGAGTGCAGACCCCAGTTTGCTTTCACCTGGAGGGGTGTGCAGTACACCTGGAATCGGCTGCCCCAGGGGTGGAAGCACAGTCCCACCATCTGCCATGGACTGATCCAGGATGCACTGGAAAAGGGTGAGGCTCCGGACCATCTACAGTACATAGATGACATCATTGTGTGGGGGAACACGGCAATGGAAGTCTTTGAGAAAGGAGAGAAGATCATCCAAATTCTCCTGGAAGCCGGTTTTGCCATCAAGAAGAGCAAAGTCAAGGGACCTGCCCAAGAGATCCAGTTCCTGGGAGTGAAGTGGCAAGATGGACGGCGTCAGATTCCCACTGAGGTCATCAATAAGATCACTGCCATGTCCCCACCAACCAACAAGAAGGAAACACAAGCTTTCCTAGGGGCCATTGGCTTTTGGAGGATGCACATCCCTGAGTACAGTCAGATTGTGAGCCCTCTCTACCTGGTTACCCGCAAGAAGAACGATTTCCACTGGGGCCCTGAACAGCAACACGCCTTTGCCCAGATCAAGCAGGAGATCGCTCATGCGGTAGCCCTTGGCCCAGTCAGGACGGGACCAGAGGTAAAGAACGTGCTCTACTCTGCAGCCGGGAGCCATGGTCTGTCCTGGAGCCTGTGGCAGAAGGTGCCAGGTGAGACTCGAGGCCGGCCACTGGGATTCTGGAGCCGAAGCTACAGAGGGTCTGAAGCCAACTACACTCCCACAGAGAAGGAGATCTTGGCCGCCTACGAAGGAGTTCAAGCTGCCTCAGAGGTGATTGGCACTGAAGCACAACTCCTCCTGGCACCCCGACTACCGGTGCTGGGGTGGATGTTTAAAGGAAAGGTTCCCTCCACCCACCATGCCACCGATGCTACATGGAGCAAATGGATCGCCCTCATCACTCAGCGCGCCCGTATTGGTAACCCGAATCGCCCTGGGATTTTGGAAGTAATCACCAACTGGCCAGAAGCTGAGAACTTCAGTCTCACTGACGAAGAAGAACAAGTAACCCGGGCTGAAGAAGCTCCACCATACAACCAACTGCCAGCAGAAGAAACACGCTACGCTCTTTTCACTGATGGTTCCTGTCGCATCGTAGGGATGAACCGGAAGTGGAAAGCAGCCGTATGGAGCCCCACAAGACAAGTTGCACACGCCACTGAAGGAGAAGGTGGGTCAAGCCAGCTTGCTGAACTCAAAGCTGTTCAATTGGCCCTGGACATTGCTGAAAGAGAGAAGTGGCCGAAGCTCTACCTCTACACTGATTCGTGGATGGTGGCTAATGCTCTGTGGGGCTGGCTGGAAAGGTGGAAAAAAGCCAACTGGCAGCGTAGGGGAAAACCAATCTGGGCTGCTGATGAGTGGAAGGACATTGCCATCAGGGTAGGGAAACTACCTGTGAAAGTCCGTCATGTGGATGCCCATGTCCCCAAGAGTCGGGCTAATGAGGAGCACCGGAACAACGAGCAAGTAGATCAAGCTGCGAGGATAAAGGTATCCAAGGTAGACTTGGATTGGCAACACAAGGGAGAGTTGTTCCTAGCTCGGTGGGCCCATGATGCTTCAGGTCATCAGGGCAGAGATGCCACCTATAAGTGGGCACGAGACCGAGGGGTGGATCTAACCATGAACAGTATTTCACAGGTTATCCACGACTGTGAGACGTGTGCTGCCATCAAGCAGGCCAAGCGGGTGAAGCCCCTCTGGTACGGTGGACGGTGGTCCAAGTACAAGTATGGGGAGGCCTGGCAGATTGATTACATCACACTGCCCCAAACCCGCCAAGGCAAGCGCTACGTGCTGACCATGGTGGAAGCCACCACTGGGTGGCTGGAGACCTATCCTGTGCCTGATGCCACCGCCCGGAACACCATCCTGGGCCTGGAAAAACAAGTCCTGTGGAGACATGGCACCCCTGAGAGAATTGAGTCGGACAACGGGACTCATTTCAAGAACAGCCTCATAAACACCTGGGCTAAGGAACACGGCATTGAATGGATATATCACATCCCTTATCATGCACCAGCTGCCGGGAAAGTTGAACGGTGCAATGGACTGCTTAAGACCACCCTGAAAGCACTTGGCGGGGGGACCTTCAGAAATTGGGAAGTGAATTTAGCAAAGGCCACCTGGATGGTCAACACCCGAGGGTCTATTAATCGAGCTGGTCCTGCCCAGTCTACCCCTTTGCACACAGTGGATGGAGACAAAGTCCCTGTAGTACATATGAGAGGTATCTTAGGAAAGACTGTTTGGGTAAACCCCACCTTGGGCAAAGGTGAACCCACCCGTGGGATTGTTTTTGCTCAAGGATCTGGTAACACTTGGTGGGTGATGCAGAAAGATGGGAAAACCAGTTGTGTACCACAGGAAAACCTAATCCTAAGTGAGAACTGAGTGTGAGGGTTCATTCTGTATAGTGGAGTTTATTAATTTAGGTATGATACAGATGGTAATAGAATAAGGGGTGGATAATGTTCTGGGTTGTGGAGCCGGGTTTTGTATATTCTATTTACATCTGTTTTGAGGCCTGATGACCCACCTTGATAGGCCATTGTTACCTTCCCCAGCCTGTGCGGTGCATTTGCATTTCTATACATCTCATGCCCTGGCGGTGGGGGGTGGGGGGGGAGGGGGGGGGTGGCCGGGGGTTGGCGGTTCGGCCCTGCTGCAGGAGTGGTTCGGCCCTGCTGCAGGAGCGGCGTGCTCGGCGCTTCCTTCGCGCGGTGTGGCAAGAGCTTTTTTGTCTCCTGTGCTCGCCATCCTGTCTCCCTCCTCGCCGTCCCTGAACCGGTTTCTTCGCAGAATCATCTCTGCTCCAACAGGATCACGTCTGCCACTCCAGAAGTGTTTGGACTGTTTACGTTCGGACTGTTATCAACATCCTGAATCACAGGGTCAGATTGAAACTCTGACTTTGTCAGGGTTTTCTTCTAAAATTATTGTTTATTTGTTTATTTGTTTGTTTGGTTGGGTGGTTTTGTTTCCTATCATATTTGTATTGTTAAACCTCCTAGTAAAGAACTGTTATTCCTATTCCCAACATCTTCGCCTGAGAGCCCTTGATTGCAAAATTATAATTCATCGGGGTGCGAGGGGTTGGTATTCTCCATCCTAGGGGAACCTCAGTTTCCCTGGCAGATACCTGTCTTTCCAAACCAAGACAGATTTTGGCGCCCAAGGGTGGGGCACGAGGGCATTGAGAGAGAGGAATAACAGTTCTTGGGTATTAGATAAAAGCCCACTGGCCAGAATAATGTGGTCTAGCTTTCCCTGGTTTGGGTGGCACGTGGTGGTGGCTGTATTTCTGCCATTTGCTACTCCTTATGTTAATATGGGTCCTATGACTAAGGCTACTGTGGCGGGCATTCAGTTTGTTTTGTGGATTAATAAGGTGAGAAATTCATGGATTTTTAACTTCCTCTGGAAAGCAAGCACATGGATTCATAGCTATCATAGGCTAACTCTGTGCTTCTGGGGTTACTTTAACAATGGTACCTATTGTAAGGAAATGGCACCGGGGGAAATTTTCTCCCAGCCCTTCACACAGTTTTTTGGGTCCACCCCACCAGTTTTTGAAGGGTTGAAATCTCTGAGTGCTAATGATATCATACAGTGGCTGGTGTTGCTGGTATGCCTGTTCTGTTTGGCATTCAGAGATAAGGGGAGATTGGCCTGGGTAAGCACCTTAATAAGTACCCCAGAGAATAAGAATGCAGCCCAAGAGTCCGCTCCTGCCCCACAGCCTGCCTCAGAGATAAACCACCCGGTTTGGGTGGGGGCTCTGATGAAGGAGATGCAAGAAAAGATGAGCCAGGTGCTGAGGGAGTACATCTCCCCAGCTAGTGGGAAATCCTTCCCCTGCCCTGACAAAAGAGAGCCTGATGGTGCAGCAATGAAACCCACAGAGATTACAACTGCTCAGGTCCCAGCTGAACCACAGGGGCAGTCACAGCCAGCGGCAGTTGCCCCTGTGGAAACAAAGAAATCTAAGGTGAAAACAGCAAACCCAGACAATAAGAAAGGAGGGCCCTCACAACCTGCAGGGGAATCACATGTTCAGATCATCACCGAGTCCCTGTCGTACGAAAGTCTCCGTAACCTGCAAAAAGATATCGTACGGCGGGGGCGTGAGGCTTACACAGCCTGGCTACTTCGGGTCTGGGACCTCATGGGTACTGGGGTGCAATTGGACAGTGGTGAGGCAAGGAATTTGGGACCCTTGACCCAGGACTCAGGTATAAATCAGGTATTTGTAAGGGAGCCAGGACCCCTTTCCCTTTGGGAGCGGCTTTTAATGAGTGTGAGAGAGAGATTTATCCACAAAGAAAGAATGCAGGAGCACCACCATAGAATGCGCTGGAAAACTCTGGAGGAAGGGATCCAACAGCTGAGGGAAGTGGCGGTGCTGGAGGTACTTTTTGGGAGGAGTGGACAGCATGATAATGACCCTGACAAGGTTAAATGCACAGGGCAGATGTTGTGGAATCTGGCAAATCTAGGGCCATCTCAGTACACCACCTTTATTGCAACAATTAATGCTGAGGACAATCGAGAGACAGTGGGGTCTGTTGCCAATAAGCTTAGGAACTATGAAAGTATGATCAATGGCCCGATGCAGGCTCATATCTCTGCCGTGGTTAAAGAACTCAAAGAAGAGATAAGGGGGGTGAGGGAGGAGATGAGGACAAACAGTTCCAATGTGGCACCAGTGCGAGTCACAGGCCCCAGAGTTAGAGCCCAACGACCCCCAGCTCGAGAGAGAGGGTACACCCCAAGAGCTGACCTGTGGTTTTATCTGCGTGACCATGGGGAAGACATGGGAATGTGGGATGGGAAACCCACTTCTGTCCTGGCAGCACGGGTGCGTGAGCTCAAGGAGAGGAACAATCACCAAGGGGGATCTACGAAAATGAAAGTAGCCTCAACCTCCTATAACCAAGCTGCCAATGCTGTGTTGAATCCCCTTGAAGGAACCTCTAGTATGTATGCTCAGGGAGGGGATAACCAGTGCTAGAGGGGCCCTGCCTCTAGCCAGGTAGAGGAAAGGGATAATCGGATCTATTGGACTGTGTGGATCCGATGGCCTGGCACATCTGACCCACAAAAATACACGGCTTTGGTTGACACTGGTGCCCAATGTACCCTGATGCCATCAGGGTATGTAGGAACAGAACCCATTTCTATTTCTGGGGTGACAGGAGGGTCCCAGCAGCTGACTGTAGTGGAAGCCGAAGTGAGTTTAACTGGGAATGGGTGGCAGAAACACCCCATTGTGACTGGCCCAGAGGCCCCGTGCATCCTCGGCATAGACTATCTCAGAAATGGATATTTCAAAGACCCAAAAGGATATCATTGGGCTTTTGGAGTAGCTGCTGTAGAGACGGAAGAGATCAAACAACTGAATACCTTGCCTGGTCTCTCAGATGACCCTTCTGCTGTGGGACTGCTAAGAGTTGAAGAACAACAGGTACCAATTGCCACAGCAACAGTGCACCGTCGGCAATACCGCACTGACAGAGACTCTGTGACCCCGATCCATGAGATGATTCGTAAACTGGAGAGCCAAGGGGTGGTCAGTAAGGCTCATTCACCTTTTAACAGCCCCATCTGGCCTGTGCGTAAGCCCAGTGGGGAATGGAGACTGACTGTAGATTATCGTGGTCTGAATGAGGTCACGCCACCACTGAGCGCTGCTGTGCCAGACATGTTGGAGTTGCAGTATGAGCTGGAGTCCAAGGCAGCAAAGTGGTACGCGACCATTGACATTGCCAATGCCTTCTTCTCCATTCCTGTGGCAGCAGAGTGCAGACCCCAGTTTGCTTTCACCTGGAGGGGTGTGCAGTACACCTGGAATCGGCTGCCCCAGGGGTGGAAGCACAGTCCCACCATCTGCCATGGACTGATCCAGGATGCACTGGAAAAGGGTGAGGCTCCGGACCATCTACAGTACATAGATGACATCATTGTGTGGGGGAACACGGCAATGGAAGTCTTTGAGAAAGGAGAGAAGATCATCCAAATTCTCCTGGAAGCCGGTTTTGCCATCAAGAAGAGCAAAGTCAAGGGACCTGCCCAAGAGATCCAGTTCCTGGGAGTGAAGTGGCAAGATGGACGGCGTCAGATTCCCACTGAGGTCATCAATAAGATCACTGCCATGTCCCCACCAACCAACAAGAAGGAAACACAAGCTTTCCTAGGGGCCATTGGCTTTTGGAGGATGCACATCCCTGAGTACAGTCAGATTGTGAGCCCTCTCTACCTGGTTACCCGCAAGAAGAACGATTTCCACTGGGGCCCTGAACAGCAACACGCCTTTGCCCAGATCAAGCAGGAGATCGCTCATGCGGTAGCCCTTGGCCCAGTCAGGACGGGACCAGAGGTAAAGAACGTGCTCTACTCTGCAGCCGGGAGCCATGGTCTGTCCTGGAGCCTGTGGCAGAAGGTGCCAGGTGAGACTCGAGGCCGGCCACTGGGATTCTGGAGCCGAAGCTACAGAGGGTCTGAAGCCAACTACACTCCCACAGAGAAGGAGATCTTGGCCGCCTACGAAGGAGTTCAAGCTGCCTCAGAGGTGATTGGCACTGAAGCACAACTCCTCCTGGCACCCCGACTACCGGTGCTGGGGTGGATGTTTAAAGGAAAGGTTCCCTCCACCCACCATGCCACCGATGCTACATGGAGCAAATGGATCGCCCTCATCACTCAGCGCGCCCGTATTGGTAACCCGAATCGCCCTGGGATTTTGGAAGTAATCACCAACTGGCCAGAAGCTGAGAACTTCAGTCTCACTGACGAAGAAGAACAAGTAACCCGGGCTGAAGAAGCTCCACCATACAACCAACTGCCAGCAGAAGAAACACGCTACGCTCTTTTCACTGATGGTTCCTGTCGCATCGTAGGGATGAACCGGAAGTGGAAAGCAGCCGTATGGAGCCCCACAAGACAAGTTGCACACGCCACTGAAGGAGAAGGTGGGTCAAGCCAGCTTGCTGAACTCAAAGCTGTTCAATTGGCCCTGGACATTGCTGAAAGAGAGAAGTGGCCGAAGCTCTACCTCTACACTGATTCGTGGATGGTGGCTAATGCTCTGTGGGGCTGGCTGGAAAGGTGGAAAAAAGCCAACTGGCAGCGTAGGGGAAAACCAATCTGGGCTGCTGATGAGTGGAAGGACATTGCCATCAGGGTAGGGAAACTACCTGTGAAAGTCCGTCATGTGGATGCCCATGTCCCCAAGAGTCGGGCTAATGAGGAGCACCGGAACAACGAGCAAGTAGATCAAGCTGCGAGGATAAAGGTATCCAAGGTAGACTTGGATTGGCAACACAAGGGAGAGTTGTTCCTAGCTCGGTGGGCCCATGATGCTTCAGGTCATCAGGGCAGAGATGCCACCTATAAGTGGGCACGAGACCGAGGGGTGGATCTAACCATGAACAGTATTTCACAGGTTATCCACGACTGTGAGACGTGTGCTGCCATCAAGCAGGCCAAGCGGGTGAAGCCCCTCTGGTACGGTGGACGGTGGTCCAAGTACAAGTATGGGGAGGCCTGGCAGATTGATTACATCACACTGCCCCAAACCCGCCAAGGCAAGCGCTACGTGCTGACCATGGTGGAAGCCACCACTGGGTGGCTGGAGACCTATCCTGTGCCTGATGCCACCGCCCGGAACACCATCCTGGGCCTGGAAAAACAAGTCCTGTGGAGACATGGCACCCCTGAGAGAATTGAGTCGGACAACGGGACTCATTTCAAGAACAGCCTCATAAACACCTGGGCTAAGGAACACGGCATTGAATGGATATATCACATCCCTTATCATGCACCAGCTGCCGGGAAAGTTGAACGGTGCAATGGACTGCTTAAGACCACCCTGAAAGCACTTGGCGGGGGGACCTTCAGAAATTGGGAAGTGAATTTAGCAAAGGCCACCTGGATGGTCAACACCCGAGGGTCTATTAATCGAGCTGGTCCTGCCCAGTCTACCCCTTTGCACACAGTGGATGGAGACAAAGTCCCTGTAGTACATATGAGAGGTATCTTAGGAAAGACTGTTTGGGTAAACCCCACCTTGGGCAAAGGTGAACCCACCCGTGGGATTGTTTTTGCTCAAGGATCTGGTAACACTTGGTGGGTGATGCAGAAAGATGGGAAAACCAGTTGTGTACCACAGGAAAACCTAATCCTAAGTGAGAACTGAGTGTGAGGGTTCATTCTGTATAGTGGAGTTTATTAATTTAGGTATGATACAGATGGTAATAGAATAAGGGGTGGATAATGTTCTGGGTTGTGGAGCCGGGTTTTGTATATTCTATTTACATCTGTTTTGAGGCCTGATGACCCACCTTGATAGGCCATTGTTACCTTCCCCAGCCTGTGCGGTGCATTTGCATTTCTATACATCTCATGCCCTGGCGGTGGGGGGTGGGGGGGGAGGGGGGGGGTGGCCGGGGGTTGGCGGTTCGGCCCTGCTGCAGGAGTGGTTCGGCCCTGCTGCAGGAGCGGCGTGCTCGGCGCTTCCTTCGCGCGGTGTGGCAAGAGCTTTTTTGTCTCCTGTGCTCGCCATCCTGTCTCCCTCCTCGCCGTCCCTGAACCGGTTTCTTCGCAGAATCATCTCTGCTCCAACAGGATCACGTCTGCCACTCCAGAAGTGTTTGGACTGTTTACGTTCGGACTGTTATCAACATCCTGAATCACAGGGTCAGATTGAAACTCTGACTTTGTCAGGGTTTTCTTCTAAAATTATTGTTTATTTGTTTATTTGTTTGTTTGGTTGGGTGGTTTTGTTTCCTATCATATTTGTATTGTTAAACCTCCTAGTAAAGAACTGTTATTCCTATTCCCAACATCTTCGCCTGAGAGCCCTTGATTGCAAAATTATAATTCATCGGGGTGCGAGGGGTTGGTATTCTCCATCCTAGGGGAACCTCAGTTTCCCTGGCAGATACCTGTCTTTCCAAACCAAGACACCCCAAAATGATTCAGGAAAAAAAAAAAAAAACCAAAGTAATGTTTAGCCTCCAGAACCCTAAGAAATGTTGCTCTGGTTAGGAAGAAATATTGTCAGTATACAGATTCTTTTTTTTTTTTTCCCTCATAACTGTCTGCTCTGAAAAACAAATCGACCAAGCACACCCTCTGATTTCAAGTGTCCACAGGAATCTAGGTTGCACACTGCTCTCCTATTGGGTACACCTTCCACATCTCTTAGAATCATAGAATATGCTGAGTTGGAAGGGGCCTGTAAAGATCACTGAATCCAAGCCCTGGCCCTGCATAGGACAGCCCCAAGAATCACACCATGTGCCCAAGAGCACTGTTCAAATGTTTCTTGAGCTCTGTCAGGCTGGTGCTTCCCTGGGGAGCTGTTCCAGTACCCAACCACCCTCTGGGGTTCCTAATATCCAACCTAAACCTTCCCTGGCACAACTTCAGTAGAAACACACCTACCCACCCTAGACACAGCTGAGTCACCACAGTGGTGGAAACCATCCTCAGTGTAGAGAGCAGCACACAGATCCCTCCAGTGTTTGCAAGCCCATTCAGAGTCCTTTCTAACCACCTGGGCGTTTCCCTGCTTCACTAACAAAAGTGTTTGCAAATCTGTGTGAAAAAGGAGACAGAGAGGAGGCAAAGTGCTCACTCCAGTCCCTTCCTGCAGTCAAACATAACCTGTTGATGGCAAAAGCAGAGATGCCTTGCTGTGCTGCTCTCTCCTCCATGGGCAGAACCAGGGAGAGTAGTGCCATCAGCCAGTAAAAAAATAAAAGCTGCCCACAGAAACAACCAAGCGTCAGGTTCACTCAGCATCATCTGATAACCCCGTGGAACAGGTGATCAATATTCATCAGCATCACAGTTCTCCTGCTAGTGATAGTTAATGGGCTGATAATGCCATCCTCCTTGTAGCCAAATCCCATCAGGGACCAGACAGCTGGAGCTAAAGCAGAAAACTTATCAGATCTGGCAGGAGACAGTTTAGGAGGCTAAAATTAACCTTGAACCATTCACAGAAAGAACTAATCGTTTGTGACTGCTAGATTCCTGCCAGTGGCAAAGGTTTATAGCGGCACAGATCTTAACCTGATACTAGCTTTTCTGCAGCATAAAAAAAAATAAAAAGAAAGGGGAAAAAATATATACCAGGGTTCTTTTTAACCCCTCTCCCCTAAAGAAATATAAATTATCCTACACATATTAGAAATTAAAGCCAAAGACTTATGCATTTGTGCTATAATAATTCAAACTGTTTCAAGAGGCCAGAAATTATTGTGAATTAATGAGCTTGACAAAGACTTTGTCATGAAAAAAAAAGTCTCTCAATAAAGACCAAGCCAGCTGAATTATTTTGTTAAAACCTTTGGTGATATAATTTCCTCCCCTTTTTCTGCCAGCAGTATACAAATACACATATTGGTTTTGGCTGTAGGGTTATCATCTGGAACTCAGCATAATGGAGAGAAATAAGTGGCATAACCAGAGGTGGTGACAGACCTCAGGATCCAAGGATGTTCAAGAGTGGGAACGTGTAATATGTGACAATACGCTTGAGCTGTAGATCTCACATTTTGGGTGTATTTACATTCAGCAAACATGCTGCATAGCAGAGCTACAGGGCAAACTCCAGAACAAGAAAGAGAATCTGGAAACACAGGAAAAGAGAAAACTCAGAGCTGGAGAAGAGGTCTGCTTCACAGAAGAAGAAAAAGAAGAGGTGGGAACAGAAGATAAATTGGAAAATGAGAAGACAGCACATTTAGTGCACAAAAGAAAGAGGAATGGAGAGCCAAGGAGTCCTTGGTAGCTGGTGTGGAGAAAACCAGAATTTGTACCAGGAAAAAGCCCTAATTATGAGAAGTAAAATTAAAATCCTATCATAGGAGATGATGTCAAGAAAACAAGAACAGAAGAGCAGTATTGGGTTAGGGTTCTTGAGAATACTAGGGAGGACTCTACTGAGTGTTCTTGGCATCAGGACAGGAATTTACACTGGGCTAAAATGTGCAAAGAAGAGAAGGTTTAAGTTATATCACTGGAATTCATCCATTCCCAAGAGAGGAATCTAAGTGCATGGCAACAAGAATTAAAAACAAACAGCATGAGTTGGTGATGATGAAAAAAATCTGACTTCCAGTAGGTAGGCAATCAGGTAAAAAGAGTTTATCTTGAAGTATTGACACCATGCAGGTGTCAGGGATACTGGGCTGTGATGTGGATGACTTAAAAATGAGAAATGGAAGAGAGGAAAAGTGAAGTGACACTTCTGAATCACTGTAGTATTAAAACCTGGCTGAAGAGGGCTCAGATGAATGAGGGTTCAGTAGCAGATTAGAAGTCAGAGAGTATGTAGGAAAGGTTGTTAAAATATTTCTTCTGAGACAATTTGATGAATCACTGCAAAACACTGAGGGTTAAATATATACATGGATCAAAGATCTCTATATTATTACTGTAGATATGTCTGAATACTGAAAGTTATGCCCTCAATGACAGATTTAATTACTAGATGCTTATCACCTGGGATTGAGGAAGGTGAAACCTGCCAGAAGTCAGCTGAATTACACATCTGAAAGATATTTACAAAAGTGAATGAATTCGTCACACATAAGAAGCAAGGATGATGATGGGAATTAGTGTCATTTGTTTCAACCTACCAGCGTGGTTAAAGAGAATAAGGAAACTGTTAAGTGTCTTTACTGCTCTTGTCCAAGGAGTCATGTATGATACCTGATTGCTTTGGTGTTTTTACTCAGAAACTAGCTGTAAAAAGAATAAACTGATGACAAAGTCAGTTATCACTACAACTTTCAAAGTTAAGCTAAACCTCTTGTAGGAGCAGTGTTGTCTCCCAGTCAGAAACAGCTTGGGCAGACATGCAACAAATCAAGCTCTCAAACAAATGTCCAAGTCTGATTTGAATGGCAGAGGCTGTGTAAGGCAGGTGGACATCTATTTCATCTGTATCTCTCACACTGAAAATAAGCAGAAGAGCTAAATCTCTGGATTCTGGTTCTTGGGATAAGTATATATTTGAGGTTACTCCATTTAAGTTTCTTTCAGTTGAGATGTTTATGCGTGGTAGAGGAACAATTTCTTCTATGTCCCACTCAGCACCAGCAAGATTACCTGATAAAGAAAGCTAATGAATTTATTTTACTTGGCATACATTCAAAGAACCAAGGGCCAACCATTTTGGCCCTTTCCTGCACTGTTACTACTTCTTTCCACTACAAGCCAAGATAACAGTAGAAAGTGTTGCAGTAATAACAATAATCCTCAGTCCAGAAAGAAATATGGCTGTCATTAATGTTATATAATGATGGTAGTAGATATATTAGACAATAGTTAGGGAAACTTAAATAGCTATATTATGGAAACACTTCAAGCTAACTCTTTCACTCCAGTGTGCAAAACAAAGAGACAAAAAAAGTAAGATGTGAAGCTAATTAATATATTCATAGCTCAGAAGTGGAGGTAGTATATAGATACCACCTTATATTCAGGCTATGGGTATGAAATATTTAATTTATGGATAATAAGAAATGGTGTTTTTCTAATAAAACAGAAGAGACCAAGCCATACAGAAACACTTTCATCAGTATTGGCATGCAAATGAGATGCAGAGAATTAAAAAGGTCCAAAATACCACTGACAAACATTGAGAAGCCAGATAGAAAACACAGCAGGAAGGCTTGGACATCAGTCAGACTCTGATGATAAACATAAATAGACACAAGAGTAAATTGAAGGCCCCCTACCAAACCTCCAAGCTAATAGAACCAATATTTTCACCTGAAGAAAAGGCAATCAATTAACCACTCCTCCCCAAAAACACATCATAAAATTAAAGCAAAGTTCATTGGAAATAATTTTTTTGTCTAAAATTGTCTAATTAAAATAATTTCAAATTCATATGATTCTGATGATAAAGATTAATTCTGATGAATTAATCATTTGGAATTGTTATGAGGAAAAACCCCCAAGAGTCCAGTGTTAATAAAACCAACCCATCACACCCATCCCCACACCCATCCACCCACCCCCAACCCTATATTTAAAAGTGGTTTAATAAAGGAGTGAATCCATTCTAGTGCTGTGCATGTGAGCATTTTTGTATAATAATGTATAATGTATCCCCTGGGTTGGTTTGGTTTTTGTTTGTTTTTTTTTTCCCCCCATGCTCAAGGACTTGTAGAAAACCAAAGTAATCAAATTTTCATTGGTTTTGGTAAACAGCAATATATTTAGATGACAGACACTTGGATTTTAAAATATCCTGTTTCTTCTAAGATTTAGCTCTGCTTCCCCCTTGGTGGGAGAAAAATGAATTCCTTCCCTGTTAAGAATATTTGACACTTACAAGCTATGGCTATGACCATGATTGGCTTTAGGTTGATACTCAAAAAGAATTTCTAAATATTTTTTCTCAATTTTGTCAATAAAGTTATCAAATCAAAACAGTGTGGATAGGCAAAATATTTAACTAAGAACACTTCTAAAAAAGCAAAAATCTAGTTTTATAATACATCCATTATTAAACATCCTCATTGCTGGACTATATGAGATTTGTGTTACAGAATCTGTGTTACATTCTCTTCTGCTGCAGGTTTAAAATTTCTCATTAAATATTTAATAGCAAGAGAAGCATGAACTGAAATGAAAACCTCTCACTTTTCATGCAAGAATTCTAACATTTTAGATGACTTTTCAGTTTCTTCTTTTACAAATAAATATTTATTATTTCTTCTTCCATTCTACCTCCAGGTTTATTGAAACAGCATTGAAATTTTTTTGAGATATTTTTTTCAGAACATATCAGGATGGTTTCTTTCAAAGTTTCTTATATATAATTTTTTTTTGTTTAAAACTATTTTAAGAATCTGACTAGAATTTTAAAATAACTTTGAATCAACCTAAACAGTATTTTTGTATCAAACTTTAAAATCACTGGGTTCTGCTCATGACAACTCACTTTTGTTAGTTATGTTATTTTCCATACTGCATCCAAAAATATCAGAGCTGTTCCTGAAGGGGAACAGAACAAAAATAACCCTGACAAGTTCATTTTGAAGTGCACCCACCACAAGTCTATATGCTTAAACAGTCAAAACAGACAATTTAACTAAATAACATTATCAGGGAAAAAAATTCTGCAAAACCAGTGTAGAACAGATGTTTCTAAAGTATTTAATGGCTTGCATATTGAAACAATTTTTTCTCACTTTTACAGCTGATTTCTGCTGGCTGTGCTATACCTGTGCTAAATGTCAGAAATAATAACAAGCAACTTCAGACATTCAAAGGCCGAAGTGCTAACAACAGGTTGCCTTCATGTTCTTTATCATTCATTATTCGAGTGGCTGCTTGTAATATTTAACCTCAGCCAAATCATAACAGTCACTGCAGAAACTCATTAGTGCTCATTATCTTATGACCACTAACCTGCCAGGCAGGACAAGTGTCAGGGGCAGTGTACCAAGGAGAATGGGTTAAGTGACAGAGACAGCTAAAAAGAGGAAGAAGCTTTTTACTGCTCAGAGAAAATTGCTCCTTTCATCCTACCAACAGCTTCACACTTGCCTGTAGGTCTTTTGCAGTTAGAATCATCTAGGGCTCCTTCTAGGAAATAAATACTTACATAATTTTGGAATTTCCCCTGTTTTTTGGAATCCTGAGCTGAAAAAAAAATAGGCTTTGGCCAGCAGTAGCAGTGTCCAGGTGTGTGCTCATATTTATACTGCAGAACACAGGGATGTTAATTTTGTGATATTAGTTCACATTTCAACTCCAGTTCTTCTTAATTGTAGACTACACATAGAAAGCATTCCCGAAATACCTAAACAAAATACCTCAGAGACATTTGTTTTCCTTTTACGTTGTTCACTCACATTTCTCCTGTGAGGGACCATAAAGCTGCTGAGCATTACTGGCAATTCAGACCTACATTACATCAGCCAAACACTTTGTGAGATTTTGATCACTCAACAACCTTTTCCTTTTCTGCCCCCAGGTCCCCAATCTTTTTGAGAAAGCACAGACTGGCAGCTGATAGCCATGGCTGGGCACAGAGCTCATCACAGCCACCACATGCCACCTGACTCCTGGCCTTCAGCCTCCAGTTGCAGTTTGGCACCTGAACTTGCCAATATTGATTGGTGAAACATTTTATGATAATCGTGTTCAAAGGTCTAGCTGATCACTCCTTAATGATATTACTGGAAACATTCTGTAACTCATTTGGCACCCCCTTATCTTGGCACTTGGAGGCTTCGGCTTCATACAAAGAAGGCCACTCTCTAGAGAAGATTTCACACCCAGGCTGACAGATGCCACCCATTTACACAAATCTCTGCTGTTCTGCAGAGCTCATTTTGTTCCAGAAAACAGGGTGATTTAAGAATGTAGAGAGATAACTATATGCTTAAACACATATATACATATAACTAGGCTCATAACTGGGCATGAAAAATGGAACAAGGATTATGAATACAAAGAGGAGGGAAAGACAGCAAAATGTAAAACTGAAAAATAAGGACATTGCAATTTTATTATATTGTCATTTCATTTAAAACCACACATGCTTTTCTATTTTTTTTATGACTAAAGATAACTTTATTCAAAAATGTTTATCATACTAAAAACATTAACATTCTTTAGTACAATTACCATTGCTACCTCTACAGTAGTCTCATGCATGCTGGTTTGAAGTCTTTCTGGGTTATTTGGAATCCCACAACATACTCCAGAATTAACAGGTTTTCTTTGAGATTTAAATGCTGATAACAGCAAGGGAACACAACGAGAAATGTTCTATTGTGCTGGGAGCCCTAGCAACAGCATCCTGTTCTCTAAAAGGTTAATCCCCTGTTTTAACACATCCTTTGTGATGCTTTGCTAATAGTCCCCATTAAAATTGTTCAGGTGTAGCCTTCTGCAAATTCCTAAAGACAGAATGTGTCTGGTTTCGCAGACAGGGAATGTTTCCTTATTTCAAATGACAAAAAAATGAAATTAAAATTGTTTCAGTAAAAAGTCAAAAGAATTCTGAAGGGAAAATCCCCTTTTCTTTTATGTGTCAAATGGATTTCACTAGAACAATGCACACAGCCATACAGCAAGCTGCTGAAGTCAACTGGAATTAAAGAAAGGTTTGAAGCTATTTACATGAAATTATCTGAGCAAAGACTATTATCATATGTTAAAGAAGTAGGTGAGCTTTATTTCCGAAATTTTATAATTCGTCTTCATTTTCTCTGCTCTATATTATATTGCCAATAAAAAAGAGCAGTTTTTTTAACTGCACATAAGCTGTAGAGAGCAACAGGAAAATACGTCTTGTGTTCCACATGACTCAAACATGATATATAAGTTTTCTTTGCAATTGTGCTTTAGTGCTGAGCACTTAGAGAAAATTCCTTGAATGTTACCAGCCAGGGCCACAGATAGAAAATGGCTGCAAAGAACTGAATGGATCTTCACTGAACAAGGGTGGAAGCCATGTAGGTGTTTCTGCTTGATATTTTTGTAGGTAGAAAACATACTTAGCTCCCTATTTTAGGCATCTAAACCACCTCCCTTCTTAGCTACAGAGAGCAGTTGTATGGAGATTCAGGCCATCCAACTGTAATGGCTGAGGGAACGTTTTGAAGAAGCCTATTTTTCTCACTCTCTAGAGAGGAAAATCTAATAACCTGGGTGTTTGCAGTATGATGTGTAAGCTGTTGACATTTGGTATGACATTGAATCAGTCCAGATTCTAGTGGTTCTGCATGCAAAGTCTCAAGGACTGTATCTAAGGGGTACATTTTCATATAGTCAATGTTGCATATTACCAAGATCATAGAGAACTTTAGGAGAGGAGTCAGTGATCCACATCCACTTTCCTAGGATGTGAGCTTGTCCTCAGAGTCCTGCTCTGCTGCTCTTCCAAATGGGAGTTCTGCCAATGAAGCCTGGCAACCCACGCTTCTTGTGTCCTTACCCTTAGACAGTTCACTGTTGAATGACAAAACAGGCATCTCAGAAAAGTCACCAACCACAGGCTGACACACACACATCTCCTTGGTGCAGTGGAAAGCAGAATTTCTTCTGTGGGTTCTGCCTGTACAATCAGCAAATAACAGGCTCTGGCTGCTGCTGCTATCCCTGCTCTGTCTTGGATGGCCTTGGAGGAGAAGAAAGGCAAAGAATGACAGGGTAGGCTGCAGGTTCATACCTGAGCTAATTTACCCCCTTGAGTTTCACAACAATTTCAGCATAATTGACACAGAAAGCTGTAGAAACTTCTTACTTCTTATGCTTCGATTGGCCTCTCATCTTTACAAACCTTAAACAGCCCTCATTAAGTTATCTATGGACAGAACACATTTAGTATAATATATACAAAAATTGCTACTTGCATGTCCAAGCTGTCCAAAGAAATTTTGTGTCAACATTTAGATGACTGTTCAGATTCTTTTCTGTATAGCATGGAGAAAAATAGCCTGATTTATTGAGCAGGACTGTAACGGAGTTGTTTTTTTTGGTCATAGTTTGTGCCAGCAATATCCTTTGAATACTCAGTAAATTAGAGCTGTTTGGCTTTTTTTTTTTTTTTTTTTTTTTTTTTTTTCTTTTTTTTTTCTTTTTCCCAAGAAAATCTGCTGTCTTAAAGAAAACAAAGTTCTGTGAAACTTGCAGTATACAGAATTATTTCCTTCATTGTCCATAAATCAAAATATATTTTAAAATTTAGATGTTAGTTTAGTCATGCCAGAATTGAAGACATTGTTAGTTCCAAAAGGAGCTGACAAGAAACAAAACAGATTTGAAAGACACCTTCATTAGAATACCTCCTGTAACAAGAAATGCAAAAAAATCTTCCTAAGCTGCAGAAGAAAAACAAAACCAAACCAAAACAAAAACAAAAAACAAAAACAAACCAAAAAAACCCCAAACAAAGCAAAAAACCCAAAAAACCAGAAAACAAGGAACAAAAGAGAACAAGAGGTTCTTTATTTATTACTATTTTATTTTACATTTAACACTGAAATTTCTGTGATCTTGTTTCAGGTATCTGAAGTGCAGTTCTCCCTCAGAAACTAAGGAAAAGTCTAAGATACTATGTATTGCCTGGCCCGAGATCCCTGCTAGTCAAGACTCAGGTCAGGGGAGAGATTTTTTTCATTTTATGTCACTAATGTGGTGGGCCTGGGAAAATCAGTGTCCTTTAAGACTAATGTTAAAATGAACATGACACATAGTGAAGACATCTAGCCTATTGCATCCAAATTAACCTGTGGAGTCCCTGTTAATTCTACTGGATGTATCTGGAGGTATGTACCAGCTCTGGGGATGCCTGCCATGTCCACCGATCACAGAAGGAGCCTGAGAGACTCTTCCAGAAGAGATGTACAACTGTTTCAGCAACACAGGCTAGTGGAAATTAAAATTTGTAGTAGCAGTGGAGTTTCATGGGTAGACCTCAGAACAAAATATGCAATGAGCATGTGGGTTTCCTGTGCCACTGATGGTTGTTCTAGTATGTGTGCTCTGGATTAAAAGTCTTTTAGTGAACTCAATAAAATGAAATTATTCTCATCATAACATGCTAATGCAGTACCCGTTCGGTTTGGGAGAATTCTAAGAAATAATTACTGAAAATACTGGAAAGTTGCTTGGGTTCTCTGGACTTTTGATATTGGATTTCAGAACAGGTAAGCACACTCTTTTATATGTTAAACCACAACTTTATATATCCTACCATTCCTGTTCTGCTTGATTTCAAGATTTTAAAAACATCCATGGAGTACAACATCTTGAAAGTGTCTTCTTAGATCCTCTATGCTCCTGGATTTTTCCTAGAAAAAACTCCAAATACCTTGATTATCTATATACCTCAGATAGGAATTTTTCCAGTCATACAGAACTTGTTTCTGTTACATCTATCCACGATTTCAACCTCCCATGCAGAAGAGCTAAGACAGGATGTCAACTAGAATGGCTTTTTTAGTCTCTACTACACAAAAAAACCTACTACACTTAAGTATTTCGTGTTGTAAAGGTACTTGAGTTAGTTTGATACAGACTGCATAAATATTTATTTTGGGATCTTGATATGTCCTATGGTGTGTCCTTAGCCTCTTAGTGTCTTGGCTTCACTGTTGTCAAGACCCAAGCTGGCAAGTTTAAGTGTCTCTGTGAGCTGCAATTTGTCTTCTATGTACTGTCATAGACATAACCTTGAAAACAAGAGGGCTGTCTGTGCCTCTTAATGGAGGAGACTCAGTTTCTAGCTGCTGCAGTTGTGACCTGTGTGATGTGCCTGACAACTGGAATGGCAGAGAGAAGGTGAAAAGTAATCTTCTTTATTAGAAAAACACCATGTGGTGAAAAAGAAAGCCAAGTCTAGGTAAATAACAGGTAGCATAGGAGCTTAACTGGTCGATACAAGTGCAGAAGTGGAGGTGATCAAACCTATTTTCACTCTATACTGCAATCTGACTTTGTACTTGTTTTGAGTGCTTTAATATGTGAAAGGGAAACAGTGGCTGAAAACATAAAGAAATATGGGTATTAATACCTGATTCAGGTATTAATTTAGACAAGTGGCTGGAATGGAGCTAACTTTCTTTTTGGTAGCTCATGTAGTGCTCTTCTGGATTTGTGACCAGGACCAGTTGATGACACAGGGATGTTTTAACTGTTTCTGATCAATGCTTACTCAATGTCTAAGGCTCATTCTGTTTCTCACTCTGTCCTGCCAGCAAGCCATCTGGGCTTTGGCAAGACTCTGGGACACACCTGACCCAAAGGGCTAAAGGGACATCTTATACCATGTGGGATGTGTAAAAACTGGATTAAACTGTAAAAACAGTAATAACTGGGGAAGGGGACTAGATTTTCCAAGGTAGCTGCTGCTCAGAGTCTGACTGAGCATCAGTCTGGTACTAGGAGGAAATGAGTGATGGTCTTTGCATCATTTAGGTGAGTGGGTTTTTTTTGTGGTGTTGTTGTTGTTGTTGTTGTTTTCCTGTTTGTTTCACTTCAACTGTCTTTATCTCAGGCTTCAAGTGTTTTTTGCTTTTGCTTTTCTAATTGTATCCCCAATTCTTCTAGGGGAGAGTGAGTGAGCTGCTGGTTGGTATTTAGTTATTAGCCAGGGTTAACATTAACCCTCTATGTCTGTCAGTTCTGTTTTTTTCAGAGAACTATATGCCTTGGTTTGGAAAGACAGGTATCTGACAGGGAAAGCTGGAGTTTCCCTTAGAATGGAGAATGTAAACCCCTCACCCCTGCCAAATTATAATTTTGCAATTAAGGGCTTTCAGGCAAAGATTTGGGAATAGGAATAACAGTTCTTTACTTGGAATAATAACTGTACAAATGTAGTAGAAAAACAAAACCACCCAACCAAACCAGCAAACAAACAAGAATTTTGGAAAACCCTGGCAGAGTCAGAGTTACAACCTGACACCCTGTTGGTCAGGGTGTTGGAAGCAGTCCAAAAGTGAGTCCTCCTGGAGTGGCAGATGTGGTTCTGGTGGAGTAGAGATGATCCTGTAGAACAAGGGTCCAAGTAGTGATGAGAAGGGTCCAGTGGTGGTGAGAAGGGGTCCAGTCTTCCTCCAGTAATTGGGTGAAGCTGGATGCCTTCTCGTTCCTGTGTCTCAGTTTTATCTAGGTAAACGGTTGACCCATTATCAGAAGGCACCCGCCCCCCTCCTCCCAGAGTTACAAGAGATAAAGAAAAAAACATGTCCCCAACTGCTTTTAACAAATGAAATAGAAGACACACTCCTGGCTCCACAACCCAAGACACTATAAAACAGGAGACAACAGCCTAATTATACATCCAATCTTTTCTCATAGTGGTTGTGGAATAATTTCACCCTAATTGCTGAGTGCAAAAGCAAAATATATTTTAAAATAAAGAATTTTCAGCCTTCTCCTAAACAAAAATGGTAGAACTGTATAACTATAGTGGCAACCAGCATTATGTTATATAAAAAAAGGTCATTTTATGAGAGGATAAAGTATGTGAAGACCATGTGTGTGCATAAAATTTATTCACAGCTTCAGTTTATATTCCATATAGTATATTACTGAAATAATGAACCCTGTGCACTCAATTTAACACCTTTGACACTTTCTACTTCCTTGGCATTTTTCAAATTGGAAATCTTTTTATAGAGAGTCTTTCCCTTAAATTGCAGAAAGTTGACAATCCCATGTCAATGAAACCAAGACTTTCTGCCAAAGGCAGAGACCAAGGATAGCAGCAAACCCTATTTCACAGTACATCTCTTCCCATTACTTCAGGGACGGGCACAATTTTCAAGGGAGGGAAAAAAACTCATCAAATACATGAATGTGTCTTCAAAATTCTTCCTGTTTTCAGATTCCCCTTCCTTAACTTTAGCTTCTTCTCTTCCCACAGCTTTCACAATACAAAGGGCAAACGGCAGAATAATCTGATAAGTACTTTTATATTTGTAGATGCATTCTTATCCAGGTGAGGACTCCCCACATCACAAAGGTTTAAAAATACACTTCCCACAGATCATACAATCTGAAGAAAATTTACAGAACTAAACCAACCAATCAAAATCAAAGACTCTTCATCCTTAAATTTCTGAATTAGGCAATCTGAAATATAATGAAAAATTTTCTGCATATTTTAATTTTATCCAAACAGTTGGTCATCCCTAATTTATATGACAGAGGCTGAAGCTGATGGGGAAAGGACAGCTGGGTTGATTACTTTGCTTCATTCATAATGCAGTTCTCTCCTCCTTCCGACATGTGAAACGTCTCAGTGATTTTATGTTCTCCCTCCCTTTCTCAAAAAGTACCCATGAAAATATCTTCCCCCTGACTGAGCAGATAGTTAATTTTAAATTAAACAGCTGTGTCCAGGCACAATGAGCATATATCGCTGCTACACAATAAATGACTGGCAACTGGAATTACCAGCATTCGGGGGTTTGACCTCCAAACAGTTAATTAACATTTGTCTTAAGTACATAGTATGAGACTGATCCTAACAGTGTTAATGCAAAAAGGTTTTGCAGTTTGAATCCAGTTCTCAGTGTGCAAGGATGGCCATACTGGTGGCTGTGTAAATGAGCTGAGAACCTGCTGGAGGTTACAGCAGAGACATCTTGGGAAATATGGAGTAGATGAGTACTTTACTTTCACACTGGATAAAAAGACTTTTGGAAGGCCAGAGTTGTTGCTTTACTGGATGAGTAATTGCCAGCAAATTTTCAAAAAATGAAAGTTTAAAGGCTATTTTGTAGGACAGAGCAAGACATTGAGTATGTGATCCACTCCATGGTGATAAAGCATAAAAAACCCCCCATTATTTTGTTTAGGCACATAGCAGGGGCAGAAATTTCGTGCTCACATGAAAGGAACCCCCTGAAATGCTTCAGTTCCTTTGGCACAAGGGTGAAATAAGCAGCTCTGAAGGTCTCAGCTCCTCAGTAGAGGCACCTAAGTCAGTCCATTTATCCCTCTGGAAGCCTCCAGTTGCCTCTTCACATGCAGATAAGGACTGGGAGACTGCAACACCAGACTGGAAAATGCCAGGTGCAAGTTAGATACCTGAGGTGGGCAGGCTGGTTCCTTGCCCATTTTTCTTCCTGCTAGCCTGTTGTGTTTATTCTTGTAGTTATTTTCTGTAAATTGATCAAGAAGTCAGTTGATCAAGTATGTCATCAACATTTCTTCTTGTCATGTGTGAATTAAGTTCACCTTTAAATCACCTGTGTATAGTATAAAGTAGTTTCACAATGACTGGCCACTAAACAGTATTTAAGTCAACTGTACAGAACTGCAAATCACAAAACAATGAAACATTGTTTATGTAAACCAGATAATCTAGCTCTGTGCTAAGAATAATTCAATCAGTCTTTAAAAAGGTCTGTCTAAAAATAGCTTCTACTCTCTAAAATGCTTCACATTTGTTGGAGTTTTCCAAGGACTGGTTCTTTCATCTTCTGAAAGTTCTGTTATGAAAGGAAGGTCAGAATTGCTACTAGCAGACCAATTGAGAAAAGCTTGTGACCCCTCTCACCCTTCTATTTGTATATGCTCTCTTTTTCAAATAATTCTCAAAAGAAATGTATTTCTCTGAAAAGATTTATAAGAACATGGTTAAGCATTTAGTTAGTTTCTGATCTCATTTCTATGTTTTCAAAGTCTAACTTTTAGGGTTAATTTAAATAGACTTTAAGTTCAGTCAAGCACTTAAAACCAAGCCATGCCACTGTGTGTGTCACGTCTCTGGGTCTCTATACATGCTCTGATACCTTTAATACCATTGTGGCTCTCACTACTCACTCCCGTACATTCATATCTCCCCACTGCTCCTGCACTGGGCTGCCCAGAACTGGACCTTCCAGGTGTGTCCCTCCAGTCATGAGACCTGCTGGCAACACTCCTCCTAAAGCAGAGCAGAAAGCTGTTGGCTTTGTTTCCCCTGAGGACGCATTACTGGCACAGGTTGACTTGCTGTCCACCAGAATCCTCAGCACCTTTTCTGCAAAGGTTCTTTTCTGCTGCTGGGTCCCCAGACTGCTCTGGTAGGTGAGGATATTCCTCTCTATTTGAAGGACTTTGCCCTTCCCTTTGTTGAACATCATGAGATTCTAGTTGACCCATTTCTCCCCTTTCTCAAGGTCACGATCAACTTGAAACCAGGTGGATAATTTGCTTTTCTTGTAATGTATAGTGAAGCCAGTTCATGAACTCAGATTAAAAACCCAATCCACATCCATCATGAGGACCAAAACTTAATTTTTGTTTGAACTAGAGCAGTTCTTTTAGGGAAGTCTTCAAATGTAATTGCCACTTTCCAGTAATAAGTGAAAACTAACAAAACTCTCTGTCCCCCCGCCAGGCTATAACCTTTGACACCTGTGTGAAAAATCCTATTTCATTTTTTGCTAAGAATGCATCATCTGTTTTTGAGTGGGAGTTAGCAGAATTTCATCTTTTACACTGGAAACCTATGCATTCTCAGGCTTAACTTTCCCATATGGAAACTCTAGCCTATGGTCAATTGTATTTTTCTTTAAGTCTCAAAATATTTGCTGAGTTTCTTGTAGCTATCACAATAAGATGTTGCAAGTAGAGCACAGTACCATATCCTGGTGATAGTTATGCTGATACTAAAATTCAGTAGTAACAGAGATAGGGTTTCTTTGCCTAATTGTATGTGTCTAGTGAAAATTCAGATGGTCTCTTGCTTAACTTCTATTTGCCAGTCCAGATGGGTATTCATCTCTGGTAGGTCTTTCGAAATAATTTTTCACCCTGGTCTTGTGATCTGGGAACTGAACAGCCCTTCATACAGCACTAGACACCTGTTCAGGCAGCTGAAGTCTGCTCACAGTGTCCCAACACAGTTCATCAGTTGATGCATACATTCACTTTATCATGTTAATCTCTTGTTCATAAAATTCCATGAGAAATTATGTTCATCTAAATATTTACCTCTGGATTTTTTTCAGAACAATTTTTTCCCAGGCTACCAGTTGTTATTCTGCTTGTCCTACAGTCTCATTCTTTTTCTTGGCTTTGGTAGTACACTTCAGTTGGTGTTGAAATTTCCACGTTGCTGAGAAAATCAGAATATCCCCTAACCATGTTCTCCTTATGGTTGCACTTTTCTCAGTCTTTGAATATCAGAAAGTTGTATAATAACACAAGAAAATTATTTTAAAGTTGTATTCCAAAGACTAGAAGGATTTAATTTTTTAAAATGTCCTTTTAAAGTGATTTACTCCTTATGATTATGGATAGAGACATACCAATCATCCTTTGAATGAAAAGCATACTTCTTTTATATCATTCATTCTCCTAAATGATTTAGTGCAGTCTAACATTTTAGGTGCCTTACAGAAGTCTAAATATTAGGTGCCTTACAGAAGCCTAAATATGTCAACACCTTGTGTAATTTCACTCTGTTTCATTTTCTTTTCTTCAGTAAAAAGAATTACAGAGTTCCCTGTTTACTGGACATTTTGTCCTTTGGCTTTGATTTGGTACATACTTAAAGAAAGGTACATCAGCGTTAAGACTGTCAGACTGATGGAGTCATACAGATGCAAGAGATTTATTTAAATGAAAGGAAAAGTGGATTTTATTCCTGCTGATGCTAATGGGCCAGTACACTTTCATGAATCATAAAAGAACAAAGTGCCCTCGTCTATACAAATATTTAGCTAAAGTCTCAAAGGATGGCACCCTGAGGGTACCTTGAGGACAAGGAGAACATAGAAGCTGAAGAAGAAAGACCAGCAAAATGCAATTTGAGCTGCACCATCCTTCTGTTTATTGTCCCAGGACAGGAACTTGAAGAGGATTCCAAAATCATATGAACCTCCTGAAAAGATGTCTGTGTTTGACATCAGCATCAAAGATTCCTGCTAGGAGGAGGCAAGGGAGAACTATCTTTCTGCTTAGTGGAACTGACTATTGGATTCTATGGGCTCAGCAGAAGATGCAGAATTCTTCTGAGCTGAGGGAATATTTATCCATCTGTCCCTTGAGTACCCCTTGTGTTTCAGTGGGAATATGTCAGGGAAGGAAACTTGGGAATATTGTCAAGTGGAACTTTGTGCTCCACTCTTGTGGGAGATGACTCATTACTGTTTGATGCACCCATCTCCCAAATATTCCATTTCTAGCAGAAGTTAAATGCTAGACTCCTAGATTTGTTTTAGCATTGGTATTGCTATGTCATCACTGATATTCCTCAAAACCCAAAGCCAGCCAGCCAGAAAAAAAAACCCACAAAAAACCCCCAAAACCAACCAACTAACCAAACAACCAAACTCCAAATCAAACAAAAACACAAAACAAACCAACACAAACAAATAATTTAAAACAATCAAAAGCAATGTCCAACACAAGCATAAACAATATGTGTTGTATGTAAATATTTACTATAAACTTCATTTTCAAAAACATTGTCATGTTTGATTATCTTTGCATAACTAGAAAGCTCACCTAGATGCCCCATATCAGGCACTTAAAACTGAAGAGAAACAGAAATACTTCCATTAGAGCTATGAGCATCTAAATGACTACTAATTATGTTTTAAATTTTATAAGAAAATTTGATGGTAAAATAAAATGTGACAGTAATTCCACATAAAAATATATGTTCATTTTTACGCATATCTATTCAAATCAATCTATTTCTACGTACTTTTAGATGGAATGATTTACTACATTTCTCCCATTCATTTAACTTGTGTAGAAATGAAATTATAGTGCTATTTTACCCCACTATCTAGGTAGAATTATCTGGTTGGAGTGTGGATAAGATAGAGATAACAAGCTACAATAGTTTTGGATGGTGGAAGCAGGAACAGGACAGATGCACTGCCCCTCCAAGAGAACCCAGCTGGTTTTTTTCCTCCCAGTGCTAGAATTGTGGTAATTCTTCTAGCCTTTATTTCTAGCCTCTTCTTCTAGCCTCTTACTACTTTAAAAATGTTTCCAGAATATCTTATTCAGCTAAGTAGGTGTTTTTCTTTAGTCCTACTGTACAATCAACCTGCATGAGTAACTGTCTAAGAATGTTTACAGGGCATTTAATCAGCAGGAGATACTTACATTTATGAAGGTAATAGGAAATCCCCTGTGGATTTGTATCTAATTTAGTCATCTTTAAAGCTCAGTGTATTTACTCTTGCAGCTGGGGATTAGTACTGTCAGAAGATTCTCAGCAGAGAAAGGAAATTCAGCACTTCTTCTGTCTAAAGCGACATTTCCTAGGTTTCAGGAAGGTCTAACTCATCTGCTAGAACAGGGAATTACAGCTATTGTGTTCTGAAAAATCTGAAGATAATTTTTCTTTATGGGTAGAGAATAATGAAAAGGTAGGCCTTTAATACTTGATATTGAAAATGGAACCTACTTGCTCAGCACAGAGAGAAAGAAATTGCCCCAAAATTTAAGAAACAAGCATCAACACTGTAAAAAGACTGAAAAGGCCTCCTTGCTATATCCTTCAAATCATACCAGATCTGAGCTGGCACAGCTAGCTGCCAGCCATTAATACCACATACTATGTTTAGTCCCTGGATCTTTTATCTCTTATGCTCAAACTCCTCTTATTTCACCCTTACAGAGATGAGAAACATGTATCTGAAAACATTAACAAATTAAAATAAAAAAGCTCTCTGGGATTAGCCAGAATATTGTGCCTACTCATTTTTCTCCAGCTCATGTTGGAAAGTGGGAGCTAAAATGTTGTTCTAACCTTTTGATTAAAATGTGAAATATCACATGAGGATTTGGGCTGAATTAAGTTAGGAAAGATGCTGTAGCATAATACCCAGGAATATACATCATTATAATTACATAATACACAGGTACTGATACAGTATTCTAAAGCACAATCTAAACTTACATTTAAAAAGATCTTGTCTGATTGTTCTTTTAATTTTTGCAATACTAAGCCCAGACGCTTTGGACTGAACCTTTCCCTTGATGCTCTGGGGGAGAGCTGTAGCTTTCTTTGCTATTTTTGCTTGCAGGCAGATTCCATCTCTAGTATTACACCACATTTTGTTTGACAGAATGAAGAATAGACCAGATTGCTTAGTAAAACTAAAAAATGGAGAAAATTTTGTTTGTAGTACCTCTTTTACCAATTTTTAAACAATCAGCTAGGTACTTAAGCACATGCTTAAGGACTACTGGTGTCATTAGTACTTCTGAGGAACTTAATTGCAAACACTTAATTCTCTGTTAAGTAAAACCTCCTGTATCATCAGTAGTAGTAAAAGTGGGGAAAGGGAGGCAATAACAGTGCAGCTGTTCACAACCTGAAGTACAAATTTCAGAATCATCTGGGGGAGTGGAGAATGGTCATGTAGTATTTTTCATACTGAAGGACAGATTGCATCCCTGAAAGCAGATATATCTGTACAGTTCTCTTGCCTTTATTTTATATCTAAGAAAAGAAATATTTGTAAACAAGGCTGATCTTCAGTAAATACCAATATAGGGCTCAGTTCCCGAATGTAGTGTAACTAAATTTCAGTTCATCACACAAAAAAAACAACAAATGGGAAGCAGAAACGTTGAAAAAGTCAGCCAAAGCAGAAACTTATCAGAAAACCAGCTCTGACATATGATGCCTCCATTTCCAAAAACAACTAGAAAGTTATCCAGTATAAATTATCTCTCTCACAGATGTCTCAAAGGGAAAAGCTATAATGATCATGATGCTTAAAAATAACAAATTCTTTTTTCAAGCTCCTGGCTTCTGGATGCAAGCCTCCTTTCCCATTCCCTGGCCCTCAGGCTGGCTTCAAAACAAGTTCCAGCTAAAATTCAGAGAATCTTAATAGGTGGTTTAAAAGATGCCAGTGCAGAGGGCAGGACTGTTTGACATAACTTTACATCTAAGTGTAGATAACTTTTCTGCAAGGTAGTTAAGCGCTCTGCCCTAAGATCCAAATGGCCTCTCCACCCCTAACCAGCTGCTGTGTTGCACATAGCTGGTGTTTTTCATGAACACTTGCACTTGGCAGTGGATGTCCCAGACTGCAGACATGTACATCACAAAAGCTGCTGCAAGTGGGCACTAGCTGATGTTCTCTTCCTTGTGACTGGTGCCTGCACAGCATTGTCAGGACCACACACTGACCACACCACCAGGTCCTGGTTATTCTTCTCCAGCTGCAGGGCTTCCTAATGTAGCATCCACTTGGGCAGGAGATGCTCAAGCCTGCTGGCAAAACACCCTCTGCGTTCTCTCCCTGATTCTAAAAAGGCTGCCTGAGCTGAGCCATGGTACAAACTGCAGCAGAGTCAAGGATATTCCTTACTGACACAGGGGAACAATAAGGGGTGAGATTGTTACTTCTCCTTTAAACAGCTGAACGACATTCCTTATAAAGCAAATACAGTCCTGTTCCTTGTGATGCACAGAAAGAGTGGAGCAGAGCACAGACAGGGAGCACTGAAACTCACCCTACAGCCAGCTTTGCATTACGCAATGCTGCAGTGCCTGTGCTGTAAGGGTGACTGAGCAATCTTCTAGATGAAAATCAGCTGTGAAGAATAAAATGCCAGCACAATTTTCTGATGGTTGGTTTTCACTTCTTCCTCTGTTCTTATTTTTGCCTTTATAAATATTTTATGCTTAATTGGTTTATTACTGGGCTTATTGTTAGAGGTGAACATGAGGCCAGAGGCTCATTAACTGCTGTCCTGCTACTGGACTTGGTTGCAGGTTTCCTAACCAAGAGTTTTCTTGCATTGATTTAACTGATGTGGTAAGACACACCTGTCAAACCTTTGAAAGGTGACTGGTGACTTTGTGTACTGCCCTGAAAAGGCAGCAATTAAGAGTGATGAGGACTGAGAAACAAAAATCTTTCCAGGTCTCTCCAACTGTGCATGCAAAAGTACCAAGGCACCCATTTGAATTTCTTTGAAAATAAATATACATAATATTAGAGCTATGATTTAATCATGGCATGACTGATTCTAGGCACTGCACTAGATTTGCTTACCTCTGAACCACTGTTTTTCTCTTTCCAGTATGTGCCTCTGTATAATAAAGGTTATCTGACTTCCTTTACCTTAGTTTGTACTATATTATCCTGCCTGAATGCACTGGGAACCAGAATGTGCAAACTCTTGGGGTAAAAAATAGCACCAGAGGCAAGATCCCAGAGCAAATATCCTTTAAAGAGTTGCTGCAACTATGCCTGAAACCAAGTAGATTCCTCTTACCTGGAATTGTGAAGGTTGGGCTGGATAAGTGACTTTTTCCAGGGTTAAGATTAGGGTGGAGAAAGACAAGACCAAGGCAGGTTCTCATTGGGATCCTATGGGCATGATCCTCTGAACTGCTTGGCACTGTCTCTGGGGGGTAGTGGATGCATACAGCTGGGTGCCTGCTCATATTAAAGTTTCTTCAATCAAATTTTTTACGGGTAATTTCCTGGAAAAGACCGAATCTAGATGTTCAGAGTCCAAAAGACATTGGATTTTCCTCTCTCATAATGTCAAAAAATAGAGTTGTATTTCTAGTTCAATATCCCTTCATTTGTTGGAATGGTCAGTGGGTACGTGCCCAGCAGTTTTTAGAGGATCTGTGATCCAGAATCCCTTCCCAGTGCTGTGGAAGCACATGATCCTTCCCTGCCTCCCCCTCACCCATTATGCATCTAGATGTGCCAAGGGCAAAGGCCATGAAAGATCCCACAGTTCTCCTTGAAAAGGTTTCAGGAGCAGAATGTGGCCCTTCCCACCTTCCAGCACGAGGTAACAAGGGAAGGTCTATTCTGAAATTTTCAGAGACTGTGGTTTATTTTATTTATTCTTTAGTGAGTCTTTGGTTCTGTTGTGGCCATTGGTTTCAGTTTTGCTTTTCTATTCTTAAGACTAAATTATAAAAATCTGATGCACATTGATGAAAAGTCAACTCTGGTAAAAGATTAGATATCAAAGAAACACCCTTTGAAAGCTTTTTTTTAATTTTTTTTTTTAAAATGACACTATAGTTAAACATATGCCAGCTGTAAAGAATGGAGCAGTGCAGACAGTGTGTTTTCCTTATGTTAAGGTCTGCTTGGCATTAGATGTGATTCCTGTCTTCTCTGGGCCAGGAGAGTGAGAGCTCCATGCTCGTACCAGTCTAGATAGGCCTGGAAACAGATGGGACAGGGTCTCCTGGAGACAGCACTGCCAGTCCACAGCTGGGCATGGACTCCTTAGTGACTGCCAGCCAAGGGGAACAGAGTGCAGGCAAACCCTGTGACTAGAGTTTTGAACCAAAGACTGAGGTCTCTGGATGCTTTACCACAAGGGTGTTAGCTCGTGCAGGGAGTGAATGACTCCTGGGGGTGGTGAGACAGAGAAAGGAGAAACTCTGCCAGCTTGGATGTGTGTACATATTTTGTTTTCTGCATTTAAAGCTGAAAATACTCTTAATCACTAATGCTCTATTTTTAAAGGTTGTTGTAGGCTAGACTTGTGTCCTAGTTGCACAAGACATCAGGCTGTACTGCAGCTGATGAAGTAGCTGCTCTGAAGCCTACAGAAGCCTGCAGCAGGAGTCTCATTAGGAGAGAAGTCAGGGTTGAGCAACAAAGAGACACACCCTGAAAAAAGCCAGAGGTTATCTTTCTCCCTGGATCTGGTAAAAAACTGAAACATTTTGTTTTCACTTCTGAAAATGACCTGTTGCTCACAAATAATTGTAGAATTTACAGGGAATTTCCAGAAGCTTTTTTTTTTTTTTCTTCCATTTTGGAGTGGAAGAAATTTTGAAACAATGGGAATGAATCAGTTCCACCCCATCCTTCATCAGCAAAACTTTCACTCTGCATAGGCACCTTGGGAATCCATCTTTCACCTTCTGAAAGAGCGGCTCATAATAACAGCCTTGATATGATCTGTTAATCACTGTTGCCTGGTTCCATTCTTGTGCCATGTTAGATCCAAACAGTGAAATGTCAGAAGGTTAAGAAGCAATTTTAAGCAGTAAAATACATCAAACTGTGTAGTCTGCTAAAATGTTCTGATACAGATGAATGCCTTTTTTTAAAGCAGCTATCAAGTGCACAGCATGAAGGATAAATCTCATTTTCTGTGTGTTTTGATGAACATCTCTACAAGACTAACATCTGCTATTACATTTTTGTACTTGCATGATATTTTGCAGTCAGGACACAGGAATATTTTTGAACAAAAAAATCATAATTCAAAATACACAATAATAGAGGAAAGGTAGGTACACATTAAAACCAAAAAGTAATTTTTTTGTTATTTTCCTTTTTTTGTTTGTTTTAAAAAGTGAAAAGGGAGAGGAAATCTTGTGTTTATATCACAAACCTCTTTACCTACTCTTAAGATTAGGCCTCTAGGAGCTTCTTGTAGCTTTTCATTTTTTTCTTATTAAGAAAATCCTAGCCAAGCAGAATTGTTTAGGAGTTGTCTGAAAGACAATTGTCGTGCAAGGGCAGTAAAAATAAACGTGAAGATGGATGTTTGCTGAGTAACACTACTAAAGAAAGACACAGGAAGGAAAAACATGCTCAAAGTCATTTTTTGGTCTCAAATGGTCTCTTCCATTTGAGCATGCAACCAGCTCTGCTTGCAGTGGTGCATGGCTGTAAACACAGCCACAGGGACTGCACCTCCACTTGCACCTTTCTATGCCTGTCAGTCACCAACTCAAAGTTAGTTTTTAGGCTCCCTCTACAGTCGACGGAGAAAAATCATTACCTCTGGAGGGCAGGTTACCCTATTTCCTCTGGAAATGTCTTTTCCAGGCTTCAAGGTGACTTGGCACAGAATGAAGTGAATTATCTGAAAACCTGAACACCTTAACAGTAAAGGCTGGAGTGTGGAAATGGCTTCTCAGCTTCTATCTTTTCATTCATCACTTAACTATTCTGTATATTCATTGAATAGAAAAAAGATACTTCAGTATTTTTCAGTATCTTTGAAGATGGTCTTTCTAACCTCTTTGACCTGTTTCAGCAATGTGTAATAGGTATTATTTCTTTTTTTACATTGATTCTAAGGTTTAATAAAAACTCATATATAGATTTTTGATTATTTCATTGAACACCTTTTAAGTGAAGCTAAGTTCCTTCTCATCCACAACCTCAACAGGAGATCTGTCCTTTGAGGATTTGTTTTTATTAGCTGCCATTAACATGGGACAGCCTACAGCCTTTATGGCGCTATTTTGTACACTGCACTAGCCATCATATTTGGAAAATACACCAGGATTCCATGAGCTTTACTCATCATAACCCTCTGCAGATTTAGCAAAGCTTGTTTTCAGTCTCTTTCTTAAGCTATTCCTGGCTGTGACCTCATCTCTGTTGTATGATAAGGATTTGTTCTGTTTTTCTTTTCTTTTCCATTTTTTTTTTGGGCGGGGGGTAATTATTTTTTAAAAGGAACACTACTGAAATCGTTATTTTCTCTTGTTAAGGACTATGCTGTAGAAGGAGATCTTCAAGGAGATCTGAGGGCTATATTCATACAATAGACAAGAACAAGTTGTTCCAGTGACAAATACAAAAGATGAATGTTAGGATAACCTTTGTGATAAAGACTCTGTGTGAATTTAAATAAGAACTAAAATAAAAGCAGGGTCAGACAGAAGGCAATGAGATAAATTTTCTCATGTCAAAACATGCAAAATTGATTCTCCTTTGGAGATCTAAATTAATATGGATCTTGCAAATGTGGTAGACAATTGCAAAAAAAGGGAGGAGAAAAAGGCTGTTTCTGACCTCTAAAATGGACACTGTCAAAGTCTAGGTGCAAACAGCTGTAAGTAGCTCCTGAATTAGTATTCACTCCTCCTAACTCCAAGTGCTAAGCTCTGCCAGCAAACACTGATAAACAGTGACAGAAGATAGACCTTATTAACCCTTACAGAGTGTCTCAAAATCAAAGTTAATAAGTTACAGGACTCTAGAATTCTTTTTTGGTAAATATCAGAGAACTACTCTTGCAACATACTTGTTCTTAGCACTACATACTGAATAAAAGTCAATAAGCAGTTGTGAAACAGCTTTGTTTCCACAGGGTGCATGATTGATTCTCTGTTGCAATGTCCCACCACAACCACTGTAGTTTATGTAAAAATGTCATGCTACTGCGATATTGAAAACATATAGGTTTAAGCCACTCTGGTTTGTTCTGTACTTTGTCCTTAAATTAAACAAACATTAAAACCCCTCCATAATCAGGCTGTAAGGACTGTCATATTTCTGAACTCAGCTTTGAAAAGGCAATTTTTCTTAACATTGTGTACATTAGATTCCAATTTTATTGTTGATACCAAATGTTCTAACAGAGCAAAGGTAGAAGTGGAGCTCATACATCAAGAGCACTCCAGTTCCCTGGTAAGATCCCCAAATTATGATATATACAAGAAAGCAGTAATTGCTTCCCCCCCTCCCCCTCCCATTTAAGTGTTGTTTTTACTTTGTAGAAGATATAAATGCTGAAATACAAAGTGCTTCAAATATGGTAGAGAGTAAAGACTAAATTTTTTTTAAAATGCCTCATAAGATAGGAACAACTACCTCAGGAACAACTTGGCGACCACAATGAAGTTCTTACAGAAAATGCATTGTATTCATAAATAAAGACAGACTATTAACCGATATAGTACCATTAAAAAAAAACTCATAGGAGCACTTGGGATTGTAGAAACCAAACTGACACTTCAAGTACCTGTGTGAAAACTCTATGATGCATAGTAGAGAGGAGCTTGGATTTTATTCAAGACCACCAGCAGCTATTCTCAGCTTTCATGCTACTATACAGGCATGTCCTAAAAGCATAAGAAAATGAGTGTTGAGTTCTACAGCTGCCTTACACATGCTGAGAGGCAGGCTTGCTCTGCTCCTTCTCTCCCCACATGCATCTCCACATGTTTGTCCTGCCCTGGAGTTGGTACAAAAACCTATTGAGGGAAATGTGAAATGGGGCCACAACAGTCCTCAAATCCAATCCTGGCCAGTCTCCTCAGTCCTCTGGCATGACCTGGGAATCCCAAGCTGCTTTACTAACTATGCACATTATTTTCTGAGAAGGTGATTGGTTTCAGTGCCATTTACGACATAGCTTTATCAGGGGAACACGCTGCAGACAACCTGTCTATAATTCTGTAAACATAGTAAGCTCTTTATACCTAAAACAGAAATGTGCAAAGGCATCAACAGATATATAGATCATATATTAATCTCCCCTTCCCCAAAGCTACTAGATGTGCTTCAGGTACTTTCCTCTGCTCCTGAATAATTTTCCACATTCTTTTCCTTTATATTTCTAAGGTGAAAAAGCTTTTTATCCCCAAAGTGGCCCTCTCCACTCAGGCAGTTGAATAAATAGTGATATCCCTTGCCTGGCTGATGAACGGCACAGCACTGCAGACAGAGTTCAAACTGCATATTTATTGAGGACTCCCATAACATTTCAGATTTCTAACAAATTAGGTGTGCATACACTTTACTTATGCAGATTCCCTCAGATCCCTTTGCCTTCATTCTGTCTCTTTTACACACTGGAGCAAAGGCTAGTACAGACTATTTTGCATCTCTTCCTCAGAAGTAGCTATTTTTCATTCTCCCCCGCATCCCTAGGCCCCTATTTCCACAGATGCCCTGCCATAGCTCAGATGGGTTTTAGCCTCACTGCCTTGTCCATGCCCTGGGTCGAGCAGGATACCCTTGCTCAGGATGATCTCTGTCACGCAGCCAGTGTGTTCCCTCAAGCTGGAGTCCTTCAGCCTGGTGCTTGCAGCATGAGCCTGTCTGATGGAGCTGCCCCATGTCTCCTCCTGTACACCTCCTGGTGCAGCTGGAATGAGAAACTTCATTACTGACCTGGTCAGCACATAGGGATGTCTCTATTTGGCCCAGGCATCACTGAGATGGTCCTCAGAAACTCCCCACTAAGATGTGATTTGAGCATGGTTCACAGGGCTGTCCAGAGAAGGACTGAACTGTGAGGAGTGAGAGGGGAAGAGCTCCTTGATCCAGCCCTGCTGCTGAGGCATGTCATGAGATTGTGGTTCCAATGGTGAAGAGGCTGCCATGCTGTCCCAGGTGGCACAGCTTCAGATCTTCTCACTCAGAAGTGGCCACAATGAATTTGCAAATGCCCGGTGCCTTTCTGCCCATGTGCTTATGGAAGCACCCAAATTGTGTGTCCCCAGACAGGCTGAATGCAAATGTATACATACTAGCTCTCCAAATTTCATTCCTACTTACACAGGAATAGTTTTAGCTTTATAAAAATGTGACTCATTTAGATTGTCTATCTGCTTTTAACATTATTATTTTTAGTATAAATCTTTGGTAAGGTCACCAGGTGCCCCAATTTCATAAGTGTCCCATTTTCATAATGACAGGCATGGAGAAATTAAGGTGCTCTAGTTTTTAAAACTGTTGAAAAATCTTCTGTTACCTTGGATGGATAATTATTAACCCTTTTTGAAAGAGAAAAAGGATTGCCAGAGGAAAGAGAGATATTTTAAGGTGACAGCAAAGTAAAATAGTAATTTTGGTTTCCTGTTGAAAGTGTATCAAACCCTCTCTGATCATTCACTGTTATGTTTTCCTGCCATGCCAGCTTGCTCATATTCATATATATTTCAACCAAAATTCAGATTTAAATGAACAGTAATTTTATTCACTGTCAAGATAGATAGTTACAGCTGTCAAGAAAGCTATCAGGTTTTATTCCACCTCGATTTTCCCTAAAGCTACTGCAGAAACTGAAAGCAGAACATTGATCCAATGCATCTTTTGATTTGCAATGGAAATACTTCTGCCCTTTTTTTTTTTTTTTTTTTAAGTGAGTACTTAATTTATATCACACTTACACACTGAGCCAAAATCTTGCTTGGTCTTCCCTGGTTTCATCTAACAGGTAAGTGAATCTGAAGAAGAGAGTGAATGCTGCGAAGTGATGGTGTCAGCCCCATTTTCCATAGCTAGTTCTGGGTCTGGCCGCTAAAAGTCCCAGCTGCAGGGTGGACTTTCAATACCTTCCTGCCCATGGTCAAATTAATAAAAATTAAAGCCAAAGGCATGTGAGAAAGAAAAAAGATCTAGGAATATGAAAGCCTGACAAAGGCTGTCTGTTTTGGAAAGAACAAGAGGTTCTACCTGGTCATGGATGGATTTACACACCTTTTTAGGACACTGCCTTGCTTCTGTTTAGATGTCTTCATCAGAGCTCTGAAGCTAAGCATCTGAGCCAAGCAAAGAGCCTAACATCTGGCATTCAAAAAATTCAAGTATCCTTGAAACTATATACAAAACAAACCTCATTCCTCTATTTGCCTTTTTTATTTTCTTTTGTATTTGTTTAACATTTTCCCTAACAGTCAACAACAATAATTATTACTTTTGTGGATTCCTCATTGAATCCCATAAGTCAATTCTTTCAAGTTGGTATGCTCTCCATAACTCCAATTACATCAAGGTAATAAAGCAAAATTCAGTCCCCTTCTGCCAAACCCATGCTTTCATAGCACTCTTGATCAAGTCAAAGCCCAATGACAAAAGCAAAATGGACCAAAATCTGGCATTCATTTTTTAAAATTTTATTAGAGAACACAGCAATGATAATCTGTTAAATAGAAAAGATGATGTTGAAATGCATAGTAAACTATAATGACATGATTAAATGAAACAACGTGGTTCCAGTATGTTTCATTTGTGCACCTTATTTCTTAATTTCAGCTTGTAACTGGTCGTGCATGTGTGTTCTTCAGAACTTTAAATGCTTTCTAAAGGGAATTTGATTAGATCTTCACATTGCAGGACAGTGCTTGTGCATGTCCAGGAGTCCTGCAAGCAGATTATAAGCTCTATGTGTTTCCTCAACTGAAATAGGAAAAAAACAACCAGATTGCTTCATAGCTCTTGCTCTGAAAGGGAGCAGCAGCATGCTGCTAGCTGCCAGTGCTCTCTGCACAGGCTGCTTCATTAAAACCTTTCACCCTCCTAAAGGGGGTGGGGAGAATAATTCCAAGAGATAAAAAGCCCACAATAACTGCACACAATTTAGTTCCCTAATGGAATTAATATGATTAAAATAATAAGTATCACACTGTGCTAAACAGCACTTCAACTAGTATAACTAAAACACATAGCATGTCTCCAATGTAAAACATTTAAATTGAAAACTGCAACAGCAAGTCTGGGACAGCATTGTCATGTAGGTTAGACTGCAGTCAGTCTAAGTGTGCTAGTAAAGATGGGGACAGTTTACTGACATGGCCAAAGTCTGTCCAAAAATACAGTTCATGCCTTCCTCTAGAGAAAACCATATGATGGAAAGGTTGGTTCCACCACTAAATATGAGCCTTCAACCAAGTTCTAAATCCTGAGTTTTTCATTATGCAACTCCCCAGATCCTTGCCCAAGTACCAACATGGCCATCGCCTCTGGCTCCTCTAAGGCAGCAGCTGTTCCCCAGGCCAGAGGTCTGGGGCTGCTGGGAGAATCTCACAACCAGGCCAGCAGGGAGCAGTTTTCAGAAGGTACACCAAGTATTGGGAAGTATGATGAAAGGAGAAGCAGCAGAAGACCAGCAGTCTCATGGCTTAGTATAAACACACTGTAACAGGGTGTTTGCATCTTGAACACTTAATGGAGATCTTAGTTCTCCATCCAGTAAAGCAGAAGTGTGAAAGGTCCACTGAAGGCAAAGACAAGGGCCAAAGGTGGTAAATGATGTTATAAATGAAGAATTACTAGATGCAAAAGCTCACCATGTGGGAAATGGAGAGGAACAGGTAATACGTTGCCTGATGTCATTGTCAACAGGGAATGGATTTTCCCTGCTTTTTTCCAGTGCAAGGGTGATCTAATGAAAGCAGTAAATTTCATATTTAAAACATCAACAAAAAAAATGGACTATTTTTCACATCTAGCACAATGAATTTTACAACTGGATGTGGTGGAGTTAAAAGTTTGCATGATGTCAAGAGACAGCTAGACAAATCAAGGGTACAGAAACTGCATCAATGACTCCCAAAGACTCAATCCCTGTCTGGGAGGCCTCTGAGCCACAGCTTGTAGAGTCTGGAAGAGCATTATGAGGAAGTATTTTTGAGCAGGTCAACATTGTTAGATAATTATTATTGATATTTTTTTATACTAATAATATGTTTCTAGCCCTTCCAGGCATGCTGAAGGACACAGGACTGGATATATTTTTCTTGGCCTAACCCTTCTTCATATTTTATTTTGAGTACATTAGAAAGGGAACTGGAAAAATGTAAAAGGGAAACTGAGAGTTTAAAATACATGGAAGATACAAAGGCAGATTGTTGTTGTTGTTTAACGTACAGCCCACCATGGCTCTTTCTGAAACTGATTTGCCATGGTTTCAATCATCTTGGGGGCAGCAAAAATATACAACTCTTTTGTAGCCAGTAAGTGCTGTACATAATTTTCCATGGATGATTGGCTCTCTGGAACATCCACAATTGCTTTTGGCAACTCACTCGTCTCTTTGGGAACAGAAACAATTTCTGACATCCTAAGCTGTGTCTAATAAAAGGGCTCCCATGATTTTCTATCATATGTCAATTCTGACTTCTCTGGCAAACAGAGAATCTGTTGATTAACAGCAAACCCATCCATAATGCATGGAATGCACTGGGGTACATACCATGAAATACTTGTTCTATACAGTCATCATGAATAATACTATTTCATCAGATGACTTTGGTCTCTCTGGTTACAGAAAATAATATGTCATGTTAAGCAAGTGTGCCCACTGTTGTCAGGATATCACTGTGCTATAAAGACAGTAAGGTCTGCAGCCCACACATCAGACCTGTACTGACAATTATATCCAAGTTTTACTTGAAGTTAAGCGCAGAAATCTATTTTCTCTACCAGAATTTATTCCTCTGATTTATGGCATTGACTCAGGCCTCTGAACCTTTCAAAGCACCAGATTGTACTTTATGTTGCACTTCAAATTATATAACTACATTGCCTGTAGTTGCATAAGCTTGGGGTTGATTTTGTAAATTTTCTTGCTTTCTATAATAGGAATGGGAAGGTTAACAGCATCTGAAACAATTCAAGTTACCACATTTCTGAACTGAAGTAATCTATACCTGGCCGCAATATGATCTTTACACAGTCAATAACTTTTATGACAGCAGCTGTCTGTTGAATCTGGAAGAAGGGAGCAGAGTATACTTGTCAGTAATTATCATTGAGCAGTACATTAAATAGAATTTCTGGCTCCTATTGTTCCACTCTCATTCAGGAACATCTGAGTCTCCATTTTTATGTGAAAACATTGCTGGAGGAATGATATGCACCAAACACTGTGCCCTTGATGTGATCTGAATTGATTTTCTTCCATTTACAAAAAATGAAGCCTAATATAGAAAAGGGAACTAAACCAATTTCATCCATTGATGAACATTTTAGGGTTTTTTTCCTTAGAAAAATTATATTCATTTCTACAGAAGGCAAGGGATATGCAGAAAGCAATTGATAGTCTGAAAAAAATGCATGTGGGTTTTTTCAGACTTGTTCTGTATCTTTGTTGGTGGGATTTTTGTGGGTTTTTTGTTGTTGTTGTGGTATTGGTGTTGGGTTTTTTTGTGTGTGGGGTTTTTTGGGTTTGTTTTTTGGTTTTTTTCCCGCTCTTAAAAGTAAAACCTTGGGGAGAAGAAGCAATAGGTAATTTATTTGTGTCCAGGTTAAAGAAAACACTAGTGTGAAAAAATAAACAGAACTTACAATTTCTCCTTGACTCGCACAGTGAATTTTGCTTTTGCTGATCATACTTCAGGAAGACACATTTTCACTGGCTGTAGTAAACTCCTTCATTTCTAAAGTACTTTTTATCTTAATCATTCACTGTACTGATATCAGAAATAAAGTAGAGGAGAAGAGGAAAGGATATTACTATATTACTTTTACAGCAATTTTTCAGAGTACAGGTATTTGAGCTGCTGATTTCTGAAACATTGTATGCACTTTCAAAAAACAAATTTCATTCTGTAAAAATATACTTGAGAACAACTATCTAGAACAAAGATTGCCTGAACTTCTGCTGAAGCATAAACAAAATAGCCGTCTTCAAAAATTAAATCAATTTTTGCTTCGGTGAATTGGAATTCATTGTTAATCTCAGTGGGATCTGGACTGCAAACATAACCTTTATGAATCTGATATTGTACTTCTTGAAGACAGGGATGTTTGGCACACTTGGTAATTTTTCTGACATGCACCTATTTGTCTGTTTTTATTTATCTTGCTCCTGATGTCTGTTCCCATTCTTCTTGCTCATGATTCTTTGGTACATGGTGTGACCTGTACTTGACAACTCCTAGCAAATTATGTCTCACCTCATTTTAATGAGGTACAACGTTTCTAGGAAGAGATGGACAGAGCCACAAGGAAGAAGAAGGCTCTGTGGAGAGCAGACTGGCTGGGGTGACTCTGCAACTGTCACACAGGAGCAGGCAACATTTGGAGCTCAGACGAGTGGCATTGTGCTGGATGCAAACCTGGGCAGTGAGTGGACAAGAAATGACAATCAGCAGTTCATCAGTCACCAGGCAATAGAGACAGAGGTTGTCTGACAAGTCTGCATGATCCAGCATTTTCCATTGCTGGAAATGCATATGAAAGAAAAAAGGGTCTTTCATGGTCTTCTAAACTGTCATCAAAATGTGATGTTTTCCCCATGGTACACCTCTGAAATGTTGAGATGTCTGCCCTGGCCCCCACAGCAGCTGTTTGCTTCTTTAAACAGAATCCTTGGGAGTGTCTCACTTCTGCAGCAGAATTGCAACATTCATACTACAATGGTGGTCAGCAGAAGATTTTCACACCAAGAACATGCTTTAAAACCCCAGAGAGAAGTGCTGCTTGGGCTCTGAATACAAAATATTTAAAATTCACAACCCTATGGAGTGAGTCTCAAGAGTGAGGGAAGAGCTTTTTTAGTGCTTCAAAAACACCATATACATTCAAAAGGTATTTAAATCCCCTCAAAATGTTAGCTTTTTCCAAGGAAAGGTCCATGTTTCCTGCTTGAAGTTTGGCTGGAAGAAACTGCCCTTCTAACAACTTTCAGGATGTGCTGTTTCAATGTTATTCACCATGACTTCAGATGGATTGCACCTGGCAGGTGTCCCAGGAAAGGTCTTGGGTCTGAAGTGAATAAACCTGTAAGAGATCCCCAAGTTTTCAATACTCTGTAAGAAACGCGTAACCTGAATTTTAACCTTAATGTTGGATTTTATAAGTAAACTTTGTATTAAAAGATAATTCTTCATGGGATTCATTATTTAAAGAAAATTACACTAAATTAAACAGAGATATGAAGAAATAAATATTAAAATAACTTCCCACTTAAATGTATATTTATCTAGAGAGAGAAAGATGGCTTTCACATATGTGCATTGCACAAACTTGTACAATCTTTACCTGTGAATATTCAAATGTGCATATGCACATACCTCTGTGTGTCTATATATTTGAAACAACGTATTTCTAGTACTTTTCAAGCAGAAGGTTTAACTTAAGGATATTGTCCTAGTATCAGCTAAGGCAAGCTGACAGCAGCTTCCACTTTGCTGAAAGTTGAGAGATGCCTGATGAAACTTTGTGGCCTCTGGTGGGACCAGCAGCTCTTTGTGCTGCCAGCTTTCTTCTCATGGCTGAAAGTGGTTCTGGTTCTTAGTAAACAAGTCCTGTGCAGCAGCTATGACAGGGATGTAATGAGAAAGTCTTGTTTATCATTGCACAGACACCTGCAGACAGAGAGCTGAACTCCTGCTGTAAAGGAGCTCATCATCATCCTCTGGACATCTCAGTGGTAAAGACACATGGATTGCTGAGGAATACTGCAGGTACACAATATTTAAAGTTTGTTTTACCATTAAATGAAGTTTTGATGGATGATTTGAGTTACAACCCACCGCAGTGTGGCTTTATAGACATGCTATTTGTTTTGGTTTGAAGTATGTAAAGTGAGGAGTGGCTGTTGGAATTTAGACATAACAGATTGTTTTCTGCCTTCTTTGATGTTGATATCCTGTACAGACTTCTAACTAGCTATCAAACATTTGCCTATTTGCCCAGTGGATTCTGCACAAAACTCTAAATGCTTCTTAATTATGCACTTGTCTACCTGTTTATCATATTTCTAAAGCCTCTTTCATTCCCATGCGGTATAATTTTCAACACTAAGACCGAAGAACAAGAAAGTGAAAATAAGTGGGTGGCAAGGCTGTCTTCCTGACATGCTTACTGCCAGCAAGAATGCACTGTCTTAGGGAAAACAGTAGTAGGATGCCATGGTCAATAGAAATACCTGGAAAGCAATAGCATATCAGTGCCCATTCATTTTAGACACATTTCATCACAGACATTGCTAGTTATTGCAAAACCACAGATGTTTTGTAATAGAGTATATTTTTAACACTGCATGTTGCAGATAAACCTGTAAAGCCTGAAATCTGCTAATGGAGTTTATATCCTGATTTTCCTTGATGTTGTGGCTCAGTGAGAACATAGCTAGTTGCAATTCTTTTGCTCTTAATTTTTTCTCTGTGGTTTTTTTTTTCTTTTTTTTTTTTTTTTTTTTTTTTTTCTTTTTTTTTTTTACTATAGTAGCAAAACAAATGCAACAGCTGGAAGAATAACTATATCTCAAACAAAACAGTGCACTTAATAAAGGCAAAGAGGTGGAATTAGCTTCTGGAGAGGATATATTTAAAGCATGTCAATATCAGGAACTGAAGGACTTTCCATCTCTGTCTCTGACAATTTCAGATATGAATCAGGTGGTAAACTGAGATACTGACCTGTAAACCACTGTCCCAGTTAAATGTAGTAAAGCAGAATACTTAGGATCCAACTACACAAGACAGCCCCTGAGGTCCCTTCCAACCTGAATTATCCCTCAGGGAGAGGAAGGCCATGCCAGTGCCTAGCTGGCACGCAAACAAACATGGGTTATGTGCATGTGCAGCAAGGACAGGAATGACTGTCAGGAAGAACAGCTCTGTACTGCAGTATGAAAAGGAACTAATTCGACTTAAGAAGAAAAAAAACCTGATAATCAAAGATTCATTAGGTAGCTGTTAGCTTTGTTTCAAATTACAATGTCATTCACTATTATAATTACTTTGACATTCTCTAGACCCAAACCTCAATATTTGGAAATGAAAACAGCTTCCGAAATAATGCTTGCAAATATCATTACTACAGGAGTTTTTGAAGTGTCTGCTACTTGGTTTCTGAATGAAAAAAAAATCAGAAAAATAGAAATTCTAAGAGTCTATCTTCAGTGTCTTGACAATGTTCCTTAAAATACCTCTAGACCTTCTGTAAAAATGGAAATGGCACTGTTGGCATTAAAGCTGCTTCTTTATCTCAGAGTAGTGTAGGGAAAGAGAGACCAATAAGCCTTGAAAAGAGTTTTGTAATTGCTTGTAACAAACGCAGGAAATGTGAGGGGAATGGAAGTTGTTCTACTATGTACCTTAATAGCAAAGTCCTCTTTATCCATAATTTTTCCTAGCAGTTAGTAATTAGCAGTTTATTATGCTAAAAACAAATTTCTTCTTTCTGACTTTTAACCAGCCTAATTAAACCCAGTCATTAATGTAAAGACACTATATGAAAGAGAAATTTCATAGCTGGTCAAACAATTATTTTGGAAGGTGTTGATCCTCTTATAACAATTCAGTATATTTTTTGGTTGATTGGAGATGTGGAAATGGCACAGCATATTAACAAAATAATGGAGATTAATGGCTATGAAATTTAAAATTATATTTCTGCTCTGTTGCTTCAATGAAAGCTATGTAAAAACTGTCTTGCAGTGATGACAGGAAATATTTGTACAATTTGCATGCAATTTTCATTGCTTGTGATGAAGACCTTAAGTTTTCAATGGAAAAAGAGTTCTTCTGAAATCTCAGAGTTTGTCAGTAAACACAGCAATGTGCGTTACCACTGTATACACTATATCACTCATGATCATTACACTCATTTTTCTGAAAAGATTAAAACTAATAGACCCTTTTGTTTTCTGCCTGTCCTATGTGACAGGATGTCTCCCCCCCTACCACAGATTGTTGGTGAATAAAGAGAAAACCTGGGCTGAAAGACCCAGCAAGGGGTCATCTCTGGCTCCAAAAGGGATCAGGCCTCAGCTAAGAATCAGCATCTTAGTCAGAGAACTGATGTGGGAAGAGATAAAGGAAATATTCTTGACTGAGAGATACTGTTTTACAAACCATAAAAGACGCACAAGTTATCACAGAGGCAGAAGCCTTCTACACACTAACCCTGAAATTATGGGAGACCTCTGCCTGGAACCTGGATGCAGGTTCCATGATTACTTCCCTGGGGATTGAGGGAAAGGATCTCCATGTGTGTTCCACCAACAAGTGGATGGTAAGATACATTGAATCCCAAGTTATATTATTTCTTTACTAGCTGTAACGTTAATGGATACCTTTAACTTCACGTTGCATAGATCTACTAGTAGTCTCTTTTTGTCCTTATTCCTGTGTAGTATTGGTTTTAAGTCTTATGTCTATTAGCTTTATGTCTATAGAATAAATAATTCATTCTATAATAGACTGAATCAGCCATTATTAAAGGACTTGTAAATGAGAGTGGGTTTTGGGGTGCTGGCTGCCTTAATAAAACTACTGCCTGCTGCCAGAGGCCTGAGCAAAAGGCAAGGCCTTGTCTAAACTCCCACATCCATTTGTACCACGCTAGGGACAGATTTAACTAGATTGTTCATTGTGGTATTTACTATGTATCCAAATTGGTTTGCTCCCAGGAGAAAGAACTGGGCAGTGAGGGGACTCTCCACGTCAGTAAGGGACCCCAGGACACCTACAGCAGGCTGAAAGAGGGCAAGAATTAACATTGAGTTTTGTCTGGGGCTTGAACTTGCTGAGGTCACATAATTTGACTGAATTGGAAAGAGTTAACCTCTGGTGAAATTAGAGGAAAATGTAATTGTCGAAAAAGGGTGACACTAGCCATGGTCTGTATATAAGAAAGGATTATCATTCCTTTCAGAGCTGCTGCCCATACAACAGGGATGGCTGCAAGCCTGACCCTCCATACAGCCCCAGCGATTTCTCCAGGCATCTCCTTGGGTGCTTACTACCCAGAAAGGGAGGAAAATAGAAGAAAAAATGCAGGCTCTAAATATTCAGAGAGAAGTGCCCTATGAACAACTAGTCTGAAGTACCTTTTAGGCACTGTACTTAAGATATCTCTGCAGCAGATTGTCATGCTTTATGGCTCCCAGCACAAAAGGTTGTGCATACATCCTTGAAGCATACATCCTTGAAGGATACATCCTGCCTTTAGAATAAATTCTGGTAGTTAAAGTATTGTCATACACTTTTATAAGTGAGTTTTTTGATCTGTCATAAAAATGAAAAAAACTCACATAAGCAAAGAGAATGATACATAGACTGAGATACTGTGTGTATCTTTGATAGGGGATAAAAAGCTGAAAGCTCAAGAATATTGGAAGCCAAACCAAAAACCTAAAGAAGGATGCTATCTTTATGCTTCAGGCATTAACAAATACCAGTCAGTAGGAATTGGGAAAGTATTTTCCTTCTGAGGAAATAAAAGATCCATTTTGTGGACTTTATTTTTGTGGACTTCTGTCACATGAAATGTTGGTTACTGATCACTGTCACACCTGACGATACCAGATGCAAAGGCTGTGTGTGAGGTTAGATCCTGAGTGGTGACACCTGGTTTCACACTTTCTGATAAAAGAAAAAACAACTGCATTGCATGAGCTAATGTAAGAAAATCACTTCATTTTTGACAAATGATTGGTTATTTTTATTCAGTAAAGTAACAGGGAGCAAAGTTGTGAGGAGTTTTTTAGGCTTTCTGACCATTGTCTGCTCATATGAAGGGCAACACAAGCCCCAACCAGCAATATGTTGTCAGCTGTGCACGTGTGTTATTTCCAGGTTCTGAATCCAGTCTAGAGTAATCCTTTCTAGTGTAAGAAAGAACCACCATAAGTATTGCTTAGGGAGGGCATGTGAAATACACAAAAGATGAGCACTTGCCAAAAGTAAAGATAAGAAATCTGTGTTTTATCTGAAGCATCTCCAGCACCACTGAAAATAAAGGAGGAAAGGTTGACAGGAAGAGGATAAAAGAGCAGGCTGCAACCTGTTCAGCATTCCTGAAGACACAGGACCTTAGGACATCCACTTTGAGGAGTCCAGATCTGCAAGTGTCCCATCCCACCACACTGGGTTCACATTAGGGCCAACTCAGGGACCATTTGCTACTTTGTGATTTCTGTGCCTCTGCAAAAGTTTTTGTTCTGCACATGAAAACTATTAATTTATTTTTTTTTTTTTTTTTGGTAGGCGAGAAGGAAGACAATATGATATTTATAAATAAAATCAGAAAACTTAACAGAATCATAGAAAAGTTAAGGTTGGAAAAGACCTCTAAAATCATTGCTTTTGACCCTTAACCCAGTACTACCGTGTTCTCCACTGAACTGTGTCCCCAAATGCCACATCCACCTCTCTTTTGTACGCTTCCAAGGATGGTGACTCCATGACTCCCCTGGGAAGCCTTTTCCAGTGCCTGACCACTGTTTCAGTGAAGAATTTTTCCCTCATATCCAATTTAAATCTCCCCTGGCACAACTTAAGGCCATTTCTTCTCACCCTGTCACTTATTACCTGGGAGCAAAAACCTTCCCCACCTTGCTTCAACTTTCTTTCAGGTATTTGTAGAGAATATGGTTCCACCTGAATCTTCTTTTCTTCATGCTAACCAGCTCCAGCTCCATCAAGCCCTTCTCATAAGACTTGTTCTCTAACTCTATTCCATTCTCTTCTATTTTCACAAAACTTTAAGTTTTAATAGCATTTTCAAAGAATTTATTTTGACAGAATGAGCGATCTTTTAGAAAATTCCGTATATGAATGTGTAGTTAGCCACAAATCAGGAAATTTTGAGTGGAAAAGTAGATGAAATTCTGTTGAAGATTCATGTTGAACTAATGTGTGGCCAAGGATATCACTGGGAATGGCTTATGGTAATGTTGCCATGTACTATATTGTTTACAGATCAAACATTCCTAGAAAAGAGCACCTAATCAAGTAAATGTTACATTTCTTCTCATTTAAATAGTAAATGTTCCCAAAGAAACATCTTAAAAAGCATTTTGCCTTCACGTTGCCCCAGACCATTCTACTTCCAACCCAACAACAGTTGATAGCTCTCTACCAAGGTTATGATCTGAAACAAGAAGTGAAAAATGAGATTGAGTGATAAAGAGCAGTTTTTCAGTCTTATCTTCATCAGCTACACCCTACCTGTGTTTTTACACTTTAAGATAAGAAAATACCTTCTTTGTAGAATAAGTACCTTCATCCCCCCTGAGGTTCATGTGAATAAAGAGTATTATTTAAACAATTTGTAGTGCTATTCTCATTGTTCAGGATCCTGATGCCTTGCTTTATAATTTTATCACAATCTTCTCTGCCTCTTGTATTGTGCTTTCCATTATCTGTGGACGAGATCAGATCCCCTTTTGGAGCTGTTGCTTGCTGGCTTTCATCATTAGCAAATTACAGCTTTCACGACTTGTGGGTGTGCACTGCTGGAGGTTATCCACTGGTCACACCTTCACTTAGGTTTCTAAAACTTTTGAATGTGAAATAGCCACTGCAGCCTCTGTCTAGAAAGCTCATCATCTTCTTTTCACACAGATGTCTGCAGCAGTGGGGAGGAGTTGCCCTCTGGAGCTGTTAATCCTCCATACTGACTAATGCAACTAAAGAGAGCCCTTTTGATCTGAGTTACATGTCTACATTTTCAATGGTCACAGGAAAGTGAGATGAACTTTGCCCCAAAGACCATTTGGTTTGAAATATGGTATTTGACTCCACTGATCATGTCACACCTTTATGTTCATGATTAAATACACCTCACAGACTTGGATTTCTAGAGTGAATAGACTTAGTTAAAATATGATAGTAAATTCTTCCATGTTTTGCTATTTATTTTCAAACTGCTTTCCTGGGTTTTTGGAATATTCATACACAAAACATGAAAGTAGAGTAAGACAGTCAAAGCTAATTAATTTGAAAGTTAAGAGCAGAATTATCCATAAAATATTATTTTCTCATCTCTAGTCCAACTTTCTCTTAGATAATACTGCCTAGAGACAATCAAGTGCATAGATATTACTAGGAAACAGCTGCATGAGGTACTTCTAGCAGTGCAGATCCTATTTGAAGTCCACTGCTTATGTCATAAGGCTGAAGTAGAAACTAAGAATGTGTCCCAGAGGACATCGTCTGCTAAACGAAACCAGGGAAAAGTAATTAGAAAGTGAAGCTTCTTATGAGCTCAATTAAAAGACTACTTCAAATTTGCAAACCTTATCTCCCTGGCCAGCACAGCTGGTGGAGAGAAACAGTTTTGTCCAGGGGGCAATTCAGAGCATGAAAATCTAGATTCTCAGTAAGCAGAGGTTTCTCAGGCTAAAAGACAGCCAGTGATTTTTAGTAACAAAAATCATCTAGAACACCTGTCCTCATGAGAAAAAAAAAAATAAATTCCAGCACTTGTTACTGCTGTACCTGCTAAACTGAATGGGACTTCCTCCAAAGAGCATGGTCTCAGGAGTATGCAGTGTCACTGTGGTTAAAAGCTACAGAGTTGAATGCAAACATTCACACTCTTCATCACTCTTAATCATGTTCTCATTTCCAACTCTGCTGAGTAACACGGTGAACATTTCCAACTTCATGTTTCTGCTGGAGCTTTCCAGTCACCAGCAGATCAGCTAACATTGTTTGGATTCTGGCATTTATAAAACTAATTTCCATGATTGTTATAACTTTAAATATTGTTTTAGGCTTAGATTTTGGAATATTAGACTGCTAATACAGATAACATGTTTTATACCTGTTTGTCATGAGAGAAATGCCACCGACAACTTCAAATATGCTGAAAATCTAGTAGGCATTTTCATCTGTTCATAAAACTACATTTATGGATGACAACTTTTTTTTTTACATGGGATAATTACAGCAACATTTATGTCTCCCTTCTGGCAGATTTCTTAGCCTCCATTATTGAAGGAAGGATTGCCTTCAAAGACCATGCTTTCTAATTTGCTGAAGGGCTGTTAGATGAAGATTTTACCACGAGGAGATTAAGAAACAGTTGTTTTACAGGGTAAGCCAAAGGAAAGGACATGATGAATCTTTGCATCTGCATGCCTGATTGAATGCCCCAAATCCTATTTCTTCTTCTACTCATGATCTGAAAATTTGTGTGGCTTCAGTCCAGGAATGAAAACCTTTTTTTTTTTTTTTTTTTCTGTTCTGATAATTCAATCCCTACTAAATTGGTTGCCGATAAGTAATCCATAAAGCAAGTGAAAAAGCAGGTGCATATGATCCTAGTAAAAATAAATTACACACCCAACAATTACTCCAAAAAAAAAAAAAAAAGATAATTAGATGGAGATCACTTATTTTTATTGACATTTTTAAATAAACTGTGAAATTATATAAGACGCAGGTATAAATAAGCATGGCATAATGCAGAAGTTTTCAGCATTCGCAAACCAATTGGATCAATATTGCAAAATATTAGAACAAAATAAATCAACGGTGTAAAAGCAATGCATTAAAATTCATTCTACACGTACATTCCTTATTTAAGGAACAAAACAGCTTTATGATGTATTTTTTGTGAGTAAATTTTACTGAGATATAGTACACCATTAGCAGACATTTCTCAAAGGCATCTTCTAAAGTCTTTAACTTGGCTACAAATAATACATTTGAAAATGTGTACCGAATTTGGAGAGGAAAGTATGCAAAATGTGTATTCTGGTTAAAATTGAATATTTATTATTTCATTGCCACAACATCCTTGAGTTTTACTGTCACTTTTCAGACAAATGCAGAGAGACATTTCTCTGCTCAAAGCACTGGTAGAATGCCTATGGCCATGATCCTGCCACTGATAGCACACAGGAGGAAAGTTGCCTCTAAATTGAGTGTCCTTGAAGACAAAGGGTAGTTTGAGGATGAATCAATCAGTTCACGAGCTATCGTTTGAAGTGCTCTAAGCCTTAGACCTTAGCTTTGCTCCTCCTGATCTTTTACTGCTACCTTCAAAGGCTGCAGGATGAACCTACGTTCGTACAGAGTACAGTTAAAGAAATAGAGGTGAGATATAGATAAAACACAGAGGAAGGATTCAGCACAGTCTATAAGCTCTCACCAGAGCCAGCCATTATAAAGCACTATTGGCAAGGAAGCAAAGAGCGAAGAATTGTGGCCTAGAGATGGACTGAGAAGGGATTTGTTCTCATGGGAAATCTGTTCGGAACTGTGTTTCCTTTCTAAATTTAAACAGAATTTAAAATTCTAAATTATTCATGGACCAACAGAAAATTCAGTAGGATCTCAGTTCAGAAAACTGAAATTTCCTTCTCTCAACAAGATAAAAATCATTATATAGAACAAAAACTGTATGCAAATGCCTTTAGCATGATGATCATCTATATAATATTAACTTAGCTTAAGGCAATTCTTATTTTCAGTTTTATGAAGGAAACACTGTAAACCAGGATATTGATCCTGGTAGATTTGTGTTTCAATGAACAGCTGTTTTTTCTCACCAGTAGAGTTAAAATAGTTCTAGGGCCTGAATCAGTCACAAGGGGTCTTCTGAGTGCATAAGGAAAAAAAAAGTATGACATCTTAATTTCCTTCACTTGCTCCAAATTTGAGCATAATTTGAGAATGGCCAAAGGTGGGCTTGACTGTGCTGGGAACTGGTCCAGCCTGGACACCAGCCCAGCCTCGAAATCTCTAGGACACAGTGCAGTGATGCCTCCTGTGAGCCCAAGAGAAATTGGGATGTGCAGTGCTCTTTCATGCAGAACATGGCTTTGAAAAATCCTTTCTTAGTAGTTATGATAATGTAACCAAAATTGATGCAGCAAAACAGCCAAATGCTGGTTTATTTTTAACTCTGTGGTTACTCCTGCATGTGTCAATGCCAGTTCAGTGCTCTCCCTGCAGTCGCAGCTCCTATAGAGGAGGCATTGCCACTGGTACAGCCAGAATTAATGCTCAAGAGCACTTCTAACTTCCAGCTTACTCAATTTATTGTAGCAGGAGTTTGGGGAGACATGCTGTTAGTGTTAATGTATAGTGCTTACTGGGTGAACGTGCATTAGTGTTTCCATTCAGGCTGGAATTGAGGTGTGGAGCCAATTTTATAACTTCCCTGCCTATTGCACCTTGGTTCTTGTCCAGAAGCTATTCATAGTACTTAGGCTCTGATTCTAAGGTGAAACTAAAACAAAACAGGACCCCCAAGCACTCTTAAGTTAGTATTCAAGACACAGGGATCAAATTGGTCCTTGTTAGAGTTAATCCAAAGAAAAGAGCTCTTGAAACACATATAGTTTGGATGTCAGGTCTCCAGCAGCAACTAATGCTCTGGAAATTGGTTCCTATTATACCACAATACTTTCTGCTGGATGCAAGGCTCTCCTAGCAGATCTAGTCTGGCAGGGGATAATACCTACTCACATTACAAATCTACCACAAGGTTTGTGATGGAAATACACACCAAACAATTTGTGTAATTGTTAAGATCAGATTAGTGAAATATGCCTATATCAGAATTAAGTTTCAAGCAAGATCATATGCCATAGTCAATAATACAGATTTTATTTAACAATGCCATTTAACAATGAATGTGAGGTAGAGACATAGAAAGAAATAGACAAGAGAAAGAAATTGACAAAAGACAAGAGACAGAGAGAGGGAGCAAGAAGATGGTCACCACCTATGGATCCAGCTTTACACCAGGCTTCTCAGTTGTAGGGGGTTGCACTGTTGTTCAAAACTTTTCACTATTTATGCATCTTAGCAAACATAGGAATTAAGGCTCTTTGGTACACAGTTCTCATATACTATTGGTTAAATGATTCCCTCACTTCTAATGCTCATTAGTCTCATCAGTCTTTCTCCTCTTTTGAGTCTATGGATTTCTTAGGTTGATGGGCTGTGAGTCCATTATCACAATCTCCTCCTGCCAGAATGACCTTTTACCCATTAGAGCTGATTTCAGCACAGTTTCAGAGTTGGCTGTCCTTGCGGTCCACAAAGCCTGCATTCTTTTTGTCCATTATCAGTGGTAGATTCCTCTCCCCAAGCTTTATGAACTTCCTCCAAGGTCTGAGACCTTGTGAACCTCCTCCAAGGTCTGGACAATAGTACCATCTATTCTTATCTCAAGTTCCCACAGTGGCGGCTTCTCTTACAGTCCAAGTTCCATGCACCCACAGAGACATATTTGGGGGGCTTTGGTGCTCATTGGTGGTCACAGATGCCATTTGTCCCATAACTTGGGGTGATCTTTGTTTGACCAGTGATATGCACATAAGTAGTTGCTTCTTTACACTGCTGCAGTGGGAACTTTTGTCAGGATGCATTAACTAGGATGAGCAAACTAGATCTTGCCTGCACCAGGCCTCAGGTTAGCACCATCCTGTTGCTCCATTCTGTGCTTATCTCACAGCAACATCCTTCTGTGGCCTTGAGAGTGTTTGAGACAGGCAAATGTGCTCCTTAAATCCTTGCAGTAATAGAAATTGTTATACCAGTTTGTGAACAGTGATTCTCCTCAGCAGTGTTCACTGCATAACAATCCTAAAACCAGGACCCTTGGGAAACAGGGCGCAAAAACAGATTCCATGACAACACTGTGATTCTTTTGGAATGACAATTACAAACATATTATGAGAAATTTGCAAAAGTGTTACATTGTTTCTTTTTTTCTCAATGTCTGGCACTTTTTTCCTAGTGGATAAAAGCTTTTCCAAATGGCTCTTTTTGTGCAAAAATTAGGTATTAAGTTAATATCTTTGGCATTGACTTTATCCTAATTGTAAGATTTATGCCATTTTCTGGTACTAATAGAGCATTCAACATGTGCCTGGAAGTTTCAGTAATAGGTATGTCCTTGACAGACCTCAAATCAGAGTAGTTCTTTCACAAGAAATCTGAGAAAAAATTCTATTTCTATATTTCAACAGGAAAAAAATAAAAGCATGTTTAATGCTAAATATATATGGAAATAACTTCTAAATATTTGTGTTTAAAATTAGAATTGTAAAGCAAAACTGTAAGTCTTGTACATTATATTTTTTCTGTCTCTAGGTTTTATTTTTATATTCTTATTTTTATTTTTTATTATATATTTCTTATTTATTTTTATTTTCTTGTTCTTCTGAATTGGTATGCCTTATTCTGACTAATAGTCTTGTGATTTAATGCATACTCTGTAAATTAAAACAGATCTTATACCTGTGTAACTGTTATCTTGCCATTGTTTTTAAGGATTCGATTTGTAATCCCATTTGCTGTCTAAGAACTTTCAGAGGTGCTAGTGCATGAACTGGAAAAAATACAGCAGAGCTGTTGAAATCTGAGATGAGTTTGAGAGGAGATCTGATAAAACCCTTTTTTATTTGTGCACAAAGAAAGTAGGATATGGAAATTGGTAACACCTTGAAGGTGGAAAGCCACTATCTCATTTAACAGAGCCCAATTTTACAGCAGAAATGTAATTCCATTGCTGCAATTGTGGAAGCAAAAGTGTCCTTAATAATGATTTCAGCGTAATCGCCAAGATATATAATCCCAGATAATTTTATCTACATGACCTTGAAATTACATGGCACAGCAATAGAGATGTGAGGTGAGGTTCCTGAGACATTCACTTAGAGCCACGGCATTCAAGGTAGGAACGAAGGCACTTACAGAAGATGATATGCAGGTAAATATATGCAATGGGTAAGTAAATTGCTCTCTAGAAATACTTAGGAGTGACCAAATAGCTCATATGTGTGTGCAAAGGCTGCAAATGACAGCGGATAATGAGACAAAAGGCATCTCTAAAACCATGATCCTGATTTGAATTTTATTGCCCAAGCAATTCTGCTTGTCTTAGAAGAGGCAGTAGAATTGACTGTTTAACTTTTGACCTCAATATAGTGTTAGGGAAGAGTGTTTTGTAGGCCTATGTTAAGTTTATTTAAAACAAATATAGTTTCTTCAGGTTCAGCTTTTTATTTGTTATTATTTTTAAAGGATCTTTTATCAATTTATGATTATAAGTTTCATATGTAACTCAAAAGTTCAATTTGAAATAAATCACTACTAGACCTAGAGAAAAAAAAATAAAATGTGATGGATGAAGAAGCTCCAGAATAGGAAAACACCCTGTTAACTCTAAATGACTTTTAGTCTGGTTCTGAGACAGGTTTGTGTCCTGACAGAAACCAACTGTACCAGGTCATCTGGTACAGGCAAGAAATGAGAAACTAAGTAAGCAAGTACTTCTCTCTCCCAAACAATAAGATATATTTGAAAGAAAAGCAGTCATTTTCCACATGCAATGGAACAGATTAATGAATTGCTGCATCTGACAAAGCAAGCTAGCTATAGGAGGAACAAAGGGCAAAACACTTCTAATAAGCCATAGATAAATGCTGAAAATGCTCAGAGCAAGAGGATCAGGAAAATGAGTGATCAAACTCCAAAGAATATTTAGTTATGATAAGAGACCAAGTTCAGTTTGCAGACAGTGATGATGATGATGATGATAATGACCATGATGATTATTATTATGATTTTGTGTTCTCTGTTTGAACAACACATTTTGTATTAAAAATCTCTCTTAGTGTTTACATGAATTTATAACTACTGTTGTGTCACCCAGAACAAACAACCCCCAAACCAGCCTGGACCGAGACACAGAAAGGAGTATTGCCAAGCCACTGGTCTATTTGAGAGGTGTGGGTATACGACTTTGGGAGAAGCCCAAGACAAACACAGAAGGCTTTGCAAGCACAGCAAGCCACAGTTAAAGTTTTGATGTATGCATCATCTGTACGGAGCTTAAAGATCCATATGGAGCTTAAAAGCCCCATAGCGCTGCAATGAGAAGTTGCTCAGCTTTGTGATGCCCAGAGAGATTTCAACAACAAATAAAGTGTGGGTGGAAGAGACAGAAAACACACTTCATAAATATCACCTTACATAACGACTTCCTGCAGGTTTCCACAGGTATAGAAAGGAATAAACACACAGAGAATGGAATAAAATATATGCCAACAGTTGACGGTTCACTTTAACAGAGACCTGCATAGAATTATCAAAAATAAATATATCTAATCATATTCTGAAGAACATATATTACTCCAGGAAATTACTTTAACCTGCTGCAAGAATTTTTTTTACTTTGTCAGTGCTCTGTACTGGTCTCTACAGAGAGTGAAGGCACCAGAGGAATGAGGGCTTTGATGATGCAGAAGAATACCTCCCTGTTGGCCACCCTTCCAGACTGAAAAGTGCACAGCAAAGCACAAAAGGAAGAAGCAGTAAACAAAGAAATGAAACCCCAACAGTCTTCTCCATACAACCCCCTGCTAGGTACTTTCTGAAAACATGCATGCACTGCTTTATTTAGTACTGTATCACTCATGCAAAAGCTCCATTTCTTTACCGGGTCAATACCCAACTGCTTTGTGCCTGGCAAGGCAAGCCATTTATTAATTAGAGCTGCCCTGCAGTCTGTCACTCCTGTTCCAGTACACTTTGTTTGTGCCATTCTCCAGCTGGTACAGCCATGACATCACTTACTTTCAAAGATGATTTTAAAATGTGAGGAGAAAATGTGAAAAACAACAGAGTTAATCATGTTTTAAGCAAACTTCTGAAGCATTTTCTAGTGTTACACATCTTGAAAGAAAGGGACAGCTCTGTACATGTCTCTGGGGAGGGATTTTTCTATTTAAAAGTTCCAAACACTCTAAATTTTATTGTTTGAAATGTTGCAATACATTTGTTTGCCAAATAGTATTACTAATAATAATAGGGTTCACGTTTGGCTTTTATCTGCTGGTCGGAAAACACTCTGCAAAAGAAGTCTGCACCACTGCCTTCATTTCTATATTTCATTTATATATTTCTGTTTCTCCTCGATCGCTTTTTCACAAGATGCTCTGTAGAAGGTGTGTGGATAGGAGTGGCAGCATTGTACAATTCTCTGCCTCAGTGATTGTTTTAGCCCTTGTATTTGATCACTCAAGGGAAGCAACCTAGTGCCTACAGCACACCACACAGCCCCATCTGCCTTCACTGGCAGAGAATCAGATGTGTGAGGTCGTCCTGTGGCACTGTCATCTTTCAGCAGAACTGCTCTTTGCAGCCTGCTTTCTGAAGAGTTTTTATTTCACTATCTCCCAAGCTACTGATAGCATCTTGTGACTGAAATCTGTCATTTTTATGTGAATGGTATATCTCACTGAAGCCCCATCTTACCAGACCTCTGATACAGTCTGTAATAAATGTGAAAGGAGCATTTTCAAGACATACCAAAACTGAGATCACAATGAATAGGTAAAGGTCATTGATGGGCCTGTACTGTATTTTTTTTACTAAAAGGAAGTTAAAAGGATGTAATTTTGCTCTTTTTCCATTTCTATTGTTGTAACTATCTGTGTAGTGCTCTCACAAAGAAGAAAACCTTAATGACATAACAGAAAATGCTGAGGAGAGTAGAGGCTTTTTGCCATGTTCCTGTCATCTTTTACCAAGCCCTGCATTCTTAGACCCATTAAAAAAAAAACAACAAAACAAACAAAACAAAACAAAACAAAACAACCTACCAAAAAACAAACCACCACAAACACAAACAAGTCAGCATTTGTCCTGTGTATAGAGACATAAATCTTCCTCTCATAGATTTGCCTTCATAGATTTGTCTTTCATAGCTTTCCTCTTAGACAGGAATGTGCGTAATATGAGTGCGTAGGGAATGGTGATCTACGGTTACTACTTGGAGTTACAAGTATAGACTTAAAATGTCAGGCAGTTTTCTGATACTTGGACCCACATTTCACCCCACAGAACAGAACCAGAGTGTCTCTGCAACATGGACCAGGCCTGGGGTGGCCAACCATCAGGAGACAGTAGACATGCTCATATGAAGAAGGTTGAAAGCATCCAATGTCTCTGTTTATCAAAACAGGACCCAAAGGAAATCCTTCCTAAATTTATTTATCTATTTAGCAAACCAATGGGCAGACAGCCTGTATTGGGTTTGCGTGGCCTGGTTTTGGTAGTGGGAAGGGCTACAGAGGTGGCTTCTGTGAGAAGCTGACAGAACCTTCTCCCACATCCAGCAGAGCCAATGCCAGCTGGCTCCATGATGGACCTATTTCTGGCCAAGGCCTATCCCATCAGGAATATCCCATAGTAATGCCTCTGTGACAACATATTTAGGAAGGGAAAAAAAGTTATTGATAAGATGTAATTGCTCTCAGAGAAGAGAGGAGTGAGAATGTGTGAGAGGAACAGCTCTACAGACACAAAGGTCAGTGGAGAAAGAAAGGCAGGAGGTGCTCCAGGCACCAGAGGTGAGATTCCCCTTTAGCCTCTGGTGCCACCCATGGCAGAGTAGCTGTGCCTCTGCAGCCCATGGAGGAGCACAGGGATGCAGAGGTCACCTGCAGGTCATGGAGGAACCCACACCAGAGCTTGTGGATTTCTGAAAGAGAGCTGTGAGCCCGTGGGAAACCTGTGCTGGAGAAGAATCCTGGCAGTGATCTGTGGACTCATGGAGAGAGGAGCCCACGCTGGAGCAGGTTTCCTGGTTGGACCTGTGACCCTGTGAGGTACCCGCTCTGGAGCAGGCTGTTCCTGAAGGACAGCACCCCCTGAAGAAGTGACCCATGTTGCAACAATTCATGAAGGACTGCTGCCCAAGGCGTGGACTCAGGCTACAGAAGCCCATGGAGGCCTATCTACCATAGGAAGGACCCACTGGTAGAGCAGGGAAAGGACTCCTTTCAGTGTCTGCAAATATCCCCTACACTATTTAAACTGCTAATTCATGCTTTCTCTGTGTATACTCTCTGTCACATAGGTATTTTACCTGCTTATTATACTGCATAATAATTCATAGCATTTGTGTGAAAACATTATTTCTCTGAGGAGGAACACTTTTTTCCCATCTCTGTGAAGGGAATGGCACTACTCTGAACTTGTGAAATTACTCTTTTCTAAAAACCAACCTATATGACATTAAAATTGTAGCACCCAGTCAGCAGACTGTGTACCATCAGATTTAAAATAGATGAAGTGAAAAGAGAAACCAAGGTGGAAATTCGAGGTGGTCAGCCGTTGTAGATAGAGCCTAGCTGGATATAGCTCCAGTCTGATTTTTGTAAATGGTTCTGGAAATAGAGAGTAGGTGACAAAGATCAGGACAAGCAGTGTCCTGTTATGTCAAAATTTTGAGAGACTAATGGGAGCTGCAGTGGCAAGAAGCAGCTCTATTCTTACTCAGTGCTCCTGTCAAGTTGACCACTTTTAGAGTGCTTTCTCTTTAAGTTTGCTGAAAAAAGATGTAATTTCAGAGACCTGTGCCATCACTTATTACAGCGTAAAATCAGATATGAGAGGTCATTCCCTGACACTCACAGCTCTGGGCACACTTGCTCAATGACCTCTGTTTTCCTGACGGGTAAATTCATTATGTGATTGTCTCTGCTTCAAATTAACAGAGCTCTACCATTCTCCACATGAAGAGATCAAACAGTCTCATGTGATTTGCAAATTAGTCCTCTAAATAAAGGTCCCCACACAAACAATTAGGTTGCTTTAGTGTGAGATAGCAACATTATCTATTTTCAGTACAAATGTCTGCAAAGTTGTCTTCTGTTCCTCTTTTTTTAAACTGAGCTTTCATTAAGCTTAATGCCACAAAGTATTTCTGACACTACAAGCTCATCAAAACAAGTTAATGAAGAAGTAGAAGGCCTTGTTTCAGTGTCATCTATAAATCTTAAAAATCCAGTGGTTTGAATCTTGAGTGTGGTTTGTGAATCTCACATATGTGTAAAGAACTCACATACCCTGAGTGTGCATGCAGGTGTCTGTGTGGAGGACATCTCCAGCCTGGAGTGACCAGCAGGGCCAGAGTCTCTGCTTTGATGATGCCAGGAGCAGCCCATGCTTTACCAAGGCTAATCCTGCCTGGCTTATTTGGGATATACCCTGCATTTGCAGGGAAAAAGTCAGAAGGAATCAGTGGAGCATTGCTTTAGCTTGTCCCTCTGAAAGGGAAAAAGGAATCCACCAAGGGATGAGGCTAATGGGAAACCAAAGTTCAAGCAGAAAGGACAGCCCAAGGCAGAGGCAGTTTGAAGTCTGGTTATATAAAACTCAAATATATGGACAGAAATCAATCAAAACATTAACATTAAGTTATAACCTCTGTTGTTGTTATCTCTTCTTCAGTTCTTTTGCTTCTTTGCTTATCTAGTTCCCAGTCTGTGTATTGAATTAGTAGCATAAAGTGACATCTTACATAAAAACTTTGGTTTTTACTAAATATATGCATTACTGGTCTCAACTGCAAAGAAACTGATCCAGATAAGTGATAATTCCTTAACTTTCATGGACTACACTTTGGTGAAGAAATGTTATTTAAATATTAATCAAGTGGCTGATAGTAAAATAATAATTGTTTCAATTGACCAGACTCTTCTCTCCCACAAGATTGTGAGAAACGGAAAAAAAATTCTTAGATTGTCTGCAGATTCATGCTTCCTTTCAGTTATAGTCTTCAACCCATAGAGTCATGTGAATCCCAGGATGCCTCAAAAGGCTGTAGCACTCTGCAACCTCACTTGTCTCTGGCTATCACCACCACATTTTTCCTTCCTTCTTGCTATAAAAGAGACTTAAAAAAAAAGCAAGAGCAGAAACAGTAAGGGAGAAGTAGGCCAAAGAGGCAAACCAGGCCTTCTCCTTCAGATTTTAACCTCAAGTATAAGGTATTAAAAGAAAACTCAGATGATCAGTCTCTGCAGTTAGAATAATGAAGCAGAATATTTTCAGGTCAAAATTACCATAAACCCATTGAAACCTTTGTGATTATGACAACAAACAAAACTCAGCTTCTGTTTCAGTTAATGTAAATGATTTAGTCATTGTTCCCTGGCACAAAATCCAATGCATTCACATTTCTTCTATTTTCTGAATGACAGGTACAACACTCACTTCTACAGTACCTATTTTGTTCTAAATAGCATAGTCCAGAACATTTTGTAAGAAGGAAATCTAGTGGAGACTAACCCTCCTAAATTATATTCTGCAAATCAATACATTTTTTCTATTTAATAACTACATTACAGAGAATCACATTTTTTGTTCTTGTAACCTGTAATTATCTTCTGATTTTTTCTTTCAGACTTTGAAATGTCTAACAGTAACTGAATATGAACACTTGATGTTCATTTACTTGCAGGAATGCACATTCCTCTGTAGATCTGAAGACAAAGTATGGGAGAGAAGGTTATATTTCCTGCACATACACAAAAAAAAAATAGTATTAAGCAGATAAAGAGCAAAAACTCTAGGTCTTTACAATAATAACACTCACTGAAATGGTGCAAATACCTTTTTAGCAATAAATATGAGTGGTATAACATTTTGGGTTTTATACAAAGTCTGTTAGTCAGTGCTGAAACCTGTTGAGCAACATGAAAGAAACAAAGAATTTTCCACCTATTCTTTTTGATTTAGTAAGGAGATGGAAGTGTCTGATTAGAGAATAAATTCAGACATATGTTGCTTCTCCCCTAAGTAGAGGAGATTTTGACTTTGTAACTGTGTAGAACCATGGAGTGAGCTTCTCTCCAAAAATGGACAATAACTTATCATACTGAAGGAAAGTTTGCACAAGTTCAAAAGACTTAGCATCACTTTTCTCTAAGCTGACAAGGCATCCTGACCCTGTGAGCATCCCAGTGGCTGCCCCGGTGCCAACATATGCCTGCCTGTAGGACTACCAGGGGAGCCAGACGGTGGTGCTGGGAGAGGGATCATTCTTGGGGTGACAAACCCTCAGACAGAGAACCAGCTATGCCTGGGTTTTGTCCTAGCAACATTTGCTGGCACTGCTGCCTATAGAGGAAAGATTAGAAGGCAGGGGAAAGCATGATGTTACTGTTTCCTGGGTCCAGAATGAGATTTTTACGTGCAGACAAAAGTGCTGAAACCACTGGCAGCCAATCTGAAAAACAGCAGGAAGCCCTAAGGTTGTGCTGTACTCCTTTTTGGGACTGTCTTAATGGAGTAGTGCACACAACTGAGCCAAACAGACACAGTACCAGGCAGAAGTCTCTATACATTTATAAAAACACATCTGAGTAAGATTTTCAATCACATCTGGCCCACTCTAAGCCATTTCAAACTTGAGAAACTGTCTGTGGGGAATCAGTGTGCTATCATACAATGGACCCTTTTTCTGGGTTTCTAGCTGTTCTAACCTAAAAAACTGCAATGAGGGTGTTCATAAATAATTAATATCTTGTGCAGGCAAGACCTGACAGTCAAATTAAGGAAATGGCAGAGTTCATTGCCATAGAGCACCTGTGTTGTGTCATTGCTCCACAACATGCTACTCTGACCCAGGCAAGAGGCTGCCTGGAGGGCAGCTACATGGACATCTCAGAGCTCCTGCTCTGAAGTTGCAGAGACAACTTTAATCTCAATATCTTCACCCTTCTGCATGTTCCTTTGTGTAGTGATGTATAATTTTGTATTTTAATCCCCGATGGTTTGTTCCTTTCTCCCCCCACCCCTCCACCCCCCCCACTGGGTTGTTGGTTTAGCCTAAGTTGCACCCACTCATTAAGTTGTCAGTCTTCCTTGACACCTACCCCTTACTCCCCAATGTTCTCTGTCAAACTTCCCTTGTACCAGCCCCTGCCTGCACCTCCTCCTTGGGAAATCCTCCATTCTTGGAGGCCCCATTACTTTGTTTATATTAATCTCCTCCCATTAGCCTCCCCATTGGCTTGTGCTCTGTAAACCCCACCTTGTGTCCCTGCCTGGTCTTCTCACTATTGGTCCCTCTACCCTAAATTCCACCCTGATTCTGCTGCTTAAAACCCACTGTCCTGCCTTTGTTCTGCGTGCTCGCCCCTGCTCTGGGTTATGTTAGGAGTTTTGTTGCTCTAATAAACGATTTTCTCGGGCTGGCATGTGATGCCTGCTTTGCTCTTTCTGCGCTGACCCTGCGGCGACTGCCTGTGGCTCTGGGGACCCCGGCGGTTGTGTCGCACCCCAGCCAAATGCTGTACCACCAGGCACAGCCATACCCTTGGCTCGCTCTGCTGTGCTTTGGGCACTACTTTCTTCAGTCAAATACAGTTTTAGCACTGTATTTAGGAGTATTGGCAGGCATTGCAATGAACTCACCTGCCCAGTAGATGCAGCAGAACAAGATTTGTCTTGTGCCCATGCAGCTGCACAAGAGGGTGATATTCTGTTCATGGGCTATGCAAGGGACCAGGCTCATTTTTAAACAGGAGAATGTTTTTTGTACAACTGTTCCTGAGAAAAAAAATTCTTTCTCCCCACAGTGGATACAGGTATGTTAGTTCAGCTGCCTGTAACAAGGAAAACCTACATTGACTAAAACAGAGGTACAATGAAAAATGAAGAGCAATGTCAGCAATCCGTCGTAACTGCCAAAACAAAATTGTATGTCAATACTTCTGTACATTAGCAGTTAGAAAGACTGTGTCCTTGTCCCAACACTGGTAATTATTGTTTATCTTCCAAGCCTGATACTGAATGTATTTTGAAGCTTTCTCTAGGATACTGAAAACTCAGAGCTCGATTGGGTTCTATGTTGCACTGAGCAACATTTAGAGGCAGTGCCAGCTGAGTAGGAAGAGTGCATTTACACAGAAAAAGTTTAGCTCTGCCTGGTCAAATGCCAGTGAGAGTCTAAGCACAGCACCATTCTTTTATGGCTGGACTGGAGGTGCCCTGTTTTTCATCAGCTTGGGCCACAGTAGAGGGAAAGCTATTTCAGTCCTCCGTGTAGATACACTGGTGGCAGCTGACAAATTTTGTTGGGCCTGATCAGTGATGATTTTCATGCTGAGAGCAGCATTACAAGTGTGCATGCCCAGGTGTGTGCTCTGCACGTGGCAGGAGGGTGTCTTCTGGGCTCCCCTCCTGCCTGTTGCTTTTTTCCAGTGATTTTTTTACTATCCTAAGGTATCAACTAATCTTTACTATCAGCTTAGGCAGATGAGTTCTTATCACAGTGGTGTAGGGATTTTTGTTGCTCTGTGTTGGTCCTTCACAACATCTGAGGGTGAACAAGAGGCTTGAAATTCCCTTGCAAGCCTTTGATCCACCAAAGCCATGTATGGGCCAGTGGCAATGGCTGCAATTGGAATCATCAGTTTGCTGTAAAGAGGCTCTAATGTGGGTGCTTATATATTGCAGAACTGGCCTGACTGAGGAAGACAAATAGAAATGGTTTTCTCTCCTTTTTGTACAGGAGATACAGGAATATCCTCTACTTCTGTAGATAATTTATTCTTGAAGGTCTTAGGAAGAATAAGCTCGTCATGTCATCTTATAGCAACAAGAAAAGCTGCAGGAGCAGCAAAAGCAGTAGATCTAAACAATGTTTTGGCTGGCCAAGACAAAGCCATAATGAAGACTGCTGAGAAGGCAGTTTTCCTTAGATGTGTACATCTTATCTCTTGTCTCCCAGGCAACTTTCTAACATCTTTTTGAAATTACTAAAGACCAACTAATGTATTCTAATACTGTGACAAGCCTTATCAAGCCAGTACAATGCCACGTCATTTTCTATTTTGAGTCATATACAAAAAAACCAAACCCAGTAACTAAGTACTTCCTGATAACTATAAGTATTAATTCCCATATCACCTTGTAAGTAAAGCTATATTGTTCTTACATTTGGCCTGAAAAATAGATTGAGTCTGTACACTGAATTTCTGGATGAGCCATGTATGTAATTCTATTGTATACAATATGAAATTCCTTAGAAATTATTTTCTCAATGCTCCTTATGCTTTAGAAAATATATTTGTATTAAACCAACAAACTTTCATTTCTCAGTACAAAATTCCTAGCTTTGTATTTTGCAACATTCAAAATAATCAATATTTTAAAACCTAGAATCAGTAGCATCAAAAATACAGAAAAAAAATTTCTCCATCTGAAAGTACCTGAAAAATACATTAATTAAATAATTAATTAATACATGCAATAAGTCTTGATGCAGTTGCTCATGGATATCATAAGACAAAAAGGCTGAGTTGGGATGTAGACTGTCAGCTCCCATGCCATAACTTGACACAGTGGAGTGCACTTTTCAAATATTATTAAAGGTTGAAAATGATCTTATTTTCTTCTTACAGTTAATACAGAGGTAGAGAATAAGATAGCTTGTAATTTTTAACTTGAGTTGGAAAATATTTCTCTAACCTATACTCCTACACATAAATAAAAGCATTCTGTATCTACAGGGGAAAATATAAAAAATATACCAAGCAAGGTATAGTTAAAAACCTACAGGTACATGAACATGGCAAGAAATCTCTGTTTTGAGAAGTATTACTGCTTGAAATAATAAATTAGACAGAAAAACTAGCATTAGAAATAGCAAAAGTAATACCTCTTTTTAAAGAACAGTGGTCTTGGTCACCAAGCAGTCAGAAGACAGGAATTCCCATTTTTAAGACTGATATTTTCTGTGTACATGATAATGACTGCCCTTGGCATCAGAGATAAACTCAGTATTAAGAGAGAAAGAATTCACTCCTTTAAAAATCCCATTCCAGACTGCTGAAACAGGAATGCATTTCTTTTCTGCAATCTTATCATCAAATTTGCTGTCCCTACTTTGTGGGGAATAGAGAATACTTCTGGATCAATGATTTCTTTTCGTTTTACTACAGGATGCATCTTACAAAGGAGATGCAAACAAGATTTGCTGAAACAGAATTGTATATGTTTTGTATTTCTGAAGAAGCATGCTAATACTTAGTTTAAGTAGTATAAATAAAGTAAATTAAGTATAAATTAAGTTAAAATATTGCAACACACTTTACTGCATGTAGAAAGTTAGAAAGCAAAATGAACAGCAGGGCTAAATCTTAAGGCTATTCGATCCATATATACCATGTGAGCTGAGAGAATGGTTTGTAACAGAAACAATTTTTAGTGACATATCAGGCTTAGAAGGTGTTGCCTTTAATTTTTAAAGAGCTTGAATTTGTAGTGGGATGTCAATAACCATCAGTCATTGGAGGAGCAGGCTGAACAAATGCAGAGCACAGATGAGGGCAGAGGACCAGCACAGGTTTATTCTCAAAGACTGAAGTTTTCTTTTCATTTGAACAAAACAGAATGAAGTATTAGGTGTGAGTTGCTTGTTCTTTTTCATATTGCTATATTTCTGCCTACAATGAAACGTTTGTTGATGCAGTCAAAAACAAGGGGATCGAATGCACCCTCAATGAGTTTGCAGATGACACTTAGCTGGGCAGGAGTGCTGGTCTGCAGGAGGTTAGGAAGGGAATTGTTAGTAGAGGGATTGAACAGGCTGGATCAATGGGCTGGAGATAATAGTATGAGGTTTATTAAGGCAAAGTAAGAGATCCTGCACTTGGGTCACAACAACCCCCACTACAGGCTGGGGGCAACATGGCTGGAAATCTGCCTGGTGGAAAAGGACCTAGGAATGATGGTTGACAGCAGTGTGTGCCCAGGTGGCCAAGAAGGCCAATGGCACCCTGGCCTGTATCAGCAATACTGCAGCCAGCAGGACCAGGGCAAGGATTGTCCCCATGTACACTAGTGAAGCTGCACGTCATGTCCTGTGATCACTTCTGAGCCCCTCACCACAAGAAAGACATTGAGGTGCTGCAGTGAGTCCAGAGAAGGGCAGTGGAATTAGTGAAGGGTCTGGAGCTCAAGTCCTTTGAGGGAAGTGGGATTCTTTAGCCTGGAATAAAAGATACTCAGTGGAAACCTTAGTGCTCTACGTAAATGGAGCTCAGAACTACATGAACGGAGATCGTAATAAGGTGTTAGTTTTTTCTCCCATACAACCAGGGACAGGACTAGAAGTGCCCTCAAGCTGCACCAGAGGAATTTCAGTGTGGACATCAGGAAGAATTTTTTCACTGAAAACTTTGTTAGGCATTGGAATGAACTGCCTAGAGAGGATGTGGAGTCACCATCCCTAAAGTGTTCAAGAAACAACTGGGCATGGCACTTAGTGCCCTGGTTTGGTGTGGTGTCGGATCAAAAGTTGGACTCAATGATCATGGAGGTCTTTTCCAATCTTAATGTTTCTAAGATTCTATGTCCAGAATGTGGTTAAATGCACACTGCTAACCAGTACAGTTTGCTTTATTGGTAACAGCTTTAATTGTGCACACCTAAGCTTGGGAAACTTGGGCTCCACTGCTGTCACTGATAGACATGCTCACATGCCTGCTGCTAGGTATCAGGCACCAGAAATAATTATACAGAAACTTACAGCTCCTGATAGTTCCTACCAAAACCAATATGACAAACAGACTACTTTTAAGAACCTAAAAGAAAACAGAGAATAGTAATAGAATGAATTTTATAAAAATACAGCATATCAACTCAAATCAGTTTCTTAATACTCAAGGTAGCACAGAGAAGCAGCAATACATGCCATATACCTTGGCTTATATGAGAATTTAACACTATGTTGCATAGAGGTTCTGTAGCCAAGCTAAGCAATATTTACATGAGGGAAAAAACAACTTCTAAAGTCATGGGAAAATTGAACTTGTGAGTTCATTATCAGTGCTTCAGTCCCTGAAAACGACTGAGTAATGTTCTACAAGGATCAGTCCTAAGGGAGTGGTATTATCAGATATTATTTTCAATGACCCAGATGATCAAATAGAAGATGTTTTGATTATATTTGAAGACAACAATAAGCTGATAGTATAATTGTGAAATGGGAATAGAGTTAATTGAATCTTGATACACAGGGAAATTGTATTAAAAAAGGAAAAGATGCTATTTATTATGGGCAAATCTAAGGCCATGAACTTGGGTAAGAACAATTAACTCCATAAAAATAGGGAAGGGAGCAAAGGGCTGAGTTAGAGCTCTGTAGAAGTATATTTAGAATTGTTGTGAATCATAGCTTCAAGGATTGTGTAAATGCAAAGCCTATGCCATCCATCACCGCCCAATGATTAATAAACTGTCACAGCTAACAGGACATTTCAAATAATCCTTCTCCTTTCAGCACTGACCTCTGCTGAACTGCAGCAACACTGATTGTTGAGCAATGAAATCCAAGAAAGACAGGAGGTACTTGGAAGCTTTCAGAGCTAAAATTTTCTCAGAAGAGCAGTAAGAAGGAGGAGAGCACTGAAAAACAGATGAAGAGAAAAGTTTGGGTGAGGTAGAGTTCTATTGCTTGTTACCTAATTACTTTAAGGCTTCAAGTTTCAATCTTTGAATGCTGAATCCTCTTAGAGAAAAATAAAATTACTAACTTGTCCCACAAAGTCCTGTCATGGCATTGAATGGCTTTTCTTGCTTCCCAGAAACACTGCAAGTGACAACGAAGTATCTTATGATGTGACCAGGTTGCCTATCCCAGTTTTTTGGTGTTTTTTTTTTTTTCAATTCTCAACTAATTCCCTTTCTCATCCTTTTCCAAAAATATTAGCAACACTCTTTTACTTCATGTTCAAGCTTTAGAGTCTTTAGGAATCTCTTATTTCACATCTTCAAGACCTGCACATCAAACACAAGATCTAGAAATATCTTTTATTATGTTCTTTTGAATCCAGGACTTTGTGTCTCTGGGTCTTAGAAAATGTGACAGACACTGAAACTGTTGCCAGCCATGATGGTCCTTGGCTTTGAATCCAGCATTTATTGAACCAGGTGGTCACTACTCAAACGATTTTTTTCAGGCTATACCTGAGCTCAAGCACTGTGTCTGGATTGCACTCATTTCACATAACAGCCAATGCTGACTTCATCTTAAAGGAAGAAAACGTGAGAGGCAAAGAACAATTAAAAACCTCAGCTCCTTCTTCATTCTAGTTGCTTTCATTTTGCCAACCCTATCTAATGTCCTGTGAAATCCCCAGAAATGTCAGATAACTTTTTCAATCTGCAGAGCATATGTAGAGCATAAATCCCGCTTGCCTGGTGGGAGAGAGAGGGGATGCATCCTGGCCCCTTGCTTGCAGTGCTACAGTTTCTAGCTAACTTATGTGCTCCTCAGAAGAGGCTGTCACAGCAGACTGCTTTCCATGCATGGCATGGGCACTGTGTTTACACCTGATAAGCATCATACTCATTTCCTGGCATGCAGGAGAGGCAGTCGTAAACTGTGAAGTTTTCAATGCCCTGTGTTACCCAAAATACACAAGTTCTGGTGCCTTGATCTGATGGGAGGTGTTCATTGCCCAGGTTTTCTTCCTGGGCAATGAATTATAAGCAAGATGTGGGTTGAGAAGGGATGAGGCTAGCTTGATTTTGCCCTGTCATAGCCTTGGCATCTAGCCTGTGCTTGCAGGGGCTGGGAGTGCTCCCAACATCCACCCTATAGCAACAACTCCTGAGACCTGAGTTTACCTAGAAATAAATCATTAGCCTGACAAGAAAATCTCTTTATGTAAACATCACTCTGAACATCCAAGTTTCAGACACCAATGAAATGCATGAAATCTATATTCAGGTGCAATATGCTATGGAAAAGGTCTTAAGTGCCTCAACAAATAAATGCCAATGTATACTGTCTTTTACTGCTACCCTTCTATTTCTTGGGATGGATGAGGATGATATCCAGGGGCAGGGAAGGGGAAGAGAGAATAAAAGGTGGGAATTTTCCTACTGACAGTCACGGTGTGATTCTCTCCTGGTTGCTTTCTAAGAGAAAAAGCATAGCCTTGTGTGATTCATGGAGCAGCAATCTCTGCTCCAGATGAATGCTAAGGACCTGTGTCCCCTGATAGCTTCTTCCCTTGCCACTTCCAACCTCTCAATAATGGTAAAATAGTTATGGCCCCGTCCCATTTTACATAGCTTCTTTGGCAGTATTTCAGCTATCAGTCTCTCCATTTTCCAGGGTCATTTTACCATAGTGACTGTCCCTTCAAAGAGTCATCAGCGTGATAATTATTCAGCTAAAATTAGGAAATTACATCAAATACTGTCACCAGTGACTAGCCACTATGTCCTAACTTGTGTTTTCCCATGAAAACAGTCTTTCTACAGTGCTTGCTTTTCCATGGTGTCCAGAGTAATTTAAGCTGCCTTCCAAAGCTGTGGGTTTTCCCATTTCCTGGTAGTTTCTTGGCCCAGGGATTTAAAGAAACTCTCTTTTTGCCATGTGCAGCATATTCTGCACTGTGAAAAAAGTGGAACAGATCCAGTACTTGGCATCTATTAAGCATCTGTATTCCAACTAACAATTAATTAGGATTAAGGGATGTTGAAAATATATCTTATAGAAGAAGAAAATAATTACCAAGTATTAATCATGTATTATGATTATGTATTATTCTTTCAGGCACTTAAAAGCTAATTGCATGCATTTTCCAGAGGATCTAAAGAGACTTGTGAAATATTTAAATTGCCTTATAACCCAGGATCAGTTGAGAAATGTCCAAGTTTCTCACAGGCGAACTAACAATTTACTGCAGCACTTCTGTCTCTCTGCTCATGTTGTTGTTTAAAAGAGGACCTGCACCTTGCAGCACCCCAAATTATGGTTCACTGCTGCATAGCAAGGTAGGCAAGCTCTATCTGTAGGACATTGTAGACTGTAGAAGTACATCCTATGTCAGTGAAGAGAAGAGAATACCACTGTGGAGTGCCATTGCTGGGGGAGGATCTCCTGCATTCCCTTGTCAGTGGAGGCAGTTGTCAGGTGAGGTTGCAGACCTTTCAGTTTCTACAGAATTCCTCATAGATATGTACCTGATGTTGTTGTGGTGAAAAAGGATGTATCAGGGGAGCTCTCCTTCCCCATATACATTGAGAGAAACTCTTCTGCACATTGGCTATTTATATCCTTCAAGTGATCTAGGCAGGCAGTACCCTCTGATTTCACATCAAAGGATCAATCAAAATGTTCTGGGGAAATCCATGATGAAGCTGTGTCTCTCTGGTTATGCCTCCAGGTCTAGAAACATAATGTGCTTCTGAATTCAATGTAATGAACCTGACCATTAACCATTTATAACTCTATAATCCATTCTAAGTCTGATGGCTAATTAAACTAAACATAACAAACTTGCATGCAACTAGGACTGGTTGTATGTGATTTGAATAAAAAAGCTAAAGATTATTTGCATATCCATAAAATTTAACACCCACCCAGAAATATTCAATAAGATAGTAAATGTTATTTTTTGAGTACTAGATCTCATCAGAATAAAAATAATGCAAAAATAAATATGTCAAACTTATTTTAACTCCAGAAGTAGATTTATAGAGTGTCAAACGTGAAATACTAGAAAATGAACAAAGATGCTTCTGGGTACAGAGTTTTTATTTTGTATGTTGTTGATATCAGAAGTGCATGTGGTACTATCCTTTCCTATTCTTTATGTTCAATGTGTTGAACTCAGAACACTGATTCAAAAAGTTTGTATTTTTCATTATGTATAAAAGACTGTCCTTTCCCCAAAACAAATGTTTAATATATACAGATTTGTTTTACTAGGCACTTAGATTGCTGACTCACTTATAAATGAAGATCAGTCCTCTTGGAGAATGACCATCTGTTTCAGCCGTTTCTTCTCCAATGAAATTGGAGTGAAGGGATTTTAACAGCCAAGTGATTTCAACTTCTGTGGGGAAAAACAAAAAAGTCTTGAGCCCTAAGGTATTCTTGAAGAAAATACCTTATAATTAAGTGATTTTATTTATATTCTTACTATTGTTAGGATTAAGCATACTTCAGCCAGGGTCTAATTAGCTGGATGGCATGATAGGTAAATACTGAATGGGACCATTGTGACCACCACAGTTGTAAACAGGTCTAACCTTATAGAAAATTTCCATGTGGAAACATTATGAGGACATGGGTCACCATTTAGGAATACTCTGCATTATTTGACTTTAGTCTTTAAACAGGCACAGATCTTTTGCTTAAGAAATGTTTGTAACACTTATTGACTGCTTGTTATGTGATGCTGTTGGGGAATTCTGACTAGGAATTAAATATTGATATATAGATTTGAACACTGATCTTGAAAGTTAGGTGTTGAGGGTCTGGGATAAGGGTCCTCATTCTCCTTTTTAAACACAGGCCTCTAAAACAGAATATTTCCAAGGACTTCATTACCCCAGACAAATTTCATTCTTCTTTTTTAAAGCTTTGTATCCCACAGGACTGCCTCACCAGAAAAAAAAAAAAAAAGTCGTCATCCCTGTGTTATCAACACTGTTTTGTTCACAAATCCAAATACAGTACAATACAGTACATACTAGGCTGTTCTGGGGAAAACTTACTGCACCCCTGCCAGATCCTGTGTGATGTTCAAACACAAACATGGAGAATAATTGAAACAGAAGATTATGCACTGTTTCTTCAAGCATGCATGTATGTTAGGTACATTATGCACTAATACATTGTAAGTATGACAGGTATGGATGACAAATATAATTAAAACTGATACCTAGGTCGTTAACTAATAAAACTCTCATAATTAATAAAGAAAGAGTAATAAAAGTCAAATTATTCCATAGGAATTATAAACAGTTTGTCTGATTTAACTTTTCTGCATTTTCTTTAATCAGAAGGAGATGACATTTCTGTTAGATGTTCCAAAAAATTTTTTTGCTGAGAAGTGAAGGCTTGATCTAAATACTTAAGTCTCCTTGAGTATAAATGACAAATTTAGTTAAATCTAATCTGTAAGAAAATGCCTTTAATCCAACACTTAAATAGCAAAATTTTCTTTAAAAATCAACCTTTTAGAAAAGAATGTTCTAAAGGTCCATGAACATGTCACCAGATGTCAGGCTAGGGTCTAGGACTAGCGTTGCTGTCAGTGGGGATGGACAGGACATCTCCAGGGGCTGGTGACCCAGACAGGGCCACCTCAGCACCAGCAGCCTGCCTTGGGGCTGATGGGAGAGCAAGAACAGTAAGCAAGGCTGTCAGCAAGGGCAGCTTTGTTCCACTCTTAGAGTGCCCAGCAAGGTGGTGTCAAAATGAAGTCTTTTAACTGCTGAGGTGACTTGCTGAGGCCAACATACTTGTGGCTGTCTGTGCCAATGTCAGAACCCCAGCATCCCAAATACTGGCAAAAAGAAAAGTCAGAGTGAATGGTGGCTAGGCTAGAAACTCAAATGTTTTATTCTCCTTTTGAACCACAAGCAAGGATGTACTACATGCCCCTGTGGATTGTGATGGAATACCTGATGTCACAGCACCACCTTACTCTGGCTGCTCTTTTTTGTCAATTAGGGATGATGAAGTTACAAGACTAATACTGCCTCTAATGACACTGACAAGGAAGTCTGGTCATTGGGGGGGAGGAAGAAGAATTACTTTGGTAATTAATCCATTGTTTCTCAGAGACTCTAGTAGCATTGCTTTGAGTAACTCCTGCAGAGAGACTGTATTGGTTGGTAAAATTAACAACAATTTCACTAAGCTAACAGCTCCTAATGCTAATAATAATTCTCTTAATGATATCTGTTAATCTTAATGGATAGACTTGTCCTTGCCTTACTTCTTCATTTACAGTTTACTGCAGAGACACTTCATGGTCTCTTGTGTCTTAGATTAGTGTTCTGTATTGCCACAAGATCATTGTCAAGTCTTACTGTGCCTTTTAGACTGTGAAATACCTGTCTCACACTGTCCTCAGATACTGAAGTAAGAGCAGGAGTAGTCTTTATCTCAGTTTGAAATCTATTAAATGTGTTTATTTAAATTTTGCTTACAAAGGCATTTATCTCTAGATGTATTTAAAGAATTTTAAAACAAGTTAAAAATATGATGGGAATGTGAAAAATCCCGATGAACAGAAATGAGAAAAAAATTACTTGCCAAAGTAATTCTTGCCAAAGATCTTCCCAAATGAAAACTCTTAACTTCTTCATTCAGCCTTTTCTGGGGATGACTGCAAAAAGAGAGCATTTATCCAAAATTCTGTCCCCTTTATAATTTTGATCGTCTTATGCACTCTGCAAAGCACTGTGAGCGGCAATGCTGCTAGTAACACCCTACTGGGTGCTATAGCAGCATTTTAGGTATGTGCTGTATGAGAACTGGCAAATCAGATCCTAGAGGGATGGTACTGGGAGCGACTCACACATGGCACAACCAGCCATGAGAAGGGAGAAGGAGGTAGCCAAAGGTAGCAGCAGCCAGTTGATGCCAATGCTCCTGTGATTCTAACTGTGACACCTCAGGGAGGGAGGAGAGGCAGAGAGAACTAAATGTGGTATGAGACAAAAATATTCATTTTCATCAGAAGAAGTAAATTAATAGCAGCAATAAAATTTCTGCCACTTCTCAGGATTAAAACAAACCATATGCGTAAAATTGTTTTCCAGATAGTATGAGTCTTAACCATCTTCCCCACAAAATTAATACTGCATAAGTGAAGTCATTGGCAAAAATACTGACATTAAAAGAGTGCATCTTGGATGGATGTTTTTCTGGGGTGAACTGGCAAGGAAGCAATTTTGTATCAGCTAACATTTTAAATTTTTGGAAAACTCAGCCTGTGAGGAAAAGAGGCAGGTGCTCAGTGAGCTCTGCACGGCACCACTGAGGATGCATTAACAACCAGCCAGGTGGTTCCCCTGGATTTGTCCTGCTCCTTGTCTCACTGCTTGCACACATATCCAAGTATTGTCTGGCCCAGTAAGGCCTGGACCACAGAGTGTTGCTGTGAGGTGTTCAGAAGCTTGCAAAGAACAGGTTAGTGGGCTCTATCCAAACCCTAGCAAATAGGCAGATGACACCCACGTTACTGGAACACTACAACATCAGGCATCTCTTCAGGGTTAGTTCACCAAAATGGCTTAAATGCCAAGATCTCCCTTCATTCCTTCATGGGATTTCCCAGCCACAGGGAATGCTGAGTATTATCAGGGAAGGATGAACTGCCACAGGAACACTGCCGAATCTCTGGCTATGGCTGAATATTTTACAAACACTAAATTTATTTTTCCCCAAAAAATTGTATATCTTTTTTCAAAACTGCATAAAGTTAATTTCTCCTTAATATCACAGTAGCACCTGAGAATAAAAATTATCTCTTCATTTAGTTTGCTAAACAGGCTGGGACAATTACTTTTAGATTTGTTAATAAAAGTGTTAAATTGATTGTGCATTTTGGTAATGCAAAAAGTATCATACTCCTTCTTAGGTGGACTCATTTAGATTCTCATCAAAGATGTTGCAGTGGTTCAGCACTGCACAAATTTTAATTAAAAATTTTGGGAAAAAGTAAGTTATTTTGTGTTATTTAATTAGGTACTTGCCCAGATGTTAGATTTAAAATCATAAGAATAGGTTTAAAACAATATATTTCCATTGCATTGCAATGTTTCTTTGTCTGAGCAATTTTGCTGCAGATTAGATTTCACAGACATATACAGTGTTTCTATTTGCTGGCTTTTCATTAGATTTGGCAAGAACTACAGCTATGAAAAAAAACTCTCAAGGCAAAATTGTGATTAAAAGATATAAATGATCCATATCTGAGAAGGATATGCCGATGAGATAGAACTGCCAATGAGATTTGTAGTGGCTCAGTGGAGCCATCCTATGTAAGCATACACATCTATGAATAAATAAATTTAATCTGCTTTATTTTCTTGAAAGTACAATGTGCAAAATAAAGCTAACAAAGGTATGTTTGTAATACATTTCTGGAAATAAATGTAAATAGACAACCAAAAACCCCTCATAGATTTATGGCTCTCATTCTGACATTATTTTTGTACAAGAAGGCTTTTAAACGGAGCACTCAGAAAAAGGCAATGGTTTTACGAGATGTTTAGTGCTGGCAGAAGTGGAGCAGAGGTTTGAGGCCAAGTTCAGAAAACAAAGCAAGCCTCTCTTGGTTGGATCATGAAGCAAAGACATGAGGTAGATCTGGTATAGAAGGATAGGCTGGAGTGAAACAGGAGAGAGCCCCAAGTCTGACTGTGTAACACCTTTACAGGTGTTCAAAGAAGTCATCATCCAGGCACAGACCCTGGGGTCTAAGGAGAAAGAAGGTGGAGGGATAGGCTAAATGATCTGGTGGAGAAACAAGGCTTTTTGACATTCTCCATTCAGATCTATATTGATAATAAACTATTAAAGATATTGAATTTACACTTAGCTGTTTTGCCTCACATTATCAGATCTGGAGGATTTTATTAACTAGCTGTGCATGTGAATGTGGAGTTTAGGGAAGGAAAATATGATCTGAAATCCAAAAGTATCAAAAGGATAACTTTTTCCTGAAGAAACACGAAGCATGATAAACATTAAAAAAAATATGTGCTGTTCCCAAAAAAAGAGAAAGAGTTCGTTTTAGTAACTGCACTCTTTTGGTTCAGACATAGCCTAGAAATTTACAAAAAACCCCAACACAAACAGTGTGAATTATTGCATTGCTGGAAGGAACAAAAGGGAGATTATCGTATATATCTAAAAAATATGAAAGGAAATTATAAAAACTCCAGAACAGAATGAAAACCCAGAGATACAAGATAAGGTATATTAATCTCTTCTTGGGTAAAGGATCGTTCCAGGTTAAACTAAAGCAGTTGACCAGTATTGTATTTGATGGACTAATGGAATTTTCAATCAAAATAAAAAAACATATTATAGAAGTACTAAACAAGGAATTAATATTTTTCCAAATTCAAGGAAACTAATTTACAGTGTTCCATACTATGCATTTCCCAAGGGCCTTTCACTAGAAAGAAATGGAAACAAATGCTGAACATTTCACTTCGTTGAAAAATTTAAATTCTTGAAAGCTGGGAGTCTGGAAAGGGCCCTTTTCTATCTATTCAGTTCCAATCAATCATTTAATTTTGGTTTGTGTAGCTGGCATTTTATGATTTTATGATTTATAGATAAAACAATTATGTTACTTTGTTGAGCTGGATAAAGAATAAAGAGGTATTCCTTTTCAGTTGGATTTTATTTTAATGAACTAAATATCAATTTCATATAAAAGTCCCATAAAAATAGAATACCAAGTACTTAGTAAGTACTATTGCCAAAACAGCTGCATTTTGCACAGTGCTGAGTCTTTGAACTGAGGACCAGGAATATTTTCTCTTTGCCTTGGTCTCTGGTTTTCATGGCTCCTACTTTGCTATTGTTCTAATATGGTGGACTACTATTTAGTTGCAAATAAAAGTAATTATGTTCACAGTATCTCCAGTTCTGCGACCTCTAGTTTTCTACTGGATATATGATTTCATGAACATAACGTCTCGTACATTGCTGGCTGTTTATGTTGGTAAATGAACAAAACTGTGCTACAGGTAAAATAAACCACTTCAAAGATAGTTACTATTTCAATATGAGAAAAAACAATTAATCTGATACATCTTGATTCCAGCCCTCAGGATATGACTGATGTGGTCATATTGTGGTGATGTGTCAAACACCACTACCACCTAAATGTTATTCCTGTAGCCAAAATGGCCAGGACTTTTTATCTGTTTCTGGGGTCATGATGGTCAAGACGACCTTGAGAACATAACATTCTGGCAACAGTATATTGGTTTCAAAATACAGAACTGGGATTTGTGTTGCCTTTCCTCAGAACACCCCCTGGTGTTTACCTTTATTAAGTAAAAAGCTGGAATGGAAGTATCCTGACATAGAAATGATGAAGATCTGATTGAGAAAATGCTTAAGTGTTTACATAAGATGAATACAATAAACTTATGAATTCTAGATTTACAGACTCCTTTAAAAACTTTGTAAAGGTATGGAAGGCAATATAGACTGAATAGCTTATGTGTGAGCACAAAATAAATCCATCATGTGAAAATGCACCCATACTTACAATTTCAGACTGGATGCCACTTTTCTCAGTGCCTAAATCCCCTTATATTTGGACTTTATTTTTAACATGCTGTAGGTATATTAAATTCATCTCAGTCTTTCACTTGTGGTCTTTCAAGGGAGATTTGTTTTTGCCACTTTAGGAGTCAGTTCTTATCAACACCTATTCAAACTAATTCATCTGGTAACAGAAAAAAACTTCTGGTTGTAAAGAGAAACAGACAGGAATATTCAATCATTTCTGTTTGTAGGCCTCTTCAACAGTCTACTTCAGTACAGCTTGGCTGCTCTACTCTCTCTCTATGCCAAAATGATATTTAAGCCTTGTTGAATATGTAGTGGGCCTATTTACTTACAGTGTACAGTATTCATCAACATTTTATTTCAGACCAGCCAGGGTCAGTTCACATCTCCATGTCATGTCTTTCTATTTTTATTAAGTTCGGGCAAGCAGTACAGACTGTGATCTATTTTGCCATTCACTGGCAGTTAGTATTAATGATACCTGGAAAGATAGTCATCATTAATTTGGATTATTCTAATATGCATGTACAAAGTGAATTGGGCATCTAGCCAGTTACATTGGTGAAACCTGACAAGAAAAACAGTAGATATAGAAAGCAGTTGTTTGCAGTCCTAATTCCCAGTGGTACAATCATTATTCTTCAATTACCTCAATTCTGATCAATAGAGTCGGGTACCAAACTGAACAGTTGCATTTGAACTGCTATTGGTCAATAGAAGAGATCGGTGATTAACTGACTTTAATGAAGAGACAGAAAAAAACCTGATACTCACAATAGTTCTCTGCTGTTAAAAAGGTTTGCCCAATCTCAGTATTTTTCTAGGTAAACTAACAGTTTTTATCGGAGGGATCGTGTTAGAGTCAAGATGTCAGGTAGTTTTCTGCTTTCTGACATTTACTAAGTCTGAATTTTCAGTTTCTTTTAATTTCTAAACAATGCTATTTCAGATCTCCTGTGCTAACAAGTGCTCAAGAGACCTATGAAAAATCATACATGAGGTGATTTTTGCAGTTGCCATTGCAAATAAGAGTCTCCTATAGAGTTAGTGTCATTGGACATGCTTATTAAGAAAGAGAAGAAGGGTCATCTGTTTTCAAGTTTAGAATACTGTCAATTCATTGCTCAGCAAAGATTGTGTTCAACTTAAAATGCCATCTGAAAGCCAGACATAATTTCTGTAGCTTTTATCAAGCTGAATGAAATTTTTGTTAGGCAGAGTGGTAGGCTGCATAATCTGCTGGATCAATGGAAAAATCACTTTTAAGCTACTTATTTCATACTATTGGGCTTCCTATGTGAGCAGAAAGCTTCCTCCAGCCAGAAAGAATGTGAGATCACAGCCTACACCCCTGCCTCCCTCCCCAAAACTTGGTATCAGAGCTGATAAGATCACTGCTGGTGACAGGTGAGTTTTGTGGGGTATCCCCAATGTTCTTATATTCAGTGGGTATTCTGTCTTCCACAAGAACTCAGGAAAGGTTCTGCTTAAAAACGAGATGCAGGACTTGCACAGCATCTGCAGAAGCCTTACTCTTTGGTCAGATACAGTCAGTGACTTTGCTTTTGTACCTATGCCCCAGTCAGCAGCACACCTTGAGGCAAAAGTGGAAAATTTGGTGTGGATTTAGAGCAGATATTTTGTCTTTGACTAAGTTGCACATTACAGATGGAATGAGGAAATAACTGGGTTTAGTGAGACATACACCATTCTTTCTGTCTCATTTAGGCGCTTGATTCAGCACATCATGAAAGCCTAGAAGGCCCGAGGAAGTGACTTAAAGTCCCAAGGAAGAAGTTATGCTGGTGAAAGAACCACTTGAGGTAATAGAAAGCTCTGTTTGTATGAATGACAGCTGAATGTCATTTTTCCTTAATTTCCATGGGTGTGTAGCACAGCTGAGTTCTCAGCTGATGGACACATTGGAAGAAACAGCTGTTTGTGATATTACGTTGTACACAATTCTGCTTAAAGATGATCTTAGATACACTGAGGGCATTTGCCTTGTGCTCTCAGCATGGAGAATGTCTGCAGCTGACAGTCAACCTAGTGAAGCAAAAAGCAATGTGTAGTGGAGGAGAAATTGTGTAACGGAGTGTTGACATATTTTATTTATAGATTTCCTGTTAGAAGTACATGTTCCACGAACAGAGATCACAGAATAATCACAGAATTACAGACAGGGTAGTGTTGGGAGGGACCACAGTTGGTCATCTGGTCCAGTGTCCCTGCTCAGAGATGGACAAATGCTGCCTGTAAATCCTTTTGCAATATGTTTGGTGGTCCCATTTCCATTTTCCTGGCTGAAGACTGAAGTGTCATCAGAGTGAACTGCTGCTTGTACATGTTTTTAACAACTGTGGTCTCATACTTCCCATACTGTCACCCATAAAACCAAAAATGGATAGCAAGTTCCATCCTGTCTTCTTGGGATTCAAGATTTGGTGTTGAAGTGAGACACAAATTTGTAATGGACACAAATAAGTAATACTATCAACTGATTTTAACAACACAAAAAAAAAATATTAAAGTTGTGATGTTATTCAAGGGTGTTTAACCCCTAATTTATCACAAATTAAAATACAGAACATCAGTTCTCAGAAATATTCCTGAAGTGCTCTGATATTTTAGATATTGCCAGTTTCAAGCTGTTAGTACTGCTGGTTTGGCAAAAAAATAGTTTTTTGGGCAAAAATCAAATATCTTGTTGATGTCCAATTTAATTTGTTCATGAATTTACATTTTATAAGAGCTTGTTTCTTCTCTTTGAAAGCAGTAGACAAGTATATGAAATAACAGACATCCTTAATTATCTTGAATATTCTAATATGACATATTTTAAAACATTGGTAGTGTCTTGTAGAAAATAATGGTGCTAAATAATGATGTGAGCTAATTAAATAGAAAGGATAAGTTTGTATGTACGTGACAGAAAAGAGTCAAAATGTATGTCATAAATCCCTATTCCTGTTCAAATTAGCAATTAATTCACTGGTTATGTTACCCTTCCAATCAGAGTATGGGAGGAAGAATAAAGTGGCAATTTTTTTTGCTTCACTTTTACCAAAATAAAGGCTGTATGAAATGAGAAATTTTCACTAAATGGAAGCAACTTTTGTTTTTAACCAGCAAATGCTGACCTCCACTTAGAGTATTGAAAAAGAGTTCAAAAGGTGTTTCCTGGTGAAAGTATGCCTGTGAAAACATGAATTATTTAAATTACTATATTTAAATATTTTATAATTGCTATTATCTTTTTATACCTTACTTGAAGGAAGCAGGCCAAAAAAATGGACAGAAAGCAGCCAAGAAAGGTGGATACTTTCTTTAGAGAAAGTAGGATTTTTGAATAGTGTTGCTAAACCAGCACAAATAGTCAGTGTAAAATTGCAGTGACCTTATCTACAAGTCAGCTGTTTTCCAATGCAAAGGTTGTGTAAATTTACAGTTTCATTGGAAAAACCCACAGATAAAATAGATTTCCATAGAAAAGACTTTTTTTGTTGAGCTGGTGGATTATTCTGTTTGCTTTGACTGATCACTGGTTCGACATCCTTTCCTTCCACTCCTGACAGATATAACTGATGGATGTTGGTAATGCTAGCAAAAATCTGTTCCCCAAGGGATATAAAGGAGCTCCTATGAAACCTTACAGTTGGAAGTAAATCTTCTTTAAATTAATCTGTAATAACTTATAATTGCAATCTTCTGAAAGGCCACCTTTTTCATGGAAAAACAAATAAGCCAAGCTAAACTTTAGGCTGTTAACTGGCCATTAGTATTTCTGAGTGAAAAATAAACCTGTGGGAAGCTACACCAAGATTTTCTGATATCTTTCAGTGCTTCTAAGTTACAAGGACTGGGGCAAGTGATGCCTATTGTAAAGCGTGCCAGGACCCATGAACATGCAAAGACTTTGCATCCCTGCAACAAATCCTGGTTGCTGGCATCCCTTGGGCTAATACAAGAGCAGCAAGCTATTTGCGGCCCTGGTTCTCTCTTATTGCTTGTCAGTTCTCCTCGTGGGTCCTGGCTTTGCATGTAGGGAGCTGGCACTTGTTGGCAGTGGCAACTGAGCCAATACAAGGCTGTGCTAGGGCTTTCCCTAGGGAAAACTAGGAACCATAACTAGGGAGTTATGGAAAGGGGACATCCATCAATTCAGATTTGCACTTCCTGCCCTAGACATGGAAGGAACCGACCCTCAGCTAACACCCCTGTCCTTGCAGGAGATCCCCTGGGGGTGTATTTAGGGCATCCTGCATTTGTGAAACACCAAGTCAGGTAGGTATCTGTACTGCTGCAGCCAAAAAGGCCCTACACAAGGTGCAGTGAGAGGCATCACCATCAGCCTCAGGGACATACAGTACTTGCTTCACATTGTTCCTTTCACTATATTAATTGTCCTCTCTTCAAAACAACAAATATAACTTCCTGCTGCAGACAGAAGAATTCCAGCAGAACTGTGGTGTATTCTGTAAAATCAATATTAATCATTTTCAAATTGTTTGCTTGTTGACTTTCTGAGGACAGAAAGAAATCCTTAGGGCAACTTAAGCACAGCACAAACAAAATGTTCAACAACAAGAAAATGTTTGGCTTTTTTTTTTTTGCCTCTTACATCTCACATTTGACCTTTAGAATACTGTTGTCATTTAATCGCATAAAGGGCCATAAAATGTGATGAATAGCTAATATCTTACCCATAGTCATGCTTGTATAATAGAATTCTGAGATTCTCTATGAATTGCATTAATGCTGGTTTATTACAATAAACTAGCATTAATGCAATTCATAAAGAATTTCAGATTAAAATAACATTTTATTACATTATTTTGTGATTTCTTGGCTGTAGCTTATTTGCTGTGAACCATACAAATAGGAAGATTAAACCCTTCTTCATTTTTGTCCCCAATAGCAAGTCAGTAACAGAAAATGAAGTCCAGATATGCAATTTGGGCTGAATGATTATATTCTTTTCAATGGGTAAGCTGTTTTCATTTTACTGATCATCCTCAAAGTGTTTTTTTTTGTCACGGTTCCTCTCATTCCACTTTTACAATGCTGGTATATTCATAACAATGATTGGATTCTAGGGAGAGAAGTATTTACCCCTGTTCTTTGAAAGCTCTCCTTTTGGTCCCTGTTTCAAAATTAATGCTACTAGAATACTTAAAGAAAAAAATAAGCAGTCTGAGATTTAATCAAATTATATGAACATTAAACTAACCACTGTTAAGAAATATAAAGCATGTTAAATATTGCTACTGAGCCTATCCTTCTCTCTGGTGCTGGGATAAAATCTTGTAAGTTGGCTACATTAGTTTTTTGGCAATATGCAGGAGCAGCTATTGCATCACTTAGCCATAGGAAAACAGCACTTCACCTACCTTCTGTGCATCCCTCTGAAGGCTGATATACTCCTCAAGGGCAGTTTGTCTGAACAACAATTTCACTGAGATAAGAAGGTTTACTGTGAGTAAGAAAATTTATAGAGCAAACCTAAGAATGTTTTATTTAATATGCCTTCATTTATATTTTGTGCAAATGGAATGAGACTGGAAGCTCTGAACAGCGTTACAGAAGGAGAATACTAATATATACATTTTCCCCAGAGCACCACATGGCTCTGATCCCAGAATCAGATTTCTAACCTGTGCATTGTACTCAAATATAAACAGGAACTACCCTTCTTTTAGTCCCCAGCTTTTGAAACATCAGTGCATCTAGTGTTTCTTGTTCAGTCATGCTATCTTCGTCCATGCTGTGAACAGACACATGAGCATGCACGCATTATGCTCACACATAGGGTTTTGAATTAGAGTTTATTTTGCAAGTCTATTTATCAGAAGTCACTGGGATTTTTAATGTCTTTTGATGGTCTATTGAATGACTTAATAAGCCCAAAGAGCCTCTATTTTCAGAGTGTCATTGCATGAAGTATGATAAACCGTACCTATTATGCATGGATAAAGTATTTATCCAGTGAAAAACACTGGGCAGTTTTTTTCAAAAGCTGCTTCTCACCAATTCACTGTTGTCTTGAATATGATTTCGCTGGCAAGCCTGTTCTGTCTGGCACATCTGGGTAGAGGTGTTATCATGGGCAGAGATGCAAATGTTTCAATAAAGTAATTGAGGAACAGCATGAAGAGCTACTGGCATCCTGTTTGTAAGGTTTTGGTCATATCCCATATTTCTGCTTTAAATTACTTTAAAGAGCACCTTTAACATATATTGAAACAGAGAGATATATTCTTTTCAAAGCATGGAATTACTGGCTGCAGTTTTGTAGCTCACGGCAAGCAACCTAGAGGCCTTATTAATACTTGATGAATCCCTCTCAATGTCTCAGCAGTGAAGAGAAGACAAACATCCTGCTGGATGATTGATGTTGTGCCTGCCAAGGAGGAACTTTAAAGCATGATTGTCTCTTACAAAGTCTGTAGAAGAAATCCAGTCTGATCCGGTGTGATCCTGCAGAGCTGAGTGGGGATGCAATCTCTGCCCTATTGCACAATGGAAAGTGCTTTAACAAGGGGTTTAAGTCCTTTAGCAAGGCTTTCAGCTTTCATCTCTGCCTCCTCCCAACCCACAAGGCTCCCTAGATTGCCATGGCACACTGCTCTTTGGCAATGTGTGTTTGCATACCTATGTCAGGCTGCAAATGAAAACTTACCTTATCACTGCTTTTAAGTATTGTTTGCTCTCTGAACCATATAGTTGCAAAGAGTCTGTTAATCCCCTTTTTCATTGTTTATCTTCTCCAAATCATGGGCTCTTTGTTTTCTGTGCAGCTGTTTGCCTTTTGTTCTGTTTCTTCTTGTTCCCCTCAGGTGTCCTGACATCCCTAACCTTTGTCAGATGAGACACATGGTTGGACTTAGTGAGTAATGTCCCGTGTGCCTGCCCAAGCACTAAAAATCAGGCTTGAGAGATCCTTGCCTAAGCATGATGCCATATGGGCAGGGAATCGTTCACCTTTCCTGCAGTTTGACGGTTCATAGGAAGTTGCAGTGTTCTGCAGTTTTTTACTGGAATAGGGCCATCAAATGGGTGAAGTGAGCAAACCTATATTTTATTCCAAATGAAATTTTCAGTCACATGGACATCACAAAGAATCTCTTGCATCAAAAAGAATCCCTAAACTGCACATGAACTCCTCAAACTACAGTAGCCAAATTGCAGTCCTGCTGTGTGCCAAGTCTGCCTCAAAAGGGATGATAGAAATATATATTTTAAAAGTATGACCATTTTTAACTTCTGCAGGAATGTTCAACATCAAATAGGAACAGTTTCAATAAAATACCATTTAATTTCAATTAATACATCTGGGTACATAAATTTGCCTTTTACTTATTTCATTTTGGTTTTGTAATTGCAACATACTGAAGCCAAAGGGGAAAAAAAAGAGATTCTACTCCAGGGCATAATGAATTATTGATTAAGGCAGCTAGAGCAGTAGAAATCCTTATAGTAAGCCAAAAGTAAATTAGTAAATGAAAGGGTTTTAAATATATACTTAGAAAAACGGATTTTGGCAAATACTGAAATGAATGTTAGACAGAAAAATCTCAAACTGTCTGAATCACTAGCCCTAGCTGTCCAGCCAGTCCATGATTTAAGTAAATTGCAGTTTAGAATGAATTATGTGGGAAAATGAATCCAATAAAGAAAACAGCTTGTAGAAGACCTAACACTGAAAATGTGGCAGCATTTAAATCCTGATCATGTGAAAACATTTGTTATACAAATCATACAAAAGATTTGTGAAGAATAGAAAGATAGAAATGCTGTTCCTCAATAATAGCATAAAATGAATGTCCACTGAAATCAGTGCTTGTACATGGATAGTTCATACCAGAAAAATGAGAGTTTCTCTTTTATCAGGTCTCAAAGGCAATATATTGGGATAAAGTGATGGTAAATCAGGAAAAAAAAATCAAAGTAAAGAAAAACACTCAAAAATCCTCCACAAGAAACCACTTAATTCATCTGCCTTAAGTCAAACTCTAAGGGAAATCTGTCTCAAGACAGGGTGAGGGACATAACTAAATTATTTCCTTTTTGCTCCCTTACAGCAGAAACTGTATACCAAGATTCTTCTGCTTGGAAAAAGTGAAATCTCTAATACTGTGCATAGAGAAATAGGGAAATACTGATATTCCAGCCAGTAATCATATTCAGAAAACATCAGTATGATTTTTTTTTTGAAATTAGAGAACAAGAAACTTATACAAAACCAAACAGATTTGTTACATTTTCTCTAGATGGTGATTATAAAATGAGGTTTAGCATAACTGTTTAGAATTTGTAAGGGCTGTAATACTCCTGAGGACTTCAAGTCAAACTCAGCTGTGAGCTCTTATTTCTTAGTATTTTAATGGCATGGTTAGTGCGTGGAGCCTTTCAGAAGAAATGTCTTCTCAGACAGACAGTTTCTGTGTATAAAACTGTTTCTCAATCACAATAGTTAAAACGCTGTCAAAATCATACAGGGACCATTGAAAATTAATGTCTACTCAAGAGGCTCCATGAAGACTATTAAAACTACCAGGAATCTGTAAGCAAATCATTAATGTGTCATGATGTCTTTTAAGATTAAATGTGTTTCTACTCTGAAAATGGATTCTGTCAAATGGCATTTTACCATTATATGCACTTGGGAACTCAACACTTTTCTAGTTCTTGGATTTATATATACATTAGAAGTATATATGTTTCTTCTGACTTCAAGTGAAAATTCTCCAGTGGGATATGAATTTCAATTTAATTCCTTTCACCTTTTGAAAACTACAAGGGAGGAAACCTGCAGAGGATGTTGTAATCATGGGGAAATTGGATGAAAAGTAATCCAAATAAGATGAGGTGCCAAACGAAAGAGAATCCAATTGAAATGTTATGCTGGAAGAAAATGAAGGTTTTTAGGACAGAATACTTTGTTTTCAAGCCTGGGAGAGAATTATTTTAGAAGGTGTTAGACCTGAATCTTGGTTCAAAATGTAGTCAGCTGTTTTCTTCAGAACTGGTGGCCCAAAAACTTAGCTTCTTACATGCCCTTACATATGTCCAAATGGGAGCCTTTCTTTTAGCTCCAGTCTGCGTTTTCCTAATACAACAAAATTAACGTGTCATTTCCTCTTTATTCTGCTCAAAGTTTTTGTTCTTCAGAAAAGTGTTCTTTAAAGGTCATATTTTTTCTGCAAAAAAACCCACTTATGCGTAGATTTTGTAACATTTGGGTTTATCTTCTAAGCTTTAGTTAAATAATTATAGCCTTTAGGAAAACACAACATAGTTAAATTCCTTTTGCATAGATGAGAGTGAAACAGGCATCCCTAGGGGTAATGAACAAATTAATAAGAGTGAAACAGCAACTAAACACTGCTCTGTTTATGAATGAAGTAAATTTTATTTAGCATAGATGAGCAATAAGCAGAAGGAAATTTAATGATGTAAAGCAACAGTTCTCTCCAAGAAGTTATGCAATTGTAGCAATAAGGAAACAACATTTTAAAAGTAAGTTACAGCATGGTTCTGCCTTACATTTTTATATATGAAGTGACAAGGATAATTCACAGCATTAAACCCAATACTAGCTATGATAGATAAGATACAATACATGTACGAGAATCACACTATAAATCCTCTCAGACAAATTAAATTCTGAGAATGAAATCAATAAAAGGCAAAAAGATATTAATATAACCCTGTAAAATTAAAGGAGAAAAAGCTATTCACCACACGCATAAGAAAAATAATGTAAAGAATATCCCTATAAATCTGTGTTATAAACAGTCAAGTACCTGAAACAATCCTCTGTAATTTTTTGAGAGTTTCTAGAAGGAGCTATCTGAAACATTTTGCCACTGAAATAGGGTAATTAGTGGACATTTTAATTTGAAGAGCATTTTATATTTTACCCAAGCAGTTTATTGCTTTCTCTTTAAAAATGCTATCTCTGCCTCTTAGTGTGTGGTAAGGATGTTTATCTCCCACATTCTGATTTATGTGTTAAGGCCATAAAATTGAAGGATAGTTCTTTTTTAGCACTCCTATATGCAAAACTGTCTTTTGGCTTATATATCATTTTCCATATTGTTGGACAATGCTTCCAAAGCTTCTTTTCTTCGTCTTCCCATTCCCTAACTTTAAAGATGCATCTGCCTGTGTGCCAATCAGCAGCAGCAATTGCTGCCAGCACTCACCCACCTGACCCCATGGAAAGGCTCAGGTGGCTGTTTTGGGGGCAGCTGTTGAGCTGGGGGTACCAGCAGCCTGTGGCACCCCAGCCTCGAGGCAGCCCATGAGCTGTGGGTGTTCCTGCTGTGTCCCACAGCAGATACTCAGGAGGCAGGCAAGGAGGGATCTTTTCCAGCAATCTTTGAGTCATTTGGTTTCCATTCCTCCCCCAAAGAGCTTAAGGGCAGTTCATTTCTCTAAGGCCGTGAAATGACGGTGACAGACCAAAGGTGTAAGAAACAGAGAGATTCACATGGGAAAAAGTGTAGAATTCACAGACAAAGTCACCATCCTCACAAAATTTCTTCTGCCTCATGATGTTCAGCTGGTATTTCATGGCACTCCTCTGCAGGGAGAGCTTTATTAGCGAGGAATGTTTGAAATTTATGGAGCTTTTCCAGTAAAAGTCTTTACTCTTACCAGTAGGAAAGGATCTTTGAGAGGTTATGTTGTTCACCCTCTCCATTTATACTTTATATTTTGGGTTGTACCAATATTTGCTATTTTTGAGAATTTCTGCTAATTGTCTTTCTGTTGTAGTAGACATAAACCCTGACAACTTTAAGCAATCATCCACATAGCATGTGTGTATGTGGATTTCCAGGGAAGGTAGATCTTGGGAATGCACAGAGCATGCAAACATAGGAAGCACCCTCATTTTTTCAGATCGAGGCAGAAGTTTCTATCTGTACCTGTCTAGTCAGATTTCACTAATTAGAGCACTAAAGAAGGAGAATGGTAGAATTTTATTAACAGTTGCCTTCTACATTGTGGACAAATGACTGGCAAACTCTGCTTGCCAGAAGAAATCTCTGTGCCCAGCAAGTACACAGCCATGATACAGGTCTGGGGGACAAAAGACAACCTTTCCAGTGTCCTTCTTCCAAACAGTATCTTTATTCTCCATTTGCAGCACCAAGTAGCCCATGTAAGGAAGACATATTTAGGAACTGTCAGTAAAACCAGAGCTGTGCTTTCAATTCTCAGTTTTCAGTTTTTCTTTTCTGAACAGGTTGTCTCTTCAGTTCCAAGTCAACAACTCCCAGAACACATTTTCACTCAGTGTGCCATTACATCAGGTGGTCAAGAGTGCCTTTGGAGTTCTGCTTGCATGTTGTTCAGGCAGGATTATCTCATGGGAAACAATATGTAATATATGTCTGCTAAGGCTGTTTTAATACCAAAAGGATTTTCTGTTCTTATGAGTAAGTTGTATTCCTGAAGTTTTTGTATTCCAGAAGTTATTATATTCCTAGAATTGGAAACTATTAGTCTCTCTTTCTATTGGAAACTGTTAGTCTCTCTTTGCTATCAATGGAAAAAATCTTGACAAGTTTTCCAACTGCCTCTGTCCGTGGTCTCTCACTCAGCTACAGCTAATTACTGCCAGCAAGAAAAAAGTGATGATTTCCCCTTGTCAAAATTTTCTGAACCACAAACCACAAAATATGAGCAAAATGAGCAGCTTCTTGCTTATGATGCTGGATCTCCCCATCACCAAAAAAAAAAAGTGGCTGATGTACAGGTTGTTTTTGCTGCTTATCTCTATGCCCAGTGCCTTGAGTACTCTGCACTGCCACTTCCATCTCCTCTCCCGACCCTTGATTCCTCCCATTGCAGTGTTGGGTCTGTCACTGGTAATTACCCATCATTTGAGAACTGACATGTAACTACAAGGAGAGGACACCTGATCTGTCATTGTGTTTTCTGATGAAATGTGGTGGTGCTGTACATATCACAAAACTGCCAGATAAAGTCCAGACGGCATGTTTAGCGCTAAGGATGTTAGAAAGCTGAATGTGAATAAAAGAAGGGGGAAATACATTTTAAAAGGGCATGGTTAATAATTCAAGGAATTTTTTTATTATTATTATTATTATTATTATTATTATTTACTGATTAAAGCATTGTAATTATTTTTCCTATATTTTGGAAGAAATCACAGAAAACACAAATTCAGACATGTTCTTGAGAAGTTTTGGGAAGCTAATTAACCTGATAATGAATAGGAACCATAACATATACTTTCCTTGACCCAGTACATCCAAGGAATACAAAAATCAAGGTCAGAACAAACCATACAGGCACTATAGATTGAATAATTAATATTTCTGATGCAATATCTTTTTTTTTCAGTTATTCTACAAAAAAGAGTGTTTAATTTGTTGAATATATCAATCAATTATTCATTTATTAGGTTTTAATTATAACCTCCAAAATGCCAAGTGACAATACACATATATGTTCCTATTACTCTGCTCTGATTTGTGTTTAAGTTCCCAAATATTTCTCATATTTCTTCCCTTTAGCTGATAACATTATGGAATGCTTTCTTGATTGTGGCTTGTCATCATTTTCATAAAAGCATAATCTTATTGATGTCATAACTTATTTCTGAGGTTTTGAGACATCATGCCATGGATTAGGAAGGTCTTTAATTTAAGTAGCAAGAACATAGCCATAAAAACCTCAAAACAGCAAATTTAACTTAATTTGTTGTGACAGAAAGTGAAGATGAAGGAATTAAAACTGCAATGACTCTAATTTGAATTGTTGTAAATGTTCAGGCTTATGTGGGCTGAATTTGAATTACATAAAATCAAATTAATTTCTGTCATAGTCTTTTCTGAGAATTGTAACTTCACAAAATATATTTAAGCAGTTTGGTGAAAAGACTGGAGTAATAGTAGAGTATTTGAAAAATCAAACCAGAAAGCAGATACAACTTAAGAGAAATACAATGTCTTTGTTGATTAAGTTATTGGTGAATAAATCTTGCAGAGTCATTCAGCCACCCGTGCCAGGAGCACTGAATCTTTCCCTCTGGCCTTTGAAGGGTTGACATCTACTTTAGCACCAGTGCATTGCACTGGTGGCAGTGATACACATATCTACCATAGCAAACACAGCCTCAGTTTACTGCAGAGCTCCTCTGTGAAGTAATTTCAAATCAGGTCTTGGAGCACATCAGATGGCTTTATTGTTAAGCATGGATTGTTTAAACTGTTTTTTTATCTGATGCAGTGTGGCACACTGAGCAGCAGAAACAGGGAAAACAAGAGAAAAAAAAAAAAAAAGAGTGTCTTTCTCTTAAGTAAAAACTTTATAGCCCACTTCTACATTTCAGAAAAACTCACAGTATGAGCTGATAAATCCTCTGGAGTGTTTATGAATATGTGTATAAATTGCTGCAGGGGGAGAAGGGATTGGCAGGAGTACTGCAGTTGTGATTCCATTTGTTTCTGTTCATCGGCAACTGACAGCTTTAAAGAGAGCTATTTTTTTCACTCTGGATATCTGCTCAGGTGAATATATGGGGCTGAGGATTTGTGTTAGGTGTATATGGTGTTTGCTGATCTGCATGAGTGGATAACCATGAACAAAAAGGAAGACCCATCTTTAAAAAGATGAGTGGTAGTGCTGCCTAATAAAAACAAGATCCCCCTTTTTATTTCATCCCATTGCCTTTGCTTTCTACAGCAGTGAAGGTGCAAAGATGAAGATGATGTTGCAGAATAAAGCAAATAAGTTATAGATGTAAATATTGCAAATAGTGGAAAAGGTTGTTTCACTCAATGAAAAACAGCAAATAGGCAGGAATAGATAGATCAGGGAAGATTCAGATGCTTAACCTGGAAACTTTTTGAATCCTGATTTACAGTACAGGTATCTCCTTCCAGCCCAGTCACCTCAACACCTCATATGGTCAAAGGTTAGTCAGACTCTCTCTCTCCATTGACTATAAGGGGAATGTAATCTTAATTATGAAAACTCTAAATTACTGATTAGGGGACAATAATCACCTATTAACTCTTTAATAGCATCTACAACTAATGAAAGAAATCCTGCTCACAGTAGGTGGAAATTTGATTATGCCTTTACTTAACAGCATGTACCAGGCATATTTATAAAAACATCATTCTCTGGTATGACAGTTAAGTCATACTTTTAAAATTTGGATTCTCTTGGTTTCCAGTATAACAAAAATGATTATAACAAACTTTGGTATGTATGTGGTATTAACCTCCATTTCCAAAGGTACTCTGTCATTCAGAAACAGTGGAAATTTACATAACACTTAAAATAAGGTTGCCCCAAGTAAATCTGTACTGAATTACAAACTGTAATATAGAATGTCATAAGTCAATTTCCATGTTTTTAAAAAAAAAAAAAAGAGAATGGCCTAATTTCCTAATTCATTTCATGCTGCTGCACTCCAGCTGATACATGTTTCTGAAATTACTTCATATTTATCTTTAGTGGTCAAATTCTTCATAAGAAATCTTGATGAAAACCAGCTTGCTGTGCTGCATGATCTTTCCTAGTTTTTTATTTTTCCCCTTCAAAATCTTCACCTTTTGATCTGCAATCTTCAAAGGTTTTCCCACTCGCAGTAGTTCATCAGAATGGATAATTAATGTAAGTGAAAGGTTATGTTAACATAGCAACTGGTAAGCAAGTGTGGCATCCCACCCCTAAGGGGAAGGGAGCACCCAAAATTTGTAGATATCCATGGCTGAAAAGGAATGACAAAAATCAGAGGGTCCACAAAAACTTAGACTGTCCTATTTATAAAGGAAACACTAGAGATGGAAATTAATATAAGTTAGCCCCTTACCTTCCAGGAAAAGCAACATGAGTGGATTTTGAATGAGGGGAAGCATGAAAGAGAGAGGAAGGGAAGGGAAGGGAAGGGAAGGGAAGGGAAGGGAAGGGAAGGGAAGGGAAGGGAAGGGAAGGGAAGGGAAGGGAAGGGAAGGGAAGGGAAGGGAAGGGAAGGGAAGGGAAGGGAAGGGAAGGGAAGGGAAGGGAAGGGAAGAACCTCAGTCCTTGATCCAATGCCAATCCAGATGCTGGAGTGTTCAGGGTCCTTGAAACATCCCTTGGGCTTTTTGGGGCTACTTTTTTATTTAAAAGCTTCCCCATCCTGGAGATAAGTTTCTTGCTTTCTATGCTAACTAATCATCATGTGCAATTTGTTCTTCTAGACATTTCTGGAAATGAGTCAGAGGAGTTTCAGGATCATTGATGATCTTGTTCCCTCTGTAGCCACTTCTTGACCTCATTTCTGCACTCACACTGTGTTGTGCTATGGTCATCTCCAGGGGCCAGAACAAACATGTTTGTCACACAAAAGTGCTGCCCTGCCTTGGTATGTCCCCCTTCTTCAGCCACATCTTCTTCTTGCTCACAGTGTGTTGTTACCAGTAATACTTGGCTTCACAGCTATCCAGCTGTCAATGTTTGAGACACACATTTGCTCCCTTTTTTTTCCTAGGCTTCTCTGAAGAAGTAGCTGGTTCAGCTTGGGTTTCCCTGCACAATATTGCATTGTGTTAGAGATACAGAGATACCTTTCCAGCATGCTAATCTGAAAACATTTCCTTAGCATTGAAGAAGAAAGTAATTCCTGTGACAAATACAGTTTGCTACAGTTTTATCAGAATCATTTATGACTAAAAAGCAGAAACCTGCACCATACCACCATACACCTGTGCAGCTTCCTAGTAAAAGTCTTAGTCTGTGGAGTTACTTTCAGGATCCAGTTCAAAGAATTGCTGGTGAATAATAGAATATAAACTCCTCTTCAAGTTTATTCTGAACTGTTTCAAGTATAGGAATGCTTGCAATTTATAGTTATCTTCAATGTTTTAGATGCACCTCTGTCTCAGGCAGCAGTATTACCTTAATTGAGAGCACCTGTCTATTGTTCATGCTGCCATGATGACATAGCAGTTACAGAAATTAGTAAGATGTGATCATGTCCCTCTATTCTACATTTTCCTTTGCCTTGTTCCTCTTATTCTGTGACATAAGTGCCCCACATTTTCTCCTGTAGTGGTTTGTTTTTGCTGCACTTGAGTACAAGACAGGATGTACCCAGTGACTTCCATCAAGACCCCTTTGGATAAGTGTGGCCTGTACTCCAGCACCTGAGCTCTAGGGAAAATGCTGCTCTATATTTATTTTGTTTTCCAGTTATTTAGCTAAACGGTGGTCTAGCCAAATCATGTGTCTCTATTTCTGCCTCATTTCTGTAGAAGTTTCATTAGAATAAAGGATGCACTAGAAAACCTCACTTCAACAGAGATTGAAAAGTGACCTTTTCCTTGTGTCTATCAAAAATGTAAGCTATTATGAAAAGTCTGGAATATATATATATTTAATATGTATATAATTATTATAAACATAATTTTAAAGGAGTATGTCATGAAACCTGGAATAGCTGCTCAAACTATTTTTCCCTGTTTCCATTTACTTGAATTAGCTAACAAACAATTCAATTGCAGTTTCATTAAAATAATAATTTTGAGAACAAGTTTTTAAACCTTTTTTTTAATCTGGTCAAAACTGCTTCTTGATGTATCCACACTATATGTTGATTTACTTTTTTCACTGCAAAGCTATGGCAACTACAGAGAGAAAAGAAAAAAAAAAAAGTGGAAATCAAGCTGCATATGTGATACTGGGAAGGCAAAAGGTAGAAACTCACTCTGTTTTCTATAGTTTGCAGTCACTTGTCAAACTCTAGTTGTCTGTCTTTAGGACATAGTATGAATTAATCACAGAACAGCCCCAAGGCTTCTGTTGTTCTATTGCATTTGATCATTCCAATCCTGTCCTTCCCAGCATCTGCAGATAATGGCTGTGGCTTTCCTCTAACTTCAAATGAAGACATGTGTGACTCAAAGTTGGAGGTTAAGATCCTTACAGGGAAAGTCTGACATTCTACCTTTGGGACAATGTCTGTGTCCATCCCATGCAATGAACACTTACATAGAGCAAAAACAATAGCAGCAGCAGGAAGCAGGGACAGTTTTTACCTTTTTACTCCACCAGGTGAAAGTCTCGGGTATCAAGTTTTAGAATTTTCCATCTTTAAATGACACCACTAATTTTGCACTGGAAGCAGAATTTCTGCAGGAGTGATACCAATTGCCTTTCAACTTTTCACCAGTTTTCAAGGATTAACCAGTTCTAAACTGGTCAAGCCTACTCCATGACAACAATGTGCATTTTTATGCTTCCAGTGTGATTGAATCTTTTACCAAATATTTATTTCGTTATCTCAGTACTAAAGGTCTGTAGCATTGCCAGGTAGTTACAGGACTTAAGTAACCTGAAAATTTAGTATCTTGATTGATCAGTAGGATGTTACATGACAGACAGCCTCTAAGATAATAGTTAAAGTTTCACAGCTTGACAATGTCAGGTACTGTAGATTTGAAAAAGCCAGGAGTGTCCTCAGCGTTGACTCACCCATGAACACTGCAACAATGCAGACTGACACTAAGAAAATAATGTTGTGTGAAGCAGCAGGACTTTCTAAAAAAATGCAGAAAAAGAAAAACGGAGATCATGATGTGGTGGGAAGCAGAACACAAAATCTCACGGTTCCCTGAAAGTAGTGTTGACATTTTACAAGTCATGGAGCCCAATGAGGAAAAAGGGATGACTCTCTACCACACAGTAAACTGGATCTTCTCAGCTTATGTGACTTCTATGATCGTGTACTACACAGGTGGCAAAAAAATGTATTGAGGACAGATATTTTCAAAGAATGTAAATATTAAAGAGATATACTCAGAAAATAGATGTCAGAAATAATGCTGCTATTAAAACTTTCTCGTATAGGCGTGGCCTCAGATTGCTTACTGACTTTCCCACACTACACTTTGTAAGACCTGTCACTCTTTCTCTGTGAAATCAGAAAGGTGCTGGTAGTTACAGATTTGCTTATAAACAGCAGCTCCACAATCTGATATGAAATATCTATCTGCCTGTGGTGCTCTGTGGCCCAACAGCTCTTCAGAAAAGGAACTAGCAAAAGGCAGGTAATGTCAGTGAAAACTTTTGGGTTAAATCATAAAACAAGTAACCAGCTGGTGGTAACAAGTAACAAGCATTCTTTCTCTGCTTATGCCTTTTACTTAAAATCTTTATTATTTTTATTACCATTACTATGGAGTATAAATTCATCCAACTACCTCTCTGAAATTTGTTTGAGTATCTTGTTGATGCAAGCATCAATAAACGATATCTATTAAACTGGAATTCCTGGCTATTTAAGTGTGGGTAACTCTGTCCTTGACTGCATACTTTAGGAGTGACAGCACCTACCTTTTAACAAGAAAGCCACTAACTGAACTAATCTCTAAACAAACTTGAAAATTTATTCAATTTCTGTATTTTTCTGCATGACATTAAATTAAAAACTTGAGAAAACAAGATTTGTGAATAACATCTTTAAATTGATACAATTTTTTCATCTACCCTGAAGTGCTCAAACACTTGTGCCCAGTTTTTGTCTGTTTTAATTCATAGAGAGGGAGATAAACTGAATCGATGGATTATAGAGATTAGCTACTTGGATAAAACTGAAGCTCTTGTTCTTTGTTTAATGTGATAGTCTCTTTCCTAAAGAATTATGAAAATGACAGCACCTGTACTTGCTGTTTGTTGTTAAGCTCATCTGCATTTTTTCAATTATGAAACAACTCATCCTAGAAACCCAAGGGAACGTAAATTATTAACTGAGTTAAGACACACTTGTACTAAAATCTTATGGGAAATCACAAGATTAATATCAGCTATGCAGTGAATATGCCTTTTGAGTTTTATTCAGAAAAGACAGACACTGCTTCTTACATATGAATACATAATTTACTTATAATATACTCTGGTTTACTGCCTTGAATTTTACATACACAGACAAAATTAGTCTATGCAAAAAAAATTAAATTGTGTCTAAAAATTAATAAATAATAATAGACACGATAATACAAAGAAAATACTTCATTATATATGTGGAAGACGCTTAGACTGTTAAAATTAATAAATGGACAATGTAAACCCAAAAATGTTATATATGGAAAGCACTGGCTTTTGACTGTGATAGTTGTTTTTCAGAAAGATTGAATTATTTGTCATTATAAATTATTTATTATTTATAAATTTGAAGCAAACAAGATTTGACCACTTATAGGATTGAGATTTTACAATGCACTGCACTGTTCCATTGTGATGTTGTGTTTCTCACCAACTTTCAATGGATAAAACTACTGATTCCATAAAATCAAAAGAGATTAGAATATTTATTTTCATTAAAAATGTTATAATTAAATAGAAAACAAACTTGTACAGCCTCATCTTTTGCAGCTTCGTATTTGGACAAAATGAACTACACAATCTTATAATTTCTTATATATTTAAAAAAATTAAGGAAATGTGTTTAGCAGGAAGCTTGATGACATTTGTTTATTAAGATCCCTAATTAGCAGTACTGGAAAATAATCAGTCCCTAACCTACAGTTTCTCATTATCACGTCTTCAATATTGCATGCTATTAACCTAATCTGTGCCTTGAGCCTGAGCAGGTTTTACTTTCTGTGTTGTAGATAATGTCGTTCCTGGAAAGGTTTCTTGAGATACTGCCCCTGGCAGAACAGGCAGTCCTGCCTTATAATAAAGTCTGCCAGACAATGAAGACTTAAACTCTGCCTACAGAAACTTGGTCCAGTTCTGAAAAGGACCATGACCAGCCTCAGTGGTGACTGGGAAAGGGGAAAGGTGTTATCCATGCTTATATTGTATTTCCTGGAATATATATATGTAAGACACCAGGCTGTAGAAATGGGTGTTGTGGAGAGGCAAGGCCATGACATTTCCTCTTCACCTGTCTGTTAATACCTGTATGACTGACTGGAGGCAAAGACAATGGTAGGTGGAAAGAAAGCAGGTAAGAAAAGATTTATCCCTAGGACACTGACCTTTCAAATATTCATAGAAAGAAGACACTCACCTTCTCTGGCTTCTGAATCCTAAATTTTCCATAGGATCATATGGAAGTTAATTACCTTTGAATTCAATATGGTCCTTTGACTTTGTACGATGTACACTTCTTTCCAGAGACTTTATTGGCTGTTTACTCCTCTTGCTCCCTTTAAATCCTACTAATTCCTGTATGTTTTCCTGCCATAATGCATGCCTCTTTCTATGAAATTCATTGGAACTGGACCATGCCATGCAAGTCTCTTTGGCTTTCATTTTAACCTTTCACAATGCTACAAAATAATTTCCTTCCAGTACATAAGAATGGCTGCAATGGTTAGTGAAGGATACGTTACTGACTAATACTTAAAAAGTACAGTACAAACAAAAGGTATTTAAATGCTGATTTATCTTGATTTCTGCAGCATAGTTTCTATGAGGAGCTATCTATATGTAAGTGTATCCCTACTACTATACATTTTCCCAAAATATGTATATTGCATTGACCTCCTATCACTAAGATTTTCCCTGAATGTGGCTCAAGTCATTCTTGTTCCTCCAACAACTAATTATTTTTCTGACTTTGCAAGGAAGACCTAAGCAGTGTACAAAGCAGAGCTGATAAAAATAGCAACGTACAGCTCTTTCTCTGATGACTTGCTGTGTTTATTATTGCAAGGAATCAAGTTTCTGATGCAACCCACAACTGAAGAAGTGAGTAGGACCTTGTAATCTTTTTGAGTATCAGTGTTGAATGTGTCATATGCCACAGTATGCTGTCTTCCTTGGTTTTGGTTTGTAAGACACTCACCAATGCCATCGTGAACCTTTGCATATGCTGTATGAAACACTGCAGAAGTCTAAAAAAACCCTCTTTTTATTCTGATTATACTAGAAATTTCATATACATAAATGTATAAATTATGTAGAAGAGAAAACCAAGAGGGATGATTAGATAATCTACTGTATCACATATTTCTGTATCTAAAGTATATAAAGTATATAAATATTAAACATTTACCAAATAACAGCTTGCCTAATTAGGAAAAAATCATCTCCACCCCTATAGTTTCAATTAAAGAAGCTATTTTTCATTTCCCTTCTGAAACCATCTTGCATAAAATGATTGGAGTAGAATGCCAGCTGTGTTGGTCTCCTGGGAAAATCTGTGGAGAATTTACCAGCGTGAGTCGCGATCATTCTTCTGCAGGTGCTATTCCTACTGAAACCCTTCATTAGTATTTCTAAAGTGTTCCAATTATACAGTGTCACTTCCAGTTATTAAAACTTCTCCTTGTTTCAACTTTTCAATAAGGGTTTGTTGGTTGGGAGGGTTGTGAGTGGGGGTTTTTTTGGGGGGGGTTGTTTGTTTGTTTGTTTGTTTGTTTGTGGTTTTTTTGTGTGTGTGTGTGTGTGTTCCCAGGCAGGGATTGGATTGCAGAGAAAATGGAATTAATTGATTTGTGAAATGGGTGGTGATGGCTGAGATGTGGGACTTTAAGTTAAACCTGGGTAAGCTGTTTATATTTTTAGCTGACTGTCTTATCTGCTTTTTAGGCTCTTCCTCAATCCTCAGCTCTTCTCCTTTCAGACATAGGACACTTTTTGCAAAATAACCAGACTCCAGTGGGAGCTACAAGATGTTTCTTTCTCTAAATATCTTGGCATAAGAAACATTCCTTCTTTGAGATTGTGGTTACAGTTAAAAAGGTTGGCCTCACAAACCCTGGAGCAGGGCTCCTCACAGTATATTATGATGCGAGAAGCATACATCCTCTTCTCAGGATGGGACATGAGACAAGGCATTGTGCTTTGATTGATGAATAATCCTAAAAAAAAAAAAAAGAAAACTTAGTCCCAGAACCAGGTACCCACCTGAGAATGCCATTGTGTACTTACTTAGCTCATGCAAAAAACCCAAATTCCTCTGGGTAGAGTGCAAATGCAATGTTTTAATTGCATAGGCAATGCTTTGGTATCTCAGGTGGGTTTCAAGTATACCCTGGTGAGGTAAGTGGAATATTTGGGATCACTCAGGTTGTGTGAGTTGCACTCACATGCCTCTGGAAGCTGCTAAGTGCTCTTTGGACCTTGGCCCAACTGCTCCACACAGCACAGAAGTGAAATCAAGTGAAATTTCTCACTGTAAATTGTTTGCTAAGATTAGCTTTAGGAAAATGTCACTAAACTTAAGCCACAGTAGGAGAGGTGCCCTACAAAAAGAGAAGTTTTCATTAAAGGGAAATTTTCATAGAAAGGGAAATTTTCATCAAAATGGCAGTTTTATAAATTGTACTCTTAAGAGGCTGCAGGCTTTTATATGCACTTTCATATTTAATGCTTAGTTTGGCCCCTGCTCTTCAAGCAGCACTCTACCAAATTTTTCTGGGCAGTCACTGCTGCAGTTTTCTCATCTGTTTAGCCATCTGGGTCCTGTGGTGACATATCCATGGTATATCATAAAAGGGAAGTGGCTGGTCTTTTCTGTGAGCTGCCACATGCAGCGCTGGGGAGGCAGCAGGGGTGTGCTGGAAAGGTTTGTGAAACCACTGGGCAGCATTGCTTTGTGCTACTAAGGAGATGGGCGGCAGCTGGAGGGGAGAATTAACTTCCTTGGGAAGAGAACAAAGAAAGGAGCTGACATTTAATCAACAGGGAAGAGAGAGAGAAACAAACTAACTGTGGAAGTGCGGGGTTGATATTTCCACTCACAGTTGTGGCAGCAGGCAATCTCATCCGAACTGTATTTCCTTCATGAAAAGGCTATCCCAGGAAACAAAGGTAAAAAAATAACCTTTACCAAAGGTGTTAGCAGGACCCAATTGTGGCTGACTCCAGAAGAGACGAGTCCAAAATCTTGATCCCTGAGTATCAAGGAGATGAGGGCTGAACGCACCGTCCCAGTGCTCACAGGATTCTACCTGCACACATCCCTGAAGGGCACACCTCTCTTTAGCCACAACCCAAGGGTGCTGGCAGAGCTCGTGGGCAAAAAGGTCCCACGGGAACACTAAAAGGTTCCATGACAAGTTTAACTTTCTGAATGCCCTAGTGGCCCATTAGACAGATTGGTGGCAGCACATATGATTACTCCCCGGACAAGACACTGCCTCCACAGAGAGTCACTTGGGAGCCTTACGGAGTGTGCTGGTTTTGGCTGTGTAGAGTTCATTTTCCTCACAGTAGCTGTTATTGGGCTTTGAATTCAGTTTGGACTAAAAACAGCATTGATAACCAAAGGGTGGTTTAGTTAATGCTGAGCAGTTCTTACACAGAGCCAAGGCTTTTCTGCCTCTCACCCCATCCCAACAGCGAGGAGGCTGGGGGTGCACAAGGAGTTGGACCCCAGCTGACCAGAGCGATATCCCATGACCATATGGCATCATGTTCAGCTATAAAGAGGGGGGACATAGGAGGAAGGGGGCAGGTATTCAGAGTGGTGGCATTTGTCTTCCCAAGTCACACTTACATGTGATGGAGCCCAGCTTTCCTGGAGATCACTGAACACCTGCCTGCCCCATGGGAAGCACTGAATGAGTTCCTTATTTTGCTTTGCTTGTGTATGCAGCTTTTACATTCCTTATTAAAATATCTTTATCTCAACCCATGAGTTTTCTCACTTTTTTACTCTTCTGATTCCCTTCCTATCCCAGGGGGGAGTGGGGAGTGGATGGGTGGGACTGAGTTGCTGGGTGGGGTTAAATCACAAGAAGAACCAACGGATGGGGCTGTCAGCGCCCTTGGTTCCTGGTTAGAAACTAATTTTTCTTCACAAAGCAAACTGTCTGGGAGATAACTAGCATGTCAGGCAGTAACCTCATTCTGAGCTGTCACTGCCATTGGTTCCCATCTCCCCTACTAGAAGCAGGTCCCTGATCACAACACTGGCTGCAATTGCAGGTAAGTGCATACCATGCTTTATGTTTTCATGGTCTTCAATACTTTCCACTTACGGGTCCTGTGAAACCAGAAAGCCTCTTATTACATGGAAAAGCTGGACAGAGCAACACAGGTACGACCAATATGGTTAAATCATATGTTCTCCCTTTATTGTCCCGAAATGGTGGGTTAAATACAGTTCCAAATAGTTTGCAGTTACAAGTGTTTTTTCATTGGTATTCAGTGTGAAGAAAAATGCAAACAATAGTTGATTATCTCAACCTTAAGGTAGCTACCATGTTCACACTATAACTATACTATCTAATACCTAAACGCACCTTAATCTAAATTTTTACTGTGCCACAAGCTTAGCAACTTCCACACAGGCCTGAATCTGAGGCCCAATCTGGGGCAGCTCAAATCTCATTCCCAAACACATCATGCCCACACTTTCTAAGAAGTTCTGCCACGGTTCTGGATATGGCAAGCTGTAGTATATGAATTTCTACTTGGTGAATTTTAATCCACTGACACCAGACTGTTTTGGGGTTTTTTAAATCTGTTATTTGATAAATAATTTACAGCAGTATGTCCATTTTTATAGCTGCTTATTGAACTGGACCAGAGTGCCAAACTGGCTGAAAAGCAACCTTCCTAGGGCAAATCAGTCAGGGCAGCTCCTCATTTCAACTTACCAGGTACCCACATAAACATTTGTGCCAGAACAATGTGAAAGCTAATTTGGGGATGGCTAAGTTGCTTTTGTTTGGAGTTTTTCTTCCTGGAAGTGCTGGTTTTCTTCAGGGATATGCTGAACTGCAGCCTCCATTACCTATTGTGCAGTGCCTTCAGCACAGATCCCACTGTGGGTTTTTTTAACCACAACATGAAATCTAGTGCTCTAAGCATAAAACAGAGAAATGGCATGGCCTTGTGCTTGCTCTGACTCCTTGTGAGTAAAACAAGTCAGGATAAACTGCTCCACTGAGGGTGTTTCTGGTGGATAAGACACTGTGTGAGAACTATTTGGGTTGTACTTAGTGGGTACAACTGATACTAAAACTGGCAAACAGTGACTCTAACTGAAAGAGAATACTTCCCAGAGCATGATTCTGTGAAGGAGCACCTAGAGACCTTTGATGCTCATAAAGTGCTCTCTTAGTATCATTGCATTCCAGAAAAGAGGGAGCATTCTGCTGAAAACAGGAGAAGTCACCACAGTTACAGCCAGAGCCACCATAGTGGTTGCACAGTTCAGGAGCAGAGAGAGAGATTGTTCACCATCACCAGAGATTCCTCTTTCCTCAATTTCTGAAAAGAAAATACCATGAAAGATACTTAGCAAGAAGTAGAAGGCTTTGTAGAAGTAACCATCTAGAGAGCTTTACCTGGATAGATTCAGCCCTGAAAAAGCATAATTTACTGTCAGCTCCAAACTACCACCATTAGTATGGTACTCAGCAATCATATCCCCCCCAAAAGACACTTGTACAAGTTGTTTATGGCATAATTCTGCCGCCTTTGCTCATGCTGGCTGGTGATTTGCTCCACCAAGTAAACCCATCCCCACAGACTCGGGGGGATGGCTCACAGAATTAGAAGCTCCCGACCTCCTGATGGGTCAAGTTGGTACTATCAGGTTTTTAGAACAGTAGGAGAGGGAAGAATGTTTCCTCATTTCTGTTGCATTCCTCAGTTTGAGTGTGTCAACAGATGGAGTAGGGATTAGTGATAAAATAATGTGGCCTCTTAGTTTATGCGAAAAGCAGTCTAAGAATGCTGTGGATTTTCTGATGGCTCATTAAATGTACTCATGCAAACTAAAGGGTGCTTACAGTATAAACAAAATGCTCATCTTCAGTGAGTATTTGCTTTTGATAGATAATGTCAGGGCAATGCACGGATGTTTGGAGATACATGTATAGAAATGTTGAAAAAGAAAGAAAATCTGTTATGTGCTGTTTGTGATCTAGCCTGAAACTCTATCTGTTGATGTGTGGTAGGACTTATTACTGCTCACTCTGTGTTTCACATCCTGCTGAGACTGTCTAATAGCCTTTTGCAGACTGACATATGTTCTCCCTCCTTGTGTCTGAAGCAGCACTCGTGTAGCTGTGGCTGGTGTGGTACAGGGAGCAGAGCCCAGCTCCAGCTGCACAGCAGGGTCTGTGGTGGAGGGGGAGTGTTGCTGCAGCTTGGGGCTGGTCTGTGGCTTGCAGTCTTGGTGTGCTCCTTGCCAGGTTCTGCCACACCAGGGACCAAGCTCACGTAGCTGCACAGGCCAATAACCTCAACTTCTGAGCATGCAGGTAAAATGCCAGATAAGAATTATTATTTTTACCAGTAAAATATACATGGTGAGGGCCAAAATTCATGGGTGACATTTAATATTAGGCATTCCTACCACGATGTCTGTATTATTCCTCTCCCTCCTCTTCCAGCCCCTGAGCGAGGGGGATATCTGTGCTTTTGCCTGTGGGGCTCTTTGAGAGTCCTTTTATGAACCTAAGGCAATGACTGATATGGGTGAAAAATGTCTGGGGAAAGGCAGGATTTTCTGAATTTCAGCAATTTCTTTAATTCAATTGAATTGTTCACAGAGGCAAACACATTCTAAATAATTTTGCAAGGAAATGAGTCCCTGTTCTCAGTCTGCAGAAACACTAAGATCTTACTGCTCTTAACCAAGGCAACAGCACGCTGTACACACACTGCCCACTCTTCCCAAAGTCAGCATTTCCTAGCTAATCATCCATGGGCAAGCTGACCTCTGTACTGAAGAGCTATTGCTGGCCTGCAACACAGATGCTGAACTAATGGCACCAGGAAGTTTTCTCATGGTTAGAGGTGTTCCCTGCTTTACCTACCAGGTAAAGATGCCAGTCCTGCACACCTCTATAGCACAGGGTTTCATACGTGGAGGATGCATGACAGGGCTTGGGAGCCAAGTGAGTTGAGGAGCCCTGTTAGCACAGCAAGGCAGTAAGGCACCGTTCTGTACCTGCACAGCAGTCAGATCAGTCTGTGACAGTGCCTGGGATCAGTTCCCCAACAGACATCTCCTAAAATTTAAAACTTCACTCTTATTATGATTTGGTAACTATCTTATGGCTGGCTCTTCCCCACTATTCCTGGGAGAAATAGAAAGCACGTAGCATTTAGGAAGAATGGAGGAATATCAATTAAGTCTTCAAATTTATAGAGCCCACTGTTAATTTTTTCCTTCCTCATGTATACAGCCCAACTGAATTCAGTAAGTTCCCTGATTACCCTTTTAAATAAGAACATTGACATTTTCCCTGAAGGCTATGTAACAAGTATGGCTTTACAATAAGAATGGTGTTATTAATAGATTAATAGCTGCAATAATGCATGTGGAAGCATTAACGGGATGGGTGAACTAATTAGACAAAATGAATGGATTTTTGCTTTTGTTTACTCACCTTTTGTAACTTAGATATTTTTATGGTTAGACAGCACACAGGAAAACACAATTCTTGTCTCCATTCATACGGATTTTCTCTTTCCCGATGACATTTTCGTTTCCAGCTCTACTCTGGCTTACCCTCTTTCCTCTTAAGATCTGTTTCTTCAAAGAAAAGAGAACCAAGAATTTTTAAGATACTCTGGTGTTTAGTGTGCAAAAGGAATAGTCCCACTCAATACGTCTTCCAGGATGTCTCTACAAAGCAAATACAGAAATAATGAGGGGAGAGGGGGAAAGCAGTGCATTGAACAGCTCACTTCTACAGTAATTTCTCAAGGACTGCAGGCACAAGCATGAAGCAGACCCCCTTCTTGCAAGCAAAATTGAGTTTCTCACATGTCAGATGTAAGAGATGAGGACTGAAAGACAAGGTGATATTCAGCCTTCCATGTTTGCAGAGAAGGAAGAGAAAGCTTATTAGCAGCTACAATACTAAGTCCAAAACCTGGTATTTACTCACAGAATGTGTGTGCTGTGCCCCAGATAGACTTTACAGATGGCTCATTTACTAGGTGACCGGGCTTTTGTCCTCTGTTGAACTTTGGCCAATGCACTTATGACAACAATCAAAGATTTGCACAGACTTTGCCAACTTAACTAGGTTGTGTCCTTTCTAATTTTCCTGAGATACTTTGCAAGAAATCCTCAGGCTGAATTTGCAAATTTGAACCTACTGTGCTAGATCTCATGTATTTCTTAGCCTACTCATAATCTACAGGGGAGTAATTTGAAACTTTGCCAAATGTCCAGCAGAACAGATGACAAAACTTCTGCATCTTGAAGGCCAGAAAACACTTGTGAAATGAGTCAACAACTCCTAAATTTTCCTACTATGAGATATTTATTTTAAGAAACTTTACATTCTATTTATTTTTTATGAAGCATTACTTAGATTGAAGGGGGAAAAAATGGATGCCTGTTTGAGCAAGAAAACCTAGGAGAAAATTAAGGCAGGCAGTATCTTTTACTGGAGCTTTAATAAATAACTGCACAGATGACCATATTTACAGAAATATAGCTGAGGAGAGACTCCAGGCTAAAGAGTGATCCTGTGGGAAAATTGGGTGAAATTGCAATAAGAGGAGAAAGAACTACAATTTGATGTGGGAGAAACAATGTTTTGCATAGAAAATGGCAGTTAGGAACAGAATTAAACTTTAATAAGAAAAAGGAAATCTTTGCAGGAGAATGGTGCAGAAGTTTCAAAATAAATTAAAAATAGGATTAAATTTTAAAATTAATTAAAATTGAAAAAATAGGTTAAAAAGGCCAAGAAAACTTCTTTTGAGCTGGACTACTAAATCTTTTGGAGAGGTATCTTTATGAATTAGGTCACAGCAGCCTTGATTCCTCACACTAAGACCATTTCAGCAATGGTCTTTTCATTTACCTACCAGGTAAAAAAAGAATAGTTTCCTCTAAATCTGAATAAAACAGAATACTTCTCTCTTTTTTTTCCCCATAACAGAGTTTCTCCCCACCAGTAAAGCAAAACTGTTTTGATGAAGGGTGCATTTCCAAAGGGAAGGGCAGTTTGAATTCTCAGCCATAAAGAAAGTTTGTGACGCACCATATTCTGTCAGTGAAGGAAGAGGGACAGCCCTTGCATCCCAGCCCTGCTGCAGATCATAATCACAGAAATAATCCTGGCACCTGTAACAGGACCACTGCCATTGCTGCACCTTTGCACTAAAATGAAAAATATCTGGAGAAAGGCAGGATTTTCTGTATTACAGATTACAAGGTGATGTTCTGTGACTGTCTTGGTTTGTCAGATACTGATACATCCCTCCATTATCCCATTGTTTGTTTGGAATTGTTTAGTTAGACTGCAAATTTTTTTAGGTGTAGATTGATTGCAAGTATTTCTTTAAAACTTTCATATATTTTTTTTCTCTTTGAGCATACTCTTTGCAATATCATACTGCATTTAATAAAGTTAGAACTTTATTCAAATTCACTTGAAATAAATTTGCCAACTTTACTTGCTACCTTCACTCTCTTTAAACTATCTTTGAGTCTTTTAATTTCAAGCTAATATTGATCATACAGACCTGGGGACCAGAAGATATTTTCGTATGATTTATAACTGCTATGTGTATATAATGTATGAAAGAAGCAATAGATGTTAAATAGGGAGAATAAGTATGAAGAGCTGAAGTTAAAGTCTTACTGCGACATTTTCCTAGACAAAGAGGATAAAATTGTAATAGTATCAGAATTCTTCATTCTAAATTCTTCACAAAGACAGTTGAATTCCCAGGCTGACCAGGGTAGCCTGTGCAGGATGGAATTTCTGTGTTATGAGATTGCAAGATTCGGGTTAAATGCAAAGATTGAACCTTCATGGCAAAACTTTCAACTTCTTGAAAATTTCTTCAGTCTAAAGAGGAAAATTTTCTGCATCATTAAGCAGAAGGGAAAGCTTCATGGCTCACCTCTGGAATATCTGAAGTCAAGATCTTTTGATATAATGCAACTGAATTTAGTGATCCTTCTGGGTCCCTTTAAACTCAGGCTAATCTTTGAATCTGTGATTCTATGAAATATATATATGCACGATAATGCACAGACATTAAAATCCATTCTGATTTCTGGTACAAGAAAACATATGGTCTTGAACAACTCATAAAGAAAATGAGACAAGACAAGCAGTAAAAAACCCTTTACAGCAAAAAAAAAGAAAATGACAAACAATAATTTGACACACTCCTCCCACCACACATGGCTTTTAAGATGGTTCACAAAACATTGTCTGTATTTTATTTCCCTGTTTTCTTCTTGTGTGATGGTCTCTGCTTCCTCTGGGAGAGAGAGAGAAAATATTGTCATAACAAAGGAAATGGGGAAGCTTGGGGACTAGCAAAACAAATCTGAAAAAGCTTGATTGATACAAAATGCTGTTCCCCATTTGAGCACTATACAACACTTAGATATCTTTATTGAAGCCTTTCATAATAGAGCCAAAGCTCAGACATAAATTCTGTTTATGTTTTGCATCAGGAATTAGGAGAGACATTATGGATTTATTGTCCCTTAACAAAAATCTTGAAGAAAGAATTTTTGGTAAGGAATGTTATATCTTTTAAAAGTTTGAATATAAGTTGCAGGAACAATACATGTGGTAAGACAAAATACTGAGTTCTTGGAGCAGCCTAGAAAGAAAGGAAATTACAGACAAGAAATCAAAAGGGAATTATTGATGTACCAGAGCTTCGAGAGCTGACAGACCTGAAAAGTTAATATCTGATATCAGCATGTGACTTACTGCACAGTGAAACAAGGGGAAGATATACATAATCTGAAATATCCAAGCAGAAGAAGGCAGCAAAGACATGAGACAACCTCTTCAATGCCAAATCTCAAATCAGAAATAATGAAGAACTATGACCTTATCAAACTGGAGGAAGTATTGCACCAAAACGTCTTTCTTTCTCAGAGCAGTGAACATGTCTATAGTGGATTAATAATTAGAGAACACTCTGTAATGTCTACCATTAGGTAGTTATTAAAATAATTTATTACTTTTTAAATGCTTCAGCCTTTCAGTGAAATTACTTCTCTCTCCTCTGAATATGAAATTTCTGCTTTGTTCCTAAAGATTCATCCCTGATAATACAAGATTTATATGTACCAGATAGTGCAGCTTTAAATACCAAATCTTCCCAGTCTGCAGGGCTCTTCAGGGTTAGAAAGTTAAACCAGTCACTTAAACCTCTTTTTTAAGGAGATGCATCTCTCTAAAACAGTGGCAGGGAAGTTAAAAATATTATAGGAAATATAAGATGTGCACATTAAGTAAAAAAAAAAAGTGTAATTACCAATATTATTAATATAAGTATTTTAATAAATCAAAACTATGAACTTTTATATGGACCACACATCTCATTTGGCAAGAATTAGATAAATGAAAATGTCAGTATATTTTTCTCTCAAGTCTTTGTTAAAAATGGCTCATATACACATTCTTTGTAGCATGCTTGCACTGCATTATTCTGCTGGTTAATACATGTTCTTTCATTGACACCATTATTGGGTCACAGGGTTCTGAAATGTTAATTTTTAAATAATTATAATGAGTAGATCTGGATTTCAGCAATGCCTCATGAGGTCTCTTTATATGAAAATATCTGAGGTTTTTGTTGTTTGCCTAGTTTAGGATTTGAGTGGCTTTTTGTTGGTGCTACTCTACTAGCAGACTTTATACATACTTTTTACACTACAAACAAACCATTATATATTTTACAACCAGGGCTTTCACTTGGTTCCTTGTTGTTATCAAATAACTGCTATCTACTGTGGGAACTAATTTTCAGATAGATACCTCAAAAATGTAACCAAACATAATAGCTTATACTTTCTCAACCACTCTGAACAGAGCACAAATAACAAATGCATAAATGCAGTCAATGAGACTCAGCACGAGAAGCTTCTCAAGATAAGTGTTATATTCTGGGAGAATAGTGCTGTGAAGTTCCAGGACACTGGGAGTTAAAGCTGAGACAGTCTTGTACTGGGAGTATGTTTGGATCATTTTGGCGCTTTATATTTATTCTTTTAATTTTCCTCTCCCTTAGAAGTTTTGGTAATTGCTTTCTTGGTAGCTAATACACTCATTTCCCTAGGCAAAAAAATCAGAAATTAAATAAAAATAGTTTCCACTCATGTTTCTAAAACCTTTGAAATGTTTTTCTTTTTTGAAGAGGTGCTGCTGATCTTGAAGTACTTGTTCTGTATAAGGTGTATCTGATTAGAGTAAAATATCGGAGTGTGTTTTATTAGGGTGATCATTTTGAACACAGGCTTTAATAAAACATACAGCAACATGAGAAGACAGGAATTGTTAACACAACATCTAAATTGATGAGGAATGCTGAGAGCCAAGAATGTGTTGTCTTGGCAGAGAAAGTATGAGACTAGAAGGTTCTTGTTAGTGTATTCACTCAAATATCAGCTTTGAGTCTGAATTTGTTTAGAGTTGTTAATGAAATGGACCAAAAAAACAGGACTTTCCTTATAGGAACTGCTACTAACACAAGGTTGGGGTACATTAATGCATATGAGGAGATGAGTAAATTATGTGTGATTCCCTGGGAACTGTAAGAATGGGGTAGAAGATCATGCATGTAAGAACTAAAATAAGTTTAAACTCGGAACTCCTCATTTGGAAGGCTGTCTGGAAAAGGAAAATTTTGATATGTTGCTTGTCCATGCAAATGACTGTGAAGAGCTTATGAAATGTGACCATGAAAGAGTCAGATGATACCAAGTAACATTTTTCTAGTAGACAGGAAGAGGCACCAATGTCTCTGCAGCAGGGCGGTTTTGCGTGTATCAGTATGTATTTTCCTGAAGAGGAGAAAAGAGAATTAAGAAGCTGCTTTCCCAAGCTGCTTTCAATACAATTTTCTAATTGAGATGAGCTAAAGTGCAGCAACAGAACAACTTTTATGGTCCCAATATCGGCAGCACTGAAGCTAGATTCCAAAAGAAGCATCTGTCGTAACTACTTTTAAAAGTAGAATGTGGCCGGGTGTTTACAGACTGTTGCAGGCAATGGTGGAAATAGGACACAAACATTTCCTAGGAAATAGTACATATGGCCCAGGATTCCTGTTAAATCTTGGCTTGATATTTGAGTTAGTCAACTCATTCCTAGTAGTGATTGTTCTTTGGTTGTTAATTAGGGCACTTTCTTGTCTTGCAAGGGCTTGCCTATGAGCTGTAATGTGTGTAATGGTGTGATGTAGGGATCTGAGCTCTCAAAGTAGTAAAGCCCCACGAGACAGCACAGAGTCATTCAGAGCCTGCTTCAAGCAGCTCCACATTGGCCCTCCTGCCCAGCTGGCTCTGCTCCCCGTGTGCACAGGCGCTCGGCTGCCTCTGCACCTACGGCAGGCCTCTTACCAATTGGAACCTGCAGACAGCAAAGTCCCTCTGTGAGCTAGCCCTGACTGTATGGCTGGAGTTCTTGGAACAGTTCTCTTTAGGAGCTGGAATGCCTTTGTGCTACCACTGGTTGTGGTAGAGGAGAAAGATGCCCTGAGGGATGACGGATAACTTGTGTTATGAAAAAAAGTGAGGAAGATAAAGAGTGAAGAAAAGATAGTCATTGGTGCAGAGAATTCTCACTGGGTGATACTAAGAATATAAAATGAAATGACAAGTTGCTGTGCTTTAATAAAATAATCAACAGCTTTCTGATTGACTCACTGTCTTTGATGAAGATCTTCTGAGTTCCCTTCAGTGGTAAACTTCATGTTTACCACAGAAGAGCTTCACCCCTTCTGGTGAGTGTTATCTGCTCAAAATCAAAAATCAGAGTCAAAACATTATTTTTTTTCCTTAGGAGATGTTGAGTTTGATTGGCATCAATGTACATTTTCAGAATCTGAATTGCTTCCACTTCTTGGATGGCTGGGATAAAATATGTGCTGAGAGGTACTCCAGCTGTTCAGGAACTGATCCTTTATATTGTTTTATTTGTAAGGAAAATGCAATCACTAGGACAAGACCCCAACAATCACAAGAAAATACTTTCAGTATAGAATTTTAATCAATAAAATAATGGGGGGATAGACTGATATAATCTCTGTCTTAACTTTTTGCATTACAAAAAATAAATTCAAATAATCTTTAAAATTAGGTGTAGAAAGCCCTACACATCTCTGTGACAAAATGGGAATGTCAAAGGAATGAGTTTCATCCTGTTGCGAATAAGCCACTGCACCAGCATTTCATATCTCAACAGAATTCTGTCTTCCTGTAGTTTAATATGTTTCTAAAAATATATATTTTCATGGATCATTGATTTCCAATTCCTTTCCTTTGACTGTGAAGAAGGAAGGAAAACTATTTTCTAGTAAAACCTTGTTTTGATTTAGGAGCCTTTTTTGGCATACTGCTTTGGGCATGAAAAAAAATATTTTTTTCCTCTCTGCTCATTCTCCCCCTTGTCACAGAAGGAATTTAAAATTCTGTCTGACTCATCATTATGTTTCCAAGAGATGGGGTCCTGTCTTCCTTAAACTTGCAGCACCATAGCAAATGTACCACCCTTCCAGCCTCAGATGAAATCTAACAAAGGCATGGATGTCTTTGCCAACTCAGTGAACTTTCAAATATGACATTTCCAGGGACAAATCATAATCAGCAGCGTTAGACCACTCACATCTAGAAGTCCTCTGGAGAAAGTCTCGAGGGTGTTTCTCAGCTGTCTGTGTGGGATTGAGTCACTGCATTACACTAAGGGCAATCTATCCATGTCGACTGAAGATGTTTTTGGGATACAGGCAAAACCAGAGGAAAGGAAGCAGATAGCTGTTTGAAACGAGTGAGAAACCTGTCACTCTGTGGGGATATTAATTTTATTAATTTCCTTCAAAATGTTTGGTTAGGAAAATCAAATTAATTAACACATGAGGAAATCAATTTAATACAGTTCACTTCACTCTATGCTGTGAAAATAAAAAATTTTACTTGACACATGCCTATGAAATTACTTAGATTATAACCAAATTTGCTTCCATGGAAAAAGGGTTAAAATCTACTTTTCTCCTAATGATGATTATTTCAGTACTTCTCTGATCAGAGAGGTTTCCCATTTCCAGATCTCCTAATTTATATCTATTTTGCCAGAATTTATATCACCAGTGAAAAAAGCTGTAACTGCCTTTAGGAGATACAGAGAGCAGAGCTGTGAAGAAGGACATGAGAAAATATGTGCCAAAATGATAAAATTTAGCTTTAAACATTTACAATAAACTATAATAAAAATAAACTATTAATATTAGATCTTAGTTTTTCACTGGTATTGCCTCTTCTTTGTCAGACTGGTGTTGACTGTTAAAGTAAGTCTTGAAGAAATGAATCAGTGGGCAAAACATGGAGATGGAAATAAGAGGGCAGCATGTATTCACTTACCATATAGATCAGGAATTAGATAAGTATTTCACCAATTATGACCATCCTGTTCATGCTTTTCACCAGTAAAGTATACAAAATGTCATAGTAAATCTGTATGTCTGTATCTATACCTATCAGAAAAGATAATTACTTCATCATTGAAATACAGCTGTTAAACTGACTTCATTAACAACATAACAGGATTTTGTTGCTTTCTCATGAAAGCCTTTGAGAGAGAAATGGGCAACAATGTGAAACATCACAGAAAATCTGATATATCTAAATTCAATTGTTTAGATTGGAATCTGGAAAGACAATATAAGACCATATACATAAACATAACTCTCTCTAAAGATTAATAACAGAATTTTGAAAAAGTTTTAGTCACAGAAGAAGCTTTTGAAGCTATGACTAAACTGTTCAGGCTTTATTCTCTCACAGTTTACAATTTTGACTTAAAATCTGACTTGATTTCTAAAATAGTTATCTTTTTTCATTAAATGATATGCTTTTTGCCATACATTTACAAACCTTTTCCAACATTGATTTACTATTCAGCAGAGAAGTGAATTAAGATAAAGTAAACTAAAGTTGAAAGAAGCTTGACAAATGCCACTTCAATGAATTCTAGAAACAAAGAGATGAAACTTTTCAGAGAATAATTTGTAGTGGGTGAGGTGATACTCCTTCAGGGTTGTGCCAGCATAAAATGAATGAGAACTTGCTGTTTGGTGAGTCCTCTTGTGTACAAGGGAGACATCTGCCTACTGGAGAGAGTCAACAAAGGGCTACCAAGGTGATTAAGAGACTGGAACACCTTCCCTAGAAGGAATGACTGAGAGAGCTGAAACTGCTCAGCCTGGCAAAAAAGAAGGCTCAGAGGGAAGCTTAAAGGAAATTAATACCTGAAGAAAAGGTGCAGAGGGAACAGAGCAGGCCTTTTCAGAGTGGTGAGCCACGGCAGGACCAGAGGCAACATGCAGAAACAGAAACATGGCAGGTTCTCTCTGAACATCAGGAAACACTTGTTTACTGTGCGGGTCTCCTTCCTTCCAGACATTAAAAAACTGTCTGGAAAGGAAAGGAGGTAAGGAAAGAGACCTTAACTACTGGATCTGGGTGTCTCTGCTTGAGGAGAGGGGTTGGACAAGATGGCCTCTGGAGGTCCCTTCCAACCTCAACTGTGATTCTGTGTCTGGTGTCCAAAAACGTGTAAAACACAGGTAAAAAACTGTGAAACTTGACATTATAATAGTTCACTACAGAATGTGCTAAGAGTCAGATAATATGTTACTGAGTCAGACTTTAGGAGGACTCATAAAAGTGTCAGAAAAAAGAGGGGGCATGAAAATGAGTCACTAATGGGGACAAACTGTAAATAAGAATAGTTCCTCTATCCTCATGCTGAGTTACCTTCTGGTGCAAAATCAGGCTAAATTGACTTTATGTCTGATATGCCAAAATAGGTCCAGTACCCATCTCTACACACTTGGTGCTTAAGTACAGCATGTGTTTTCAAATGACAAAAGTAAGAGTAACAAGATCCAGAAAAGAGTTTTTCCATTTATTTGCCAACTGAAGACCCTACTGAATAGTCATTCATGCACCTAAAACACAGCAGCAGAATCACAGCATCGAAAAGATGAAGTTTTCTTTCAAAGAAGAGATATTGGTGTTACAGCTCCTTTATTTATTACCAAACAATGGTCTTTTCTTACCCTGAAAGTGAAAAACTTGAATCTATCAGCATCCCTAATGTGGGCAGCTGCCACCAGGGATGTCTGTCACCAAGATTAGCCTGAATGAAGTCACTTTTCAAGCCTTCTGTTGAAACTGAGGCCATTGTGTGAAGAATACAATGAAAATGACAACTGAAAATGACAGTATACAAGGAATTCAAATTAGATGTCCATGGTGCAGGTATCTCCATATGGATGAAGTAGCTAAGTCAGTGGAGCCTAGGGAGCTCTCCAGCTGACCACGTGTGCGTACCCGAGTTTGCATGATTCGAATAACTCCATAGCAACTGGCTGTTCCCTGAGTTTAATGAGATTCAGTAGCCCAGAATTTTATTTTCCCTTTAGGATTTTTAGTTTCAGACCTTCTCCTTGTTTATACTCCTTCTCCTCACTTAAACTATGACAGGGAAAAACTTCATACATATGCAAATTCTCCACAGACACCCTTATTTACAATTAGTAGGATTGTGAAGAGAAAGACTTTGAGAGAACAAGTACACAAGAATACTTACAGGAATATATGACGTACCTGACTTCTCAGGGAGGCAACTGGCACAGAGTAGCCCTCCTGCATAATTCTGTGACCACAGAGAAAATTTCAGTTAATGCCTTTGACTCACTGCTGTACAATTCCGCTAAGAAAGGAGGCTTCAGCAGGGATCTGAAACAGAATTAGGGAGTACATAACATGCAGAAGAGAAATTTTATATGAAAAATGGCATGAAAAAATATGAAGGGCATGACGAGCAGAGGTCTGGATGGTCAGGGTGATATTACCAGTTGTGAACAGTCCTTGCGTAGTCATTTCAGTTTCCCTAAAGGAATATAATTTCTTGTTCCACAGCAGTGAACAGCAAAACTTAACAACTTTTTTTTTCAGTTTTAAGTGAAAAAAAATGTAAATAGTGGAGGTTTGGTGTATTCAAAGAGACAGAAGTGGCAGAAAATAATAGGTTCTCCAAGCACTTAGAGATTCACTGTCACTCACATTCACCTTTTGGTTAATATCAGCTGAAGCACACAACATGCAATTGCTGCTGCTGGTACTGAGATGTTATGTGAGTTAACACAGCAAGAGAAGTAGCCTGGTTCATCAAGAAGATAACATGAAATTAGAGGCAGGGAGTAAGAGGGCAGTGCATGAATTTGGAGTTGAGAAAAGGTAATATTGTCTGATTGCAGGATAATGTCTTAACTCTATTGTGCTGTCCAAGTTGTTAATGGGTTCATTGATTCTTTGGCTAGAGAGGACCATTAGACCCTCTAGTCTCACTGGATACAAAGCACTGTCTACAAAATATTCCAGAAAGAAATCAAGTCTAATTTTGAAGGCAGTGTGAACCAATCACTGTCTTCTGATTTTGTTTCAGTTGTTAATCATGCTAATGCAAATTTAGAAATGAGCCTACTACTTCTCAGCAGGGCTGCTGATTCTTTCAGTGCCTTTCATTTCTATGAAAGGGGAGTTCTTACTGCTTTTTTTTTTTTTTTTTTTTTACTTTACTTTATGAAATATTGATTTAATGGAATTAATTCAACCTGCAGTGTTTTCTTTTGAAACACCTGATATGTGACTACCTCTGAAGGGTATCATGTACACCCTCATTCTTCCTTACACCTTTCCCCAGTTTCACAGGCTTATGGCAGCTCTCTGTTGGAGGGCTGGCAAGAAAGGAATCGAGAGTGGCACTCATTTGAGTTAAATATGTCTATATATGAGCTAGACTCCCTTCAAAGCCAGTAGAAAGAAAGTGGCAACTTTGTATGCAATTCATCTAACCTGTCTTACATATCTCTCTAATATAGTTGAAAATATCCCTTCATTTACTCTAAGGGGAACCGAGGTTAGGTTACTCAAATATAGACATAAGATTTCAGACAGATGAGTCCTGCTGCAAGTAATTGACCCTGGCTAACATTCTTTACCTATTTTCCTCACCTTGAGGGCATACAATTATGTTCTGGAAGGAAAGGAAAATGAAAGTAAAAGATCACAGTAGGAGGTGCTAAATTCTGGCACCCTTTAAAGTATGATGTCTTTGAAATTTATTTCTTTGCCTATTCTGACTTGGGAAAAAAATTATATCTTTTGTGTCTCTACAAAGTGTCAAGCATATAACTTTTCTACATTATTATTTTGGCGAAAGAATGGGTGGGATGATGCTGACTTCCTTTGCTGAATGCTTGATTTTAGATTTTGCACATCCTGCACCCCATGGCTCAGTCCTCAGTTCATTCTAAGCTCCTAGGAACAGCATCTTGTGTTCAGCAGAAGGTGAGAAAAGGGTTGGTGATTTATTTGATCCAGGATACAAGATATGTGTTAAGTTTCTCACTTAAATAACTGTGTCTCTGATTTCTTTCAGATTTTAATGCTAGTCCATGACAGACAGAGGAATATTAAACACTCCTGGAGAAAGTATTCTTTTTACAAATGTTAAAATTCTCTTTAACTGGAACTGTAAATAGCCAATAAGCCATATTTATTCAGAGTGTACCAGACACAAATATTCCCATGTTTGATCAGAGTTCAGTTACCACACCCACTGCAAAAGACCATAAAATACTTTAATATTTTCTTTAACACTGGTTTGATAATTTTTTGCCCACAGTATGCTATACGGAAGATAAAGATCAAATGTTGGTTGTTTTTGGCACTTACCAAAGTCATCAGTAACTCACTCCCAGAAGGTTAGAGCATAGGAATAAGATTGGTGTTTTCCGTAATAAGCTCACTATATTTTAGGCTAAGTTTTACTCATTAGAATCTGTTTATTGGTTTCAGCAGGCATGAAAATTAACAGTCAGAACACTCAGATCTTTGTAAACTGTCTGGATTACTACAAAATCTGTACTTTTTAGTTTTAAAAATTCACCATCACTTTTTTCTCCCCCTGACATTTGCAGATATCACTGCTTAACTTTAATATTTTGTCCAGACTTAGATGGCCTATGTTTTTTGTCTATCAGGATTTGGAGTCTTAGAATAATTAACAGTTTGGGTTGGAGGGGACCTATGGTCAGGAATACCTTTTACTGGATGATGTTGCTCAAATCCCCATCCAACCTGGCCTTGAACACTTTCAGGATTGGGGCATCCATGATGTCTCTGTGCAACTTCCTTGAGTGTCTCATCACCCTTATAAGAAACAATTTCTTCTTTATGTCCGAAAAAAATCTATCCTCTTTCAGTTTAAAGCTGTTACCCCTTCTCTTTTCACTACTACCTTACTATCTTTCTTACAAGCCCCTTTATGTATAGAAATTCCACAGTCAGGTGTTCCCAGAACTTGCTCTTCTTCAGACTGAACAATGCCAGTGCTCTCAGCCTGTCTTCATGGGAGAAGTGCTCCAGCCCTCTGATCATTCTTGAGATGCTCCTTTGGACTCCCTCCAACCGGTCTGTGTCTTTCTTGTGCTGGGGACCCCAGAGCTCCAAGAGTGGAGTAGAGGGGCAGAACTACCTCTCTTGACCTGCTGCCCATGCTGCTTTTGGTATAGCCCAGGATGCAGTTGGCTCTGTGCTGCAAGCACACATTGCTGGCTCACATCTAAATTTTCATCAACTGTTATTTCCAAGTCTTTCTCAACAGGCTGCTCTCAATCCATCCATCCCTCAGTCTGATTTGGTTTTGGGAATTGTGTCAACTCAGATGCAGCACCTTACACCCTGGCCTTGTTAAACTTTATGAAGTTTACATAAGCGCGCTCCACAGGTCTGTAAAGCAGCTTCCTCTGGTTGGCATCCCTTCCCTCTAGTACATAAACTGCACCACTCAGCTTGATGTCATTTGCAAAATTATTAAATGTGCCCTCAGCCCCACTGTCTATGTAATTGATGATGTTAAATAGTACAGTCTCAGTATGGACGCTCGAGGGACACTGTACTGATTTCCAGTTGGACATCCAACCTTGACTATAGTCTTTCAGACACTTTCATCCAGAAAATTTATTTTCCATCCATCAAGCCCATATTTTTCTAGTTTAGAATATTGTGTGGAAAAGTATCAAAGAACTTAACAGAATTTCAGATAGATGATATCAGTAGCTCTTCCCTTGTTTGCTGATGTTCCCTTGTCACTCTATCATGGAAGAAATCTAGTTAAGTGGGACACAATTTCCCTTGGGGAGGTCATGTTGGTTGTCTCTTATCACCTTCCTGTCTTCTATAAATTTTGACATCTCTTCCAAGAAGATCAGTGATCTTACTGGGTACAAGGCTTAAGTTGATGGGTCTGTAGTTGCCAGCATCATCCTTTTTACTGTTTTTAGAAGTTATATGAAGTTTTCCTTTTTCCAGTCCCTAGGCACTTTGCCTGATTCATGACTTTTCAAATGTGCTAGAGGCTGGCTTGGCAACCACATGAGGCATTTCCCTAAGGATCCCATGAGTTGTGTATTTTGTGGTTATTTGAGTGATCTTCTTTTAGCCCCTGCCTAGAGGTCCAGAGGCTTGAAACATATGGCAATAGAAATTACCTTTGAAAACTGAGGCCAAAAGCATTGCTGAGTAGCTTAGTCTTGTCCATGTCGGTTGTCGCTAGTTTCTCAAGGACAACTCTGTGTAGTCCATCCATTCTTCTACAAACAGGGCAAACTTCCCTGACCCTCCTTCCTTGAATGTCCTTTCTGAAAAGTTCTTGACCTGCAATCTGGTAACTTCTTGTGAAAAGCTGTTTCTAGTTTTGCATGGGTGAAGAAAACACGCTTACATATCCAGAAGCTGGGTAAACTCTTCTACTGGAAGCATTAATTAAATGTGATCTGTACAACCCCAGATTCAGATCATCTGACACAAAAAACCCCTGTGTCTCTCTGATCAGATGCAATCCCAGAGTCACTAAAGATGGCCATGTCATACAGACATTCCCCTTCATTTACCTAAAAACCTCAGAGGATCAAAGGAAAGTCCTCCTGGAAAGCGCTTCATGGGATAATAGAGTCGTTTCTCTAGCTCAGGGAAAATAACTTAGTCCTAACATATGTTTGCAATAAAGCAATGCTAAGCAAATTCAATGCTTAAAGGGCATCATTCAGGCAGGTGCTACATCTCAGTGATTGTTTTCTACTTGTTTCCATATTAGAAAGGTGCCCTACTGTGTAATCATCCTTTTTGATATATGCTCTTGCAGTAGAAACCAGATCCTTATCTCTCCTGCACTGTTCAAACATGCCTTTTCAGAATAGTTTTGAATTTCACACATTTCAAGGTTGTTTTGTTAAGCAATCTAAAGACTATTCACTATTAAATTTGGATGTGTAGCATGTTTGATAGCATGCTGTCTCAGGAGCAATTCTGCTTGCTTGATTATATATCCTCAGGCTTTTTGGTAGCAGCAAGTTCCTTCTTCATTGGCATCAAATTGAAAAATAAGATTTCTTTTTCCCTATATGTATTCATGATTCAGAGCATTGACTAAACTGCATTGTACATTTATGTCTCTTAATATATTGCCTCTCTAAAGAAAATTGTCTTCTGTTTTCTGACAGTAGTGATAGTCTGTTTTAAACGTAGTCACTGGCACCTGTTCAACTGTATGGTGCAGTGTCTTTCTTCAGACAGGAGAATGGAAGGGCTTGATCAGCACCTGCCTCCAAAATATTTTTGATCTTGGTCAAACTGCTCTGCTTAGTGGAAGATGAAGAGAAGGCTGGCAGAAAAGCTTTCTGGTGTTACACCTTTTTGGTTTTTTGGGGTGTTTTTGTTTGTTTGTTTGTTTGTTTTTGTATGTTTTGGTTGGTTGGTTGGTTTTGGTGGTTTTTGTTTTTGTTTTTGTTGGGGGGGGTGGGGCTTGGGGGGGACTGATGCAATCACAGCAAGCTATTTTTCAGAATTTCCAGGAAACAAAGGAGTTTGAAGCCATGGGTGTATTTCAGTGTAAATTAACTTCCTTATTTGGCTTTCCATCATTCTCACAGTTCATCCAGGCCTTTCTGCAAAAGCTGCAATGAACTCTATCTATTTGGAGAGCCCCTCAAGAGCAGAACATATGTCTCTCCTTTCATCAGCCTGCTGAAATGAATCTGAGTCCAACTGGTCAAGAGCATATGGCTCTGTTCAGGCACTTCAAAGTTCCCCAGCTCCATTCACTCTTGGACCACCTGCTCTGTGGGCTGTGAAAGCTGAAGCTGGCGTGCAGCAGCAACCTGAATCCTGCTGAACCACTGATTCAGTTTGAAAGATGTGAAGCCAAATGCCAATGCTACCTCTGATAGCTAGGAGCTACCTGAAGCCAAGGATCATCTTGCACAGACAAGCCTGCTCATTGGATTAAACTCACCAAAAAGAATTTCTCCCAGAATTTTGCTGGGTCTGAGCTGACTCTCTTAGCTTTATGTAAAACAGCTCCTGTGTTTTCCATACTTATTGCAGGCTCCAAAAAAGCTGCACTGTGTGTTTGAAAGTCAGAACAGGGTTAAATGAGTTAAATTAGTCTGGACTCACTTGAAAAATAAGACAAGCACAAAAAAGGAAAAATGGGATGTTTTCTCTTGCAAAGCAAAAGGGAAAGTCCAAATTAACAGGTTATAAACTGAAGTGAAAGTCTCAGCAGTCAAATCTAATACACTGTAAAATTAAATTATATCTTAAGAAAAGGTTCCCAAATGGTGGTTTTAGTGCCTCAGCCCTGTAAGGGTCATGTCTTAGGGCAGAAAGTATTGCTAATTATCTCCTTTTACCCTGGGGAACTGATATCACTGAGGTGGTTTCTAGACATTTTTTTGTCCCCACTCTTTTTACTATGCAATATATGTTTATCCCCTTTAGTTAAACTTTTGGTTATTTTAGCCAATAAAAAATTAGCTTATGGGTTGAGATCACATTCAATGTTAGTACTATTTATTCTCTGTATCATTTCTTTGGATAGTGAATGCACAGTGAGACTGTTAGGGTTCTGTGTTGCTTCAAATTAAATACCAGTTTAAATAGAACAGTCCCTTTCTTACACAGAGCAGTCCATCTAGCTGATAAAACATTTTCCCAGTTATAGCATATTCAAGAATGTTAAAAATCTTTGCATGTATAGGTAAGGATGTAATTCATTTACATCTCACAGGAAATATTCTATATTATCAAAATCCTCACTCCCTTGCCTCCAGTTTCTCAAAGGGTTTGGATACACCATGCTAACAGTAGAGCTGACAGACTGTAAGAAGGGGCTATGCCTTCCTCACCTCTCATCTGCTTCAGCATTCAGCATCTGACTCAGACATAAAAACTGGACACCTGCATCTACACCGACGTACTCAGCGTGAGCAACAAAGGGGAGGAGCTGAAGGCCCTGGTACAGCAGGAAAGCTGTGACACAGTCATGGAAATGTGGTGAGATGTCTCACACAACTGGAATGCTGAGATAGATGGCTGTGAACTCTCCAGAAGGCCTAGGCAAGGAAGGAGAGGCACTTTCTTATTGTACAGTCAGTTCTTCCATAATTTCTGTGTGGTGTTCAATAGTAATTGATTGAACCAGAAGTGATTAAATAATTTCAGAATACACCAATAAATTTCACCTGTGATTTTTGCATTGCCCAAGTCTCATTGTGTCAGTTATCCTTGAGGGCTAAGACAATTACTTGTGATAATATTACCAAGACTACTTCCTGCCAAAAGGTTCTACTGCATGGCTGAAAAAACACCGTGTGGACACTGGTGGTGCACAGTCAGATAACCTTAATTAAAAATTTGAAACAAAAGTATTGCAAGGGATACAGCAACTAGATGTGATTAGTTTTTAAATACTTGCATGGAGCAACGTAACAAAATCTGTAAGGTTTTTTTTTCAAATAAAAAAATTAAAGAAATTATTCTAGCTTTTAATGTCATGAATATATTTGGCTTTTAACAATGAAAAAGGAATCAGAAAATTCATTAAGATTGAGAAAATTCATAATCTAGGTCTAACTGATACCAGTAACTCAACCAAGTTCTTTGCTTTCTAAATTTATTTTCTATTGAGAACTCAATCGAGTTCAAAATCTTTGAGTTTGACACTTGAAATCTTGTCATGGACATGACCTACTTGCAGTCATACAAATTTATATCTGTGTTCCATGGAATCCACAATAACAGAGGCAACCTCTGTTGCTTTGTGATTCTCATATTAGAAATAAGAACTAACTGCAACCAACATGTGAAGCTCTTCTGACTGTCATGGATGTGCAATTATACAGTTGCAAAGTAACCCGTTATGCATAGTAATACAGAACAGATAGAAACTAGACTGTTCTGTGTTAACTTTGATTTTGTAAGGGTCTTTGAGGCCAGTCTAATATTAAAGAGAAATTATATGCTGGCATAATTCTACTGATGTCAATTAAATTCTTCCACTAGAAATTTTGGCCAAGTAATAGACCATTTTTAATATACAGTTCTAAGACAGCAAAGATGAAGGCTCACAGGCAGTCATTCCAGTTTCCAACAGCAAAAATTACTCATATTGAATACAAGTAGAATGTTTCAGAGACTGAAATGCAGAATAGTGAGCTGAGGGGTGGGGAAAAAAGAAGGGAAGAAACCTATAGGCCAGTCTAATTTATGTTTAATTGATTAATGATATGCCATGAATAAAAGAGGTTATTGTGTAGCACAGCAGACAATCAGAAATACATCGGGGTTAGGAGAGGGCAAACAGAAGGTGATACAATAAATTTTTTAATCCTAGGCTATACCTTTGGGGTCTAGGCTTATGATGCATACTCAGTGGGATATAAAAAACTCATGAGCATGTATTCTGTACTCTATTTACAGAATACAATGCATACTCCTGCAAACATCAATTACACTTATGTTTTAATTATCTCACATCTACCTGATGTTAATGGTGGGTCATATAAGGTTGACTCCCATGGGAAGGATATAAGATAATATGGGAAATATAATCACGCCATGCTCACTGAAACGTTCACTTGGTAATTGGTCTGACTGATCCTGAAGATTATTTTGTAAAGACATATTAGTAGTCACATCTGGCACAGTTCCACATCCATTTATATGTCTGCCTACCTAATTATTTTTTGAAATACTCAGCTGGTCTTCAATAAAAGGGTAAAATTATCCCTTCTTATTCCATAATACAGACTGCTTTGTCCATGAGAAAGAAGAGACATCCAAATGAAGAATTTAATAAAGTACTTGGTTGTACCAGGGCTGGGCCTTCCACAGTTCATTCTGTGTGCAGCTCCCAGAGAATCCGGCCTGCCCAGCTGCCACACAGAGAGACGTGGCCTCTGGTGGTATGTACATCTTTAAATTAAATGTTTCTTATCACATTTAAAATATTATTCTCAGCGTGTCTTTCCATCACATAGGATCTTGTAGATGTATTTTAGCTTTTTCATGCACTGGAAATATGAGAGATGTGATGGGGAGGTGTTCCTCCAGAACTTGTCTCACTGAGCTATTGCAGCCCGGACTTTCCAAGGGCACCTTGACCCCAGATTGATCACAGAGCTGCCCAAGTTACCTGCCTGCTCTTGAAATAGCAGACAAGTATCAGGATAAGCTGCTAGATCTGAAGCTTTTTGGGTCTGAAACTTAGTCTGAGGAAGATTTTTGAATAAAATTTGTGTGAATTGGACCCAGAATCCCCAGTTTCCAACAGCACCCTGGACAAGTTTTCATGGGGGTCCTCATTTCCGTGGAGCAGCACTGCCCCCTTTGCAGGTTGTCATTCAAATGGAAGGCTGTTTCACAAAGTGTATGCTATTCTTCATCAGATAAATTGCCCTCATTTCAGTTTATTCATAATCTTTAATAATGCAGATATTTCTCAGCAAACATTTTTCATACTAACATATTAACCCTGACAATCAGACCAATGGATGAATTAGTGTTGCGTGGTACACAGACATAAAGGAAATGTTCTTACAGGTCCTGCAAACTAATGATGCCTATGTCAAAGGATTAATGCTACTGCAAGAAAAATGGGAACAGGAAAAGAGCGATAAGAAAAATTAAGAAGAGATCTACATTTAGAGCTAGCTGTGACTAAGGTTTATAGTAACATAAATCATCATAAATTTGTATACTTAATAAAATCTCTCTAAGGAAGTCAGAACTACTTGTGCAGAAATTTCTTCTTCTTAATTTCAGATAAAAATAAAAATAGAAATAAAAGCAAAATTAAATGCAATAATGAGCAGGACACTGGTGAACAAGCTTTAAAATACAGGTAAATAGCACAATAAACAAGACAAAACCCACCAAATTTGCTAAATTGAATAAATAATTTCAAAACAGTTTGTGAGAACAAGCCACAGCTGTTGGTGTCATCCTGAGTCATATAATGGCTTATTACACAAGCTGCTGGGGCATAGCAGAATGGAGCAGATGTACTGCTAAGCCTTGATGTGCAGTGCAAGAAGATCAGAAGAGAGCTCTGGCATGGAGCTGCACAGAAGCATTTGCACGTGTAGGAGAATGGCTGAAAGCTCTTGTGAAGGGAAAATATCTTGACACTTAAATCTGCTTTTCCCACAGAGCCTGAACTTAATTGTCCCTACCTGTGGGAGGTGCAGCCGGAGCAGGCACTGATTTCCTGATACCTGCTAGGTCCATATTCATGTCCTGCAAACAGGAGGTGTGAAGGGAGTAAATCAGGAGTGTATCACCTTGGTTAAAACACTGCTAGTGCTTGTTATGGAATGACCAAGTTTCACTTAGATGAGATCCACTGCCCGCTCTCATTTCAGCCTTATTTACACACCCTCATCTCTGGTGATGAGCGTCTTGTGCTCGGGCAGCTGTCTGAGTCTGAGAGACACTTGTGCACAGCCACATACGCCTGATAGATTTATGGAAGCTCACTCAGCTCACTCAGGCAAACAAGTCATCAAAAATACTAAGAATGGTTATTTACAAGAATTATTAGGAGATAGATAAATAATATTTCAGCAAAAGCCTGTTTCATTTTCGCATGAGCTCTTCTCCAACATCATTTTGCAGTAATAAATAAAAGAAGCCAAATAAGCTGTCCAAAAGCTATTTATTCCTACCTGCATGTACATCTGTTCAACTAATAAAAAACATCACAAGTGTCTGACCTTGTAAGACTTATCCTAGGAAGAAACACAGGGAAATTGTACATAAATCATAAGTTTCTGCCTCTGAAATCTCTTTCTCATCTGAAAGACCATTGTTAGTCAGAAAGTGAGTATGGAAACATCATATGGTTCAGGTTTGGAAAAGTGTTAGACAACTAGTTGCTTCTGTTATGAGGTCTCAGGTGCAAAAGGCACACCAGCTCTGCCTGTGCCCCACTGACAGCTGATTGCACTTTTATCTACAGCTTCCTATTCCTTAGGCAATTTAAGCGCTCCACACAAAAGCTCCATATCTTGTCTCAATGGAACCATAAGCAATAAAACCCCAAAATATTAAATAAAAAACTACTCTCTGTCTTCCTGAAGGTATGCTTCTGGAAGGGAAGCAAGTTTTAGAAATTCCATGATCAGCTTTATTATATTTTGTTGTAAACCTTCTGCTAAATTCTCTTGCAGTCTACATACAAGATGCAAATAACCTTATACTTGGGATTTTCTGCTCCTGGTGTTATGTGAGGCTTGCCTACCCAACACTTTTCTTTTTACTGCAGAGTGAAATAGAATGCAACTTACAGCATATTAAGAACTCTGCACCAAATCTTCACGTGGATCATTACCTAATGATGTATGCAATATATATTGGCTTGCAGCAAGAATTATGTCTGTCTCCCTACCATCAAGTGAGAGACAGATCCACCTAATGTGAAGCAATTATGCTCTAAGATGTTGCTGAACTTTAAGCACATTAATATTGTAGTAAGTAATAATTACAGAACAGCTAGGAATTAGTTTGTTGAAATATTTCTATGTGGTGTACTTGAGATCTCATGCCTTTGACAGCCAAGGAAATTGATTATTTAACACTTACCAAGAATGGTCAAGTATAAAGGATAAATCTTTTGTATATCTACTTGTCTTCATTAAGACTATCACAGCTCCACAGCTCACCAAAAATTTAATTATGGTCTTAATTACAATGAACAAACTGACCTTGGCAAATTTGGTCCTTCAAACTTCTACTCCTGTCAGGGGTAATAGCCAAAAGACACTTTGAACACTGACATTTTCAAGTTCTTATAGAAGATATCCTAATAATAGTGTTCTATGAGGTATGTTGCTCCCACAGACAGAATAATTCTTCCCTGCAACTGATATCCACTTATGGTCCACACACTGACTCAGCAAAGAGCAACTATGGATCTGTAAGTTATCTTGTGCACTGTATCTTGTGCACTGAATTCTCCATGTTGACAAGTCCCAAGATTCAGATGAGGTATACAGAACAACTGCAGCACAGCTGTAAAATGCAGAGGGATCCCTTTAATCTAACCAACCTCAGATGTGATATGAAAGATATATGTACATGGTGAAGAGGTGAAAATCTACCTTGTTTATATGTCAGATAGGCCTGGTTTGACTTTTGATGAATCATTCATGGGGGCAGGAGGAATATCCAAAAGACAGGCCACCACTAACAAGGCTATGAATTCATTAATTGAAAGTGCTTAGTCAAAGCATATGGTCCTAAAAGATCTCTATATTATTTCCTTTATACCTTCCAGAGTGCTTTGTGTTCATTTATTTTTCTGGAAACAAAACCAAAAACAAAACAAAACAAAACAAAACAAAGCAAAGCAAAGCAAAGCAAAAAAAAAAAAATTCATTCTGGAAATTAGTTAGCTATGCAACAGGTTGTTTTGCCTTTGTGTAGCTGACAGCCCAAAAGAGTCCTTTGATGTTTAGACTGAGTGTTAAGAAAACCTAAATCTTATTTACAACCCCCTCATGTACTAGAGTTAAGGGAGGGGCACATTGCATGTGACAAAGACACTGTGAAAAGGATTTACTGCAGAAGCTACCATACACAGGAAAGTCTTGCAGTAGAGAATGTTTGAGTATTCAGAATGCCACAGAAATATTTAAATTATTTCTGAACAAATTCAGCATTTTCATTGCAGAAAGTCAGGTTTATAAAATGCTAGTCATATACTAACTCTTTCTGTCAAAATACAAATCCATTTCATGGCTTTGTGCTATAGGATCAGATCTTCAACTCTTAATGTTAGAAGAGATATTCATTGCACGAGATCATGCTGAAAAGTATTGTATAATAAAGCCATCATCAAGGTCAGCTCAATATCAACAACTCAGTACGAATAAAAAATTTGGTTAGGTGGGAAGTTACAAGAAAATAATAGTAGAATAAATATTGTGCCATTGTCACAAAAATTATGTATTGCCTCTTCAAAGATGATGGGATATGATACTACATTTATTCCAAAGCTGTTGGTGCTGCACAACATGTACTTCGATCTTTCTTTTTTGAAGGGGAGTAAGCAACCAATTGCAGAGCAGCTCAGCATGTCTAAAATTGCCTTGTGTTATGACTAAATGTCCAGATCCCGGAAATTCAAAGCCACATGGTTGCAATGATGACAATTACCACAGACAGGACAGAAAAACATCCAGCTGATCTCCCCATTGATTTCCTCCTTCCCGGGTAGTAGCTATGTTCTGTGTAACTCAAACAAACTCAAGGGGATATTTCTTTATTAAAAAGACGTTGTGAGTGATCTGAGAGAGTTCAAGTAGCTCTGACATATTTTCTGGATTGTTTCATGCAGTTGAAGTATGGACACTGAAGTTGCTCAGTGGTGCTGCTCCTCTGCAAGTGACAGCACCTCTTAGACACCATGCTAATGAAGAGATAGTGTTCCCCTTCATCAACAGAAATCTATGAGGTCTCCATAGATCCACAAAGTTGAGACAAAGTGTATTTCATTCCAGCAGTGAGAATTTGTGATAAGGCATTAAAATGTCAATGGTGACATCGATATTTTTTGTGAGTTTTCAAGTAAGCTTTGTTGATCACAGCCCATGGAGGGTGCTGAGAAACGCAGCTGAAGTTGGAGGGCAGGCAAAAATGCTAAACGCTGATACATGCCATGGCAATGTAGACATAATTTATTCTGTTCACAGGTCTGTAACAGAAATAATACCATACATAATTTCAGACGTTGTGGAATACCTACAATATATTTATGGCCAGTTTCACGTAGCAGTTGGGTTTAAATTTTATGGAAATATTTGATTTGCATCACAAGATTTTCTCTATTTTATTGTGCCAAATAGCTTTAAAAGTCATGAAACTTATTTTGGAGTTTATAAACGTCAAAAATTTATATATAAAATACATCTATGTATGCATAAAATACTCCAGCATTAAACCTGTAAACAGCCTATAAAGGGAGAAAAATATTTATGCATTATTTACAATAGATTATGTTTGTCAAGCGTATACTTCAATAATTCCACAAAAATTACTGCTAGCTGAACCTTCAAAAGACCTCCAAAGGAAACTGGATATTCAACAAACAAAAAGTAAAAGGATCTTGAGGAACAAATGCAAAAAAAAAAAAATACAATATATATATATAAAAAGTCAAAATATAGGGTATTCCATGCTGTATCTTTTCATCATGATTCTATGAAAATAAGACAAAACTTGTGTGAAATGTGCAACTACATCCTTAAATAGTTTTATATTTGCACTGCCTAAAACAATCTATTATGAAGTGAATAGCATAGAAAAATGTACGCTGTAGAAAGGATGAAAAAAAGCTTAGTTTTCCTTTGAAATGAAAAATGTTTTTATTCAAATTGCTTCATTATCAGAGGCCAGCAGCAGATATGGTACTCAACACTTGCACAACATTATTGTAGCAAGAACCACGAACAGCTCAAAACCAGCTCTCATTTCTAGAGAAAGCCTAGCAGATTACAGCTTTTCCTTACTACCAGATGTATTTTTTCCTCACCTAACCATCCCTGCAATCTAGACCCTGGCAGTTGATCAGTCTCTTGGTTAAAACTAATGTTATTACAAACCATAGATAATACATTAGTTGCAGCTCACATGGGTAACTCTTCTGGCTTTGTATGCTTTAGCTTTCTAACCTACACATTGGCTTTCTAATCTACACTTCTGCTATTGGACCTCTTTGTCTACCTACAATGCGTTAACTACCTTTTATTCCTCAGCCCAAGGTTTCTGTTCCAGCACAGGCTGTTGTGGGTGGGAAACTGACTGTTGCTGTTCTCTTGGAGAAGAAGAGGGCTCTGAAACCAGGGGCTGCCTGAGTCCTGTGCCATGGATCCACACAGCCGTTTCGCAGCCCACCTCCCACCCTGAGTGCACCTCTGCTGGGTAGGACCAAGCTGGCTCAGCCCAGGGAGGGCCAGAGGCCAAGCAAGGTGTGGTCCAGCAAAGCCTTGGTGGTAGAGAAGGGCTTTGGTGTGTGTTTAACAGGTACCTGGGACAAGGACTTCTCCCACATTGTGTGGATTCAAGACTGAGGCCCCTTTCCGGTATTTCATTTGCATGAGATGTAACCTTAGGGTAATACTGACAAATAGATCCATCAGAGAATGTTTTAACCAGTATGGTCAATTTCCTGCCAGCTGTAACATCCAGCTTGTTAAATTTCTTTCATAATTACATCAGTTTCATTCTAGCACTGCTTGGTTACCTTCCCAAGGTTGCTCTGGGAACTTAGCTCTCTGGTACATGCAAACTCTCCTCTCGTATCAGATCAGTTGGCATCTTTTTCTCCATGACTTAACTGTGCTTCATTATACTGATGTCATCTTTTTCCTTTGGCTTAAATAATTTTCCATGCTCCATAATATGCTATATTCACTTCCATATTCAGAGGTATACATTTCGCTATTAATACCATCAATCAATCAATCAATCAATCTCTGCTGTCCCTCATCATGACTTCATCCATTCTATACCCCTTTCTACAAGGTTTTCCTCTTCCTGTACTCCCATTCTCCAAGAATTTAAGTGTAGATTATTTATCAGAAGTCCTCGTCACATGAAGCCTTTCCCTTGGAGAATCATGCCCCAACTCCCATGCCATGAGTCTTAGAAACAGGGAATATTCAGAGCCAAGGACATGGATGATGTGAGTGTGTTCACAAAAAGGCACGTTCCCTCTTTGCATCCTGCAGCAGCACAGCAGTGTGAAATCCAGACGTGGGACAAGAGAATTAGTCAGCTTCAAACTGCAGCCCCACAGAGGGAGGAGATGATGGCAAGTGCAGGGCAGCATAAAGTGTACAGGTGGCAGAATGCAGAATTTCTATTATAATGTCATTTTGGTGCACTTATCCCCCTGTTTCTATGGTGATTCCCTACTCTGCTTAAAACATCTTTGGACTACATGCAGGAACTCCAGAGAAAGAACCCTAGCTCACAAGGAACAAGACTGGTCACCTGCTCATCAAGGACAAATTGTTTAGGACCTTCCTATTCTCTGTTCTCTGTTTACTGACCTTTCAGGTCTTTATATTTTCTTTTTAATATCCACGATAACATTATTCATCATACCTTTGGGTCCTCCCACGATGTCCAGAGCTACTTACAAATCCCAGAAAAGAGCTTTGCCACAGATTTAATGTCAGACATTCCTGTAACTTCGGCTGCATATAAATCATGTCTGATACTGGCAACACAATTTTCCTTTCTCCTCATAGCAGTATAATATTTTTATTAGGGTATGTAAATCTAGATGACACATGGCCTTGATCTCCCATCCTGCTGGTGTTCTTATACCATAAAATCTCTTATTTTTATTGGATATGCAAGAGTTCTCTGCTAGTATTTTTTATTGGGGCTGATTCAGTATTCGCTGGGCAAGAGCCAGCCTGATTTCTGATTTTTATGTGTTCCCAGGGAAGTCAGACCTTTTGAACCTTTGCCAAAAAATCCTCACCTAGCAGACAACTATATAATCGTCTCCTGTTCTTCTTTCCTGCCTTTTCCCAAACAAGATAGCAATCGTTCTTTTCTCAGTTTTTGAGAAAACTATTCATTATTCACCACCACCTCAAAGTCCTGGGACTTCTGATTTCCAAATTTTTGCCTGAACCTTAACAGGGAAGCAGAGATGCTGCTGGCAAGTTATTGTAGCTAACCATGCAGACATGCTCTCCCATGCAAAACAGAATTTTCATATTTCAACTGGCACAGGTTGGCTGGCTTCCACCTGGACAGCTTCTTCCAGCTCCTCATGCTTGCCCACTGATTTCCATGGATTTGCAAGCTGTGGCCATTCTCACTTTGAGACATTAACACTGAAATCTGTGCACTTAGAGAAAAAATACACCATTGATAAAAGAGCAATAGTCAATGCTTTTTTTAACAACACAAAACCAAAGAAATCAACAAAGCCAAAAAAACAAAACCCTCTCCCTTCTCACATTTGTTTAAATTCTATTTCGCAGGATGCATAGTGGTGCTGCAATGACAGTGCTGTGACTGTGTAAATATAAATCTGTCACCCAGCTCCACATGTAGCAAGGAATTCTTAAAGTATTCCCACAACATAAGCAGCAACTTAACACCTGCCAAGTCACAACATCAGCTCGGTGTGATTTGCATCATCTGTTTTAAATAGTCAATAGCTGTCCCCGCACAAACTTTCAAGCAATTTTCTGCTGAATTACACCTAAGCAAAGCTCCAAGGAATGGTGAGAACACATATGAAAATATGTTTTTACTGCTTTTGAGGTTACAGACATCCTTCTCCCAAGCTTCTCCTCCAAAATCCATATTTAATTCAAACATCCTGGTGAGTGATGTATAAATTTATTGCATATTGTGGAAACCCAGGTAACCTCGGTGGATCACAGAGGTCACTCTGCAGGACACCATTAGAGGTGTAACAAGGCTATTGAGAGGACAGCACCCTAGTTCTTTTGGAAATATTATTTCTGGCTACTCTCTGGACAGAATATTCCTTTCACTGCTGCAAAAGGAAAACATATTTTCCCATACATTGATTAGCAGTCAGTTAATTAAACAGAGGATCTTCCAAAATGAAAAGACAGTTTCGTCTTCTCTGCAGTCTTGAGTTCCCCTAACAAACAAATATATTTTCAAGGTAGTGGAGACCACCACATTGCTTCTTAGGGCTGTGCTTCCACTGCAGGGCTTTGGTGACAGGCTGAGGGCACCACTCAGGAAAGGAATAAAGAAGCCAGGTCTACTACAGCTGGTCAGATACTCCATAACCCATGAGATTAAACTAATGCTTTGCCTGCTCAGAATTAAAACTGACAGAAATATGTAGAACTGCTGAAATCTAAAAACAAGCCATAGACTTTGATATTTATATTGTTGCAAGGAAATTCTGGGTTTGTCATCCTCCACTGCCCAATAAAACCCTGAAAAGATGGTGTTTTGTCCATTTTTTTTCAATTAACATTAAAGGCAGGAGTATAGCACACAGTGACTATTCAGAATAAATGGAAATCTAGAAATGGCATTCATATCAACTATGCTGTTTCCTCACAGAAGGAAAAAATAAGTGCCTGCCATATATTTATTTCATTGCTAACTGTGCAGTTCCTCTGACAGCATTAACCTTGGCTCTGCTTCTGTTACCAAGGGGAAATGGATGTCTAAAATTTTGCTGTTTGTCTTGCCTCCTACTTATGTTTCCATATGATGCCCAGATCTATCTCTCTTTAACAAAATCCTCAGTGCTTCTGGTTATTCATGATTTGACTTTCAGTTAGAGGAGCTACTACAGTATTATTATTAATATTCATAGGATATTTGAAACAATTCGTCTAGACTTGTAACAAGCAGGAAAATGTCAACTGGATGTGTCAAGATGACTAAATTCTTAATTTTCTCTTTGGATCTATTCAACATTTTGAAGGTAATGGGCATTCTTGTGTAAATTTCCAAAAGGAAAAGGGAGATATTTTGGTGATTGTTAAGATTAAAAATGTTGGGGTTTTTTTAATAATTGAAACAATTTTAAAGAAAATTTGGCCCAGATATACAAAACTTACAAGTTACATACTCTGTTCCCAGCAATACATTTTTTTTCTAGAGAACTGTTTTCATCTATATTTGCATAATGAATATGAAATTCTGTAACATTCATAAATATATGCTTTAGACCAGGCCTTATTTGAGGAATAAGTCTGATGTGTTTGTTGAAAGAGTTCAAGTACTTCTTTCCTTATTATAGGTAAAAGTTTACAAATAAATTACTATTGAATAATATGAATAGATATGTTTAAAAGTCTAGTGTTGTTTATTTGCCTTTTTTTTTTTCCTGGCTTATGAATAGTAAGATTAAATTTCCTTCAGTTGAAGATGTGGAATGTCTTTCTGTGTGCCACCTTAATTCCCACACTATAATGTAAAGACCAGGAATTCTGTGAAAGAAAAATGCTACACATAAGTCATCAAGCAAATATAAAGTTTGCTTTGCATGTTTTTAAAACCTTTATGAAAGGTTGTATTTCTTTAATTCTTTGTTTCTTGGCCCGTGGTGATTCTTCATCGCGTACGTTGGTAGTATTTCAGAAGTTGTTCAGGAAGTAAAAATAATCTTTTTTTAAACAAATCAGGATCTTGTTGTTCTCACTTTAACCTATGTGGAAGAAGTGTATTTCACAGCTTCACGACAATTCAGTTCCCTGGGTGCTGGGGGATGGTGGCTACCAGTGGGGAAGGTGCTGCCAAGTGCTTTGGGAAGCAGCAAGCTCTGACTTCTGCAGGGTGCAGACTTCACCAAGAGCAAAAAGGCAGAAGTCTGCTGGTGAGCAATGGGCTTACTTGATATTTAATTTTGAATGAAATAGAGAGAGATACAAGCATTACAAATCCCAGTGTTCTTCTTCTTTTGAAAAAAAAAAGCTGTAGTTTTTTGTTGTTTTTTTTTTTTTTTCTCCTCAATGTTCCTTTAGTGCCAAAAGAAACTGTCATACATTATTTAAATAGTCTTTCTTTACTGCTTGAATGTTTTTCCCATCTTCTTGGCAAGATGCTAATTTTCGTGTTTTTATGGTTCTGGATATCCAATCTTTCAATCTAGACATTTCTTTATTTTTATAAAATACCTTATTATGATATTTTTAAAATCATCTTAAAATCTCTGTCATTGGATATTTTCTTAATGCTTGTCTGATGTTTAGTGGCTATGATTTTTTTTCTCTGACAACTGCAAGATCTGTGCCCAGCCATCTTAGTTGCATAAGAGGTGACTGACAGCTTTGCCTCCTCATTTTTTTTAAAGGATTCAAAGGAGGAGATAATATGATAATTAAATTCCCTAATTTCAAGTTTCCCATTTCTCTTTGTGGAATAGCTTATCTTGAATGGTGGGCAAAGCTGAAAGCTCTTAATGCCTTTAGGATCTTCAGCAGTGGGGAGTGAGTTTTAATACCTCACTGGCTTCTAAAAGACACTTTTCTTGGAGACTTAAAGAAACTCAGAGTAGATAAGCCATCTTAAGCCAACTCCATTGGAGGAAAAAAAGGAAAACAGAAACCAGAAAATTAACATGTTATTAATAACTTTTTTTTTTTTTTTGTGGTATAAATGTAGAAATTGAATTGATGTGATAACAGTGTGGTTGAAGCATCTATGAGCAATGGAGAGAGGATTTTCAAGATATAGGAAAATGTTTTCTTCTGTTACAGCTTCAAGAATGACATTTCATCCTTTTGCAATAGATTGAGCTTTGCAAAACCTGCACTGGCTACAGCAGAAGAAAGAATTCACATCCATTTCAGCAGCTGTTCTGCAAACAATGATTAAGACTCACCCCTGTTAAATAAATGAATGCTGTCATTCTCATTTTACAGATGGGAAAACTAAGCTACAGAGGAACTTTAGGATTTGCTTACTGCTGCATGCAAAGTTGAGTACAAACCAGGCCCTTGTCTTGTAATCTGTCTCCTTAATAACTAGACTACACATCCTTCCTAAATAGGAAACGCTGTCTGGACTCTTTAGAGATATATCTACTTGGTAAAACATATACTGGCAAAAATTCTTCTGTGACATACATACCTTGAAATACTTCTGAAGTCAAAGCAGAATTGATAATACAGATTTTTGTTTTTTTACTCATGGAATTCTTAAATTTTAAGGAAAGAATTTTTAATAAGTAGAAGTCAGATGTAAACAATGGAGGTGAGTGGATGACAGGTCTGTGCCTTCAGAGGCTCAGAGAAAATACATAAAAACACACTGTTTGAAGAAAAATTCCCTGCCTTTCACAGCTAAAAAAAAATAAAACAACAAACTCAACAACAACAACAACAACAAACCATGGATCATGACACCACCATTTGTTAGATGTGTTTCCCTGATTGCTTTAGACACCAAAAGTTACATAGACAGTAATGACTGCTCTAGAATGCAGCATCTGTAAAACAGGCTGTGAACTGATGGGCTCAAATGTCTCACTCCATGCAATTATCTTCCAGCAAATCTTCCTATTAGAGGTTTGTCTTGATCTGTGTTGCAGTCTGGCCTGTTAAACACAGGCCCTTTTGCTGACTGTAATCTCTTAAGCAGTATCTGGGTCATCTTGTCCACAGCTATTGTGGTGGGATCCACCTGGCCATAGCTGTAATGCCTGATCCTCCTTGTTTGGATGCAGAGCATTTGCTGCAAATTTACAACCAACAGACAAAAGCAGGAATACCTATGTTGCAGCCAAATCCATCCTAAAAACAATTAAAGGCAATTATGCTAAGTCAAATTTAAATAGATTAAGTGAATCACCCAATAGACTCCTACTTCTCCCTGCTTGCAATTTGGGAAGCTGAGCGTGCACAGCTCAGTTTTGTCAGGTGAGAGGGACCCCAGCTCCAGCAGCTTTGGTGAATTATGTACATGGTTTTACATTTTTCTTTACGAGTTTATGTTGGGTTTTTTTTGTTTTGTTTTGTTTTGTTTTTTTCCCTGACAAATATCCTGCAGTCTTGATAAGCAGTTGCTCCTTTCCTTCTCTCAGATGGAGAACTGGCAGACCAGCTCTTGGAAATCTGTAACCCCTTCCTATGCCAACCACTAACAGCAGTCACTACCCCAGTGACACATTCCTGAATACATACTCTATTTTATTCCCTTCCAGCAGGACAACCCCTTTGCACTTTCATGAGAAAAAAAGAGAGAGTAAGAGTAAGTCAGAGAGATGAGGACAGGAACATAGAGAAAAAGGTGTGATAGATGAGAATTGTCTTGCAAGCACTGAACTTCAGCAAGTGCAACTTTAGTGGGAGCTATTTGAGAAACCTATTAGCAGTCATTTCATTAAGGGAACACAGGCATTGACAACCCCCAGGTGTGTCTTCCTCCTCTGACATACTGTAAGTAGTCTTATCTCTGCTGATGACATGGTTAAAGAAGTTGGGACATCTTTCATTTTAGATTGGTGTAATTTCATTCATTCTTTTATCAAGGAAGGCTTGTCAGAGTAGAGCATCTAATTTTCTAAGTTTTCTAAGTTCAGGACAAGCATTTTTTTTCCATTTGATCAATTTCAGGTGTCTTTTTCATTAGATCTGGCAGGAAAGCAAAGTTGCCAATCTGCAGGGAATGTCATTTAAAAGAGAATTTAAGTGTTTTCGAGCTTATTCAAGCTGAAGTCTGTGATGTTACCTGAAGAGAGATGTTCCATGGACGTTTGCACTTTCTAACTCCGGAGCCCACTGGGCAGCTCCAGGACCACTGATCTCAGAAGCTCATCCAGCATCTCTGGGTGATCTTTTTTTTTTTTTCCTGCAATAGACCAGAGGAAGATCTTACAGATGGATTGTTTAACTGCTCAGCAGAGACTAGAAAACATTGCTGAATCAGCCTTAACAGTGCTGAAGCAGGAGCTCAAAAAATTGCTGCTAGGGAACTTGTTTTACTGATTTGTCTCTTTTGCCCTCAAAAGTCTACAGCACTTCCAATACATGGTACTATAGCAGGGTAACTGATGAAATCAAAAAAGAAATAAAAATGCTTTGTAGTTTTGGTCCAGTCAGTTTCCCTCTCTGCAATCAACAGGAGTTTTGTCATGACTTCAAAGGGAGAAGAAACAGGTCCTCTGTTTGAAGTTTAGCTTGCATGATTTTGAAGCATCCTATGATGCTCAAATGCAGGAATAAATTGAAGGGTTGAAAACCTCAATTAAAAAGAAAATCAACAACCCAAACCCCTAACTTCAAAGTCATAAAGAAAAGCTTTGGCTCTAAAGAACTTCTCTGAAAACCCCTCTGGGACAAATTATTGTAATTGTTAGCTTTGCACCAATGAGCAGTCATTTCCACTGGAAAGAAAGAAAACAAAACCAAAGGAAAGAATTTTCAGCTTGATTGTGTTGATTCATCATCATTAACAGCTAAAATAGATAGGAAGGAAAGGAAAAAACACTTCCTAGCTGCTATAAGGCAGATCTACTGCTGACTTCATCTTCTTAGGTCAAAGCAAAGAAAGAAGAGACTTATCTGAAGTGCCCTAGTGTGGGTTCCTCTAAAATAAACAAGTGTCCCTGCAGGGAGAGAAAGAGATTTTCTTCTTGCTCTTGTTAATTACAATTCCCTCAAAGAGGAAAAGAGAGGAAAGGAGACAGTACTCTGGCATGCTGTTCTGTGTTCCTTTAGCCCAGCAGCAGTGTTTCATACTGGATTACCACGGCAGGCTCTCCTGCTCTCTGCTTGGTTTGGCTTATGGCTGAGGGACCACTCACTGGCTCCTTCAAGATTTTCCTTCTTCTTCCTTCTATACCCAGTGCAAAAAGGACTCAGCAGAGAAGTGTGGCCTGAACATGGGATCAGAAAACTGACAAGGGTGGGAAATATTTTAACATATTTGTACTGACATTGTCTTCATAGAGATTACTGTATGGACTTTATGTGGAAAACAAAATACAGAAAAAATTGACCGGGATAAATGGCTGATATTACTGAAGTCCTGGCAGGCATTGGCTTTGACCAGAGAAGGCGTCTCATCTGAAGGGCAAATCTATTCCTAATAGCTATCAGAGAGCTGATAAATAGCAGCCAAGGTGGCAAAACAATTCTCTAGTAATTTCCATATCCTTTGTGTTTATTTAGTAGCACATTTAACCATTTTGTAAACTATTGGTGCATCTGAGATAATGAACACTGTATGGAGACAGATGTAGAGACAGTGGTGATACATGTCAGCTACAGCATATACAGCAGTCAGCGTTAATCAATGAAAACACTGCTATGATGAATCTGAAAAGATGCTCTTACAAATAGTTTTTCATTTTTCTTGAGAAATGTGTCACAACTTCCAATATTCCAGTTTATCAAGACATGACTGATGAAGTGTCCCTGCATGATTCGTAACAGAGAAGGGCAATGGTTACATTAAGTAAAATCTGATCCACTATTTCTGATGCAAGCCTGGTTACTGAGTGTCTGAGAAAGTCTGAGGACATGAGACACACATCTTCTGTCATTCCCTGTTGTATCATCCTTCACTGAACCAGTTTTCCCCTACACTCCATGCTTAGAATCATCTGCTTTCAGCCCTGATTACCCTGCATATACCTTTCCTTTTCATGGGGAGCATCATGACCCCCAGGAAAAATCTCTGCTGGGTCCTGGCCCCAATCAGTTTGGAGTGGGTGTCCTGCAAGAGGCTAAAACTAGACCAAAACTGCAGGACCCAGCTGCATTGGGAATATGCTTGTGTTGGCAGAGGAAGAGGTAGGAGCAATTGTGCCTGCATGCCACGCAGTGCATGTACTCTCTGCAACTCACAGCTTTCCAAGCCTGTAAACCCATGTTTGCCTCCAGGATGTGCTAAACAGCAGCCCAGGATGAAGTTTTTCAGAGAAATTTGCAGAGAAGTTACAGAGAAGCAAAAGACAGTCATGTAAGGAATTTGCTGTAGAAGGTTAACAGCAGCCAGCTGAATGACTGGCTTACCAGCAAATAGATAACGCTAAGTAGACATAGGAAAAAGGAAACCTTGAGATTTCCTCTCTAATTATTCCTTCTCTAATAACAAGAAGCAAGAGTAGGAGTACATTTGCTTGCATTTATTTTTCTCAGGTGCAGTATATAGCAGAGCCGAGAAAACAATTCAACAAATGCTGCCATCCTTATTATTATTATTTTAAGTTAATTAAAAATTAAAATTATGTCTTTTTTACTATGTTCTTACTACATTTCCTCTGTAGAGACCTTTTTCTTCCTTTCACATCATTAGGAAAAAATTTCCAGCTTTCAAAGAATTCATTGCCAGACTCATTTTTGACAAATTATTTCCATTTCTTATTCGCTACCATCTCGCAGATTATGCCTGAGACTTTACTAGCTTTCAATCAGAAATTATTTCAGCTCCCCTTAGGTGCCTTTGAGAATATTAGAGTAGAAGAAGTAGGTAAGATTATTTTATAAAATTTTTAGTTTATAAAAAAGGAAGAGTTGGGGAAGGCAATCTTTTAAAAGGGAATGGAAGTATTATACTGGGAAAAAAAAGAGTGAAATATGATGAGTTTTCAAAAAAAAGAAAAAAGAAAAAAGAAAAAAGAAAAAAGAAAAAAGAAAAAAGAAAAAAGAAAAAAAAGAAAAAAGAAAAAGAAAAAAAGAAAAAAGAAAAAAGAAAAAGAAAAAAGAGAAAAAAAGAAAAAAAAGAAAAAAGAAAAAGAAAAAAGAAAAAAGAAAAAAGAAAAAAGAAAAATTAAGAAAGAAAAAAGAAAAGAGAAAAAAAAGAAAAAAGAAAAGAGAAAAAAAAAACAAGAAAAAAGAAAAAAGAAAAAAGAAAAAAGAAAAAAAGAAAAAAGAAAAAAGAAAAAAGAAAAATTAAGAAAGAAAAAAGAAAAAAGAAAAAAGAAAGGAAAGCATTGAAAAACTTCTAAGATTATACAAAATTCTTGCTTCTGTTCCCTCCAAATCTGAACGACGTTTTTAAATGATGTCGAGGCACACATAATGCTGAAAGCAGTTCCCAGAACAATAGCACATATTAATTGGTAGAAGTGGGAAAGAGGCATCCCACCCTGAATAACCATTCAGGCATGTTCTTCTAGGCCTAAGGATTTGTAGTAATGAGGGTTTAAAGTGGTGCCTTGTCTCACCAATGCTTGTCCTTAGTGCTGCATAAATAAGTAAGTCTCAGTGTTTCAAATGCAGGACAGTCATTTGAAGCATTAGGTGCTACCATACTGAGCAAATTGTTTTCTTTGAAGACACTCTTATATTTTTAATCAGTAAATCTAATAACTTATTTTTCTAGAGCACTTTATCTCTCTCTAGGTCAGACTTACAGATTTTTAACTGCTTCTACCCTGTAGTCAGACTGGTAAATTTATATCTGCCTTTATGGTGCTCCACTATAGTCGTCTCACATATGACTGGTTTCTGCTGGCTTCATAAGCTTCATAAGCTCCTTTATCTTAGTGTTATATAACTCATGGCTTTTCTGGCCATCAATTCATAGGTTTCTCTTTCAGAATAACATAACCACAGAATTAAAGTTATCATATTTATTGTTGGCATTAGACCGGTGTTCTATATAGCTGAATTCCTACTCCAGCAGAATTACAACAAATAACAATTTCCTCTATGAAATATAAATAATATCTTTGTTTGTTTGTTTGTTTTCCAGGGCTGAAGACTTTCTATACATGTTTCATCTCCTCTTATTTTAGGAATTTTCTCCTTACAGTTTGAAATTATCTGGGTTTGATGTCAATCTGTGTTTTATCCATTTCCACAAGCATTAAAGTTACTGTCTCCAAACACTACTGTCCTCCACCTGATCTTGCAAAAGGACCTGATAGCTGTGGTCAGAAATAGCTCATATGAAGGGATTGTGTCCTCATATCCTACACAGTAACACAGAAGGCCCACAAACTGGTTTTTATCCACTGAGTTTATTCTTACTCATCCCTTTCAATTTTTTTCTTGAGTGTTTCTTCCAATTCTGCATGATCTAAGAATCTATTCTTTATTCTGTGCACCATGAATAGGCCATCAGCCAATTTTGGCTCTCCTGGGTGGAAAACTGTGCCTGTCTAGAAGGATAACATCCAGATTTTATAGCACCTCCCTGAATTTATTATAAAAAGCAATTATTTACAGCATCTTGTTAAAAAATCCCTTCTGTTATTTCAGTGTTTTAGGCAGCTTATTCCTACTCAACTTTAATTTGGTTCAAACATTTTCTCAGTTAAAATTAACAAAGCACACAGATGCTTCTCCCTCTAACCCTCTGCAGCCAAAATATTTCTTTTCTTTCTCTCCTCCATATTTTAACATAAAAAGCTTCATGTCTTGCCATTAAAGACAATAGATGTCAGAATATTTCAAGTCTCATTTGAGAAAAAAATTCCATTCATGATCTTCTCTAGCACAGCAGTCCATCAGGGACAGAGATATTTTGTTTCTTTCAGCCCATTCCATTGAGCAATCTCATGCTACAGCATGCAACCCTGCCACAAAACTGTCAGGACAGACAACATCCTGATTTTACTAGCCAGTTCTTTACTGTTTTGAAGGTGGTTGAACTTCTTCTGATAAATGTTAATTTTAGAAGAGATTATGTTTAGATAAGATTTTTTTTAAGTCATATTTTTCCAAGAAAATGATAACATGAAAATATGTTTTGTCAACTCACTCTTTTGCAACATGTTTTTTTCAGTAAAGTAGTAAAGAAACAGACAAATGAGGAGGAGAGCAGAAATGGGTGTGGAAAAAACTTTGTAAAATCTCAACTGAAAATTTCTGGTTGTATAAGCAACAATTTTCCAGACTTGTGGAATAAAAAAGTTGAATATTTCCATTAATTCCCCCCATTTTTTTACTAGATCTTAGAATTTTCTCTGGACATTAGGCAATAAACGAGTTAATTCTTGTTCATGTTTCATCTCTAATGAGATATATCCTTCAGCCTTTCTAAATGCAAATCATATTTGTTATATAAGAAAAGTTCATTCTGCAGTCAAAATAGCCTGAAAGACAGGCCAGGTATTATTATAAAATTACTTCATTTTACTGGAAATAGTTATGCCTGGAAAGTCAAGAATAGAATTTGTCAAGAAAATCAGTCTATTCCCAGGTTTGTGACAAAGATATATATTTCCCTTTTTAAAAAACCTTTTCAACTAAAAGGCATGTGATGTCAGTAAGAGACTTAGAAGAAAAACATGCTAAATTCAAACCAAATTGGCATTTGCAGAGCATTTGTGTGCCCTGGAAAGTGGAGAAGGACGCTGAGTTCCCCCAGTCAGCTGATGGCCTGGAAGGAGACAATCCAGTCCATGAGATGTCCTGCCTGAATGAATAAGCTGCCCAGAGCAGTAGGGTGGATTAGGCCATGGTCAGCATTGTGCTAGCTCCTCTACCCTTGGGACTGGTGCTGGCACCTGCAGAGCATTGTCCTGCAGAGCGTGGAGGCATTTCTTAGCTTGCAGCTGTCCTGGAAATGCTACACCATGCTTTTCTGCCTGTGCCAACCTACTTCTAGAGCTGCCTCTAGAGCTTTTGAATACACATGTTCAGCTCAGTCTTCTGAAGGTCCCACTCTCCCTTTCTTAGCAAAACCATCACAGGACCAAACCAAAAAAAAAAAGTAAATTTATGTAGAGATGTATTAAGAGTACAATCTACCAATTATTGCGTCTGCAGCTTCTACTTGTGAGTCAGTATCAAGTAAAATCCTGCAACTGCAAAAACGTGGAAGTTGTTGTGATGTGTGAGAATGGAGGCACCCTGCCAGGTTCCTTGCAAGGTTCCACATTGGCCAGACTCTGCAGGTGCCCCTAGACAGGAGGACATTGTCCACTGTTGCATTTAGCCTGTCAAATCTGTGATGTCCCCTTGGCTTATTGGCAGACTGTTACAGCATTGCACTAAGGATGCCCAAGCAATTTCTCTTCAGCAGCTACTCTCCTCCTTATCCAGAAGGACTGTTTGGAGGTGTTGGGATAACTATTGAATGTCCCTGAAGTTACCTTTCACTTTCCCTTCAGTGAATCTGTGTACCCACTCTAGCATGCCAATTCAGTTTTCTAGGCTATGTTAAGTCTCTTCCAAGGAAAGAATGATCCTAGGGTGCTTTTCTTACCAATTTTTTTCTTCTTGCTAAATTGTAGCAGCTCCTTATATCCTGTATAGTAACATAATTTTATGGGACCCTTGTTTTGTCCCTTGGCACTTAGAAATCCAGCTATCACTTTTGTCTTTCTGTTTTCTGTTGTAGAAAGGGGTTAACTTCAGTTTTCCTCAAGACACCAAGACATTATTCATATGTCCAGCTTGGTTCTATATTCCAAAGTTAAAAAGTCTGTAATTCTAAACAGTATTTCTTGGGAAGAGGAAAAGTCAACAAGAGAGTGACAGCCCTCTAGAACAGTAGATGCAAAAAGGTCTGATATAATGGCATGAAGAGATAATCCTCTGGTTTTTCTTTTCTCCCTAGTCATCTGTGCATTTTCTATAAAACTAAAGTGCTTTGTGCCTCCTCCCACTAGCATGGCATAAAATAGAGTACAGGTCTAAGACATGGAGTTATTTAAAACCTCTGAGCCTGAAAGTTCAATTCATTCTTGTCTGTTTTGAAAACCATATTTTTCAGGAAAGATGGAAAATGTTCCATTCTTACAATAAGGACAGGAATCAAGAGGACTATCTGCTACCATCATCTGAGCTTTTCTTGTCAGATGAAGAGGCATAAGACACATAGTGGATGAACAAATTCAAAAAGATAAACCATTCTTCACTCTTTTACCATAGACTATCCTCTGGCTTTAGCATATGGCCAGGATATCAGACAGAACAACGGTTTCTTAATATAGATTAGGAACAGCACTGAGCCAACTGCAGTTTCAAATCCATCTGCCCATGCAAAAATAGTTTCTCACTGGGATCTTCCTTCTAATGCTGAATTATTTCTGCCCACAACCCCCTTCTTCCCAAATATCTTATGAAACAATGCACTTAAAAAAAAAAAAAAATTAAAAGAAAGAGAGGGCTCCTGCTACCCAGTGTCCCTACAGTAGTCTGTCAGTAGGCATGAGGCTCACAGTCCTCCAAGAGCCTGTCAGGATAACTTTATCATGCTTATTGTCATTGTGTTGATTCTGCATTCTGTGATTATCCATATGCAAGCTTTCTCCTGTCATCAGATTTATCAGCACAGAGTAGTTTGTGCAGAATCCCTCCATAGTCTGTACATTCAGCATCTTTGCAAAGATCTGTGGCACTCCCCAGACCTGCATCCACTAGGCCATTTCCTAATTTTCCTTTGTTGCCTATCCAAGATTTCTGTTTTTAAGGGGGAAAAAAATTGTGTTAGATTTTTTTGGATGCTGGGGGTTTTTCCTCAATCTCACCGCTTTTTTGTTCTGTGGGTTTTGGTGTTTTGGTTGTTGGTTTGGTTGGGTTTTGTTTGTTTGGACTTTGTTTGTTTGTGGGGGTTTTGTTTGTTTGCTTTCCAGTTTTCCTGTTATTCTTCCCAGACTTCTGATGTTCTTACTCAAAATTTCTTTTTGCATAATATAAAAATACATCCACCATATTTTCAATCTCTTCTAATCATTATCAGCTCAAAACTAACTACATTTCCTTCCAACAAAAACAAGACTTCTTCAGCAATTTGTCATGAGTTTTATGTTTCTTCTCTAAATTTTCTGATGAAAACATTACTCATATTTGTAAAAGGGAGTGAGGGTGTGGGATTAGATAGCTTAATATGACAGCTTTCTCTTTTACATTTTGAATTCAATACTGCAGATCGGGCACTGCACTGCAGCATGCTTCCCAAAACTCACAGGAGCCCAGCTCTCATCTCTCTTTTTTTTGCTGTCCATTGGTTTAACTCCATGCAAGCCTAAGAGATTATACCAATAAAAACTTGAGATGACACATCAGAGAATCAGGTCTATATTAATTTGATTTTTACAAAGCCAAATCTTTTCCTAATTCAGTTCAAAGCATTCAAAATTGTTTCTAGCTATTCTTCCAAATTATTCCCTTCAATTTGGAGCCTGCTGTTGAAGTACCTTGTATATAGCTCAGCCATTTCCGTGCTCTTGCTGCATTTTAGTGAGCTGCCTACCATATACATCACTCCCAGAATGGAGAAAAACTTTTTGGACAGGCAGAAATGAATCTTTATAAGCTGAAGTGGCTGTATGAAGTTTGTTACTCATAGGTAAGTAACTATAAGGAAATTGAGATAGAAATCAAATACTACATTAACAAGTTAACAGCCTATGTAAATCATAGCTGGCCATCACCCATTAACTCAAGAGTATCTATTACAGAATCCTTGGACTTAAAAAAAAAAAAAAAAACCAAGTTAGAAATGAATCAGAGGCTCAAAGTGCTTTTTTTGGTAATTAAATCATTGTCTAGATACACATTACAGATTCATCAAAGAAGGATGAGATTTATGTTTTCCATTAGCTGTTGAAATAGTCCATTAGCTCTTCTTGGTCTCCAACAGGAAAACTTGTGAGTGAATAAAGGTAAATTGCTGTAGACTGTAGCTCACTTTACTCTTTACTGAGGAAAAAACTGGCTGGATGGCTAGAGTTTAGAGACTGGTGCTAATGGAGTTCCAACCAGGTGGTGGCCGGTGTTCCCCAGAGTACAGTATTGGGGCCAGCTCTGTTTAATATCTTTATTAATAGATAGTAGATGGAGGAGAGGATCCATTGCACCTTCAGTCAGTTTGCAGATGGCATTGAGTTAGGCTGGACCATTGATCTGATGGGAGGTAGGAAAGCACTGCAGAGAGATGTGAACAGACTGGGTTGATGGGCTGAGGGCAGTGATATGAGGTTGAAAAGTTCCAAGTGCCATCTTCTGTCCTTGGGTCACATTAAGTCCCTGCAGCACTACAGACTGGGGGGAAAGTGTCTGAAGAGCTGCCCAGTGCAAAAGGACCTTGGGGTGTTGGTTGACAGCAATTGAACATGAATCAGCATATGCTGAGGTGGCCAAGAAGGCCAATGGCTTTATGTCAGCAGTAGTGTGGCCAGCAGGACCAGGCACTGATTCTCCCCCTGTACTTGGCACTGATGAGGCCACACCTTGAATCCTGTGTTCAGCTCTGAGCCCCTCACTACAAGAAAGACACTGAGGTGCTGGAGCAAGTCCAGAGAAGGGCAGCAGAGCTGGTGAAGTGTCTGGAGCACAAGTGCTGTGAGGAGCGGCTGAGGGAGTTTAGCCTGGAGAAAAGGAGGCTGCATGGTGACCTAAAACTCCCTACAACCATCCCAAAAGGAGGGTTGGTCTCTTCTCCCAGGCAAGCAGCAACAGAACAAGCGGCACAGTCCTCAAGCTGCACCAGGGGAGGTTTCTATTAGATATTAGGAAAAAACTGCTTAATCTGAAAGCTTGCCATGCACTGAAACAGGCTGTCCAATCAAGGCTGTCACCAGCCCTGGAGGTACTTAAAAGACATGCAGATGTAACACTAAGGGACATGGTTTAGTGGTGGAGTTGGCAGTGGTGGATTAATGATTGGACTTGGTGATCATAAAGGATTTTTTTTAACCTAAAGAATTAAATTATTTTTATTCTGGCTTTTTTTTTTTTTTTTTTTTTTTTTTTTTTTTTTTTTTTTTTGGCTTTTAACTAATAACAAGCTTTGAAAATGATATTTTGTTGAAAAATATTAACTAAAACAATTACTAAATTTTCTTCATGTTGGGGACATGTCCTGAGACGTGATAAGGCATCATGCAAGTCATAAGACAATAAATGTTGTAGAAGGGTTTCCATCTAGTCTGAGAGGGCTCTTTTCCATTTTGACTCAACGTGTTCATCTCAGCTTCTGTTACTTGGCCTAAGTAATTAGCAGACATTTTAAAAGAGATGACAACAGAAGACATTTTCCACTTACTCCTACCCTTCTCTGTAAGAACTGAAATGCAGAGGATTCTAGGTGACAATCCATACCTAAAATACACTCCAATAAAAGGTATCAAACAAAAATGTCCAGGGTTTCCCAGTTTCTCCTCAAAAGAGATGAACACGTAACAATTTTAGCCTCACTTCCCCAAAAAATGAGAACAAACATTTGACTGCATTTGATTACTGACTGCAGTTACCTACATTAAAAAGAAATGATTTAGGGGGAAAAACCAGAGAGATATTTTATTCCTACAACTGTGAGAAAATAGGGAGTCCTTAATTTGGTGGCATTGATGTTAAGTGCAGCAGTAATAAGACATACATTCCTTTTTTTTTTTTTTAAACTGTGAGAATTCATAAAACAGTAAGAGTGGAATATCTTCCATTGGAATATTCCACAGTAAAAAGACCTGAAAATGTACTTAAATATGTACATGCATGACAAAGAGTGAATTTAACTCAAGAACAAAAGTTCTGATGGACACAGCCAGGATGGGATTGAATGCCTGGCATGCAGTTAGTTAGCTGTATTGCTACTGGACTAAACTGGAAGCATTTTTCAGGAGGCTTCAACCCCATAATTTATGGAGTCTCCTGGGCTGCGCTTAGTGAGTCTTAAAATGAGAGTTTAGGACAGCCATTTACTCAGGAAACACAGGGTAAAACAAAGAGAAAATAGGTCTTGCCTTAAAACTTGTTGATATGGACTTTGCTGTATTTCACAGAATTACAAAATGGTTGAGGTTAGAAGGAAATTCTGGAGATCACCTGGTCCAATCCCCTTGGTCAAAAAAGACCACCTAGAGCTGGCTGCCCAGGACCATGTCCAGGCAGGTTATGAACATCTGCAAGGATGGACACTACAACTTCTCTGGGAAGCCTGTGTGACCTAGAGGAGCTATTTCTTAGGTTATCTATAGATTTTGAAAAGCACATCCATTTATTCTCCCCAAGAATAATATAAGGAGGTTTGTGGTTTATTTATCAATAGTTCAAAAATATATAGAGCCATACTCTAAAAATGCAGTTTTTACCCAAGCTGACAATGTAAAACCATTTTGACCAGCCTTTCAGTGTTTTCTATCATATTCACTCAATTATGCACTTTTTGCCACTTATCTAGTCAACCAGTAATTTTTTTTTTTTTTTTAGATATCTATCTTTCTCCCTAGTGATTAAATACAGTCATTAAAGAAAGATTTGCCAGAATAAAAAGTGAACAATTACTGCTCTGGACAAAAGCTAACAAGAACATTTCTTAAACAGCTAGAATAAAGTACATGGGAACTGTAAATGTCAGTCTTCTGCAAAATAAAGATAATTGCATACAGCAAGATATGCACTCTTGCCCATTTTTAATGGGAGGTCTGAAAGAGTGATACAAAGCTTATGCTTCTCATCTAGGTTCTTACACCCTTCATTTTCCTTCTTTTGGTGCATCTTCTCACGGTGAGACAACTCACCCTCTGCCTCACCAGAGCAGTGCTGGCGCTAAGCAGGGAGAGCCCTCCACTCCAGCATGCACCCAGCCTGATTCCAGCTCTGTTTCATCTTTCTCTTCCCCTTTGTGTCTCCAAGCATTCATAATACCTCTTACTCCTGGGGCTATCTGCATGTTCTGGTTGCTTAGAAACCACTCCTGAATGGCTACAGAGGATTTTAAAAATTTGTCTTCAATAATTCTCCCACCTCTTTTCTCAGAGTGGAGTACTGTTTTAAGTACTGTAAGCAATTCCTTTTAACTTTCATTTTCATTATGTTTAATGTGGTTCTTATGTTGTCCTCTGATCTTACAAACACCATACTTACTCTTTTTTTTTTTTTTTGCTTTCCTTTTCTTTCACCTTTATGGTCCAATGTAACTTTTAGTGCCACAGTTCTGTAGTATCCTTCTGATGCAGAGCAACTGAAAAAGTCATCACAGCCAGAGCTCTGGACACAGGATTTGTCCTGGTACAATGCAAAATCACAAAGGTCTAGTCCTAAAAATGTCATAAGAGCATAAAAAAGAGCTGCTCCCTTTATCCCTACTAGCTTGATGATGCTGTCAAATGTGAAGAACTGCAGGGCCCTCCCAGGTGCTTCTAAGGCTGAGAAAAAAAGAAGTGTGATGAGGTCTTACCAGATTAACACCTTTATAAAGATTAAAAGCTAAAATAGGTAGCAGATCCATTGTGAGAACCCAAATAAGAGCAGTAAAAAGGCAAAAAGGCTCTTTGTCTTCACAATGACTTAAATGGCCAGAGCATAATTCACCAGTAGCCCTGTAGCTACACTTTGCTTTTTTATGGACACAATTTAAAAAAAAGCATATTTTATGGTCTATATTGATTTTCAATATTCTGATACAAAATAACCAGTGCTATATGTCCAGCATGGGATCTTGTAATACATTTTATTAAATCTGGTGACAGTTAATATTTTCAAAAAGACAACACATTTGTTTCACCTTTTAGAACTCCTGAATCTATACCCACATTTCCTATAATTCCCTTGGTCAAATATAAAATTTATTACATTCTTTTACACTACTAATGTGTGTCTGAGTCTTATGGATATTCTAGCTGACTTTCTAAAAAATTCTGTGAATAAGAAAGCAATAATTTGCTGTGAATAACTGGCTGCTTTGATTGTCCTACGTAACCTGGATCACGAATAAACTCTGGTGGCAGAGCAAATAACTGCCCAGTTAAAATGGCTGTGGAAAAGTTTCTGGTTAAAACCAAGAATAGTGACTATTCATTTGTCAGTTGTGCACCTTCCTTATCCCATCATCCTAGCCTGCAGTCTGATCTTTCCCAGCATCCTGGCACAGGTCATTCCCTGATACTCTATAGTTAGAAGTGCTGAAGGATCTGCAGATCGACAGACTTGTGTGAAGGTTCATGAAAACACCTGGTTTTCATGACTTGTGCTAGTGCAAGTCAGGGCTAGAACTGCCTCTCTTTAATGAACAGCAAGATACAGTATTAGTTCATTATTTTTCTCATCTGTGTTTTATGGTATTCCAAAACCAAAACTACTGTGTCAGCTGAAGCTTCAAGAGCTCAGAAGTCAGATTTAGATAATTTTAAAAACAGTTTAAAAATGAAGCTATTAGTGCTAAAACCAGAAGTGTGTTTGACACCCCTCAGTATGATTACAGAGACTATATCCCTGCTTAGAGGCAGCTATGTCTTCAAGTGAAGACACAGCGTGATGAACCCTCACAAAGGGTCTCCCAGACTTCACTTATGCTACTGTGATTTCCATCCTGCAAGATCTGCTTCCGTAAGCTACAAGGGAGAGAATGTGACTCTTCTGACCTTCCCCTGGGAAGTCACATATGTCTTGCACTGCAGAAGAGCAGGGAACAGACTAGCCCTTGATACAGGGGAATGTCCTTCTCCCTGCCATCTGAACACAAACATCTCGGAAGCTCTTATTTCTACCACTCTTTAAGTGATTTTATTACTGCATCATACCTCTATCTTAAAAGCAATGCTTGTAAGCAACATACATTCAGGCTTTTAAATGTGTACATAAGCACCAGTTTAAGCATGGTGAACTCTTCAATAGATCTGAGAAGATTCAATGGTCACCTTGTTGTTTTGGCTTAGTGTTGTAATCCTATTACTTCTCTTACTTTTTCTGCTAACATTTTAAAGAGCAGCTGAGTGCTTACATCTCAGTGTCCTATATGCTGGGGAAGGAGGGAGAGGGAGGGAAAACCATTTATTTTGCTGCCTTTATTCCCATGAGAACGACTAATCACGTGGGAGTAGAACAACAAGTTCTGTTAGGCACACAGAATCTGCTTATGAGACATCTCTGCATGCTCTCAAGGTTTCATTAGCTTTAAGTGGATTTTTTCCACTCCTCCAGATCATTGTTATTTCAAAACCAAATTTATTCAAACTAGGGAAAGACATCTCCTCGAGTATGTCAACTTCAAACTCAAGCACAAAATGTACTATATGTATTTTTTCAATGATTAAAATACGCATCGGTTACAACAATGGGTTTATGGCAAACTCTTCTCCTGCTGTAGGGAATGCTAATAATTAGTGTGATTTCTGTCATCCTTCTAAGACACCTCCGAACAAGGAGTTATTATGGAGAAATAATTTTTCTGTGTGGGGTGTCTTGCAAAAATAACCAGTTCCCTGTTTGTTATAAAATTGTCTAGGGAGAGAGTAACACAATAGCTACACCCAATGGCAACTGCACTAACAGCTAGTTTTCAAAGAAAACTAGGATTTTCTTACCAGGGACTCAACAAACAAGGTCAAATATAAATACTTAGGCCAGTTTTAACAGTTGTTATTTCATGAAGATAAATGCATTTTTAAATGGTGATACGTTGAGTAATCTTTGATCATACATTTTTTTCTTGTAATTTATCTTTTAATGCACAACATTATTTTTGCCTGGTTTGTTATTTTCACTCAGACTAACATAACAAATTGAGCCACTTATTCTTCTCCTTAGCAGATTCTAAGGTTTTGGTATGTCTATTCCATTGCTGTGGCAAAAGCAGCTTTCAGATGATTAACCATAGGAATTGATGCTATGTTGCTTTCTGGGTTTGCCAAGAAAACTGGAAGTGATGCTCTAACATGCATAAAATATGTCTCCAGTTCTGTAGAACACCATGTTAGCCACTGAGACTATAGAAACCAATAAAAAAAAATAAAGAAGGGATCCCAGTTCTTGCTTTCTGAATTTTATTAGACCGATGATTTTTCCTACTGCAGTGTTAGAACATTTTCATGGAAGTATAAAATTTTAATTTTGCTTAAAGGATAATGAAAAACCATATTACATAGTTTTTTGGTAGGTACAGAATTATACATTGAGTAGAAAGAAGTACATTTGGGAGCTGTGCTACTAATTGAACCAGGCCAAGGAAAAATAAAGTGAAGAAAAACATAGTCTGAAATTTTAGAGTCAACAGTGCATGGGACACAATTTTTACATCATGAAATGGATGCCAAAGAAAGACCTGAGGAATAGAAAGAAATAAAACAATGAACTTGCCACCAATGCTTCTGTTGAAAAACAAAGACTGCCATAATATTAATTTTTTTAAAATTTTATTTTTGCATCATACCTACTAAAAGTTTTATCATACCTACTTTTGCCTCAGAAAAAGCAGCAAAATATTGAGTTTCAGTTAAGTTTCACTGCCAGGAGTTTTGGGATAATTCCTCTAAAATTTAATAAATGAAAGGTTCAAATATGCATATGTCCTTATAGTTTCTGAACGTGCAGAGTTCACAGACACATTTTCCAGTCCCATTCTGTACCAGTGTGAAAGAAAAGGGATTCATGAGCTGCACCACGCTTTCAGAGCCATGACATCCAATGGAAGACTGACACCTGTCCCCTGAGCAGTTCCCTTGCATGACATGTTGCATGTCACAAAAACAACAGCGATGTTCTTTCTAGAAGAAAGAAGAGTTGATCCTCCTCTGCAGCAAAGGCCACAGGATATAATAAAATATCAGGGCAGAAAAGGTGCAAGGGGGTCTGAGGTATAGGATTAGCCAATTTGCTTCCCCCATTCCACTACTCTAGGAAGATCTCAGTCAGACGCCAAGAAAACAAAATGACACAGAATAATTGAGGGCAAGTCATTACTCAAATACAAAAATATGTCATCTCAGCTTCACTTAAATAGGCTTAGAGGAGGAGCAAAGCCTCTGCTAAAATCATGTGGATATTCTTCCTTTGAAAATACCTTCATCATCATCAAAAAAATAAGCCTTCATCTCATTGCCTATGGAAATAAAACACCCTCACTGATTCAAAGTATCTCTCCACACTCAGCCTACATATTTGTTCAAAGCTTGGAACTGCTCTTTGGTTTCATAGCTGGAAGTTTAACCAGGCTGAAAATTCACCATGTGGAAAACTTAAGCCCAAAGTTACTTGCTTATTAGCAAAAAGGCTTTTAGTGAGAATCTTGTAGATTGTACTATTTAGCCATATGTAAGAGCCTCCCACACCACATTCCTCAATCAAAGTTCTGCTAAAACTAGTTATGCTGATTGCAATTTGCTTAAAGGACGGTTAAAGGTTGTTGGAAGGATGCCAGCATGTCTGTTGCTGGAATACATGCATTCAAAGACCAATGACAGACAAAAATACAATGGAAAAAAACCTTCAAATATAAAAAGGTGTAATCAGAAATCCCCATTTTAGCATAAAAAATTATAGCATAAACAGGGTTTTAATTTCCCTGCACACAGGAAATTACTTGTTACATAGAAAGATGCCTGAAAAAGCAGTTTTTTCTCAAGGTTTTTCACCAGTGTTAGCAGACCTTGCAAGGGTGGCTCCTCTCACACGGCAGTGTCCTCATAAGCAAAAGAAGCAACTTGGTTCTGTTGAACACTTGTGTTCCCCATGTCAGGAACAGCTCTTCTTCAGTGTTTGTTTTTTTTATCAAGAAGAATGGGAGGAGTTTCTGGTGAGACTGATGACACCTCAATGCCTCTGTTTTAAATGCAGAGCACCCAGGGATTATTACCCTGTGACTGATCTGGCCAGAACAGCTTTGCTTCAGGTTCTTTCAGATCCTCAATACAGAATTGCAGAGGGAAAAATAAGAGAAAGTTAAAAGAATCCTTTTGAGGGAGAGGTGGCAGGGTTTTAGATTAAGCTCATTCATCCAAGCTGATACTTACCTTCTCTATAAAGATATTGATGCCTTAACAGCAAAATAACTCCAGCATTCAAAAGAACAGAAAGAACTCTGAGCTCACTCTGTAAAAGTTTCCTGGCAAAGACACCACTGTGGTAATTCCATGTCACAGTCCTTTTCCTACTGAAATGAACTAACTCACAGAAGAAGTGTGTTTAGGGAATTAGGTCCATTCTTGCACTTACTGAAGACAAGAGAAGAATTACCACTGACTCTGAGAGGAATTTTTTGACCCATCAAGCTTAACTATTGGTTTATATATGCATCTTAGCATATTGACTATGACTAACATGTTTGCTGACTCGGAGAACAAAGCAGCAACATGAACAAATGGCAGTCCATGGGCATTCCCTGGTTTTACCTCTTTTTCCACCTTTACTTCCTTGCACACCTCCAGATTCATGCTGGGAACCAAAGGCCCTTTGTTTCAATTTTTTGGCAAGCCTTCTTATTTATGGTGTAAAGTTCTTCAAAACTGAGACCATACCTTGAGACCAACTTTCTCTTGAGTTGCAGAAGTCCATGGGCATGAAGGGTGTTTTACAAGCACATGAAGTGACAGCTCTATAACCTAAATATCAGACTTTTTATAGCTGGCTTCACACAGCAAGGGCACAACAGGTAATGGCAGGGTTGAAAAGGGTATAAGAGGACAGAATTATAAGCAGGGAAGACACTGAGATGGGCTTGATGGTGTGTGTCTACTGTGGGAAGGAACTTTTTGGGAGACCTTGCAGGCACACGTGTATGGGATTTTGTTTTCCCCCAGCATATAGCATAGGCTGATTTTTGTAGTACTCCCCAATCAGGAGTAAATTAACATTTCCTTGGTAAAAACTGTGGAGAGTTCACATTTAGCCACTTAATTCATTCACTAAAAAGGGTAATTAATTCACAGATACCACCACTTCCTTCAGGCTACTTTTTAGCATGAAACTAATATAACTGGTACCATCAAATAAGCAAAATTGTTTCTCTGAACTGTTTTATTTTTAAGGCGGTGTTAGGGGAATAGACAAGGATCTGAGTCAGCCCCACACATCCCTGCTGGCTGTTTGGTCACCCTCATTTCACTATTTGTGTTGTGCCTGGCTGCTGCAGGATGTAACACTTCACTTTGGAAAGTGAGCAAGCATTCAGAACACATTACTCACAGGCTGCAGCTCCCTGCAAAGTCACCTTCATGCCACATAACTTGTAGGTATGAAACACTGCACAGGGGCTGCAGCTTAAGAGGGAGGTCCCCAAAACCACTTGCCCCAACTCCTGCACTATCTTGCACATAACTACAGGATGAGATTCTACTCGAGTGTAAGTGGCTCATGAACTGTGTCCTATTAGTTGTCAGGATAATAAAGACCATCACAGCCTTGTGATTTAATTTTATGCCTATCACAGAACATGACAAATGGCCAACTTTCCTCTTCTGAGGCTGCTTTCTCCCTGTGCTCCTCCTACAACCAAGGGAAAAGGATGCTCCTATATAGGGCTATGAGTTCAGACTCCCTCTGTGCCTGATTCATTCAGTCTCCTCTGATTATGAGAGCCCAGTGAGATTAGCCCCACAAAGTTAATAGCTTTTGCAAAGACTTCTTAAGCACACTTTGTTGTCTATTACTGAGCTCAACAACTCACTGAAGTGAACATTCATTTCAGAAAGGCATCTGTTCTTGAATTGAAGGCACTACAGATAAGATTATCTGATATCTCTGTCTCAGCCAGTCACCCTCACTTTGTTTTCCAGTCCTAGAAAAATAGGGCATGCAAAAATACTTTGGAGAAATGGTACCCTGGAATGCCTTGAACATAAGGGACACTTTCAGAGGCTCAGATGGGATGAGTCCACCTCAAACAATGCTGAATACGCCACTGCTTCACTGCTTTCATTATCCTTAAAAAGTAATCTTCTCTTTTCACCTGGTTGGAGATTTTCCTGATAGCCAGAGAATCAAAAGCAAGTAAAATATCATCTTTCAATAAAAGAGAGAGACAGAGAGGCTTCTAGCCTGTGTATCTGTGAAGACATGCTCATAAACATAAAAAACATGTCCCACAGTCTCATAAATGTGAAAGTTTAAAATGTCAATACATTCTAAAAATAAATCTCATTATTTTCAAACCTTCCTAATCTTTGAGCAGTTAAGGTTGACAACATTGTAAATAGCATCTTCTGGCCAAAAACATAAGACAAATTTTAAAACTTAATGCAGAAAGACACAAAAGATAAATAACGATGACCTTAATCTTCTGTCAAAAAATTCATAAAAAAGATAAGCCATTCAGGAGAAAGGTGTCACATTTTAAATATCTGCTTACACCATAAAACAATCTTTCAGATCCACAAGGCAGATTAGGAAAGAGTAGCAATAATACATTTCCACTGTCTGCCCCAGTGGAATGAAAAGAGAAATATAAGACTTTGTCAACAGATCCAGAAGAAACTCCAAACCTACAATCTGCACAGCAGGTGAAAGACAAGGATTTAAGTTTTGTCTGAGTCTTCAACAAAGTCATCAAGACATTATTGTGACCAAAAGCTTCTTGCAGTCATGTTCTCTTTGCAGTGAATATTCCTATTGACAGCTTATTTCCAGAATCACTCCACCTGGGGCTCTAGGCTCTTCTTCTCTCAACCTAAACATTATCCCTAGCCCAAAACCTTAACCCCAAACACTTTCTATGTTATCTCTACTATGCCATCTTTGTGCAGACTGGGTGTATAGATCTCGTGAAGGAGCTGGGTAAGCAAACTGCAGCATGTCCAGGCTCAGCTCCTTATCTCAATTGCCCCATGATAGCTACAAGCCATACACCTGGCATTGGCTTCTTCCTGGTACTTATACTGCCCTCTTCAGCAGATCTTGTGTATCTCCTTCAGTAGTCTCTCTTGTATGATCTAACTTTCCATGTTTCAATTTCCAGGTGTGTCAGACAGAAGGTCCCTGATGTACATCCAGGTGCTCAGAGAATTAAGTTTTAAGACAACAGGACAAGCTTAAAAGTTCATTTATATAAACATAAATAGGTCATCCTGAGAAGGTAGGCACAGGGGAAGCCTGCACTTTGAAAGTCATTAATTAGATTTACAAGAAGTCTTTCTTTAGAAGAGTTCAAGTTTGGTGTTGTTTTTTGGAGGTTTTTTTGTTTGGTTGGGGTTTTTTTCTGTTTTATTTAGCACTGATTTGTTAATCATTACCATGCGCCTGGACTGCATTTTCAGGACTTTCCCTTTAAATAAGGTAATTAAAATGCATTTAAAAATTAAGAAAGGTATTCTTAGACACAGATCACTCTAGAAGCCTGAACTTTGACACGGTCATCACGTACACAGAATAAAAATGTGTTTCCCATTAGGTGCTTTCCTCTACCACCTGCAATGAAGGATAAGACATGAAAGAAAGTGAAGAAGATATTACCTTCTCAGATGCAGAGCACTGGTCATTCAGACGCTTACTTTAGCTAGCAATGCCAAATCATGACCTTTCTACCCTGCAGAATTATATTTTAAATTGGTATACTGGGTCTGTTTGAGACGGAGGTAATTTTCTTCATGAGAGCCCACCACCATACTCTGGTGGTGTATTTTGATTCTGGGATTTAAGCAGTGTCAATAATACACCCGTGTTTTAGCTATTTCTGAGCAGTGTTTGCCTCTATTTCCCACTTTTCTCCCCCAGTGAGTAGGCTGGACAGCTGACCCAGATTGACCAATATGGTATTATTACTTGTCATGCTCAGAAATAAAAACTGAGGGGAGGGTGGTTTAGGGAAGCTACTCATTGCTTGGAAACTGGCTGGGAGTTATTCTACCTGTGTGAGGCAGTGAGTGACTGCTTTTCTTTTACTAGTTTGTTTTGTATTTCTTCTTACTCTAAATTTTTTATCTCTCTTTATGTCACTTCATGAGTTTTCTTGCTTTTTGTCTTCATATTTTCTCCCCTATCCTACTGTGGGAGCTAGGCTGCCAGCCAAGGCCAAAACACTGTAATTGGGATGAATTTGAGTCAGGGGAAAACATAGTTCTTTCACAATCTGCCTGCAATCATGCTTTTTGCCTTCAAAAGAAGTCAGAAATTGTCCAAAAGTAAAAAAGTTCTGGTTTGCATGTGTTCACATGCACTTGTTAAACGCAGGAACATTGCCTCAACTACTGTAGGAGACAGTCTTACACCACATGGACTCGTGCACAGCATGAATCCAAAGATGTGAGCAAATATTATGTTCTGTGTGCTCATCACAGCCTATTGTGAGTACAGAAAGTTGAAGCAAAACTTCTAAAACATTCCAGTTGTATCACATGGACCACTGTCTACAGTAAATGTGTTGATGCTCACATTGCCTGCCTTTGCTGCTTCCAGCCACAAGCATAACCTGCACTGCACACTGCTTTGATACCTTCAAGTGTCCTGGGCACAAGGAACCCATCTAGGAACACGTGCTGTGCATTTATGGCAGATGACAGTGCCCTGGCTGCAGGCGTTGCTGGCCAAGCAGATGCTGAGACACAGCCAGAGGGGTGGCTGTGGTCGCAGGGAGGCCGCGTGAGACAGACCAGACCCCACAGAGGGGACAGGACAGCCGTGCCTGCTGAAGCAGCCTCTCAGGAGGGCCAACAGAGGTCCAGGGGTGTTAGGAAGGCATGGCAGGGAGCCAGGCACTGCAGGGAGGCAGCAAAGGCAGGTCCTGCGTGGGGAGACAGCAATGAGGGCTGCGAGGCCTGCAAGGACTGTGGGAAAGAGGCTCATGCTGACCCTGACCATCAGGGTCCACACTCAGCCAGGGCCAGGCAGTGACCCATGCCCAGACAGGTGATGGCCCACACCAGCACCAGCACCTACAACCAGGGAGAGCACTGAGCCATCGATGTCACCCTGTGCCAGCCTGGGACCCTGGGATGCCTAGAGGCATACCCTGGGGTCCCCATGTCATAGTCTGTCTCCCACCAGGCAGCACTGGCTGAGAAGCACCAACCCCACAGTGTAACCTGGCTCTGTTCTTGCAAGGATGTTTCTATTCATAGACTAAGGAGAAGAAATTAAATGTAAGGGGCACGTAAATGTGTTGGTTTTCCTGTGGTGCCGTAACAGGGCGTCACAGCTCAGCTCTGTAAGACCTTCTGTGAAGAAGGGTTCTGGGCTCAGCTTGACAGCAAGGAAGGATGGGCTCATGTTGTCATCACCATCATTCACACAAAGATTTTGCTCCTTCTTCCACGCATGAGCTGCAGTTCAAAACCAGGTCTGAATTTACTGACAGCTGGGCGCAGAGGCTCTTTAACCACTTTTACCTTGACCCTCAGTGCCTAAACTGTTCCATTTACGTGGCACTTTGTCTGTGACCGCAAATGACCGAGCACGGAGCTCGGTGCTTTTCCCTGCTCCGCGGCCCATGCTCCTCATCAGACAAGCGCAGCAACAGCAGCATCTAGTGGCAAGGGGGATGGTGGCTGCAGCAGAGAGGAGACCACCTCCCAGTTAAGGAAGTATAAACCAGGCACAAACGGTCAAGGTCAGAAAGTAGCAAACAGAAAAAAACAACAACAACAAAACAAGCTAACAAACAAAACAAGCAAACAAAAAACCACAGCCACCTGAAATAATTTTTATTTCAAAGATTTATCATGTTTTTATGCATACATAACACATTGAATATATATCTCAAAACTAAGCTAATCTTAACTCATTCTTTGCTTCACACGACTAACACTCATTACTTCAAACAACAACTGATTTGATGACAATATGTTTATATCCTATTTAACATACTTAGATTTTACACATCAGAAGCATAACAGCAGAATTTCAAGGGAAATTATACATGCAATTATGGTTTTGTTAGATACTCAGGCAGTGAACAGTATGATGCCTTAAGCATCAGAGAAACATTAGATGTACAATAAGACATTCAGTTCTCCTGCAAGCACAGGATTCTACCTTGTCTTTCCTATGCAAGACTCAAAACAATTATTTTTTTTCTCTTCTTCCCTTGTGGCAAAATTCCTGGGTGTATGTCAAACAACCATTGTTGAGATAGATGATTTTTTAGTTAAAACATGCACTTAACTCCATCCCATCCAGACTCAGTACAATGGCAATGAGGAGATGTAGATTAACTTTCCTCACAGGAGCCAATATAGTGCTCTGCTTTAGATCTGTTACCAAACCAGTGTTGATAACACAAGTATATTTTGGCTACTGCTGAACAGTACTTGCACAGGATCAGAGCATTCTTCATCTCCCACTCTGACCCCACATTGAATGACCTTGGAGTGAGCAAGGGGTGGAAGAGGATATACCTGATCCAAACTGACCAGAGGAATATCCCATGTCATGAAACTTCATGCACAGTGGTAAAAACTGTGGGTACTCTTTCGAAGGCAGCCGCTGCTGAGAGAGTTGCTGGGCATCAGTCTGCTGGTGGGGAATGGCGAGTGATTGCTTTTGCCTCCCTTGGAGATTTTGGGTTGTTGTTTTTGGGTTTTTAATTTTTTTTACCTTACCTCCTTGTTTAAATTGTTAAACTGCTTTTATAATGTATCTTTATAAAGACCCAGAAGGATTTTCTTCCTTTCCTCATTAATTGTCTCTCTCACACTTCTGGGGTCAGGGAATGAGCATGCAGTGGCTCCTTTGTGCGATTGCTGGTCAGTGTAACCCAACCAAGCTTCCTTTATTTAATATCCCATTCTAAATATGCACATTACACTGTGTCCAGAACTACCAAGTGTGATATTTCACATCTTGCTGTGATATTGCTATGAAGCTCCCGATTTTCACAAGTTTAACTATATAGTAAGGGAAATACAGAATCATTTTTCATATCAGCTTAACCAGAACAATTCTGGTGTCTTGGCTTCTTCATAAACTTATCTCTGGACACTGCCTTGCCCTTGAATTGGTCATGTACAACCAAAGTTTCTTACCCCCAAAATTGTCACAACAAAACTCAGTCTGAACTTGTGCTCCCACAAGTCCATTCCTCATCCATGATGCTTTTTCCATTAAGTGCATTTTCCATAGATGAGAAGAGCCACAGAAAAAGGGCACCTTTACCCTCTATTCAGTTTCTGGTTAGAGAAAAACTGTCTTCAGCAGCAAGGTTCCTCCTGAAATCTGGTATACGTAGGCAATGCATATACAGAAATCCAGCGCTTAAATCCTAAGGAAGATATGCGACGAGTATGTTTATTCCTGTAATAGCAAATCATATTGCTAACCCTGTACAAAACTTCTGTAAATGCTGTTCTACACCCTGCACCAATGTGTGTTACAAACTGTAGCAAAGGAAGGAGACTTAATTCATTTGCTAGGTTCTTTTTTTAAAAAATTTCCTATATCAACTATCATTCAATCCTATGCTTTAGGACAGAATTACAGGTTTAAAAGAGGCTCATCACAAGGAGTTAGAATTTTCTCTGTACTACATCAGTCCACAGGGAATGTAAAGAAACCGGGAACTCACTACAGTGAACAGTTTTATTTTACAGGATGCAAACAGAGTACAAATTGAAAATTGTCTTTGTCAACTACTGTGTTAAAGTTGGAAAAAATAGGGGTAAAACATGAAGCAGAGACTGTGAACAGATAAGGAGGTATAATCTCTCCTTGGAAGACTTCTTTTCATAAGTAATTTCTTATGGAGTACGTGTTAATTTATTTTTCCCACTCTCAGACAAACAATCTGTATGTGTTCAACAGTTGGTGTTTCTACTGACAGTGTATCAGCTTACCAAAGGGATGATTGCCCTAAATAAAAACTAAGTGGATGGCATATTTCATTTTCCCACTTATGCATGCAAGATGGCAGAAGAAAGAAGAGAGGATTATTTCCTTCTTGAGACAACATCAAAGAGTTTTCCAGTCCTCTTGACTTGAATCTCTCCAAAGCCACTGGAGTGGCTGCCTCCAGGAGTTTGCTGTACTCTGCTGCTGTTCGCTCTTTGCCTTCTGTCTGGACCAACATATTCATTGAATACAGTTGGGTTTCTACAGGCCCACTTTTATCTTCATTTAGAAGTGATTCAACCAGCAGCACTCCACCACCTGGTGGAGAGAAGAAAAAGAAAACACACTCTGAGCAATGAGAAGCAGCCTCTACATAAAGTCATATTTCAGCATCACAGAAGACAGTGAAGGAGCCAAAGCATCAGAGCATGCCGTTGCTTGGCTATGTAGGTACTGATGCCTCAGGTCAGAAGGGAGTGCTATCACTGTAATAAAAATTTCTTGTTTTCCCCAACTGAAATCAATAGGACCTTACTGATTTTGCTCAGAAGATGGCTCTGTAGGCAGTGCTTTCAAAGCTCTTAGGGTGCAATGTAATGCCTAATGAGGTTTTTTTTATGATGTATACACTTGTCTAACAGCCCAGCGTTATGGCACATAACTGATATTCCTTCTGAGAGCAGTTATTTTTAAAATAAAATATCACAAAAGATTTAAATGTTAATCCTTCAGAGAAAAATTACTTTTAAAGAACTCACACAATTTCCTCATTTAAAAGGATAGAAACATTGGTAGACCATAGATAACGCCTCTGTTAAATTTCTTTATCTTGGACAGAAGTAAGTGAAAAAAGATGGCAGCTGAACCTGAAGGACAAAGACACTTCAGGGTCTCTCCCTTTGGAGATGACTGAACCTCATCAGAGGCACACACAGAGCCCTCACAACCAGGACAAGCAGACATAGAGTTCATGAGAGCAAAGAGAAGGCAGCTAATGAAAGTGAACTGCATCACCTCCAACCTAATGGTAACACTCTCAGTGGCCTCTGGCATCAAAATGCTGGGAATCACAATTTTGGTATTTATAATGTGAAAGGAGTCATTGCAGACTAGACTTCTCTCGCTTCCTCTTTCCACATTTAGAAAGATGGGAAATTCAAAACAGAGCCACTAAACCAGGCACTGGGAAAACACTGATGAAGCCCACAAGGGAGCCATATGACTCTTATGAATCCTGGCACTGCTCAGCAGCACTGGGACGGCAGTGTAAGTGGCTGCAGAGAGTCTCTCAACCTAATGGCGCTGACTGAAGGGCAGAAGGGAAAGTCTGGCACCAGAAAAATGTATCTAGCAGGCACGAGAAAAAGCCACAGCTGCCATGTATGCAGGGGATAAACCACTACTCATACAAATGAGAAGGCAGAAAAAGCACTGGGTTCCCTAAAGCATTTTCGTGTTCCTTTTTTTAACCCAACCAATACAGTAAAATGCTCCCTTTACTGCTCCCAGAATTCTGACATGTTTCCTGTTTCCCAATGCCATAACTATTATCTATTATAGGAGGGTTTTTTTTATTATTATTATTATTTTCATAGTTTATAAAAGACAGTTCAGAGGCTTGTTAAGGAAAATGTATTGTCAGTCACATCCCAGGTCACAGACCTGCCTGAAAGGGGAGAGCTATCATGCAGCAAGAACATCCCTGACACATTTACTCTACAGAGTTCTGGCCAGTCATGAATTTCAGCATTTCTATTCAGCATTCGTTTTATTGGAAAACATTTGTTTATATATCCTCATATTGTGGAGCCCAAAGCTACACACTGTGCTTCACACCTACCCTGAGTACAGTGGGGCCAACCAACTTCTTTCAGCAGCTCAATTACACTGTGATTAATACACCCAAGGAGGCAGTTGTCCATTTTGGCCACCACAGCAAATTGGTGGTTCTTATTGAGCTCCTAATCAACCAAATCCCCCAGATCCCTTCCTGCAGAGCTACACTCAAGCCGTACCCCAGTCTATAAGTACATCCAGGAGTACACCATCCCAAGTGCAGAATCTGGAATTTGTCCTTCTAAAATCTCATATGGTTGGTGATTGTGAAGTGGTCTAATCTGTCAAGATAACTGTTAATCCTCTCTACCCTCAAGGGATTCAATTCTTTTCCCTAACTTAGCATCATAAGCTACCTAGTTTAGCATCATTGGCAAATGACTTGGTAACATCCATCAGAGCTAAGACTCTTTTATCTTCAGTTAGAGCATGGCTGAGATTACTTCTCAAAAACGTGACAAGAATGTGAATTTTGAAATCACTATAGATTGTTAATGAGGAAAATTCAAACTGAAATTGAATAGAGGAATTTTATGCAAATACACATACACACAGGAAAACAGCATCAGCAAACATTAAGGAAATTGAAACTAGTCCCTGTCTGCCTTAATGATATGCTGTCTGGGAGAGAGTCATTATAAGACACTCTGTATTCACAGTCCCTTCCATCTGAAGGGACATAATATACAAATGTTTTCAAACGTAGCCATCTGCATGGAAAACTAAGAAAGGGAAGAAAATAGTTGAAAAACCTTGTTCTTTGCATGGTATAACAGAGGGGGGAAAAGGCAATTGAAGTCAGCCCTCTGTTTCTCAGACACAAAAAATTAAAAGTGAGATGAAATCCCACCACAGAAGAAACCTTCCACATTTAAGGCAGTCAGACAACAAGTCATCAAGTATAAACCACTATGTTTTTAAACCTTCATGCAGAGACAAGGTCTACTCAACCAAGCCTCCAAAGGTCAGTGGGGTCTCAATAAATGTTAGGTCCATCCTGAGGGTCAGATCTGCCTCAGTTGTTTGTTGGATTTTTTTTTCTTTAGACTTCTATTGTGATTATTCACATTCAAAGTCAGTTTACATTTTGATTCTTTATTAAGAACTATTTTATTCTCAGAGAAGAATGCCCTGAGCATTTCAGTCTTAGACATCTATATAAGACTGAGTTATATTTTTTACCTTGGGGACTAAAAATCCACTGATGTATTGCACAATGATTTGAGAACAGTTGAGGTCTTCTGTCAAATTCATCTTTCTGGACTAAGACACAGATTTTCTGGCTCTCTTAATTTAAATAAGCTTCTTTCTACCAGGCACAGAGTACAGCATCTGATCCACATAATCTTATTGCTTCTGAGAAACACACTGGTTACAAAACATGTTAGATGAGTTATTTGGCTTTGATGTGTTCTTCTATCAGGTTCAGCTGTTTCTTCCATCATCAAGTATAAGGCTAAAGAAGCAGTGTGGATTAAAGCTTATGTTGTCAGTTCATCAGTCAGCAACACACTGGCACCTCAGAAGCACTTGAAAGCTTGCAACAAGCAAAACAGAATCAGTACAGAAGAATACCAAGAACCTGAACTCAGCGTGATGAACCTGAGTTCATAAACCAAAGTAGAATCTTACTTGAGGCTTGTTCAAAAGCATAGATTCTCCACTGAACTAGCTTTTGATGTGGGAAGGCTTCACAAAAAGAAACAGAACATAGCAAGGCATAGAGTGTAATACAAAGAAAACCTCTATTGATCTGGTATGCAGCTTGGCCAGACAGGTGTGCAGAACAGCAGCTTGCAAAACATGATCAGTACATTTTCCCTCACCTTTTCTCTATTTCACTAGGCTGGTTCCTCCCCTACCCACCTTGATTCCTCCATTTCCTGCCTCTGATCCTTTCTCTAAATACTCCAAGTTTCCCATAAGTAATTACCACAAGCTCACTTTAATTTCCCATGATATTTTCACTCTGATAAGCCCTTTGATAATTTTTGTTTCCACTGTTCTTCTCAGCTAAAAATATTTGGATGAGCTTCTTCATGGCTTTGTGGGCACCCTCCATTGGTCCTCCACTAAGGAGGACAGGGAGTTCTAATATTTGTCACTGTGCTTCTCATTGCCTGTTTGCTAGCTTTTGCACATAGATGTGGTTGTGCTTTTGTCTCTTGCCTTTGACTGTGAGGCTGAAGAGCCCTTAATGTTCTGTCTCAAAACTCAGGTGCGCTCACATTATGGATTTCCTTATATTCTTAATATTCAAAATGTACTACTATACACAGATCAGAAACAGTATCTGTTTCCCAGCTTCTAATACCATAGGGTCTCCTGCGTTACCAAAATATTAGGCCCAAACATACAAAAGTCAGAACAAATTCCAAAGTCTAGAAAAATGTACAGCTCCTCATTCTGAACAACATAGCCCAGAATCCATGAGGCTTGCATTTAACAAAACAATTGTTTTTTTTAATTTTTGCAAGTTTTTAATAAACATTGAGAGGTTTTCTTAAGATATGGCATCCTTACCATTCCTATCACATCCTGGAACTGCAGTCTTCCTTTTGTACTATGCTGGAAATATAGTATATATACTGTGTAAATGCTGGAAAAAGAAATCAGCAAGGCGCAACATGGGCACTGCTTCATTTATCACACAGAAAATTTATGGGTTGAAGACTATTCCATTTCAAAAAAGCATTATCTGTTTCAAAGGTACAAGATACAGCTCAGAACAAAGACTTAATATGTATCCTTCTGACAGCATGAGTCTTAAAGTGTTCTCAAGTCTCATGCTGAGATGCTGGGAAAAAAACCATTAAGTTTTATGCGCTTTAAGTCAGCCCCTGACAGCCTGATTGCACTAATACGTAACATAAATACCTATTTCCTATTTTAAGGGATCTATTCCACCCTGTAACAATGAAATTGCTTTTAGCAAGCCTGGACATGTATACTGCACCCTTTCAGAAGGTGCATGGTGTGAGAACACCCAGTTGTGAAAAGGCTGCTCTACTGGCAGCCTTTCAGAAAACCTTGTGCTCAGAGAGTCTGTTTCTTGGACAGGCCACATCTGCTCCTAGGGCCTGAGAAATTCATGTTCTATTAATCTGTAACCCATAAAATATTTGGAAAAGGTAAGTTGGATGTGGACCAAGGGGTGGAATGCATTGACCCTGAGCAAGATCTTTTTGTGCATCCAGGAGTGAGTGTCCCCCATGGCAGCTGCTACGCTGCATGTCCAGGGTGGTCTCAGGCCTGTCCTGTGCCACAAATGTCCCTCAGCTGCAGGAGGGGCTCAGACAGCTCCCACTCAGTGCTACTGCCCATACAGCCTGGCCTCTGGCAATGCAGCAACACCTTCTTGTGAGAATGGCCTGTTTCTTGTAAGAAAATAATAACTCACACGACCCAAAATGAGGTGCTTCCTTCCATGGATAGCATCTGTACCACATACTGGGGGAAAATCCAACAGGGGTCCATCCAGAGCTGGATGGAGCATGGACACAGGTGCCGGGCATCTGAAGCAGCATCAAGATGTAGTTGCTGTCTATATCCCTCTTCTTTCTTAATAAAACTGTTGCTGTATCAAGCCTTTCTGACTGAGTTCCAGAAAGCACCCTGGCCTTCAGTGTAGAGCATTCTTCATAAGTCTGAGAGAGCTTCATTCAAAATGTTACTTCATTCAAAATGTTGCCCTACACTAAGCTGATCTGCAATTAGGCTTTTTTAAATGGTGAAAGCATTAGAAAGGAGAACTGTGGAGAATTCTGGGGGGAAATAACACACACTTAGAGAAGCACAAACACAGTTCAGCACAACAGGTCCCCAGTGCCTGAAGGGTTCTCTAGGGCAGGTCAGTAGAAGAAGAGAGAGCTGAACTTTGGAGCCAGCAGGGAGCCAGGAGTGTAGGTCCTACTGTCCCACAGTGGTTCTACAGCCACAGATCCCATGGGACAATTTCCCACCCCTCTGCCCTCCATTTGAGGTCTCCTTTGGCAAGATGTTTGTAGGCAGCATCCAGCCTCTAACCTGTGCCTGAAACTGCTGCAATGGGGCTGTTGTCTTTCTAAGCAGGGGTTCCTTACTCTGCACCTCCCATTTTGTTCTGTACATAACAGAATGACATGGCTGCATCATCTTCCCACCTTTTTTGTAATAAGAATCTCTGGGCTTCAACCAGTCACTAAGGTACAACACTTTTTCATAATTTAAATCAAAGTCTAGAGAAAATAAAAAATTAATATAATTTCTTCATGCAAAACTCCCCGAGGCTCAGACAGGGCATCTCCTGGAACTCTGAAAAGACCACAAGGAGACATAATTTGGTCCGGTTTTATTAGATCAATATCTCAGGAATAAAAATGCAGGCAAGAAAGCTCAGTACAGGGATTAGCTTTATTTTGCAAGAACTCAAGTACAAATTCAGCTCTGCTTTTGTCAGATTCAGTGTTAAAATCAGAGAGACTGATACAAGCTGAAGCAGACACAGTTCACACTTCTTTTGTAGATTGTTTCTTGTGGAATAGGTGTTGATTTCTTTCTTTCCCTCCCAGATCCAAAGGCAAGTCAAGCCAAGATGCCAGATTTGCAATACATGCATGTTGAAAATCTGTTACTAATGAGTCTTCTGACAACATATCAGCTTACAAAAAAGTTGGCAGCCTTAACTAAAAGCTAAATTGATCACTGCCCCCTAAGAAGAGAACAGCATATTTTGCAACTTTTTCTGTCTTGTTACATACATAAAACACACACTACGATTTCCTTCCTAAAACAGCATCATATAATTTTCCAGTCCTCTTGACTTGAATCTCTCCAAAGCCAGCTGCCTCCAGGAGTTTGCTGTACTCTGCTGCTGTTCGCTCTTTGCCTTCTGTCTGGACCAGCATATTCATCGAATACAGTTGGGTTTCTACAGGCCCACTTTTATCTTCATTTAGAAGTGATTCAACCAGCAGCACTCCACCACCTGGTATAGAGAAGAAAAAGAAAACACACTCTGAGCAAAAAAAGTTGAGCTATTTTGAGCTGTTACTAGGACAGATCCTAACCTTACTTTCAGGAAGAAGCAGTTTCTACATTAAGTCAAATTTCAGTATCACAGAAGACAATGAAACACCCAAAGCATCAGAGGATGTCTTGGTCAGCTACGTTGGTACTGATATCCCAGAGCTGAAGGGGGTGCTATGGCTGGGACAAATGGAAATTTCCCATTTTCCCCAGCTGAAGTTGACAAGATCTTACTGATTTTGCTCTGAAGGCAGTGCTTTTGTAACTCTGAGGCTTCATTGTGATGCTTAATGGGATTTTTTACTGTGATGTATACAGCTATCAAAACAATATCCAAAATTCTCAATCCTGACACTTTATGCCTTGAAAGAGGTGTTCCTGCAGAGGAGACAAAAACTGGAAGCCAGACAAAGAGATCTTAGACCAGGTGCTGTTTGTGTCAGCTGCATGTGGCTGGCTCAGGGAAAGCAAAGGACTAAACCAAGAAACTCCTGCACTGAAACTCTTCCACCCAAATTGAGCATCAAGGCTGGTGTGCTTCACATTGCTGATAGGTAAGAGTCTCCCTGCTCTTGAAGAGTTCACACCTACCAGGTTTGCAAGCTTTGTAGACTTTTGCCAGCAGTTGTTTGCATTTGTCATCATCCCAATCATGCAGTATCTTGGATAAAATATACAGTTCAGCTTCAGGTATTGAATCATTAAAGAAGTCTCCTGTAAAGCAAGAATACATACATTATACAAATCCCCGCAAGACTGAGGGCTGAGTTATGCAAATATTTTCAGTTCTGTTCAATTCCAGGCTTGCAATGTCCTTCAGATGTATCAGACAGCAATGGAGTTACCAGGCAAATGTCCTCTGTTGCACTGCACAGGGAATTTTGCTTTTGATCAGTCTCAAGAAGATCTGAAACATTTGAAGGCAACAACTCATCCTGAAACAGACTGATGCACAGAAAAGCATCTGAGTTTAGGTTTTCTCCAAGATAGAAATTCAAATTTATAAAGCACTAAGGAAATAGGTTCACATGGTATCTGTCAAGAGAAACAAGGAAAGAATATTGCCTTCTCTAAGAAAGTTTTCGAAGATCCTTGGTGATCATGGCGTTACTTCATAAATCCATAGGTAAAAATACACATCTCTCACCTCCTAGCACAAGCTTTGTTATTCCTTTTGCTTAGCACCTGGTGTACTGCATTCAAATTTTTTTCTCAGCATTTTACTTTGCCAATACTTCTCCCATTTTGTTGCATCTTTGTTTTTATGAACTCCCTTCTCTCCTCAAGTCTTCTTTTCTCTCTCTGAGCTTTGAGCAACATTAAGCACTTCCAGCGCTTTGAAGACTTTTGTAAACATTAAAAATGAGATCTCTCTATACCCATTTTCCTCATAGATGGTACAAACTCTATGCAGCATCAGTGGCCTGGGCAAGAATAGCAGCTAGCTCACCCACTCTCATGGTCTAAAATATCTTAGGACTTGAAGATCAATCAGTTGTGACCAGAGAAGGAAACACCCTTGCTCAGAGTAGGCCTGGCATTTCTCACATCTGCCAGGAGGTTTGCACAGGAGAAAAGGGGAGTGTTAGGAAAATTTATAACAAAGCATGGCAGATTTCAAAATTGCAGGATGCTTTTTTTGTTTGTTTGTTTTGTTTTGTTTTATTTGTTTGTTTGCTAATTTACCCTGGTTCTTCAGAAATGAAATAGTTCCCTTCATGAATTAATGTTGCTGAATAATTGAGTTGTGTCTCTGACAGCTGCTAATGGACAACTGGGACAGCTGCAAACGCGGGCTGGGGAGGCTGCAGCCTGCAACCCTGCCCCCATAAGGGGCAGCTGGAGACCTGAGACACCTCTGAACAGAGCCAGGGCTCTGGAGCAACAGCTGTGACAGCACCACACCACTGTCCACACCTACCTTCATGGAAACTGATCTGACGCTCCTCGGGGGAAACAAATTGCTCTTTGGCCACTTGCACAACTTTGGGCAGGTCATAAATTGTGATGGTAGAATTTGGATACAAAGAAACACACTCTTGGGCCAAAGCTCCTCCACCTCCTTTGGGGACAGTAAAAGAAGGTCAGTACTGACACAAACCCAACCTGTTCAGTGAAAGCATTTAGGCAATGGGGCATTCAGCCTCATGGAAGCTGGCAATGCACATTTGCACCCCATGTGCTGCTGAGAGGGAACAGGAGGGGCAGGAGAAGCCACTGTCTCCATGTGTTCTGCTGGAAGGTCCAGGGCTTGCAGCACCCAGGCATGTGGGGTTAGCCCCAGCCGTTACCACTCTTATACCCTCTCCTAGACAATCCAGCTGCAGGTGCTGGAAGGTGAAAAATGAAAAACAGTCACTAACCAGGTACTGGGGAAGAAGTGAGGGAGGCCAGGGGGGAGCCTGCCTCATCCCATGAATCCTGGCAGCACTCAGCAGTGCTGGGACAGAAGGGTGCTGCAGGATAAGACACTGTAGGCAGTACCTCAACAACAGTGACTGAAGGGGAGGAAGGAAAGAATCTAGCTTTGGAAGAATGCATCAAGCAAGGCATGAAAAAGTGTTAAAGCTGTCACATCCACAAGGGAATGAGTGACTACTTACATGTATCAGACTGCAGAGAAAAGCATTCAGCTTACTAATGCTCTCATCACTCTCAAAATTCTGTTTTTAATCAAATCAGTAAAATCCTCCTTTTATTGCTATGTCCTGCTTTTCATTGTTATGCCCGTCATATAACATAGGAGTTGTTTTCCCCTACAGAGCTTATAAAAGACAGTTCAGAAGCTTGTTAAAGAAGATCTTCTGACACTCACCTCCCAAGTCACAGATCTCTGTGAAAGGGGAAAGGTCAAATGCAGAAAGAACATCTTTGCCACATATACTCCATACTGAGTTCTGGCCAGCCATGAATTTTAGCATTTCTTCATCTGATCTAGCAATGAAAACAGAGACAGCACAGAGAGAAGGTTCCTTACCCCTTCCTCAGTGATTCCTATCATATAACTGCTGCTACATGTTTTAGCTTAAACAAAAATCTCTGGTTTTATTGACACAGAATATGTCCTCTTTGCATATAAACCTACCTTAAATATTACTGTATCAAGAGGGTACAGCTATGAATTCATACATTTAAATAAGGAATTAAGACTAGTGAAATCCAACAGTGTATTATGCTGCTAATTCTCAGAATTTCCAAGGGATTTTTTTCCTCCAACAACCATTCCCTCTGTCAGAGATCTGTGATGTTTTTCAGATTAGGAAATTATATACGTCTGTACAAAATATCAGATAGTGTCCCAGTAATTGATATTGTTGAGAAATAAAAACATTGAATGATGCTGATGAGAGGAATTCTAATATCACTATATTTAATTGTCCTGAAACATAACTAAAAACATTAGTTGCATCCATAACAAGAATAATAAAATTTCTATAAATATTCTAATGATTACCTGTACATTGCTCCAAAAGGGTCTTTAGATGAAACGCCAAAAACTCTTTCGTATTGGTTTCTTCCTTCTCTGAAATAGCAATTGAAAAAGGCTATGAGAGTGCTGATATATTTCTCAACCTCTCACAAGAATGACAGGTTCATTTCAAGGTTGAGGTGGGACAGCACTTTGAAGAACCCGATCTAGTGAGTGGCATCCATGCCATGGGAGGTTGGAACCAGATCACTTTTAGAGCCTCTTCCAACCCAAACCATTCTAGGATTCTGTGATTTATGGGAATACACCCTCAATAAAGGTACAAGACTGATGCAATCATCACCATCGTCTACACCATGTTTGGTCATCAGTTGCATGGATTGGAACAGGTGAGACTCCAGACCCATATTAAACTGCCCCTATAAACCTTTGCAACAGAAGGATCCTTAGCCACCATTACTCATCATTTACTTTGTTGATGCCACATCCAGTAAAAGCCACTGTAATAATAAAGTGCTTAACTGAAGGTGAAATAAAGAAATCTGATTTCTAGATCATCTCTATAATGACAGGGGAAAGGAAAACAAAAACATTCACAAATAGAAAACAAGGTGGGGGGAAAGCGCACACATTGGCCATCTTCACAGCTGAATTATTTGTTGTTTTTAATTTCTGAGAACCAGCCAGCATCTTTATTGAGCTCTTCCCCAGAAACACAGAGCAGCGACACAGATGCTGCAAAGCACCACACAACACACAACATTCCTCCTCACCTCACAGCATCAGCCAGGTACTGCCAGCACAAGTAGACTGTGTTGGAATAATACATCATAATGTGATACTGAGACTTTGGACTTGATTTTGTAAGGTAGACGTTGGAAATTTCTGTGTTTCTGTAGAGAGCTAAAGGTAAAATAATATATTTACTAACATATATGATGTAACACCTTGCCAAGTCTTTTGTATAGCTTGGTGTTTATCACCAGATGTCTATACAGCCAAGATACAACCACGTTACTTTTACAACCAAATGCAATGAACAGTGGGTGAGGGCTGCTGAAATCTATGTTGCCCCATTCCATATAGGTAAATATTATCTCCCTACACTTAACTCCAGCACCAAACATTTCTTTCAAGGAGAGCAAAAAAAAGCCTTGTAAGTGTTATCATTTACATGTAGGCCTCTGCTTTCATAGGAAGCCCTCAGTGTACTCTGTTTAAGTGAGAAGTCTTTGCAGACAAGTTTTTTTCTGATCAACAAGGTCAGCAGGTGGGGGGGGAAAGTCTTCAAAACAGCAGGCCAGCCACACCTTCCCTCACTAGGGCAGGACCTTCTGCAGACAGAAGAATGCCTAAAGGACTCCCAGAAATCTTCCCCACTGCCTCCAATGCATCTGCAGTGACATCACTCACCCACAGGATTGGCATATCAAAGGAATATAAAAGATAGATCCTGCTCTGCCCAAACTCACTATACAACTATAATCCCTAAAACACAAGGATGCCAACACAAGGCAGAGCAGGGAACAACTTGTGAGACTCTAGCTAGTCCTGACCAGCTGTCTGATGGCCTGAGATCTTTTCTGGATGGAAATCCAGAATCCAAGTGGATTCCATGTTTCTGATGTAAGGAAAAACTTACACCACCTCTCCGTTCTGCTCAACAACCTAACAAAATAGTTCACATAATGACAAAAACCCTAAGAAAAACAAAATCTGTTTTAAATCATGCTGTTACCATCCACCATGGCATTTTGTTTTAAGTTTAAAATCCTGCCCATACCCCAAAGATTTCTTGAGACAAGTTCCACGGAGATCCTAAATAGCTTCTCCAAGGTCACATGAGGCTCTGGCACAAAGATGTTTAGGGATAGAGAGCTCTGCACCTGTGTTTCACTTTATATCTGTGATCATGTTGACATTTGCCTCTTCTCTTTCAGCTGAAGAGTGAATCCCAGGAGTGATTCTCTCCTTGTTCCAGCTACATTAACTGACTTAACATTTGGTATCACCTTTTCCCACACATCTTACCTCAGTTTCAAAATCATCAGTGGTTTACATTTTTCAATTATTCCCATTCCTCTGCCTTTATTACCTCCTTCTTGTGTCACCTCTACTGCCAAGAGCTTCAATCCCACACAGGCATCCAGCAGTCTTTTCATCCCCATGGTGCTGGCACCCAGACGTGCAGCAATAGCATCTGAAGACAGAGGCTTTCCTGACTCCAGAAGAAGATCAAACACCCCCAACTCACAGGCAGTGAACATAACCTGGGGGTAGGGAAAGATGGGACTGAGGGATTAGGTGAAAGCACAAAGCCTACTACATTTCACAGGCTGCTTAATTAAGGAAAATATAAATTTAGTAATATTTATTTCAGATAAAGTTGTATTTCATATAAACAAATCTAATTATTAAATTGTAGTTTATCTGAGCACCAATATAACATACTATGCAGGCAATGCACTCATTGGTCTTTTTTTTTTTTCCCTTTTCCGGTAAAGCCAGCCAATGCTTTTTGGCTTCCAAAAGTTTACATTTAGAGACCAGATTTTGTGTGTAAATGTTCCTCCCTCTTCCTTAGTTTAGGAACACATTCTCATAATCTCCTGGAAAGAACAAAGGCAATACTGGGTGGTGGTGTTTGTTCTCTGTTTATATTTCTGTTCTGTAACTAAGGATCTAACACATGCTCTGGTGAACCCTGAAGACACTGTCACGGCTTGCAGCACAGAGAATATTCCATTTGATGGATCTTGTCTTCAGGGACTGATGTGAAGGAGTACAGTGATCTTCCAGAAGCAGGGAGTTTCCTCTCATCCAGAAGAACTGCTTCATTCAACCCAACAAAATTGCCCAGTTTTTCCTTAGAGTTGTGTAACTTCTCCTGCAACATCCGTCAACTTTCAGACAGACAGCTAACCACACATAAAAAAAACCAGAACCAACCATCTTTCTTTAGCCATACACAGTCAACCTTACAAGCATTACCCTATTACTCTGGTCACATAAACACTCCTGAAACAGTAACAAAGACATCAGTTTAACTGACTGCCTGTATCTACAATTATTTGAGCTACAATGATTCCTGTACAATGAAGTTCCTTTTACCCTGAGAAAAAAATATGTCTTAACCAAAGTTGAAACTGTTTCTCAAAAACATAGTACTAACAGTGTTAATTTGGAAAGCATTGGGCACTTCATTATCTATTTTTTCTCTTTTATTGTCAGCTCTGCCTTTCAGGCACTGAAGGTGCAGCAGTATTTGCACAACCCAAAGAGCATTCCTTCTGTTACCATGTTGGCCAGAGGTACAGCAAGGGACAATACAGAAGTTAAATAATAAATGAGGAAAAAATCATCCATTGCACCGGATATTCTAATTTTATGCCCATGTGCTTAGACAAATAACATCAGCAGATAATAGGAAGAATGGAATTACTAGTTTTGCCTTTGTGACTTGAAAATATGTTTGGAAAAACAGTCATACCAGTGCTTTCACCTCTTCCAAAGACTTACATTCAGAACCTAAAGAGAAATCCCTGAATATTTCTGTCTGCATACTCTTTCTAAGAGTTATATTTCTTACCTTTGAGACTAAAAATCCATTGCTGTATTGCACGATGATTTGAGGATAGTCAAGGTCTTCTGTGGAACCCATCTTCCTTCTGGACCGAGACACAGATTTCCCAGCTCTCTTAATTTAAATAAGCTTCTTTTCACCAGACACAAAACACACCAGCTGATCCACATAATCTTATTGCTTCTGAGAAACACACTGGTTACAAAACATGTTAGATGAGTTATTTGGCTTTGATGAGTCTTTCTACCTGGTTCAGCTGTTTCTTTGGATCTTCCATCATCAAGTATAAGGCTAAAGAAGCAGTGTGGATTAAAGCTTGTATTGTCAGTTCATCAGTCAGCAACACACTGGTACCTCAGAAGCACTTGAAAGCTTGTAACAAGCAAAACAGAACAAGTACAGAAAAATACCAAGAATCTGAACTCAGTGCAATGCACCAGCATTCATAAACCAAAGCAGAATCTCACTTGGGGCTTGAAACTTGCTGTGGGCACAGTCCAGGGGACCCTGGGCTAGCAATAGGCTACACCCCGTCCCTAGGTGCAGAAGCAACAAGTCCAAAGAGAAGCTGTAAGAATCTGTTGCTATTTTCTCACTGTGACTAGTTTGCTCTGATGATGATCACTCAGATAAAGCCTATGAGGAAATAAATCCACACTTTTTACTTTTCCGTATTTTGCAGGTTCTCTCACCCACCCTGAGACCAGCTTAGAAAGGAATACCTGTTTGATGACAGTACCTCAGCAGGGAGGTTCTACTTGTGCTTTGCTGTGTTTTGACAGAGAGGGGTGCTGAGGGATGACAATACATTTTACATTTTCCAGCTGGCTACTACAGTCTTCATCCTTTTCTCTGCAAAACTAACCATGGGCAGCAGAAGGCCCTTGGGAAGAAACAATGAAATGACTGCAAAGTGCAAGGTGGGGCATGGATTTCAACTTCACACAGAACATACCTCATAGATTTTCATCAGAAAATGAAACCCCTGGATTACTTTCCTGAAATCTTGCTGCCCCACTGTTCATTTCTCTGTCTCTGTCTGACATATTGTCCATCTCATCTTGGGGTAGATGTGGCAGTGCTTTGGTGAGAAAAGATACTTTCCATCAGTTTAAAGACTCAGATTTTACATCACACACTTAGTGTGGATGCCTTCAGGAGACAATGTTGAACTGAACCTTATTTAGGTAATACATTAAAGGTAAAATGTTACAAACAAGCATTTTTTTCAGTGGCAGCTTTCTCCATGCTTCAGATTCTACTGTATAATCCTTCTCTGAATCTGTATTTCCATTCAGATCCTACATTTTAGCCAGAAGATGTTCTATTTCTTTTAGGCAGTAGTGGAACAGCAACTTTCTTTGAGAGTTAGCTGTAAATGTTAGTTAAGCAGGTGTAGGAGTTTTCAGCCTTTTTCTCCTCTGTGTGCAAACTCAGAAACAGTACCTGTTCTCAGGGTCTACCACCATGGTTCCCTGTGTTACGAGAGTACTAGGTACATTACAAGAATTACAGCAAATACCAAATTGCAGAAACATGTAGAACTGCTCCTCCTGGCAAATACAGCCTATAAACATAAGGCTATCATAAACATAAACATAACGTATAGCCATACTATAAACATAGTGCCATTGTCTTGTTAGTGCACCAGATTCAGTGTTCAGTACAGATTAGACACTAATATTCTGTATATTTAGATTGTGCAGGCTGGACACCCCAGCACCAGCAAACCTCTGACAGAGGGACTGTGAATCTGTGCAGCTCACATTTAACCAGACACTAAAGGTTTCAAATATACAGCTTATATTCATAATAGAAGACTTCCCCTTCTATCTTCAGCTCAAGGAGAGCACATGAGCTATTTATGAACTTCTGTCTGCATATGCAATAAGCTGTCAGCCGAGTTCATTTATTTGGATAAATCTAGATCTACTCTTGGTGAACATACTACAGCTTTCACAGCTCTTTGGTTTCATTCCAAAGACAGCTTTGTAGAAGGAGAAAGTTTAAGAAAGTTTCACTAAGTCTCTATCTGCACGGGTAACCAAATCAACTTATTTCCCTCAATACCCTTCCCTCTCCTCCAATGAAAACAGATAACTAAATTGTACATAATCATACATCACCAGCCAAAGATAATTATTGTTCACCAAAAAAGATTAGAAAGCTGTATGAAAATAAAAATATTTCTCTTCTAAAGGCCAATTCTACCTGCTACTGAGAAACGGGCGCAATTTCATGCAAGCTTAAGGATTTCTCACTCCTGGGAACACAATATTATTCAGTCCCAGGCCACAAACGCACTTCACTTAAGGCAAAGTTCTATGGTACATGAAGTCTCCACTAACAAAATGACCATACAGTTGATTAAACACACTTGAAGTTTTTCAATTATGACTAAATCTGTCTGTGGAGGATACCAGTTATAATCATCTAATGGGATTACTACTAGTAGTGAGATGTAGGGGAGGAGGCTTGCAGATAACCCACACAAGATTGAAAAAAAGCCACATGCAGTGTGTAGCTGTTTCCAAGTAAATTGTTAGTGAGGCTTAAAGTTTAAGCTCCTTTTAAGCTAGAAATGCATTCATGAAGATGAAATTGCAATGGCTTGCTTTCTCTGAAAACCCTATCAAGGTTTCTCTCATAGGGCTTAGACCACATGCAGGCTAAAGCCCTTATTTTACCACCACAGTTCTATTTCAGTGATGCATTTTTCTTTGCCTAAATGACTCATTACAGTCAAATGCTACACCAAAAAAACCAATTACGTCACTTTAGCATAACATTTGAAAGTAAGAAATTATCTATAAACAAAGGAGATTTAGTAAAAAGAGTGTGTGTGCCAGTGAGAAATGGCAGATGACACTATTCTCCTTATAAGCAAAAACTACAAATCCCAAGGATCTGACTATGATGAGTTTCAATACTGCCAGTGGGGAAACAACTGCGCCTTGCTGTCATGACTAAGTCTCTAACTATACCCAGTTTATAACAGATGCCCTAGAAGGGCACTAAGGTAATCACTTGTGGCCTTTCTTTTAACAATCCTAACAAACCAAGATACTCAGTATCATATTTTTTCTTTGAAAAGGGATATCAAGTTTAAAAATACTCTTTTTCTTCTTTTTAGCTTTTAATTGTTCCCATATTTTATAATAGATGTATTTTCCTAGTAACATGACTATTATTTCCATCACTTTTGACACAAATTTTAGTTTTTTCCTGTTTTCATCACGTATACTAATGGCAAACACTTGGAGTGGGCAGAAAAACCTGTATATCCAGCTCATATTCTAAGCAAACACTCCCTTCTCTTTAGATTCGCTTACGGGAAAAACTCTGAGATCTTTTCAAGTGCATCTCAGGCAATCCAGAGTTATCTTGGTTTAACTAGTGGACTGCAAATAATCTCTCAACAAATAATTCAACTAAATAGTCATTCAATCTCTATCAGAGGAAAGTCCAGGTAAGAGTCATAGTCTTCCTGAGGATAGCCAGCTACACCAGATACTTTAGAGAGAGAGATGCAAACAGAAAAATAACATGGATAGCAGCTGAGGCAGGCTCTGATTTCAGAAATTACTTGTGTTCTGTCAAGCATCATAAAGGAAAATTGTGGATATACAACTGCCTTAAACAGGCCACTTAAGAGGCTTGGCTTTGCTGGAGATGGCAGGAACACCAGCAAAGTGTGGGGAGGTGGTGAATAAATTCCTCATTTTGTCTTGCTTGTGAATGCAGCTTTGGCTTTATCTTTATATTGTGTTTATATCAATCCATGAGTTTTCTCTTTTGCCCTCACAATTCTCTACCCCATCCCATCACGAGTGCATGAACAGCTGCATGGAGCTGAGTTGCCAGCTGCTAGAAATCATAGCAGCAAGCCATGTGCAATGAACAGAAAAGATTTTTACAGGGAAGGTGGGAAGTAAGACACCACTAGGCAGTTCCTCAGAGCGTTGACGAACATGCCTCTGGGATCATATTTTATGGAAAATCTAATCGGAAGGCCATCAATTCTTGTTCAGAAACTTTGCCAGCAGTGCCTGGGAATGACATCCTTCATACTGTCCTAAAAATAGTCCAATATCATGGACAGCACACCTGAACATCCCACGCAGAGCAGGTAGAGCCCACCTGGCAGGTGCCACAGTGCACATGCAGCTAGATTAGTTATCAATTAGAGAGCAATGCCAATCAGCCTTAGCCCTTCAAAAATTTCATAACATATGCTATGGCACAGCCTCAGCTAACCTATGAATCTTTTTTTTTTATCAGGCAGCAGGAGATTCAGGAGGTGCAGCATGTGAGGGGAACCAGACCACATTCATTTTCTGTGCTGCCACTAAAGAAGAAAGGATGGTGGTGCACATCACTTCAAACAAGCCTCGAGAGCCCAGTATCAGATTAATATAGGATACTTGATTCATCCTGTGCACCCAGTTCTGAAGAATCAATGGCAACTAGACTGCTGCTTTATACAAACACTAGAGACAACTACAAATTTACTGCAAAGCAGCAGAAGATACTTTCTGCAAATAATACATTCATTAGACTAGGGAAAGGCCAGTTCAACAGAATGCAATATAAGCTTATCGAAATGGGTTTTGTATCCAGAATAACCAAACCTCAAATGCAGAATACCAGATCAAGACATAGGCAATACATTATAAACACAAATTTGATCTGTATAGTAATACAAGACATCAGTGGCCAATTTTGCCCACATATTTATAAATTAGGGTATTTGCCAAACTAGTTGGTTTAATTGTTGGCTTATACAGAATGTAACAACATCTCTAGCTCTGCTATCAAACATGATTAGCCACAATAGTCTGTTACATGATCCTATACAAGAACTGCCCTAAAGCTGGTATTGGTGCAAAGTCCAGGTAGTCCTGATCACCAATTGACTCTCACTTGTTTGTCTTTATAGCCTTGTGGTAGACAGAATCTTGTGTTCACATTTTTGGGAGTGACTGCAAAAATTCCCACTATCTCTGTCAGCTTTAAAGATGATGCTTCCAGGTATCAAATATTTTTTATACACATACCGAATTATCCCTGTGTCTTTATTTTAGGACATGGACTACAAAGATAGAGCCAATTAAAAACAGGATTTGGATATAGTTACAGCTTTGGTAATCATTTTTTATTAATATCAATTACTGCTGGCAATTTGACTCGCACATTATCAAAATTCCTTTTTAATCAGATGGAAAATATCACAATAATCATATTGAAGGGCTTTGGCCTCGCTGTTGTAGAAAAGCTGTTGTTTGACTAAGCTGCTTCCCGAGCCACCTAGTGCAGGCTGAGGCCAGGAGATAAAAAGAAAACTGCAGGTCAAAAGGCTGGTACGTGCAGAGGCTCATCAGCCCTCAGACAGATACAAGAGGAGACATTCCTCAAGGATAAGAACAGGACTACGCAGCAACACTATCCATAGCAACAGGAATTTAGGTTTTTTACCCCTTTGAGACTCCTGTTGTTTTTGCTTCACAAAGGCTGCAGAAAAACCACTCCTGGCTGTCACTACCAACAGCTATGATGAGGCAGCAGCCCATGCACCAGCTCCTGCTCAAAAAGGGGAGCTCAAGAGCTTTGGCCCACAAACTTCCTACCTTCTTCAGCTCAGACCTTGCTGAAAGAAGACTGTGAATAGCAGGGTTCACATCCTCCAAGGGGAAGAGGTCACACACTCCCTTGTATCACTAGATGATCAGTACACTTCAAAACCCTATGCACCCTCAAAAGCAAAGCAGGTTCCCACTTGATTCTATCCTTCCGGCAAGGACATTGTGGTGACAGATGTGAAACCTCTCCTGGAGCCGAGTTCAACAACTGAGGTGCATTCTCACTTCTGAGAAAACTCTCCTCCTGCCTCATCATGTGAGTTAAGAATGATCAAGAATGACAGCAGAACACTGGAAAAAACACTGGGCATTTCTTGGGACTCAGTACATGAAATAGGGCTCAGAGGTCTTTCACTGCTGCCTAGGCTTTCCAGCAGGCATGAACACAGAGCTGTAGCATAAAGTTGCCTAATTAATGGTTTAATAGGATTTACTCCCTGTATTTATACCACACCAATCATGCTCACTGGGGAAATTTTCCCACTAGTAAAGGAAAAATACCTACCAGTTAAGAGTAGAGAAGAGTGAACCTGAGCTTTCTCCAGCAACAAAGCCTGATTTTAAGCTATGCTTAAACTGACAGGTATGGCTGCCTAAGACAGGGCAAGAAACTGAGGGAGTTCCTGGCTCTGCGATGGAAAAACTTTTGGATTGAGGATTTTGGAATGAGGACACAGAACAATCCCCTCCCTTGACCAGATGGCAACACTGTAACTGATGTGCAGCGGACCCTCCCTGCTGACAGGCTACACTGAAACCCATGTTCAACTTGCCCTCGATTACAACCCCCAGGTCCCTTTCTGCAGAGCTGCTCTCCAGTGTTGTGTTCCCAGTCCAGAGTTGCCCCATCCCAGGTGCAGAATCCAGCACTTGCCCTTCATATGGCTGGGAAATCACCACTGATGATTGCCCAGCCTTCTGATTTGTCTATGCCTCTCTGCCTTCGAGGAACACAACAGCTCCTCACAATTTAGTATTGTCAATGTCTTACCTTTTCTGTCCACAGCTAGTAACTACAAAGATTTCAGCAGCACGGTCTAGTAAGAAACAAACCCACATGGATTCTGAACAAACTGAGTCAGCCAAGGATCCAGCTGAGCTGCAGCACTAATGTGCTTCTCCGACACTCCAGGAAATGGATGCACTTTGATTTCATGCATCAGTGTGAGGAAAATGGCATCTGAAGGCTGTAGTTAAAGAGTACACATCCTGCTGAATTAAGAGTTGACATAGCTGCAACCTAACAGAGCCACCAAGAGAAGCTGAACTTCATTATTCAAATGTGCTGAGTGATGCTTTCAACAAACAGGTTCTTAACACAACACTTCTGCAGATTTTAATAGACTGACACATGAAAACAGCAACTTCAGTTCACTGGAAACAGTTTTCTTTTTAATTTTGCCATAAAAATGCAAAATAAATTCTTTCACTGTAACATTATAGCTTTTCATATTCCTGAGCTGCATTTTAAAAGCAAAAGTATTCTTAAATGGATTTAACAAGAGACACTGCAGCCTTACTTTTCAACAACACAAGTAAAAATAATTTAGCAAGAAGGCCCCTTTTTCAAGACAATGTTCAGCTCTTTATGTACCTGAAAAAATGTTTCAAGTAGCTCTACGCCACCTGAAATAATTACAAAGCCAAGTGTCAACAAAATATCAGAACAAGTTTCAACCATTTTACCACTGCCTGTTACTTCCTACACCAGGTGTGCCTCTCTTACACGGAAGTATTATACAAAGGCATTACATGCCAGAATAATTTGGGCCAAAAAGCTTGGCATCACACAGACATATGAAGGAATCAAAGCAATTTAAAAGGTATCCTGCATAACTTTATAGTCAGTTTTAAGAAAAAATATTGAAGTCCTGCTATCCACCTCAATCAATAAAAACTCTACTTTGTTAAACATGATTCCATTGAATGCACCAGCAAACACTTTAAATCTAATCTGTATGTAATAGCTTGTCACCTCTGAAGTTCCTATAACTGGCACCCATGTATTTCTTAAGCCAAATCAGGTGATAAAAACTAAATACACTAAAATTAAGGTTTAGAAAACTGAAACTGAAGAAAACAGGTTGGCTTTTAGCACTTTAGAATTTGAACACAAGCACAGGTGATTATACCTACATTGTGGTAGAAACCTAGAAAGAGACAACAAAGGAAGGTGAAAAAAATCAGGCATCTCTTTTCTTGATTCTGGGGACTAGACGCAAGCTAAGAATTGGTTGAAACAACTGTGTTTTCTATAGCAGTCACACCCATGAGGTCTGGCGTCCAATTTTGCGGCCCTTTTGTCCTACCACAGCCTTTCAAAGGAGCCAAGGCCTCCCCTACACCCACTCCAAGTACTCCTTTGCTTATTCAGTGATCACCTCCGGTGCCTTCGCCTCCTGCTCACACTTCTGCGGCTACGACTCCGTTCTCTTCTGTCCCGCCTGCGCTCCCTGCTGCGCTCCCTGCTGCGCGTTCTTCTGTAACGGGAACGCCTGGGGCTTGCGCTCCTTCGCCGAGGGCTGCGGCTTCGCCGAGGGCTGTAACTTCTGCTGGAGTGTCTGTAATACCTCCTGTCTCTCCTATGCTTTTCATCCCGGTAACTCACATCTCTCCTGTGTCTGCTGCTCTCCCGCCTACCCTTACTCTCATCGCTGTTTATGCTGCTACATGAACGGCTCTTTCTTCTCCTTGGCTCCGCTCCACGTTTGTCCTGCTCACAGTGCATGTCCTTCTTGCAAGCGTTCTGGTCATAGCTAGAGAGGCTCTTCTGGTCCTGGTTATTGGCAGGAACACATGAAAGTACCCCTGAACCTCTTTTGTCAGAACACGTCTCGGAGTTTGTAGCATGAAGATTCTGACCTTCTTTGACATGAACTTTGTCATGAATGCTGCCGTTTAAGTACTTGCATTGAGTGTTTACACTTTCAGAGGATGCTACTTCTGTTTGAGAGCCAGGAGCCAGTTTGCCTGTAACGGCCTGTCCTGAGGTAGAAGTGATGCAGCTGGATGACACAGTGTGGGGAACAGCACTAGCGCTTTTCAGCACGTCAGTCTGAGATGCCTCGGTTTCTTCTTTATTTTGGTTAACTGCATCCATTTTCTTGCTCAGAAGATTGTTCAGTAGTTTCTCCCTCAGTTCCTTTTCTTTTCTCTGCAACCCCAGTGCTCTCTCTTTTTCCTCTTCCACACGTTTTAGCTCAGCCTCCTGGAGCCTTCGTCTCTCCTCTAGCTGCTGGAGACAAATCTTTTCTTCATTCTGTTCTTGCTCCAAAAGCTTTACTGTCTGAAAGACAGTCAAAGGGAAGAGTAAACAAAAAATACCTGCTCATGCTTCCAAGTTACAACATAACACAAAGGCAGCAATACAGCAAGAAAAAATCTAACAGAACTTAACCATCCCAAAATAAAATGGTGTTTCCTTTTTAAAGGGAAAAAATCCAAAACCAATCAACCAACAAAATCCACTAACCCAGAACTGCTGTAAACATTATTTGTCCAAAATTCTTGCGTTTCTTCATGGCTCCTCAATACGACAAAAGTAACAACATGTGAAATCTGAAGCACTGAAATACATTTATCAGGGTCAAAACTTGAAGGTTTCAGTCAAATGGAAAATTTAAAAATACAGTCAAATTGAAAATGTTTTAAATTTTATTGAGAAGAACTTCTTTTAGATGATTGCCATCTGTGGTTTATAGATGACTTTACAATGAGTCCATAAAAACAACAAGTAATTAAATGAACTAATATTATGCAGAAACTGATTATCATTTTGTCCACAACTTTAAAAACCCATGATACTGGAAAAATTTCAAACTTTTTCCTATTCTGACCTAGTCAAGTGGCTTAGTGTAGACCTCAGAGTTCTCTAAATGAAAGAAACACACTCTGTTTCATCAGACAACCTTTCTACTCCACAGCCAGAAAGTTAAAAAGCCTGCAAAAGGCATTTCTTCTTTCTTCTAGTACGTAACTGAGCTTTACATAGCGCTGTCAGTTCAAAAACACTCCTGAAGTGCAGGCAAGAAAAAAAACCTGTGCTTTTCCACACAGCTTTTCATTTCTACAGAAAATATTTCACATACAGTACACACTAATATGGTTTCATCCAAGTCTTAAGCTTCAGTGTTTCAGTGAAAAAAATAATACTGTTAGACAGAATCTAGTATTTGAAACCTTTGCTGACAGTACTTTTCCTACAGAAGAATCATTCTGCAAGTTTCAAACATTGACTAACAAAAGTTCAATCTCTGAAACTGCAAAGAACAGTGAACAGAATTGCCGAGAGGCAGACACGAAACAGCATCCAAACTGAAATTAGAAAAGGAGTCTTGCATCTTATCCCCTGTGGTTAGCTCAATTCATCGTGCTCACACATTGTTTTACTGGACTTAAGAAAAACCTAACAATTAATTTACAGCTAAAAACTGCTATTCAGGACTATAGGTTCAAGTTCATTTTCCATTTACCTATAAGTGCATATCTTACCAAGAGAGAAATACTGTTTCATGGTGCTTTTCTGAAATTTTGGTCTAAGGAACAGCAGCTGTAGAGGTAGTAAACCTGGTTTAATGCTTAATGAACAGTGCTCCCCACCTCCTCCCAAGCCAGTAAAGGGCTTTGTTCTGTTGGGTTCTTCATTAGCTTCTGAAATAAACATTGAAGTTACCTTTGCTCTGCTTAGCAGTTCTGCAATTAATCTAATGGACTGAAGATTTCTCTGAGCTAACAGGAGCTTCCTTTCCTCAAGCTTTATCTTCTCTTGAAGTTTTCTCTGTTCTTCAGCTTGAAGCTTTTCAAGCTGCTTTTTGTTCCGTCGAACTTCACGATCCTTCTGTTTCTGTTCTCTCTTGCGCAACTTCTCTTCTCTTTTTCTTTCTCTCTCATATTCTTCAAGCTCTCTCTGCTTCCTAAAAAGAGATAAATATTTTTGCCTTATCTAGGCAAAGCGCAATTTCAAACTCCTACTGTATGTACATTTTACACTTCAAGTAAATTTGTCTCTGAGTAAGTCATGTTGGTGAAGTACAAAAGTAGAAAACTGAACATTTTAACCCTTACTTGTCACAACAAACAGTCATATTCTGTCTATTTTTAACAAGTTGAAATTTGAAGAAGAAAAATGGCTACAGCAAAGAATTGTTTTTTGAACTACTTTGACCAGAGACAACAACAATGCATGAGGCAGCTCGGCAGAGAATTATCTCAGCAAAAAGAAAAATGCCAAACCAATGAATGTGTGCAGCCGTGGTGGGTTTTATTTCTGTGATTAGGACAAAATGGTAGCTTCTGCTAAAGGCCAAGGGTCTCTGAATCTAGGTGGCTAATGGCAAGATTTTTAGGAAATTGAGTATTTTGCAGGTTTAATATTTTGAACTGAACAAAAGCGTAAATAGTAAACTAAATAACCACACTCAGATTTAAGTGCTTCACTTTAGCTACAGGAAACTAGTGTTTAGTTATTTTCTATCTTTTGATGCCAATATGAAGGAGCAGTTTTGTTATGCCTGATTGTTAAAACTGTAACTGAACTATAAGCAACAAATACCTTTCTTCTTCTTTCTGTTTTTCCTCAGCTTCTTTCTCTTTACGTTTTTGTTCTTCTCTCTGCTTTTCAAGCTCTTGAAGCTTTTGCCTTTCAAGCTGACGCTTCTTAATTGATGCATCACTGAGGTGTTTTGTTGAGTCAAAAGAAACCTTCACATGATACAATGGTTTTAAGGAGACAGAAAAAAAAAATCAAAAATTACAACCGGACAATTTTAACTGAGACTTGATGTAAGTACAGTCAGATGTGTAAAACCTTTTTCAAAACAAAGGGAACTTCTCTATGTGCCCAGAGAAAGTACCACCTATTGAAATCAGGTAAATGGGTACTAAATTGTGCACACATATAGCAAAATCAGATACCACTTCATACTCTGTGTCACAACCAAAAATAAACCCCAGTGTGGCTGATGCTCTGTCTGTCCAATGTTTTCAATGTGTCAGAATGGGCACACACAGAACTCCTAATTAATGCATGCTGTTAGGGACAGTACCACACTATGTAGAAATAGGTTTAAATAGAGGCCTTCCTTTCTGTCTAAATTGTGATCCTTAAATGCAGCTGTAGAACATAGTTCTACAGCATTCAGCACCTGGTTCAGGCCTCCCCACCAGTTCTAAAACCAAGATTCCCAGACTGTGGTACACTGGGCACAAGATCCGAAGTCACGGGAACAGAAAGAAGACACACACATCTGAAAAATGATACTTCAGAGGTGCTCAGCTTCCAGGATACACAAACACACCTTGGTCATGTCCAGCTGCATGATGGAACAGGACACCAGCAGACACCACAGCCCTGGTGTCCTAATCTCCAATTCTGAGTGCAGGCAGGCAGGGATCTATAACACATTTCCACATACCCATGGTCATGAACCATGGGGCAGAGAACGAGCACATCCTCTGCAGTTTTATCTACTCAGGCTTTATGCAAAATGATGTTTCACTAACAGACTGACAAAGGGGTACAAACAGACAAGGTGTGGTGATCTTGCATGACAGAGAGCTGCTGACCTGACAGGGCTGCCAGGAAGGTATGACTCCTCTTGCACAGCCAAACTAAATTTGGGAACCCTGATTCCCTGCACGTAAATGACAGTTTGAATTTCACCAGGTCAAGGCACAGTTTCTATTCCACTGACAAGCTTCGACAAGAAGATAAAACATTACAGTATTTTACTTACACTGACTAAACTGCAATTTGAATAAATACCTGCATGTTCCCGCATTGCACAAAGGAATACTCACGGGGGGTTTTTTCTGAAATACACTCCCTGGTTTGATGAATGACTACTGAACATAAAAAAATACATCCACAAACATTTCACTCAACCACTATGTAAATGCACAGACCACCTCCAAACAGAGTACGTTTTCTTGAGGCTGTGCTTTCAGAGACACTACATCTGAACATACTGCCTTCTTCCCTCCTGTCATAGCTGTAATTTCTAAGACAATAAGGTTACAGAAAAGTACTTCTGGAAAACTCTGCATGTAAATATAATAAAATAAACATAGGGATTTCACAGTAAGCTGTGCTACAAATGAAAATTACCATTTAAATTTTTGTGGGGCCTTCCTGTATATCAGGTATGCTAACAATTAACCATGTATTTCCCAGACCAGACAAGCCACAAGCTACTAAACCTTTTAGTTCTGACCTTTGACTGGTAGACCTAGTTATCCATGCAGGGACCAAATACAGACTGTGAAATCCTCCCCCAAAATGTCTCTCTGTAGGGAACACATGAAAGAATAATGCACTTTACAGTCAATTTTCCAGTGAAATTTGTCTGAACTTGTTCAGAACTGGAATTTTAAGTGAAATCATGATTTATAAACACATGTAATTTTCTAAGGCAATTCAGGAAATCGTGTTCATAAATTTGATCCTTCCACCAGCAGTTCTCATTTCTAGAACTGTCTTGTTAAGGAAAAAAGCAAAACCCCACTCACTTTAGTCATATAGTCTAACAACACATTTTTCTGCCAACATTTTCCTTTAAGAACTGTCTATGTCCCATAAAGCTACATTACTGTTGTCATCAGTATGGTATAACAGATAAAGGCTTCGAGCACTATGGAAATAACACAGCACTCAGTCTTTCCTGTGGGTTGCCACACAAAAGGCTGCAGTCTCTCACCTTTATATTGCAAGCCACTGCTTTGCCATCATCGCCCTTGTACATCAGCTTCATCCCTCGCAGGGCGTTCATGGCCTCGATGAATCCCGCATACTCTCGGTACTGAACGTACGCCTCAAAGTTCAAATGGCCTCCAAAGCTGAAAGTGTGAAAATTCCTGCCAGTCATTTCTTCCCTGTAAGGGTCCAGCATGGGTATGTCCACATTGCGGATTTCTCCAAATTTCTGGAAAACTTTTATAAGGACTTCTTCACTTGGCTTTTCTGAGCCCGTCTCCTTCGCTGCAAACCACTTACAAGGCAAACCCTCCAAGTGAATAGTATCCGGCCTTTCCCCAGGCAAGGTTTCGTTCATATCCTTCGCATCACGGAAAAACGAGTCCCAGTCATGCCTGGTAGGAAAGTCAATCTTGTATTCCGCAGCACGCACTTTTAAAATGTCAGAGAAGCCGCTCAGCTTTATTGTTTTGCCATCAAGGCACGCCAGGAAAGATTTAACCAAACTTTTGTTCTCGACCTCGCCTTCAAACCGAATGAAATCCATGGTGCTTTTAGAAATCCGCAGAGTGGAAAACTGGTGAGTTTGCACCATCCCCTTCAATCTTTCCATCACTTCCCAGTTCGAAATGGATTTTCCCGGTTGCTTCAGCTGAGGAAGTGCCACACTGATGGTCATTTTTGTAATGGGTTTAAGGTATAACCCACAGGGAGCACAGAGCTCTACAGCTTCTGATGTATCATGAACTATTGTTGCAGCAGCCATAACAAAGAAAAGGCATAGGATAAAAAAATAAAAGATGCAAGTTTAAGTTGCAGGCCAACAGTACTCAAATAAAATAGCCCTTATCCATAAATAATTTAATTCTTTGGCGATTTAACCATTCCCAAGTTAAAACGATGTCTCTTAACACAAGAGTGAATTAGACAATTACAACCGAGTAGTACAAACATCTTAAATTACTTTACAACCACTAGAGCCTATAAGTAATTAAATCTCTGTAAGGCCTCTGAATAAAAAACAAGAAGCTGATGACAGTCTTAGGAATACATGAGGTTGGTATGTGATTGCTCAGAAAGCAGCTACCCTTTCTCAGGAGGGAAGGGACTGGCGGCGCGATGTCACACCGCTCCCAAATCTACTTAACAACCAGTGAACCCCAGCAGGCTGGCGCCGAGGCGGATCTCACGTTCTCCGGAAGGAAGACCTGGAAGGTGTCTGCAACGAGAGAAAAGCGCCCCTTTTATTTAAAAGCCCGAAGCCCCACCGCCCCACCCTGCCGGCAGCGCCGAGCAGCCTCCGCAGACAGGGCTGGGTAGCAGCGCGAATCACACAGGAGCCAGCGGCCACCGCCGGCAGCTGCCCCCGGCGGGCGGAGCCCGGGCGGCGGAGGGACACCCCGGGAAGACGCCAGCGGGGCAAGCGCCCCTCGCCGATGGCAGGGTCACCCGCACCCCGCCGCCGGTCCTGCGCGTCCCTCGGCAGGCAGAGCCCGGCTGCGCGTCCCTCGCTCCCGCTGCCCGCACGGGACCCCCGCGCCCGCCTCACCCGCAGCTGCCGGGACGCGCCACCCCGCGTGCGCCGCCGCCGCTTCCGCTTCCGCGTGGCGCGAGGCCCCGGCCTGCCGGAGCGCCCCGCTGCGGCGGGAGGGCGCCGCCTGGCGGAGGGGCGGGACGCAGGGCTCAGGGACACGGGGACTCCGCTCTCCAGGGAAACGCACACCCCGTGTCCGCACAGCCGGGGCTCATTGCAGGACAGTGTTCCCCCTTGCACAGAATCAGTTCGGTGGAGAAAGAACCGTCGGGTCATCGAGTCCAACCTATGGCAGCGTGGCAGTAGACCATGGCGCTGAGTGTCACATCCAGGCTTTCCTAAAACACCTCCAGGGACAGTGACTGCACCGCCTTCCTGGGCAGCCCATTCCAGTATCTAATCACCCTTTATGCAAAGAAATTCCTCCTAATGCCCAACCTAACCCTCCTCTGGCACAACTTGAGGCCTTTTCCTCTTGTCCTGTCGCTGGTTGCCTGGGAGAAGAGCCCGAGCCCCACCTGGCTCCAGCCTCTTTCAGGTGGTTGTGGAGAGTGAGAAGGTCACCCCTGAGCCTCTTCTTCTCCAGGCGGAACAAGCCCAGCTCGCTCAGCTGCACCTCCCAGGACATGCACTGCATAGGGCAGGCACCCTGTAGGACGTGTTCCCCCTGCCTGCCCAGGCACAGGGCACAGCCACGGCCACCCTTCCCCGAGAGGGCAGAGCAGGGGTGACTGTGGTCACCTGCTCCTGCTCCACTATTTTTAAACAGGCACCAGGTCTAGCCTTGGATAGAATTCCACCGTTTGAGAAACTGTGACTGCAGCAGCCCTCAGCAGATTGCAAATAATGGCTTTGAGGCACCATTGACCTCAGTGCAGGAGGTCACCATCAATCCAGCAGCTGCAGCAAGATTGCAGCTGCTGCACAGAGGTCTATTTCACACCTCAGATGCTGGTAACTGCTGGTCCTACTCTGTTTCTGTTCTGTTAAAGTAGTAGTATAAACATAGAATAAGGAACTGCTGTTGTACAGCATTTGAAACAGTGTGTGCTTTGTAGTCTGAGAGCCTCTGCATGTATGTCACACCTTCTTCTGCAAACTTGCCCTTGGGAGCACACAAAGCTAAGCCAGGTATGCTCCAGGGAGTTTCTGTAGCAGTGCAGGGAGACCCTGCATAAGGCAATGATTTTGAATCCTGTGCATAATGACAGCCCCACTGCTCAAGATTGTGCCAGAAATCAATATCCTGTATTTTAAACTCAAAGACTAGAACAATGTTCTGAAAAATTACAAAATACCAACATTGAAGTTACTCATGAGAGGACATCAGCCACAACTTTAAAAGCTATCACAGACTATTTTTTCTGATATACTCAAAGGAAGTGTTACAAACGTTATATTTAAATGGGCAAGAGGAAGTACTGACACATCTTTTAGAAGATGTAGTCAAGCAGCAATACTGCAGTGTGGAAAGGGTAAACTGTCTCTACTGAAATGCAGTCCTTTACGTTGGGCAGATGTATTATTCTCATTTTTATTTTTTCAGTGAGGTTCTTAAATGAGTAAATTAAATGGCTCCCTTTTACTTTCAGAGTCTGAAGTGAAGGTCAGTAAAGCAAGGATATGACACCAAAGGGGTAGAAGGATGAACCAGCAAAGTAAACATAAGGGACAGTATCTGAGTGCAACTGTGCATGTAAATCTGTATTTTACTGTAAGACATTGATTTTCCCTAACTCTGGCAAATATGTTGTGCTGTCGACCTTACAAACCATTTGTGATGTCTAAAAGCTTGTACCTTTTTTCTGACTTCAACTGAGAGTTTAATGGAAGATGTCGCTTCTACCTATTAACTCTCTTCTGTATTTTCAGTAATTAAAACATCAAATCCCACAAAAGTTCACTAGAGGGAGTGCTTGTTACTTACATATAGGAGATCTATTCATAAACGCAATTAAAATAGGCTATAAACAGCAGATACTAGGTTTTGTATTCATGCCAGAACACAGATCATTCTTCCTTTCTTGGAAGAGGATATAATCCTCCCAGCTACACACGGTCCTATCTGTGTATTTCTTCTGCTCTTCCTGAAATGCACCGTTTTCTTGACCTTAGTGGTCATTTGCAAAAGCATGCAAGATGTTACGTGGGTGTTTGCATAAAATAAAACAGCAACACAGTATGATTCCATTTCCTTTCCCTCCATCTTCCTTCCTCTCCAAAGCACACCAAATAAGAAGAAAAGCTCTTTTTAGTTTAAAATTTAGCTGTATTTTTTGAAAAAAATAATCTATCTCCTAAGTTCATCTACATCTTTGCTACTACTCTAGAAATGCTCTTGGCACATATCTTTTTAGAAACAGAATATGTTGCACCTGTGGTTCCTTTGGATATGATTTTGGACTTCTGTTGTCACTGATGAGGGGATATCTCTCTATTCTCTCCAACAGAGGGAAAACTGAATGATTCACTGTGTACTTGAACAGTTTATGAATGGAAATTGGAAGTGGAGGCAGGAGCACAGAAGATTTTCTCAGATGAAAAGATTGCATTACTTTTGAATAGACATTACAATGTTGGTTTTAGGCTCTAAATGCCTCTCCACACAAAGCAAAATTAATCCCTGAAGTGGGTAGGAACAGAGGAATGAACCTGAAATGTATTGGTTTATTTCCCATGGTAAGAAACAGCTCCACAAATAATTCCATTTGCTTTCATTAGCTCTGTTCTTCCCTGTCTGGATTGTTCTCTGTGTCAGTGAAATTTGTGGGTGTGACAGATTGTCAGCCTTGGAAACTACATGTAACATTAGAAGTAATATACATGCTGATGTAGAGCAACTTCAACTAACTAGAATTAATAATCACTGCCTGGGCCTGGTTTTCTACAGCTCTAACTATTGCATTCTGTTTAAAGCAATAGAATATGACAATATAAAGATCCAGTTTCACTTTCTCTAACACAGCCTTATGGCAGAGAATTAGCCTTGAAGCACTGTGTAGGATGCAAAGCAGATAATTTTCTACTACTTTTTCTCTCTGCCTGTGCCCACTGCTATCTCACACTAAACAAAAATGGCAACATTTCTGCTTTTTGCTTTCACTGAGGCAGAAATGGCATCTGTTGTGGCATTGGTCAAACTGTCTGGTCAAACTACAGTGTGCTGTGACCTATAAAACATAAAAATTAGATTTAATTGCCAAGACACATTGTACTGTACTTGTTGGTGTGATGTGTGTTTTTTAGAAGTTTAAGTATTGTGCTGTCAGATGCATTACTGGTTATTTCAGTTTTTATACATGCATCTATGAAATGTTTTCACATAAATGACAGATTTCAAGAGCTATCACTTAAAATAAATCACAGTGTAAAAGATGTAGATTTTTTTTTTCCTACTTTTTTTCCATTGTCTGTTTAGTGGGAAATATTTTAATTGGATTCAAATTAATGCTTGAAAATTAAGTATTTCCTCCACAATATTGTTGCTACAGATTGATACCAATCATGAAATCATCTTATGCTTTTATGTACACTTTTTAAATCCAAAAATTTTCTTAGTAATTTTTGCTCTTAAAAGGCTAGAGCTGTTAGCTTTTCTGAAAAGAAAAAAAAAAAAAAAAAAAAAAGGCAAATAACACTAACCTTCCTCAGCAGGATATTTGTCTTGACCCATTCCACAAGATTCATTTCAAGTGCAACTGTTGACACCATAAAGAGTTTGTTTTAATTTTTTAAAGAGGTAAAACTTAAAACTGTGTTATTAAAGTTGAAGAATTACAGTTCTGAAGACAAGATCTTTTAAGAAGATGAGATCCCCTCCGTAGGTTCAGCATGCCCTGCCCATTAAAAGTTTCACCTTATCCAAAAAGACCAGAAATATTTTGGTAGATCTGGCAGAAGTATAAATGACTGTCATCAATTCCATGTTTCAGCAGCAATGTCTGTAGCCCAGCCTTGCTTCCCAACACACCCATCAGGGATGTCAGGGGAATCAGTGGGAGAATGGTCTGCAGAGTTTGCACTCTTTTTGCTCCTGCAACCTTTTCTCATTTCCCAGGGCCTGATTGTGAAATCTGAAAAGCTACACAAAGGAAGGATTATCAACCCAGGTCACATTTGATTTACACATAGCACTGCTCTTTTCATGCAGGCAGGTACTGTCAATATGTTCCAGAATGTGATGCCAGGGCTCATTAATTACATCTTTAAAAATGTCCTCTTGTCATTTCTATTACCAGATATTGAGAGGCAGATTAAGGCAGTTGAAATAATCATTAGGCGTCCCAAATCAATGACAAAGATTTATCAAATTTTGTTTCTGGCCTATTATATATATACATACATCTATATCCATCACTATACATCAATCTATTTATACAAATATTTATACATACATGTATATTTATAAACTGATTTTCTCCTAAGGTCTTTCTGCATCTGACAGACACTTGAGTTTTTGTAGGGAAAGTCCTCAGGTGTCTGGTGATTCTGTGCTACAGAATGACAAGTTATGCCAAGATTAAGTTGTAAATATCCTTCTCCCTTCCCTCCCCAGGTATATCAGCAGGTAAAGAGACAACTCAGATATGAAAAAAAGACTGGGTAATCAGAATGAAATTCTTAAAGTCACGTAGGTGCTACATATTGGCTAATATTGGGCAGCAAACAATTTCCAGCCAGCGACTGGCTCATTAAAAGATTAGCTGGCTGAATTTGCCACAAAAGAGCAGCTATTCAGGTACTGTTGCCTATTGTGTCATCTGGAAGCACCAGAAAATGTAAAAGTAAGGAGACATAAGGCTGGTTTAGTGACATCAGATTCAGGTGTAGTGCAGTTTGTTTTGAGCTGCAACACACGAAAGTCTGACCCATATCTGTGTAGAATTTACTTATTCTGTCCATGTTTAGACACTCACATAAACCCTGGGAGTTTCCAGCATTCTGGCTGCAAGACCCAAAACATCACTGGAGGTGATCTATTTTTCCTAACAGTGCAATTACCGGATGGAATAAGCATTTTTTCATTATTTCTAATTAACCCACACTTCTCTGTTCTGTTGACAACAATATTATAGGCATGATGGGGAGAGAAGATGGAGAAGGGAGATTGCCGTGTATTTCATATCTTTGGGCAGTAGTTATCTCTAATAACTACTAATATCTCTAATAACAATAATGGCAGTCCTGTTTCAAGGATAAAGTGAAAGGTTTTTTTGCAAGTGGGGAGAGAATAAAACATTTTTATCAAGTAATTTTAAGTATAGAAGAAGTAATTAATTCTAACACAACAGTGTATTTTCAGCTACTTACACTACAGTTTGACTTTTGTCTTACTTGTAATTTGGTATGAAATAACCACATGCAGAAGATGCAGTATGCAACTTCCTTTGCACCAAAGGGAGAGAAAAGTTATTTAGGTTAGTGCAAGGAGACTTAATTATGAGTCATAAGGTATGATCTAGAAAGGGAAATGTTTCTGTGTTTCTATGATGCATTTGAATATTTTACATATATATGACACAATGGCCATAATATTGTATAGTGTGGATTATGGTATTGTAAGAGGACTTAAATTCTATGACAGTGATTATCTACAACTTTATCATCCTTCTTCACAGAGCTTGGCTATCCAAATTTTCTTTACATATATGGATATCACTCCTGTGATCTCCATCAGTTTTTCAGGGACCTCTTTTTAAGCAAGTTCTTCTCATCAGAAGATCACAGGGAAGTATAGTTTTAGGCAAATGTTTGCAGTTGCTAACTCTCAACTCAGCTCTCCCTTTTTTCACTCAGCTTTCTTTTACTGACATTCTGACATGTTCTTACTAAAATAGTGAATTTAGGGATATGGCACATCCATTTGAGAATAAAGCAGGATCCTATCAAGGATAAATTCTCAAGGCCTGCCAAGTCCAAGTTCATGAGAGCTGATAGTGACTATACAGTATGTAGAAAAAGCAATTTGGTTGTTGAACTGTTTGTCCAACAGACTGAAATTTTTTTTTTTCCCTGTCAAACTTCTCTATAAAGACTTTCCAGCTAAGATAATTAAGCATAGTGGTGGTTAATTTTTAAGTGTGAAACTATTGCTTCCTATAGCCACACCTGCATGAAGGGAGTCAAACACCTTAGGTAAGGTTTTAAAAAATCAATTGGGAGAAGAGAAACTACTCAAGACTGAAGTCAGTTACAGATTTGAGGTCTTCATTTCAGATCTCTGCAGGAGATGAATCTCTCTCTCCCAAGGATCAAGCAGTTAATTTTTAAAGATCCTTTCAGTGAAAGGATCACAGGACCTTAATGATTCATTGGCTTCTTCAGGTGAGGTGGGAAGCCTAAACTCATTTCCTATTTCAGCCCAGAAGTAAACAAGCCCACAACCAAAATTTTCAGGGCACATTTTACAACATAATCAAAATAGGATGTTCTTAACACAGAAGCCACTATTCACTGTTACAAACCTGACGTGTTTGATTTCTAGCAAATTCTACTTTTCAGTCCAGGCTCTGGGAACCAGAAATGTGTTAGTGTTTATTAAATGATGAGTTTAAAAGATAAAGAAAAGTTGGGTTAGCATCTCAAGTGCCCAGTGTGCAAAAATTGTTTGTGATGTCTGTTGTTCAGCCAGCAGTTACCTCGGGGCATGAATCTAGAGAGATATTCTAAAACCTGCAGGATGATGAGGTCTAAGTCTGCATGATATTACTTGTTAGAAGTTCTTGGGGAGATTTTCATTTGTATACAGTGTTTTTCAATTCTTTTCACATTGGCTTAAATTCTTTCAGGTATTTTATTTCAGATAAAAGTCCAAGTTTCCTGCTGGGCTCAGGGATGACAAAGATAATTACGTCTGCTGATCTGTCAGATCAGCACTTCCTATGAGCTCTTTCCCACACAAAAGACCAATGCCAGTCAGCCAGCTCCAGCCTGGCAGACCTAATATTTTTTTGTGTGTGGTCATGGGGAGTCTAGCCCCATGCCTTCTTCTTCTACAGCCAGAATCAGGCAGAAGTCACAACCTCAGGTTAAGATGTTATCATCTGCACCAATCTGTTTTATGTCTCTGCTGGAGTTTAAATACCACAAGCAGAAGAAGGAAAAGTTAGTATTTGTTTACACCTCTGCTGCCCTTATGCAGCCCAACAGCCCAACTTGTTTAACTGTCAGATCTGGAGCACATGCCACACTTCAGTCTACTGCAACCAACACTTGTAAGTCCACTGAAATATATATTGAGCAACTGAGGTCAATGCTTCTGCATGTGACTTTGGGGTTTATCCTGCTACCAGATTCAAAATCACATCAATTAAGGTGAGCACTAAAGTAGATCTGACTAAAAGCAGAAAGACAAAACCTACGTTGCTCTTTCTCCATCTCCCTCTCACTATGTCTCTGTGCAGGAAGTTGGCTGCAAATTTTGATGTTTCCCCAAAGAACATTGTAAAGATCTGTGGTTTTTAAAAAGGCTTCTCTACACAGAGCACGTTGCTCTCTTTGTTGACCTTCATCTATAATTTAAAAACCTCAAGGGTTCAAGCAATGTGCTCGAGAGTAACTAGGTTTTCACAGCAACAAGTGAAAAGAGGTGTATCTGACTTATGATAAAACAAGGGTCATAGAATCATAGAATATCCTGAGTTGGAAGGGACCCACAAGGATCATCGAAGTCCAACTCCTCCACCAGCCAAAGACTTCCTAAACTCTAGCAGGTTGGTGCTATGACTGCTTCCCTGGGGAGCCTGTTCCAGTGCCCCACTGAAGAGTAATGGAATACAGGAAAAAAAATAGGAAAAAAAAAAAAGCATAGATGACTATAGCATTTATAGCATTATCTACATTTAGCTTATGTAGATAATGGCCAATAAAGAAGAAAAATATTAATATTCAGAACTGAAGTTTCACCTTGAAGGTCACTAACAGCCTAATAGAGGAAAAATGGAATGTAACTTAAATGGAGTGACTAAACCTCAAGAGGGATGAGGAGTGCTAGGCATGGGTGCTGTAGCATAGCCTCTAGCCCAATGAAAGAGAGAGGGACATATCTGCAAGTAAAACATTACTAAGTATTACTAATTCAGAACTGCATTAATTATGAGAAATTATTATCAGGACAACTATTTTTACCAGGTACTTCTAATTTTTATCAAGAGTAATACACCTAAAACTAACACTGAGCTTTTGACTCTATATTAAGAACTCTGAAGAGGTACTGTTTTTACTCATCAGGCTTTCTGACTTCTGCTTCTTGGAAAGCCCCAGCTTACTTCTCACTTCTGAACATTTTCACCTCTGTTACTTTCAGGTTCTTGTATTTCTTCTTTGTGTGAACAAAGCCATGCTAGACATATTTTTTTTTTAATTTTTGCTAATTTTATGAAAGCTGCTATGTATATTACTACTCTAATCTATTCTGTTTCTATCTTCTACTGCTCAATATATTATAATTCCTTAGAGGAGCTCATGTTAAATGATTGATCTGCTAAGGAACTGAGCAGAGGAGCTGAGGTAATAATTTCTTTCAACATCCCAGCTAGACCTCAAAGAGGACAGCCTTTTCTCAGTCTCAGATATTTGCACCAGTCAGGAAGGATTCTTACCTGATCTGTTTAGCATGGGGCACTACTACCAGTGCAGCGAAGCTCTCTGGTTATATAAATTAGGAAAACAAATGCAAACATGATTATTGGGAAGAAGCTTTAGCATAGAAATTGATTTTACAGGAACAACAGAGGTCTAAGGATCCTGTATTCATTGCTGGCATTACTTAATGTGATTTCTTGGTTAATTGTCTCTAAAACAGGGTGTCTGTACCCCAAGGAGTGTGAAAGACAATTCAGGAGAGGGCAGGAAGGATATGTTTTTGTACTATTAACAACTCAAATAAAAAATATGAGTTTTTGTAGTAGTGTTTCTTTCATTTTTATCTCATCCTTTTTAATTCCTATTTCTTGTAGGTTTTATAGTGTACATAATATGTAATTACAGTAGTACATCCATATAACCTATTTATAAATAAATGTACATATATTGAGAGGTTGTGCTTAATTTTCTTTTTTACTTGGGTTGCGTGATCAAAGACATTTGGAGACCTGTGTTATATTGGAACCATTCTGCACTGGACATTTGTCTGATCAGCTGCAGAGCCTGAGCCTAGGTACAGATGAGGACTCCTCATGTGGCTAGCCTCATGCAGCACTATTGAAACAGATTCCCTGCTTTTTCCACTATGGAAAATTAATCTTCTGGGTGAGTAACAGGGACAGTTCAGGCTGCTAATATAGAGACAACATACCACTTCCCTCTTACTCATCTCTGTCTTCTTCTTGGATAGTACTTAATATTTTAAGAAATTCTTTGCAGTTTTCCTTTCTTGAAAGGGAAGGTACATATACATTGAAATTTCAGTGTTGCAAGCCATAAGTCAATTCTGGAAAAATGCCTCTGATGGTGACTCCAGCATTTGTGATGCAGGGTGAGTGAAACAGCCATACAATGCTCCATGAGTAACAAAACAGGTTTTTGAACTGGAATATTTTAGCAAATATTCTAAAATAGCTTTGTCAGTGATTAAAAGAAAAGAAAATAAGAAATAGGTGTAATAGTATAACAGATGTTTGTATTGGCATCCTACAGCAGAAATGCATTCAGTAAGAAGTGATTGAAGAAATTCTATGTATGTTAAAGAATCAGGTAAGACAATAATTTATTTATTTAGAATTTATAAAGTCACTATGAGCAAAATTTTCTCTTTACGCAGTTTGACTGACAGGAGTATTTGATTTGTGGTAGTATTTGTTCACTACTTGTAGTTTGAAAAGATTGAGTTTGTCTAGAATGGAGAAGAAGAATGTTTGGAGGGCTTAGGTAGAAAGGAACTTATTATCTCCATTCAGGGTGAGTTAAACAGGAGTTCCAGGCTTCAGATTGAGTAAAGAGTCACATCTGGAGGACTTTTTCTTTTTTCTCATTTAAAGGTGGCATTTGAACAAATTGCTTGAAAAATTTATATTCCCCATCATTCTGTCTAAGAAAATGCTAGATAAACATTTTTAATGTCAGAAATTGAACTGATTCTGTCATAGGGAAAGGATGTGAAGAAATAAGACCCCATCCAGCTCTATTTGTTTTGTGAAACTGTGGCTGCTGTTTCTTAATATTGTTTTGAGTTACACAAGGCTAAATCTAGGTTTTGGTCTACCTTTGCTCTATCTGATGGTAGAAGAAATTCCAGAAGGGTAAACCCCTGCACCCCCAAAAATATTTTACCCAAATCCCATGGATTGTAAGTGTTCTGTTTTTATTTTATATATTGATTGTGTAATTATGTAAAGCTGTAACGTAACAAGCCACATTTTCTTGAAAATATCTCTATGGAATTTAGGCTTGACCACAGTTAAATAAAGTTGTGAAAGAACCCCTGTTTAAGGCAATAGCTCTTTTCTGAAAACAGGGTTTCATTGCAATATCTACTGATCTAGTTAATTTATTTAGCTAACTATGTATTTTGTTCTTGCTCAGTTGTGTAATTCCACAATTTTTTTTGTTTTATGATGCCAAATACTTTACATACATAAATCCATCTCAGGAAAAGGGTGACGCTTTCAGAACTGCTTCTGTAATTTAAAAGCCCGAGTCAGATTTTTCCTTCTGAAGTCACTTAGGCTTCATAAAGAAATATTTTCCTCAGTGTCTCTTTTGAAAGTCCTGTTAAACGTGGACAAGGTGCTCACAACGTAAGAAGTGAGTAGGATGAGGACTGTGTGACACCAAAACCCAAAACTCAGTGAGATGCTCAGTTTATTCTGCTTATTCTTCAGGAGTTTGCTGCAGGGAGATGGGATGTCCTCCTGCATGCATATGAATTCAACAAGCTGCTGAGAGGGAAAGTCAAATTGGGGTGATGAGAACAAGGGAAGATAGCTGAGATGTGGATTATGGAGGGACAGTACAGGGACGTGACCTGCACTGGTGTTGACATACCATGGTCAGTTAGTTAATGTGGGGAAAAACTTGACTTTTCTGTAGAAAGCTTGCACTGTCCTGGAAAGACAAATTGTGAAGACATTATTGAATTAATATTCACTGCGTGCAGAGCTTATGAATACTCAGGTTGACAATATTCATATATATATTAATATACAGAGCTTCTCAAAGATTTCAGATAAAGAAATCAATTATAACTAGGCAAAAGGTTTTTTTCCAAAGAGAAGGGTTAGTACAGAAGTGGTTTTTTGGTAGCTGTTTTACTTGTGAGTTAATATGAAAAGGTCTGGTTTCTGTCCTCTCCACTGTTTTCCTCACAGGACAGTTACTTGACAATTTAGGATAAACTCCAGGGAGCCAGTGAAAATGTCCAATGGTTTTTATTGGTTTTTATATTACTTTTTAGAAGGATAACATGTTATGTAAGGAAATTGATACCTCCTGTAAAAACTCCCATTAAAGGACTAAAGCAGAGCCTGGAGTCTTATAGATTTTGCCCTCCACTTCTGTTTGATATGATGCCAGAGCCTGTGAGTTCACACCATAGCCTATACCAATACTTCTGTGGTGAAAGAGTAAATCCTAATGAGAAATGTCCAAAATACTTCCTTTTCTGTTCAGCTGTGCTGTTTTGATCATGTGCTTGCATCTTCATGCACACACAGAGTAGCTCTATTCTGTTTGGTGTATTGTTGTTTTGTTTTGTTGTTTTTTGTTTGTTTGTTTGTTTTTGGGGTTTTTTTGTTGGTTTTTTTTTTTTTGGCTTGGTTTTTTTTTTTTTTTTTTTTTTTTTTTTTTTTTTTGTGTTGTTGTTGTTGTTGTTGTTTCCTTAAGTGTTGTGCCCTGATTTTTATTTAGGAAATTACTGGAACCTGTAAAACTAGATATGGTCACAAATGACAGTAGATAAAACATGAGCAAAAGAGTATCCTTTCTGCTTCCCCTGTCCCATAAGGATGTCACAGCCTGCGTGGGGTAGGCTGCTCCACAGGAGCAAGCCAGGAGCCAGGAGTGGCCCTGAGGTTGGCAGGGCCATGCCCTCCTGGGGCAGGTCAATCCATCAGCATCCAGCAAGGGACAGGGGTAAGACAGGGATGGTGATCATGGCCAGCCCAGAGCCCTGCAACCATCTGGCGAGGCCCCAGTGATGGGGCAGGCACAAAGCCCAGTGGGGGCAGAGGGTGATGGCCAGCAGGTACAGGCTGGGCACAGACTGTTGTGGAGCTCAGGAAAGGGCCACAGCTGAGGATCTGGGCATGGATGCAGTTCCCAAGAAAATGGGAGCTGTAAAGCTACCCCAGTGATACTCCTGGCCCTGTCTGCCCTGATTCTTTCCAAGCAATGGGAACCGAGCCAGGCTGCAGAACCAGGGGCAGCAGCCCCGGCCTGGGAGAATGGGGCTCAGCAGAAAAGCTGGACTGAATTTTTCTTGGCTCACCGAGAAATGCTGTTGTATTACCTTGAGAGTTTTCTTGGAAGCATGTTGAATTATCAACAAAGTCTCTGGGTTCCAAACAGGGCTTTCGGGGTCCTGGAGCAGGAGGCCAGCAATGTGAAAAAGCTTTAGGGGCCAGCGTGGCCATGGCCTGAGGAGCCTCTACTGGGGATGGAGGCTTCAAGGCGTTCGTGCATAAGGCAAGGGGCATACTCAGTAAAATCCTTGAGGGTTTGAAACTTTCAGAAGCATCAAGCTCCTGGAGGAAGGGTACCACCCAAGGTGTGTTTCCTCAAAAGAAACATAATTTCTTGGAACTTTTGTTTTGTGAGAAATGAAGAGGAAAAGGAGTATCATTGTGTATATAGTTTTGTTCTGACTCAGACCAAACCCAAATTTTAAGAGTGCTTGAACTTCCCGGAAACCTCAGAAGCCTTTCTGATCATCTCTGGAAGAAGGCTTGCTCTGCCACTTACCATTTTATTCTTTAGAACAAAAAGAATTGATTTCTGCACAAGTCCTTTTCAGGAAGCACATTGCTGTCTTGTGGTTGTAACTGAACTTTACAGCACAGTATAAATATTAAAAAAAAATACTTTCACAGTAAAGAAAGGACTCTAAAGCTGTAATGAGGTAGAAATAATTGCAGCAGGTAAAAGCTTTGAATGTCGAGATCACACTTATTTACATTTACTTCATACAGCCACAAAGATAATGACTTTTTTATTGTGGTATGGACTTACTGGTATCAGGAGGGATAAAAGCAGACAGTGTTAAAATCTTTCTCTTCAGAGAGTGGTTAGACCATAACAGAAATGTAAGTTGATAATATTGTGGCTTATTTATATTTCAATACAAAGTTTCAATGTGCTACCTGATACTTCAGTGTGAAAAAAATATTGCTATGGATATAACAGTCATGAGCATGCACAGGAGCTTCATATCACTTGTTTTAGATGTTAAAGTCTCTTTCCAGGCAGTGATGTAGCTCATGTTACACTCAGGTAAAAGATCTAATATTAACAATGCAAGGCTTTTCAGTTTCTCATCAGAGAAGCTTTTTGATTTTTTCATGTATTTATCACTACCTCATCACTACCTACTACACTACAGGCAAGTGTAGGGATGTTATTTGGATGAAATCTTTTGTGAAGAAGCAGCTGCAGTGCTAAAACCACATCAATATAAAAGTCTTAATGGATTCCAGGAACTGGTCTGTAGGGTCTGTCTGACCCCTCCTAAGTGGCTTCTGCTTCAGGCAATTTGCCACAGAGATGGGGTTCTAGCCTCAGCTGGGTACAACAAAGTAAAAATTAACATCATCTTGTTCCTGGTGATATCCTACAGGCAGGAAACAGAACATTGTTGACAGTGTAAGTGCAGTTTCATTTATGGATTGAGATTGTGGCCATGCCATAACATGAAAGCCAGTAGATTTGACCTTTTATGCCCTCATGTTCATATGTACAGTGAAAACTACCTTTTCTATATAGTAGATAAGTCCTGCCTTAAATACATTGGTTGAGTGTTGAGCTTAAATTGTGACATGCCCTTGCTTTGAACAGTTTGAAATTTGCTCTGTGCCTGTGAAACTGCTCAGACATAAAGATGGCTTGATGTTTTTAACTGTTGGATGTTAAACTGCCTTGGTAGAAAATTAAAGTCCTGGCTGCAATTTAGAGACAAGTCATGAGCTAGCTGTACAGGTCAAAGACCCCATTGCTAAGACACAAGGATGGGAAAAGGGAATCAATGAATAATTCACAATCCAGGACTTCCATTTTTCCTGCCTTCTTGTATAGGTGACACAAAGTCCATTTTTCAAAATCTGTTTGTGAAACACCTGAAAAAGTGCTCATAGCCCTTACCAATGCAGGACGCATAGCAAAGGAAATACAAATGATATTTTTTTGCCTTGTATTATATTTATGAGTTAAAGTTCAGCATAAAATCTGCGTGAAGCCACAGTACTGACATGAAAAGGCTTAAGGCACCTGGCCTGAGTCAGAATAAAAAAGTCCCTTTCTTCAGAGGTGTCCTGGGTGTTTTATTACTGTTACTAGAACATTAATATAGGAATGAGCTTTCAGTTACAACCCTCCACTTGGGGCTCAGAAACCTGACAATTCAGTCACACAACAAAGCCATGGCATTAAACATGTTCTTCCTGCCCTACTTTGGCAGCAATTCCCGGGAAGTGAACAACAGGGGTTTTCAGCAGGTGCCACTGCCCCAGCCTCAGGAATCCAAAACTGAGTCTGCAGCACCTCTTGCTATGACCCTGCTCAACCTGAGGCAGCTCTCCAACCTGCTGAGATGAGGGTGTTGCCTCCCTGTCCTTCAGTCTCAGGCACCTTCATCCAAGGATCTCCTCTGATGTGAAGCCAAGCCAGCTGCACTGAGCCCCAGGCCTAGTAGTGTCCCAGGAGCTCTGAGGTAGGTGCAAGGCTCTTGCTTTCAGTATCTGAGAACTCTTGTCACTCCTCAGCTGAGTATTTAGGGTCCTACTTCAAAATGGCTGTGTTATGTTAATGCTTTGTATGAATGCTGATTCCTTGAAGCATTTGTGAATTGGACTGGCTTCCTTTGAAGTTGTTCTTTGGACAGCACTGAACTTTGAGATCTGTATTGTGGGCCGTTGCTTTTTGGACTTTAACATTATTATTTTTTTAAAAGCTGTTTTAATTATACTTCAGGGCTGTCTGGGTGAAACTGTTAGGACTCGTCAGTTTTTTTCCTCATTTCCTCTCATTTGCATCAAATCTCCAAACAACCCAAAGAACCCCCCTAAAGTGAGGTGTATTAAGAATCCCTTCTCACCTTCTGCCTGTACTTCACTGTGTATCTCCTGCCTTCAAAATTACCAGATTTTCCCACAGCTTGTGGCTCCTCAGCCCTGAGGATCAGCTGTATCCAGAAAGGGATGACAGACACCTGGGAGGAATGAGTCAAATGGAAAGGAAGTCAAATGCTTGGTATAGATGAGTAAACAGTCTGATTGGGGAGTTTAGGAAGGAGATGGAAGGCCAAGGATTGAAGATAACCTTTTTGGTTTCTGAAAAAAAAAAATGTTAAGATGGGGGGGAGGGGGAAGGAGAGGAAGAGGAGAAGGGCATGCTGGTAAAAATAATTGTGAGCACAAGTAGAAGAAAGAGAGAATTACTGAATGTCAGAGCTCACCTCCTACTCTGGGACTGCCAATCTACATATTTCTATCCCAAGCTGTATTCTGTCAATCTTGATATTTGCTGACCAAACCCCAAAGCTTTTCCATTATATCCTGCTCATGGCTGATAAGCCCAAGGTTTTCAACTCTGAATCATCAACTGAAACTTTTATCTCAGGACTGAATATATGATCATTTATTCAGGGAAAAGGGTAAGAAAGCACATGGAGATAGGGTCAAAAAACTATCAATTATATCAATAGTTTCTTTCTTGTTCTTTTCTTCATGATTACTTTACATTGCTTCTTGAACAATAGAATACAGCTCCAAAGAGCAGCGTAGAAACAGAATTGCAAGAATTATTTCTTAGGGTTGATTTCTGCTTAAAAACAAAAACAAAAAAACACAAACAAACAAAAAAGCCACCAAAACAACCCAAAGCAAAACAAACAAACAAAAAACCCCAGACCAAATCAAAACCAACAAAACTAAACCAAACCAGACCAAGAGAACCCTCAAATGTCTAGAGTCTGGAGGAGCCAAGGTCCTGCTGGAGGTACCAGAGTAACCAGGGATGGCAACTCCTGTGCTGTCATGCCACCACCTGGTGGGACCTGCTCGTCCCTGCAGCTTCCATATCCCTCATGTGATGCCAATTCTCCAAGGAGTTTTTTGCATTTTACCCACTGCTGGTCTTTCAGTGGAGCCCAGACAGAGCCCATGACTGGGTGCAGGCGTAGCCAAGTCTTCAAAACTTTATCCCATCATCCTGCTCTTCTCTGAATTTCAGAAGGATGGGGCACAGGTGGGATCAACTGTACTCCAGGCTCATCCCCCTGCAAACTGAGTCTGATTATCTGTAGCCAAAACTGTGCCTAGTCTTGTGTGCAAACACAAAGGAAATGGAACTGTGGGGCTAGGAGTGCATTAATGAAGCTCCTGCTCTAATGAGCAGTATCAACAAAACCTGGTTTTTTTAGCATGTATGATTGACATTAGTAGTCCTTTGCATCCATAGAGGCAGGTAGAGCTAAGGTAATCTGGAAATAGGCAAGCTCTGACAGAGGTCAAAGGAAGAGGAGGAATATGGTTATGTACTTAAAGAGCAAACTTTCTCACAGTGTTTGTGCAGGGGGAGAGTGGTTTTCATGCTATTATCTCCTAGTTTCCACAACTTGACATTCCAAACTACTTTTAAAGGTGACATTTTACATTTCATGAGGCGCACTTTCCTTTTGGTTTTTCCTGTTGTTCTGGAAACATTTAGCTTGTAGTCTATATCTCTGTGCTGCAGCTGCCACAATATCCTTCAGAGAAGGATTGTCCTACAGCTTGCAATAGCAGCAGTGCAGCTGCCTGGGATTCTTCCACTAGGTCATATTCCAAACTGTTGATGATGCTGAATTTTTTTTCATTTCACTGGAGGGAAGTCTTTTGTGGATAAATGAAACTGGTTTAGGCTCAACTCCATATCACCTCAGATCCTTTTTTTTAATTGCATTAATTGGTTCTTTTTAATTATAACTTGAACTTTCTTCTTCACCTGTTTTTTGCTCTTAAATGAAAATTCTTCTGTCTCCATAGTTACAGGAAGAGGTTTCAAGATACAGATCTCTGTGAAAGACAACCCATAATTATTTAAGAAATGACAAATAAATAAATAAATTATTTTTAACCATCTCTTAATACTTATCACATCTAGGATTTCTAGATGCATGAGACTGGCAGTAGGACTTCCAGGTAAAAGTGTGAAGGAATAAAAAAAACCATTACTTTCTGCTCCCATTCTCTAATTCTAAAACATTTTATTTGAAAGATCTCTACAAATAGCTAGCAATATTATAGATTTAATCTGCTAGACCATCAGTTGCTCCAGCTGGTACTAACACTCAGACTTGTTTAAATTTTTCTAAGGTGTGCACCCACAGAAATGTCATAGTTATATCACTTTATGAGAAATAGGGATGGGAGGGAGAAAATCACTTTTATACTCATCTGTTATCATATTTCATCTAAGCTTCAGTCTAAAGTAGTTTAGTTTCATAGACTGAGTATATCAAGGCTTGTTTTTGGAACCTTCATCCTGAATATATGCTCAGCAATGGCTGTGATGAGTTTAACTCATTAGAAAACTTATGAGCCAATGTTTGCCTTTCTGGAGTAATTCACGGAGGATGGGATTCATGTGAATTAAAGAGTCTAAAATGCAAGAATCTGGATTAATCTTGACAACTGGGGAGTGATAGACACTTCTATCTAGAAAAGAGATTTAATTTCTTGCCAAGAACAGAGCGAGGGAGAGGGAGGCAGGTCTCTGCTGATGATCAATTTTTTCTAGTTTCTGTTGCATCTGACAGTCAAACCAGGGCCCAGACAGGTCCTTGAAGACATCCCAGGCTCTCCAAGTCACAGTCTCAGCTGCCCTGAGAGAGGCAGACTTCAGTTTGGCACTGAGCCCCACATTGCATCCAGTCCAGAGCCTCCTGAAGGGGTAAAAGCTGGGGAGAGCGTGGATAAAAAGCAAAGACTTGGAAGTCAGCTAATTTGATTTTCCTGAAGCTGACCAACAACAGAGGAGCATTGCAGACACTTAGAGTAGCATCTGGCTTGGCCATCCCTCCTGCTGTGTCTCTTCCCTTCCCTGGACAGCAACTGGTTACTCCTGCCTTGTTCTGGCAGGAACAGGAGGATGTTTGTGGTGCCAGCTGTTGCTGTAGGGAAAGGACAGAACAGCTCATCTCAAAAGCGGGGAGCCAGGAAGTTCTGCACAGAAGGAGGATCTTGCAGCAGGTAGGAGCAAAGTTTCATGAAAATTTGATGCCCATGAAGGTCCATGCTCTTGTACACCAAATAATTAAACTTAAATGTATTCAGGGTAGCTCAATGAGCAGCAATTGGTGATGCACTAGCCTTATTTGTTATCCTGTTTGCTCATATTTCTTCTCCGTTATTGGTTGGTATTCCCCAATGCTTTCTCAGTAGGAAACGCAAACTAAATGTGTCATAAAATTGCTGATTTCAAAAACACATTTAATTTTTCTCCATTGTTACACAAAACAATAGATGGAGCTGAAACCTTCAGGAAGTATGCCTCATCATCCATGGCCCTGGGCTCGTTAAAGACTCAGCCTTTCATATCTGAGATATGCTTCTAAGAACAGAGGTTACAAACAGATCCCTACATACGTTAATAAAAGCTGAGGCAGCCACTCATCTCTCTTTGTGGAAGCTGAGAAGGAAGGTCAGTAATGTCCCAACATCTGAGGCAAAGCAGGAGAAATCTGCAGGAGAGAAAATCCAGGACAAATTAGTTCATGCTTTGGGAAGCAAATATTTTGCTCTTGTGGAAGCTTACATGTGCTCAGAGATTTGAAAATCCAGCTGCCACTGCAAGTTCAAAAATCAAAATCCTTAAATTTCCATCAAGGTCTTAAGGTTAAAGATACTTCAACATTAGATGTGGAAGAAGAAATCAAACCTGAGAAAAGTCTGTTTTAGGTCTTAGGCTTTTCACAGAGCCATAGTACCCAACTACATAGGAAACAAAGAATTTCTTGAATATTTTCTTTTCCACTTTTCTCATTTGGCTTCTAGCTGCTTCTTAGGAGTTTGTTCAGTGCTGAATTAGTCAATGAGAACCAAAGAAAATGCTGCTGCAGATGCTTTTGGACTGAATTTTTGCTCCCAGTAAGCCAAAGAGGCTTGTTTTTCTGCCACTGGATCCAGCATCCCCAAAGGTGTCCCAGTCATGTAGGAGAAGTGGCTCATAGTGAGCCAGCAGGCTGGTCACCTTAACTGGCATAGCTATTGCTGCTTCCCATGTCTCCATTAGAGCTACAAAAATCTCAACCAAGCCAAGTGACCTCAGCTACTTCTCACACAGCCTCCCCTCAAGGCTCTTCACCATTTTTATTGCCCTCCATTGGACACTTTATAATGGCTTTATATCTTTGCTATATTGTGATGCCCAATAGTTAGATAAGAACATCTGTGTTTGTGGCTCCAGGAGCTCAGCATCATGGCAGAAGCCACCAGGAAGCACCGTTACCTGTCTTCTCTCATGCTGGGCCAAGACTCCCTCCACACCTCACTAACCTTGCAGCAGCAGGAGCTGTGGCAAGTGAAAATTAGAATTTCTGAGGTGGCAAGTGGGTCCTCTTCAGAGGATGGATGGAAAAAGTGAAAACCCAGATAATGCACAGGGAGGAAAAGCAGGGAGGAATGGAGGAACTTGGTGGTGCTTCTCAATCTCCAAATTCCTCTCACTTCTGTTCTCCAGTTTTTATTGTGGCAAACTGTGGGGTAAGAAGCAGCAAGCAGTGACCCTTGCACAATTTCACAGAGGTGGTGGGAATCACAGGAAAATGAGCAGCTGGGTGGTGTAAAAGCAGAGGTTGCCTTTAGGCTGATTGCCCATCTCTGTTGTTGAGAATGACACCTCAAGCATAGAGCAAGACAGGTGCCCCAAAGCTATTTCCAGTACAGCACCAGCACGTGCCTCCCCACAAGAGAAAGAAAGAATACCTTGACTGGGGGTAAAAACATACATTAAAGGAAATATTCAATTGGTGGAACAGCTTTTCAGAGTGCCTAAGAGAACACACTCTTCTGATACATTATGTGCTGATCCTAAATTGCTATTATAACTAGGAGACATACTAAATACTGCAGAAAATAATTATTAAAAATATTTATGGATGAAAATGTATATTCTTTTCTGAGATAAAAATGAAGAAGTGAAAAACTTGCTGATCTGTAAGGGCACTTGTTCCTTAAAAATATATAAATTTTAAAAAGAAATAAAATCATCGGTTTACTCTTTACCCATTTGGCTTTCTTCCATAAAAAAGAAAGGGCCTTCTTTTCTTGCCTTGTAAAGTAATTTGAGTAGAAATCACCATCCCATCCTACGACTGTGGCAGCAATAGGTACCAAAACAGAGGAGATTCCCAAGACCAAAAGCTGCACACTGCCCTGTCAGTCCTTTGCTTGCTCATTCCCCTGCCAGCACAGGCTTCTGGCAGGAATCCTGTAGCTGCCTTATGCCTTGGGTTCCCTTTGTGAAACTGCCCCATAAACTGACCAGCAGCCCTTCATTTTATAGCACAAGTGCCTGCATAGCCTGCTGTCCCCAGCAAACAGCCAGCTCCTCAGCCCTGCTCTCTATCACCCTGCAGGTGTTGCTGTCTGCAGCAGGAGGTGATGCTCCAGCTCAGGCTGCACACAGAAGCCTCAGGCACTGCCCAGGAACTTGTCACTTGACATTGCAACCACGTGAGGTATTCAAATCTGCTCCTCTGGTGTGCACCTTCTCCAAGTCTTTAATTTAGGAAGGCATGTCACACTTTTCAGTGCAGGAACGACAGACAACATCTAACTGATGTGTTTGTTTTCCTGGCGTACATTTTCCTTAAGAAACACGGCTTACATTAAAGAAGTTGCTCTGGCTCACAGGTCTCTGTGCTCTCTCCCCACTCACTAGCAATACCATCACAATTATTCAAAAACTTCTTACTAGAAGATTTTTCACTTCCTCTTGTACACAGTTCAGGGAAACCAAAAAGCACACTGATGCTTTCAACTTTGTATTGTGAAGGATTTTTATGATGTGCTATATGCCTGAAACAGTGATAACAATAATCCAGCTAGCCTATATTGCCAAACTGAAGAGTTTGTTTGGGGTTGTATAAGCTTTTGTTGGCATTAAACAGTCTCCACTTTGATCATGTTGTTATTGTGCTGCAAAGAGTTTCAATGAAAGGCACAGATGTAGATCTGCAGATACATTCCTGAGACATGCATTGGAAATGAAGATATGCTGAGAACTTCCTGAGAAAAGAATTGCAGAACTGAAAATGCATTTAATCTGGAATAGATACACATTTCATTATTTTTTGGGGACCTGAAAAGACTGCTATTTTAGAGCTCCCTTTGCAAAAAAGACAGCAAACTGCTCTCTGCCAGAACAATTGCAACTTCTTTGGAAGACAATTACCATCACAAAATAGCTCAGTATGATCTTTCTTGGCATCAGCATATTCCAGCATATGAATGTCTCTGAATTAGAAATGCAAGGTGTACATTAGTGCAGGGGCCCTGCACTCTGTTGGACTACATTTCTTGGGCTTAAAAAAAATTCTTCCAAAGCTTCTTTCCCTTTTGCATTCCTAAAGGAAATGACTCAAGACAGCACAATAAACATTCAGTCATGGAGCAAAGAAATATCTGGAAGGAGAGCAAAATACATTGTTGCCTGGGTCAAGGGTAAGTGCAGATGAGTTGACAGAGCCTGCGGTTAAAAATTGAATAGCAGAAGGATCCTCAGATTATCTTCCATCTGTCTACGTACATTTAGTTTCCTCTTTGCAATCAGTGTTTGCACTGCTGATCATTGAGTGTTAGCACACTGCATCTACATTTCCTAATGATGTTTGTGCTTTATCAGCCATTTCCAGGCATGGCCCATCATGTTACGTACCCCTGAATATCTGAAGTGTATGGCGAAGCATGGCATGGCAGAAAATCAACCTGCTGCTCTGCATCGCTCCTCCCTCCAGGCACTGGCCTTACAGCCTCACCTGCTGCCCAAGGCTTGCTTCAGGTCCACATCTTCTGCCAGGGAGCCTCAGCCACAAAAGCAGTTCCATGGGTCTCTAGCTGTGCCCTGTGGGAGCCCGAGCTGAGCCGCATGGAGCACTGGGGCTCTCCAAGCCAGCAGGTTTGCAGCTGCCACTGCTCTGGAAACCTGCAGCCCAAAGGACACCAGCCACAGCAAGAGCCCCAGACAGCTCCTCCCCAGCTGCCTGGGCACTCCTATAAAACCTTCCCAACCCATGCTGCTTACTTCCTCACTGCTTTCCCCTCCCCACTGCCCTTCCAACAAGCAAGCAGGCTTTTTCCTGAGTCACCTCGAATTGCCCTGCCCTGAATGGGAGCATTCTGAATGCACAGCTTTGCAAGCAAAGGCAATGAGGATGTCAGGAGCAAGGCTATAGGCCCATGAGGATGTCAGGAATACTGGAATCATTCCAGGAGCTGCCATGGTTGTACTTGCCCCTTAGCAGAGCTGGGAACATAATTTGACCCTTGTGGGTTTTTTGTGTGATGGTCTCAGGAGTAGTTACAAGATTTAAAGTACAAGACTGTTGCATTTATCACAGGAGTAGAATCCAGGTTTCTGATTTAAACTGCAACACAGAACCCTTTTGGGAATATGCATGACCTCACCTACCCATCTCACACACCCCATTCCCTTTTTGCTAGAAACACCATGAATTTTTTTTTTGTATCTTGCTGAAAAGATTTCTTAGCAAATGTGTGTCTGGAAAAATCAAGAGCTTTTCTGAGTGTAATAGCCATACAATTAATAATTAACAAGCAGTAAGGTCATCTGGGTTTTTTTATTATTATTATTTTCCTCCTTTCTTTTTCTTAAAAAGAAGGGGTAAAAACAGACCCCTCTTGAGACACAGATGGCACCTTTAAGCAATAGTGCATGATAACTTCAGCAACTGGGTGGAGTACTTCCTTCCTGCAGTTTGTAGCAAGTGAGAAGTTTGAGACAAATAGGATGTCTCACACAACGTCTGAAAAACCTTTAAACAGTTAAAAAAAAAAAAATTTTCAGCCTCCCTGATGGGCCTAATCCTGAGTCTTCTTAAAGACACAGATGTCAACCCCCTGTCTTGGTAGGTGGAATTGCTGGTGCCAGCCAGCTGGTAACTCTTTCACCTGTTATCTTCTTGCTCAGTAAACAGGCTTGCTTCATTCTCACCTTTTCTTGGGGGTAAAAGTAGGTTTGTCTTCAAGGTGGTTTTGGTGGCAGTCAAGACTTGACAGCATCTGCTTACCCAAACATGGATGAACACATTTTCCCATCAGCTGTGTGATGCAAGATGGGGACAAAGGGGAAAAAACCTCAACCAAAACCTGCAGAGATCTCACCGTCCTGTATGCAACAGCCACTGCCTCCTTTTTCAGCACCCTCGGCTTGAGAGCAGATGGCTGCTCTGAAGCATCTACTGACCATATTTGAGTTTGTCACATGTACATCTGGGCAGCAAACAAAAAACACAAACAAACACTTTTCAAATAGCTTAAAAAAAACCCCTGAAACACTTTAGTTGATAAAACAAAAAGCAAAAACAAAGTGTTGATTTTTTTTTCAGCCACATAATATATTTTGCTTCCCTAGGTATTAATTTTTCAGGAGCTGGCCATTTTCCTGCTGGTTTTGTCCAAGAGTTAGACAGAGTGGTTACAAGGATCTAGGAAGATGGTCAGCCTGAGGAAAGGCTTTCCTACTTGCATATCCTTAATTTGGGGTTAGACCAGGTGATCAATAAAGGTCCTTTCCAACTCAAACCTTGTATTATATCCATGACCTTGGTTACTCAGGGAACAGGCAGACAGGAAGCATTGGTTTCCTGCCCACCAGCCACTAAAGTGTCTGGTCTGGCAGGAAACAAGTCTGGTGGGTAAGGGACCAAGCAGCCTTGATAACTAGGGACTAGGGGAGCAAAGTGCATCCCATTGTAAGAGATCAGGTTTGTGACCACTTGAGGAACCTGGTTGTGCATAAGACTATGGGACCTGATGAGATGCATTGTCGCAGTCAACATGTGGCAGTTGACACGGACACTGCACTGGCACTCGAGGTGCTTCATTAGAATCATCAGAAGGCTTCAAGTATCAGCATCTTGATATTCAAAAGGTCTCCCACACCTTTTCTCTGTATCCTCTAAGAGCAGCTCCACACAGCTCTGACTCTAGCACGGCCGCCTAACCCTGTCTGCCCCACGTACAGCACCTTACCTTTTCCGGCCCTTGCACAACCTCCTGTCCCTAGGTCTTCACAGCACAGCCAGCAGACTCCAACTGACTCTTCCCAGCTAACTCACTCTTTATCAGGCCCATGGCTGTGAGGGCAGGGCTGTTTCTACTCGAGGATAATTAACACAGGTGTAAGATATCAGAGGGGAGACTGCCTTCAGCAGCATCTCTTTTTGTCTCCCCACAATGCATCCCAGAAGCCTGAGGGAATTGGCCACTGTAATTGCCAAGCAACTCTCTATGGTATTCCAAAAGTCATGAAAAACAAGCGAATTTCCTGATAACTGGAAAAAGGGAAAACCTTATACCCATCTTCAAAAAAGATAGAAAGGACTGTGGGAGCTACAGACCTGTGAGCCTTACCTCTGTGCCTGGGAGGATCATGGAACCGATCCTTCCAAAAGCTGTGCTAAGACACATAGAGGGCAGAAAGGGACTCAGGACAGTCCGCACAGCTTCACCAAAGGCAAGTTCTGCCTGAATAACCAAGTGGTTTTTGCCACTGGAGGGACTACAGCAGTGGACAAGGCAAGAGGTACTGTCAGTCTGGACTTCTGTAATGCCTTTGACATGGCCCTTTCCTACATCCTTTCTCTCTAAGCTAGAGAGAGATGGACTGAAAGGGCGGATTGTTCGGTGGAGTGGGAATTGGTTGGATGGACTCGTCCTGTCTCTAGTAACAACACAGCTTTGACCAAAGCCTTGTCCATACTGATTCCAGTTGGTCAGTCCCTAGGTGTTTCAAGGCATGATCCCAGAAACTGAGGCCCAAGAATATGTCTACTTTGGTTGACACGGTTTTACCAGCGTCTTCTAAGAACTATGGGGCAGAGACCCAAGACAGAGTTCAGTTCTGGGATAACACTCAATTCCTTCTACTGTAAGAGTGTAGAGGGATCCCTGCTCTCTGCAGGCCACAGAGATTTGTCTCTTGAGCTGACCCACACTTTGGGAGGGCTTCAAAGCAATGGGGGATGTGGCCATGTCTGCCTATTCCTAGGGGCTTAGCTCAAAGAGGTGCCTGGAAAGTGGCAACTGCTGACCACATTTTCTCCCAACCCAAGTTACCTTGGTAAATTTCTGACCATTCTCCTTGTCTCTGCCTGAGAGAAAATTTCCTCTGTGAAATGCAGTAACCTGATAGACCAAGGTCATGGATCCTGCCTCCTTCCAACATTTCTCCCACAGAATTTACATGTGAGGTTCTCAGTCCTGAGTCTGGGCCTTACACTGACATTGAGAGGCATTTTTTTTTTTAAATAACAATTGACAAACAGAATTGGACTTTATACAACTGGTGGAAAAATACTTCCAATAACTACACAGTAGGTAAGAAATTCTGATCCCTGCACCTTTTTTTTCTCCTCTTTTACAATGACTGGAAAATTAATGGACACTCATTTATGTAGGGATAACACTCTCAAATAAAAATAAGAGCAAGGGGAAGTCACTTTTAAAGGTTGACTGAGTATCAGGATTATCAAACTGAAATCTGCCTTGTAAGGGTTAGTCAGACCAGCAGTCTGTCAGCAAGCATGCAATTTTCTGAACTGATTTCAAAGGCAGTTAAAGATTTTCTCAAAGCTGAGTCAATTCAAGCAAAGGCTCTAGCTTTGTGCTGTGCAGGTGGATTTATTCAGTCTGAGCTTTTGAACCATCACAATGGAGACAGTGATCAAAAAAGAAATGACTGAGTGATTAGAACCTTAAAAACACTGCCACAGTGAGAATCAGAGATAAACATTTCATTAATTTCTACTAGATCAAGAAATGTGTACTTTATCTTGTGCTGATTAATTTTTTAGTTTCAGTCCAGAAACATTTTTTCATTCAGGATTTTTCTTTTTCTAAATATGTTTTTAGGGAGTTTTTAGTTTTGCATAGAAACCAGGAGGAAAGTGTGTCTTTGGAGAGGGAGGAGATGTTGAGACTCTGAAAGTCTTGAGAAAATTTGGTTCAGAGGTGTGACCAAGACACTCACCTCAGTGTAAAAAGTAGGAAGTTTCCCTTGCTACGGTAGAACAGATCTAATTGGAGAGATCCTGGCCCAAAAGGCTCTGCAGTCCAGTGACTGAAATCTTCCCCCAGAGGATGGAAGGCCCATCTCAAAGCAAAGACCCATATCATATACTACTACCATTGCCATTCAATTGGGCAGCAGCTCTCATTTCCTGTGACAGACATTTCCTATGCAGAAATGAAAAGATGTCAGTTTGAAAATACTGACATGAATTTTTTTGTGTTGAGTTTTTTTCCCATCCATTTGCTCTTGGGCAACATTACACGAACCTGCAATTTGGGGGTTGAATAACTGACAGACAAGATGTTTTGAGCCTTGAAGGCTGTGATGTTGGGCAAGGAACCAGGTCACATCTCATGGGTAAGGAAAAACTGTTAGGTACGTTTTCTTTCTCACCATACCACCCCTCCATGGACCTAGAACATCTGTAATGAATCTAACTGGAATTAATTATAAAAATTAAACAAATTTATCTGTTTATTCCTTAAGAGCTGATAGGAATTTCTCCTTTCTGGAGACCTCCACATGTGATTTCATGTTAGCACTAAAATGAACAATCAGTCATAACTGAGGACTTGGAGTTTCTTCAGATATGTAATGGCACCATAGCACACAGGTTAACAACATTGTGCAAAATAGAGTTTTGCCACCTGGACAATGAGCACCAAAGTCATGTGTTCTGGCTGCCATGTATTCTGTCTTTCCTATCACTGTTGGCATCAGAAGTCAGTTCTGAGAGCGGGTGGGTGTTACACAGATTGGAGATAATCAGATTGGTTTTGAGTCAGGGATCTCCTCATTCTTTTCACTGGTTTCCTGCATGCCATTCATCCCTCAAAAAAGCTCCCATTGCTGTGGGACAATTAATGCCATAGTTATCTCATCTGTCTAGAATGGACCAAGCACCTGAACCCTGGAGATCTGCTCAAGACCTCCTGATGCTGGATCACACACAAGCAAGAAGTTCCCAGAAAACTCTTCTCCATTCCTTCACCTTTGCTATGATACAGGATAGATTCACCAGAGACCCTCTTTCCTCCCTCTCTGTTCTGCTTGTCTTCCTTCCACAGGGAAGGAAGGGACTCCTTCTCTCAGCCTTCCTTGCTCCTGTCACCTTCCCTCACTTCCATACAGAGTTACCCTTCCATCTTCTCACTCCCAAATCACAGGACTTCTTTTTGGAGGTTGCCTACTGTCACACTCCCATATCACTGCACTTACAGACCTCCCACCACCACCTGTGCAAGCTGCTGATCTCTCTGTGTCCCAGTGCAACTGAGCTCCAACCAGAGCTGCACAGTTCAGTTCAAGCTGAGATGAGGAACCCCTTGGGAAGGTGGAAGGACAGCTTGCATCTCTCTTGTTTTCATGTCACAGCTAACATTGTGCCATGTCCTCCTGGGAAGTTAGACCTTCCTCTGCTCATGGAATGACAGGCTAGGTCCATCAGAGAGACTCCAAAGCAGGTCCTGTATTTAGCCTGCTATTCTGCATTCCTCCAGACCCTCCTCAGCTGCAAAAGACAATCTGGTGTTTTCTTCTCTGGCAATAACATTGCTGTTAATGAATGATAACATTTAGACTTAGTGAAGCTCCCCAAAACCGTTTATTTTCTCTCTCTCTTTTTTTTTTTTTTTTTTTTTTTTTTAATATGCAAAGGGTTGGTGTGGCCTGAGGCTGGGTAGCCCTCAGGACCTTGTGCAAATCAGATCCCCATCTGCATCTGCTTCCTCTGGGCTCCAGGAACCAGAGCCACATTCAGGTCAACCTCAAGGCTGTTGCAGATTGACCGTAGAGGAAGACCTCTGCATTGGAGAGATACCGAGGAGCTTTCTAGCATTACTAGGAAAAAAAAAAAAAAAGCCACCAGACTAGTGTAAAATGTCTTACACAAAAGAAGTCATGTCCCTATCTCCCAGGAGAACACAGCTGAATTGCAGGTTTCTCACCAACAAAGGCAGAAGCCCAAATACTCATGGACAGCTTGAGACAGCTCCAGGAAAGACTCTCAAAGTGAACTCCAGAGCCTGCTGAGCTCAGTGAAAAGCTAAATGTGGACTCCACCCAAAGGAAACTCATCTATAAAAAAATGACATCGTTGCTCATAATCATTCAGAAAGACATTTTTAGAGCTATGCTTTCTTAGTACTTAATTGCTTTCTAAGGAAATTTTATCTTGGCCAAATGAACGTCATCAAATTTATTAGCTTGTAGAAGGTAGTAATTATTTTTATTATTTGATTATTAAATAATTTTCTTTTCATTATAATACATTACAATATATTACAGCATATTGTAGTGCAGCAATAATTACTGCATATACTCATAATTATACTCGAGGAATTCAGAATTTCTATTTTTTTTTTTTTTTGCCAGAAGTACATGTTGGGTCTTTTCATGCTGAAAGTTTCTTTCCCCAGTTTTAGAAATGAAAGCTTCTTTAAAAATGGTAGTGAATTAAAAGTTGCAAAATTTTAACTATTTGTAGCCTTAAGGCTCAAAAAGTGGAAAATATAAAGCTCCATTTGTAGACTGCTATATTTGAACAACAATAAAAGATTTTTAAAAAGATTGTTTAAAAACATAACAACCAAAAAAAGCAAACCAAATCTCATATTTTGAAGGAGTTTTTAGGGGGTCCGATTCAATATATTTTACACTTTTTGAGGCTATGAGACTGAAACTCCTTCCTGTTTACCTGCGGGCTCATGGTGCTAATGCTCACACTTTGTTTCAATTTTTTTATATGTGGAAGTGAGAAGAGTTGAAGCAAGAACTTGAGTCTCCACCCTGCAACCGTGTTCAAAGTAAAATGCCCTGGTGTTTCTGCATATAAAGCTATAGCATCAACAGCCACAGCTTGAGGAGTCACACAAATGTTTGGTCAAAGAGATATGTTTAGGAGAGGGAAACAGGTTTTTAGGCACAGAGGGACTTTTTGTGCAGAGGACTAGCTCCTGATGCTCCAGGATGCCTGACTTTCAGCTGGACACCCTCTGTGTATAAAAGTATCATACACTATATGGACATCAAATGCTTGTCCAGGCTGCAATGGATGCCACTACTTCAAATAACCTAGATTTTTACCTTGCTCTCTTGGGCACCACAACACTGAATTCATGCTGAGAATATTGCTCCAAATCTCTTCTATAAATGAGAGTTGGGAGGTCAAACCATTACTCTAGGCCATATCTGCACTTCATTACGTAAGCATCACTCAACAGTAAAATGTACTTGGTCACAGTTATGCAGAAAACACTGCAGTTTTTCTGTTCCATGGAGGTGATCAGAGTCTTCTCCTCTGGCCACCTGCATGTTCTCAATGTGAAACAGAAATCATGTGTAGGGCAGAGCATTTGTTACCAAACTGCTGTGGAACTGTACTTGAAAGACTTCAAAGTGAGGAAGGGGTTAATCATTGCAAAATAGTCATTTCCTGAGTTCTCTGGTTGGATGAGTAAAAACTTACAACTCTTTCTATTTCTTCTGTGTCATTTAAGAGGCTTTCAAGGTGCACTGTAACTCTCAGACCAGGTAAGGAATACAGCTTTTCACTTCTTCATTGTTTATTCATAATAGTTTTTCAGAGGAGCCAGACTCAGTCAAGACTGATTTTTTCTCCTTCCTATTATTTACATCTGAAGTGAGAACAAAGTTCATTGCAATTCAAGAAGTACATTGTGCCAGATAACTGTGAGCTGGAGAAATAAAGGAAGAATGGTATGGCTTAGTAATAGAGCAAAGATAATTAAGAAATTATGTTGCACATATTTAGAAGTCAGAATTATTACAGCAGCAGAATTAATTAATACTGCAGCAGAAGAAAAAGAAAACTCATCAGCAGTTTTAAGGAGTTCATTCTGCAAGAACCACTAAAAAAATAAGGAGTTCTCAGGTGCACAGTTTGCTTTAGTGAGGAGAGTAGTAAAAATCATAGAATGTCTTGAACTCGGTTTTTAAAAAGAGGAAGAATGAGCTTCTACATATTGGGGGACAGGGAAAAAAATCAAACCCAGATAATTTTGGACCATTTTTGTTGTAAATCTGGACTTGATATCTATCTTTAGCTATTGCAGAGTCATGTACTGTACTCATCCTGAGACTGCTCCGGAGGTTTTCTGTGTATCTCAAGATACACAAAGAAGTGACTGTGAAACAGTATCATAAAATGATACGATTTCATCGGGGTCTTTTGCTGCATAAAAGCTGAACTCAGACAGTCGGGCAGCAGAAGGAAGTCCCGTTAGACTGTGCACTTTTGTGTACGGCATTTGTTGCCTCTTAATAGATAAGGAGAGAGATTATTTGTGTGAAAACCTTTTTTGTTTTCTTTAATAGTTCAGAAACAAGCATAAAATAGCCATCTGTGGGGCAGTTACTGTAATAATGTCCTGTCATCGTGTCACCATACAAAAAGGGAAATTGTACATGCCATGCTGATCCTTGAGTGAAATCATACACTGGTATGGCATTTGTGGGTTTTTTAAGACTCAGGGTTTTGTGGGTTGTTTTGTTGTTGTTGTTTTGTTTTGTTTTTTTCATTTGTGGGTTTTTAAGTCTTTGCTTGTAATCAGTTAAAATGTTTGAACATTGACTCCTTGAATGTTTGGTTTAAACACTTTCTGGATTTCATACATAGTAGTCAGGAGAATCTATTTAGGGCTTTTAACAGACACAAAATTTCCATCCTTGTTGGGACTTCATTCCTAAATCATTTCCATTTTACTTGTGAAATTGCTGTTAGAGTAGAAATTGGACCTCTGTAATGAATCTCACCCTCAGCAGACTCAGTGATCCACTTTGAAGTTTTGTCACTGCATCTACAGATGCGGAATTCATATGAATCCCAGCTGGTGCCAGACTTGTGCCCTGGTTTTTGCAGCTCCACAGAGCAGGCAATCTGATCAAGAACCCCAGTCTTCCCTTGCAAACAGCTGTGTCAGTTTAGAAACAACCAGAGAGCCTGTCACCATTCTGCTAAGGAAGAGGCTGTGGCATGGGTAAAAGCATTTGTATCAGCCTTAGTCTTCTCAGTTAGAACACCAATGCTAAGCAATTTGCTGTTCCTTAGAGGTCTGAATGACCTTAGTTGGTAAATACTTGCAGCCTATGCCATAGTTTGCTGGAGGAAAGCTGGCTGAGGTGTGCCTATCATCCTGCAGTCACATTTCCCAGGCACAGCTCAAGGGAAAGTGCCCAGCAGCTTGGTGGGAAGAGCAAACTGAACCCAGGCATCCCTGTCACCAACCAGCCTCTTACCCACTGCTTGTGTATTCACCTTCTGTCCTGCACTGTGGGTTTGGGTCCAGCTCAGATGCATCTGCCTGTCCAGATAGTTAGGCTTTTAATGATGTCTGTTAGTGCAGAAAAGGCCAGCCCAGGTGATTTAAAATGTTTGCTCTCAGGGCTCTCTTTCAGGACCAGTATCTTTGTTTGATGTGGGAAAAGGATGCACTCCTCTGTCGGAGGGTGGCACACGTTATGTCTAGCAGTTATCTGTAACAGCACTAAAACCAAACAAACACTAGAAAGGTCGTTCCTTGTAGGGTTACTTTGGTCTACCACAGTAACTGCCGCGTTCTGGTCAAGTGGTCAGAGGGGAGAAACCCAGACACAACTCAACTGCAACAAGTTATTTTGTGCTAGGCTCCCCTGTCCCACTCGAAAATGAAAGCACACAAAGACTGGGTGACCATGCGTCTAAAACATGTGCTGGTGTTTTGCGCATGTGTTGCCACTTAAAAACTTTACTTCACATTTACATTGTTTCCAGATAAAAAGTTGTTTTGAAACAGAAGTTCAGGGGGCTTTGCTGCTGACAACTAATGTTTGCAAAGCTTTCAGTTGTACAGAAGGGAGGTGTTCTTATCAAGCATATTTATTGACACTGGTTCCATCTCTTCACAGCCTGCAAAAGGAGCTTGAAAATGTAACTGCCCTCTGAAAAATGACATTACAGAAATGACATTACAGTTTGGGCCTTGACTACTGCCTCCAGAATTCCTGGATGAAATGAGCTCTATTTATAATTAAATGTCTGTGGGATTGTTCTTTTGGCTTGATTGTTCTTATTGCCAGCTCTCAAATGGGAAAGTTAAGCTGGTGTTCCTCTTGAACTTACTATTTATACACAGGAAACCTGGGAGAGACACAGCCTGAGCTTTAAGGTTGTTATTTAAAATAGTTTTAAAATGGGTAATATAATCCAATTTTTGTCGAAATTTAGTTGTTAATCAATCAGAAATATCCCACGGAATTAATTTTCTACATCTTTGAATCTGGTAATGTCAGTTTGATCCAATCCCTTTTCATATATTTTTGATTGGAAGCCTTCTGTCCTTACAGAAATTTTCCATTGGTAATCTTATTTTTCAATGTTGATGAATATTTAACTAAAGCTAAATACTCAGAGAAAGAGAGAGAGAAATCTGTGTGTGCTTTATGCAACAGCTCAATAATTAAATACTGGGGTTTAGCTGCCATTGATATCCTAACAGAGAGATTGTGCGTTTTGCACACAGACATGAGGATCCAAGAATTGTTCAGGCTGTTGCCAGGGATCTGTAAGCTTGGTCATCAGGAGCAGCACATTTTTGTCACATTTTCACACTACTGCATGAAGAATTTGGGCTCAGCAGCTGGTGAATTGAAAATCTTTGCTTTCCCAACTGCTGAATAAATATTGAAATAAGAACAGAAATTACACCTTGCTATGGTCATAAATAAGCAGCCAGGGCTACTTACTGTGAGATACACTGCATCTGATACACATCTGCAAAAATGACAAGGGAAGTAGCAAACCAACAAGAAGTGCTCTTTCATCTTCCCTTCAGCTGCCTATATTCTGACGCTTTAGTAGTCCCGCACAGGTATGTTTTACAGCTAGTGAACCACATATTTAAGGCTGTGAAAGAAAATAGAAAGTGTTATCAGTGCCTGTCATTGTGTCACTGCTTGCAATTATATTTAGATATGGTTTTTTTGGGTTTTGGTTGGGTTTTTTGTTTGCTTGTTTGTTTGTTTGTTTTTATTCCTAAAAGATTTCTTGTTTGTTCCTTTCTGCAAATCTTACTCAGAGGAAATCTGATCTGCTGCAGCACGGAAACATCAACGGTGAAATGGCGAGACAAATTCCTTAGGGAGCTGCCCGTAAGTCTAGTCAACATTTAAGATGAAAAGTTTTGCATTTTCTTTGGCAGGATGTTACATGCAGAGTTTAGCTGTATGAGGCAATTGCTGAGGCAATAAGGGAATATTCAGGAACACAAGCTTTGAGTAGGTGAGTAAGCACAAAGGCAGAAATAATCTTGTCAATGCTTTTTCTTTCTTCCCTGCACTCCACCCCAACTTCTAAAAAACACGATTGGTCTTTGAGACTCACTAAATCATGCCCAGTTGAAATCACAGAATCCTGGATACACTGAAGAGACCCCACTTTAGGGCTACAATGGTTCAGCAGTTGAAAGCTGTGAGAATAAGCCTCTTTTGTACTTTTGTCGCTTCACCTTTTGACAGTCAACAGTGCAGGGATCGAAAGGAAATCCTCCTGGAAGAGACACCTTGGGTTGTATGCTGCTGATGAGGATGAAAGTGGATTTGTAGAGGACAACAAAGTGTGATTGTCTCAGCCCTTTCTCCCAAATACTCTGGAGAAACCCCTGAAATATCCAGGTCTCAGAAACATATAAGTAAATCTTGGAGGCAGCACGGATGTGTCTGCACCCTCTAGTGGGTTACACAGAAAATGGTTTTATCCAGCAGTAACTTTTCATTTGCTGGGACCAGTCATATCCTGATTGTTAGTGTATTTGACATACCTGTAGTAACTGTTCTCAGCCTCATGATGGCTGCATCCAAACTTCTTCTCTGGGATGTTTGTTTGTCATAACTCCTAAACTATACAAGAAGTTGATTGTGGCTCAGAGGTTTTTGAGGGAGCATTAGTTGGTGTGAAACAAAACCATGCCAGAATTAAAAAGCAACCCAAGCAATTAAAATTCATAGTCTGAGCACTGTTCTGACAGTGCTAAATTTACTAATTTTGACATACTTTACATGTAGTAAAATCTCTCTTGTGCAGGTGGTATATTCCTCAGAGTCCTAAGGGTAAATATTACAGAATAATACTTCAGCACAAAAAAATCCATGAACAACCTGTTTAGTGGGAGACCATTTCCTGTCTCATTGTTCATCTCTCATCTACTTGCTGCTGGAGGACACATGCTGACTGAGATGAACCACAGGAAAAAGCAAAGCAGCCTGTGATTTTTAGTGCCTGAATAGTGTTCTGGGAAATATGATTCTGCCACTGATTCTACCTGAAAGGAGATGCTGAGAAAAGCTTTTGTGATGCTGGGAAATGGTCAACTTCTTAAGAAAAGGATACATGTGCAATGCCTGAAATGGAGCTAGGATGGAACCTCAGAGCTTCAGCTCCAAACAGGGAAAATTCCGATGCAGCCTCTGACTACTGGGGAATCATAGCACAGTAGTTGCTTCATATAACAAGAAAACAGTACTTAAGGTATTTGGAGACAAATATAGAGAAGATATCCATTAGCAATTATAGAACAAATGGATTTTGACAGGACTGAGAGAGCTGGTCTGGTGCCACCAAGGAGAATGCTTAAAGAACATCAGTGAAATTGTTTCTTCTTTACAAATTCAAGTTCTTGCTTTTCAAAAGGCCAAGGAGTAGGAAATAGTGTAACTCCTCCTCTAGAGCACACTCCCATGAGAAAGAGCATGCACATTCAACTCTGTCTTTGGAAAATATTTAAAGGCTTATCCACCTCTTTCCTTAGTAGCTAGGAAGTATGCTAGAACTATGGTCTGGCCTGAATTGCACCCAGCCAGTAAAAGCTGGAACAACAAGCAAAAAAGGACAAAAGAGGTCAGAAGCCTGAAATACCATTCAGCAAGAAGGTTAAAGACCTTATCTCTCATCTCGTCTTCAGAGACACTGTTTCACAGTTATCACTGGATGACTCCAAAGGCCAAACTAAAGAGTAGATGCCAGGCCATGTGCATTTGATGGCTGCCTTTGTCACTAGACTAGAGAATCTCTTGCCATCCTTCATGGTGATTTCAGTGATTTCATCTTTCCCTGAGTGGTTGTATTGATAATTCTTTAGTGTGCATCTCTGATGTGAAAGATGGGCAGTAACCAGAAGCTTTGTGGCTAAAGCAATCTCCACCTCAGATAATAAGTCCTATGGTCAGACTTGTAGGGCAGCTTAAGACATCTATTTCTTCAAATTAACCACTGCTTTGTCATTCAGACAGGGAAGGGAAATGTTTTTGTTCTATCAACCATCTTAAAAAATTCTAGCAAATTATACTTACACCCCAGAAAGAAAAGGCAACAGGGAATTTTAACAAAAGGAACTTTGGCAAAGAGGTTCAAGAATCAGGTCTCCCTGTAGCTGCCCTGTGAGAGTATGTTCTATGAGACTCACTATTTTTTTCCCCAATTTTTCATGTTTTTAAGACTCATCCCTTGTCTGCACTGGATGACCTATGTGTGTGACATGTGAAGAGTGCTGACTTCACACTGTTCCTTATCATTTTTCTGACTATTTCAGACTCCTTTCTGACACACCTAGACCTTCACTGCTGCCTTCATCCTTCCACCCATGTGATGTTTATCTTCCAGAGATTGAAATTCTCTTTCAATTCTGGTTTCAAGGGGCTAAGCTTTCAGAAACAGGCACCACCTCTGAGTTCCTAATTTTCAAATGCTTATTAAAAGATGTCTGGATCTGACTTGCAGAGTATTGAGTACTCAGAAATCCAGGCATGGTCAATAGAAATCTGGCTTTGAAAGAGTAACATTTTATTTAATGCCAAATGCTCTTAGAAATCAGGTTCTAGGAAACTCAGGGCCTTCAGTCCTCACTTTCCTCTTTGTAACAGTTTTTATATTAGAGGAAGGCTGTAAATAAGAAATTTGTAGGTGTTTCTGAAGCACTTTGATGCTACAACAGTGGATGCCATAAAAATGCTCAAAAATAAGTTGCTTAGTATTTAGGACAAGAGTTTGAACAGTGCATAGGGCATAGCATAATTTATTGAACAATCAGGAGAAAAAAAAGTCTAATTTTTTCTGATAGGGTATTTTGCCTTTGGAAAACTGCTGGTTTTTCTCTAGCAGAAATCAAGTGGAAAAGGGCAAGCTTAAACATGTCCATTTTCCCGCCCATGACCTGGTTTCTTGGCAACTGGGCTGATTTCCTGTCTTCGGCTTGTTGACTTCCACCGTTTCACCAGTAGGATCATTCAGCTAAAAAGCAACCAGGGGAACCTGCTGATGAAATTCTGGTTTCAAGATTTTTAGCTGTTTATTTATTCAGGCTAGAATAGCAACCTTCCTGAGATAAATGGGCATTGTGAGCATTTCCACATGGAAGGAAAAAAACAAGATATTTTCATAAGGGACCCCTTCCATTCTCCTCAATCATATGTCTCTGCAAAGCTACTGATCTCAGTTACAAAGTGTTTAAATCTCCACTAAGCAGAGCTGTTGGGGTCTTTAGAAATGCATTGTTAGTCAAAAAGCTTGCAACTTACCCATGATTGGAGCTAACAGAAGTTGGCTGCTACCACATGAAGGTGAGACTGAGTTAAACAGAAGCAAGACCAAGACCTTAAGCTGGACTATACACTGCCTTGCACATTGCATACAACATCTCCTTATCCGCCCGATTTGCAACCTAAGTCTGCATATCCCTGTCAAAGAAAATCACCAGAACCCAGTCTTTCACATGAAGATGTGCCTTCTTGGTCACTGATTTTTCCCATGGGGCATAAACATATCTTTAACACCTCTAAGAGGATGAAGAATGAAATTTCCTGTTACATGTCTGGCTTTTGCAACCTCAGCAATTCTCAGCAGTGCAGATACATAATCTTAAAATCTGGTCTTGGTGGATAAAATAGCCTCACAAACTCATCACTGAGTTCTTTTATGGTGAAATGTATGTTAAATGTTTGACATTTTAAACCATATATACTTGTGAAAATTATTTTTTGAGCTTTTTAAATGAAATGTTTTCCACCAACAGCTCTTCTCTGAGAAACCAACCGGACATGGCACAGTTTTACATGTTATTGTAGGCTGATAGGTTTGTTCAACTCCTATGTCTGTTTCTGCTAATGTTTGTGGGTTGAGTAAATAATTGCCCCCACATGAGAGGGGCAGAGATCATAGCCAATATGGATATCAATAACAAATACGATTGGTCTACCCTGGGCTTGGAAATGTTTACATTGGGTGGGGTGGATTCTCAGCACCGCCCAGTTTTTGCTGCTGCAGTATTGCAGAAACCAACTGCAAACTCTCAAAGCAGTGCCTGGGAATCACTTTGTTAAATGTGGAACACTTTTAAAGGAGGAAAGACTATTACTATGCCAGTTAGCAGCAGGAGAGCAGAGAGAGAAAGGAATCAATCATATTACAGAAAAATCAGTTCCTTTGGTTGTGTCTATTTTTCTGACTACTCTAACTTGTCTTTGGGACTACTGTAGTCAGAGTGTAGAAGGAAAAAGAGGTGGTCAGAAACAGAAGTATTTAGGTTGGAGAATACCCTCAAGATCATCGAGTCCAACCCTTATCCCAGCACTGCCAATTCTGCCACTAAACCATGTCCTGAAGTTTTACATCTGCACATCTTTTAAATACCTCCAGGAATGGTTACTCCACCATTTCCCTGGGCAGCCTGTTCCCATGCCTGACAACCCCTTCCATGAAGGAATTTTCCTATTATTCAATCTAAACCTCCCTTGGTGCAATCTGAGGCCATTTCCTTCTTTCCTATCAGTTACTTGGGAGAAGAGACCAACCTCCACCTGGCTCCAACCTCCTATCATGTGGTTATAGAGAGTGATAAGGTCTCCTCTTTTCTTCAGACTCAACACTCCCAGCTGTTCCTAGTAAGACTTGTGCTCCAGACTTCATTGTCTTTCTCTGTCCTCTCTCCAGCACCTCAATGTCATTCTTGCAGTAAGGGGCCCAAAACTGAAAACCTTTGCCATCTTCAAAAGCACATGGAGATTTGACTTTCTCAAGTTTGAAATAAAAACCTCAGTGTTGCAGCTTGCCATTGCCAATGATTTTGTTGTTCACACTAACATGCTACAGGAGCTGTAAATGCTCCCCTGCCCACACCTGCCAAACAAGTAAAAAAGTCCAGGCCCTCTATGTATCATTACCTTAAACCTTTATAGGAAATCTGAAGAAAATAAGTAGGGGTATGTTCACAAAGAACTGGCCAGAAATTCAGAGTGTGCCAGGTGTTAGAAATAAAGCCCTGCTTATATATTGAAGATATTTTAGAGTCCAGCTATGGGCCCAAGAGAACTGAATGATAAATGCTTTCACTTCCTCCAATGGAAGATAAATATATGGTTCATTCGTAAACTGGGTCTGTTATATGTTGGGTGAAACAGGATTTGGTGTACAATTTGCAGACTGATATTGTATACACAAGAAATATTTTGTCTTCTATTCTGAGCTACATCTTCCTTGTTTTGACCCCAGACAGAAAAAAAAAAGGGGTGGGTGACAGGCATTTTGAACAGTTAGGATGAGATGGTGATACTGCCCTCTAAGGGGAGAAAACACCAACATCTGTGGATCCAGTGGCTCTGGAGACAGTACAAAACACTAATCTAGTTCCTTAGTGTGACTCACAATGGATTAATATGTAATGAATGTTATTGTTATTCCCATTGCACACATCTACAGACTTCTCCTGAGTTATTATGGCCATTACACACAGAAAACCATATGCAACTACACTAATCAGGGAAAAGAAATAAAAAAACCTGAGGTGGAATTATAAATGTCTGAATTCCAGGCTTTCATACAGTTGGGCAAATAATTTATGCAATTCTTAGAAACTTAGTTAATCTTGGGACTTTCACCTTTACCAGCCAATTCACACTTTTTGAGAGAGAGGGGAGAAATATAGACTCATGTATATAGATCAAAGATCCTTTTCAAACAAAGATGGACAGCAGCTGGGCTCAGTAGCTCTTTGGGTTTTATTTACATTCTTGCTTCTATGTTAACAATAAAGTGAACAAGTTTGATGCCTGTTCTGGCTAACAGTTGCCCAGGACTCCCACATTCCCTTCTGGATTCTCCTGTGTCATATCCTTCCCCTACAGATGAGGCTACATGCTTACCCACAGACTTCATTTGTGTACTGAAATACCAGAGCCTTTCACTTCTAAGTCCAAGCACCCGCAGGTTTCTGTGAATAGCATTCATTGACTGACTCACAGAAAGTATTGCCTGACCCAGCATCTTGCTGCAGGTTCTCTCTGTTATCTCCACTGTGCTCCACAGAGCCCTGGCCCTCACCTTCCATTTCTGCAGCCTAGTCTACTTTCTTCTGGGAGGAAGACAATAGATTCAGGCTGAGCTTTTTGCATGGGCATTATTGTCTCAATGCTCTCCTCCTCCTCCTCCCGCAGAGAAATGTGCTGTAGTGACTTGTGCAGGCTCATTTCCTTTTTTGAGATCTGAGCCAAAGTTTCAGTCTCTTGACATGTAGCCATCAAAGGCATTGAAGATAAATAACTTGCAGTAGTGCTAGTAAATATGTATCTTGCAGACTGTTACTCACTGCCTTATTGTTTCATGCACAGTGTTAAATGGGGTTATATGGATGCAGAAAGTTAAGCTTGCAGCAATTACACTTCTAAATATTTTTGAATGTCAAAATTAAATATTTTCATTTTATCTATTTATTTTTTATTTAATTGACATTTATTTCACTTATAAAATTAATTAGTCCTAAATCATCCTTAATCTAAATCCTTTCCACAACAACTCACATTGGTGAGAAATTATGCCATAGATTTTGGCAAGGCCCTACATACAGACAGTTGCAAGCAACAGCACTTTTTTGAATACGTTTGCAATGTCTCTTATGCATTAGTTTTTTTATATGTTAGGGCTACAAAGATGGTATTGCTGCTGAATCCCTACTGTCAATCATGACAAATGACAGGAGTATTTTCCCAGTGGAGAAACAGTCAAATATGGTACAATTTTTTAAAAGCTAACAGAGCATTCTCAGATCAGAATTACAGAGTATGTAAATGTTCTTTGCAAATAAGTTTGTGTTTATCTTTTTGACACTGACAGTCCCAGTGTCCTTTGTGGCAAACCCCACAAAATGTTTTAATGTCCTTGCTCTGTTTTATATACTTTGATCCACTAGATCTCAAATTAAATAACTAGATAGAAAAAATGGTGATACCCTATACTGAAAGGATTTGGAAACCAACCTCTCTTCTCCTTATTAGAAATAATCCCTTCATATTTCAGTCTGGGTGAATGAGAAAACTCTGCTTGTTTTTTTGGCTAAAAGTCTAATGTTTCCATTTCTGAAGTTCTTGTTGCAGTTTCCACTAGTTATGAACACTCACACCCCTGGAGGGGGGGACAAACAAACAAACAAACAAACAAACCCACCCAGTTTGGGACTCCTCTGTGTTGTTTATACATTGTTTAAAATGTTATCAAGTATTTCTTAACTTGTTTCTTTGCTTAAAAGCAGATTGTTTCAACCGCTACTTCCTTATTTCTCCCCCCTTTCTCTCAACTTTTTAATAGAGAATCTCTACCTGTGCTTTATTTCTTCATTTACAGTCTGTGAATAAGTCAATCTGTGCATCCTTGCAATCAACTGGGATTATGAAAGCCAAGAAAACTTTAGGGTAGCTTTTCATCAGAACAGCAAGATAGAGCTGAAGAGCTGGCAACAGCTTTCTAGGAGTGAGGGGAGAGGTGGTGTCTGTCTCTTACCACTGAAAATCTTATAGTCTGCTCATTCATCCTTCTGACAGAGTTTTATTTTGACAGCCTGCATCACAGATAGCATCATATTGTCACCACACAACACTAAAAATCACTTGATCATCTGCTGCTTTCCTCGAACCTTGTCCTTCACAGTGATGTACCCACATACCCACTGATAGGAGTTAGTCATGCCAGCAGTGACAGGGTGTCACAAGAGACAGCTGAGGTCCCGTGCTGGTGCAAGAAGGTGTGTGTAATCTCCTCCATGTATGTCCTGTGAGCCTCGTTTTGTTAAAAAAACATTGGGTTGGTCCTTGCTCTGAGGCCAACCTGAGCCTTCCTGTAGCTCCATGAGCACAGCATTCATTCTCACTGGAGTCCTTTTCTCTGGCCTGGCCTCCTAGGTGTTTCCCTGTGGAACCGCCCCCCTTGGCAGGAAAACCTAGTCAGTGTAAGTATGGGATCTTTATACTGTTCTTCTCCCATTCCAGCCAGGAAGGGGGGAAGTGTAAAGGATCTTAGAAAGATGTAGAGCAAGTAGATACCTATACCACTGTAGGCTGAAACTCATCTTCATGGGATCATCCATCTAAACAATGCAGGAAACCAGGAATTTTTGTTCAAGAAGAAACAGCCCTACTTCACCCCTGCCTGTCACAGGGGGAAAAGATACATGAACACTCAGCCAGGTAATTTGCAGTGAAAATATCACACCCACCTACCAAACTCACCCTCACATACTTCCACAAGTACCTTATATCTGCCTGTGAGAATGGTACAAAAATGTGGAGTTAAAACAAATAGCTTTTCTATGCTGAATGTCTTTCCTAGTCTGCTGGGACAGAATATCTGTTCTCAAAGAGTTTAGCAAGACATTTTAACTCCATGATCTGGAACACTGATTGAGTGGCAGTACATTCTGGAAGACCTGCCAGGGTTCTTGAACTCTAGAAAAACGACTGGGACTGCAATAAAAGCAGAAAAGGCAAGTATTTTTATTTGACTGACACTGATTCTTACAACAGAGGATAAAGACTATCCATCTAGTGTGGGACCATGCTCACCAATGGATGATTCAGCTATAAGCAAAAGAGATTCTTCTGCAAAAGGGGCATAAACTCAAGAGACAGAGCAAATGTGCATTTGTGACTCCCATTATATGCTAGCATCAGGCCTCTGCATGTTCATGTGCCTGACCTACTTGCTGGGATCCACTCCATCCCTACACTGAAGGAGAAAATTTTCATCATAGGTGGAATTTCCAATTTCTGACCTTTATGCTAGCACTGAAAAAGGCTTTCAGAGCCCAAATACTCTTGTTGTCACTGAGTGAGAAACCTCATGACTGAGGTCTTCAGCTGCTCACCTTTTGCTAAAGGTGCCATTATCAAAACTATGAACCCCAGTCACTAAACCCATAATACCCAGCTCAGGCTGAAGGCCTGAAATGAGCCACAGTTGTTGAGTAGGGGAAAGGCTTCCTTGTACTGCATCAGTTTGAGAGCCCAGTATACCATAACACTTATTGGAGTACATCCTCCATGGGATACAGAGAGAAGCAAGATGTCAATGCCACATGCCCTTTAGTCCAGACTATGGATGTTTACCTGACCTGACTGGAACCAAGCATTCTTGCAGAAATGCATCAATCATAATGCTATTTATCTACAACTTGTCTTTACTCCTGCAGCTTAATTTGTTCCAGGTTGCATGGTACCACTGGGATATAAATTCCATGGGTGAGAAAAAAACTGTGGCTTTTGCTTAGTACTTGAAAAAAGAAGATATCCAAAATGCAGTTCCTATTATTTCAACTTAATTTATATATTTTCTGTGAAGTAACTAATAGAAAATCCTACTGCTTGATGGGGTGTGGAGATTTACATCTCATCACTCTGAAGAAAGAAATAAATTCATATCTCCCACATCCCCATTGTGTGATATTTATGAAGTGTGAATAGTACTCTTGTTGCTGGTTTGGATACTTCTGGGTTTTATGAGACAAGACGGAGGCAGACATCTCACTGCAGCAGAAATTTAAGGGGTAATACATGGTTGTATCTAGAAGTCTCCTTGAAACCCTCCACAAAAGTGTCAAAAACTGAAGGTTTCTCAGAGACAAAAGTGTTTCTGTCTAGCTTTCTTGCTGCTCAGTGTTCTGGTTTTCTGTACCTCATGGTAAAATTTCTAATTATGAGCTGATGAGGTGGGGACATCTCAGATGGGGCCATGGAAACTCCTCAGCAGGCAAGTGTAGAAACTTACATTTCTACAACATGAGGCAGAGTAGATGTGGATGGTGCTGCACTGTGGTCTCTCTGTGGATTTACATTCTGTTTTAACTGCATTTGCATTCGCAAATCTAACCACAATCTCTTTTACACCCATTTTCTAAAGAAAGTATTTGTCTGGTTTTCAACTGAACTGCTACTTCACTAGTAACAAGAACGAGACATCAGAAATCCAGCATACAAAATAATACACTGATTATATATTCTGAGGTATTCAGTCATTTGAGAACCAGATAATCTTAAAGTACCCTGCAGTTTGTGGAGACTTTTCCTCTTAGGATATTATTACATTCTTATATTTCATGCATATTATATTATATTTATTACATTATTATATTTCATGAAAAGTATTCATAAATAAATACTTTTTTTTTTCATTTTGATAATTGATTTAGGAAGCCTCATAATATCATCATTTAAAGTTCAAAGAAGTGCTCAATTTCAAAAGCCACTTAAAATGTTCTCCTTATGACTCTTGTAGCAGTTACAAAGCAAGACACCAATATTCCTTGAACCACCAGGTAACCAAGGTAACCAAGTTGTGCAAAAAATATTAGTATTATTTAAGAAAAAACTATATCAGAGTAGGAAAATTACTTTTTGTAAGGCATTGAGCAACTGAGAGAGAGCACTGGAATTGAAGACATTCTGCTTATCATCCTCAAGAACACACCTACAGTCTTGTCATCTCTTGTCAATCCAGTCAACCCTCAAAAGAGACCTGATTCTTAATCATCTACCTCTTGTAATTGCAAGGAGGCTTTTTTCACAAAGAGATACAAAGAAGTCATTAACTTTTTCATCTCCTTATTGACATGGCTCTCTGCAGGAGCGATAATGAGGAAGCTCACTGTGAGTGTTGCCTCAGTCCGATTCATCCCAGCACTTTAGAAGTGGTTTTGGAGTGTCAGATCCTTTTACACAGGGATGTTCAATAAGGTGGCTCCTTATTCTAATCTAGAAAGTCGTGTTGCTTTGGATATCGTGGCATTGTGGGGAGGCCACTGACATGTTGGTCAAAGTATTGTTGCTACCTTCTCATGGACAGTTTTGGCAGCAGCAGACAAGTTTGCATTTGTTTTTGCTTTTGCAGAAGGGTGCACGGAAACTAGTCAGGGATGCCACTGCTGAGGACTTATTCCTAAAATATTTGGATGCCTTCTGAGGACCTAAGGTAAAATCAGCGTATTTTCCAGATGTTGTTTTGCATCAGGTGTGTAAAGAAATGGGAAAAAATCACCAGAAAAAACCCCGTTATTAATACAAATGGCAATGGCAAGGTGTTGGCATGTGATGCGACCTAAAAATAGGGGACTCATATAAACACATGTTCAGACTAAAATGTACTCTGTCTTGTGATTAGTGTGACCATTTCAAAATATTTCCTGTTGTGATTGTATAACCTTTAAAAAGAAAGGATAAGTTTGAGCTGGTGAATTGCTAGGTCTTCTCTTCCTACTGGTCTTGGTAAAAAAAAAAAAAAAAAAAAAAAGGATAGATTTCTTTTACATTTAAAAAACAGGTAAACAAAACTAAATTACAAGTCTTGTGGGTTTTGTGTAGGTTAGTTTGCATCATACTGTAACAGAAGTTCTAAAAACTATCAACCCACACAGTACAAACACAAGTAACTTTTACAGATATTTTATAGTACATCTAAGAAGCCTCTATAGAGATGGTGTGGGAGTGGAGGGAGGGCTGAACTGAGGAAACTGCTTTTGAAAGTTGTTTTTTTGTGCGTGCAATTTTTTTTAAAGAATTTCAGAGAATGGAAAGAGGAACCTATACTGAGCAGCTAGGCCTAACTTGTAAGAAACTTTCTCCACATTGTGTGGTGAAACATCTTTTATCACTGCCCTCTTATCTTTAGTATGTTGGCACTATGGTTTGCTCACCTGCATGGACAGATGGACGTATGGGGCTAAGAAGGGATTCTGAGAATTTATTTTGTTTTTCAATGCTCTTTTATGAAAATGTAATGCCTAATCTTTATTAAACAACAATCCTCAAGAAAATGGATTTCTTTTAAATCTTATAACTCCTTTCCTTTTCTTTCTCTCTCTCTGTATATTTGTATGATGATAAGGCAATGTGAGAGAAAGAAACACACAGAGAAGAAAGTAAACTAAAGTTGCTCTCCTGAAATGTACATCGCCTTTAGGTTTTTATAAAGGTCTTTCTGAGATGTTAAAACAAAAAGGACTCAGGCCTGTTTCCTTTAGTTTCCTGAAAGAGCTTCAAAACACTTGTCATTTTCCTTCATTTGCTTACCAAACCACATTGACATGCTCCCAGGCTGTAGTGCTCAGTGACTCACAACCACAGGTGACCTCATCCGGCACGCCCCACCAGCCCTCTCCACTGCAGAGCTGATGCCACACAGAGATTCTGGCTGGATGCCATATGCACATGCAGAAAGTGAGCCAAGGTTCCAGGGGATTTCAGCAGGGCTGAACACAGTCTTGGCATCTCTGTGGGAAAGCCCCATGATGGCTCTGAGCCCCTGAACTGCTCATAAGCAAGCACGAGCAATGAGTCCCAAAACTGGTACTAAAGCTGTGAACTAAGTAATAGCAAAAAATAGATAACCTGCACTATTCTCAGAAAGAGAAGTGAGAAAGTAGTTGGTGCTGATATTTCTTCACTGTGAGCTGGGGAGCAGGCTGCGTCCTCAAAAGGCCTATCCTGTCTCTACTCTGAGATAGCTGAGGGCATCCTTGGGGTTTCAGAAGAGCAGGTGGCTGCTGTGGTGGCTGGGATCACATCTCAGCCACTGCCAAAGCATCAGGTATGTGCCAGCAAAGGAGGTTCCAGTAGCAATTCTCCTTCACTATCTATGGCACTACAACAGAATGAAAAAGAGAACCAAAACCTTTTGACAGGGAAGCCCTCATGAGAGCCCAGGTTTCAAGCTTGCCGATTGCTAATGATTCTCAGTTAAGCAGTTGAAGTTGTAGAAATTTATTTGCAATTTTCTATAGGCCAAAGGTCTTTGGTGTCTCAATGGGGAAGGAGGAGACCCCAGGTGAGTTCTCCTGCTGCTGTGGAGAGTTAGGATGGCAAAGGCCTGAGCTGAAAGCTGCTAATCCTCATCTTGTGAGGAGCTCCTCACCAGGTCTTGAACAGCTGATTTCCACAAGGAATCACATTTGCTGTGCCTGAAGACACACATCGTCAGAGTGTATTTTCCTAGTCTGGTTAGGGGTACTTGAAAGGTTTTGTTATTTCCATATTGTTTGCTCTCACAGCTGATTTTTCTATCCCAATCACATTGCTGCCACAATTACAGTCCCCGTTATGTGATTGATGATGCAGTCCGCAGTCACAGCCTTCAGCCCATGGAATTTCAGTCTTGTGTTGATGCAGCTGAATTGTTTACTGGATGTGACACAAAGCTTCAAAGTAATGCAATAGTAACTATCCTGAAGCAGCATGGCCCATTTTGGCCGGGCTGTATCAGTGTGTGCCTTGGCCATACCATTCCTAACAGTCACTTTGTATCATTAGATTTCTCAGATGCCTAAATTAAGTCAGATTCCCAGCTGAAAACCAGGGCAGTCAGCCTCAGAATTTTTACACTTTTCATTTAACTGAGTTTTTATGTCTATGGGGTTTTTCTGTGGCTCACTCTTTTATGTGATGTGCTTCACACACTTCACATGTAGCAACTGTTTGTCTGGTTCCTTCCTGTCCTTTTTATTAAGACTGCAGAGGATTTAATAACATTCCCACCACTAAATACGTGTCATTCTGAACTATACACTTTTCTGTGCCAGTTGGCTCTCTCTAATTTTTAGTTTAAAAACGATAACATTAATTTTCAGTAACAGAAACATTGCCTTATTTTAACTTAGGTTAAACCATATTTTTCTGATGGCACCATCTGCATCAAACGTATCCTTTATTCTTAAGTGCATTTATATCATTTTTCTATGCATCTACTGTCAAGTTACACACTGAAAGTGCAGGGATGTGGTAATGTTTCAGAGCACATCACTTAGAGATTTCTAGGGCTTCTAACAGCCCAAATTTTGTCTCCAGAGTGCTCTACTGTTATATGTACCTTATAGAAGCATAACTGTACCAGTCATCAAAATTGCCTTAGGGCAGAGTCTAGCTGGCAGCCTATTGCTAGGGGTGTTACACAGGGGTCAGTACTGGGTACAGTCTTGTTCAACTTATTTGCCCATGACCTGGGTGAAGGGACAGACTGCAGCCTCAGCGAGTTTGATGGTGATACAGAACTGGGAGGAGTGGATGATACACCAGGGTGCTGTGCTGTCAGTCTGAGAGACCTGAACTGTCTCACCCACACAAACTGGCTGCAGAACATTTGACTTCTGCCTGTGATTATTTCATAGGTAGCATTCATTACAATAATGTATCAGCATATATCTGACTATAGTTAGGGCACTTATGTACTCCTATATATTTCTCCAAGCAAAAAGAGTATGTTAGACAAGGATAGAATAAAATTTCTCTTATTTATGTGTTTAAGTCAATTAAGTGCAGAGAGGACTGGAGAGAAGACCAAACCCTGAATTCCATGGCACTTGCAGTGTCAGGTTCAGCTGAAAAGCTGAACTTCCTGTCTCACCTGTACTCTAGGATACAAAGAGGAGTAAAGCAGATATGGTTTCAGGGTGCTAGTCCTGTTGTAGCTCTTTGTATTAGTGTGATAGCTCAGGTGGTCACAAAGATACTGGATTAAAGGTGAAGCTTTTCTAAGAAATCTTTTTCCTTTTTTCCCCATTTTACTACCTCTACTTCTTGTATGTTAGCAGTCATATCTCTAACTGGTATTAAATTGCCAAGCTGAGGAGAAGTCAAGAAAAAAGTGTTAAATCACAGAGAAAGCAATAATTATATTGGCTCTTTGCTCCTCTTCTCTGTGCATATATAATACTGCTTTTAAAACTAGGTCATATCTGCTCCTGTAGTCTGCTATTTCTGAGGTTCCTGTTACCTGTGCACTGTGCCTTTGGGTAGATGAGCTCTGCACTGTTCAGGCACTCGTGAGTCCATATTGTGCCTTGTGCCAGCCACAAGCAGCACATCTGCAGCTATTGAGGATCAACATAAGCTGTGAGCTTTTGCAGAGAAGCCAATTTTCTGTTCTTCCCACATGTGAACAAAGAGATTTTTTTACAAGCTTGGAAATAATGATCTTGCTCCTACCTATGAAGCACAGAGCTCCGAGGTGCTGTGCATACAACACACAGAGCTGCCTCAGACTTCACTGTGAGCCGCATGAATACCAGATCTACAGGAGTGCTCTGAAAGAATTGCATCCTGGTCATGCCATAGGGCCTCCACAGATGATGGGATAATAATTAAAAGGCAGAATCAGCCAGGGTATCTGATGACTGTAGCTTGATTGCTATTGAATGGTGATGGCAATTGTTAAAAAAATTAAGGAATTCTCTCTAGCAGGCAACCACAACCACTTATACGTGACCATATACATGAGCAACTGAACATCACTCTGGAAAAACAATGCTCATATACAGCTCACATTCTGAGCTGCGACCATAAGCAGTAAAAGAAACCGGGCAAAGGAAAGAGTTGTGACAGTGCAATATTTCTCATGGAGATGACCTGAGCCCCAGCCACCAGTCCCTTCAGGCCAAGCTGGAAAGGAAGCATTGTCCAAAGTGCTAGGGAATGAGCTCACATTTCCCACTGCCTTGGATTGCATACATTTCTGCCTCCTAGTCCTTTGTCAGCCCAGGCACACCTCTCCTCCTGAATATATGCAGTCTCCTATTTTCAGTGGGTATTGACAAGAGGTACAGGAGAGTGGCTGAATGCAATATCAGTTCCAGTGATACCAAAGTGCCTCCAGCAGCCCATTTTTGTATTAAAGCCTTCCAGTAAGATGTACAGTTTGACAGGAAGTGATGCTCATTCTTTCTGTATATCTAGCTCCTCTTACCCTTTCAGGAGCAGAGAATAAGATATACAAGAAAGCTCCACAGTGCACATCAGTTTAGCTCCTACAGAGCCCCTGATCTTGTGTTTTTCAGCCAAGACTGTTTTCACTAGCACACATGAGAGAATTGCTCCAAACTGACATGAGAGTCAGGAGAAGGCCAGTCTGCAGGAGTTCACTGCCAGAACATTGCAGAAGGCACCTGGGGGAGGGAAGTGGTCTGCCAGTAAGGGCTAAATGATATGTGCTGAGCAAGTACTGCAGCGGGACCAGAAGAAGAGAAAATCATTTTTATTCTGAGTCCTTATGATCATGTAAAACTGACTGTAGGCTTTGACACACAGGTGGAATAAGATGGATATGGGTAAAACAAGGTGTTTGATCCTATTCTGTGCCAATTCATTTTCATGCAAAAGCTGACCTGGTCATTTAAAAGTAGCCGCTGAGTTGATCAAAGTGTGAAAGGGGTCAATTATGTTTTAGTGAACTAGCTCAGATTCTGAAAGATTCCAGGCAATCATGGGCCTCCAGGAAATCAGGAACTAAATCAACAGGATGTTTAAAACAGGCTGGAATCAGCTTCAAACACCTGCATTTACTGTGGAAGTGACTACATATGCAAATACTGCAGTGACTGGAGATCCACTCAGTACAGCAAATGCTTTCCAACTCACTCTAAAATAGATACCTACAACTGATAAATCCATAGCTGTAGCAAAGACCAGGCTGGAAAAGCCACCTATACCCAAATCCTGCCACTCTAGTACTACTGCTGTGGAAAGAGTTTTGCCTGTTTGTACAGATCTTAATTAATAGGAGGAACAACAATTCATCCTGTGTTTTTACAAGTCACAGCTGTTATGGATCTGGCACAGGCTTTTTGGGACACATGTATTTATCTAGGAGACAGAAATATGTTTTGAATCTACTGAGACCAGCCAGTGGAAGTAGGGGGAAAAGGCCCATCTGAAGACAGCTTACATGCTCAATCAAGTTATTTGATACACCCCTACAAATATTGCTTTCGATTTCTGGCCCCAGTATGTTATATGGCTGGTAGAATTGCTCTCTATTGTTTGCTCAAAACATTTCCCAAATACCACACCGAATTATCCTTTCAGGTACACCTGCAAAACTTCATGGCCTGTCCCATTTATGGGTTTCATCATAAGCTAAATAGATCAACAAGCTACAGACTGCCATATCCTGAGTGCAAATATGAGAAAAGCATCATCTGAGGTTCTTTTTTTTAAAATTTTTTTTATCTCTAAATGTAATCTTCAAGAGCACGCAGCAACTCTACCTCAATTCCTTTGTGGACTGATCAGAAGAGGAAACAATTGAAGAGAGCTTCACAGAAAAGAGAGATGAAAAGATAGAAAGTAGAGAGTTCAACCAGAATATATATATACATATGCATACCTGTGTGTATATTTATATATATTTGTTCGCTGTGCAACACCAGTTTGAGCACACAGATTCAGTGTAAGACCACCAAGTTTCTGAAGATTGAGATATTCTCTATTAGGAATCTGTCACTGTCACAAATGCCTTGTGCCAATAAACTGTTAAGTTCTTTTCCTGGAATCTGAGGTCAGAAGGGAAATGATTGACTGTGCTTTTTCCTCTGACCCTCACAACACAAAGGTGGTTTTTGGGTAATTTTCAGGTAATTGCTATGTGAGGCAATTACTTGTAGAGGGAAGTAGTTGATGACCAGAAGCCATTGTCTGTCAATCCTGCATACAGACAATATTTAAAAGCTTAAAGATATAAAGGAAATCAGTTCATGTGTCATTTAAATTTCACCTAGATCAGGTAATTTCATCAAAGTTATATAAAAACATGTGTCTTCATCTTGCCATAAGTCAAGGCCAAGTTACCTGCAGGAGGGCTCTCTGGCACAGGACAACTCCACACAGTACAGGATGTCTGCCAGAGGAGTAAAAGGGAGATTTACAAGCTGATTGTTCATGGTCTTGCACCATCTGACAAAGCACTGTGGTCCTTTTAAGTGAAGGTTCCCTGCCAGGGATCAGCAGTTTCAGGAACTGCTTCCCTGGCTCTTCCTCCCTGTCAAGACAGCATGGTTTCACCCAGAGGAAAATTACCTTGTGCTGTTGGGGAAAAAAGAATGTGTATATGGGCAGTGATTACAGAGGATGCTACATCCTATAGAATTAATTCCTGAGCTGATATGTTGAATTTTTCTGCTACTTTAGCTTTGAAAATCTTTTTAAAAATATCAGTCTTCAAAAAATAAAGTTTACAAAGCCTGTTTATGTAGGAAAGATCAACATACATATAATATTCTAGCTATTAGCCCCTAAATTGTAATCTCTTCAAATCCAGTTTAGGATGCTTTCTCTGACTGAAATTTAAACCAGCCTCCAAAATTTACCAGTGGAGTTACACAACTTAGGTTTCAACTGACCTAAGGTTTTGTGCACAGCATTTTTATAAGCTAACTAGTGCACTGATAAAGAAAACTGCAAACTGCTTTATTTTGTAATCTAAGTAGCACTTCAACTGTAAAATCATGCTTCAGATACTAAGAGTTTTTGTCAATACTGGCCCACAGACTTACTATTTCCAAGAACCTGACTGCTGTAGAAAAAACTTTAAAAAAGTTTCAAAGCGACATTGATGAGTTTCGCTCTGAACTGGCTCATTGACACAGATGGCAGTGGCTGTGTTTATGCAAATCTTACCTAAATTAGGGTGAATGTTGCTAACACCAGTGGAGAACCCTGACATTGCTGATCTATACTTAGAAAAGGTAAAGGTTCAAGTGAACCAAAATCCAACAGTCAGCAAAATTGCATAGTCCAGGACAGACACAGGAAATTTGAAAGTAGATATGTACATTTAATTTTACTGCTTAGCTAGTTCTGAAGATTTGGTGCAGTATCTGCTTGTGGAGTTTGCCTCTCATCTGTATATTTAAATTTCACTGTACGAATTTTTTGGTTCAGTCTTGGAAAGTGCCTGCTTTTACTCTGTCAGGCTGGAGAACAGAAGCACTCCCTAGTAGGCAGAAATGACAGCATTATTTTTCTTCACTTTTGAATAAAGTAGTTTTTTCTCCAGATTGATACAGCTAACAAGCTCTAACAGGTAGAGGTATGAACCTCTCCATTACATGAAAGCTGGTAATGATTCTTTATTTTCTTGCGGAAAAAACAGAAGGTTTTTTACCTCTCAATGTGAAATCCTTGTGGAGAGAAGACACTCTTGTTTTACCTTGCCCTGATGGTTTGAGGTCAGGGCTATAACCACCATAGGGTTTATTTTGACTGAAATGACGACTGTCATTTATCTCTGAAAGAGTTTTTGAATAATATAATGAGTATAACTTAACTTTTTCATTGTAAAAAGTATGCCCACTTTTGAAAGTATACATAGTTTACCTATGTCCTTTATCTGAGTGATCTTTGGTGAAAAATAAGAAATAAAGAACAGTTTTATTTTTTAAACCAAAATGGCATGGAAGATCAGAAATATTAAAGCTACTTAAATGCTTTCAGTTTTGTTTTCTTTGCTCAGTAATACCCGGACACACAAGAGCACAGAGGGTAGAAGTGTCATTTCCCAAATGTATTTCTTCTTAAAAGAAGGTAAGCTAAAACATCAAATAATGCCTTTGTGATAACACAACTACAGGCTTGGCAACAGTTTCTGACCCTTGTAATAATGATAGTCAGAACAAAACAAGAGGAAAAAATCAGCTAAAAGAAAAAGGAAGCCTAAATACAAAGAAATTTCTTAGAATACTTAGGTTCATATCTTCAGTGAGTGAACCAAACTCTTGGCTTTTGGAGATGTAGAGATGTAACAGTGCAAGCTAAAATTTGCATGAAAGTTTGTTGCAAGGGGTGAGAAAGAACCGTCAAGGTAAAACCTGCAGCCTCTTTCAGTAAGGCCCATGTTCAGTTTAGGAAACATTCAGACAGAGATGGACTCATTTACATTCCTCAGTTTGGTGAACTTGAACATTTGCAGAAGTGTTTCTCTGAATCACATGAATGGTGCTTTAGGAACTGTACTTGAGATATGTTACAAAAGGGCACTTTTTCTTCTTGTTCTTCATATTAAAACCCTTACTTTATTTCAATATTGAAATGTTTGTCACTTTTCTCACAGCTCAAGATTACTGACTCTTGGCTCTTTACCTTTCTGACTCCTCCTTCTCCTCACACTTAGTCCACAACAGAAATTAAGCATTTGTTTCATGTGCTTTTACTCGCTTCCATCATCTTGGTAGTAATTCAGACAGTTGAGGAGGGGCTGAAAACCCAGAAGGAACAGTCCATACTGAGAACCCTTAGGTTTTCTCTAGTTCTATCAACCATTAGGTAGACATAAGCGATCTTAACCCTTCAGCTCCTCTTACTACTTTGTAATCACACTAAGTAAAAAAAAATGTAAAATAAAAATATATTAAAAAGCAGTCTTTTAAGAATAAACAAAATACATTCTTCTGGTACACTTGCATTGATGAAAAACTATTAATAGGAATTTTCTAAGTGCTTACTATAAAATCAGTGCTTTCACTTTGCTTCATTCTAAACCTATTTAGATGAAAATAATTGATTTGAAATAGCATTTCAGCTTGTTTTTCCTGTATCTGAAACATGCCATCCTACATTCATCAGCTAGAAAGGTGCCTTTCTAAAAGTGTAACAATATAAAAGAGTTTATGAAATAAGAACTTTTTCCCCTATGCAATACTGCTTTGACAGGTAGTAAACCAAAAATTATTAAACACAATAGGTGTTTAAGGTCTTTCTGCTACATGATATATTTTAAGAGTTATTTTTCCATCTCAAGTCACAAAGCAAATCCCAATATTTTTTATAAATTGGCAATTTCCATTTTGACTTTGCTCACAGGCTTTTCAGTCTTTTTCACAGGTGCGCTTGACACTGACAACAGGAAGACAGCAGATGTAAGAGAGAAATCACATCAGCTTAATTTAGCAGTTCTCTAAAAATAGAGACATCTCTACTGTTAGTCTTCCACAGCAAAGAAATAACACAGATATCTTGTGATTTTTTACTGTTTGATTTTCAGTACACCTTTAATGATTTATTTATCATCTTTTGTCCATTGAAGGGAAAGCAATTCCTGTTCCTGTCAGAAAAGCATGAAGCAGCTGTCACCTTAGCTTATGGTTGCAGCTTGGATGAAAGCCTGATGCCACTGAATTTCCAAGTGAGTTTTCTGTGCAGAGTGCCACAAGCCAATGAATACAAACAGTAGGGAAAAAATCCTACATGGATTTAGCGAGTATTATTCCAGAGGCTTAGTATTTAATATGAGACTAATATACATCCACCTACTAAATGTTTTAGAAATCAGGCAAGCAGAAAATCTTAACATTTCTCCTTCTATGTCACAAGCTTGAGGACTGATGCAAATGTCAATAGGGCTGCAATAGGATCATGTCACTTGAAGAACCCCTATTGAGTTTTCATTTCAGTCTGTCTGTCTGTCCATTGGTCTGTCATATTTCAAATATAGGTCTCCCAAAATTAAAGCAAAACTGTGTATTTCTAACAGGGAATTTTATGTAACGGACTATATTTTTAAAAATTATGCATATGAAACTGTAGCTTAGGGTTGATGTTCTAAAATCCATGCAAGCTTCACTGATTTGAATTCTGTTGGAAACCTGAAACGGAATGGAAAAAACTCATAAAATATAAGAGGAGTCTAATTCTAAAGCTCTAAAGAGAGATTCTTTTGTCTCTTGATGTATTACATTTTCAAATGAAACCAAAAGAGACAGACAGAGACTGTGGATGCAGTGGGGGAAGGTCACAGTTACCCCAAACAAGAAGAAAATGTAAACACAGCATTAACTAATCCCCAACAGACACAGCCATGGGAGCAGTAAAGTACTTTGAAATGGTACATTGTGGTTCCAGCAGCTTAACCTGGTGTCATGGTTCCACCTTAGCCAGCAGTCAAGCCCCACAGTCGCTTGCTTACCTCCCCCACAAGACGGGACTGGGGAGAGATTTGAAAGGGTAAAAGGAAGAAAAATTTGGGGTTGCAACAAAGACAATTTAATAAGGAAAGCAAAAGCCATGCACACAAGCAAATCAAAATAAGGAATTAATCTGCTGTTTCCCATGGGCTGACAGATGTTCAGCCATCTCCAGGAAAGCAGGGCCCCATCACATGAAAGGGTTACTTTGGGGAGACAAACACCATCACTCCAAATGGTCCCCCTTCCTCCTTCTTCCGTCTACTTTGTATACTGGTAATGATGTTGTATAGTATGGAATATCCCTTTGGTCAGTTTGGGCTACTTGTCTGTGTCTCCTCCCAGCCTCTTGTGTACCCCCAGCTTCCTTGCTAGCATGGCACTACAAAAAGTAGTGTGGTGGCTCTGTGTAAGCCCTGCTCAGCAGTAACAAAAATATCTCTCTATTGTCAACCCTGTGTTCAGCACAAATCCAAAAACATAGTTTCTCTCCCAAAAATACCAGCCACTGTGAAGAAAATTAACTCTATCCCAGCCAGACCCCACACATCTGGGCATTTAAAAAGCAAATCTTTACAACTAAGGGTGAATCAGAGCAGGAATTTTTTGTACTCTAGGCTTTCCTGACGAGGAATTCAGGATTATAGCATGAAAGAATCTGGCAAAAGGAAAGATGAAATTAGGAGGAGGATTTTTTGTACTCCACATTTCCTCAAGAGTCTATCTGCCCTCATAAATGACAGGCAACATAAGTCTTGTGTGCTTTGCATGCCCCCTTCTCCCCTGCAGAAGATTCTAAAGTAACCACCTATCATTTTTCTTCTGCTCGTTGCAATGGACATTGTCATTACTGAAAACAATGTCAAGGAGACCTACCCTTTTTGGAAAGCTCTTGTAGGCTCGTTATCAGTAAGTCTGGGGTCTTTCTAATTCCAGAGACGCTTACATTTGGAGGCACTTTTGTTTTACTGACAGTAGTGCTCCACAAGTGCATAAAATTTGTCTTATTCAGGCCGTTAATGCTGACACTGGTTTGCATTCGGCAGCATCTATGCGTGCATTTTTTATCTAATTATCAAGATGTTCTGTCAGAAAAAGCAAGTACAGAAGAAAGTACGTTTGAGGTTTGATGTCTCACTGAAATGTGAGACGTATTAGATAGCTTTATGACCAGTGTGACAGATTTAATGGAAATTTTCACCTATATTCCTACCTTCCCAAGTACCTGTAATTTCTATAGGAATACCATCTAGGGGCCTGTGATAGCAAATATCTTTCACTTGCAGAGGTATATTATTACAGTTCTGTAGTAACTCTGATATAGACAACAATTTTCTGTTTGTTTTGAGAAGTATAGAGTTGTTAGGCACAAAGGGATGCTACTTGAGCAGGATTTTTGAGGCAATAGACTTCATGAATAAATATTTGCTATGGTAAGTCACAGACAGATGAATTGAAATAGAGAGGATTAAGGCTTTTTTTCCCAAGAGTTATGTGACAGTGAATGCTTTTTCAAGTTAGATTGAAAAATGAAGAATTAGTTTCACTCTTGGTAGAACTCCCCTGGCAAGAACTGAATTTCATTTGCAACGGATTTGGCTCAAAGGGCTTTTTGCAATTGTACCCAACTGATGATCACTACTTGAAACATGCTTGCTCTGTGACATGTGTGTGATATATGTACATCTCTGACTTCTGTGCAGTTCCTATTTTCTTGTTCCCTTATCTAGGATTCCAACAACTCAGCTGGAAGCAACATTAATCATTATAACTTTCTTGATACTGATTCTCACCACTTCTGAATATTTTTAGCTATATTTGAAGCACTATGTCAAATAGATCAGATCAAGAAAGAACCTCAATAATCCCCCACTGAGTTGCTTGCTGCTCTAGCTGTACCTTTTTATGGATTTGCACTCAAGTTTTTCTGAGTTGATTATCTCTTTACTGCACTGCAGCCTCCACTAGAAACTTCACATTTGCCAGGTCTCGGGAATCATCAATGGTTCAGAAAGCAAGTTTTGCAGTAAAAGCCTCTCTCAGAAAGCAGTTTTTGCCAGAATGGTTATTTCCAGCATTAGAGTTTCCCAGCACCATGGGCTGGGCTCTTTGAGGGACTGACCAGTTACACTGCTCATGGCCTATGACCACACAAATTAAAGCTCTTTTCTAACAGGATATGAGATTAAGTGACACCAGCTGGCATTTACATTTTTTAATCTAACCTCCTATATCAGGGCTGTCTTGCAACAAAATGTCTGGAATAAACCGTAATAAATCATGACGAGTCCACAAGCAGGTGTGCCTGAATCTACTCTCTGCCTGTAACTAAGTAGAGATGTGCCCACAGTTATCAGCTGACTTGGCCTGGCATCTCTTCAGCCCTTATTGTAACTCTTCACTCAACCTACTGTAGATATATCCTCTGGCTTTCTGGGCATTTTTTGCCATTTCTTCACTTTTTCAATGCTGTACTTCTGTGAAATTGCCTTCCTGTACATGCAGCTTAACAAAAGCACTCACACACAACTGAGGTGTGGGTTCTTTCCTGCAACTTCTGAATGCTACTATGATGCTTAAAATAAATAGGCTAAACCATGAGCTATTGCATCTGCCAAGAAATATTTATGTAAACCAGGCAGTGAAATGATGGGGCTGCTTTGCAGACTGCAAAACTGAAACTAATTTTGCAGAAATACAGATGATGTAAATAGGACAGCTGCAAACAGAACATTTTTAAATAACTTATATTTTGCAGAAACAGAAGCTCAATAGTATTTTTTTTTCTTGGTAGAAGAGGGCTTCTCCATCCTGTAAACCAGTCCAAGCAATTGCAATCTGTCCCTGGTTCTCATGTTTCTTTCCTTATATTCTGTTTGTATTATAGATATAGCAAGACTCATTGAATGCATGTTCTCCTCTCCCTAAGTTGAAAAAGAAAAAAAATTAAAATCCAGCCCTTACTTGAAATGGATCACAGTTTAGTTGGGGGGGGAAAAGGTCAGAAGATATTGTGCAGAAGATCATGACATCTAGAGTAGATACAATGAATTTAGCTCACAGAGAATCTATAGACTAATGTTCTCATGCAGACATCAATTGAATTTCAACTTGTGATACATGATTTTCTTTATGCTACCGTAACATAGGAGGTGTGATAATGAACAGACTACAGAGCAATCTGGACAGGAGAGATTGATGGGCCAAGGTCAATGATGTGAGGTTCTATAAGGCAAAATGCCAAGTCCTGCCCTTGGGTCACAAGAACCCCATGCTCCAACAGACTTGGGGCAGAGTGGCTGGGAAGCTGCCCAGTGGAAAAGAACCTGAGGGTGCTGGTTAACAAGCAATGCTATGATTTAATTGACATAGGGGTGTTTGATCAAAGGTTCCATGATCTTGGAGGTCTTTTCCAAGTTTAATGATTCTATGATTCTAAGTATCAGAAAACCATTCAGCAGGGAAAAGTAACTTGCTCCAAGATAGGAAGAAGTCAGACTGGTAAAAACATTATGATGATTTTGAGGGAGGCAAGACTTTTCAGAAGTAATTTTAAGGGATTCTAGGAAATTTAGTGCATTCTAGGAAAATCTGTTAAACTAAAGAATGTTTTTAGTTGATTAATACAGGGTTTATGTCCTTAATTTCTGCTTTAATATATTTTTTTCACTTGACATTTCTCCTCTAGGTTTTCAAGCCAAGTGTTCATGATATGATCCAGCTGGCTTACAGGGACCAACAAACCATTTGTGAATAATGGTTAAAAACGAATCCCACTTGGATAATTTGACGCTGGCAATGCTCCAGAATAAAACTGTCTCCATCACCCTCCCAATTGTGTATGCAGTGGTGGCTGTGGTCAGCATCCTTGGCAACTTTTTCTCCCTTTGGGTGCTCTTTTGGCACATCAAACCCAAAACACCTTCTGTTATCTTCATGATCAACTTAAGCATCACGGACCTTATGCTGGCCTTATGTTTCCCCTTCCAGATTTCTTATCACCTCCAAAACAACCACTGGAGTTTTGGCAAGACTCTTTGCAGCCTTGTGACAGTGATGTTCTACTCCAACATGTATTCTTCCATACTGACCGTGACCCTTATCAGTGTGGAGCGGTATGTGGGTGTGGTACACCCCTTGAAGTTAACCAAGTGGAGAAGAAAAAGATATGCCTTGGCTGCTTGCCTAGCTATGTGGATTTTCTTGCTAGTAGCTTTCTACCCACTAGAAACTACAGACCTGACCTATGAAGTGAAAGAATTAGGGATTATAACCTGTTTTGATGTCCTAAAATGGGATATGCTGCCTACCTTTGCCGCTTGGGTAGCCTTTCTCCTCACTTTATTTGTTGTGCTGTTCCTGATCCCTTTTGTTGTAACAGTTGGATGCTACATTGGTATCATTAGAAAGCTAATTCAGACAAATTCGGACACATATGGTAATAGGCGAAAGACTAGATCCATATGGCTGGCAATAATTGTCCTTCTGTCCTTTGTCACTTGCTTCGCACCCAATAACTTCATCCTACTTGCGCATATGATCAGCCGCCTATTCTACAGCAGCAGTTTGTACCCTGCCTACAAGCTCTCCTTGTGCCTCAGCTGCTTCAACAACTGCATAGATCCCTTCATTTATTATTTTGCATCAAAAGAATTTTACCAGAAATTCAGGCAATTGTTTAACCTTAACGTACTGCATAGTGACAACTTGGAAAACAGAAGGGAAAGTTTATTCTCTGGCAGGACCATGTCAGCCAGATCGATGTCAAGTGGACCTATGGATGGGTTAGAAGGAGTAAGGGTCAATTTGCAGCGGCAGGAAAGTGTTTTTTAGTTTTAGATATTATCAGAAAAAAAGACACCTGTGAAATCCATGAGTAGACACAGAAAATATTTTCTTTTAAAAGGCCACACTTAAAATACTTTGCTCCAGTAACAAAACTCAAGCTGAAATTAAACTGAATTTCAGCATTTTCTGATCAGAAACAGAAGTGCTAAAGGAACTGAATTTATTCGATAGGCACTGAAGCAAATCGAACAGTGTTAGCCTGGAAACAGGTTTAGAACAGCTACTCTCAGGCTGTATAATAGTTACTTGTGATTCTCAGTGAATGTGTACATAAATTAGAGCAAACAACAAAACTATTTTGGGAGTAAGGTAGTAATTTTTCTAAGTAATGAGTTAAGCTTTGTTTTTGTTTATTTTTTTAATTATATTTCTTTCTCTCTTGTTGTACTTTTATAAAAGAAATAATAAAAGTAGCATGGCATTTTGCCACTGATGCATAATACACAGCCACTGTGAAATCACCACAACACTCACCCAACAGCTTATCAGAGTCAAACCACACTGACACTTGAAAAGGCTAGGTTGACCCATATTATTTATTTGAATCTTATTCAGTAAAACATCTCATACAATGAAAGGAAAGCTAACAACATTTGCAAATACTTCTGCATTTCTTAAAATTATTAATTTCTCAGGACTGTGGGAAGCAGTTAATTTAAGGAAACAGACTTTCCCACATTAACCTATTACAGTACCAGTGCTGCTTGTATGTGGTTATAGTATCAAATGTTCATTTCACCAATTCACTGTATGCTAACCATAGAAAAACCATCCCCCTCAGCAGAATTTAGCTTTACATAGTGCCCGGGGAGTTTTTCTTCCTTACAGAGATGGTGTAGATTATAAGCCAGATTTTCGGCTGGATAAATGAAAATTCAACCACAGACTAGAAAGTCATTCTGTGCCAGCAGAAACCAGCTGAATTTTTTCCCAACGGCCAGATGTCAGAAATGGATTTCTTTCAGGCAGGCAAGAAGAAAGAAGAAAAGAAAGAGGAAAATAAAGCTTGAGAATGGGAGCTGTATCAAACATCCTGAAAATAAGTTATGGCAGGTGGGTTGAGCAGTTCTGTGTTTGGAATCCTCCTCTGAAATGTCTTTCTACAGCTTCTGTGCAAATTCTGTGCCATGTTTAATTCTTCTCACACCTCAACAACTGCCGGTGTGCTTGGAAAGACAACTGCTACAGAACATTCACTGGGAACAGAAGAAAGATAAGCTTTTCCTGTAGTATTTACAGCTTTTTTACCTACATTTGACCCTCATTGACAGAGGAGAGACACAAACCACCTGAGAGGACCAGACAAGTCCCCCACACAGCAAGACAAATCTACTCCACATCCTTTTGCTGCACTGCACCTCCATCCAGTACTGAGGAGAAAGCTATCTGCAGCATTGTGGACAGTTGGTTCAGACACCTCATGCTGCACTGATTACTGAGCTCCTGTGCCTAAGTAATAGGCAAACCCATTTTTCTTTGGGTATCTCATGACTAAAAAACAATTTTCCACCACCAATCACCATAAATTTCTTTACAGTGGAGGGTAGAAAACCACAACATGCACAGTAAGATATCGGAATGTCCTACATTCAGGGAAAGTATTGTCAGTTTTTGGAGCAGAATAAATGTGAGTGGACCTAGCACTACTGTTTACAAGCCAGTGTGAACATCCAATGTTTTGTGGGATTTAACAGTGTTAGTTTTAATTGATCTGCATATTTTCTGTGTACAAGGCCAACCTCACTGATACGTAACATCTAAACCCTCCCATCCATTTGCCTGGAAGCTACCCTTCACTATTTACTTTCACACGATTCCAGCTTTCTCACTATCACAATTCTTTAATTGTTTCCCACATTTTGTTGGGGAAGAAAAATTTTTGAAGTTTATACTGAAATCTCTCTCCTTTTTTTTTTTGTAATATGGAAATATATTTACATTGAAAGCCTTACTTCTCTGGCATCTACTGCAGACTTTGACTCTGTTTTATCTTGAATGTGGTCCTCAAGTGTATAGTTCCACCTAAAATATGCTGCAAAGTGCCTGAACTATAACTGACACAAAATAGAGCCGAAAGTGCGGAAACCCTGTACTTTGGACATCAACTGCTGTATTTTGAAAAAATAGTGAATTGCTCCTTTTTCAAGTGAGAAAAGATGTTCACAACTGACTTAAAATGTTCTCTCCAGCCTCATGCAGCTCTTCATAACTCTTCATCTCTCTTCTGAAAATGTTTAAAAAGGAGCAGGAAGGATGCTTCATTTGAGTGCACTGCCATTTCATTAACTAGCCTATAGTAAGCTAAGATTCCTGTTTGGGTCAGTAGTCATGAATACAAAAATGAACCCATCAATAGCAATCCTTCAAGTTCAATGGCATATACTGTGAAGTCTTGGAGAGTTTTTATTAGAGAGGAAGAGAATAAATTATTATTCAAAGAGGTCCATCATGCTATTCTTTGATCCTGGAAATATATCCTTCTGGAGCATCATAAGAATAATGCTTCTACCCTCCTTGATCAGTGAGTGTAAGTTGACATCCATATACACATATACATATAAATATATACATTGCAATTTGTGAGGTTATTGAGACGTTCATGTCTATATTATGTTCAGTTTGGAGAATATGGGTCCTGGGCAACTTGCTTACTTGTAAGCATTATTACATAGTTAATGTAATTTTACTGAAAAGACAAGAATGTTAAGGCTTCTGATTGTTTTCACGGTTGGGAGACCAGTTTGTGTTTGATTTAGTAGATAGAAATTTATGGAAATGTTATTTAATAGAAATTTTAATGTATAGAAGTTTAACCCATTAATGTGCTTGAACTTTTTTGTACATATGATGATAATAATTTAAAAAAAATAAAAAGCACATGATTTAAGATTCATTCCTGTGTTTTTACCTGCCATGTAAAACATAGAAGTTTTACCTGTCTCTCCCAAATATAGAAGAGGGTAGGGGAACCAATTTATGAAAAAAATCAATCTGTTTCTCCTTGTTATTGTGGATTTTTTTTCAGGTTTTTTTTTTTCAGTTTTTTTTTCCAGGATAGAGATATATATTAGAAGTTGACATTGTCATAGACTCTTCACACATTTAAAAATATCAATATTTTAATGATGATTAAAGCATTGAGATGCTGGCTAACTTGAATCCTTCTCCTTGCCTAAAAGGTGCACCAATACATATATTTTTTTTTAATTTCTATGTATTTTTGAAGGAACCTGGCATTCAGAGCCAGTGCCACTACCAGCCTGGAGCAGGGCATTGGAGGAAACTGGAAATGGACAGTTAGGGTCAGTAGTCATGGAATCATAAATTCACAGAATATATGAAATTGGAAGGGACCCACAAAGATCATCGAGTCCCACTCCTGGCCCCAAGAGTCACACCATGTGCCCGAGAGCATTGTCCAAAAACTTACTTGAACTCTGCCAGGCTGGTGCTGTGACCAATTTCCCAGGGAGCCTGTTCCAGTGTCTACCGCCCTCAGGGTAAAAAATATTTTCCTAACAGCCAACCTAAATCTCCTCTGACACAACTTCAGGCCAATCCCTTGGGTCCTATTCCTGGTCATTAGAGAGAAGAGGTCAGTGTCTGCCCCTCTTCTTCCCCTCACTAGGAAGTTGTAACTGCAATGATGTCACCCCTCAGTCTCCTCTAGGCTAAACAGACCAAGTGCCCTCAGATGCTCCTCATAAAGCTTCTCCTCTGCACATCTCAAAATCTTTGTAGTGCTCCTTTGGATGTTCTCTAAGAACTTCATGTCTGTTTTATATTGTGGCACCCAGGATGCAAGGTAAGGCCACACCAGCACAGAGAAAAGCAGGACAATCACCTCGCTCAACCAGCTCATCATGCTGTGCTTTCATAAATGTTCCCTAGACTGAATATGTTCCATTTTGGGTACATTGTCATTTGGCTACATATATGCTGATACATGAGTGGGCCAGAGATTATCCTGAAGTCAATTCATCACTTTTTGTCATTTTTTTCCAGTTCAAATAACATGAGGTCTACACTCCTACCTACTGGGGTGTTATTTCTCTAATGTAATGGTTAGAGTATATGCTACCCAAAGATGGGAGGGATAGCACAAATGTTAATGTGTGAAATTCAGTGTTGGTAAGTACGAAGTAATGCACACAGCAAAATCCAGTCACAGCTTTGTGCATAAAATGATGTTGCTTGTCAGCAACCACTGTGAATCATAATCCATAATTCCATTCATCAGCTCAGCATCATAGAAATCCATGGTTACCCATGCCAAGTTTACTCTCTACACTTATGGCTTCTGTCACAAACAGGATCAACAAGGACTAAAAAAGATCAAGGTAAGAGCATATGGTATGTCTTAAGAAATTAATTTGAAATCTTACAAGTTAAAACAGTTTAGGATTCCTCATCTCAGAATAGAGACAATATAAGGTAGGTAGGAAAGAGGCCTCAAAATCCTCAATGAAGTGCAAAAGCTGATTTGGATGACTTACACTGCCCAATAATTGGTGAACACCATATTAAGCTAATGAGATCTAGGCTTAAAACCAGATAAAGTTCATATCTCTTCTTACAACACATAGTATAGACAGAAAATAGTTTGCCAAGAATGTTGTGGATGCACACAGTACACTGGTCCAGAGAAATTGGAAAAGAACGTGGAAAAGAAATTCACTGTAGGTTACTAAACAGGCAATCCTTGGGCCAGAAAGACCCTGAGGACTAAAATTGTCAAAGGCCAGAGGAGCACTAAGAGGAAGTCACAGTATGTGATTGCCCTGTTCTCCCTTCTCTTGAAATGCCAGTGTTTGAGGCAGGAAACCATAAGTAAGACAGCCCCTTGGCTCTGCTCTGGTATCCCACACTCCCAGCTGAGGCCTGCCAGAACCACCTTGGAGCCTGGCCTCTTCCACCCTGCCTGCTGGGGTGCTGCCAGAGGGGATTCAGCAGGGAATTCAGGCTGCTGCCATCTTGGAAGAAGTTGTTCCACAGTCAGAGGAGCCTGGGACACAAGCTTGACCATCTGTCATTTAGCCCTTTTGACAGGTCACAGGATCACAGGATGGCTGAGGCTGGAAGAGACCTCTGGAGGCCACCATGTCCAACCCCCCTAATCAAGGGATCTCTCATGATCAGGTAAAGATGAACTCGTGTCTTGCCCTTCAACAAATCTCTCCAGGTACTTGTAAGAGTTCATCCATTTTGCTTCAAAACACATAATAATTAATTCTATTTCTGACATATTTTCTCACATCTGGTCTCATTTTTTCCATCACCTATCTCTCTCAAAGGCTGCTGCTGTTGGAGCTGACTAGCAGCAGACCTTGTCCAGCTGGGGCAGGGCAATTCACTGTTGCTGGTTGCTTTTGGTTGCTTTTTTTTTTTTTTTTTAATTTCTCAGGCAGCAGCCTAGTTTACTCTTTAAAGCTCACAGCTGCATTAGTGAAGAGTACAATTCTCTGGCCTGAATTGTCACAAATACATTGGCAAATACAATCTAGTGTACCTTTTCTGCAAAAAAAAAAAAAAAAGTAACAAAAAGGTAACAAAAGCTTTTTCAATGACCTGACAAGTTCCTCTAAAAAAGCTGATTTAAGATGCTATGACCTGGCAAAGTCCATTAAAATAATCAGTTTTATTGGTAATCTTTTTTTTTTTTTTTAATGTACCTAAAGTCACAGTTCTTTTAAGCACCCCAAATGAAAATTCTAATATAAAATAACTCCCACAAGAATGATTAGGATATAAGCCTTGGTTATTGCCCTAAGTAATTAAATCCATCCTGAAAACAGAAAAAAAAACCAAACAAAAAAAAAAACAACAACAAAAAAAAAAACCACAACAACAACAACAAAAAAAAAACAACCATAACAAAACCAAAACCAACCAAACAAAAAACACTAGGAATCTTTTATAGGAATAAATGTACTTTCTTCATTTATGCTTCAGTTCATAGTCTCAAAATAAGTTATTGAGAGCAAAATTTCCTTATAGTCTAAACAGCTGGAATATGTTATCAAATGAGGAGACTCTCAAGCCTCTTTAATTATAAAACATGAAGTTCAGAGCTGCCAGACAGAATACCTTTCTAGCGTTTAGCATAAATAAATACCTCAACTCCCTTCTTGACTGTCTTAGCTCATGTTGATGTCTTCCAGTCAGTCTTTTTCTTCTGCAGAAATTTTCAGCACAGGGAGGCTGATGGTTCTCTTTCCCCAGTTTCTGCACCACTGTCCACATGACCTTGCTCTGGCACACCCCAGTTTGCAGAAAGAAAAGTACCCATTGTCCTACTGAGAGCTACCCAGGCTAAATGTCCTTTGGTGCTTTTCTTAGTATGTTCCACAATCTTAACTGCTGTTGTCTGGTACAGCAAAGTACCAGGAAAACGGAGAAGTGTTTTGTTGAGTGCCTTAAACCTGAGGAAATTTAAGTTTTTCTCCTCTGCTGTGTACCTGAGCATCTTTATCAAAGGAGAAAGAAGAACAGACTTACATGAAGTATAAACAGATTCAAGCTAGAGATGGGAGAATAAGTAACTTCTGTGGCAGATGGGCAGAGAAATACTTTAAGTGACTGCAGAGAGACACAGGAAGTTAGCTTCTGCAATAGGCAATCTGCAGTTAGAGAATGTCTGTAAATAGTGTTCTTCATAAACAGCCACTTTCATTTTAGAAAACATGACGTCTTTTCAGCAGAAAAGCAGTAAATCTCCAGATCTCTGCTGTAAGGAAAGGAATGTGATTAACAGATAAATAAACACTAATGAGATACAGAACAAACATCTCACAGAGTGACTCAAACCTCTGGAAATGTGGGCCTGCCATGCACAAAAGGTGTAACTTACCTGATCAAGTGTCACCCTTAGCATCTTTATTGCTTGGCAGCATTCATGATGACTGATGACTTTCTCCTTCATTTCCTAAACAATACCTGCTTTGGCTTTTGATTGCATTCAGACAGCCAGATGTCAGTAGATCTCTGTGTTATCATAGGCACACACTACAAAAGAAATGCTGGTATCCCAACTGTTACCATCTTCATCTTGACAGCTATTTTTGAATTTTTGCCATCTTCATGCTTGTTACAGAAGGTTACAATAATATTCCTGGGGATCCCAGAAAGCATTTGAATAGGCTGTGGGTCTTTCTGACCTTCCCAGACTCACATGGCTTCAGAAAATAAAGGAAAATATATAAGTTAATGTGTGATGGCCTCTTCCCATCATTTACCTCTAAAAGGAGTCTGTCCCCCTTCTCGATTAGAAACTCTCTATGGAGTGCAATGGCTTTTTCTCCTTCAGGAAGTTTCAGCACCACAACACCTCTGACTTGGTTTCCCCAGTTCCTTATAATTGTCAACATGCTGACATTTTTTCCTTTCTTTATTTCACCTTGCATTCCATAGTATATGCAGAATGAATTACATAGAATATGCAGGTATCCCACCCCATTTTGATGAGTAATGCAAATTTCTCTGTACATTTTAACATAAAGTGTCCATATGTTTGAACTTTTTAAAATCTCTAAATGAGTACAAAAATAAATAAAAATGCAACATTTGCTTTTTCTTCAGTTGATACATCTGATAAAATTGAGATGACAGAAGACAGAAATCCGACAGTGTTTATTTCCATATTCAATAAAGGTATTTGTTCCATAGGGTAGAATTATTCCTGTTCTTATAACCATGCAAATTTGCTGGAGGAGCCTTAGGATCTGCAGCAATCGTATCTTAGCACTTATTAGCGTGCTTATGGTGTCTCTTTAGCTCTCCAATCCCAATGCATCTCTTTTAAGATATTAGATATTGCTAGACATATTGCCATTCACATCAGCCCTGACTATCCCTAAAAGTACACATCTGCAAGCACACATGTGCATCCACGGCTCAGCCTGGAGAAGAGGATGCTGAGGGGAGACCTTATGGTGGTTCACAGCTTCTTCTCGATGGCAAGAGGAGGGGCAGGCACTGGCCTTCTCTGTGGTCACCAGTGACAGGACCCGAGGGAATGGCCTGAAGTTGTTCTGTTATGTAATCCTTAAAATTAAAACTAGGAATGTGAGCGTTTGGGGTGTGTGGTCCTTAGTTCTTAGAAGTTACAGCATTTTACAGGAACTTGAAAGTTAAGGTTCATGACCAAATACATAGGAAAAAGACGGGACGCACTGCCCTCCGGTGGAAATTCAGATAATAAACATAAGAGCTCCACAGATGTTCTTGACCTTGGAGCCTCAGAAGTTATTTTCTGAAAAAAATGGGATTGCAGTTGAGCCAATTAATTTCTCTTCTCTGCAACTTATTTTAATTTTCCTAACTTCATGCCATTGTCTTTTCAGCTATCATTATACTGTGCAAAAAGAAGAAGACTTATTTTCCAGACTTAGGCAGCTATATATTTGTATCTTACATCACATATGTGTATATATATTTTTATAAGCACACACACACATAGATAACATGTGCATGCTGCATGTATAATATACATATTATGTATACGCATATTTCCCCCAAAATATTTTATGTACTTGTTTATGCATTTTTCAAATTTAAATAACACAGAACCAGTGCTTTTTATAGTCTGATACACAGCTTCTTTTTGTCTAGAGAATATGTAAGTGTCAATTGAAGTAAGACTGGGGCAGTGCTGAGATTAGAGGTGGAACCTGCATGTTCAGCAAAAACTAGACATATGACTCCAAGAGAGGTTCATGGATTCAACATAATTCACCCGCTGTCAAACACACAAATATCTAGGGATGCGTCAGCAAACACTTATCCTCCTGTCCCAGAGGCTACAGGGTTATTAAGACTCTGCCCAGTCTTCTGAGGCTGCTTGTTGGCCTTAAGCTCACAGACAAGAGAAAGAAAGATGCAGATGAGAAGTTGCCCTCAGTAGCAGACATTGGCTGTGGAAACAGCTGGGAAAATCAACACTGTGTGTTGTGTAACAGTGTGTGTAACTGTAATGCTCCTTCCATGTCATGTAAACCAGGAAGTGCTTGCAGCACGTGGGTAGAACCTAGCAGGAAGGAAGCATTCTTTTCTTTCTTCTATCTTGTGTTGCTGCTGTCAACCTGGAAGCTCATTCTCTTGGCCAGCACAGGCACAAAATCTGTCATTCTGTGCTCCCCTTACTAGAACTTAGTTGTCTTTACACTGAAATTTTTTTCAAGGCTCTAGGCTTCTCCAGTTTGCAATATCTTTTCTGTGGCAGAGGCCAAAAGCAAAGTATGAAGTTTGAATTCCTGACATCCTTTCTTCAATTATTCTTGGAATGACACTTTTTACACTATTTAAATGTGCTGGCCAAGGATGACTCTTTGGAGCTTGGATAATTATCTCTGAATTGTTGAAAGTTGCTTTGTGAATAGCCATGTCATCCTCCTGGGAATTGCTACATCCATGTTTGATGTAGCTTGTCCCAGGAGATGAGCATGGATAAATGGGTTATTATTCTTCTGGTACTAGTTATACTGCACTCCCTCAGCAGTTGTGAAGTTTCTTCCCAAGGTATGATGTCTTTTGATAACTATGCTATGAAAACCAAGATCTTCAAATTAGGTATATGTAAAAATATTTACACGGACATTACGTATCCTACAGCCTGTGTATTTAAATCTTATTTCATCTCACTTCCTGTGGACTGCACAAAATGTCTCCATATGATTGTAGTACTACTCTACTTCAAATTGGAAAGAAATTCTGGGAAGTGGTCACCTACAGACATCGAGATATTACAGGCCTTCCAAGCTGGAAAGAGAAGGAGGAAGGAGCATTTGGACCTGAGCTGACAAATTGATAGGGATTCTTAAAAATGAGAACACAAAGATAAGCAATAAGACTGTGAAAGAATTATAGGGTATCTGCTCTGAAAGCACTCCCTGAGTCTGGAAAAATCTAGAATACCCCTTCATAAACCACTAATCTAGTGATTTATGAAGGGGTATTCTAGATTTTCTTCATAAACAACTAATATAGTTGAACATGTAAAGCAATCTTAAAATATCTAGGAGATAGAGTGCTATATGAAGCAGGTAACTCAGAAGGCTGCTAGCTAAATACAAGCTGTATATAAAAAGACAAAAATGAAACATAGGATGGGGAATATTAAATGACACCACGATTTTAAACAGAGTTACTGATGATTAGTTGATAAAATGGTATCCATCTGCAAACAACTAAACATCTTTCCCCCTATAGTAACAGAAACAAGAGGTATTAATTACTTCACGAATTAGACAGACACATTAGACTATGGCAAGGATTTTGGTGGTGGAGAAATGTTCATTGTAAAACATAAATGTAAACTCTTGAACTGATGAAGTTATTGTAAAAAAGTCAAGCTGCCCTGTGAAAAGTGAAATGCTTATTCCCTTCACAGCAACTTTATAGCTAAGCCCCTAGAGTTCACAGATTTCCTCACAATGGAAGTGCATTGTTCCCCAAACAAGATGATCCTGTGCTTGCACAGGTGACTCAGGTAAATAATACATCTGGGTTGAAATACATACACTCATCACATACACACAAAAGTAGGCACAAGAACTTAATGATCAGTGTTCTTCACATGCTTGAAGGCGTTACTGTGATGGCCTTCACTGAGTAAATGCATAGACAGAAAAGCAGAGAAGTCCAGAAAAAAATATCGAGGTCTCTGCAGTTCAGAGCTTTAACTGCTGTTTTGCTATCCAAAATACCTTGGATATTTGAAAAAGTCAATAGTTTCATAACCAACCTTGGACAAGCTAATCTTTGACTAGCTCAGTCAGCCACGAGTCAAACTTTTCTGATAACTGCTGGTGTCATTGATCTTCCCCTTGGTCAGCCTCACACTTGCTGTGCCTGGCTTGCAAGGCTGCCCTGGGGCAGTTAACGGGCTCTCTGTCAAACCTCCCCCAGCCATGGCAGCTGGTGTGATGTGGTTTAGCTTTTCTCACAGGGTTCTTTAGTTTGACACTTAGACCAGCAGAAATAACATATAAAAATGGTAAATGAAAATATATATTTCCACAGGTGTGTGGTTTTGTCTTTTAAATAAACAAAATCACTATTTGCCATGTAAGTTTTACAGAGTAAGAAATTTAGTAATTGCCACTCCTTAAAAATAATAATCCAAGAGCCACGTCTCATTTTTTTTCAATTAAAAAACTCTCTTTGTGGTCTCTGGTTTTAGACATTGTCTTAACTTTCATGGAAAATATATCAAAATTACACATATTTCCCATTTATTTGTTTAAGTTTCATAAAGTCTGTAGTGCAAAGCAGAATGCAGTTAAGGGAAACAAATCAGACTTGTTTTCTTCTTCAGTTAATGGGATGCCACACCCAAAAAAAAGCTTTATGTTGGGTGCATCTCTAAAGGCTCTACAGGTGTCTAGAGACAGATCTGTCTTTATTCCTCTCTCAAAACAAGCTGTCAGGAATAGGTGCTCTTTCATGTTAAGTCTTTCCTTTATCCACACACACAGATTGGGATGGAGTCACAGCTTCATTGCTCTGTTGCTATGCTAGCCAAACTATAAAATGAGGAAAAGAAGAAAATTTGGCCTGTTGGTTTGATATGTAAACCTTTGCATTATCATCTTAGTGCTCTGGAGTGTTGATTTTAGTTTATCATGCTTGCTTATATTCAACACAAAGCAAGGCACAGTATAGAAAAATTACTCTGGATAAGAAATGTGTCCCAGATTCTAGGAACACCCTAGGAAATTGCAATTTCCATTTTTTGGTTAGTAATGCAGTCACATCAAAGATGTAGATATATTAGGATTTACATTTATGTTAAACTTGCTGAGTTTAAAAGAGTTCCCAGAGGAATAACTCCGCATCTTTTTCTCTGTGTGCCAGGAAACATAAGCTTCTGTTACTTGACGAGATCTTTGTCTTTTCATACCATTGTAATTTATTCCATTATAATTCCATAAATTATATTGGTATCATAAAAAAGATACTACGGTTTTCTTTTCTGCAATATCTTTCAGACCTGTCATTTGCAAGGAGCAGTGTCACACTTCACAGCCCTGAAAAAGGAACAGTGAATTTCTTTTGACAAGCTCTAGGACAACCGTTTTCACACAGGCCCTATTTTCCTCGCTGGCTCTCCAGATATCCCAGAACTATATTCAGTATTCTGGATTTGCAGAGCACAGATGTCTACATTCACAGTTTTACTTATTCTAAGGTCTTTATTTCTGTTTTTGATTCAGCGTAATTTCCCTAGGTTCTTTTTATTTTTTAATTACTTGAGAAAAATTTAAATTTTAATTTAAATTACTTGAGGAATCTTTCAATTTTCAAGTCTGCTCTCAAGTCACCATCACCACTAAAAAAAAAAATATTATTGAAGTTCAAATCTTAAATCCTGGTACCTAGGATGATGTACAACCTGTCAGGTTATGATGACAAATGGCTGATCCCCATAAACCATGACAGGAACAGGAGGCCCAAGCCTGAGAGGAGCCCCAGCAGCACCACGAGGCCAACAGAGTTCCCTGTCCCAGCCCCTCCAGGTGCCACAGGAGCTCTGTCCAAGTTGGGTTATTGTGGGGGTCCACATATACAATAGGTAGGTAGGGGGATGTTGCCACGCTTCGTGCCTACCATGTTTTGGTTTTGGGAAATTCTGTTCCCAGGCACTCTTCTGGTACACAAGGTCACACATTGTAAACTACCTTGTTTTGTACAATTTTCCCAGAGGAGGGATTTTCGCGTGGTGGTCTCTGGAACTGACCAATGGTTCCCAAAGGTCCCACCTCTAAGGTGGGCACATCTGTAAAAGCATAAAAGAAACCCGAGAAATAAACCAGGGGCTCCTTCCTGCAAGGAGTCCACGCAGCCTTCTAATCACTCCCTGCCTCCATTTGTTGTGTCCAACAGCGACAGGGGGATGTGTGTGCATACAAAAATGTTTTTCATCCTGATCAGCTAGAAGGGAACAAAGAGACTCCTGGTGCTGTTTGTGCCTCTGTGAGTGCTTAGTGTCTGTGTTGCCCTGGGTGGTTTTCCATGTCTCCAAGTACACATGCCATATAGTGTGTGCATGTCTGCCTGCTGGCAATGGAATACACGCTCAGCCCTGCTGCTGGGGGCAACTGGGGCATGGGGCTGTCAGACTGGCAACCCCTAACACAAACCATGGAATCACAGAATTGGAAAGGTTGGAAGGGATCATCTGGTCCAACTTCCTTGCTCAAGCAAGGCCATTCTAGAGCACATTGCACTGTGCTTGTGGCACACTGGATTGTGTCCACATGGTTCTTGAATATCTCCAGCGTGGGAGACACCACAATCTCTCTGGGCAGCCTGTCCCAGTGCATGGGCAACCGCACATTAAACTTCTTCCTCATACTTGGGTGAAAATTCTTGAGCATCAGTTTCTGCCTGTTGCCCCTTGTCTATTGCTTAGCACCATTGAGAAGAGCCTGGCTCCACCCATGAGACACATGGTCTGTGAGATAGGTGTCAAAAGATCCAAATATGCAACGCAAACTGCTGTTTTAATGACTGGACATATTTTTAATGCTGTAAGATACATTTCACTTTCTTCCAAGCCACCTGACAAAGCATACAGCATCACACTATTTGAAAGTAACCTGAGTTTTTATGTTCTTTTTCCACTTCCTTTTCTACTTTTTCACTTAAAAGGCCCAATAGGGGTATTTAAAGTTTGATGAAAATGCAACAGGTGATCATGACAATAGAGTCACAGAATCATAGAACGGTACGGGTTGGAAAGGACCTCAAAATTCTTCAGAATATCTGACCTAAACTTCCCCTTTTTCAGTTTGTACCCCTTACTTCTTGTACTATCACTACATGCCCTTGTGAAAAGTCCCTCTCTGACTTCCCTGTTTTCACCCTTCAGATACTGAAAGGTTGTTATGAGGTCTCCCTGAAACCTTCTCTTCTCCAGGCAGAAGAGCCCCAGCTTTCCTAGCCCATCTTCATAGCAGAGGTATTCCAGCCCTCTGATTAATTTCATGGCCTGCTCTGGACTTGCTCCAACACTTTCACGTCCTTCTTATGTTGGGGTTCCTTCTGAGTTAAGAAAAAGTCATAACACATCTTTTCCAAATACTTCATGCCAGCATTAGTGGAGCAGAAGGGATGGGATGTTAAACATGATGCCCTGTACTCAACACTGGTGAGGCCATGTCTCAAGTACCGTGTCCAGTCCTGTGCCCCTCCATTCAGGAAGGACATTGAGGTTTTGGAGTGGATCCAGATAAGGGCAATGGAGCTGGTGAAGGGTCTGGAGCACAAATCCTAAGAAGAGCAGCAGAGGGAGCTGGGGTTGTTCAGCCTGGAAAAAAAAAGGAGACTTATGAGTGACTTTATCACTCTCTAGCACCACCTGAAAGGAGGCTGTAGCTTGCGGGGAGGCGGGGGGGTGGTTGGCCTCTCCTCCCAGGAAATGGCCTCAAGCTGTGCCACGGGAGGGTTAGGTTGGACGTGGAGAACAGTTTCTTCACAGATGGGGTGACTGGATTGGATATTGGAATGGAATGCCCAGGGAGGTGGTGGAGTCACCATCCCTTGAGATGTTTAAGGAGACGCTGGACGTGGCACTCAGTGCCATGGTCTATTGACATGGCGGTGTTCAGTCATAAGTTGGACTCGATCTCAGCGATCTTTTCCAATCTGACTGATTCTGGGTTTCAAGCCTGCCGTCAGCTGGTGCGCAGGGGATGACCGGGACAGACGCTCCCCTTCCCCTCACGGCACGGCGGCTGCCGAGCCACTTTCCCCACACACGGCCGCCCCGTGCCGCCAGGGCTCTGCCCCACAGGTTCCTCGCTCCCGCCCGGCCCGGCTCCGCCCCGCGGCCCCTCCGCCACTTAAGGCCGCCGCCGCCTCTTCCCCGCCCCCGACCAGCGCGGAGCAGAGGCTGAGGGCCGGCGGCTGCCGCCATGGTGTTGCACCCGGTGCTGGGGAAGCTGGTCAGCAAGCGGGTGGTGCTGGCCAGCGCCTCGCCGCGCCGGCAGGAGATCCTCACCAACGTGGTGAGTGCGGCCGGCGGCCGCTCGCCTCGCACGGGCCGGGGGCTGCGGGCAGCGGCGGCCGCAAGCGCCGGCCCGGGCCTGCGGGGCCCGACGCCTCCCGGCCTGCCCGCTCCATGAGACCTGTGGGACGGGAGCGGGGGAATAAAGGACGTGTCTCCTTTCGGAAACGACTAGTGCCGAGCCAAGGAGGCTGTAACCTGTCGTTCAGACCGTTCAGCCCCTGCGGAGGAACGTGTCGATCTCGCTGGGCGGGCTGGGGGAGGATTTTGAATAGCACTTGGATATTACCTATCTAGCTTAGGTTGCTTAGTATTACCATTCTTAGTAATTCAACCGATAAATTGAACTTAAGTGGAAGAAATTACTTGAAAATAGGGATGTGTGGAGAAGCACTGAGGTTCAGTCATGCACTAAGTTATTAGAAACATAGCATGCCTGCTGGATGTAGTAAATATACACTGTACTAGTGTAACCTAGAGGTAAAAAGTTGGAAGAATAGCTGGGCATTGTTTGATGAAACCAATCATAAACTGTCTGGTTTTGTTTTCTGTTTATCATGTGTATAAGGATACAAAAAGTACAATAAAGCTCCTGTAAGAGTGTGCCTTGCTGTTGTATGAATGAAGTGCTATGGATGGGTTCAATTAAAAAAATCCAATAGTATAATCCTCTGTTTATGAAGTGTGTAAGCATATACTGTTAGTTTTTATACAAAAAGAACAATGAAATTACTAATGTGAAAAGGTTCTAATAAATAAGGATAAAATCAAATATACACACTAATTTCAAAGTGCTGATTGTTTTGTTTTAGATTGCTTGCAAAGGATATGTATGCATTAAACACTGATAGAAGCACTGGCGGTTTTTTCTGTGTATGTTGTGGGGGGAGGTATGTTAAAGTGTAAAAAAGCAGATGTCAAATTTGCTGCTTGCTTAAAATGCCTTGGGAGCAATGTTTAGTAGCAAGGTCAGATTGACTGCATAATTTTCCTGTGTTACAGGGCCTGCGGTTTGAGGTGGTTCCATCCTGGTTTAAGGAGACACTAGAAAAGTCATCTTTTACAGCCCCTTACGAGTATGCTGTGGAAACAGCAAAACAGAAAGCTCTTGAAGTAGCAAACAGAATGCATGTAGTAAGTTATTATTACAGCAATAAGCTCTTTGTCTTCAGGTGGTGCATGTTACTGTGACTTAATTTCCTTGCACTGCTTAAGTGATCCTTGAGTCCTTTTTCTCCACTGAAGGCTAATGGATGTTTTCCTGCCATTTGTGAAAGATGGTGTCTTTTTTTTGCCTAATCAAAAGTCTCATGCATGCAGTTCAGGCTTTCCACAAACTGAGCGGCCTGCATCTTTTTGTCAGCAGCATACCTGCTCTTGTGCAGGATAGATATTCCCCAGTTTCTTTGAGCAGTCAGGTGTATGGCCAACCTCATTCCATGTATTTGTTGATTGTGGAGACAGAGTCCACGGAAAAACACTGATGTGATTCCAGTGCTTTGCTGTAGCTTTCACTGTAGGAGTGACAAAAATAGCTCAGAAAATTGTGAGCATAGAGATACCAGAGGAAAGCAGAAAAAATAAATTACTCTTTCTTTGCGCAGAATGTTTTAAAACAGAATTTGTCCATCTAATTTTAAGAAGGGAGAAGTTGACATGATTTCAGGTTCTGTTAGACAAGGCATCCATTTTGTATTCTGAATTTTATCAAAACCAATGATGCAACTTACTGTGTCAGTGGTGTTTGACTTATGCCCTTGTCTGTGATCACTGTTTGAATACATAAGACTCTTTGCTACCAGAACCTCTTTAAAAGTCAAGCTGATTAAATCTCACGAAATGGACCATAATAATTTCTTAATAATTCATTTCTGAAAGAGAGGGGTGTTTGTTGATCCTATTCTAGCAGCTGAAAAGGAATGTTGAACACTTTTAAATGAAGGGTGTTGCCAGATGTCACCATTTTTCAAAGCAAATATTGCATGATCTCCAATGTAAATCGTTACCCAGGATTCTGTCAACTACTTTCCAGACAATAGTACAACATAGGAGAGGGATTTTAAACCCAACCTCACTAAATGACTTTGGGCTTTCATTGCAAAACACTGTGCTGGTGATAATGCTAGTTCAGTGGATTTCAAAATGCTTCTTCATACAGGAATTAGTAGAACTAATTTTAGATATTATTAAACAATTTAGAGCACATCAAGTCTTTGTCTAGAAGAATTGTCTCCCTATAAATGTTTTACTATAATGATCATGCTTACAGAAAGGTTTCATGTCATGTTATGATAAGTAACAGTATACCTTATATATATTACCTTATGCAGGTAAGTCAAAACTTAGCTATAAGGACAGGTACAGTTTAAAGTCAAGAAAGGTTTATAAGGAATTTTTATCGATCACTACCTCTCATATTTAAAAAAGTAGACTGTGTTCACTTTTGAGAGAAGAACACCAAGTGTAGCCCAACAAAAAGGGGTTTATTTTTCAGTAAAATTTTGCTTGGAGAAATGATTCTAAAGGGCTGTGTTCTCTGGCTTCCGAACACTAGGCACTTCCTTCAAAGGAATCATTTGCCACCTTGAAGACCAGATGGACTTTCGAGAGTGCACTTTACTTCCTGGATGCATTTATTCATCAGTAACATATTTGGGCAAATTTGTGACTTGAGAATGATGTGCTCAAGCCTGATTTTCATGATGATATAAATGTTTACTATTTTGCAAACAGTGCAAAAGCAGAAAGAGTCACTTGTTTTAAGGTCGGTGTAGAGTTCTGCTACGGCTCTGCTCTATACCAGTAAACTGCTATTTTCTTACCTTAAGTCTTAAAAGATTTTGTTCTCTTTGAATCTTCTGACAAATACCTTCTTTCTTATGTTTTTGCAGAAGCATCTGAGAACACCTGATGTTGTCATAGGAGCAGACACTATTGTGGTAAAAAGTCTTTAGTGATTTAGCATTACGTTAATTTATGACAAGTGTAGAAAATACTTGTATCTTTAGGTTTAAGTTTGAAAGCTGCCTTTACTGTAAATTTGTATTTGCATTATGATACATCTTTTGGGGGTTTGTTAATGTAGCTTTTAGGTTTATTCCTAACAAGGTAATTTTTGAAATCTTGGGAGCAAGAAGCCTTGCTACTGGTTTTGGAAATATTAATAGTGCCATAAGTATTGCCTTGAATCCTCTAATATGTAATGGAAATTCTGTTCTCAGGTGACTTAACTGTCAAGAAATCCAGCTCATGTGAACTGTTCAGTGTTGAGCCTTGAAGGAGGAGGTCACTTTATACCTGACATCTTCACAGACACAGTGAACTGTTAAGGACAGAAATAGTTGAATTATCCTTTTGTTTGAGAGGTGCAGCCATTGGAGGGTAGAGTGTGGCACTCATGTGCTTGACACTCAATTACCTGTTTTACCAGAATATCTGTGCTTCTTGCTCTAGTCAGTAGACTCAAGTTGGAGTCATGATTTAAACATAATTTAAAATCATGATTTAAACATAATTTCTGACCTAGGTTTCTGAAATGTGAGAAAAAGTAGCACATTCACTCTCTCTTTCTGTTTTAGTGTGTGGATGAGCAGATCCTGGAGAAACCGGCTGATAAGCAGGATGCCTACAGGATGCTATCAAGGTCCGTAGGTCTAAGATACGAAATTTGAAGATGCAATTTCTCCATCACTTTATTTCTGAAAAGGGTTCCACAGAACAGATACATGGAAATTTTGGGGGGTTTTGTTGTGTTGAAAGTTTAGTAGGTCAATCTCTTAATTAGGGATATGAAATGCATTTAATATTTAGCTTTTTAGAAATCCAGGAAAGAAGGCAGACAAGATGATGCATCTTTGCATATATGCAAGGTGTCATGAAAATTTTCACACACTTTCATCTTACAATTTGATGTGGAATCTTGTAGAGGACAGAGCATGTGAGATGCTTCTGATCACATCCAAAAATATCCTGGCTAAACATTGAGACTATTCCTTAAATAGTCTTGTCAAAGATTCACAGTGGCTTGCTATCTATCTATTGCTTACACAGCAGATAATAAAGTCCTCAGAACTAATTGGCCACAGCGTGGCACTCTGGAGCACTACAAAGAGAGAGCCAGGGGTAAGGCAATCTGGACTCTTCCTCTGCACTGCCATGGGATCTCTGGGGGCCAGTCTGGATGAAATGAGAACATATGCTCCAGTTCCCTATTACATGTTTAGTCTGAGTTGTATCACCTAGCTATTTATTGCCAGCTTTCAGTGAAAATGGCCATATCAGTATTTATGCCAACTGGCCTTTTCTTAGGCATTTGGAATAGTCACTTTACTGATGTACAGTGAATGAGCTGATACCATGGACTACTCTTATGCAAGTGGTATTTTGGAGATATTTTGAGATGACTGCAACTTTTGATAGTGGTTTTTTATGTGGTTATTCTTTTGTTTAGCCAATGTCTTTTCACTGATATTGAAATAAAATTTGTTTAGAGTGCATGCTAGATCCATTGAGTGATATATGGTCTGTTTCTCAGGCTGTAGCAGTATAATCATGTAGAAGATTTCATAAGACTGTTGCTTAATGGAAGTTTTTTCCCTGACAGGTTGAATGGGAAAGAGCACAGTGTTTTCACAGGGGTGGCTATTATACACTGCCACAGTAAAGGTACGCCTCATTTTATTACAACTCAATATTTGTATTAAAAATTACTCTCATGATAGCTTGTACAAGTAAAGAAACAGGATGAGAATGTTTCATATACAGTCTGAATTGGTTTTCTACTCAAGAACTACCTTATCAAAATATAAATTAAAGACTCCCCACAAAAGGCAACCTTCTTCCTGTATTCAGTTTTCACACAGAAAGCAAAGTGACAAGAAACAATGGCATTTACTAATACTGTCTCTGAAAGCTATGAGACTAATTAAAGGGCAGTGTAAGTTGTGGAATATTCTAAATTAAATTCAAGGCACTACAGACTGTAAGACTGAGGTGAATTTAATCCATATCAACTTCATTCTATGTTGTGCTTATACCAGTTGAGGCTTAATGCCTCAGACTGTTAAGAAGCTGTAAGGAGCAATACACCAATGTTCTTTAAAACATAATTTATAGAGAAAGTGAGTGTTTTTTATGGAGACTGTACATTAATATAATTTGAGGGGTGTTTGAAGGGCATTGTCTGATAATTGTGCCAATAGTCTTTTAGTAGAGCTTCTGCAGACATGTTGCTGGACATAGTCTTTCTGTACACAAATTAACAGCTTTTAATCTTTTCTGGAATGGTTGCTCTTAATTCTTGTAAAACAGAATTAAAGTTAGTGATGCAGTACTGCTAATATGCTACAGTAGAGGGAGAGCTGCTGCAAAAGAAATAAACATGTTACCAAGGAGTTCCTGTGAGCAATGTAAGTAATGCCTTTAACTGTTTACTCAAGAAAGAAAGTTAAGTGCACCCAACTGTAGTAGTGATACTATAACAGCACATGGCATTTGAAGTATACAAACTTGAACTGCATCGCAGTCAGATGAATAAAAATACAGTCTTCAGTCTGCAGATTCCCCAGCATATGCAGTTGATAGAACAGTTTTGTAGAATACATTTTTATTTACAGTTTAAAATTACAGTATGTTTTTTAGCTAGTTAAAGATTTTTTTTTTATTTTGAGCTGAATAGAGTTTTTTATCAATACTGAAAGACATGGTAATCTGTCTTCATATGCACCAATTTTCTTATTTCGTCTGGCTCATTAAATGTTTGGGTGTTTTGTTTTCACACAACACCATTAGAAGTTGGTTAGCATTCTTCCCTTGGTCTGTCTGTACTCTAGGTATTTCTTACTCCTCCTCAGGCATTTCCACTGCTACCAAAACTGGGGTTAACAGGAGATGCTGACCTTAGTGTGTATATAGAAAAGAGTAGAGACAGCTAATAATCTGTAATGTGCACAGTCATTTGTGCAAGGCTATTGCCTTTTGGAAAAGCCTCTGTCTGCAGTGACAGCAGGCTCAGAGTGTACCACATGCAGCAGGGTCCATACCCAGGTGTGCAGTACTTTATTGCACCTTCCCTCTGCCACTTGCAGCTACAGAAGTCTGAAGTCATCTTGTCATCTCTTGAGAGATGATAGGAAGATGATAATGATGGTTCCAGATGGGGCTGCTGGATTCCCAAGTCTGAAGTGCACGTGCAGCTGCACATACCCACTTTTATGACAGCTACATGTTGAACTCTGATATGTTGTTAAGAGTTCTTTGACAACAGTCATAAAATTGGAAGGGTGGTTGTAACCTTCTTTGTACTTGGTGCCAGATTGTGTGCCAGCATCCATAAATAGATTTTTGTAAGCATTGTTAATTTAGGAATATGTTCCATACAGGAAGAGTAGTCTGTTAACTCTGAGACAGGACTGCGGATGTTGAAAATGCAAACTCTTAACTGTTTTGGGAAAGTTGAGTTCACTGTCCATAAAGAATATTATTAGTCATTTTGTACATCTATGCAATATATTTAATTTTTCTCGAGCAAAATTGTCAAATGATTAAGAAATACGGTCTAGATGTTATGCTCTCTAAACTACAATTCCTGTCTCTAATAAGGCCTTTTTCTTTCTGTAGACAATCAGCTAGAGATGGAAATCACCGATTTCTATGAAGAGACTAAAGTAAAATTTTCTGAGCTGTCAGAGGAGCTCTTATGGGAGTACATTCACAGTGGTGAGCCAATGTAAGTAAGATCCTGATGCCACCACACAACACACTTGAGAATAGGCCTTAGGGTACATTATTAAGCCAGTGTAAAACATTGTTGTGTGTTCTGTGAGATTTTGCTCTATGTGTATGATAAATTATAGTATGGGTGATGCAAGGTCATTATTCTTTTGTTCTTGTGTAAAGTTGTCGTTTCTCTGGTGAAAAGAGTTACCTTTTTAGATTTAAAAATCCTAATGGATTTGTAAAGTGAAGACTTGAAATTTTCTGGATTAGAGCAAGCACTTGTGCAATATGCAGTTATCTTTCTGCTAGCAGAGGCATTCAGGGATTTTCAGTGCCCGAGACAATTCATAGTTCATTACAAACAGGTGAAAAGTTAGTGTTGAATAATCAGGGCATCATGGAACTGTATTGGAAGAAAGCTAGAACTCAGTGTATTTCGTTTATCAAAGTCACTGCTCTGGTGCAAGGAACACCAGCACAATTTTCACTTATCCTTGTGAAAAGTGAAAACACAGTTTGTTTGTGATGGTGTCTCAAAATTGTCCTTCAGCTTAAGCGTTTCTGCTACACTGGTAATATAGTTACTGGCCTATATAGGCAACATTTACAAAGACAGTATACCAGATAACAGTGATTCCATGGAAGAAATAGGATGAGAACAGAATGCCTAATTACTACTCCTAAGATGAAGCTGATTACTAAGAAAAATAAAAGTACTTATTTGGAGAAAGACAACAAGGGAAAGGAATTTGTCTTTCCTTTGTGTTAGCTGAATCTGCCTGAAGGCATAGTTAGCACTATGGACTGCATATCAGGTGATCTGATGTGAACTTTTGTCCCTGTAGCTTCAATTCTGACCATGTAAGAATATAAATTGTGGTGTTTTTTAAACTCACTTGTGCTATAAAACAATAAACCCATGGTTTTACTGGGGAAGGAGAAACACCAGTATAGACTTTGGATGTACTTCTATGCTTATGTGTAAATGAGGCATATTTTGTGAACATGTAAGGTTCACAGCCTATTGAATAGACTGATGTTAAATTGGATTATGTGGAGAAAATTTTTTGGCAAGGCTACAGCTTATAGTAAATTCCTATGTAGGTCTTTGAAAGGTGATGTTTACTATGCTAATTTGTATGATGTTTAGATTTAGTGGGCCATAAAGTTGCAGTTTGAAGGCGAAATGACCATGGATTTTTAGGAAGAATGTGAGGTTGAAAATTATTTTTGAATATTCTGAATATTTCTTCTGAAAGCAAATATGCTTTCACAGTACTTTGCTGCAGCAAAAAGGCTTGTGAGCAGTGCTGGCTTCTGTTCACTCTGCTCAAAAGGGTGTGTGACATCAAGGTTTCTCAGGGACCAAAGGTTCAGAGAATGTATTTCATTACTCTCTGAAGCAAAAGCCCATTCATCCTTGTTTATATAGTTCTGAGGATAGAAGCATTTGTTCTGACTTTGCAAAGGAAACACAGTGTCCTATAAATTTTGCAAAACAGTAAGGAGAAGTATCTCACAGCACTTTTTTGTTATTTTTTTCCCTCCTCCACTCATACAGTTTACACACTTCTATGCATACAGGTTTTTCTAAACACTTTTTCAGTCAAGTGACCATTTCTTTTTTTTTTTTAAATTTTATATGGCAAAATAATTTTCTGAAATAATACGATCACATGAAAAAATAAAAGAAAAATTACTAGTGCTGTTGAGGATTAGGTTGAGTTCCTTTTCTCCAAGAAGAAAATTGGCATATAGTATTTAAGTCAATCACTGGTGACAGAGACTAATACTAGAAATACATAGCTGACCTAAAGTGTGGGTACAGAAGGAGGGGAAATTGCTGTCTCAAGGTACCACAATAATCCTAACTTGTATAATTGAGTAGAGTAGACTTCGTTTCCACCAGCCTCTTTGACCCAACTTTTTATTTTGTAGTTTTTCCCTTATGAACAACTTTCTCTGTCTCTGCTTACAACTTCTAGTCTGAAAATCTTTGTGGTTTTAGTAGCTCTCCTCTGATGGCAGTGAAACCAAAGGACTCTACTGCAGTCTGGGAAGGAGGTGATGGCACAGCTTAGAGCTCCACAGTTTTAGACTTTCCTGTGAAGTAATAAAATGTAGACTGTAAATGTTCTTTTCGGTATCCAATCCCAGAACAAAGTGTTGTAGAAAAATAATTATGTGGCCAGTTCTGAGAATGTTCTTGCTGAGAGTATGCTACTGCTGCTTTTGATGGTTATAATGTTTTTGCTTCCCTGTAAGCATTCACCAAAATGACTGCAACTTCATTTAAAAATGAGAAGACATTTTAGTCACTATAATATTCCTAATTTAGTTGATGTAAGTTAAAAAACCAGAAATAATTTAACCAATGACAAAGTTAAAAGGTAGTGATTACAATGCAAGATTAAGGGAAAACTCCTATTCCACAGTTTATAGCAATTCAGAAAATCCTACTTGCTGGTATACTGATTCCTCTGTTTTAGCATGCTATTAGAAAGGGAATCCAGAGGTGAGTACTAAAAATGAAGACCTGTTTCTGATCAAATCGAAGGTTAAAAAAGTATTGCTATTTTTGTGTAGTAACCTTCTTTCTCAAGCAGTTTGCATAATTCCATGCTACCTTCAGTTAATAGATCCGAGACTGACTGACCTTTGGTTTCTAAGCTTGCTGACTTAGGCTTTCAGATTCTGCTGTTAGGTAGGAAACATACTTTTAACTGCCTTGTTCCTTGTATGAGAACAGTAAAATTGTTGGGTCTACTGCAGCTTATCTGACTTGTATATATTTCCATTCCACTCTGTGGCATTTGCGTACTTATGCCTAAAGACAAATTGGATTTCCATGGTTAGTTTCTGTGCATGTACATTTCTGTGCCAAATTACCAGTATTATCATGACATCTAAGAGCACAGTGTTGTGAACCACAACTCTGTTCTATCTCAAACAGTAGCACAAGACATGGATGGATAGGGCTAAATAGAGTAGTGTTTGAATAGGTTGCTCTTTCCCAAGGAAGTCTTCCCAATCCTCATTTTAGGTATTCCTATAGGTATTCCTATGCAAGGAATATTCCTAGGTATTCCTATGTGAGATGCATACTATAATCATTTGAGTTCTAAAAGGTCATCTTTGCTGAGCTCCTTTGGGACCTAACATTCCTAAAGGCTTTTCAGCCTCTTGTGGAATTGGGTGAGGATCAGTGTGCATCTAGTGACTCAGTGGCAGTGTTGGTCTTGGTGACACTGTTAGATTTTTGGTAGCCACTACTTAGTGGAACCTATGACAACCCACTGTGACTGCAGTCACCTGCTGCTTAGGTGACTTGCACTTCCACTGTCTGAAGCATCAAGATCTTTGGCTACTCACCCTTAGTAGAAATACTGACTCTTATATTTATCTTGTGATTTACAAATTGAAGTGTTGAGCCTACCTAGTAGATTTAATCTGCCTCTAATTTAGGTACAGTAGTCTTTATTCCAGCCTCTGCAGTACTGGTGGATTATTAGTGTTCTGTGTTACCTCTACTCCTAACCTTAATTAGGTCTATGTTGTTTTTGCTTTCTCTTCCCCAGGGACAAGGCTGGTGGATATGGTATCCAAGCCCTTGGTGGAATGTTAGTTGAGTATGTCCATGGAGACTTCTTGAATGTGGTGGGATTTCCTCTCAATCACTTCTGCAAAAAGCTAGCAGAATTGTACTATCCTCCTTCTAAACAAAATGTGCAACATAAAAAGTATGACTCTATCCCATCTGTGGACACTTTTGAGAACCTAAGTGATGGAGAAGGTGCATCTTCAAATTTCAAAGTACAAAGAGTACAAACAGAATACAAAGCTGCTAATAAATTGAACAGTAGTGGGATGGATTCCTCTGGAGCTGTTTACACTTCTGAAAAGAGTTCTGCTGTCAGAAAAGGTTTTACAGTACCTTTGGAAAATCAGAATGGAGTGTCACAGAGTGCATCAAAACTTCCATCCAAAATTCTAGAGCTGATGGATGGTTTTAGAGCTTCAAAGGTAAGGGAAAAAATAAAACTTTTCATTACATTGTTTTCTGATACATTTGTTTCACTGGGCTTCAGTGTGTACCAGATATTGTGAAATACTTCAGCTGGGGAAGGAATGTATTACAAATTAGTCAAAAAGGACCACTGATGTTCTGGAGAATCGTAAGATAGCCAAAACTTCTGGTGCAGTGCAAATGTTACTGGGTTTATCTTTTTGTATTTGTTTTTACGTGTTCTATGAAATTTCAGTTACCTATTGGATAATTTTATCTCATGAGTTGAGAGGGAAAAGATGTTGCAGATTTTATTTATTTTTTTTTTTTTTACTGATCAGAAGAGCACAACCAAGCTGGAATTATATACTCTTCAAAGAAAGCATTTAATGTGGTTAACTCAGCTGACTTAAAACTATGACAAGAATTGTATGTATTATATTTCCTTTGTAACTTTTAATGCTTTGCATTAGAATTCTGTGGCAGATCCTAATTTTTTATTGCCTCTTCCGAATATTATTTTCAATAACCTGTTTCATGTTCTGAATGTGTTTAGCTGATAATATCCCTGCTGTATCTGGTGGAGGCATACTTATAACAGCTCACAAACAAGGTCAATGGTCTGTGTATCAGCCAGGTGTGATGAGAAATGCATAGCTGGACATTTCAAGTACTCCCAGATTTTCTATATAGTTCCAGTGTAGCAAAGACAGTTGTGAAGAAGGGGAAGAAGAAATGAACAGTGATCATTCTAAGAGATCACTGGTCTCCATCAAGTTATTTGTGTTTTAGGAAGAGGTGGGAAAAAGTGCTAAAGTGGCAGTGAAATGCAAACTTGGAACTAAAGATCCAGCAACTTCGAGGTGAATGGAGGGAGAGACACCAGACAATGAACAATAGTTTTGCTGAAACAGTGGAAAGTTGTGCTCAGTTTTGAAGGAAGATTGTAGTGTGGTCATGTGGTGTGGTTCTGTGGGTGTGCTGCTTGCAGACATGCAAAACTGTCCTGAGAGGTTTGGAATGAAGTGGTTTCGAGGTTGCTGCATTTGTGAACTTCTTGTGTATCCATAGGCAGTGAGGTATTTAAACGGGTAAGATGATGCTTAGCATTTCTTCAATTTAAGTAAAAATAAATAGGGAGAATCATCAGCATGTGGTTGTACATTACTTATACTGTTTACAGGGATGTGATGTTGAATAGTTTTGTGCAGTGAAAGACAGTGGAGGCTAGAAATAAAAGGAAGAGCTGTACTTTCCCGCTACTCCAGTGTAAAGTCATAATATGAAGTACTGAATCACATGTTGATCTAGTGGGATTTTTTTTCCCAATTCATGGATCTTTGTAAAATTAATTACTGGCAGCAATGAATTGCAATCTTGACAAAATTCATTGTGTTTCCATTTCCAAAAAACTCTCAAGTTTTTGTTGTTGTTTTTTTTTTTTTTCATTTTAATTCTTGAGTGTTGCTTCAAGAACTTTATAAAGCAGACTAACAGCTCCTGCAGGTGAAGATATTGCTGCCTATTTTCCTCTGAACCACTCTGTTGCAGAACAGGAGGGGATCAGGGTTAAATACTTCCAAGTGAAAAAACTTTCAAGTTTACTATATTCCATATTTACATAGTCTGATCTGTACTCAGATCTTTGACATTTTTTCGTATTTAATTCCTTTTTTTATTTTTTTTAACTGAGAATTACTGAATGGGTGGGTCAGCCAAGTTTTCTGCCTTATCTTCTCACCTTATTTTTCCTGGTTTAATAGTTTCCAGTTGGTATCAGTCCAAAGACTGGGCAGGTCTCGGAAGCCATCTGGCTGTAAACTAGATGTAATTGGCTCAGTATTGTGAAAACTTGAATTATAATAAACCCCAGCTATATGTTACTAGAAAAACAAAGGAGACTGTAAAAAGAGGTGAAGATGATAGAATATTGAGACACACAATAGCAGACCTACCTCTCAAAGTTAATCTATTTTTCTCCCTTTGATTTTCATTAAGCAGAATGTCAAGGCCTTTCTTTCCTTGATTACTTTTATATTTAAATTTCATTGTACTTGCTTGTAATTGTAAAGAAATCGATTCTGTGGTTGCTGCATTTGCCTCCACTGTTGTGCTCTCCATATGTTCCTTGGTTTATGTGTTTTACCTACTTCAGAACACAGAAACTGTAGAATTGCAAATCAGTTTTGAATGGAGAGGTATATATTACCACATCTCATTAACTTTACACTCTGGTTTGGGTAGCATGTCTTTAAAAAAAGTTCAGCTGAGGTTTTCAATTTAAGGCACCCATTGCCCACGGGCTTTTCTTCACCACCAGGCAGTAGCTGTTCTCTTGTCCCCATTCCATGTGCACACATCCTGTTAAGGTGTGTGTGTAGTACTGTTGTCCTATTAAGTTTTATTCTTTTTGTTTTTAATCTCTTTGTGGTTTTCCCTTAATTTAATAAAATAAAGACCTGTATTTTAGCAACTGAAGCTGTTACTCTGATGCTTTAGGTATATCAAATTTAATTTGATCTTTTGGTATTGGTTCATATGCTTAAAAATGTTCCATAAGGTCAAACAGCCATATAGATGGGGAAGTGCTAAATATCTCAATAAAGAAGTTTCATACAAAATTTGTAGGCTGTGTTCCAGAATACTGTGAGTTCCAAACACCTTATTAAAAGTTCTTGGCCAAGATACTGAAACCCTCTGAGAAGGAAGGAAGCAGTTTTTAGGATGTTTGTTAAATTGTGTTGCAGTAATTTAACAGTAGTTGTGTAGAATAATTCTCAGAAAACAATATCATTATTTTGGTTTTTTGAGTGCAATCTTTCAAACACAGCATGGTAACAGTTTCTTACCTACACATAGGCTCTGTTTGTAGCCTCTAAGCTGAAGATATTTGATCATCTGAAAGATAAAGGTCCAGTGAAGGCTGTGGATATTGCAAATGATGTTGGAACCTCTGTATGTGGAACTGAAAGACTCCTTGATGCATGTGCTTCTCTTGGATTACTGGAGAAAACACCACAAGGTGATTAATTTATCCTCCCTGCAATTGCCTATGGTACTGAAAGACAGGCAGGACTGGAAGAGATGCTTTAAAGGTCACAGGTTCTGACTTGATAGTAGTAGGTAATTTGGATTTGGGGCAGAGGGGAATGGGTTGTTATTCCTTTGCTTTCATCATTAGTAGCTGGAATTGTTTCATGTGGGGGAAGGCTTTATGTAATGAACACATTCAAGTTTCCTTTATGGAAACTTAAGATTGTTTTTGCTCTCTGGACACAATACTGACCAAATTTCTAAGAAAAGGTTGCATGGACAGTCCCAGGGAACAGTGTAATAGCTCAGATGTGTTATCTGTACTTGGGTTACAACAACCCCATGCAGCACTACAGGCTGGGGGGAAAGTGGTTGGAAAGCTGCCCAGTGGAAGAGGACCTGGTGGTGTTCAGGAGCAGCTGAGCATGAGCCGGAGTGTGCCCAGGTGGCCAAGAAAGCCACTGGCATCCTGGCCTGTATCAGCAGTAGTGTGGCCAGCAGGAGCAGGGCAGTGACTGTGCCCCTGTGCTCAGCACTGGTGAGGACACAGCTTCAATCCTTGTGGTCAGTTTTGAGCCCCTCCTGACAAGAAAGACACTGAGGGGCTGGAGCATGTCCAGAGAAGGGCAATGGACCTGATGACGGGTCTGAAGTGCAAGTCTGATGAGTGGCTGAGGGAGCTGGGATTGTTAAACCTGAAGAAAAGGAGAGTCAGAAGAGAGCTTATTGTTCTCTACAACTACATGTAAGGATGTTGTAGCCCGGTGGGAGATGGTCTCTTTTACAAGTAACAAACAGTAGGAGAAGAGGAAACAGCCTCAAGGTATGCCAGGGGAGATCTATTGAATATTAGGAAAAAAGTCTTCCCTGAAAGGATTGCAGAGCATTGGAATAGGCTGCCCAGAGAAGTGGCTGAGTCACCATCCCTGGAGGTATTTAAAAGTTGTGTAGATGTGGTACTTGGGAACCTGGTTAAGTGGTGGACTTACCAGTGCTGGGCTAAAGGTTGTACTTGATAACCTTAGAATAGAAGGCTTTTCCATTGAAGTGATTCTGTGTTTCTATGTAAAACGATTGTCTAACTCCATTTCCTGCTGCAGCAGTGCTGTCAAGTTTTCAGCAGAGGATCAGGCTTTTAATAGGAAGAGTTCTGCAATGTGTCCTTCCTCATGGACAACAACTTAAATTTTAGTCCTCCTAGCTGGAACAGTCCTTTAAGGTGTATGTAAATGAGGGAGTCAGTATTAGGATTAACATTTTTCAGTCCACACTGTGTAGTTCTAAGTTTCCATGTGCATCATTTACATAGTAAGAATTGAAATGGTTAGCTGTGAAGAAAAGAAACTAAAGGAGTCTTTTTAACTGTTAGAGGACACAACAAATGAAAAAGACCTAAAGACAAAACCTAATGGACAAAGCTTGAATTCTGGGAAGAAGCAGTCATAATCTCAACAAAAATACAGTCAAGAATAAGGAACCTCTAATATTGTTCCTTGAATATTAGATATCTAACTGAGGTACTCTGGTTTAAAAAAAAAAAAAAAAATCTGTGTGTATCTATATTTCCCAGCATCTAAATTCTTTCTTGAAACAAAGTACTTGCTCTTTTAAGAATGACAGTACTTTCAGAATTAATTATTTTGTGCAGAATTTTTAGTAATAGATCATAAGATCAGGATTTACTAGTTATTGATGCAGGAAAGCATGCCTTTACATTTTAAACAACAGTTGCAGAGTACTGAAATGAAGCTGGTTACAACTGTGTTCTTCCCATAAGGTTACAGTAATTCAGACTCAGCAAATACCTACCTGACCTCAGATGGCAAATACTCACTTCATGGCTACATTGTCCATTCTAACGATCACCTTTGGCCTCTCTTCACAAACTTGGAGTCTGCTGTCAAAGAAGGAAGCAGGCAGAATCATCGAGCCTTTGGAAGGAAAGCAGATGATCTATTTAAGGTAATATAAACTCTTATTAGTATCAAGACCAGCTGTGAGGAGCCCAGAACTGATCTGGGAGCAAATGGAGACTGAGCTATCTGAAGAAAGTTTGTCAGTCTCAGAAAAGGCAGAAAGACAATGCAACTCACCAGTCCCAGGCTTCTGTTCCTTTCAATTTTAGGCTGTGAAGTAGTGGAGTAATCACAGGCAATGTTGGTTCACCCATGCTAAATTGGGGACATTGTATTTTTCAAGACTCTGGGGATAATATTGGGAAATTTGAGTGCTGACAAAAATTCTCCAGATGAAATGTTGCCCATCCCACTGACACTCAGAACAATCTCTGGACCTGTTTAATTTTCATTTGTGTCCTTTTTATAACACAAGATGGTACCACATGTGTACTCCATCTATACTGGATGCCAATCAGTTGATACTGATGTGCATCCAGTTTAGGCCATGCTGTGTAGTCCAAGCTGGTTTGTGTTGATGCAGTGGAGAAGGGAACTAATCTCCTTCGTGAAGTTTTGTAGTTTTGTATAAGCTTCAAGCTGATATCTATTACTGATAAAATTGTAATCTTTCTGCCACCTGTTTCAGTCTGTGGGATTCTTTTCCCAGTTCTAGCCCAGGTGGATGTGATCAGACTGGAGAATCACTTAGGGTTTTAACTAGCCTAACTTGTCAATTCCCCATGTGGTGAAGTGGGTTCAGAGGCATAAATATTTGTGCCTGTGTAAGCAGAGAGCTGGTAGTGTGAGTAGAGTATGTCTTTGATAGCACTGCTGGCTTAAATTGTACTTCAGACTACATCCTGAGGTACTTAATTTGTATTAAACTTCAAGATGGTGATGAAGGCAGTCTCCTGAAGGAGATGTCTATATCCCTCTGTATAGTCAATGGAACCAAATAAGGACTTCTGGAGACTTAAAAGCTCTGGCAGCCTCATGTTAGTACTTAGATAACTGGAGGACAGAGAGGCCATTGGAAATCATGCAAAGGGTCTTTAAAGGGAGTTAGAATACTTTGCTTTAGGATTGCTGTTGCAGTAGATGCCTAAATTTATATACAAATTAAGTGGTTTAATGTATGTGAACTGGAGCTCATGCTTTGTTAAACATCTGGGTTATCAACATTCCTTGGGTGATGCTTATGTCCAGTTTGGACCTGGGCTCCATATATGTCCAGGATGGCATGTCTGAGCAGAATCTATGGGCTGCCTGTGGCACTATGCACACCACAGCTTGGAGATGCTTCCACTTCATGGTAGTTGCAAAGCCAGCCTTTGCTGGTAAAATCTGTATAAAAGTGAAACATAAACGGATTTGTGTGTATGTGTCCTTGAAAAGGTAAAGATGTGAGGTTCTTATCCTGAATGCTTGCTTCTTCCCTAACCAAAAAAAACCCAGAATGATCTTTAACATTTCTGATTTATGTTATGGTCCAGTTATTCAGTTATTTTCCCACCGTGGCAGAATAAATGTTTGAGTGAAGTGAAAGCAATTTGTGAGGATATCAAGAAGGAGCACTAGAATTTTTCTTTCAGTCTCCTAAATCTGTCCTTTGAAGATGTCTGTGTAATCAGAATTCTTGAGGGGATGCAAAAATCTGTTTATCACTACAGCAAAGGATTTGGATGAGCAAATAGTCAGTGGCATTTTTAATAATACCTTTTAATTTTGCGAATTCTGATGTTCGCCTACTGCCTTGGCTGTATGTAATTTTAATTAACTAATGAAAATAAACTTTAATTATGCTGCTTTTCCCCCTTTTTAGGACTATTATCACAGCCAGGAGGTGAAGCAACGTTTTATGGCTGCCATGCACAGCATTGCTCACCTGACAGCAAGAGATGTGGCTACAGCATTTGATCTTTCACAGTTTAAATCTGCTTGTGATTTAGGAGGTATTGCTTGTAATTGAACTTGTATACAAATTAAAGGGAAAATCTTGATTTCAGTCCTGCATTTTATTACTTAAAAGACATTTGAAATGTATATTTATAAAAAAAATACAAAATGTGTATTTTTTTACTAGAATTGCAGTAATATTATCTACTGTTATTCTTCTGAAATTGCAATGTCAGGATAAAAGAACAGTGCAGCTAATTGAAAACAGAGTTACCCAAATGGTAACCTAAATAGTTTAAGATAAGTGAATGTTTGTCTCAATCAGTTACACAATTCAAGACAGAAAAGAAGACAGAGGCTCAGGTGATACAGCTGGACTGGGAGTGCCGTTTTCAGCAGTTGTTGCTGTCCTTAGGCACATCCAAGATTTTCAAAAGTAATGAAAGTAGTGAACCACTACTGCTGGGGTGTCAAACTTTAAACACTGCACTGCTAAAACAAAAGTGTTGATTCTTTTCTAATGGGTTTATTTTGTGTATTGTTGTAGTTATTAATATCTAAGATGTCCACTAAAATGTTGAAGACCAATGATATACCTGAATAAACTCTGCTTTTTAGTATTCCTTTTTTTTTTTTAATCCTGTGCTTTGAACTGCATAGAAGAAGTGTTATTACATAGGGATAGATCCAGTGAAGGAGGAATACTTTATTTAGTGTCTGGGGAGGTGGACAGCATTTCAGAGGAATTAACCCAGTACTAGTACAACCATTGCTATTTGTGTAGAGACTCCAAGACTTAACAATCTTTACTATGCTGGGGAGTGTTTGTCAAATTTCATGTATCAGTGCTTTGTAAATGCTAAACAGTTAGAGGTGTTCCGTTCTTCAACAAATAGTCGTCTTTGCCTTTTCTACCTTTTGATACTCCCAAAAAAACCCTGAGGTACTGATATCAAAGGTCACATTTGCCATTCTGTGTCAGTAAGGAGTCATGCCTGCAATTCCACAAGCTTTAAAACCTTGCTCTATCAACCAGGAAGTCTCATTGCCCATGTTAATGGTTTAGCTGTCTATCTCTGGTTCTGATTGGATGCCTCTATTTTAATGTTATATACAGCCTTATCTTTATAAATGTTTGGAAATTCTGGTAGAAGATAATTGATTTGATTTCTTTAAACTTTTAACAGGTTGCACTGGAGCTCTGGCTCATGAATTAGTACAAGTATACCCAAATCTCAAAGTCACAGTGTTTGACCTTCCAGAAGTCATTGCGAATGTCTCTTACTTTCAGCCTTCAGGACAGCACACTGCTCCAGTGACATTTGTGTCAGGTAAGTGTAGCACATGATCTTTTGTCTGATTTCTGTTACCCTTGAGGACAGAACAGGCTCTTTTGCTGCTGTTCCAACCCCAAACATATCTTAGTACAAGGCAATGTAGGTTCATGCATGCTAAACGAGGACATTGTCTTTTTCAAGACTGTGGGGATAAAAAATGGTTGGAGAATGTGGGTCAATAGGTATGAATTAGTAATTTTTTGAATACCACTGGAAGCAGAGGCTGCATGTGCTTGTCTGAGGTATTTCATTTCTAGACAAGATCAGCATGGTGACTACAAAGAACTTTGTGCCCTTTCTTGCTTTAGGTTTGCTCTCTATTTTTTTTGTTTAAGAGTTCTTGCCTATGATTCGCTCTTGAACTACACTTTCCTTATCTGAAAATCAGGGCATACCTGTACCTGTTCATTCTTGTTACTTTTGTACTCTGCTGAAGCACCTCGTTTTTGTAGTATGTACTCTGTGGTTTCCGTAGGAATGTACTAACTCTGTTTTCCAACAGGTGACTTCTTCAAGGATAATCTTCCAGAAGCAGATCTTTACATCCTTTCACGTGTTCTTCATGACTGGCCTGATGAAAAGATACATGTGCTGTTAAGCAAAATATCAGCTGTTTGCAGACCAGGTACGTTTTTTCATCTTATGAGCTTAAAAGTGCATGTTAATGAGCACTGACTAACGCTTTTCTAGTATGGGCTTACAGTATTTTTTGTTCAATCATAGTAGCCTTTGCTTGAAGGTCTAGGCTTGCATTATGACAATACCTACTAAGAAAGGAAGGAAACAAAGCTGCAAATAGAACCACATATAAATAACCTTCTACTGTAGTTGCAGGCTTCACATACAACTGTATCGTATCCCCAGTCTCTGTCATCCCCAGTCTTTCTTACTAAGCCCTATATTACCAATTAAGTAAGCATGTGCTTATTTTTATACATAAAATTAGCCTAACTAAAGTTCCTCTGGGTTAATCAAGAAGCAGCAGTTTGTTTTGCCATTGTTTTGCTATCTCAGTAGTGTCCAGAATATGGCTGAAATTCAGTACTGCTTTATGCACACATGCCATGAGAAATATGCAGCCTCTTTGACTTTCTACTACATTCAAATCATCAGAGTGTCTCAAGTTGGAAGTGACCCATAAGGATCATCAAGTTGAACTCCTTGCTTCTTGAAAGACTGACTAAAACTAGTTCATGTGACTAAGAATGTCATCCAGATGGTCCTTGAACTCTGGCAGGTTTGGTGCTGTGACCACTTCTCTGGGGAGCCTGTTCCAGTGCCTGTCACTCTCTGGGTGAAGAACCTTTTCCAAATGTCTAGTCTGAACTTTCCCTGATGCCTCATTCCATTTCCTTGTGTCCTGTCACTGGTTCACCAGAGAGAGGAAATCAGCACCTTCCCCTCTACTGCTCCCTTTGAGGAAGCTGTACATAGTGATGAAGTCACACCTCAGCTTTCTGTTCTCTAGTCTGAACAGATCAGGGGACCTCAGCTGCACCTCATAAATCTTGCCCTCATGGCCCTTCACCATCTTGGTCACATACACTGAGGCACCCAAAACTGCACACAGAATCAAAGAATACGCTGGGTTGAAAGGGACCCATCAGGATCCTCAAGTCCAACCTCTAACCCTATGCAGGACACCCCAAGGGTGCCATGTGCCTGAGAACATTGTCCAAATACCCCTTGAACTCAGACGGTCTTGGTGCTGTGATCACTTCCCTGGGGAGCCTGTTCCAGTGCCCAGCCAAATACCTGATACCCAACTTAAACCTCCCCTGACCCAGATTCATGCTGTTTCCTTGAGTCCTGTCACTGGTCACAAGAGTGAAAAGATCATTACTTGCACCTCCATTACCCCTCCTGAGGGTGTTGAAGACCACAATGATGTCTTCCCTCAGTCTCCTCCAGGCCGAACAAACCAAGTGATCTCAACTGCTCCTTATAAGGCTTCCCCTTGAGACCCTTCACTTTCTTTGTGGCCCTCCTTTGGATGGTCTCAGCCTAATACATATATATATATATATATATTGTAGTGCACAAAACTGCACACAGTACTCAAGGCAAGGCTGTACCAGCACTGAGTAGAGTGGGACAATCACCTGTATAGTGATTTACCATCCTGTGCTTGATGCACCCCAGAACACGGTTGTCCCTTTGGACTGCCAGTGCACACTGCTGACTCATATTCAGGCAGTATTAAAGATCAAAGGAGAAAAAAAGTAGAAAAGCCTGACCACTAAGATCATCTAATTCCTTAATGCAACTCTAGGTCTGAAGTTTGTTTCAAAGGAGAGAATGCAAAATAAGACCTGGCCCATAAACTATAACCCTGATTATAAATTATGAAAGAAAATTTTGGGTGACTGTCTTAATCTTATGCAAAGTTGAGGTTATGACAGATGCCTTCAGGAGTTGTTTGATTCAAATGAAAGCAAGGCTGAGTTTAAGAGCATAGGCAGGAAGTTATCTGAACTTCGGGAGACAATGCTCTAAACTCTCCCTTCTTTTTAACAATTAAATGGTTGCTTCCAGGAAGAGATCACTGAAAGTAAACTTCTTTGACTGATTTCCACTGAAGACCATTTAAAAAATCAGTCTGAGGAGACCTCTGTAACTGTCTCTGAAAAAAACACTTGTAAGTTGAAGCTAAAAATACTGACACGGAACCACTTTTGGTTGTTTTGGAAATGCAGGAAGTGCCTTGCTAGTGGCAGAAACTGTCCTTGATGAACAGAAGATGCACCCTTCTGTAGCTGTGCTACAATCCCTCAGTATGACTGAAGGCAAGCAGAGAAGCGGTTCAGAATATAAACAGCTACTGGAGAAATATGGATTCACAGATGTACAAATTAAGATCACAGGGAACTTACTAGATGCTGTTCTGTGCTTCAAGAAGAGTCTGTCACTGTAGTGTGCCCAGAAGCAATCTGGGATGCTGAATTTTTACCCCCTTGTGCAATATATACCCATCATCAACCAGCTTGTATTGGCAGCTGAGGATCATTTGGGCCCTTTATCTGAATTGCAGTTGTTACAGGCCTTGGATACAAGTCAGAGTGAACTCTCTGCATTTTAAAAAGTGTCTGGGGCAGGCTGAAACTCCTGCGTGTGAAATACCTTAATGTCTAGTTCTTTGCAGACTGTATTAAGCTTAGACTTGGCATAGCTGTGTATAGCATGTCAAGTTAAAACTGCAAGCTTGTACTGATCTACTTTAATGGCTTAGTTTTCTTGGACCTTGAAATTAAAGAGAATTCTCCCTCTGCAGTGTATTCAGTGGTTACTACTAATTTTTATCAGAAATTAAAAAATAATATTCTACCATGTGCCTGAATTTGATGATTTTAGTCCTCTTTTTCCCTGTGTGGGACTTCAATCAAAAACATTTCTATATATAGTCTTTTTAAGCACTTTTTCTACAAGCAAAAGTGAAAACAGAACAAGCATCAAACAATTTCCTAGAGCAGCTGTAACGTCACAGAGGAACTTCAGCAGCCTCTGGCCTCCAGACACAGTATGGACCTGTACAGGTGGCAGCTGAGAGCTGTTCATATTGCTTACTGTCACTTCAGGGGTTTTTTGAATATGGCTGAATGGCCATATATGCTTTCTGTCTCATTAATTGAGATGAGTTTTAGGATTTATGTATAAAACCTTGTATGAAAATTAAAAAATTAAAGTTTCTTTGTGCTTCAGTTTTAATTGGAGAAGTGTATGCTGTATCCAGTCTTTTCAAGTAATTTGTCACTAATGTCACCTGTCCTAGTGTTTATTTCTTTCCTGATACTTCATTGATTTTTTTTTCTTTTTAAAGTGTACTGGAAGCCTCTCTGGAGATTAAAGTTACACTTTCAAACTAGCTTTCTTCTCTTGTCAGTTTTGAGCTTCTTGCCTGTCACTTGTACAGCAGTAGTTCCAATAAACCAGTGTGCAAGAGGCTGTGCCAATACTGAATCACCAACCTCAGCAAATTAGAGAGGGTTAATGAGGAAGGTTAAGAGTTTCATCTGCCTGGATGTTACTTAATCAGGAGTTACTTTGCTCCTTGGCCAATGGGCAAAGAAAAAGTGCCACACTGGCTCAACTCATCAGGAGAAACAGGCTTCCTACAGAGCATTTCAGGTGCACAAAATCAGGGAAATGTCAGAATTTACCACATTGGGGTTTTTAATTCTTCAGATGGTTTCTATGAATGGAATTTTGACTGATCTCATCTGCACAGACTTTTAAAATAGACAAGGCTAAATATTCAACAAATTAATAAATTTAAAATGTTTCTCTTCCACATTGACATGAAGCTTGCTCTTAGCTTAATAGGTTTGCATGTTGAGAGAGACTCGTTCTGGCACTCAGATGTGTCTCGTCTTAAAGTTAGTCATGAAGTTCACAATGCTGTTCTTTAAGCTGTTCTAAGTTGTTTGAGTCAGAAACAATCAAATCCTCAAGCTGACACACCTGTAACTGTCACAGACTTTAAAACTGTGCCCCTAAGTACTATGTCTCTGACTGTAACATTTGAATAGAGTGTGTTTGGCTACCACCCAGCCTTCATCTACTCTGTGATTAAAGCACAACACTGAGCATTAGTCCCTTGGGCATGGTGTCTGTGGTCATGTACCACAGCTTTGCACTCTTAGGATAATTAAGTGTTGGAGCAGGTGATCCAGGGAGGTTGTGGAATAATTGTTCTTGGAGGCTTCCATACATGAAGCCAGCCCTGAAGAAGCTGAATTGATTGCAGAGCTGCCCTGCTCTGAGTGGGAGGCTGGACCAGAGGTCTCCTGTGATGTGTTTCAGGCTCAGCTGTGCAACAATCATTTGATGCAGCCCGGTCACCTGACGAATTAAAAGCTTATCTTACTAATGTACAAAATGAGTTTTTCAGTTGCTCTGAATATCTTTTGCTAACTGGTAGAAGGAGTGGATTTAATAGTCAAACACTGAAAAGATTTTCTAAGCAATGTGCATAACTGAGGAAAATTTTCCTGACATGAAAAATGAGGGGGGTGAAGTTTTAGAACTTCTTGATGATTATTGAATGACTGAGCTGTATAAGTTGGAATGGCTCTGACAAGATTGTCTTAAAGGTCAGAAAGGTATGAATGTTATGCTGCACTTAATAATAAAATATTATTAATAGTTTATTATTACTATGAACTATGAATAGTTTATTATAAACTATGAACTGCTGCTATTTAGATCTGAGTTGGTGTAAGGCCAAAAGACAAGTATGTATAGCAGTGCTTTTGTCAGTAGCCCTCTCTTGGCTTCCCTTTCCCTTCACAGGTCTGAATATGGAGGAGACTGTAAATCAGAAAATTTAAGTTTTGCTTTCATGCTCGAGTCAGTCCCACAGCAAATAATTCGAGTCCTACAGAAATAATGTACAGAATGTATTGAACAGAAACATTGACTTCTCCTCTGCTTCTGTAATGCTTGCCATCTACTCGTCTCTCTGCTTGGCATAATTTCAATATGAATGTGAAGCAGCAGTATATCCCAAAGAGATGCAACTCTATTCCCCTCTTGCTGTTTGCTATAGTCCTCATGCCAAGTCTACAGAAGTCATCCTCTTTTCCCCTGAAAACAGAGATGTGACTTGACTTGTGAGTGTTTGATCACTCCATAATGTGAAAGGGAATTTCCTGGGGTTTGTGAGAGGAGTGGCTTATTCATTTAATAGTGGATTAGTCATTTAATAGCAGAGCAAATCCATAAACGATAAAGGAAATCACCCAGATCTTGTAGTTTGTACCCCTCTATATGGTAGCAGAAATTTTCTTGCCTGATAATGGATTAGAACTGTTGCATGCATTTGTTTGTAAATTAGGCTGTGCGATTTTGCTGACTGAAATGGTGTTGGATGATGAAAAGAAGAACAGACGCACAGCTCTGCTGCAGTCTTTGAACATGCTTGTGCAGACAGAGGGAAAGGAGAGAAGTGGCTCCGAATATCAAGCCTTGCTGGAACAACATGGATTCACAAATGTCAAAATCAAAATAACAGGAAATTTGTTAGATGTCATTCTCTGTGTTCAGACCTAGAAAAAAATGTATTAAGTAGTAGTCTGGATGTCTTATGTTTGATATTTTGTAATTATCCAGATACATTCTCAACTTCCCATCAATACCATAAACAGGAAATGTAACAAGAAATGTCAGCTTTGTGGTGTTACTTTTAAAAGGGGGGAAAGATTGATTACATTTATTTTAGACTTCAGTAGAATGATGCCAGGAGATTCTGTGGCTGCACAACACGTGTAGGACACAAATGGTGTCATCAGCCCAATGGCAGTATTCACACTGCTGAGAAATCACTGTTTCTTCATACTTGGTTCAATTAGGAGAGTTTCTGGACCAGCACTTTGCTTTGCCCCTGTTCTAGGAGGCTAATGTTGGTATCATTTTAATGCTCCATTGCCATCCATTTTAATATCATTTTATGTTACACCCTCCACTGTAAATAAACACTGTCTAATCAAGTCTGGAAACTGCTGCTGCAATGGTATAAGATTGGAAACAAGAACTGGAGCAGCAGCTTCCTGAGAGAGTCAAGACAAACTGCTCTGCTTTGAGAGGCTTCCGAAAAAAGGCAGTTATATAAAAGTACAAGTTTCCTCTGTGATTGTAATTTGAGATTAAATATGAGGGGACCAAGTTTGTTTCAAGAACATCGTCCTACACCTTTTTAGCCCTATTTAATTTGTGAGCTCTTATAAAAGTGGATAGCAGAATATGAGATAAGGAGGGAAAAAAGGTGCAGAAACAGAAGAAAAAGCATGGTGATAGAAGAGGATTTCCCCCAGTCATATGCAGGTGAGCTCCCAAGGTGAACAGAACATAACAACTACAGACTGACCAGTTTCCCATTAAAAGTTATGTGCCTTTTACCTTCATTTTTCACACTGATGATACTCAAGAGTCTTGGAATATAAAGTTCTTTTTAAATCAATAGAAAATTTTATGGTGAAAAAAACCTCAGTCTTGCAGAAAAGGTATTGTGCTAAGAGAGTATTAACATTCAGTTATGAGCTTTTTTAAAAGGAAAAAATACCACACAGTGTGTGCCTCTGAATGAATGTACCACAGCATTTCATAAATCATGTTCAAAATATGGTCTTGTAACACCCTATGTGCATAAGCCTCTGTGAGCACAGGAGTCACTTCACTCTATCTGTATTATGATCTAGAACACGCCGTTTACTTTCAATCTTCTAGTGTGCAAAAGAAAAGTATAGTGACATATCTTGTACTCGAGCAGAGACAAAGGCTATGCCTGGCACATTTTCTTCTCACAATATGCCCTTTTGAGAGACATGCTCTCATTTTGAAATCCTACAAAGAACATATATGTGTAAGCAGTGGTTTCTGGCACCTCAGCTACTGCAGCTTTGTGGTTCACTAGTCATCTGTTTATTAAAAAAAAAAAAAGGGTTGGCCTCATTTACTTTGGTTTGAAACATCCACTAAAAGTGAAAGCACGTGATGTGAACTAATGCCCTCCAGCCAGAAAAAATTCAGTACTTATGGAAAGAATAGGTATGATTTCAGACAGAAGTTGAAGAGGTTCAAAATACCCATTTCAACATACAGTAAAATTAGCCTGTCTTGGTAGGGCCTGAGTCCCTGCCATGAGTGCTTGCTCTGACAGCCTGCAGAGGAGGCTTTCACAGCATCTAACTTGGAGTGCCCACATAAGAAGCTAGAACCACCCTGTCCTATTGTCCCACAGGAAAGTGCAGCTAAGTCCTTTGGTATTGCATTGTCTTGGATCAGTTCAATGACATACAGAAAAGTTCCATGATGTGACCCTTGGCACTGGCAGCGCTAAGGAGGAGGTGGGAAGAGAACTTGGGAACAATGATATGCCATGGATCAGCATTACCCAGAGAGTGGTGAGCATGGAGCTAAACCTGACTGGTGTCAGGACAGTGCCTGAAATCTGCTCCTCTCCACCTGACAGCTGCTGCTGCCCCGTGGGGACCCCATGCAGAAAGCTGTGTCTCCCTCCTAGCCTGGCTTCCAGCAGTTGCCACAGAAGGAGCCTCCCAGTTCCCTTGCTTTAGCTGCTCACTGACTACTGCGTGGGCCCACACCCCAAAGCCAGTGCTCCACCAGCTCACCCTCAGCTTCACAGAATCAGAATCACAGAATCAGTTACATAGGAAAAGAAATCTCAGATCATCAAGTACAACCTCTGACCCAAAACCATGTCAGCAGATCATGGCACCAAGTGCCACATCCATGCTTTCCTTAGACACACCAAGGGACGTTGACTCCACCACTTTCCTGGACACTCCATTCCAATGTTTCACCTCTTCTGTGAAAAAAATTCCTCCTAAGGTTCAACCTAACCCTCCCCTGGAACAGCTTAAGACTCTGTCCTCTTGTCCTGTAGCTGGTTGCCTGGGAGAAGAGGCAAACTCTCACCTGGCTACAGCCTCCATTTGTGGTTGTAGAAAGTGATAAGGTCACCCCTGAGCCTCCTTTTCTCCAGGCTGAACAACCCCAGCTCCCTCAGCCGCTCCTCATAGGAACTTCAGACCCTTCACCAGCTTCTTTCTCCTTATCTGCATCCACTCCAACATCTCAATGTCCTTCCTGGATTAAAGGGCCCAGAACCGGGCCCAGAATTCGAGGAGGGCCTCACCAGTGCTGAGTGCAGGAGCAGGATTACTGTCCTGCTCCTCTTAGCCAGGATGCCATTGACTTTCCACCTGGGCACACTTTGGCTCATTTTCCGATGCTGTCACCAGCCACCAGCACCCCCTGTCCCTTTTACGCGGGGCAGTTTTCCAGCCAGTCTGCCTGTAGCGCTGCATGGGGTTGTTGTGACCCGAGTGCATTTGGCATTTGGTCCTGTTGAACCTCATACAAGGAGCGCCCACGGATCCAGCCCGTCCAGATCTGTCTGCAGAGCCTGCGTGCCGGGCCGTGCGGGGACCCGCTGGGCTGTGCAGGCTGCTGCGGGCGCTATTGCCAGCGGCAGAAAGCGATCGCGGAGAACGCTTGGGAAAGCCACTGCAGTGGGGAAGTGGGGACAATAGTGTGAGCAGCGGGCTGCCCCGCAGGCTGCCCCGCGGGGGCCGGGCCGGGGCGGTGGCGGGGCCGGGCCGCCCCGGGTGACGCGGCGCTGCGACACTGGCGCCGCAGCGGGGAGGAGTGCGAGGGGAGGGGGCGGGGCGTCTGGCCAAGAGTCCCACCCCCGATGCGGACTGGCCAATGGGGAGGCGGGGGCGTGTCCCGCGCGGCCCGGCATTAAGCCCATGCGCGGGGGCGCTCCCGCCCTTTCGACTTGAGCGGCAGCAGCGTCTCCCTCCCGGCGGCTCCGGCGCGGCGCGAACATGGCGGACCAGGCCATCTCCTTCCTCAAGGACTTTCTGGCGGGCGGCGTCGCCGCCGCCATCAGCAAGACCGCGGTGGCGCCCATCGAGCGGGTCAAGCTCTTGCTCCAGGTCAGCGGCGCGGGCGAGAACGGCTAGCGCGGGCGGCGCCCGTTTCTGCCCCCGTGGGCGCCGGGCCGGGCGAGGACAGAAGGACGGACGGGGGGCGGGGGCCGCGGCAAGCGCGGGACAAAGGGCGCGAGCGAGGCGGCGGCGGCGGCTGGCGGGAAGGTCACGTGGGCAGCGGCGGGGAAGCCGAAGCCGGTTCCGCCATGCGGGGCGGGGAGGGGAGGGGAGGGCCGGGCCGGGCCGAGGGGGGCGGCCTCCGCTGCTGTCACTTCCTGCCACCCCCGCTCCCGGCGCCGAGGGCACGGCGGGGAGGGGAGAGCGGCTGCTCTCCGCCGCCATCTTGGCGACCTTCACGTGATGCGCGCTCGGGCCGCGATTGGGCCGCGGGCGGGGCGGGGTCGGGGCGCGGCCGGCGCGCGAGGCCCGGCGTGACCTGGTGGCGCCCCAAGGTGACTCGAGTGACCTTCGCGGCGCCTCCGGGCCCGGCCGCGGGGCTGGCGGCTCCTCCCTCGCCCCCAGGCGCTGTCCCTCTGGCTGGCAGCTCTTTCGGCCTAGCGCAGCTCTCTCGGGCGACTCCCGCCCGCAGGCCCGTCTCCGTCAGTAAAGGCTCTCGCCTCAATAGAGGCCCGATTTGTCGTGATTTATTGGTTTTATACTTGCCCTTGTACTTCACAGAATCAGTTAGGTTGGTAAAGACCGCAGAGAGATCATGAAGCCCAATCTAGCGCCAACACTTTAAATAGACTGTGGCACTAAGTGCCACGTCCATTTTTAAATACCTTCAGGGACGGTTGCTTCACCACCTCCCTGGGCAGTCCGTTTCAACGTCTAATCACTTTTTGTCCTAAGAATTTTCTCCCCTAATTCCCCCTAAACCTTCCTTGGCACAGCTTAAGGTGCGTTCTCTTCTAATGTAATTAGTTGCCTGGGAGAAGAGCTGGCCGGCCTCCACCTTGCTACAGTCACCATTCAGGTAGCTGTAGAGGAATTGCTCGCAACTGTCTCTTCTTCTTTTGGCGAGTCCTGATTTCTGAGAAAGCTTGGAAGCAATTTTAGGCATTTTTTCTTCATACTGCAACAGTAGCCGTTCAGAATTAGCAACTGTGTTCTAAAGTAGAAGCAGGTTTAAGCCCAGCTGCAGCATAGACCTGTCAAGGCAAGTGATCGATATTTGTATTTTTATTTGCAGGTGCAACATGCGAGTAAACAGATTGCTGCTGATAAGCAGTACAAGGGTATCATCGATTGTGTAGTGCGTATTCCAAAGGAACAAGGAGTGCTGTCTTTTTGGCGAGGAAACCTGGCAAATGTCATCAGATACTTCCCAACTCAAGCTCTTAATTTTGCCTTCAAGGATAAGTATAAGCAGGTGTTTTTGGGAGGTGTAGACAAGCACACTCAGTTCTGGAGGTATTTTGCTGGTAACCTGGCATCTGGTGGTGCAGCTGGAGCCACTTCCCTCTGCTTTGTCTACCCCTTGGATTTTGCAAGAACCCGTTTGGCTGCTGATGTTGGAAAAGCTGGAGCAGACAGAGAATTCTCTGGTCTCGGGGACTGTCTAGTCAAAATCACCAAGTCTGATGGTGTGCGTGGCTTGTACCAAGGGTTCAATGTCTCTGTCCAAGGCATCATCATCTATAGAGCTGCCTACTTTGGGATCTACGATACAGCAAAAGGTAATATTTCAGGGGAGATCTGAAAAACCTGGTTTTAGAATTGTGTGTCTGGTTTTTGATGTGTGAAGGTGAAGGAGGATTTTAGTGCCACATCCATGACACTGCTGTATAAAGGGGAAACTTGTGCATGTGTTGATAGCGACAGCCTATTTGCAAGTACTGGTTTTGTACTTCAAGCAAGTTGCTCCCAGAGGCAGGAGTCGCTCTGTTGGTGACCAGACACAATTAGAATAATTTCTTTTTTTTTTTTTTTGTGCATACTGAAGTTACCCTGGACCAGTCCAAGTGTGTTTTTCAGAATGGGACTGAGCAGTGCTTTTGCAGAGTAATTTTTAAGCTTGACATTTGGGCAAATATGCCATTGATGCTTGTTTGTAACGTAGCATTATCCACAGGGACAGTGACTTAATTTAGTGATGTTTCTTTACTAAAAGCGTAATGAGTATTCAAGTCTTCTCATGCCAGTCTGAAAAGAATGCTTGTGCCTAGATGGTAACCTAATTTGATTACTGAGAAGAAAGTCTTCTAAATGCCTTCAGTTTGCTTAAAATTTGCGTTTTGCTGCAGTTTTATTGAGAGAATGGACGTACAGTGTTTCATACCAGTTCATATAGTAAAACAGCTGTTGTGCGGTGAGTTAACCAGAGGAGGATATGGAAGGTAGAAAGCTAATTGCCTTTTTTGTTTTATTGCAGGCATGCTCCCAGATCCCAGAAATACTCACATTGTTATCAGCTGGATGATTGCCCAGACGGTGACTGCCGTGGCCGGCGTGGTCTCCTATCCTTTCGATACAGTGCGGCGTAGAATGATGATGCAGTCAGGACGCAAAGGAGGTAGGCTGTAAATCCACAGAGCTGTTGATGCTGTTAAAACAGCATTAACAAGATGGAGTTATTTTTTACTAATAGCTTTCCTCAAGGTTACAGTTCATTGTTACATAAGCCTGGTTTATTATATTGTACTCAAATGAGGAAATACAGTAAGGCTCAACTTAAGATGGTCAGGATTTATGCTGAGGCCTTTTCATTATGAAACATTAAATAAAAAAAGTGGACTGCCTGTTTGCATTGTCAGATTAAGCAGAGGTGTTAAAAAGAAAGCATAATATTTTTAGTAAGTATTGTGTTACAGCCTTAAGTTGTGATTTGGGACATCACAAAGCAGTTAAGTGAAGCAGGGCAGTTGTTAAAATTACCTGAGATAAAATAGGAATTAAGAATAACTCTTTGCTCTTTTCATGCAGCTGACATCATGTACTCTGGAACAATTGACTGCTGGAGGAAGATTGCAAGGGATGAAGGAGGAAAGGCCTTCTTCAAGGGTGCATGGTCTAACGTTCTCAGAGGCATGGGGGGTGCTTTCGTGCTTGTGCTGTACGATGAATTCAAGAAAGTAATTTAAACAGCATAAATAGAATTGGAAATCAAGTTAAACAGATCATGTAGAATAACTACCATTATGGACCATTGACCTTCAAGAAATTCCTGTAAGTCTTATTTATCGGAGCCAGATGATACTTCCAGATGAGGCTAGAAACTGACATAGAAGACTGATCCACTTCTCTGTAACATGCATGAAGACACTGAATCTGGCAATTCAGTGTGGCAATTTTTCTTTACAGCAGTAAGGAATGAGTGGTATTGGTTCTGGGTCCAAAGTTTTCGATCCAGTTAAGGCAGAAAAAAAATAATTTGCCTGTGGATCAGTCTCCAGTTTCAAGTCTTTATCTTCTAGGACCATGAAATTGTATTTGAAAGCATTTGCTAACAAATCATGTTCTTTTCCACTTGTACTGAAGCACTATGTACCATTTTGCACAGCTGAACATCTAGCAACTTTGTTCTTAAATTGGGGCATTCTGCTGTAAAACAATAAACATACTTACTCGGTCTGTGTTGAAATTATTACATAAAAGCTTTTGGAAAGCCTCTTGTATTTGAAAACTTGTTTCAGATAATAGGTCCTCTGATACCCTTACACTGCATTGTGTAACAAAATAAGCTTTTTTAAAAAGTAACTAAATGTGAGATCTTTAGAGAGGAGGGGTGGGGAAGCATGGGTTATACTAATAGAAACCACTCCCATTCTTTGTGCCTGATAGTGTATGATGGGCTGCTGCAAGAGGCTTTTTGCATGATCTTTAGAAAATTTATTTGCAACTATGATTTAAAGTAGGGGGGGGGCATTCTGTTGTAGTGCTAGGAAAACCCAAAGTACCAAGGACTGTCAAAAAGTAAAGCTCTTGCCCTTGGTAAAACAGCCTAAAATAAATATTTTTTTTGTGAAATTGGTATGGAAAGCATCATGGCATTCATGCAAAAACCCAGGAACCCAGTCAATGCCTTCAACTTCTGACTGACCTATGTATTGTATTGTTGCTGCTGGTTGGAAATGTTGATTGTGCCATTCAAGATACTGTTTGGCCTCATTTGTAGCAGTGGTCAGTAGCTCTGTGGAAGGTTGAATTTTATCTGAAATAAGTTGCAGTCTAATAGATGAAGTTGAAGGGATGTGGGGAAGGGAATGTGTGTGCTTCAATGTAGCTGTAAAATAATAGATCAAAGTAGGTCAGCCTCAGTATTAACTGATTGATGTTTAGGGATGGTCAGAAGACCAGATTGAGTAATTTCTCATAACTGCTCTTTGAGATAATGTAATACCTATGTGCTGTTCTTCATATGTATGTATCTTTTGTACTTCGTAATCTGCAGACATGGTAGAGGGACCAGTAGAGGAAAACAAGGTATTAATCTTCATGTTTTAAGAACTCTCCCTATATCTTGAGAAAGCAGAAGCTTGTCATTGTATGACTCATTGAAGGCGGACTGAGCTGTCTTGAGTACTTCTGTGTGCCTTCTGAGATTGCAATTCAAGATTAAGTATTTAAATTACCTGCTTGGCTTTGGCTAGTTATTACCTTCCTCTCGAACATACTTTACCTTTTACTTTTCACTACTGCATAAGCACTGCTTTCAACATCTGTATGTGAATGTAAGGACATTACACAGCTACTTTGTACACAGGCTAATGGCAAACTTAATAGTGTACCTGCTGCAAGTGGTTCTTATATCCTGTGTGGCAGTGGCAGCTCCCTTTGGTGCAGGCAGGTCATTTGGTGTTAACCCTGCTAAATCAATTTGCTGGGGAGCAGGGGAAGACCTTTTGTCTATATAAATACATTAAATCAGGTTTCTTTCCATATCAGTGCCTTGCAAGGGTAGAGACAATGATGGGATACCTCCCTGTGAGTGTACGGTGGCTCGAGCTTTGTGAGAGAAACCAAACAGTTATGTCAGCAGCCCCTGACAGGGACAGGACTTGTACACTCAATCTCCCCTTCAGAACAAGGTTTAACCAAAAGAAATAGGAAAAGAAATAAATGCAAGTGTAGGTGTTTTCCTGCACATTTCCCTATGCTGTACATTCAGTATGAACTAATTTGTGGTGTTCAGGTTTTTGGTTTTTTTTAATATATCGCTTCCCATAGTCATGCAGCAGCAATTTCAATGTGTGGTGCAGTTTAGGGATGTAAGAGGCGAACAATAAATGAGACTTTTAAAAAAAATCCCATTTGTTCTCTGTCTTATTGAAACTCTGAAATTCATTTGCTTTAAAAAGTATGAACAGGAAAACATCCAGCATTTGTAAAAGGAAATACTGGCATCTAAAGCCTATATTACTAAAAGGCATTGGAAGTAGTATTTGCACCCTTTGAAGGGAGAAATTAAAATACATTTGTGAGGAAATTTTACAATTAAGATCTAGCTATTAAAATTAGATTTTCATTTCTCGCAACTGTTGGATTTTTTTGAAGGCTTTAGATGCTATTAGTGTGGATTAAGTACATACTAAAACTGCACAGGATCACAGTGTTGCAGAGGTCAATTTACAGTGGCACTACTGAGCTCATGAAATGGCTGACCAGTATTAATGGTTATAATTGACAAGCGTAATTTTATTTTCCATTTTTGTCTTGCGTAGGTTTAATTGCATATATTGGGATAGTTTTGTATTACTGGTTGGAAGATCAAAGAGCAGATTTAAACACGTTCTAAATAGCTGGTTTGTGCTTTAGAAAATAATGAGGCATATAAAAATCACAGTAAAAACAGCAAGCCTGTCAGCCTACAGGAAATCATGAGAGGAAAGAAGCTTCACAGCAGTGACGACAAGAAATAACAGCTTTATTCTGGATAAAAGGGCTTGTCTCACATGGTGAAGAGCCTCTTAGCAAGGTTTAAGCACTTCTTCAAAGTAGATGCTTGCAGAAAAGCTTAGTTGCCAGGTGTTGCAGGTTTGAAAAAAGAAACAAATTTCACTCATTTTTCTCCCTTTTTTTCATCTGCTCCATTTTAAGTGGATTTTGAGGGGATAAACAGTTTTATGGTGATTATGTTCTTTTATAGGCTGGCTTGAAGTACTTCTCAGCAGGATCCATTATTTTCTTTCACATTGGGGAATCGGGTGTGTTTTTGGAAAGTTGGATCATTCTTCAATTCTAGTTATTTCCTCAGTATGACTTTTTGGTGGTAGATTTACATATTCTGTCTAAAGAGAAAGAAAAGTCTGTACCATGTAGTAAAGTACAAGTTGCTGTTGGTATCATTATGAACATTAGTTTCAGCAGTACCTAAGGCATCCCACCTTGGTCTTTTAATACTTAGCAAATGATTGCAAGGCAAGAGAACACAGTTTTAAGGACAGTTAAGGAGTGTTTTGATATGATCAGTACTAGCTGTCAGCAGGAGGAAGAACAGAAGCTGATTTAGAGACGACAACCTTAGCTGAGACAATAGAAGTAATTTATTCAGTCAGTATTGCCTGAATTTTCCACATGTAGGCATTGGCTAGATGCTTAGATAAAATACTTTGGTTGCTATCACGTATTTTTACATTGGCTAGCTTGTAGTTCTAGAAGAGTTTGTGCTGCTAGGTTAATATTGTAGTACTCACGGAGAGCTTTGGAGTTTAAAGTTTTGAGGGAAGATAACTGAAAAAAAGGAGGGATTGTATTGGTGGGGGGAAAAGATTAAAAAAGCAAGCTTGCTGTCACACTGAGGGTATGTTGCAGAGCATCAAACCAGGGTGTCCTGGGGACTTCTTATCTAGGAAAGCTGAAGAATGGGTAAAGCACTGCAGGGCTTCGTGGTCATGGTGTTTTGGGCTACTTTACTGTTCTCCAAGGAAAATGCATGAAGAGTGTGTCTTGCAAGTTCTTGGAATATATTTAACTCTAGCAAGAGGCAATAAAACTCAGTATGGTGAGGAAAGCATATGGGAAGATAATGACGAGAAGGTCAGTGTTCTGTAGTAAGATGAGTAAAATAAAATGGATTAGAGGAGTGCAAGTTGTCTGATGCACTGTATGATTCGGTTGGTAGGACCTTAAAGCAAATAAAATAGGCGGTTTTTTAATATGAGTGTTTTCTGCAGTGCAGAAAGTTAGGTCTTTTAAATCATGAGCTTTTCCAGTGATCTAGAGAAAAGTGTTATGTAATAGAAGAAAATAATGAGAAAATGTGAAAGGTTGAGTAAATAGAGGCAAAATGAGGAAATGAAAGCTTTAAAAAGGTGTGGTTAGCAAAGGATACTGCAGGTTTCAAACCAGCTCAAAATCCGTTAGCACTTAAATGTCAGGGAGAGTGTTTTGGTATTCAGTGGAGGAGAGCTTGTGAAAATGTACTTTTTGTGCTTTATTATTATTATAATAACTTTGAAGAATAGCAACATTCAATCATTGTTAAAGGTACTGAGTTTGGAGAGAAGAGTAAAATAAAATTAGGTTTTAAGAGTAGATCAAACTATTTAAACATGTCAGAATCATATGAATTTTCTTCAAAGCACCAGTTGACAATGTGAGGTAACACGAGGGCTTCACTTAACTCTGGCAGCTGCTGAGGTCACTATGTTGCTCCCTGCATGGAAATGCCTTTGCCACAGTTACAGACCTCATCCACAGAGGCCTCTGGGTTGCAGTGGGGTGATTCGAGTGTGTGTGGTAGTATGTGCACAGGAATTTGGAAGCCACTCAAATTTAGAAAAACAAGCAATCAGTGTGCAATTTTCCAAAAACTGCTTGTTATTTTCCTGGCTATTATTATTTAATATGATGGACTGTGGGCTGCTGCTGCTCTGTAGCCTTAGCTGTGGCAGCCTGGTACGAAGGGAGATACCAGGTATTTGTGACTTAAGGTGTATGAGGAAACCTGTAAGTCACATTCCTACCACTTTCTTTCTATGAAAGCCAAAGGTGGTAGGACCGAAGACAAATTAATCAGGACAACAAGCTGGTATATAGTTACCAAAACTAGAGAATTTTAATAGTCAGAGAGTTCGGGATTCTTTGTAAATGATTGTAGGAAAATTTACGTGTCACTTTTGGAATCCTCATTGGAATGCATGGTGGTGTCCACTGAATTTTAGGCAATTAATGACTAACCTGATTTACTGACTTGAAGTATGTCTCTGCTTTAGCCAGCTGAGAGAAGGCATCCCCTCACTATGCAGTCATGATACAAACCACTGCTCAAATGGATGGATTTGAGAAGCATGAATGGTTTGAAGCCTGGTTGTCATGATGTGTGCAGAAAGACAGAAGAGTAATTTGCTGTTGACAGTGTGCAGGTATGTGAGATACAGTAAACAGGAAAGGAATAAGGGTAAAAAGTAATAGATTTTAAATGCATTAAACCAAGCTATTTAAAAGGCTTTTTAAAAGTAAGGCTAAATAAACACGCAGAATAGTCTGCACAGGGATGCTACAGTGTATTGGTCACATGTAATTTGCACAAAACATTGAAATTGTAAATCCTGTGTCGAAGCAAGAGGAAGGTTATTTTAACTGTTAAGTCTTTCCAGCCCTGTTGATTTGTGTGACAGGATTTTTACATGGGTATAGGTCAGGCTTATGAAATATATATTCACATTATATTATGACCATTGATGTTTGAAAATGCTAATGGAAAATACATCTTCATTTAGGTTATTTTTAAAGTATGAACAGCAACCTTGCAAAGCTGGTACACACAGAAATTACCCGTCTCAGTAAAAGTGAAAACTGGTCTTAAAATATGTCTGCAAATACCTTGAGGACAATCTTTTGTTTTAGTGTTGGCATAGAGCATTTCAGGTTTCAAAGCAGCATAGCTTGCATGACAGAAATTAGTTTTGGACCAAATGTTAACACTTATTTTTATAAGTCAGTTCTTCTAGTCTTTGGCCTGTTGTGGTTTATAGTTAACAGATTTGACTGAATTGAGAAGAAATCATACCTGGATATCTCCATCAGCATTGAATTTGTCTCTTGGTTGTGGTATGGGAGGAAATACGTTCTTGAAACTGCAGTACCTTTGGGTAGAAAATGGGATTATGGAGAAATTGAAAATACTGCTAATATAACTTACACAAACATTTTGTGTAAGGACTTAAGGACATTTTTTTACTTTAAAGATTAAATATCTATTGCACAACAAATGAGAAATAAAATATTTTCAGTGGGGTAACTGGTGGGTAACTATTTTACACTTAGCATTTGGGTTATTAAATTTTATTTTGTGATTAGAATCACAGTAAATATGCCATTAATAAATTACTTATTGTAATAATTATATAATTATATATATTATAATATATATATAATTATAATAAATAACAATGCATTAATTTGGATTCTCCCTTATCTGGTACAGTATACAGCCAATGGCCTCAAAACAGCCTGGATGTTACATGCTTAAAAGTAAGAACAAAAAAGCTTTTGTAGAATCTGTTAGAATCAATCACTTAATAACTTCAACCTCCTTTCCTCCTTTTCCACTTAATGATTTTGCATGCCAAAGGGCCATCCACAGCAATCCTAGTAGTTAATAGTTCATGACATTGATACTCAGATTATTTAAATTTGCAGGTAGGAAAGTAGGAGGTTGGAGGAATGTGTTTTATATAGGTAATACTCTGTCAGTAGTGTCTATAGAAAAAAAAAAAAAAGGTTGATTTACCTTTTGAAAAGACAATACAGGAGAAGTGTAATTGAGATTGTACCAAATGCAATCAGAAATAAAATCACAGAAATTAAGTAATCTTTCCCTTGACCTGAAAAAGCCAAGAGAGAGAAATATTTAAGCATGGCAAAAAGTACGTATTTTGGATGTCCTAAAGGACTTCCATATGGCTTCATTATAGAATTTTGTCCAAAATGCAGATGGACTTGATACATCTTAAATCTTCTCAAATATTTAAGATTTAGAGAATTAAAATATAGAGAATTTTTTAAAAAATCTCTGGAAAAAGAGAAGAATAAACAGACTTACAGAACAATTAATAGTGCAAAATTAGTGGAAAGGGTGAGAAGAAAGATACAGAAGGAAGGGGATTATATTCATGGTAAAAACTTAAGAGGACTGAGAGGCAGCCTCATCACAGCAAACCAAAGACAAGAGTGGGTCTGTCTCAGTCTGTTTCTGTAGCCCTGGCATCTGAGTATCCTCTGCCTTCACAATCCCAGCTAATCAAAGGCTCTGCTGCCAGAGTACTGGATCTGCTCCTCCACGTTAATAAAATCCACCCAGTTCCTTCCATGTAATTGGATAAAAATTAAAATTTTATTCATTTTTGTGACTGTGAGGAAGAAAGGGTAGCAAACAAGGTAATACTGCAAAAAAAAAAAAAATTCATAGTCTTACCAAACTCAATGGGTTCACTCCATTCCCCCCAATTTGAGCTTACGAGACAGTTTTTTCCACGTGCTCTGATTTTCAGAGTGTATCTTTTTTTCTCATTGTAATTTTGGAATTCGTATCTGTCATTCCGTATCTAAAAGGAAAGTGATCAGACTCTGCATTTTCCCTCATAGGCAAATACTAACAAAATTTGTAGGTAAATTTCCTGATATCGTTTCTATAAAAAAAATTGCATGATTTTTTTAGGTATGTACTGTCTTGTCAGCAAAACTCTCTGGTTTTTGAAGGTTAAATTTTTTTTGAAGTTTGTCTTTGATTTCTTTTATTAGGCTTTATGGACACTTTTTTTTTTTTTTTTTTTTTTTTTTTTTTTGTGTGTGTGTGTGTCCTTGTTTGTGGACCCTAAAGAAACCTGAAAGAGAACAGAATTTGAAGAAGTATCCTGTAAACTCTCCTTGCAACCTTCATGGGGATCAAACAGGCATGGATAGTGTGTGTCATTGCGAAAAAGATTTAATGTTCTTGAGCCAATACAATAACAGATATGTAACATTTGGCCTCATGATACTTTGTATAAAGTCTGGAATCTGTCAAGCCCTTCCAAGGCTTAGACGACCACTCATTTGTGGAGGGAAGACTGACAGCACTTATTAAATTACCCAGGTTTTGAAGATTGTTGTTCTCCCTTTGCCTAACTGTCCTGAGCTATCATTGTTATCTTCCAATGAGAAAGAGTGCTTCAGATTTTTAGTAAGCAAAATGTCACATCTGTCAGGAACAAAATCTATTTGTGCAATAGATGGAATGTAGGAAGTTTTGTGAAATGCATGGAAAATTTTGCCTACCCCATCCAAAAGGGATGTATTAAGTATACATTTAAAGATATCATAGGAACATATTTTTCTGAATTCTCATAGCTACATTAATGCAAAACCTGTAGTTCTAGAAGTAAGTGTATTTTCTGTAAAGGTATTTATATGCTTAAGTAGGCAAAAGCACAAATTTGTATGTGACAATAACACTTACATGAGGAAACTTTTTCTCTTCTTTGGGCTCATCCTGCAAAACAAAGACAAATCTTCATTTTTATTATTTTCTTGTCAACCAAATATTTCTCTGTTTTGTTCTCATTTTCTTGGTTTTGAAGATTATAAGTTATTTTAAACTGAAAAATCAATCAGATATTATTCTCCAGTAATGTATCAGAATAACAGCATTTTATTCAGAGTTTTGTCTTCCTATCCTACATTTCCTTTTAGAAAAGGAAGGAAACATTAATTATTTATCAGTAGTTGTGAGAAGCTGTATTTGCCACTAAGGGTATTTTTATACACACTATGCATTCTCATCCATATCCAAATTATGCATCACCCAACAAACATGGCAGATCTGGAAGCTGTGATTTCACAATAGTTTGATAACCTATGCATAAAATTGATGTGAATAGCAAATTTACTCCTTCCAGTCAAAGTCTCTGTTAGACTTATCCATGCTCAGGGGCTTTCTGTGAAGAGCTACTTACACATCCTATGCAATCAAAATTTAATTAACTGGAATCAAGCAATGACCTGGATCAAAGAACCTGAAAATTTTGGCGAGAAGGATAGGTTCAAAAATGAGTGAAAAAATTCAACAGCAGTGACTTTTAGCAATGACTTTTAGCAGTGATCTCAGAAAGCATTGAAAATCTGAGGTCCTGGAAACATCTGTCATATGCAATATCGGGATAAGCCAGCATTATGAAAAAGGCAGAAAGGTATAACTGGAAGGAATGTCTCATTAGAAGGAATGTCTCTTAGAAAACACATGCACAGTGTGTCCTGCGCTGTAAAACAGACAAGGATTTCCCCATCACTCATTGTCAGCTGCGTGCTTTCAGCTTAGGACATGATGGAAGTCATCAGCCTGTGCTGGGAATGAGCAGGGTGTAAATGAGTTGCTTAAACTTCAGGTGTGTAGTGCTGCTTCAGCTGCCTCACCTCTGCTGGCCCCTCCTGAAAAGTGAGAGTCCTAGCTGCCATCTCCATGTCGGTACTTCTGGTACCTTCAGCACCTCAAGGGCCATGAGGCACCTGCTGCTCCACAGCAGGGAGCCCTAATGGGCACTGACCCTGAGGAGATACTTGTGCTCCTGTGCAGACACCTACATTAAAGTGTCTCAGTCTAGGAGATGAATTTCCTACCCAAATGTAGAAATCTGCGCTGAACCCCACTCATTCTGACTGTGGCACAGGAAACAAGAGTTAACATGTGTTTCTTTACAAACAGAAGTTTTGACAATACTGCTATGCTGTGATCTGTATCTTTATGTAAAACTTTGTAAATATCTCACACAAGACTTTACTGTCAAATTATACCAACCAGCTGGAAAGCTACACGCACTGCAATTGCTCCTTGTACCAATAGGTACCAAGGTAGGTGCTATTAATGCATGCAAGATAAAAAATTGAGATAATCCAAACAGCTTGCAAGCTTTAGGTCCTGTTTTTAATAAACAAATGAGATTTAATGATGTGTTGTTTTATTGCAGTTCTATATTTATATTTAACCCTTAGCTGATCTTTCCTGTAATGGTCTTATGGCTGAGCAATTGCTACCATGGTAAGCTTCTGAGCTGCAGAATTTCATGGGAGTTGGGATGTGAGACCAGCAAAACTGAGCAGGAGGACACCATAGCTTATGAGAGAAAAATTAACAAATAAACTAGTCAGAAATGTGCACATTATAGATATGCATGAGGTACAGAACCAAAGACAAACCAAGAAATTGTTTATACCTTATTTTGTATGCTAATTTCATACTGAAAACACTTTGCTTTTTCCACATGACTTGTATGGGGTGGAAGCCACGTAATAATGCAACCTGCCGAATCTCTGGTACAATGGGCAGTGACATTTAATGGAGCAGTGAGTATTTCTGGGGAAAAAATGGAATAATTAATATAGGCATGATCAGTAAACAGCTACAACAAGCAAAATGCTTGTGAGGGTGAAGCAGCTGATGTTCAACTGTGTGCTGCTGGTGCTAACTAAAGTTATCTGGTAAACAGCAGTAAAATACCTTACCAAAACCTGAGAATATATCACTGCAGTTTTTGGACATCTGGAATAAATGAAGTTTGTGTAAAGGAAAGGTATGAAGGATTTTGTGTAATTTAGTAGTGCAATCAGCAGAGTGCCATTTTATGCTGCATCTGTTTTCCAACTGCACGTTGGCAATGCGAGTTCCGTAGGAAAAAGTAAGAAAGTTTTTGTACGTGTGGTATTATTCATGATGCATTCAAGGCATTTGAATTGGAGTTCCTATAATATAGTTGACTCAGTGTGACCTGATTTTTCTTGGAGCTTAAACACCTAACTCACAGAGTTACCCACATATTTAACTAGTGTAGACCTAATTTGGAAGCTGAACCCTCACTCTGGTTTTAGGACATGTAACTCTTGTGGCTCTCAGGGAGGTGTGAGATTAATGGATGGTAAAAAAAGCCCTTCAGAAGGGTGGCCTTGAAAATCTAAACATTGTGTTTCATTACTTGGAATCCGTGACTATGTCTGATGCCTTGGGAAGGCTGACCTGGAACAGAGACTGGACAGAGATAGAGAATAAAACAGGTATTTATTAAAAGGCCTTTAAGGATATGCCTTGGGCAGGACAAGAGCCTGGCCAGGGCTGCACCCAAGGTGGCCCCAAATGGACACAAAATGGACCACTGGTCACGAGGTCTCAACTTGTATAAGTTTTGGTTCATTTGCATATTGGGTTTAATTGTCCTATTACAGCTTAGATTATGAAGTCCCATCCTTCTTGTTCCTCCCTTCAGTCCACCCTTGTTTATGCTTTTGGGCCTGAAAACTTGTAGTGGTTGTCCTTGGTCTCCAGCAGGAGAAGGATTTATTTTGTCTACCTGCTCTGTGAAGGGAGCTTGCTAACACTTACTATGAGGCTCAGAGCTACACACCTGGTCAGCACAGAATCTTGAAAACATGAAAGCTGAAACTTAAGGCATCAGGTCCACACCTCTTCTCTCAGCAGTTTTTTCCAGCTGCCTCTGCCTTTGCCTGTTTTAGTCAAGTTTTGGAGCTATATTCTATCCACTGTTGGAAGCAAAGTCTGCCCTGCAGTGCAGCTGCAACAGCTACAGCCTGTTTTAATCTGCTTTTCAGAGAAAAAATCCCCACTTCCTTATTTTATAAAACAGCAATAAAATAAAATGTTCAATTACTTACCAATTTTATACAGGTCAATGTACTCATCATAGAACTGGATCAGGGAGTCTTTGCTAGACCCATTCACCAGGAAGTAAGCTTTTTCAGTCCCTATGCTCACATTTTGGAAGGTACATCCCATATTTCTGTGATTTTCATCTTTAATGTAAAGCTCACATTCCACCTCCTCTTCATCTCTGCATACAGCAAAGTATTTTAGTTAAACATGGGCTCTGTGATGTGCTGAGTTCCCTGTCTCAAGCAGACCTGCTTACCTTGACTTCTGCCAGTAGAGAAAATACTGTGTATCTGCTGGAGCATCCCTTCCTGCCTGCCAAGTGCAGTTCATGAGGAAAATGTTATAAATCACACAGGAGAAGTTTTCAATGGCTGACCCATTCATGCCTGCAAACACAGGAATGTCCATGATGAGGAAAAATCCTGTGACTCCTCCAGGCTGGAGGATCACGACACACACTGACGTTTGTTAGATACCTGCAAGCCCAGCTACTTATTGCTTGGGTTAGCAATGACAGCTGAGAGAAAACTCTACTCTCACTTCACTTTAGGCCTCTGGCCTCTGAACTGTGAAACCTGTCAGCAAGTGAAGATGAATGTACATTCCATATGTACATTGCTTTTTAATACCATCCATGCTGCTACAGAGAGAAGTATTTCTCCTTTTGCAATTAATGACCAGGAATCCACTCCTGACATGTTTACACAGAGGATTAAAAAAACTGAGACTTTTAAAAGTAAGGTTGGACTTTTTCCTGTTCTCCAATCAAGCAGGCTCCTCCCTAGATCTTTCCACCCTCATGTGGGTGACAGTGACTTGTTCTTTTGCTTTTCTGAAGCACATTGAAATGGGAACCTCATTTCTTTTGATGGTCCCTCTTGGCTGGGCTGAGTAGGCGTGCTCAGCCTCTTCCTCTCTTCTTCAGCCAGTTTTCTGCTTCTTGCTGTGGTATGTCTAAAATTCAGTGAAAGCGTGAAGGCCTCCTCTGCTACTGACTCCAGCCCTCTCCAGTGCCCAATAAAGAAGGCAACCTTATGGAAGAACAGGGGAATCCTCTGGGGGAGCTGCACACTTGGAATATAGAACCGGCTGGGGAGGAACACCAAAGTTTTGTGTGTCCTGGCTTGTATTTTTAGGGTCACCATGAGTGTTTCCTCTGTCAAGTCTACAGGAAGAGAAGAGCAGTGAGCATTTTCTCTGCTCAGAAATGAGAAAACTGCCAATTCATCACCTCTGTCGTGTCTGAAATACCCCAGTTACACACAATGCTGCAGCACTGGTGGCTGGGCAATTTTAATGGAGAACCCTGAGCTGAGAAGGAGGGGAAAAATGGGTCACAATAAACTCACCAAAAGCCCAGCAGAAAAGCGTTCAGTAAGTACTAACATCTTAATTTCTAACAGCCAGAAGAGTTGTGTGAATCCACCCTTAAACCACTGTAATTTATTGGCATTTTGGAGCCTTAGTATAAAAGAGAATAACGCAATCATGGATACATTTGTAGTAATATATCTTCTGCTGAGTGATGGAGACATTTATTATAGAGCAAATAATTTTAACAGATCTGAAAAAAAAGAGTTTTTTCAACAGAAAATATAGCAGTTACCTACTGTGTAAGTAACTGTTTTCTAAGGCAATGTTTACTTTTAAAAGATTGTAAATGTATAAAACATTAGCCAGACCATATACATTACCTCCAGGGAGATAGGTGCATTGTTTTGAGATGTTTGTGTTTGGCACTTCAATGATAAAGAATACCCCTTTGTGCAGAGGCATGTGTATTTCCACTGGAAAGCTGCACAGTGGACTATCTGCCTGAAAAGAGAAAATGCTGATGTTTTATTTCTCTGCTTTTCCTCTTCTGATATTAGATGAGGCTGGCTACGGAAGTGCAACACAGGAATGTAATTCCATGTATATGTATGTTTTGGCTCTCCTTTAGCACTCAGGGGTGATATGGAATGGAACTGGGGGATCAAAAACATGACTACACTAAAAGCTTTGCTGCTCAGGAGTTGGATACTACTCTACTATGCAACTATTTTAGGAGACTGATAGCAGCCCAGTGGCATAACAGAAGATGGCTAATACATAGCAGAGCCATAAAGGAATTTAATCAAAGGATTAAGCAAAATAAAAGTCCTCATCTGACCTGCCCAGGAGCTAAAAGGTGTCTATGGTGTTACACATATAATCTTCAATAAAGATGTGATGTATTTTCTACTATGTATTTCTAAGGCACTGCTTTTCTAGGCTAAATAAACCATCTCTATCTCTGTTGAGCTTCCTATTTTCCTCTTTGGATAATGTGGATTTATAACATAATCTGTGCTACAGGCAGTAGTTTCACACTACACATTTTACTGGGAAACAAGTGAAGAACTTAAGATAACCCTAATCCAAGGCAGTGTTTCTGGGATTTTTTGCGGGGGGGGTGTCTCTTGCTCTGTCTCTTTAAAGTCTCCAGAAGTTTCACTTAATCTTACAGCCCCTTTTTTCAGCAGTTACATCCCTACTCAAGATTCAATACAGCTGCAGTTCAGGCTATCACTTTCTTTCTACTTGGGTGTCAGAATTTCAATTCTTTAGTATGCACTGGGTGCTTATCTCACAGCAAATGCACCCTGGCATTGCTGATATCTTTCCACAGTCCCTAAGAGATCAAGCTTTAGACTGCAAACAGCCACATGTCAGATGTTATCTGCGACATATATTTTTTTCAAAGTAAGTGAAATTGATGAAAGGTTAGCTTATTTATCCCAATGAATAGCGAGTTTTACCTCTATGTCTATAAATTCCACATCCCTGTCCATGATGGTACATATGTACTTAGAGAAATTCCTGCTGCTCTCCCAGGACAGTTCCATTCTTCTCCAGTCCACATTCACATTTGTAATAGGTGATTCCTGTGCATCTGCTGAAAATGTTGCAGCATAAGTTCAGTAAGGACATGCTATTATTGCTTTTGGTGAATGCAGAGGATAGTATCTCTCAGGCTTAAGATAGCAATTGCCAGTGTTATTGCAAGTATCTCTGATAAATGAAGAGTTAAACCTTGTTTCTCAGATTATATCTGCCAAAACATACTTACACTCCTTACACTGGATGTCAGCATGCAAGGGATGAAATAGCATCATATACCACCAAATCATACAAATGAATCCAAGAGTATCAAACATATTTCCTTCTCTGGAAAGAGATAATAAAACCTTAGAAAGAAAGAAAAAGAAAAAGATAAAAAAAAAAGAAAAAGAAAAAAAAATAAAAGAAAGAAAATAATGTTAAAGTGTATTTTGGTTTTGCAAAACTTAAATTTTTACCACATTCTTTAGAAAAGCCAGGAAGAGGGTGTTCCTCAGGGTGTCAGGCAGGCACCTCTTCTTTAAAGAGCTGAATAGCCATGATACTGCTTATAACAAAGTAGTTGGAGATAAAGAGGCCACAGATTCTCATGACGATAAATACCCTCACTGTAGTGAGTGCAGAGACCATGACTTAGAATTACTTTTTCCCACATATCTGTCCTAACTATACCATCAAAAAGTCATGTTTTCTTGCTTTCTGATCCTGTGAACATCACAATGCTGTGCCTTGCATTAGTAGCTAGAATGGTGTTGATAACACACCAGTGTTTTGGCTGTTGCTGAGCAATGCTGCCACAGCACCCGGGTTGTCTCTCCAACCCCATCCCACAACTCTGCAGAGGCCAGTGGGACAGGGATGAGCCAGAGGCTGGGAGGGAATATGGTCAGGACAGCTGATCCCAGCTGATAGGGCTATCCAATATCATATGACATCATGGTCAACAATAAAACCTGGAAGAAAGGAGGATTGGGGTGGGATGAGGCTTTTCTTGTCCAGACATTTGATTTCCAAAGCAACTGCTATGTGTACGGTGGCTCCCTGTACCAGAGAGTGGCTGGATATTGTCTGCTGAGGGGAAGTAGTGAGTAAGAAAGAGGGAGAGTGAGAGAGCACCTTGGTGGCAGCTGGTGGCCAGCCAAGGTCAGGGCACCGCAGTAATTTTTCCTGTTTGCTATCACAAATGGATCTCCACTTTTCAAACTTCATAACTTCCACTGTTCTTAGAGGTTTGTATCCATACAGAATAGTCTACTTCAAATTTCTGCTTGCTTCAGTGTCAGAAACCAAGGAGTCAGGTGTTCCAGATCACTGCAGGCAATTTAAATTACTAAGGAAGTGTGAGTACCTGCAAAGGGCAACTCCACATTCAGTCCTGTGGTATGGAGGGCTGGGCAAATCTAGTCAAACACTGGCATCAGCTTTTGTTAAATATTTCTCATTTTATGTACAATTTTCTTTTTCTCCAAGGTGGTTAAAACACTTTAGAAAAGATTTCTCTATTTCTAGTTTGGTGTTTTTTTTTTTTTTTTCCTACATGAGGAAGAAATTCTAGTTAAATTTTTGTTTGCTTTAGCATTGTCTAGCAGTGCAACTTCATAGGAGCAATTTTCTTGATCACATATAGTAGTACTAAGGACAATTCTAAAACTGAATTAAATTCTTACAAACTCAGGAAAAGGAGAAATGTGGCAATATTTTCTCACTAGTCAGCCCTTCTATATTAATTTTTGGTCATTTCAGAATGCTGATTTCAGACTGACTCCACTTGTGGTGAAAGCAAAAACCCACCCTGATGTTCCAAGCAAGTCACTCTGTAGTCTTGAATATTTTCAGAAGACATGTCACATTTCCTGGAAATTGGCTTGATGTGACATGTCCATCATGGTCCCCAGGATTAAAGCCAGGCCAGGACACAATGCTGGGGTTGCAACAGAGAAAGACTCTTCACTGTAACCTGCTTATCTCTTGCAGCATCCATATTTTTAAATAGTCCTGCTACAGTAAGGATGTGGTCAAGGCTGCTGGGAAGTGATAATGAAGAATCTCAAGTACTAACAGTATGGAGGACTGGCCATGAAATGCTCTGTGAGATTTTGGTCTCAATAGTTATTTCCACTTTCCCATGCTCTCAGGGACCTCCCCAGGAATGTACATGAAAACCTTGAGACCTGTTGTCCTTCTAGTCAGCCTCTTAATAGTATTTTTCTCCATTTTGTTCAGTCACTCAGTATTTCCCCCCTCCTTTCTTCAGCTTATGTTCCTTTCCTAGGTATTAGTTTTTCCTATTCTTTGGCAACTGTCTGCTCACCTTTTCTTTATTTTCTTTGTTTCATTTTTCTTGAGATCTCCCTCTCTCTGTTCTGATTATTCCTGTGCTTTCAAAATCTCCCTCAAGTTTCCCACACATGACCGCAACCCCATGTTGCAAGTACCCTCCATGCTTTCTCCTGGAAATGCTCATCTGGGACACTGCCACAGGAATCATCCGCAGCCCTGTCTGCTTGGAGAAGCATTTGCTGGCATCATTGTCTGCACACTCTGGACATTTCATTGGACATGTAAGCATTCACTTTCCTCATCAGAAATGACCATTCCAGCTGAATGTCCTAGCACATAGCCAGGTCCTCTGTTTTTTCTCTGCCTGCAGGCAGGATGAGCCATATAGAAGCTGTGGTGAGCCCTAAGCCATTTGGCTGAGCAATCCAGACCTTCCATACAGTGGCCAAACAAGTGGCTCCAGCATTGTATTTTTAGGAATTTTCTGCCTCCAGGACCTCCACCCTCTCCCAGACTGGTCTTCTTCAGACAGGTGTGCTAAAGCTTTTTCTGGTCTGAAGTCACCTCAGTATTGAAGGTTCCAGAAAGAACACTCATGTCAAAATGATTGTGAGCGTTTCTTGGAGGATTGGACCAGAAGAACCGTAGACAGTCTGCTGTAAGCAGTATTTCCTCATATTTTATCAAAACAGAATTTATGAAGACAAAAATGCCCAAACTGGATGATTTTTTTCTGCCTTGCTTCTTTCCTCTTTCTCCCCTGGCCAGCCTCAGAAGTGTGTGTCTATCCTGCTACATAGGGGAGGGCCCCAGGGGCTACTCAGGCACCTGGCTTCCAGACTCCTCAACTCTTAGCTTACTCCCTAGCTCTCTCCAGGATAGTTTGTTTTAAACCCAATCTATCCACCTTATCATTGTGTCAGAAGTAAAATACAGTCATGTGGTCTGTAGCAGTTTCTACAGAAAGCATTCACTAAATACTGATTTAAGCACTATCCACTCTTACCCTCTTAGTCTATTGTCCTTGCTCTTAGGTTGTGAGTGCAGAATAGTACCAGAAAATATCACCTGAGACCAGTGACTTATTTGCTTCAGTGTCTCTGGGAAAATTACTCCCACCCACGACACACTTCCAGAAACGAAACTTTGTATTTTCCTGGTAGGGTAATGTGAGGTTGAACCGATACTTACACACTGTTGAGACATGGAGAGTATCATACACTGGCTAAGCCTTCCTCAAAGCATTGAAATAAGAGTAGAAACCGTACAATGCATACCAAGCAATGAAATATTACTATCAAATTGCTGCCTAAATAGAAGTATTTCAGTTTTTAGATCAGTATTCTGATTTCTGTAGATGATACAAAATTGGTAGAAGTGGGGGATATGCAACTATTTTGCTTCAGAGGGACCTGGAGAAGCCGGAGAAATGGAATGACAAGAATCTTTTGGAATTAAGCAAAGGAAGGTGCTGAGTCCTGTGCTTGGGGAGGAACAACCCCTGGCAGCAGCAGAGGCTGAGATCCACCTGGAAAGCAGTTTTGCAGAGACAGCACAGGCTGACCACGGGCCAACAATGTGCCCTTGCAGAAGAGAACATCAAAGGCACCCTGGGCTGCATGAGGCAGAGTGCTGCCAGCAGGTCAAGGGAGGTGTTCCTGGAGTGCCGGTCTTGCTATGGGATCCCCAGAAAAAGAAAGATATGGAGCTACTGGAGGGGGTCCAGCCAAGACGATTGAGGGCTCTGACATATGAATAGAGACTGAGAAATCTAGGATGGTTCATCTCGGAGAGATGAAGGCTCAGCAGGATGTTATCCATGTGTACAAATACCCAGCTGTGTGAAAGAGCCAGGCTCTGCTCAGTGGTAACAAGTGACTGGACAAGAAACAACAGGCAAAAACTAAAATAACAGAAATTCAATTTAAACATAAGGAAGCACCGTTTGCTGTGAGGCAGTCAACTATTTGAACAGGTTTTCCAGGAAAGCTTTGAAGTCTCCAGTGCTGGAAATACTGACTGGACCAAACCCTGGGCAACCAGCTGTAGCTGACCCTGCTATAAGCAAGGCTTGGGATAGGACAATTTCCATAAGTGCCTTTCAGCCTCAACCATCCCATGATTTTGTGATTTATTTTTTTTCCCCCCAAGAAATGGAAATATACATATTTCTACTTCAAGTAATTTATAGAAAGGACACATAAAATAGCATTTCTTTCAGTTATTGAAAAATAGATGACAGGTAAAAAATGTCAAGTAGTGCAATACATAACACAGACTTTTCATAGTCTTCCTTGGATCTTGCAGAAATTTTTAGAAATTTTGTATATACACATTTCTACTTTTAATCAAATAGGCAAAAGAACCCTCAAAATTTTCTGTAGAATTCCTTAAACTTGAAGGACACTAATCCAGATTTTGTACATGTGCAAGTATGACTGTGTCTAACTTAATCCCTGGCAAATATTTTTATCCTGCAAAAAAATCTTCTGTAGCACAAAAAAATCAACACACAACATTGAGAGACATACCTCCTCTTGAAAAAAACTCTCCTCTTATCTTGTTTGATTTTGGTTTGCAGCAACAAGGACGCTTTAACGTGTAGTTGTAGTCACATGCAGAAATCTCTATGCGTATCGCTCTGCCAGTTAGCTTTGTTTTACTGCATGGCAGGAGTAAGTAACAAATGCTCAAATTAGAAACCTGCTCAGTTCATCATTTCCCTTACTGCTTTTGAGCTTCCTTAAGTTTCTTGATTGGCAGATGTTAACAATTTCACATGAAGAGATCATGCAACTAACTCTTCCTTCCTGTTGTGTCTGATGAACTAAGAATTCATAGCCACAATATGCAAACACATTAACCAAAAATACATAAATACTCATTAGAATCACAGTTTATCAACATGCTTACAGAAATACAACTTCTACAAATAAAAAGATTTTCATGAATAATATGTTCTGGAAATAACAGCAGTGCTGTGTGACTAGTCCACGTTTAAAGTGAATGCCGGTATAGGTTGGTGTTTCCCCTGCACAATCCCAGGTTCTCCTTTGAGGAAGATCGGTTCTTAGCAGGTATATACAAACAGCCAAGAAAGTTCTGTCTTGCATATTTGCTGGCCAAGAAATGCCTAGAAAAATACCAGACCCTAGTTTCTGCACTTTCTCACTGCCCAGCTCTGGGTTGTTTTTGTTTGGTTCATCTTAGGCTACATTATCGAAAAAGTGTCTGACTGCAGAAATTAAAAGAAAATGTCCAAAACGTTTACTGAATAACATAATGTCACATTCACAAAACTCTTTCCAGTGATGTAAATATGAGAGGCATAATCTATTTTGCTTTCTTTAACTTCCAACAACTTCAAATGTGGCTCTGACTGTTAGTCACTTCCCCATTTATTTTACACGAGATCTGACATGCAGTTAAGTAATCTGCATGTGATGGATTTTTTTAAATTTCCTGCTGTTCTTGGATGCTTTTAGCATGCAGGACTTCAGTTAACCCCTAGCTTCCACTCCCAACACAGGCACAAAGCAGGAAGGTGAAGAATTCCCTAGGCTTCTAAAGAGTGAGGGAGGATCTTTAGTAGTTAGGCTAAGGAAGTATTAAAGAACTTCTTTATTAAAGAGTAGTTCTTCCTAGTTAAAGGAGGAACTATTCCTGACCCTGCTATCATTGAAACAAAATTTTAGGGTGGCTTTATTTCAGTTTTTTTGCTAGTGTATTTGCTCAGATCCACCAATAGCAAACTACTTCACAGACTTCACATTTTAAACGTCTTTACTTTTCAGTCCACAGTGCTCAGTCTTGCCCACCTCTACCCAGCGATTCCCACTAGAAGAACATGTTAATACTATTTTCCTTTTCAAATCCTTGGGTGATAAAACTAGGTAAATGAAATGTGTAACAGTTTAGTCACAGCATATGTGAGTCAGGGCTCAGCTGCAGAATTTTGTCTCTAGAACCATATTCTGGCATTGACTCAGTCCTTGTCAGCTTTTTCAGTACCTTGGGAGCAGAACAAGCATGTTCCACATCTACTCACTAAAGGACTTAATTTACTTATTCTATGTAGCCTAAAAGAATCACATCCAGTACAGGTGTAGTCCCAGTTCAGTGTGATCTGAAATGGTCTATTCATCAAATACGCTCTACTTGGGTACCACCACCCACCTCAGTGATCACTGCTACCTTGAGTAATTCTTCTAAAGCATCATCCTTCCATGTCACACATACCTGTGATGCAAAGGGTGTGTCAGTGGGCCTGATTAATTTTGATGAGGGGATTTGCATGCTGTTTGTGGTGGCATGTCTGGTGAGGTTCTAGGTGATGGGAAGGTGGTATTACAGTATCGCCTGACCAGTACCTTCAGGCTGCCCAAATAGTGGCTGAATTAGTTTTAACTGATGCATTGGTAAGCTGTATGAGGAGGGGGTCACCATCTCTGGAAGTGTTCCATAAATGACTGGATGTGGAACATAGTTACATGGCTTAGTTGAAAAGGTGGTGTTGTTAGGTGAAGGGTTGGATTCAATGATTTTTGAGGTATTTTTCAACATTAATCATTCCGTGATTCAATGATTTTGAAGTGTAACCTGGACTAATTTATCAGGTTTCTGTCTGTAACACCTTTATTGAATCTGTTAAGTATGTTATCCTTTTCCAGGAGAAAGCAGGAAACAAATGAGGAGCTTGTTTAGGTTCTATTTAACAAGACCCCAATGCCACCTCTTGAGTGTCTTGATACTGTCTTTGTTAGACTTTACTATTCCTTTCCTTACATTGTGCAACTTCATGAATGGTTGTTCATAGCTCATGGCTAGGTTTAGGTGGACTGGAGCCAAACTATGCCTCACTCTGACATTTTTGCCCAAGAGGAGAGTTACTGTGCAAGGTTATATAAACCATTGCAGTCTGTTACAACCCCATCACTCTTTTAGCAAGTTATTGTGAACATTTCCACTCTGACTGCTGCTGCTTACTGGGAAAAATACAAAGATGGTTTAGCATTAATCCAGCCTCTTTTATAAATTTGTTTTGTTGTTCTGACCTGCTGCAAAAAGCTTCCCAGGTGAGTCTTTGACCAACAGGTAATCATTAACTCTCAAAGGCAGTAGGTGTGCCAAGAGCTGTTTGTGTTCAGCTACAGTATAAACTGGAGAAAGTACAGCACTGGAAGTCTCCCCAGCACTGGAACATGTCCAGGAACAACTGTTCCCAGCATTAGTTTGGCCAGGACTTACAAGTAATGTCCTGAACAACTCCTGGACATAGTCCAGAGGTTAGCTCAGGCCAGGGCTAATTTCTAAAGGGAGTTTGCATGTGTCCAGCTTATTAAGGGCTTTGAGAAAGCCTGTCTGGGCTCTTACATGTAAATTGGCCTCTCTGCAAGAAAACGGTCCCAGGAATGTTTAGTCTAATAGTAAAACATCTAGTATCATTATAAAATTAGTCTAATAATCAAATAGCAATGTTCAAATGTTTAGTGCAAAAATGTGAGTGAATCTCATCTTTCTAGTTGCCCATGTGTACTTGAAGAACTCCAAAGAAATGTCTAGTATGAACCATTTTTGACAGTAGAACAATGGAATTCAGGCATCAGAATTTTTAAAATTGTGTTCATCTCAGTAAATTAATCATTAATCTTTTTAATATGAGACGGTAAAACAATTATTCTCCTTAATATTAAAATGTAACTAAAACTTCTTGAATTAAATATTTCAATCAATTTACAAGGGAGAAGATATCCAATAGGACAACTTATCCAAAAAGTAGAAACTAGCCAAAACTAAAAGCAAACAGAATGGCATTTAAAAAGATTACATATGAGGTATCATTCTCTCTTGGCTGCATTGCTGTTTTCTGCAAGAAAAAGAAGAAAGTGAAGGAAGCCTATATATTATTCCAGACTTTCCACAGGAATATGCAGTTATTTAAAAAATGCATTTTCAGACTCCTCCATTTTTCTTGGTTATCTCATGGTGTCAGCAACTAATATTATCTCTTCATTTTCGGATGCTATTGACTGAATTTTGCCGTCTGTCAGCTGAAAGGAAAATAAAAACTTCCATCAGTTTTATTCATAATGTCAAGTTAGCTTCTACTTACACAAAATTCCGAGAGTATTTCACCTGTTTTTGCTGTGTGTGACCACCACAGTCTGTCCTGTTGTCATAGGGTGACTTTATCATGCTTGTATCTCCAATCCTCTGCTTTGTTTATTTGGATATTGTGTTCTGTACATTTAAGACTGGTTCTGAGAGCAAAGCAGGGAGAAGGAGAAGCCCCAAGTTTGAGAAAACTGCCTGACTCCTGCACATTCCACTCCTAGACTGTGTTCATCTGAGGCACAGACAGGCAGTGGGACAGAGATCTCCTGTGCTTTTAGTTAGTTTTGGCTAGCTGAGGTAGAGAAGCTCCCTGGACTGGTTTTTTTCCCTTTTTCTTGGGACTGTTTAAATCTGCTCTGGACTGAAAAACCCACAAAGGCATCAGGAGCTTGCACCTGTGGCCCGCCAGGGCCTCGACCTTGGCATTTGCCAGTGCCAGAGGAACTTATAAGAGACAGAGTGAACTGAGCTACACCCTGGCAAGGACTTTATCAATTTTGCCATCTCTCTTCGGAGCGGCGAGAGGTTTTATTGTTTCATGTTATTCATTCTTTGTGCTTGTGGGCATTTTGTCTGTTAAATAAATAGTTTTTTCATTTTTTCTCTAAGGAGATTTTTTTCCCAGACCAGTGGGGGGAGGAGCTCCTCTGAAATTTGCCCTAAATCAGGACATCTGTTTCCTTACAAAACCCTATTTTGAACTCTTTTCTGAGTCCCCTTTTGTTTCCTGCATGTGGAACTTGCTAGTGGATAAGTAGGCAATCTGGAGTGTGCATCTGGAGGGATTCAAGGGGACAGCTTGGAGTGGGGAATCTGGGGGGACACAGGGCTCAGACACTGGGATCAGGTGTGAGGAACTTTATGATGGTTGTAGATGAAGAGAGGAAGGAGGTATTCTAATCTCACTGGCAAACTCAGCCCTGCTCAGCTGGAGAGTAGCAGTAGGACTGTGATCTTTAGGACCCTGTTTTAGAGACTGCTGATGGTGTTGACAAGGTGCTGGTAGAGACAGCTGTGCTGGTTTTGTTTGTGCTGCCTCACTGTGCTCTCTTGTGTCATTGTCCATGTCCCTGTGTTGGGAAAGTGAACAGCTCCTACCAATGGGAGCATCAGCCTGTGCACCTGTGAGACTGGAATGGGAGCAGCCCCGTGGTTCTGGAAGAGCACTGCACTTGACTTCCCTTAAAAAACTCGCCTGCTGATTTTCTTTTATTTTTCTTCAGAATATGGCAAAGAGAGGAGTGATCCTCTGTAATAAGTTCCTTATCATCTGAAAATTCTGCCAGTAGAGTTTTGTATGTATTTCACACATTTAATATAAAAATAGAAAGAGAACATACCTCTGGATTTGTATCAGGCAGTGTTAAAAAAGCAGGTTTTGGTCCTGGGATCTGTGGAAATGCTGTTTTCCAACAGCCAGTCCTGGAAATCAAAATGTATTGAACACAAAATTAAAATTCAATATCCATAATGTGACAACACCATTGCACACTTGAACCAGCTCTTATATTCCTCTGAAGTCTTAGAAGTGAACTGATAAAATATGCATGATATCAACACAGAACGAACATATATCATGAAAACTTTAAAAACTTGGATGGTAATAGATTAATTTTTGATTAAAGATTTTTTAGTAGTAAATTTTCTTTTTTGACAGAAAAAGAAATTTGCCCTGCTATGTCACTACAGTGAAAAGTGGGGGTAAAAATTTTAACAAGTTGAGAGAGCCATATCTTCTCTAAATTACTGTATATTTCTATGCAAAGTGCATCATATAGCAGCATATACTTTATCTCTCTGTTTCTGTTTCACTTATGTAGTTTATTTTAACCTATAGAGACACCTCCACCTTATTTGTTTAAAAATTTTAGGTGTTACACACAGAGAGAAAATAAAATAAATGCATAAATTAAGTTTACCTTTTACAGAAAGAAAAGGTGATGATTGCCATTAAGGGTGTCACGACTGCTACTCCAAGTAAAATCCATACAGAAGAAGATATAATTTCCTCATTTCCTGAAAGAGAAACATTCATAAATTAGTAGTAGTAGTAGTAGTAGTAGTAATATGAGGAATAGATCATAGAATTACAGAACATGGGACTGTTTGGGTTGGAAATGACCTGTAGAGATCATTTAATTCCAGCCACTCTGCCATAGGCAGGCATGGATGCCTTTCACTGCAGCAGATTGCTTAGAGCCCCAGCCTGGCTTTGAAGGGATGGGGCATCCACAACCTGTGCCAGTGCCTCATCATCCTCATAGTGAAGAATTTCTTCTTAAAATCTAACCTAAATCTACATTCTTTCAGTTTAAAGCCATTCCCACTTGAACTATAACTACATTTCCTTGCACGAAGTCCCTCTACAGCTTTCTTGTAGTTCCTTTAGGTACTGGATGAGTGCAACAGGGTGTCTCTGGAGCCTTCTCTTTTCCAGGTAGAGCAACCCAAACTTTCTCAGACTGTGAGAGGTGCTCCAGCCCGCTGATCCTTCTCGTGACCTTCCTCTGGACTCACTCCAACAGGTCCATGTCCTTTCTGTGCTGGGGACCCCAGAGCTGGGTGCAGCACTGCAGGTGGGGTCTCAGCAGAGCAGAGCAGAGGAGAGCAGAGGGGCAGAATCCCCTCCCTTACCCTGTTGCCCAGACTGCTTTGGATGCAGCCTAGGACACATTTGGCCTTTTGGGCTGTGAGTACACATTCCTGGGTCATGTTCAGCCTCTCTTCCACCAGCACCCCAGTCCTTCTCAGCAAAGCTACTGCCAATTCCTTCATCCCCAGACTGTATTGGTACCAGCAGTTGCCCTGACCCAGATGCAGCACCTTAGACTCGGTCTTGTTGCACTTCATACTGTCAAACATGTGCTGTGGTGACTGACTGTGATGAATGTCACTCTGAAAGGTTTCTCTTGGTGTAAAAATTAATTCTGTAATTTACCACTTTAGCAGAAATGTCTGATGGGAAGAATTAACATTGATCCTCTTTGTCCACTGTCTGCAGTAAGCAGGAGCTCACTACAGCTGCAAAGGTGTAATTTTTAATGTTATTTCCAATGTTAGAATGTTAATAAATCGATTAGGTGTCTTCCTACTCTTCTCTGTAATGTGGTGTGAAACAAAACATATTCCAATCCTTTGTACCTCTGTGTGTCTGCAGGTGTGTGACAATGTGTGAGTAGACAGGACATTGCTGGGGGAAGGGGAGCCTAGGGCATGGATTTGTTCTTACCAAATTCAACTGGTGCACTCCATTCTCCCCAGGCTGGGTTCACAAGGCAGGCACTGCCAGCTGCTCTCATTTTCAAGACATACTTCTTTCTTGTATTGGGTCTTAGAAATATGTTACTATTTCCACCTTCCTAAAAAAAAAACAAAAACAAAACACCAAAAAATGGAGTTGCTTTTCTTTGTTCCATGCCTGTGTTGACAACATGCATGTGCCATTTACCAGTGAAACATTTAAGAGGCTATGAAAGCATTGCTTATTAAAGAAGACTGCTGTTACAGAGAAAAAAAAAATAAAATGTTATTATTATTTATATAATATATATGCAAATATGTATCTCAAAAACAACCTGACACTGATTATACTTTTTTTTGCATTTTGAAACATTTCATCTTTTACACTATAAAAGTATAACCTGTGGTTTCTTATGATTTATTGATAATTTCCTTAAGCACGTAGAAAGGCAGAAAATCATCTTGAACCACTTTATTTTAGTAGTGCTAGAACTGAGTGATTTGAGGAAGAAGGTGGCTGTGCACCTGCCTCATTTCTGCATTATGAATTTTCAGGAAAAGCATAACTTTCCAACCAAATCTGTAAAATAAGTAGATGACTGCAATACTTAGTGTTACCAGAATTTACTGCAATACTCTTGCTCTCAGAGACTTTTGCTTAGAGGTGGGATGTGCAAGCTGCACTGATTGAAAGGAGGTGCAGCATAGCTGGAGGGCAGCCTCCATCCCAAAAGAGCTTTTGTGGTTGATGTTTTTCATAAACGAAATTTAATTCCCAGGAGATACTTTATCTTTTCTCTGTTGTCAATGATGTGTTACTTCTAAGTCTGTTCCAAATATTTGAGAAGGAGAGTGGACAACATAATAAAAAATAGAAGATTTTTCAAAATATTTACAGAAAAGCAATAAAGTTCTCCCCTGAATGCATAATAAATTACATGTGCCATGATGATTTAGCAGCTTGGTGTGTTCATGAAATCCAGAAATAAGGTTCCCATAAAGCATAGGGCACTGAGCACATACTGATTTAAAGGTATTTGGATAGTATATACTTTTCACAGTTGACAATGAAATGAACATGTATTGCTGATTAATAGAACAAACAGACTCACTTGTATGGAAATATGTATGGGTTTTCCTTTAGGATTATCCTGTAAATTGAAAGAAAAAGAAAAGCAACAAACTTTATTATTAGCATTGCTTGTTTTATGTTTCAATAATAATTAATTTTTATCTACTGACTCATTTTTCTGCATTCTCTTTCTTATGTACTTTGTGGTTTGTTCAGAAAAACTAGCGATTTATCTAACATTTATTATCTAATATCCAATTCATCTACAATGCCAAGTTTATATAGTAATTAATTTTACTGGGGAAAGATATTTGTTTTCCTTGTCATCCCAGTTGAGATATACATTTTATTTCAGATTGAAACACAAAGCAAACCAGACCTAAATCAAAACTCTAAGTTTATTCTTACAGACACCAGGGGGAAAAAAAGGATAAAAAAAATCTGTGAAATAGACTTTCTCGTTTACATTTAATGTTTTAATATTACAATAAATGTCACTGTATGTAATTGCAAATCTTATGAAAACATTATTTTGTTTCTTTTTAGGTGAAAATATTTGGGACTGGCATGGATTCACAGATATTTTAGGTTGCCCTCCACTACATTTTTGATACATGGAATAAAATTTGCTCATCTTATTTGAATAGCCATAATAACTACCACTTAATGTACTGACTACACACAATTAATGATTGCAGATTATATCACCTCCATTAGACAACTAGCTACATATTTTTGTAATTATTTTGCAATACACCATTTTAGAACAAAAATTAATCCAGATTTATTTTTTCAAATAATTGCACACATGCTCATGTGGCATCTGAACAGGAGGCTGTTCATCCTGGAGAAGAAAAGGCTCTGGGGAGAGCTTACAGGACCTTCCAACACCTAAAGGGTCCTACAGGAAGGCTGGAGAGGGATTTTCCACAAGGGTATGTATTAATAGCACATGGGGGATGGCCTTAAGATGAAGGAGGGTAGGTTTAGATTAGATATTAGGAAGAAATTCTTTACTGTGCTGGTGGTGAGGCACTGGGACAGACCATCCAGAGAAGCTGTGGATGTCCCTGGAAGTGCTCAAGGCCTGGCTGGATAGGGCTCTGAGTAACCTGGTCTAGTGAAATGTGTCCCTGCCACAGCAGGGGGATTGAATTAGATGGTCTTTGAGGTCACTTCCAACCCAAACCATTCTAAGATTTTATAAAGCAAGCTTCTGTCCAGGATCTATAGTCAAGCTAAATTATGCACAGGGATCAATATAGGAGAGATATCTGGTCAATGAACCCCTTGTTCTTCTTCATAGGTGCAGGGGTAACCTGAAAGTTCTCAAGGGTGCTTACAGAGCACTGGGGGAATGGTGAAGGGCAGGAAGTCCAGATGGTGTCTCCTCAGGCCTTCCAGGCAGAGGGAAAGGCTTGAGCAGAATTACAGTCATCCAGCAGGTCAACACCTGGCTGAGTAACTGCTGTCACAGGCAGGGCTTTGCCTTCTGTGACCTTGGGATCCTTTTTGAGAAAGAAGGGCTACTGGGCAGGCATGGGATACATCTCACCAAGGAGGGTGACTGCATCCTCACAAACAGCTTTGGGCAACTGGGCCTTCTACTGTGTATGAAGGAGTGTCTTGTATGCACAGGGCTCTCTCTTGGGATAAATAATGAACCAGCGAGAGAACTTGTGTGTAGGCATCTGGACAGACCAGCAGAGCTATTAATGTGGTAGGTGCTTGTTCCAGAGCTCATGATCAAAGAAAGCAGATGAGACTCTCTACAGAAAACCTCATGGTGACAGGCCTTGGTTCTCAAGGGGAAGTACCCTTAAGGGCCAAGTTACTGGTTTGTCTACAAGGACAATCTCCTCAGAGCACAAGAACCATAGAATCATAGAATTGTTTACCTTGGAAAAGACTTCTAAGATCATTGAGTAAAACCATTAACCCATCACTGACAAGTTCACCACTAAACCATGTCTGCAAGAGCCACATTGCAGGGTTAAATGTGTAAGAATGCTAAGGAGATGGTGATGGAGGTACAGTCATAACCCACATATTGCCTATAACAAAACCCTTTATGCTTTTTTAAGGTCACTATTCTACATTGCAATATATTGTTAGTTATGTTGCCTTTGGCTGGATTTTCCTAAAACTAGTTGTGTATTATGTATTAAGGAATTATACAAAAGATAGAAGAAGGGATTAGGGAGGAATACAAAGACATCATCTGCACACAGAGGAATGGAGTCAGTAAAGACAAAGCTTAGCTGCAGTCAAGACTAGTGAGGGAGGTGAATACAGAAAGTTTTGATGAGTTCATTGATGACAAGAGAGGTTAAGAAGAAAGCAAGCCTGTTGCTTACTGAATTGGGTGAACCAAAGGACAAAAGGGAGGTAGAGGTGCTTGGTGCCTTTTTAGCTCAGTTTTCCCTGCTACATTTTGCCTTTGGTTTTCTCAGATATTCTAATCCAAAAAAGCCTTAACAAAAAACATCACTGAAAAATAAACATTTTTTCAAACATAAAAAAATGTGATTGAAATTATGTTACCCATGGTGTTGTCCTGTTTTTGGTTTTTTGTGTTTTGTGGGTTTTTTTGGTTGGTTGTTTGTTTACTCCCAGTGTAAGAAACTTCAACTAAAAAGTAAAGATTAAAGGCTGATTGTAATACAACATTTGTTGGTCATAGTGTATTGGTAAAAACCCACAAGTTTAGACCTGTCAGTGATAAAGCAATAAATTTGGCAAAAGAAATATTTATGGGTAAATCTTCCAAAGATATGATTACAGTTGCATCTTATAAGTGTCAAAGGAACCTACACTGCTCAATTGCTGAGATAATTGCTGTACCTTGACATAATCAGCTAGGTGAAAACTGCTAATGATTATGAAAAAAAACTAGAAAATTCAGACAAGGTGTGAATTGAGTACAGCTTATAAAATGAGTATTACATAAATTAAAAGTTATTAAAAATTAAGTATTGCTTTACTGCAATTGACTTTTATTCTAGTGTCACACGGAATTTCCAATGAGGTTTCTTTGTTGCAACAGCCAAGTGATTCAAAGAAATAATGCTGTTTCATGGCAGTTAGCTGGTCCTGCAAAAAGACTCATCTGTGAAATAAGCCCAACTCAGACTAAGAAATTCCAAATTTCAGAAACCTAGGGAATGCCTTCGATCAGCCACTTAGTGTGTGGCCAAATCTGGTAGTAGTGCAGGAAGATTTTTCCTTTGTAGTCTCTGTCTGCCACCCTGTGGCCTTTTGGTGCAATTCTGCCGCAGTGGCTTACATCTGCTCTTGCAGTGGGACACAGAAATCTCTTTCCTTCCCTATTGCTGCCGAAAGAACTTGTAAAGTCAAGGTCATCCCCCTACTAACCTGTCCTTAATCACACTGCCTTTCTACTTTCTCTCACGTTTATTTTCCTTTTATTTGTCATTATAAATCTTCAACTTTTGAACTAATGGGTGATGCTTATATCTGGGTAATCTATTTGCATTTCATACATGGAGACATTTCATTCACTTCAATTAACTCAAAATTGTTATGTGAATGCACATTTCTCTTTTCATTCTTTAAAGCCCAGCTCCACCCTTCCACAGAGATCCACTGGAAAGACTCCAATCCAGGGCAACTCCAACAAGTTTTAGTGAAAGAAGTGCCTTTTCTAAGTGCTGTTACAGACAAAGCTGTGATGTGTTTGAATCTTGACTAACTGTGCTTCTCCTCTGGGCCTGTCCCAGACATCCAATGTATCTCCAGCAGTATCTTACTCAAGGGAGCAGGGATAAAAAAAATAAAAATGGTGCAGTATGGCATAGCAAGATTTGGTATGGACCTGGAAAGTGCAGTCATAAAGGAATAAGGTGCTAAGTATGAGGAAGGCTACGTCATAGAAAAGACACTTATTTTCTTTTCACTCAGGTGTATCGGTAAATGCAAATATATGAATTAATGTTAAGCATAAGTGAAGACATTCTTACCTTATACTTTATGTTAATTTCATATTTAAAACACATGTCTTTGTTAGAATGACTTATTTGGGGTTGTTGCCATTGAATTATGCAATCATTTTTAATTTCATCACAGTTAACTGTGATATTTGATGGAGGCATGAGCTTTTCTGAAATGATATAACCAAGAATTCAAATAATTAAAATCACTTGATATCTTTTTGATTTGATGAAGGAGAGTGAAATTGTGAAAAATTTCTCCATGAAGAAAGATGATTCCTCTATGAAGAAAAACTAGTTTGTATCTATTTTTCTTAGGACTATTAGAAATAGTTGAAAGACCAAAGTTTTCTAAATCATGTACACAGGATCATAAAATAAACAAAGGGACTAAGGAAACATGACATAGGAGCATACAAAGAAACAATCCCTTCCATTTACTTTTCTAGAGGAATAAGGTAAAATGCTGTCTTCTTCTTAAGAGAATGTTTATTGTTGCAGATGAACTAGCTACTGCTGTCCCTAAAGTAAGAAATTCAAATATCTTTTTTTTTTCTCTAAGCCTCCTCACAATCCTTCTGTGACATGAAGGTGTTGCCTTCAATCTGTTGTGAACTATGCAGTTTATTCCCTCCTTGCAGAAGAAATAATCATACAAATTTAAGAAAGACACTTCATTTATAATAGTCTAGCCAACTTCTTCATGTATTGCCCTTCCCTTCACAGAGGCAAGCAAAAGTATGAGGACCTTTATATTTTGATCATTGCCAATGATTTAATTATTGGAACAGCAAAAGACAGTCACTCAGGGCAGAAAGTGTGACAAAAGGCTGATAGAGAAAAGTTTAATATCAGCTAGAATACTACTTTACATCAGCCTTTAGGGACAGGCCTGGGCTACAAGCAGTAGCCCTGTTTGTGATGGGCTACTTGGTCAGAGAATAATCTTGTTTTATCTGCCATGAGTGACATTACAGCTCAATTTCTTCTTACAGAAGGAAACCTTTTCTTCAATCTTTTAGCACAATACCAGAACCAGTGTGACATTTCCAGTGAGAATTTGCCACAGTAAAAGTAACTGCACAGGATGCTTTCAAGTACAGTACCACACGGGTAAGGTATGTTGCACATGTGTTAATTGATTTACTCCAGGATGTGGTGTCCTGTATGTCATCTCCACTGGCAATGAAAAGCAGAAATCAGTGCTCAGATAAACTTCTAAAAAGTCTCTTCTCTCCTTTATTGAAAGGTATTTGGCCATCACTGAAAGGGCATTAGGGGAAAGTACAGGTTTTTTAACTCTTGTGGACCTTGCTTGAGAAAAACCTAAAACTCAGAAGAGTAGATTGCTAAAGAATCTGAGACACAATGCAGCTGTGGAGCTTTCCTGTTTAATTCCCCTCTTTGTCTTTTGTGTGGGGAATAGGTTTCCTTGAGGAAGCCAGAGTCTCTTACTCTCAACTCTAGGTGAGACAGGGTACTTGATTCTTTCTCAGGGATAAATGCCCTAGTATTTTCATACAATAATTAAAATAAAGCTTAATAAATTATTTACTTACCAATTTTATACAGGTCAATGTACTCATCATAGAACTGGATCAGGGAGTCTTTGCTAGACCCATTCACCAGGAAGTAAGCTTTTTCAGTCCCTATGCTCACATTTTGGAAGATACATCCCATATTTCTGTGATTTTCGTCTTTAATGTAAAGCTCACATTCCACCTCCTCTTCATCCCTGCATACAGCAAAGTATTTTAGTTAAACATGGGCTCTGTGATGTGCTGAGTGAGAATTCACACCTCCCTGTCTCAAGCAGACCTGCTTACCTTGACTTCTGCCAGTAGAGAAAATACTGTGTATCTGCTGGAGCATCCCTTCCTGCCTGCCAAGTGCAGTTCATGAGGAAAATGTTATAAATCACACAGGAGAAGTTTTCAATGGCTGACCCATTCATGCCTGCAAACACAGGAACGTCCATGATGAGGAAAAATCCTGCGACTCCTCCAGGTTGGAGGATCACAGCACACACTTAGGTATGTTAGACTCCACCTGTTTATTGCTTGGTTTAGAAATGGCTTATTTAATTTTGTTTGCTAACACAGAAAGATATTTGCCCTGACAGGTTCAATGAAGAATTTTTATGGATAAATCCTCCAAAGATGTGATTATAGCTGCAACAAAACAATTTGTGTGAAAGAAAAGCTGGTGATCTCAGGAGCACTGCATAAACTCTATAGAAATACACTGTGTGGCTGCTATTTTAAGGTCTAAAGACTGTTTTTCTATCTGCTGTATACAAAGTTAAGGATGAATAGATGTCAGGCAAGAGGGTAAATAGCTGCAAGCAGAAAATATCAAAATAGATCACAGTGATATCCATCAACACAAGTTACCCAGTATTGAATGTGGTAAATTTGATGAGGGTGTTAGCTCATGTGCTTTCAAGGATGTAGATCAGATACAAGGAAGAAAAGCTTTACTGTGAGGGCAGTGAGGCAATGGAACAAGTTGCCGAGAGAAGCTTGGATGAACCATCCTTGCAAGTATTTGAGGCTAGGTTTGTTGGGGCATTGAGCAACCAGGTGATCTGGAACATGCCCCTGGAGGAGTTGAAACTAAGTGATTCTCAAGGTCCTCTCCAACCCAAATCATTCTGTGAATATGTTTCTATGATGGAGGAACTCTCCCACTTCTAAAAAATCAGTATCAAACCCAGTAGAAAATTAAAATTGTGTCTAGGCTCTTAGTATGCAGCAGGTACTTTATTTGTAAAAAAAAAAACCAAAACAAACAAACTTCATTCAACCTAATTCCATATATAGCTCTGACAGCTTTTTAGATTTTTGTCTGGGACATCCAGACACCCTTCCAGTCTTGGACTTCCTAGAGACTCAGTAAATACTTCAGCAAACAGAACAGATGGAAAGAAAAAGACTGACCTACCTTGTATTTCAAAATGTCTTTACCTCGTTTATCTTTCTATTCTAGTCTTCAGAGTCAGAGAAGATGGAAAGACTATATTTTAAAAAGCTGTATAATTATAAATAGGGCTGTCTCCCTTGCTGCTTGTGTTTTGGGGAACCATCTTATCATCGGAAGTGTTGCAAAATAAATGCTCATCACTTCCCCCCTGATTCATAGCAAATTTTGTAATTGCCCAACTTAGGATTTCTTGTAACGTGAACAACGAGTTAGCTGGTTACATTTCCCCTTTTGTTGTACCAGAGTATGCTGGTGTTTGGGAATCCAGAAAGTACATAAAAATATTTACTTTTACAGGTATTTCTCTCTAGCTCTAAACAATACTGAGAAGTACAATGCATCTCTCCCTGCAAGCCATCTCTGGGGGATGGAAGATGGGGGATCTCCATGGAGGGCATCAGGGTAAAGCCTGGCAGTCCCAGCCCACCCCACCTCCAGCACAGATCAAGGCAGCTGTGAACCCAGGGCGCCCAGCCCTGGCCACCAGGCACCTCCTTGGGGACTGGGATGGGTCATGAGCCTGAGGGTGCCAGGCAGGACAGGGCTGTGGGAACCTGCTGGGATACCTGGCCCTGCTGTGGTATCACTGGGCAGGGGCTGATGGATCCAGGGATAGCCAGGTACGTGGGGGTTCCCAGAGAAATGACAATGTAAACTGTGAATGTTCTTTAAGCAGATGGAAAAAGGGGATTTCAAATCTTGAATATGATATCTTCAGATAAGACACATTGCTGTTAGAAAGTGTGATGTGGGTTGTCCTCAGTCCATTTCTCCCAATGTGAAAATAGCCAAGCTACAAACCACCACTAAAACAGAAAAAAATTACACGTAGTAAGCATCCAACTACAAATTGCTGCTCCAGGCCGTGCTGTTGAGTAATTGTTACATTCTTGGGTCACAGCTGTTCATTTTCTAAAGAGGGTTATTCTAAACAGTATAGAATATCAAAAGCTCCTTTGTACCCTGAAAGGCTTATTTTTTTTTCCACAGAGGGCAATGTCATTTGTTTAATATGGAGACTTAAAATCCATGTAAAGTAATTTCATTTCTTGAAATTACATTGAAATTGAAGCATCACTAGAAAATATGACCTTTTTCAAACACCAAGATATGTCAACGTGTCCTTCTTAAAAACACACAAGATCCTTTCTGCTTGGAGTTAAAAACTTGTGGGAAAGAGAACAGTCCATGTACTTCTCTAACACTCCCATTTCTTGGCTACTGTAGGTGGAAAAATTTACCTGCTGCCCAAACAGTCTTCCAGGATGTTCCAGGAATCACCTTTATCAAAATCCTGAGGTCATTCCAACCCAATAGCCTCTTTATTGACATATGAAATGATTTAACCATGTCAGCAGTAGTTCTTATACATCAGCTATTCATAGCTAAGATATGTCCAAGAGGGGAAGCTGAAGGTAAGTGTGCTGCCTTTCCTTGGAGACAAAGAGGGTTTACCTTCTAGAGACCCAGAAATGCCTGGGCTCATGAGTATTTCTGCATCCTGGATCTGGCTGGAGTGTGAGATTGATGAGCTAGAAGTGGACAGTAATTTTCTGGGTTTGTTATCTCATGTTGATTGTAAATATCAGTTATACTGAGTTGTCTCTGAGGCCAGCCAACACCGCAAAGTGCATATCTGACATGCTTTCTTCTCTTCAACATGTGTAGTATAAAGTGAACAGGTGAAGTGGAGCAAGTCTACTCATCATATTGGAAACCTTTTGACTGCAAAATTATTTATTGTCTACCACAAAAAAAAAAAAAGAAAAAAAAAAAAAAAGAGAGAGAGAAGAAAAAAAAAAAAGAAGAGCCTGAAGAGCCTACCTCACTTCTGCTCACATGCAGTACTAAAAGCACAGAGCAAAGAATGAAAAAAGAAACAATGTATTAAGTGTCACCCTATTGTTGTGTTCATGCATTTAGTCACATCTTTTAATAACTTGGTGTTCACTGAGGAGTTGAACATCTCACTTTGAGCATCCGGAACTTCAAAAACTGCAGTCATCCACAGAATCAAGAGCCATGAGAGAATCAACAGAGCCTTGCCTGGTCTTTGGTGGTTTCGGAGGTAAAGATCGAAGGCAATGATGGCTCTATAAGGACCAGTTAATGGATGCTTACTCTCTTCATGTGCTAGTAGAGAATAAAAATGTGACAAAGCTTTTCTGAGGCGTATCTGTGAGACGAAGGGTGAAAATGACAAGCACATATGTAGAGGTGGATATTCTACCAAAAAGCAGATATAGTCAAATAAGCAGCTCATTTTGGTATGAGTCACTATGACTACCCCTACCACATTACAGTAGTCAACAGACAAAGCAAATGAAAGCTTGGACATCAGGTCTGAGAGCAGATAGTTATTCAGAGGTAAAAGCAGTCTATTTGCAGAAGTTTCATTGTACTTCCAGATTAAATGAATTCCATACATAGCCATGTATGTATTTTTTTGAACACTACTGTGCTGTAAAGAAGAAAGGACTTGCCATCACAAAGAATCTAAAAGCCCACAGTTTATTGTATCCTCATCTTTGGAAGAAAGCACACAATTTTCTGGTGGTAACATACTGCATTTCATGGAGAAGGGTTAGTGACAAGTATCCAAGTAATAAAATCAGAGCCATAAGAAATGTCATGGAGAGTCAAACAGGACTCTGGAAAATGAAGGAAATCAGAATTTCCATAGGTCTACTTTTCCATGTTGCCACTCTAAAGATGTCTTGGACCTGCAGAGAAGGTAGCAGGGAAGCAGTGTGTTTTTGTGTGCTCTCTCAGACTGTGTATCTCTGAAACACAGTGAGGAAGAGTGGAGTTTCAGGATTTTGGATTTGGCTACTTTGTTTATAAACTGGAATTACTACAGCAGAACAATCCAAACAGCCCAGAAGGACAAGCTGTGTTTTTGCAGAAAAGGGAACTGTTCTACCCAGGGGATTTCTTTTCTATTCTATATTTAGGTGAACTCCTTACTTAAGGTTTTCAAAAATGCAAACAAATTAAAGATATTTTAAAAATTCCCGAGCAAAGACAATGCTACTGAGAGTGCTACCAAAGCCTATCATCTTTCAGAGACCAGTAAACTTGAGTGGCCTTCCCATGACCCAGGAGCTGGAAGCAAAAGGAGAAGAAGAGAAAGAGAAAGATAAAATAGAATAAAGGAGAGAAGAGAAACCTGGGCAGAGACACTAGTTTACAGACATTTGGCTCTACAGGGAACGAAGTCATTGCAGAAACAGTATCAAACCCAACATTTCTTAAAAATCACAAAAACTTAATAATGTATTGCTCCAACAAAAACAGGAATGTTCACAAGAACTGTCTGGTGTTTTGCTGTACTGGTATGTTGCAGGTTTTGTGTAAGTCACAAAAATACAAATAAATGGTAGACAAGACTCTTCATTTTTTTCCTTGCCACAAGAACTTTCTGGGTTTTAGCATAGAACAGAGGAATAGCCATGGGAGACCAGAATAAAGGATTTCTTCCTGTGTGAGCATCCAAGGCACTTACTTAAACAATTCTAAAGCCTGACTACCCTTTCCCACTGATTTTGGGGTCTTTGCCCAGGGATGAGAAAGGGATACCTTAGTGCCACACCTACACCACCTCCACTGTTTCATGGATATGATTTATGGTTTTCTCATTAGTGTGCTGGTAGTGAAAAATTTTTCTTAATGACTTTTCTGTCTCAGAGCTTCCACAGTGAAAGCAGTGGGAATGTAAGGGGTGCACCAATGGCCATGACCAGCTCTGTGCAAAGTAAGATGGAGAGGATCCAATAGACTGCATCTGTTTAATTGTCCTTAGATTATCACAGTGAGTGTTGACTTTAGTTTCTCCATTTAATGCGGGTGCTTTTATCTTTTGGCAATTATAACTTAAGTAGAAGGATCCTTCTCTGGCTCTATTTTAAAAAGACAATAAAAATAAATTTTTATTGAAAGCTCATTTAGAAACACAGAACTATAGAAAATTTAGTTCCACAGATGGTCTCTTGACCGTAACCTGGCCTAGTGGAATTTTATCCCTGGGAGGACTGTATTTTCCATGATAGGATTTCAGCTGCTTAAGATGACTTTGATCATCTTGAGACTTGGTGGAATTACAGAACTAGAATATCTGAGTTAGAAATGACCCACAAGAGTCATCAGGTTCAACTCCTGGCCCTGCACACGACAGCCCAAGGGTAACACCATGTGCCTGAAAGTATTGTCCAAATGCTTCTTGAACTTTGCCAGGTTTTGTGCTGTGACCACAGCCCTGGGGATCCTGTTCCAGTACCCAACCACCTGGGTGAGGAACACTTTCCTAATACCCAGCATAAGCCTCTCCCAACATAGCTTCATGTTGCAGTCGATATGCGACAGTCAACATGGACACTGCACTCAGGGTGCTTCATAAAAATCATCAGAAAGCTTCAAGTATTGACATCTTGCTATTCAAAAGTCTCCTGTACCTTTCCTCTGTACCCTCTAAGAGCAGCTCCACACAGCTCTGGCTCTGTCTCTCCTTCAGTTCTGGCTCACTCCTTCCTGACCCTGGCATGGCTGCCTAACCCTGTCTGTCCTACATACAGCGCCTTACCTTTTCTGGCCCTTGCACAACCTCCTGTCCCTAGCTCTTCTCAGCACAGCCAGCAGACTCCAACTGACTCTTCCCAGCTAACTCACTCTTTATCAGGCCCATAGCTGTGAGGGCAAGGCTGTTCCCGCTCTAGGATAATCAACACAGCTGTAACATATCAGGGGGAGACTGCCTTCAGCAGCATCTCCTTTTGTCTCCCCACAGCTTCAGGCCATTCCCTCGGGTCCTGTCATTGGCCACCAAAGAGGAGAGATCAGTGCCTGCCCTTCTGCTTTCCCTCATGAGGAAAAATGAGGTTTCCCCTCAGTCTCCTCCAGGCTGAACAGACCAAATGACCTCAGCTGCTTCTCCTACAGCTTCTCCTTAAGGCCCTTCACCATCTTTGTAGCCCTTCTTTGGGCTTCATATCTAAAGCCCTCTAAAGGCATCCTATCTTTATTATGTTGCAGCACCCAAAACTGCCCCCAGCACTCGAGGTGAGGCTGCCCCAGTGCAGAGCAGGGCAGGACAATCCCCTCCCTTGCCCAACTGGCCATGTTGTGGCTGATGCAGCCCAGGACAAGGTTGACCCTCCTGGCTGCTAGGGCACTGCTGACTCATATTCAATTTCATGCAAATGGAAGGTCAAAATATGTGATCAGCCCCCAAATTTAGGGGTTTCTCTCATGCCTCCTTGTTAAGGATCCCTGGAGGATTCTGGCTGTTACGCTTCTGTTCCATCCAGGTGTTATAAAAGCACACAACTGGCCTGTACCATTTGCAATTAGCAAGCGGCAAGCTTCTGCTGGAGAGTTCAAATGCTCAATTTCCAACATTTCCCACTCAATACATATATACATGTCCATCTGCTACCTGTTACCAATAATATATTAATTTTTTCATCTAACACAGATTGGAAGGGATGAAGAACAAGAGGCAACTAATAGACTTATGGGGAAATTGTATCCTGAGCTCTTTAATAGTACTCACTTTGTATGAGCAAGTGATTTTTCTTAAGAGCCTTGATCCTGGCTGACCTTCATACAGCAGGCTTTCATACAGATATCAAATTTCATTCCTGATCACAATCTCAGTATAACTGTACCTTTTTCAAGACACTAAACCAATGGAGGTGCTGAGTAAACCCCTTAAGTTTGGTTGTTCTTACTTATTCTTTTGCATGGTATTGAAAAACAGTATAATAACTTCCAAAGCAATACTGAAATATTTTTTCTGAAATACTGCAATAGTCATCATAATAAAAAAGCAGAAATAGTTCAAGCTTAACTGTTTGTAGAAAATGCAACCTAGTACCAAGAGGCTTTTAGAGAGAAAATCTTGGGAACTTGTCCCTATAGTCAATGCTCTTTTCCCTGCTTCCAAGAGTGACAGAATATGAAAAACCTCTTAATTTTTGCCAACAAGGCCTATAGGTTTGGAAAAAAATCAAGTTGCTCATTTCACTTGCATTCCATTACTTCTTCAATATATATTATTTCTTCAGTTTCTTCTTTTTTTAATGGATTCATATATTCTGTCTGTTAAAGGAAGAATATAACATTTTGTTAGTGTTTCATGCCCAAGATTATTCTCAAGGTCCTGTTTTATGAATCTCCTGTCATTCAGATTTGTTATTTAGTATAAAACCTGTAGCAGGATTCTGTCAATTAGAAGACCAAAGCAGACATGTCTAGATCTTCCCTCCATATAGCTCCCAAAGAGAAATAAAAAGTTTTCAACTAAAAAGCTGGAAAAATCACCTTTTAAAACATAGAAAAGTCAACATGATGCAGGAAGAGAAAATAAAAGGATTTATAAAGGCTTGCCAGTAATTCAGTGTGTTTCTGCAGACAAATTTTGTCTTCCAGACCTGCCTGCAGCCAACCTAAGGACTTTGCAAATTGCAGCAAACTGCAACATGCTCTCTACAAGGGCAGTTCCTGCAGTGTTTGTCTGTTTGATCCTTCTCATGAGTCATTCCAACGTTCCACATAAGTTAAGCACCTCTCAACATTCTGCTCTACTTTCTTGTTTACCCTAGAAACTTTTACCTCCTTTAGCATCATTGCCAAATACTAGCATGGCAAAACTACTGAAGATTTCGTTTTCCCTTCTCTTCCTGCCTGATTCGGTATTATTATTGTGCTGAGAAGCTTAGGCTCAGCGTTATTTTAGTGATGGCATATGGTTTATAGGGAGAGTAGGGTGAAACTCTGTTTTCTTCAATGCTCCAGGTAGACAGATGACAACTGTTTCATAGTTGCAAAGGTAAAACAGACAAGTTATTTCAATATGGACTTTCTCTGTCCATATCCGAAGAACAAGAAAAAGAAAGAAAATTGATTCTTGCTTGTGTGCATCTTTCTGACAGCTCATACGTTTGAGACTAAATTTTTAAATTTCAGGCAAATGGAAAGAAAGCATACCTGGAAGTCCATTGGAGAGAACTCATGGAATGGGTCTCTTGGCTGTGGTACTGTAGCAGATGTTTTTTTCCAATAAGCCCTTCTAGAGTGACAAAAAGGTTTGGGGAAGACAAGACTTAGTTTGCAGACACATGAACACATACTATATAATAATGCACCTGAGGTACTATTTTATTTCTCTAAGATATAAGTAATACTCTTCTATATCAAAAGTAGCTAAAAATTATATAGGCTAAATACAACGTTATAATTAATGTATTTTATGACTTACTTAGTCCTTATAGGAAGTTGTTTTTTTAAGTATGTGAAAAGGAAATGTTGTCAAAACATGGAAAAAAATTTGTGCACCACCCATCCACATTGCAGAGTCTGATGGTAGGAAAGAGGTGCTGATATAAGGCCTTGTCCCCGTATTGGAAAAAACTGTGTTATATTAATCAAGTGGATAAGAAAGTTGAGATTCAGAAATATAGAGCACACTTGAGGAACACCCAGCAGATGATTCCTAGTATAGCTCAGTGTCAATTTTCTCCCTCCCTTGTCTCCTTTAAAAAGAAGCCAGAAATTTTCTGTAGGGGGAAGAAGTGTTATTTCAACTACAGAATAAAAATTTTGCACAAGAAATAAGGCTTACACTGTCATGCAGAGGAAAAGTGCAAGACCTGCTGCCAGCCCTGGTATCAGAAACAGCATATATGGTGAAGTAGATGTAAATTGTTGTGTTCCTGGGGGAAAAAAAAAAAAAAAAATCGAGCAATCATCACAGCGTTCTTTAGCATCGCAGGACACGAATGATTACACAGCTATGTGCAATCTGCTTTGCATCAGGGTGTCAAACACTATGAAGGGATGACTTCTTTAGCTCAGCACCTCACTGCCCTGCAGCATGCAAAGGAATAGAATGTCTGAACAGTATGTGGAAGTCCACAGGAACTTGATACCTGAGGAACTGAGTCCTGCAGAGTATTTAAATATCCAAGGTGGTAGAGAGCAACAGCAGGAAAAAGGAGTTTATAAATTCAGGGGCAAAGATGGAAGAAGTAAAACAGCTGGCAACAGACCTCAAGAAGGTGTGCTTCATTCACTATCCCAGTGCAAGAAGAACTGTCTCCCAAGAATGATTGGAGAACTCCCTAATATTAAGAGACATGGCAATTCTTCGACTCTCTTTGTCCTAACAAATTAATGTGCAATTATCAATATGTTTTCATCTGCAAGCATGAAGTAAAAAATGAGGCATAAAGGTAATAACTGAACAAGGTCAAGGAAGGGATTTTCATTCTTACCAAACTCCACAGGTGTACTCCATTCTCCCCAGTTTGGGCTTACTAAACAGAAGCCTGCGTCTGTTGCTCTGATTTTGACGCTGTACCTTTTTTCTGAACTGAAGCTTTCATATAGGTAGGAGTTATTTTCAATAATTGCTTTCTAGATGCAAAATAAGTAGAATAAGATTTTTTTTGTATTATTTTTACATAATTATGATAAAATTTTATATTTCACATTTATATATTCTTTCTGTGGACAGAAAGTGAAATGGAGTGAAATAAGTAGAAAAATATCCCTTAGCATGTTAGATTGTTTCATCTTAGTTCCTCTTGTTTGAAATTTTTTTATTATTGGGTAATATAAAGATGAAATTTGCTGTATGCTTCCCTGGCTCCTCAGACTCTGCTAAGCATAGGGACTTTAGGGAAACATTTATTTAAAGATCTGTCACTTTGTTACAGCAGATACTTTCAAAACTGAGGTAGAGTTCAATAGCCAGATTATACAGAAGTAAGAAGTTGATTTTCTTTTCCTGCCATCTTTATATTGGCCTAATCTTTAAAGTAATATTTTCTTGCCTCTTACATCTCAATCTTTTCCAGAGACTATTAAAAAAAAAAAAATCTCCACATTCTTTGTGTGACACAGAATCACAATCCATATTTTTACACATATATGAATCTACTAAGGAGTAAAAAAGAATGTAAAATGGAAGATTTTGTGAAGATAAATCAAACTCCACATGCGCAAGTGTTTTTGTACCAAGTTTTATAAACAACAGTTTAAAACTTCAGATTTAGAAAATTTATCAATAATGAGTAGTACATTGAAACAGGTAGTGTGAAATCAAACCAATTTGGTTGGGGGATGCTCTGATACAGAAGAAGTTTCAATATAGCATAAATGTCAGGTAAATATGGACTTACTGTTTTAGGTCCAGTTTTGGTGTTTTTCTCAGCATCAGCCTAGCAACAAGAGAAAAGTTTAATTTTGAGGATTATTCTTTTTGTTACTATATAATAAAGGGTCTCTTCTCATGAATGTTTGATTTTCAGAAATAAAAAGTGTATGTAATATTTTAAATGCCTTCTTTTTAAGACTATGAAATTTAAGCTGTTCTGCCACTAAGTGTTTTTTCCTCTCCACTGATGCTCTGAAATATTGAACCATTTAAATTTGCTTGCAGAACTGAGTATCAAAGCACTAAACAACAACAACAAAAAGGCTCAGGCTGACAAAATGTTTGCATTTTAATTGTTAAAACAAAGTATCTAAAATTTACAAATAAACTTGGACAATGTTTTTTCCATTTTTTTGCCTGTGTATCTTTTGCATTCTTAAACATTTAATTTAGCTAAGTTATGTCTCCTGTTTAATTTTTTAAATTTTTTTTACTGTCAGAGAAACAAACTCACAAATATTCAGACAAATATTTTGAGCTTTATTTTTGAGGGATGTAATATTAGTTTCCATACTCATCCAAGCTTCCAAAAGGAGGTGATGAGAACAGGGTAGCAGTTGTATGGTGTTATGTGTGGAAATAGAGACAAAGGGCTGTTAAATGTTATAATTATTCTTACCTTGTTTTCTATGGCAATTTCATATTTGAAACAACTAGTTTTTATCACATGACTTGTGCGAGGTGGTTGCCACCAAATACTACATCTATGAGAAGCTTCTGTACAGTTCACTGAGACATTTAATGGAGGGGTGAGTTTTTCTACAATAATATAATCAGAAATAATATTGATTAGTAACTGCTCTCTTCACTCTGACATTTAAAAAATATAGGAAGATGTTCAAGCAACTGTTCTAAAAAGATGTAATGCAAGTTTAGCAGAATTTCTATATTGACCCCATATTCTGAAGCAGGTTCTCCTGATTTAGCATTTCAGTTGAGGAGCCTGGAGCACCAGCTGCAACAGTAAGGGAAACTAAGAACATGAGTGATTTAATTATATTTTACTGAATTCAGCACATGACTTATGCAGGTTTGGTTTTATTTCTTGGATTTAGGTTGTTTTTTTTAACACTGAATTCAAATTAAAAAGATTTTTTTTATTAACATTCTTCCATTAAAAAAAAGGAAGTTTTTGCTCACAGCATTAAAGTAATTGATTCTTTTCATTATGTGGATCAACAGCATTTTGACATAGTAAGACCAATATCTGGATAATCCCACACAGGGATCCTTGGCTAGATAATTCTAAATGATGTCACCTTTCTCTCAGAGAATAAACATTTGACTGAAACGCTCAAAATTTTCTGACCTATGTTTCCAGATTTTTTCTGTATTCGTTAGTCTTTGTCCATTTTTATACTTTAGGGCTGAGGAAAAAAAAAACCAAACAAAAAACACAAACAACAAACAACAAAAACAAACAAACAACAACAAAACAAACAAACAAACAAAACCAAACAAAACCCCAAAACAAACAACAACAACAAAAACCCAAAAAACAAACAACAACAACAACAACAACAAAAACACACACACAAAAAAACCACACCAAAACTCAAAAAACCCCACAAACAAATAAAAAAACCACCCCAAAACCCAAAAACAAAGCAACAAAACTAAACAACACACAAAAAAACCAACCAACCAAACAAAAACCCCTATTATGGGGAACAATTTTTTTTTAAATATATGCTTTTTCCCAGGGATGAATTCTTCATTCTTTTAACATATAACTTTTAACATATAACATAAAATCAACAAAAAATGCTTACCAATTTGGTATAGCATTATCCTCGTCTCATATGGCTGAATGTCTTGTCCACTGCTGGACCCATTTACCAGGAAATAAGCATTCTTATTTTCTATTGTCACGTTTTGAAATCGACATCCTACGTGCCTTCCACAGTTATCTTTGATATAATTTTGGCATTCTGTGATATCTTCTTCCCTTTACATGAAATATTGTATGAATAAAAAATTGACAATGTCACATGCCCAACCACAAACCAAAATTCCCAAATTCAGGCAGACCTACTTACTTTGAGGGCCTCCAGTACAGGAAATATTGGGTATCTTCTGTAGCAGTCCTGCCCACATGCCAGGTGCAGTTCATGAAGGAAACATTAAAAATGACACAGACAAAATTCTCAATGGCTGTCCCATTCATGCCTGCAAACACAAAAGGAATATCCCATGCCCACTCTGCAGAAAGACCGAATAAGTGCTGAAATAACACAGATCTTTGCAAGCTCATTTAGCCACTTTTTAGGTACCTGCTTGGCAAATCCGACTTTATATTGTTTTGGTCTTGTAATTTTGTCCTTACTTGAAGATGGCAATGATTTTACTTGTGCTGAGCCATGAGGACTATCTATCATTGTTCCAGAAGCCATAGATATGAATGAGATTTAACTGAGTCTTTAATAATCAACTCAAGCATAGGGAATTAGTGGAAGCTAATAACAGAGACCATCACTTTGGTGATGCCCTTTGTTTAGATCCCCTGTTTAGCTGAGGTCCAGTCTACAGTGGAATGTGAATTCTACAACAAGAAGGGTGGCAAAGTTCTCTCTGCTGGGCTTGAGTCTTTTGACCCTTGGTTATAAGGCACTAATAATTTAAATAAGATTTCCACCACTTTTTTCTGTGCGACAGCTGGCTGGTTACAATCTAACCCTGAGCCTGCTTCCTGAAGCTAATCCCTGCAGAAGTGTTGCAATTTAGAAGAGAGAATGATATATATTTCAATTAGGAATTGAAACTGGCTGTTAATCTCTTCCCATACTTTGAATTCAAGGATAGGGGGAATCTTATTATTGCTGAACTTGATAGAAACAGGCCTGACTATCCATAAAATTAGTGTAAAACCAAAACAAAGCTGAAGCAGAAGTTTATAGCTTGCTTAAGTTAAATCACAAACTGTACTCACAACCTGTATGAATTCCTTGTGTGTTTCTCCCCTACCAAAAGGTGAGATCTCCAACAGGAAATTATGAACATTCAGTGCCTCAACAGCTATCATTGTCAATTGAAGGACTGGGTCACAGCTTTCCAAGAATAATCCAACCACAATTCATTGAGTTTAAGCACCACACACACAATCTTTGCATGTACCTTTCTAGTTAGCCCTAAAACTCCACATCTGATTCTTACATCTTTGGAAATAAAGAGGAATTTTTAAAGAGATGAGAAAGTTGTCAAAGTAGTCCTGGATTTCTGGAAGTCCTTCTCTCTCCCAAGGGGAAGGTTGGAACTTTTTTAAGAGCTTGGTTCAGCAGCATTTCTTTCAATGGCAGTGTTGGCCTAAGCATGCCCTCTCCTTTCACATCCTTCTTCGATCCTGCCTGATCCCATCCTGCCCTCCTTGCTGTGCTAATGCCACTTCTTGTGGGACCCTGTAGTGAGTAGTTTTGAACAAGTGATCATCATTACAACTAATGCTCCTCTCAGCAGTTTTCTCTTTTTGGTTGTTTTGTTTGTTTGTTTGTTTGTTTGTTTGCTTTTCCCATCCTCTATCAGAAATAGTGGAACAATCTCATCTGAGATGAACACACTCAGATGACTGTGGGCTAGCAAATAAGAGAAGAGCTATCAAAGCTATTTCTGTAGCTGCAATAAATACTGACCCATACTTAGTCACTAGAGGAATAAAAGCTCTCAGCATGGAGTTGTTTATGTACAATTTATGTGTAAGTTTATATATATTTAACCAACTACTTTTGGGAGTTCAGTGATTATGGTACTGTGATGAGGTGATGGAGATCTTGGATCAGTTCTCTGGTCTGCCACAGATTCACTTTATGACCCAGGGCCAACCAAGTCTATGCACTTCACTTCCTCATTTACAAAACAAATAGAGAAATTGTCTTCCCATGAAGAAATTGCTGGGCAAATGCAGCAGTCTGAACTATGGTCACAGGTGCTGTGCAAGGGTCTTAAAGAGAGGGGCTTCCTCAAGCCTTTAGCAATGCTGTAAATCTAAAGAAAAAAAGGGTCATTCTGATTTTAAATCAGTTCACAGCCTGGTTCCTGTGTGAGCCAACAAGAACTTGAAGTGTTCAACAACCAAGGAGATATTTAGACATATCCTGTGAATACATGAGTCTCTATATGCATTGCTGACTGGACCTACCTTTTTCCCAAGGTTGTAGGGCATTTATTTTTCCTTTTTTAAAAATTCATATTTCTGTGGTTATACCAAAGAAAATCTAGCAAAGTATATAAATGCAACTACCTTTTCTGTAAGGTTTATTTTTGAGCCTACTCTATTCGTCCAACACTGTCAGCACTACCTTTTTATTTTTAGCAACACCTGGAATAGAGCTCAGTCTTCATGAAACTTTTATCTCACATTATTTCAAACAGACATTGGTATATTTCTACCTCCAGTTTATACCAAGGACTAGCTAAATTTTTCTAGTGTTTTTTGCTCAACCATTGTTATTTAAAATTCGCCATATTTGTCACTTATATATATTTATTTCCTTAAAAATTGTAGGACCATATTCTTTAGTCTTTTCTGTGAGCTGTGATGCAAAAGCCAGTTTAGTTTATCTGTATTGTACTCATGCTTCTGAACTGCCTCCTGTATTATTTGATGATGATAGTAAAACACATATGGAAGTATGTTAATATCATCTGAAGCATCTTTTGTTTCAGACACAAATAGCTTATTTTCACATATTTTACTATCTTTAGATATATTTGAAATGTTTGACATTCTTTTCATGAAAGATGTAAGATACTAAACTCAGATGAGACAATTATGATTGCGTGCAACTGCATAACAATCACACAGAGTGCTTTTATTTATTTGTTTGTTGATTTGTTTACTTATGGCTATTTTGTCAGCTTAGATTATCTCCATCTCTTGGGCAGACATCAGAAACAATGTAGGCATCTTAGCTTCAGAAAAATATCAGACAGAAGAACAGTTGGTTCTGCAATCATTTCTGGTTACCAACATTACTAGCAGGGAAGGACAGGATCTCACCTTTGGGTCCTGAGCCCAAGAGAATTTTTACTTTTGTTCAGTGATTCTTTAATCAAAAAAATGCATAAACTCTTGACTCTTAGACATGATTGACCAAATACTTTATAAAAGATGTTAAGTAATATACTTGATATTGGAAATAATAATAATTAAAAAATTTAAAAGCAATTAAATTAATTTAATGTTTAAGCCTAACTCTGAAGATGCTGTTAGGTGTGAGCAGGTGTGAGCTGGAGTTTGTCTTACCTAAACTTGCTAAAAAGCTGCATAGATGCTTATAGGGGAACCAGTAGTTCTATACTGCCTTAACACAGCATGGACAAAAAAACCCTACAACCTACCAAAAAACCCAAAACAAACAAACAAACAAACAAACAAACAAAAACCACCGCACAACAAAACAAACAAACAAAAAGAAACACCCCAAAAATGAAACAGCTACTTTTGACACAATTTATTCAATCTAGTCTAGGACAAGATGAATGAAGGCTGCACTATATTTATTTTTTGCCGTTCACTGAAAATATAGCCCAGAGGAATCTCTCTAATTCTGAGCTATCCACCTTTGTCAGATAAATCCAGGAGGATTCATTCCTTTCCTTTCTTACATCATCTGGAATTCACACGTAATTACTAAACAAAAATACTGACACTATTATTTTCTCAACTGCAAATTTATTATTGAAAATGTCTTTTCCTCCTCATTCTTATAGATGTGCAAGTATCATGCACTGCTTCCCTTCAGAAAAACAGTTGCAGTAGAAGAGCACTACTATTTTCCCCAGAGATGTTTCAAACTTCCTTCCACATCTCAGGTATTTCCTGTGCAGATTATTGATGAAAATCTTTAGGAAAATTAAAGTATTTCTGTGTGAAGTTGTTTCCTTCCTGTACAGCAGTTTATAAAATTTCTATGAAAATTGGTTACTGTTGACTGTGCTACAGCACAAGTTATTTCTTAGAGAAGCCTGTACCCTAACACCCTTCCACAGGTGGTAGTCATGTTAGGAACTCAGAAGTTGAAATGCTACTGCAGAGTCTAATCTCATCTACCTTGATTGGAGAGGTGACTAGATGAGAATAAAAACTGCTGACTGTGAGTAACACATAACCATATATTTTATCATATTTTGATCCCACTATGACTTTTATGGCCAATAAAAAAGAAGGTTTGTAACTGAAATAAAACCCCCAAAACTTATACTTTGTTTTTAATATGACTACTTTTTAAGTGAAAGTCTGTGTTTAGTACGTTAAACTAGACCTCTGAGATTCATTTCCCAGCTTTGCCTCTGAAAGATTTTGAAGAACATTTTTCTCAGTTTGAAAACATGAAATGGAATTATTGCTTCCATGTTGGGTGGGCTATGAGGGTAAAATTATGCCTGCATTCCTGCAGCAGTTTCAAGGAATTGTGTATATGAAATCTCTAAAGTATTAAAGAGAAAGGACACTGACATAATTCCATTCTACTGGGGCCTAAATGCACTGCTCCTAAAAGCGTTCACTCCAGTTAGTGATTTTACTCTATGGATGCAAAGACCTAAAATCCAAACATTTCCAATTTGACTGTTTTCAAGAGAAAGTAACACAGGCTCCACAAATCTGTAATTTGTGTTTCACTTAAACAAAATACTGCTATGTGGATGAGGCCAGTAACACTGGATACTCTGCGAATTTTAAAATATAATAATACAATTATTTTCAGATTGTAGAAAAAATATGCCATCAAAATATTGGCTAAGACATTCATCAGAGGAAAGCAGACACTGGCAATCAGGTAATGTCTGTCCACCCCTTGTAGTTATTTTAACATTAAAACTAGCAGAAATGACAAAACTCAGTATTTCTTTGCCTAGCTTCTGTGGAGTAAAATAAAAGAGAAACAGAGAAGAAAACAGAAACAGAAAAGAAAACCAGACAAAACTTACCTCCTCCTTGGAAACCTGTTTCCCTGTGGTGCTTTCAGTAATGGAGAACAAAAAGAATAGAAACTATGCCTTTGCCTTGGTAGATTTTTGCATGCTTTGACAATGTGATTTCATTGCCTCATTTCCCTCATCCTTACTTCCGTTAAACCATAGGGAGAAGCAGGGTCACTCCCCGCCTTGGGAGACAAACAGAGGAGAAAGACACCCTCTTCATTACTTGATTCACACAATTTTCAGCCATTTCTGTCACACACTTTTCATAGAGATGTTTGTACAGGGCACCACCTGAAAAGTTGATGAACATGGGTCTTCCTTCTGTGTAGGTTCAAGTGTGGGTCAGGTATCATTGCTTCCAGCCATGCCATTGTTTTCTGCTTATTGCTTAGGGGTGGTGCCCTGTAAAGGAGTATCAACCCACTGCTCTGGCCTGCAGAAGAGCTGCTCCCAGCTTTGCACTAGCCAGCCTCATTCCCTGTAGGTGGGTAACAAACCACGTCACCAGTCTAGATAACCTTCCTGCTTTGCATACACGTTTTTCTGGGTTGGGTGAGTTCAATGCACAGATCAGGTCAAGTTTCTGTATGTATGAAATGTCCTGAGTGTATCAAATCAATGATATGTCACTTGTCTGTGATGGTGTCCTGGAACTAAGAAGCACAGAACTTGCCTTTTCCTGTAGTCCATAGTAGTCTGAGTACTGAGCCCCCAGTCTTCTTCATCTTTAAATATTTTTAACAGGAAAATGAAGCCATTAAAGTGGACAACAACATTTAAATCTGATTATTTATAATGTTCACAGAGTGTACTCCTCTTTGGTGTTATATCTCAGGGGAAGAGTGGTAAATCATACAAAATCTGTCCTCTTTCTCTTTGTTTGTATCTTGTACATCTTCATTCCCATCAGTCTTTGTTCTTGTTGCTCTTCTGGGAAGAAGAGGAATAGGTAGGGGATGGTTCTTGAGATATTTCCTCTTCTTTAGGTCTCAATTCCTCAATTTTATTTGTAGAGTAAGCAGCAGGACACTATTATGCACTCTGCTATGACATTTCATTTCAGGACCTGCAGAAGTAAGGACTTCTGATTGCTGCTCTGTAGAGGAATTGAAAGAGGTCTGCTGGAGGACTGCGATAATGCTGAAACTCTTGTAACTATTCAGTTTCTGTAATTCTTGAAACTGGACCCTGTTCTGTTCTCAGAACAGAATTATTCTTGGAACCCTGAGTCCCAGTACTAGAGAAGTTGGGTGATGGTGTAACTGCTACAGTGAGTTAGATTACCGGAAACTGAGCTGGAATAAAGTCTCAATTCCTTTTCAAGTACTTTTTCTTAATAAAATTTTTCATATAGATTGGAAAAGTTGGAATCTTCAGTATTTATACTGAGTAAACAATATTCTATCACTTTCAGTATAGGCAATTTAATTAATTGTATGGAATGTAGGACTTCATGTTTATACCCAAGATCACTTCTGCAGAGGGTTTGGGGTACTACACAAATACCCCATCTTGTCAGTTAGAGTTTCCTAATCAGTGTTTGACCTAGACATGAATGATTTCACCACAACAGACAACTTGATTATGAAGTTCTCCTTAGCTGCTCTGCAGTCTGAAGGATGATTTGATTTGGTTTGATTTGCTTAAAGAAAGGGAGGGGAGTTGCATGCTTTTGCAGACCAGCACGTTTTACCACAGACTTTTTGGGCTGATCTGTATCAATCAATCAATTCTTAAAACCAGAATAATTGTACATCTTTTATACGAATATCTTTGTAGTCTTTAATTTAAAACATAGGAATTCCACAGTTTGCATTTAGTCTTCTTCATAGCTAATTTTAAGAGTGAACATTGCAGTTATAGTAACGAAGAGGCTAGTAATCAGAAGAGAATCTTTCATTCATTTCTGATTTTGTTGCTCTGGTTTAATCTATTTTAAACCAGTCACCTTTTATGTGAAGTATCAAGAAACAGGAAGGAAGGTGTAAGCAGAAGTTTGCTAGGTACGGATTTGTCTGTAAGAAGGCAGAGCTCCAAAGACAGCACGTCTCAGTGTAGAGTTATTCAGTAGATACACTTGGTAGTTCTGTTCTGGACATTACAATGTCTAAAAGCTGAATAAAAGCTCAGGTCCTCACTGTGTGCTGATGACTCATCCAGACATTTATTTCAGTTTACAAATACTAATTTTCCTCCTTATTTCCTTTACTTTCATGATTTAGCTTGTTTGTACCTGATCCTGGGCTACCATCATGTGGCCACTTTGAGAATCTTCCCAAGTAACAGAAACAAAGGCTGATTACTCACTGGCTGTGGAAAGCAGCAAGGCATTGCCTGCACACAACATGAAGGCCACTTCAGACTTCTGAGGGCATAAGTTTGCTTTTTGATAGCGCTTGGTCACCCTTTGTTTAGACATTCTGTTCTTTGGTTTGTGCCTGTTTTATTCTGCTTTAATTCTGCCCCTTGAAAATACTGAAAAAAACCACCCTAATTTCAGAAGGAAATTTTTTCTATAAGTAGCACCCTTGGGTCACTCCATGCATTAAACTCTAAAACACATTTCTACCCACACATTTCAAACTCAGTTTCAAATCATCCCCATGTAAATCCCTTCTGTAAGTCCTCTGATATGGTCCCCCTCAACAGTCTTGCCTCTAGGTTAGAGAGACATCAGTTTGACAGATGGATGGTTAGATGGCTGGATGGGCTCATCCAAAGACCCAGCGCCTCAGTGCCCAGGTGGAAATCAGTAACAGGTGGTGTCCCACAAAGATCCATGCTTGGTTGAGCACTATTTTACCTCTTCAGCAGTGCCATAGCCAGTGGGATCAAGGGCCCTTCAGTGAGTTTGTGGATGACAGTAGGCTGAGTGGTGCAGTTGTTGCATTAGAGGGAGGGGATGCCATCCAGAGGGAGGCTTGAGGCTTGACAGCCTTGAGGAATGGGCTGATGTAAACTTCATGGAATTCACAAGGTCCTGCTCCTGGGTTGGGTCAATCCCCAATGTCTGTGAACATGTTGCTCAGAGAAGCTGTGGATGCTCCTTCACTGGAAGTGTTCAAGATCAGGTTGAGGGAAGGGCTGGTCTAGACAATATTTGAAAGTCCCTTCTAATCCAAACCATTCTTTGATTTTGGTATTCCATACAATATGATTGCAGTAAACACTACCCAACACTCATGCATCTGTCTCGGGGTCTCTGCTTGCCCGAGAATGATGGATGGGCACTGCCCCGGTCCTTCGGGAAGCCCCGAGCCGCCCACAGAAAAGACGAGGAGTCTTCGGATGTTCTTTTTCTGAGTTTTCTTCTTTGTTTATTATATCTTATCTTTACAATTCTCTCTGTGCTCTGCCAAGGTCTGGACAGCACGGGCAAAAGGCAACGACTGTCCGCCTGCCCACAGGTTGTCATCTTATATACAGATAATTACGTGCACATTATTTACAATTGTGATCCAATACATACACTTGACACTAAACAGGTGTTTGCTACTCTGACCCAATCCCTCTAAATCTACTTCATGTCATCACCACTGTGCAAAATGGAGACAAAGAAGAAGGAGAAGACTCTGGGGTAACACCCAGAATCCTCCATCTTGTCTCTGGTCCTTCTTATCTTGAAACCCCTAACGTGAAAATATTATTACTTTCTACTACTTTCAAGGCCTTGCAATTCTTCCCATAGTGTTGGTAATCTTTCCCATGGACTATAATCGAGACCCCTGCCTGTCTGGGGTCCATGCCAGGGTCTGTAACCCCCCTGTACATATCTCCGACCCCCCTGTACAGGTTTTAAACCCCCCTGTACAGGTTTCTGCTTGTCCAGGGTTTCCAGAGGAATACCCTGGACTCCTACACATCTGAGCTATTATTTCAGACTGTGACTCAGATATGGAAACACTGTTTCTATATATTAGCAGCTGTCAGGGTAGGAACAGAATCTCCAGGTCACACAAGACTATACTGTGAAGGAAAATTTTACACCAAGTAAAGGTACTTATACTAGACTAATTTTTATTCATGCAATGATAGAAATAGTAATTTAAAAGAAACTACATGGTTAATATTCATTGCAGAATCAAACTGGTTTATTTGTCAGAGCACTTTATGAGGCAATAATCCACATTGGAGTTGGAGTCTACCACAATTTGAAATCTAAATCCAGTCTCCTGCCAAAGTAGATATCTATTGTGGTGTTAACATTTCACCTTAGCCTTTTTCTCAATGTACAACAAATTGTTTAAAAAGCAGAAAACTGGAAATAGTTTTGATAAGGACAGTCAGGCAGGACAGCATTTTCCTCAATTGATAAGGATAGTAGAACAGAACAATGTCTTGCTCTTATCAAGGACAGCAGAACAGAACAACACAGCCTTGAAGAAATAGATAAAAGATGTAACTTAGGCAGGCAGAAATCATGCAAAATGCAAGCAGGATGCCAGCTCAGCTCGGCCAGGCTGACAAAGCAGAAGTGATGCAGAGCAACGATACTGCTCAAAGGCGGGGGCTGAGGAACAGCCCCTGAAAAGGACACCAGGCATTGGAGACAGAGCCCAGAGAGCCACCTAAAGGCTTCCAGCAAGGGGTGTGATTATGTAAAATAAAACCAAGGAGGTGGGGATATCTCATGAATATGTAATCAGTGAGTATGATACAAACTCTCTTCACCTGATGCTCAGCACACTTGATTAGAGGAAACACCCTCGGGGTGAGCAGCATGCTGCAAGAAAGAATGCTTGCTTTCTAATACTCCAAACTGTGCTAGATTTCTGTAGCAGATTAGATAAAAGTTTTTAGCTATGGATACTGTTAGTTCCTAGTCCTAGATTTGATTTTAGTAATTTATTTTATTTTAATACTCAGTATTTTTTTCCAGAATTAAAGCTCCACACAGCAGATGTTAAACTTCAAAGATTTCAAAGATGGGATTAATTTCTAAAGTGTAGATTAAAACTGTAGATTATATTCACCTACAATTTAGTTTCATGATTCCGTGCTAATTTTAAATTCTGGGAACAGAAATGAAATCTTTCTGGGTGCTAATGAACAGGGTGAGGAGGGTACTGTTTTATCAGAGTGTATTTATTTTCACTGAAAATAATGATAGCTGAATTTGATTTGTGTAGATAAAAATATCTTCGCAGAAAAGACTGAAAATTCTTTATTACAGAATTCCTTTGCCTTTCAAGTTGCAGTGACATTTACTTGATTACGCCTGGAAAGGTGATATGCATCAGTCTGAAATTGTGGCTCTACAGCACATAAGTTCTTGCATCTCTTTCCCACTCAGTACTGTACTCTCTCTTATAGAGAATTGTGCTGAAGTCACTTCTAGTCTAGGCTACTCTGAGTTTTGTCTGAGAAAATGTTAAGGAATCAAATCAATTATGTGCTTCCTCTGTCTGTCTGTATTTTATAGAAGACTTGGGCTTATCATGTTCTAATAGTGATTTTTTTTGCATTTAATCTATTTTATTCTTAGATATGCCTCATTTGTTGGTTCATTGTTGAGGTTTGTGAGATACACTACCCAAGCAAATTCTGCTTTTCTCTTTTTTTCAAGTCTTTTTAACAACCATCTGCCCTGCATTTTTCAAGTTCTCCAATGAGATGTTTAGAAAAGATACATTGCTTTTAAAACCCTAAATATTGAATAGTTCTTAGTATGTTTTCCACCCATATTGAGGACAGTCACTCTATTAAAGCAATTCTGTTTTTAGCTGTAAGGGAGGCAGAAAAGATCCCAAGTTTGACTGCAGTCCATCTTCACTGCATTGTCATGAACTTTTCAGGTTTAACAGCTTTCTTTTACTGACCTATTGACCACAAATTTTCCTGATTTGGCTAATCCTTTTGTTCAAAGGACATGTCCAAAACTCAGCCATGTAATCATAGGTCTGATCTAACAGGAGATGATCAATGTTAGTATTTCACCCAGCAGAAGGGATGGCTTTGAGAGAAAAACACCTCTTTAGCAATTTCTCCTGAAGGTATTGGTAAATTCACGTGAGATAAGGCAATGGCTTTAAATTGAAAGATGGTAAATTTAGATTGGATATATTTGGAAGAAATTCTTTTCTGAGAGGGTGGTGAATCACCAGAACAGGTTGTCCATGGAGGTTGTGGACTCACCACTCCTGGAAGTTCCCAAGGCCACTTTGGTTGGAGCTTGGAGCGATCTGGTCTAGGGGAAGGTGTGGCTGCCCACAGCAGGGGGGTTGGAATGAGATGATCTTTGAGGTCCTTTCCAACCCAAACCATTCTATATTGCTGTGGTTCCTCAGAAACAAAACCTTGTTAAACTAAGGAACAACGTTTTACAAGGAAGAAAACATTTGGCCACACACGCTTGTCATATAAAAATTAAGTGGAAGTGACTAAATTACTGTGACTCAGCCTGATGTAGGGAACAGTTTGGAAGAATGATGGCAATCTGAATCAGCTGGGCTGACGTGCAAATTCTTATGTCAGTAGTGCTGCTGGTACTACTTGCATGATTAAGTGCACTGTTAAGGGTTGGGGAAAAAATAGCGTCTGCAACTGAAAGGGCAGAGATACGACTGATTTACTAGTTAGCTGCTCTGATTGTGCACAGGGAGGTGAGTAAGCTAATCTGTGAGAAAAGGGAAGTAACACTGGACAGAATAAGGGACAGGATTTGGAAATGTTAAGGCAAGCTTGACCTGTAGTAGAAGCTAGAGTTTTGAGAAATCGCCTCAGAATGAAGAATATGTCTCATTGGGACTCCCCAGAAGACTAAATGGGGCATTATATAAGCTTCACAGTTGAAATAGCATGATAGAGGGCTGCACAGTCTCATCTTCTCTATGAGAAAAGCATGTGTCCTTCTTGGGGCACTGAAAACCATGGATGGACTGAAACTGCTGTGAACCTCTGCCAAAGGTATGTCCTAACAACATTCCTCTTTAAAATGTTTGGAAAATTCAATCCCTTTTTTCAAGTTCTCAGAGGCAGGAACCCTCTCTCCCTCCTCTACTTTCATTGTTTTTTATGAATCCTCAAGCAAAAAATATATATATTTTAGTCAGAAAAATCAAATATTCTCTACTGGGATACTGAGAAATAACTCCACTCTGCACTCTCAAATTATTTTCAAGCAAAGGTGCAGATTTCAGATGGCTCCTATAACAAATCTTTCTAAAATTTAGAATAAAACAGATTTTTTAACTATCTAAGGTGTTAGGATTTCATAAAAATATTAAATATTTCCTGCCTTTTTTTTTCCTGATGAAAAACAACAGTATCTATAGATAGGTCAATCTTTTAGATGAAAAAATAGTCATTTCAAAGTTTGTTGCTGTTACAACCCATCCCAGAAAGTGAGGGTAAGCCAGGTTCTTGTTAATAAATCTCTTTGGGGCAGATTAGAGTGAAATGACACTGACTGATAGGTGAATATAAATATAAATATAAATATATACATGTAGGGCTTAATTTAGAAGAACTTGGTTGCAATGGAAAGTAGGTTTGTATTATGGTTATTATCCATAGTACAAAAGCACAAAATAACACTTAAGAAAATGTATAAGGGAAAAGAAAGAAAGGATAAGAGTAGAAAGATCACCACCTGTGGATCCCAAAACAAGGCTTGATGCCCATTGGTCAAAGTGATGGTCATAGTCTTGAACTGTTGGGGATGGGGGAAACCCAAAACCCACGAAGCTCTGTGTGGGAATGCTGAGACACCACTCATGGGGCAGGGAATCCTGCACTGTCTGATTCAAGACAGTGGATTATGGGGCAACAAGGGGGTTTTGACGGTTTATGACACCTAAAACATTTCAGCTGCGTCTCTCTTCACAATAGTTGAGCCAATCATGGCCCATAAGAAGAGGTGAATATCTTCAGGTCACATCTGAATGCCCCAGTATGTCCCTGGAAGGGAATTTTCACTCCTGAGTCATTTGTGTAAGGGAGGACACAGGACATGGCAAAAGCACTATCCCACCTCACATGATCTGCTTCTTATAGCCCTCTACCCTTACCTGGCTCAAACTCCAGCTTGTAGCCTCTGGTGGTGGTTGTGCACCCTCTCTGCACCCAGATGATTACTTTGAGCATGGTCAGTAAAGCACCTGAAGCTTTTGCAAATGGCCAGTTGTTTTGAGTCATTAACCATTTTAACATTCCAGTCTCTCACAACTGCCTTTCAGTGAGCTTTCTTTCTCAGGGTATTGACCCTGAGCAGAGGCTGAGACACCACAAGACCTCAATGGATGAATTTGTATTAATGAGTTCCAGGTTAGTAATAAGGAGTTTGAACAAGCACAATTACCAATGCTGACCAGTAATTAAGGCTGATGAACAGAGTGCCTAGTAAATGTGTCTAGAAATGTGTCTTTCTCTAATACAGAGTGAATTTCTGAATATCTCGCTGGTTGAAGTGACCAAGAGCAATTATTTTCTTAAACAGTTCAGTTGTAAAGAAGCTGACATGTTTTAAACAAAACTGTTCCACAAACAAGTAGTTTATTTTCTTTCATTAGGCAGATGGATGAACACTTTCTCTCTGCCTGTCTCTGATGAATTTTATATCACCAGACTGTTTGGCTGAGAGCCAGTTTTTCTTTCAGCTGAGTGTTAAATATTGCTCTTCACTATTGTGCTCTTGGGGAGATAGAATTTGGTAGGGAGGAGTGTCACAAGGGTAAGAAAATTTTTCCTTGAATGACTGCTATAGCAGGTGGAGAGACTTTTTTCTTCTCCATATTTGGTTCCATAATGAACACTGACATACTCGTCTTCACTGAGAATGTCATCTATACAAATATGTTGTCATATTTGGTTAGGCCATAAGCACCCTATACAAGCACCAAAAGACTCCTTATTTAATATCAGAAATCCAGGCAGGAAGCAGATTGTTGATAACTACTTGTAAATCAACAGACACTTTGCCAGTGCCAGTCCTGGTTCTTGACAATGGCATTAAGATGATTAGGACCTGAAGTTTAAAATGTTGTAGGGAGTTTTTTAAGTACCTGAAAGATTTTCTGCATACTAACAGGGGAGGAAGACAGAATTAATTACTCTGAAGGACATTCTTATATTAATTGTATAGAAGCAGCATGGAGATAATTTAACAGTGCTCCATGAAGGGAGTGGAATGGAGAAAATTTTTCTTGTTTAGAGTCTCTTGTTTTTGAAATCTGCTTGGTTTTAAAGGTTTTACCCTAACAGGGGCAACAGACATTAACAATTCTGCTGTCGGCACTTGAATATCTGATCAGGAATAGTTGCACAAATTAATAATCAGGTGATGATAAATATGCTCTGAAGTGCCTAGGAATTTTCTCTGTATTCAGCTATGTTTCAGCAGTTCCCTTGAAATAATACAGAAGGATCTCTTCCTAGAAATATTCACAATGCACAGCTATTGTTTTAATTATAAAAGATAAATATTCTTTCAAGCCTTACTCTCTTAGGCTGCTTGTATTCACAACTATTGTGATGCATCACAACTGTGATACAGTAGTCTGACCAGTCACCTCAGAAGAAATTCTGCATAATGAGACATCAGCTTCTGACCAGTGTTAGGAGGGTTTTTTTTCTGTAGTTGATTAAATTTTGAATGGAAAGACCAAATAGTAGTGATAACCTATTTCAGGTATATCCGTTCTGATTTGGAAAATTTGTATAATGTCTCTGTGTCTCAGTTCCTCACTCAGGAAAGATTAGGGATGTGTTTTTATGTATTCATGCCCTCTCTTATCTTTCTCATTAAATGTAGTGCCTATCCTAAGGCAGGTGTTAAATGAGACTGATTTAGTCTAATGGTTTTGTAATCACAACACTAACAGCACTATGCTTATATTTGAAATCTTTCACTGATTCCTCTTGATTAGCTAAGGCCAAACATGGTTATATAGTATTGCACTCCTTTATAGGACTCTCTCACCCCTGATGCAAGTCACCATACCCTAAAGTGTACCCCAAACCTGCACATTGCTCTCTCATAAATCTCTGCCTGTATGATTTGAGAGAAACTAGAATAGAGGCCTTGTATCTAAGGTTGGCTTTCACTGTCAACAGCTGGCTATTTGGTGCAGCTGATAATTTTCAGAAAGCAAAGAGATATCTCCTCCAGGAGATCTCTTCTCAAGCCTTGCATTGGTACATGTACATACACATAGTTTGAAAAGCATTACAAAATAACCCAGGACAAAATAAATGTTACATTTTGAGACTTCAGATGCAGAGTAGAAGGCTGCATGGACAGCTGCCATCCCTATTATATGAAACAAAAACACGAGATCAGATTGACAACAGAACAATGAGATGCAGATGGTGAAAATTTAGTCGCTGCAGTAGAAAGCTGTGATTTCAAAATTCCCTTTTGTTAACAAGCATGTATCACTTCCAGGACACTCCCTTGACCTTACTGCTATCCTTTAAGCCTGCCTCATTACTCCTTTGCAGTGAAACATATCACTAGCAGCCCAAATTTCTGCAACTTCATTTTCACTTCAGTACAAAGCAAGAGATGAGTTTTGATCCCCTTCAAATCTTGGTGTAAACAGAGGTGGAACTCAAGAGCACCCCAAACATCCCCAGCACGTGATTGCAAACACTAGCTGTGTTGACACAGCAAACTAGACTGCAGGGACTGTGAGAAGGAAAGGACTTTGTCCTTTAGTCACATGCATGGGACTTCACTGGCTCCATGCAGGGTTCAGAGACAGAAATGGCTGTCAAATACTAAATACTGCCTAGAACACAGGCTTTGTGGAGTGTGAGCAGTCATTGCTTTCCACAGGCACCTAAACCCTGCTGAAGTAACTGCACAGTGCACTGGCTTTATGGATATTTTTAACTACATGGCTCGCTGCTTTGATCAGCCCAAATCCACACGTGGTTCCAATGCATGACTTTGATGGACTGAAACTGTTACAAAACTCAGTGTGAGAGTCTGTTAAGGATGGGGAAAAAGTGTTGAATTCCTACCATTCCTGCTTTCCTGAATACATTCCTGAATACATATGAAAACATATGAAAAAATTTTAAAAAATAAAATAAAAATCTTCAATTCTTTAAAATTTTAAGAGCACTCCAGAAAATGTGCGTAAAGTAATTAACTTCTTTTCTCTGAAGTCAGCAATGGCAGTGAGTTATGGTGTAAGAAAAGAGGAAGAAACGTGCTGCAGTTGTTGAGGTGTTACCATTAATTCAAAGTACAAACCACACTTTAACCAGATAAAATTTACATATTTTTCTAATAAACAGAAGACACAAGGGGAAATGAAGTTATCTACATTTTAAAAATTGAGTACTGGGCTTGTGGTCAGGTTTGCCACTATTACCATTGGATTTGAGATTCCAAGTCACACCCTTCACACTGAAATAAAACATACTTCTAAATATAGTCAGAGTTCTCCAGAAGCATTTACCTTCCTTTATCTTAGTTCATCATTAGAAAAATATGGGTTTTGTACATCCCCACCATAAGATCATGTCTGATTAACACCAGAACAAGGAAGCAATTGGATTCAAGCACTTGAGTTAAAGGCTTGTTGGTTTAGTCTTACCTTGAATAATTTTATTATTTAGCTTGGGGAAAAAAAAAAGCAAAAAAAAAAGTCAAACCTGACATGGATCTAAATAATCTAAATATATCCTTTTCTAATCTAAGATCAAGATTACCTTTATTGAATCTATTCATCAGGAAAATCTAGATATCAGTCAGTCAGAGTAATTATTGTCAAAAATATTTTATTGAAAGAAAGAGGCATCCAAAAGACAAAGCAGCATTTTTTAAGACTTCGCTATTCAAAAGCTGAAACATTCCATTGACCTTCTCTATGATGCTTCTATAGTTGGCTTTTTTTGTTTGTTCATTTTGTTGTGTTTTCTTTGAAACATGTATTTTTAACACACATACTGAAAGAATAAAACTGTTTCTGTACATGACAGTAACAGCCTCTGCCTGGGATGAGAGTGAAGATTTTCAGGTTTCTAGCACTTCACTGAATAAGCATAGAAGGTGTTTTATGGGATTCTTCATTTTTCAGAATCTCTCTGCTGTGTTTCCAGTATCTAAAGACGGGGAAAAGCAAAGAAGCTAATATGCTCTGGAAAGGATCACATCAGCTTGCAAATGATAAAAAACTATATTACTTGATCTCTTCAGCCCTTTATATAAGGGATTGTGAAATATATTGTCCAAATTTGGCAATTTTTGAAAAGGCAATAAATAATGCAGTCTTGACGCCTTAAGTTCATTTTTGCACCAAAACCTGGGGTCAGATCCTTAGTGAATAAACTTTTTAAAGTGAACAATGAAGCATATCTGTTCCAAGCCAAAATACTGAAACCCAACCCCCACCCCCACCCCCCCAAAAAAAGAACAATTTTTATCCATTATTGCCCCTCTCAATCCAGCTTAACATGGAAAGCTGGAATGCAAAATATCAGTGTGTATGAATGAAGTGGTTGATTTCAAATCCCCTTACTATCAAGTCAGTCAAGTCCCCCTAGAATGACATTCATAAGATTTCAGCATGTTTTGCAATTGCATTTGTGATTACTGCAAATTAATTCACTTGATAAAACAAACCAGTTAAAAGGGCAATTTCAGATCCTAGGCTGGGCAAACCTTCATACATGAAGAGTTAGACAGTCCTACCTGTTTAAAATGCAAGATTTATTTGTTCTTTTTCCTTAAAAGTTCTGTGACTTTTTTTTTTTTTTATTTGGGTGCACACTGAAAGATGTGTATTAGCCACTAAAAACCAGGAGAACAGTGGCAAGTGGAGCAGGATCTTTCTGGGATTTTAATTTCATAGATCATATTGAACCATGTGATTTAATTTCTTCTTTAATCTGACTTCTTCTTAAAAGCTCATTACAATATGTAAAAAGTTTTGAAACCTTTCTCTTCCATACACAAAAAAGAAAAAATGGCAACAGCTCTGACATCTGAGACAGTCATGCAGAGATGTGTATCCTTAGAGATCCAAAGACCTTGGGTAAGGCTCCAGCCAGTGTTTGCTAATTCAGAGGTGTGCTTCAGCCCCTCAGTGGGAAGTGGCCCTGGCAATGGGCTTTTCTGAGGCAGTGCTTTGTAAAAAGGGAAGTCTCTTGAATCAATTTCTCACTGTAGTCCTAAATCAAGACACTCTCCAGTGCTGCTCTGTCCCACTTCTCAGCCCAAACTACGCTTAGGTACCCAGGGTTTAATAAGCACCAGAATTAAGGTAAGTTTTGAAAAAAAGAATGTAAATGGTATCATCTTTTGACTTTTCAGCTACCAAGAGATTCAAACTTTATTTGGCCTATATTGCTTATTTCATCATTCATTGATCAATTTCTACATTTTCTGCTGTTAAATACGGGATGTTAAATACGGATGTTAAATATGGGATACTGTTAAATATGTGAGGAATGTTGAAAAGTATGACCTGACAACCTTAAATGAAGTCTAAGTTTTAGGTAGTCTTATTCAGGCAAACAGTCTCAGTGATTCACTTCATCTAAGACTGTGCATTAGAACAGTAAATAAAAGATTTTGTTGTTTAATGGTTGAATTTACTTTCCAAATTTGGCATAATATAATTTTCAAGACCACCTGAAATTATCTTTTTGGACAATTTTATTATTTGTTTTTCAAAGAAAATATATGTATATAAAAACTATTTCTTAAAAAATTAACTTTTGCATTTAGGAGGATATAATAATCAGCCCCAGAAAAATTTCAGAAGTAGCTTTATTCAAACACATGTATAGTGTAGATTTAAAATCAAATAGTTTATTTTCCTGCCACTTGAAGTAACAACTCTTAAGTTTTATGAAACTTGTTTTAGCTATTTTCATTTTACTTTCTCTGTCTACTTCCCAAATTCACCAGGTGGGCTTTTCACAAACAACATCTGCAGCTGCAGTGTTGGATGGGCTGGCAGCTCCCGTCAGTTCTCTTCCTTTTCTCTTACTCCAACAACCCACTACTGTAAATCAGACATTGCTGGGCACCAACCAACAGGTATTATATGTAGCTGAAACTCAGAAGTTAAAGAAAAGCCATAAATGAAAGAAAAAGAAGTGGTAAAATACGTATAGTATTTTTAAAATTATTTTTAACCCCCATTTTTGACAGGCAGAACAATGCTTGGAAAGAATTTGGGGGGGGGGGTTGTTGTTTTGGGTGATTTTCTTGTTTTTGGTGGGGTTTTTTGTTGTTGTTTTTTTTTCATTATGTTTATTTTTTTAATTAAATTAATCAAATTAAATTTAGATTGTTGAGATAAATTCTATCCCACTAGATTAACTGGACTGTCAGCAAGTATATTTGGCTAGTATGCATTCTGTCAGAGACAAAAGATCCAGAGAGTCTTATTAGAAAAAAATTATCAGGCAATGAATTTTATTTTGCACATCATTGACTGAATTTCAGCACCATATGCTAACTCAAATCTTTTTGTAGCACAGGATGAGGAATGCCAAGTCCTATCTGCATATGTCTGAGAAGAAATGTTCTGTCTTTCAGCTCGTCTATGCCAACATAAAGGAAAATACCTGTTCTTTGACAAGTTGTGAATCAAAAGCTTTTTATGTATGGACAGGGTTTGTTACCCCCGGTCACTTTAGGTGTAATTATGCAGCAGTGCTTTCACTTTACTGTTTTTGTGGACTAATTAATTGTATATAAACATTAGAAATACCCTGTGGGGTCAGCCCAGCTGTCCTTCTGCTGTTCTGCCTGCAGCAGTGAGATGTTACTCAGAAATAATCCACCACTCCAGCCCCCTCCTGCAGCTCATTCTCTAAGAATTCCCCCAACGCCTACAGCTCCTGACCTGGGGATGTGAGCTTGTGCATCCATCTCCAACACTTTTTGGTAGCTTTCCATGTGCCTGCTTTCCATGCATTTTCCTGGTCCTATTTGCAGCCTGCTCACAGTGTCCACCATCACAGCATCGGTGGGAGAAGGGGCACGTGCTCATTGCACACTGAGTGGAGAGGTGCCTCTCAGTCCTGTACAAAAGGGACTCCTAGGAAGAAACCTCAGGGAAACAGCACTGGTCTCACCTGAAATGTCTTTCTTTGACTCAGGTTGGTTGGCTTTTTCCTAAGCTTGTTCAGGCTTTAAAAAATCTTCCTTGTCTACCCCATGTGTCCTCTCTCCAACTAAATGCATTTATATTGCCACCCAAATTAGGTCTATTTTTGTTTCTAACACCAAAAGTTGTTGCTACTTGTAAGATTTATTGTGTTCCTTTTCCTGTTCCACATCCCCATTTTATTTGTGTTTTCAAAAAAAAACATGTTAATATTAGCCACAAGTATGTTAACTGGCTTAGTGTTTTCCATCCTCGTTTTTCCCTTTCTGCTAATTTAAATAAAGTACTTACATGTCCCTAGGATTGTTTTTGATTGCTCCATTCCATGGAGAGGGATGAACCACTATGTGTTGAATAGCAAACCATCAACATTTCCTTGTTTTTATTTTATATTTCCCCGACTTTTTCCTCTTACACACACTGTACTGTTCTAGGAGCACAATTAATGGCACAGCTCACCCCTCCCCTCTCCAGACAATTAGAAATGGCTTCTCACCTGGGCACTCCAACAGAATTTACCTTTTTTTTTTTTTTTTCGGCTGGCCATGTGCATAGTGTGACTTGCATGCCTCTTGCTGGTGCTACAGCTGAGATCACTCCAGAATGGCACGGATGAGGAAACCTCTGCCTCACAGCATTTTGTTACAATTTTTTCACAGCACTTCATAAACAAGGGCAGCATTCCTTAAGTGATCTCTTTTTCACTGCACTGTGATAAAACAGCATTATAAATTAATCTGTATATGTATGCAATTTTAAATGCATGTGTATTTCTTTTTTTGGGAAACTTCATTGCAGATTTTTTTGATGTGCTGAACATTCACACATTTTCCTGTACATGGTCAGTGCCACTTATTAGCCAATGTACTGTGAACCTTTTGATATGGCTCCAGGTGCTGATCCCTGAATACAATATGCCTGAGAATTTAAAAGCAAAAACAATCAGAGACAAGATAAATCAGTTAGTGAGTGAAAGTCTCTGAACACGGAGGTATATGAACACAGAAGGTATCAAATGTTATTTTACATTAAAGCAACATCTGAATGAGACCCTTCAGAGGAAGAGCAATGCTGTTTTGCTAAAACAAACTTTGATCAGTCTGAATCTGTTTGCTCAGTGTATTCCAAATTCAGCAAACACCTGAAATTCTCTTGCTGATACTTTTTCACATGGCAGCATTCACGTGTTCTTATGGTTCGTGTTCTCCAAAAACAGGTAATGCAACTCACAGTCTAGAAATTACAGTTCTCTACTGTCACAAGGTCCAGATAACACATAGAAGTAGAGGTACTGGGTTAAATCTAAATCTATTCATGGTTATGTCAAGTGGGCCCTGCCTAAACTGCTTGCAGAGTCAGTATTGTCATATCTGTGGTGCTGGCTTGCAATCAAAGCTGTGCTGTCACTCAAAACTCGTGCTTTATTGCACACACTCTCTCCAGCCCTGGCACCACGTTAGAGTGGGCTTGAATACAAACATCCTGGGAACAGCAGGCACCAACCAACAAGACCTGTCAAACATTTGTCATTTCATATTTACTTTTTGTACTTTAGACACGTTTTAAGCACCTAGGTGACCCTTTCCCAATATTTCACAGATGCAAAATGAAAACGTCATGTTCTAACTACTTTTTCAACCAAACTTGGAACTCAAGAGTCTCAGTTTCCTCAGATCTGTGGCCCAAAACATTTGCTATGGCACGTGTAACAGTCGTTCCTGTCCTGCTGATATTAAGCTTTTTCCAGCATATGACACTGTTTTCCACAATCCTGGCAAGTGGACAAGAAGACATAAAGGGTAAGTAAAGTATTAAGAGTTCATCCTATGCTAACCATCCCAGATGTCTAATCTGAACTTGTCAAGCCACTTGTCAAGCCCACAGGGAGAAACAGAGACCTGCAGTAGGAGAAGTGTTCCAGACAGGCAAAAGTAAATCAATTAATTTTGAGAGCTGCAAAGAGTAGCATGATTCCCACTGCTGAAAGTCATATTCATCAAAACTCAGATGTTCTCATGCAAGAACAGAGGTCCTGGTAGAGCTACTGGGCATGCAAGCCTTACTGAGAGACAATTCCTTTGTGTACTCTCTGGAGGATACTCTGTCTATGTAATATAATTTTAATTGCAGATGCACTTAGGCTACATAATGTTCTGTGGGCCGCCAAGAATGATTCAAGAGTTATTTTGTCCTGGAACAATAACCTGACAGAAGAAGAAACCGAGAAATACACTGTGAAGTATATTTTGATTTATAAGTTCTTCAATACCACTAAGGAAAGGAAAGTAAGTTCTTCAGAGGTGGCACATAGTGTAAAGTGAAATAATATATTGTATCATTCAGTAGATGAGTTTGCATAATTTCTCTTTCAATACTTAGAACTGTTTACCTTCATGGAATTTCTTCTTCCTCCTCTTAGGAAAGACTGCAGGAGAAGGAAAAGATAATACATCTTAGATTACACTCTGGTTTTAATGCTAAAGTTAAGACACAACTTTTTGCAAAAGAAACAGAAGACATAATTAAGGAGAGTGACTGGACAGAATTTACTTACAAGGCACCTCCAGGTCAGGTATTTCTAACTTGTTGTTAGGACATCCAAGAATTTATGATAATGTCCTCTCACACTTGGAGAATTTCTGAAATCTCATTATTAACTTCTACTCCTTTTGTTTGGGGGTGGGTGTTGTACAGATATGTTAAGAATATGATTCATAATACCTTGAGATATTGCAGAATTATTTCCTTTATTAGATGTATTCATATTTAGAAAATTCCAGCTCTACTGAGCAAGATGTCAGTATGACTCAAACACTTTTCATTTTCCCTAGCAACTCGTCTCATGAAGATTGCCTTCTGTATCACACGATTTCAGCAATTCTTAAAAGATTAGAGATTTTAATTTAATTTTAAGTGGGTTAGTAAGGCTTTGGTTAATAGCAGATGCACTTCCCAGTTTTCACTGTCTAAAAAGCAAAAAATATGTATTTTTTCTCACATAGTACTTCTTCATGCTTCTAGAAATAAGCTAATATAATGGGTTTGTAAAGGCAACCATGCTGTTATTAGGAAATCAATGTAAAATAAACACAACTCTTTCTTTTTACCATTCATTTGTTGCAGTCTACATTCAGAATCTTTCGTGCATCATATATAACATTTCTTTTTTCAATTGCACCTGGAACATCAAAGCAGAAGCTCCTGAAGATATCCAGATCTTTGCCTCATACAGGTAAGGATGTTTAGCAAAATAATTATGAAACCATGATTTTGGACCAAAGTCTTTGACTTAAAAATTTTTATCTTTCCTTCTCACAGACATGTAGGAAAAGTTTTTTCATGCCAGCAATATGTAAAAAATGCAAGGAAGAAAAATATTGGATGCTATATGAAAGAAATACATTTCCAACCATCAAGGAAAATAAATTTAAACATAACTGTGAGAAATTTGAGAAATAGTTCAAGAGGACTGTCTTATTACAAAGCTTTCACACCTCAGGAAATAGGTAAGTATTGTCTATTTTACTGTATATTGAGAAAAGCTTATTTATTAGTTACTTGGTGGAAAGTAACAAAGGAAATAGGTGTGACAAAGTCATAATATTAATTCTAACTATTTAGGCATTCATCTTAGTGTGAATGTTACACAAAGATTAAACAAAATGGATTAGGGCTGAAGGTTTTTTAATTTCTTTGTCTGATTTATTAACATTGTTTATTTATAACTTTAATTAAAAGAAAAGATAAGCTAATGTGAGAAAATGATATTTAAAAGCATTTTATCCTTGTTTCTCAATTTTTTTCTTTTCTATCTTTTTTTATAGTGCTGAGCAAGTGTGATTAAAAAAAGGAGTATAAATAGCCAAAAGTCTCATTTATAACCTGAATTTAAGAATATGAATGTTCTCAAACATTAGTAGCATTTTTATTTGGTTTTTTTTTAAGTTAAAAATATCTTGGCAGTTATTTTTAATTATCGATAGTTTTGAATGATAATATAAAATTACTTTTCTTAACTTCTCTGGGAACTTTGAATTAATCTCATGGGTAAGAAATTCACCTAAATTTTAGCAAAGATTGCAGATTCAAATGCCTTTTAAGTCATTAACATGTTGATCATCTTCCAGACCTGTAACCTGGGAATCAGTCATAGCTCAAGGGACAGCAAAAAAATTTATTCTGAGTTAGATCTCATCTAACCTTTTCTAAGGCATTAGAATTGTTTGCTTTATCTAAAGCTTTACACTGCAATCAGAGCCAGCTATAATCTGACACATGACAAAAGGATGAGAAGAAACTGCTGCCTATTCTTGACATCCTTGCAGAAGGGAGAAAGGCCTGGCAGCAGTATTTCAGAGACTAAACAAGAAAACATGCTTCTTACTCTTCTCATGGCTCATGACTTCACGGCTCACGGTGCACCCCCACCCTCAAAGGCTGCCAGAGCAAGCAGAGCAGCTGCATGGACCAGCCGTGCTGCCAGTCACCCTCTCTGCCTCTCTCTGGCTTTTCTCACTGGCACCACATTGCAGCCGTGTCATCCCCAGACCTCGCTGGCCCTGTCTGCAGAAACTTGCCGTGCACTTCTGCCTCTGCTGGGACGGCTGTTTCAGAAAACTCCAGCTGCAGTTCTTCCTTTCATAGAAACTCAGCTGAGAAGGACTGAGGGTGCGTGGGTACGGAGCACACACTCAGGATCATTGCCATGCTAAAAAATAATTGTAGACTAGCTTATATGAACCCAAGGCTGAAATCCTGGGGACCCAAATGTCCCTCGCTACTCTCAGGTTTGGCTGGGCTGGTTCACCCTTTCCCTGAGATTAGGGTGGTTAGTGTCCTTTGCCCTCTGAAAGCTCCAAGCCGGATGCAGGAACAACACGGAGTCTTCAGATGTTCTTTTCATGGTTTCTCTCTTGTTTATTATATCTTATCTTCTCCCTTTTTCCCTGTGCCTGACCAAGGTGTTCACAGGACAGGCACCAGAGGATGACTCCTACCCCTGATGTAGTAGGCTCCTCCTTTCTTATACAGATAGTTACATACTAATTATTTACAATTACAAACCGGTATCTACATTCTACACTAAACAGGTTACTTCTAAACTAGCCCAATCCCTCTAAAGCTACTTTGTGTCACCGTCACAGCAGAAGATGGAGACTGAGAAGATGGAGAAGACCCCAGGGCACTGCCCAGAATCCTCCATCTTGTCTCTGGTCATCCCTATTCTAGAAACCCCAAATGTGAAAACTATACTACTTTTTATCACACTTTGTGGCTTGTAATTTCTCTCTTAATGTTGGAAGCCTTTCCCATGGACTAAAGTCAAGGTCCTTACCTTTCTGGGCTCTGTGCCAGGGTCTCCAACCCCCCTGTACAGATCCCAGACCCTCCTGTACAGGTTTTAAACCCCCCTGTACAGGTTTCTGACTGTCCAGGGTATCCAAAGGAATGCCCTGGACTCCAACAGCTACCAATCCTATACAATCCTCCATAGCAAGAGCTCGATTGCTCCTTTACAGGAGAGATAAAGAGAGATTTCTTAAGCATCTGCTGAAATCTTCATGTATTAAATCAAACAAATTCTCTTGGCAACAGGTTGTTCTGAGAAATTGTGGATGCCCCATCCCTGGAAATGTTCAAGGACAGTTTTGATGGAGATTTGAGCAGCCTGGTTTAGTGGGAGGTGGCCCTGCCCATGGCAGGGGATTTGGAAGTAGATGGTCCTTAAGGTCCCTTCCAACCCAAGCCCTTCTAAGATTCTATGAAGAAGACTTTCTAAGTGCCCCTTCTGTAACCCATCTGTGAGAGATGAAATTCCATCTGTTTTTTCAAGTAATAATACCATACCTGTGGGTAGACAAAACACATATATCCTGCATGACATGGAGTCAGTAGCAGACTCAAGGTCCCCTCAACACCAACACAGACTCCGGAGGGAGCCGCCTTCTCCTCCCACACTTTCTGCCTTTCCTAGGAAGATATGTGAAAAACCCCAACTGAAAAACCCCTTTATTTTGAGACACTTACTGAACAGCAGCTTCAGAGAAAATGTGTCACTGACTAGAAGGTCTCCTTTGGGTGTGGCAAACTCCAAAACACTCAGCTGTATATTTTAAGGACTAATGTACTTTCATTTGTTTTACCTCAGAACGTAAGTGATGAGCTACAGGTCTCTCTGTGCTCTTTATTTTTCAGAGAAGCTGAACCCGCCAATCAATGTCTCAGTTTCCCTTGAAAACAGAAATATTAAAATTCACTGGAAACCTCCACCTACTATTGGTTCATCGAGGAAAAAGTGCTTTTTGTACCAAGTGAAAATAACAGATCATAAGGTAATCCATTTCCCTGGTAGCACACTTAGTCTGTATAACATAGCTTCCATAAAAACAAGGCATCCCTCAAACTTTCAAAATTTAATCTCAAGAAAACTTTAAAGAAATCCCATTGCCTTTAATGAATAATCCAACTTGTTCTTCTGGTAAATATGAAGAATCAATACATTTTATGAAATCTTTCAGAGTTAGGCTAGCATAGAAGTGAATTGGAAGTTTTTGTCTTCTATATTAAATTTGAATTGTACATTAGTATCACATAGACCATATTGACTTTTTTGATGTAGCAAAAGAAGTATTGTCTGAAAGCTAGGAACAGTTGTCAAGTACCATTGGAAATAATATTAGAATTTGAAATGTTGTTTAAGTCTGAAGTCACCAAGGAGAAGCTCAGTAATAAGGAAAATCCTATGATTAGAAAATACAAACATGTCAACACAAAATAAGGAATTAAAATATAGGAGTCAACACAGAAGAAAGAAGGTCTGTGGATTACATTGAACCACAAACTGAGTCAATCATTCTGTGTTCTTAGGCAAAGGTCAAATGCTATTCAACTATATAGGACCAGCATGGCACTTGTAAGACGCAGGTTGTGACTAATCTGTCTGTCTAGATGCTGAGTTTCACCTGAAGTTTCATACTGTGGTTTGGGTACAAACCACAAAATATTAATAGAGAGCAGAACTGGAAAAATCCTAAAGGGAAGAGAAAGAAGTGACGTGATGCACAACATTGTCTGTTTACAGAAGTTTGTTTCAGTATTTAAAAGTGGTGGATGATTTAGAGATCCCTCTGCTTTAAACTCCATCACTCCATGTTCGGGCTTGATCTTTTGAAGTGATGTGCTTTTATTTCATAGGCACAATTAAAAATGTTTCAGGATAGTTTCACAAAATGTTTTACAAATATTTCAGGAAAGTTTCACAAGAATAGTGGACATCCTTCAGCTGAAAAATGCAAGATTTTATTCTACCACAGAAGCCAGTGTAGCACACTACCCATATCAAAATTTTGAAACTTGCAGTTCCATAGTTACTGTGTTTGTCCTATATGTGGTGAGATAAAAAATTAAAGGGGAATCAGCACTTTCAAGTTCCTAGTGTCCTGCCATAAATGATACCTCCTTCCATCTTATCAGTTCCAGTCTCTCTTCATGTTGAATTCTGAGTTTTAACACACATGAGAGTCAAATTGTATCTGGACATAAGAACTTGTTCTGAAAATCTCTTCCTACTAGTTACAGATGTTAATAGCAGTATTTGACATCCCTAGTTTAGATCTGTTTGAACTGCAATGTAAAATATTTTAAAATAATCCCCTAAATCTCCCTTGATAGATTGTAAATGTCACTGCAGAGAACTATAAGTATCCATTTCACAAGCCAGCAAAAAAATGTGCAGTACAAGTGAGGGTAAAGAAAGAGATTTGCATAGCAAACAAGATCTGGAGTGAATGGAGTGAACCAGTATTTATTCATGATGGTAAGTTTTGTACTTACTACTCATAACTGTTATCATGGGTTATGTTATTACCATTCAATATATTCATTATTGCCTCTCTCCTTCTCTAGGCTGTTATTGGGTCATAACTGTACCTAGGGGTCCATGGCACACACCAGGCTCACACGGTTCTGCTGCAGGGAAGGAGAGTCCCTAGACTGAGTTCTACTTCCCTGGTCTTTACAGAGCTGTTGTCCTGAGTTAAGTTACACCTGACTCTTGACAACCTTTAGGAAATAATAATGGTCAGCAGCTGGCGAGGTCCTAACACCACCATCCCTCCAGCCTGCTGGCTTGCCTTGCAAAGGACAGACCACACATCTCTAAAAATACTTTCAACTCGAATTAATTAACCCATTAGTAAATCCATAAAAGTCATAACATTCATCAAACCACATAGTCTTTAAGGAAAAAGTTCAATACATCCCTTATTACACTGATGGAATAATTTCTTATCTGACAGAGACAGGAAATGGTTTAGCTCTCATTTAAATACATGTGCTCTGGCCCCAACAGCTCACTGGAGCACAAAGTAAACAAGAGCCTTGCAATACTTTTTCTTCAACCTCTATGAACAAAATGCCTAACATAAGTGTGCTTACAAGAGAAACTTGTGCTTTTCATGATAAGAAAAATGCCTCCACATGCAGAAGCTTCCTGACATCAGGTCAGGCAGATGGGAAGCACAACGGTGTGATGCTGTATTTATAGCAAGAAATTGTGTATCAACATGCAAAAAAAAAAAAAAGTACAGTGCTATGGGTAGTAAAACAAAACAACTTAAGTATCATTATTTAATACAATAGACTGTATTTTTGGAATATGTCTTTTTGATCTTTGAGCTTCAAATATATATTTATCTGAGGACAGGAAATACCAGGTGAGACATTATTATTTTTGAAATGGACTGAATGTAAATTCAGTCACAGAGTTTACTGGATACTGGCTGACTACTCTGTCAGATGCCTCATTGTATTCCACTGGTCTGCTGAAACCCTTTTTTGACCTAAATTCATTCATTTAATTTCAAAAGCATTCCACTTGTGAAATATCTGGAAAGAGAAACCTCATTGTCCTTCATGTTCATTGTGGTGAGGGTGATAACTTTTCAGGCCATAAGAGTCTTGAATTACTTTTTAGAGATTCCCCTTTCTTCTCAATAAGACAGAGAGAGTCTAGGACCACTGAACAGCCTAGGAGGGGTCTATCTGGTCTTCTGCCCAGCATGAGGCCAAACACATCTGATGTGTAGATAGGGGAAATCAAAAGAGGTCCTCTGGGTAGAGGCATGTAGATTTACTTGCTCCCTGCCAGCTTTTCACCAGAAGAAGGAAACAGATTTGAGCAGTCACCCGTTTTGGTTCCAGCCTACCAAACCTTGCTCTCAGCATCTGCCAGTCTCCTTTAGCTGTTTTCAACACTGCTGCTTTCCCAGATTCCTCTACAGCTGTTGCTAAGGTTCAGTAATCACAGCATGTTTCCTCCACTTCAGAAAAGTCTATGATGGACAAGGCCACCATGACACATAAGCTGTAATATCTGCATGTGCAGCATGATTTACCCCGGAGCACACTACACATGTGGTGCAGCAATTCCCCTCCTTCCTACTCAGGAAGGATCAAAGTTTTTTATAAAATTAATCTATGGAGATATTCCATTGGAGGGTCAGGTACTCAGCCAAATCTCTTTACATACTTCCTTTGATGCTGAGACAAATTTTTCTGTCCATTTTACTCTGCATTATATGAAAATTATTCTATCTGCTTCTAATTGGGAACATGTATAAATGGACATTATGTAAGTAACCTGAAAAGTAAAACATCCATCAATAGTTTTGTTTTGAAATATGTTGATTTTTGTGGTGTTACAGGATCTCTTTCTACTGAAAGTCTTGAAGAAGCAAGGCATGACCTGCTTTCTGTTTGCTTCTCCATGACATTCTAGTGTTTCATCTACAAAATCTACAACATTTTTTAAGAATGCATTTTAAAAAGGCATTTTAGCCTTAATTTAAAAAAAGCTGAAACATCAAAATGAAATAACATAATTCAAAACATAACTAAAATATTTGTTCTGAAATGTTCCTTTGACATGAAAAGAATTTGCTAATTTTCTCATGAGGAAAACATTAATTCTCCTTTGGAATTAGCATATGCCCTTGAAAAAAACCCTCACAATTTAACCTGAACTGAGCTGTATAGTATAAAAACTTGCTGCTAAAAAAAGAAATGTTTAATCAGCTTTATTCATATGTAGAAACTTGAAATAATTGGTCTAATTTTTAGAGCTGATGAGCATTCATAGATCACTTTGAAGTTTGTAGTAATTCAGAAGTGTTCTGCATTTTTGCAAACCAAGCCACTTGTTTTGGTTTCAAAGTTCTGTTATTTCTTTCTGTCAAACTTAAAGCATTTGCATCTCAAAAAAAAACCACCACACTATGAAATGGTCTACCCAAAAGAATATACGTGCTTCTTTTTCTTGCTGCTTTCCAAAATGCAAGTAAGAAAGCAGGAGAAGCAAACCTCTTTGTGGTTCAGCTGACGATAAGAACAGGGCTTCCTCTTCTCCTGGGTGTGTGCATGATTTAGGGTTAGCAGAATGATGCAGAACAATTACCACAAACTAAAAAAAAATTCTACTACACAGTCCAGAGGTTGTTCAGAATAAGTTTTCTGAGCCCTCATCTTAGAAAGCAAGAAAGAAATAATTTTTTTCATTCTTAAAGTGAATAAAGAGTAGTTTGGTACTTTGAAGAAGATAAGACAAATGCTTATATGTTCTGCCCACAAGTTTCTGAGTTTTTTCCTGGTTTCATATGAAATTTGTGGAAATGAATGGGTTCAAACCCAGAACTTTTGTTCCATTCTTTTATACTTTTATTTTTAATCAGATCCTAAAACCACTGATTAACTGGCCTCAGAGCATAAACATTTTAAGAGCTGTCCGTGCTTGTTTTTCTTCAAACTACTTAGTTAAAGCCAATCCAAACTAGTTGTGGTTCTAAAGCTAGATATTAAACTAAAAACAAAATTTCCCAGAAAAACATTTCTGAGTTAACCAAATGGTTGCTATTTTGGTGTTTTGGGTATTTTGTAGGAAGAAATGCAAGGTACAGAGCAGTAGTATTTGTTGAATAGTATAAATACGTGTTGATGCCATTTCTTTAGGACTATGCCAAGCAGGGTTAAAAAAGTAAGTATAATAGAAACCATACGCTGCTTCTTGAATCAAAGAGAATATTTTGTTTGACAAAATGTTTTTATTTTCATTTTACCTTAAATCAGTTACAGCTGAGAAGTGGTGAGGAGGCAGGGGCAGGGGCCTTACGGTGCATGGAGATGGGAGGTAGCAGCAGTAGGAACTCAGGGCATCTGGAGCAGCAACAGAAGTGCCAATAGCAGATGGACAGAGGGTTTGATATCCAGAGGAATCAAGGCTGTGTGGAAATACGCAGTGGCAGGTTGGGCCATGCCAAGGATATGAGAGCAGAATTCCAGAAAAAAGAGAGAATGGAATGAAGAAAGAGGAAGTGCTGAACAAAGCAGCAAGGCAGAGGTCTAAAAGGAGGAAGGGGAGGAAGGAACAGTGCTGAAGTCAGAAGCCCTTTGCCCCTAAAAAAAATCCAGGAAATGTTTCTTTAAATCTGTGACCCTTCAGGAATAGAGCAATATTTTTGTATTCATATGTAATTCATCCATTTATTAACTACCCAAGCATCTCGCATATAATTAACATTACTTTTCCCTTTTTTTTTTTTTTTTAAGAAAAGACAGTGGATATCCTGCTGCTAAGCCTCACATTGTTTTGTCCTTTGGTTTTCCTTGGAGGTTTGCTGATATATGCATGTAGAAGGTATTGTACATTTCTGGATGGCTGTATACATTTCTGGTGGAAGAGGGGTCAGGATGAGAGTAAACCATACAATGAGTAAAAGTCAAACATAGATTTTTCTCAGATAAATTATGTTTACAAGAAGCAGTTGTTTATGCATTTCCAACTATTGTTTTAACAAAGTAGTGCTTAGTATTATGACCTAGTATTAGACACAGAAAAATTCTTCCTCTCTCACAGCTCCTACCACAGTCCCCTGCAGATCCAGTTTCACACCTTATTCTCTGATGTCTTTCTGCTACTATAAATGACACTTTTAAATCTTAAATACAGCTGCCTCTCTATCCTCAGTGTGACTTTACCCCATGCTTTCACAGCATGCTTTCACAGGTTCTGCATTCAGGGCCACCTATATTAATCAGGCCAGAGACAAACTGCATGTCATGCTGTCCAATTTCATTTCATAATCAATGGGTGCTATGAAAGCAGTCTTTCACTCTAAGCTGGAGAGTTTATGAATTTTTTATTATTAATACATAAATAAAAAAAGGGAAGTCAGGCTGATGGAATGAATTTCCTTTGCTGTGCTATTAATACTATTAGTAGAGCAAAGTAACAGTAGTGGCTTGACACCCAAGAAGAGCTAATGATGCTAACTCTGTCTATGCCACTACTTTTCTGCCTGGCAATGTAGCTGTCCTACTGACAGCTGCCTATGGCAGCAAAGGTTTTTTCTTGAACTGAGAAACAAACTTGTCCAGGATAGGATGAAAACTCAAGATACCTTAATAATTGGAAAGTGCAGTATGTAAGTGGAAACTCTATTATAAGTAAAATTATTAATTAATTAACTACTAATTGTTATTCCTGATTTGTATAAAAGAAGTTATTATCAAATTTTTATTATGGAAACAACACATAGGTATAATTTTTTAAGCTACAGACACAGTAGCATGCCACAATTTGCTTGGAAATAATATTTGTGTAAAAATCGTAGGGTTTTTTATATCCATTCAGTCCTTCTAAAACTCTTGCAGGTTAGAAACTAGTCAGGGTAAAGAAGAGCTACGGGAAATGTTGAGAAAAGTGTCTAGAGTGAAAAGAAAGAAAAAAAAATTAAATGGCTTTAGAAATAGTAGATGCCTGTCTTGGAACTGGAATATATATTATAAGGCATTAATGTCTGATCTGTTCCTGCAGACAAGAGTAGTCGCGTGCCTGTATCACTGTCTTGCAGGTACAGATGCCTGGAAGTTATAACCACGCCTGTTCCACATCCTTCAGATAATATCAAAACATGGTTAGCAGACGAGTCTCACCACCAGGTAGGGTGGCTGTCTTTTTTCTCTCACCACATTGACACGCATGATATCACTTGCAATTGGAAAAGTACAACATTGCATTTGGAGTAACATGAAATAAAACAAACAAACAAACAAACACAAAACCCCCCAGCATTTGTAGTGAAGCCAGAAAAAAACAGAAAACTTGTGGAGATTACAGGACAATGATGTCAATAGACAGGATGGAGAAAATTGTCAGGGAACTAAAATGCTTAGTGTGCTCCAAGGTGTTTCAGCATATCCACACTCAGTGGGCCAACATTTTAAGGAGAGATCACCCTGATTCCCTGAGGAACAGTCAGTTATGGGATGTTAACCATGTAAGCACGTAGGCCAGATATCAAGGGGAATTTTTTGTGGCAACCTGCAAGTCACTGGCTATGCAGCAGTATGTGGCTACGCACACCCTTATAGCAGGAAGCAGGAGGCTGCACAATGCATGCAACATAACCTACCCCAGCTGTGCCCCTGCCTCAGGACAAAGCCATAGGCAGAGGTGTTTACTTTGGAAGAGCTGATGTGCTATAAGTTCAGGTGCTTACTTATCTCCTTCCAGATTGCAAGTCTTTAGTCAACTTGGCAAAACAGAGTCTAAATATTTACAGTATTTGTGTAACTGCCATTAATGGAGCTCTTTGGCTTGCACATTCAGTGTTTCTTATTGCTGCCATTGTGTGAGTTGCAGGAAAAAAATGCGCTAGTCAGGCAGTAGTTTAGATCTGCATAACTCCAGAGAAGCTATGCTGTGGACTGAGTGCTAGAAGGCACACTAAGATTACTTTTTATCTGGTTATGCAACATATGAGGAGAAGGCACAGGTGGGCCCAAATTATGAGGTGCTTTTTTTGTGGAAAATACCATTGAAATGGAAAACTGTAATGAAGATTTTCTCTGCTCTGTGTGCTCCAAATATTTGTTCAGAGACTCTGCAGGATTTCTGTTAATTCTACTCTATCCTGCCATATTATTGTGCTTGCAGTGCAATATCAAAATATCTTCTAGTAGTGCATTCAGCAATTTAACTAGCAATTCCCAGTGTGTTCCCTTATGCTGTTTTCTTTCCCAAGAGAAAGTTGTATGCCTTCCAATATTGTATTTTGGAGGTTTTTTTTAATAATATATCTGTGTGATTGCAAACTCTGACAGAAACCACAAACCTTCTCAATCCAGGAATCATAATTTGAGTTGTGAGGCAAGAGGAATGGGTTGTTTTGTTTAATTTTATCTCCTCAAAACAAATTTATGGGGAAAATTATGTGCATATTCTATATAATCAAATGACAAAAGATTGAAATGTTTTGAACTTGCACCTGTAGTTCATCCCACAAGCCCTGGGCTGGTTCCAGGTTCCTAGGCTTCACTACCCTCATCTTCTCAGAAAAGCTCAAGAGCTCCAGAACTGGACTGAGGCCAAGTCTCTTATTCTCAAGATTCAGAATAATTTCTATGACACTTCTGATCAATATAATTTGACGCTAAAGGTGTCATATTGACCCTGAGCTCAGCTGGTTAAAGAGTTTATTTATCACCTCTTCTGTGCAAAAGTCTTTCTCACCCATTTTTACCAGTAATAGAGAGCAAATTAACTGATAATACCCATTGTAGCTATGAATATGGGCTGGCAGAATACAGTAATCACCATCAGGTTTCTATTCTGCATCTCCCTTTACATTAGAACTGTGTAAACTGCTACATAGGAGTCTTTGTGTTCAATATATAATCACCACAACAATATTTAACGTTACTGACAGAGAAAGAAGTGGTTTCTGTCCCCAAAGTATCACAAATGCTGAATAAACCTTTGACAGAAGACTTCAGCATAGCTGGGTAGTTACTGTCTACATGATAGCAATAAATTACTGAGATTGAGACACTGTGAACTTTTGATCCAAATGATCACTGAAGGCACAATGATCATATCATTCTGGAGAGTGCCAAGCAATAAAATTAAGGCTCAGAACAACCAAGCAAATTTGCCTGTGAGCAACTTGCAGGTTGAGAGAGTAATTAATATAATCTTTGTATTCCAGTTGCAACAGAGTAAGTATTCTGTACTAATCCCAGATACATGCCAAATAAATTGAGTACTTGTAAAAATATACAGAATTTTTAATATCAATGAATGCTGATTTTGTGCATAATGTAATTTTTATCCAACAGCAACATATGTCAATGAAAATGGAGATGCACTCAGAGGTTACTCTGGGAACACCAGAAGACAACAGAGATGAGAATATTCAACTACAGAAATGTTTGAAGGAATTCATGTTAGAAGACCTATAGAGATGATATTCCTTTTATAACTGCGTGCAAGTGTAGCTTTCCATGAGGTGGACAATATTCCAACAGATCAAAGAACAGCTAATACAGGAGTTTTTCTGAGCCAAATAACCTGGAGTACTTTGTGTTCTGACAACATGCAACTCTTAGAATCAGCTTTGGATCACAAACACAAAACAGTATCTTGCAGTTTGAGTCTAAAAAGCCTGATCTTCAGCCCAGTAAAATTAGAGCATCTCAGAAAATATGAGCTAATATTGAGGTCCACTTGGGTTAAAATGAAATTAGAGTTAGTGTTTCATAATGCTACAATAGCTTCCAAGTACTGTCTGATATAGATCAAGACCTTTTGAAGACTGGTTGTTCATACAAATCTCATACTGCCTATTCTACATCTGATTGAAGTGGTCATGAGAAATAATGGAAGCAGTAAACGTTTCTGGAAACAGCAAGAGAATCTCACAAGTGTTCTCTAAAATTAAAAAAAAATCCCTTTCTGAGTCACTGCATTGTGTAATCACACATCAACAAGAAAGAAGAGATATGTGTGGAGACAAGTTCTTTCAATGTTGTGGACTTTGCAGTTAGTAAAATAAGTAAAACAAGAAAACTTCAGAAGAGGTGAAGAAAACAAAAGTTTTCTGCTGTATTGTGATTGTTTAAATAATTTTAACTCAGACAAGTTAAAGCTCAGAACTGACCAATTTTTGCTATTTATTTTTCCACGTCCTTTTAAAGAATCTTTCCCACTGATTCCATGAGATGATGAGCTATGCTAGTCCATTTTCAGGTACACAGTCAGGGCAGATTATTCTAACTCTTAGCTGGGAGAGTGTTTATTTGACTAGAAGAGAATGAATTGATTTTGCAAGGAAGACATTTCTTTTTTGAAGGTGGGAAATACAAATCATTGATGGATATAATTTTCTGGAAGGTTTGGAAGATACCTAAAAATTGCTTGCTTTCTTTACTGGCAACAATTTTCCAGGTCAGAAAAATATTTATTGGAAGAAATAACAATATAAAAATTTTGTTTGTGCTTTTGAAACATAAAGTTTCCAGGGTACACTTTAGTGCTGAGTCTTGATTAATCTAAATGTGCTTTTTGTTTTGGTAAAAGGTCCAGAATGGAGAATATTGCACTATTTCTCCTTTATTGTTAATGGCTGGTGACAAGTGGAAAGCTCAATCTAGAAATGTCTGAACAAAAGGACTAAAAATGATTTTGCTTGACGTAGGATCAGGTTAATAACCTCAAAAAGAGCAATCAGCTGTAATAGGAAATGTTACATTTCCTCTTGCATTGCACTTTTCACAGAAGGTAAGGGTGACCTTACCTTTGAACATCAGTGCTCTCCCCTCCATACCTGTCAGTTTGATGCCCACACAAATCATCAGGCAGAAGGTAAATTGTAAATATCAGGTACTGAGTCAAGGAGTGAGACAACTCCTGTAATATCTCCTCTATCTTGAGTGATGAGAGGAAAACCCTCAGTCAATGCAATAATTTTTCTTTTGGACGACCTGACACCATCTCTGTGTGTCAGAGTAGTGGGTAGACAATACAGTTTATCCCATTGTCCAAGTTCAGACCTGTTTTTGGAAGAAGAGGGGAAAGAATTCCTACTTTCTGATAAAAATCATTAGAGGAGGCATTTAGAAAGCATCACGAACTTACAGATTCCTTTCTTGGTGAGGATATAGAATGGATAAAATGAAAAAAATCACAATATAAGTGAGGTAAGAGGGGTAGAGGAGAACTGCACTGGCCACTCACATCTGGAACACAGACTTCATAGAGTGAAATCAGGCCACAATGAATATTATATAGTACCTTAAATATATATATATTTATACATATATTTTATATAGTTTTGGCTTGCAGTGCTTGAAGCCCTAAAGCAGTGCCAGAATTTAAAATAAGACAGAGAACATACAGATTAAAAGAATTTTATTATTTTATCTGAAAATAGAAGAATTAAATAGAATTCTTTCAGATTAAAACTGTTTTTCTTAGAACAGGCCTTGGTCAATACAAAGAGCTTGCCTGCATGAACAGCTTCCAGAGACACATCACATAAAACATTATGATAATATCAGTTGTATTGAAAATTAATCCTAAAGTGCAAATTTGATAAAACAAAATCCAATATCTGGAACCTTCCAAGAAATATTTGACCAATGTGTTCACAAAATAGTACAACCTTTCCTTAAAATAAAATTTTATTCTAAACCTATCCAATACCTCTTCTCCAATAGTGGATTAATCTCCAATACGTACATAAAGAAAGGTAATGATCAGAGAGCAAAATTATACCATGCTCAGTATGGCATCAAACACCTCAGTCTATACAAAAATGACACTAAGAGAAGTGGTATGGTTGACAAGTCTGAGGGACAGGATGTCATCCAGAAGGACTTGCTGAAGCTCTAGCACCTGGCCCGTGGGAATGTCATGAGGCTTAAGAAGGTCAACCAGAGTGTGCTACACCTGGGTCAGGGCAACCCCTGCATCAACACAGGCTGGGGAATGAACAGACAGAAAGCAGCCCTGCTGAGAAGGCTGAACACGATCCATCAATCTGCACTTACAGCCCAGAAAGCCAAACGTGTGCTGAGCTGCATCCAAACCAGTGTGGACAGCAGTGCACGGGATGTGATCCTTCCCCACCTCTATTCTGCTCCTGTGAGACCCTACCTGAAGTCCCATGTCCACTTCTGGAGTCCTCAGCACAGGAAAGACACAGGCCTGTTGGAGCAGGCCCAGAGGAGGGCCACCTGAATGATCAGGGAGCTGAAGAACCTGTCCCCTAAGAAGACAAGCTGAGAGGGTTTGAGTTGTTCAGCCTGGAGAAGAGATGATTTAAGGGAGACCTTATAGCACTTTCCAATACCTGGAAGGAGGGTGACCAGAGAGCTGAGGAGGGACTTTTTACAAGAGCACACAGTGGTAGGACAAAGGGGAATGGAGGTGGATTTAGATTAGCTGTTAGGAAGAAATTCTTTACTGTGAGCACGGTGGAGCAGTGGAACTGCCTCAGGTTGCCCAGAGAGGTTGTGGATGCCTCACCCCTAGTGGTGTTCAGGTCCAGGTGGGATGGGGCATTGAGCAACCTGATCTAGTGGAATGTGTCCTCATCCATGGTGGAGGGGTTGGAAGTAGATGGTCTTTAAGGGTCCCTTCCAATCCAAATGATTCTATGATTCTCTGAAAATCCTACTCAGCTTGGCTTGTATTCTCCTGTCAATTAAGCTCTTGCCTTTACCTTTCTGGTGAATGACGCTCCTGTGTATAAGACTTCACCTTCAGGTACTGAAGTGGGACCTGATGAGACCCTGGGCCGTGCATTACACACAGATTGCTCTTCATCTCCATTTATGCATGCACAGAGTCGAAATCCCTTTGCTGAGGACATAAAACCTGCTGATACGTCATGACTGTCTGGTTTTATGCTTTCAACTCAAAGTCCCCACTTTAGTCAGGTACATACAGCACACAGGAACTCAGGGCTAGGAGCACTATTTAGTGTTTGTGTTTCCTCCTGAACATCAGCAACTATGTAGATATCAGGCATACCTTACTAAAGCTCCTGAAGGAAAAATAGCCCCTTCTCTTTGCTTTGAAAGGAGAATAGTTTCAGGAAGATGATGGGAGTCAGCAAAGCAACCTTCAGCCTTGAGACTGAGCACGAAGGCTGGTCTGGTTGCCCAACACTGCTACCTGCTGGACAAACAACCTACCTCCTCAGAAATGTTCCTCAGGTTTTCAAATTGGTTTAATTTGGAGCAAGTCTGTTGTTTTAACTGCACTGAGAGAATTAAAGAAATACACCTCCTGCTCTAACTTGAAGACCTGGTCTTTGTTAGGGACAAGATACAGTACAAAATACAAGATTCTAACTTTTGCTTCCTCATGTTTGGGTATCTAATCAGACAGAACTGGCCATGGAGCTGGGGTATTGAGACAAGATCTCCAGCAATCTCAGTCTGGAACAGGTGTCCAAGACAGGATGATCCCTTCTTTCTTATTAAACACTAGATGATCAGACTCAGAGTACATGCCCATATATTCTTGACCTAGTTATTCTGCCTTTCTCTGCCCTAGTGAAAGGAGATATTTGGCCAAAAAAGAGCTTGGCAGTTACAGCCTTTGCACTTGGGAGTCTTCCCAGCACAGTTAAAGATGTCATCGTTCATATCTCATCATATTTCAAACAAACATTACTAAGCCAGCAAGAGCAGTTTTGATCAGAAACACCCTTGTTCAAAATCAAGGGCAGGGAATCTTGGGCCACAGTATTAAGGCTGAAGCCTGGCTTCACAATTTTATTCTTATCACTATCAAGTAGAGAAGTTGGGGGATGCAATACTTAAATGTATCAAACACATGAAGAGCATAGGAATGTGCAGGTGTATGTATGTGGATGCATACATGCATTCCTTGGCCATCCAAGGAAATGCTATTTGTATGGAAAATGGAACCAGTATTCCTTGAGGCTAAGTGTATGGTGCATGTGGTGTTCTTAGCATACTGCCCTGTATTTCTCCCTGCTGGCATTTGATTAACCAGTGCCAGCTGACTGATACAACTTGGTCTACTTATATTGAAAGGAACCAGATGGCTCCTACAAAATAACTTTAAAGGTGACATTGGGAGATAAAAATGCTTTGGAGACTGATGCAGCACAGGGTTGTGCTTAGAGTTATATTACTGCATCTCATTAGAATATATACATCTGCCTATTTTTTGGTAATTTCAGAAAAAAATCCAGGCCACAGATTTGAATGCCAATTGCATATAAAGCCTGTCACCATGCTCTCCTGAAACTTGGCAGGTGATCAAACCCCTACCCTTGGATAAACAGAGAATATGATTTTGGTATTTAGTTCAGAAAAACACTTGGAATGACACAAAATCAGCAAAGCAATTGGCATCTTTGAATAAAAACTGCCATACTCAACTTTCCTCTTAATATTCTCTGATTTTGTAAAAGTTTCTAAAGGAACAAAGATCATATGTATCTAGCTCCAGTGAAATCAAAACATGCAAGGATTAAAAAATACAAAGTGTAATAGGTAGGCAAAGCAAGACATTAACAAATAAAGAATAGATGAATGTGGGGGGGGAAGAATGAGAAGAATTAGTATTCCAGATCATACAGCACCATTATTGTGTTTTCATTAATTCACAAAACTAGTTTGGATTCAGCAAGCTGCCATTTTGCATTCATAAAGGTGAATTGCATTTTAAAGCTTGTTTTGGCTTCTGTCATTTGGTTTTTTAACCAATGACAAAAATGAGAAATAGGGCAATTATGTAAATACTCTAGACCACAATAGCTAAAAAATATTCATTTCATCCTTGATTTTGTAAAAAAGGCTTCTATACGGGGAAAGCTTTCTCCAGTTTTTAAACTACTTGCTACAAGATGTTGAAAATGTACACGAACTCAAAAGGAAGCTTGACAAAACCATGAAAAAATATTTATCAAAACCTTGTTAGATACATTGCCAGCTCTTCTGACTTGTGGTTACTTGCTCAAAATTTGCAAGACACAGGGAGAATACTGCTGTCCTCTTTCTGCGTTTTCCCTGGGCTCCTGCAACAGGCACTACTTGAGAGAAAATGGACCAGCTATCAAGGTCAGATGTATCTTTAGAGCAGTTGGAGGAATGGCAGAGGCATTGTATGTGTTTTCAGACTGAGGGATTAATCAGCTCACTGCTAACGTTGAAACCAAATGTGCAACCTCTGTCTTCAGGAGAACAGAAAACTTGCTGCTCATCTAACTTCTAAACCCAAAAAACACCAGAACTGTGCGGCTTCATAAAATCGCCCAGTTCATCTTCACTGATGGACTTCATCTTCCAGGCAAACTTGATTTGCCCATACTTTCTGTGATAGTTTGACAAGGGTCTTTATCCACTTGCATAATTTCAGTAGCATCTTGATTCATAAGGAGTTTTTTAATAGAGAAAAACCTGTTTTATTTAAAACACACAGGATGGGAAAGCTTTATCCCTGATCTCTTTTGGATATTTAATAAAAAGAAATAGTGATGTATATATCACAGCCTGTTTCAACATCTGGCAACAATAGAAAAAGAGAGACAGAAGCAAAATTGTGCCCATTTTCTGCAGGCTGGGAAGAATTTACAGTAACATATACTCATTATATTGTTAATATAGTCAGCTTTGATTCATTGTGAACCTGCCCTTCTTGACTGAAGAGTCTGGAAAGTATGAGGTCTTTAGGGTTATATAGAAAATTGTAAGTTATTTGCATCCTTATATCTTTCAAATTTTTTTTTGTGAAAACCAATAAAAAATAAAATAATAAAATAACACATATTTTGGGTTCCTTGAAATTGAGGATAGTATCTGTTATAGGAAAGGGCTGTGCTTGGTGAGAAGGCTAGTGCTGGTAATTTGAAATTAAGAGGCTTGAAGGTAATTTGTTTGGGGATTTTTTCTTGTTCTATTTCTATCCCAGGTACTTGAAATAAGTGTTGATGAAATTGCTTTCCTTCAGTGGAGAGTAGGGCACTGCTGGACTTTGTGGGAGCACAGAGTTGCCAGGACCACTCCACTAGTGAGTGACAGGTTGCTTCCCTCCCAGTTCTAGAGCAATGGGTTAGATTACCCCAAACCTCCCTGTGCTGGTACGAGGCAGCACACTTCAGATGATTAAATTAGTGGAGACATGATGATTAACATGATGAGACCATGGTGATTATTCACTTAGTAAGACAGTATGTCATGTGGTCTCTTTAAATACTGCTTTTCTGGAACATCTCAGCCATGACTTGGAGCAATGCTGATGAGGTGCTTCTTTGAAACAAATGGAAGCTCTTCTTGCTAAAAAGAACCTTCTTGTTGATTTGTGTGTGTGTGTACCTTTCTTTTCTAAGTGTGATTAGATTTAAACACTAGATGTCAGTCAGTCACCTCTCAAAGCATGCTCTCAAGAACGAGCACATTAATCTTTGACAGCAAAAACTTTTAAACAACAATGTACACATTAAATAATTATTACAATCATGCCAAAGTCAGGAGAGGCAATTATTCCATAGGGCAGTTTAGCAGCCAGACAGATCCCAGAGCCTGGAAATGTGAAGAAAATCTTTTTGTAGAAGGAGCCTTGCACACTCTGCAGTGAGTGTTCACACTGTCATGATAGAATATTTGTTAATCTGTTGTCTGATGCTACAGGTGACCAATAAATTCCTCTTTCTTTCACCCATACAACTTCAGCTTCTGTACCATTTCTAAAAACTTCTGTTTCAAAAGAAAGCACACTCATCCTGAACTGCAGACGTTGCTCTCCACAAAGCATTATTGGCATATACAAACTTATACCTGCAACAAAGCTGTTGTGACAGACAAGAGCCTTTAAAGAAAAAGGTTTATTTTGACAATAGTTTGAGTATTTCTCCTTTTGCCAGTTCTCCAAACATGACATTTTCACAGTTTCAAGCTGCAACAAGAGCCACAGGACTTATTACATCAGGCCTCTCGGACACCTCTACTCTCTGGTTTTGTGGATCTGGATTTTAGTAATCTACACCTCAAAAGATGCTGACAGCAGAGCTGTCTCCAGAGAATAATGATATACAAGAGGAACTGTTTGCTTAAGCACAGCTATGTGACTACAGACCTATTGCCTCAGGACTCCACGTCCTCACTCAGCTCCCAGCACAGATAACTAGGATACCTCTGCTGTGTGACTTGGGCACACGGCTTTCCCTTTGGATTGCATCATGGACCTGTCCAAAATGCTTACAGCTCCACTAGATGTCAGGACCATATATCCTCTGGGTCATTTAAACAGTTTCTGTAATTTGACTTTGTAGGTAGTGAGGTTTTTATTAATTTCTTCATCTACAATTTGATTCAGTATCTCAATAGTCCTCCAAAAATATATTACTTATTCTTGAAACACATTCAGACTGTCTTTTTTTCCTGGAATCATATATGTGTGTAATTTCAAATACTGAACTATTAAGACAATGCCACTGTGTAGCTTGAATGGAAACTTACCCTAGAGTGCACGTGTATTTTACAATTATGATCTTTATTCTTTTACACATATATTTAAAATTACTGCATCTCTGCTGTGAGACTCTGAGGAGAAATGTCTTTTATGATATGCTGAGTCCATAACAAACAAATATTTCACCCAACCTGTGATATCCTAGGTTGCTAGGCTTATACTGCTCTCGACTGTCTGATCCTGGAGTACTAAAGGCTGGATTAGTGTTGCTCTTTCCATGTGTCAGTCCACAGATCCAAGCACCACTGTTAGAAAACCAGAATACCCCCATATCCCATGGAGAAAGACAGGCGCTACCAGAGGATGCCTCATGCCACATGAGGATGGGTGTTTTCTTCTACTTTTCTCCCTGGATTTGCAAGACCTCCCTCTTGCTCCCACTCTTACTACAAGAGCTCTAATTCAGCACATAAAGTTTGCTGAAAATCAATAAGGGAGAAGCACTAGTTATTATATCAAGCAGCATAAAGAGAAAACATAGTTAAAGTGTTGAAAATACAAAGATGGAGAAAACATTATAAGGATGAAGAAGAAAATGGCTCTCAGGTGCCCTCTGTCTTCAGACCTGTCTTCTTACCATATATACCCACTAGTTTTCAAGTTCTGTTATTTTTATAATTCTGTGTACTTGCAAGACTGATAATCATCACCAAAAATGTCCTCCTGAGTGCTTGAAATGGTCACTTATGACTCTGTCTGAAGTCAGTCCAGAAAAATGGATGAATTTTGAACTCATTTTCTGCTTGAAACGAAACTGACCTGGTTCAGGAGTGTTGTCTTTGCTCCACTTGGATCTAGAGCATGTGCTACTAAGATGATTTGATCTATGAGATGAAGTCATAAGCAAAAATTATATCCTTCCAAATTATCAAGTGAATCTTTTGTTCCAAAATGGCTATGCAAAACTCAAATTGGTGTTTTACCTTGGAAGTACAAGAGCATAACTCTACGGTAACACAAGGACTCTGCATTCTTTGCTCATGGGGACCCTTTCATGGCTATGGTGGTTGAATGAATTGGCCTGTCACAGAGTCTGCCCTGTCCCTTGATGACTACTTTTTAATGTTTGTGAACACTGAATATTTATCGCTCTTTTACTTGCAGTCAAACTGTAGCTGAATCTGGTGAGTAGGATTAAGAAAAAAGAGGTGACTAAGAGACATAAGTCTGTATACACACACATCAGGATCAATCCAACTTTGTTTACATAATAAATCAGACTCAAAGTTCTTGAAGACACTATTATTCTGAAAAATGAAATTATTGGAATGCTAAACACATGCATACGATCTGACCTGTAAATAGGTTGGTTATATTTGTTTAACTCAACTAAATCAGTCTCATGCATGCTAAGCAATCTTCAGCTAATGAGCTGATTGGTATGTTTCATACTTCATAGCTTTGAAGACTAAATTTTATTTTTGTGATCAGTAAAGAATAAAAGAATTCATTGATTTTTTTTTGTCTGTATAAGGCTTTCCTTAAGTGACACTGAGTGAAAGGGCCCTCTGAAAAAATCAATTGTTTTACAAGGCATCTAAAATCAGGAAATTGTCAAGGAAACCAAATGAGATAAACACTGAGCTGCTTGGAAATAACATGGGTTTGTTAAATATGTGGTTTAAAAAGAGGTAACTCATTACTGTGGTTGCACACATTCTAAAGATGTGTTCAGCTCTGTCATTAAAATATAATTTTTGCACTTGTGCTGAATGCAAATCAAACAATTATGAAATCTTTATGAGGGCACATCAACCTTGCTCTCAAAGAAATTGATAGCAAAGTTCTCATTGAGTACATGGAATTTCTTTATTCTGCTGAAACACTGGGAAGTACACATAATTCTTGCAGAAGGTCTGGCTGTTCAACACAAGGTAAAACCCAGTATCAGTGTCCAGTCTCACCCACAGAAGGAGGGAGAGGTAGGTGCCACCTGAGCATGACATCAGAATGAATATTTATTTTTTTGGCTTAAAAAGCTGGTATATCTGTGCAAGCAGGAATTATTAAAAAAAATCTGAAGCTCTTGAAACAAGCGATATTTAAATAATGCAGAATCACATAGTAGAAAAGATTAAAGTATATTAGTTTTAGTTATCTGGCTGGGGTTGGTTGTCTGGGTTTTTTTTTTTTTCTGTTTTGTTGCTTCTTTTTTTCCAAAGCCAGATGAATCATGATATAAAGGAGCAATTTGATTTGTTGAATCATAACACAAACATCCTGTCAAGACAAACTGATGATCTATCTACTTTTTTCTGATGTAATTGTATGGGTATGTTTTATTTTTTAGTTCTGAAGAATTCTCGGAATTACTGAGGTAAAAAAGAGCAAACGAGAATACATTATAATAACATTATAAAACTTTACAGCGTAACAGCGGCTCAAAAACTGTTTGTCCAACCTAGAAGCATAAAATACATCTAGAAAGTGAAAGGCAACAGAGGTAAAAGGTATGAAGCAGCTCACACCTGAGAAAGAACTACATAGCCTAGGATCCTTCCACCTGGAACAGAGTAAGTGGAAGGATGGTTATACTGGTTATAAACTAAACAACTGGCTATAGACTAAGTAGATCAAATACTTCTCTTCCAACAACTTGCATTGTAATCATTAAAAATGTTTTCCAAGGAGTGCTATGAATGTTGATGAACATGGGTTCAAAAGGTGATTCAAAAATCTCATGCAGCAAGACCTAATTCACCAAGAACTGTCAAACACACTTGTATAACCCAACAAGCCACTGAGCGACTGTCCTCTTTTTGGCTGGGATAGATTTACTTTTCTTCTTAGCCAATCAGAGAGGAGGGAGGTTGCATCCTACATTTCTTACATCTTTCCTCTGGCCTTTCCAGGTATGCCAGCTGGATCGGTTCATTCGGCAGTGCCGGGTGTTCTCCTCACCTGTACTGCGTCCTCAGCTTGGGCATGGAGTTTTCCAGATTGGATATAGAGGGGCTATGGATCTGCTCTGTCTGCCTGGGGAGGAGTGGGCTATTGGGAGGCCAAGCCATGCTCGCCTTGGGAGAGAATAGAGAAAAGATTTGGAACAGAGATCGTACCTCATTTTGCTTGTACACCTCTTGGCAAGGGGAAGAAAATATACAGTCTTTGAAGTGTAGATAAGCTCATCACCTTTGACAGGAGTATGAGTAGGTGTGGCCTATATCTTCTTCCCGGATTCTGTTCACTGAAAGGCTGTAGGAAGTTTCTAAAAATGGTGATCATTAAAATATAACCTGGCAGGGTAACAATGTCATACAGAGCAGCCATCCATGATTTTGTGCAGGGACACACGACTTCTGTGGCCCTTTTTAATGGCCACAAGGCAAGGCTATTACTGCTGGGTTGTGGGTGCAGGCATATCACTGGCTGCAGCAGCTTCCCTCTCTGCAAGTGAATTCAGAGGTGTGTCACCCAGAACTGGTAGGCTCATTTCATCCTTTGACTCCCTCCTCTACCTTCTTCCTCTCCCCTTGGAAAGAAAAGCATTGCCTGAGCATGAATGTGGAACAGAAAGAATCCATTTTGTTCAGAGCAAAACTTTAAACTTGCTCAATGTGTTCTGCTTTCTCTGTTTTGCTGATTGATAAAGGAGATAACAAAACTGGAGATACGAGAAAAACAGAAAAAAATTCTATCTTGATCTGTTTGTTTTCTCCCTGTAAGTAGTTTGTATTACATGTCACTAAATTTTGGTTCTCTTTCTTAAAGTGACATTGATTTCAGCAGAATTTATTAGTTTTATTTCTTATTGTCCAGTTTATCATCCCTACTAATCTGAATGTATTCATCCCTAATTTATGGTTGTATTTCAACACAGAACTGAGATAGATCACGAGCATAAGTGACAATACTTCCTATCCATGGTGAGAGGGATGGCAGAGATGGGCTGCACCCACCCACAGCTCTCCTTGCAGTATAGGGTGGGTTTCTTTAATAAGCAAAAAAAAAAAAAAAAAAAAAAAAAGAGTGATGAAAATATTGTCTTTCATAGTTTCATGGCTGATAACTGAAGGATGGGGAGAAAAACAATAATCCCACTGTGCAGGCTCGCACCAAAGATACAATTTACATCACGGTAAAGTACGATAAAACTGAAGCAATTCCATTATAGTATTGGTTTCCACTCATGCAGAAGAGCAGGGAGTCAATGCCTGTGCTGAAACACACTGAGCATTCAGCCTGACTCTTCCTTATCTGTAAGCTTTGGTCCTCTTGTCACGTAAGTGGATCAAGAAAGCCTCTGCTCTGAAAGCCACTCAGTTAAAGCAACATAAATGGGTTTATATGGGAGAGTGGCAGAGGAGCAGCAGAGGTGGGTTGCCTGTATAGGAGCAGCAGAGGTGGGTTGCCTGTATTTATTGCTTCTAAATCTCTTAAAGATAGAATTTTGAAGTGCTTCTTAGCTAGCTTTAGAAGTGCTTTTAATTGGCAATGCAAACATGGTGACATTCCAAACTTTTGTGAGTGCGCAATCCCAGGAAGCCCTTCTTACAATCTCCACAACTAGTTTTTATGACTACTGCACATCACTGAAACACCTTCTACAGTAAGGGACTGGGACTGAGCAAAAGGTTGGGTCAAACAGTATTTCCTTGCAGTTATCCATGGATTCATTAAATTCTCTGTGGCTGAATGGGTTTCAGAAAGGAAAATCATGGAATGGAACAATCTAATGATGAAATATCAACACAGCGTAGAAACTACTTTACTTCCTTTTATGTGCACAGGGAGTTCTGTCAGACCCAAACATCAAATCAAAGGAGAAAATTTTTAGGAAATGCAGATACAAATTTTCAGCCTGATTTTCCATACGAGTATCACATTTTAAACAGAAGTAAATAGAAAGTATGATCTTGAAAAGATGCTCTTAAACAAAAGCAGAATCCTTCATTCCAGCTTCAAAAATATGATCTTTCCATAAGCCCTCTACTTGCCCTTTTCAGATTTCCTTCTAAAAAACACTAAAGAAAAAAAAGACCCTAAATACATGTTCTTCCTCTTTAGATCTAATTTGATAAAGACTGCCATCCTCCATTCTCCATATGCCTGCTGGTCATGGCCATCACAAAGTTAATATTGTTACCAGAAATGAGCTCAACTTAACTCAAAACATGTGTTTGTCTGTACAAGAGCATTTTAGAAATCTTTGCTTATAATTCCCCATCCTCAACTTTTCTATGGTTTGTTTTTTAAAAACAACATTTGAAATTCAATTATATTTGCTACAATTCTGAGAAGGGCTCTTGCTTCCTTTTTAAAACAAAGAGAAAACAAAATGGGAGCTGATGAGAAAAAACCCCAAGCTTCTACTAGTCTAAAAGACTGTAGAGACTGGCTTTCTCCTTCCTCCTTTAAGCAGATTTACCCATTTAAGAATATGGTTTTGTACTCATTTCCAGTTAGTTTTGTATTGAAGGTTCTTCTTAGCAGTCACTAAACACTGAAGCTGGATCAGAGGATAACAAAGTAAGAAAATTTCCAGGCTGAAGAGTCCCCTCCAGCCCCCCCCCCAAAAGTGGCATTTGTGAAAAAATGGACAAAGACCCTACCTAGACACAGTGGCCTAAGATATCACCTTGCTTTGAGTATTTTTCTGTCCTTGCTCTTCTAGATTCAGGCAATCTTCAGTGTAGTCAGTCATTAAAAGGAAAAAAACATTTTGTTGTTATTATTAGTTCAGATAACAAAAGATCAACCATGGACCTCATTCCTGGATGCAAAATTATCTTCCCTGAAAGCAGAGGATTTCCAGATCTCCAGAGAGATGGATGGCACCTCCATCCTCTTTACTGTAGGATCACCTATGGAGTATATAAATAATTCACTTGACTCAGCCCTCTGCACCTGAGCTGGCCCTCCCTCCAGACTTGCTTTAAATCTTCAGTGCTACTCAGAGCACAAATAACCTAAGAACCTTCTGAAATTTGAGATTCTGATACAATTTTTCAGAACTACAGGCAAATTGGGACCTGAGGGAGTGGAAACATATTTAGCTAGCTGATGATGGGCAGCCGTTCGTTCAGCTCAAGGCAGTGTCATTAACTGTACACTTGTTGCCCTGCTTTCTTTGCCACTACAAAGTCTTCCAGTTGCAAAGAACCCAAACTCTCTCCAGGCCATTATATCCCATTCTGCTATATAGGACTAAGATAAAGGTAGGCAGAATAGAAAGCTCTCACGAGGTGTCTAGCACCATCTGTTCAGTATTGAGACAGAATAATTTTTAGGGGGTCCCCAAACTTTGGATGAATGAGACATGGGACTTCTTAGAAAGTCTTGGTGGGAAGATGTGAGAACTTTATACTAGAAATTCATGTCTAATCAACACGAGAAAGAAAACAAAGAAAAAGATTCTTATTAAATGAAACACATACATAAAAAAAATTGTAATTAAACCCACAGTCATAAAATACAAATATTGAATTCCAGTAAAGACTTAAAAGGTGCATAGGACTGCTGTGTAATCCACTCTTCATGACAGTGTATGAAAAACTACATATAAAAAAATGTTCTGGTGTTGAATTATCATCACAGTTTTAATCTTCTGAAAAAGTTGCATTTTGATACCATGGGCTGAAACAAAGGGAAACAGTTCAGGTTACTGTTGCTTGAAATTTCTTAGTTTAAAATATAAACCAGAGGTAAAATGGAATGCATGAAGTTAACTTTCCTTTCCAGTCTTATGTTCATAAACTTTTACATATATAGGTTCACTTGAGAACAGATGAAAGAAGTTGTAAAACACCACAAGACTGACATGAATCAACATAATTCTGCATCAGCCAATAGTATGTAAAATAGAAGTCTGGGGTTTTTGAAACCTCATGACACTGAGACGTATTTCACTGAAAATTTCAGTTGTTGCTGGCCTATTACACTAAATTGTACATTCTGGAAATATAGAACTGATTAAAATGCATGACATAGATAAAAACCAACACCAATCATAGCTCTTCAAAAAGTGAGACACAGATTTTTACATGTTGTTCTTACACATTTTTATGAAGGCAGCACTTCTGGGTAAACATAGATGCCTGAACTTCAGCCAAAACCCAGACTGGAAAAGCTGCCAAAAGACAAACCCAAACACTATACTGCATATACACACTTACCAGAGTGACATTTTACAAGTGTTCAGGAAGTTTACCTGAAATCAGATCTTTCTGATTTGAAACATTTCTGTCTTTGTAGAAACCACAACAATGCAAAGCAGTTAAAAAAAAAAAGAAAGGAAAAAGTAGATTTCATAATTTTTCTATGAGAAAAGTAAAAATGGCAGTTACCCATAAAAAAGATTTCTGCCATCTTCCTATTTTAACAGGTAGATTTTTGTACTAAAAATATTTTTTTTAAGTCTATGCAAGAATATGTAGTGATAAAAAGTTTGTCAGGAAGGGGAAACTCACAGACCTGGAAAAAATCAGAGAAGCTTTTACACTGAAACTTTTTACAAACTCAAAGTGGAAACAGGAATACTGAGGATTCACAGAGGCTGCAAACAATTGCTGTGGGTTTAACATAAGTATGTTCATCAGAATGGTGCAGTGAACAGACAGGAGGAAATTATAAGGTCTTAAATCTTGCCACACAGAGAGGGAATTGATGTTAAATATGAACTTGAATGAATAAAATTGACTCCTGGAGAAACTCAAAACAGATGATTAGTATTTTCTGAACCAACTGTAAGACAGGGTGACTTCTTTGCATACAAAGGAAATTAGAATTTACGTTGAGGAGACCCACTGTGTTTTTCTTGTAGGACAGGGGAAAGGAGATGAGAAGGAAAAGGATAAGAAGTTTTAGGATTTTGTTCTAGTTTGCTTTGTTTTGTTTAAAATAGAGAACTAGATTGTTTCCACCTCTTTGCAAGCCCACCAGTATTAAAAGTATAATTATACAACAGGAATATCTGATGCTGAAATGCTGGATTTTATGGTGTCAACACCAGTGGCCAAAAGAAGGACAGCATAGGTGATATACTTCAGGTTTCTGCTGAGCTTTCCATGGGGGTTAAAGGGTTGATCCCAAATCCATACACTTTGTTAGATATTCCAGGGACTTGTTTTTTTGCCAACATATTCTCTTGGTTTTTACAAGCACAAAAAAAATCAACTTCCAGTAGCTGAAATAATTCAGCTATAATCTGGACCTCCAGACAATTTCCTAAATACTTGGTTTATCCTCATGACTGGCACACAGCCTTATGCATGCAAACAGCTCAGTTGAAAGGAATATATCCTCAGTGGGGAAAAAACAAATTTGTGATATTGGGTCTGGAAGAGATATTTTGCCAGTTCTGTGGCCTTCATTTGAGGGTTCTTTAAAGAGTACTAAATTATTGATTTTATGGTTTGGAATAGATATAAATGTTTATAAAATATCATGTTTGTAATTTGAAAAGAATGTGAAACACCCATTTAAAAATTTATCTAGAAAGTAAGGGGTTTTAAAATTTTCTCTTTATATTGATATCTTTGTATTATAATAATCAGCACCTAATTGAAACTACACAAAAGAAACCACAAAAAAACACCCAAAACCCCAAAAAACAAACAAAACAAACAAAACAAACAAACAAAACACACAAAAAAAACCCGAACAAAAACACACCACAGGAACAATTAAATACAAGTCTTGCTTTTCAAGTTGACAAATGCATATTGTGGCTTCATTTGCAACAAATGCCGCAAGAGAATTGAGGTTTTAGATATGTGTGACATTTTGAGACTTGGAAATCACCAATGAATCTATCTGGACCAGCCAATGGCCAAGGTCCTCAGAAAGACACTGGATGATCCAGGAGTTTTCACCACTCTGTGAGTGACATTGTGGGGTTGTCTGACAGCACATCTCAGACCAGGCATAAAAATGGGCAACTTAAGGATGCCAAGCATCCAAAGGTAAAAAGCATCAGGCACTGTTCTGTCTAAAAATTGGGTTGTAGTGTGTTGGCTCTTCACTCTCTCCTCTGCTGGGCAGTATGTGAGGCTGTTAAATCTCCCAATGTGGCAACCACAGTTCAGTAGAAAATTTAAAGTTCTTCACAGATAACTCTGCTTCCACAAGATTTGCATAAAAATTTGAGGAGTGTCAAGGCAATCAGAATGACCATTCATACACTTGGCTAGGCATTGTGTCTAATTTTACCGAGCCTATTTATTTTCTAAATCACTTTGGGGCATAGGCTGGTATACTTGCAAGAAATTCATATAATGAAACTAAAATTTTATGCCTAGGAAAAATGCCAAGATTCATAAGCATTTCCCCAGCTAAATTCTGCTTTGCCTGATTTTCTGAATTAAGTGGTGATAATTTTGTGCCTAATATGCATTCCTAGTTAACATGCTTGTCTCTATAAATTCTGTAATTGCTTATTTAAACAAGGCAACAGGCATATTACATATAATTGGCATGCACAATTACCTCATTTGCATCAGCAGTCACCATAATTTCATGTCAAACCAATTATGCATGAAATCATGAGTCTATTTTGGAAGACATTTGAAACTCAAATGCAAAACAGAGGCACAACATAAGTTTCTAAATCAATAATCTTTATCTTTTACCTTTATTTTTTCCCCCATGGTGCTATTCTGTATTCTTGTGCATTTACTTCTTTTTGTCTATCTATTTTTGCTTTCATTAGCTCACTGTCCTGTAATCAGGTCTGTAGAAGGTTGTTAATTATTCTCATGAATAACTCCTGCAGTCCTCCTGTGTCAGCTAAATGGTGCTTGTATACTTCCATGTGTTTTCAAAGAAGCCTAGCATTTTCAACAAGCAAAGGCTGCAGTGTTTTCATCCAGGCATTGCTACCTTCTGCAGAAGAAAGTTTTCTCTAAGCAGAGTTGATATTTTTGAGGACTATGTATTTGGCCCTCCTAACTACTGACATTCTTATTTCTATCTCTTTTAATAAAAACCATTTAGATCATTTATTGCCATTATAATTTAATTTTCTTCATTTAATGAAATCAGAACTTTGAAGAAATTAACATTTTAACTTTTGACAGCTTTCCAGGTGGTGATTTAAATGCTTAAAATTTAATATGTATAAATTTGAATAATGTTTTATGTATTAATTTTGTTTGCTAATTGAACATATACAATACAATTTTAAAAAGAGATTGAATGGAATGAGTTAAAGGAAGTTGAGTTTCATTTCATTCTGAAATAAAATACAGAACAAAAACAAAGCACTAGAGTAATTCAACAAGGTGAAATACACATAACTGTGGCTTTGCAGATATTGCTAAAATGGGAGAGCTGGAGCTGATTCCGCTTTTTCAGTGCCTGTGCCTGGCTGTATCACACTTTTCAGCTCAGGTCTTTTCAGCATGAAATCATATGCTAATTTAAAAAAAAATTTATCTGGTTTTCAACTTTTCACTACTCAGGCATTCAAAGCCATCTTATTTCCCTGTATTCCCCAAGGCATCCACACTTGAGATGCATGAAGTTGCTACTCATTAGTCCAACATCTTAAGCAGTGACAGCAGAGTATTAAGTAGATTCTATGTTCTCTTGAGGAGTTTGTGGAGGACTTTATCCTCACATTCTCAGACTTGAAAACGTGTGCTCACATGGCTGTGTCCTCCCGTGGAAGAGGCTGACTTTGAAGCCTGAGTGCAGAGCTGGAGCTGCCACGCCTCGCAGAGGGGCTCCTGACCCCACATTGTCTGTGGTCTCAAGGACAGAGGCCATACCAGGGGACAGCACTGCCTACCTGAGACTCTCCTTGGCACAGTCAGTAGGTCAGGATTCTTGTCAGCTAGTGCTTCACATCTGGTCACACTTGTTGTGTCCCTCTGGCATCCCCTCCCTGTGAAACCCTACCTGCCCCTTGACTCTGACCTATGGCCTTTGGCCATAGGTAACCCCGCCCCCTACCCTGAAATGCATAAAACCCCCTTTCCCTCTGGGGTCGGTCTCTTTTTCGCCCTGGGATCCCCTTCTTGGAATAAACCTTGGAACACATCTCAGGGTAAGAGCCTCTTTTGGTTTTATGTCCCTATCCTGAAGATTCCCCTCACCCTAACCTCCCTAAATCTGAGCTAGCAGCTGGCCTCAGGGGGCAGAGGGAAAGGGGACACTTCAGTTGGCATCCAACGTGGCCTGAAAACCACCCAAGAAAAAAATACCAGTTTTGGGTGCAATCTGTGATGCTTATGGTATAAAGTCCATCATCTGAAGGCACTTGAGCATAGATGGTGAGTCCACCTGCTATGAGAGTTCTTTTACTTGAAATGTGTGTATAATTTACAAATGTAAGCTAACACATTTGGTTGTGTTCAACACCCTCACATCACAAACAGGAGTGAGCCAGGAGGGCAGATGAACTGTCATATTAGACTTTCAGGACAGCAGAGGGTATTAATTATGCAATATTCTGAGGGGTGTGCTGAAAACACTTTTGAAATCTGATTTCCTTGGATCCAGAAAAATGAGCTATAAGTGTCTGATTCATCCCAGGGTAAAATAATAAAATACATGAGTATATTCATATGTCTACATAGCAATAATCTGTCATGGAATATAGTTACACATGTATTTATGCATCTATTTATATAGAAGCTATACATACAAATGTGTGAGTGCACACACAGAGACACAGACACACGTAATCAAGGAAAGAAGAACACTAGGAAAGAATTCAGTAAGATCTAAGGATAACCAGCCCCTGAGCTGAAAGACAGAAGCAGGTCTCAGAAGGAAGCTCCCATAATCCAGCAGGAAATAATAGGAATATAGCCCAAAGCCAGGTGACACAGTTGGCTTGTCTTCCCTCTTCTGTTGTCTGCAAGACATGAATAACTTTATTACGTGTTTTTGCAAATGAAAAACTGGCTTGACCTTGATACATTGTGGAAAGACTGGTGTGTACCTCAGGATGCCTCAAAAGATCATATTTTTAACATATACAATTTCTTGGGTACATTTTAAAAAGTGGTCATTTCATGTTTCTTTTGTGAGTATAAGAAAACCTCACTTTTTGATATTTTAGTTAATTTATATCAAACCTGGCAATTTTCAGTAGTTCTCATTTATTTAAGCCCCATTTATTAAACTCCTCAGAGTCCAAGCCTGCTTGCATTTATCTTGCCAGATGCTGAAGGCTTTCCCAGCTATTGCTCATCGTTGGAAGATGTGATTTGCCTTGATCCCCCCAGCAACGACAGCCCTCACGCCACCCTGCTGCTATAGAAGAAGCTCTGCTCCTTCCTGGACAGCCTCAAGCAGCACTTCATAGAGCTGGACACTTGCTAGGGTGCCTTGACTGCTCGTTTTAAGAATCACAGCAGGTTTTCATGAAAAGTGCTTGCTGTTAGTCGGATCTAAACCACCCTTCGTAAAACACGGGGCAAGTTAAAGTGGAAATATGCCTGTTCTGGAGGGCACATTTAAAACAGTTGATGCTAAAATAATTGGGTGAAGAAGTGAAGAAAGTAAACAATGCCATCGTCCTAGAGCAAGAACAATACTTGAAGGCCTTGTTTCTCTTTTCAGATGACATGCTGTAGGTGTCTCCTTGGTCTGCGAGGTCAGGGATCACTGCCCCCTGCTTGCTGCTCGGTGCAGACAACAATCTCCAGAGCAAACCTGTTATAGATAAATTTTAACAGCTAATCTGTAGCTCTTCTTAGGGTCCTCCGAAGGTTGAGTACTATTAAAAAGCCCTTCCCACGCCTTATACTCTGGCAAAACCCATTAGTCTTCAACACCCTGGAAAATTAAGGATTGTTGCCATCTGTAGCAAATGGTTCTTGCACAGCGCCTTCTGCTATTTGCACAAAAGGATCTGTTTGTGTTTCTTTGATTCAACCAGGGGTAGAAATCCACCACTGTGACTGAGGTGTATTTTTTTCCTGAGAGCAACACCAGCATAAGGAGATTCTGTTCCCTGCATACTTCTCCTTCATGGTTCCTTGCTCTCATGTTCTGATTCCTGCAATGCCCTGTAACTGGTCTAAAATATTTGTTGATTGTAATCTTAATTAAATTAATTCAAAACCTGATTTCAAGGTCAAGGGAACACTGTTCAAAATATCTTTGATTTTATCATATTATGTGCAAGAATTAAACTCAGGAGCACTAAAATATATTTAAACAGTGTTTGCAGTCTGGAATATTTTTAGGAAAGTACCAATAACAATGGTGAAATGTGGAAGTTTTCAGGAGTAGAAAGTTCATGAGAGATTTAATCTGTTATGAAAATGAGAATGAACTGTTCAGTACATCACAGGTTCACAGGGCTCAGTTCTAGCTACCAGCTATGCAGACCTTTCTGTGATTGAATTTAGGCATGTTAGAGGTGAAAAGTGATGATTCTCAGTCAAAGTCCATGTGGAATAAGAATTGTAGTGATACAAGAAAGGAAATAATAATTCTCAATATGAAAATGCCAAAAGAGATAAGGTTCAACTCAAAAATTAAAATCCTATGTTTCCAAAACTCCTTGCTCAGTAGTTTCAGAAGAATGTAGTTTTTAGTATGCTGTAAATTTTGGGCAGCTTTTTCTTACCTAAAAATTACAGAAATCAGTGTAATAAACTGTCTGAGGAATGAAATGAGTATGGCACCTGTGTCTTTCAAAACAAATACCTGAGACAAAGATTAAAATGCTTTCCACAGGTAAGAATCTGCAGTCATCTCAATATTTGTCCTGAGACTATTGACTACTCAGTCTAGCATTATTTCACACTGTTATGTTCTTTTTTTAAAAAGTAAAATATATTCTTCCAGATGCCACAAGTTTTTCTGTTAAGTTGAGCACAGGCAGTAGGTGTGGAAAGCATTTAGCCTGTTTCAACACACCCTCCACCTGGGAAGCTTCTGAAACACCAACATATCAGCAATGGGTAAGATCTGGTGGTGTTTGGCTTTTGCAAGGCTATGTCAGTGCATGTTGAAATTAACATCTCGCTGAAAGACTATGAGCACTGCTTTGTTGGTGCTGTAGCTTGCACGACTGTAGTCATATAAGAGGCTGCAGGAACAGCCTGTTACTTGTCCTTTTCCAGTGAATACCCCAAAGAGTTGTAAACAACTAAATAGATCTACTTCAATAATCTGACTCACTATGTTAAATTCAGCCCTCAACAGCAGAAAAATCCAACTACTGCATTTAGTCATAATATATGAAAGTAACTGCATTCATAAGAAACTAAAAGTAATGTGGAAAAAATCATTCTTAATGTCCTTATCTTTATTTCAGTATCTCCTATATAACTGCATGTGCAGATGCTCTCCGGAAGAGCTCTTAAACTGAATCCTTATCTCCTCCCCACCATGTCTGCAGCAGTTGGGGGAAGAGGAGGAGGAAGCCAGGGTGCATTTCATGGAGTTTCCTGACCATTTGGGGCTCAGCAGTGTGTGCAGGAGCCTCCAACACCTTCAGAGAACATAAGCACGAAATCAGTGCTTGCCCGGTGCCCCACCTTCTTTGTGCCCTAGAGGTGGTGTATGTGTTGCAGGCAAAACCCTTTTGGCTGTCACCTGCATTCCTTGCAGTCCTATCCCTCACATGTCACCCTTCTCTACAAACACAGAAGCAAATCAAGATCAAATCTTATTCTTTTCCTCTCATACCCTTTCTAACATCTCAGCTTCCACTGGAGTCAATTTCACATGAGCTTGCTACATGAGAACAGAATGCCACTATGGACTCCAGGACCCAAAAAGGTGACAGTGATAGTCATGAATCTCTGCAATAGTCACACCAGTGCATGGTGTGTGGGAAATAAAAGTTGATTTTCAGGAACAATGCTATTTCTCTCATGATTTGAAAGGCAGGCCAGGATTTCCACAGTGCAGCCCCAGTTGGTAACTTATGGGAGAGGTTATGATCCAGTTTTGAAGTGATTATTTAACCATCAGATCATCTCCATTCATGCTGTGATTTCTAAGAGGTGTTTCACCACTTTACCTTGCATGTTTTATTGGGTGTATTCCAAAGGAGTTCAAACTCAGAAAGGTTAAATAATGCCCAGACATATTCCCTATGTGGTCTCCTGCCCACTGCACTCGGCAAGTGAGGACTATGGAGAAACGAGATACACAGGATGAAATAGCTTTGTGAAGGGAGAAGGAAAGATTACCGATTTTATACTGGTTCCATTAATTGTTCTTTCTTCTTAGCAGTGGAAACACCAGTGACTAGTTTGAAGTTTCTTGTTGTCTCCTGTTTTACCTTTTATTGAAGTGTGGGAAAGGTACCTAGATAGAATGATATACTTTAATAAAATAGGTTTTCTTCCAGAAATGTATTCCAAAATTAATATTAAGGTTTTGTCTTCCCCCATGTAATCCGCCATAGTTTCCTACCTATTACAGCTTCTATATCCTTTAATAAGTCAGACCTTTTCCCTCATATAAGTTCACCATTAGTTCCCATTGCATCCCTCTGAGATTTTTTACCATTTTAAGGAACATGTGAGACAGATTTTAAAGAATATAGGATTTTAAAGAAATTAAGATTTTAGTTAGAAATAAGCCTTATGGTTGTCGAAGTTAATTAAGAGCTTTGTAGTTAGCTAAGGAAGACTGAGCTTGAGTTAACTTTTTCCAAATAACTGATTGCTTGTCAACCTTATGTTTGCTTAGCTGTGCTTGCAACAATAAATAGAGAACCTGATAAATAGGTTTAGGGACACAGGACAATTACAGAGACTCCCCAGTCCTGAAACTTATTGAGAAATGAGAATTCTACCAACACCCATTTGTCACCATTTGCATTGAAAAAGTAAAAGTTCAAGGCGATGAAGAGTCATTTTACTTCCTCATTTTAAACCCACTCCTCTTAAATGAGACCACCGACCCATTTCAAAGGACAAACTACGCATGCTTAATTGTTTTTCTGCTAATTATCATACAAGGCAGGGAATGGGATGTACCAAGGTTATGAATATGCATTTGTACTTTGGATATTCAACAGTTTTGTAAATAAAATAGCTTTGTGATTTTCTGTAAGGTGCGGTATGTTTTCGGGGAGCTATCCCACATGCTGCCCAGCGCTGCAATAAACATACACTTTCCAACTTTAAACTGTTAAAGAGTTTTTGTCCGTCTCAGTTGGATATCGGTATTAGGTCGATATTCATATTTTTAATAAATCACATGAATAAAGGCCCTCACCGGCAATGCAATTGTTCCAAGATGAAAGGAGCTCCACCTTTTACCAGGAAAGACCAAGGGCAGATGTGTTGGGTGTATTGAAAAGCAATGTGCCAGAGGTTTGGAAATCTCAAAAACAGGTCAAAATACTCCATCATGGCATATGGAAGCAGTAGACTTCTTCAAAGGAGAGTAACTAAAACTCACAGAAATTATATTTTGCCTCTAATATTTCCTAGCATTACAGGACTATAATAATACAATTATGTAATTACATAGTCTTATTTAATATTAATGTATATTAATATATATTAAATCATGAGAATCTTAATCTTACATAGTCTCAAGGATTATGCAATCAAAAGATCTTCATAAATTTACTTGCATACAACTACTCTGTCTTCTACATATTGTTTTGTAGACTGTATGATAAAATTTATTTTGCCCATTTTGACTTTTAATTGAAGGTCCCAACATGTGACATTGACATAAATAGATGGGAAAAGAGAAAGAAAAGAGAAGTGTAAATGACTGTCAGGTTTCCATTTGATACAAAATACTCCTAGAATTGAGGATGCATCCCTGAATTTTTAATTTCATTATTTTCTTCCCCAGAAAACAAAAGCACAACTTGAAGAACAAAAATGTATTGCTTATTATAAATGTTTTTAAGGACATGCACAGCCAGGATAACGCAACGTAGTAAAAAATTTGTTAAATTTCTTTAACAAAACAATGTAGTAAAAAATGGAACATGAACCGTTAACTGGAATAATGAAAGAATTTTCCTAAATGAAACAGGTAATCCCATCCAATAAACAGATTGTTGTATATTACCCATAAATTTTTTCAATTATATTTCAGTGCTATATAACTTCAACTATTCATTTTTAGTTCTGTAGAGGCCCTTGGTTGCTTCTGATTTTTAAAAAGATGTTTTAACTTCAGCCAACAGATATTTTTTTTTCTTGTAAATTCAGAGTTGACACTGAGACCTATTTCTTTACTGAGAGGGAAGTCAGACACTTAAAATACTCTTCCTACAAAGAGGTGGTCAATGCCCCAAGCCTGTCAGTGTTTAAGAGGTATTTGGACAATGCCCTTAATACCAGGCTTTAATTGGTGGGCCCTGAAGTGCTCAGGCAGTTAAACTAGATGGTCATTCTAACTAGGTAGATCCATTCCAACTAAAATTTATTCTATTCTATTCTGTTCTGTTCTGTTCTATTGATACCTTGGGTATATTTTTTAAAGACTACTTTTTTAGTTGCTGATGGAACATTTATGTTGATTTTTTAAAATTTTTTTTTTAATAATCAAGCATGCTTATTCTTTTAGGTAAGGATTTGAAATTTATATAGGAGTAGTTAATGTCGGTATCAGACATTAACAAAGAGAAGAACTTCCATTGTGTTGACAAAGGAGCTGCACAGTATGGGCTTCATTCAGCAGCAGGTCTGTGTCTTCCCTAGCCCTCCTTTTACTATTTATACACTTGTGGATCCTTTCTTGCTGCCTTTCACATCCCTTAACAGATTCAACTGCATGCTGACCTTGACTTCTCTAACCCTGTCCCTGAAAGATCAACCAGATTCCACCCCTTGTGTGTGGAATCCATTTCATGTCTGATTTTAGGTAGGAGCTCCTTGCTCATCCATGCAGTCTGCCTGCCATCCTCTCTTGGCTTTTTCCCTTCACTTCTTTCCTGTCATTCATAAAAAAAGATTAGGAAAGGTCAAGCCATGATGAAACAAGGACAGACCACCAAGTGACACATTTTGAAGTGGTTGTATAAGAATGTGAATTTCAAAAGTTCCAGGAACACTTGAAGATTGGTCTCCTAGGTTTCTTCCCATGAGTATAAGATGTGTCCAAAGTGTAAAGCAGAGATCTTTACACATGCACATTGCAGCATATTAAAACAGGGAATCAGGTTCTCCTGATGACACTGTCTCAAGTTGACTAAACTGATTTGTCATGGAGTGATGGGACTCGCTATTTTATATAAATGGTTCAGTGTGCCCTTTATCCCACTCACTCAAAGCCCACTGAAATCACATCCTGTTAATGCTAAAAATTAAAGGGGGTCATTTCTGCAAAAAAGAGGTAATCTTGCTATTTTTCAGGGCTTTATGTGGAGGCTGTGAGCAAGGCCATGAATAAGTAAGTAACAATAAATGAAAATTACTCACAGACTATTGATTGTTTTGGCTCTAAGAGAAGAAAAAACTAAACTGGGACAATTTGCTTTGCTGAACTACGTGGTGATCCAAGACCCATTTAACACCACCAATAAAATAATAGAAAGGGGAATGAAAGAGAGAGGAAGGAAACTGATTAGAGGTAGCAAGGGTGCTAGAAGTTGCAGCTGGCAAATGCAGCCACCCAAGAGCTGCTGCTGTGGGTAGAGGAGCTGGCAGAGGGCAAAGATCTGTTTCTGTGGTTTGATCCAAAATGAAAAATGAAGTCAAAAGGGCTTCTTTTATTTTGCTTGTATTACTTGCATTGTTCTCATCCTCCGTGTATCCTGCTAAGAATTTTCTCTGCCGGCAGTCAGCATCAGAAGCACTTGCTGCTATGTTTCAGCTCACCTTCACCATTTGCTTTCCCTATTCCTGCATGAAGTTGAAGAATGAATCTTGTTTTCTAAGGCCAAACAATCCAACACTGCAGTGTGTGTGAACCCTGAAAACAGGCCACATTGTGACAATGCTCTGTCCTTGTCCTCTTGAGAGCAATAACCTAGAGGACAAGGGCAAGTTAATCAAGCACACTCCTGCAGGCAGGCAGAAAAAATCCTCCAAGAGAACAGATCCTACCGAATCACTCGCAGCTTTTTGGTTCATGGACTATGATCATGAAAAAAATCAAATCAAGTAATCAGAGCTGGCTTCCAGTAAACAGAACCTAAGGCAAGTGGTTGGGCCAATATCTGCCTGCATGGGGGGCAGGTGGGAGCTGCCAAAGCCCTACATCCCTCTAGTGCCAAACCTGATATTTCTCTCAGCAAAAATAGCTCAGCAGTGCACCAGCTTAATTACAAGCAGTTTGTTTGACCTAGATGTCATTTTTATATCATTTTTATTCTGCAGGACCTCAGCCCTCAGTTTGGGTTCCAAAGTAGTAAAAAGAGAGATTTTGTTTGACCTCAGTATATGAGAAAGAAGGCTGGTGGGAGAGATAATTACTTGTGGTACCAACACACATGGTATAAGGAAAAGGTGAGTGAAAATGTTGCGTTGTTGCTTGAGAAATAGACCTTGTTTTAGATGTAATGTCTCAAAATCAAAACAATTATAATCCAGAAGTTATTTTAGATATCTTTCCTTTGTTTGTTGTCTTCCTCTATCCCTTCCCTCCTAACAACGATCTACCTTAGGAGGTCTGCAGTCCAGTGTATTTTACCTGTGTGAAAGGCAGAAAGGGATAAATTTGGCTCCATCACACTTACATGTTCTCTAAGGATGGATAAGACTCATTTCTTGGAAGAAAAATGTGTTCTCAGCCCAAATGGGGACACGTGGGAGTTGCCATGTCCTGAGGAACTAGAGGATTTTGGACTTTTGCCTTTGTTTATCTTGCTGAGTTTTGCAATGCTGTGTAAACCATTAGTGATATTAGCTTTCCTTTAACTATCACCCACGACCTAGTTAAGTATTTGACTTTTGTGTTGCCTGTCACTTCAGTTCCAGGAATTAATAACTCCCTGGAGGAACTTGATCAAAACAGAGACCAGGCAGTTAACAGAATACTGTATGTATGTCAGACAGTCATGCTGGGGTTTCCAAGAATTACTGAGATTTGAATGGGTTTTATTGGGACATGCAGACTTCGATGGTGTGACTAAGCTGAAAAAGGTTTCATTGGACAAACAGTGCTGTTGGGTTAAAAAGGACAGTGGCCATTTTAGGTAGATATCTAAGAGGAATGAAAACAAGCCTTAAAAAATCATGGCAGCACTTCTGGGTTTATTCCCAGTCATCCATACCTAGTACCAGGCATGGCACACAAGCTTCTACTCGAGAAATTTGCAGTAAAATGTAGTTCAGGGGTCTCAGGCAGCATGGTGGGCACTTCACATGCACCATGACTGACTTGACCATCGTCCCAAGAGAGTCCCTGCGTGAGAAGAAGGTTACTGTACATTTTCTGATGCAAGTACAGAAAAAGCTCAAGGCCAGCTAGCAAAAAAATATCTAATTGAGAACTGTCTGAATGGTAGATTCCAGAGGGTCATAATCAATGGTGTAGGGTATAGTTGGAGGCCTGTCACTAGTGGTGTCCCCCAAGGTTCAATACTTGGCCAAATATTCCTTACCTAACTTATCAATGGCTTGGATGAATGGGCAGAGTGTCTCCTCAACAAGTTTGCTGATGACACAAAGCCGGGAGGAGTGGCCGATACCCCAGAGGGCTGTGCAGCCCTTCGGAGGGACCTCGACAGTTCTTCTCTGACCCCTTGAAGAGAGGGTCAAAGAACTGTCTGGAATTCAACAAAGGCAAATGCAGTGTCCTGCACCTGGACACCAGCACAGGCTGGGGCTGACCTGCTGGTGAGCAGCTCTGCTCCTGGGGGTCCTGGTGGACAAGGAGCTGTCCCTGAGCCAGCAGTGTGTCCTTGGTGTGTCCTTGGGGCCAAGGCCAGTGGTGTCCGGGGCTGCATGAGGAAGAGCATTGCCAGCAAGGCCGAGGGAGGTGATCCTGCCCCTCAGCCCTGGTGAGGTCCCATCTGGAGTGTCCAGTTCTGGGATCCCCAGCCCAAGAAACGTGAAGCTCCTGGAGAAGGTCCAGCAGAGGGTGACAGAGGGGATAAGGTGACTGGAACATCTCTCTTGAGAGGAAAGGTAGAGAGAGCTGGGCCTGTTCAGCCTCGAGAAGAGATGGCTGAGGGGGGGCCTCATCAGTGTCTGTCAGTATCTGGAGGGATGGTGCCAAGAAGATACAGCAAGGCTCTTTGTGGGGTGACAAGCAATAGGGCAAGAAGCAATGGGCAAAAACTGATGCACAGAAAATTCCACCTTAATATGAGGAAGAACTTCACTGCATGTGACTGCACACTGGAACAGATGATCCAGAGAGGGTGTGCAGTCCCCCTCACCAGAGATATTCAAGAACCATCTGGACACAGTCCTGTGCCTGTGCCTGAGCCTGGGAGGTTGAACCAGATGACCCACTGTGGTCCCTTCCAGCCTTGCCTATACTGTGACTGTGATTGATTCTGTGATTCTGTGTGGTCACACCTCTGCACAGGTACCTTGTTGTGGGTTTCGTATTCACATATTCTCCGAGGGTCCAGCCCTATTCAGTAGTGCTGCCTTAATAATAATTAGCAGGACCACATGATCGGTGTGCCTTGTAATTCAAAAAGGTTTAATAAAATGGTGCAAAATAATACAAAAACTACAGAGATCAAAGCCGTGCACAGTGTAAGGACAGATCCTACAACTGCTACAACACCCCGAAAATGCCACGAGACCCCTTGTTCGGTCACCTTTTCTACCTAATGGTTCGGGATGAATACAGGTTTTTGACGAGCAGTGACAAGGGCCAACAGGTGCTCCTCTCCTGGCACAGAGCCAACTACAAAGAGAGAAACACAGAGCTTCCTGGCTAAACTTCCTAAAATGTACAAAGGGAAACCCAAACCTTTTCCTTATACAGAACTACCCATTCGGGAGGGGGGGTGCGTTACTACACCTTGTCCTGGTTTGCATCAGGCCTATGGTCTCCTCTGACTGATACAGCTGTGAGAAGATAAAGCTGGAAAAAGAGATACTCAAATGCTGAGGATTTGTTTTTACATTGTATGGAGGAAGTCCTGCAGTTCTGATTTGTTTGTAGCTATAGATAAGCCATTTTTTTTTTATTTCCTGCAGTCATCTCCTCCACTTCCCTCCAGCATCTGGTATAAAGTGATCAAATAGTAAATCCAGAGATTACGATTGCTCATTTCTTCACAGTCTGTTGTGTCATTCCAGCCATGAGACTCATCTTTCAAGCATATTCAGTGGTCTTCATACTGGGCAACCTTGTGGCTTCTCAGTCACAATTTTCTGGTAAGTTCAAATCCCCATATATTTATTTAGAAATTTATATATCAGCTAGCAATATTTCTGTGTGTATTTTACCTCGTATGTTCCACTATTTAGTGATTTTTTTTTTTATTAGAAGATTGAACCAAACAAAAATTAATATCCGGCAGAAATGAAAGTGGTTTCCTAAAAAATAAAAGATAACAGATTTCTATGAAAGTTTTCTAACAAAGTAGATTGCAGCCAGAAAAGACTAGCCTTCACTGAAAAAATAAGGTTTAAACACATTTAAGGTAAGACTTCTGCACTTAGTACTCTGAAAGAATGAATGAACACTATGGGAAAATCAGCAATACTTTGCTCTTGAGAAAGCATCAAGATAAAATATTATTACATAGCAAAATTATTAAAGACCAGTCATTTGGCTGCCTAAGAAAATCCCTGTTTTAGGTATTGTCTGCAATGCCATTATTTATAGCTTGTCAAAGATGAATGCATTATTACAGAAATCAAACATAAAGCTCAATACCTACATCAAAAATCTAATCTTCAGTTAATTTTCCACAAGTTCCCTGTCATAAATTTTATAAGGAAAAAGAAATTCTTTAAAGTTATGATCTCATTCTATCAACCTATAAGTCAGCTCTCTGTTCTGCCAAACATATGGTAAATAACATTTTTGACAATGCTGCACCACCTGATTCCCCAGGGTTAATTGTCCCTGAGAGTCACTGGCTGTCCTGTGAGGGAAGATGACTTCTCTGCCCTGAGATGGCAATCACCTATAGCCATGCAGTGCTGATGGCATGCCTTTGTGGAACAAAATTTGAAAATAAGTGTTGTGAGGCTTATTTTATGTAGTGTTGGGATGCCTGGCAATGGTCAGTGATCTTCTGAGAAAAACCCCAAAGTGCTCCATTTGGTGGATTTTAAGAATTATGCTATAAGAATTATACCTCATCTCAAAATGTCTATAAAAAAACTTTCACTTGGTGTCTTTCCTCTCCTTGAAAAGAGGTTTTGTATTCATTATCTGCCCTGTGTTCAATTCAGCAGTCCTGTGCACAAATGGCATGTTTTCTTACATGTACCTGTTAAAAAATGAAACTGTCCTTCATTGACCAGTAGTATTAAAGGTGACTAAAGACTATAGGTTCAGATCTGGGTCTTTTTCTCCAGTAGTTTCTGTACAGTGTACTGCAATATGTGGAAGTTCAACTTGTGGTTAGTTATCAGGTTTCGTCAGTGTAAGGAAATCAAAAGTGGTTTTTCTTCTTTGTTGTGCATGAATGAGGTTGCAACTGTTCCAGTACATGCATGTTTCATTCTATTTTCTTTGAAGATTGATATTCTGCCTCTCCCTTTCTTTTTTTAAAATTTGTTCCATGACATTTAGACTTCTTACATGTTCCCTTTCAGTAGTATTTTTTTCTCAGTAATAAACTTTGAAAAGCAGAAAGGAGGTGGAAAGTACATGCTCATATTCTTGCTCATGGTTGTATTTGCGTAATTTTTTGCTCAAGGGAATTTCTTTCTTTTTTCCCTGTAGAACTATTTTCTCCACATACCATAGTGCTATTTTCCATGCTTCTCTGTCCTGAGAAGAATTAGATGCCCAGCAGGGCCTGTGAGGTTTAAGTCTTGTGCAGAACCTTACCAGTCCCCATCTGGTTTTACAGAAAGTGTAGGCTTGGATAACTCTCTCTGAAGCCCTTGCTCCAGGGCACTGGTGTGTGTCCTGCAGCACTGCAGCATGCTGCATACCTAGGTACACCAGCAGGTTATCTTCAGACAGAAAGTTGTGCCACCTCTTTTAGCCCAGGGACTGCCTACTCATAACAATTTGAGCTTTTCATATATCCATTATTATAATAGAAAGAATAATTATGAATATGTGGCTTTGGAGTATTGTATGCCTCCAGGATCATAATAAGAAGGCCTTAAATATTTGCAATTACTGTGGTAAAGTGGACATATCAGCTGAAAATGATCTATGATGTGATAGCTGAATTAAAAAAAAAAAATATCCATCAGAGAGAGAGAAATGGTCTCTTCTACTCTCTTTTCACTAACAGAAGATCCAAGTGATTCTGCCTGCAGAAGTATAGGTGCATACTTGCTCAAAATCAAACACATTTTCAGTTAATGGCACGGGAAACATCATCAAAAAGAAAAAAACTTATTTTAGATAAACTGTATATGTCCTCAGAGAATTTGATGTCAATTTAATCTAAACTTTAAAGAAACTCACTTAGGTTATGTATGTCTTGATGTTGAAATTTAAATGTTGCAAAATATACATGTTATAATTTGGAAAGACACATGCAAATGCCTACTATACATATACAAAAACTACAACTCATACTACATCTAAAAAGGCTTCACAACTCATGAAATTAGGAAGCATAGAAGAAAATCTGTCTGACTAGAGCTCTGAAAACAAAGTCTATAATGATAAAAATTGGCAAGATTGTGTCCTACATACCTACTTTATTATGGCAAAACTGAGTTCTTAGGAAATTCTTTAAAATTGGAGCACAGGAAATAATATATATTTCACCAGAAGGTTTATCATAATTTCTATTCCATTTCAATTAACTTCCTATTTATTGTTAAATAAGGTATGTCCTGGATTTTTGCCATAACTGTCTTGAATGGTTTTGACAAAACTATGTTACACCACAAATATATCTCCACAAAAATGTTCTAATTAGAGTAGTCATAAAGCACCTAGACACAGATATAGGTATGAAAACAGGCAAAATACTTACTTGAACCCACGTCTCACATTCTTTTTTTGTTGATTTCAAAGCAAAAGATAGCAACCATGAGAACAGTTCTGCTTGATTCCTATGAAGTAATCAGAATGACTGGATATGATGAAAAGCTCATAAGAAATATTTTAAAATTTTAAACCCCTTCAAAAGTCCAGAGGAGGATAAAATGTACACAGTAAAGCTAAAATCCTCTATTCTCCTTCTAGACAGGAGTATTCCAGGAAAGATTTTTAGAGGTAAACACTTCACAGCTGGGGAGAGATGTCTGAAAATTTTACCTTCAAGTGGTTTCTTGATAATACGTTTTCTTCCTCTTTATTCACTCAAGTAAACACAATTTCACATTTTATATAATGCAAAATAATTTTGATATAGGATGGATTTCTAATCCTTTTGCCTTCTTAATTTCTCCATTTCTTCAGTGTCAGGTTTATCTTCAGTGTCTGATTTAGGTGTCCTGTGTCCCTAGCAAGAACAGTAACAAGGAGATGATCAGAGAGGAATTATCTGTGTGCAGTCAAAGGACATTAAATGGTTATATTTCTATCTAAGGTGGAACGGGCCATAGATCAAATATGCAATACATCTACTTGTGTTGATCTGCTCTGTGTTCCTCTGGGTCTTGACTAGTCTGCATTTCTGGTGGCAGTTCCTTGTTTCTTACAGCAAACATCTGACAGTTTGCAGAGATGTTCCTTATAGTGTTAGTTCCCAAGCAGTTTTCCTCAGCAGGGATTATGGGGAAAGTTGTTCTCAAGGTATAGGCCTTACGCAGTGAGTGAATGTGGCCCAGTCTACACTTTCTGGTCCCAGGACCATGTGGCCACGTCTCTCTCTCCTGTCACCGTGCATGCCTTCATTTCACTATTTTGGAATTCTAATTGTAACCTCTCTAAGTTATTTTACTCTATTTCCTTGTATTTTGAATGTTCTTATGTCTTCTTATTTTACGATCATCTGAGCCTATTGCATAGATATCTCAGAAATAGTGATTGCCTACTAGTGTGAAGGGATGCTTTTCATACTCACTCCTGAAATCATATTCTCTGCAAATGTCCTGAGCAGGTGGGAAAGATGCCATCAATACCAAAATAATTAACTTCAATAATGAGAAGATGCAGATCTCATGGGCAACAAGAGAGCTTTTTCGTAATGAGAATGTGTCATTTTTTTACACGTGAGTATTGTTGGTCCCCATTCCTCTCTTGTTAAAGGATTTACCTAGAGAGAATGAAATATCCAAGTCCATTTGAGTCTTCTGTGAACTAGAAATGCTTCTAACATTTGTTAATATGCAGCATTGAACCTGTTTATATCCACAACCCATAGAAGTGTACAAATAATAAACCTGGTGAGTAATCAGTCACAGCAGACATGATCTGAAAGATTTGTCCCTCTTCTGTCACTGTGCGAAATGTCAATGCTATTTACACCATTGGAAGTGTTTTTTCCATGTATGTGTCTATATTTTCTGTATTAACTGACATCATTAATGACTAACAGAAGTGTAATATTTTAGTTAAAGGCAATCATAGTGCTTATCTTTTCTTTCTAGGTTGTATATGTGGAAGAGCTTTTCACAATTCAGTCTTGAAAACGGTATCATGAAATCATCTGTTTGAGCAAGTCATTCTCTTATTAGAAAACAATAGCATGAACGAAACTTGATTATTTCAGACAGCATCAAAACCCAGGGCTGTAATTTCGGTGAAGTGTGTGATGAATTCTCTCACACCACTATGAAGTTTGTGACTTCAAGAAAAACCATGCTCAGACTTTCCTCAATGTAGCATTTAAAAAAAAAAAAAGAAAAAAAGGAAGAGCAGTAAAAAAATTAATTAATTCATGTTAATTGTTAAGTTTTCCATTTATTAATATTATTTAATTTACAGATTTGGTGAAGGCAAGCACAAAGTTTGGAAGCCATGTACCACCTATTTATTGGATCAAGATTATAATTCTGGATGTCTTTTTAAGACAGAAGGACCTACCCTTGCCATTTCTATCAGGAACAGCAACGGAAGTGAAGAGCTTTTTTCTAAAAAATTAAAAGCTGATTTTTACAGTAAGTATGAAAATCATGACTACTTTGGCAGATTTTCAAGTTCTCTAAGTTTGAGAAGAAATCATTTATATGACATATAAAATGGTTTTAGTGTGCACATCAATATAAAACTACAGTTATTTCATGCTGATTTTTGTACCCTGCTGTCACCAATCGTTACATAAGCTTGTGTGCAGCTGCAGTTAAATGAGATAACATAGGACAGTCAGACTTGTCCCAAAATACAGTTTCAAAATCCAAATGAAAATACTAAATATATATATGTGTTCCTTGTCTAGTGTGTGCCTGCCAATCAAGAAAATTAGTAATAGTTTTTTGTTTTAGTGCTGAATGTGTGATCTTTCTCATACTTTCAGCCTTCATTCTTTTGCCATCTTTCATGCAATGCAAGGCAGCAAACTGCTTCTTGTCAAAGATGCTGTCACAAAGCCATCATTAGATGCCAACAGAAATTAGCTGAGTGACTATGGTATAGTCTGGCAGAGTAAAAGGGACATCTTACTACTAGTAAAGAGATGATGTTCTTGTTTTTATTAAACCTGTCCCCAAATACATATTCAACATCTATTGTGAGATTAGTTTCTGAAAAACTTCTGGAATTTCACATACTTACATCATTCAAAGTGGAGGGATTTTTTTTAAAATTACAATTACACAAAAGATATACAATGGAGAGTTATCTGAAAATATATATATATTCCAAATCTATTAATAATGTCTTAGCAAAAGGGATTAAACACAAACCTGTCAAGGCATCAATCTTTGAGAATATTTTCATATCTCATAATTTTACCAATATCTCTTAAATTATGGGAAAGTGCAGCCTGATCCTCAAATTTTCACTATCGAACACCCACGAATAACAAAATTAATTTCAAAAGGGTTAGGTAACAAAGGGCAAATATCAAGGATCAGGCTGAAGTCTTTAAATTAGGAAGGCAGAGGCAACTAGAAGGATTGAGAAAGCAAGTAGCACTCTTCTCACCCCTTTATTTCCCACTACTGAAGACTTACCAGCTGTGTAGGTCAAACCATGGAGTTGTCTTCAGATCCTGTGAAAAAAGTGAGGGGCAGATTCACTTGTGCATAGGTAGGAACCCAGGGCTTTTGCAGATGCCCCACCATATCCCACATGGCTTCCAGCAGCTACAAAAGTCTCTTTTGGAGGTTTTATGGTACTGAATTTGTGACTTCATTTCCCATGAGGCAGTTTCTTTGTCTGGATTACAGGGAGACTGAGAGACAGAAGTCCCTTCCTTAAGTAGCTACAGTAGGTTCCTGAGACAGTTACTGCTTTTGAACGTGGCACCTCAAATGGTGAGCAGTGTCATGGTGTCAAGCTCCATTTTGATGTTTAATAGGGAGGTCACAGGCAAAAGCAAAATCTCCAAGAAGAAAGTCCACCTTCATCTCTTACTACTCAGCAAAATATTGATCCAAGGAGGGAAGAAAATTATTTTAACTTTAAAGTGCTTTTTAGGATGCTATAGCAAGATTTGTTTCTCTTCTTCTCAGTAAAGCCCAGTCCACCAGAAAATGTGACCTTCTTCTGGCAAGAGGACACTGTTACTGTAAGCTGTAATAAACCAGAGAGAAATGCACGGTGCTTGAGACTTGAGCTTCAGTACAAAAGCAAGTTTGACAAAGAGTGGCAAGTGAGTTGTATGTCACATTTTTAATCAACATTGAAAGCAGTTGGACATGACACTTTTAATCGACACTAGAAGGAGTTGGAAGTTGCATATCCATAGACTATAAAATACAGTTGTTTCTAAATTTTCTCCCATCCTATATTTTCAAATGTAGCTGCTAGCAGAAAACATCTAGATTTTTAGAACCCTGTGTTTCTTCCATGTCAGAAATAATTTACAAGTTAAAGGCAGTTCCCACCCTAAGAGCTGAGGGCAATCTAAGGAAAAGGCATACATTCAGAAAAGAGGAGTTTGGAAAGATAGAGGCAGAAAACAGATTAGGGAAGAGAGGAAAAAAAGAAAAACTAATGAAATAAAATAAAATAAAATAAAATAAAATAAAATAAAGAAACCACACAGGATTTTTATTTATTCTGAAATTAGCTGTTAAGTATTTCTAAATATTATTTCACTAACTTAAACCTTTCCATTCTCAAATATAAATTGTAAATATTTGATGGATTGGAGTGTCTTTATGTATTGAAAATATGCATCTGTAACACAGTGCATGCCCTATGCAATGATTGCTAGCACCTTCAACTCAGTACCATACAGCAAGGAATGGATATGAATTGTCAAAAGTCAATCAAAAAATAGTATTCCTCTAAACTCAGATAAGCTAACGTTCAGTTCTGAGGCTTTTCATTGGCCTATCCCTTGTCCTAGCTGTGACCCTGACTGAGGGTCACATCATGAAGCACTGTCTTGAAAACCAGAATTAACAATGATGAACCTTCTTTCTCAGTCCAGAACTAGTAAGTGCTGCAGCATTAAAGAGCAAGGCTTTGATCCAAGGAAGTGCTACTCTTTCCGGATCAGGCTGAGGCGGCTAGTACCCTACTGCAACGTTGTTAATTACAGCAGTGACTGGGAAGCTGAAACATTTTGGATCAATGGCACGTTATTAGGTAACAGCTAATATATATATATATATATATGTATGCACATAAATATTGTCTAAGTGCAAAAGAAGAAGAGGTGACTGCAAAAGAAGCTGAGGACATGCAGTAAATTAATGTGCTATTCTTCTCCATTTTGAGTTATCAGAGAAAGTTCACTTGAACGTTTAATTGCGCCTGTTTAATTTAACTCTGTCTACTTTGCTCCTGATGGCCCCTGAAGCTATCAATATATGTCATAAGCAGCAAAGTTAAGAGAGTTATTATTTGTGTTACAATAGCATCAAGGATCCCCCAGGGACATGATGCACGAGGGCTCTGTGGATGTGGGTGTTGAAGGGGAGTGCCCATTTATGATATTTGGACATCAAATATGAACTCTTAAGAAAATCCCTGATGTCCAATTTTTGAGTTTGTTTTGCAAGTACGTCTAGTTTAACTACAGGACCACAGGTCACAGAGTTCTGATGCTCAAGGGTGCTGCATTGATTGAAACAAGGAGATGGGGAAAAAGAGATTGAAGGGAAGCAAAGCCAGTTATCAGCACTGCTTTCCTACCAGACAGTTGCATTTAACTGAGGGTGACTGACATTAATTAGATTGTCAATGTAAACAGTATTCCTATGGCTTATCAAAACCAAACCCCAGATTTTCTGTAGGAAAAAAAAGACTGTACACCATACCAACACATTTATATTACCTAAGCACAAAATTCCACCCACTATGCTTTATCAGAATTATGAAGCTCTCAGTTATCCAGTGTAACAAGACCTGAGTTCTGTAAAACAGAACAGAGCTATTAGCTCACTTGAAAATCTATGTACATAAATCTGGGATGAAATCCTGGACCACAGTTAGCCTGTGCACTCATGACCACAGTGCTGACATACAGAGAAGACTCTTCCACTATGCAAATTGTGAGCCTGCAAACATGTCCTCAGGTGTGGCTGGCAAATGCCCTTAAGAAATAAGGGCAGTGTCTTCTTCTGCATCTCTGAGAGCAGACAAGTTATCAGCCTTACCAGAACCATTTGATCAGAAGCTGTCAGCAGATACCTACAAGGAAGGACATCACAGAGGACACAGTCTAAGTGGTTAAGATGTTCTGTGTGCCCCTGGGTCAGACATTGACACAGCCTCTTCACTGAGGCAAGCAGTTTTCTTCAGGACTTCAATGAGTTATTGACTCCAAACCTATAATCAGATGAAGCCATGAAGTTTCAAGAAATTTCATAAACTCTGAAGACTTCCCTTTGCAGGGGGTCACAATTTTTACTTGTTTTTTCCTGGCAGCTAAACAGAGCAGAGAGATGGAACAGGCTGGACAGTTGCTCCCATATGAATAATCATCCAGGGTTTTGGCATTTTTGTGGGGACCAGAAGGCCTGTAGTAGGAGGCAGAGGTTTGAGATTGCATTACAAAAGCTGCAAGAAGAACACTAAGAATGCAGAAAAATGCACAAATTTATAGCTTAATATATTTGCATGTAAAGTGTTAGCCTACCACTAGTTACTTTTTTGGTATCAACTCTTGTGATTTAAGATTAACTTGTGATTTAACTCTTATCTCTTGGGAGATAAGACATTTGGGCTACATGTAAATTTGCATTTGCAGCTGTAAGTAGGTGTATATAATACAGATCTTAGCACAAAGTTGCTTTATCACTGTCAAAGCAATGTGATGAAGGTAAATAGAAATATCTGATTCATTCATAATGCATCTACACTGCATTATATAAGCCCCTTCTGTTGTCCTATACCAGGTGAATTTAGATAAATAAAAGCACACTTTTATTTTGTTGCAAGGTTTGGGGAAGCAGAGATTTTCTTTTCATTCTCAATTAACAATTAAACTTGTCTTATTTGTCCTTAAAAACTTTTCTGTTTGTTTGGTTTTTATTATTATTATTATCATTTTTCTTTTAAAGAAAAGTCAGTATTTTAGCATGATTAGGAACATTTACAGTTAAAGCAAAAAATTTTTAATGACGTATTCTTTTTGTAATTATTCTTAGATTCATGTGATGATGTAACTCCTCAGTCAGAAACAGTAATTGTTTTAAGTTGTTCGCTGGCAGTACTCTTAATGATGCTTATCCTCCTGATTCTTCTGTGTAAATGGCAGAGGTAAATATAGAGTTATTGATTACTGCTAAATAGCCATGTCATGAAAATAGAGCTATCGTTCTGGATGAAGCCTCTTTGTGATGAAAACTCTTATCAGATAAATGAAGTAATGGTGAAGATGTAGAAGTCAGTAGCTTAATCACTGTTTGAGGAATCCCGACCTTCCAAACACCCAGGCCTTTAATTTGCAAAACTGGAACAATCTGGTAAAGGACAATGTTTCAGGATAAAATTGTGTCTCTTCCACTTTTTTTTTTTTTTTTTTCCTGAAATCTAGTTAAATCCTGAGAAACCAATTTTTCTGGCTACATCTTCTGAAAGGATATTCTTTTGTGCACCTTTCATCAAGCAATCAAAATATCTCTTTGCAGTAGGAAAAGGAAACTTGAGTGCATTCAACTTTCATAAGACTATATAAATATTTAGATTGGCAGTTGAATAATGCTGTTCATGTTTAGAATTTACAATTAAAAAAACCCCAAACAATTACCAAACAACAAACAAATCCACAAAGGCCCCAGATTTTGGCATTTTGGTGGCAAAAAAAAAGCCAAAAAATGACGTATTTTCAGAGATGAAAGTATTTGTGACCCTAATTACCCTTTTAGTTCATAAATTGAGTTTTTTCTCCTGTACTTCTCTGGTTCACAGTTATGTTTGTGTTCACTAAGTCAGCCAATAGATAAGCAATAAGATGGTTGCTACACCATCTTACCTGTGTAGGGGAAGGTAACCAGAGAATGCAAGCTCTGACTACTGCATCGAGCAGATTGGCACATGCTGACTAGCTGGAAGTTTGTATAAAGTCTGGATTTTGCTAGACTGGGGTTGGGTTGAAAATCCATCAAAAAAGTCTCGTAGCCTGATGCTATCAGACTGTTATGACTTTTGACTTTTTGACTTTAGAACACATTTAAAAGAAATCAAGAACAGAGTAAAATATAAAATGTAAAATATATTTGTGGGTGCAGAACTGTGCTGAAGGAGACTTCTGTATGAATAAAAATGCTAAAACAAAACATAGATTTGTATTTTTTTTTCCTTCTTGCAGGGTTCAGATGTCAGTCCTGCCTGTCATACCAGACCCAAAATACCCATTTGCTGATCTCTTCAATGATCACAATGGAAACTTACAGGTAAAAGTCACCTTCTTAGCAGGGCTGTAAAGTCCACAACATTGAGAATAATTTGAAAGTAGCTACTGATTCTAGCTCTGCACAGACATTACCACAGGGAGTTTCCAACCCAAGATAAAAGCCCCCAAACCCTTCCCCTTGTGCAGCATCACCAAAAGGATCCACAGAGCAAATGCCAGAGCACATAAAATCAGTGTAGTGTTGTTTTGGGACTTTTGGGTGAAAAGACACTTGCTATAGAGACAGAGAAACTGCTGGAGAAAACTTTAAGGGTGTTGAGAAGCACAACATCCACTGAAATGACATTGTTTGCATCCTTTCCTGCACATGATAGGTCAGGGAGCTTGCTTCAACCTGATCTGGTCCCTTATGTTTGTGGAGTGCTGAGTGTGTGAGTGCTGGCACAATGATGGCACTCACACCTTTGGAGGTGTCAGTCACAGCAGGAAACATCCTCTCTTCACCACAGAGGTGCATGTTCACAAAACCTTTAGACATGGAATGGCTATTAAATTTCTTAAGGCTTCTTATGAATCCCCAACATCACAGATGTGGTGTAGTTTTTTGTATTAGCTGTACTTAGTCTTTACCATAATTGCTAGTAAGTTTCCTCTAAAGGGGAAAAAGGTTAAATATTTACATTTTCAAACCCAATGGAATGTCAAAAATCAGCAATAATTTTTCAATGACAAGCTGAAAACTTTTAATATAAAAGATAGCTTTAAACTCAAAGTGAAGAAAAAAGATACAAATTCAAATTAGCACTGAAGCATTAATACAGATATGCTATGTTGCCTAGATTTTCATCTAAACTTAGTCTTAATTTAGATTAAGTAAGGGCTTGGGTCAAAGAAAGCGTGAGTCTATCAAAGAGGGAACACTCGATATTTTACACATATAAGGTTTTCTAAGGGCCCTAATTAAATATTAAAATGTATTTTGTGTGGTCTCAAGAATAAGTAGGAGTGTGTATGCAGTTCTGGAAACCTGTTTGCTTTCCTGCCATTTTGTCTTTCTTCTGTCCTGCTATTTTATGTCCTGTTTTTCTACATTGCTTCCTTTTAATCTTCTCCATTGTGGCTTACCACATAAAGATGCCAATAAAAAAGGAAAATTGGTAATTGGTATCTGTACAGGTTTCTTCTGACAGATAACTGATATCTGCCAACATTAACATTTTAATTTTTCTAGGAATGGCTAGACAAAAATGACCATGTGGTGTTGCAAACCAAACTAGAATATGAAGAACTGGAGTTCATCACTGAGGCAGAAAGCCAGCAAGATGGGAAGAACAGTGATAACCCAGGGCCTTTGGAAAAAATCTTCACTTTTCCAGAAGCAGCTGAAAATAATGATGGCAAAGCAGCTGAGATTGCCTGCCTGATACCAGCACCCAACATTACAGCTCCTTTTGCTGGCTTCCATACTTTAATGAATGATGACATGTATGTGATGCTATAAAAGCTGCATAATGCAGAAGGTGTTAGGAAATTGCATAAAAATCCTGATGAGTTTGGGAGAGTGACTAAATAGAAAAAGTCATCATGATATGATTCACATCAAGAAAGACACTGGGCTGTGTCTTTAGATCTATGCTTTTAGGAGATCCCAACAATTAGGATCTCTTGGGCAGACTCCAGTGTTTGAAACAAATTCCTGATTATTTATAGAGTTAGGATTTGTTCTTCTAATTGAGGTTTATCCCTAAGCCCATTTTCCTGCTGTGGACAGGAGAGCACAGGAGCACTTCCATAATATATGTCAGCAGAGCTGAGATGTAGTCCTTCTGCTTATGGAGTGTGTAGAGCAGGGCAAACTATACCATTGTTCTTCCCAAATGAAGAGAGAAAATAAAGAGATTTTGCTGTCTCATGTAGAGAGACTTCTGTTGCGTAACTTTGCATTCCATGGCATGCCTTAAAGGTTTTTTTAGAGAAGGAATAAGGCCCATGATAAGAAGAGTGAGGATGTGAAGTATTGAATCACATTTTAGCCTGCAGACACTTCTGTGTAGGCAGCTTCCTCCAGAAGAGCAGGGCTTCAAGTGTTTCCTCCAAAGGTCATGTCCCCCATATCTTAGTGTCTTTGAAGAGTCAGCATCTTACAGCCTTTATTTTAGAAAGCTGAAGTTCATTTTGAAGAGTATTTATGTTTAACTGAGTTTCATTTGTTTTGAACTGGGGTTTAGTGCAATCAGCAGCTGTAGACACAAATCAGGACTTCTTATTCATATTGCATCTTGTTTTTCTTTAGAAAATGGGAGTTTTGGTTTTTTTCTAACAAATTTAAAAAATAAGTCTAGAACAACATTCTAAAGTTTTCTAAACAAACCATCTTTTAAAGTATGTTTAATTTCAAATTTAAAATGCAATATACTAAGCAATTAGACTTCAGTAAAAAATTCTAGACTATTCTGAGTTCATTCATATCACTTATGTTGCATGCTATTTGAAAGCAAATTTTGTAAAAAAAAATTTAAGTGTTGATGTGTCTCTCATCTGGATAAGCAGATATAGTGTGATTATATGATGAATCATCTACAGTTAATCTCCTGCATATCAGTCAGTCATTAAATGGCTTTATCAGTTGACTTTCACTTGCTTTCATTATCCAAACACTCTAATTTACTGTGGAAATTGGAAATTGCAAGTATCAGAAAATTACTGTGATAAGTAAAATATTTTAGTTCAGTGCTTTAAAAACTTCAATTCCAGATCTTTTCAAGAGCAGTAAATAATAATATGAATCATTAAGTGTCAAAATCTTTGTCTAGGTATTCCAGTTTGTTTTACAAGGAAAAATATGAAATTTTCTGGCCAGTAAATGAGAAACTTAATTGGAAGGACAGTTCAGCCACATTTCCCAAGCTTTTTTTTTTTTTGGACATTGCCACAGATTTGACTGTTCACTAACAAGATTAACATTCTAGCAAAGGATTTCTCATAATCCTGAAAACAATTTTGCCTTGTGTGTAAGTTTTGGGGGGGCTTTTTGCACACTGCACACTTCTGGAATTTTTTCTGAAGGATAACCATGCAAAGTTTCAATAGCACTGTAAGAATGCATTGAATTTTAAGCTAATTCAAGGTCAATAAAATTTGATGAGCAGAAACTATCTCAGCTCACCTCTTCTTACATGATATAAATTGGCGTTATTGCATAAGAATCAAAGAAGTTATAGTGAACTACAATGGGCAAGAACCTGCTTCAGTAATGATTTTATGAATAAAGAAGGAAGCACAGAATACATTGCTTAGTTGATTGCTCTTCAACCCACATCATGTAGTTCCTGCAAAGGTAGCTACTATAATTAAACCATTATTTGTTGGGTAAATACTTGTCTGACTGAATACAAAATGTTTTAGTACATTTTCCTGAAATTTTACTGTGAAAACTAAGAGGAGAAAATCATGTTGAATTGTTCTGTTTAAGCAGATTTCCAGAAAATTTATAATAATATAAGTTTTTAGTACAAGCTATATCTTGTATTATGTTTTCTATAGAGAAAGTTTGTTTGTTTTTTTTAATGCATGTATGCAACCACACTTACATTGTATATAACAGATCAGAAATAAAGTAAATAAAACACACACGTATCTCAAATATTTATTTTTAAAATGTCCCCCAAGAAAATAAAACCTAGGGAATTACTGGCATGACCAAAAAAAAATAAAAATAATGATAAAAAAAATCTCCCCATCCTTAAAAAAAACCTTCCCACTCTCCCACTCCATAGAAGCTCTACAAGAATGTCTGCAGAGTGATGAATTTAAGGTACAGTAACATTGTTCCCCCAAGTACTGATGATGATTCTATCAAACGTGGTAGAAGAAGAAACACACCAGATTAACCACGCTCGTCGTTTGAGGGTCTTGGAGGCTTCCCTAATCATCCCTTTCCATCTGCCACTTTCCACCATTTTGTCATCACTTTTTCTTCTGTCCTCTCCTCTCTCTTCTCCTCTCCCTTCCCATTCCCCAGATGGGCACACAAGTATGCATTCCATCTCTCAGAGAGAAACTTCTACAAATTAGCAAATTAAATAGCCAGACGGGAAAAGGCCTGTTCAGCTCCCCACAGTGAGAAGAGTACACAGTAACTTTCACATCTTCTTTCTTATTTATTCAAAACCTGTCATGATCTTCAAAGGCAAGAGTCCCTCAGATGCCATATCTTGTTCCCTCATTATATCCCAAAGGAAGGGAAAGGGTTCATGTGGTAGTCCAGACTAATTGAACTGTATTTTCTCAACAGTGGAACAAACATAATGTATATTTCCTCCTCATGCAATTTATGTGCTAGCTATAGCAGTACCAGGCCAATTTACATTGATAGATTGAATATCTCTATTGTTTCCTTTGTTTTTCATGTCTGATTTTCAATGAAAGGAAGAATAGAAGGAAATAATGTTTTTGCTAAAACAAGTAACAGAATTTATTGAAGGCAGTCTTGTAACTTCTACTTTCCTTTTTTGTCTGCCTTTTTTTTAACAATAGTGCTTTTAAATTTATTTGGAAATATCCTTTGCTCAACTATCAAATGCATAATTTTGAACAGAAAATGATTGCTTCTTTTGCAATAAACCCAGAATCTTCTCAGAGTGTATTTAACAAAGCTTTCAAAACCATTCTTGCTTTTTTTTTTTTGGTAGCTTACATTTTTATGTTTATTAAACTCAGCCATGCAAAACATAGTTTATTTTGCTTATCCCTTTTTCTGAAAACAATGCAAACTGCAAAGATGGAACTAGAGGATCGTGCTCACTAAATACTTGAAAGACTGGACTATATAAAATCAATTGTTTTTTGGAAAAGCCACACAGGCCTAAACCTGTCAAAACACCAAGAGCAAGAAGTCAACATTTTCTGTGGGAAAAGAAGATTTGACCCTGATTGACCTTTTGTCACCCGGTATCTAAGTACAGATCTATCACTGACTAATCTCGTGACCAAAACAGCAGTATTAGGCAACAAGAGGAGAAATGCAACAATAACTCCTCCTCTCCTGGAAATTTCTTGTAACCCTTATGATTTGAGAGCTGGGTTACCAGCAGCTGCATGGCTTGCTCCTGCCTGGTTCCTTGCTGGAAACTGCTGGCACAAGATTTTGTGGGTGGGAAACAGCAGATGTACACCTACCCCGAGCAGCAAGGAGTCCCTGCACGCATCTACACTTGCCATATTGCAAGTTGGAGAGATCCTTAAACTTGTAACTTAAGAAGTTACCTTTGTTTGGGGTTCCTCTCTCCTCCTTACTGGGGTGCATTAGGCCAGGGGTGGAGGCAGAACCTATCTACCTTCCCTTCATGCCCTGCAGCTGTGAAGGGAATGCTCTATCATGAGTTGCAGACAAAGGAGCCCTATGTCCCTTCCCTAGTGGAATTACACAATTTCTTCTTCAAATAAAAATCCCCTGGTTTAGTGATAGGTTTCATATTTACCTGTTCTTTGTCTGGGGCTTCTGATTTCCTAGTCTTAGCAGATAAATGTGAAAAAGAAACAGTATGCACCATATTAAAAAAAAAAACAAAAAACATCTCCGTATATATATCTAGGCAGGCTAAAAATATTGTCAGAAGATGGGCCTTCACATTTCTGAGGTACTTGATATTATAATTGTACTGAATAAAAGAGAAAAAAACCTTTGCCTCATGACTATTTTTTACTTTTTCCTTCTCTCTGTTTTCTTTGTATCAGTATGCCCGGTATCACCGTTTTTTGATGAATGTTTTCCTCTTCTACATTGGTCTATTAAAGTCTTATGTTAAAAATTAACATTTATCACTGTGTTCCTGGAAGGTTGTTAAAGGCAAGAGCATTTTCAGTTTCAGATTTTTGATAAGAAAGCTAGATGGGTTGATAAATTGTAGGCAACAGGTCTTGCAGGGTCTACAGAGAGAATGAGCTCTCTCCATTAACTCTCTGCATTGCTAGGAAATTTTATAAATAAGAAGCAGCATTTCAGCCAAACCCCCTTAAAGGGTAAGATATCCCTAAAAGAGTTAGAAAGTGCCATTAGTATGTCTCTTAACTAAGGAGGATGTTAAAGTCATCAATAGTAAGATGGAGAGGGACATGCATTTCCTTTCAGCTGCATGTGGCACAAACAGCTCTGCTTTGTCCAGTGACTCTTTTCGTGTGATGAGGTTTATGGAAAAAGCATCAATCCCCTTTTTGGTGGGTATCTGTATCCCTGGGCTGTGGGTATTTTTTTACCCCTCTGAGCCAGCCGGTTTAGAAAAGGGATTTTTTTTCTGTGAAAGAGTTGAGCTTCCAAAGAAGGGTTGGGACAACGTAGACAAGTGTGCCATAATTCTTAATGGGTATGGGAGGCCCTCTTACTAAAAAGAGCAGTGAGAGCTTGACTTCTACACACCTTGTGAATTCTTTAAATGTTGAGCTATAAGGCTAGGCAGGGAAAGGGAGAGGGGAAACCCTGGTAAGATGAAAGGAAAATTTTAATTCTGCATGCACAAAGGAGGCTTTATTTAAAACTGTGCTTGGTCAACAATAGTACTTAATAATGCTTTCCACTCAAAATTCTTAAAGCATGGATTTGCAAGTATTCTACCTTAATTTAAATGCATTTATACAGGCAGTGGGAAACCACAGCCATTCACCAGGTTACATGGGTATTGCCCAGAATCTCTCCAATATCCAAGAGAAATACAGACCAGCACAGCAGAACCAGGCATACTGGTGTGCTAGGCAAACAAGCAGATTTCCAATGCATTAAATTATCACAGACCAGATGAAACTAATCAATACAGACAAAAGTTCACCTCTACTTTACAATAAATCTTGCCATGAGCAATGGTGTTACTATTAGAAAATGGATGTGTTTTGGGATTTCTCTCTCTTTAGGTAGCTCAGCTTTCATTTCTATATGAAAGACTCTTGATTCAGAAGTTATGAAGTTGATTCAGGCTTACTGTGGGCCTACTAATACCTGCTCCACTTTTGAGTGTGTTACCTTTGTGTATTGAGTTTGCCTGGGGTTTTTACATAATAAACAAGGAGAGAACGCCTCAAACAACCCAGCTTCAGGTTTGTGTACGAATCAATAGAAAAGCAGAATACAGCAAAGCCACTGGAAGCAGATGTTTTTGTTTCCTATCATATTCTGCAGATGTTGTTTATAAAGAAGCTAAAGCTGAGTAGGGGAGCTACTTGTGGAATTTTCCCCCCTATTCATTCCAAAATATTTGAACTTCAGTACAAAGAAAGGCAGAAAACAAAGGGTCTAGCAGATGGTTGATACTGGAGTTATCGCTCACGCTATCTCAGTGCGTGCAAATGTCTCCTGTCTCTTGCATGCTATTTTGCAGAAATAGCAGGTGTTAGATCACAATCAACAGCACAAAGGATTTAAACACCCAGGTACTGGAGAAAATCTCTACATCAGAAAAGACTCAGGGGTTACCACCCCCTAGACTAAAACAGGTAGCACAAGTAGTATGCTATAGATTAAAAACAAGAGGCAAAAGAGGCAGTCAGAAAAGAGTCTGTATTTCCTCTCAAATTTGGTTACACAAGAACTGTGAAGTTATTCAACATCTTGGGTTGAAATTAACTAAGTCATAATTGTTTTCAGCACTAGAACCCTGGCTGAGGTGCCCTTCTGCTGCGACAGCACTCAGTGGCAGGACTGTCCTTAGTAGTGAACTCAAGGGAATGAGGGCAAAGAGGGAGCATCTAAATGCCATAGCCCTGATAAGGCTTGGACAATTAAATTATGGGTTTCAACAGTACAATTTTACCTCAAATGTTGTATATCAGTCTTTTACAGTACCTTTTGGCTTGATGTGAATAGATGTTCCAAGAGACCATGAAAAATATTTTGCAACACACCAAAAATCTACTTCACTATTAAGGGGCTTGGTTGTATGTCAAGGAGGAATTTGGCATCATTCCCCATATTCTGCTCAGCAGTTGGCAAAATCTGTTATCTGTTGAATGCAGAAAGAAAATCCAGCTGATGTTTATTCTGTGGCAAGATATTTTGATGTGGTTTTTTGAAGCTGAGGAACCAAACAAATTGAAAGACAGAGAACCTTTTGTTCCAGTGTTGATTATACAGCAACATGGAAATTAATAGAAAAATTAAATTACTCCTTTAAGAAAAGGAAGAGTAATTCTACTAGAAGGACACTTTTGAAAGTCATGACTAGCTCTCTGTATTGTATAAAGGTTTTTCGTGATTCTGTACTTTAAGTTCATTAACTGCGCCACAGAGTCAGAAAATTTATAGCCAGTGCACTATAGACATCCTCCATTAGCTGTTATAATCCAATTTTTATTACAGATATTGTTTGAAAATATTGTGGTTTAACCTCAGAGAGCAACTAAGTAGCATGCAGCCATTCACTAACACCTATACCCCACATGCAAGACAAGAGTAAAACCTGTAGTTTGAGATAAGATAAAATTAGTGGTTGATTTAAAATATGATGATGATAATAATAATAATAGAGATATTCATGAAAATAAATGAGCACAACAAAGAGAGGTAGGAATAAAACCCCAAAAAGACAAGTGATGCACAGTAGGGTTGCTCAGCACCCACTGACCAATGCCCAGCCCGGCCCAGAACAGCGATCCGTCCCTATCAGCCAATTCCACCCAGTAAATACACTGAGCACTGCATTCCAGGGTATGGAATATTCCTTTGGCCAGTTCTGGTCAGCTGTCCTGGCCATGCATCTTCCCAGTTTCCTGTGTACCTGCTCACTGGCAGAACACAGGAAACTTAAAAGTCCTTGACTTTGGGTAAACAGGGTAAACACTACTTAAAACAGGCTGGTGTGGTTTCAACATTATTCTATGCTAAATCAAAAACACAGCACTGTACTAGCTACTAGGGAGAAAATTAACTCTATTGCAGCTGAAACAATGACAGAAAAAAGACAGTCATTCCTAGAGCTGAGCAGAGGGAAGTGGCAGAGTGACAGAGCTGGCAAAGCTCTGCCTAATGCAGCTACAGATATCCTTTTTCCTGCAAGGATGCATTGCTGGCTCATGATCATCTTGTTTTGTACTGACTTTGCCTTCTCTGAAAAGCTGCTTTCCAGTGGTCGTCCCTAAGCCTATGTTGCTCCCCAGATACAGCACTTAGATTTTTTCTTTTCTTTTTTTTTTTTTTTTGTGAACTTCAAGTTCCCATCACCCTGTTTCTCTAGCCTTTTTAAGATCACTGCCTAAAGGTATGCATTTCATTTTGCATAGGTGACACCTCTACGTCAATGCCAAAGGCACAGTTCATCCACTCTTTGATCAGCACTGCTGTTAGAAGTAGTACATTGTGGAGGGTGGTGGTTGATAATACCCATTTTTATGACGACAGCACAATAAGTTATTGTTTATCATGTTTAGTCAGGTAGTGTTTAAGAGAAAACTGTTATAACAGAGGCCATGCAAAGAATGCACAGAATTATAGACGGTATCTACAGAGAGGAAAAACTGAACTAAGAAAGAAGGTAAAACATGAGGAAAGGATAGCACATGTTGTAGTAAACTTAGCTCTCAAACAGTAGACAATGAATCTTTTTGATGTCTTGATGTGATTTTACTCTTATGGCTTTAAAAAAATGGTAGTTGAAGATGAAAAACAAATGATCTGACAATTCACACATTCTGTCAGCATTTACATTGGTGTTTGCAGCTCAGTCTTTGAAGACACAAAAGAAATTTTGCAAACAAAGTCAGCCTGAGGGGTAAAATGATTTAGAAAACCTAATAAAAATAAGTCCTTTAGGACACGGATAAGCTATTGGACCACACACCAGTATAGAATGCATCTTACTAGGATCAGATGTGTTCCTGTTCTTGTAGTACTCTGACAATACAGTCAGCTGCCTCCGGGTATTTTGGAAAAATACCATGATCTCAACGTCCTATGATATTTTGAGTAGAAGTTCAGTTTAAGCCTTCAGCGTATTGACTTTTAAGTGCAAGAAGCCTTAAAGGTTCTTGTAGGCTAGATAAGCATGCAGATCATACTGAGGAGGCCTATAAAAAGAGAGAACTGAAGACAACCTTCAGAAAAACTGTCAGAAAAACTGACACAGCAAGTTACTGTGTTTGATGAAGGTATAGGAGTAATTTTATTTCTGTAGGTTTTAGGTTAAAAATCAACTCAATAGCCAACATGCACATCAAATATTCATAAAATAGGATACTATTTTCTCTCTGGTTACATAATGAGAATATTTTGAAGCAGTCAGTATTTCTTCCACCAAACCCTGTGAAATCACTCAAGGCACTTTCATTCAGAACAGATGATCCTCCATGGTGGAGCAATCCCACCAAGTACAATGAAATCTGCAGGGATAAAGACTTTCATGCTACTCACGTTTACAGTCCAAAGGGCCATGTACACAACAGTATTATCTTTCATTTTCCGCCTGGCAAAATACTATATACAAGCCATATAACATGTGAAAGAATGTCAAAAGTCATCACAATGTTTTCTCTAGACAAATAATGAAAAAAAATAAGGCCAAAATAATCTTTCAGGTGTTTACAAATAAATAAAAGAAAATGTGCTCTCCATTTTGTATAGCCTTACTTATAATTTTCTAAAGGGAGAGAACGTTTGCATTGTTTTTCCATACACAGTGTAGTACAACACATTCCAAGAGAACATTTTTTATTTCAGGCTCTCTAGTACTTGTTTTCTTTTCCAAAGTCTCCAGTAAAGAGGTGTCATTGAAATCATCATAGTATCTGAAAATAGAATGATTAGTTTAAGAAAATAAAAGTATATAAACTAAATTTCCACTGCTTTATCTATGTTCAGATTAAAACCTGAGTGCTACCGTAACAGTGCCCCATTAGTCTACTTGGAAGATTTTCTTCACCTTTCATAAAATATATACTGATAATGGTAGAATAGGATAGCATTTTTTTGTCTTATTCAGCTTGATAATTCCTATATTCTTGTTTCCCTTGAACACTGAAGTTTGGAGAGGTTCAAATACCCCCATGGACATGCATCTGTCCTACAGGACCCCATACCGATGGTCTTTCTTGTTCATTTGAAACTGGGGGAAGCTTTATTTAGCTTGAATTATGTATGTCAGGACATCTAGTGCATGCAGATCACTGTAATTGGAGTTAACCTTCAAAGAACTGCAAACAATTCCTGTTCTTCATGGATGGGAAAAACCAAGTCGTTAGAGTTCATGTTGAATCATGATGGAAAGAACTGTGTTTCAGAAAAGATGAAATGTGGATCCTTTTTGAAAGGAAGGATGTGAAGAATGTGTTGTGTTCAGATGCGATCATCTGAACACGAGATAAGGAAATCTGATTGAGGGAAACTACAGAAATATTCATGGGTATTCTCTTACTCTTACTGGTGAGTCCATACACAATCGAGGGTGAGAGAGAATAAGTAGTGACAAAAGGTAACAATTGTTACTTGAATTAGACCCTGCTGCTTCCTCCCTGGAGAGATTTAGGGGTGGGCAAGTAGAGCAAGCCCAGCTTTTTTGCTAAGCCAATATTATAAGTTGAGAGGGCAGATGTCACAGCCTCTCTTCACCACTTTTGGGATTTGTGATGCCCCTGTACAGCAGGCTTTGTTTCAGAGCCCCTTTGCAGAGGGCTGCTGGCTGGGTGGTGGTCACAGCCAGCGTGGCTTGTATCACTGGATACATCAGCTCTAGTACAGACATTTCCTCACAGCTAGTCAACACCCCTCTCTTCATAGTCAGTACAGACAGAAAACTCACCACTTTCAGAGGACTGTTAATTTCATCTTAAAGAAAATATAAGCAGTAGGCCAGGTGAATTACACCCCAAAGCCCTTCTGATGATGTTAACATAGGCTCAGAACAATTAATTAGATGTGAGTGTGCATTTAAACTGAGTTGGGATGAGTTCTTCCTGAGATTTCTTTTACTGTAGTACCCTTTTTCAGTGACGGCTGGATGTTTCACTGGACACATAACCCACAGAATCAACAATTAAAGGACAAAGGAAGTTTCTTCCTTTAAGTCAGGTGAGCAGTGCAGTGAGTAGTCAGGTCAGACTGAGCATCAAGCTGCAAGTAATTAAAAGTATGTGTCTGAATGCTGAGATTGGATTTAATAGTACACACATAGGTATCTGGCATCACCTAAGACGCTCATAATGTTTTATTCCTGTTCTCCAACTGTCACAACAGACCTCAGGGTTTTTCAGCAAGGAGGAAATATTCTAATATCTAATGAAAAATGAAAAATGTCATGAACTGCCCATGAACTGCAGTAAGACAGATCTTGGGACTTTCACCTTGATGTCCAGGAGCAATGTTCTACACAAAGTGTGTGACATCCTTAGTAGTCCCTCCAAGAGCAAATTGGTATGACACCTATCTTGCTGATTTGACCAAGTGTTGGTTGTCTCATACCCAGTCGAGAAGATTGTTGAGTGATATCCCCACAGAAAACAGCAGATATCTGTAGGGAGCAGCCCACATCATCTGAGATACCCATCAGGTTGAATAACTTTTGGGGCTTCCTGTTTTCTTTCCACTGACTAGAGTCTAGCTAAAGCAGCCAGCTTCTGCCCGAATCTCCAAAAATTCAGCTGTCACTGATTATTGTGATTTGCTTTTTACCTTACATATACTCAGGTTAAGTACTTCTTGAAAATGGACCCTTATAAACTAAGAGGTTATCAGAGGCTTCTAAGGAATATATTCAATGAATGTCTATAGCCATTGCACAAATGTTTCAAAAAATACATTCCCGTACACAACAGCTACTCATTGAAGAGCATTTGCCTACACTCATAGGCAAAATAGGAAAGAAAGCATGTGGAGATGTCAAATTGCCCCAGGTCTGTCACCAAGGTCATCCATTAGAAACAAAACTTCTTTCCAGCAGTCACATGAAAGTAGTTCCCAAGTAATCATTCACACATAGTGTGTATTTTGCCTCCATCTCATCTTCAAAGCATACCCTGGTGGCCCATTCATAGGTATGAGATAGTATTTTTCTTCTAACCCCACTTAAAAGTCAGTCCTCCATCTCAACCAATAGTTTTCATGTGAATATGGGATTTGCCATGGGGAGTATTAGAAGAAAAATAAAACAAGTTTTGATTTTCCAATAAGATAACATGAGACCACACAGACAATTGTCCCTATAAAATATTAAATGCAGATTCTTTTGATCTCAAGTTATAAGATACTATAATAATTTAATAAAATCCTCTGAAAAAAGAAAATAATAGGAAATGGAAACATACCAAATATTAATATTTTTAATATGGTTAGAGATATTCTGCATTATTTTTACTTGTGTTCTTTTGAGACAGAACTTTTCTGATCTGAGTTATTTAAAAATATTTTTACCTGAATAATTTATGCTTTCAAAGCTTTTGTAACGATCCATAAAATTTTAAAAGCTGAATATCTTCTTTTATGGATCTATCTCCACATATGGCCATCTAAAACTAGGTCCATGACATCAGAACTGGAATATCAATCAAGTTACTTAAAAGCATTACTGGCCAAAACTAAGATCATTAAGTCTATAAAATCTCACTTTTGTGACAGAACTCACTCTCACAGAAGCATAGCATATGTCATATAACGACATATTCATATGTTGATTGTATGATTTCACTTAGGCTATCATGTTGCTGTGACAAAGAAACCAACACAGTTTGTTATGATGAGGACATGGAGCATTTTGCCAAACACAGTTTTAAACATAGGAATCAAGAACGTCCCATCAGTAGATAGGTCTCCACCGAGTAGTTACTTAAGCAAAGATCTGTCACTGATATTAATGCATGATTTGTGGTAACTTTGCAAAATACAATTGAAAATGCTTTTTAAAGTTTCTAATGGGAGTCTGATAGTGTTCAGAATGGGTATATAATGCAAGAAGTTTACCACATAAATGATAGCTAAAACTCATATCACAACCCAGTTTGGTACTCAATAGATATTTAAAGCTTGGCAAACTTCAACTACAGAGCTGAAAAATCCATGCCATAGTGCTGCTGAAAAAAGGTTTTGCTTCTGTTATGTTTTTTCTGCTTCAGGGTTTTAGTAACAGAGTTTATTTTCTTGTTCACTATGAACGGTGTAGCTACTTCTGAGAATGATGCTGCATAAAATACACTTTAGATCACATTACAAACAAAAAAAAAAAATGGAAAAGAGAAAACTGTGTCTTGGACGTTCTAGCTCCTACAAAATTTGTTATGAATTTGGTATGATACTGTGCCTTGTACTATGCAAATTTGCCCAAATCTGGCCAACTATAAATTTGTGAAAAATCATACACTTCCTACCTCTCTGAAACCTCACATAAGCTTTGAAAAATCTTGCCAGTCTCAGAATTAAATGGGATGCAACTTGATCACAGAATCATAGAACCACTTAGTTGGAAAAGATCTGTAAAATCACCCAGTCCAGCACCAGCCCAGCAGTACCGAGCCCTCCATTAAATCATGTTCTCTAGTGCCACATCTACACTTTTTTTTAATGCTTTCAGGGACGGGTGATTCCACCACTTCCCTGGGCAGCCTGTTCCCATGCCTGACAACCCTTATGGTGAAGAATTTTTTCTAAATATCCAATATAAACCTTCTCTGGTCCAACTTGAGATCATTTCCTCTTCTCCTTGAAGAACAGAGAATACTTCTTGCGCTTCATATCCTTTAGCCAGCCATACAGAACATGCATTTAGCAAAAGGTCAGTGCACCAGATTTCCTACTGCTCTCCAATATATGTACAACTCTTAACAAATCTGCCAGTGTAAAACCAACAGCTTTTGAATCTCAATATTTCTGCTGTGTTGTGAGGCTCCAAAGTCACTGGTCAAATGTGTTCCTCCACCCCCCTCTAGTGGGAGGTCCACACAGCAAGTGTTTCCCGTCTCCTGCTTTCCACCATACTTTGAAGAATAAAGGGCTGCTCTGCAAACTCGACAACCCCAGATCTGCTTCAATGGTTTTGCTTTTTTGGGGACACATGCATACATGTTCAATTTACCACATTTTTTTACCATATTCTCCATGTTCAAATTAATTAGTTCTAAGCTACAAGGCTACATTCAAAGAATCTTTAAACTGCAAAATTGCCCAGCAGTCCAACATTACGAAGTGTTCACATAAAGTTAAGTTTAATTCATCACTATATGAATATGTGTTTTGCCTAAGGATTGAAATTAATGATCATAAGACTCCCACTTCATTAAAAATATAAGATGAACAGTGCTTGGACATGAATCGGTTTTGTGTCATGACTGAAGATCACTTGATGCTTTGGAGACGGGCACTGCATGAGGCAGATGAACAAAAGACATTGTGATAAAAGTCACTGAATGCTCCTAGAAAACCAGTTGCATCCTGTATTTGACAGATTTTCTTTAAAATAACATAAATTCTATATTATCACATTTTGAACTCGTGATTTAGAAATACTTTTTTTTTGTTTGAAGAATTGCTAAGCTTTTACAGCAGCCACTAAGATAAATAGGAGCACTACCCTGAGCATACATGCTGCCACATAGTCTGAGAATTCATACCTCAGGCATCTCGAATTAACACCCCAAATTAGCTGGCACTTTTCACTATTCCCTATCTATAAAATGGGGAGAAAAATACCACAGGGACATTATGAAGATAAATTCATTAATTTCTGTTAATAAGCAGGATACTATGAAAAAAAAAGCACCAGGGAAAAGCCCATTAGGAAATGAATAATTATGTATTCAGTGTAAGGTTTGGATGGTGTGCAGAAAATTAGGCATGGGGACATATATTAAGTGATGAGAAGAAAAAGGAATACTGCATGGCTGATCATTCTGGGAACACAGTCTGCATTGTGCACTGAGTGAAGCAGGATCCCTGTGAGTGGGCATGACTGTGCAATTAATGACTGCATTAACACAGACAATTGTAATTTTCTTCCTTCTCTCTTTGTGATTATGTGAAATTTCTTTACTAAGTATATGATGGGATGATAAACATGTATTTAGGACATTAAATAAATTGCTTAATTTACAGATTGTAAGTTACAGATGGGAAATCGATATCTCCCAACTCAAGAAATTCTAGGATTTCTTTGATTTCTTTATCGAGTATAACTGGGTAAATCTGTGGGAAAAACAGGAAGAATACCACTTTGGGTGCCACTGAAAAAGCAAAGATGACCTTGCATGAACATTAATCCTTTTCTTGGAGCGGTATTTTTTGCTTTGTGAGTGAAAAAAAAAGCCCAGGTCATCCTCTATATGACAGGAGTCCAAAAAATCTCTGTGCTCCTCAGAAGCTGAGTAAGGTGAGAAGAGCTGGCAAGCAGAAAATGCTGCTGCAGGCATTGAGCATACTCTGTGGAAAACAAAGGTGAAGAATTCTTTGAAGATGGAGTTTGTATTAGCCTTATTTTCAGAAGAATATGCACATGGTTACTCAGAAATTAGAGGAGCCAGACTCTTAAAAATTCTGAAGAGATGATTTTCAGAGTTTCATAGCCTAAGCATAAACAAATCAATTTTCTTCTTTCCCCAAGGAAAACACTATTTCTTAGCTATAATGGTGTTTTATTTAGAATTTCAAGTAATTTTCACATTCTAGGAATGGAATAAATCTATTTTCCTTTCAAATCTTTGAAAAGAATTTTTACATCCATTCTAATGTTGAACTATCTCACCAAGTTTCTGACAGAAGTGGGGATGAAAGCCTAGGCAGCAGACAGAGAGGAAAAAAGTTAACAAAGTGGCTGAAAGCACCTTTCCAGGGGAAGGTAGTACAAATCTGAAATTGTGTTACTGCCAGAGCCATCTGCAATAGGATGTCACAGAAGCTTTCAGACAAGCATAAGAAAAATCAAACAGACCTGAGGTCTTCCCAAGAAATATGGCTATTCCATCAGCATCTCAGTAGCTGATTGCTTTGCCATTTACATTCTGATTACCTCTCCCTACTAGGTTAACTGATTTTTAACATCAGACTTCAAGCTGCCAGACAAATTGGTTTAAAGCTCACCTTAGTCAGTAAAAAGAAATTGAAATTGATTTCACTGCAGGGAGTATCTGTTGGCACTGATCTTCTCAACCATAGGGGCTGAAGGACTTCATCAGTTGTTCCTGCATCAGCTGCAGTGATTGGGTGGTGGCTGGCTTTCAGTAGTTGGAAGAGACATGACTAAGATTAGACCATCTTGCCTTCTTCTGAATAAGGGTTAGATTAGGTCTTGAGACCAATTATAATATTTCTCAGCTGAATACAAAATTTAGGTAGAAAAGAATGTAAAAGAATCATTACACAAGTGGGTTCAGAGTAGATTTTCAGCCTTAAATTCTGTGAACAAATGGTTTGAGTGTTTTTCTTTTTTTTTTTTTTTTTTCTTTTAATTTCTGAAGGACTGCCCACTGACAATTCTCATAATAATCTCTCCTGGAGAGAGATGCAGTGGAGACAAATTTGCTAATCTTAGTAAGTATCTAAACAGAAGAATATTTAAGTGAGTGGAGCTGGTAAAGCACTTCTGAGAGCCCTCCTTGAGGGGATGGCTCACATGTTTAGGTGCCTGAAGCAAACAGAAAATCAATTTGTTAAAATGTTCCATGTATATATGCTGTTCTGGAATTGTTCATACCTGAATTTCTCATGGTGCTGAAAATGTAATCAGTTTCTTTGCCAATCTAATATGCTTCCTTCTAGAAAAATTATTTGGCATGAATTCTTGGCATTGGGAGGAAATGAATATACTTTTATCTACAAATGAATGTGTGTATGAATGTATTTTCAAATGTATATGTGTGTGCATACACAGGATATATAAAAAGCTTAATTTCATCTGGTAACTTATTGGTTGGTCATCAAGCTTTATAAAGATAATGCCGTAGATTCTGAAGATTGGCCCTTGTTAGTATAATAGTAGCCAAGTGCCTCTGGAAATTTGGACAGCACTAGACTTCATCATAATATATTCAAGACTATCTAAGCCTGACAAGGGCCAGTTTTAGCTAAAATGTGGAAAGGTTGCAACATGGAATAACAGACTTGCTGGTTTTCCAAAATAAAATGAACATTTCTGCATTGAGCCTCTTGATTGAGCAAGTCAGCAACAAAGCAAATTGCCAAGAAATATGCAGGGGAAGACACTTTTGTTTTTAAGTCTATTTCTGTTATTGCTTTATATTTGACAAAACAGGGACATCTGCTTTATGTGAGGTTTCATCCTGTAAACAAGTCCATGTAGCAATTCTCAGCTGAGTGGATTATTTCCCTTGAATGATCTACATTTCTACTGTGCCATGGTGCAAATGATTTTTTTTCTTTGTCAGGAAGCTGAATAGTGATGGTCATTAGTGCTTGGCCCTACAATGTTAATTCAGCAGAAGGAAATAAGACTAAACTTTTGCTGTGTGTAGAAGGCCACATAACTTGCTGAACTGCTTCACTGAGCATAACCAAGTCACAGGAACAGGCTAAAACAAATGGCTGTGATGAATGATGTGACAAAAGAATCTAACTAAATAAGGGGTTCAGGAAAAACTAGGCTCCAGCTCTATTATGTTTATTAGGCTCAGATTGGTGTCTCTAATCTCAGTAACAATCACTATTGTTCAGACAGAAAGGAAGGAAGATGAAATTGGGTTTGGGGTGAGGGAATTGAGTTAGCAATCCTAATGGATACAGTTGCCAGGACAAGAACCCCAATTTGACAGGGGAAGAGTAAGGAGATGCTTGAGACCCTGCTGTACTTACAAACATGGTGAGGTATTGTGCCTTGGAAAGACCAGCTTGGCATTACTGCACATGAAGAATCAATCAGTGCTCCTAAAGCACCTTGGCACAGGTTGAATCAGAAATGGGATGGTGAGGGATGAGAAAATGGGGCCCATAATGCATGTGAGAGGCAGAGGTGGCTTTCAGCGGCCCTGTTCCCATCTGACACAGCTCTTGGGGTGTTAAACTCATTCCGAAAGGACCACTGGAGATCAGGTGTGCCATCCAGGAGAGGCGTAGTGCTACCTACTGCAGAGGAAAAATGGGGCATTGAAGTTCTAATGCTCAACCAGGACCACACATGTGATTGATGTGAATTTTTCTATCAGTCCCTCTAACTGTTTCGGTCGGCCCTTTTGGATCTCTCTTTCAGTGTTATCATTTTCTGTTCAACTGATAACACCTGAAGCTTGGTTGGCTGCTCTTTGTGTTCTAGGGTTGGTTTCTAGGTGCTCTGAACATTATGTGGTTGCTTGGAGGTGATTTTTTATTTCCTACAACAACTGTCTCATGACTTTATTACAACTCTGAGTACTAATAGTCATCAAACATTGCATTTATACTTTAAATAATTCAGTAGAGGTGATTTTAATGACTTCTATATATCTCTGAAGAGGGAAGAAAGAAAGAAAGAATTCCTTGATAGGGCATTAATGAAATTAAAATTTCAGTAGTTGTATTTTAATATCAGAATGTTAATAGTGAATTAATCGTGTTATTCTCAAAAGTATGAAATGAGCAAAAAAGAGAACACCATATTGAGAAATTGATTCTCAAACTAAATCAGAATATACATAAATTCAGAAAATATCTATTTTCTCAAAATTAATCCTTTATCCTTTATCTTCCTGCATATCATTTAATCTTTTACATCTCTCTTCCAGGTTTTGGGAATAAAAGTTGCCTGTTGAGCTTTCTTGGAGATATTTATCTACATAAGGCATTTGGAAAAGTTCCTCGTTTGAGTGGGTAATTGGTCACTGAAAGTGGTTATAGAACCAAGCCTGTCAGAGTTCAGGGAGGGTACAGACTGTGCTCTCAAGTTACATGGTTTAGTTGTAGTTAATCCTGTGAGGAGCAGGGAGGTGAACCTGGTGATTCTTATGGATCCCTTCCAACTTCAGATATTCTATGACCCCACAGTTCTTACAAACATTCACGAATTTTGCACAGATATAATGAATATATAGATTCTTTCCAGCACAGACAATTTCCAACGTTGCCAATTTATTTTGCAGCTATGGATTCTGACAGATACATATCTTGCTTGGAAAGGATTTTTTTTTTCTTAGACCATCATTTTTCTCACCAGTTTGTAAGAATTTGTTATTGTGTTTCTCTTCAGATTCCTAATAAGGATGTCCAGTGTAATGGATTTCTGCAGGAATTCACTACTTTTATTTTTATAGCTGCTGAAGCAGGTATAAAACAAGACAGCCTCTTCCTCCAGCCTCTAGCTTTGAAAATTTAATACCCACAGTGTTGCTCAAAAAATACACTGTCACTTTTGAACTGTATGCTAATGTCTTACTATCTCTAATTAAAATGATTGCCAAAACAGGCATTTTCTCTGAAGCCCTCATTACATATCTGCCTGTGCTTTGTCACATTTTTTATGTTTTTATTGCATCTTAAATTTTGTTCCATTTTATTAATTTGCATGTCCAATTTCTTCTCACTTTCAGTAATTAGGTATAGTTGTTGAACTTTCTAAATTTATTCTAATTCCAGGATTCTGATAGATATTTTTTCTTCTTCTAGTTTTCTATTTTGAAGATGGAAAACTTCAGTTACAAAGATATCTCTCATTACAGCTTGCCAGTAACACAAATAATTTTAAAATCTATTTCATCTTGAGTATTTTCTTTTGAAAATTTCAAGAAACACTTGTTTCATTCTTGCACTTTTATGAGGTCACATGATATAATTCTGCTCAGATTTTTTTTTGTAGTGTTTGCTTTTTCATTACCAGCATATTAACTCCAATTGTAAGTGGTGATGACAGCTGATTGTTGAGAAGAATTCGGGAGGAAGGATATCTATATATTCTGTATTGTGGGAGTGAATGGTATGTGTGAGTTCTAATTTCAAAGTTAATAATTTTGCAAATACTGTTCATTTTTCTAACAATTTACTAGTTCTTTGTGTCACTTCCTTTGTCTAGATCTCTACTCCCTTGACCTACAGGGGCAGTTTATGGCATTTCAGCAGTCCCTTGCTCTCTGAATTTATTAAGATACCTTAAAAACAATAAAAATAAAATAATTGATTCTGCCTATAGGCTCATAGGAAAATTATTACTTTTCATTCCTCTTTTTATCTGCCTCTTTGTTCTTCCAACTATGTCCTAAAACCAAAGTGATTTCTAGCTAATAAAGTGACTTTCATTTTCTCAGTTACTTCTTGTAGAGAGCAATGTGCTCTGTGTGTATGTTGCTCCCAGTTTGTATTTTTTTTCTTTTTTGTATCCCCAGCTTACAAATGGGTTTGGTTTACAGTCTATTACCCAGTATATCTACCTATATTGCCTGTAAAACCTTCTTTTTCTTGACAGGGCTATTTGGACCTTTAGCTTTTATAGATGTAATTTCTATTGACTCAAAAGTCTGCAGTTTATCAGTGCATATTCTCTTAAACTTTTTGTCTTGACAGTGTAATTCCAACCCCGTCAGACTAAGACCTGTCAATATAGTATTAAGCTGTAATACTGAGTATATAGTTTAAAACTGACTTTCACTTTTTTTACAATAAAGATATGATACATTTCCTGGTCATTTCTTGGTCTCCCAGTATATATGGATTTCTATTTTTATCCTATTTCATCATTTTATAAAAACTATCTCTAAAAATTAACTTTTTAACCATGGCCCCAAACAGATAAATATGTCTTCTCAGACAATTCCTCAGCCTCTGCTGCTTCCCTATTTCAAATGCCCATCTATGTGGATCCCCAAATAATCCTTTCCACAAATCTATTGTCTTTTACCTCTAACCATGGAAGCTCACCCCCACCCTGGAATGGTGAAGAATAACCATCCTCTCTTCATCTTCCAGATGAAGTCCCGCCTGGAGGGTTTCAGTCTGTCACCTGGGTGAAGAAGCAGTATTGTATAAAGAAACTGTGTTTGGGTGGATCTGGGAGGGCATTTCTCCTTGTTCCAGGTCATCCTCCTTCTAGGATTAACAGGTGTTAATCTATTAATATTCCTCTATTCTTTCTTCTTGGATTTAGAATGGTGCTTTACAACACCCATGTTTCTTCATATTGTCTGTGTTGTGGTTTAGGAATTCTTTTCTGCAATTTCATGTTCCCACTGAAACCACACGCTGCTCGCTTCACTTCCTTCTCCCCTCCCCTCCCCTCCCCTCCCCTCCCCCAAGATCTGGAAGGGAGAATTGGGGGCACAAAAGGTGAAAACCATGGGTTAAGACCAATTTACTGGAAACAGCAATGAGGTAAGAAAATGAACAGTAGCAGCAACAATATTAATGACAAAAGTGTTCAAGAGAGAAGTGAGCAATTCATGTGCATTCACAGGATTTCCATCCTGGGAAATGAGGTGAGGTGGTAGAGAATAGGTTGCTGGGTCCCATCTGTGCCCCCTCTTGGCCACTGCAAAAATTTACCCTATCCTGGCAGGAACCAGGACAGCCTGTTACCAACATCAGTTCTTTTACTGTTTCACATATTATTGCTCAGCTATACCTAAATTCCCTCAACCAACCATAACTTCATTCCTTTTATTTGCCACTTTTCCTTTCTTTGCTATGGATGACATCTTTCACTTTCTAACAAATTTGGCTCATAATCTTTCTGAGTTAAATTCAGTTTCTGGAGAACTGAATTCCTTTCTTTTCTCTCATTTTTGATGTGCTATTGTTCTTGATATGTAAAATGCATTACAATGCAAACTGCATTGAAACAAAAGTGGTCTCTCTTTTTCCCTTACTCTTTTAATATGGGGAGCAGTCTCATTCAGTTCCTTTATTTTCCTCCTTGTAGCCCTTGTGCCTTGTTGGAAACAGCTACTTTTTAGCTTATTTCTTGAGGTTCTAAATTTAGAACAGATTAGCACAGAAAATTTCATCTTCCAGATTAACATAGTTTTGCAGTCTTATTCAGTATTCATAGATTACCAATCCTATTTCCAGTTCCTTCTAATTGATTGTAAACCTATCAAATTCTGATTGCACTGGCAATTTAGGTATCAGATTACTGAAGTTATGCCAGAGAGAAAAGGATAATGCATTTTCCCTGGGATATCCATTTTAAGGGGTTTCAGGTTGTGCATATTTCTTCAGGTTTCAGTCACAATATATTTTCTCAAATTGTGTGAAGTCAAAGATGCTCATTTTCATATAGTTCTGACAGTATTTTTCATTTTGTAGAGATAGTAGAGGCTATCAAAACAGCCTGTTTTATTCATTACAGTCCCCATGATATTGCTTACAACTCAGCAACAAATCAGAGAGAGAAGGACTGGAAGGAGAGCACAAGTGAGAGGACATGGATTGTTTTATAACTTGCAAGACATACAAATAAGTATCTTGGTAACAGCAGTTCTAGTTCGACCAACTAGAAAAAATATTTTGCACAAATTACCTGAAAATGGGTGTGTACACTAAATATTACAAAATTGCTTGATATCATCTGAGAAATACCTGCAACTGTCTCAAACTCCTTATTTTCCATGCTGGGTACTTAAAGTTTCAGTCAATACAGTATTTTCTGCCTCTTATTCTTTCTGCACAAATGGAAAATATTTCTCTTTTCCTGAACCCCACAGCCCAAGGTAGAATTCATCTGGCTGAATGAAGAGTTGTTTGACTGTACTAATAAACTCCTTGAAAAGCTGATGTGTGTAAACAGGGATTTCTAGGACATAATTCTTCTTTTCTGCATCAAGATAGTTACAGTGAGTCAGTTGAATGATATTTGAAGCAGCCCATGTTAATTTTAAGGAAAGTCTAGGATACAAGAAGAATCCCCCATATGTCCAGCTATACTTACAATACACGATAAATTATATTACTACTGGCCAATATGCATGTTATTGAAATTGAAAAGGATCACTTCAATCACATAATCTGATTTCCTGAATAACCCTAGACCCGGTAATTTGCACGATAATCTTTTCACTGAGCCAGATAAATTGTAACCCAATGAAAAAAGTCAATTTTTCCTTGTCTGCTGCCTTCCTCTTATGGGATAAAACTCTTAGACCATCTTAAATTTAAAGTCAAAACATAATGTTAAAAAGCTATTTACTAGAGTCTGGAGTATTTCCATGACACAGTTAGTAGGGTTTTTTTCAGCCCCTTACCCAAAAATATGTATTGCCTACTTACTTTACAGACCTGTTCGTAAAACAGTACAGCCCAGCACTCAATGCCTTGAAAATCACTTCATATTTCCAAACTTATGGTGAAAGTAAGATTGTTTGGGGTTTAGAGTAATTTTGTTTTGGTATTTTATACACATTTCATTATATTATGAAACTGCTTTTGTTTTGTCTTTTTATTGTAGTGCTAAATTTGGCTGTAGATTTTAATAACTGTGTAGCGCTTTGAGACCAAGCTGAAAGGTATTTTATCAATTTATTCTATTATTACTCTGCCCAAAGGCTCACCTCATTTTCAGCAAAGGCCAGTTATTTTTTGTGGAGTCATCACTTTTCCCCTCTATTCATTCATCCTCCCTTTTCCGCAGACTTTTCTTTCCCATTGAGAAGAATAACTATTTCTAAAGCATGACTCTATCTGGTAGGATTATTCTACATTGCAATTTGCCTGGTGCCACCCTTCTCAGGAGCTAAAGGTACCAGGAATCACATCAGGTGTACCCTGACACTAAGAAAGAGGAGTATAAGAGACATATGAAGGACCACAGTTGGGAATTTATATTGTGTTCAGAAGAACCGAAAATATACATCCGGAATTTTAAAAATTTTCATTCTGGCTTTCATAACTCTCCCAGCTACTAAAGCTAAATTTGAGGAGATGGGAGAGTGTTTAATCTAGCAGTGAGAGATTAATTTCTTACGTGTTATTTGTGTTAAGGGAAGGAAAATCTCACTGAACCACAAATCTCTTAAGTTTTTCATGAGAGAGGAGACTTTTTCAAGCCTCGCTTTGAGGTTTTCAGCTAAAATCTTAATGTTCACCTCTGGGCCTGTAAATTGTGAGCTCCTCTGTGGTGACTAAGGACACATCATTTTAGTGTGAAGATTAAACTTGCAGAAACAGAGAAACTCTGTTTTGGCCTGGACAGCATGAGGCATATATGGCTCCATGGCATCGTTCTGGATTTGTGTCATTGTCATTGTCAGCCTTGCAGAGGGCATGCTGTCCCATCATCCACATCATCAATCAGGACATTAAACAGGGCTGAACCCCGTACTGATCCCTGGCCTGCACCACTGGTTACTGGCTCTGAGCAGCACTGCCCTTTGTGTTTGGCCATTCAGGCAGTTTTCAATCCATGTCACCGGCCACTCAGCCACCCTGTGGCTTCATCAGCCTCCCCAGGAGAATGGTATGGGAGACAGTACTGAAAGCCTTTCTGAAGGCAAAGTAAACAACATCCACTGCTCCCTCTACCAGAGGGAGAAAAAGGACTTTCAGAAAGTCATTGTCTAAGACTCCAAGGGAAGCAAATCCATCAAATAAGCTGGTTTATGGTGTGTAATAAAGAAAAAAAAAAAACCAACAAAAACTTTTTTTTTTTTTTTTTTTTTTTTTTTTTTTTTTTTTTTTTTTTTTTTTTTTTTTTTTTTTTTTTTTTTATACTAGGAAGGATAAAGATAGGCTAGGACTCTTCCAAGGTAGGCTATTTATAGATTGCAAGTGGGACACTTAGATTGGATTGCTTCTACAGTTCTACAACTGCTTTTCTTTTCACAACAACCACAAAGACAGCCTAGAATACATATATTTGGACCTCAGCTAATTTCCTAAAGCTAGATTGCCTGAAATCAGGCTACAATTTAAAGTGCATTTTTCACCACTGCATACCTTAACATTTTGCTGCCTCAGTGTGTTTGAGTAGAACTTTTTAACATAATCGTTTGGCTAGGATGCTGTGTACTGAGATGGTAATATTTGCAGATGATGCATTTACTTAAATGACCAGGGCTGAATTATCTGTCACTACCCTTTCTTGAAAAAAATACAAATTACATAGAACACTGATCTGACTTGGCGTTTCCTGTACAGCATACTCCCTGTACTGAGCCTTTATCACTCCTGACTAAAATCCATAAAACCCACCAGCAACAGCAGCAGCAAACTCTCCAGTGCATTTCACACATTGCTCCCTTTTATGGAATTGAAGTCCTGCTGAAAAGGAGACAGAAGTCTGGGGCAATTTGGGGCATTTAGGGGTTGAGAAAAGAAGAATACAGATGTATTATGAACCTGACTTCTGCTCAAAACATTTGGGATTTTTTCAGAGACAACTTTTCAAAAGTTTCCTGATCTTTGTTGGAACATTGTTCTACAGCAAAATCCCTTAGCTGCATTCTCTCAGCCAAGAAAGCTTCATTCCCAGTTTTCACACATTTTGCTTTGGATTCCTGGCTCAGAGAGAGAAAGGAAAAGAAGCTCAACCAATAATTTTTTCCAAGGAAGAAAGATGGCAATATTGTCTTGAAGCATCTCAAAACCTGCACCCAGTGTCAGCCAGAAAAAAGATACTTATTAGTTTTGAAAATTATTCTTTTTCTTTTTTTTTTTTTTTTTCCAAATGATTGAGCTTATGAAAGTACTCTTATTTTATCCACATAAATTTTCAACAAACAAAATTAGCTGGCAAGTCAAGATCTATGCAAACACAAAAATTTTTTCTTTGCTTCAACTCCAAAACACAGTGGGACGAGAAGAGAAGAGAATACTTCTTACTCTCCACAGCTTAAAGACAGGTCTATATTTGGCATGGATCAAGCACGGAGCAACTTTAATAACCACACAAGACCCAGTACTATAACCCAGGTCCATAAGTTTCTTTTTCGTTGCTTCAACAAAACCACCACTTAAATCAAACTCTCCTTAAGAAATGCTGATCTGCAGAATATTACCAGATGGGTCTCCTGCCTTCTGAAGAAAGGGGGAAATGAGAGAGCCTCATGTTTAACGGCATATGAAAGAAGAAATACAATGTGTAAACTTTCCACTGACGGATATAATAGTGTTCTCACTTTTAAAGAAAAACAGCACTTCCTAGCAGGAGGCCTGCAAGAAATTTAACAATTACTCAAGATTTAGTTGTACACCATGGCATTTTCAAACATGTGCAGAGTCTGTTATTTTTTTGTAATTAAATTAATTTAAATAATAAATAATGTAATTAAAATACATTTGGACTCTGCAATCCCAAGGGCTTAAACTGTGTGCAGAGAAGTGATGCATATTCAATGGAAAGTTTAATGAGTAAGAAAATGTAGAATCCTGGAAATCTGGTAATGCACAAAATGGTTTTGTCACTCTCCCCCTTTTCCCCCACTCCTTTTCAGAGCAAAAGAGGGCCCAATTTACTAAATCAGGCTTTAAATCACTCTGAACTCTTTTTTCCTAAAAAGGAAATATTGCTAGTGTTTAGGATTTTTTAGCACAACATGTGGTTACCCAAATGTTTCCCTACAATAGTTCTAGTGAAAAGTGATAGGAAATTGACTCTGTAACCCTGTAAAAGCAGTATTTACTTTACCATCATCAGAATTTTACAGACTGTAGGAAATCATTACTTGTCTCTTCATTTCAAGGCTGACTCTGGTTAAAAACTCCTGCTGAGATTTTTCAGAAGATCCTAATACTCTCAGAGCTTTGCTTTTAGGGATCAACACTGTTTTTTGATTTTTTTTAAGGGTGGCTGCTTTATAAGGAGAATTTTCTTAATATCAGTCTCTGTGAAGCCCTGCAGCAAAAACTGAGGATCTCCATGTCCTCTACCTAACTCACTGAAGATGTTCAGTTTTCTTGATGTTGCCTGTCAGACAAATGCAGTATTATTTCTGTGGTTTAGGCTGCTGATTGCATGCAGAAGAACTTGGCTCTTCAAGCATGTTTTTCCCCATGACTGGATCAGGCACAGAATACAATCCAGCTACCTCTGCCTCTGGGCAGGGGGCAGGGCTGGAGCCAGGAGGTGTGGGGACACAGGGACTTCCAATGCTTAAGCAGGGCTGCTGCAAGGTGTATTCTGACCAGGGTTTGTTGCTTTGCAAAAGGAAACAGGAGCCTTACTGTCTGGAGGCTGCATAAGGATGGCAAACCTCACGTGAGCCCAAGCAGTCAGCCTGAATCAGGGCTGCCCTCACCCTCAGCACAGGCCAGTATCCATCACAAAATGTCAGCCTAACCAGGCTCTGATATGCTGCACACTTTTGGGGACTACAAAAGTTTATGCTCATGCTTCTGAGTGTTCTGACTTTATAGCCATTCAATATTTAATATTTTCATTGAGTTTTCTTTGTGTGTGTGTGTGGCTTTTGCCTTCTTTTAAGCCCCAGTTCTTGCAGCCGGAGAAGCTGAGTTTTTCCTAAAAACTGTCTGCCAGGATGATTGACCAAAATTTAAAACACAGGATTGTAAAGATTCAAAAACCAGGTGAATAAATAAAATAAAATTTAGAAAAGCTCCTTACATTTTTATTGTTGTCTTAGCACTGATGGTTGTAAGGACTGTCTAATGGTTTCAGGAGGCCTGGGTTGGGAATTTGAAATCATTAGCAATATTGATGCCTTTAAGAAGTGAATGCTTAATACTGCCTTTCTTGTAGCTGGGCAAATTGCTATTCAGTCTGCTACTTTGATTATAGACAAAAGAACCTTTGTTTCAAGTTGGTGCTGAAGACCCAGAAAAATATCCTGACATATGAATATGGTGTACACATGTGTATGTGGCCACTTTCTATTATATTTAGCTATTATCAGTATTTACATACCAGAGTAATTCAAGATTTGAAATAAGTGATTACGGAGCAGCCAGGGGATAGCTCTCCTGAGTGTTTTAAAGATTCCATCAATGGGAATAGGCTGTGTGCATATGTTCCTTTCCATACCTGCCATGTCAAAAATTCAAAATTATAAACTTAAGAGATTCTTAAGAAATTGAAGTAGTGACTGGTTTAAAGTTCTTGTGATTGCTCAGAGTAAAGTGAATTCTGTGTCTGTTTCCAGTTTTGGGCATGCCACAGAAAAGCATTTTCACCTCTAACACTGACTGAGCTCACTGGAAACTTTGTGTGCCTACACTAGAACTGGGCACGTGATTGTTTGCTGTAGTATATGCATAAGAGTGGGACCTCTTCACTAAGTATTTCCTTCAATATTGCATTCACTTCAAAGTTTTAATGTATTTATGAAAACTAATAAAATAAAACCCAGCTGCAGATGGCAGAAGGATATTTTCACTATTCAGTGAAATGTAGCCACTTCCGTTCCACAGTGCTGTTTGCTGTTTAGGATATGGAAGGATTTCCAAGTGATCAGAAGGTGGCAGCAGATCTCTGTTTCACTTCTCCTGGGGTGCTCAACCTCAGAAAGAGAGAAAAGAAGAAAGGAAAGAATAAAGTTTTAAAGTAACTCAATGAAGAAAAGTAGTATCTCAACTTTAACACCACAGGTGGAAGGATTGTCTCTCAACTCTGCTGATGACATTGCACTAATTAAATTTTGGGTCCCTCACCAAATGCCTTGAAAATTCAACAGAAAAAGAGAAGTGTCCCCAGTGTGAATGGCAGCCTGGGAAGTGGCCAGACAGTGTCTGGCCTCAGTTAATGTGCAACCAAGGGCAAAACCAGCCTCAGCTCTCCCACCAAACTCACCAGCACTGTATCTTTACTCACACTGGACAAATACAATTATACACAAGCCTGATGCATCTGTAGTTGAGTCAAGGGGTTGGGTAATGCAGCTGTCATCCCTTCCAGGATCAGAATCTGTTTGCCTTTCCATCCCCTCTGGGAGCAATGCCTGGACAGATGTAAAGGGAGGACCTCTTCTATACAAAGGAAAAAGTTGCTCCTTTTTTTCTGTGAACCATGTTCAGGGAAGTCTGCAGGAGGGTCACAAGGGATCCTCCTCAGATGGGGAGCCTTCCCTCTGCACAAGAGTCCCCAGGTAGTGCCCAGGCCACACAAGAATCAGGAATGGGAGCAGATGCCCACGGCAGCCCATCAAGCTTTCTTTGGGTGCTCACCTGCTGAGCAGGCCTGCAGCCTTCCCATCTTCCCTAACAAGGCAGGGACTTACAGGATTTAAAATCCTACATTTCTGTGAATCCTGATGAATGTGTCTATAGAGGCACCTCCAAACAGTCCCAGCTCATAATAGGGGCAAACAAAGAGGAATTATTGATGTGCCTGTGCATGTCCCACCTCTCCCTGATTTTACTGCATTGTCCTTTTCAGTAAATTTATTTTTTCACTTTTGGTCTGTGGATAGTACTTACAGATTGCAACTGCTCCAGTCTATGAGCCACTGATACAGAAGGTTCACTGTTAAAAATGAAAAGAATTTGAAGGGGAAGGAGGCAACTGCTTAATAACAGCACTGAAAAGGTCATAATTAATGATTTAGCTGTAAAGGTGAGAAGCTGAAACCCAACATTTACTAAATAGTGTATTGTTAAAAGGGGAAACTCCATCTGTGTTAATATTTTTAAGCAGGTGAGGTGGAGCTTACCAATGAAGGGAAGCTTTCTTTCTCTAGGTTGATCTTAAATGTCAAAACACATATTAAATGAACTTATTTTCACTGGTGGAAGACAGCCAGCTTTGTTTTTTTGAGGACTGTCTCTGATGGTTTAACTTAGTCCCTCTGGAAACAAACCAAAGCACTAGATCTGATTCATGGGTGCCTAAATCCAAAGAAGAGTGGCATGAGCCTCTCACCTGACCACAACATAAGCAACACTCTTTACTGCATCAAATGCAGTGATGTGGGTGGTTAATTTAAAATTAACATCTCTTATGAAAATGACGAGGTTTGACCTAAGGACTGCCTGGGAGGTAGTGGAGGAGTCCTGATGATTAGTTATCAGCACAGTTAAACATCATACCTAATTTCCAGGTTGGATGTTCCTGATACAGGAAGGAAAGCAGCTAAAGAGTCACAAGGACAGTTCAAAAGTTAACACACTCACAGAGACTTGGTCAAAAAGTTATCAGATATCTAGAATCAGAAATGGAAAATCTTTTCCACCTGTCCATGAAGATTTGCATTGCACCACGCACTCCACAGTTTTCTCGTGCCTGCAGTTTGCATCCTCCAGCAGGAAATTCTCAAGTTCTCAATTTGTCAGTATTCAGAACTTTGCTTCAGATAAGAATATTTCACTGGACAATGTAAAAGAAATAAATCATACAGATCAAGCTGATAGCTGTTTTTTTCTTGACCAGCGTCTCATTTTAAGGATTTCCCACCTCCCCTCCTCTGATTTTCTGTGGATACTATTGAGTTCAGCTCTAGTGCTGTCACTGCAGTTGTTACATGGCTCTCCATTCACATAACCAAAAACAGACACTAACTTTAAAGTCTTTTAATTCCGTTAAATTACAATGTTAATTTTTATGATGGTTATTTTAATTTAATGTGAGTATAATTATAATATAATATACTTTGTAGAAATTATTATAAAAATTATTTTCCCTCCTTCCTAGAAGAGGGAGAGAGTTCAGAAAGACTATTTCTAACAGATCCTTTTTAAAACATCATCTCAGCTGAAATGAAGGATAACACACAAAAGGCCCAACCACTGGCATGAAAAGAAAAAGAGGAAAATAATGAGACAAGCAGTTCTTAGTAAAGGCTTCAAAGGGTGATGCTGTTCATGGAGCTATGCCAGATTAGTATTACAAAATCCTTCAGAATAATTTACAGGAAGAAGTTCATTTTTTAGGAAGGGGATGTCACTAGTAGGAACAGTGCCAGTATTGTTAAAAAAGGTGGTTTTGGAAAGGAGGTTGGAATATAATCATTCAGAACCTCGAGGTAAGAAGAATACAGGAAAGAGATTTGGAATATTTTTGTACCAAAGTAATCAACAGATGGCTCAGGGTCAGGACTCAGCCTGTAAGGACATTTTTCTACCTTGGGGAACACTGGCCAGTCAGCAATGGGCCTGTTTCTATACCATTTTGAAGAAGGTGCAGATCTGGGGATTTGATCTGGTCAGCTGGAGCAGCACTGTAGCAATATGTCTATATGTTTGGCCTTATAACCTGTCTGGGATTAAAAATAGCTTTTAGAATATGAAAGTTGGCCATCCTGCTTTAAAGGATGAAAGATACTCCAAGAAGGTGTGAGGGGCAGACTCTGTGAGACATCAGGACCACCTCTAGCAACCCAGACTGAAACTGATATGAACTATGTCCTTCTTGGGGTTAAACCTGAGGTAAGAATAAGGACCACTTAAAGGATGCTGGTTTCCCTTGCCTTATAACTACGACATGAAAGCATTTCCATTTGCTCCCTTATTTCTAAAATGGTAGAAACTTGAGCTGATTGTTACTATTATTTATAAACTTAGTCATATTTATATATTTGCTTTCTAAGTTTGACTAAACTCTTGGTGAATCAAAAAAAATGAAAGACTAGCCATGATTTTTACAAGTTACAAGGAATGTACTGTTACACCCATTGTTCTATAGGCAAAGTAATATGAACACAAGGAACAAAATACAAGACTAAGTCCCAATTAGAGATGACAAAGAAGTATTATACTTTATGCTGGAAGAAACAACTTGTAGATCAGTCTCCTCTTTTTCTGTCATGTTGTCTTTATATGTGTATGGCTGCATTGCCTTCAGTCACAGTTTTCCTGTTGTAGACTTTTAATAGAGAATAACTGCCGTTAAAGTTCTGATGGCCCATTGAAAATTCAAGGTTTGTTTACCTGGAAATGGAGAAAGCAATAAGAACTCCTGATTACCTCTTTCAAGCTATGACACTTGAGCTACAACCCCACACTATAGCAACTGGCAGAAGGCAGATTGTGATTGTGATTTTGTCAAAAGATAGGGAGGATTTTGTTTCCTGCCTTGGTTCATCCTGACCTGAATGCACCCACCTTCAAAGCACACCACAAAGACCATTTTTCCTGAAGTACTTTTTCTGGAGAAGAGAGACCATCTGAAAAAAAACAGGGTAGAAATAATTTTGCTCTTGCTTTTCAGCTACTGGTTTTTGTATCTCAGAATTAAGTTCTTTAGAAGTGAAACACTGGTGATACAGGTAGGCTGTATAGATGAGGAAAACGATATGAAACTAAGAATGTCAGATCAAAGGTCCATTCCTTCTAATATCTTCTGAAGGAACCTAAAAAAAGACAAAATTAATCACAATACTTTTGTGAAACACATTCCCCAGTCTCTATTGATTCATAGCTCAAGAGTTCCTTTGCGTGTGATCTTTGCATTTGGATGAAATAAAAGCTGTGCAGCCTGCAGTGGAGGGAGAGAGCAAGCATTTAGGGGAAATGATGGTTGAGAACACAGTAGAGGACTTGAGAGCAGAAGGAGAAAGCAGGCATCTTCCCTGGTTTCAACGAAATGGAGACACTGCCCTCAAATACAGGGAAAATGTACTTGTGATGTACTTGTGTTTGTTTTCTTACTCATAGCATTTGGTAGCTCTTACCATATAAACTCTCATTAAATCTGTGAGACAATCTACAGAGTGCAGTATTACCCCCCTGTTGTACCACGCTCAATAGCTCTCCTAAACAACCTGAACTTTTTCTGAGTCGTATGGATGATGTAGCTTGGACTTTTTCTGATGTCCACTTGAGATGATACAAGCTACAGCTAAAACCTGTTAAATATGTTCTTTTATATACCTACTAGTAGGAGGAATATTTAGACTAGGGAAAGACTGATGAAAAGAATGTTTTATTTCACAGTAAAAAGGAAATTTTTTAAGAGTAGTTTCTATGGCAGTAAACCAGGGACTATTTAAACATGACATCCATATTTATAATGAGTGCACTTTGATCTGTAAACAATCTGTAAAAATTAAGTAGGGATATTGCTTTTAATAGTTCTTTTGCTAGTCCTGACCTACAGGTGTGCAAAGGAGAGCATGTTTCCTACTGCAGTCAATTGACTTCCCCTGATTTACAACATTTTCACTCCCTGCTCCATGTGCTCCAGAGGTTTGAGTTCCATTTTTCTGTTTGGACCAGACCTGGATTTATTTTATTTTATTTTATTCCCCAGCTATTCCAGGCAGCAAGATAAGAATTACTTTCACACATGACTCTTTGTTTGCATAACACTTGCTTCCACTTAGTAAGAAATACATGACTATTTCAAGTTACATTTCCTTTGAAAAACAATGGTTTAATTTGAGCCGTGAAATGTTCCTTTACACTCCGTTTTTTCCCAGTCTTTTTCAATACAAAGCTTCAATTAAAATCTAAAAGGCCGACTCAAATTTTATACCCAGCTCTGTTTGTTCACAATTTCTCCTGAAATTTGTACTAAATGGTAATTTTAGAGACACATTTCATTCAAAATTCAGTAGGTCTGTGAGAGAGCCATGCACCATTTCTGTGTGCTGTCATTCCCCCAGGGCCATTCCATGTGTGGGTTTCTGTGCTTTGGATGGGTTGGAGGAAGGATGAGAAAATGGGAAACATGGACCATCCCTATTAGCTAGCAGAAATACACCGATAAGGAAGCTGTGATTAAACTGTTGTGGCATCTATTTTACTCTTCTGAGAGAGGACTCTGAGACAACTAGGAATTGAGTAGGTACTGATAATTGTTTGTCTATGCAATCACAGAGAACAAAAGATTATAGGAAAGGGGATCCACCTTAGCAGCTATGTCCACAAATTGCAAAATAGGCACATTCTCTGGCTCCTCACTTTGGTTAAATGTTGTTAATTTTACATTTTTTAGCTCCTGAAAGAAGAATCTATGGCAAATCCCGCAAAAGAAACCTGGCAAAAGGTGGCTCTTTATAGCACATGTTTCTCCAGAAGGAAATATGAGAGTGTTCATGTTAAAAAAATCAGGGTTCAGGAATTACTCTGCAGCTCCACAGCCAGCATGCTCAAGCAAAGCTGTTGACAGCCCACTGCCTGCAGAAGGTCCCTTCTCTTAATCTGAAATCCAAATACAAGAACACCAAAATCCAGTGTAGTGACTTTGATATATAAGTTACATTTAAGCAAGTTATTCCATTATCAGCTATTGTGGAGGTGAGGAGCTCAGCATAGACACTGTGTTCTCCACTGTTGATTTTATGCCCTCAGCTGATAAATCACATGTGAACACAGGTATGGTGCTGTTGGGGCAGTAGGAAGTTAAGGCCACTTCAGTTACACCTGCACAGCATCCTTGGATGCAGTGTCTGTGTGCAGTGCTCCTCCTGCATCCTATTCCTGCTGGCACTGACATTTCATACTGTCTGTGCTGGCAGTCTGTGTCCTACACCTACAGGTTCTCTTTTCTGAGGTTCCCAACACACTCTTTAAATACAAGATCTCAACAGGACAAGCTGTTTGTAGCTGAGTGTAAAACCACCTGCAGCCCAAGGTTCTTCACTGCTTTGACTGAAAAAGAAGATGAGCCTGATAGCAGTGATAATCTTGCTAACTCAGGTAAAGAATTGGAACTGGCCCCATCTTTGCTGTAAATGAGTTTACTTTTATATGACACACAACACAACTTGTTTGCCTGGTTTGCCATGTGTGACACAAGTTCATTGCAGAGGGTTGAGTGAATATGGCACTTGAAAACTTGTGAAGAATAACAAACTTTAAAAAAGCTTTCAGTGCAGCAGCATTAGAATCAAGAAATATATAAACAATTTCTTTATAATTTGCAGAAAACAAAACATAGCTGGTGTAATTTTTACTTTTCATAAGAAGTATCTCAGGAGCTGAAAACAGAATCACAACTATGGGAAACCCCATTTAACATTTTTCTATGAGTAACAGGAATTATTTAGAGTGCTACTGTTTTAAATTAAAATGGCATGCTTCAGCAATTCTTTTTAATTATTAGGAAGTAGTTTTTTTCAGTTTATCTTTCTTGCATATTTGCCCATGCCCACTGAATTTTTTTCCTGGCATGAACATAGAATATTTTGTATAGGCCTGGTCTGCATTCACATCAGTACAGACATGGCTGTAGGTGTTTGGTTTCCTTCTGGGAAAGTTAAACTGGTACAAGTGCTATAGTGGACTGTTACCCTAGGATGGAGACACTTTATCTTGATTTCACTGCAATAGTCCAAATTTTTGCATTAGATAACACCTTGATATGTGTAGTAAAAATGAGGTGCTGATCTTAATCAGCCTATTAAGGATAGTCTGTTCTTCGATTACCTAATTGTATTTTACTATAGGAGAATCTCTTCCGCCAAAGTCAAGACCAGTGTTCATAATGGAAAGAAGAAATCTCTGTAAGCTACCAACTGTAACTTGAGGGACGTCCTAGACCAGAAAGGAAAGTATAATGAGGAAAAAACAGGAATGATTTTTTTTTTGTCACTTATCGTAAACATCAGAAGAAAAAGAAGTTAAAAACCCAGAAACTTAAAGCAGTAGCTATAGTCATGCTTTTGGCTAATTCAGCTTGTTTGCTCTTCATTTAATTTTTAATGACTCACTAAGGTGTGTGATTACAACTGGCTATAATCCTTTTAATCATGATGTTTCCAAGACAATACTTGAATTTAATGCTCTCATAATGTAAACATAACATTTTTGTTATGTTTTTCAGAGTTTTATCTTGGTGACTATATATATGTGCATTCAGAATCAGCCTGCTCACAACACGTCTTTGCCACTGTTTCTCAGAGGGATGCTATTTGCTTCCCTGTAGGAACACATACATTCAAAATAGACACCTTGAAACGCAATCACCAAGATTTGCAAGTTTATTCAGCTCCCAGAAAGAAATCTTGAAGAAAAATTGGACAAAAAGCACTTAATCCAATGCATGCAGAATTGGTTGTCTTACAATGTGAATACAAACACTCAGTGTACTAGAGGTAACTCACAGATGAGATGGAATTGGGTGAAGGGAAATGGGAGTGGGAGGAAGGAGAGATTAGGGAAGAGAGAGAGAGAAGAAATAGAAAACCTCAGACTCCCATCAGAATATCAAGTCATTGCTTTGTGTTTTGTTCAACAATTCCTTGATATAAAGGAGTATTTATCTGTTTTATCTGAAGCTGTCATTGCATAAAATACATAAACAGGGCACTTCTAGAAGAAATTGAGATGTGGACTTTTGAATCCTATCAAACAGAAAACAATAAATGTGGGCCTCCCACGACCTGGTCAAATGCCCTGTAGCTATCACCTTGACATACAATGAGTTTGCACAAACAATCTCCTGCTATGGTCCCTCTATGATTTGTCATGAGCACTTTCTATATGTAAGAACTTCTGTCCAAATGCTATTGGTGTGGTTTTTAGAGCACAGGCCTGCTTGGCAGCTTCAGGGGCCTTGGCAGAGGAAGACTGCCCTCTGAATCCTCCTCAAATTTTGGTGTAAGATAGAGCCCAAGTAAACTGTAGGTCTTAGCATGGACACTGCTTTGGTTTTCTGGGAGCCTTCAGGAAGGAAAAAGTTGTGACATCTTCTCAGCTAACAGAAGCTCCATTAGCATTTTCAATAATTTTTCAATTTACTTTATGCGACTAATGCCTCATTTTGGAACCTGATCTCAAGTGCTGTGCATTCTTAATTTGGACAAACAAGGACACCATGTTGAGAGTCACAAATCTGAGAAGCAAATGGAGAAAGAAAATACAAGTGTTAGGTAGTAAACACAGAGCTAATAGATAACATTAGGTGCATTTCAGCTCGTAAGTTATGGTTTAACTGCCTTGTATAAACCATCAATTCTAAATACTCCTTTGCACACATTATTTGTTGGAGACAAAAAAACTCGTAGTTTGCCCAGGCTACTAAACTGCATCTAGAAAGGAACAAGTAAAATCATAGGATGCTGAGTTTTTTCAATACAATCCACGCACAGCTGTAAGCTATTCTCTTTGCAACTTTGACAGAACATCAACTACAGCCGTTCTGTAGCTTTAGGATGATAAATCAGAGGGGCCTATGGAAGGAATGGACATCAGTAAGATGCAGAAAATAACAAATGAGTTCCCCTTTTAACTTTCATGTTGAAATGTTCAGTGACTTGTGCCCCAAAGCTACATAATAAGGAAAACAAACTTTCAAAGAGCTTCCAAAATTTGCAAGGATCACCTCTTGTATTCCCAGCCATTGATAAAACTGCAAGTGCTATAGAACACATGGTTGACTAATAAAGAAAAATTAATGAAATTAATTAATTTATAGTCGTAGCAAGACCACATAAACCTGACACTTAGATTCCTGACTGGCATTTTATGTGTAGGAGTGATTTGTGTCATAGAAACATGGGAGTGAGAGTCAAAAAATGTACAGCTTGTTACAAGGGTTTGTCCTCTGTCAAGGAAATTACTGATGGCAATAAAATTTAGGGGTTTTTTTTGGTAAGATATGTCTCAGTCATGTAGAATCGTTCCTCATAGTCCCTCACCCCACCCACACACTCATATTACCACCTTAAAAAGGAACCTATATCAAATTTTCTTCTACTTTCATCCTTCTACCTATAGATAATATTTTTTCTATTGTCCAAAATAAAATCCATTCTGTCTTCAGTTGGTCTCAAGGTAACTACTTGCATATCTAATTTTTGTTTCTTCTAGCATTCCAAGACAGAGCTTTTTTTATCTTGTAATCCATGAAATTAATCAATAAATTTCTTTTCAATAAAAAACTTCAATTCAACAAAATACCATAGGGTAGTGCCCAAAACAGCCCAATGACATAATACTCTCTCAATACAGATACATGAAGAAGAAGAAGAAGAAGAAGAAGAAGAAGAAGAAGAAGAAGAAGAAGAAGAAGAAGAGGAAGAAGAGGAAGAAGAAGAAGAAGAAGTAATGTGGAGCTACTAATTTGCTACTCACTGTCATTCTCAAGTCTTCTGCAGCATTTTTTTCTTCCTCCTAGGTAATGCCTTTGGCATTACAATATTTTCCCCCGCTTGTATCAGTTTTCTCAGATTGATCCTCAGTTTATTTTGTCTTGTCCATAAGGTTCTCCCTCTCTTTATTTTTCCTCTATTGTTTGCACCTTCTTTCCAATTTAGCATTAACTAAATTAATTAATTAAACTGTGGTCATTAATATTCATTTTATATGCCTCACTAACTGAATCCCCCTTCTAGTTCTTAAAGACACTTAAATAAATAAAACCTAATAGAGATCCCTGTGGTACCTCGCTAGACACTTTAACCTAGTTTGATACTTGCTACTTAACTGTTTACCAAGCTCCTTTGAACACTCTTCAAACCACAGAAGAGCGTGTATATTCAAACCAAACTGAATTAATTTTTTAGTCCAATTTTCATGAGACTCCATATTGAATGCTTTAGCTGAATGCAAATAACTTACATGTCTCACTTTCCCTTTTATCTGTGGAGGTGTTGATTCTTCAACACTTATGATCATACTTAATTTTAAGCATGTGTTTAAAATAAATGAAAGTAAACACTACTTGCAGTTAAATGAGTCACGCACATGCTTGCAAGATGGTGGCTTGTTTTCCTGCCTCAAAAATGGTGACTGTAAATATGGGGTCTCATTGTATTTCACATCTTTATCTCCAGAAATACAATCCCCCCAAATGCAAAGAGCTATATATCATGCCTAAATTCTCAGTGACAGATAAGTCTCAATTTTGCTTAGTAATATATTGAAGGGGAAAAAAAGTCAGAAATAGTGTAGCAATAAAGGATAAAACAATAAACTCACACACCAATAACCAAAGATTTTACAAAAAAACTCATTAAGAAAAAGCAATGAGACAGAGAATTTAAACAGCATGTACAATTAATCCCAGCCAAACTAAAGACTAAAATTGATGTTCTCCTATCAGAACATGCAGATGTGTTCTTGCCAATATTAGCGCTGAAGCTGTCAAAAGTTAGGCCAAATCTTTAAAAGATATATGACAGTGTCAGGCAGGCTTATCGTTTACTGTAGACTTCTATAAAATATTTCCAATTTCTACAGTACTTATTTCTCAGCCCTTTCAATTACAGCATCATGAAAAAAAGCATTACACACTAGAAGAGGAATTTAAAAGTATAAAATTCCTTTAAATTTAAAATGTGAGAGTAAACTAAAATGTCCAGATTGGATAAAATTAGCTTGCCTTTCAAAGGTAAAATTAGGGGGAAAAAAAAGAGGATCACAGCAGGGATTTACTGTGAAAAAAGTGGAAAATCATCAACCAATTTATAGGTGACTTTGTCTGCAGCCCCTGACATCTTTCCATTTCAAAAAGCAAAGTCCAAATTATCCTTGTTCTCCAGCAGTGGATCTGACATCTTCTGCACCAGGACTGACTGATGATGAGCAGTGTCGTGAGCACAGTGCCTTTTGTTGCAATAAATGGCTCATGGCAGGGATGCTGTCTCAGATGATGGGTTCCCCTCTATCCTATACAACAGCAGGACTGGTACAGAGCTTTTGAAGTTTCCTGTGAATGGAATCCTCCCAGAAACGGGTAAAGTAAAATATTTAGAGATGGTCAAAGAAATGCAAGACAGAGGACAAGGAACATCTGGTAAGAGACACTTTAAAAGTCATGTCTTCAAAAACTTAATTTGCCTGATGAGAAATATTGAATGCATGATACATTTATATGCACATCTGGGACAAATACTAATGCAGGTGAGTAGAAGGCTAATGGTTCTTTTAACCAAACATGTGGATAAGGAAATTCACTCTTAATTTAGAGACTGGCAAAGAAATTTCCTCAACTTAAGGTCTTTACTTAGAGAAAAATTAGACAATTTAAAAAACACAAATCAATGAGGAAGAAAGCAGCAAAGATTGTATTACTTTCACCATTACTTTCAGTCAGAAGTGACTTTTTTGTCTGTTCACAAGTACCAATTTAACTTCAAATAATCTAGACACATGCGTCTGTTTACAAAAATGTGTGTTTAATTTCATTTGCAGTTGTCTATGTACTTTATAAGTAGATAATATATTGAGAAGAATATATTATGCTATTTTACTTAAAATTAAATATTCCTCCATATATATTGTTTAATTTTATGTAAATGTTTTGAATAAATTAATATTACTCATTTCAAGTGAACAGAATAAATAACAAAACAGGTTTTATTTAAAATAAATAAACTAGAAGACCAGAGAAAATTACTCTAAGTGCAAGTGGCAGATTGGGGAACTGAACCCAGAAGTGCTAAGTGATGCCAACAGTGATTAGATTGCCTCTGAGTACCGAATAATGAGCAAAACTCTTGGGACATAAATATGAGGAAGGAAACTCTCTAAGAACTTCCTCCCTTAGATCTCTTTTTGCCTACAATCCCGCTTCATCGAGTGTTTCAGCAGCTCCTGTGTCAGCTCTGCTTAGCCATCCTCAAGGATCTTTAAATTTTACCCTGGTACCTTTTGCTTGAGTAACTGTGCTGCTCAGCTCCATTGAGATCAAAATGAAGCAGCCTGGAAAAAATCAGAAAATCTGTATCAAAACCATAACGAAGAAATTATGGTTGTCTGCCCTGTAAACCTGATCACAATCTCCTGAGAAGATTGTTTCCACTGAGGTCAAATAACTTCTGCCAAATATTTCAATGGGACAGTACAAGCTAAAATTTACAGAGGAATAAATGTAAACAGTATTTGTTGTAGCAAGAAAATGACATTATTCAATTTGGTCTTCATTTCTGTCCTGTGCACCATGAGTTGAAAGTTTTACTCTATCCTTTGAGAACCCTATTTTGTATGTATTTAAAATATGGACCTAACCATCTTATGGAGCAGTGGAGTGTAATGCCAAATATAAAACTGAGTTGGGTGGAACTCACAGTATATTTTGGGCAATATTATTCCCATTAAACGAAAAATTACTAATTCACATTAGTTCAAGTGAATTAGTAATTTTTTCACCTTTATGACCATCCTGTATTCTCCTTATATTGTATTTTCTTCATTGTTTGAGTGAGCAAATGTGAGAAACATTAGCAATGCAGTTTTTTGGTAGTGTATGTAAATATTTTAAATTACATAAATACTATATAATAAATTATATAGTGTAAATAAATATTAAAATATTGTATGAATGCAGATGTTTCTATGCTTGTTTCATATATATAAAACAGCACATTATTTTCATTATTAAAAAAATAATTTAAGATAGATACATTTCCTAAAATTGTTTACTGCTTGCACATAGAATTACCAATTTATTTTGATTTTTTTCTTTTGATTTTTTTTCTTTTCAGTTTCCAGTGGGAAAGTGGTACTAAATAACACCATTTTCATACTGAAACTTTCATTTCATCCTTTCTTCATTTTTTAAGGGAAAATGTGATGTTTTATCTGAATTTTCTATTTTTAAATTTTACTTATGAGATTTCCTATATGTCACGCTGGATTATCAATAGCCCTTCAAGCAGACACCAACCTACACCAATGAAGACTGCATATGTTACAAAATCCAATCCCTTTATATTGTATTTCATTTACTGCACAAACTTAATTATCTGGACAGCCCTATTATTGAATCAGCCCCAAAAGACCAATTTCCCATGTCTTAAACATATTTATAGGACTTGAAGACTTCCTGAATGTTGTATTATAATGCTAATTAGTGTAGTGTTTGATTGTTTAAAAAAATCACTTACCCTTTGTTGACAGTAAGTATGGCTAATGAACCCATAATTTTATAACTTGAGGAGGCTCCTTTCCTAAAGCACGCTCAAACATCAGAGATGACACAAAAGTATTTCCAAAGATCTCTTCTCCCAGAAGATAGGACTGCCTATATGCTTTGAACAGTGACTGTATTGACATGTGCTTAACCCTTAAAAAGGCCTTGCTTATCAGCAAAGAGCTTGTAAAGAAAATAGACTAATTCTACTCTATTCCCTGTCAGATGTCACAGAACAGCAACACTTAGGAAATTCAGATCTTAATACAGACCTTTGGTCAACAGCTACTCTTAATTCTGTCTGCCTCTAGCAAATAATTATGCTGACCAGAAATAAAATAATTTAATTTATCAGTGTAATATCTCTGTTCCACATGCACCTGCATTTTTTCATCATGGTAAAAACATGTATTTTCAAATTTTTAGAAGGCCAAAAGGGGTCTCATTTTCTCCCCAGACCTGGAAAAAGCATTTGCCACTTCTTACCACATGAAGTATAGCTTTAAGGATCAAATAATAAGAAAGCAGACATTGGAACAAAACATTTCCTTCCATAGATATATATTACAGATACATATTATTAGCATGAGAGAAAAAGTAACAAACTGAAAGCGAAACAAATGTCCAAAGCCAACATGGAAAGGCAGGGTTTTCCACACGGTGGTTTGGTTGTTGTTGTTTTGTTTTTTTTTCTCCTCCTGTAAATAATTAACCTACCAGAGCATCTACACACAATTATGTCTGTTTTCCCAGACTAAATAAAAATTTTCACCATCTTCATTGGAAACCTTGCAAAAGAAACAATACATTCATTCTGAAGCATTTATAAATATTGAAGTAATCCTGTTCAGCCCTGCTACAAAACCCTCAGCTGGGCAGCCATGGTAACGTCTCTTTGGTATCTGGAGAATAAGCACCCCTTCCTTCTAGGAAATTCCTTACCAACTCAGCTCCATCCCTCCAGCATCTTTCTACACTGCATAGTCTTTGTGTCTCCATTTTTCTCCTTTGCTTTGTGGCACATGGCCTGGAGAGGCCTTCTGAGAAGTCACAAGATCTTTATAGTCACAGTAGCCCAACACTTGACCTCTTGGGAATGCTCCTGCTTTCAAGATGAGCTTTCTTCTGCAAGATGAGTGAAGAGAAAAGAGGTACACACTGGATCAGGGAAAGACTAGAGATAGCACCTTCTCCTATTGTTAAACCTCCACTTCACAGCAAGTAGCATCAGATAAAGTATTGTTCTCTGTTATTGCACTGGAGTCCTGCTACAATGGCTTTTTTATTGGAGAGGATGATCAAGATTCCTGATTTTAATGGCTGTTGAAGAAGCTTTGAGTCATAAAGAGGAGGCTCCAAACACATTGATCAGGTTCTCTTGAAAGCCTTTGGGTTTGGATTTTGGCTTTTCTTTTTTTTTCCTTTCTTTTTGTAATTTAAACAACAAAGGCAGAGGCTGAGATACTGGATTATGAGATGCTCTCAAATGCTATCTTTTTATTAAAATGAGATAAAAAGCAAAATGTTGTCAGGGAAAGACATAAGTAAAAGAGTAATTCTTAGAGAAAAAATGTTTTAAGAACAGCTCATGGGACTCTGAAAGATTCTGTCTATTCCATTTTTTTTTCTGTTTTACAATTTATACATTCTTTATTTTAATTTTATTCATCTTTGCTTTACCAGGACATTCAGTAAACTAACTATGTTCAAATCCTCATCACATCAATAGGAAGTCAGTACATGAAATAAAAAACCACACATTATTTTTCCATACTGTAATAACAAATATACGTACTGTTAGTACATACTCACTTGTCTTTTTTACATCAACATTACTCTCAAACACTTGAGGTTTGTCATTCTTCTTCTGAGATTAATTCTCATAACCAATATTATTATGCTTTATAAAGCCAAAAGAGTACAATGTACAGCTTGTTTGCTGAGGGAAGACATAAGCATGACTCGTCTTTGCATTGCAGTATCTATTCCTGTTTTGAGGACAAAAGTTCTGCATGCCACAACCAATCACTCTGATCACTGTCCAGGACAGGAAAACCATAATGTCTCTTTTTCACTCTGTATTATGGTGTTGGTTTGGTTTTTCTTATGAGTAAAAGAAAAAATCCAAACAACCAAACAACCAAGCAAACAGAAAGCCCACCAAGGTTCAGGAGGGGATCATGTGCAGCTGGATATCATTCTAACCTGAAATTGTGGATGAGTTTGAGTGTGATTCACAGAACACAGCTGAGAAGCCTCTTAGGACCACAGTTTGGGCATAGAATGCAGAGGTTTACATTCAGGCAATTTGACACCCTAAGATACTATGCTGCCATGCTGTGCTATTCTAGATAAATACTCCCCAAGAAATTCAAGTATAATACTACCCAATTTTGGGTTAAAAGAAAAGGTGAAATAATTTTAAACCCACATTCACTTTGCAATGAATGATGGCACCTAAAGTCAATCTTCTTCCTGCCATATCTGGCAAAATATAAAAACTAAAAAGCAAATTAAGCAGGAACTGCCAGGGAAAGAACTCAAAGAGCTGCTTCTAGTCCAAAGTAGAAGTCTGCTCATCAGACTGGCTGGGTAGGTTATCCAATTTCATTTCGTAGCTGTTGTTTGACAGTTGCTCAAGAAATGTTATTTAGTACAAGGCAAACCATGTCAACATCTTGACAGTGTACAAGACTGCATTTTAGAGCTATGAAATTTTACAGGCACCATCTAATTTATTTGAACATGTGCACCCACTTTCTCCTCACTTTTCCAACAGGCATACTCTTCCCCCTACTGCCAAGACTGTTGAGACATTGTTTCCTAAGCTGCAGCCTCTCTAATGAGCAAAAATGTATAATAGCAGGCAGAAGAACTGATTTTCCTACAGTAGAAGGAGCCTCTGTTGCATTGTCCACCACAGGGATAGTCAAGCTGTGAGCTTGCATCGCATGTTTCACTTGGGAAGTTGTAGGATGTCCTGTCCAAAGAGTTACACCATACCATGGGTGTCAGCACATTCTAGTCTCAGATGACTCCACAGTCCAGTCAGATTTCACTGTTGGATGTCTTTCCTACACTACTCCTTATAAATTCCATCTGAAGCTGAGGATACACAAAGAAGAGAAATACCCAGTGACTTGCCAAAAACCATGAAGGCTTTCTCATTTCATTACTTCCTTTCAGTCTTTTGCTGGGCTTTTGCTTCCTGAATCAGGCAGGCAAAATTTATAGAAGTATATAGAATTATATACTCTAAATATAATGAAACTTTGGAATACTTTGCTACTGTATTTATTTCTATCACAGTATGGGCTGGCAGGTTCAGCCAGGAGTAGGATCCCAATATGCTAGGCCTACATAAGCACCTAAATAGAAAGATGCAGATATGAGGGCGAAGCTCATCATGGACAGGTAAAGTAGACCTAGTAAGCTGTGTATGGCCAGCAAAGTAAAATTGGAACCAGCCTATAGCATGGCACTGGTTGATGTTTGGGAGGAAACCATGGCTGCCAGTTGAGACATCCTGCTTACTGCAGTGTGAACTGCAGTCTGCTGCAGAAAGGTTCTATTCAAAAACACCCCCTAGACATTGCAACAAATGCCATAAATGGATCCGATGCTTATTGGAAAGAGTGCACCTTCTACTTCATTTACCTCTAAGCTGAGAAAGAAGAGTATAATTGAACATGCTTCCCTCTTCAGAGCAATTTGTTCATGAATTTGTTCATGTACATTGTTACCCTGGAAGCAAGCGGGCATAAAAAGAACTCCTTCTTCAACCAGGGAAAGAATGTAGAGCACATTCTTACACAGCCTGTGTACAGGAAATCATTCAGAAACCTTCAAAGGCATTGATGGGGGAAGGGAGGAGGCTGGAATGGCATTCCTTGGGCAAGAGCACATGAAAGTCTGGTTGGATTAGTGTAATATATTACACAAATGTGACACAAAAATGTTCATGGATTACACTTCCTTCACTGTATCATATTAGCACCTCATCATCCCAGCCTACCATAAACAGATGCTAACAAGATATGAGAAGAGAGCTAGAATATGCTGAGGTTTCTGTCTCACATTAGTAGTGTGCATAATACACTGTAATTCCGCTTGCCAACATGTGATGCACAAATTACTAATGCATAATCTTTGAAAAGAACCGAAACAAAACAAGGCATTAGTATGAAAAGTGTGTTTACAATGTGCTGCAAAAATGAAAACGTGTGCTCTGTGTGGAGAAAATCTATCCCACCTCCTGCAAGATCACAAAGACAGAGTGGAGCGTGTTAAAGTCGCTAACTGGTACTCACTAGAAATGCACTGCTGCCTTCCAGTGAGTTTCTTAAGATACTCTTGAGAAAGTCTTAAGACAATGATTTACTCAAATTGTATTATTTTAGCTGGGTTCATATGGTTTTTATTTAACTGGATCTTTTCTTTGCCAGTGAAGTTGGCCTCGGTGTTGAATCTGAGGATACAGAAAAGCATCAGTCACGTGCCAGCCCAAGCTCCAGCAAAGCCTCTGGGAGATCTCAACTCAATAGACTTTCTTCCTCACATTCAGTCCTACGATTCGTTACATATGATGACATTACACATAGACAACAGCCTTATTATACTGGCTAATTATCTTTTTAAAGGGCCAGCAGGCTATGCAGATGCACACAGTCTCTTTTATACAGTAAAATGTACTTTTGCTCCATGTAGCCTCACTTGCCATTCCTGTGCAAATTTGAAGACGCTTTTCTTTCATGAGCAACAGATGAAATTTGCAGCTGCTGAATACAGCCTTCTAGATTGCTGTCTCAAGCCCTTTAGTGCACAAGAGTATGTGGAAAATTATTATTATTAATAATAATAATAAAGAATGAAATGCACACTATATAAACTGGATTAAGCTGTGCATCAAAAGTTTATTTTTCTTTGGTTTTAATATATTTACACGGGGGAAATAAATATGACAGATAAAATCTCCTTGGCTTTCTCTCTCGCAATGGTAATTATGCCAGGCCTTCAGTGCAGTAAGGTTACAATTATACAACCCTGTTTCTGGTTTCCTCTAGACATATGTGCAATATATACATTGCACATAAATTGGCTCAGCCTAATTATTTTTAAATAACATGTATGCTTTTAAAAATAGTAAGCAAAAATTGAACTGCCTAAATCTATTGTGGGTCATGTTTTGTTTTTCCCCAGGCATTAAAAACTTGTGTCTGATCTTTTCTTGAAAACATTTTTGAGGGGGGCAGGGTAGGGGGAAGATTTCCTCTCAGGTTGAAAACCAGATATGCTTTGCCCTGTTCTGTGTCCGTCACAGCCACAGCGCTCCAGTTTGAACAGAATCTCATCTGTAAGAACTCAAATATGAAGTTGCAGTCTGAAAAGATTTTTTTTTAACTCAGGATTGTAAATAAGGGGTTATAAGGCATGTTTGGACACAAACCTGTTCTTATTATTTTGGAAAAAAACTTGCTTGTGAAACAGCTGAAATATTTTTCAAAAATTTGTTACTTGTAACGTAACCTATAAAAATTTCCCATTATTTCACAATGCATATCATGCATGTTGTGGCAGGAAAACTGTAGCTGCTGGTGGCATAACAGTGAATGAGCACAATGGTGTCAGTTCAAGTCCTGATAGGGATTTTTGTGAGGGACATCAAAGATGCTGACAACAGCAAAGTCACTACAATCATGCAGAAGTGCTGGGAAAAGTGCAAAGCACTAGTATCTCAGCACCACTGTCACCGACCTGCAGGAATCTGATGCTCCCTAGTGCTTCAGGGAGTGGCTGGACTCTGTCCATGGCTTCAGTAATGCCATTACTGAGGTGCATCTGCCTTTTCCTCAGCTGTTTATAGCACCCTGTAGCATTCAGAGAAGCTCAAGGAGCACACATTGGGAAAATAACTATAAAGGGAATGAAACAATGAGCCCAGCATGATGAAGTTTACACATCTAACCATTCGAGCTTTGTAGTTACCCTACCTGGTCACTGCCTAGAAGAAGCCAAAAATCCTAGTTGCCAGTTCTCTCTCCAATCCCAGAGGTCTAATCACTTTACTGGCTCCTTTTTGTACCTGGTCATAATCTCACATTTAAGATATTTGAAATAATAAAGAGAAAAAAAAATTTGCACATTTACGGTAAATAGTTAAATTACACAAACATTAGATAAAAACTGAGAGGGTTCATCACAGTGATCCAGGCTCCATTCTCTCTGTCACCCAAAAAAAGTGGGGTGCAAGGAGCTCAAGGCACACTGCCAAGTGTGCTCACACAAAGACTTTTTCCTAAGAGAACTGGATGGGAGGAGGCTGAGTTTTCCTCACGTTATTTGCTTATTTGACTATCACTGGTTGACACCATGTCAGCTAGTTAATGAATGAATCTGGAGTTTATAGCTTTTGCACTTATGCCTAGAGGTCACCCTACACATATTTTCACAAATTGGAAAAATAAATTAATTAATTAAACTTATTTTCTACTGGGAAAATGCACAGCTGAAATAACAACTATTTTCTCCAATGTATTTCGTTATGCTCTGCCGGAAGGCATTTCTTCCCTCCTCCTGAAGGCTGAAAAGCCCTCCTAGCCAGCAGGTTGCAACCAGGCACTGTTCAGTAATAATGACTTTATAAACTCTCATATACACACACAGCTAGGCCCAAGTTACCAGCTACTTCTAAACAACACATTTTAATTCTCTAGCTAAATGAAGCTTCTTCTTTCCCTCACGTTGTACGTTTTGCAGACAATGTTTATCTGCCTGGATTCAGACCACCCATTCAGGTACAGAAAGAAAGAAACTCACCTCCCACGCAGAGTTTCTCTGTCCTGCTGCTCTCTCGCTTGAGGCCTCTTGACTGGGCCAGGCAGATGGGCAATGGTTGCCACCAGTGTGAGGTTTTGAGACTTTGTTTTCTAGGGGTTAGGGAAAGTAAAGATTAAAGCCCCCATTTCCTAAGTTTGTTTTTGATTTAGGAAAAATCCCAACATCTAGCCAACCTGCTTATGAAGATAAATGTGGAACAATGTAACAAAAAGTGATAGACATATATTAACTAGAAATCAGAAACCATTTTGAATAGTTTTCCATGTGTCAAATTTTCTAAGACATTTCTCTTGAAACTTTTCCCCTTTTTTTGGCAACATCATTCTCAAAATCATCCTGCTCAAGATGATAATGTATCAAAAACCTTTCTGATAAGATAACACCACTTTTGACTTACATATGATATTCATGTCAGGATTGAAATCAGCTTAAGATTTGGTTGGGTTTTTTTACCCTCACAAAGCCTCATATTGATTTTTGCATATCAGTCTGGTCACTTTTTACAGACAATTGTATGTGAAACTTAAATACTATATAATAAAACAAATTTTAATCTTGTTTTCTATATAATTTCTGAAGGAACTCAGTTATTTTTAAACTGAGAATTTTGTATACGCTGTGTATATACTCAGCTATACCCTGAGTGAAAGAACACAGTGAAAAACCTTCTCCTAGCTCCCTTATATTTTTTTACCATTCTAATTTGCCTTTTACATTCTTTCTGGGAGATTTTAAAATCATAATGATTTCTCCAAACATGTAGCTCAGTCTGTGAAGGAAGAGGATCTGCAGTACATTCCTGAGGTGAACAATCATCCAAGATGAAACAGGAATACCAGTACTGATAAGGATAAAAATAACAATTAAAACAAGGAGTTAGGAAAATGCATTGTCCTAAATATCACATCTGTTTGTTAAATAAATTCAAAACATACCTTTGAAAAATCTCAAACATTCTATAAACTTGTATAATCTGATATTGTTTCATAGATCAATTTATGAAAAAGAAAAGTCATCTATAAGCACAAGCTGAAATAGAGATCTTTGTTACAGATGGAGAGAAAGCAACTACATGTAGTTTTTTGCCTACTTTTCAAATTCCCTGGAAACCTTTATTATTATTTTTAGCACTATATTTATTTAATCTTCTTCTGAATAATTGTTCAACAAGAAAATTTTATGAAGCTATAAATTAGATCCAGATGAAAAATGGCACTTCCTTTATGTTGATGATTGTTTTGTAAAATTCCTTAAAAAGTGTGCTCCTGTGTGATTTTTCTTGCTTCTTCCTTCCATTAAAAATACTTTAAAAATCTGTAAGTATATTTGTTACTACCAAGGGACTTTCATGATTAATTCACATTATTCATATTCCCTAAACACAGATTTGACTAATATGCTCTATACTTGCTGCCATCACACTTATAAATGTACATTAACTGAATGCAATTTAAAAGAAAAATATTCTTAATCTTTTCAATAAAAGAGGGAATAACTGGTAATAACAGCAGTATTTGGTATATTTCACCTCTTTTTCTGAGGGCAGAGTTTCCGTATACTACAATTTTGGCAGTTCTGTTAAATAATTTTCATAAACTTTGTTTGATCTGTGACGTAGTATTATTCATTTGCACTGTGGCATATCTGAACAATGTCATTACTGATTATTGGTCTTTTACATGACACTACTTTTGTCCTGTCACTACATAACTCTTGAGCTCACAGAAATGAAATTAATTTTCCATTGTATTGAAACACACTAGCTTTTCTTTTTTTTTTTCTTTTCATGAGCAAACTAAGCTGTACAAATGTTCACATAAAGCCAAGGCAATAGGGGGATAAGAGCAGATGAAGACAATTCATTTGAAAATCAAAGCAGTGCTCACAGAAATATGTTGGCAGGATTCACCCAGCTCTATTTCAGAGTTGTTTAAACACTGTATAGAGCAGAAGAGGACAGGAGTAATGCTTTCTCCTGGAATCAGTTCAATCAATTAATCTGTCTCTTTTTTTTTTTCCCTCGATCATTTAATTACCACTGCAAAAAAGCAGGGGGAATTAAGTCACAAAATAACCATTCATATAACATGACGGATCTAATTGAAGCCTTTGTAAGTGATCAGATCCTGGGGTACGGCTGAACCAGCCTTATCCCACCCAGTTGTATCCTGGCAGGGTGCACTGCACTGGCTGCTGACTTTAGATAAGAGTTTCTGCACAAAGACTAAATTTCCTTGCCTATGTGGATAAAACCAGACGTCATGCAAACAGTGAGATTTGCCGATGGTGGCTGGCTGTCCTGTAGAGGAAGGGGCACCCCCGTGCCAGGAAGGAGGCCTAGGCCAAGTTGGTGTCTTTGGCACAGCTGTGCTTGGTGCCAGAGAGGCTGTGAGCCCACCTGCACCCTGGGAGTGCTTCCCCACTGGAAACACACTCTGACCTCTTTTTCTTTCCCTGTTTCTTGCTGCTGTGTGGTCCCTGTCCAGCCTGGCAGCAGGATCTGGGCCCCCTCTCCCTGCAGGAGGCTGAAGGCTCTCAAAGAGCAACTTTGCCCAAGCTGAGATTTTTTTGTGCTGGAACCATGGCCCTTCCAGAGCCCTCTAGCACTTTCCTCCCACTGCCCCTGCTGAGCCAGGGCAGAGGGAAGGAAAGGTGTCAGGAGTGAATGCAGCCCTGCCACAAGCAGCAGGGCAGGATGGGCAGCACATTCCATGTGCAGGTGTCCACAGCCCTCTTTCTTGCCTTTCACCATGGTCAGCAACCCACACTATCTTTGGTTAGGGTTCCCCCCGCTCCACAGTACGAAACTCAAGGGTGTTAGTAGATTTGTGAGTCCCAGGACAGTGCAGACACATCGGGCTTGCTCACATGAGTGCTGTGTGCTGCATGAATCCATGGGAGACGTTCTGTTGCAGGCAGTGGGGCTGTACTGGGGCAGGTGCCTGCCAGGGGCAGTGTTGGGGCAATGCCAGGAACAAGAGTGAGCAAAGAGAAGCCTGATGTGCTCTCCTCCCCCTTGCTCGCCAAAGCAGTGCAGCTGTGAGCCACACGGCTTTCCTTCCTGGCTGCAGCATTTATTAGAGTCTTGTCTGTTCTTCTCTCCCACTAGATTTTGGTGTCAATTAGGCACGGGTAAAATGGGTCATGTTAGTTATATAATGGTAAGGCACTGGACCAGGCTGCCCGGAGAAGCCGTGGCTACCCCATCCCAGCATGCGTTCAAAGCCAGGCTGGATGGGGCTCTGAGCAACGTGGCCTAGCGGGTGGCATCCCTGCCCAGGGCACGGGGGCTGTCCCGCGGTGTTCCTTAGCGTGCCCTCCAGCAGCCAGGGCGCTGCGCTGCGCTCCGGCCCGGGCACAGGCAGCGGGGCCGAGCGCCGCATCCCCGGCAGGGGGCGGCCGGACCCCGCCGATGCCGCTGCACCGCGATCCCGGACCGACCTCCGCCGGCACGGACAGGGCTGCAGCGTTCCAGTAACACCAAAATACTTTCAGTTAGAGGTTCTTTGTTGCTCTTGGTTTGGTTTCGTTGGTTGTCTTTTTTTTTTTTTTTTTTTTTTTTTTTTTTTTTTTTTTTTTTTTTTTTTTGGTTTTGGTTTGTTTTTTTTTTCAGGTACCAAGCTCCCCCCGGGTAATCAATTTCCTGAAATTCTTCAAGGCTTCCTAAGCCGTAACAATGAAAATCATAACCAGCAAGGATTTTAATTTCCTTATTGTGTTATTTAAGCAATGAGACATGACAAGGTTTGTGTTATGCTGGGATGTCGCTGCGCCTCGGGTGAGCTGTGTTAGGCAGGAGGCTGAAAATGGAAAGCTGAAACCACCTGGAAAGAGGGTCTGTCCCAGGATGCTGCACAGTTTTTGGCATCATCCAGTGGGCCTGCATGAGTGGACTCAGGATGAAGAAAGAAAGAAAAAAAAAAGGAAGAAACACAAAAAATATAAATAATTTCCATCTTTTTATTGCACCATAATCCATAAAAGACTATCTCTTATTTAATCTTCATTTAATTTTCCCCCCTACTGGCTTAAAAGTGAAAAATAAGCACCATAAATTAATTAAAATTAATTAATTCTCTAATATCCTAATTTCTTTTTTTTTAATATTCTAGAATTTCATAAAACCTCCCCAGATTTCTAAGCTAAACATGTAAAATAGAATTAAAATTGTTAAAATCTTAGGTCCTTCAACTTCATGAGGCTAAAATTCTGGGGTTTTGTTCTGGTTTTCACTGATTTTCAGTAATGCAAGTCTTCTCTTGTCCTTCCTATTTTATTTGGAAATAGGAATATTTTATTTGGAAAAAGGATGCTGTCTTGTTTTTCTCCAGTGATGTCTTTTATTATATTTTATATTGTCTGCTTTATATCTCTTGTCACCTGATGGTTAACAACATGTATCCCATATTTGTCTCTGAAACATTCCTCCTGCTTAAATTGCTGCAGCAACAGTAAAATCAGTTAAACCTCCTGGAAGAGAAACCAAAGAGTTGTTCCTGTTTTCCTGTTTGCATCAGCAGAGGTGTGAGACGTGTCCCTGTGCTGAGAGCACATTCTAGGGAAGGGATTCTCTTTTTAGACAGAATTCACTTTTAAAGCCCACCTTTGAAGGTGACAGCACACTGTACAAGTTTTACAAGGTATTGTTACATGAGGGCCAGAGAAACCTTGACTCTTTGTCTGCAAAATAAACCAGTTGCATGATAAGTATTTTGCAAAGATGTGCTCTGATCACAGCATCTCGGACTCGAGCCATAAAAATGCAACTCACACAAAGTTACACATGTGTAGAAGTGTCTGCAAAACAAGCAGCTTGACTTTTGAAACTTTTTTTTCCAACTGTTTGTGTTAAAATTAAGTGCTTTAGGTAAGGAGAAACAGAAGTTAGGAGTCTGGCACCTAATACTCAAAATACTCACTGGTCTCAGTTAGATGTGCAAAAATCTCAGAAAGAAGCCCTACTGGAAAAAGGCAGATGCAGAGGCAAAGTATGGGGAGAAAGAGACAGATGGGAGCTCTAGAGGAAAAGGAGCCCTAGAGACAGAAAGGAGGGCAAAGAAAGGTAAAGGGAGAACAACATACATAGGCAGAAGAGAGAAATGGGGAGCAGAGAGAAACAGGAGAAAGAGATGGGAGGCAAAACCAACCTGACAAGATGGTTTACCAGATACAAAGGAAAGAATTTCATTAAATATATAAATGTGTTGTTGGGTTTCTTCCTAGAAGAGAAGGGTTGAAAGAAGCCAGAAAGAAGAAACTTTGTCAAAAAAGTTTGATTACATAACACCTTTTCAGTGAGATATCATTAAAAACAGGAGTCACTGCATAAGCAAGAGGCCAGGGTGATATCTAGCAGTTTAGAGGCACCCTAAGCCAAAGGGATGATCTAGTTGATAGGCATTATGATGATGTTTCAGTGAAAACACACTGATCATCCACATAACAAAATGGAGCAGAAAAAGCAAGCAATTGGTCTCATAGGGCTGCATCAGGATAAGAACCTTGTCCATTGCAACAGCTGGAGCTCTTAGTGCCACTTGACATTAAGTTGTGAGCGTGTTTGGCTGCTATTTGTAGAAAAATCCAAGAACCCTATAATTTTAGACAACTTGTCTCACCATGCAGGAATGAGGAGTTGCATCCATTTTGTTGGAGTCACAATAACAGAACTGTATTGAAGGCCATCTTGAGAGCTATTTATATTAGTCAAAATACACTACGTACTTTTAATTATAGCTGTGCCATTCTTACTGCCATAGATATAGTTGTGTCAGCACTTTCATTAAAAACCCCTATTTTTAGGGGTTTATCACTTAGCTCTTAAATTTCGCTTTAGGCTGAAACTTGGCATGCAAAGCCTCAGCCTGCAAGCACTTTTTTTTTTTTTTTTAATACAAAAAAAAAAAAAAAAAATTCCAAAGACTTTTGGTCACCTTTTATTGTATAGGAAAGCAGATTTTAACATTCAGTCATTCTTAACTCTGAAAAAGTTTAATTATCTGAATTTTACAGCCTTGCCCATTACATGTCATGCTGCATTTTTAAAAATAGCACTTCTTTTATTCATGTTGGCAAATTGGCTACTGTCCATAAGCAGTAACTATTTTTAATCATGTTTTTAAGCATATATCCATATTTATATTGTTATGATCCATGCTCTGGACTCTGCAAGGAATAGTAAATGACAGGCCATGTAGGCTTGAGCGCAGAGAAGGAACCACAACAGCTGTTAGTTTGCAAAACCCACACAACTTGGAGTGTAGTCTTCAGCTCATTAGCATAATTAATTTTTAATAATGACAGCATTCATTGTTTTTCCCTGAGTATTCAGGGCCTTCTCCCACCAGTCCCTACTTAGACAGAGCTCACTTTTATCCCATCAGTAGAAAAGGGCTCACATCCTTCACTAGTGATTTGTGAACAAAACTGTGCTCTCACTGAATAGGTGGTTATATCCTGGCACTACACAATGGCCCACAGGGAGCAGAGATTCTGGCAAGTCTAGGATCCCTCCCTGAGTCCTGCTTGCTTTATCACGTACATGAAAAGAGACATGCTTATGGTATCTCAAAATGACCCACAGGACATTCTATAATTCTATGTTTCTATGACTCTTCTAGCCTCAACCCAGTAAATGAATTATAAATTATTTCCTTTGACAAGATTTTATTCTGCTTTAAAAATACCATAAATAACCAAGGAAATAAAAGTTTAAATAAATGATATCATTATATAGCTTACCTTTCGTGTTTTCTCTTTGTACTTTTAAGACAATTATCAAAAATATTTCTGCTCTGTCATAAAACCTGAAGTGTCTAACCTGTAAACTACAGATTATTTGCTAGTTGTTTATATTACTTTTGCTCAAGTCCATTGATAAAATTAAGCTCTGTATGTCATTCTAGGCAAGAGTCAAGATGTGTCTTTAGGAAATAGCATATGTCACTGCAGAATTTAGCCAGCGCTGCTAAGTAAAAATTAATAAACTTTTTAAAAGCACCTGATCTAAGTTTGTGTTTGGTCAATAGCACTGATTCCATTCTTGTCCTGGTTGTGCTTATCTTATTTTAATTTGACTGAATGGCTATTGCCTCTCTCTCAAGAGACCCAGTGAAAAAAATATGAAACCAAGACCCACTAAATAGCAATATGTGTACAGACTTGTAAACACAGTCAGCTTGATCTCTAAGCATCTATCAAGTCAGAGTTCATGCAGACTTCAGAGGGGTTCTAGCTCTGAGAATCCGGTCCTTTGATTGAGCACCGAAACACAGCAATCTTTTCCCACTGGAAGCTAATACATCTCCATTCTGACCGACCACTTTTGCTCTTACTCATCACAGCAGTAGAACTTAACCTGTGCAATTTGTGGCTTGCAGGTTTGACATTGCTTTAAAATGTATTTCAAACTGATCCTTTTAAATTCCAGCAAAGCAATTATGGCGTGTGCTGACACAATTTGAAGAGGATGACATAACCCTCGTAACAAGAGCCATCCCCATTTCCTTTTTTTTTTTTTTTTTTTTTTTTTCACCAGCTCACAAAAATAGATCTGCAGGAGTTCAAGAGGGCACAAATATTTTTTGACTTTAAGTGGACTGTAATCCACACTAGAGAAGGAAGTATCAGTAAACTCAAAGAAGCCCTTGTACTGGCAGCCTAAATCAGAACCAGAGGGGTGACAAGAACAGGTGACAGGTTAAAATCAGCCCTAGCACCCACAAGCTGTGCACTGGCTCACGGCATTAAATCCCACTTCTAAATAACATTACCACTGCCACCAAATGCAAAAGCAAAATGGAGCCAGGTTTTATTACCAAGAAGGCACTCTCCCTCTCGCTGCAGACAGGAAGGGGAGGGGTCTGGTTATTGTTGCAGATTTTTCCCCCCTCTTTCTCCAGGTCTTTAATCCCAGACTTGGCTTGTTGCGCTTCAAATTGAAATATCCTGAACAGATGTAAAAACACATGTGAGCCACTGCTCACAAGCTGTGCAAAGCTTTGTTTCATCTGCTGATGATGTGAGCCTAAAGGAGATCTTTTTAAAATTTCATCACTATTCAAAAGGATAATTAATACGTACCCCCAGGCTTTGATTATGCTATACCCAGTGTGTACTGCTGGTACAAAAATAATGAGGCTCTCATCAGGCCGAATGAATACTTGCAGCAAACATTCAGTTTCCATAAGAAATTTAAGATTCAGCGGCGGTACCATGTAGGTGGCTTAATCTAATTTTAATTTGTAACACAATACAATAGATAAGATCATTTGTTTGTAACCAGCACAGGCATTTTGTTTACATGAAACCCCAGTCAGCATTCAGCAGATGGTCTTTTTAAAGGCTTAATTGAAGTTTTCTAATCTAACCTTTTTTTCCTCCATTACAAAGGGGAAAATAAGAGGAAAAAAAAAAAAAGAGAGAAAAAGACAAGAAGGGAACTAAGGCAACTATAAGGAAGCAGAAAAATAACTGTAAACCCCTTTTGCAGGGAAAACACAGAAGAACATTTCTGCCTGCTGTCAGATGCAGGTTCAGTCAGAGCTGGGAAGATGCTGAGGTCAGAGTTTTTAAGCAGCTCCAGAGGTGTATGGATAGGGCCCTTTGCCCCCATTCTTGTTGCTAGTGTGAAGGTTGGCAACAAATCACTGCCCCTGCCACAGCTGCTGTTCTGCCTCTGCCAGGCTCCTGATATGAGCTACCTGAGCTTTTCCACAGGTCAGGCGTCTCCTTTTCACACCTGCCTTCTCAGAGGCTCATTATTAGATTATAATTTCTGTGTACTTTCTGCATTCAGCTGTTCTGGTTTCAGTCTCCTTTTGGCCTGTCCCTGCTGCCCTCAATATTACCACACTGACCGCAATAAACACTTTTCTCCTCACTGGCTCCAGCCTGCCTCTGGCAGCCTTCCAGTGATGTGTGCTGGAATACAACCTTTCCTAAACATTTAAATCTTCCTCACATAGTGTGTATTCCAAGAGTTTGCCTCATTGGGATTTCTAACAAAAAAACATCAAGTGAGGCCTTATTTTCCTTTTCACGGGCCACAGGGAGCACACAGAGGGCAGATTCCAGGCTCTGGGTCCTTTGGGAGTGACATGCCCCAGAGTGCTGGTGCAGAGGAGCCCCAGTGCTCCCTTGGCTTTACTGGTGCCATGGCTTTCCTGGAACTACAATGAGCTCAACAGGGCTGTCATTGCAGACAGTGTAATTCCTTCTCTGTGTTGATCTCATCTCACTACCACCATGCCTGCAATAAGGATGCTATTAATGCCCCCATGGCCCAGCTCCAGAGTTTACTTGCTGAGTTATGGGAGAGGTAAGAAACTTATACTACATAATAAAGAGAAATGAGTTCTACTCATAGTAAATGACTTGAGAACAGTGGTGTGGAGTTTTTATTAAACAAAGAACTGTTCACCGCTGAGGAATAAACAGGCGCTGTGTGCTTATAACACTATCACAAAAACTGGTGTAGGTTGGATTGCTACCTGGTGGTTCAAAACCACAAGGGCAGAAATTGAAGAAGAGGGTAATCAAAATAAAAATCATCTAAAACTAGTAATTCCACTGGCCTAGTTTTCCTTAGGCACAACCCATGCATACACAGCTGTCCATGGAGAGATATACATCTGAATGAATCTTTGTGCCCTAAGCCAAAAGGAGATAAGCCATCTTCAACTCAAGAGCCGTAACACAACAAAACAACAATGAAGAGGCCAAGCTACTAACACCACACTTTACAGTGACATAATAACCATCAGTGTAAATGGAGGACTTTTCATTAAATTATTTATATGCTTAAAGAAAACAAATATCATTGTTAGAATAAAAGTACCTTCCAAGGAGCACACAAGCCAGCTGGGCTTCTGAAGTCAGATTCAGCACTTCACTACCCAGCTATGTAGTTTTTGGCAACAGGGGACAGTTTAAATCCTGCTGAGTCAAAATCCTCTACATGGAGGGGACACTAACAGACATGCCCACACAAAATTTGGAAAAAAAAAACCAAAAAAAAAAAAAAAAAAAACCAAAAAAAAAAACCAAAAAAAACCCACAAACAAACAAACAAAAAAAAAAACCAAAAAAAAAAAAACAAACACCCAAAACAAAACAAAAAAACCTTCATGAGCTATATTTTAAATCAGCGTTGTTCTAAGAACTGCAAATGTTTTCCTGAGGAAACACTACCATTTTTTGAGGTCAGCTTGACTGGGCTAGTCATTCAGGAAAAAGCCACAACTGTTATAAGTGTTCACACCATGGGGCTGACACCGTCATTAATTGCTTACTGGGACTGCACCATGGAATCGCCTCACTGTTAGTGAAACAGTCCTGATTTACAGCCAATTCGATTTGTCTGTCTTTCACTGTGGCCGTAAGAGGATCTTCTCCAAATGACACCTGTAACACCTGAGGAAATGGAAAATACCTCGTTTGCTGTCAGCCATATCTGAGCTGACTTTATATCTTCTTTTTAGTCAGTCCTTCGGAATTAAGATAGTAATACATTCTCTAGTATATCTCATTCCAGGAGAGTGCAGTGGCAAACATGATCAGAGATAGGATGTCATGAGTTATGGGTGCAGCAGAAGGTTGAAGAGATACAGACACACAATAACTGCAATGATTTCCAATTATATAAATGGAGGCCTATGTACAGAGGATGATTTAGACACTGAAGAAAATTAATACAAGTTTAGGACTAGGAATCCTCCCAAGGAGAACATAAACTAGAAAGAATTTCTTGAACTGCTCTTCTGAAATGAAACACAGCAAAATCCATTAACCACAAAATATATAACTTGATGGGGCTTTTTCCTAACACTGTTATTTTGGTATGTTGTGAGGATATTCAAATAGAGACCTTGATGTAAGATGTTCTATTCATGAACAGATAAAGCACAAGGTTTAATTTTGTTAATTTCATCGTGTTTTATCAATTCAATTTTCAAAGACTGTTGGCTGTGCAATACTTTGATATTACAATGTTCACTTTCAACCTAATATTTTCAAGGTAGTGTGCAGGGATTTATTCTCATCCTAGTGAGTTACATAATGCAAACTCTCTGTAAGTTATTTGATAGCACAGGAATGTGGAAAATAAAGGTATGGAATGCTTATTGACTGAAAAAACAAACATCAGGGATAACCAGTGCCACTTTGCTTTGCCCACGCAGATTAGAGGCAGGAGCATGAGAGACAGAGAAGTTGGCTTTTTTTACATGGCAAGCTGGCAGTTTTTTACATAATATAGCCCTCAAAATACAGCTTCTTCTGAGTGACTGGCCTTCCTGCTGGAAATACAGAGGTAGTCCCATCAAAACTACGAGTGCAGGTGAAAGGCTATTACCTTTCCCAAACCAGACATCAAAATGGAGTATTATCCCAAAATATTTCTATAGCAACACTCTGACATAATTTCGAGGAGCACGGTTTCTTCTCTCTCCTTTCACAGGTCTTAAACCCACAGTGTAAGTCAAATTACCTGGACCTTGTGTCACTTCTCTTGCCTCTCTGGCTAGGCAATACCCCTCCAGAACAGCTGGAAGCTCATAGATCCTTTGAAGATACTTATTTAAAGTCCTTGTTCTGTGAAAATATCAGGCCTACAGATTAAATATGTCTGACACATCAAAGAGGCATGTCAACCTAGTTGTTTTATACAAACCATTGGATGCATGATCAGAAGAACTCAGCTTGTAGTGTTTCGTGCAGTAAGTATAAAGAACAAGCCTTTCATAATCCAGATCTATTTTGAAGCACCATATCTGCTCTCTAAGAAGGAGCAGTTCATAACCATTTGGAGAATGCATAAGAAACTATGTCAGACATAAAATTTCTGTTTACATCGGTTGTGCATATATTGCACATATGAGTGTCTAGACTGAGATTGAAAATCGTGGACCTTAGATAATACATACTTCTAGTTAAAGGACATGAGCTATTCTGGGACCAGTTTAATAAGGGATGTCAGCTTCTTGAAAGTGCAAGATTTATTTAACGTGCCTTTCTCGGCTGTGAATCTTAGAAAAGTTGGCATTTTTACAAAGCTGCTTTCCCCCAGTAGAATCTGAACACAAACCCATTGCCAGGCTGGGTTTCTGTAACTTGACATCTGTTCACATTGATTTGCAGGTAGACTTGCTCTGAAGGGATAGTGTGTAATGTCCAAACTCTTAGAAAAGAAGAAATGTATTCCCCTGTGATCAAAGTGGGATATAATTGTCACATGAGCTAAAGAATCAGTCTACAGTTTCGGAGGAATTCTGATCTATTAAGCCATTGAACCTATCCTGTTCCACTCAAGTCATCCAGCATTTTACGTGAACCATCCCAAGTCAGGATATATTACAGGAGAGTCCTTTTCAAGATGGAGGCTTCTTTGGGCTAGTTCATTGCAGGATGTTTGTCTTCTACCTTGCATATCTAATGATTAATTACTCTAACTGCCTAATTCCCATCCAAATGCCCTGGTACTACTGCCACTGAAGACACAAATGATCTGCTACGGGACTACAAGTGACATGTCTGTACCACGCAGTATAAATTGAATAACCTGGTTTGTATTCAAAATGCAATGGAAACTACAGCCTGATAAGTTTCAGAGCTTCCTGGAAATGGAAAGTTTTGAAAATGTACTCCAGACGATATATGGACAGGCAAAAAGCAAAAGACATCCATGTGGCTTGTAGGTGTGCAATGAAACAACCGCTGAGTAGTTATTTTACATTTGATGATGAAACAGTCCCCCAGAGCTTACTATTAAAAATGAGGATGAGTAAGACAGTTTTAATGTGCACCCAAACAAGGCATGGAAAGAGCTGCAAACCAGGCCTGCATAGAAGAGCTACAACTTTGCTACATTTCCTGTGCTGCATTTCCAGAGGTTATGCAAGAGACAACATCCTTGTCTCTACAGGATCCATACCATCTCTTTTTGCTGAGTGTCAAGGGACTGTCTGCACGAGCAGCTTGGGATGATCACTAATAAGGTTGCAAAGGAGAAAGTTACAACAGCCCTTTTGTGGTTGGTTTGTGGTGGGGGGTGGGGGGGAAGGTTTCTGACAGTTAACAGCTAAATACCCTTAACTTGTGAGTATTATCTTGATAGCAAATAAACTGTACTGTTCATGTTGTGCACAATACTGTTATTTTTAATTTCCATTGCTTTATACACACATAAAGATGCTGACACACAAGCTGCAAGAGTCTTTGTTGAGATTTCCATGAATTAAACTTTTTAGAGCCACCACTGAAAGCCACCCTTGGGCCACTTTCTGTCTGCCAGATACTGAGACAGATTTGCTGTTTCCAAGACCCTAACACACAAAGATCTGGAAGGAAGTCTTGATGAGACCAGACTCATGAAAGAGAGACTGTTTTTTTGTTTTCTGGTAATGCATATGTACATTGAGAGTAAAAAAATTGAGCTTGGCTTGGAATTTCCCAAAATGTTGATAGTTACTAAATGTGATATACAAGCTTCCTGAGAGAGCATGACTCTGAAGCAGTCTTCTAAATGCCATACTGACCACTTACTTAGTCACTGCCCTGTGCTTCTCCCAGCGCCAGCAGACTTAAGTAAATGGACTGATTGTGACATAGAAATAAAAATGTTTGTATGTCAGTCAATAGACTTGGAAAGGTCACATAAATAATCAAGAAGCAGACTACTAATCAAGGAGAGACTACTGTAAAAGCGCTATCAGAGGCTGATACTCTAACTCACATTTAAGGTATCTACCTGAAAAAATGCTATGTCACAGGGACTTAGGCAATTATAGTATCCAACACCAGGCAGAGTTCAGTGAGGATCAGAACATGCCACATACAGATACCCAGATAATATTTCGGGGCCCAAATGCAGCTAAATTTCAGTGCCTAAATATCTGCAACAGAGGATAGACAGAGGTGACTATCTCTTGCAAAAACACCTGCTTGGGTCTGGAAGTCAGAAGTTAGTCTTCTGGACCTCTGGCAAGCCTTCTCCCACTCTCTTTGCAGTGTAAGTCAGCACTCTAAATTCAGGACATCAATTGGGATTTGGTGACCATAATGAACAAAACACTCAAGCAGAACTATCTACCAGGAAAAAAAAATAAATCCAAAGAGATGTTTGTACTTGAAAGAAAGCATTCAAATTGCCACCTACTCCTGCTATTTGGTTCCTTTGAGTGAAGGCAGTTATGGATTCAGGCTTGATATTCAGATACTGATTCTGCAGTTGATTTCATTTGTTTCTTCCAAACAAAAGAACATTCTGCAGTCCTTTCCCTTCTTTACCCCCACACATTGTTCTACTAAGGTAAATGATCAAATCCAAATCCCGGGTTAATGAGTGCCAATCAAAGCTCCAGCCCCCATTTCAGGCTTGGCAACAAGTTCCCCGAGCCTTAGCAAACAATTATCATTCAGCTACTGTAGAAATTGATTCTTGGGTTGACGAGAGCAGTCCTCCCTCGGCTGGTAAGGTCCTGCCATGGGAAGCAATTACTGCAAGATGCCAGCTGACAGACTCATTCCGTGGAAAGTCAGGTTGTCTTGATCCTCAGGCACTCTCTAGGCAAATTGTATCCTTACACTCATCTCAAACCTCTTACGAACTGTTGGCTTCTATCAGGAAAAATGGATTGTTCCCTTTGTTTCTGTGGCATTTGATAGAATAAATCTGGACATCCTGCCTGCACAATAAGGAGATTTAATTTTAAAATTCTCACACCAAAATGCTTCAGTATGATAAAAAAAAAAAAAAAAAAAAAAAGAGAATCATAAAGCAATGAAGATTGCTGCTTGTCTAGGGAGCAGTAATGCAGCACAGCTAGTAGGGCATTTTTTGTGCATAAAGAGACCCAAATACCCTTAGCAATGGCTTGTCTTTAGTGATCATAATTTTCTTTCCCCCCTAATTTTCAAATAGTTTGTAGTAACACTTTCACATCACTTTGCCTGACATCTTTTTGTTATTAGCTTGGGGATTTTTTGAAATCTTTTTTATTCCAAGGTGGCAACTGGAAAAAAAAGCAAAGATTTACTGCTTAATTAGCTTTTCTGACAATGTCTGAATAATGATTGAGATTTTGCCAAATACCAATGAGACAGAGACACATAGCTAGCAAAAGAAAGTGGCATTTAAAGTCAGCAGAAAACAATTAGTCTTTATATCTATCTTTAGATAATTAAAATATAAGACTGGCTAAATAAACAAGTAGTAAACCATGCAATTCACTTTAAATACTGGTAAGAAAAGATGTTCTTTTTCATAACTTCATAAAATAACTCCTGAGTAACATGTCTGTTGTTGATTGTAGCACAAGTTCATGGAAGGTTTATCCCTGACTTTAAAAACTGCAAACCTCAATGACATCAAAATATAGAAAAGAAAGATAATAGGAAGAAAAAACAAGATGTAAGGACTCCTTGACCTCACCTAGATTCTAAGCTTTACCCTGAGGTACCTGGAAAAGTGCTGGAAGCAGCAGAGGTGATGTGAGCCTTTAAGGTGATAAAGACAAATATTATAGCAAATGGGCATTTGCGGTCACAGATGCCTGAGAAAAGAGGGAAGTCATGATGGCCAATTTAAAACGTGTTTTGATTGAGAAGTGCCACATCTGCAAGGAAAGTCTATAATGTCTCCAGAGAGTTAAAAAAGTTCACTTGGAGTAATATCAGATATTGCTGGTTCTGTAGTAGCTGTTAATCCATCAGTACTGAGGAAATTTTTAGGACCTGAGAAGATTTAAAAAATATATTTCTGGTCCAAATCTCTATAGCATCAAGCATCCAGTGTGCTCAATAGAGCTAAGCAGGCTTTTAAAAACTGAGAACTAGGCTGGGCTCTTTTTCAAATTCTGATGAAACATTTGTCAGAATTTTGCCTAATTAATTTTCAGTCTTTTTAGAGTTTTATTCCCCTTGAAAAAACCTTTACAATATATTTTCACCTTTTCTTTTTGCATTAACTGCATTTCAGATTCACTGAGTGCTGAGTGCACCCTTAGAAAGCCTTTTAACCTGGCTGGTAAGTTGAAACTTTCTAAATCTCACATGCCCACAGGGTTTCCCACCTTAATTAATTAATAACCCCCTCCTTGTCCTTTTAACTGGGTCATGAATTAATTTAAAAAGTTAATTATGCAATTCTTTCCCATCCCTTTACTTACGCCTTTCATCCCTGTGTCCATTGGCTATAAACAATGTAGAAATAGAGCCATATAAGCAGGAACAGTTGTTGTAAGCTTTGGATTGCTGAAAAAAAGATAAAAAAATCCAAATATATCTCATTCCCTTTTTTTTCCTTCTCCCCTTCTTTGTTCTGCCTTCTATACTAGGCTTTAGTAGGCTTTGTGGCGAGCAATAAAACCCACCAAAAACTTAAGTAATAAATTGAGTTGGTTTTGTGTGTGTTTGTTTGTTTTAATAGAAAAAGAACTATACAGGTAAGTAAGTAGAGACCATGAGGTGGGGGAAAAAAAACCACAACTAGAAGAAGCAAATGGCTTCGTTTCCTTCAACAGAGGCACTCACTACCTTATTTAGAGTGTAAAAGGGTTTACATAAGGAAACTGACTCATGTAGGATATGTAGGTATAGAAAATGCCTTGTTTGATGTGTTTCTTTTTCAGGCATATAGAGACAAGTAGGATAATAGTCTGCAACAGCTTTTTGTACTCTCCATGAGTGATGTGCAGAATAAAAACTTGTTGGCTTTGTTTCCATCATCACTAAAAATATCTTCTCTAACTTTTTTACTATCAATGAACTTAAAGAAAATTTGCACCCATTCTTTTGTCAGTGTCCAAAAGATGAAAATTAATTATGAGACTGTCAGCCTTCCAAAGCCTCCCAAATACATCCTTATTGATGTGCCTTCAAGCAGAAACCCATTAAATTAGCCTGAGCAAAAAGTGCAACAACTTTCCAAGAATGTAAGACTGGAAAGTATTTCCTAGGTCAGGTTGTTTAGTACTTACTATTATGGTCAGTCAAATGTTACTCTCAATGTGTTCAGTACTTAAATTAGAATAATCAGAAAGCTTTACCACCCAGTCCTCATGGACTCAAGTGTGCTTTACCAGCTTATCTAGGTAGGGTGCAGAAAACCCCCAGGCTCAGTTAACAATGATGTTTCCTCTTTGACAAGTGAGGGAGCTGAAGCACAGAAAAATGTACCCATTCAGACTATGGTGCAGACAATCCAGCATCTGAATCTCTTTCCACAGCTGTAGCCACCAGACACACAGCAGAATGCTTCTTTTTAGCATTACTGTTTCAGAGATTAATATTTCATACAATCATCAAGACAAAGGACAAAGGTTGCCATAAGGCTGCAATATTCTGTACAGGAAGTAGTATCTACAGAAAGAACACTTGCATCAAATCTAACACGCACAGCAGGGACCATTTATCTTGGCACATTGCCCATTGAAGCCATTGCTTCCTTCTTTCCCTTCTTCTTCTGGAGTAAGTGACAAATTTCAAACCGTAAGAACATCTTAACTTTGTAAGCAGATAACAGGAAATATGACTATGAATGAACCTGCTCTGAGGATTAGCTGAGGTGAATGCCCGCTGAAAATGCATAAAGGTTTCAAATGTTACTCATGTCACTAAGGGGACACTGCATATTCATTAAGGTATCACAAGGAGCTCATTTCATATTAATGGAGAGGTCATACATCCTTCCAGAGGAATTCCACTGCAAAGCTGCACAAATCAACGTGCTATTATTTTAAGTGTTACCAATTTAAACCTCTCTAAATTCACAGAACAGCCTGAATTTGCAAAATTATTTAGTCACTAAGAAAAATGTTAGGTGACTCTTTTTCATCTTGCAGAGGTATAAAAGAAATGTAGTAAGTATTTTTACGTATTGAAACTCAATTCAAACTGCACATTAGGTGTTCCCTTTTAGTGCTCAGGAAAGCTGTAGACACTATTTAATGTACACATACACACACACTCACACACATACATATATATGTGGTATCAGTGTTTTAAGACCACTTCAACTGCAATACAGGTGCTTTAAAATTTGGAGTTTTGAACAGAGTTCACTTTACTAATGCTTTTAATGCTTACACAAGTTCCATTGTCCTCTTGTGACAGAAACAGCCAAAAGCTTTACAGATATGTAGCATATAAGGATTTGAATGTGTAGTATTTTGATAATTGAAAATATATAATTATTCACATAAATATATATATAATGGGAATTCATATATTCATATATGATTATTTGTACATACTAATTTGCTTTCAGGTGTTTGCAATATGACACAAATGAACGACACTCACGCACTGGGATGTCCAAGGTTTCTTTACAGACCTTGACATTTATAGAATTCCAAGAGTGACCATGGATTGGAGGAAGAAAATTGTCCTCTCCAACCTCACTGGTCAAACCAACAGTCCATCAATTCTCTTTTCTTCCAGAAAGGAATGCAAACCAATCATTATTTATATGGAAACTGCGTGAGAAACTCCACCACAAAAATGTAAAACATCAGAAGGCTTAGAAGAACTTTAGGAAAACTTTAAAAGAACAGGGCAACATTCAGGTGTTACATAATTTCTGGCCTCTGTTTTTACATGTTGGGATAATGAAGCAGAGCTGACAACACATATCTAAATCTTTCTCCTCTTTGTAGGATGAAAGTACCCCAGTGTTTTATGTTACTGAAATGTACTTTCAATGGAGCTGATTGGAAAGTACTCGGACAGATGAGGTGCTATAAGAAATTGCCTTAATTGAACCAGCAGTGCTTTGTATCAGAGGAAGACACTAGAGGTTCTTTTTGGTAACAGTGAAAGGCATCCACATGTCCCCACAGGTGGGAACACCTGTAGGTTTCTGTCCATAGTTCTGTCAGGGCAGCAAACTCTTGCACTCCCACCCATCCTCATGAATCTGCAGTTATGAAAGGGTTGCTGCTTTGAACATGAATTTTACATTTTCAAAGAATCAGGCTGGCTGTCACCCCAGAAGAGTGACTAGACCTTGGCCATGTCATCCTGCTGAACAGTGGCCTTTCTTCATAACACGTCAGCATGGCTGGGCATTAGTGTAGGCACAGCCAAACTAGCTGCTACCTCTTGGGGAGGAGGGAACAGCACACCTGTAAGAATCTAGAACCCAACATCCATCGCAGCCAGGGAGTAATATGTCTGTTGGTCTGTTTGCCACAGTCCTACCTGAACTGCTCTTGAGGCAGACTTGGTTCTGACTGCAGCTGTGTGAAGGGTCCATCTGCCTGGGTTTCAGGCACATGGAGAGCCAGATGGCTCTCTGGTTTTGGAAGTCCAGGTGCCTAGAGAGGAAGAGAAGAAACAGAGGGATGCAAAGGCATTTGTCCCAAACCTAAATCCTACAAGCCAAGCAGCTACCAACGAAAATGGAAGGAACAAGTCAGTGCCTCAGTTTTCTGCTGAAAAGCAATTATAAAGCTGACTACAGTCTAGTCAATATTTCTTTCACTAGGTCTCTGCAAAAGGAAAGATAAAAGTAAGGAATGGTCTTACTTTAAAATCAATGATCACATGAATTTCCTCCGTGAAATTTTTCAGAATTTCCATTATGTGATGTATTCTGTATAACTGGAAATTGTGCTAAGTGAGAAACAAAACCAAGTTGTCTCTGCCAAAATTTCTGTGAAAGGTAAAATTTTGTGTTCCAGCCAGCTATAATTTCAAGTAGGTGTTCTTGAGTAAAGAAACACTTGCAACACATTTTTATATAAGATGGAAAAAAACAGTCATGGATTGCTGATGGAATCTGAGGTCTGCCAGGATGTTACTGTCCAAGACAATTCTTCAGACATTGTTGATTGTATGCAGTGATCCCTCAAATTTTGTCTTACTCCATTCTGTCATCCCATTTCCATGTCCCAAAAGCCCTTTCCTTTCCTCTCCCATTCTGCCTTCTGGGTTTTGCAGCTTGTTGAGAAACAAGAGCCTCCCACACAATAGTTATACAGCTAGGAACATATTTGAATACACATTTAGGGAACATAGTCTGTGTTGTGCTGCTATGATACCCACTAAAAATTGTTTAGATTAATGACAGTTACATGCCTAATTTATTACTGTAATTATTGTGATAATTTAGAGAAGATAAATGGACATCTATTAGAATTTAATGTAAAAAGCTGTAATTAGTCTGCTTCAGAGAGGGGAGAAAGCCAATGCACATAACTGAAAATCCATTAAGCCAATTATAATGTTACTGAGGCAGAAAATGTACAGCCATCTAAAATACACCCATGACTTTTGCATTACTGTACCCTAAGCGTATAAACCCATCTGTCAGATTCCTTCATTAATTTAATAAACATATCAAGGCAAAAATTAATTAATGCACATAGTTCAGCCTGAGAGTTAGGGTGGGGAGATGGGGGAGAATAAAATTTTGTTGCCATTGAGCAATTATCATGTAAATAAAACAGCAGCAAATGCGTTGGAAGGAACTTACAGTAAAGGAGGGTACACTGCTAATCATGGCTTAGGCTTTCTTAGGTATTCCCAGAAGTGTTAAAAGCTGTCTTGGTGCAATTAAAAAAAATAATATTAAAAAAAAAAAGAGAGAGAGAGAGAGAGAGAAGACAGCAATTGCTATCACCTATTTACTGTCAAATTAATTCAGCTGCTTCTGAGATGCCATCTGTATCAGGAGAGAGAGGGTGTCACTAGCTTTACGATCCATCAGGAGAAGTGAGAGCACTGTTCTGTTTGATGGCTCTGATAATGGAAAGAAGCTAAGCAATTGCAACAGATACATCATAGATTTTCTCATAATTACCTGACCTGTTACACTGTGTCACTCTGCCGCCAAACACACTGTTTTTATGTCAGAAGCTGTATGGGCATTCTTTACTTTGATCATTCTGTATTCTGCAGATGTCAGCATTACTGTATTTTAATTGACTCTGGGGTAGCATTAAAAAGCACCTTCCATTTCGGTTGCTTAGACCTGATGAGACTGACAACCTGGCATTTATGAACATTAGGCCTTCATGGTGACTGTGTCAGGAACCGTGTTTTTCTTAAATCCCCTGGGTACAAACAGCAAACTGATGTTGGTAAACCAGTTGAAAAAGCTCCAGTGTTGATGCAAAGTGCACCCCCGACATTCTCTAGCCATAAAGGTGGCAAACCTTTTCATTAAATTAAACTCTTGTGTCAAAAGTGCATGTTATGTCCCAGTGTGCAATTGAGAATTGACCGGTGTGCTGAAAGAGGGCGAGAGCTGGTAAGGACTGAAGTTGTGGCAAAAAGTGTTGGTAACCTCGAAACAAGAATTTCTTGACAACTTCCATATTCCCAGAATGCCCCGTTAGCCAGGATCATGTTTTCCTCCTCCTGCAGGAAGAGACAGGTAGTTCTTTCAGTACTTAGTTTTCTTTGCAACACGCAGTGTAATCCACAGAAATGACAGATAAAATGGCAGAAATTCTACAGGCAGCTGAATGGAACTATTGTTTTTAGAAATACTCTTGGTTGAGTAAAAGTAAACTTGACTGCATGTGAATTGTCCATATTTCCCACCAGGCTTTCTCCAACAATTTCTTTCCTAAGAAAACCAGAAACTCTACAGGTACTATCAAGGTGTTGAGATTGTTGCTTGACTTACTGTCAGCAGCTACCAATAATTACAAGAGAAGTGAAACTCAGAGCTTCAGTGTTCTGTCCTTGTCTCCTTCACTGCTGCTGCTTTAATAAACATTGAACAATTTTTTGTGAAACATGTCTTGCTTCACTGCTAATGTACAAGGACAGCATGCCCTTCCCCCATCACTCCCATGGGCAGGGATGCTCCCCTCGCTCCTCCTCAGGTTCTGATAAACTTGGGTGCAAATTATGCTTGCTGTAAGGCCCTGCCATTCAGATACCAATAGACTTGGTGGTTGTTCCTCTTCAGGTCCCAGCAGAATCACTATGTTATCCCCTCACTGATAAACTATGTCACAATACTGATGAGCTGTGGTAAACACATCTGCCTTCTGACAATAAAAAGTTTTGTGTTGTGTATATGTCTATAGATCAGTCATGTGCAACACCAAGTGGTATGAGGCACCTAATTAACACGTTTATTTTGAATGTTGTATTCACAAGGGTCCTAGAATAAATCTGCAAAGTAGAAGCCTCAAGTAGCCATTTAGTAGTCATTTAGGAGTCTAGATTAGCAAGCACTGCAACTTTTCCATAACTAGCTCTTGCATATATCAGGACCAAGGTGGTTTATGCTTTTGGCATTTGCTTTCTGTGTAGTTTTGGAAATGGTGTTTATAAACTACTGACTGTCAGTGAACTGTACCAAGTGGTCTAGAGGGCTGATTTTAATATAGCAATAAGGAAGGCATCATTATCAAGCTAATAACACCCTCCAAATTTCACATAGAATCAAATCTCTTTTTACATTGTATATCTGTAATTGTATCTTTGGCCCATTGTTGTAAAATGAACTGGGATCAGTTTCATGACCTAGACATCAGAACCAGCAAACAACAGAAACTGTCCATTCAGTGCTGTAATACCAAAGGATATTCTCATCCCACACTGTAAAGGTAGGGAGGCTATTCTACAAATGGAGTGAAGCTGTAATTCAGGCCATCTACCCATTTTGCAACCCACAGTTGGGAAAGAATGGTAGAAATTTGAAACATACATGAGTTACAGAAATGTTTAAAGACACAAAGGGTCCCCTTTAAGAAGCGAGAAAGAAGCAAGTTTTTGAAAAATAAGACAGAGAGAGATTAGCTACAAAGTATAAGAGCATCTGTAAGAAAAATATAGCAGCTACTGTCAGACTCAACACTCTTACAATTCAGGTCTTTCAACAACCTCCGGCTGGTATTTGAAGGCACAGATATCATGGTATGTTTTTGTAACAGTAATTGTGATTAACCACTAGAAGAACCCGAGAAATTATCAATATAAATATGTATAATATATATCAATATCAATATAAATTATCAAGTTTTTTCTTCTTAAAAAGCAGATTTTGATTTGTGAAAAACTGTATTTAACACGCGTTTATCTGTGCAGCAGTGTAGGTGCTTGGCTGATTCCTTCCAGCCTTAAACTCTGACTTTTCTCCTTCTCTCCTTCCCATCCCCAACCTCCATGCTGCAAAGCGTGTGTGGAAATCCTGGTGGAATCATTCGCTAGGCTCTCCCTTAGGCTCACAGATCCTGTGAGTTCCTTGCTTATAGAGATGAGAGTCATTCAAACCCTTGTGTTCAAAAGCCAAAGAGAGTCTATTTCAAGGAACATATTTCAGCTCACAGTCAGTTACACTATTTCACATAAAATCTGTAAGGATGTCTGGAATAGGTCAGGCCAGCTAGTTATCTATCCTGTGTCTGTCGGTGAATGATATCAGCTATCTGGGGAAGAAGATGAAAATCAGAACATATGTAATGATGCTTCCCCCAGTACAGATTTACAGAAAACAGCTGACTGAAGTTTGAGATGTTCCTGAGCAAGAACTGGTATTTTTGTACTGAAAAGTATTGCACATTTATTTTTCTTCAGCAGCTATTTGGAACCTTTGTGTGTGCTTTCATGCTATTTTCTGTACTATCTGTGAAAAGAAACGACAAAATTAGAAATTACCCATATTTTACTTTTGAAATTCTCAGCAGCATGTTAGTGTGGCTTAGTTGCTATATTGGAGGAGAAATTAACTGCTCCAAACAGACTTTCCTTGCAGAATTTTTCAGATCTCCATGTCTCCTTTACTTGCTGATTTTTTTCCAGATATAGATGATATTTGAATACACATATAGCATTTGGGCCCTATCCTTGATGACAAAGGATATCCCTGTGGTTTTCCTAGTGCTGTAACTGGTACAAAAATAACTTTAGTGATGGTGAGGTTTCCCCACACAGCCTATGGGGAACTATTCTGAGTTCTCACAGAGCTCACCCCAGGGAGCTGCCTTATGTCATAGAAGGGAAAGCAGACAGGTTTCCATCACAACAGAGCCAAAGTCCTTCAAACAGAGTATTTGCAGAATAGATATTTAGATGAATTGTGATACTAGCCTTAGATATGGTAGTCTTAGCAAAGTGTTTCAGAGAAAGTTGGTGGTTTTTACTTGCTTGGGTTTCTTTCCTTCCTACCAGAGAAAATTGCAATTTAACTTTTTCAGTTCCTTCCTGTAATGTCTTACAACCCACTCTTGCATATTGTGAAAAAAATACAATGCATAAAAAACCCCACCTATACTCTGTTATTAGGACAGTTCTGCCCATAAATTAATACAAGATTTTGCCACCTAGGACTGCCAATTCCAAGATCTTGAAGCAGGCATGCAAAGCTAATTGAGAACAATTCTGAGAGAAAGATGGATCCCAAGGTATTTGAAGCCCTGAGGTAACAAGCTGGCCTGAAAATCTAGTGGGAGGGGAAAAGTAATTAGATGTTCCAAGCAAATTGCCCCAGATTTATTGATATTGATTTAAAATCCAGATAATCCTCTGTATGATTTCCAAAGGAACTGAGCAACTGTCTTATTTTAAAAAAAAATACAATAAAGCAGCACTAGTCACTGATTAGACCAACTGTACACACCCAACCACTGTGATATTTTCATCTGGCAAAATTATAAAGCCAGCCTCATAGACAAGGAACATTTTTCCTTTTGTGAACTTTTAGCAAAAGCAAGAAACAAAATACTTTATAAAAAAGCCCCAAAAAAATGAAATAACAAAATAACTTCTTATCTGCCCCTGATAGGGAAAGCATCCTAAATGTATGCCTCCTTATTGGTATCTTTTAGCTGATCCATGTTGTGTATCTACTTATTAACCTTTTTAACCAACTTTTCTTAGAACAAGACAAAACACCAAAGGCAAATCAGTCTCACCTAACCCTTTAATATTCTTTATTTTCAAAGGGATAATAGGTCTTCTGAGGGAAACAAAATCCACCTGTTTACTATCCTTCTGGCATTGACAGTCATGAGGCATTTATTTATTTGGTTATTCCCTAAGTTTTAGAGCACACTGAAATAATGACAGCTGACCTAAGGAGTGGTTAGGTTTGTCAGAAATCATATGAATGGATAGATCATCAGATTGTCTCTGTCAAAGACTGGTACCAGGTTCTTCAAGGTTCTCATCCCAAACTGTTGTTACAAATGATGATAACCAAATATTCTTGTTAAGGATATGCAGATGTAGTCACTTTTTTGAAATAATTACATATAATAGCTATGGGAGAGAATTACGCCGCCTAATTACATTATTCTAGAAAATCTTTGCCTTTCATTGCTTTTAGTTGCACACCTTTCCAGTTTATTGTGCCTCCCTTGAAGTGTCAAAGTCACCAGCAGTGCCTACTTTGGACTACTTTTGCTCTTCTTTCCTTCTTGTGGGGACAGCAGTAACACCAAAACACAGTTTGGGAGAGAACGACAGCTTGTAAAGAGGCAAGCCACAGGCATCAGGGGTGGCCCTGCTGGAGTCACAGACCTATTGATAAACTATGTACTGAAAATCTCCTTTACATTAAGTTTATTTCAAGCTATGTATTTCCTATATGGGGCTAACAATCTGTAGTGTTTGGAATTGCAGAAGTGTTTCACTCACTAATTTACTTTTTCGGGCATCATTTCGTTGTTCTGCAGCTGCAGTAAATCACAGATTGGTAACAGCATCATGTGTGACATTTCTTGAAGACACAAGAGCCATGGAAAGCTATGAAACAAGGAAATCATGCTTAGATAAAGGACAAAGACCACTATACAGTTTTTAATTTTTGTGGCTGTTTGACCCTATTGGATCCCATGTTATCTCAGCACTCCCCATTCAGTGTTAGATCTTCTATTTAAAAAAAGAAACAAACATTATTTAATGATTTGCCTGGCAATATTTTACAGAAGAAATACACAAAATATATTCTTGGACGGAGGAAGGGAAAAGTGATTTACTTACATGCTTACACTGAATCTTAAGCTCAAGATATTTTCTAATTATTTGATGTACAGCTCTAAAGCCTCTAATAAATTGATTCATGCTATTTCCTATTTCTTTTTTTCTTTTGTTATTGAGCCACCTCTGTATTTTCACTGTAGCTTTATATGGTAAAGTTCCTTCGGGTGGTAATACCTCCTCCCTCCTCCTTTTGCTTTCATGCATGATATACCTTACATGGGCTCACAAGAAAACTTTCTCAACTCTTTGACACTTCTGTCAAATGAGGGAGAGATGCAACTCCACTCATGAGTGATTTTATTGTATTAGAGTCCTTTGAATTTCTCACATTGAGTCTAGTAACAGTCATCGTGAACAGGCCAATCCAGCAATGTTTTTCCTGTAGATCACCAATAGGATCCTATGAACTCCTATGTGGTGTGGGAGATCAATGAAGATTGAACATGGTACCATTTGTATGAATGTTTCACTTTCCAAAAACCCCTAAGCCATTTGGAAATGTCTGCTGTGTGAGGCATGCAAGAACTCTATCCTGGAGGATGTTGATGTCTCTGTTCCATGAAGTTAGCAAAGCTGTAGCTAAAGTGGAATGGAGAAATTTTACAAATAAGATTTAAAATATAATCTACAAAAGAATAGATAGGCAGATTACTCAATATAATTTGATTGGAAACATTTTACAACAGATTTCTGGCTGTAAATCTCAAAGACCTTTTAAAAAGCTGTGTGACAACCTATTTTGAATCTAAGGCCAGCAATCACTCAGGTCAAAGAGGAAACTTGATAGGCTTCAGTAGAGGCTAGAACCTGGAGCTTAGTCTGCAAGAGGAAAAAATCCTCACCTGACTTGTGTGTATTGTGGTTACATAAAAGTGATGAAGAAATCAGCTGCCATACCATTTCAGTGGCAATGTCACAGAAACACTGCCAATTACTGAGTCATTGATCTAATTTAGAACCAAGGTATTACTAGAGAATAAGATAATAATAAATACTAGAAGTGATGAAGGAAGACAAGAAGTTTCGAGCCAACAAGTCACTCTCTTTTTAGGGAATCTGGAAAACATATTGCTCAGTCTGGCAATGAGCAGGCAATTAGCACCACTCATATCTCATTTAAAGCAGGGACTAAGCAAGCTTAGTTGTCATCTGCACTGGCAGGGCCTAAAAGGTTACTCAGATGGATGTGGGTTAGGTGAATACGTCAACCAGACTGCAACCTTCTAGCCAGTATAAATGGAAAACAAAGGTTCTGTCTCAGATCTGTGTTGAACAGTGAAACCTTGACTCCAATGGCCACTTCTACTTGTGCTAACACACAAATATAATGGCTTCTTTTTTTTTTTTTTTTTTTCAAGTTTTTGTGTGCTGCCTCCAGAGAGCAGATGTACAGACATCTTCCAAGGATAAGACTAGAAGGCCTGTTAAAAATGGGAGAGGCAGTCTGTGAATGGCCTTGCAGAGAGATATTGGTCAGGAGGGCTGCAGTTGAGCACAGACTCTCAGGGAAGGAGGGACTAAGCATGGAATAAGGGAAGAGCACCAGAGAAGGATGCACCCTCTCCTGATTCTCACTCTCTGAAGATTTTGAGGACCATCTCACCTAGTACACTTTCCACAGAGATGTAATACACATACTTGGATGCAAAAGGATTTCTGATACCAAGAGAAGGCTATGGCACTCCTTTAATAGAGATAAATCTCTGAATTCTCAGGGAATGTGGGATATGACTTGCACATCCCCAGTAACTCTTACAACTAATGAGCATCTGGAGATTTTGTTTTGCGTTTCAGAAAGAATCATTTAATTAAACAATTGAAAAGACCTTTACATAACAGGATTTTTCCTCTGCTAAAATAATTTAACTGCTAATTTTTTATCAAAGGAATAGAAGTAAATGCATAATTGCTAATTGTTTTGATAAGAATAGTAGACTGAATTATTGGGAGGAAAAGAGGAGGGAAATATGCAGGGCTGAAATATGTATTCTTAATAAAAATAGGAGATTCTTCTTAATGATTAAAAATAAAAGTATAAAAGCCCATATTCACCAAAACGAAGTCATGTATAAAGCCAATCACAGAAATGAGAATCAAGGAATGGGCAATGCAGTTAGTAATGATCATCTCTGACAGAGAAATAGATAGAACAATACAGAAGTAATATGTGCTTTTGGATTAAGAAAGGATAATATGCTGTAAAAGAGAAAGCTGTATTACCAAAAATACATCTGAAGAAGTTGAGAGTCAAACAGATCAGCATTTGCCCGTGGCCACTCATCTGAATGACTACGTTCCCTAAGAAATGGTTTTCCCTTTTCCCTGTTTTACTTACTGTGTATTCACAGCCTTGATTATGACATGTGCAGGAATAGTTCAGATATATTTGATACTCATGCATTTTTCTTGATGAAAGAATACAGAATTAGACCGTGGGCCAACATCTTAGCTCTGCTGAAGCCAGTGGCAAAAATACCTAGCTTCTGGCTAATCTACTTACTGTCTCAACCGCATCTATGTTACAAGTCCTAATCCTTTTCCAAACTGCTTTAAAAAGGACTTTACTCAGACTGAAGAAGTGAGAAAAATATTATCCTGTATGTAATACGAAATCTGTCATTTTTCTGCTTGCTTCTCAACTGTAAGTGCCTGCACATATTTATTCTTTAACCAAAGGTATAAAACATATCAATATTCCTGCTCCTTGTGATCAGGTAGGCTCCTTGTAATCTGCCAAATTACTTAAATATATAAAAGAGATCTTGAAAAGAAAATAATCTAATTTTAACATATATATATATATCTCTTCAGTAATATGAATAAAGAAAAATAATGTACATGATTAAGCAGTGAGAGTTCATTCTGCAGCCGAATGAGGTACTGGCACATTTTCCGTGTAAAATCTGGAACACTTGGTATATGTTACTGAGATTTATGAATGACAGGCACGACCAAAGTCTGTCATGTACTCCTCTTCCATTATAGCCACCGAATGGCTATGTGATGGAGCATCAAAGCCCTTCAAACGTATGCTTTCCTTCGCTGTTCTTAGGTTAGGCTCTGTGTGGATTCAACTCTGATGATAAGCCCTTGAAACTGTACAGGCATTTTGATCACAGAAAAGCAAAATGCTGTCTATAAACCTAAACTGCAGTGAACTAGATCCTCCATAATGTTCGTGAACTAGGTAAGCGTTTCAAAGGCTGTCTAACTCTACTTCAACATCAATTGCCAAACTCCATCTAAGAAGTTTTTACATAGGAAAAGAGAGCAAATATTTTAAACTCTTCTCCTTTTTTTTTTCCCATTTTCTCCTCACAAAGGAATGCCAGAATGCCCATTTTTTTAATAATAATGAATGACTAGTCCCAGTTGAAGCTCTCCTTTCAATCAAGGCCACAGGCTAAAAACCTAAAAGACAATGGTAGAGAGAGCCTCCTGGGATCTTGGACTGCTGCATTATTCCATCTCTGATATGCAAACCTAAGACATAACAAGAGTTAAAAAGGCTGTGTCAGGAATATCAACTCTGACATTTCTCTTTGTCACTAATTTTGTACAGTTATGTTACTGAACTCCACATAAGCAGTTCATTTATACCTTGGAAAAGGAGGGAAGGAAAAACAAACATCATGGGCAACAATAATGTAGGAGGCAGCAAATTTTTTGTATCAACAATTCTGCCATAGTATAGGGGCATAGATGTGTTTTGATGTTTTATAGGAAGCTTGCATAAGTGAGTCTTTAAAAACTAGGCATGGTACTGTACATGTATAGATAGCTTCAGCTTTTCTCTGATGGCCATTTTTTCAGTATGTAAGTGCCTTACAACAAATTGCACTGTATTCACACAAACACAGAATCATTTGCTTTCTCTTTTGCAGGGTTTCCTTGCATGTGCATGTATCTGCACACATTTCAGAACATATACACAACATATAACAGTGTATATTTTGTATAATTTCTACTGAGAAATTTTATTAAGATTTAATAATCAAACATCCTTTTTCTGACTGTTTTTATGTAAAATGAATAAGAAAAAAGGTCTATATTGTCTTTTGGCCACTGTTGTATCTGTGTCTGTAGATTGATAACATTTAAGAAAATAGTTTCAGGTTCTAGCTTAATTTAATTTTTTTTATTTAAACTCAGTCCCTGAATGATTACTGGAAAAACACATGTTTATTTTCCGATATTTGTCAAACACTGGATTAAACACTGTGTGAACAGAAAGGTGCTGAACAGAAATTGCCAGGTGAGACCCAGTACAAGAGCCACCCCGTCACACCTTTGACCCCGTGCATACAGCTGGCATCACACAGATGCTTAGAGACATGGCAAATGTCCTGGCCTAGCTTCCATCTGCTGTCAAAAGCACCCAGGCACAAAGGGGAGCCCAGCTAAGCCTGGTGAAACTGCTGCTGTGCCCTCTGGATGCCAGAGACAACATGCAAAAGGCAGAAATAAAGCTGCCCATATGCCCTTTGTTTTCACACTATCATAGCTAAGCTGTGCGGCCTTATTTAACAGGACTGACAGCATAACCTACATGGAACAGCTTTTTCCACCAGTTCTGAGCATTGATTGTACTTTATTTATTCGGCACTTGAGCTATCAAAGGGAAAAAGTGCCCGTGGCAAGCTAGGTTGCAGTAACAATCTGTGCATTTTAAACTGTCTGCATCTACTTAGTTACTATAACTACTCCCAACTGTGTGATTAAATACAAATGATGTTTCCATATATTAACTGCAACCTTCTTTCCAATATGTGCTGAACATGATACTTAAAACATAAGATTCTCAAATGGAAAAACATTTATGGGAGTAATTTCCCAAATGTGTATGATTATCACTTGCAAGGATGTACACACCAGTTAAAATCCACAGTATGATGAGAAATCACTCCCAATCTGCTGAGAATGGAAACAGAATTAGAATTCTGCTTCTGCACAAAGAAATCTCTCATATAAATCATCTTACCTGTTTTTCACTCAGACATTAATACAGCGCTAAAATTTGTACATTCTGCATCAAATTTATGTATATTACCTATTTTACTATATTAATGTGCTACTGTTTTAGACAGTGAACTTAACATTTGAAATTACCTTAGATTCCTCTTTTATTAAAAAACAAACAAACAAACAAACACAAACAAACAAAAAACCACAAACAAACAAAAAAACAGACAAAACCCCCAATAGTGCCCCTCAACCAAATCAAACCACAAACCATGAAAGGAAAACATTAATCAATGAACTGCTGATTCTTAGTGGAGTGGTACTGTTAATGTATTTTGAACAGAAGAACAGGTCAGCCATAAAGGTAAATTAAAAATGGGATAAAATCAAGAATGGTAGATTACTCCAAATCAACCAGTTACCTCCCTCTTCTAAAAGCACTTGTTTAGTAAGCAAGGGAAATTTGATAGCTCTATTTAATCAGAACTTTCATAATTTGGTTGATAGGGCATGTAAAAACAGTTAGTAAAACAAAACAAGCAACAGAAATCTATTGCTCAGAAGATGAAGAAAGAAAGAGGAAGGGGAAACATGAAGTGCAGGACTTAAATAAGTTCTGAGCTCTAAAACTTTTTCCCGAGTGTAACACTGTAGGTGTTACTTGGGACTACTGACCCTTAGATTTCCTACTTCTGATTGTAGTTCATATATTAAACACCTTTTCTGTGTGTTTTATTCATAGTCTGTTTAACCAAAGAATGAACAATATGAGAGAGACACTGGCATGAGAATGGCAAACATACTGCCAGGATGCAGAAAGAGATGTGTCTCCAGCCTTGCAGGAGCTGCTGGCTCTGCACGTGACATTGGGATCAGCTAAATCTGAAGTCATGTGTACTTCACAACTCCACTCAAAAAGACAGACTCACGGAGGAGCAGGTGTAAAGGGGACCCTGTGGGTGATGGGATGAACAATTTTCAGATGATAACTGCTGGTGGTCTGAAGGAAGACAAGCATGTTGTCAGCTTCTGCAGCCTACTCTAATAACTGGGCATTGCTGAAGACTGTTGCTGAAATGTCCCTCAACATGGTTTAGGAAGATTATCCTTCAGAGCCTGTGCTCTACTCATGAGATGCAAAGAACTGAGAATATCTCCCCATATTTGCTCTTTTGGGAAGTAGAATGTGTGTGGGTGTCTTTTATGTCATGGTTAGTGCACTAACAGGGAAGAGACAGTGTATCAGTTTCAATAATAATAATAATAATAATAATAATAATAATAATAATAATTTTCAAAATCCCCCTGAACATCACTGAAATAAGGAAAAATGTGCTGGTGCTTGAAATTCCTTGCCAATGTTTATGGCACAGAGCACTGAAAGCAGTACTAGTTTCTCCTTTCAGACTGTACTTATGAAGCAGAGCTGTAGAGAATTTCAACTTTTCTCTCTTCTGACAGATACTATTGATCTCACCTCCTAGTGGTACTTCTTTTAATCCACATTGAGCAAGTGTCTATCAATGCATTCCATGCAAATGCAACTGCTTGCATGTTGACTCATCAACTGGGAGAATTGTTTCATCAAATCAAATGACGTATTTCTCCTAAAGGAACAAGTGTGCTTTGTACAGTAGAAGGGTTAGAGGTGTTATCTCACTTTTGCAAAGGATGCAGCAGGAGGGGATTACTTACCCTTCCTCCTTCTCCTTTCCTTCTATGGAGAAGAATCTTCTCCATATGAAGCATGTCCTAAAAGAAGCTGGACCAGTAATAGCCCTCAAAAGAAAATGACCAGTGAAAAATAATAATAACTCCATATGGTGGAATAGTCTTTAAGAAATATGAGCATAGTGTCAGTTTTTTATGTTTCAAAGTAACTGCTGTTACAAAAGGTGAGGGGAGCTTTTTATTAATAATAAAATATTCCTTGAGCAAACCTGAAACAAAATAGATTCACAAGGAAATAAAAAATCTGGTATCTAGCATAGTTTTATCTATTAAAATCTACATAGACTGTTTTACATTACCTTATATTCTTTCTTCTCAGGTGTGCATGATTCTGAGATGTAGACCAGATTGAACATGTCCAAGTCTGCAATTTCTGTTTATTTTTGTTTATTGCCTTTTTTTTTTCTTTCTTTCTTTCTGGCTGGACAACAAATATTACACCTAACATTTCAAGTTTAAAGAGTACAAGCTGTTGTAATGATCACTGCATTTAGAGAAAAACATTGAATCTGACAGATTTGTGTAAGAAATGAGATTTGTAGTTAAGTGGTTTGTGTTTCTTTATCTTTGTGCTTACAATATCAGTAATATATTTTGCTTGAGTTGCAAAAATATAACCTTTTTGGATTCAGTTGTTAATGAAAACAGAGCATTATACCGTGAAAGGTGACCTATTGAAGGCAAAGTGCTAATAAGTTGCAGATTGTTCAACATGACCTAAACCCTTTTTTTATTGAAAATGAGATCTACAAAGGTACTTTGTAACATGTTTCATAAGGTCTTAATTTTGCCCAGCACTAACAGGACCATTAAATCTACTTAGAACCTGGATTACAAGAAAACAAGGATATTTGTCTTCTCTTTTACCTTTTTCTGAAAGTAAAAATGCATGCTTTCATTCTGCCTTAAGATGTTTTGTAAAGAAACAAAAAAACTTGCTAAAACCTCCTCTCTGGGGCAAGATTTACAGAGAAAAAGGCAGGGCCAGAGGGGCAGAGGATGAGCTGTGGAACTGACTTCCTTTTTTACCATTAATTATGGTTGACTGCGCAACATATGAGAGGCCTAATGGGCTCTCTCCTAATGCAGATATGTGGTTGGCTATGGAGCAGCCACAAAATCTTGTGCCCTCCATTTCATGCCTAGATAGAAAAGCAGTTGCATTTCAGTTTCACCCATGTCCATGGTGAGCAGTAAACCTGGCTGTCACTTCTGCTCAACAGGGTTTCTGCTGTTGTGATGCCTTAGGTTATGGGTTTTTCTGTCTTGTTCTGGTGGGTAGTTTTTGCTTTTGTATTAAGTGGTGCTGGGACTTGATCCCAGGGCATTGGGGGCAGGGCAGTTTTGATTCTAGCAGGGGACTCACTTCTTCAAGGACACTCTCTCCGAGCTCCAGGCACCGAAGATAAACATTGTAGAAGAGAGGAGGCAAGCAGGAAGGATGGAACACCGAGATTTGGAGTTGTTGATTGGACAATGGGTGAGGGGTATGCAAATGGACTGAAACTTGTAAAAGGGGGGAAATCTTGTGACTCTCCCTCCTTTTTCTTCCATCTTGGAGCTATCCAGGCAGAGCCACTGCTGTGGCTCTGTGCTGCTGGGGTGTGGCCTTGAAGGGCACCAACACCTGAGCAGGGGTAGGTGCAACCTCCAGTATCCTCAGGGCATGTTTTACCCTTTGGAACTTGTGCCAGTCATCCATGGTACTAACACTCTACTATGTAACATCTTGGGAGAAACACAGATTGTTGAGAGAAATCAAAATTCTGAGCAAGATGTGATAGTTCACCTGTCCTTTTTCTTTAATATTCATAACTCCATGAGGGTAGTTCATTCAAGATTTAGTGATTCCAGGGAGAGCTGGAAACAAAGGACTCAGATCTTCTCCACAAGGATCCTTGTGGAATCTCTGGATATTTATGGACCCTGATTCTACTAATTAATTAACATTGCACATGTAATTCATTTATAAACATAGCATAAAAATTATTCTTTTACTACTTTTAAAGTTACCTGAAGTATATATTCAGATTGCAAATGAAGATGCAGGAAAATCTTCAGTGGGTACTGTCTTCACATAGTGTAACAAAATCATTACTCCAGTTCCCCACTTGCACAGCTACCAGTAGCACAATGTGGGGCTGTTTGTTCATGCTTTTCTCATCCCAACAAGTAGGAGAAAAGGTGGAAACTGCCTCATGCAGCTTTCTTGGACCTGTTTCAATTTACAGTTAGAACCAATCAGGTATTCTAAAGTCCTGGTCCCAGTTTGTGTATTCTCTCCTTTCCTGATGTGTTTTGGTCTCCCTGGCACTGCGATCTCATTTATGCAACAGCAGCAGCTGATGAGACAAAGACTGGGGTTATTTGAGACCTGTCATATATTATGGGATGGTTATACTCCTGGTTGTTGCCTTAGTGGGATAAAATTGGCCAAAGCCTATGCCCTGACATATCAGGATGACATGGAGGTGTCCCAGAAACACATTTGCATGGAGCATTTTGTCATCATACAAACTCCTGTGGCAAAACCAGTACTTATCTTCTCCTCGGCCTGAGACTGTCACCTGCTCATCAGCACAGCTAACACAAAGCTTGGTCAGCACAATTCCATCCCCACTACAGCACAGGAACAGCTGTGTGCATGGTGGTTTGCTCACTCCAGGAAAGATGTGCAGCAGAGCAGGGATTTAAGGCAGCTCTACTGACTGTCAGGCCTCTGCTCTAACCTCTAGAGCACACTCCATAAATGTTTGAATATTTAATAAAATCTTCTGGGTGTCTGCTTCCTGCAACACTAACCGTTTTAAAGTATTCATGGGTTATTTGTTTATGACTATTAAACAAATCTATTAAACACTCTGCATTATTTTTAGTTAAATTTTGTTTTTTCCCCTTTCGCTTTAATAATTGATATTGTTTTGGATACATAAATATGTCCTAAGAGTATTTGTCATTTCCCAATGTTTACAGTGGGAATATTTTTTTCTATAAAACTGTGGGATTTTTCTTCCATGTAGAGTATGCTTTTCTGTTGCATGCACATTTCAGAAACAGTCACAGACATTGCATCTGGCAAAGGCATGTGAATTTGCAGAAATTGCAGTTATGCTGTTTGGAAAACCTCATGTTTTAATTTCTCACTCATCGTGTGGTTACAGAGAACAAGGACATCCTTGTATAAAATATTACAGAATTATGTTAAGTGATGGGTAAAAAATTTCTGGCATGCTCCTATCTATTTAAAGAACTTCTGAATTAGGACTTTATGTCTAACATATTGAGAATAGAGAGGATGGTGCAAAGGAGAAAAAAAAATAAAGAGGAACATAAGAATCTCTTAGATAAGCGGCTTATTGCATGAAACTCAGAAATTAAACTGGCTGTAATGAACTGCTTATTTTATGTAAAGAGTGGGTGGAAATTCTGAGATGCTCTCTAAATTTTGCAGATAGAAATAGTCAGGAAAGTCAAGAAAGCATTGAAACACTCCCACTCTAAATTGTTAATAAGTTCTGGATGTCATTTTCTATGCCTTAGCTTCAAGAAAAAGAATAAATAAAACAGATAAAAACAAACTGAATCAGCTCTAGAATAAGAATTTTTATTAAAAAAAATCCTTAAGTCACTGGAATCATCTTTGCATCAAGCTGATGAAAATAGTATGGATTCACTGAGGAAATGCTTCTTATAGGCAATTGCCATTAGATATGGTGACAGATGCAAAATTTTGCATTACTTGTCCTCCCTCTCCTTAGAAAAGAAAAAAGCACCATTTCTTATCTCTGTCCTGAAAACGATCCTTGAGTCCCTTGTGCTTGAACTGCTCCTGGATATAAAAACATGATGAAAAATAAAAACTCACCAGGTGACATCTACCAACTGATGAGCAAGTAATGCCTGTTGTTAGCACGCAGGTTAGTTTAAACTCCATGGAAAATACAGCAGGCAGTGCACCACCTTGGCAGAAAATCCTCCTTCTCCTACTCTTCCATCTCTTTGCATTTGAACTAAAATTTTTCTGACTGTGGTCAATGACCCAAATATGCAATGATTTGTGCCACAAGATCATTATTCACCTGGTCAGGCTCACCAGGTGGCAGTGATATGTGCAACCCATTAGTGCCATTGGCTTTTGGAGAGATGTTGTGTTGCTGCCAGTGGCAAAGAGTACAACTGCAGGGCAGTCTTGCTCAGGAAAAGTGCAAGGAAGAAAAAAAAAATTAAAAAAACTTTGGCTCCCAAAAGACTAGAAAGGGTGGGAAACTCTTGGTTTGTATTCCTATGATGTTGATTGACCCTGTGTGGCAGGCAAATGTGAGTCTGCTGGGATGCCTGGGACTAGGTCCCCAGAGAGGGTTTTAGTTCCTTTGGTTGAGACCCTTCACTCTGCCTGACATTAGTGTCATCTTGCTCTGCCCTTGCTTCTGTGGAAGAGGAGTGAGAAAGAAACAGCTGGTGACAGTGGAGAATCAACTGTTGGACACTCAGATAACTTCTTGTGATGGCACAGTACCTGGCCTTTGTGCACAAAGGGACAAGACTTCACAAGGTGTCACTGCAACTCAACACTTATCTATGATGCATTCTAAACTAGAAACAAGAGAAAATACATGGATATGGAGGAGCACTCAGAATAATGCAACACACAAATTGGGTGTGTGTAATGTGTAGTGAGTCTGAAAAGGCCAACAGAGGAAAAAAATCATAACTGCATTAAAATAAAAGTAAATTAAACCACCATTTGATTTCCTTAAGCAATACTAAGAAAGGGAATGAAAATTGCATGTGCTTTTACACATCAGTACTGAAAAATGAACCAGGAAATAAATTTTCTGGAGACAGTAGATGGCTGCTTACTGGAACAAAAAACCTCAGAAATTCACAAGAAAGGACTGTCTTTTGGATGTAATGCAGAGTGATGTAGAGGACAGAATAGTGACTACAGTACTGAATTTCAAGAAGAGATTTGTGTAAACAATGGAGTAACTGGTCAAAAATGAACAAATAAAAAAGCAAAAAACCTCATAAAAGCAGCTTTCCAAAACAAAAGAAGCCTAGGAGCAGCCTGGAGGCTGTTGAAAAATTAAGTGCTAGAAGCCAGGTAAAAAGTGTACCACTATTCAGAAAGAAAACAAAGCAATCCAGAAAATCTCTTCAAGCCTTAACTGGAAAGTTGTGCAGGCTATCACATAGAAAAGCTTAAAAAAAGAAAAGAAAAAAAAAATAAAGAAAAAAAAAGTAAATCTGACCAAAACAAAAACAAAGAAGCAAAAACAAACAAACAAACAAAACCCTAAACCAACAAGAATATATAAAAAGAAAGCAAAGAGTATGAGAGTCTGACAAAGAGGTCCCCAAAGGCAGCCATGGCAGGAAGAAGGCCCAGGGGATTAGTGAGATGCTGTGGCCACCGAAGTGTAGAGAGGGGACAGTGGCCAGGATAAGGTCATTCCCATGTGCTGAAGGGCCTGGCAGGTTGTGTGGAGGCCAAGGCCCCATGCTCTGCCTCCAGTTCTGCCCACCAACCATCCGTGCCAGTGCTGGCTGTGTGCAGCAAGGATGTGGGAAAGCCTATGCACAGTAAAAACTGCAAGCCTGTCTTGGCTAGAGGAGAGAATCACTGTGTGTAAAAACCCTAGGAAAACCTCTCAAAACTGAATGAGTTGGAAAAAAGGGGGTAGATGAGCTCCTGTACCAAGAAATGCAGGATAATGCATGTCAGGAACTGTAATCTAAACCATGTTTGTATGACACTGAAAGCTGAGCTGTAATTGAACTTCAACTAAAAAGAGATCTTGGAGTCATCACTGGCTGACTTTTTAAATCTTTGTCTCAAATGACAGTGAAATATGCAACAGGAAGTAATACTGGGTACTGTCGAGCCAAAACATCAGAAAGGCATTATCAGTGAGAACAAAACAGACTTTTTGCCACTATATTAAGCTAGAATGTGTCATACCTCAAGTGCTGTGTATGCAATCCCAGCTCTGTGATTCAGGAAGGACTTAGTGGAGTTGGAGGTGATATGGGAGAGCAGCAATAAAAAGGAACCAGGGGATTAGGTAATTTGCTTCCAAAAGGATACAAAATTTTGGGACTCATCATTTTGAACAGGAAGATTAAACATGACTCCACCATGAGGGTGCCATGTAAGCTGGATGCAAAGCTGTTATTGACTGAGCCCTTGAAGCTGATGATGCAAAAAGCTGATTGCTTTTACTGAACGCATATGAACTCCAGTAACTTGTTCTGACAGTGAGGGTGAAGGCAAGTGTTACCAGCAGCCTGAGAAAGGGAAAACAAAAATTCAGGATCAATGGTCTATAAAGAGATACCAGGAGAGCTAGGCAGGAAAATACCTCTAACATCCCAAACCCTACAATTGCAGAAACTGGTGTAGTGTGAAGGAAACGGTCTGACATGAAGTATCTATGTTCATGTGTTAAATTCCCAGTCTCTGTTTCTGCAGGCAGAGCCAGACTGGATGGACCATCAGTTCTGTTCTATTGGGAATATCTTCTCCTACATTCTCCTATAATTGCAGGATTGGGGGAAATGTATAATTCCAGAGAGCACCAAGGAATATTCATGTCTGTATTAATCTTTGTACCTAGCCTGAAATCCCATTTGTATTGAAATTGCTGAAAGAAATGGTTATATGCCTGTTGATTGCAACTGTCCCAGCTACAGCAGCAGCTCATGCCAAAAAGAAATTAAACTACAGATACACCCAGCCTCTAGCCCAAAACTGTTTAGATTTCTTCTATCAGTTGACAGAAAGGTGGTGTCACTGGAATGGGAACAAACAAAACGCCTAACTCTAGCAGAAATATCCTTAGTGATCAAAAATACTTGGAGAATGAGCTCAGGCCATTGAATTTGAGGTCAGCTTGTGAATTTTTCAGCTTCTGAGCGATCTTCTTGTAGAAAGCAGAGCTTTTCCCTACTACTTTTATAGCCATTCCTAATTAGCTGTTGCTCCAGCCCTCCTGCCTTTTACTAGCATTTGCTAAACTCTGTAGCTGTTTGCTCAGCTTTCTTCCGTTTTGCCCATGACCACATCCAAAATTTTTTCTTTACTTCTTTGCTTCTGTGTACTGCACTCAGAGGCAACATACTTATCTGCCAGACCAGGACAGCTCAGACCACTGCTTTAACATCTTCTTGAATGAAGTGTGAAAGTCACTCCATGTTGTCAGTTCCTTCCTTCCTTCCTTCCTTCCTTCCTTCCTTCCTTCCTTCCTTCCTTCCTTCCTTCCTTCCTTCCTTTGACGCGGACTTCACTCCCTCCCTTGCTATTCTCAGTCCTCTGTAGATTTGTTTCACTTTCACTTTTTTTGGACCATTTGCTTTCATAGAGTAGAGTAATGTACATGTATATATGTGCTTATCTATCTATCTATCTATCTAGATAAATGATAGATATCTCCCATCTGTTCTGATATAGATTAATACACTTAGGGTGCACAAACACTGAAGGGATGACCATTAGGAGTAGCTTTGCTCTTCACTAACAGGATGACTGTTTCTTGAAAAGGCCTGTGTGGTATTTCTGGGTTTTTACTTCTGAACTAGCCTAGGAATGTGAGGCAGCACAGTCATTTGGCACAGAGAAGCTGGCTTGTCTGGGTTGGTTTCACATGGGTCAAGTGGGGTGATGGCCCTGTGATGTAAAATCATATTGCCCTTTCATGTCAGGGCAGCTGGCTCATGTCCTCCCTTCCCCAGTGCTTGTCTGAGTGTGTGTCAATAAGTTACTTGATCCATGCTCTTGCACTGGTCTCTTGAGTTTAACTGCCTGAGAAAATTTGGAAGCATGAAAGCAGTCAATCTTTGTGGGCTGTTTAAAGTCTCCTTCTATCAGGAAATATCAGTGTTTGCACAGCAAAAATCAGGAGAGAGAGAATGAAAGGAGAACATGAAAGAACTACAAATCACGTTAACACTAAAGTCACAAGTAAAAAAATACTATGATGTATTAAAAGCACTTCCTCCTACAAGCATTTCTATTTCCTCCTTAACTTTGAAGCCCATAAAACACATGAACACTGAAGGGAAAATGGGCAAAGCCCACTGGATGCTCATTTACTACCAACACTGACAGCTGCAGACACTACAACGCAGCAGCAGACACACTGCCCCACAATTACTGCTGCTCCCATGGCACCAAAATACATGCAGCTCAGACATTGTCAGTAAATTTGTTTCACATTTTCCTAGAAAGCTCTTGAGGCTGGTTCCTGAAAGAGAACTAACCACCCACTCCCTCTTGGCAGCCCGTGCTCCTTGCATGATACAGTGGTGAGCTTGTGCCAATGCTCTTGCTGAGGTCTCTTCCTTACCCCATTTTTAACATGAGCTTCAGCTCTCTGTGCTGCCTTTATTTGGGGTAGAATAGACAGCACGTTCAGAGTGATATACTTACTTTAATACTGTCATAAACAGATTTTATGGCAGCAGAATCATTTCCAGCCAGACCTTTGGCAAAACATAAAAAATCCACACTAAGCTTATGATTTCTTCTATGATGTCTCAGACATAAAAAGGGAGAATAGGGTTTTTTTTTGGTGTGTCTCATACTGAGTGCATTTCTAGAGCCTCTCACGCACGTGCTGTTTTCCAGCTTAATGCTGAACTATTTCTAAGCCTCAGCTCCCTATGTCTTAAATTTGCCTTCTTTGGCATCTCTAATAACACCTCTTCTGGCTCAGAGGCTGTACTTTTGTCTTCTCTTTCTATCTTTCCACCTTATTTTTTCCAGAGCAAAGTATATTCAGGAAATTATATCCTACTATGAATATAGGTTTACAGCTTCACTCCTAGAAGAAGCACAGAGTGTCTTCTTAGTGTTGGTGTTGGTTTGGGAGTGGAGATGTTGGTGAGGAGAAGAAATGGACAGAATAAAAGAGCATAAGAAAACACTTTGGTACCATGAAATGGTGTATCCAGATAGCTTAGATCTTGAGATTAGCTGGTAAAGTTGGCTTACGCCTCACACAAATATGCTGCATTTTTTTAGAAAATGGCTGCTCCTTAGAAAAGTGAGATTCTATTTTATTGCTCTTTCCAAAAGTTCCAAGCCATCTTGAGCAGACAGCTGTGGTATTTTTACTACAGTGCTTGAGAAATTGTTCTTTCTTCCTGCCAGGGCCTGCCACTCAGACCGTGTCAGGTGGGAGGACAGTCTTTGACTGTTCATAACTTTCGCACATTTCCTGCTCTTCTAAATATTCTTGTTTCTTGTCTCTTTTTTTTAAGTCAGATGTGGATATGCAACCTAATTTGCAAAAGGAATAGTTTGGTGTATGTTTTCATATAAATATGGTCTGTTTCATTATTCATCTTTAATGAATGTTAACCCATCCAAGCCTCCACATCCCAAGCTCTTCCAAATAAAAGTAGAGGTGAAAGTACGAGGAGTCAAATTTGCAAAAGAAAACTGAGTACACAAAGGAATCTATTTTGGTTTAGGTTTGAATATTAACCTCTTTTTAATTTTTTCTCTCTGGATATGCTTTTTTTAATATTCTAGCTGAATGAAACATGTAGAAGTGACTAAGACTCCCCTTAACTCATGGAATAAAGCCTTCATGACAGCTGCCTCTGTGAGATTTACACTCTATGTAATTTCAGTCCAAACCTCAAATCTACAAACCAGTTCAACTGCTGATGTTGAACCTTTTTCAATATAGAACTTGAATCTAAGCATTTCTTGTTCCCATGTTCAAAATATATGGATCATGTGTAAAAGTAAATGTAATGCATTAATTGCTAACATGCTGTCTCAGTATACTAAATCCAAGTTTATTTTAAAAGCGAAACTCTATTAGTAATTAATATTGATGCTGTTTGATCTCAGAAAATCCTCTGAGTCTAAGGCAATTCAAAGTGCACAGCATATAAAGTTAGGGATGCATGCTGAAACTCTAAAAATAAAACAGAGGATGCAAGGACATGAAAAATAGTCAAGAAGTCTGAAAGAATTCACATTCCTATATAGTTTTTTTTGAAAAAGAAGCTATAGGAAATATTGAGCTGTGCATTCCAGGGTGACAGGGAAGCTATAAGGTGGGAAGACCAGGAATACAGAAAAAAATGTGAGTGCCTTCTACAAGAAATATTTTTTTATTTGAAAGGCAGCAAGGAAAAGAACTCAGTGGATAAACTTTGCAAAAATTAGAGCATTTTTCTGGCTGATAGAGCACCAGACCAATATAAAATGGAATAAAAGCTGATGAATCACTGTCATTTCTATTCGTAAAAAAGAAATACAAGATCCTTCAATGTCAGCATTAGATATGAAATGTGTTTCTTTCCGTATTAAATTGCATTTTATTGAAACAGCCAAGGTATGTTTTAACTCTTGACTACTCAGAATGTTCCCTTTTATGCTGCATGACACAGAGCATAACCTTTCTGATAATGAAAGAGTTCACAGGAGACTACAGACCCATTATAGGCAACTTTGTGAGATATCACATGCTTGATGGAGGTTATTTCTCTGGGAGAGGAATGAGGTTGTTCATGATAAGCCCCGGACCAAGGTTCAAATTTAAGCTAGCTAGTCTGTGCCTTGGCATCCAGGAGCTCAGGAAACAGGGAAGGCCATAGGGAAAATGAGGGACAATCACAAAATGAGTAAACATTATTTATCTTTTATTCTCACAGTGAGTTTCTTAAAGAAACTCTTGAGGAGATGCTAAAAGATGTGTGAGGCTCAACCAAGGTACCAAGAAAAAACTGATTGTGAAATGTAGGCTTAGGGTTTTGCTGGAAAAGAGTTATGAGTAAAATGTTGGTGGGTGAAAGATATATATTGGAGCAGATAAGGAGCTGTACATTCTTTTATTAGGAACTTGAGATACTTTATAGCAGTAAAAGAGAGCAGGAAATAAAACTAATCGGCTAGAAGACTGGGACCTGCACACATACACTGCTAGAGATCACATCCCCAGAGGCATTCCCTCATGGTGAACTTTATCATACAATATTATTGTCTAGTATCAAAATTGTCTAAGCATCAGAAAATCCTGGGTTTAAGTTCCTTAAAAAAAAAAAAGTCAAATCATTAAAAAGAAATTTTAAAATGTCTTGAAATTTTCAAAATATGACCATTTAAAATATCTATTCTTACTGTGATCAGAAATAAAAACAAATAATACCATTTCCATGCTGAAATGCTGCATGTCAGTTAATCTGTTAAGGGCAGATTCAAAATCCACTGAAGGTGATAATGCAGATTCTACCTGATCGATAGGTTCTTAGTAATTTCATATACTCCTCATTACTTTTCTTTCCATGCACAAGCTTTCATTTTTATACTCCTTCTAGCTTCTTAACCCACAGAATATATTTATTTTTCCACCTATTAACAGTGCTTTCTTATTGGCTTTTTGTATGACTGTGGCTTTTTTAAAGACATAAAATTATGCATTATCTTTGCAAGAGGCCTCTTCACTGCCCTGATGTTCATTACAGAATCCACATACCCATCACCCTCCTATCTACACGATTTTATTTGCCTGAAAGTAATATAATTACATTTATATGCCATCTATTTCATCTGTGTTTCGTGCTAGTTAAATCAGTTTCTTATGCATTTGTTTCATGCATTCACCACAAATTGATATGTATAACCTATGCATATATTCATCTCGTCAAGTATTCATGTACTGGGTTCCTGTGTTCATTATTGACAGAAATTATTCATCCTAACGAATCCATGGGAACACCAGAAAGAGCATAGAACACAAAAATAACTTAAATTATACAAAATGTACTAGGAAATGTGTGTGTGCATGTGTGTGTGTGTATGTGCACACAAAACTACTGCAGACTGGAAAAGAAGAAAACCTGAAAGCGCATTTGTGCATGTTGGCTGAATGTGTGGATTTAGAGAGCCCTTTTACCTTTCCAGCAATGTGATTAGAAGGATCCATGTGCCAAGAATACAATTTTTTCAGAAAAATAAGCAAACAGCACCTTGCAGTCATTATGTGGTGATTAGAGCCCTCCCAAATACAGAAAGGGGAAATCAGCAACCATTAACCCCCTTTAGCTTTCCAAATGCATTCAGTGATTTAAAAATACTTCTAGTATATGGGTGACTGATAACAGAGTTCTTTGGGGTGGTCTGTGGGGATAGTGGCTATGGGTTGGTTGTTTCTTTTTTAAGTGCATGTTTAGGTCCAGGGTATATCACTAGGCAGCTTCCTTCAGTTAGAAAGGAGCCAGCCTCCACTGCTGGACTGGCAGCAGTACCCAGGAGTCACAATATAGGGCAGTGAAGCAGAGCAGGGGCCTGATGTGTCTGAAGGTGGAAAGGACTGTACTACAATCCCCCTTGTTAGGCTGGTGAGGTTTACAGGACAGTGCAGAGTGGTTGAAGGCAACTCTTATGACTTGCAGCATATGTAGGATGTGTGGAGGACAATGATTCTGATATTATGACTAGATTAAGAGAAGAAAGATGCCCCTGAAAGCTCCTGCACTATTCTCGTTTGCTAGAACAGAAACACCTAGACTCTGTTGTCCAACTGTGTTCTCAATTAATTCATAAGATTTTAAGGAAGAGCTACCTAGACATACAATACTCTATAAAATAGGACTTTGACACTTGAGTGGATTGGCCATGTAGTGCTGATTGCCTCTTTTTACTGCTTTGATCCCAAGATCTTAAAGTACTTTATAAATATTAATGAATAAAGACTCAGAAATATTCAGTCATTGTGTTTATGCTGTTGCTCATGTCACAGATAGGGGCAAACATATTAAGGCTACAATTTATTCCACCTTGCTTTACATTTCTGTAGATGAGTGAGTTATTGCAGTTCTCCTTCATATTCAGGGAAGGAAATGAGAATTTTTAAGGTGTGACTCATTTAATCTATTTTATACATTTATTTATAAGGAAAGGAATGATGCTGTAGAACTATCTGTTTCTCTGTATCACCTGTGAAGGGACTCTTAAGGTGACTCACTCAGATTTGGACATCTGCCTTGTGTGACTGTATTTGCCAAGAGAGCAACAGTGGAGCCCCACTCTCTTAATTCCATTGCCATGCTTTATATATATGACAAATACTACACTTATTAAGGTTCCCTCATATTGTATCAGTGAATTGGTTAGCATCTGATATGAAAAATAGGAAGATGATAAATTTTCTGGCAGTATCCAAACAGATTACTGGCAAATTTAAAGGTTATTAGACCAGTGTCACTCTCTGGAAAATAATGCAAATGCTATCATTAAACACCATTAATAATGTAGGATTTTATCAACTGTCACTATATTGTTGGGGAAAATGTTAACAAAGAAATACCTTATACATTTTTTTTATGCTTGGATAAAAAGATTTACCACATGTAAACATCTAAAATATTGCAAAGTACTTTAAAAACATTGCAAAATGTAACATTTATGTTAGTGAATTCTAGTGAAAATGTTACCTGTAATCAAAAATATCATGCCAGTCATTGAGTATTTGTCTGATAAATAGGGAGAATGATTTCTTCCTATAAATATTTTTACAGGGAGAAAATACAGGGAGGGTAGAGTTCTAGATTTTTAATGGAGACACTTCATAGAAAATATAGGTATTAAGTATCTATAAAATTAAGGAAAGACAAGGAAGAGAATTAAAAGACTTGTTTTCCAGTTCTGGATGTCAACTTGGCTCACAGATAAGCTTGAAGCCCAGAATAAAGTTTCTGGTTGATTTATGCCTCAAAGACAGACTTCAGGTTTTGGCTGCAGACTAAATAAAGCTGCATGTTGTTATTATTATCATTAATTATCCTTGTCTATTGCTATGTGTTTCTCGAGTTAAAGCAAACTGTGGGCTTGCAAAAGTAATCTACTCTGTAGCAGACCAATAGAAAATGCTGTCATTGCTGAATTAATTTTTTTCATTAGGACAAAAAAAAAGCATCTGGTATGATAAGAAGGTGTTAGTTGTGAGAAGAAGATGGCATAGACACAGAATATTGAGATGCAGAGGGAATCAACAAAAGATTACAGACGGTTGAGTTGAATGAGAGAGCTATTGATTTGAATTAAGATTCCTAATAGGAATCCCAAAGCTTTGATTTTGGGACTAATATTATCCAGTACTTAGTATGTAGGATTTTCAATAATAACTTCAGCACAGAAATCAGTAGGTTCTTCAATTAAGCTGCTGATGACATGGAGGTGGCTGTTATTCTTATTACAGAAGAACGTTGGAGGAACACATAGGAAGAACCAGCTCAGGAGAGCTGATCAGTTAAATGTAGCTGATCTACTAAATGTAAGTAGACTAGTACTGAGATCAAGGAAAGTAGGGTCTGCCAACAAGTTTTGCAAAAGGCTGTTGCTCTAAGATAGAAGAGCCAGGTCATGTCCATTAGACAGGATGACACAGGATGAATTTCAGGTGCTAAAATAGATACTGCTGTCAAAAAAGACATTACAGACATTATCTGCATGTGTCTGACAATCAGTACTATAACTGGGTGAAGTCATGAGAGGTATCTAAGGATCTTAACATATTGTGCTTTAGAATGAGGTGTCATATCTCCAGAGATGATTGCCTCATTATGTTAGCTACGTAGATGAAACTTTGGGAGACCAAAGACAACTTTCAAACCCTTTTCCTGAGATCAATCCCACTCCTGAATAGACTTTCAGTGACTATTCAACAATATGGAGAATACTACTTCTCCACCTTGAAAGAAAGTGCTGGCATCAGAAAAAAACAAATATGAACTGACCATAAAATACTAAAGCCTAAAATCTGAAGAAGTTATATAAACATCCCCGAAGTAAGAATCTGAACAGTACACCCAGTAGATACGTAGGGAGTCAACAACCTAAACCTACAAGGGGATTTTATGAGTTTGTGAGCAGATGCTCATTGTGATACAAGAGATGTCATGACAACAGGGTCTGGAGTTAATGGGGTTTTCATTTCTACATTCACTGTTTCTCTCTTTGGAACAGAATTGTTACTGACTACATTTGTTAACTATTAATTATTGTTTACACATTGATTGTGAGACAGAGATCCTTTTGTAATATTATATGAATATCCTAAAATTTTATAGGCTTTCTAAGTGGAAAGTTCTTTTCTTTCCAAGAACATCCCTGTAACTGCTCAACATTCTCTTTTAAATGTTGTTCCCATTTGACTTAAGTAATTCACATGCAGCCACAAATATTTTATTTTCTAAAATGAAACACAATGGTCAAGGATCCAGTGTTTTCACAACTTCATGTAGATCAAAGCTCCCTGAGCTTTTTATGAAGAAAAAATATCTCTTTTCATGTATGTCTGGAAATACTAGTACATTTATGTAAAAGACATCAAAAATCTATAATTCTGCATAGCCATGCGTATGTTACTGTATTAGCTTTCCCCTGATCCACATGAGGATAACACAAAGTATGTCACAAGGTAATGCACAATAGAACTGCAACAGATGTACAGACTTTGTGCTGAGGTACATGCACACATTGCTAGTTGCATTCAACATGCAACACATGCAAGTTGAAATCTGCTTCACTGAAAAGTTTGAAACTTAAATGGAATTGACTTGATAAAAATGTCAACTTTTAGTTGTTTGAAATTTAAACATTAGAGCAAACCAATGATCTCAGCTTCTGCCCTAAATGCTGTAGCAGTAGATAAGCATTTCCAGCAGGTGATTCATTCCACCTATCTGAGGAATTTACCATAAATATTTGCTCTCTGATGATGCCTGTCATTTTCCAGAGAGAGATACTTATGTGATGCTATTTTATTTATTGCCTTATTTTTACTAAGCTAACATCAAATGAAGTAAAATCTATTCACCTGTGAAAAAAATAATCTTTTGTTCCCTACACTAGCTCACAGCTATTTAATTCCTGTAATCACAAGTAAGAACAAGAACCTAGATTGAGCCATCCCCACCAATGTTTAAACAATTTTGGTTATGTCTTTAGCAGCCTGCCAGGGCTGATCTGAAAATCTTGCTTTTCCTATGCTGGAAGTGTTTACTTTTCTGTTTCTGTTACTGCAAATACATCCCATTTACAGGTCACCAGGACAAGTAGCCCAACAGAACCAAGAAAATGCTTCTTTCAGGGACTATTCATGAAATTTAATCTCTTTCTAGATCAATATTGGAGACCTCTGACTTTTGGGAAAAAACAAAAAAGCATAGTTTGAGGCATGCTTGGCTGTCTGATGAGAATAAAACTGATAAAATTTTTCAATTTCTAGCATTATCACTTGGAGCAATTTAAAACATGTTGAAGAAAGAGTTCCAAATGTTCTACGATTTTTAAAAAATCGTAGAAATTTTTAAATGCTTGACTTTTTGCTCCCACTGTAAAACATCCCAAGATGTCTCTGTAAGACAACATACATGTATTCAAACACAGCTTAAGCACTTTGGGGGTTTGGAAATCCTCGAGTAGAAGAAGCATGTTATGTTTGGAGGTTTCTATTAAAAAGGTTAATTGAGCCAGCTGCCACGATGACATATCTTGTAGACAACACAGGAGATTCTATATCCTTGATGCTTCGTTCTGGACCATTGTAAGCAACCATGTCTGTGGGTTTCTTTTGAGTTTTTAGCTTGACTGGTTAGAAGAGAATCTATGACTAGCTTTCCTAGCTGAATGAAAATTTCTAAATTAATTAGGGTGATGTGACACAAATGCAGAAAGGTTGATGAGAAAATAGGTGAAAAAGGGTAGTTGGCAACCTCTCAATCTAGAATATTCCAGGAGTATGAAAGAGAATCAAAGATGGAGGGAAATCACTTTTCAAGAGTTTCTGTTTGGATCAAATTACTGTGATAAGAAATGCCATCATGATATCTGCCATAGTTTTACTACACAGGGAGATTAACAGATTCATTGTGCCTTGAAGGCTGCAATTTAAAGAGTAAGAGTCTTCATTTTGTAACCTATCGCATTTAAAAACTGATCAGGATATACTTTCTGAATAAAAGGTTGACTTATATATCAAAAAGACTGGCCCATGCTTCACACTGCCATAGTGAGGTAGCAGAGCTGATGGAAGAGGAAATGCCCATTCTAAGGTATGCCTATAACATGTGATTATTACATTTCAGTAGCTGATATTTTTTGATGAATGCCTGAACATCCAGCAGAGAGAAGGGTTTTTTCCCCCTTTACACAAGATCTGTGCCTTTTGAATCACACAGATTGGCTGAGGGGAGGTGACACTCCATAGGCCAAACATCATTCTGCACCAGCTGAACCCACTAGAATGTAAATGCATCCTCTTGATAGTCTTGCTTGAAAGGCATCTGTAGTCATGGCACAAATATAAAGACCAAGGGCAGAGCATGACAGATTACAGTTGTTGGGTAGAAAAAGGCACAATTCTTGGAAATATTTAAGTCTACTGCAGAAGCAATCACCACTACAATCCCAGTTGCACTGGAATGAGAAGTAGGCCCAAGAACAATTATAGCAAATCTTTGACAATGCCCCTCTTTGACAATGAATTAACTGTGAGTTTGATACAAATAACCTGTATTACTTTCTGTATGGTCACAAACATAAATACTAGAGTGGAGGAAATGTTGGCTCTTCTTCTTGGATGATTTGTATTTATATAGCCTGCTGTGAAGATGACACAAAAGATTTATATGGCTGGGGATGCTTCTCAAAAAGTAATCCAGTCTAATATCTGAAAGCTACCTAAGTAAATTCCTATCATAAAATTTTGTGAGATTTTCTGTTTATCTCCCTTAGCAGTGGTATCTAGCACCACATGTTGTCTTATTCACCTTACAGCAAGGATAAGAGCAGTTTAAGAAAAGGGAAAGAACTGTCTGGAATCTCAGGGTTATAGTTATACTGGTATAATACACCATATAATAATAGGGTAGGTTTCCTCCTGTACATATGAAGCAATGATCTTCCTCTAGAACAGGATAATCTCATAACTGGCTATTGGAGACAGTCTTTATCTTAGGGACACCACTATGTCCCAAGTATTCCTCAAGGCTAACTCAGGAAACAGCTATATGATACTGGACAGAACCTTGTCAAGGATTGTGCTAGGAATTTACACTTATGGACATTTGAACATCAGCATGTGAGTCTGTGCACAGGCTCTGTGAAGTTTACTCAAAGTCCTGTTGCTGAAAAAAAAAAAAATGCAGGCAAGGCTAGTTTGCAAATGCAAACAGAAGCAGTTTCCGTCCTCATCAGGACTTTTAATATTTTTGAGAGAAGAGAGTAGCTGCAGATGGCTGCTGCAAAGCTATGTCACAATGTGGGCTTTGCCAGGTACAAAATTTGCAATAACAGGAAAGAGATTGTGTGTTTTGCTCCCTTTTCATCTTTGTAGTTCAGATTGTGGGTACAGGTGAAACCTATTAAACCCCTGTGGCTAAGGTATTCGATTTCTGGTGCACGCTCAACAGAAGTGGGACGCATGTGGACAAGGAATTCCAGTAACTCCCTTTTTCCTTATTCATTGCCTTCCACTCTAATAGGAATGGTTGATTAAAAGGGAAGGGTTTCCTTGAAAGGTGCCACACACAGAGCTAATCTTCTCCTCAGTGAGAACAGCACCACTCCACCAGCCAGAAGCAGTTTCCATAACCACCTGTGTCTATCAACAACAGTGCTGCCAAAAGACCATTGTTACCTTAATGGACGATTGAGGAGCCAGCAGCTAGTCCCTGAACTGTGCATGGCTTTCAAGAACAAGACGACTGATTAAAAATTAAATTAGTTAGAAAACAGAAGGAGACTTCAAGGTAGTAGGTTAAGTATCAGTGGGAAAATATTGAATGTAGAGGCTGGTTTTTTGGAAAGTAAAGATGAACAGGACTATCTGGTGCTTTTCTTCTGCATCACGGCATATCTATGTGCCTGTCTTTTAGGAGGAAGTAATTTTTTTTTTTTTTCATTTCACGCTCTATATATTCCTACAGAATTAACATATTGAATTTACATTTTATATTGCTTTCTACTGACCCACTGAATTGATGGTTATCTCCTTCCAGCTACAATGAGCTATATCAGACATACACAGTAAATTCCTTCCTAACTCTGAATCTGACGCTTTTTCACAATGGATCTTTTCCTCTTGAAGCAACTGTTACTTGCTTTGCTTTTTAATGGGCATCTTTTGCTTCTTGTTTTACCTACACACTGGTCACACCTATCTTGATATTCGCACAATGGTTGATGATCAAGGGCGCCTTTGGAGATTGACCAGATGCTCAGGAAAGGGTCAGATAAGACAGATTATGCAGGATAGTGTCCCTCTCAAAACAATTAGCTAAAATGACAAAAGACTCCACAACCTCTGTGGGTAAGGTGTTCCTTTCTTTGTCCACAACTGATTTCTTTCATATGTTTGGAATTTCCTCTGTTTCAGTTTGTGACCCTTGCCTTGTCTTGTCCTGTCAGTGAGCACTTGGAGAGGAGTCTGGCTCCAACTTCTTTAACACCCTTCCCTTCCCTTCCCTTCCCTTCCCTTCCCTTCCCTTCCCTTCCCTTCCCTTCCCTTCCCTTCCCTTCCCTTCCCTTCCCTTCCCTTCCCTTCCCTTCCCTTCCCTTCCCTTCCCTTCCCTTCCCTTCCCTTCCCTTCATTTTCACACATAGTTAAAATCCCCCTGAGCCTTCATTTCTTCAGACTGAAGACGTTCAGATGTCTTTCAGATTTATGTGACTGATACTCCAATCTCTTTGTCTCTGCAGGATCCTACACTGGATTCACTCCAGTATGTCTGTTCTTCTTGTCTATATCCACTGCAGCACCCAGCTGTGTGAGTTATTTCATTACATCTCCCTCATTCTAGCACGTTCATAGCCCTGTAACTGCACGTACACATCCAATTCCTTCTCTTTTTTATCCATGCTGCAGTGTGTAGCACTTCAGAAAGGTGCTTTTTTGGGCTAATTTCACAGGCAAAGCATGTGTGTTTTTCCTCCCCATGTTAGCCTCTTAGTTTTTCTTTTTTTTTGTGCGCACTCATTTGGTGTGGGCACACTTGTGCTCTGGGTTATTTTTATTACAAGATCTTCCCTGTCCACATCAGCCTAAGCTTATTTGCCAACTCTATCACACTGCTTAAATACCCTTGATTTTCCTAGAACAGTGTAACTTTTTTAAAGATCTGGTTGTTTTTTTATTAATTTTGAAGAGCCCTTAAAGATTCCCCTTACAATGGAAATCCTTCAAAAGCTGTTGTTCATTTAACAAAAGGCCTTTCTGTAATATGGTCCACCTAATACAAAGTACTAAGAGACTTTCCAAGTTGTCATCTGGGCAAGCTAAGAAATAGTGAAGAAAGCTTGAACAGGATTTCAGAGTCTCAGGAGACATACACTGAAGGTTACAAAAGCTCTGGAAACAATGGGAAATCATTTCCTTTGTCATGAATTTTATCTTTTCCATAATGGAATATGATTTTGGGAAACAAATTCAGAAAACCAAGAGAGAATGTTACGTTCTATTGGGTGGAATCTCTGGTCATGACAGGGTTGGAGAACATGGTTGGAATTTCAGGATCATTAAGGTCCCTTCCCAACCTGAACCACCCCGTGATTTTATGATTTTCAGTGTGATTTCTGCCATCTTTATTTTCTATGACAAAGATAAATTACTTCATTCTCTTTCAACATAAGACTATTTTAGTGACCATTTGGAAACAAATTTGCTTTGCTTCAGCTATTATAAAAGTTTATACTGATTTTTCCTTTCTTCCTTTTCTTTTTGTTGTTGTTGTTGTTGTTTTTGGGGTTTTTTTTGGTAATGACAAGCATGATACACCAATGAGCACTGTACACCTCAGTTCAAGTGCTGTAACATGAAACTGTATTCCAAAGGAAAACCATATCATATTTGGTCAGGGAATTTATGTTCCACAGCGCTTATGTGACCTTGGCTGTAATGAAAGAAAGGGACTTCAAAGTGTCTAAGGCTTTTGGAGCTTGCTAAGCAGTCAAAACTACAGCCATTGTAGGCATGTGAACTCACAATCACCTTTTTCCTTATTGGCAGGCAGAGATCCTCTGGAGTGTAATAACGAGAAAAAGCCTCTCTGACTCTGTTGTGGCTGCTTTGCTGAGGGTGGTAGTGACAAGATCAAATGCCATTTTGGCACTTATTTTAGGTATGCTGAGTCTCACTAAGTTGTAAAAATACACTAGTGGTCTTATGCTACCGGCCTCCGGATCAGCACAAAATACCGAATGAGATCAAAGAGGTGAGGGAATCTACTGAAATAATAAGAATGGAGGATGATAAATGACCCTAAAGAGTCTGGTCAAATATCACAATAACACACGTTTAAGACAAAAAAAAAAAAAAATCTTAATTTAAATGAGCACATTGTGTGACAGCTACTTTGTCCTATGATATGCAACCAGGGACTTTTTCTTTACATTAGCCTCATCTCACACTATAAAAAATGCAAAAACAAAATGCTTGATAATATATATCAAAATAATATTCAATATTATTGAAATCTGTTTGTGTGAAAATCCAGTTTAGGAAGGTGAGACCAGAGAAACATGGGAAGATAATTTGAAAGTGAGGAAAATCAAATCCATCAGCTCAGAGTGGATGCAACACAAACAAAGCACAGCATCAAGCACTGCACTGTACATTACAAGGCTACGAGCTCACATGGAATGTGTGTGTATGTAACTATCTACACACCTAATATATGTCTCTTCTCTAGAAGCAAGTGTTTTCAAACAGACAGTATCAGAAGGAAAACCTTTTGAATTTATCTGGCTTCTTTATACTTTAATTAATTAATTACTTGTGTCCATCAGATGGGTACATCATATTACATGCTAAGTATGAGTCAGAGCTCATACTGAGTTATTCCTGCTATCCAGAAACTGAAGAAAGCTGTATTCACCTAAGTCATATTAATTCCAGGCAGTAGCTCAATTCATCCTAATTCTCTTCAAAGTGCCAAAACACTTTCAAAGATAATTAATATGCATACTAGTGGAGAGTGAACAATTCAAATATTTTGGTAATTTCTAAACCTACCCGAAAAACATTTCTAGTCACATGCGTAGAGAAAGAAATGCATCATTACACAGCAATACTGCAAGGAAGAATGACAATTCTAGAACCAAAATATTTAGGAAAGGCTCTTGCTAAACTCTCATAACTAGGCAACATCTGCATGAAATTAGTGAAAAGGCACCTGATATCAGGTATACTATTGTCTAACATAACCTCTAAACACTTACTCAAGATCCAGATCCTACACTTCTGTTACTTATTCAAATGTTGTTTGTCTATTCACTGATTTCAGTGCTGAAATATTTGCAGCACCCTGCTGGGACACAAATACTGTGTTAAAGTAGCTTGCATGTATATGACAAGTACAGGGAACTGGAAGCCTTCATGTGGGTGGTAGACGATGGATGAATGCCAGTGCAGTGGCAATTCCTGGAATACATATGCTCTGCAATGACAAAAATTGACAGAGAATCATTGCAGACATGCTGTCTGTGTGTCTAGGCCATGTTTCCACTCTGTTTCAGAAGGGAAGGATTATTGCTTGATGACATCATAATAGAAGTTTTTTCTCCACTCACTATTTGCATCTTACTTACAAAGGCCATAACTCAGCTCCCAGTCATCAGGTATAGTTTATTGCTTTATGTGGAAACAGTCCCTACAACCAAATTCAGCAGTCTGTAGAATACCAAAAAGAAAAAAAAAAAAAAAAAAAGTCTAACAACTTTCAGTAGTAGCATTCAAGATGTTCCATCAAGAGCTCTAAAAGCAGCACAGCATGTTTTTCCAAGTAAGTGGCTTATTTTACAGTTAAGTAGGTTGTTTGTGTTGTTCTTGTCCCATTCATGGGAGTGTTGATGTTTCTTTTGGTGTCTAATTTAACACATGGACATTCCAGCCAGTTTTCACTGACTGCTTTGTACAGCCCTGTGGATTATGCACTTGGCTTTGTTTCAGGAATCTATGAATACAAAGCCTGTTGAGTATGTGATTTCATGCAAAGTTCTATCCATACTTATTTGCTTTCTATGAGCATTGAAACGGGTGGATTCATTCTTGCTATTTAATTATGCTGCTATCAGACCACTGCCCCCAAGAAACTGTGATATCTGATAAAAAATATTTGACATTAATAAAAAAAAGCAAGTTAGAAAACTGTACGGTCATACAAAAAGTGTGATAACTACAAAGAGAGCCAACTTACAAATGGGCTAGTGATTCACCCAGCCAAGTTAAACAAGACACAATTGGGGCTAATTGACTTCCCTCCTTCGACCTCCCAAGTATGAGTTTATGAAAGCCTGGAAAGCTAAATTAACCCCAATTGTGTCTTGTTTGACTTGGCTACCTAGGTAAAATGGATAACCCTTTTGTGACTTGGCTCTTTTTGTAGATATAACACCTTCAGATAATTAACATTCCCTCCTTCCCACCTTTCTAAAACAGCTTTTGCCTTAGTTTACATGTTTTGATTGTGATGAAAGAGGAAGCAAAACTACATTTTTGAAAGACAAGTTTCTCACAGAATAAATCAAAATACAGAATATGAAAGCACATGAGAAATAATTACAAGGTAGCTGTTCACAGCAGGGATTCAAGGATGATATGGAGACTGCAGCAAGAAACTGGCATGACATACAGAAGGTAAGGTATAACTGCATAAAAGAAGAAATCTCACATATATATTTATCAAATATATGTATCAAAAATCTCTATATTTATAAAATAGTACACAATATCAAGCTGTCAATTCACATTGTTGCATCTAAATTCAAACTTTTACCAGTAAGCATGTATGAAGCTGTTCCCTCTGACTTCAACAGAAGTTGCTAAGTACTCAGATTATACCAGAATATAATTATAACTAAAATGCTCAAACAGGGTTTGAAGAATCTTGTGGAGGTTCTATCTGTTCAGGAAATACCTTTTTATTGCAGTATTAGCTTTGAGGGTGGGTCAGTATTGTGATTTTGCATGGACTGAGGATAGCTGTAGAATGATTTGGGTTGGAAGGGACCTTAAAGGTTAACTAGTTTGAAAGCCCTTGCCAAGGGCTAGGACACCACAAAAAGTAATTATGTTGTCATGAACCAGCTCTTCACAATCTTATGGAATGAAAATACAGAAGATCGACTTTAGGCAGGCAAATTTTCACAGATTTTACCTGTGGAGTTTTCTCTCTATTAGTATCTGAAAAGCTGCAGATACTTGTACTCTGACCTTGTAAGGCATCTGGATGAACAACATGCCCATAGCAGGAGCAGCATCTGGAGATGGTTGTGTAAGACAGGTCCTGAGGTAAATCACTGTCTGGAGATGCTTCTCATGTTCCTGTGACTATAGGAGGAGCTTAGATGACTGGGTTCAATAGATCAGGTTATTGAAATAAATCCACCCTGAAGCACTCCATACAGGCCATACATCAGCATTCCTGAAATTATACCTGCCTAATAGAATCAGGTCCATAATAGTTAAAGAAAACGAATATGTTAAATGAACATAGGATGTGTTAGTGGAATAGTCTTCAGTGATTTATTTAATGATAGCCATGATCCCAGCAACACACATCTTTGTAAAATCTGGGGAGGATGAAGCATAAGAACTCAAAGCTGTCCATTGACATTTTTTAATAATCAGACATGGTATAAAAGCCTTTTTGTATAAGGAGTTTTATGAGCCACAGTCTTTTGTGAAACAAGTAAGAATAAAAGACTCACCAGTATATTGTTAGTTGCCCACATACCATGTAGCTAATTAGAAGTCTAAGTGTGCAAAACTTTGAAAGGAACAGAAAAGGGTGAGTTACCTTTGGCATAACACAGATGTTCATATACTTGTATCAGAGGGTCTTTGTATTGGTAGTAAAGACTTTGCTGAGATTTTCTTAGCAATCAAATAAAAAGCCAGACCATAATATTAATAGCAAATATAGGGAAAAATGTAGTTACTAATATTAAGGATTATTCATGGTACACTGGCTAGGAAAGGTATGTGAGCTTCAAAAAGAAGAAATGGGACTTCCAAAGAGTTTATCAGTGTGAAGAGATTCAGAGTGGGTGCTGTTTGCTTCTTTCCTTGCCTGATTTTGTAATCAGCCAGTTTTCTAAGAACATCTAACTCCTAATTAGGAACTGAGGTTATCTCAGCTTCTTAGCTTCTTACAGTTCAAGCCAAGACTCTATCAGCTGCTCCCATCAGGTGTGTCCATGGATCAGCTCAGAGTTCGTTATGTATACAGTAGATATCCACTGCTGGCCAGGTGAATGTTGTGACTTTCAGAAGCACATAGGTGTAAAACTGGTATTAACAGAAAGATGCAATCCATTTCTGAGGTCAGAAGAGTTCGTTTGTTCTTTCTATGGTAGGATTTGTCAGTAGATTTTTTGCCTATTAGGCAAAGTAATGTGGTAACTAAAACATGTAGTGTCTCAGCTCAGCCTAATTTGCAAAGGTATATTACAGAGAAATGTGTTCCCTCAGTCAGCTTTTTTGTCACTACTGAAATTTCTGTACTGATTAATTAAACCTTAACTCATTATTTTGGACACTCAAGGTGTTCTGTACTTCAAGAGAGAAAAAACACAGATTCCAAACTGTCTTGACTTTCTGGATGGGCAAAGTCACAAGTTCTGTCTGGATCTGGCTTTTAAACAGCGCTCATACAAATGGAATAATGACTTTAAATTCCATTTTTAAACCCTAGAGCATTCAAAGTAGGAAAATTCAGGTTTAGTGCTTATAGTCTGAACCTTTCTTAATTTAAATGGAAAGCTTTCCAGTACTAACAGAGGATTAAAAAAACAGAGCAAACAATTTATTTGGAAAGCAAAGCTGCCTTTATATCTCATGTCATCCCACTGATTTTGAGAGAAAGGTATTCTGGAAACAGATGTAAGTTTTAACCAGAGAGCTTGTGCTGGAAGTCTGCTTGCCAAATGTCCCACTGTTCAGTTTATGTGTTCACAGTTAAAATAAAGGCAGAGAACGAGTTAGAAAATGTGATTCTTTTTGAACTTTCTCCAACAGTTTGCTACAGAATTTGTTTAATTTTTTGGATTTTTTTTTCTTATATTGAAATCTAGTCAGTGAAAATTCTTATTTGTAATGGGCTTTTCAAAAATTTTTCCCAAAGGTTTCACAGTTCAGGAGGCATCTCCCTTCCACCCTGTCCCATTCCAGCTACCAAGCACTTTCCTTTCATGAGTATAATGATTATCAACTTATTTTTCAGCTAAGGGGGAAGAGGAGGGGGAATTTAAACTGCCTGCCTGACAATGCTTTCAAATGGTGATGAAATGTCTTCTTCGTATCTGAAGAGAACATGATTATTAGCACTGAATCTGACAGACACGATTTCTGAATATTTTTGTGGCATTAATTTAAATCAATGTAATGTTTGAAAACATTTCAGCCCCTCAAACAGCTGATGCAGCTTAGATTCAATTATAACAAATTGCAACACACTGTCAAGTCTTTTTACCAAGTCATTAGTCAGGGATTTTGAATGCACGGCCTCCGAACGGAGTTCGACTGGCTGACAGCTCTAATTGTTGGGAACCGCTAAAGGATTGCTAATGAACTGGGGGATCTGTTGGGCCTGTAGCTTTCTTCAAGGATGAAATTTTTGAAAACTTTCACAAGATCAAAGCGGCATAACATGGACCATTTGCTAAATTGTCAGCAGTGGAGTGAAGCAGTCTGAGTCTCAGCTTTAAAGCTCAAGCTTCAGTAGAAAACACCATGTGCCTCCTGCCCCTGAGCTTTTTTCATGTGTCAGTAAAACCATAGTGAGAAACAATGACTTGAAGAAAGAGCCCCAGAGCCACCAGGGCTGCTATGGCTTAATTAGGAGGAGCGGGCAGGGAGATGAAAATTCCTCTCTGTTAGTAGATGCAAGAGGGATGAAGTGTCCAGCACTGTTACAACCAAGCCCCACAGTTACTTAGCTTGCTGCTTCTAAACCTATTAATGGTCAGAGAGGCATGTGATACGCAGGAGCAAAATAAAGTCTTCTTCCCAAAAAAAGACTGGTGGTGGAGTTTCCAGGTTTGCCTTCAGGACCCAAAGAGAAGTTGGTCTCACCAAAGACTTAGCCATCAGTCCTTCCCCTCCAGCACCTGCTCCAGCACCCACAGCAGGCAGCAGGAATGTTCCCATTGAGCTGTGTTGGACACCAAATCCATCGCTGTTGTGGCTGGCCAGCATTCTGCAGCCAGTGAAATCGCTCCCAGCTGCTGCTGCTGAACAAATATGTTGCCTCATGTTACTCAGCGGCAGAAAGCCAATGCAGTGAAGGGAAACTTTTAAACCGATCTTAAAAGAAAAGAAAGATATGAAAACCTGTCTCCATCACTCCCATCTGGTTTATATTTTCCTTTCATATTCAAGTCTTATTTAAGTCTGTTCAGTTTTTTTTTGCTCCTTCTCATTGAAATTTACTATGGTATCCTTTTACCAAAAGAAAATAATGCCTGCTGAGCTACAGTAACGTTGGTCAATTACCCAAATGTCTTAATATAGAAGTCTGCCAGGGGGAAAGAATGTTTGAAATAAGATTTACATTATTACTTCTTTAAATTAACACTTCAACAGGACTCAAGGAAAAACAAACTCTTTCCTCCTCACACTGTGTGAGGTACAGTACCAAGCTGCTGTTATCCTCCCCAAGACAAACTGTATTCAAAAAACAGCACTGAAGGGCATATAGTGAAAAATTTTTGGAATGCCTGAATTGGGGGCAGTAATTTTGAACATCATTACAGTACAGCCTTGAATATGAATTTTGCATTTCACATCACCTTCTAGAAACATACATCATATCTCTATTGCGCTCTCTCTTTCTACCAGATACCCATCAGCCACGTGAATTCTCTGAAGTAATATTGCTTAGTCTTTCCATAGGGCTTCTATAGGCTCTGGTCAGCAGATGTGGAAGAAATTTCCTTTCCTTTTTCCAAGAAAAAACTTGTCAGGGAGATATGAGCAATTTATACCTGTCCTCTGCTATAACTTACATTTATAGTCAAATATTCAATCTGTAAATAGATCTTGTTTACCTTATTTTTAATGGATTTTTTAAAATAGAATTCTTTGACATTTAGACATTTAGCAGCTGCTATTACCTGCAACAGAATTGCAGTAGTATAATAATCATTCTAAATTTTCAACAGATCATCAAGGAAGAGACGAATCCCATTCATTTGTACTTGGGTTTATACACTCAATTCACCACTGATTTAATAGCAGCAGATCACAAAAAGATCTAATATTGCTTGGTTTAGCATTTAATACACCAGTAGCCACAGATACTGAGTTGTATTTTAGATGAAAACGTAAATTACCAAACTGACTTGAAACATTCCTCACTTTTCATTAGGAAAACACATTTGAGTAGCTTTCCTCTCTCCTAATTTTAGGCATTAGACTAAGCTAATGAGCAAGATTCCCTCTGTACTTGTTGAGTAAGTCACACAGTTTGTCTTCAACACGTATCCTGTGACTGGAAAAATGTGGTAGAGCATCTGTCTTCCTCAGTTGGCTCTAGAGGGAGCCCAAATGACAAAATTGGACTACACACCCAATTTTTAGAGTTGAAGTTAGGGCATAGAAAACCCAGCTGAGAGAGCCTAATGACCTGGTTTTGGAGTCACTGAGAAGTCATCCAGTTCAGCTCCAGCAAGGCATTGCTGGTGCAGGTGAAGGAACAGTGAAGGCAATACCAAACCAGAACTACTCTGCCCTGGGTTCTCTGCCCTGCCTCTCAAAGAGTAAGTTTCACAGTGACAATCTTCTCTAACTTATTTTAAGAGTCCCAATGGGACATGAAAACCAGGTTCTCTTCCTGGGTTTTTCATGCCGGTCCAGGCTGAGTGAGTATTGTCAACACTGAGCACTGCAGCAAACATGGGCTGTAGTAGTGTTACCCAGCTGCTTGGTTTTTAGCATTGAACTAAAGGTGACCCTAAGCCGTGATTCACAAGATAAGATGCTGTAGTCAGTTCACTCTGATGGATTTTATATTTTTATATTGAGTAGCTTCTGAACAGGTTGTTCCACAGTCTGGGAACTGGGACACTTCAATTTTAGTCTATGACCCAGTAAATGCTTACTATGAAATATGTGGTGAAGGAGTAGTTTCAGCATAATACTAATGGAAAGAATTCCTGTCTGTGAATTCAAGGTGAAGCCTGGATTTCAGAAATTAACATTCAGAATGCAGTTTATTTAAAACAAACTTCTCTCCCTAGCTACCCTACTGAATAACACAGGAAGCCTTGTCAGGTCGCATTTTGCAGATCCCAGTCAGGGATGCCTCAGTCTTCCTGGAGACTCTATAGGAACTCCATAAACCTAATCCAGGACTCTGAATTAGTCAAGTGATCAAAGGCCTAAGTATTATTGCAGGGCAAGTGCTATAGCAACTGACTTGTCCTGTGGGTCTAATCTCAGTGAGCACTGCTACTCAGCTGTGTGCAACCCACTGGCGAGCCCCTGGGGCACACCACCTGCTTCCTGGCTTTTTGGGCCAGCTCCCTCAGCTCTCTGACACAAAACCCAGGAACACTTTGGAGGACAGCTCACTCTGGAAAGCAGGTTGGACAGGCTACATCAAGTTTGCCTTCTAGTTAAAACACCCCAACCCACTTTCAGAGGAATTTGAGCTGAACATCAGTTATAGGCTTTCTGGCTACTAAGACATGCTACATGTGCCCTCAGTTTCAACCTACAAAAGCATTGTTCTGGTTGGCTGCAGGACAGGGCCTCTTTATTTCATTCACTCTGAACTAACCAATCACACAAAAAATACGTACCATGGGTTGGGACAATGGAACCTTGAAGAAATATAGTATAAATATAGGATAAAGTACTGTGTAACAATACCAATGCACCTCTGGAGGAGGTTGATCCTGAGAGGCCAGGATACATCCACTGTGTGACACGTCCTAAAGCCCAGAGGTGAGTGCCTCTCCCTATATTTATTTACTGATATAAATATCTCATAGAGTCATTGAGGTTGAAAAAGACCTTTAAGATTATCAAGTCCAAAGGTCAGCCTAACACCATCACCATTTTCATCATTAAATCATGTTCTCAAATGTCCTATCCACTTTTTGAATACTTGCAGGGGTGGTGACTTCACCAGTTCCCTAGGCCCTCTGTTCCAATTCATCCACCCTTTCCATCTCTTCTTTTTCCTAACAGCTAATCTAAGCCTCTCTTGGTTCAACTTAAAACTATTTCCTCTCGTCCTGTCACTCTTGCCTGGTAGAAGAGATTGACACCCACCTCACTACTACTGCCTTTCAAGTAGTTGTACAGCAGTGAGGTCTCTTCTAAGCCTCTTTTTCTCCAGGCTATAAAACCTCATTTTTTCTCAGCTGCTCCTCCTCACTCTTGTGCTCCAGACCTTCATCAGCTCCATTGGCCTCATCAGGGTCAGACCAGTCACTTCAGTTTCTTTCTTGTAGTGAAGGGCCCAGAACTGCACACAGGATTCAAGGTGTGGCCTCAGCAGTGACAAGTGCAAGTGCACAGTCACTTCCCTGGTCCTGCTGACCACACTATGACTGATACAGGCCAGGATGCCTTTGGCCTTCTTGACCACTTGTGTTTTCAATACGTGGTACATACAGACCATAATGGTTTTGAGTTACCTGTCTTTATCAGAAAACTAGAAATTGTTCTACTTCCTTACACCCCACCTAGATGTTGTAAAGTACCAAGACACTTAATTAGTAACCCTTTACAAGGATTAAGTGCAAGGTGTACACTGTTGTGGAAGGCAGACACTAGCTTGGTTCAGCAGCTCTTGGAGGAGGTGGCGCAAGCCTTGATGACTTCTCAAAAGTTGCTACTTATACCTGAATTTCACAACTCTGGTAGACCCTAGACCAAGAGTTTGACTTCTGTAGACAATTAGAACAACGGTTAGTAATGGCTTTCCTTCTTGGTTTTTCCTGTTTGTTCTCTTGTGCTTCCTTAGAAAAGAACTTGTTCTTGAATCTCTGTTTACAGAAACCGCTGTTTACCAACTGTTGTAAAGTGCTACCTCTTCTATTTAGTTCCAATTTACTAATGAAAAATATCCTTTCTGTCAGGAAAAAGCAATTTCCCTCTATCTGTGTCTTGAAACATAAGAAAACAAAACAGATGCTTGTTGCATTTAATAAAGAACATGCATATGCATTGAAAAAACTTCTAGCTTATTTTTGTGATGCCAATATTTAATTATGTTCATTTTGCATTTTTAATTAGAAGGCAGAACAGATGGTGAAGGCACAAAGTAAAGGAAAGTGTCCATTCATATAACCTGCTACGTGATGCCAGCAAATTCCTGTGCTTAGAGCCTGATCCAAGCTCTACTGAATCCAGCATAAGTGTATCTGTCGAATATTAGGGGTCTAGAGGAGACCACAGAGCAGGGCTTTCCTGAAATCAGTTTTTGTGATGTGTACATGACGAATATATTTCTTTCCCAGATGGATTGTTCTTTCTGATTTTAAGGCAAATTTTGGTTCAAGTTCCCATGGGTGACCTTATTTCTTGCTTGCTTTCCTGTGCAGAATTAATTTCAATTCCAAACCTTAGTTGGGAAAAATGTCTCACTGTATATTGTGCCCTAACAATAACAATTCATGCAGCTTATGACATAGGTCACAGAGAGAGAGATAAAAGTTGTTTAGATAATTTTTGACATCACTGAAAAGTGGAAGCTGAAGCAGATCAAAATTTGGGTTCTGCATTTAATTCAAAAACACATAAAATTAATCACTACAGTTACTTATTTCACAAATTAAAGATTTGTTTCTTTCTCTTTTTTAAAAATATGCCAATGTTAACAAAACAATTTTAAATAGAGTGGACATAAATACAAACTAGAAAAGAAAATGGAATTTTCAGCCAAATGAAATATTTACGTTGACCCAAATTGAAATTCTGTGTGCATGTGCTATGGGTGTGTTTGACTGCAACTTTTTTTAAGTGTGTGTGATTCATCATTTGTCTGACATCAGTCACAATGATATTTCTCCTGATCTTTAGGCAGGAAATGGATGTTCTTAATCAATATGTCATGAACTTTAGCTATATAAATGGCACTGCTGAGACTGACAGTAGAATATTAAAGCATGTCAACAAATTTAAGAGTGCTCAGAAGAAACTATTATTTGAGGGCTTCAAAAAAGGTCTACAGTAAACTTGATCTGTTTAGCTCATGAAAAAGATCAAGAGGTAACTTGATTGTGATGTGTAAGTTATTAATAAGAATTATCAAAGGGAAATTAAAGCCTTTGAGACAAATTCTTATTCTTAGTAAGAAACATTTCTAACAGACAGTGTAATTAAGTATTGGAAAAATGTACCAAGAGCAGTGCATTGTCTTCTGCCTCTTGAAGTTACCCAGTCAAGAATGAACAGAGAATGTAATTTAATCCAATCATTTCTAGTCATCTTTGATTCATAGTAGAAGGAGAAGAAAGAATCAATCCCCATATAGTGAATTTAGGTCTATTGAAAATATGCTTCCTTTTCTCGATAATCTTTTGCAGATCCTCTTAAAAGGGGTCTGCCACTTTGAGTCAAGCACGAATTATTGGTCTCAATTCTGGGGAAACTGACTCTACAGATGTTCTGAGTAGGTGGTCTCCTGGTGCTCTCTGACCTTTAAAGTCCATGAATCAGGAATTTTTCATATATATGTATTTATTTATAAAATATCATTACATATAGGTACCATTGCATTGATTAATTGCATATGCTTTTCAAAATAATAGGAAAGAACTACCAGCACAGTATAAACAGCAAATTGCTAACATTTTCAGGAAAAAAATTCAATGATCTTCAGACATAAAATTAGTCACTGAAGAGATCTGTGCATAATTTGGCAATAACTAATAAGCCCAAGAATTTTGCAGTCTATTTGAGAACAATTTGCAAAGAGAAAACAAAGCAAAATTCTTCAGATAAATTATTCATTTGAATTAGTCATTTAGCTCTAGTAAGGACTTGTAGACTTTTTGAAAATATGTGGCAAGGGGATACAGTTTTAAAGAGGTTGAAGCAAAAATACTCTGCTCTTCTGGAGTTTGTTTCATCACATGTTCTCAAGGCACTTAATCATTAATTATGCTGAATATTAATTATAACCATTTTACATTTGAATAAACTGAGGCACACACAGTGCCTTGCCTATGCTCACACAGCAAGTTGGGATAAAAGTTTGGAAAAAAATCTGTCATCTTACTAACAATTAAATGTGCTCTCTGTCACTATTCTCTTAAACTTTGCTACCCCATTACATTGTTAAAATTTATTTTTGAGGGAAATAAATGTTATGTGATCACGGTGGGTTTCTATTGTCTTATTGATGAGGGCAGAATAATATCAGAAGAAAGGGATCTCAGAATTACTGAGGGAGGAATTTACCTGACCAGATATTTAAATCTTTTGTGCAAATGTCTACATCTGAATCCGTCACAATAAACTCTCTGTAAGGTCAGTGGCAAAGAATAAGTACATACAGGGCATGAATCACCTCACTCTGGGTTGGTGCCTACATTTGTCAGATATGCCTCAGAATGCCCCCAGGGTAGACATTTAAGAGGAAAGCAGAACCACAGTGTCCTACATGTTGGGAAGGGCCCCTGTGGGATTACCTGCTGCTGCTGAGATAACCACTAACTTAGATAAGGTTGCTTAGGGCAGCTGGTTTCTGAATAGACACAAGGATGTTTTTGAGGATATGGCTAAACCTGGATGCAATGATCCCCACTCCTTGAAAGGCAGCCTGACAGAACAGAGATCCAAGAAAACCATCTGAGCTACAACAATATATTGAACATAAAGAATAGGATTTACTCAGCTAAACAGGTGATATGGAGTGTAGAAAGGGGCAAGTCTCCCTTCCTTTCTTCATACCTGCCAATCTGTGCAGCTTTCTCTGACGCTCTTAAGGCAACTCAAGTGGCCCAGGGTGACTTTCCTTATGCAGGAGCATGCTGTCAGGATTGTAGCAGCTCAAGATTCACACACCTGGTCACTGAAGTCACCCATGGCCATGTCTAGATACGATCTAGGTGGCTACTCTCCCATTATCATTAATACAGAGCCTGAAGAGATGTTCCACTCTGCCTAAGATAGACACACGTCTTTGAGGAGCTGAATAATTTTTCAGATTTATTATTCTGTATTAAGTTTAATTCCTGTGCCGGAATCTGGAACTAAATCCCAGTGGTCCCAGTGAGCTCCTAGACTTACCAAATTGCCAGAATACACTATTGTATTTTCATGAGATATATAATCCACGACATTTAAGAAGCATGTTGTGAAGTAGAACAGTAAATGCTGGTGTTATGTGTTTACAACTGATTAAAGTGATAAGTAGGCTAAATATTGTGATCTGATACAGGTAACTGAAAAAAAAAAAAAAAAAGGAGTGGGACTTGGGCCTCAAAAGTCCCTAGCAGTCCCATCTGCTAAAATTAGACATGTTTGGATGCAGGCAGAGCTCCAAAATTGCTGCCGCTGTTACTGCAAAACCACCAAAGAATCCTGATTTAGAAGTAAAATATATATCCTGTTATTTATAAACCAGGAGGAAGGGTAAAGAATATGTAGGGTAAAAAATAAAGCATTTGTTAACACTGTGATTTTGAAAAAATTAAGTGAATAGTCATTCAAACCCTGGTCCCATTTTCTCCTAGCTTCAGATTTAATCCACCATTTGTCATCTCATTTCAGGTGCTTTTGGTTTTAAGGGAAAAGTTATACCTTGGTCATAATTTGGAAACCATACTGCCTACATAATGCAACCTTTCTAGAAAGGAGTTTACAAATTATTTAAGAGTCTGCTTATCTTGAACCAGTTTATAGAGGTGTCACCTTGACTCGGCAAATCATGAACCCTTCATTGTTTCAAAGGCTGTGAGAAATCAAGAGATGCCCTTCAGGCCTTCTCCAAATACTTGTTTTGAGCCCTTCTTTGATTAAGAGAGTTCCTTATTTAGTTCCTGAAGGTTCAAAGGCATGTTTTTTCCAAGTGCGTTGACCAAATAAGATTTGATTTTAGTGTAAAGTAGTGCCTCAGGTACTTCTTATGGCACAGGTTTCATTGCAAACATGTTTTCATTTCAAACACAGAAAAAAGTACCTTATGAACACAAGTCTTCAATGTCACTACTTCAAATTCTTCTGTCTATATGAAACAATAGATTTATTCCTGATTTGTGAATTTACTTGTAGCTACTGTAAGTTCAAATTCTTGCTTCTTGGCTTCGAGTTTATAGAATACAGTTAACCAGACAATGTTTTACTTATTATTATCAAGTGAATAAAAATCTTTCAAGTTGCTAATTTTTTTAAATATTTGACATGCATATTGCCATACAGTTCCTATTCCTTATTTCTGCCTCCAAATTTTCTCTTTCTTTGGATGCCTTCCTTGCATAATTGTTGAATTTTTTGTGTTATGGACCTTCATATTTAGGGCACTCTGGAAGCCATACAGGAACAGTTGCCATTTGGCATTTGTTTAAAAAAAATCTGAAAATTTTGCTGAAGTATGGCCCAGGAACCTCCCCCTGGAAACATAAGTACTAAAGAATGGAAGTTTTATGAAAGATGCTTCAGCAGTATATGTATGAGAGGAAGTAATGCAGAAGTACTTGTTACAAAAAAATTAAATAAAAGCCCCTGTATATTTTAGTTGTTGTATTTCTTTCATATGTGCTGCAAAATTCACTTTGATCTGTACAGTATATTTTCGAGTCATATGGCACTGTAAAATACCAACGCTTACGAAGGAAACCCACATATAATATAAATATATAAGTAGCACAAATATGTCAATTTTTTCCTGTATGGTAACAGATTACTCTAAGGTTCCGGTCATGAAGTTATACATCCTGGAGTAGTTAAACAGGAATTTTACCCCAAAGCAAGTGTGTGAGCTATGTGAATGTTAAGAAGCACAGATAGCTGCAGAAGCTGCTGGATGGATCAATGACAAGTTCTATCAGCTCTGTTTTTTAAAGTGCGAGGCTTTGAAGAAGAAGAGAAGGCTTGGTTTTGGTGTAAGGAAATGATTATTCTCATGAGAAATTTGATCCAGCACTTGTGGGGTCTTTTCTTTGTTATTAAGTCACATCAATAATATTGTCTGATAATATTTTCCTAAAAGTAAATATGGTGAGGTGCTATTAGTGTTAATATGTGCATGTATGCAGTCCAGCAGCAACCCAATAAAAGAAGATCCTTAACAGCTCATTTAACCCTCTTAATAATGTTTAAATTATGATATATATTATGACAAGGTAAAACAAATGTTAAAAATTACATGAGTAAAATATATCTCTAAGTTTTTTGGGTTTTTCTAAATCAATCAGATATAAAGTCTTCCAACATCCTCAGGCTTGTTCCTGCTATTTAAAGAAAAATCAATGGGAAATATAAGGAACATTAGTGCTTTTGAAACAACATTGTATCATCTGGAGGTTGTTTCTAGCCTCACAAATTCACTAACACATTTTTCATGATAGTTTCATCTCAGATATTTTACCAGCAGTTATTCAGGAGAAATGTAATGTGCACTACAGCAGCATAAGCAAGGATCACTGGGGGATGGTCTGATATGAACAGAAGCTTCCTTGCCAGACACTTTAGTCTCTCTCTCACTGCAACCCTCAGTAATTTCTTCCTGTAGACATATTTATATATTCTGAGCAATTACATAAAGCTGTCCTTGATGGAAAACAGGTAAACAAAAGACTAACACTTGTTAGTTGGACATATAAATAATTTACAGCAAGACAAGTTAACATACAAACCATTAACTACTCCTCTGTAATTTCACACCTAGTTACTTAGTTACAAACACATGCTATAAGGTTTTCAAGGTTCTTTTCTTCAGCCATGAAAATATCTTTGTAGTTCTTCTTTTAACTAGTCAGAAAATTTCAACACCATTTTTGAAATTCAATCTGTAATCACAAGTGCCTTTAGGGTTTAAAACTAAACCCCCATCATCTCATTTGTCCAGATAAGTAAACCTTCTACATTCAACCCATTTCCTTTGCAAAGTCCATCTTTGAGCTGAATTGTGCTGTCCTTTTGGATCCCAGAGTGTGGCAAGGTGAGATTCCTAAATACTGCTCTCGGGACTGTTCTAATAGAATTAGAGAATATAGTGGAAAAACACTTTAAAATCCCAGCTTAGTCCATGAATTAGTCCATGAAGTGCATTAGCTCACAATTCTCAGTAGCAGCCTAAAGTTTCAAGTAATCTCAGGTATCTATTTGTTCTTTTATCTTTCCTAAACAATGCAATAATATGCATATCAAAACTCATAATCTATTGTGAGTAGATCTAGGGGAATTCTGAAAACACCAGGCTTCCCTTCCAAAATTAAAAATCCAATTAGGAGATGACTTAAACCTAATTCCTCAGTTTCATAGATGAGTTCCTTCAATGCATTTCTCCCGTATCACAAAAATTTGCAAGTTTAGGTTTCGTTATTTGATTCAGAGAGCAACCAATCATTTTTTAATTTCAGGATAGATTCCACAGATGAGGCAATAGATTTCCCTAATGTGATACTTTTTATTGTTAGTTGGAACAGTAGATAAGCAACTTGGATGCAACACAAGAGGCTTGCTTTGATTTATTGTCTACAGTAGAGGGCCAATATTTTTTTAGGAAATGGAAGCCAATTTTGGAAGAAAAAAAAAGCTCAAAAGAAAATAAAATCCCTTGGTATTAATTTGGTGAGTCAATTCATGATCTGGTAAGACAGCATTCACTGCAGCTGATAATATATTCCAAGGATGGACAAGAACACCAGGCCTGATCCAGGGCCAAGGGAAAGATACAGATGGTCCTTCAATAAAAGGGATGGGATTAAACCTGACTGGTGTTTTAAAGCTAAGATAGAAAACTAGAAATAAAAAAGATAAATGCAAAATACATTATATTATCCTGTGAAAGAGCATTTATATTATCCTGTGAAAGAATGCTTGTTATTTCTGTTCAACCTTCAGTCCCATGGCTTACTTTTCCTGACCTTTTTGAAGACAGAGGTAAGCACTTGTTTTTCTCTAGTCCTCAGGTGCTTCTCCTATTTGTCACGATCATTCTTCGCAATGACATCTGCCAGATCCCTTTGCACTCATCAGTTCATCCCATCAGGGTCTAAGGACTTAAATATGTCCAATTTGCTTACATATCCTCTAACCTAGTACTCTTCCATCAAGGTAAGTCTACACTGCTCCAGGCTTTCCCTCTGTGCCTGGATTTTCTGAAGGTTAGTCTTGCTGGTAGATTTTGAGATAAAGAAAGTATTTAATACTTGTGCCAAAGGTCCTCTGCCACATTCAGCAATGGACCCATATTTTCCACACCTTTCTCTTTTCCACTTAGGTATGTACAGAAGTCTTTCCTGTCATCTTTTATAACCAGCAAAAATTTAACTTCAGGTGGCCTTCCTAACCATATCTCATGCTTGGAGAGTGCCTCTGTATTTTCATGCAGTCTGTACCTTCTTTCACCCCCTGTATGCTTTATTTCTATTTTCAAGTTTGGCTAGGAGCTCCTTGTTCATCTATGCAGGCCATCTGGTAATTTTGCCTGTCTTTCCTGTGAAGCCTGTATCCCCTCCATCTAGGCAAATGTTCAGAGCATCAGCACTGAAACAGTCATATACAATGAAGTAGTTTAAGAAGTGGTCATCAAAGATTCTAACTGCTAATGGGAATAAATTCTGTGACACAGAGTTGTTAACACAGAAACTTCAGCCAAACCCCACACAACATACATACATTTTGCAGAAAAGAGCAAATTAATGACCCTGGTTTAGCTGACTCTTTGGTAAAGATAATTACAAAAAGTTAGCAAACACACCATACATAGTTTCTCTCAGCTTTCTCTTTCAACGTTGAATGCCTTATTTTCCATGGCCAGGTGGATTTCCAGGTCCTGTGAGATAATCAGAATAACAGAGTGGTAGAGGGGAAACCTTGTCATGCATGCAAGTGAATGGAAATTACACAAATATATCATTACTCTTGTGAAGAGAAGATATCATTTATAGTTCATACATTTACTACTAAAAATTAGAGAGTAATTAGATAGTATTATTCTACAAGTAAAAAAGGTGGCAGGTGTTAGTGGGTTTTTTTGGTTTTTTACTCTGTGAAGTTTTGATTCTTTCTTCTCTCAATTTAAAAGGTCTTAGAGGAAGAACATGTGAACATTCACAAATTTATACACTCATCTAAAATTATAGCAGAAAAATACAATCCAGGAAGACATAATTTCCTTGTATTTCAGAGAAAAATATTAAAGATTTATCTGATGATGTGGTAATATTCATTGTCAATTACTTGTATAATGTATTTCTTTTTTCATAAGACTCTTAAGTGTTTGTACAGGATTCAACTGACTAGATGTCAGAATCTATAGCCCAGATGTCTATATCTTTGTTAATCAATGTGGGTCTATTTATAGCTAATGGAAAGAAACAGGCATTTCTATAAAATCATTTGTCTTGTCCCAAAGTAGACGTCTATATTTAGTGAAAACTGTCACCCCTGGAAACTGTGTTTCTCTCATTAGTGTAGAGGGAGTTCAGGATTATTAGGTCATATGTAGACAGCCACAATCAGATGTAGACATTTAAAGTTAGGGTAGTGAAGATTTCCTTTTTTGCCCTCTGTGTAAATGACCTAAATGTCAGTTATCGTGCAGCACAGCTCAGTCCTGGCTGTTCCAAATTGCATGTTATACCTTGATGTTAAATGGTGTGCAAATTTAAAATGGGGACTCCTAAATTACAAAAGGTCTTGTATTCAACTAAACTGCACCATCTTTTATTGCTTTTTGTCCTTTTGCCTCATATTGGACTGGAGAATTAGCAGGTCAGAATGCTAGCGCCAGAAGGATTATGGGATGGTGGTTCAGGAATACACATGGGTGTTTCATAATCAGAGCTCCTGAGGTTTAAAACCTTCTTTAATAGCCAAAGCTTAGAGAAAAGTTCTGTTTTCATCCAATATGTGAAATGGTTTCCTTGTTTACTTCTTTTTTTTAAAGCTTTATAATTTTATTTATTTCATTGTTCTTTCTAACTAAGAACTCAATTTTTAGAATAATTCAAAGACAACATGCCCTCAAAGAGTGTATCACTCCATTCAGGATTTCAGTGTAAATTTAAGTACTTGGTCTCTAAGATTTGGATTAAGTTGTGGGCAATGGAAATATTTCTGATCTCATGAGTCCATATACACACACTTGCCACGTCTCAGCTGAACCTTACATCTATAGAGAGAATTATCCTTTTCTTTTTTGTCTCAGCTGTTCCTGTCCCATTTTTGGTTTGTTTGCTGGAAAAGTGTAAAATCTTGTGTGTAAGTTAGATGGGAGCCCTGATGCAGTTCACTCTAGTACCCAGCAGAGACATCTGAAGGATTTCATTTTTCAGATATTCCATAACATACACCTTCTAGATCTGATTTCACAATCAAAAGCTTAAGCAGGTGGTGGTGGGAAGAGTCATCTCAATGACATCCCAGAATGTTTTCTTTATTTTGAGAAATGATATACAAAGCAAGCCCAGCTCAGAGTAGAGGGCAAGGAGCAAAGTATGCATCACTGAGTTATCACTGTGGGGAGAGCTGGTTAAGCAGAGCTCAGTTTCACAAATTGCATTTAGACAGGTCTAACACCTAGGGCTTCTCAGGAGGACTTGTCAGGTAAGAAAAGAAAATACTGGCATGATTCTCAATTGTTTCTCATTTGTAAGTGGTCATTCTAATTCAGTGTGACAAGAGAATGTCTACAAGTAGGTGTGACTGAGTCCTGTCTGACTGAAAGGGGATATATTTGCACAATTGCAGAAGAATGAATACCATTACCAAGACACTGCAGAATGTGTATAAATTAGGGCACTGAGCTATGGGAAAAGGTACAGGTCCAGTGCTGAATGGCCCCAGATCTTGTGTATGTTTCAGTTTGAATCCATGTTTAAAAATAACAGGAGAGTTATGGAAGCATATATTACTCCATCTCCCAGAAAAGCCCTAAGGAACTGTATGTTTACAAGGTTCTGTTAGTTATACAGTGACTTTTCACCACTAAATAGTACAAGAAGGTTTGGTGGTTTTTTTTTTTTTATTAAATGTGATAGTCATATAGAAATATGAACATTTCATGGAACTGATTAATCAGCTCAGCTAGTAGATATTTATTTGTGGCTTTGCAACATCAAAACATTCTTATTTTTTCCATTAATTAATGTGTAGACATTTACAGTATATCCACATATAAGTGGCAGCAAGCTTCTGAAGCTCTTATCTGTCCTAGAATATTTGCGCATTTTGTCTGCTAAGGAATATTGACAAGTGCCAATGGGTGCAGTAAAAGAAATTGACAGTATAAAGCCAGCCTTTCTTCCTCACTGTCTGTGGGGATTAGAGAAACAAGGCACTGAACACAAGAGAGGATTTTTTCTTTCCTGATGTAATAACTCTATGTAAATGATGTCTCAGGTAGCCTAGTGAAATTGGCATCTGAAATGGAAAGGAGGTAATTTAAAACCTAGATGTGAATAAATTCACAGCATCTGATACAGAATGCTGTGACTAAGTGTTTAACTTTCAAATAATCTGTAATTTAATGTAAAGGTTTTAAATTAAATGAATACATTTTTAGGGCATGATGTGGAACTCAGGATTTCCAACTCCTGCCTCAAAAAACAGCCATTAGAATCCAAGCTTCCAATTAATTTTGAGCTGCATGCAGTACAGAACTGGTTTAACAATTCTGAACAGAAAGGTTTGAAACTAGATAACAACCTGTGGGCTGTAAACAGAGTAGGCTTAACTCTTGCTGATTTTAATGTGGTCTGATCAAGCAGACTGTAAATAAAAGACTCTGGTCTAGTTTGCCCACTAATTTGAATTGCACTCATTTGACTTGTCTCCAATACCAGCATTATTACCTAAACATTTATAGGATCATAAATGAAGAATGAAAAATATCCTGAAAGATGTTTTCTGGGATTTTTTCTTAAACTAAGTATGCATAAAAAGAATAATCCTGGAGATGAAATAGAGACTTTTGTAGAAAAAAAATAGGCTGCTAACAATATTCCCTTATTGTTTATGAAATTTCCCACTAATTGCCTATTCAAGCAACCTTTCCCTGACCCCTTTACTTTTTTATTTTTTTCTTTTTTCACCACATGTATAGGGCTACTGGTCAGATGGATTGTGTTTAATGGAAGCTGAGGGACATGCAAAGTTTGGATGGAAGAAAACTGAAAATTAAAAAAAAATAACAACAATCTAGTCTAAAAATATTTCAGAACCCAGAAGTGTGCTGATAGGGTCACCTGACTGGGGAAAGCTTTACAGGCTGCCATCATTGCCTCAGTTTATTCATATTTACTGCTAGCTACAGTTATTGCACTGTTACCATAAGCTCCTCAGCTATATTGTAGATATCTCCTCAGTCAGCTCTCCCTCCCTCAAATGGGACAAAAATTGCTTTTTCAGGGTGAGATACAATAAGACATTTGTGAAGCCAAGGCATTGGTGACTGTGTCCTTTTTACTGTCATGTAACTGTGCTGCTTCATTGCCAAACCCTTCACAATGAAGTGAATGTCAAGACAAAAGTGTGAGGACAGGCATCCCACTGCGAGGAGCTCCACAGCTTCTGAGACAAGGCTAAATCTGGGGTGCTGCCTCACCACTCTCCATGGCTCTTGCTCCAGAGCTGCCCCAGTTGTTGCCTTGACATTTCATGATGATGATAATGAAATGACAAGGAAAACACTACCTAGCAAAAAAGGATATCCATGAATGTTTTCTGGCTGGAGGAGCAGCTCCATCTCCTGAGGTCTTGGGAGTGTGAAAAGACAAGTCAAAATGCTGGCTGCAAGGAGGGAGCCAGTTTGGTGAGGGAATGGGTAAATCACAAGTCCTGGCTTAAGGCTTTGTCCAGATGCAGGGCTGGAGGCAGCTTCCCATGGTTACAGAATTGGTGGGATGTAGAGGTGGCAGCCTTTTGAGGCTTGCACAGCAAGATGGATGAGGAGACTGCTGTGAGGTTGTGGTCTGAGGGTGTGGATCTGGCAAGAAGACTGAAAATCAGGAACACATATATCTGGAAATTATCTTATTTCCCTATGAAACACAGATGGAAGAATAAAATGAAATAACATAAGGTAAGAGAATATAAAATTAACAATAAATAAGCAACTGCCTGCTCAGTTCTACTCTTCTCTGCAAAACAGATACTAAAACAAAGCCAGACAGATACTCAGGTTTCTCACTGAGCACAAAATGTTTGGCATGTTGACACCTGTTTTGATCTATACAGGAACAGCAGGTTATGAAATAACATATGAATAACACAGACAATACAAAAATGAAAACCAAATCATTGTACAAATTTAATTTTGATTTACTCATATGGTATATCAACATTTTCTGAAACAAAGCCAACTTCTGATATATTTTCCTTCCATGTAAAAGCAAAGGTTAGTCCATGATCTCTGGAATTAATGCAGCCTCCTATTCCATGGTTTTATAATGTTTGAGTCATCAACTATCTCATGATAACAATAATTTCCATACCCTTCTGTGTGTTAACACAAGTTAACACACAACTCCTGGCTCATCTGGAGATAAACTTGTGATATTCAGCTGAGCAGTCCCTTTGTACCTGTTAAGTCATACCTGGCAGTGGAGGTGTTGCTTTCAGTCTCCTCTGACAAGACACTGGTATGCTTAAAAATTACAGAATGTATTTAGCTTTGAGTACTAGACTTCCTTTTGTGGAGGTTGCTTTCTTTTTGTTTGTTTATCTGGGTTTTTTTTTGGGGGGGGGTGTTGTTTTGTTTTGTTTAATTTTGGGTTTTGGTGGTTTTTTGGGTTTTTTTTTGGTTTTGTTTTGTTACGTTGGGTTTTCTTCACCTATTTCAATAAAAATTGTCCAATATGCTGGGAATTTACTTAAGAAGACTGACAAATCATATGAGTATAGAGCATAGTTACTTAAATGTATAGCTTTTGAGATTAAAAAAATCAATTTCAGCATGTTTGGGGGGTTGGGGGGGTGTTGTTTGTTTGTTTGTTTGTTTGGGGTTTTGTTTGGTTTTTGTTTGTTTGTGGGTGGGGTTTTTTTGTATGGGTTTTTTTTTTAAATTAAAAATGTATTTTTGTTTAGTTTTTTTTTTAATCATCATGCGTACCTAATACTGAAAGTCTCCACAGCACATGTGGCTACAGTCTATTAAACATGTAGCTCTTTAGAAAATTACAGTTCATCATCATCTGGTTCATAATGTGATCGTAAAAAAAAAGAAACTCTTTGCAAAAGCCATTCATCAGAAACATCCTGAAAAGGTAAACATTTGTTCATGTTCAAGTGAAAAATAAATGGTGGGAAAACAAGCAAACAAGCAAATATACAGACTGAATTAATTGCCTAAATTAATTAATTTGGCCCACATAACTACAGATAATTAATTTGGCCAACATGACCACAGTCCCAGACGAGCTTTTGGCCAAAAAATTAGTGCTTGAGTTTTTTTAAGCTTGCCAAATATGCAACTGGATACCTCCTTTACAGGGGCAAAGCATTGGCTTTCAATTCAAAGTGAGACAGCAGGTCTGCTTGCAAGGCTGCTCCAAACATTCAGGGCACTGCTTCCCATCAGGGCCAGGGTGTGTTGGACCCTTTGCCTTGTGACCATGACCACTTCCCACTGTATCCAGAGCTCTCTTCAGAGACCTCATGTGCAATCCTAACCCAGCCTCACCCTGACTTAATTTACCTTGTGAGCACTGATGAAGGATTGTACAATTGCCCTATATGGCATCATTTCAGCTTAAAGGAATTTACATAAATTCCAATGGAAGAAAGAATGCTTGCTGTCTATCCAGTAAACAAGAAATGAGGAATCCTCTGTTGGAGATATTTGATTGAATGTCTACCAGTTTTCTACAGTATTTGTAGAATGTCTCAAAGCTGGGAATTTCCACCTCACCTTATTCTGACACTCCACTTTTTAATTTTTGAGTGCTTTACAATGAAAATAAAGCCCAAAAAAAGATACTCATAAAAATGTAATAATTTCTTTCCAGAGCATGATATTACCTTTTGTTATGCACTGCTTACATTATTGGCTGCATTGTTTAGCACGCTATATAGTGACATCTCAAAAGGCAACAGCAAAATAAGTAACACAGCCTATTTAATGCTTATGAACCACTAGCTGGTCGTGTTTAAAACACTTTTTTCTCAAGAAAGCAGCATTAACAAATCAGTTTTGCTGGTATCATTAGCATTTTGCAAATGTTTGTTGAATATACTGAATATTCATACTAGTTTCTATAGAAAGCTGACTGCAATAATTTCAAAAATATATTTTTAAACCAGATTAAAAAATATAGTATGACCTGGTCATGTATTCATATTTTTTATCTGTCTTGAGTTCACATAGTATACATTATTTATTTATTGGGATAAAAGTGATCCATGATTTTTAAGAAAAATTCTTAAATGTTAAAAAAATAATAATAGCATTGGGATTACATGTGATATAAACCCAGCCAATAAATTAGAAAATTCAGTAGAGACAAGTCATAAAAGGTCTGTTTACTTCATATTCTTGGACTACCATTCCTAAATCAGCACTATTAGAAGATGGAATAAGGAAGGTAATTAACTTCTGATGTTATTACCTGATATAATCTATGATATTTCCCAGATTTCAGAGAAAATATTAAATTTTCATGCATCAAGTAATGAGTGTCCTACACTTCTACTACAGAATTTTACTTGTTATTAGACTAAGACTGTAATTGTGAATATATCTATACCATTTATGTGTATGAAGCTCTGCAGGATACCTCTGTTTTTCTGTTGGCAGAAATAAAAACATTTTTTTGACCCACATTCTTTCCAGTTTATAGAGTAGTCCTCTATTTCATTATCATGAAAACACCGAAGTCTACAACCAGAACAGGAAATTTCACACACCTCTCTCTCCAGAGTGCAGCAACCATAATGGTTTCGTTATCCTCAGATGCTACGTGCAGCAACTGGTCCTTTCAGGAGGGGATTTGGGTTGTTGCTTAGCATGTTCCAGTTGACTGTAATTGCTCAATACCTACACATATTTCTTAAGCTTTCAGGCTTACTTTCATAGTAGATCTCCATTTGTCTACCACAGCAGGAAGGTAAACCAGGTTTCTTGTAATTGGTTTATTTCCTTAGGGCTAAATTATGGTTTCTATATTTTGAAGCACAGGGGGATGACTAGCAGACTTGACTTTTAGCTGTGAAGAAGGAGGTGTTATGACTGGAACATGTTACTGTAGGAAATGAACTTCAAAGGACAAAGGAGGAGAAGTGCCAAGAGCCCTTTTGACAGACACCTCAACCACCACAAAAATAGACCTCCCACTTAACTAAGCTCAGCATAATGATGACTTATATCATGGTAAAATTGTGCCCCCTTTCCTTTAGCAGTGCAGCTGCAGCATCTTTACTTTCCAAAAGTACAAAATACTACATATATATATATTTACATACTTACAGGCTTTATCTCTATTTCTCAATGGCAGAATTTCTCGATGGCAGAATATCAGTGGCAATATAACCCAGATGGAGCACACACACCTACATAAATTGACAAATGGCCTTTTTGAAAAATTACTTTTGGGCTTGCTGGTTTTTGTTAGAAAAAAAATGGCAGTGTAGTAAGATGGGAGACATTATCATTTATTTGCCCTCCAAGGAGATCAGTAGAAAATGAGCAAAACTGAACAAAACTTGCATTGGTACTTTTGCCTTGTGTATGTACACTACTGATTTTCTTTACTATGTCTTTCATTTCCTTTCCTGTATTTTACTTAAGAGTTTAATTTGTGCTTTCAGTCAATAGCATTTCTGTGGTCCGGTAAGTGATGTTGTTTAGGTTTGTTTAGACCTTTTTTTTTATGATTTTGAGAAATTTTTTCACAGCAAACTAATTTTTTTTAACTTTCCTGGTATTTTTAAAAATTCTTGTGGGAAAATGAAGCTTTTTTTTTTTTTGGTAATATAAGTTATTTTAGTGTATTACTTTTCCTTAGTTTTAATTTTTACTTCTGAGAATCAGAAGCAGTAAAATTACAGTTTCGAAAGGCAATTAAAAACTGTGTGACAGTGAAACAAAATCTATTTTGACACATCATCATTTAAAATGTCTAGAAATAAAGCAGAATTTTAGCAAATCAGGGTATTTGGTAAGTACAGGAAAGCAGATCTTCTATACTTAATAATTTATCCACAGGAATATACCTTTTTTCCTGGTTTTTCCTTTATTAAGATGGAAAAATTATACAATTCTGCTAGAGAGATTGTTGAGAAAAGATGTACTGATAAGGTTAAAACTACACAATTCCTTACCTTCCTATGCACTTCCTAACTAGGACACAGTTATTTATAGGTAAAACAAGACTTCAGGTGAATAAAAATATTTCTTGATAAGGACAGAATTAACACATTATTGGTTTGGGACATCTTTATGCAGTTGTCACTACACTTACACTATGTCATGAACCCTTTTTTTCCCTCTTCTTGTATGTGAAATCTTGCCTCACTTAAATATGAATTATCACAATAGTCATAATTACTTTTGTATGGAAATTAAACCTGACTAATAGATGAGCCTGAAAACAGCATCCTCTAAGTGAACATTTACATTTTGGGAGGTACATTCAGAGCAGGCCTAGGTGTTTATTCACAAGATAAAGGAAGTGAATGTCCCATCATGCCCCTGTAAGATACCCACGAGTGGAAACCTCCTCCTTGGAAACCTCCCAATCAGGCATGAGAGGTGTTTGAACCTAGGTGGTTTATCACCTGACTGCAGTCCAACATGTAACAAGCTTCCAGGTTTCCTAGGAAAAGTCTTAAAGACTCTGCCAACACTTACACAAAAGGTTATTTTCCACCTGTGACCCTGATCACCAAAGCCTGGCTCTAGTCACATCCAGGGAAAACACCCTTCATAAACTTCTAGAAGCCCAGTGTCTTCTTTTCAACTTGGCAAAAAGTCACGTCTTAGTCAAACCCCAGAATAAATTTTCCAGACTGTCTTCCTACCAAAGATGAACTGATGTTTGTTCCCTTAAGAAGCCTCTGCTTACAAACCTTTGAAAGCAGGGCCTGCTTCCCTCCTTCTGCTGTGCTTGGTCATGCCACACCCATGGGGTTGGAATGCCCCGGTGTGTCGGGGGAAAGATTGGTCTCTGGGGTGGTGAACAGGCAGCTGCCTGGGTCAGAGGATCTGCACACACACCTGAGTGGTTGACAACTGCCTCTGTAACCTCAGCAAATCCAGGTATTCAAATTCAGTCTTATAATGGAGTGACAGAATGATGATGTATGGTTACTATTTTGAGAAAGTTCTACAGCTCTTGCAAACAATATAAAAGAAAGATCTTGAACACAAACATTTAGACAACAGTGATGGTTATGATTCCAGTCTCATCTCATAGTTCTTTTTAACACCTGTTTTTCTTCATCCAGACCCAGAAGATTTAGAGAGATTTGTTTTTCCCCAGATTAGGTTATACTTCTGAAAATGTTTTGGCAGGTTGCATGTACGCAAATCTTATGGGTCTGCTTGAACAACCAAAATTATAACTTTTGCAAGTTCATCTTATAATCACAGACCTGGGGGATACATGAAGAGAAATATATTTTTGTCCTCTGATATTTTGCACAGTAAAGACTTTGTTCTCATAAATGAATTCACGGCAGTTTTATAGCTCATAATGTACTATTTGTGAGTGTAAGGCTGCTCAAGTTGCTGTTTGGGCAGTTACAGTTGCTAAAGCCTGTGAAAAATCATTTATTTAATGGTATGTTATTAGTTCTGTTTATTCAAAAAGAAGGATAACATCAGAGCTGTTGTCCAAACAGACTGACTGCAGGTTTGCATTTAGGCATCATTATAAATATTGACAGTGTTTTGTAAAGCCCCTTGGAATTTTTGTTTTATGGTAGACAGACTTAATTCTTTCAGGAAGGAAACAAAACTGGGAAACTACCATTAGACTCAGATAAAAACTGATGTGCCTCTTTTATGCCCAAATATTTCAATTTTAATAAGAGTTCCTGCTGCACATGCCATATAAATTAGAAAAAAAGATCTTCATCGTTTTCCTCAATACTCATCCATCATCTCTACTGATGAAGCATTACTGCCCCAAAACCTGAAAAATGTATTTCTTTAAAAAAATAAAACTTTTTTTAAAGGAGATTTCAGGGGGATGAAGCAGTCTCAGTTTCCTAATGTTCAGAAGACACTCAAGATGTGTGCTTGGCTCTAGCATTGTTCCAGCTCCCTTACCAGGAAAACAGGAGCATTAGAAGTAATTACAGAATTCCCGCAGCTCCCACTGACAGCAGAATTGTGCTGTATCCCTACTCAGTGAGCCCAGACTAAGAGAGTGACTTGCAGAGCTCCCAGTCAAAAGAGACAAGACAAACTGAAAACGAGACAAAGCTGTTTTGCTTGTCATAATTGTCTTTTTTACTACCAAAAGGATAGCATTACTTATAACAGTCTCATAATTAGTACAACCACTGAAGAGAAAATATGCCAACAAGACACTTGGAATATGAAGGGCCGAAGTTAACAAGAATATTTTTACCATTTTACTCATTTACCACCAAAGTTTTATAAAAACAGACCTTTTGATTAAAATATTTCAGAAAAAAATAAGAATATGCCTTTATTTTCCCTTATGTGGATGAAAATATTCCAGTATTATTTTGAAATCTTCACTGGGGATATTTGTTTTCTTGAGCTTCACCTATAATTTATTGAACAAAAAGATAATGTCTTACTGAGCTCCCACTCTTCTTTCAGAACTTCACTGAGATTCCATTACACCATGTTCTTTTGAGTTTGCTTGCTGTGGTTCATTCCCAATGAGAGATATATTCATTCAAATATGATGAAAAAAATAGAAGGTCGCTTTTATTTGAGTGTTTTTGTGTAATCAAGTCACCACTGCCAAGGATAAAGTATTTGTCATTGTGTGGTAAGAATCTCATTATAAGAATCTTAATAGCAGGCACGCTGTTTTGGGGGAGATAAATCCCTGTCTTACACACAAAAAACTGCAGCCAACAGAAACCAGAAACATTCATCAATGGCCACTCAATATCACTCCTTAATCACAGGGTTTTCTGCACTTTCTAGCCTTCTGGAAGAGAAACCTGACAGGGGACCTGAGAGCAACCCTCTATTCTACTTCCCAGGCTGCACAGTCATAAATTGAGAGCATTTCTGCATTACCTGAAAATATGGTCTCCTCTTCCCTACAGGTGTTTGTCAGATAATGGGAGAGCCCCCCCTACCTTTTCTTCACCTGCCACTGCAGGTTTTCAGACGGCTCCATCTTATTTGACCCTGGGCTTGTCTCACACTCTTCATGACATCCAGGTCACATTGAGCTGCCCAAGGGTGCCAAGAAGGTACAATTATTCAACCAAACCTTACCCACCAGTTTGAGTAACACCTCAGGTTCCTAGGGAGCAAGACCATCACCCTCATGTATGCCTGGAGCAATGGAAGCAGGCAGTTCTGTATTTTCTTCTCCCTGACCTCATATGTGCATGTCACATTCAATTCAAAAGTGCAGAGTTAGCAAACACACAGTAATCTCTCTTTGTCCATGGAAGCATTTTCCATTATTAAGCACATCAGGTGGCTGGCAAGGTTCTGTTCCTCAAAAAGTCTCTCTGAATGCTCAGGCTCTTGAATCTTTTGTACTGTTCTCTTTTTTTGTTGTTTGTTCTTGCTGTTGGGAACAAAACCTTTGAAAACTAGGCATCTTCTAAATACTTATGACACAAAAGTACTGGTACATGCACTGCACAAGTTGCCTGCACTCAGACCATGAAGACAGCACTCTCTGAGATACTTCAGATTTACTTCATAGGCCCAGATTCATTGCAAGGAGTGCTTTCACTATGTCAGGTACTATCTGGGACTGCTGTACAAGGCAACTTTGTGGGCAAATGTTCAAAGCCTGGGCCTAGCACAGGCCACATGTCTGGTGTTTTCTGAAAGGATTCACTGACATCATACTGCAGAGCTATATTGGGTGGGTGATATAGATTTCTCTAAGACTTCTGGATGTGTGGCAGCCTTTCAAACCTATTGCAAATGTTTAATTACATCTGACTTGATATTAGAGCAAAATCTCTGTCATTCTTGGAGAAGGGGAGAACAGGAAGAAAAAAAAAAAAAAGGAAACCCATTAAGACAAACTGCAGAAAAATCATGGGGGTAAAAAAGAAATATATTTGTTGTATATTGAGATGAAGTGAATGCATTTTCTTACTGTTTCTTGTCAATGCTATCAGTATATCCTTGCCTTTGCATCCAGCCCAAGGAACACACGCTCTCTCACCTTCCACGCTTCCTTTTCCTTTACCAATAACTCTCAACTCAACGCAATTTAATCAAAAGGTCTCGAGTCTTTTTTAAAGACTATTGTAGTGGCTTCTGCACAAAGAAAGCTTGCTTAAATTGTTGGGATAAAGGAGATTGCAATGGGAGGCAGTGATAGGATGAGATGAGCCAGCTGGCAGATTTTATTTTAACTGAGGCAAACACCAGTTTCAATATAATCAGGCAGGAAACTCGAGCAACTCTTGAAAACTCAGAACATTCCCAGAAATAGTAACATCTGGTCATCATAAAGATTACATTGGTAGATTCCAGTTATATTTGAGATAGGACCTCTGTAAGGCGAGCACTTACTGTAATTGTTTCATTTCTTTTTTTTTTTTTTTTCCTGCAGTACTTCTTGAACAGCTTAAATAGGAAACTTGATCTTCACTGGGTACTTTGCCATTGTCTGCTTCACAGCAAATTTCCTCTGAAGGGCTAACTTGGGTTTATTTGCTGGAGTTTCATTTCCCTGTAAAACCTGCCCTGCAACATGGAGAGGAAATTAAGGTACTGGTTTTTCCACTTTTCCTCTTCATCACTTTCCCTTGTGGTAAGAAACACTGATTAAAAAGAAAAAGTTTATTTAGCCAAAGTGAAAATCAATAGCATCAGTCAGGTATCTGTTAAAAATAAATAAATTATACCTCTTTTTGCCTTCTATCAGCTACCTTTCCTTTTCAGGACCTGCAAACAAGATGTAGTAACAACTCACTCTGGCTTACCTGCCGTAGTCCTAATAACTTTCTGGTAATAAATTAAGCCTGGAATTTATTTATTTACTCTGGAAGTTCTGCTAACTAAATTTCTTTTGCAGTATAAGACAGCACTTGTTCATAGCTAAGTAACTCATTGTGCCTGACAACGGGTTAATGGGCCAAAACAACTCATTTTGAGAGTGTTGGCTGTGTTGGTCCAGCAAACTGGTTCCAGAATCTCACACATTCTACATTCCCTTCGCACATCTGGACTGTGCACAGACAAAGTTTTCTTTCATATAAACTGTTTATTGTTCTGTGAGATTGATGCCGTTAATATTGGCTTTCAGAATGACAGATTAGCATCACCAGTTAATCAGGGCTATTAGCAGATAAATATCTGTAATTTAATCACTACAGGAATTTCTTTTCCAATAAAAAGATTTACAAATGCAAGTGATTAAGTAATTAGCTTACATCTCCATAGATTACAATTCCTCTGAGCTTTCCTCTCTCACTTTTTTTCCCAAAGGATTTCAGTATTTAATTAAAGTAACTACTCCCTCCTTTACATGGTCTTTGTACGCACATGTGAGAAGAGGGTTGGTTTGGGTTTCTTTTGATTTTTTTTTTTTTAAACCAAATTGCACCTTTTGTACAGAATCCCACAAGGATCTTCCATTTCCGGACCTCTTCCATCTCTCTCCAAGGGTTAATACCCACCCTGCCAGTCTTTGCAGCTATAATCTTTCCCAGTACTTTTCCCAATCCATGCAGCAAGTGGGGTGCACAAGGGGAAAGAATAATTTACAGGAAGGGGGGAAAAATTGCCAATGGAAAAATTGTGTGCACTTGATAAAATAAGAGCCTGGCTTGCTAAAACACTCTATACAAACACTTCTCAAGGATCCCTTTGTTGCCTTTCCACTGACTTGGCCCTAGGGCAAAAGGCAAGTTCTACTCCTTCCAAACTTATATTCTCCTATTTGCAGAGTAATTTGACAGTTACTGTTAATTTCCTAAATGCAACATGAAAGCTGTTGAGGGAAGCCTGAAAAAAGGGTAGGGACGGGGGGAAAGAAGAAATTCATAAAGAACAGAAGAGAATATGGACAAAATTGCTTCCATGTGTGGTGCAGAGGCACAGCTTGGGCAGAGATCTGTGGCCTTCCCAGAGTTTGACCTCTTGAGGCAGTGCCAGTTTACAGGAGAAAAAGCATTGCTCTTTAATGAAGGCCTAATTTTTATTGCCACTCCATCGACTTCAAAGTGCTTCAGGTTGCCAAACATAATTTCACTGGAGGTATTTTCAGGTGCAGAGCAAATACTTCATAAATAATTTCCTCATTAGATTACAAATTCCATTTAAAAAGTGAAAGGGGGGCTTGCTTTTCGAAGGTTTTCTTGGAAGCTGATTAAAAAATCTTTCAGAGGGATTCTTTATGACTTTAATTCTGAAAGAAAATAATTAAACAGTTTTAATTTTTTATTTATATTTTTAAATGAACATGTAGCTTGGTAAGATGGCCAAATATGGTGGAGATATTTTTATATGCTCTCAATTAAAACATATAATCTAATGCCTGTGTGCCTTTCCTTTTTCTTCCCTTCATCCTCAAATTGCTACTAAGCCCAGTGACTGCAAGAAACCCAGTGTCAGCCTCATTGGGGTCCCAATTAACTATGTTGATTTGTGATACTTCTACATTTTTCGTGTTTACGTCCTCTCCTCAGGTAAAACTGTCTGGTTTGGTACATCCTCTTGCATCCAGCCCCCCTGCCAAGCAGGCACAGGGAGCTGCTGAGGCTGACAGAGTGCTGCTGTCACTCCGAGGGAACTGGGATGATTTGGATGGCGTTGGTGTTTAATGCATTTTGCAGGCTGAGATGGGCCCACTATCAAGGCAGAAGGGAGGTTGGTGGGGAGGGGATGGAAGTCAGGAAAGCTCCCATCCCAGCACTTCCAATGAATTACAGCAGCAGCAGCAGTCTGTGTCTCCCTGCCTGTCACTGCAGTGTCCCTGTCAGACACACTGCTGTGATGGTGCTAAACTCTAACACCTCAATGTTTGTGAGCCACCTTCTACTCTCTGGACAGTAATATAAATGCCAGGTAGTACTTGGGCACAGAGCAGGTCTATCACCTTTAAGTTTAGTCTGCTTTCTCTTGCCAATAATTTGGCATATTTAACTGGTTACAGTTTTTCGCTATTTCCTCTTATGAAGGTTCAGTTACTCTAGAACACAAGGAACAAGTGAAAACCACTTATAAGAAGAAAGGTAGGGAATCACTGATTATTTTGATAGTGTTAAATTAATTTTTCATTTCTTTTTCAAGGGAATGTTAGTTGGAAGATGAAAGTTTGCATAAATATTACAGAAAATACTTTCTTCTGTTGTCACCTTAAAAACCATCTGGGTTTGATTATATTACAGACTTTTATAACTGATATATATTGCAGGTATATACTACAGCTGTATACTTGCACTAGGGCTTGTTAGACACCTCTTATCTCTAAATCTGCACTGAGCAGGCCCCGGTCCCAAGCCCTGGTGTCTGAGCCTTTGCTTGATTACCCAACACCCATCTTAAAAAATAAAATTCACAGGTCATATCAGAAGTGATCATATTGATGCTTCAAAACCAGTGAAATGGTGAACTTTTTTTACTTGTTGTGGATAATTGTACTCACTTTGCTCTTTCCCAGTTCTGAAGTGCACTCTGCTAGCATGCCACAATTAGGTTACAAAGTTAGAGAGCTTTGGAGTTGCTAAGGGTCCTTTTTCTGGTGATTCTTTCTGAGTGTGTGTCTCCCATTCAGGATGAATGTATCAAGGAAAATACTTGACTGCTCTCTACAGAAAAGAAGCTACAAAAAATAAAGCTGAGATTCATGGTTTTTCATGTTCCTTTGACATATAACAAAGGCTTGGCATAAGGCACTGAGAAAGTAGTTATAACTCAGAGAGAGTGGCAGCTTTCTATTTCCACCAGTTACTGCTTTGGCTTAAATTATAGAGATATGTGTGATGGATCTAAAAGGATCTCTGATTCAGACAGCTGAAAAACAATTTTGTCTTTCAGCCTAAAACAATTTTGCTGAAAAAACCCAAACAAATAAACCCAAAACCTTAAAGATGTAGCCAAGATAAAATAAAGCTTAAAATGAAGAGACATTCTGCTCTAGGAGAAATAAGAAATTTGTTGGTTTAGTTATTCTGAGCACAAGATACACTATTCAAATATAATATCACACCACTTTTGCTGAGAAGCAGAAGCAGAAATGATAGATGAATATAAGTGGCAGAATATCTTTTGTGCCTTTTCACTGGCTAACTAACACTTTGGGTGTATCTGCATTAGCATTTCAATTCATATCTGGAGTTTATCTCTCAGCCAAAAGTCTCCAGCTTCCCCGTTGCTGTCATTTGGTTCACACCATACAATGGCTCAGAGTGCTAAAACTGCATCAGATGAAACTAAACTGAAGGATGCAGTCCAGGAACATGTCTAATGCAGTGCAGCCTTAGTAGGAATTCAGTTTACAGGCTGGTTTTGTCAGCTCACAGACTTCTCTTAGGTCAAAGTTTCATACAGTGTGGACCTCAATCCTTCAGCCCCAACTGCTTCACTCTGTAGACCTGCTCCTTTTCATCTTTACTGTCCTGAGGGGATACCACATAGCACTGTAACCCACAAAAGGCAGAACTGAGATTGCAGAAATTGCTTTTCTTTTGCTGTGTCAAAAATTTGTTTCCAGTTATCTTCAGTTATTAATTTAGCCTATTCTATTTTCAAGCTATTTGTGCTTCTGTGCTGTGTCAGAGGGAACAGAAGGGTCTAAACTGGAATGGAAATGGTGGTAATTATGCAATACTAAGGCTCCACGCACAGAGACAAGAGTATGGGACCTACTGGAAGTCTCAGAGAGTACAGCACCATCTGTATTGCTGGCCATGCAAAACTGCAAAGATGAATGAAGTTGCAGTGGAAATTCAGTGTAGGGCCATTTTTTTCTGAGGAGATAGCTGAACATGATATTTCCATTTTTCTTCTCTTTTAAGTCTAATTCAAATTCTAATGACTAATGTTTTACATAAGAGAGGTTTCTGCTACAGCCATAAAAATATTGGAATTTTTTGCTAATATTGCACAGTACATTGCATTATTAGCCAAATGCTGCTGTGATACAGCCAGGTTCAGATCATACTATCCATAATACAGAACGTCTGCAATTTTTCTTGTTTCCCTGGTAACAACTGTAAATGCACTGACTCCCTGGACTGCTCCACCCCTCCTGCTGCTGATGTCAGGCACAGGAGAGGCACATGTGCAACTCAGCTCTGTACCTGTCAAACCAGGCGGACGTTCTGTTTGATCACCCATGGTTTGGTTCCACAAAGACCATTCGTTTGGTGATCAGAGGGCAGTATTAATTTAGTCAGATATCAGGATACTGGGTTGGGGGCAGGGTGGCAGGGCAGGGGGGAGAAAAAAATTCATCCACTTGTGCTTTGGTTTTAATCAACAAAGAGAATAGGGAGGCTAAGAGAGATATCATGTAGCTAGAACTGAGACAAAGTACTCCTTGCTGATAAAATCAGGATCAGCACCATTTCTATTAATGTCAATAGTTTCTGATAATTGGGTGCTGCTCAATGCCAAAGTATTCTCAAATTCCATACTCTGTTGCATGCACGCCAGCAGGGTTTGGCATGAATACTGCTAATACAATGAAGAGGGAAGGAATGAAGGAGGATTTTCCATGTGTTAGATGACAGCATCACTTTGAAACAAATGACCAGTCCTTATTAATGCAGCTATTATTTTGATAAACCAACAAAAATGAATGTGGTGCTCATCAAAATGTGATAAGCAACATTGTAGGAATCCCACTGTAATTTTACAATTAATTAAGGTACCTGTAGCCATTATTGGAAAAGATTATGGTCTGACCTTAATACTCATGTACTAAGCTGGCACACTGCCTATTTTCAGCTCAGCATTAATGAAGATGAACATTTGCATGCAACTCTGTCTTTTATTGTCATTTTGTTCAGTATGAGTTTATTTAGATAATTCAGCATTTGTCTTGGTAATTATGAGTCATCATACTGCAATGGTGAGTTTCAGCGTGCTAAGGTTTATCTTATTTTTCATCATCACCCATGGAAGTGCATACACTTCACCATGATAATGCTGAAGTTTATTTGATGACTGTGAATCAATAGCAACTCTATTATATGGGGGTTTTTTGCAGAGGCCATACATCCTGTTTCCCTTCTTTTTTGATAATACATGGTACACCTGATGAAAAATTTAATTTTCATTTAACAGCTTAAATGTTTTTAAAAGGAAAAATACAACTCTTTCTTATTAAGGAAACATTTAAAAAGTTATTTTCACTTAAAAAAAAAGGGCTTTATCTAACACAACTGGCAATATAAAGCTGCTTTTGTTGTATTTAAAAACCTTTTAGCTAGCTTAATAAAAGTTCAGTTAGTAGCAGTTGTAAGTAGCAGCAGTGGGAATTTTAACAGCACTGTTGCAAGTAATTTGCCTTAACGCTCAGAATTTTCAGTCAGGATCACTGTGCTGGGGACTAAGAAAAGAGATGATCACTGAAAAAAGTGTCAGGCTGTATTTTCTGCTTTTCAGAATTTAAGCAAAACTACACATATGAGCAGTTGTGATGGCAGAGGAGTCAGTGGTTTTCCAAGATGTCTGCATCACTGAATAAGAGAGTGAAAGCAAAAAACAACAAAAGGTTCTGAAGATAAGTCCCTCTTAAGGGATAGAGTCAGTCCTGCAGGAGGACGTTGAATGACCCTGCTCAACCAGCCCAAAATGCAGGAGCGGAAAATAAAGAATTCAGGCAGGATAAAAATTCTGTCTAATATCTGAGAAATTCTAGTTCAAAAATTCCTCAGGCAGGCACAGATGCCTGAATAGTAAGAAAGCTGGGCATGTTCAGCTTTCCAAGAGTAGATGGCAAACCTTAAGAAAAAGAAGTATAATACAGACTATCTTCCAGTTTCCTCTATTTTCCAAAGCCTCACTGCTATTATGCAGAGTAACAAGTTTTTTTGCTGGAAGAAGGTTGTTTGGTTACTCTGTTCACCTCTACTGGTAGACTCTCAAAGGGCAAAGTTGCAGATACAGTTCTTTGAAGGATGCACATACCTTTTACTGACAAACACAAGTATCCTCTTCCTAGACTCCAGGCTATATGGATGCAAATTAATCCCAGATTGGAGCTATCAGGCTGAAGCTAATGCTGTGCTATGATCCAGGTAAAAATCCCATCCAGCTGGGCTCTCATGGTACTTGGAAAAAATGGGCATGTTACATCTGTTCTTTGGTGCCTCTTTGGAATTTGCTCCTGTGTAAGCAATTTGAACTATAGAACTCTATTCAATCAGCAGCTAAGCCTTCCATAGGCACCATGATTCTGTGATTCTTCTAAAAAAAAAAAAACAACCAACAAAACTGGGATCCAGTTCCAGGTTCAACAAGTAAATAAGAGTGTCAGCATCTGAGCCAAGTGTCTAAATATCCATATAATGTCTATGGGGAACAACCACTACAATGAGTGAGGTACAGACATACATTAAACTGCTTGAATGTGAGGACCTAAATGTCCACAGGTGGAGGTCTAATATCCTATGAGACACCACAGTGATCCATACAAACCTCCTGGACATATTGTAGAACTTATGAGATACCTTGCCCTTCCGAATTGACAGGTGGAGGCCAAAGTTCCAGGAGACCTTAAAAAAAGCACCAGACTCTTGAGTGTGGCTGAAAAACATTGAACTCCAGTTGCATATTTCTGGCTGCTCTAAATAGTCCTTAAAATAGATTAAATCCCTCTTCAGTGGGAGCATGGACGCCTTACTCACACGTGGATGTCTCCAGCATGGAAAGCTAAATTTTGGCTGTAGAATCTAAAGCTTGAATTCCATTCTTGGTATCCAATTAAGCTGCCTGGCAAATGACAAGTGGGTTTACTGCAGAGTGTCTTCCTTGGGTTCCAGATGTCCAGAGACGTCCCTGGGGTCTTCCATGGATTATGTGTGTATCTCCCAGGCATAACTACCTGTGGTGCCCCTGGTAATCCCAGGCATAATCAGTGTCTGTGTTCAGGTAACAGAACTGAAACACTGAAACCTTGCTTGCTGGTTTTCTGACTCATATGTTTCCTCACAATTTGGATGCACTGCTAAATAAAGAATGCAGAAGTCCCAATATGGAATACATTTCAACATGGAGATGATTTACACAAAAAGTTCTAATGTCCATAATTTTAAGATGTACCAAAACAGCATAGAAAACTGCACTAGCCAATTGCAAGTCCTAGTGTAACATAAAGTAAATGTTTATTAGCTCCCTTCGAGTGTGGACATCCACTAAAGACAGCTTAATTTTTCCAATACTTTCAAACACTCCAAAATGGGTTCACACACCACTACTGAAATGAGAATTTAATGCATGCTCCAATTATTTTCATCACCAAATTCCTCAAATATTTTTCTTTTTTCTTCTTTTTTTCTTCTTCTTTCTTCTTTTTTTCTTTTTTTTTTCCTTCTTCTTTTTTTTTTTAACCTACCAACAGGGATTCAGAAGTTGCTGTAGTGCTATCCAACTTCTAATATTAAAAATTCTGTCTCATAAAAAGTGGATCTAACAGGCATCAAAGACTTGCATTCCACTGCGATTTGAATGGTAAAAAATGTAAAAGTGCAGATCTACACACCTTAATATTCTCAATAAGACTTTCCATCTTACATCTTTTCATCCTTTAACTGGATATGACTGCCAATTGGGTTAATATTAAAAAGTAATAAACTTGCACTGGACATAGTATAGTTATTTTTATAGGTATCTTTATGTAACTGAGGACAAATGACATCTTGATTAAATTATAATTCAAGTAGACACATTTCAATAGCATTATTTTTTCCACTTAGATACATTAGTGGTTTAACATTTAGTCTCTTCCACCTCATCCACTTGCCTGCATTTCCAATGAGATTTCAGTGAAGGCAGAATTCTATCATCTACAAGAAAGTTGCTTAATAAATGCTGTTTATTGATCTCATGATATGCACTGTCCTCAAGACCCAATTTATTTTAACAAACTCTTTTTTTATTGTGGCTTCTCTTACAAATCATAAGACTAATTATATATTGTATACCTTTAATTCCTTACAATAGCATGCATGTATTTTTTGCTCTGTATACCATTAGAATAAATCTAAATTTTCCACATCAAACTCACATAAGAAGAATTTAATTAAACACATATCACCTATCATCTACTCAAAGCACAAATCTTAGATTCTTTCGGCTGTCCTACATGTCCATTCTCCATTTCCCACACTGCCTACAAAACTAGAGAGGAATTTTATAACATGTTCTCATCATCCACAAATCATTCCTGGCACATCAAGGATGGAAAGTTAATTGCTGAGACAGTTAAACCTGATTTTCATGGGCTTCAGAATAGAATTCCATCTTGAATATTTGGACTGTTTATGGTTATTGAAATTCTGGCCAAAAGGTATTCTAAACAACTTAAAGACTAAAACTGATCTGCACAAGCAATTACAGAATTCACTCCAGGAAGTTCTGCTTATAAGATTTGATGTAAACCTGAGAAGAATTAATGAAAAAATAAAGCACCCTGTGAAAGGAAAGTTCAAAAAGAATGAGCCTCACTTCATTCCTTCTGATATCAAGGTATGAGTTTCCAAGAAAGCAGTACAAGATACAAGCCCACAAAATAATAGAAGAAGGAAAAACAAGCAATGGTTTTGGGCTCTACATCTAGAGGGAACAGCTGTATCTTCTTCAGCAAGTGGAGATGCCTGGAAAAATGTGCCTATCCATTGCTGTTACTTATATGGACTGATGTCAGTTCTAACATGCACCTTCAGTTGTACACCTGAGTGAAAAATGGAAAATAGTCTTTGCAGTATAAAATGCTTGTAAGATCTTCAGAAGTTTGTCTTAAAGTTCTTTGCGGTATAACCCTCAAGTTATAAGAGAAACTAATTTTTTCCAGCGGTGTAGTGATTCTGTCACATATTTTTCCCAAAGTAATTTTTTTATTGTTTAAGCAATACTCTGAATACCATTTAATGTTTAGTAGTATTACGGTAATTCTTAATTAGTTTCCAGACAGACTACTAATACATTTTTGCTGGATTGTGAATTTTCTTACTTAGAGGGCCTGTGCTCCCCTATGTCTAACCCTAAATTCTCGCTTTCTGTCCAGTGGTGATATTAAACTCTAAGAAGTTATTTCTACCTTAATGAAGCTACCTTACTTCTTCATCAAGAGCAGAAATTCTCTGACCAAGTTCTTAATTTATAATAACTGGTAACATCAGAGAGGTCTATCGCTTGTAGTCTTATATACTTTCCCACCTTTCCCCCCTCAAAAACCCCTCAGACAAGCCAAAACCATAGCATTTGTTCTTTGAGAAAAAAGAAAATGTGAAAATAGCACATTTGTAATTTTCAGGCCTGGTCATAAAGCCAGGTTATTTTTGTTTCCCCAAAGCCATATTATGCAGAATAAGTAAACAATAAAATAAGATAATCAAAATTGAGTGGAACTTTTGAAAATGGCAAGGTTAAAAGTATTTTTGTGCAATGACAGATTTTGTGCAAAATACCAGTGAGCACAGTATGGCACAGTAGTACGAGAGTAAAAGTTTTCTAATTCTGTTGTGGCATCCATTTGTTTTTCTAGGGAAATACTCTTCAAATGACAGTTTATCTTTGTCAATTTTGAATACATATTTTCCCAAGAAATTAGTCTTTTGACAAGTAGCTAAGTAACACAAGGATGCTGCAGTAGTGAAATGATTTGCCCAATCATTTATTTGTTTACACTTCAGTAGCTTTGTAATTATCAGATTTTGTAGATATGTTTGTTGGACTTAGGCTCATTTCCAAGACCAACCTCTTTTCTCTCTCCTGTAGATCTCAAGAAAAAACTTTGCTTTTATTCACAAATTGACCTGTATTTTTGAGGGAAAGAGGTTCTTCTGGGATTTTGTTTTAATTGCCACAGCATATCTCCCACAAAGCTTGTTTCTGTTCTCCTGTGAGCCTTTGTAAAATTCTTTCTCCAGCCTCATGAGCCAGCCCACCTGCCTGCATTAGGGAAGGGTAAAAAAAAACTGAATAATGCTGGAGCTGGGATATTCTAGGGGTGAACAATGGTACACTCCATCCAAAATCAGGGCAGATATGTAATGTAGCTGGAAACCTTGTGTCTCCTAGGTTATTTGGGTTACAACAAGTTACACTCTGATGTCAGAGTGCTTTGGTTGGTGGTCTTTATGTGCTTTTTCAAGGAGTACAACTTCAGCCCCAGTGAGACATTACTGTTGTGTCAAAAACCTGAGTGAAAGTTACTAACAGGTAATACTTAATACTAGTTGTTGGCAAGAATATTTTTCCTCCTTCTAAATACATTTTAAGAGAGGTGTTGAGGAATTTTTTATTCCAGTCATTTCTGATACCTTACACGACTGATCTACTGTAGTCATCTCCATGCTATCTTCTCTCATATCACCCCTCTACTAAATTCAATAGAATATTACTTTAATAATTTCCATTTGTTTCAGCTCAGAGTAAACAACACTCCAGAAGTAATGACACACTTTCAAGGTCAGTTGATAAGTTATACCCTTCCAACCACTACAAGTCTTTATGGAAAAATCTAAAATTACTCTGCAGAATCTGACAGGTCAGGGTTTTGCCCTCTGAGACAGAGAAATTATCTGAATGAAAAAAAAAAAAAAAAAGGAAAAATAAAAAGAAAGAACAAAACCTTAAGGGATAAAGATTAGTATTATATAGGGGTAAGCCTAGCATGGAATACAAATACATATCTCCTGACAAGGTTTTTAAGACTGAACAAGGATTCTTGTAGAAATCCTTCCTTCCCAAAGCCAGGGATTCCAGAAAGGTGATTAATTCCACAAGTAGGGAAATGTGTTCTTTTCTCTGGAAAATAATGAAAGATAGACTGCCAGTACTCTGAAAGCTGTCATGAAATAAAAAGGAACAGATACTAAATGGAGTTCTTCCTCTATCATAGAACTAGACATCGTCCTACCTCTAGGAATCATGAATACAAGTCTTACTGAGATTTGTCCTACTTAATTTTTTTATCATGAACAATTTTACACCTATATTTTATCTCTCTCTTTTTAGAAGCAAATCTCAGACACAATTTTTTCAATATTCTTAAAAACAAAGGCCAAATTAATTTATTTAAAACTAAAATTAATTACTCTATTTTAACCCTGGTTTATAACAGGGGTATCAGTTAAAAAAGGAAGCTAACTTCCTGATTAATTTCCTTCTTTGTCCCTAGAGTTTCTAAGAAGTCATATTTAGGTGTACAGATACGACATTAAGCTGCATTGAAGGCTAAAATTTCCAAAAATGAAGTGTGCTGACACAGTTAAACAATCAAAAATCTGCCCAAATCTCTCCTGTTTTGAACTAGAATATAGATTGTCTAAACTGATCAGTGCTGTGCTTTCAGGAAGTGAGCATGAGGTTATTTACAATGAGCCAGCAGCTGACCACAGTATCTCTGACTCAGTAGACCAAGGTAAAGGAATGTTGGAAAGAAAACTTTCCCTTGGTCAGGGGATTACGTTAGAGAACACCCAGGAAAACGTCACATCCACAAGTCCATGGGCCCTGATGGGATTCATCCATCAGTGTTGAGAAAGTTGGCAGATGCCATAGCTAGGCTGCTCACTGTCATCTTTGAAAGATCATGGAGGTCAGGAGAGATGCCTGAGGACAGGGAAAAAAAAAAAAAAAAGTCACCCCAGTCTTTCAGAAAGGGCAAGAAGCAGGATGCAGTGAGCTACCAGCCAGTCAGCCTCACCTCAGTCCCTGGAAAGGTGATAGAGTCCGCATTCTTGAGGCCATCTCTATCCATGCAGATGACAAGGTGATCAGGAGCAGCCAGCATACTAACTGATTTACTCTAAAGGTAAGTCATGCTTGACCTGCCTTCTACAATGAAACAACAGCCTCAGTGGGTGAAGGGACAGCAGTGAATATTGTCTACATCAGCTGCAGCAAGGCTTTCAACACTCTCTCTCTCAACATCCTCATAGGCAACCCCAGGAACTGTGGACTGGATGAGTGGTCAGCGAGGTAGATTGAGAACTAACTGAATGACAAAAGCAAAAGGGCCATAATGGCACAGAGTATATTTGGAGACCTGTCACCAGTTGTGTCTCCCAAGGTTCAATACTGGGCCCAGTACTGTTTATTTGTTGATGACTTGGATGAAAGGGCAGATGCCTCCTCACTGAGTTCTGACACTTCCAGCTGACAACACCAAACTGGGAGGAGCTGCTGATATCCCAGTGTGCTGGGTGTGCAGTCCTTCAGAAGGATTACAACAGACTGGAGAGAGGGGCAGAGAAGAACCATCTGAAAATCAACAAAGGCAAATGTAGGGTCCTACACCTGGGGCAGAATAACCTCAGGCACCAGCACAGATAAGGGGCTGGCCTGCTGGAAAGCAGCTCTGCAGAGAAGGAATGGAGGATACTGGTGGACTTGGGTAAAATTTCAGATTTCTACACAGTTTGGATAGGTGATGGAGCCTACAGACAGTGAGATTCTTATTTCCTCGAGTCAGAGTACTTTGTGCTAGGTAAGGTTCCCAATATAAAGAACTTGAAAACCTAGAAATAAGGGATTATTCTGAATTTCGTTATCTCTAGAGCAAAATCTAAGCAAAACTACTTTATTTTTCAGAGGTTTTCAACTTCTCTGATGTTTCATTTTCAACATTAAAAGACAATGATATGTCCCTGTTGATCTAAGTATTTTTTTTACTGGGTACACATTACATTTACAACTTAGTTGGTATGGAAGTTAATGGCTCTGTTTCATCAGGAAAAGAGAGCATTCTTGGGCAAGAGTGTTCTAAAACTAACAGTGAACTACATCATAGCTCATGCCAAAAATACATGTGATATGGATGTCTATGGGAGATATATAATTTCCTAGAAAAATAAAAGAAAAAATCTGCATTGTTTGTTTTGGTTACCAAAAATTCTCTCAACTATCTTAAGATCCTAATCTTTCATCTAAAGACTAGATGAAAATCTGCCAAAAGATTTTGCTGCTTTTTTTCTGGTCACAAATAGCATTCCCCACTGAACTATGCATTCAGGATAAATCTCATTGTTAATGTAGACATGTCCAGGTTTGGGGATTTTTCTGTCAATACTATAACATAATTTGGGTTTACCCCAAGTTCCTCTTTTCTTTTCCTCTCAGTAGAATTCAAGGATATTTTTGGAGGATGATCCTTTTCCTTGGGAAGTGGCCAAGGTTTTGAGTAACGAAATGTGACAATAATTAAAAAATAGTTTGAGTGGGCTAATGAACTATGATCCACTGAGTCATGGGTTTCAGAGCAGGTGTCTGACTGCAAGCCAGCTGTGAGGTTTGGATTTTCTAGTCACGTGTCAAGGTATGTTGCATCGTCTGGGTCTCTCTTGGAAGCAGATGTGATTTTTTAATGTTTCTTTTTGCTTTTTTGCTCTTATCCAAGATCTGTATTGTCATTTTGTTTACTTTTCCCTAAACCCAAAATGCCTTATTTTCTTATTGCTTGAAATGAAATTAAATCCATAGTGCACTGATGAAAAAAGGATGATCTGGAGCTATTTGGGTTTAAGTAGCCTTTTAAACTAAGGACATGAAACTGAGAAAATTAATTTTACTTACATTTGTGATATCTTATTACAGAGAGACCCTGAGAAAATAAGTATTATACATGCTGTATATTCTTGAAGAGGAATGGCTCCAAGCAACACTAGGGGAACATCCATTAATGTCTTTTCCGAGGAAAAAAAACCCATATTTTTCAGGACCTTCCAGAGGCACAAGATGAGGCTCAAGTGAATCTGAGTCACTTCTGGTAAAAATGCCCATCAAACTTGCCAAAACAAAGCCACACAGCACTGCTGATTACTCTGTAGTCTAGGATTGTGATTTCCATTTAAGCGTTCATGGGCACTTCCAGAATTATTGTTATACCCTGACTGAATGTGAACCAAGGTATGTCCCCAAAAGGACAGCAAATGCCAGATTACCAGATTAGGAAATGCAGAGAAGAGAGGACTGGAGTCTAAAATCTTACAGAAGGACTGTGAGGCTGCCTCAGAGTAGCCCACTCACCTTCCCATATATCTTGAAGCCTACAACACTTATGTACTTGCTGTGGTTTAACCCTTGTAAGCAGCTAAGCACCATCCATCTGATTGCTCACTCCTCCCACCAGGTAAGGTGAGGGAAAGAATTGGGAGAGTAAAAGCACAGAACTTCATGGGATGAGTTAAGGAACTTTTAATAGATAAAGAAAAAGCCATGCACACAAGCAAAATAAAATAAGTCTTTCATTCACTACTTTGCATTGGATAGAAGATTTTTAGCCATTTGCACAAGTAGGGCTTCATCACACCTAATGGTTGCATGGGAAGACAAACAATCAGACACCAAACATCTTCCCTTCCCTGCCTCTTTCCCTATCTTTACTGCTGAGCACAACATTATATGGTATGAAATACTCCTCTGGAGTCAGTTGTCCCAGCTGTGTCCCCTCCCAATGGGTTTTTGTACAGCCCAAACCTATTCACTGGTAGGGCAGTGTGAGGAGCAGAAAAGGCCTGGACTCTGTGCAAGCCCTGCTCAGCAATAGCTAAAACGTCCTTATATTATCAGCTCTGCTTTGTTCACACCTCCATGCAAAATACTATGAAGTGCATTAACTCTACCCCAGCCAAAATGAGTAGAGTACTAGTGGGTCCTCAGATTGCACATTCAGCTCTTCCACACTATCCCCTCTGCCCCTTTCAGAGTGTGCATATCTCCCAGAGCTGAAATTTGTTTTAGATAGCACACAACTGTAGCATGAGGCCTTGAGAAGCTGCTGCATCCAACTGCTGCAAAAGTGCCTTGGTATACTGCAACTTACACTAGAACAGCTTATGCACCTTGTTATACATTACTGTGCTCTGCAGCAACTCTGCAGCTCCTTATATGCTGATAGGATCTTTTCAGTTACAGTGTGTGTTTTGTACAATTACATTTGGAAAGGAAAATATCGCTAAAGCTCAAGTAATGTCCGATTTCATATCCAAACCAGACCACATGATGAGCTGTGTCTGATTTCTGCAAACATGAAATGTTTCCTTCCAGCAAGGCATGAAACCAGGCTTGATTCACATGGCATACACTTTTGTTTTGAACTTCTGCAGAATTCTGTTCTGTATCTCATTATCAGTCCCCAAGAGACACCCCGTCTCTAGCCCTTAAATGGGGATTTTGTCAGGAAGTGTCTCATATACCACAAAGCAAGGTTTCGGGTTTTGGCAAATCAGATATCTGAAGGAAAGTGGATAAATGGTGTCGGAGATGAGCTTTCATAAACAATTTATGTGTGTGCATTTCTCATGGAGAAACAATGAGGAAATAATTTGAAATAACACAAGGGTACACCTCTAAATGTGTTTTGCAAGATTATAAAGATAGAAGTATTAACCCATGTTAGACCCACGTTAGACTAGCCCGCAGTACTTGGTATATTTATTGCCTGGCTCTTGAACTGGAATGTCTGTATGCTCTTTTGCTAAGCTAATCGGATGCCACTACAGTCTTCATCTTCTTGTGGCCAGGTGGCCAGGTTTTTTGTATTGGAAACAGAATGCTTTACTTTAGAGTAGCACTGTTTAAAGGTGTGAATTACCTGAAAATCTGAAATCTCAATCTCCAGAAAAACCTGACTACGCATTTTGCAATCAGAGCAGCATATGAAATTGTTCTGTGGGAAAATAATAGGGAAAACACAAATTCATACTGCACTCCAGCCTATCAGAATGATATCTCACAAAAGAGAAACAAACTCTTTTTTTAAACAACAACTACATCCTGCAATCTTAAATGCGTTTAGGCTTCCAGATTTAATTTGGATTATTTGCTCGAAAAGGGTTTACTGTTTTTCTCACTTTTTTTCTCCAGCCCAGAGATTTGAACAGTACCTGAATCCCTTAAGGTCACCAGCCAGCTACATATGTTGGGTACAGTAAGGTTTTCCAAGCACTTCTTACATTCCCCTTCTATATTACTCATTTCTTCTTAATCTAAGTTCCCTTTTTCTTACTATTTTGTTGTACAATGTCAGCATTAGCAAACAGAGTAGTGAAAACAAGCAAGAAAGCAAACATTAGCAAACTATCTGTTTGCTTTCATGCTTGAGGCTCACTAGAGACCACCCAAAAGTCCTGCATGTTGCTCAGGCACTATATAGTGATCCTGTTGGGTGAACTACATAAAAATGAGCACAGCCTCTCCTGTTCATAGGCAGATAGCCTCCAGTTCATAGGTAGTTATTTTAAAAGAAGCAGGCATAAAAGGATAGCAAAGTGAGCAAGAGATTAGATTTACTATGAATCTAATGTTAAAAAGACAATAGATCCAGACTTATCATGTATATATACAAATTCTGTACTGGGGAGTGAAACAGTAAACAGTAGCCATTATTCTAGTCTTGCATTTGAGAAAATAAGGTTACTCTTGAGCAGGGATGTACTTTTAGCATTCTAGGAATGTAATGCTGTCCAATTTACCACCATTTCTATAATGTATCTTCATGTTTTTCTCCCACACCACTCCAGATGTATGTGTTACATCTCTTTGCCACTAAGCATTGCAGCATGGATTAAGGAGCAACCAAAGTACTACATTGTGTGTCTTTTGAGGAAATTGTCTCAGATTTGATCAGAAAAGGAATTTTCAAGATTTCCTATCTCTTTCTCTTTCACCTTATTATAGACAGTGCAACCCCAGCAGTATTTGACCCCAGCTTACACTGGTCTCATCTCCTGTTACCTGTCAGCTCTTTTAAGGCTTCACTGATCTTCATCTTAAACAGTGCTTCTCATATGAACAGTGCATATATTCAAATGCAATGATTTCAAACATAGCTGATTGAACAGGACAAAGTCATATCTTATCCAAAATGCTTTCTGATTTGTTGCTACTGTTCGAAGACTACATTTATCAGCCTGATTGGGTTAGCAGAGCAGCTAATAAACCAATGTGCTTACTCTTTGACAGCCTTAGGTAAATATGTATGGGTAAGAACCAAGATTAAAAACCTGCTATGTAGCAGATGCTGAAACTAGTTCAAAGAAAACATTAAGGAAAAAAAATTAGAATTATTATAAGGTGCAGCAGGTAGCCTCAGAATTATTTAATAGTTTCTGCCACAGAGGATGCACTGTAATATTGCCTGTCCTGAAGTGATTAAAAAGCCATATACCTATATCCACCACTACAGCATTTTCTCAAATTCAATCACTGCTTAACAGTTGAAAATAATACTTTTCAACAAGTTAGGAAAAGAGAAAGAACTATGTAATCTCTAGCTAATATTCCATAGACTGTTGACAATTACAGCAATGGCTATACAAGATGCCAGTAGTACAAAGTTCAAAACTGTAATGTTATTTAAATAAGCTGGAAATTTTCATATCCACAAAAAGTTAGTACATAGATTTTACATGTTATCCCTAACTATGCTTACCACTTCAGTGTTTTTGCCTCTTGTGGAAGCACAAATGAATTGGTGGCATTGAGTTGTATGTATAGTATGTATATACATACGTACATACATACATACATATATATACATATATATAGCATGCATGTGTGTATATATATAGCCTATATATAAATCATGTATTTAGATATGAACAAACCCTCTGAGACATGGGTAGATATGGGAATTCTTTCAGCTTGATGGGAATCTAATGCTTGTAATCTTCCATATCCAGCAGAATTTCTATAATTTAGCTAGCTGAGGACAAAAGGTTTAAACTACTTTGAGTATACTTATTCTGCTGAGTAAAAAGGAGCCAAATATCAGACTACTTTTAGAGAGCAGTCTCATCCTCACTTTTCACATCTTTTAGATGTTAGGCCACTCACTGACTGGTAAGGGATGTGCCACCTTGCCTGACATAAAACCTTTGGGTGGTTGAAAAACCAATTTCTACTGCTAACAACTTCCTCCAAGAAGACTGGATTGAAGTGCAGCAGTTTGGCTCCCTCGTTTAAGTAGAGATGAGAGATGAGTTCAAGGATCCTGCCTCAACACAACAAAAGCACTCGTTGGCTTTTATGGTCAGATCTGTGATGAAATGGATGTAGCTCAATGTTCTAGTGAGTAACAGATGGAATTGTGTAGTACTTTTCTACTATTTTGTTTTATGATCATTTGAATCTGAAAACATGGAAGAGCTAAATAGAACAGCAAATACCTGTCTGAGATGCATATGTCACCTGGGATATTGCAAAGTAGGTATGTTTCTACCTGTCATCTGTCTTACTGAAACAATTTCCTCCATACAGAAGATGCACAGTGCAGTTACTTGTCTAGCCTAGGCACTAGATAGCACTTCCCTGTACAGACCAGCTGGCACAGGCAGGAGGACCTCAAGCCTTTCATTCAAGAAAAGGCTCTATGGGAAGACCACAAATGCCTTTGTGGGTGAAGCTATTCTCTACAGGCAGAAGGGGTGGCCACATCAACTCCATTTTTCAGCCTGCTTCTAAAGACATTACATACCCCCTTTCTATTGATTCAGTAATATTTCCCTTTTTGTCAGCTCAGAGCCTGTAATTCCAGCTCTGGAGTTAATATTGTATCCTCAGCTTTGACTTTGAGCACATCTGCAGAGAAGTGGGAGCAGTCTTCACATCAGCTAAGTGCTCTGTTCAGGCTGAGAAGGGGAGAAGAATGCATTCATTGCATTCAATGAGAGTCTGCTGCACTCATGTGGCGAGAGCTGCTGGTATTTAAGACAACTTGGGTATCTCTGCACACCACTGCACTCTTCTGAGTAGACCTTCCATTCTGCTTGATGTGCTCCTTCCATCCCACATTGCCAAACAGTTCCTATGTATGGTCATCAGACATTTCACAGAGACATCACAGACAATAAAATCTAGGCAAACAGACAGGGCTAGCCTAGGCACTAGATAGCTAGTGCCTCAACACTTCACTGCAGTTGAGGTGGTCTTTTTTCCCCCACTTCTCCAGAAAATCCAGGAGCTAGAAAATGACAGAATAGAGATTGCTGTAAGGCTTCTCATTCCTGTTCATTTCATGGTAGGTCTTCAGAGAGATTTCATTTTCACACCAGCAAAAGGAGCCGTCTCTCAGCATCACAGATATTTCTTGGGATTATCCTTTCCACTCTATTTACCTTATGACTACTGCGTATGTCCCCTTGCAGAAGCAGACATCAAATGAACCTTGGAAACTTGGAAGTGCTAACTTGCACTCAGATCTCTGTTCAGGACTCCAGTGACTGCTGGGTGGGGTGTCGTGTCCTTGCTGACTGCGATCGCTTGAACTAGCAGCTTAGAGATGAGCTTTCATTCCCCTTAGTGATCCTTCACTCCTTTTCACTTCTAATCCATACAGTTTTGTCCACCAATTTGGCTGGTCATATTTTTATTTTCACAGTAAAAAATACATATCCTAGTGCTGAAAGTTCCCTTCTTTCTTTCTAACTAAAAATATCCCGGTTTCCTTTTCCCCTTCTAATTAATTTTCCTCAGCAATCTCCACCCCTTTTAGCTGTCTACTCATAGTATTCCCTAAGTTAACATTAATTTACATGCCTTATCCAAATGTACTTCGTATTTTAAATAGATTAGGACTCAAAACCTTTGAAGTAGTCATAATATTTGACAAGAAGCTTTCTCTTCCCCTTCCCCACTACCTCCCCAAATGAATGCAATACCCTTGGAAAGGTCTGGATACCCCACTGCAGTCTAGGGGGAAGGGAGGAAGACATCTGTGTATCTACATAGGTACACTTACAGATTTGCATATATTTGCATGTGTGCTTATGTGTGTGGCCATTCTAAAAATCCAAACCTGCCACAAAGCCAAAGCAGCACAGGTTTCCTTCTGCACTGCTGAGCCAACAGTCCTTGGCCCTGACCTGAAAAGATCCCCTCTGTAGATGCAAAACATTTGCATCTTATTAAGAAAGAAGATAAGCTACTTTTCTAGAACTGTAAAGTTTGTGCAGCATGAAAGGGTAACTAATTTGTGAGCAGGAAAAGAGTAGAGGCACATTTCTGTCAAGAGGGAGGGGTAGAGAGGAAAGAGGTACTGCATATCATTAAGCTACTTGATCACATGTCTTTTCAAAGGAGAGAAGGGGACATTAGCAGCAAACAGAGGAACATTGTCATCTGCAAACATAAATATTTCAGATTTCAGGTACACTGGGAATGTCATTAATGTAAAAACTGACAGGAAGGGGCCCTGGAGTCAGCAATGACCGTGGGAGGCACTTCAAGAGACAGAAGAAGGGGCTCTGACAACAAGCACTGTAATAATAATAATAAACTCCTTTGAAAGTCATGCAGGAGAAAGGTAGGGAATCAGGAAAAAGCAGCTGTATTCCTGTTTTTCAGTTCGAGTTTGGAGAGGCAGAGAGAAAGGGAAGAATCTGCTCTTTGCAGTGTTAAGTACTCTTGTTGCTGGGGGTTAAGTAAGTTAGTGCCTGTGGCATGCCCTCCATCCTACAGCAGAGAAAAGGTGATCAATATCTTCAAATAGACCCTGGCCAGCAAGCTGGTTAGATGAAGAGAAGACATAAATGGAGCAATTAATTAGAAATAATTTAGATTTAAGGTGGAGACAAATGATATTACTTGCCAACAGGGTCAACAGATAGAGATTAAATAGGAGCTTCAGCCACACAATGTGTTATTCCCTGTCAGCCAGAATATTGTCCTGGAAGGCTGGAGAGGTAGCAGAATAAAGGAGGTGAAAGGGTCAGCAATTGCTGTAGAGTATAGGCTAGTTCTTTATTGAATGAACATCTAAGTAGGATGGTCAGGGTCTTTCTTCTTGGTCCCATTCCACATCTAAAGTGCTCACTTTAATGAATTAAACAGACACTAAATTGCCTAGGAAATTTTAAAAACTCAAACAAAAAAAATACAACAGGTTGTATAAGAAATTTTGATTCCTTCTGTGAATGAAAGCCATTCATATATGAACTTGGGATATGAATGTTCAGCATTGGAAGAAACTCCACATTTTTCACCATCAGGGTTAACAAGGACTATTTATTTCATACCTTCATCATAGAATTGCACAAACATCCCTATTTAGGTATTGGAAGGTTTCAACCTATAATTATAAGAAATAAAATTAACATGATAAGTAATATTTTTGACAGCTGTCATTTAATTCTTCATTATTTATGATGAAATTACATCACATACTTTAAATGTGCTTCAGGATGCTTTAGTATATTGTAATGAAGTCTTAATGGTTCTGAATCTCAGTACAACACCATGCTATTATATATTTTCTGAGAAATAGGAAGAGACAAATCAAAATATTATGGATGCAAATTGCCACATGGTAGGAAGCATGGACCTCCTGTATTATTATTGTCACTTCTTCAAGCAAGAAATGAATCCATTTCTGGGGGAGGATGGGAGAGAGGGAGAAGGGTGAAACAACAAAAAGCAAGCTTGTTGCTCTTTCAAATTGGTCCTGATCCAAAGCAGGAGCCCTAAAGAACTTCCCTCCTCTAAATTTCCAGACTGGAACCAATCGGTTGACCTTTGCCCTTTTATAACTGACTGCCCTAGAAGCTTTGAGTATTAATGGAAATATATTTAAAAAGCATGTCTTCATTTGTTTTAATGTTTTGAAATTTACCATGCTAATCAGTAAGTTAGAATAATCTTGAAATATTAACTGGCCATTTGTAATCTTTTTATCAACTACAAAGAACACATAAATGGATCCCAGGTTTCCTCCCTGGGGGAGATAAGGAGTTTTTCAACTGATACCTCCATGGCTGGAAAGCCTGGGATCACTCCACAACACGTGGAGACTTCCAGACATTATTACATGTGCTGAACGAATAATGTTTGTCTTTAATAATGTCCCCTCCAGATAGAATTTACCCAAATGTAAGCAACTCTGCATTACTCAAACACTTGAAAATAATGCAAAGATCCAGGACAGAAATGCAAACCAGACAGCAAAAATACAATGCTATAGCTGAGCTTGATTCTTGCTAAAGTGGTTTATACAGGTGTCTGAAGGGCTGAACTAAAAACTAATGACAACCGTCTGACACGATGAGTACCTGGCCTGTCTTCTCTGGACTGATTAAAATGTGCTTAACCCAAATAAAACTTTAAATGGCTCCTAGAGCAGAAGAATAACAGAAGCAGAACCTTCTTTTAGTTCTCGCATTTTAAAAGGATAAGACGCATATCTAATATACAAAGGAATAAGGTGAGTCTCAGGCAAGTCAATTTCAGTGAAGACAGCAGCTTTATTTCTCTAAAGAATAGATCAGACAGAGGAGCAAAGGTAAGAGAAAGATTTACTTCTTCAATAAGTAGTAAGCAACATGATTTTACTCAGTGTTGAAGAGATAAACACAATTCTTCCATTCAGATATGATAAAGGCTACCAATAAAAACACAAAAAGTAAGAAAAATATGGTCTGATGCTGCTGTACATGGCCAGAAGGTGCTGTGATTTGGGGTAGTTACCTATTCACAATGCTCTAACTTTGACTGGCAATTTCTGTTATGCATTATGTTGTCATGCAAGAAGAAGTTGGTGCCGGCATCTGCTCCTGGAAAATGAGAAGCAAAGGTTGTCTCACTGATGGTACTGAAAGACATCAGATCTAAAAGGGGACACATGTATACATGATGATGGCACAATTATGCCATATGCATTTCAGCTGAATGATGGTAATACACTGTCCATATTAATGACAAACTGAAAGAAATTTAGGAAAGTCTACAAAATGTACACAGGTGACCACAGAGGTGCTAATTTTTACAAGTACAGACTAGAAGAATCAAACAAACAAAACTGTTGTGCAGTTATTATCAACAGCCACGCAATCATAAAGGTACAACCATAAAAAAAAAAGTAAACTTATTTCCTTCTAGAATTGCAAAACATAGGACAGTGTAATACTACCCATGAAAAAAGATCCTCCCTCTACATACATACAGTGTTGCCAAAACCTGCTTAGGAAAAGGAAAGAATGGCTTCACTCAAAAAATTGGGTTTTTTAATAAATATCAGCAGCATAAAAGTTATCAGTCTGAAAAAAAAAAAAAAAAGTGAGAATGCATTTTGTGTTTTTATGTCACCACACTTTTTCTGTTTGTCCTTCCTACCTAGTCTAACAGTAACTCCTAAATCTATTGCTCAGTTTCAATGTCCTTGATGGGGAGTAATATTTCAAAGACATTACGTATCTATACATATTCTTAAAATAAATGTTCAGGTAACAGAGATAGCCTGCTCAGAGAAAAAATATAGAATGACTCAGAAAACTGAATTCACAGAGAAAGATATTACAATGATAAAATCATGGAAGAAGAATTGTAATTTGATCAGGGGACTGTATCTTATTAGATATTAGACAATAAAAACACAAGGAAATAATTCATTAAAAAAAAAAAACCACACAAAACCCCCAAACAACTGCAGCCTGAAGAGTTCAAGAAATTTGTGTCCAGATGTAGTTACAAGGAATATATCCAAGCTCTCATCAGTGAAGATCTAGTGAATTTCCCTCAGTCTGCAGAACTATGCCACGGACCTCCACTGGTGCCTACTCTGGGCTGAGCTGAGAGCATCTTCAGACAACTTTTACTTTGACTAGAGGTTCACAGGCTGTAATAGCAATGGTCTTTCGTGGCATTAGACAAATATACTTAGGCAACAGAAGTGAGCTCTGAAAACTATCTTAAACTTTATTTGTTCCACTGATAGGAGAACTGCTAGCATTTCTGTTCTTTCGAAACATTTTTCTTCCTGTTCTTTTACTGTTGTCATTCTGCCATGATCAGATTACTGCAACAAGAACATCTGTCACTGCCATCTTTGTAGGCTGCCATCTCTACACGAGTTTTATACATTTCTTTTTACCTGCCACATTTCCTTTTGTGGCCATGGGCACATAATAGCCACAGACATCCTTGAGCATGCACCACAAAACAAATTACCACAGCTTTAGAATAGACATGAATAAGATTACAGTGAGCAAGGTGCTGCTGTAGCTCAAGGAATTTTTAAGCAAAATATATTTGCAGACTTCATGATAATTCTGAGGTTATAAATAATATCTAATACATCTAGGATTTTGTTGCTTATCACACAGTCTTATTTTGCTGATTCTCTAATGCCTTTAATGTAGTCATATGCATCGATTAAAATTAGTACTCTTATAAGAACATAGCTTCAGATTTCTTCATATACATTTGAAGATTTTTAAAGCTTCCATGAAAAGATGTAGAGAAACTATTTTTTAACATTATTTTTCCTCGTATGTTCCTACACATAGTACAAATAGAAATTCAAACAGCAAGCTGGAACAGAATGCAAAAAGTTTTTGAGAGAAAGTACCCCACATGATTTGCAAATATTTCTGAATTCTCTATAACTGGAATTAAGACTGGAGCCACCAAAACACTTCCTTGTGCTTAAGTGAGACAAGTTTTAGAAGACTGAAAGTGAGAACCAATGTAGCAAGAGCAAATAATCTTTTAAAAAATTAGCTTCCTTACTGACCAAAATCAACAGGGACATTTATGTCACGTGGTCATTGATGATTTGATGGCTTGTGCTAGGTCTCAGAGTGTGAAAATATAGAGGAGTTCTTCAGGACAAGAGAGACTGATGTGCTTACTGCATGTGGACAATGAACTATGCTGATAACCTTAAACCATTTGCCAAAAGAAAAAGGAAGACAAACATGGAGTTCAGCAGTGGCTACTAAAACCCAAGGGTAATGTTAGGTGGTACATGGACAGCTTTGACATTCTGCACTAGGGGGCAAAGCAGTAAAGTGTCTCTAAAGATGGTTTTCAAAGATGCACGCAGAGATGAACAGTCAGAAAAATGGTGACTCTTGTGATGGAGAGATGAATCCACGCTTATTCATATGCATGTATTCATATACAAGGGGTTCAACCTGCTGCAAAAATGGGATAGGGCAATTAAATGAGCAAAAATGTTGCATTTGGCAAAATTAGGTTGTTCACCTACGGTCAGGCAGGATAAATCCTCAAACAGTTCACCTATCCAAACCCTGTTTTTTCAGGCTTTGTGCCAAGATGAGAGAAGCATTTCCGATAGGCAAACTGCAGGCTTCAAGTATTTATAAACAGAGGGAAAGAAAAGGATCTGAAAGATCATTCAGATTGCTCACATAACTGTTAAACTCATGTGGAACATGGTGTCAACCCCTGAATGCACTGCGAAAAGGAAGCATTCAATGAGGAAAATTTAATAAAAACAAACATATTCTGATAGGATTACAGCATCAAAAGTGCATGTGTTCCACATGTTTTTATTTCTTTTTAAAATTAGAAAAAGTATCTTTGCTTGATGCATCCTGTAGGGCACTAAGCCAGAAAACACTATTATACTATTTCTTGCTTCATAAAGAATTTCATTTAAACTATGAACCTTGTGATAGGTAATTATATGCAGGAAGCAGAGCACATATGAATTTTATATTTATGGTCTACACTGAGGTCACAATTTAAATTCTAAAAACTGCCTTCAGAAATACCAGTTAGTGTGTCGTTTTTATTTTAATTGCATTTCCTCCCCTCTGGTACAGCATGATCAACTGAAAATCAGAACACATGTTTTATGTAACATATTTAAAATCTAGCAATAAACTATTACCATTCATATAAACATTAAACCCATTTGGAATGTTGCTAATGGAGACGGGAGAAGGTCATGGGAGGTGCTAGTGGATCCTTTTGCCCACTAGAAGAAAACAGCATTAAAAATTTTTCACATGCTCCTCATAACAACTGCTGTTAATGAACTGCTCTTCTTCCTGTGGTGCAATCACTATAACTTTTTTATTTCCAACTACAGATATCTGTAAAAAAATAATTACCAAATTATTTTTTATGCCAGTGAAATATAAATATGCCAGTTCCTTTTGTTGCAGTAAGTAAAGACACCAGAACCAGTTGGGGCTCAGAGAGGACCTAGTTCCACATCCCATCCAGTCAGAACTATGGGACTGCCAGTACTAGAGGTTGTGTTGTTTTCCCCCAAGGGTCTATTTTTTCAAAATTTGATACTGAATGTGGTCTCCAACTCGGGAGTTGAACCTGAACCCTAATGTTGACCTTGTACTGGCTGCATACAGTACTTGTAAAACTCACAGTGCCCTTTGCCTACTGAGTTTGGAATGTGGGCTGTGGCTGGTCTCCAAGACAGCAGCAACTGCTCTTACCCAAGATGGTTGTGTGGTTAAAACACCCACATGGAAAGGAGATGTGTTCTGTCAATTACCATGAGCAGTCCTGCTGAGAAACCCCATCTTCTGCTCTCTGTTTCCAGGTGTTAATCCTCCACTCTACAAAAACTCCGTCAGCAGGCTGGGGCATTCATCTAGACTCCTGTATTCAAGGCAAAAAACAAAATCCACTGGAGGGAGATTCAGCCAGTCATAAAACCTGATAGCTCCCCAGGCAGATGTGATAAATGTCTGGAAAGGGGACTCTCTGTTCACACCACGGAAAGCACAGGACAACACCCTGAGAGTTAGAAGATCACAAACAAGTGATAGTTGTTAAATGAACATCTTTCAGATTATCTTTATTCATGTAAACAAAGTTTTTAACTCTGGCCTGGAAGCACATGCTCCAAAAAAGCACAGTTTAGCTTCTCTGATCCATTTGGTCTCTTCACTTGGAGTGATGACAGGATGTCACATTGCAATGACATTTTTATGTGACAACTTTTTCACTAAAATTCAGTGAGCTATCAGTTCTTTGTGACAGCTCAGGGAAGCAATTCAGACAGGGATGGTCAGACAATTTCAGATTATTTTAATTTAATTTATTTTGTATTTTCTTATCCTCTATTCTAAAGGGAATGCCTGGATGTTCAAGATTCAGTTGCTGTGATTGGAACAGGATATACACCTTTGACCTTGAATTTTAAAATACAGCATATAACACAACTCCCTGCCATCTAGTTTCTATCATACCTTCATCATTTGTCATAGAAAATTTTTTGATTGACTTAACATTGATACTTAACATACATATGCTGAAGCTGAAAGAGCCTGTTTCTCAACTGGTAGAAGTCAGACTAGTTCTATTAACATAAATTGAAGCTGACTGATTTATACCACCTGACAAAAGAGACCACTATGTAATAAAATTCTGAAAGGCCCTTACATTTTACCTGACACTTACAGAGGTTTTAATCAAATTCTACATTTGCTTGTTTGATTTTTGGCATAAGAGAATTTTTTTCTTAGTATTTGTCATGCCTCAGGATTAAAACCAAAAAAGCCCAAAAACCAAAACCACATAGTAAGTTGTTATGATTCATGAGTAAATTATCTGTGTGATAATTAAAAACAAAAAGAAGCTGTGAGCAAAAGCCAAATTAAACTGCCACTTGACATACATCTGAGAGCAATGACATCTTATTATATAGGGGACTCATGTTCACTCCCACTTCAGTGAGACTTTTCATGACATGGAGATAACTACACATGGGAATAGAAATATTTACCCAGATGAAAATGAATGCCAGCTCTTTAAAAATAAAATAGTATGTTTTGAGGCATCATTGTCTCAATTTCTTGATGCAGTCATAGGAAACATTGAAAAATATGATCTTTAAACTTTCACTACATAATTTTAAATACAAAGATATTACCTATGGCTAAGAAAGTCCTAGAACCACAAATCACTAAGGAAGCCATAAATCACTAAGAAAGGATGAGAGGATATTTTGGAAAACTATAATGATACATCAGTCTCGTTCTTGGATTACTCCCTAGGCATTTGTTATAAGTTGTATGTGGATAAGGACAGTGGGCTTGTAGGGCCTTGGTCTGATCCAGTAAAGTTATGATTGTGCTCTTCCTTTCAACTGACAACTGAATAACATATGACTTCCTAGTCTGAAAATAAATTAAATCCCCAAATTAAATCCCCAAAAGTACTGTTGAAATAGGATTGTAAATTGATTGAAACTTTTTGAGTGGATTGCTATGAAGTTCATAGTGCTGCATTCAAAATTCTCTGATTTTTAATGACATTTTCAAAAAAAATTAAAAAATAAGAAACAAAACTGTGCATTTGGCAACACTATCGAATTTTTGCCTTTCTAAAAAAAATTTCAGTGGGATAGAAAACCAGCAAATTTTGACACTGAATATTTTTAAAAGCTATTTCAAACTCTGAAGAATTAGCCATTTTCAAGACTGAAATTGACTGAAAATTTCAAGACATTTTAAGATCAGTTGAAGCACAGTCAGAAATAACCCTTTTCCCACAGGACTGTGGCATTTGCACACAGCTGACAATAAGTGATCACTTACTGGATCACCATAAGATTTGAGTGTCTTCTAAATCTGAGACAGTAGGAAAAAATTAGTTTGTGTCCTTGCTCTCTATCCAACATAATATTAAGGATATAGCAAAGTATGACATCTGAACTCCAGAAACCACACTCAGTAATTTGAACAAATGTACAAATGCAAACAATAGAAAAGAGGGAGTCCCACGAGGCAGGGTAAAGACTATTTAAAGGAATGGTATCTAATTCATATATACTACAGTTTCTTTTACAGCAAATCTGTAAATAACTTTTTATTGTAGTATGTCATGAGGCACAAGAACATATGCTGTGTTGAATTCCAAACATATGACCTCTGCTGCATTCCTTTCATCTAATCATTATATAATTCTGTCAGCAAGAACAATCAAGTCTGATGTGCTTAAGTGTTTGCAGAATTGAGCTTAGATACTCTGAAAATTCATTCTCTTAACATGGGTATCATAATTTTGCATGGGAAAGTACTCAATCCCTTAGAATGGTAAATAAAAGGATTTTTTTAAATTAATATAATAGTTTGGTTGTTTCATTTTGAACCATTGTTTTCTCCATAAAAAAAAAATCAGCAATACAGAACTTAATTAATTTTCATTGTAATTCACGATCCGCATTTCTTGGCTGAGCCAACAGGAATGAAATCCTTAGCCAACAGAAATGGCAATTCCCAAAGTTTTACAGCAGTCAGCAGAAGTCAGTCAATATACATCTGAAGAAGACCTGGTTTTTAAGATCAAATATTTCCACAAAATATTTTTTCTAACACACCAATAACAAACATAACTCAGAGAAATAACCTTAATGAATTCAAGTTGTATACGAAAAGACCATGTTTATAGATAACACAAATGCCAGAGTGATCAGATCATGAAACAGAAGTCATCATGTTAGAAATGAACAATTATGTCCTTGCTGTACTTTCTAACACTTCCAAAGTGTGAGAGAGCACTTTTAAAGCTGAGCAACTAGCACTTAGCTACAGGATTTCTAATGGTGGGGGTTTACCTGACTAAATAGTGACAGTCTTGATCTCTGTAACTCAGTTACTCCAGGCTCCTGCTACAGACAACTGAAAGAAGCAGGCACTTCATTCTTTCCCAGTGTCTGAAACAGGTCAGATGAACAGTGACCTCAGAGTGCCTATTCCTCTCCATCTTGCTAGCTAGCTTAAGAAAGCACAGCACTGAGAGTTTCACTGTTCTTACCACATTCCCTAGAGCTTACTCTTCATCCATATTTTGGTCTGTTTATCTGAATAAAATTGAAAAGTAAGATGGTCATCCTTTTTAGACACTCTCATTCTTTCAAAATCTTGAATAACTATTACAAAATGATTTTTCTTTTAGTATCTGATGCTCTTTATTTTTCTTTAAATAAACCATCTTGCAGAATATCTTGCTTTCAAGTTCTCCTTTTCCTTAATAATAATAGTAATAATAATAATTAATAATAATAATTTTTGTCTGAAGAACAGGAGAACTGATGACTCATAACTTTGAAATAGATTGTAATAATTTACCTGAATTTTATCTGATACAGTTTGTACTTTAGAAGAGATGGAACTAAAGGAAAAAGACTATGATACAGACATAATATATATGCACGTTTATTCACCTGAAGCCACAACATTTGCACCAGCAGAAAAAAGAACAGAATTCATGCCACAGACGCCAGTGCTCTGCTCTCCAAAATTTTCTAAAACCTTCTGTACACCTAATTACATCTACTCTTAAATTTTTAACTAGGAGATACATAGGTGAGTCAGGTTCAAAGCCAATTTCAGAGGTACTGCTTTATACAAACTGCAGTAGATCCAACACAAAGAATTGCTCGTGGGAGGCAGGAACAGGAACTCAGCTATAAGTCTCCTTAGACGTCACCTGGGCTGTTCAAAGAGTAGTTCCTCTGGAGTGATTTGTTTTCATTTTTCATAGAAGCATTTAAAAAATTTTTGGAATGGAAACAGGAAATTTCTTAATATCTTGGAATTTTTATAAGAGGGGAATATCATTTCCCCTCTGGTTTTATAAGTAGTTGCTTTTACTTTTTTAGCTATATATTTATAATCAATACAAATAATTATGATAAGATAAACTAAATATTTGGTGAATCACTTAACCAGAATTAATTTGCAATGAAAAAAATATTGCTATAACAGAAAGTTAAAACCTAATTAGTGAGACTTGCTTCCAGTTGACATGTAAAAGAGTAAAAAATATTAAAAACAATAAACAAAAGTAAACAACAACAGAAAAACCAAAACCAAACAAACCAAACCAACAAACAGATAAAAACAAACAAAAACAAACAAACAAAAGTCTAAAAAGAGTACAAATGCATTTCTATAAGCAACATTAGCAGAAGAATCTAAATATTGGTTATTTACTGGTCATAGATTAGAAACATCACCACCATGTGTGCCTACCTCAAACTGAGTATTTTCCAGGGAATCCATTCTAGAATAAGACAAATTCAATTACTTACAGTTGTTACCAAAAAAAGCAGAAAAAGCTTTGCAATTTTTATAAAAATTCAATGCAGAAAACCCATTTCTTTTAAGATTGGGAGCAACCCATTTCACACCAGAGAATGATCTGTGTTTAATAAGCTCAGAGTAATTTTAAGTTCCCACGCTTCCTGCAGAAATCTCATCTTTGGTTTTCCTTCTTGGAAAGCTGCATAACATCTTCAGACAAGTATCAAAATGAAACAGATGTAGAAGTCCTTCAGAGAAGCTGAGCAGGATAGACCTTCCAGGAACCCTCCAGCATCTGTCTTCCTGGTCCTTCTGCTGGGCAAAGCACATGGAACGTGGTGTAGTGACTCTCACTACAATTTCCAAAGAGAGACTTGGCATCCAATCACCTCGGCAAGCCACATGAAGATTTTCTGGACTGTCAAGAAGGCTCTGTGTGTCAGGACAGAGCTGGAAAGAGCCCCTGTGCACAGCTGTGCTCCCGAGCAGCAGCAGCCACCAGAGAGCCATCCTAGCAGGGAGCAGCTGCCTCGTGCAGCATCTGCTCTTCTCATCCATGCTCCAGTATTAATGGTACAGCACAACAGCAGACACAGGTCTGACCCTTCTGCCACGTGCCAGGCATCAGCCACCACTTTGGGCAGAAAGAGGAACCTGTCCCTGCTTTCTGTCCCCTGCATGGCGCTCCCAAAACGGGATCTGCCCTGGGTACCTCCCAGGTGGCAGGCTGTATCCTCCAAGTGTGTCAGGACATACACCCAGCTGCCTGTGTGCACTGTCCCTACGCCTCCCATTCAGGGTGCAGCTGTTCTTATCAGACTCTTCCCCACTCCTTTTGACCTTGTCCGTGCCCTCTCGGAGTTTCTTGCTCAAGATGTCAGGCCCACGGATCTGAAAAACCAAACACATTACACAGGAGACTTGTTTACGGCAATGGTAGGTGCAGAGAGAGGAAAGAAGGGAAAGGTATTTTAGTTACAGTTGTAGAAATGCAGTAAATTGCAGGTGCAAGTAAATATTTCAAGGCAATTAACTAAAATCAACCTGCAGAGGTGTTTTAAATTGCCTAGAGCTGCAAAATATTTTTAGTAATTTCATCAAGATTCCTAACTTTTCATGTTTAAACCAATTATTATCATTGTTTATTTGTTTTTCACTGGTCATTGAAAAGATCTAGACACCTCATATAACACAAGGATCATAAATTGGGCAGCAGCCTGAATTTCCTCCATCCAAATCTATCTCACCTACACTTGAGAAACCTCTTGAACATTTCCCATGCACAGCTCAGGCAGAATTTGCAAGTACTGAAAATATTCAGGAGAATTCCAGATATTTTCAGATGTTCTAAGAAGGTTTAGCAAAGTCTGCATAAACAAGCAGTGTTTGTTGTCTTGCTAAACTATATTTTCGAAGTTCCCCCATTACTTATCATAGTCTGATGGCCTGTCAGAGATCATTGCAAAGAATTCCCCACTGTCAATAAAAGCTGCATGAATACAACAAGTTATAATACTTTGGATTTAAATGGATGTATTTTTGGCTAGAGGGTTCTGTCAACATTTATCAGGGAGATGGGGGTACATTTTATGTTGTTTTGGTTCCACAGCTAATTTGGACAGCAAAATGAGATTTCCTTGTAATGAGTACAAAGCCACCTGCTTTGTCTCTTCGGAGGAATTTAAAATATTTAGTATATAAAGTATAAGCATATCATAAGAGCTCTCATAAATATCAGCAGAAAAGCTGTCTAGGCATAGACATCTCCTGAGTAAAAGAATCAGTATTTAATAGCTCCCTTAATCTCACTTAATGTTAATGGACAATTGGAGGAAACTACTCATCTGGAAATTACTTTAGCAAATTAAACATGGCCAAACATCTTTGCTTAAGTGAATCTGAAAGGAAATCATCTATCTTAGATGGGATTTTAGAGAAATATCTGCAATCTGAAGGCCGTGTGTCAGATTAGTAAATGAAAGTCACTTATAAGCTCACATCAATATACTGCATACTCAATCCATGACTAGACAGAGCTAAATCACCCATCTTTTAGCTGACAAACTCCACTTACAAATAATGTGCCTCAAAAACTAATGAGAAACATAAGCTTTTCAGTGCTGCAATAACTTTATATTTGGTGATTTAAAATAGTTTTCTTCAGATAAGACTTGCTCAAGTTCTTTGCTTATGTTTGGTACAGTGCTATCACCTCCAGTGTTAATTATTATGTATATCATGCCATCTTCCACCTCCACGAGGACATCACTGAATTTCACAAGTATGTACAACTGTCATGTAATTAAAAATGTTTTTTAACGGCATAAAAACATTTGTATTTATCCACCTTCCTTATTAATCAGTATATCTGAAAGTATTTCGGTAATGTAATAAATATTACTCAGCACCGTTTTGCTAAGAAGGAAGTTGAGGTACAATGCAATCAACCTGCTTTGAAAAAGGTACCTCTAAACATTGTCCTGAATTCATGATCTGTCTTTAGACAAAGTAGCACACTGTGCCTCTAACCCCAGCGCATGACTGAAGGAGCATGCAGCGATCAGGCGGGAGGTGTGGAAGGCTGTAAAGCCCATGGTCTGTCTTCCCACAAAACATGACTCTGCCAGGGAATGCATGGGCACAGGAGAGGAGAGAGGCCAAATATATACGTGTTCAAACATGATACAGGTACCTGGAACGTACATTCATTGGTGGCTATCAGCATCATGGAGATGGCATGATCTCTGCCTCCGGAAGTCTCTGAAATCGCTAATTGAAAGAAAAAAATCCTGTATTTGGCAGAAATTACTCTAAGGACAATCTGCTTGAAACTCTTTGATAAGCATCTGTCAACTGCTGTTGAATACACATTAGCTCATCCAGAAAATATATCCTTATATAAACTTCCATTAAAGAAACCCAACCAGATCACTGGGGGTGTTGCAGGCAAGGAGGATGGAAATTTGAAAAATTGCAGACTTCACTGATTTTATTATATTTGTTTTTCCTTTCTGCACACATATGTTGTGGTGTGTTTTCTTGTGTGTTCTCTGTTACCTTTGGATGGTTTGCTCCAGTTTTCCCCAAGTTGTTCGTTTACTCCAAGTTTCTCCTCCCTCTCCCTATTGCCCATCAAGCCCCGAACCTGCCTATCTAGATATCAATCTTCCCTAATCCCTTCTCTTTGTTCTGGAAAGTTCTCTGTCAGCCCTTGGTGCTCCAACCCCCTGCCCAAACTCTTCCCTGACCCTGCCTCCTAATGTTGTCAATCCAATGCTGACCCCGCCTTCGGGTCTAGAAGTTTCCACGTTCCTCAATGCCCTATTGGTTCTCTCAAGCTGTATCCTCCCCTTGCTTTCCCCCATTGGTCATAGTTCTGGAAACTCCTCCTCTAGCTCCTCCCTTGTACCATCCCTGTTGGCTGAAGAATTGTACCCACCCCTTGTACCTCCCCTGTTGAAAAGACTGTGCAAAGTGCTGCTTTTGGTTGTTTGTCTCAGACCCTCTCTGGTAATAAACTACCTTGGGAACCACGAAAAATCCCTCCCTGTTTCTTGTCCCGCTCCATCAAGGGCCGTAGCAAGCAGGAGCAGCCCTGCTCTGCAGAGCCACTCAGACCACCTGTGGTTTGGGGGCAGCCACTCTTGGCACAGGCCAGAGAGAGGGGCTGGCTGGGGAACACTCTGGCTGCGTCACATGTTCCTCATCTCTTTAAGGCTGAAGTCTTTGAATCTCAATTAAATGCAAAACTTGTGTAAAATAAAAGCTGTGTATACTAATTTGTTGCTTTTTATGAGTCCAATGAGCTACTTATATAACCCTTTATTTCATCGCTTGTTTTAGCCCATAATCTTCCAAGGGAAGTTTTGATCATTGACCTAAATTCAGCTCACAAAGTAAATCAGAGAACATTTTTGACAGTAGGAGACCACATTTACTCCTAGCAAATTCTAATCACTTTTAGTTAAATTACACTCAACATGAATTTTGACTGGAGTGTTTATTTACTTTGAAATGGATAAACAAATTTTTAAGTGCCTACTAATAACTCCATTTAGGTATCTGACGATAAATTAATTCTTCATGTAGCTCTGTGGAAACCAGTGGGGATGAACTTGATCTATTTAATTTCTATTTGAGAAGAAGGATTTGGAACCATATCATACATTAGTTTCCAAGCACTCTCCTAGATTTTAGCACTGTAACTGGCATAAATGAATATGCATATGTTGATTATATGATGAAGGAAAGGGGGTACCAAATCTATGTATAATACATCAAAAGGGGCCTGCAGGGTTCAGGGATCTATAAAATCATTAGAAAGAAGAAAATTTAAATTGTTTCTTTATTTCTGATGGTTCAAATTAGATCCAAGCGTTTACATGGGTACATCCTTCATAATTTCTCTAACATACTAAAAAAATTAATGGTATCCTGGAAGTACAAGATGATCAAACACCATGGTAGAGTTTTAAAAGGCCAATTTCAGCTCTAATTCCACTATTTAAGTCTCATTACACTGCAAATCAACAGAATTAGATACATTTTATAAAATTATTTAATTTAGATTGTTGGCTCCCAGCTTTGCAAGCAAACTGTACAATTGTCTTGCAAAAGGAAAGACAAACTCTATCTCTAAAATAATTTTCTAGCAGTATTGTTGTGTATATATAACTTCAAATACATTTTAAAAACTGACATAACTGACTTTATATACAGTATTTTACCATTTTACCCAATCATTCTATTATAGGAGTTCATGTGTTTCTAGGTTACATTATTGTCATCCTACTACAAAAAAAATCTAGAAAATAAATCTCAGCATGTAAACGCTGTATTAAGCTTGAGCTTCTCATTTTTCCAGAATTTATCAGATAAATTCAAAATCAGATTAGTATCATATCTTTGGACATTTGGTTCATGTTCTTTACAGTTCTTATGTATTTATCAGCTTTTCATTGAAGAAGTCTCTGGTGTATTTTTAATCTCTTTTCAGTTCATGCTTTTTCAATTTTCAGTTGATATGAAGCATAGATATTTAAACACAGTTTGCAGCTGGATTTAAAGAAGCTGTTTCTCTTACTTAGACTAAACTCATGTAAACATGTGCCATTGTTTTTCAAATTAGGAACAGGTCTTCTTATATAGAAAAAAAAAAGAAATCTAGAGTATGTCTTGAAAGAAGAGAGTCAAAAAGGAAAAATAATTGCTCTGATTCATGCAAAAACATCTCACATCTAGTTTTAGTTTTCACTTTCCCCTGAGTAAACTTATCTTTTCTTATATATCCTTTGCTACAAAATGAAGTATATCTGACATGCAGGACAAAGAAATGTATACATCACACTGAGTAGCTTATGATGTAATCAGGAAAATCTTGCTTAATGTAGAATCAGGCCATGACTGAGTAAATCATAATCTAATCATACCCAAATATAGTTGAACCTGCCTTTTTGATGGTAAATAATCCAACGTGGGAAGTGAAATGAGGAAGGGTAAGTACCCAGGTGAGTACTGTAGGGGAACTTCAATCAGGCTTCCCCCTCAACGACCACAACTTTTCACAGCAGTGTAATGCCAGCAAAAATAACTAGTTTACTCTATGAAACTTGAATAAAGTTTTTTGTGAATCCAATCCAAAATTCCTTCTTCATGGTAAGAAAACCTGTGATAGCGCTTGTTCTCTCAACAATTTACTGGCATGCTTAGAGGTGTATCTAGGATGAGGCACTGTTTTTCTTGCACAGGAAGTGTCCAGCTATACTAATACCTTAACAAGACTCATTTCCTTTAGTTCTTGTGTAGTACACCAAAGAAAGGAAACAGTGTGCCTAGAGGTTTTGGCCTAAGTATAGACCAAGTGATCAGGCAGAGGTTTTTCTTCTCCAGGCTGGCACACCATAGCTTAGCAACATGCCAGCTGTTTTTCCTTGCTGGCTGAAAGTCTTATCACCACGCAAAGCACACCTAACACTTCAGAAACCCCCAAAAGGCTGCAGCAGGCTCCACCTCACCCATGTGCTGGAAACACAGTTTGAGTCCTCCATCACCAAACGATGCTACAGCATGTGTTACAGACCTGATGACAGCAGCAGACCCCAGCTATCCATGCATTGTTCATGGACAAGAGGCATTTAGCTCACCTTGACTTGTAACTCACATATAAATTTCAGGGAGTTCATGTCTGAGCCTTCACCCATTAACCAGAATCAATTACTCAGACAAAAGTTCTCTTCAGAAAAGTAAATAAATACGCCAAGCCAGTTTTCACTTTGTGGAGAGCAGAGAAGCAGGTAACTGTGTAAAAGGTCAAAACAAAAATTGTTATTCAGCCTAAATAGTTTATAAATAGCTAAATACTAAAGAAAATTGATATTCTAAATGCTGATGTGAATGGGCTTTTGGCAAGTCCATGTAGTATCTCTGTTCTACTGTCATGCCTGGTCTGACAGCTGCCATTGCTTGACAGTCATTTCAGTAAATATGAATATTATTTCTTTCTCCTACAGGTAACTATAATGTTTTACATTTTAGTATATAAATTCCCTTTTCCATTTATAACAAGAAATGCTTGAAGAAATGCTACCTATATTTAGAAAGGGGGGGAGTGAAAAACAGGTTAAAACACCAATATCTTGCCTACCAATAAAAAGACAGAAGAAAAAAAAAAGTAATTCTTATTACTAAGTGGGTTGAGTTTTTTTTTCAAAAAGTACTGACAATTTATACTGAAAAATGAAGAAACCAGTCACTCACGTACAGCTCTTCCTTGCAAGACATAAAGTACATACTTAAAGGTTTTAGACACTTCGGGTGAAATCCACAGCAACTAACACCTAAAATATGCCCAAATTGTTCTTCTTCATGCACAGTCCTGATGTCTAGGCTCTCTAGAGGTGCTGCAGAAATAGGCAGATGCCTCCAACAGGCAGATGGCTATACTGTCAGCCTAAATTAAACAGACTGGTTTTCATTAGATGGACATAGATTTTTCATCTGCCTATCTGACCTCCCCTTTTCTGATCCTGAAAGCAATCTAGGCAAATTTTTGGGAATTTTTTAGGAATTATAAAGCCAAGAACTAGTTCAAGTTTTTTTAAGAAAAAGGGAAAATCAAGCCATCAGAAAAGTTACCTTTCAGTCCCAACAGCCTGCCCACATTGCAGTAGAAACAATATTTTTGTAATAGGTGCTTATTTTTAACCCCAAATTTTGCAGTCTCTTACTGAAAAATGGGCAGGATGGATACACAACACGTATACTGCCTGAGGAATTAATTTCCAAAGACAAAGCTGTAGAGTGGGATGCTCCCTGGATGGGGCCATACATCTTTTCCACCAGATGTGCCAGGACTCATTCACAGGAATAAGGAGTACAGCCACTAACCACATCCTCCTGAAAGATCAGGCCCTCAGGAATCTGACCCAATTGCTACAAAAACATTTTTCAGTGGTGGAAGGACATGTGCTCCCACACATAGTTAAAGAGCATTTTGCTTTCTTTTTTGTTTAATTTTGTTCTATGTGACTCAGAAGAGCAGCTGCAAGTCACACTAATGCTGCTTAGGGAAGGTGCAATATCTGAAGCTACCCAAATGACAGCAACTGTATCCCAACACACTTTGCCAAGCAGCACATGTTCTTGGCTCCAGGAAATCCCATGCCAATGGATGTGAAATGTAAAAGACATGCATACACTCCATTAGGAGCTGGCTCCTCAGCTGATTAAAAGAAAGGAGTCAGTTCACTGAAGTCAGTACAGCTGCAATAATTTATATTAGCTCAGAACCCAGCCTAAGCTTCTTTAATGCATGTGGCTTTATTTCTTAATAATTTATTAAGCATGGTTTAAAAGACAAATCATTGATGGTGATTCCTGTCAGAGAGAAAGCTTTCATGCTAGCTGCATTGTGTCTGACAAGGCAACACATACGGTGGTCCGGCTTCTATTGTACACAAAGGATGGAACTCAACTGCTTAAACACTGGCATCTGCTGCCCCTTGAGACTTCTCAGGCGACCCCACCTGGTCTCCAGCTGCCTGTCTGGGAGGACACAGGTCTCTTGTAAGTCCTGTGACATACCTGTCAGCCCAATGCAGGTGTCTTGGGTATCCTGGGATGTATCAAACAGCACTACACACTTATGTTCAGGCTACTGAATACTTCCCAAGGACTGCTAGGACTGTCAACATAATGTGTGTTACACTAGGACTCCTGATTTGTTGTCTGCTTCTTTTACTTTTTTAAAGAACTTTTGCTAGCAGACTTGACCTACTACCATTCTTTTAAGATTTTTTTTTAAGCAAAGGGGTTTTTTTGCAACGCTTTAGCTCTGCTGGGGGCTATGCAAAACATAAAATATTATGCAGCTCAGTAAGTCAAAGCAAACAGGTAGCGCAGCTTTCTAACCCCATGGCAGACTACCATCTGTAAAAGCAAAAGCTTGCTAAAATGACAGATTTTATTTACAAGTTTACTAGAAACAAAATTAATTCCCCCCAGCTTTGGTAAAAGGATTCAGCACCAGATTGCAGATAGCTATGAACCAAATGTAAGTAGGTGTTTACATCTGAGACAGGTGTGAAAGCTCTCACAGTACTGAACAGGATGTAGAGCTCAATTTACACACACCATGAGACATCATATTTCGCCTCGTACCAAAGGGTGCAGAACCTCTGCAGACACGTCACATCTGATGGACAAGGTCTCATGCATGTCAAGCCTGACTGCAGTGGATACTTGTGTTTAGGAAATGATAGCATGCCCAGTTACGCAGAGCATGGAGTATATGTGAGAGCTATGTGCGCATCCCAAAAAGGGCATCTAAAGTTGGAATCACTCAGAGAAGCACAGTAATATTTCACTTATCCTATGTTGTCTTAGATATTAGTTAGACAAGGGCTCAGACAAGGGCATGCAGGGCATGACACAAGACTCTCAGATTAGTCCATGGCTGGAAGTGCCTAAAATTTTGGGCTTTAAAAACTGTGTGGTTAAGCTACTATGGTCTAGTCTTGACTTACATAAATACTAATAAGTAAATTTGCTAATTTACTTATTAGTATTTATGTGGCAGTATCAGTGTGGCAGATCTGACCCAGTGTTCTAATAGATAAATTGTGAAGGCTATAAATAGTTCTGACTATATAATACTAATTTTAAATACTGCTTTTAAACCAGGATTTGCTTTATATGTTCAAATCATCATTAATATGCTGTGTTCTTAATCACCTAAAATGTATATTTCTTCTTCAGCAGGTTATGTCAACAAATGAAAAAAATCATAATGTGCATTGTGAAGACCTACTCAATCTTAACTCCAAAACCCATGAGAAAAACTATAGACGATCTTCTCTAATCCAGTCAGCTGTACTTAATTTTCTGCTGGTGTTTTATAGATTTTGTAAACTTGGGTGGGATAATATCTTTCTTCTGACTGGCTGCTTTTCTTTTCTTGTTTTCATTCCTGAGTGTAATGTTTTAATTGCTCATTGAACAGAGCAGGTTCTTGAAATCACTGAAGCAGAACCTCCATGACCATCTAATTACCTTTCTGAACAACTACGATTTTCTAGATGATTAATTTTTTCTAATATTTAGATAATTTTCATGTGATTTTTTTCAAGGGAAGCATTTTCATAAGCCCAAACTTCTTATGTAGTAATCTGTCTCTCTCTTAATGCTGCAAAATCAGGTTCAAGTTTTTGTCTTAATAACATAGTCAGTACAATTCTTAAAAAAAAAAAAAAAAAATTCCTGTGGGGTTACTTTGGAAGAGGTGCTGGATTTAAATATTAAAGACTCAACAGTATTAAAGGCTACAAAACAACAATATCATTGAATTGAATAGTTTCTAGAGAGCATTTTGATATATAATTTATATATGTAAATTATTTAGTACTTATGCAAAATAGTCTATTATGAAGCACCCCTGTGCTGTGAATGGCACTTCAGCCCATGGACTCATCAACTGGTAATAAAATAAATATTGAGATAAAATTTGGGTTTAGTTGAAATTTATGTATACTGATGGCATTAAGCTGCAGAAAAATTTTGAGAGCTTCCTTTTGTACTGAAGTTTTCAGAATAAAATCATCTATTCATTTAATAAAATGGCCTTAATAATGTGAATGTTCTGGAATAAATCTCAGCCAAAATTGCAATTCATATCATTACAGGCTTCACTTGAACTATGAGGATTTTTTAGCTGGTGTTGTACACAAAAGTACTAGTCTGCCTTAGAGATCTAGGTATCTACATAGGAAAAATTAAAAAAAAAAAAGAAAAAAGAAAAAAAAGTCATATTCTAGTCACCATTTAAACAGAGGAAAAGGCTGTCACAATGCCAGGCACAACCACAAAAAAACCTAAGAAGGGAACCACAGACCATCCTTCTCTTCAAAACAAGGAGAAATGCTAGTTTACCTAATTAAAAGAAAGGGAGGAAGGACAAAGCTTATCAAACCTAAGCTGTCATTATTACCAGAGATTTAGCTGAGCACTCCCTTGGTTCACTGTTCTGAAACAGCAGGACAGTACCAGTGAAATTTTAATGTCTTGCTGGAAATCACTGCTTCTCACTGGGTGAATATTTCAAGGGATTTTGAACAACATTCAGCCCTGGGGGAGTGATAAAAATAAAAATTTTTGTAAGGAACCTGTATACATATTGGCAATCACTGAGCCACCAATTTCTAGCAAGATGTAAAAAAAGTAGACCTTTTCATCCCCGTAATTTAGTTCATCTTTGATGTGATGAAGACAATACTATTAATCTTCAACATGGTTTGACTTCACTGGGGATGAAACAAAGGTCAAACATCACACATCCAGCAATTTCCTTATGTTGGCCCTAGCAGGTCACTACTACATAAAACTGAGAGCATAAAAATGCTTGCATTTTAGACAAGTTTTCCAAAAGAATAAGAATGGAGCACCACGGGGGATTTCACTGGTCATCAAGTGTGCTTCCCAGTTGTCTGACTAGGGTTTTCTCTCCTTTTACTGGAATATCCTCTCAAAGCTACACCAGAACCTTATTTCTGTGTCCAGGCTTTCTTTTATTCATTGTTATAAATTAAAGAATTTTTCTCCCTCTCTATTGTGTCTTTCCACATACACATTCTTTTATTTGTATTATTTGGTGTATGGTTTACACCCTTTACAGCTCCTCTCCACTAAGCTATGCAAGTTTTAGTCTTTCTCTTCTAATCAAGCTCTTCATCCTCTCACCATCCTCACTCACCCTGTTCAAGATGAATTTATTGGTTTTGAACCTGGGCAGTGGTTGAGCCTTACAGGTGAGATCTTGCAAAGCTTTACACCATAGCAGCAATACCCTTCTGGTACAGGAAAATTTTTGATGCCTCTAACAGCAGATCACAAATTTCTTGCATCCCAGCAGCTTTCACAGCATATTCTTTTATTTTAATTTTGGTCAATAAGGTGGTCCACTCTCTTAGAAACATTCTCCACAGTGTAAGAAGTAAATTGAACTTTGCAGTTGGACTTAACTTCTGCTGCATTTTTGAAACAAACTATTCAAGACAGCCAAAGATGCACCAAAAAAAGAAATATTCTGACAATAAGTAGCTCTGTACAATAATTATTTAATCTAATTCCCAATGCTACTCACAGAGCATATGGAACTCAGCTTGAAGTCACTGCCATAGCAATAACAAATACAGTATTATGATCCTTCTAGACATCTGCCAAATGGTTGTTGAAGTTTTTAATGCATGGGCACCTATAATCATTGGCAAGGCCACATCAGATTCACAGCTCTTCTAGGAAATCAAGGAAATAGTGCAAAAATGAAAGAAGAATGCCTCCTGGGAAGAGCTTTCAATGCCAGCTACCTGTTTTTGTTGCCAGTCATGAATACAGTCATGAAGAAACTGCAATAACACAACTAGATTGCAATTACCTCTGAGAAATAAATTTGATCCAGCATACTCAGAGGTAAATCCAGCTCATACTGAATAATCACTTCTTGCTATTTAGATGAGGGCACTTCTGTTTCAAGACAGGGTTGGGAAGGGGGAACATGTTTAGACAAAAATCACTGAAGAAAGCAAAAAGATTATTCCAAGTCTTGCACTTTCTAATTTCCTCTTATACAAAACAAATATCCAAATGGCACTTCCTCTCCTTTCTTTCAGCATCTGCAGCCATGACAGGAAACAGAAATGCCAGTCTAAGGTGACATTACAGTTTTGACAAGTCAAAATTTTTTAGCAGGACCTATTGTGACCGTACAAGGGGGAAAGGTTTCAAACTGAAGGACAGTCAATTTAGATTCTTTATAAGGAATAAGTTTTCTATAATGAGGGTGGTAAAACATTATAGCAGGTTGTCCAGAGAGGTGGTAGAGGCCTCCTCCCTCTAAATATTCAAGGTCAGGTTGAACAGGGCTCTGAGAAACTTTATCTAGTGGAAGAGGTCCCTTGTCATTGCAGAGGAGTTGGATGACATTTCAAGGTCCTTTGCAACCCAAACCATTCTATGATTCTATGAAAATAGGATTGAGATAACCTGGGAACCCTTAGAAGATGTCTGTACCTGGGAATCTTTCAGTTCCCTTTGAATAATGAAGAGTTTTCAGATAAGAAATGAAGAAACATTCAAAAATGTATCTCCCTGTCTTTGCAAAAACAATCTGTAAAAGCCAGTTTTGCAAGGTCAGAACATTCATAGAAGGGCAATATCTTGCACTGCTTGAAATCCAACATATTGTTCATTAAAAATCTAAGTGAACCCATGGAAAGTACAAATTAGGCTGAGAATTAATTTCTTATGTTTTGAAATTGGTCAGTCACTCTGGGTTGAGTTCTCATTCTGTGACAGATCAACAACATTGAGTAAAAGAAATGTAATTGGCTGATTTTCTTTTTTATGCACATAGCATTGAAGTTTACTATATTAACTCTGAAATATTTTGGTTTTCTCAGAGACTTATAACAGTATTGTTGTGAGATAAACAATGCAGAAAATTAAATTCTCTTTCAAAACTGCTGACTCAGCAATTGACAACTGTGTCCAGTGAAATTCTCTTTTGGGTAGCAAAGGTGGGATTTAGCAGCATTAAGCACTCAGGAAGAATAGAGTTAATGGCTTCCAGCCATTGTAATATTCACAGTAATACTGACCTTAGGAAATCTCACCAAACTACAAAGGTTCAGCCAAGAGAATAAATGTTCTTATATTACATGGCAATATGTAGTCTTATTACCACCATTTTCCCTGTATTATCTGCCCTCCCTTCAGACAGTCAGATACTGGCAGCAGCTTTAAGAGTGAGAAATCTTTACAGTTATATTTAATGCCTACCTGCAGTCTGTTTTTCCTCCTAAAATAATATTATTTCTGAAAAACTAAAATAACACCCTGAGGAAGGAAAGGGAAGGGGAGGGAAGGGACAAGGGACAAGGGACAAGGGACAAGGGACAAGGGTCAAGGGACAAGGGACAAGAAGAGAGAAGAAGAGAGAAGAGAGGAGAGAAGAGAGAGGAAGAGAGAAGAAGGGAGAAGGGAGAAGGGAGAAGAAGAGAGAAGAAGAGAGAAGAAGAGAGAAGAAGAGAGAAGAAGAGAGAAGAAGAGAGAAGAAGAGAGAAGAAGAGAGAAGAGAAGAGAAGAGAAGAGAAGAGAAGAGAAGAGAAGAGAAGAGAAGAGAAGAGAAGAGAAGAGAAGAGAAGAGAAGAGAAGAGAAGAGAAGAGAAGAGAAGAGAAGAGAAACAAAAGAAGAGGTGATGTGTCTTAAAACTTAATATCTGAACCAATACTTTTCCTGGCATAAGTCTAAAGACAAATTTTAATGTCTGTCTCAGTTGCAGAAGCTATAGAAAAATAGCACCAGTCAAGAAAGGCACTTGACGCCAAGTTTTCAGGAACTCACTATTTTTTATATATATGTATATATGTATGTGTGTGTGTATATATATGTATATATATATGTATCGTTCAACCTATGTTAGTGCTTCTAAAATGGTGGAACTAGGGGAAAGGCATACATGAATGAAAATAACCAAGACTAAATACAACAACTAGTATTTGGCCATATAAGATAAATTGCCAGATAAATTGCATATGCTTACTTAAAATAACAGGCCATTATAAAATTGTATTTTTCTTTTCTTTTGCTCTTCTCTTCTCTTTCCCCTTCCCTTCCCTTGCCCTCTAACATGTAGTACAAGTTTAAGGACTTAGGACAGAAAACACTGTTCACATCATTTTGGTGTTAAGACTTAAATCTCCAGCTTTTTCTAACTCCCACTGGGCAAAAACATGAGAGAGAAATAAATCTTTGCAAGTTGACATGAGCACAGAGTGAAGAGAGGCGCTAAAAAAATGCTAGTGGTCTAATGCTGTCCATAAATCAATAGCAAAGAAGAGGGTCTGTTGTCATATGACTCAGGAATTGCTATAAAGTAGGGAGGGGAAAGAAAATCTATCCACAGGCTAAGTTATATACCATTTTTATAGTGCTTAACCTTTTTTTTGGTTGCAAAATTTTCCGAGTGGTGCATACAAAAGACAAGGAGATGGAGACAGAAAGGGAGAGGTAGCAGCCTTGTCTCTCAAGAAGAACAGGCTTTCCAAATTTCATTGAGGTTTGGGCACTATGCATAGCAGAGCCACACAAATGTACAACACAGCTTAGAGAAATTGGCATGCTCTATCAGGCACCCTCTCAGAGAGCAGAATCCGTAACATCAGTTTGTTCTCCTGCCCCTTGGACTGTCTTGGTGTGAGTCAAAGCCTCTGAATGGGGGTCACAGGTACCAGGACTGAGATGGGGCAACTAATGCAGCCAGTAAGAAATTTTAAGGAGAGAGAATATCTTTGATTTAATTTTTTTTCTTATCCTCCAAAGAGGATGTCTCTGTAAAATGGGGATCTAAATTCCCAACGTCTATCTGGAACAGGAGGCAAACCAACATGCAGAGTCAAAGTACTGATGGAGACCCATCTTAACAGCCAAAGGTCATATAAGTCTGCCAGATTCAATTTTATTTTTCAGATTATTAGAGCTTTTCTGTCCCAATTTAGACTAAATCAAACAAACTTATATCAATCATTAGCCACATCAGATAATAACAGTTATGGAAGAATGAATTCTTGTTTGTTTATTAAAATTCCTTTCCATATAATCAGCTTTTGCTACCAGACGAAGAAATCCCTGAACAAAATAGGTTTACTGGGATGAAAAAGTCCTTTCCACTGCTAAGTTACCTTGGGGAAATAAACCAAACAAAGCACTATTTTGAAAGAAAACAAATAAATTACATTGAAATGAAAATGGCGGGGTTTTTTTAGTAAAGTGAAATCGATTTTAGATTTTCTCCATGAAATAATCTTGGGTCTTTTCTGGAGTTTGTTAAGTCTGTCAAAACATGGAGATGTACAAGATTAATTTGATTAAAAGTGTATTTTCACATTAGATTTCCTTGTGACACAGTCAATGATTTCTGCATAGATTTACTTGAAATTATTATGTGAACACTTTTTAAAAATATTGCTCTACTCTTTCTTGCCAAAGCATCAGCAGTACTAAATAAACTCAATGAAACTGACACTTTAGTTAAGAGAAAGGCTAATAAAAGAGCTAAAAGTGCTTATGATAAACTCTGCTGGGTGTTAGAAAACCTCTCTGTGATCAGTATCATATATAGCCTGTCACTGGAAAGTAGATAAACTGCTGAAGTGATACCATCTGGCATATCCTATGCTCCAAATAACAATTATCATCTGAATATACTGAAAGATAACTACATTGTTGACTTTTTTTTTTTTCCTGTGGGGCTTTGTCTAAATTTTTTTTATTAAAAAATAACATAAATCCCAATGGAATTTAACCTGTATATTTTTTTTTTACTCATGTTAAGGACAGTAAACTACTGACTGATTACCAGAAAATATTGTAAGACATTTCCCTAGGGTCTCTTTTTTTTTTTTCTTTCTTTCTTTCTATCTGTATTTGTAATTACTTTCCTGGCTACCTCTCTGTTTGGTAGCCCAGCAATTGTTGTATCTCATTCAAACCATACTTGCATATTTTTTAGATTGTTACGTAACACCAAGTTCCTGATTTGCAATGCATAATGCCCTGTCTCCTGTGATAACTTTGTCTGCTTAACAGGACAGATGCTGCCTACAAAAGCCACAAGCAGCAAAGTGAAGCAGCCCTTCTTGGTTATTGCACAACTTTTTAACTGTTTGACAGGGCAAGCAGGGAGGAAAGGTGTACTGCTGCTGTCATGCTGTTATATTACCTACTATAAAACTAGGGGACAGCAGACCATGTTCTGTGAAGGAAAGATAGGTGAATTGAACACCAGCTTGTTTACATTGACTCCCAGAGTCACGGGAAGAGGCCTGCAGCTATGTAGGGAACACAGAAGATGAAACCAGAAGGAGAACTGGACCAGTAGAAGATTAAAGAACAGGTAGTCCAAAAAGAACCTTAAAGCTAAGGCTGGAGATTTGATGCAAAAGAAGGAACAATCTATTAAAATATTCTTGAAAAAAGATTAGTGTGGCCAAAATAAAATATTATTTCCAATAAAGAAGATATCATATTCATTTCAGAATTTGTGGAATTGTGGTTTTGGTTTTGCCGTTTTTCATACAAATTAATCCATATATTGGAAATTCCCATTTTCTTCAGTTGCTTGTTTACAATATGTGGGTTGTGGGCCCAACAAGTTGAGCTTCTCATGCTCAGCTCCAGGCCCAAGTGCCCTGCCTTGCTCTTCACAAATCAGAGACATGCCACGCCACATGTGCCTTGTCCCTGGGATGAGTCATGCTACCCAAGGGTTTTCTGGGAGAGACACCTGGGAGGTACAAGAAGTCACCTCAGAGAAGAGACCAAGGACTTAGGAGAAACTATTGGATGCAAAGGGAGAATCTTGTCCCCACCAGAGGAAGCATTCTTCTGCCAGCACACCATTTGCCATCTCTAAAGCAGTCTCCCTGACTACTCACTTTAAGGCAAAAATTCCTAATGAATATATCTAATTATAAAATAACTGCAGTGAAAATAGTAAGTGGAAAACCATCTCCCAGGCTAACAGCTCTTCTGTTAGATAGGTTTTATTTATGCTAGGCTGGAACCAGTCAAAAAAGCTGCTGTGTTAAATGTACAGGCTATATATGGCTGCAGAAGCCCACTTTACTGAAGCAAACTTTATTAGTCCTTGACCAATGTTTACTGAGCCACAATAAGACTACTGTAAATAATTAAAAGACTTCTTTGTTTCCTTTCTAGTTGGTGTGTTGTAGGGCTGGTTTATTGTTGTTGGGTGGCAAGTTACAAGGATTTCCTAGGCCAGCTCATTTATTTTATTTGGCTATTGGGCCTTGTTGCCATTTGGAAATTTCCTGATTTCAGTTGTATTTTCTGGGCTGCTTTCAGAGTCCTTTGAGCATGAGCAGTCTAAAGGGAGAAACTTTGATGGTTAATAAAAGACTGTGGCTTTTGGCAAAAGCCTCACACAGCAGCCCTGTTGCCACCCTTCAATTCCTGGTACCTGACATCACCAGCATCCTAATCCTTAATTCCCTGATATCATGAAACAAAGGTAGCTAAAAGTGATGTGGGAGATCAGGAGATGAAAAGCAGAGGCCACCTATCAATAATAAGCTCATGAATACTCACGGTCACAAGGGAAGGCATCATCCTTCATAAAACATGCAGGGAAAAAAAAGACTGAGAAATCCCATACAAGTGACCCTAACTCATGGCAGAGACCTGCAACAGAACAAATCACTGACACCAACTCTTCCTGGTCACCAGGTAGGTCCTAAATATTAGGTCATTGTTGTCCTGATAGTGCAGCGTGAAGAAGATGGAGAGTTTGAAATTAGAAATATCAACAAACACACTATTAATGGCAGTTGGAAGGAATTTCTAGTGGTAGAGACCTGAAGAGTGTTTTAATGCCACTCATGTCAAAGAGAGTCCACATGGGGGATATTCAAGAATAGTCTGGATGCAAGCCTGTACAATGTGCTCCAGGATGATCCAGCTTAAACAAGAAGGCTGGACCAGGTGACCCACCATAGTACTAACCAAACTGACTGATTCTGAGATTCTGTGATTCACAAAATTAGTGAACACATTAGTATTGGTTTCCTCATTTGCCAGAATTAAGAGGTATATAAGATAATGTGTAATAATATGGTACAAAGGATGAATTTTGCATTTCCCAGTCTGATTATTCCACTCAGACATATTGATTCTGTGTCACAGGTTCAAAAATGAATTATACACTTCCTCCTACCTTCAAAGCCTTCTTAAGAAAACATGATTATTCAGGCCAAAGAACAGATGAGGCAATTCATAGTAAATAAGTCTAAATCCAGCCTGATTTTGTTCAGTCTGTGTCCTTTCAGCTGTGACAGCTGATGGTGCCAGTTAGTATGAACCGTGCCACTGCCTCTGTGCTATGGCTGTATTTTGCAGGCTGGAATGCTGAACTGACAAACAGGTTTTGCTGTTTGCCATGTGCTCCTGCATTTGCTCATCCATCTGGATTGATATGCCTAGCAAGAGATTAGCTCAACAGGCCCTTGATCCTCTGCAAAGGCCTCTAGGCAGTTCCGTCTCACACACGATAAATAATAAATAACATTAATGGAATGCCAAGAATGTCATTAATAATTTTCAGAAATGTAATTCATATTTAGAAGCATTTCAGACATTATAAAATGCTCATGGACTGTTGACATGGAAATGATTGAGTGTGTGACAAAGAAGGAATCATGGCCAGTAAGAATGTGTCCCAATTGTTGTTCAGCCTTTTTTTTTTTTTTTTTTTTGGGGGGGGGCGGGAGGAGGGGATTGTTGTTATGTTGCTTTTTTTCCCTACCTGAGACTAATTAGAACTGACTAAAAACTTGACAGATGAACACTGATAAGAACTGAGCTTATAACTTAAAAGCTCATGACCATGAACAGGACTACTGAGGTTGTTCAAGGCTAATGATATCAATACAAGTAGTCCATGCAAATAATGAGACTCTGGACCTAACAAATGAATCATTACAGATGGTCTGAATGTGAAATCAATTGACAGCAAATGGGTCCATGGAAACATACAAATACTGTGCAACAATTTGTATGGAGGAATGCCACTAATAAACGACCAAGTCCCTACAGAGAAGGCTAATAAAATTGTTATTTACCATTGAAACACAAAATAGCACTGGCAGCTGCATGCATAAAGAGATAAACAATCAAGATGTGCTTTTTACTGTGTTGGGGGCAATTTAGTAAAGAATTACCTCAGACTATTAGAAATACCTCCTCAGTTACTGAAGTTGGACAATAAGATTTTGCAACACAAATCCCAAATCACTGAACCACCTTAGCTGATGCAAAATTTTCTTGTTCTGGCATCTTGTTCACATGGTATCAGAAATAGGCCTGGCCTGTTACGAAAAGTCAAAAAGAGTTTTACAGATTCATTCCTGCAAATTGATGAACAGTCCTAGCGATGTCAGACAATTAAAGCTAAGTCCATAGTTAAAATATATTTGTGATCACCAGAGGACCACTATTTTCTGGATTGAAACTTAAGGCAAGACTTTAGTAGCAGTCTGAAGACCAGCAAATCCTTGTGCTGGAACAACTCCAGTTGAGGGCAGGAGCCCATCTGAAATAACGGGTATTGAAATGCAGGTATCCCTAGATTGGTGTCCGTGCTCACATTGTAGTGAATACAATCAATTGTTCTCAAAAGATTGCTCACCCTTTGACATGATTGTTGTCAACCCATGCAAAGCATCTCTCCTGATACAGACATCAGTTGCCATTCCAGTAAGGGAGCTGTAATGGATGGGTTACCAGTAGTGTGTGGATCCCGTACCACCTCTGCCAGTCTTGCGCAGATGTTTCGGTTATTAAAAGGCATCTAAGATTAGATGCAAAGAAATCTAGAGGGATTTTCAATTGATGAAAAACAGGAGTCCATTTTAGGCTAAGTGCTAGAAGGTGAAATTTTATTTTTCTTTTTAATTAATTTAACAGTGTTAATCTTTTCAGTAAGGATTGTCTCCTTCCAGAAGACAAGATTTGTGTTCCCAAATTCTGTCACTGGTCACTGTATGAGACATCCCATAGTATTCAAAATGTCAGCTTAGAAACTGCACATAAGACACAGGGCTTTGGGAAGACCTTTGCACTTTCCAAGTGGGTTTGATAATACAGGTTTTAAACTGCATTTGTGTAAACACAGTTTTCTTTCTACTATCCCCTGAGATACCTTAGCTTACTTCATCTGTAGCTCAAGGGGTCATATATGTCTCAAAGTTTCTGTAATGCTTCTACCAGCCATGAGGATTTTTTCGCATACATTAGAATATCACAAATAGCACTGAGCACTTACATTTAGTCAACTGAACCAACGGAGACTACTGCTAAAAAAACAAATGGCACAAGAGATGGAGGTGTAGGCAGCAAGAAGTGTAAAGGTTCTTTTTTGGACCGCTGGATTTGGACCAGCAATGAAACACCTTAAATTAAACTACAACTGCTCAATTCACCTCAAATAATTAGGAGGTACAATTTAGATGTTGTTTTCAATCTCGTTTTTGAAACAGTCATTTCAAGATAATGATACAAAAGAAGATGGGACCAATTTCATTCATGGGAGCTATGTGCTATTTGAAGTGCCAGTCAGAGGTATGAAATAGATAATCCCCATCTCTACCTCTTTCCATGCTCTTCTCTTTAGTAAAATGTCAAAACACAGCAATTCATATCTATGAGTAGCTCTTTGTAAATTATTTGAACAGGTTTTAAAAATATTTTAACTGATGCTTAGAATACTGCAACTGTACAATATTTCTGTTTTTGAAACTATGCTTAAGTAAGGAATCAAACATATAGCAAGTGCCTAGAGCTCTGCAAACTGTATAGATACAAGTAATTAAAAAAAAAAAAACAAAAAACAAAAAGTTAATGCATTTGTATTCCTGAAAAATGAGAAAAGACTTTTCTTCTTTTTCCTATCTTTTTTCACTATCAATCTCTAGAGGGATTGGGATTTTTTTCCCTTCTTATACTGAGATTATTTTTCAGTGTTAATACATCACAGCACAGAGATTCATGTCTTTTGTAAGGTAGTAGAGAGGCAACAAATGGTTAGAACAAACACAAAATACTACAAAAGTCATCTGTTACTTAAGATGTGTAGCATGGCATTAGGACTGTGATAATACTTTATAATCTAAACTGTGTCATGAAGTACTTTAAAATGCAACAAAAGAACAAAGTAATTTTACAGTATTTTAAATGTATCTTCATAAAGTCATGTACTTCAGCATAAGTGTAACAGAGTTTTCTTATACTAAATATATGGAATAGATGTTACTTTCAGAGTAGGATGATAGGTGGTGAATGACAGGTTTTGCTGAGTTCAGTGCCTGAAATCTAACTAACCCATCAAAATGCTCTTTATTCACAGTAGGTAGTTCTGACCTTTACAATAACAGCATTGAAGGGTCACTCATCCTGAAGTCCAAATTAGAAGGAATCCCCAAAATTTTCTGATATCTGTCATAAGTCTCAACTAATATTTTTAGGCCACGATATGCAAGACAACAAAGTCTTTTCTACTGTGCCTTTGGTCCAGCTACCTCAGAAACTATCTTATGTAAGGTTATATAAGGCTAAGGCTTCCGATTTAGATAATTTTAAGGGTATTTTCTAAGTTAGATGGATGAGTTGCTTGTTAAATTTCCAGAGCTGAGTCACTGAAAACTTTCAGTGTTATCAAAGCCCAGGACATTCTCTTAAAAGCTCCTTTACCTCAGATTCACTCCCTTTCTCATTTAAACATGGACATATTTAATTTATTTCTAGGCCATCATACTGGCTCCAGTGCTGGGGTTAATAGTCATTAGTCCCAAGCTGTTCCATAGTCACAACAGCATCAGCCAAGCCTCTGACTTTATACAGCTTCAGAAGGTTTTGCTGTAGCCTGCTCCTTTTGAGAAGAGGAAAAGGACTCCCACCCTGACTCACACAAATTTCATTGGGAATTACTCCACTTAGGTCTAGGGGAAAGGTGTCCCTTTCAAAGATACAGTGCCTGCTCTGAGAAAAACATGGATAATTCTTTGAGAGTGTATGCTTATATTTTTCAGTTTCACACATAGAAGTTAGTATGACATGTAATTGAAAACATAAATAATTAATGTATTACTGGCACATAAGTTAGATGTAGTTTCTTGAGCTGTTGGCTCACGCCGGTGGAAACAGCAGGGTGGCATATTTTTCATGTGGTTTAAAATCCAAGCTGTTTTAAATATTACTGAGCACCAAGCAAAGTAATAACTTAAGTCCATTTGGCTTCCAAAGAATTTCCTTCTTGGACTGTACCTGGGACTAGCCAACTAAAATCACAGTACTCTACTCATCCTTCTGGAATTCCTTAGTAGATTTGTAGGCTTTCTGATGTGCTTATTTGTGATGTGCTCACTATCTGACAAATAACAAGTTCATTGTTGTAACATAGATATTCCCCTTTAGCAAACACATCGAGATTCAGAGTGGCTTGTTTAGCTTCCATAGGTCAGTAACTGGACCTGACTGGAAGATTAGATCTTCTCAGGCTTACATTTGTATCTTAAAAACTCCTATTTAATTTCTTGATGGCTAATTCATTAGCAGAAAATTTTGCTTTTTAGTGGTGAAATAAACCCAAAGGACACTCTCATGATTTCTCTGGATTCTGCAAACCTGGTAAATATTTTCAGTATCAAGAGCCTGAGAAAGCAGACTGAGTCCAGCTCCACAGCAGCACAAAAGTGGCAAGCCACCTGTGAATCTCAGAAGGTTCAGAGGTTCAGTTTGAAGACCTACCAAAAAGTTCAAATACTTGTACAGAGTTTATCCAAACTATCTGAACCCTCAAGAATGCAGACATGGGCCTCTTGAGAACAGATATTTTAGTTCAATTTCCATTAGTTTCTGTTTCCTTTTATTCCAGAAATGCAACAAAACCTGCCTTTGTTTTGAGTTTGGATTGTTTTTTGTTTGGGTGTTTTGGGTTTTTTCTTCGGCTTGAGAGGTCTAAGTGGAGCCAGAAGCATCACTCAGAAGCACAAATTTATGCTGAAGCAAAGTGCAGTGCGGACTTTATCTAAACTCACCAAGGTTTGGTTTGAATTTCCAAAATTTCCAAGAGTGTGTATCTGCTTGTGCATCCACACATAGGCATGTAACTTATTTTTCAGTCTGTACTTGGTGGCTCATTCAGAAGGGATAGTATTACAATTAAATCCCCATGGTCCCTAGAGATGAGAAAGTAGCCACCTGGTACCTCAACATGTTGCTACTTGAACATTTTTCATTAAGACTCAAGAACCCAGCCAATTCAGAAATTGCTTTCAATACCTGGTTGCCTCCAGGACGGAAGGAAATTGCAGCTACCCAGCATCGATGTCGGCAGGCTCAGTATGCTGCTCACTCAGCTGCCTGTCTGGGAGGGAAAGGCTGCTGCATGTTTAGGGAGCAATTGCTGATGCAGTTCTTAGCATTGCTATCTCCAAGTCATGCACTTTAAAGAGCCACTGAATTGGCATCATTCCTTCACTCTGCGTGTGTCAGGACAGGGCTCCACGGGAAGGCCTGCAATGATTGATGGAAGTAGGACCAGTCCATTACTTTTTCAGTGCATTGAGAGGGTGGGATTGCAAAATGCTATCCACTGCACAAAGCACTGATTTGCCAACCATTGTTGAATAATTATACAAAAGATAACAGGGTTTTATTTTTCTTTGCTTACTTTAGTATTTTTGGTGTTTCTCCTCTTCTGTCATTTCCTTCAGAAAAAAGCTGACTTTTCAAAAAAAAAAAAAAGCTAGAAAGAATTCCCACCTTCGGGTATAAGGTTCTTGAGAACCATGGTTCAGTATGTATTTTAGCTTTTGCAACCCACAGAAAAAAAAGAGAATTAAAATTCCTCTTCACGCTTTGTACCAAAGAAAGCCCAAGAGGTATCTGATTAGCTTTTGAGAGTGTTGTCCATAGAGGTGTGACTAGTAAATTGGCACCATAATATAACAACACTTTCTTAAAATTTTTCTTGTTTTCAATAAAATTATTCAGCAAATATCATGACTTTTTAACCCTTTACACCTTTCAAGAGCATATGAATATGAAAAAATAAGCACAGGAAAAGTTTTAGAAACTTATATTGTCCTGTTCAGTGGATGTACAGAGAAATGTTTCTCAGATTTTCTAAATATAGCTGGGTTTAGTCAAAAATTTTGAACCTAATAGCCTTAACACATTGTACAAAAATATTTGCTCAGGTTCATTGTTCACAAGCATTTTCCTTTCACCCCTCCTTCCTCCTGCCCCATACTTTCTCTCCTTAACTAAACACATAGGAAATTAACGAAATCTATGACCTAACAAGTGGCAATTCATAAATTCATTAGATTAAAAAAGACTAGTAACATAGCAATTCCTTTAATAGGTTTCCCTCCAATCTCCAATTTACATTTCTGTCTGCCCTGGCAAAGATATTACTTCGTTAAGACTTTTTTTTTTCTTCCCCTAAATTAGAGAAATGTTAATGACTTCTCTTATTTATTGCTTCCATATGCAAGTAGTTATCTTTCTTGCAAATGGAAATGAGACCCAAAATTGCAACAAATGGGGCCAAGCCGCTGAGTGCATATGTTCCTTTTTGGAGAAAGTACATATGCCTGATTGAATTAACTTTAACCTCTCTGTCCATTGAACAGACATCCTCTAATGTGGGGGCTTTTAAAACTGTTCTCGTTAAATTTATTTTGAATCGCTGAGAACACTCTATCACGGTTTCAGCAAATAACCTCTGATAATATTAAACACCTGGTAAGCACAGTGCCCAGGGGACCCCGTGCTGCCGTGTTTGACCTGTGACCTCCGGCAGTGAAGTTCGGCCCTTGTGATCCACTTGGATTCAGACAAGAAAGCTATTCTGAAGGAAAACACCTGCTTGCGAGGGCTGACCCCAAGCCAGTGCATGGTTGAAAAAAGTCAGCTGGGTAGAAAGAGACCAGAGCCCCATGCAGGTGTTTCCTACAGCACCACACACTTAAAAAACAAGGAAAAATAAAGGATAATGTGGGTAACATTTAGGCACTCTCTCACCTGTTTATTTGGGTGTTGCTTGAGCTTCTCCCAGTGGATGCCAAGGAAATGAAGAAGAACTTAGTGGTTCTGCATTTCTGAGGCTCCAGAGACAAAGATTTGGCCAGCAGAGAATCCTATCTAGGTGGACTTCCATGAGACTTACAGCTCTGGCAAGAGACAAATCTGGAGGCCTCATCCTTTCTTTCCTATCCATAGCCTTTGATGCAGTTTCCATGTTCAGGAAAACAAAAACAAAAACAAACCAAACAAACAACCCCCCCCCCCAAAAAAACCAAACCAAAACAAACAAAACAAAACAAAACAAAATAAAATAAAATAAAATAAAATAAGGCAAGAAACAGTGGATGGCTTCTTCCTTGGGAGGGTCTTTTTCACTCTTATTTTCCTTTTATTGAGATGTCCTTTCAAATAATCTACCTCTATTTTAGAAATGCATTTTAAATTAAGGGTTAAAAGCACCAAAACCAAAACCTCTTGCTAGAAAAGACAAAGATTAGAAACCTTCACTTGTTAAGGTTTTTACAGCAATTCATTTTATGCTGTGTGATAATGACTCTTTTTAAGTAGAGTCCACCCTATTTTCAGACAGGTTTTTTTAGTCAAATGTCACATTGCTTACTTTTGTCAGCAGGTCTGCACAGTGACAAGGCAGTGAGTGGAAAACATTTAATCTATCTCTTAATTTATTAAGTGAGTATCACAAAATAAGATGACAGGGATGGAAACCTAACCCTTTTGAAATTTTTCTGTTAATTTCTTCATACACTTTTCTCCAAGGTCACTGTTCAATGAGGGACTTGAATGTTTCTCAGTTGCACAGCCAAGGGCTGTCAACACACCTCCACTCACCTGATGAGAGCACCATCAGCTAGCATCAATAAACCCCTTCCACTCCAAATAATCCCAGACTCTGGAACTCTGAGATATTAAACAGCCAATTCTGGACCATTTAAAAAGAGATGGGTGGCAGTAGTAGAGAGAAAGGAGAATTCTTCTGCAAGGAAAATTCAGCTATGTCTTGACAGAATTAATTTCATCTTGGCATTTTATAGCCCTCAGATCTGAACTGCTTTCCATCACTCTGCCAAAGGCAGGGTTTGTTTGCCTGCCCCAGATATGAGGGGCAGTGTGCCTTGCTCAACTTGTCTCATTAATACAACTGGATAAAAAAAATATAAAAAGAAAACAAGGAAGAAAAGAAGGAAAGATAGAAAGAAAGAAAAAAAAAAGGAAGAAGGAATTATTGGCAAGCAGAGTGGAACTAGCAATTTGCCTTCATCTTTTGCCCAGCATCTTGAGTCTGATAAAGACCAACATCTGAAAACAATCATTGAAGGATATTAGGGGTTTTTTTCCAAGTCATATCAAACTACAGTGTAATAATGAGACATTTACTCTGCAGTATTTTAGGGTTTAAACAATTTGCAATCTACTTCCAAGATGACTGAGATGGAAGCAGGAAGAACACAAGTTCTTTAAGTAACTTCCTCACTGTTCCCTAGTCATACACTGGGAACACTTGACACCCAATTGCATTCATCCTGCTGGAAGTAAATGCAAGTCATCACTTCACATAAGGCTCTTGGTATGATTTCTGCCAGGGCTGATAACAATGTCCTGTTGCTGATGAGCCTCTGTCAGTTTCATTTAGCAGTGAGAATGTCAAATTGTCAAGTGTTTTTAAGAGTGGAAGGTGAGAGACAACCAGTACCAATTTCACTTGGAGCCAGAGGGTTGAATCCCCCCCAGATGTCCTCACTATGCAGGGTAACTCAATGTGATGGGAGGCTGTAGCCACTGGAAAAACAGTGAAGACATTTTTTAAGATTACGCTCCTGGGAGTGTAAAAGGACAGTATCTCTACTTATTCTTTAGAGAAACTTCAGGCTGTCTCTAACAACAGCATAAAAATTAAATTAAATCCAGACATTAGACCTGAATATTCCTAGTCCATCTGTAAGTCCTCTGTTCTTCAGGGACTTCCTTCTGCCTGTCTGTAACACTCCTATTGCTTTAACTTCCCTACTGTTCCCAAATAGTGGTGCACAGTCATTTTTCCATACAGAAGGAAATCTGTCCTGTAAAGAATCACAATAGGTAAAATCATGTTGCTTATGCTGTGCTCACACATTAAAGCACTGACAGTGCAACCCAGGCCCTAGCAGACAAATGCCTACTTTGCACCACTTTCTCCAGTAAGGCTTCCTGGGCTGAATGAGCAGAGGGAGTTGAATTTATCTCAGTGGCATTCCACCGAGATTCCCTGTACTTCTTGCCAACAGAGAAAGCATGGTGCCTCTGAAGTTCCGGATTATTTAAATAGCCAGAAAGAACACCCCAAATAAGGGGGTTGCCTAGCAGAAACATTAAGATGGATTTAGGCTTGGAATTTAGGACTGCTGAGAGTAACCTACATCCTTTTGCTTCTCTCAGGGAAGTTTTTTCAGGCTGAGCCTGGCAGGGAAGCCAGCCTACTACAAATCATCTTCTTACTGTTCTTCAGCCAAGAGTCATGTCACCTTTCAGGACTATTAGCCTGGTGGCTTTCACTAGAATATGAACACCAAACACTTCAGAAAAACACCACCATAAAGAGAGCTTTCCTCTTTATCAAACTTTGCCTTCTGGTTTAACCTCAAGTAACTAACTTTCCACACTGTCTGCTTTAATAGCTTCCTCTTCTGCTCTCCACCATCAGCTGCCTATTCCAAACCCTCTCTTCATGAGTGGAGACCCACTACAGATCACAAAACACTTCACCTGATGCAGTCCCAGGACTATCCTTTTATTTCCCATGTGTCAGATACCTGTTTAGTTTCCTCACTGCTTCTTTTCTCATGCATGGTATGCCATGGCATTGTCCACATGGCAATCTCTGTTTCCAGCTGAGAACTAATCTTAGCACAAGCTTTTCAATAAAGTTTTATTCACTGTTTTGCAGTCTGAAATAATTACTACTGTCTCTCAATTTCTAGGTGTTAATGACAATTTTGTGAGAGGGGAAGGAGTAAATCATAGAGAGGCCATGTTTTCTCTTTCCTCAACATCTGTCTCAAGTGCTCTGCCTAAAGTGTTCTATTGAATTTAGGAAGAGTTATTTATTTATTTTTAATTGATTTTTTTCTCTTGGTTTGCTCTCATGAGTAAAATAGAAAACAGCTGTTTGAGATAAAATCATCCTGTACAATGGCCACCTGGTAATGAGACGATCCAAATTGTTAGCAGTAAGGATAAAAGTGAACAAAAATTTTTAGAAAACATGTCTTTCTTTTGGTCTTGGGCATATGCTACTCTCTAATTAATGTAGTTAAGGCTTTTTTTTTACTCACTGCAAAGGTAAATTTTTCCAAGGATGCTTTATGCAGCCGTTAATGAAGCAACAGGTTTAAGAGAGAAAGCTGAAGTGCAGTGAGTCAGTTTGGTACAGCAAAGCCATACTTACCTTACTAAGGTTTTCTCTAAAGGGTTTAAAGATGCAGCATATTCATATCGTGCTACACCATCTGGATCAGGTTTGGAGCAGAAAAAGCACAATTCAAAATACTGCTCCTAAGATACTCAAGAAATCATAGATTTATGCAGGCATGAGAGGATTCCCATTAGGATTATTTCCTTTATCATGTCCTTTGAAACATCATCCTGATTATCTGACATTGGGGTTTCTTCTCTCCTCCACTTACAAGAAATCTGTACCTCTACAAATGAAAAACAAGTGGGACACAACCACAAAGATAGTGAGACAGTCTTAACTCCACTGCTAAAACATGTTCAGAAAGAACAAAAAAAGAAAAAATCATTGATAGACCTTGGAAGGAAAAGCAGCACCTCTCCAGTTGCTCTCTAATCAGTCCCAGGTACAGATTTATTATGGGCTAAGAAGGAAAGCAGAATTGCTTTTACTACTGCCTGCCAAATGCATAATTGTAGCTGTTTAGGAAAGAATGTTCTCCTTTTTCCCAGCTTGTTGGAGTGGTAAATTACTCTTTCCTTAGTTTTGTGGAAAAACATATTCTCTCCGGAAAGTAAACCTGATACTGTACATACTTTGATTTTTATGCCATTTCTATTAAACAAGTTTAGCTGAGTAATATGTGATCTCCTTTGGTACTACATATGTGTATAATCAAATCAAAGGCCTGACACAGTTCTCCACATAACATGCAGTATTTTAAATACTGTCTTATTCAGACAACTGGTGATGAATTTACAAAAGCTCTTACCTGCCATTCTGGAAAGGTTCACTCGAGCAACTCTGAAAAGGCAAAGAGAAAAAGAATGAAAAAGAAGGTGCATAAATTATTGTAGCCCTGGGGCAGTGTGTGTTTTACAGGGCTATTTATTTTGCTTTTCAATAAAAATGTGTAATAGACCCACTGGACCTATTACTTGCCCACTGGACCCATTACCTCTATTGAAAAAGGGTAGCATAGCTTAAAGAGAGGGGTGATTGGCAGCCAAGCTTCCTCCAGTCCTGCCAGGGCTGCACCAGGACTGCAGCCTGCTGCAGCTCCTGCTAGTCTACTCCCACCTTCCCACAGTGAGACAATGCAAAGACAGACAGAGAGGCTGCAGGAAGCCCTGGTGTCAGAGTGGCAGCAGAAAAGTACATTATGGCAATGGAGAAAAGCAGGTGTGAGCTTTTTGTGGTCCAGCCAAGCATCTTCACAACTTGAAGTTGTTTAACAGGCCAGGCAGAACTGCGGCTGGGGCAAGATGTCCTCAATTAGGAAGGGATTAATGTTTAATCTATCCTTCCTGAGGTCTTGATCTAGCAAGGTGCTGAGCACCAGGACCACAGCCTGGCCAAGCACAAAGTACAGGCTTACGTTCTTAGAGTTAGGCACATACAAAAGTGCTCTCCAGATAAATCTCTCCATGTTTTCCAAACTCTGATTACATTCTTGTAACAGCTTTCAGTACTTTGGAAGGTTAAACACATTTTACACAAATACTCAGACTTCATCCAATTGCTAAATAATTAATCTCCATAAACACAAAATTTAGGAAAACCTGTTTAATACTGGTAAATTATAAATTAAATATTTCATATTAGTTAAAGGCTTACATTACTGATGTCCTCTTCGTGTTGGTGCAAACGGATACAGAGACAACACCATACTTTGCCTGTATTCTTACAAGTCTGGTATGTGGCAGGAATGTGAAAGTATCTACCAATTTACCAAGGAAAATCTGCAGAATTAAAGCATTCTTAGAAGAAATAGAATAAAAGAGAACTTACAACATCACTAGAAAAATTCCTACAAAATTTATTCCAGTCAAAATAGCTGTCACACTCCATGAATTTAGAAGGTTCAGGTGTGTTTTTTCTGGGGAAAAAAAAAGGGGGAAATAAATTGCAATAACATAAATTCTCAGCACAAAATGAATAAATAGAAGGAAAAATTGTTGGATTTTGGCTTTTTTTTCATTGTGTTCAGTTAGTTTGTCTGTTTTTTGGTTTTTTTAAACTAACTTATTTTTAAGTTATGTCTAGCCCATCAAGGATGCATTTTACTTAAATATAATACCAAAATCTACCAGAGCAGCCATAAAAGACAGTATTATGTATTTCAACACCCACACTTATGAAAACTTTTGTGTGCGCAGGGTTCAAAACTTTCAAGAAAAATAAGCATTGCTAGTTGCACTCCATAGTTGTGAAGATTGATGAGAAATGTTTTACTTGTCCAAGGAGATATTGCCAGTCATTGAAATGGAAATGTTGGAGAACTCTGTTCCTTCAGCACATGGAGATTGCAGTTCCATTGCCACTGCAAACAGCTTCAACAGATTTGTTTCAGTTTGCAGTACTGAAGCCTTCCCAAAATCCCTGCAGAACTAGAATCCTTAGTTCACTTGTGTCTAGAACCCACCAAGAAATTCTTGGTAGTTTTGTATGAAGATACCTCATGCCTTGATCTGCAGAGTTGTGTCAAGGCATAATGGTGTCCTCACATCTCAGCCACTCCCCCTGCTACCTGCACCCTCCTCAGTCTGTGCTGAGAACCTTACAGTGCCAGGCTTGAAGCCTTCCTAATCCTCATCACTGCTAACTTTGGTCCCAGTGTACCAAAAACCAATTTGGAAGCAGTGAAAGTGCACCCCTGGCCAGTACTTCTCTGAAGGGAGAGTATTTTCATACACATGGATTTGGCACCTTCCCCAAAAGGAGTACTGCTCAATGCTTCTAAAACATAAAATCAGTGGTCTTGAGCTTCCAGAAATGGCACATGAAGCTGGCTACGCTTTCTTTTGTGACAGCTGAAGCCATAGGAAAGAGATGGTCAATTCACATCTGAGCAAATGTCCACATAGCACACTTTTTCTACTGCTTTAATTCAGCCTCCAGCCCTTCTTTTTCAAAACATTTAATAGTAGTAGTCATAATAACAATAAAATAATAATAATATAATAATAAATGTCTCTGAATACTGGTATATATACATGTTGGAACTGATATTTTTTATAATTTCACACAAGAAAAAAGAAATCTAGATTAGAAATTTTCTAGTTTAGAATTTTCTAGGTTTTGGAAAATTTGTGAACAACGACAACTAGAAATCTGAAATGCACTTACATATTTGCTCTCTATTTGTTTTCTTTTTATTACAAAAAGCAATCAAAGGAGGGAGATTTCTATTTAAGTGCTAGGTAGGCTGCCAATAGTGATTTGTACTATATTCTTTTTAATTTTTGGTTGTTTTTGTCTCTATAAAAATCACAAAGATTGGATGTAACACGAGCATGAAGCAGAGGAAAGAAATTCAGCCCCTGGGCTGGAGTCTAAAGCTGTAAAGCAATCCTTCCCGGCCACTGTCTTGGCCCATAAATTGGGAATGAAGCCACTGAACTTTCTATTCCTTTATAAGGGCAGTGAGAATCCCTCACATCTAACTGCCAAACCAGAGCATTTTTTTAAAAAAAGCTTGCTCAGCCTGAAATAAATTAAACAGGTTTTGTTTCTTCTTGAAGAAATGAGGAAAAGAAAAAAAAGAAAAAAGTGTTTGGGTTAATTGGGAACAGAACACTTCATTTAGAGGCACTGCATATAAAAGCAAATGAAGCAAAGAGACAGGTCCCAGAAGGACAGAGATGGTTCACTCCTTTTATCCAAGAGACCAGTAGTTAAAGCACCATATAGGACACAGGAGACTTGCATTCCACATCACTTGTGAGAATTTAATGTATAGCCTAACTCCCAGTCTACAGCTACTTCTACCATCTGTTAATCTCATTTTCTGAAATGAAGGATCTTTCATGGAACTGCACATGGGGGACATGGGGAAGAAGGGACTCAGTGAATCAGACCATCACACAACCACACAGATTGAAAAGGACCTCAAGAGCTCTCTAGGCCCACCTTCTACTCAGAGGAGGTCTATTCAAATCAGGTTGTGCAGGACAATGTCCAGTTTAATCTTGAACAACTCCAAGGATAGAGATCCCACAGATTCACTGGATAACCTCATCCTGTGTTTGACCAACCTCACGTTTGATCAAAAATCAATGTCTTACATCAAGAATTTTTGTATTTTCATGTGTTTCAAACAGTGTCTGTTGCCTCCTTTCCTATCCCTGCACACATCTGGAAAGCGTTTGGCTTTTCTTCTCTCTTGCTGGGTAGCTGTAGACAGAAAATAGATCCCTCTGAAAACTTCTCCAGAATTAGCAGACCCAACTGCCCCAGCCTCTCCTCATATGGTGTGGAGTTTGCTGTGTGGACTGGGAAACCCCATACTGGGCACAATATTTCACACATGCCACACAAAGGGGAAAGATCATTTCCTCCACCTTTGACCAGGTAAGGAAAGAGCCAACACAGTCCAGAATGCCTCTGGTCTCCACTGCTACAAGGGCACATTTCTGGCACATGCTTGATATATCCTCCAGGACCTCCCAGATTCTTTTCTATACAGCTGATTTCCTAGGTAGCAATTACTGAAAGTCCAGGTGTCCAAAACCACTAGATAAACAGCTAATATATGCATGGAAAATCTGTGGTTATGTGGTAGTTCAAAGTGGAAGCCAATCCCAGGGTGTCACACAAAAAGGCTGTGAAGCCTTTGACACAGTTCCCCACAACATCCTTTTCTCCAAACTGGAGACAGATGGATTTGATTGGTGGACTGTTCGATGAGGATAAGGCATTGGTTGGACAGCTGCATCCAGAGGGTAGTGGTTAATGGCTCACAGTCCCAATGGACAGTAGTGGCAAGTGGTGCTCCTCAGGGGCCTGTACTAGGACCAGTGTTACTTCATCAGTGACACAAAGGGATCAAGTGCACCCTCAACAAACTTGAGGATGACACCAAGCTGAGTGGTGTGGCTGCCACACCTGAAGGATGGAATGACATCCAGAGGGACCTGAACAAGCTCAAGAACTGAGCATGGGAATCTCATAAGGTTTAACAAGGCCAAGTGCAAAGAATGGCACCTGGGTCAGGGCAACCTCTGGTATCAACACAGACCGGGGGATGAACAGATCAAGAGCAGGCCGTCTGAAAAGGACTTGGGGGTGCAGGCGGATGGGAGTCTGAACATGACCCAACAATGTGCACTTGCAGCCCAAAATGCCAAACGTGCTGGGCTGCATCCTACCCAGCATGGCCAAGAGGGCAAAGGAAGGAAGTCTGCCCCTCTGCTCTGTTCTCATGAGACCCCAGCTGGAGTGCTGCATCCAGCTCTGGGGTTCCCAGCACAAGGAGGACATGTTCCTGTTGGAGCAAGTCCAGAGGAGGGCCATCAAGATGATTAGAGGGATGGACCACCTCCTCTATGAGGAAAGGCAGAGAGAATTAGGATTATTCAACCTGGAAAAGAGAAAGCTTTGGGGGTGAGTTAATAATGGTCTTCCAGTGCCCAAAGGAAGCCTAAAAGACAGAGAGGGACATTTTACAAGAGCATGTAGTATAGGACCAGGGAGAATGGATTCAAACAGAAAGAATGTGGGTTTAGACTAAACATTATGAAAAAAAAAAAAAAAGCCAACTTTACTGTGAGGATGGTGAAGTGCTGAAAGACGTAGCCTATAGGAGATGTGGATGCCCCGCTCCCTGGAAGTTTTCAAGGCCAGGCTGGATGGTGCTCTGAGCAAATAGGTGTAGTGAAAGGTGTCCCTGCCTATGGCAGGGGGGTTTGAACTAGATAATCTTTGAAGAGCCTTCCTACCTGAACCATTGTATTTGTATGATTGTACAATTTTTATTTTTTTTCTGGAGAAAAGTTTAGAATTCTTTAGTGGCCATCACCTTATTGTCCTCTGGTATGTGTTACTGACTAACAATGGAATGACATTAGTAAGAACTGTCTTGCAAAGAGCATAAAATGTTTTTTGATTGGTTTGGCAGTGGTAGGATGGGAGTGGTGGAATATTTGGGATTAGTCAAGATTAACCAAGTATTAGTACCTCTAAAACTAAAGAGAAGAATGCTGTAATCTTTAAGAACATATCATGAACTGGTGTCACAGAAGGAGAAACAAGCCGAAGAAATTGTGTGGCACCTAATGACGTGCTCAGCGAGTTTCCCCCAAAGAGTGACTGACACCATTACATATTGCTTCACCCTTTCAGCTCAGTTACAAATGCACCATGCAAAGATGGAAACATCTCTTTCACTCTCTCATTTACCCACACATGCACATACATGCACATTCCCCCACAGACACACACAGACATCTGATGTGTACTGTACATTTCCATAATGTGCTTAAGGATATGAGGAACTATTTTAAAAGGCTAATTAACACCACTGCCTCTTTTATACTGTCCTACAGATTGCAGAGACTCCTTGAAAGCTCACTTACCCTTTCATATCTTGTCTTCTGATAAAACACAGAATTGTGGCTTACAGACTTTCACTATGGGTCTGTCCTCATTTAAAAACATTGTGCAAAATCGTTGTGTGCTTTTGTTGGGGAGAAGGAGAAACAAATATTGCAGCAGTATTCCCCCTGTTATGTGATGTATTTCCATAAAGATCATATGAATGTAACATATTTTGGGTGATCATAGCCTAGAAATCTGCCTTTAAGCAGAATATGGATCATATAAAGAAACACAGGACATCATAGGGGCATCTAAAAAATTGTCTTTTTCAAACTGAAATTTATTGAAATCCTTTTACATTAATGTGCTGGTTTTGCATTAATTGATTTGTGGTGAAAAGGGAAGAAGGAAGTGATTCTAAGAATAAAAGTCAAAGCATTAAAACACTGGAGTTGTGAAAGTCTACACCTTCAATTTTCTCAAATGTGAGAATTTTCACTTCAGTTGGATTTATGAATTATGTGCATATAAGCAATTTATGTGTGTGTATGGGTGTTATACAGTAAATATATGTAAATATACATTTATGCATATATATCATAATCTAACACCAAATTATATTATTCTACTTTAGACAAGTATTGAAATACCTCAAGAAACAGGATCCAAAGCATGTGGTTCAGGTATTCATAAAATTCAGAGAGCACTAAAAATATATCTGCCTTGTGTGGACTCTCAGCAGCACCACTAACATCAACAAACCTATACCTCAGATAGATTATCACTGCAGAGGTATAGCTGGGGAGAAAGGTGTGTGTGCAGATACCATTTCACAAAGTAGTTTGTGTGGACACAGACATCCCCTTTAAGCCTGTGAACAGCAGATCATTTACACTGTGTTTAAGGGGATACTCTGCTGGGGCTGGGTTTCATATGGAGAACCTGATGAGGCCATGAGACCTTGCCTTTTGGCTGTGATTTGGGGCTCACCTCTGAAGCCTCCATACCGACTGTGCCATCAGCTGTAACTGGTTTTATGCAGAAGGCTGTCAATTACAGTAGCTGATGCAGTACCACTGCTGGTTCTCCAAGGCTTGCCTCTGTTCACCTCATCTACCCAGAGAGCAGATTCCTTGGCAGACCACAGCCTGCAAGCAGCCAGTCAGTTTTGTCTCTGGGCATGTTTAAGTGACATAGCACGTTTTAATGGCCCCTTAGGTCATGCCTGACCATACAGAATCTAAGATGCTCCTGGTGGTAGGAAAATGGCAGCACTGCAGGTAACACTTATGGGCTTCTTTGCCAAGGTCATCTCGACTTTTTGTGAAGTCCACCAAAATGCTATATAGGCTTAGTTGTAATATAACCAGTCATGACTCTTATCTGATAGAGACAGTGAGTTCAGGGAAAAAGAGCTTTCTATCCAAAACTAGCATGTTTTTTTTTCCTCCCCCTTAAAAAACCCTTTTATTACAGTTTTTATTTTTGCCTCTGGATTGCTTAGGTCATAGAATCATAGAATTATAGTCACAGAATCATAGAATTGCATGGGTTGGAAGGGACCTTAAAGATCATCTCGTTCCAACTCCCCTGCCATGGCCAGGGACATCTTCCACCAGATCAAGTTCCACTGAGCACCTTCAAATGTGGCCGGGTGTGGTCACAGGAGCAGAGCAGAGGGGAAGAATCCCCTCCCTCACCCTGTTGGCCAAGCTGCTTTTGATGCAGCCCAAGACACAACTAGTTTTCTGAGATGCAAATACACATCACTGGATCATATCCAGTCTCTCATCCACCAACAACCCCAAGCCCTCCTCAGCAGGGCTGCTGCTCTCAATCTGTCCATTCTACACCCTGTGTTGATACTGGAGGTTGCCCTGACCCAGGTGTAGGGCCTTGCACTTGGCCTTGTTAATCCTCATGAAATTCCCATGGCCCACTTCCTGAGCTTGTTCAGGTCCCTCTGGATGTCATCCCATCCTTCAGGTGTGGTAACAGTACTTACTACTTGGCTCCGTGTCATCTACAAATTTGCTGAGGGTGCCCTTGATACCCTCTTCTATGTAATTGATGAAGATATTAAATACTACTGGTCCCTGTATGGGCTCCTGATGGCCACTACTTTTCATTGACGTCCATTGGGACTCAGAGATGCTGACCACTGCCCTCTGGATGTGACCATGCAACCACTTTCTTAGTCATCAGCCCAATCATAAATCCCTCTCTCCAACCTAGAAAATAGGATGTTGTGGCCAATAGGAAGATTGTGTCAAAGGCCTCACAGAAGACCAGATAAACTACACCATTAGCACTTCCTTTGTCCACCAATGTATTCACTTCATCATAGAAGGCCACCAGGTTGGTCACACAGGACATGACCTTGATGAAGTCATGTTGCATGTCTCGAATCACCTCCCTGTTCTCCATTTGTCTTAGCATAGCTTCGGGAAGGATCTCTTCCATGATCTTCCCAGGTACAGAGGTGAGGACAGGTCAGTAGTGCTCCTTTCTACCCTTTATAAAGATGGGTACAATGTCCTTTTTTTCAGTCACCTAGGATTTCACCTGAGTTTCATGACTTTTCAAATATCATGGAGAGTGGTTTGGCTTGTAAATCATACATTAATACATTGGTTCTTGTCAGTCTCCTTCAAGTGTTGCTAAAGGTTTAATGCCTTACAATCCACCAATCTTGATGCTCATAAACCACTAGGAAATTATTCATGCCTAGGCTAACTTTTTACAGGTGTTCCGTGACTGATCATAATATATTGTGAAACACAGAATATTAGACTCTGTGGGGAGACCATCAATGGTATTTTTTGATTAAAGGAGAACTAATATTTGGTCTATAAAATTTAATGGCTTCACAGCCCTTATTTCTTTTCACTGTTCAGACATTTGCATTCACTCATACCATGCACACATGCATTTAACTGACAACACTATCAGCAGAAGTGGGCTATGACTGTCTGCATGTATGAGTTTGTATCTCCATGTATTTCTACAAGTATATAACTCTGTGCACTTGTTTACATACAATACACACACTGGACCATGTCTCACTTTTGCCCAGTGTTTCTGTTATCTAGGGATGGTAACTTGCTATATCTGGATTTCAGTTAGTTCCAGGAAGGAGTAATTAGGAACCTGAATTTTAGCTTTGGACATGTAGATCAGATTTTGCCAATAAAATGAGAAATACAGAATCTGACCCTGTAGTTTATGTACAATAAATCAATAAAGTTCTTTTAATTCTACAAATGTACAAAACTAAAGTTGAATTAATTTCATGTACTCTCAGCAATATGAAAATTGAGCATCCAGTCTAAACTGGTCACTGAGGCTATATATGATGTCACTGCAAGTGTACTGTTTATTGTACAGCAATAAACCTGTACAGGGCAATTGATCCTCAAAATGAGCATCTAGAATAGATGGAATGAACTACAAAACACGTATGTGCCTCTAACTGCAGTGATTAAAAAGGGACTCTACATGACCACTTGAAATAGGACACCCCACTGTTGGAAGAACTGAAATTAGGCTGAGACATATCCCATGTGTGGAAAATAATTTCTTGCTAAGACAAATTCTTTCATATGACAAGAATCTTTAAAGATGCTTAAGCCCCTCTGGTTCTGCTGAGATGAATCTTAAGAAACTCCAACTCTGGGTTGTAGTAAGTAGGAAAGGTGGCTGGAAACTCCTCAAAAATTAACCTGTTACTGTGTTTCTCAATGTCTTTGAGATATGTCTCTAACAGACAAAGATAATCTAAAGAACTGAGATGTTTTCTCAACAACTTCAGAAACCCGCAGTTGTAAGGCAGCATTTCCATTTAGCAACTCCTCCTTAACAGAAGTTTTAGTATTCCTGTACTGCTGAAGAATGAAAAGAAATGCCAGCTGGAAAGCAACATGACAAATGAAGGCAAGGACATTGCAGTACACACTGCAAATACAGAGAGGTGACCTGCAGGCTCCAAGAATCCTCTCTCCAGAGTTAAAGTAACAGAGACTTCGAAACACAAGCCTATAAATGACTGATGACATTCAGTATGGTCCATTGATGCTGCTCACAACCCTATGCACTGGGATGACCAATCTGGCCTAATTTCAAAGTCTCTGCCGATGCTAAATAACAAATGTTAAAAATCTGTCCAAAGCATCAAAGTCACAGGCGCTACAAAGGGCAAAAGAAAAAAAAATCCAGCAACAACCAAAAAACCATAAGGAAAATCAAGAGTGTTGCCAATATTCTAGATGATAAACCCTGGAGACCTGAAGAAAGTCAAAAGTTAAAGTTACTTAGAAAGGGCAAAATAAAGGGTCATTATCCAGATTTTGTATAAGCAACACTGTAGGCACAAATATATATATATATGTATGTATATGTACTAGTAGGTACATAAGAAGGTATGTAGGTTGATAGATTGATAGATATAGAGACAGACAGACAGACAGACAGATAGATAGATAGATAGAAGAATGCAGGAGGGCCTTCCAAAAGATGTCTAATTACTGACTTAAGTTGAGCAGAAAATTATGATTAACTGAAGGATATTAAATGCTTTGAAATGTTTTTGTCCCTAAATAACTAATATTTTGTTTTATTGTTTAGTTTAAGAGAGCAGGCACAAGACTGGCACAGGCATATCATAAGACCGAGCATTTGGCAAACTATGGGCTAGTCCAAAAGAAGAAGGGCTGGCAGGTCTGTGAGATAAGAGTTTCATGCCTGATAATAGAGGGTGAATCAAGTCCAAGTAGATTTGCAGCTTGGAATTTCTAAGCAAAATAAAATATCATATTGATTAGAAAGACACTTAGTATAGGGGCAAGAATATTCCAGCCCCTTGTCTTGCACACAGCAACAGCTTCTTCACATAGCAAACTCTGATCAATAAGATCAAAGTCTGATCATTTCCAATCAATATGATATTTTATTTTGCTTAGAAATTCCAAGCTACAAATCTACTTGGACTTGATTCCAGTGACTCCAAAGGGAGTTAGTATGCCAGGTAAAGCGCATGTGCAAGTCTTTCCAGGATGTAAAAACTCCACTAAAACTGCCTTACCTATCAAATAGCATATGTAATCCTGACTGAGTTTGGCAAAATATGTAGATGTTCATATTGCAGGAAATTACACAGTTTATAGTAAGATGTTTTAATGTAAATGACAGCACTAAAGAAGATAGATTTATAAATTTTTCCCAACCTTATACATCCTTGGAACTGCTATAGCTATGCACAGATATGTCTCTAACAATACCATCATATTTCAGGGTCAGATACCCGAACAACAATGTGTCTGGTATTTGTCTGGATCAGTAATTTACCCCAAGAATTTGGGCTCTAGAAAATCTATAGAGAAAATTGAAATGCTAATTACAACTTTGGAAAAATATTGCCTAGGTGTCTTGAAGAATGTATTGTCATTCATGAGCTCATTTTTTTGTTCACATTTTGGTAAAGGAAGACAAAATAATTGCCATGAAAAGTTATGAGTCATTAGACAAAGATCAAACGCCAAATAATATCAAATTATACATAAAGGTATTTCCTGTGATTTAATGTATCAGTAAGATATGCATATTTTACTATTTCTACCATATTCTGTACCAACATGTAAAAAAAAAGAAACTGAAGAAAGAAAATGCAAGAAACTTAGCTTATTACCATGAGTATCTCTTTTTACCATGTTCATTCCAATTCAATCTTCTTTAGCAAACTACAGGGACAATTGCCTAATTACGGGTAATTAAAGGTTTTTCTCTATCAGAAGAGGTGACATGTGATATCTGATTTTTAATTATGAATAAATCTTGGTCTATTCATACCTGTAGTCTCCTAATTAACTTCTAAAATATTTATGAAGGGTTTTAGAAAACAGCCTTGAATTTAATTTTATGTTTCTTAGCAGCGTTGTTAATAGAATAATGGATACTATATGGGGAACTATAAGATATTTTAATTATCCAGTTATTTGGGTATAAAACAGTCCATGACTACTAAGGAAAAGAAAAATGTCTTAGAGAGCAAAATCTCAGCTGGTATAACTCAGTATTTAAGTTTATAAGCTCATTTACTTGCAGACTTTACCATAAGTGGTTTTCATGTCTGAATAATATTCCTACAGTAACTGTTATAGTAAACTGGAACACATCTCATCTTTGGGTTAGATTTTCATCATCGTCCAGGGATTAGCAAAAATATCTAATAAATCATAAGTGTGCCTAACAGTCTATTATTCTTCCATCCATAGATACAATCTTGTCCACGGGTACATGCTGCTGGAATGCCTATAAAGATGTACACATGCTAGCAAATAACACACATAGGTTTCTTTGCAAAATTGCAGATGTCAATATATTGCAGCAAGTCAAATTAGCAGCAAATGTTTTACTAATTAAGAATAGAATATTATGCAATCAAAAAGAAAGAACTTATTTCCCAAACTACAGCATGCCCATACCTTACACATATTTTTCAAATAGGAAAATGTAAGAACTGGTGTGATGGCAGCACACATTCATTATTTGTGCAGACACACCATTTTCAGCAAGCTAAGTAAAAACATCCAGCAGAAGCAAGTGTGTGGGAAACTATTTTACATACAAGAACTCATTTTCATATGGGTTCATTTTTACGGTAATTTTTTTGGAGACTAGGGTGAAAAAAAGTCTGCATAAAGTTGATTTTAGCTTAGGTAGTGGGGGAAAATACATGCTCAGACACCCAAGTACTACTGAATAACATTGGTTTTGATGGACCAAATATGCGTGCTTGAAAAAACATGCCATAAATATTATCTGTTGGGGAAAAAATGATCACACAGGATACAATTGCATTTTTTTATTTTGTTCATAAAATCACTTTTCTGAAACTGCAGAATTTTTAGTCTGACAGTGTGTACTTACACATATAAAGCAAATGAAAGTCTGTAAGATGAATTCTCCCATTCACAAACAATCTAAAGGGGAAGTATGGAAAAAAGATTATACTCTTTAATGTATTTGTATATAGCATTATAAGGGCTATGTAAGACTGTATTCTGGTTTTATAGAAATATAGCATACCAGAAAATGCTATTATATTCTCACATGAATCCACCATCATAATAAAAAATGGCTTCTTTGATTTCAGGGAAATACACCTTCTACTGATTATGGAACATAAATCCACTTTACACTTTTGAAATACATCCAAAAGAGCTGAATCACAGCAATTTTCAGTGGAAATACCAATAAACAACATGGTTTTACATGCATATGTAAAAATTAAATACTCATTTAAGGCTGAAATGTGACTAAACCATTTTAAATGGCTTCTCCACTTCACAAACCGCAAACACCTACACAAAATTAGTCAGCATCTAATGACTTTAAAAAACATCGAAACAATAACCATAAAACTTTAACCTCATCCTTAACCTCATCCTGCCATACACTTACTCTTGCTATAGTGTTACATGTATTTAATATCAGTAATTGTATTGATACTACTTAATCGTTCCTCCCCTGTGCCCTGATCTTGCTTTATGACACTCCGTCTACTGTTGGATCTCATTCTAAACCCAATTCACCATAATAGTATCAAACAATGAATAATGCAACTCTATGCTTGTATAAACAGTGCACTGATATTCTCCATGCACATCTCCCACCTCTTGCAGCATGGTTTAGGTGCAAATGACTGAAAGATCAGGTTGCAAGCTTGGTTTTACACCATGTGGTTATTTCCATCGAACCTCTGGAAATTATTTGCAGCAGGTAATGTCAAGCATTTGACTGGCAAATGTCTACAATTCTAGGATCTCAGTTGATTAACTTATGAAGGAGACATGAAGAAGTGGTGGGAGAGGGCAGAGGGAAGATGGGGAACCATCTCCTTTCCACCTTCACAAGGAATGCATGCTGATGCTTAGGTATGGAAGACGAATGAACAGTTAACTTCACTGTGGTGTTGCAACACATAGTGACACAAAGCTGCTGGCTCCAGTAGGGTCTGCACAAGCATAAGGGATCTGAATGTTTTAACAGGTATCAGTATAGAGTCAGGACCAAATGCCAAACCTTGAAAACCCCTTACAACGTCCCCCTGCCCCGCCCAGCATTGCTTTCTGGAGGCTTCGATGAGCAATTGCCAACGCCATGTACAAGGCTTGCTGGGAGTGGGCTCTCTGCTTGAATATCACCAAGGCAAGGGATTTCTGGGAACATCCAACAGAGTACCTGAGTGCTTAAGAACATGTAGTGGGAAGTACCCAGCACACTTGGAAGTGCCACTTAAGGATACCACTAAACACAGAATAGAGCTCGATTAAAGGCAAATGAGAACATGGCACCAGCTCAGGATCGTTTATTGTATGGTAATGACGTTGCAACACTCAAGAAAGCTTTGTGCTGCATGTGTGAATAAAAGCAATTCAAAGCCAAGACATTATTTTACAATGTATATAGATTATTAATATACATACTAAGTTTCATATATAAAAAGGTATTTCCATGTAGATGTATGTACATCTATATGTGTGTATATATGTGTGTGTGTGTCTCCGTATGTGGCTATATGTACATAACAGTGAACAAAAAGATTTTGTGCAGAGATATGAATTTTCAAACCAGAATGTCTTATTTGTCTGGGTGTGCATATATAATCTTTGGTTGCTAGTAGCTGTAGTTAAATTAGAAACATTTCTAAGGCTGTTACATTTTTTAAGGACCATTAGTCCTTCTGGAGCTCATGTTATGTGAATAACGAATGCATCAGTAATACTGCAATGGATAAACCAAACCACAAACATAAACTTTTAAAGCATTGCTGTTTCTCTCTAAAGCAACTTTAATCTTGGCTTTGCCAATCCGTACAGTTATTCCTGGCTGTTGAGTAATGTGCCGAGCTTGTTTCAAGGGTTTACACTTGCAACCTAAAAATCAATTATATGAAAAACAATAAAAAATATTCTTATTGCATGCCATTAAAAAAAAAAAAAAAAGATACAAAAGGTTAAGCAGAGCAGCCGGCATCTGCACACTAATGACATGATTGTTATGATAGGTGTTTGCTTTACCCTGGAGTGGTAACATTATAATTCATCCACTGCTGAATGAGTGGGGACAATTAATGCAGTCAATGTGTCCCACGTGTTCCCTGCAGCATTAACAAGGCAGCTCCAGGCCCCTCGGCATACACGGGGCTGAAAATTGAGCCGGCTCTCCCGTTGAATGTGATCCTGATTACCTCCGCGGGGGCCACCTGCTGCTTCGTGCCTGCCGGTCCTGCGCGGGGCCGCCTCTGCCCGCGGGGCCCCGGGGGAGCGCGGCCGGGGCCGCGGGCAGCTGACACCAATCTGTCGCCGGGCAGCGACAGTCGCGCCCCACGTGCCCGGCAGCGACAGGCTGAGCTCGGCCAGGCCGAGCGGCCACGGGCCGGCCGGGGCAGGCCACTGTCCCCGCCGCTGCTCGGAGAGCCGCCACGAGCAGCGCCAGCGGCCCTGGGTGTCTCTGTGCCTGTGCCTGTGCCTGTGCCTGTGCCTGTGCCTGTGCCTGTGCCTGTGCCTGTGCCTGTGCCTGTGCCTGCGCTGGGATGCCGGGCTGCTGTCGCTGTTGGGCTGCTGTCGTGCTGCTGGCGTTCAAAGTGCTCTGCGGTTTGGGGCTGACAATGGCTGGCACCTGTGTGCGGTGGGAGACCAGGTGGTTGAGTCCTCAAGTCTGTTGCTGCCCAGTAATAATGGAGATCAAGTTTTCCTCTGGTTGTTGCAGTGCTCCTAAAATAAACCCATGAAACAACATGAAAACCGGCTTCCATCTCTGGGCCAGCAAGTGATGGGCCCTCACCACACCCTGCTCAGGTATTGAGTGGTGAGGATCGTGTCTGCAGCAGCACCGCGGTGCTTTTCATCTTCTCCGCCTATCCCCAAAAGCAGGAGGGCTCCTGCGAGGCTGTGATCAGTTCTGCTGGTCTGTGCCGCTGCAGCTGTGGTCAAAGGGGCAGTGAGCAGCAGCATCAGGGATCCATGCCTGGAAATAGGAGGAGGAGTCAAAAGGGAAGAGAGAGGTGAAAGCTGAGTGGTACCAGGTTAGCACCGTGCTGCAGGGTGGCAAACACAGGTTTCATTATTCTGTAGTGTGATCTTCTTGCACATGAAGTTTGGAGGGGCTTAGCAGTCTGCTTTCCTTTGCCCTCTGCTAAGTGAAGGGCATTTGCTTCATGAATATTCCATTACCCTGCTGTTCCCTGTAAGCCCTCAACCAACTTTTTAAAACAAACAAGTGTACACACTTCTAGGCAGCAGCATCCAGGCCTTGCTTTCTTTTCTTTACTCTCCTCTAAACAGTAAAAAATGCCAGATGTTTTTTGCATGTAATTCGTAATCTCTTGTTTAGATCTCACACAAAATATGAAAGTGGTAGATCCCAAGGTACTATCATCTCCTCATGCTGGACTATTAATTTTCAGCTTACTGATTTAAATTATTTTAAGAAACTTACTTCTTCCTTAAAGCTTCCCAACAAGGGCCTCAAAACTCCTTTCAAAAAGTATATTTTGATTCCTGGAGAATATACCACTGATGAACATTATAAATCTGAACTCCTGTGACTACCTGTGTTACTGCGTAAGCCAGCTGGAGCTAGGCCAGGATAATTTTCTGTATTTGTAGACAACACAGCCAAGGTAACATGAAAGAAATAGAGAAATTTCTATGTATTATTCATATTAATTACTTGTATTCAACTGAGGCTGGACTCTTTGTGATATGTATCTTAACAGATGTGTCATTCATATAAATGTGCAAGAAGCAGGATTTTGGTTCTGGAGGGATATTTGTGTTTCCAGACCTTCTTGCTTTTCATTCAAGTTGGGCACAAAAATCTACCTAAAATAACAGCAGGAAAAAAATACAACCAGTATTTTCATGGTTTTCCCCCCATTTGGCACATCTAAGCCGCTTTCAATCTGGATTTTGATCTAATATTTAGCTGATATTCTTGTTATGAGTTGGGGTGTGTCTGAGTGTGCAATCTTAGACTTCTGTGTCTTATCATCTCTTAAGATAATGGAGATAACTTGCCTCAGGGAGAGAACTGGAAGATGAGTCTGATGTTATCACAAAGGGCTCAGATAATGGTGTGTCTGTGTACTTGTAGGTAGATAGAAGAATATTTGGTGGAATTTATCCAAGAGAAGTAATAAGGTGACATCATTCAAAATTTGGAGGGTAAGAGGAGCAAGGAAAAGATGATTCCTCCACAAGTAATAAAAGAAAATTGGTAGGTAAAATACAAGCTTTCAAAAAAGGAACCCTTTTTGTTTTGCTTTTGCTTACATGATATTTTTAAAAGAAAAAAACAAAACTCCAGTGTTTTAAAGGAAACAAAAGTGTACTCTGAGAATTGTGACTCATTAAAAGTATTTCTCAACTGGTTTCACAACACAAGAAAACTCAAATGCCCTAACTCCCAGACCAGAGCCCACCCACTGAGTTATTTGCCTCCCCAGAGGAAACAGATAATTTTGATGCCATGAAAATAATACTCATGCACAAAATTCAGATTCCTAAGGATATTAGCATCTTTTCAGTCCTGAATTAATGAACAAATTTAGTTCAGAGTTGAAGCAAGCAATATTTTTACTGTGTGATACCCAATTCAGAGGGAATTTATCGGCTTCCATTTTCTGTTATAAAAATACCAAAATTAGAGATTTTATTAAAGAAACCTGAAAGGTGCAGCCACTGAACTTTGAGCTAGAAGCCATGCTTGGTAACTCCAGGCTGTAAATAATTCTCTTTCTCTGAGGACTGGATAAAAAGTTAGACATATAGTGCTGTGCGATCAATTGACTTTACCAGCAGCTGGTCAGGTCAGGAGGAACAGAAGAAAGGCTATGGCAGCACAGCCAGTGAATAAATTGCTGGCTCAACCCAGAGTGTAGCCAGTTTGTTCTGAAAAATGTATCATCATATATATGACCAAGTATACTGCACCATGCTGCAGAGGCTTTGCTCAGGACTCTATTCAGACTTCTTCTCTGTGTAGAAAATAAAAATACAGTGTGAATAACATTCAAACCTTTATTTTGGATCAAACCCAATGGCATTTGAGATTTTCTCCAAGATGAGTCAATTTATATTAATTTCAGTGGGAGCATAATTGAGTAGAAGAGTGCTAAGCCCCAAAAGTTGTGTGAAGTCATGTTTAAGCTGTTACTGTAGGTGTAGCAGGCCCTAGGAAATGTAAATGTCAAAGTTTCAACAGGTTCCTTACTTCAGTTTTGAATAAATTTTGAATGTGTCCCACAGATTTTTTGCTAAATCTGCTCTAGATCCTGGCTTAAGATTGGGTGGTCTTCATATCACTCTTCCCTTAAAAACTTAGTTTCCTCCAGGTTTTGTGTTGCCTTGGGTTACAAAACCAAAAATGTGTATTCTATTTCATTGTTGAAAGCAGCTGGGGAGATGTTTTTCTTTATCTCTTGTAATTCTGGGGGGAGAAGGGTGGATGCCTTCTGATAATGGGCCAACTGTTAAAAGCAGGTGGGGCAGTATTTCTTATCTCTTTCACCACCCGTCCTCCCTCTGGGGGATATCTTCTGCTAATGGACCATTAAGGCTCACCAATGACAGGACACATTCCATCATCCCATTGTGAGATGCTCCACCCAGTGTGGGGAGCCAACCATTCCTATCTGGATAAAAACTGAGACGTAGGAACACAAGGTATCTGGTTCCATCGGATTCCCAGAGGAAGACTGGACCCTTCTCACCATCACTGGACCCTTTTCTACAGCATCATCTCTGCTCCAATGGAACCACATATGCTACTTCAGGAGGACTTTTGGACTGCTTCCAACACCCTGACCAACAGGGTGTCAGGTTGTAGCTCTGAGTCTGTCAGGGTTTCTAGGATTGTTGTTTGTTTGCTTGCTTGGTTTTGTTTTCTACTACATTTGTATTGTTAATATTCCTAGTAAAGAACTGTTATTCCTATTCCCAAATCTTTGCCTGAAAGCCCTTAATTGCAAAACTATAATAATTTGGAGGGGGTGAGGTGTTTACATTTTCCATTCCAAGGGAAACTCCAGCTTTCCCTGGCAGATACCTGTCTTTCCAAACCAAGACACATGTGTACTGAAGCCCCTACCTGAATCTTGTAGAGAGTGTCAATTTGGAGTCAAAACAAAGATCAGGGATTGCTTTCATGCTTCTCAACTACATTTCTTGGAGTGCCCAGTTTGTGGAGTAAAACCTTTTTTGTAATTCAGTGAATGTCAGCAACTGGATTCTTCCCTGTGTGCTTACACAAGACACCCATACAGAGGTCACCTTTGTCAGTCAGGCATAGTCCTGCCTCCATAATGCCCATTTGATAAATTATACATGGGTATCTAATGTACTCTCATAAATTATTATAGGCTCTTATAGCCCTGCATTTTATGGTGATATGTCATGGCACAGGAGCAGACAATATATTGTCCCAGAAGATGCCATGGACTCTGGGATGGCATTACAAATTCTACCAGTAAAAAAATAACAAATTAAGAGCTCTAAAAGTAGAATACTTGACAACGCCTCCCTTAATTGAAGAAAACATTCCTAATGAAAGCGAGTTGTTGCAGGAATCGGTGCATTGGTGAGCGAGAGACAGGGTTTGATTTAGGATCCCCTCTGGCTCTCTTGTTCCCCAAGCAATCAGGAGGAGCTTTGAGTGCTCAGTCCCTGGGGACAGGCAAGCCTTACATCACTTACCAACCACGCCTCGTGTGATTAAGGGAAGTGGTAGAAGCTTTTGAAAGGATTTTCATCCAGTTGTTTTCACTAGGAAGAGGCTGAATAATATCTTCAAAATGTGGACTTAAAACATAGCTAGAAAGCTGGGATGAAGAAGGGTGAGTGGAATCAAATACCTGTGGAAAGATGCAATAGTCATATCCTGTCCCAGGGACAGAAGGCAATGAGAAAATTTAGGACCATTTCAAATGGGTCTGCTTTTTGTCTCAAGATTAATATTAATTATTTAGGATGCTGCTCCCCAACATATGTTACATCTATACCTAGAAGGGACTGTAGGACAACACTCAGGAAGAGGTACTACTCAGTGTAAAAAGAGTTACCACAACTGCACCTACAGACTGAAGTTTTCTTTCTCCACCAAAGTGCAAAAATCATGGCACTCACAAAGGAATCACATTTAATTTTAAATGTCTTAAAATATCTATAATGGACACGATGATGGATATATGTATTTAAGGTATGTTCTCATACATTAGGATTTAGAAGTCTTTTTCTTTTAAAGGATTTTTAGCATTTTACATAAGAGGTGCATTTATTTTCATCTATTTTTTCCAAAACACACTTAAGCTGTACAGCAGAACTTCAAGACTGATGTGGCTCTAAGGTTAGAATCTGTAAAGCAACAGTTGGCTGAAATAATTTCCCATGTATTTTAGTGGACAACTACTTTTTTTTTTTTTTTTTAAGTCTTTACTTCAAGGGTTTTTCTTTTTCTTTAAAAAGAAATCAATGTATTTGATTTATAGGAGAAATTTTACAGTGTTACAGAGGAAGATTAACTGTTTTCAGGGTAAAATGTAAAACTTCATTTTTTTTTCTTTTTTCTACTTTTTCTCTACCACAATGTCAAGTCATCTGTAGGAAAGAGTTCACCAATCTAACTTAAAGATTTACTGCTGCAGATTTAGAGCCATAGTGTAAATGATATTACAATCAGAAAAATATTTCTCATTAAATGAGAAATGCCTTACTTAAGAGGCTAGAAAAGTTTTTACACAAAAAGAAAAAAACCTCTTGTTCTTATCTCTTAGTCTGTTTAGAAGTTTTGAGGATTCTTTTTTAATATACTGCTTTTTTAATATACTGAATGCTCTGTGTGCCTTGAAAAGAGAGCAGTTTTCTTGAAAGTGTGTAGTGACTGTAATCTTTAAGACACTCCAGTGCTTTAAAACTTGGGTAGCAGATCCTACCTTACAGTAGATATCAGTGGATATCTGATGTATGAAATAAGGCCTAGCCTTACTCTTTGGGTAGGTTGTGTGTTATATAATCCGATGGCAGTGAGTACTGTAAGCAGTCAGAGGTACTTTTCAGTAAGAGCAGATATACAAAGTTCAGTCATTAGAAATGAGATGGTTACCAAGACAAGGTCACATGGTAAATGTGGAAATTAATAAATAGCATCTAATGATGAAATATGAATGAATAATGCAACTCTACACTTGTATAAACAGTACACTGATATTCTCTGTGCACATCTCCCACCTCCTGCACCATGGTTTAGGTGCAAATTAAAAGGTAGTTAGGATCAAAAAGGTAGTTAGGAAATGTTATATCTGAAGATTTTTAGGCTGCTACCCAAGAAATAAGCACTGATCACCTATTTCTACTTTTGCAAATAAATTGAGATCCAGGAAGAAGTGACTTACATAAATCCAGTGATGACAAATGCCATGACATTTCTTGGCAGTCTTCTGTGGGTTAGCTAATGCAAGTAGTTGACAGTCATTCACCAGGAATAAAATGCTTGAATAAAAGAAATAATTCTCCACATGAAGACAAAATGCAAAGCCAGGCTTCCCCTGGTGAATATTTGGCAAAGCTAAGGATGATATTAGAAATGAGCAGTGATCAAATCTAATTACATTTTAAGGCTTCTTCAGGATAAATGTATCAAGAGTTGACACAATGACAATGAAAACAGAATTTCTCTTTGGTGTTTTTATTTTTTGGTTTGTTTTGGGGTTTTTATTTCCCAAAAAGGGGAAATTAGCCTCAGCGACCTTAGGTAGCTCCCACTGATGCTAGATCCTTCCACAGACTTCAAAAGAAATGGGGTTGAGCCCAAGCAGTCTAGAAATGAAAGAACACATGGAAAAAAAATCCATTTGCTGAAATAGCAAAGGCTAACAACAAGAGAAGGCTGCTTGGCCATCTTCTGAAAGGTGGTGTATGAAGAACAGATTCTCTCTCTGTTTACAAATACACCATATTTTATAACAATATAAAGCACAGGCCTGAAGTGAGACTTCTGTGGTTCAGTCAGAGGTTTCCTTAGGCTGAACCATGATAATTACAAGACACTTGGTCAGATTAAAGTGATTTACAGAAGTTCTGGAGATCTGGCCCACTGTATCTGTAGGGAAGTTGCTTTATGTGACTACAGCTCCCCTGTGGCCTGTTTTACCAGCATATACAGGCATCCGGGCAGCTGAAATTTCATTCACTAGTGTGTTTATGTTCAGAAACAACTAGCTAGGCAATCCAACACCAGTAACTTCATCCAACAGACTGTTTCTGTTTATGATACTGGGGAGGGGTTTGTTTTGTTTTTTTTTCATATTTGCTCACTAAAAATGCTGATGATTTTTTCCTAATTTATTGTCCTCCTGCAAGTGGTACAGCAGAAAGGACTCAGTTATTTTATCCTCGTTGAAGCTGATGTACCTCAAGGGACCCAAAATGCATGCAGCTGCTTCAGACCAGCAATGAGCAAAGGAACATCACCAGAGCAGTATTTACAGCCTCCTCTGACCAGTGTTAAGTACTAGTTCAACAAATCTAAGTTACCATCAAAGGTAGGAGGCAGCTAGAAGGGTTGGAAGCTGGTTGGAAAAAGCTGAACATCCCCTTTTGTTGTCATGGATGCTGTAATGTTGCAGTATACAAGCATATGGGTGTAACAAAAAAGGATGCAGCAAGAAGCACTCTGGTCTGCAAGGAAATTCAGGAAAAACAAAAACAAACAAACAAACAAAAAACCCAAACTGAAACTGCTAGAAGAAATAAGGTAACATTTTGCCAAACTTTCTACTGCGCACTTGCAGCTTTATAACATTTAACTTTTTGAAAAATTTTAGAATTCAATTACTTTATTTCTTAAATGTGTTTCAGAGCCTAACATATCTAATAACAACAGATCAATAGGCTCATTGCCCTACAGTGTATCACAGCACCAACAAATACCTATGTTATGAAACTAAGTGAATTTACTGGAGTGTAAACCCCCAGTGAGTTGTCTGTAATCAGCCAGCAGGCCTTCAGGGCAAGAGAATTAATGTATTTTAATATTTTAGGTTATCTTCCATATGGCATAATGCTATACCCCATCTGTATGTGTGAGTGTGCAAACAAATGTAGGAGTTTTTTTTCCAGAAATAATTTTCCCTTAGTGGAATCTCACCTGCATTCTAATGTTTTTTATCATCTAGTCCTTCAAGCAAACAAAACTTTGAACAGCGTAAGTCTACAAATAGCATCAATGTCTGTAGAGCTGAATTAGATGATTTCAGATCTTTTTTCTCTTTGGAATGTTGAAATACCTGTTCTATTCTATTATTAAGACCTCCTCCATTAAAAAAAAAAAAAAAAGACATCCTTGAAGGAGGATATGGAACCTATCACCGAATCACAAAACAGCATGTTCAAGGCTTCATATAAACATTGTCATGTAAATGTTTTGAGAAAGTGTAGCTCCTGTGGTACATACATCCCTTTGTGGACATACTGGCACAGCAGCTTAATGTGCTCAGAAACACAGCTCTTAGTAAGAGCAGGTAAAGGGTGATGCCAAAAGAGAAAAACATATGCACATTCATATTTACATAGGCTTTTATACTGATTCCCATGAGGCATTGCAGAGAACTTTTAATAACTTTTCAGAACAGTAGTGGGGAGGCACCAAAGGGGAGCAAGCATCCCTTGCTGAATCCTCATGTCCTGATCAACAGTGAGGATTTCACTTCCTTAGATGCCCTATTCTTGGCTTATGCAGACCTGGTGTGCAGTAAGCTCAGCAGTAGAGGTTCAGTGACAGAGTGACAGCTCTGTCAGGGGACCACACAGCTTTCCCATACCTGGCTGCATCAGGTTGAGTGAATCTCCTGTCAGAAACTCAAAGTAATTTTGGCATCAGCATTAGATAATGTCCACTATTAAAAAATGTAGGTTGCTAATGATTTAAATTCAGGCTTACTTCACGAGTCTTACAAACTAGGACAGCAACACCCTGCATCTGTGCCTGCAGTAAAATATTTTTAAAGTCAGGCTTTTTAAGTTAAAGGAGAGGCTGCAACACTGTCAGCACTGCCATAGATTCATCAAGAGACACTACAGCCTGACAATCACACATTGGCTGTCATATATCTTTGTAATAGAGGTATTATTTACTACTTCAAGAAAAAATAAACAGCACTACTTGTTTGATCTGTGTCTCAGAGAAGATACAAACTGCAGAGACTTGAAGAGTGGCATTGTTAACTAGCACTGTTGGATAAATTCTTTTATGAAAAAAGGAAGAAATTTTAAAAACAAGTTACATAATAGACCACCTTTTGTAGCATTTTTTCTACTGAATCCTGAAATTATTAATGCATTACTGATATGGTAATAAACACATTGAAGCACTGGTGCTGTGAACAGTAGGCTGGAATTTACAGAAAACTTCTTTTCCAGAGACATGCTGTTCAGGTCAGCATGTGAATTGTCTTGGTGACAATTGTGAAAAAAAATGTCTTTTAAAATATTTTCTTCTTCCTTTTGTTTTGCTTTGTTTTGTTGTTGGGGTTTTTTGGTTTGGCTTTTTTGGGCTTTTTTTTGGTTTGGTTTTTTTGAGGTGGTGGTGGTTTTTTTGGGGGGGCATTTGTTTTGGTTTGGGGAGGGTTTTTTGTATTTGTTTGTGGTTTTTGGTAGTCATGTGGGGGAATACATTTTGCAAGACTATTGGCAATGGAAGAAATACTTTTCACAGATGCAGATATTCTGTCAGGAAAACAGAGATTGTGAAGAGCTTCCATGGAATCCTGTTAGCACCACGTGGCCTCACAAGCACTTTTGTGCACTCTGGTGTGGCCCTGCACCATTTTTCAGGGTGGTATAACCTGCACTGCCTCTTCTGCTCCGTGTGAGGAGTTACCACAAGCCCAGAGATAGAAGTCATCCACAGCTGCAGATTTTGCAGAGTTGGAGGCCAGAGGATCAAGAGTTTGGTGAGAAAGTAGGAAGCAAGTAAAAGCCAGGATGTGGTTGCAGAGCAGGAGGTATTCAAATCAAAACAGAAGACAATTTTTACAGAATTTTGGGGGAGAAGACAGAGGAATTTAACATACCAAATGGTTGAGCCCTATCACCTAATCACACACCTACATCATCCCTACTCATGTTGATTTAGGCCATATTCTCGGCATTCCTCAAAGCCTAGAACCAGTCTTTCACCCTGTTGCTACATATTTTTGTGTAGACCTCCTTGAAGTAATTTTTCAAAGTCCTCATTTTGGGTTGCCACCTAAGGAAATAGGTTATGTATTCATGTTACTCATCTGGGTCTGTTTGATACAATTCCCAATCCTTTCTTCTTAACCTAACCTCTGTTTTTAATGACCAAGTATAACAGTCAGCCTAACTTCTTTCACAACCTAAATAAGTTAACCAAAATAAGCTAAGAGATGTGTGGAATTATTTTACCTTGTTTTTTCCTAACTAAACTAAAGTCACTGGCTTCTTTCTGAGATAGCCCATTATTTATACTTCTCTAGTTTTTTGTTGATTTTCTACATCTAAAAAAAGGGTGAAACAGAGAAAAAAAAATATAGCAATGTAATGCCACAAAAATATAATTTGAATCCATAGTGCACGGCAAGCTCATGCTGGAATCAAAATTGTCAGTTACATTTGCAGTTTCCTCAAAGCAGCTCCCAACCCACTGCTGCATTTACATTTGATCAGTTTTTAAGTGTAAAAACTATTAAAAAAGAGATTTCCTCACAAAAAACTAATGATGGCGATCAGTTTTTTTCATTAACTTCTTCACAGCTTGACACAGTTTTAGCTGGGTTGTTTTTCATTTTGACTTGAAAACTTGCTTTTAATTTTGCCTATTTCTTAGAATAGAAACATTATATGTTGAGATCTTTTTCAGATAAGTTTAATTCTGGAAGTTGATGGTCATCCTCTTCCTATTGATACAAATCACTTTGAGACACCTCTGTCTTAGATCATGAACATTCACCTCAGTATGAGTTTTCTTTTGAACATATAATTGTTTCTATTTAAACAACAAATCTAATACAACCTTTCATAATAAATGCATGTGTGTATGCATGTACATGTATCTATACACACACACACCCCTGAATTTTTTCTCTCTAACTGGACTACCTTCAGAATTTCACTTCCATTGATCCCAGGATCAATGGGTAAAAGAATAACATCTATCTATCTCTCTTTAAAGAAACCTTGAATATATCATAGGCTTGAAAATACTGAATAATTGATCATGAATAGGCATATTGGGAACTGAAAAACAAAGTGATTCTCATAGGGATTCTAAAGTAAACTGATATTAAAATTAGAAAGTGATCCAAAAAGTAAAACTGTGCAATTTGCTACTAAATACTAAGGGTTTCCTCTGTGCTGTATGTTAATTGGTATTCATTAATTTGTATTCACAACTTCTCTACAGAGTGTATGCTTAGAGAAATTGAGGCAGTGAAAGGAGAGAAGTTCACAAGATTTAACCCTGAAAAAAAAAAAAGAAGAAAGCAATATCAATCATGGATTCTAGTTCAAGAGTTCCTGGCATGTCCATCGTAGTATCTAGGTCAGTGCAAATGAAATGGAACAGTCCTGTCGTAACACAAAAGCAGCAGGAGGGCTGCTACCTGTACGGACTGCTAGCTCCATAGGAAAAATATACATCTCTTTCCACTGTCAGCTGAAAGAGTATGAAACTAGGACCTGGCTCTCCTATTAGTCTAGTTTTGCCTGTCTTCTACACAAATCTCATATTATCTCCTTTTTCTAATTGTAAAAGGAAGGACAGCTACACTTGCTGTTATGGTTAATATTTTTGCATCTTATTTCATTGGCACCAACGCTGTAGCCTGAAGTAAGGTGGGCCTGAGTGGGATTTTAGAGCACATGAGGGCCATATTTTATAATGTTCTTCAGAAATCTGAATATATAAACAAGCATACAACTCATTGAATTACACATATCTTACCAGTTCAGGTACTTATCAAAATCCTCCAAGGCTAATTTTCGTGTTTTAGGAGCTAAGTGCTAGAAATGGTTAAACACTTTAGGTGAAATGGTTTTGGATCTGCAAAGGCATTTTTTTTTCTCAGATTCAAAGCATTTCCCAGAGGTGTGGCAAGTGTATGACATTTCCTACAATTGAAAGTCAAACTAAATTGGCTTGAACTTATCTCATTAAAGTAGACGTTATTTCATACAAATAAAGGGAGAAGTATAACTTTACTGTTTTCTTATATTTCATTTTGAAATTTTATTAAATATTCAATAATATAAAAAGCTAGACATCAAACATAATTATGTTACAATATTAACAAACAATCTGAAAAATTAATATGTTGGTGCTTGCAAACTGAAATTTTAGTTCTAAGAGAAATTTTGAATCTGTGTTTTGATTTGATATAAAAAATAAACTTCAGAGTTTCCTAAGCAAATGGAATTTTTATTTTTTAAGCAATTCGAATAAGATCTCTGAAAATCTGGCACTTAGAGCTGGCTTAACTGTTGGCTTTCATGTTTTTTCTAATACTCCTAGAGACTTCAAAGGAATCAATTAGCTTAATGCTAAGGATTTTTAAAAATCTCATTCTCTTTCTGTTCACAATCTGTATAATGGGGAAGTGATTAGAATATCTATACTACAGAGGTATTCTGAAGTTTTAATTAAGTTTTAGAAATTAATTCAGGATCTTGAGATGGGAGAAGTGGAAAGAAATAACATCTTCGTGTGCTCTGGAGCCTCTGACTGCAGACTGTGAAGCTGTATTCACTTTTACCACTTGAAAATATGGAACTCTTAACTCCCAGTATGATCTGGAGCTAAATGTCTCTCTAAGTTGTGAAATGTGGAAAATCTTTGTGTATTTAGAAAACTCTTTGCTCATGTTTTGTAATGAGATGTTCACTAGTCTCAGTCTTCAGTCTTTAATATTATTCCTCTTTAGGATTCTTTCTGTCAGCCACACGTAGGTGTTCCTCTGACTCCTCAGTCTTCTTGCCATCTCATCAGAATTCCTCATTTCAATAACAACACAGGCATTTTTATGATAGGTTGTTGGTTTTTTTTTGGGGGGGGGGGTTCATAATTTCCTGGTGCCCTAGGAAATACTATTTCTGTCTTTGCATGGTCAAGACTAAAATCTGTGTAAATCTGGGCATTGGTGTGCATTCTGGTACACTTATTTCTAGAAGAAAAATGATGTAAATATTTCCCTTTCCCACTATGAAATGCCAGCCTCTTTAAAAATCTCTTGAGTGTAAAAGCCATGTGTGGTTGGAGAGTGTGGGAGAATAGCTGCTACTCCTCCTTTGATCCTTCTGAGACACACTAGAGATGGCACATATCCTCCTGCTTCTCTGAGGACATGACCTTCATGTAATCTCTACAAGGTAAAGGTAGATTAAAACTGCTGCATCTACCTCTCTTGGATTAAGAAGGTAGATTCCCTCAGAAGTGGGCATTCAGGAAACTCCACAATGAGGGAGTTCTCTGAACTGCTGCAGATGTGAGGGAGAGTGATAATCCATAGACAGCACTCAGCAGGTTTTCAGAGTCAACACGTGACAGCTGTCACCCTGCTCTACAGGTAAATTAAATGAGGTGGGTTGTATCTACACACTAAAAGCACATACCTACCTGATGCACAGACTGAGAAACACCTGCACAGCCATCCATGCTAGACAGGTTTGGAAATCTTCTAGATAATCTGGTCCACTATGTGTAATACACAAGGCTAGACAACTCAGATTTTCCTTTCTAGTGGATTTTGATACTCTGCTTCCACCGTGAGCCTGACACTGAAACTATCCTTTCCGATTGAAGATATTTCTGTAACTACCCTAGCCTCAGAGCTCAGCTGTGGGGTTTTTGCCTCTGGGTACATTTCCTTGCTTGATGATAAAGCACCTATCACAAATAGTATCTCAGAAACCACTGCCCCTTACAGCATCCCTTGTCACATACTACCTCTAATCTTAACCTTCTACTGCCAGATGGGGCCAGTGGGACTTCGCAGCAGGAACCCAGGGGCAGGATGTGATGGACAAGGCTAACACACAGCTGCAGCAGAGCCACAAAACAGAGGAGTGTGAGCCACCTCATCAGGTGTTAATGGGCTATGAAGGGGTCATAACTTCTGGTTAAAACCCTCCCTTGCTTCTTTGGTTAATCTGCATCTCTAGTATTTTTGTGTTCAAGCAATTTATAAGACCGGTCTGCTTTAAATGGATTGCATTGGTCTTGGGTGGGGAAGTGCAAGGCATAGCATCCCAAAAATATGGTGAAGCTTTGAACTTTAAAATAAATGTTGGCCACTTAGATTGTCCAAAGACTAGCAGTTTCCTACCCATAAAATACACTGTGAGAATTAGAGGGGAAAAAAAAAAAAAAAAAAAAAAAAGCAGCAATTGGTTTAGTTGTATTTTCAATAAATGTCATCTAAAAATTTTTAAAATTTTAAGTGGAAAATTAGAAAAATATCATCCAGAGGACTATTTTCATCTTGTTCTTCCAGAGCATTTAGCCCCTGTTTAAAAAAAAAAAAACAACCAAAACCACAGTATTGTTAAAAACAGAAGAATGGCTACCACGTTAGAAATGCAACAACAATTGTAAAATCTCAATTTCCTCATGCTTCTGAGTATAAAATGCTTAATGTGACTGGCATTCCTGTTATTGTTTTCATTTGCCCTAAACTACTGTATCACAGCTTCACAAACAAAGTTGCTGCATTATGGAAACAGATAAAATGAAGCCTACTCATAAGGCTTCTGCAGTGTTGGTTGGTTTATAGCCATAAACTGTTGTGGTTTATGATTTACCAAGGTGAAAGTATGCCACAAATATCAGATCCCTCCATGGCTCATGAGTTTTTGTCACAAAATGAGACTTTTTCATGATTCAGGAACTCTTGTCTATGCAATGTAAATAGATGCTAAGATGAAGCAACAAGTTCCTTTTGAGCTCCATTTCATTGCTGTGATATCAGACATGACTTAAGCACTGCAGTCTTTACTGTGTAGGCACCTCTCTTTCTTTTTTCCATGATATTTAGTTACTGTCTCCAGAATGGGGAAGAAAAAAGTAAAATTTTCAGCCAAAACAATTTTACCAAAAGCAAGTACTCAGAATGTAAGGAGTGAATCTCCCATATGCGCAATGTAACTGGGAAAACTTTGAAGTTTGTCCTGTCTGTTCCCTCCCTTCTTTCTTTCCCCAACAATCTCCCAACCAAACATTTATGGTTATTCAGTTGACAGCCAATAAATAGCAAAGTGTTTGGGGGAAATCTGTAGTTTTTTTGGAAAGAAACCTATAAAAGAAAGAGACGCGGGGAGAAAGAGGAGGAGAGAGAGCGTAATCTGTACACCATCTGTTGCCTAGTGCAATCCATGCTGACACAGGGCTTTTTGACATTTTATACCTCGAATGCAAGCACATAGATCATTTCTACCTTGTACTTTTCCCGTCTCATTATCGGAATTTATTCCCTCGCTTTGTTGTTGGTGGAGTCCCTATTCTAATTGTTTCTTACATGTGCTGTAAATCTGTCCTCCAATCAGTAAAGCCCTGGAACATGAAACTGAGACCTAGCAATTTCCTTTGCTTACCAGTGCATCTGCTGGAGCGTAGTGTTGAAATAAAATGAAACATGTTTGCACTCTTTTTCTATCATACTGTAATGCGCCTTTCATTTTGCTCAAGGAATTTTTAATATTCAAGCCATACCCTGTGCATGAAGTCATTTCCCTTCGATATAATTGTAATGGTAATACGCATGGCCTAACTGGCAGTGGCACAGCTGGCTGCTTGCCACAGCTGAGCCTCTGACTCAAAGACTTTAATTCTGTCATGCCTCATCTGGTTTTATGTACTCTTTTGTAGTTAGTTCACAAATTTATTCTAGGGTATCCATTGAGATGGGCAGGCCATTGACTTTTCTCTAAAGATAGCACACTAAACTAATGAAGGACACCAAATATGTGCATTGATAACCTGTGTGCATACTGAATAGAAATCAGATTATAAGTCAATGTGCCTGTGTGGTCAGGGCTTATTGACAGATGCTTAGACCCTGATTGTGCAAAGATTTAGTGGCGGTGAATAAAGGTAAGCACAGGCAAAAGTCTTGCTTCATTGCTGCCTGCAGGATCTGCTGTCACAAACAGCAAGTGGCACAGGGTCTGCACAAGCTGCATTAGCAGCTTGTTACCCCACAGGACCATTTAATGAATTAATAGCTGTGTTTTGTTTTGCAGGTTTTAATTAACTGAGTCTTTCTGCAAAATGTGGTGTGGCTTCAGTCCCAAGGAGCTTTTAAAGTACCTCTTCAGGTTTGTTTTCACATACAAGGTCAGAAAAAAGTTCTTCAGCCTAAACTGCCATGTCGTGATGCTTCATACCTCTTTCCCTTCATCTATCACTGGAGCAAAATGCGTGCTCCCAAAGCAAGGTTCTGTGTTTATCTTTCTGATTTCATCCCTTTCTGCTTTCACTAAGGCCTTCCATCTTTATTCCTCTAACTCCCCTAAAAAAGTGATTGTTTCAAGAAGCCAGAATGTCTGACCCCTGCTTCCAATTATCCACTGGAAATATACTTAAAATGATGGTTACCATCTTCATCCATCCTCACCTTTCTGAGTCTGCTGTTTTTCTCCTCTCTATTTGTCCATAATAACTTCGGTTTGCTTTTGTCTATAGAGCTCTATGCACATCTACTGAGTTACAAGAGCAATAAAGTGTTATTTACCAGGTTTATGGATCACTCACTTTCAGTCTATTGTTCAAATGTAAGCCCCCTCTGAAAGTTAAAAGCTGTTGTTGTGAATCGATTAGGACTTCATTTTATGCTAGCTGAAATCAATGACCAAGCCTTTTTCTTACTGTGGAAGAAAGGTCTTACTAGCTGCACACACTACAGATTTTCTTGATTTTCTTGATGGTCAAGCCATAATGCTGAAAAAATGTTATTTGAACAAAAAAATTAATTCAACCTGCAATGAAAATTCTTTTTTAAGTGTGCATTAACTACATCTATTTTAAAATGATGATGTGAAATTCAAAAGAAAATGCTGATTCAAAGTGGAAAAATATTACTTTAGGGAAATTAGAAGGAGTTTTGTCTTCTTTTAAATTCACCTTTTTTTAATTACCTTTTTGGGGGAAAAAAATTGCATCAGATAATTTTATAGGATCAAGGAAGTAAAAAATTATAGTAAACCAATTGAGTTCTGTCAACTTCATACTACCAGTCTCAAGTAGTGACTTAGCCAATCTGCTATATGGATCACCTCTGATCTGTATTTTGGGATGCAGGAGTAAGTAAGCAGAAATAAGGTAATATTGGTACTTTTTTAAGTCTTGCCCTGATAAGAAGCCAAACACAGATATAGTCTACATATAAATTAAAGTTCACAGATATTGCTGCAGTGTGTACCTGGTTCTGGACCAAGAGATATCACTGTTTTAGGAAAAGAGCATCTCAGCCCTTTCAAGAACATATTCTTCCCTTCTCTTGTAAAGATTACTTTGGGAATAGCAACTACCACAAACAAGAAAGAGTTTTCCAATTTGAAATCTAGGAGCTAAATGTGACAGACATAAGAAGAAAAAAATGAGGGGAGACTACATTGCATCTACAAGTTTCTTGTGAGGGGAAGAAGAGGGGCAGGCACTGATCTCTTCTCTCTGATGACCAGTGACAGGACCCAAGGGACTGGCCTGAAGCTGTGTCAGGGGAGGTTTAGGCTGGATATTAGGAAAATGTTCCTCACCCAGAGGGTGGTTGGGTGTTGGAACAGCTCCCCAGGGCAGTGGTCAGAGCATCAGCCTGAGAGAGTTCAATCCTGTGTGTGTTCGGACACATGCTGTGATTCTTGGGGATGGTCCTGTACAGGACTTGGAGTTGGACTATATCCTTTTGGATCCCCTCCAACTCAGGATATACTGTGATTTGGTGAAAACTCACAATTTAAGGGCTTAAATTCCCAAAAATTGATGCTAATTTTCATTTGAATTATTCCTTGATTTATGTAACCACTTGAAAAATTGAGACAACTTATTCTCATGCTCCAACTGCCAAATAATTAACTATAAACATTTAATTTGCAAACTGTTGATTCTCCTCTCCACTGTGCTTTTTCCCCTTCTTTCACCTTGAAAAAATCTAAGTTTGGAGTGTGTGCCAAGCAACCAGTTTCCTAATCTTCCTGAAAATCCATGCAACTGAATGATATGATAATAAGGTACAGAAGTTAATTACATTTGGTGAAAGCACAAAAAAATTCATTTAATGCCACCCCCACCTCTGAAATACTATCCTGGCCCATGCTTTTCATACATACCCATGTCAAAGGTAGCCTAAGGAAAAAAAAAATGCTTGTGCCTCCAGTACGTGCTTGGGTTTAGAATTTTCCAGCCCCTGGTACACTGTTCACAATTTATTTTCTTCATATCAGCTTTAAATATGAAGTAGGTTTCCAATGTTTACTTAAATTTTTCAGTTTTTAAAAATAGTATTGCAAGCATATGATTCTCATAAAGCATTTTGTGCAGGGAGAAAAGTAAGCCTAGAGGCAAATCCTGTAACTCTCCAGACTGTAAAGACAGAATGATGACAAATTGTATAAATATGTGCAAATTGTCCAAATGATGTCATGTATTCAGGCTTGCAAAAGGCAGGAAGAATACTTGAGTCTAAGGTCAGCACAGACTGTGTCTTGGAATAAAATTGAGCAATTAGTTTCAATTTGCTTAAATTTATCACCAAGAAAAATGTTTTGTTTAATCTTAATCTTCGTCTTATTTTTCAAGCATTTTAGAACCTACTGTATTACTACATCAGTGAAGGCCCCCAGTAAATTCAGGAAAGCCTGATAGCAGCATGCATTAAGCAGGCTGCCTGTTGGAAAGGATTGGTGAAGTAGGGCAGCATACTTGTGACCTACCACATGAAACTTCTTAATACAATCTAAATAGCAAATTGCAGAGCCTTACAAAGGTGGGGGGCTTTTTCTTGAAACAAGCAGCATTTTAGATTACTTGGGGAAACTGCATATTGAAACTTTCTGGGGCTAGACAGAAGTACGTTCTCTGGTCTCCAACTGGTCTGTAAATTCTTATACTGAAGTATTTTTGATTTACATTACACAGGTCTTCATTTCTCTCTTCCTCTTTTTCTCTCTCTCTCTCCCTCTCCTCCCCTCCCCTTTCAGTATCGAGGTCAACCTTCTCCAATTATTTGTCTGCAAACCATTTCTCTCTTCAAGTTTTCCCATTTACATTACATAGGTCAGTGTCTCCTTGGGTCAAGCTGCTTTAACTTTCACTGCATTATTTTCTCACCTTCCAATGCTTTGCTTCCTCTCTGGTCTCACCCTCCACCCCTAGCCCTTCCAGATTTGGAGACTGAAAATTAATGTAAAAAAGGGAAAGAAAAAATGTTGTTTTTTTTTTTCCTGTGTTCCTGACAAATTTCTTGTAGCTACAACCACTGGAACACAGGTCCAGCTGAATATGCAGGTGTTTTTTAACCATGCATCAAGCTGCTTGTTGTCCCCTACATCTACTTTTAGTGGGGACAATTCATTATCTGTTGTTCAGGTTGCATCCTTTGGTGGTGGGTGTAAATGTCTATGTAGACACTCTCAAACCTACTGATATCTGAACACTTTGAAGCACCTCAGTAATACTCATTTGATACACTGTGAAACTGTAATTTTTGTTAGTAGACCTCTATTCCCAATATCAGCTAGACTTCAGTTCCTATCATTAAAAGAAAAAAAAAAACCAAAAAAAAACAACCTTACATTTACTTATTTTTATAAGTTTAAGAATGAATGCCCAAAGAGAGAAGGATGACAAATTAAAAACCTAAAGCATTAAAATACAAAAAAATAGCAAAAAATTAATGTTGTGGCTCTGCCTGTGTGATACACATTTTGGTATACTAACAGTAGTGCCTGCTGCATTTGAGAGGTCAAGGAGATCAGCTGTAAATGTATAACATGCACTTGCCTCTATCTCAGGATCAGAGTGCCTGCACACTTTTGTGAGCTGTGACTCGTACAAGGAGGCGATCTGAGTAAAGGGTTTGCTTTCTAGCCTGCCTGTTTGGGAAAGAAATTAAGAACAGATGGAACCTGTTACAAAAGAATTTCTGAAGTATAAGCTTTAAAATCATTGTGGGTTTTTTTGATTTTTTTTTTTTTTTAAGAAAAAGAGAAGCTCTTATGACGATAGTGGGATGATATGTGGTGTATGGCTAATTTGGTATCATGCAAGCCAATCTATCAAGTTAACACTGGAGCTTCTAAATGAGCTATTCTCCAAACATGTTTCAGCTGCATACATTAAAGCCCCTGTAACTGTTACTTTTAAGAGTACATTAAAAAGGTTGTGAAAACTGCTCCTTGTAATGATTTCTACAACAGGATCTCTGCAAACTCACAGCTGGAGGCTATCAAACACACACCTCCCTAATAGACAACACTGTGTGTACAATTAACACATTAATTTATAGAGTAAACTGATCAGGGGAGACTTGGAGCTTCAAAGCCAAACACTCACCATTATGGAAGAAGTGAAGTTACATGGCAGGAGCTGGCTTGCTCAGTGCAGCCCTTCCTAACACAAAGCCCTTCCTGACACAAAATGCCTGTGCTGCTGAGCCCAGAGGTGCTCCCTGGCTCCTGTGCCCAGGTGCAAGCCTCTGCCAGACCCCAATTCCAAATAAGGACAGGAGCAAGCTGTGGTCCTCCCCATCCTGTTCTCCAGTCCTCCCCTTGGCATTAAAGGAAACCTCAGACCATAGATCAGTCAGGCATGCTGCAGCAGAGTACTCCACCTGACTGACTGGGAAGGAAATAGATGGGACAAAATCTCCTGCCTGCCCGGTGTATCCAGCATAAAAATACGAAACCAAACAAAGACACCATAAGACAGATCACCATAATAATTTAACATTAGGAATACTTTATGTATGTCTGTCAGAGTGTTTCCCTTGCTAGGTTTATGCCCTGCTCTTACATGGAAGAGGAGAGTTTGGCAGCATGAGGCACAAGGGATCCTGTTTAGGCATGGACCCACCAGAAGTCCCATTCATCATGCCAGGACTCAGATTTAGCCAGGGAGGAAGCAACATGACCTGGCTAACCATTGTCACTTCTCAGTGTTGGAGATGCAGGTCTGAATTGAAGATGCAGAACTTGGAACTGCCTCTTAGAGTGGGATGTTTAGGCTTTTTCTGGAGAAGACAGCATTGACTTTTTTCTTAATTATATGAAGATTTAGGATCCTTTTTTATTATACCCTGTTGATTAGAGCATTCATGAGGAGCCAGTTGACTCATGCTGAAGTCTCAACCAGAGGCATTCAGATTCATCCATACAGCCAGGTGTGCGCTACACATTTTGTCAAAGGTGTTCTGCAGGGCACCATGCTTCTCTTGGCCTTCCCAGCCCCATCAGATTCTCAGGACCTGCCTTCCTCTGATGCCCTCTCCAGGCACATTCTGTACACCTGAAATTACCCCTACTCGTGGAATCACAGACTTCTCTGGATTCTCCTTCTGGGTGTGTCCCCTCAGGAGAGAAGTACTAAGATTTTCAAGCTCAGAATGAGTGGTCAGGGGTTTAGTTCTTTTTTTTTTTTTTCGAGTCCAGTACCAGCTATCCTCTTTCTCTTTCCACAGCTCCTCAAGGGACAAAGCAATTAGATAACTCCTCCATCTCGGAAGGATCCTGTACTTTCCACCACACACACTCCCTCCTCTGGAGGTAAATGCAGCGAGTGTGGGCAGCATACGCAGAGCACTAAGGGCTAACCAAATCAGAAGTGCAGTGAGGAAAAAATATGATCTGCCTGAAGGAAGAGAAGCTCAGCTTTGAGTAACCAGAGAAGCAGTTCTTAGTATTACTGTCTCTGAAGAGAGCAACGACTGAATGATCTGGCCAATATTTGTTTGTGTGGTTCATTATTAGATTAATTTTTGAGGTCAAAATAAGAGTGTTGCTGAGAGAGATTCAGATACTTGGAGGTTAGGAGTTTGCTTTCTTATTTACTTCCATTGCCACAGCCACAACAGACACAGGCCAGGTGCAGCCTCCATGAACTGTCTTTTGGTGGGTTTGGGTTTTTTGAGTAAAACCTATAACTGCCAACTCTAACACTCCTGGCCATAGATTTTCACTTCTGAGTCATTTACCTCCCCTTGCACATTTTGCTGCTGACTTCCTGTGGAGTCAAAAGGAATTTGGTCATTTGCTCACAGTTTCTGAATCTCCTGAGTTTCCAAGCACTTGAAAATCCCAAACAAGTGGTCATCTGCTGTATAAAACTTCTTAACATCTCACATTTGTGCTGGTTGCCCTGAGCTTGCTGAGATATATTTCACAGTGACAATACAGGAAATCAGATGCATCCTGGGCATACTTGGATTCTTTGTCTATAAAACTCTGTGTAAATCCTGAGTATTTTGGTGGATCTTACAGACAAGTTTACCCATTTTCTTTTTCACACAGCATCTATAGATTCACAAGAATATCTGTCCACTAATGAGAAAAGTATTTGCTTTTCTAATCTCATTTAAGAATTTCAAATCTGAAATCAATTTCACCTTTTGTCCTACTTTGCTTTATGCCTAAAAATCTTTTCCTGCCATGTCTTGCATATTCACCACTCCCCTTTGCTAAATAACTTAATAGTGTGTCTGTTAAATACTTCCCTTCATAATTCATCTTTCCAATGCTTTGAGCAGTTTTCTTCTTTGTGCCCTAGAAATACACTTGCCAACACTAGACTTCTGGTCCAACATGTTCATTTTGCAAAATTTCAGCTGCTGCTAAAATGACAGGAACAGGATACCCTGCAGGGTACCCTGATCAGAGGATCAGTGAGGCCTTGCCTTTTCAAACAGCTGCAGGAGGGTTCAAGCAGGGAGTGCCCAACTTTTTAGGAGGGAAAGCCAGCCTGTAAGAGCAAGATGATGCTGGTCTCTCCAAGTGGCATGGAGAGAGGAAGCAGGAGGCTCTGCAGGAGCAGGCAGCCATAAGAACCAGACTCAGCCTATCTGCCAAGTCTACCACTTTTAACATTTGAAATGTTGGCAGGTATGAAGCCAGAGCATGGTTTCAAGAGCACTTGTAACACCTTGGACTTCTCTCACACCTCCGATGTTCACTGACAGCTCTCATTAAATTAATCCATATAAAGCAGTGGGATTTGGACAATTTTGTCACTCTCTCAGAAGGTGTTACACCTCTACTTCACCACCATTAAGAAGCTTGGCCACCCAGTCTCTTGTCCCAGAAAAACCAAGTATTTAAAAAAAAAATCCTATCAACAGAATTCTAGGAAAAACAAGGTTGCCCAGGGAAGTGTAACCAACAGCTAACTCTCATGGACTCAGAACAAACAGAGACCTAAAAGAAGACATCATAAAATTAACATTTTCATGGAAACTGAGGGAGACATTCTTATAAAATTCAAAACAGTTGCAGGCCATGGGATATATCAATTTCTTTAGAAGGAAAGTTTCCCATACAATGATTTAAGGCTTTGTAGTTGAATTTTGTTTTTTTAAGTTTCTCAAAGGTAATGTTTGTATGTGCTGTCCTTAGACTGGGCCCTCAGGCTATCAGTAAACATGTTGCCTTGGTTAAACCATTTCTAACTCTGGACAGAAATAAAAATTTATTCACCACCATTTACAAGCTAAAAACGTTCAGACTCTGCCTTAACTCCAAAAATTACTTCATAAAAGTATATTCTGCCAAGAGATCATGAGGTAAAATTAATGGCATTAAATTATTTGCCTGTCTTCTCCTTTTGACTCTGCAATGCCAAAATGTCCTTTCCTCTAATACATATCATCAGAAAAACAGCTAGAAATAAACTTGTGAAAGTCTTGCTGTGATAAGCTGATGAGACACAAGGGATTCTGGAGAGCATGACTTGTCTGCAGTGATGGCAGAAAGATCCTGTATTCACCTTGCCAGCATCTTTTGCTGGAATAACCAACCCCTTTATTTTACACGGAAAGGCTCAGTCACATCTGAGAAGCCTTATTAGCCACCAGGAACTAATAAAAAATAGCCTGAAAGTGAAATATTCTCTGTCCAAGAACATGACCCCTTCAGACAAGTTGTCATGGAACATGGAACATGGTCAACTCACCAAATAAACTTTTGTGCTGCTGACCCCTGGAAAGCCAGACATAATAGAGAACACATGCGATCACTCCTCATGGATACCAAGGACAATTTTCATAACTAATCAAAGAGCAAAATCTCCTTTTCAAGGATACCTTTTACTGTAGATTATGACCTAATTAAAGATTTAGAAACTTTGGTTAGGGGCTTTTTGATGTATTTTTTGAGGTGTGATGCTTAGCACAGGACCTTACATGCAGATACCTCTAGCCTTTAGCTGTTATCTGATCTATACCCAGAATTTGGATTCACCAGCTAAAGAAGGAAAAACAACTTCACTGATTTCACAGCTTAAACCAGAATTTTTCAGTTGTCAGTTTCTCAAAAGTTTTCATTTCAAGGAATAGCAAAAGTCAAATCTTTCTTTCTCAGTAAAGGAGAAATATTGCCATTGAAAGATATTTTTATTTCTCAGAAAAATCTGAGAACCTCAGGTTTAAAAAATCATAGATTTAATGAAATTAAACTGCTTAGATATGGTTAAACTGCAACTGAATTTTGAGTGTAAAATTTTAAATGTATCATGCAGTCCAGGCAGAGCTAGTCATCAAACCTATGTTAGCCATAAGTGCACTTTGCTGTATTAAAAGTCAGGTTGGAGAATTTTCATTAGATTTGTGCATTTTCCTTTTGACCCAACATGAAGCAAGAGCAAAATACCTTCTCACTTGGAGCAAAACACATTAAAATAATCTCTGCCAAACCACTGCAATTAGAGGTGGAATATAACCCACAATTCCAAAATTCAAGATCTATGGATTACATGGAATAGAAAGTAATATTAATAATTGCCAGTTACTAGCCTGAAGCCTCTTAAAGTGGGAATGATTCTAAATAAAAGTAATTTGTTTCATTTTCATTTGAACCTGTAGATGCTGCATGGAGGAGTAACCACTGAAACATGAACATTCTTACATTACTCATGTTAATGTTCATTTTCATGTAGCAAGAAGAAAGAATGTCAAAAATTTAGTAATCTTGTATCTCTGGAAACCAAGCAATGGTAAACCCTTGAGTAGTTTGAGAACTAAAGTGCATCTGAAATGTAATAGGGCAAAGGCATCTGTGTTGAAATAAGCATAATCAAATCCAAGGAGATCAACATTTATGTGGATGCTGTTTCAGATCAAAAGCCTGGACCATTTTTAACTATTAATCACTCAGTCATTTACATATTTGTATCAGAAAATAAGATCAAGTCCCTTTAACTATGTATTTAGTTTAAAATTCTGAATCTAATAAAATATCTGAAAAAATGAGACAAAATGAGACAAAGCCCCATTCTTTATCCCATGTTGTTGATGGCTTTCTGCTAGTCAGTCTGAAACCACTGCCAGCAGCTTGAGGGGATCTGGTCTTTTAGACACACCCACTTCTGAACACCTGACCTTTTTTTTTTTATTTATTTATTTTTTTTTTTATTTTATCGTATTCTAATTTTTATTTGGAAATGGTCACCATGGTGGACAACCATTTATTCTCCACTTATTTTGCAGTTCTGCCACAACATTTCAGCTACGTGCAGCTTATCAACCCTACAATTGATAGAATTGGGAGTGAAAAACCCATCAAAATTTTTAGGTTGCCAAAGTGACAACTGGAGACAAAGACTGTTGTCATAAAATGGAATTGTGCTAGGGTTTTAGTAGTCACCTGACACAGAACAAGTTCCTTCTCTCAAACTGTGCTGGAGACACCTGTGCTTTCCTGCATTGGGGAATTTACAAAGGATTCAAGGCAGGAAAACTGGCTGAGGCAGGAAACATTTCTCCTAACCAATTTACCATTGTATTAAAGTTGCTTTTTCCAGCCCAGTATCAAAAAGATTTTTTTTTTTTTTTTTATTCCTGACACCCTCAGAACAATCAGTGCAATCACAATTACTTTGACAGGCGTGCTGGAATTGGAGTAGGCAGAAAATGGCCTTAATGGGAATCTTTTACAAAGCAGCTGTTAGAGTGTGGTAACAAGACTCTGAATAAATGGCAGCTACATAACTTCCCCTAATCAGATTGGAGCAATCAGCTTGAAAAATTTTCCCATATGTTGAAGAGTGGAGCTTAGGCCTAGGGTTATGGCAGGGACACAGGCCATGGTAAGGTTACAAAGTCTGGCTACAATTAAACACTCACTGCAGAAATTGTGATGATGCTTCGGGGAGCTATTGCACTTTAGCCATTTGTAATTGCACGTTCGGAAATTACTCACTCCAAAATTACTCGGGGCCCAGTTACACGGTTTACAAACATATGTTCTCAGAGAGAGGGAAAAACATTATCCTTCCAATGGGCACCATTTATAGATTTTTTATGGTTATTAATGAAATGTAACTTTGTGAGATTGTTTACTAATAAGATTCCGTGATTTTTACGGAGTTCTATTTATCATTAATTAAATTATTAAGGCACATTTCTTCCTAGCAGGGTCAAATCTGCAATTTTTGCAGTCTTTTAATGCCCTGGTTTAATGCTTCTCCTGTCAGCACTCATTGAGTAACTCAGACAGAGCATTTCTCCTTAGTAGAGGTATTTCTTAGTTGCTTGCAGACTGCACCACACTTCTGTGGGTCACGTTATCTAGAGCAGGATATGTGGGCTGGCACCTGATCTGTGTATCTGTGCTGCCACTTCAGATATATTTTAGGGCTGATAAAGTGTGAAAGTTATGTGGAAAATTAGCATGTCACAAGCTTTGTAATTATACAGCTTTTTATGAATTTAATGAAGAAAGACAAGGCCTTCAGGGTGTCTCTTTTTACTGGTAGTTATGCAAGGAAATTTTCCATTATGTTCCAAAACCTATCCTTCCTTCTTTTTTGAATTCTGAGAAACAGACAGCGAGCTCAATGTGCTTTACAGTTCTAGAGAACAAGATGTACTGGTGACTGACAGCACTAATGACCTGTCCCCTTTATTGAATGTGAAAGGAGAGGCATAGGGCACCAAGTATGTTCATGGTACAAATGGGGCCGGTCAGTAAACCAACAGGAGGAGGTAAGAATCATTTTGGAAAATGCAATCCACACCCTTTTCAAGTGCACTTGGTTCACACACAGAGCTTCAGAAAGATGGAGAGATGTAGTGTTTGATATGCTGTTTGGAGACTTCACTCTGTACAGCAGGACCTCCAGTAGTTTCCTAACAATGTTTTGTACAAAGAACGAGGCATGATCCTCTATATCTCATGGGAGGCTCTAAAAGTGAGAGAATTTTTCCAGTGCTGTGGGCCACTGTTAAGATCTTCAGTGTTGTGTTGTGACAGAAAGTGAATGCAAAAGCATACAAATGAACAGCTACATCATTTGCTTTAAACAGAGTAGATGTGATCCCCCATGCTTTTATTTATTTATTTTGGCTTCCATCAGAGGTGCAAAGTTATGTAACTTGAGGAGGAATTTGGAAAACAAGTTGCTCTCCTGTAGGTGACTGAACCAAATGGCCTTCCTCATCTCCATGCATAGTCAGGAAACAAAAGTTAGCTCTTCGAGAAGGTAGCTCAGACTTGCTGCTCTGAATGGACATGGTTTGGCATTGGAGCATGTTCCAGGCTGGGATAACACCTCTGAGTGTGTGCACTTTCCCATGAGCCAAGGAACTCCCTGTGAGTACCTGTTTTGCCCTTGCTCCATGTGTAAAATATGTTAGTCTCATGCTTGCAAGTGTTCCAAGTGGCATAAATTAATGTAAGATCCTGATTTAGGATTTAGGATGTTTCAGGGCCCCCCCCCTTCTGTTTTGCAACAAGTAGAGTAAAATCTAAAATTCTGTAAATATTAATTAGATTCTGTCAACAATGTGCTTGAATTCACTTACTAGGCCAAATATTTTAGTTTGGTTCTTTTTCCACTAAATTTTTTAACAATAATTTTACAGTCCTCTTATTCAAAAAGAAGTTGTTTTAGCTTGCTTGTATTTTCTCACATGGGACTTTTTTTTTTATGTCTCATTCTCATTCTATGGGCCAAGATAGAGTAGGTGGGCAGGATGCCATTAAAAAGTATTTGTACAAATATAGTCCTGGTACCGATTGCTACACTTTTTATTGGAGACTGTAAATACTAGCTTTGGATTTGAATTTCATCTGGAAGTGTATGTTGGGTGACAAGATTGTTCATGCTGCCTTCTGGAGCAACAGCACTGCACTTGATGCTTTCTTAAATGCATAAAAACCTAATGTGAAAAAGTCTTTTTTTATTTTGGAAAAAATTAAAAATATTCCTGCCAAAATCATACTTTTAATTTAAAATATTAATCCATAAAATTATTTGGTTTGTTTCCTTCTTTCTTTCCTTTTACTACTGTGAAAAAATATGAAGAAAAAGTAATTTGGATATTGACAAAGTGTCTGAAATCCCTGTTTGGTGAGAAAATTCAAACAAAAAGGATATTTTTGTCTTTCAACAGTGATTATTTAATTTTCACCCTATTCTGATGCTGACACAAGAAAAGGTGTGACATAAATAGTGAACACTTCAGTGTAGACAGTTTTCTGGCTCAGAAGCCATTTCCAGGACATGTCAAGCACAAAGAGCACTGTCGATGGCTTCTGGAGCCAGGCAGCTGTCTACACTAGGGCTCACTCTCCTGTTAATACCAGGCTAGTGGAATCAGTGCCTCTTCAGATTTTAATCAAACTACCTGAAATGTTGCTGAATACTGTGTGAGCTGGGGGACAGAAGGACTTAAATTGTTTTCAGCACTGTTCAGGCATGGTCACTGTTGACACCACGTTGACACCAGTCGTCAGCAGCCAGTACTTTTCCTAGGGTACATGAGGCCATAATGTCCTCACAGCTTGAAAATCATTCATTCTCGCAACACCCACACATTCTTCTTCATGTGGTATGTTTTCCTGAGGAAGAAAAAAAAAATAAAAAATAAGAGTCCAAATAAAACAATACTTGCATTAAAAAACATGGCTATTCACAGGGGTTGTAGAAATGTACTCGTTTGTAAATTGGTTACAAAGATTTGAAAACTTAAAGAGACAGACTCAGTCTGTGGCTGTTAGATATGTGGATTTCTCTCTCCCTCTTAGAGAAAAGAAAACATTTATATTCAGCTTAAAAATTGTTTTTGGAACTAAGCTGCAATTGTGCATATTCACTGAAAGAGAGTGGAAAGAGAGTGGAATAGTAGTCTGTCACCCGAGACCCCCAAAATGTAAATGAGCTACTCTTAGAAAGAAAGCATAGCCATCCATCCTACTATCCATCACTGAGGTGTTAAGGTTAAAATGTATCCCCCTCAGTACCATGTCTAGTATTTGTGTAATGTGAGGAAAGTGTAGAGCTTGACCATAACCTGATTCTCCGGTACTTACCCACACAAAGCTTTTCAACACCCTGGACATGTGCCAGCAGTAGAAAACAGGGCTATTTCTAGCTGAACAAGGCGTATTGAGTGACACAGGCAGAGCCCCACATGTGGGTATATGGGCTGTTCTTGTCCGGGGATCCTTCCTGCTTCAGAACTTCTTTACCCTTTGGTTTTTGCCCAGCCACTAAGTTCTCTGACCAGATGCCAAGGACTTCCCAGCTCCTGCACTTACAATCTCCCAGGGTCCTTCATCTGACCCCTCTGGTCTGTGTGGGCATATCCCCTTGGAGGGGAGGTAGGGCTGCCATTCATCTTGCTCAGGGATCTCACACAGTGCCCAGTCACAGCAGGGGCAGTAACTCTGCAGATGGACTCAGCAGCCCTGTCCCTTCAGGGAGTCTTGAAGACTCTGGAAGGGCAAAAGTGGTCTTCAGACAAGTTTTTGCATGCAAGGTAGTGGCTTCTGTTTGCACAGGCATGAATACCATACAAGTTTAATGTGAAGCACTCCAGTAATGATTTGAATAATTCATAGGAAATGTACAATGAGAGGGTTGTGGGTGGAAAAGAGGTGGAGGGTGAGGGGAGAGAAATAGGGAAAGAGAGAAAGAGAGAAAGAAAAAAAAAAAAGAAAGAAAAAAGATTAAGAGAGGAGAGGAGAGGAGAGGAGAGGAGAGGAGAGGAGAGGAGAGGAGAGGAGAGGAGAGGAGAGGAAGGAAGGAAGGAAGGAAGGAAGGAAGGAAGGAAGGAAGGAAGGAAGGAAGGAAGAAAAGAAAGAAAGAAAGAAAGAAAGAAAGAAAGAAAGAAAGAAAGAAAGAAAGAAAGAAAGAAAGAAAGAAAGAAAGAAGATTGATTTCTGTCTGAGTTAATGGTGAGGAAATTTGCAGCTGGTCAAAATTCCACAGGTTTGCCTCCAATGTTGATGAATGTGTTAAAACTGGTGGGAGCCACAACCACAGTTTTCATTAAACCTATTGAAAAAGCTAAGCAGAATGTTGGTAAAAATAGCTACATTCACAGACATCTTGTCTACCCTGTGGTTCCCACCAGTGGGAATTTTTTTTCTTATTTGCACACTTCCGCAAATCAAATCAGGAGTATAGCATGGACATGAGGTATTTTACAACCGAGTTAGAAGAGCCAACCACTTCTTAGAATGGCATGTTTCCAGAGTTTAGACAAGGCTTAAGGAATTGAACTAGCAATGAAAATGAATCCCTGGTTGATCATAACACTTCTGAAATGGTACATAAGAGTTTTGTCTGGTCTGCTGTATTCCTTGCTTTTATTTCCAGCTTGTTCAATGGAACCTCTGACTGCAAGAGATTCGTCCATTTTTGTGTATGTGATCCAACTTAAGAGAAACTCAGTTGAGAGTTTTACCTGAGCAAAACCTGCAGGAACATGGTTTAGCCTTACAATGGAACAGCAGTTCCAAAATCCATCCACATTTAAAAATCAGGATGATTTTAAATGCACAGATATCCTGATTTTCATGCCGCTCTGGGAAGATCTTGGCAACTAAACATACAAAAAGCTGCAGTGACTATAGGCCAGGAAGTTTAATGATTAGTGGTCAAGAAACTAAATATCTTCCTTATCTTACACACCTACCTAAATTTCTTCAAGGAAAATGAGAAGCTCTATTTGCCTAATTACCACTTACATAAAGGGAAAATGCTATTCAGCTCTTCAGATGAAATTAATAACTTCATGGCCAGCACATAAAACATTTATTCCAATTGCTCTAATTTCTAAGAACCAGAAGCTGAAACTTTCTTTTATAACAACAAGAAAGGGATGTGGAGTACAAATTTTCCCACCAAGTTGTGCAGAGTCTTCAAGAAGTTAGTGTATCTTGTCTGTTTATATAATGTACTGAACTGTATTTCCCCTGGTATCCTCTTCAAATGTCAGGTTAGTTCTGTGCTATGTAACTACAGGAAAGAAAAAGGATTAAGAAGCAAAATCAGTCCACAAAAGAAAGCTGTTTACCTCTACTTGCATGTGAAGTTTATTTTCTCCAAGCACTAGAAACACTATTATGTCTCATTTGCTCAAGACCTGTTTGGATCCCCCCAACAAAGTGAAGAACTGTTGCTCCATTCACAAGGAGTTGGTTCCTCACTGGACTCTTACGCAGATACTCCTGTTATCTTGCTTTATTTTTCTCATAAAAACAACCTGGATCGATGTTACTTTGGAAAACTAAGAATTGAATGAAGATGGAAGAGGCAGCCAAGTCTCACAACAAAAACTCTCATCTTGAAGTCAGAGTGCAAAGGAGGTTGTTCCGGACAGTGTTAGGAGCTGCAGTAGTTTTTACCACCCTGACAATATACATATATTCCTTGCAGGTGTCCTCCATTAATCCCTCTGTCATTCACTGGGCTCTTCCAACTGTGACAACTATCAGGCTCTCTGGCCTAGATGAGAGGAATAAGATCTTTACATTTTTCTCTATCTCTGGGGAGTCCTTGGTGGAGGTGAAGTGAGAGTAGCTCAGGTGAGATCAGAGTGGAAAGGTACAGTGGCACAGGTGGAGGAAACCTGCAAGCTCCACCAGCTTCAGTTGGGCAGCACACATTCATAGAGGCTGGCAATGAGTCCTCAACTGTACTCTGTCATTCTATGCTGTCCACCACATAGGTTGCCACTCTGCTCCTACCACCTCCCAGAACACAACTCATCTGCCAGTTGAATACATAGGGTATTTTTCCCCTTTAAAATCCTGGTTTCTCTCCTCACTTCAGAGCAGTAATAACTTCAAAGGATTTACACAAGAGACACCAATGATAGGCTTTGGTTGAAGATGCTGACTTCAGCAAAGACACTGAAGGTCTTAGGGCTTAAGTTCTCTGTGCTAATATATTAATGATAATTCAATATTTACAGCGTGAAAGCTTGAGCTTCTTTTTTTTTAAGGAAAACAACACATATTGTGCAGCAAAGGCTAATATCAAGTTTTTTTCAAGGCTGATTGTAGTTATGTGTTATCAGTATGACTGTAAATTTAAGGGTATTTTTGGAAATACTATATCACTGGTAGGAGAAGGAGCCAAAAACTGCTTGCTTTATCACAGCCAATACCCTTCTTAAAGTTGGAAGAACTATTCATTTGAGCCTGGGAAAAAGCTTTGTTCCCCAGATATGAAATCTTACAGATTAGTAAAACTCCAAGGGTTGCTTGTAGGCAAAACAGCTCCTTTGCAAAACTGTGTGCCTGCAAGTATGTTTGAGCTACCCGAGCACTCCAGAAAACGTGCATTGAAAAGCCTTGCAGTGGGAATGCTGCCTGCCATCCCCAAGAGGCAGTGTGACACAGAGGTACCACTATCCTTCCACTACATCATTCTTAGCTGCACTGCAGCAAGTGTAGAGGAAAAAATTTATTTCCTGTCCCCTTGGTTGACAGATTTCCAGTCACAGCTGCCAGCAACAACTGAAGCGTTATGGCGATTTCAGGTTTCAGTAACCCCACAGTCACGATGAGTATCAGTTGGCATGAGCTCACATAGTCACCTGTCATCACCTCATAGTCCCCTTTTTAGGTTAATAAAAAGCAAAGACTTGACAAGTGAGGGAGGAGGCTCCAGAAATGAGAGAGCTGGAGAAGCCCTCTGCTTCATTTCCATTTATCTGAGTGACTTTGCCTAATCATAGAGCAATGGAGCAATATTCTCAGCATGATTTCAGCTGTGGTGCCCAAGAGAGCAAGGTAAAAATCTAGGTTATTTGAAGGCGTGGCATCCATTGCAGCCTGGACAAGCATTTGATGTCCATATAGTGTATGATACTTTTATACACAGAGGGTGTCCAGTTGAAATCCAGGCATCCTGGAGCATCAGGAGTTAGTCCTCTGCAAATAAAAACCCTCTGTGCCTAAAAACCTGTTTCCCTTGCCTAAATGTGTCAGGGAGAGGCTACCTGAGACTGTACATTTTTACAAAAGGGCAGTTCAAGTACTACCTTAAGTGTCTCAGTGAAGTACCTAAAATGGGTGAAATAAATTTAGACCTTAGTGAGCATAGACAGGTCTCCCTCACTTACTGTTTGTTGCTAATATTTAAAATACAGTGAATAAAGCTTTGGCACCTTGGAGGGGAGTTACGTGCATACCTACAAGAAGGATGGTGACATGCTTAGGGACTGCAGTGTTAGAGACTACATAAGACTTTAAAATCAGGAATACAACTAAGTGGTTACTTATCTTTTTTCAGCTATGTTGCCATCAGCAGCAAAACAGAAGATAGTTATTACTTTCCTCTTTATTCATAATCTACATTTTAATTCAAGCTTGGATTTTGTTGGGGTTTTTTTTCTTCTTTTTTCCTGACAGTGAGTTTTCTTCTTCTCTTTTCTTTCAAAGCTTCCTTAAGACAATGGAAATGTCACGGATAACACTGGGCAGAATTCAAATTGAGGTCTCATGCTACAAGCGACACTTAAACTTTGATCATCAGCTTGTCCAACTTCTCTTATTCTTGATTTCATAGTGGGTGAAAGGAAAGTAGTCTGAGCAAAAAGTGCTCTGTGCAAAATATTTCACAAAATCCTGTGAACAATTAAACGATGAATTTTCCTATGTTAATTCTCTTCTGGACCAAGAAATGGCTGCTTTGCAAATGGATATTTCCAATATTTGATCTTGTAAAAGCCTCATGTTAGAGTTCCATGTTTTGGAACTAATTACTATCATAGGTTAATAATTCATTAAAAAATCATATTTGCTGAATATACCTATCCATTCATTGACTTTTTCTGTACAAACTGATTTTGTCAAATATATTCATTATTTAAAAAAAGCATTCATTATTCTGCAAGTTCTTAAACAGCACGTAGATTATGCACTGTTCATCTCTACTGAAGTCTCAATATATTTGGGGTGTGAAATTACATGATATACATTCCAGTGTCCTGGCTAGATGAGATCAGCTTATTTAGGCAAATGCTTGGAATTGCCAGTTTCTCTCTCCTTCTGTAAATATTCTGCTGTCTACCTGTCTATATATTTGCTATGTAACCACCAAAAACAAGTACAAAAAGATATGAACTTACTTGAACCCTCCCCAACACAGAAGACTGCAATTTTTTTGTTTACTGCAATACTGAACTAAGGATCATTACATTAAGGTTTTAAAAAGGATAGCATCAAGTAAGTCAGAGAGTGAACAGAAAATTCTGTTTTCACCTGATTATGAATTTCACTACAGAGAAGAAAAAGAAACAGAAAGCTTTTTTTTTTTGCTTTTTTTTTTTTTCCACCTGCACATTTTGTGGTCTTGTCAAGATTTACTTCCAGCTCGAGCAAAATGAGTTAAAATCCCACTTCACCCTTGTACAATTTGATATACAGCTTTAAAACATTGACCCTGATCTCTTACAAAAGAATGAAGGAAATAATTTTCTAACATGACATTCTACAATGTTCATATAACCATCCAAAATCCAAGTTTCTGAACAAGAATATTAAATTTTTAAAGGATGTTCCATTACTTACATATCAATATTGAGGAATGCACCAATGAGCTTTTCTGAAATTGAAATTAACTTCAAGACACTCACAAATGTGAGTAGAATGTTACCTGGGGAAATCTTGCTGAAATGAAGATGACATGATAATGTCCTCTTTTTAGTAAATGAAATTGCATGTCATTAGAAAAATACATGCCTTTGTGTTGAGCAGCTTTCTGATGTTATCTGTAAAATACACAAACCTACTTTTTTGCTCACTTAAAGAGAACAGATAATTCTTCTTCTTGGCTCATTTAAGTACCATGAATCATATCGTATTTGCTATACAGTTACAGTTCAGGGAAGGGGCAGACAGCAAGACGAGTAGGAAATTATCCAAATAATCATTAGTTAGTCCCTGAGTGGAAAACTCAGAAATACAAAAAGGATCACTTGCATAAGCTAAAAACCGTAGACCACATCACGCCAGAGAACTCCTGCTATTTCATGGAAGGCTAGCAGACCCTGTGGACATTACAGTGATCAGCACTTATGATTGCATTGTTTGCAAGCAGCAAACCACCTACAATTCTACAGAAAACAAGTAATGGTAATCTAGTACATGTATCACATAGCCCAGCTATATTAGTCTCCTAAGTCCTGCTTTTCCAAGGGTTCTTAAACCACAAGAGCCTAGGACACAATAAAAGGGAGCCATCCTCACATTCAGGGATGAGCTGTAGGCAAAGTTGGTAGAAAAGGTCATGGCTAAACATTCCTTGGCATTCTTTTGAGTGTTGGCAAACTTTAAACACTTGTACCTAAATTGTTCGTGTGTGTATGCCTGTTTCTGAAACTACTGTGAGATAACAACTTCCCCGGTTTTGAGTACGTGACTGAGTAGCATTACAGTAGTGTTTAGTAGCAAGATTTAGAGCTTGGATACAGTTTACCATGGAGAAAATTCAGAACACAGAACCAGAAGCCCCAAAACTGCTGTACAGCTGAGCAAATGAAATCTGTGTCTACAAGGAGATTCACTTATGCTCTTACTGTGGTGGTGAAGAAGATTTTTATGAACTGGATAACAAGAGAAATGTTTTTTTCTGGATAAAGACAGCTAAGACAATGCTCAGCTCAGATCAGCTAAAATCTTGCTCAACTAAAAAAAAATTAAAGAGGACCCACACATCATCAAAAAGAAAGATGTTTAAAAAAAACGCTGAGAGCAGAAATCTACTATAGGGCAGCACTTTTCACAAGCAGAGGAGCCTGATATTCTCTTTGCTGAGGAGAAATGCATTGAAAACTAGAGCATGGAGTGTCGAATAAGCCCTGAGCTCAGAGCTCTTAGAAGCCTGTATGGGCCAGGCCTCCTGATGACCCACCTAAAACGAACTAATTAATTTGCAATATGTGAAAAGAAAAACTGGGTTATTAAAGGTCTTTTGAGCTTTGGAGGGAGATGCTGAAGGATATGTGTACTCAGTAGTAAAACAATGTTAAAGTTAACAAAATATATTGGTGACAATGATCTGTCACAAACATTGCAACAACATAAAGTCATTGCATGTTAAGCTTCATTGTGGTGGCTAAAGGTGACATAAACGCTAAGATGGAAGGCGATGGTCATCCAAGTGTATGATAAGGTTAGCTTCTTAAATCTAACAAAGACTATAAATCTTATGAAATTCATGAAAATTATGGAAATTATGTCAGAAATGTGCATAAGGTATGTAAATGAAAATTCATTTTTCAGAATAAGTTTCTTAATCTACCAGAAAACTTTTATTCCATCTTCAAGACATAGTTCAATTCTGTGTAAAAATTCATCCTGATCCACAAATGACAGTAACTTTACTCAACATTTATATATAATTGCAGATAACATATAAAGTGCATATGTGTGTGTTTAATTACTCCATGTTATGTATAAAATATATGTTTTCTATCAAAGTATTTTATATTTGGAATTAAGTGTATAAAAAGAGTGGCATAAGTTCATGTGCCTGGGGAGTAATAGCAAGAATTTCTTCTAAGGGCTAATCAGTTTCAAATAAGAGGGAAGGAGAGAGACACATTTATGCCAAGAAGGGGTCAGTGAGATATATTTCTGTCAGTTTGTTTCCCCTTTGCCTTCAAAAAATTCTGTAATGCAAAGCTGTATTGACTTCAGTGGTGCTTTGACTGTTACTCACAGGTGATTTCATGAACAAACTGGGAAAATATCAGTTGTGAAACAGTTATTGGAGGGGGAAGTTTATTGCAAGAGTAATTATAAAATGCCTACTGATCCGTATTTTTATTAATGACTTCAATAAAAGAATTGCAAATGCATTCATTGAGTCTTTAGATTAAGCCATCTGGAAAGGAACACAACACGTTGGAGGTCGCAGTTAAATTTTAAGATTGATAAAGTGAAGAAGTGTTCAGGAAAAAAAAAATCAATGCATGATTCAGTAAAGAAAACTGCACATTTCTACCCTGCATGGAAATAATCAAGTAGTACATGGAGAATGATCTGTGATTTTAGTGTATTACAAAATGGCAAAAAGTCAAATTTTAGAAGCAAACCCTTAATAAATTTGTGTGAGTATTAAGAAAGCTCCTTACTACTTGAGTAATCAGATTCTAAAGCAGTCTTCCAGATGGAAGAATGAGATAAAAAATAACCTTGTGTTACTCATTTAACCTGTTTCTGTTGATTCAATATTTAAATGGAAATAGCAATATTAATTTAGCTCATCAGAATATCAAATGGTTTAATTATGTAAATCTTTTAACACAACTTGATTGAGAATATTTCTAAGTATTCTGATCTACAATATAATGTGACACACAGATGTCTATATATCTATGTTAGTGTAGCTACAGCTCTGTGATCATCTGTCATAACCCTCAAGAAGATGGCACAGCTCACTCCTGATATACTGAGTACACTCTTTGTCTTAGTGGATGTTTTAACTTTCTTCTAAAATATAGATTCAGTCTTATTGCAGTTTTTTACTTGCTGCACCTTCTTCCTTCATTACAAAGAGATAGAGACTGTAGTTTCTTTATTGTGTGCTATGTATTTTGTCTGAGGCACTGGGTCTGATTTTGACATCTCTTCCACTTTGGAGTGATCTCTCAACTAAACGATAAACAGGGCTTTAAATCTGAACATTTGAATTAGCCACAGGGATTTTAAATAGACTTTTTGACCTACGACTGTAAAATTCTATGTATTGTTATACACCTCTCTGTGGGACCATTTGATCACTTTATTATTTATAGATTAAAGAACATTGTTGCTAATTAATACTGTTCTAATTGTTGGCAGTGTATACGTGCTTGCTTTGATGTTTTTTTGATCCTGTATTTTGGGGATTTCACTTACTACTTTTTTTTGGATGATTTGGGATTTTGGAACCTGCATTTTCAAGCCCTTGTTTCATTTTCTTATTACTGAGGTCTTCTCTATTCTAACTTCTTTGCTTCTCATCATGCAATTCCTTTTTCTTTTTAATCGAGTCTTATGAAATGGGGCAGCCCCAATTAATTCCTCAACACTACACAAGTAGATTCATTTTTCATTGTCTTCTGAAAAAATGTACTAGTACAAAGGTTAATATTTAGTTACCTATCTGACATTAGCCTTGTGTTGTAGCTTGTTAAGAGGAATGCAGTTAATGCAATACAGTGATTTCAGGCTAATCAAAAAGGGCAAGCTAGCAGTCTGCTAACATTTAAGTTTTTTCCTCTGATGAAGTATTTCTCCCACAATCTCTTGGATGCACACTTCTCAAAGCGAGTAAAGTCACATCATGGGAATTTCTCTCTCACGGTCTGCCAGATGAGCATTTGAGCACATAAGGTCAGACTGCATGATTGAATCAGTTTCTGCTGATCTTAAAGTCTGTGAATCATTCAATCAAAAATCCCACGTTTTGAATGCCTTGAATAGAAATCTTTGTGTTTAGACTATAACTAAGCTACTAAAACACATAGTTATTACACATATCTTTGCATTACTATTTACACCCATTAAGTAATGTGTTTTATTAATTAAATATGACCAACAAGAACTAATTGAAATGTTGTTTTATTTCTTTCTTTTTTTCTTTAATAATCAGCAGAAATTTAAGCTTTTCAACACTAAAAAAGTCTTACATCTGGTTTTCTGATAAAATTCTACACCTACCATCCAATACGAGACTTCATATTCACCACAAACACTCTTAATTTTTGCAGATAGAGAGAACGTGATATTATGCTTTTAAAAGTACAAAAAATAATTGTACATAATGTCTCAAACAAGAATATTATAAGGCATTAGGCAGACAACTACAGTTAAGTTATAATTAGTTCCATTGTGAGTTTCAGCTTCAAAGAAACCCAAAACTTCTAAGAAAAATTCAGCTGACTCCACCAAGCTTTGCCTATATGCTATGGCCTAGATCCACTAAAAGAATTAGGAGCCTAACAGCCATTGTAAACATCTAAGTCCAAAATGTAGATCTTCAAAGCCCCAGCTGAGCTGCTGCCTCACCCCGAGGGAAGATGGTTGTCTTCCCATGGCACCTAAGTTTCTGCTAATAATGTTCTCTAGATGTTAGACCACATCTAGAAAGACAGGTAGGTGTCTCTAGCAGGAATTAGGAAAAAATGTTTATGTCTCTACATCAGACTGTAACCCCAAGAAGGTCCATTAAGCTGCCGCCTGACCTGCCAGGCACTGGTCACTCTTTCCTTGAAAGTTTTCTGCAGGAAACATAAAACTTCTCTCTCTGCAAGTGTCCTGATGTGACTCAGTTTTGATCTTGTCTCTTGGTTATGCATAGTCAGCATCCAGAAACTTGCTTTTGTCTAGTTAAGTCTTCTGAGGATATCTTTGCACTGCTAGCTAAGAGGTAGAAATAACCACTTTGTGCATAGCCCACACTGCTCTACTGTTAGCTTGATCCCTGGCTCTGCTTTGGACCACTCCTAGCACCTTTCCACCAGCCCATGCCTGCATGTGGCTCTGGGGTCAGCCTACCCATGCTCAAACAGCCATGCAGGCAGCACTATGCCAGGCCAAGGAGAGAGTGGAAAGCTGAAACAAAATTCTTACAGTGGCATCTTATGGGGCTGCCTATGCAATGCTGAATTTCATGGAAAACATTTCCAAGTCCTATCTTATCTCACATTGCATACAGAGTTGGGGGATCTAACTCATTTCCTGGGGATCTCATTAAAGAGAAGAGGTACAGAGTGTTAGATGGAAGTCTATCAAGTACATCGGATTTACCATTTGACCAAATGAAAATTTTGTACCCTCTCACACATCTCATGCCTTGAAACTCAGCAAAGTTTCTACCAGGAGTAAAATTTAAGTCAGGGACAATCTGAAAAGCTTTAGAGAGTCTCTAACAGAAGGCAGACGTGGCTGGGTTTGACTTTTACTTCCTTTTGCAGACCTGCAGATCACAGAATCACAAAATATTCTGTGGTGGAATAGCCCCACAAGGATCATTGAGTCCAGTTCTTAAGAGAATTGTCCCTACAAGGATCAATTCCATGACCTTGGCATTATCAACACCATGCTCCATGTGCAGAAGCAGTGAAAGTGGTGAAAGGTAGAGGAGCCGAGTCAAAAGGATGAAGTCTTTATCTCAGAGAATAAAATGTAGAACTTGTCCAGAAAGACCCACAATCTCATTCCTGATTTTCATAAGCCTTCCTCATCCACATCCAGCCTTCATCATGCCAGGCTGCTTCCTTGCTTCCCGCAGGTTTCCTTTTAATTCTAGAAATCTGTGCTCAGCTTTTTTTTTTTTTTCTTTCTTTCCGTGAATTTTTGAATTTTTGTAGGGTGCATCTACTCAGACTTAAATTGCTGGAATAGTCTTTAAAGTATCCCTCCATTTGATTTAGTCCATGAGGAAAACACAAGAACTTTTAATTTCTGTGGGAAGCGGAAGTGTAGAACACAGTAAGGAGAGGAGTCCCATGACAATGAACAGTATTAATGATTAATGTTTTTGCCTGCAAAAAATTGTTTCTAATTTCTACTCCTTTAAGTCTAGAAAGTCAGTTTGAATGAAATACTTTCATTTTATTTTTGGTGTAGGAGAAAATGTCGTGCTTATCTTTTAGTGGGGAATTCTGATAGTGGGTTGTGCTCTAACAGAAATGTAATTTTACTTTTTTTCCATATTACACATTAACTTACTGACACCAGCAGTTCCTCCAAAAAATGGCAAAAGTTTGATCCATTTCCCAGATGCCAGAGTTAATAAATGGAGAGACTCTGGCTGAACTCTAGTCCCATTGAAGTTTATAAGAAAACTGTTAGAGGTTAATAAGAGCAAAGCTAGGACAGTGTTGAAGGCACTTGCAGTTCTCCTATTACTTACACAATATTCTCATTTAGTTGATTTTGCTTATAAAAATGTAAAATAATTTTAATATTTTAAACTTTCAGAAATAAAGCTCCAGTTTCCAATACAGTAAAAATCATATACCACTGCTTCATCTCTTCTGCTTACATAAGACTTTTTCTCATATTTATAGTCTTGTTATAATTTGGAGAATTCTCAGAATGGCTTAAATTAAAATCTTTCACATTTTAATTTTTTTAAGTAAAGAGGAATGCACAGCCTTTTCTAGGCTAAACCTTGTAACTAATAAAACATCAAAGAAAGATGATGAAAGAGATACAAAGATAGTATATGTAAATGCTACCAAGTGATCGTAGGTTATACGAGGAATTTAGTATAGCAAAGATTTGGAATTGCCAATTGAGATTTAAAAAAAATGAACCACTAAAATCTTACCTCTAGTTTCACTAAGAAGCTTTAACTATGTATTTCCCTCTAGAACCCTTGGAAGTTGCCTATATACACCTCTGCTTTGCTTTCCAAATTTAAGAGTGGTGTGCACTCCCTGCATAAGGTACACCAAAGGTGGCCCAGACTCGCCTCTGTGTTGTGTTCCTTCCACTGTCATGTCCCCAAAAAGCTGTCTCCAGTGGCACTGTATGGAGCTCATGCTCAGCCAGGGTAGCTGGGTACCAAGAGCTACCCTATTTCTGGAGATTCTTCACCTGCCCCTGAGCTCTCGGGGAAAATCAGCAGAAATCTGCTGAGGGTAAACTGAGTAACTTCCAGCTCTGCTGTGTGACTGCTGATCCAAGTCCTCCACTGTTAGGCAGTCATCAATTATTTTTCCACCTCACTTGTGGCCCAATTCCATTCTCAGATGTGCATTCACAAAATCCTGTTGACGTCAGCGGTTAGCGGTTTACCAAAGGAGAAGAATTTAACTCTTTGTATAGTTTTCTCCACTTTCTGGAGATCCTTTTCACCTGTCCTGATGCAATAATTTTCGCTTAGATTTTATATTTAAATTTAAACATCATAAAACATTAAAAAGGCTGACATTGCCGCTGTCTTGTATCACCTCACTGAGCTGATAAACAGCTGATGGTGATCCCTTTGCATTCCTGTTTTGATTGGTAAGATGTCCTGCTAGGAAACTGGGTAAACTGGCAAACTTAGATTTACAGAAGCTTCACAGGAAAAATATCTCATGTCTTAGGACTTAAAAAGAACCAGGGGAAAGGGTCTCTTTAAAAAAAGGAAAAGAAAAAAAAAAAAAAAAAAAAAAAAAAAAAAAAAACACAGAAAAAAATCAGTATTTCAGAGTATCTTGCTATGAGATTTCAAGGCATCCAAAAGGCCATGTCATTAGGAACTATACTGTTTTTAAAAAATACAACCTAACTTTATGTGTCTGATATGGGCTAAGGACTTAATGAGCTTCCTGAGCATTCAGTTCTTTGGTGCATTTTTGAGGATTAGGATAGGCCCTTGTGAGCCCACTTTAGAGACAAATATATTGCAGTCCTGAGAATCACAATTTTGTTCTGTTGGAGTCTTTATTCTCAAGCTAGAAATGAAAATGCTCTTTATTTTCAAATGTGGGCAGTATTCTGGCTAGCTTTTAGGTTTACTCTCAAAAGTTCAATTTATTGCTGACTCAACAATTTCAAATAAAGTTTGAAACTTACTGTGAGATGTGGTGTAGTCCTGCAGAACTGGTTCACCAGGACAGGTCAGGCTTTCCCTAGGATGTTCCTGCATACTCTCAGAGGCCACTAAAGTGTTTCATGGGGTATCATCAATCTCTGGGAGAAAGAAAAGAAAGTGAAGAGAAGGAAAAGAAAAATAAGGATTTGGTCATTCACAGCTCCCTTCAAGACTCTGCATTTCTTCTTTTACAACATAACTTTCTATTAGCTGGGTCTGATTCAGGGCCAACCACTGAATCCTCACACTGCAGGCTGCAGCTCAGCTGCACAGTAGTACCTTTACTTCTGTGCCAGCTAGGGTTATTACTGAGTTTTATAACTTCTGCTATAAATAAAGCCTTGTCATCTAAGCATTCAATTTAAATACCTCTCAGTTTATTTTTGAACACTGGAAGTTAATAATAAATATCATCTTTGTTTTCTAATTTTTTTACTGAGTTGATTTAAATGCTCTTGACAGCTCCAATCCAATCCTCCCATCCAAGCTGACAAGCATGACATGCATCTCTGCATACAAGCTCTCAATTATGCATAATCCAATGTTTTCTAGGGTTTTAATTGAATCACTAGTCTCAAACTTGTTATTTTTAATTTACAACATTTGATTTCTGACACCGGCCCCTCTATGTCATAAATTATGCAGGCAAGAGCCTTAGTTGTGTGGGTGATTAAAAAAAACTAATTAGGCATGATTAAAAAAAAATAAAACAGAGACCACTTAAATATGTGCATGTTACCATGTAAGAGAGGCTTATTTCGCTGGAAATGCCTGGGTGATTTTTTTTTTAAGAGATTATGTTCAGTTCAGTACAATTTGATTGATTTTGACAGAAATGAAAGAAAATGTAGGATTTTTTCTTCCTGCATATATACCAGAAATTGCATTACATGCCCGTTGATGTGAATTTCTCCCACAGCTCATTGAATGTAATTTTGTTAAGTGGGCAGGAAAATGAATATGAAGAAAACTGAATAGAATCCAACATTTTCCTTGGCACCAGCAGCAAAGTGAGACATGGCATATATAGATATAAATATATGTTTATATATACGTGAAGTACAATTAGAGGTATTAACCTTTTATGCCTCAGCTAAGAGCAGCAAGAAGGAAAATGTGCAGAATGTTAAACACCACTAAAAGACAGATAGCAGAGGGATGATGTACCTTCAAAGGCTATAGCACTATAGCAGCAAATTAAAGGAAAAGAATGATTTTCTCTTAAATGAATTAAAGAAGTTACAAATGTACTTGCTATGTGAACTTGCAGATGTTTATCATTATTATTCACTAACAGCTTAGATCTGGCTATTTTAAGTACACTGTGTCAAAGAGAACAGAATCTCCACACTTTTTAGCATGTTCTCATTCCAGCAATCTGGGGGAAAATGAGGAAGAATCATTGCTTCCCTCCAGCTGTGCTATATGATCTCTGTGCTCTGTGCACAATGGACATACACAGTACAGCTGCATTATCACCCTAATTCAGGCTGTGGTGGTAATATGAATGACCTAAGGAATTGCTTCATCAGAAACTTCTAGTTCAGGGATGAATTTAAACTTACACTCAGTGTTGAACCAGTGCATAGCTTCCAAAATGCTACTCTTCCACTCACACATAGTCGTATGCTTAGAACAGTTTGCTGGATTAGGACCAAGGATTTAGATGGAGGTGCCTGAAGAAGAAGCTGGCAGATTTGTTAGTGCTAACACCCCTAAACAGCTTTAAAAATTCATGGTGCTGATTGAAAATCCAGGATGATCTGTTGATCCTCTACAAAACTCACTGTGAATTCTGGGTCTGAGATGACATTTCCCTTGCATCCAGGCAGAAGATATTTCACAAGAACAGGGGGCTTTTCAACTACTGATATCCCTAGAAATATATAATTGAAAAACTCTTCTCCCTATGAGGAGGCTCCATCAGAAAAGAGACAAGGATATTGGAAAAGTCTGAGGGGAGATTGAAATGGAGGGCTGAGTCCTCAGTATTTTTCTACAGTGGGAAAAGCTAGAAAAGCAAGAGAAAAATCCACCCTTCCAGTTCAGCCATCCTGGGGTGCCACTGTGAGGCAGAGGTGGAATGTGACAAGGAGTTCAGGAGCATCATAATTCTGCACATCATCTGCATGAATGTCCTCAGCTGCTGATTGTTGCTTGGAATAACCAAGGGGAGACACTGTAATTCAAAGCTCATTGAATTTTACGAAAATTCAAGCTGTTCATTAATAAGCTCTAAAGAAAAACTTAAATGTTTGTCTTTATAATTAAATTGATACCCAAAAAACTTTTTTTAGATCAAGAAATATGGGTGCTTGGACATGGAAAAAAAAAGAGGTCTGAACACTCTTCAAAGTGATCCTTCTTTAAGTCCCGGGGAAGATTTGGAATGTGCCCTGGTAATGGAATTGGAGATAAACTGGGAATAGGATGGTACCATGCTCAAACATTTTATCTTCTCCTACCTGAAGCCCTATCTGAACTGGCCAGAGATCTGTTTTAAAATTTGGAAAGTGCTTCATATTCCTAAGGAGAAACCAGAGGGAAAATCTAAGGTTTATCTGCAATTTGTAATGTTAGAAAAGATACCAATCTACAAGTATTGAAGGCAGAATAGATACACTGTAATTTTATTCATATGTTTTCATACTTGTCTTCTAGGTTTGGATTATGTTCAGTTCCTGCACATATTCTTAAAAGCTCTACTAGAAATCCTCAATACTTTTGGAAATCCAAATTCTATTTAGAGGGGATCTTCTAACATAAATAGATCTAACCAAAACATTTATTTTTTACCAACAAAATCTAAGGTTTCCCTCAAAAGAGAGAGGGTATTTTGCAGAAGATGTAATTAGAGATGAAACCACGAATTTTCAAAAAGCTCTTCAACCATTGTGGTCAAAGTGGTTATAAATCTCCTAAGGTCTGTACTACAGCTGGCCTTTGTATTAGTGCACAGGGATAAGTGGAATAGGCAAGGGAGAAATGGCTTCCTTCTCTTGGGTAACTTGCTCTCAAAGACTTAACAAAACAAAAACAAAACTGGAGAAGTGCTATAAAAATAAAGGAGTTTGTAGAGAATTTGACAGTGGCCATAATTTTTTTACAACAGCCCTCAGCCAGAAAGCTTCTAAAATAAAACTTAAACCAAGGCTTAAGACTGGATCAGCTAGAAAGCATTAATATAATAGGCAAACCCACATCATTCAAAGTTCTTAAGAAATCTGTCAGGTATTTTAAACTTTAAACTAGATAGGTTTGTAATTGCAATGAGTCTTTCTTAGTTAAATTCTTGTAATAATTAGAAACCTTTCTCTAATTTCTCTGTGGACACTTTCTAAACAAATGTTCTGTTTCCTACTTTGTCCTTCAGCATAAATAGCTCTCTTATCATTATTGTTTGGATATACTTTAGGATAGCTGTCCTATTTTCTCACAGGTTCTCTTTTTCCAAATTTAGTTAGTCTGTTCCTCTTTCTTTGGCTGGAAAAAAAATATTCAAATTACCTAACCTACATCTTCTCTGTCCTCTTATATATGTCCTAATATAATTTCATATATATACAAATAACTGTCTACACATACATAGGTGGTGAGAGGCTGGATGTGACCCAGCAATATGCACTCACAGCCCAGAAAGCCAGATGTGTCTTGGGCTGCATCAAAAACAGCATCAAAAGTGTGGTCAGCAGAGCAAGGAGGGGATTCTGCCCCTCTACTCTGCTCTTATGAGAACACACCTGGAGTGCTGCATACGGCTCTGGCAATCTCAGCAAAGGAAAGACATGGACCTGAAGGAGCAAGCCCAGAGGAGGCCTTTCTTAGAAGCCTCTAAATAGATGCTTGTTAGAAATTTCTAGGTCAGAGACCTGTGTTGCTATTTCCTTGTAAGCATAAACAAAAAGGATACTTATGTAAGAGAATCCACATATAATACACATCAGTAGTACCTTGCATTCAGGTATGATTTCCAGGAGAAAGTACTGTTCTGAAATTCTATGCTTTCTTGTACCCAGCTTCTGGCAACTGACTAGTGAGAGGTGGAGAAGTCAGTTCCTATTTTAAAGCTGCAGATACAGGTAAACAGATAAACAACATCCACAGCCATTCTCTCATCCTCTGTGTGGGTTACCCATGAGCTCAAAATCAAGCAAATAACCAGTGGGACAATTTTATAGAAATGGATGTGTTTCTGAATGGGCTAAACAAGATTGTGAAGAAAGGCTATCCACATCCAAATCCATCAGCTGGAGGCTTCTGAATGAGACCAGTTTATTCTATTGAATTGAGTATTAATTAGATTGACATCCATCTTTGTGCCACATTTGCTCATCAGTTATTTTACCCACCTCTACCCACCTCTTTCATCACGTCTTCAGCTCTTGGCCTATATTCCATACAGGATCTAGCACTTCAGAAGTTTAAATTTCCTAGGACCTCTGGTCAAGCATTGATGTAAATAATACATGTTGTGCTTTAACATGTGGGGAGAGAATTGGAAAAGCTAGAAAACTCATGAGTTGAGATGAAGACAGTTTAATAAGTAAAGCAAAAACTGTGCACACAAGCAAAGCAAAGGAAGGAATTTGCTCACTGCTTCCCATGGACAGGCAGGTGTTCAGCCATCTCCAGGAAAGCAGGGCCCTGTCTCACACAACACTGACTTGGGAAGACATGCACCATGACTACAGTCATCCTCCCTGAGATGAATAAGCCTTACTAGAGAAATAATTGAAATGTTGATGTCCAGTATTCCATGTTCTGGGCTGCAAGTTCAGTGCTCTATGTTAACAGTTACGTGTCCTCTATAACCCCTGTTCTGTTTCCCTCCGTCGGGTCACTGTCAAGCCCTGCTGCTCTCTAAGATGGCCACCGGAAGCATATGCAAATCAGCCACGAGAAAAACACCATCCTGGCAGAAAAACCTTGACAGACAATGAACCAGCACATGAAATGAACAACAAAAAGGACATGTTACAGTTGGGAACAAGAGGCATCACCTCCCAGCTTTGCCCTTCTCACCGTGACCACTATGAGACTTGTGAAGAGTGACCCCCCTGGACTTTTGAGGCAACTGGGACTCTGGGTATTCCCATGAGGACGGAAGTCCTGCTTCTGCCTACCTTGCACTTCAGTAGGAAGAACTGCATGCCTCCTCCTCCAAGTTGCTTCTGGGAGTAGCAGCGGTGTGCGCGCAACCCATTGGGCTCCCACTCTAAGCTGATTCCAGAAAAGGCTTTAAAAGAAGAATTATTATGTTTTTATCACCCCCCTTTTCATCTCTTCCCCCAGTTTTACACACCTAGCATGAGGCCACATTGTCTGGTATTTGTCCATGGCCAGACGGGGATCATCTGTCCTAGCTGTGTCCCCTCCCAACTCCTTGTTCACCCCCAGCCTGTTGACTGCTGGGGTGAGAAGCAGAAATGGACTTGACTCTGTGCAAGCGCTACTCAGCTCCCTCTGTTATCACCATCTCTGGAAGTGTATAAGGCCAGGTTAGATGGAATTCTGAGCAATCTGATCTAGTGAAAGGTGTTCCTGGCCATGATAGAGGGGTTGGAATTAGGTAATCTTTAAGGTCTCTTCCAAACCATGCCATTCTATGACCCCATGAGTCCATGATACTATGATTGAATCTATGATTCTATCCACACTGTTTCAAGCACAAATACAAAACACTGCCCCACCAGCTACCATGAAGAAAACTAACTTTATCCTAGTCATAAACACCACAATAAGATGTTAATTTCTACTGAAGAATCCTAACAAAATGTGATCAGATGCAAGTTCAACTGAGTGTCTGCAGTTAGTTCTTCTGCTTAATTTTGTTCATAAAAAATTACATCATCACATTCTGTGAGGGAGATAAGAAAGGATAGGTCCAGTGCCCACAAAAAGAAAATTACTGAAAAAATATAGATCTTACACTCTCTTAGGTTTGTGATCTCACCTTTACCATGGTTCTGGCATACAAGTCAAATACCTAATCTTCTTGTAAGAATTGCTTCCACTTTCATCATGCCAGGGATTTGTTTGTCTCTTGAGTTCTGTACACAAACTTCACAAAACTTTGTTCTCTGTATGAGAACATTGGAAAAGAATGGTCCTTTCAAGAAAAGGGAAAAAAAAAAAGAAGCTTGGCCAACACAAATAACTCTAACTGCAAAGGTTAATGAAGATTAACAAAAAGAACTTTCTCTGTGTTTCTTCAATGAGAACTTGGGTGCCTACATTGCTGTTACTTGAAGACGCTGTAGGGCAAAATCCCTTCTCTAATGAAGATACTTAAATGGAATGCAATCAATCCGAATCCTTTCATTTCTGTCATGAGAAGGAAGACTGTAGCAGTTAAATTCTCTGAATCACACAAGTTATTCTGGAATAAATCACCCACAGCTCCAGAACATGTTAGCTGTGTAAACCTGTCAGTCACGATCAGCAAATTGTTAAACATTATAATACAGAAGAGGATGGCTTTGATACTCAAGCCCTTGATATAGGTGCTGCAACTTCAACACCAAAGATGTATGTTTCTACAAGCATGTGAGATGAAATTTTATACCAAAAAGCCTCCACTATTATTCCTTGAAGAGTTCTCAGCAAGGATTAGAATAGACATATTTCATGCAAAAATCAGACATAAAACCCAAAATGGCTCTTATTTATGAGTAGGGAAATTCAAAACCTAGAGTTGCAACCTTTACTTAATGCCAAGGCCATGAAAATGCAATGATCTACAGAAATTCACACTTTCGTCTCTGGGGGCATTGTTACAGGCTCAAAAAAGTCAAATTGCTGTTACTTGAGCTTGCAAATAATTTATACCTATCATTTGTCTTATAGTCCTAGCATTTGCCTGCTGTGCTGACCACCTACTCATGGATGTATGTTGTAGCAGTCTTGTTCTTGACACAGTTACCAGAAGAGAAGAATATGTTTATAGTATTTGAAATGTCTAGGACTAATCTACCAAGCAAAAACTACAAACTTGTATGCTAAAAAAAAAAGTGGTTTTCCAAAGTGTTATATCATGAGTTGTAAAGTAATTTTTTCAAAGGTAACAACTGACTGCACAGGCCAGCAAAGAATCCCTGATCTGATTGTCGTTTATTTAATTCCTCTTAGGAATTAAATATGTATACAAAATCTTTTAAGAAAGATTTTGCCAACACCAGTATATCACATTCAATGTAAACATGAAAGTAAACATTTTACAAGCACTGTTCTGGTTATTGCTATTTTTGATATTTTAAGGCTTTAAATATTAATCTTTTATCCTTTTCAATCATAAATAACAGAATATTACTAGTCACCAGGAACTGAAATATATTCACAATCTGGCCTTACCATTATCCACTATACTGCAAAACATTTTTTCTGATGTCTTATATACAATTTCCCACAGTTTGTGAGTAGGGAAGATTTAAATTTTTATATCAAGCAATGAAATCTACACTTTTTGGTGCAAATGATTTTCCTTTTCATTGCAGAAAAAATTCCGTAAAATCCAAGCCGAAATCCGCATTAGAAGTAGCTCTGTTAAACAGAGGTTGTGTGTAATCACTCCAGCATTTTCAATCCTTTGGCCAAGGGGAAAAATGTGTCAGTATCTTTCTTCTTTAAATTTATTTAATAGACCTTAGACAGAAAAAAAGAAAAACTCATTAGATCATCTAGTTCGTCCTGCCAATCTCTGTATCTATCATCTCATCTTGGGAAAGTACTGTAGACAGCCTCTGGGTGTTCTCTGTGTATAATATTGGCAGAATACGGCCCAAAGTTTTTGTTTTCTTACTACAAGTCACCAAAATAAACAAACAAAAATCCCTCTGAGCTGAAACTAAACAAAAAGAGAACTACAACCAGCTGACCTAAAAAAGATCTGCAGGAGCTGTGTATCAACTGAGTTTTCCACTCTTTCACTATTCATTTCTAGCACAAAAGCTGATCTTAGTGAATTTGCAATGATGTCAGTCAGGGAAGAACAGTCCTATTTTTGGTACCAAAAGGAAAGAAGCATTAAACTTTCATATAATAAAATAGCAACATTAGGTTTAGAGAACATAAGAATCAAAATATTCTAATGTTTCCCTAGGTTCAGTTTAATTCATATCTGTGCCATCAGGAAAATAGTAACAAGATGATAGAGTTGTTGAATTGTTTTTGTCCCTCTCCTTCCCTTTCCTTGGCAAAATGAGAAAAGAAAATTGCTTCAAATCAAGAACACTAGTATTTCTTCTTTGTTATTCAAATGGAGACTGGGGCTGCTGAAAACAATTTATTTCCACATACATTTCAATCATGCAATATCAAATTTTATGAAGCAAAAAAAAACAAAAGAGAGCCAAACCACAGCAAATTTACATTTTTAAAACTTGAGTATTTTTATTTGCTGTATAGAATATTGATTTTAATGACTGTCTCAAGTTTTTAAGAGATCATTGCCTCACTTCATTGTTGCTCCAGTTAACCATAACTGTGGCTTAGATTCCTCAAAATGTTTGGTCTCACAAGACAAGAAATAAACAGACCTTTTATTTGTAAAGGGGACTCATATTAACACCAATGGGGGTGAAATAAAGTTCTTGGACAGATAAATTCTGTAATTTTTGAATATTAGTTTAGTTAGAAAGTGTTTGTATTGTACAAAAACATCAATCTTGTGCTAATCGAATCACAAAAATTATCCTTGTATATTCTGTGCAACACACACTCAGACACTTCAGCTGAACAAAACAAACTCATGAATTGCAAGTTTTCCCACTGGTAAACTCTGGAACTGACAGGGTCTTGCACTGGGATAAAACACTCAATATGAAATGTGAAAATTACTTCGGCCTTTCATCAGAATAGCATGGCTTCTGGACCATCAAGAGGCAGGCTTCACACCTGAAGCCCAAATAATTTTTGCTTATCTTTGAAAGAGAAACTCACTCTTTGCTGGCTAAAGCTTAAAAGGCAGTAAGGACCTGCATCCAAATCCTTGTGAATTCAATAGAAAAATTCCCACTGGATTGAAGAGGCTGAGGAGGATCTAGCCCTGAGCAATTTACAATATGCCACCTGATTTGTATTTTAAGCCTGGCTGAGACGGAATTCAAAGTATTCATTGTACATGTATTAGATATGTTTCATATAATTCCAAGGCATAACTTTGATTAAGGTATTGGAAATATATGAAAGAAAAAATAAAGTTATAATATAAAGCATGTACCCATTTGTTTCAGTATATTCATGTGCATTCACTGATAATACTTCCCTGAAGTTTCCAGACAGATTTTAATAGAAAACAGTGATAAATGCCCCTTACTAGACACTCTCCACTGATCTCATACTAAAAAAATTGCAAAACACCAAAATACAAATTTACACCTCCAGTTTAACTTTTGCTTAGGACAACCAGATGTTGGAGTTTCAGTTTGCATAGGTTTCTTTCCCACCAAATGTTTCTGAATGGCAATAGCAAACAAAAGTAAAGCAAATCAGAATGTTTCTGTTTTCAGACGAGATAAGTCTGATTAGGAAATTCTGAAGTTACTACCAAAGGGTTTTATTGTAAACATTTTAACTAGTGTTGGTAAATGCTACTTTTGCTAAACTAAAAAAAAAAAAAATCTGTACAGAAAGGATGCAATCTTACCTCTATAAACAGGAACAATCTGTGACAAAGTTTGGTAAATGTCACTTCAAAATTATATTTAACACTGTTGTCTGAATATGCAGTTTCATTGACAATATCAATTACAAGAATGATCAACTCTCAGTCGACCCTGAAATTGCTCCAGGTGGTTTCCTACAAATTTATAAGGCCTAATTCCAAGGATCCTCAAAGAGCTAATTGATGTCATCATAAAACCACTCTCAGTGATTTTTGAACACTCTTGAAAATCCAGAGAGGTCCCAGCTGACTGGAAGCTGGCAAACATTGTCCTGATTTTCAAGAAGAGCAAGAAGGAGGAGCCCAGAAACTACAGGCCTGTCAGTCTCTCCAGTGGCTGGGAATGTTGTGGAAAGGATTATTCCAGGAGATATTGAAAAACACCTGAGATTCAATGCAGTCATTGGTCCAGCATGGGATCATGAGAGGAAAGTCCTCCTTATCAAACCTGGTATCCTTTTATGACAAGGTAACCCACCCAGGTGATCAAGGGCTTGGATTTCAGTAAAGCTTTCAATACTGTTTGTCACAGTATCCTTATGGACAAAATGTCCAGTACACAGCTGGATAAATACATCATAGGATGGGTGAACAACTGGCTCATGGCACAACTTGGGCACAAACAGTGCACAAACAGTGAATGGGGTGACATCAGACTGGTGACTTGTCACTAGTGGGGTTCTGCAAGGTTTTGGTGATGGAGAGTCTGCAGAGGAGGCTTCTGTGAAGCTGACACCCATGTTGGACAGAGCCATTTTCATCCAGCTGCAAAACAGACTCACTGCCAGCTAAAGCTGAGTCCGGCAGCAACATGAGTCTCAGAGGATTGTATTTCTTCCTTGCCATATATATTACCAGAGGTCTCATGGTAGCTCTCAATGCTTAATATTATTATGTAAGACTTGAATTCTTCTCAAATCATTGCTATTTTCAAGTAAAATATGAACTAAAAAAGGAAAGAAGTATTGGAAGTCACTACCATCTGTAAATCTCATTTAAATAAAATACTGTTTCTTATGTTGGTACAGCTATGACTTTAAATTAAATGTGTTTTACTAGTGATAACTCCTAAAACTGTAACAATACTTAAAGCATATCTAACTGGGGTGGAAGCACTTAAGTAGCTGAAATATGTCATTTCTAAATATTAATATAATCAAAGCCATAAATAAATAGATGCATATTATAAACTGACAATGTTAGTCCTGCGGATAATTTTGGGACAATTGGAAAGCTGCTCCAAAACAAAATCATGTTTTTATGTATGTGCAATGTTGCAGTATTCTCCACACGCAAGGCTTTCCTTTTCTTTCTAGTGTTGCTGGGAAGCCACCAAGGGTGAGTTTATTCCCAAGGAAATTCAATAAACTCTTTTTGTCTTGCAGTTCTGCAGAGGAAGTAATTTGGTGCTAACCATATTAGCAAAAAAACCAAAACAAAACAAAAAAAAAAACCACAAACAAACCAAAAAACCCACCCAAAACCAAAAAAACAAATAAAACACAAACAAAACAACAAAAAGGAAAAACTCCACCAGAATGGGTAAAAAAATTAATCCTTGGGATATCTGATGTTAGCCCATGAAACACTGTGAAGAGCAGAGCATGGACTCTGTTGAGACCATAGTGACCATCTACCAGCAGATGACATGGTCTCTTATTCTAGGTAGAGTTTGTAGTCTTGAGACAGTCAACATGTTTAGGGTGGACTTTTTTCTCAACAATTTTATCCATCCAGGCTCAGAGTAATTCTACTGTGAGTAGACATGGTTCAGACTCTCTTTATAACTGGAAGGGAAACTGGGCATTTCTAGGACAGATGCCATTAAAGAGAACTGGGATAAACCACTACATACAGATGCCTTTTCTACCAGACACCAGACTTTAGGCAGCTGAGATGGATGTGTCCTTTCAGGCCAATATTCACATTCCCTTTCTACATGTCAGCCTCACTCATGAACATTGTCCAGTGCAAGACAAAGTATTATCACCAGCTGCAGTCCAACTCACTGCCTACACAACAACTGTTTGATACTGCACAGGAAGGTGACCTGTAAATGCATGCTGATGTAACTAGAAAATGTAATGCAATACTCTTGCCTGAGACAAAAAGAAGTATTCCTATGCAACACCACTTCTGAGCTTATAAGTGGTTTTAGGATTTTTGGAGCAGAGCATTTAAAGACAATTTCTGCAAACTAGAGCTATGCATTTAAGCCATAGCATAAACTCCATAAATTTGCCCAGTAATCTCAACTGTAAATAGTTTCTTCATAACTTGTGCTGAGGTGCCAAAGCAAGTGGGTGTGACATCAGCCTCATCAATTCTTTGGCTACTGACAACTGTATAATATAATTAATGAAAGATAACTTTCATTGATCTCATATTTTACACAGCCTATTATGATCCATTAACTTTGTAACCCTAATAACAATTTTAAAACAGCTTTGCATGTGGATATAAGTCTACAAAACAGACAGGTCAGCCCAGTAGGAAACTAAATTCTCTGAAGTGTTTTTGAGATCAACATGAAGGAATTTTACTTCAACATGTCATATTAATTATTACCTTTTACCTCCTGTACATCTCCTTGGGGACATTCAAAACTGAGGAGTGTTGGCCCCTTTTTGTTCAGTTCAAACTTTGTAACTGCATGCCATACTGCCATGAGCATGTTTGTCTGCATAACTCTCTAACTTCCATTGATCAGTGATGTGACAGGAGGTGTCAGTGCAGCCAAATCTGCTTTTCCAATGAAAACATTTCTTAAACTTATTACTAAACATATATTTTGTCTGCATGCAGTTCTGTAAGCTAAATAGAAACAGAAATAGGCATTCATTGCTTTTTGTAGAACAGATCTGGGGGAGGAGGCAGTTATGTGGGTCATAGTTTCTCGATGTTGATTTACCCTCTCTTTTAAAGGCATCTAAAATTGTTCCAGGATGTCTTCTTATAACTTTCCAATTAGTATTTTAGTTAACTGTGTGCACTAATAATTAAATAAATGAGGGGTTTTTTTCATTTTTGCCCCCACTTTTTACTTCTTTCCCCAAATTATCACATCCACAGCGAAGCAGATCCTCCTTACTCATACTGAAAAAGGCATAACTCTTCCAGGTCACACATGCCAGCATTGTTTGAAATCCAGAGACTACAACAAAATGTGCTTTTATGTAACATAGCTTGTTCTCTGTATCACCTTGTCATTGCCAACTTCATGCTGACAATCACTGATTAACTCAGCCTCAGCACACATCTGAAGTGAAGCCCAATGTGATGCCTGATTCCTTAGCAATATTTCAGAGGGACCAGGTTTTTTGCTTTTAGCTAGGATTTAGGTAAGTAAATGTGAAGATACTTAAGATTCAAATAATATACTGTACATTAGACTCCTAGCCTTATCATATTATCCTTTCCAATCTTGGTTCAAAATCCAGAGGGACTCTGGATCGCTTAATTAGTTAATTTCTGTTTTGATTGGAAAGACAAAAGTAAACCTTTTGGAAATGAATTCATCAATTCAAACTGCATAACAGGCTTTATTGAAATGCAGTCTGCAATGTTCTTAAGTCAGCCTAACCACTGAATGTTGGGACTTATCTTAATTATGGTTGGTTGTAATACTGTACTTATATTAATAATGTTCTTATGTTAAAGAGATTTTTTTGACCTTTTGCAGTGCAGAAATCAATGAGAAGTTGATAAAGCCAAGTTCATTGCTGCCTAAAGTAAAGCAAGCCTGATTTGTTTACTTACCTAAGCCTTCATCTGTCAGACCCATTCTGAAATGATTTATAGACCTCTACCCAATGAAATCATTTAAAGTAGATTAGATTCAAGGAACAATCACCTCTAATATGACAAGCTGATGGAGGCTGACAGGTAACCAAGTTGCTCTGGATGGCAAACAAGTTCCTGAAATTCTGATTAAATTAAAATATTAATGGTACCACTGGGAAAATAAGATTGAATCATGTTAGGCGAATTCAGTATTAGAAACAAAATGCAAATAGAGAATCATTCTGTGCAAAGAAATCCAGCTGAGGTACCAAGGGAAGTTACCTCCAGTAAACGGGAGAGCAGGAGCGAATTCAAATGAAAAGCATTGTGTCAAGAGCTCACCTTCACCTTTCTGAGGTCTCTAAAACAACAAGGCCTAACAGGCTCTGGGGTTGGTCTGAACACTTTTGAGAGGTTACATATTTATTTGGACTTGCAGCCTAGTACTAATGAACAACTCCTGCTTTCCTAAGGTTATAAGGTTATTCTTTGAAGCCCTGATCCATGATTTTTTTCCTCTTTCTTCATGTTTGTTTAGTTTCTGTTTTCAATCCTGTACATTAAGTGGCTCTGGCTGCACTATAATTGCTATATAACTAAATGTATTGACACTGCCTGCTTTGGGATCTGTATTAATTTTGACATACAGGGTAATTAAATGTGCTATGTGTCTCACATGCATTAAAGGAACAATAGATGCCTTATCTGCCAGACACGCTGAAGTGTGCAATTACAACATGTTAAGAGCAGTTGCTTTTTGCTTCACAACACCTTTTATTAAGGTTCTTTTAAATACCTTTAGATGTTATTTAATGGCTGTGAAGTAAAAACTATCCATCACAAATAACACTGATGGGATTTATCTTGCCTCAACTTAGACAGGGTAGACATCTTCATCTGACCTAATTGCCTAACCCCCCATTTCAGTCAGCAGTGAGAAAGAGCTGCTTATAGATTGCAAGTCATCTGGTCTGATTTTTAAAGTTGCATTTGGATTTAATAAACTGCAGCCTGAACACACCCCCCCACACACTATTCTGTGTCTTTACAGAAGGAAGAAGCTTGGTGGAGGCAGCAGGAAACACCTAGAGGAAACACTGCACCCCACAGTGCCTCTAAATACCAAAGTGAGAGTCTAGTTTCAGAGTAAAGAGATTTTTTTTTCCTCTAGAAGGCACTATATAAACTACAGGGGCAATGGTCAATCCAGTGAGATCCATAGCTAGGGGAGGAATAGCAGGAAAATAAGTCAGCAGCTACACAGCAGCAGTGAGGGAGAGCCTCAGGTACCCTTATCTACTGGGATGGTTAGTTTTTATGCAAAAAAATAAAAAATGCAATATGGAAGCAGTGGAAGGAAGGACAGGGCATGGATAAAGCACTGACTGATTAAGATAAAAATGAGAAACTTTAAGGTTTTTTTATTATCTTGGAGAAGCAGGGGGTTGAAAGGTCAAGAAGAGACCTTTCCCCCACCGGAAGAATGTCCTAAGTCATGATCATCTCTCAAAGGTGTTTGACGAATTTTGTGACTGCAGAAAATTGAGGTGCTGGAGAAGTACTGGTCTGGGGGTTTGGGCAGAAGAGACTCTTTTTGTTTTTTGACCTGAAAGCAAGAGGAGAAGAGGAATGTATTTACTTTTCAATGGCACTAACAATGACTATGTCAACATTCACATTACTAGATTAAAAATATGTTTAATTCTAACTAGACTGTTAGGATTATTGTACTGTGAACATACCAGTGGCAATACTAAATTGAAAACTAGCAGCAATCAAAAGAACCTGAAGCAGGTTGGTTGAGCCTCAGGGACCACCAGAACAAAATGCAGCTCAGGAGAAAGAAAAAGTGTCCCATTTAGCTTCAGCAAATTTACAAAATGGATAACCAGCTTGACAACTAGCATAATGAACCTTGGAGAATGCCAGCAAATACCATGATCTTGAGGTGACTTTTCCACTCATTTATTCTGATCTGAAATATCAGCCCATAAATACATGACTTTGAAATTATCTGCAGTTTTTTCCAGTTTGTAGGTGTTATGGTAATAGAGAGGAAGTTTAACCTTAGCAATAAAGGAGTCTTAGTGTTCTCACCACATGTGCCAGATGAAAAATAATACTGTATAACCTATATTAAGTGCATTTCTAGGTAAAATCCTACCTACTCAGAAGTTAAAACTCATGTCATTAGGAAAAGGGATAGTAGAGGTCTCACAATACATATTTTATGTGTGTATCTTCCTCAGTGTCTGAAACAAATTCTCACACATCTGTGAATCATTATTTCCACAGTTCAACTTCTTCTATCTATACAATGTGGCTCTGAGACACAGGAAAGTCTTCCATGGCCAAGTGGGAAAAGTACCATGGGAAAATACTATTTTCTTACATTCACTGTCCAGTCCATAATGATCTTGTTATTTTGTAGACTGTGATAGGATTCTGTGTCCAAGGTTTAAAAAGAATAGGCCCAAGTCTTCATTTCCTAATGATGTTAGAAATTATTTTCCTGTCAGATTTTCAGAATGTTTTAGCAATCCATCATTTCATGAGCACTTTGAAAATTATTCCATGTCCTTAGGTACCAAAACAGAGATCAGGTTCTTTGAAGTTTTCATTTTTAAAACTTCTGACCTCTAGGTACATTTCACATTGTAGTAATGGAAGTGTGTCTCTAAGGTATTATTTCTCTCCTTGTTATATCTCTGCCATTCAAGATATTAACTATTTAGTCATTAATTTCAGTCCTATCACTGACATGTGTCATACAGGACAACTCTAAAAGTCCAGTTTCTCTTAAGCTTCAAAACTAATACAGTCTAACATTTTGACAGCTAGCTTTGGTATCACTACACAATTAATCCATCACTACATGAAAAGGAGCAAAACATCTGTTATGTAAAATTCAGGGCAAACAGAAATGCAATCAGGAGCCAGAAAATTTGAGCATTTCTCCAATAAAGGCTCTAGCAAGAGGATGAAATAAAGTTTCAGAGAAAAAAAAAATCAACATCCTTCATCCATAAGTGCAACCAGCAAAGGGAAATACAAATTTGAGACAACTAAAGTTGGGTGTTCATACAAATTTCTGTTCAAAGTTTAAACTTTCCCTCTGAATTTCCTCTTAAACATTGAAAGTTTTAATTAGACTGAAATATCACTGTCTTGAGCAGTCCCTATGAATGTGCCCATCCCTCCTTCTCCTTTCAAGAGGCTAATATGCTGTCTGTATTGTAAAGCATTGACAATTCTCTCCTATATTTGTATTTTTCTTCATTCTCACTCTCTCTTTCTTTCTCTTCATAGATATATATAATATGTATATACATGCAAACATAGCAATGGGTATATATTTAAGTGTGTATCCATCTATCTGTATATAGCATGGATATACCTCAATTACTACCCATCATTCTACCTAACTGTAGTGGTAGATGTTAGTTTGAACTAAGATGATAATACTCTGCTGCTTTTATGCAACAGAAAACTGAAACTGTTATTTGTACTAAAAGCAATACACTCCAAAAGACCTAGTGGTCATGGCTAAATATGTATCTTTCTTTTGCTGTAGATTTAATGGTCGTCTTATACATAAAATCTTTATCTGCAATCACAGAATAATCAAAAGTGTATAATGCTTTTTTTCTGTCCATTATACAGCACAGATTGCTAGTACATGGTTTGCCACATGGTTCCTATCTTTTATGCACTCACCCCATGCATAGACTGAAAGCATTGAAAAGCTGTTGTTGACACTGGATAAATATGGAATCCATAGATTAAATTTCAACATCAGCTATGCAGGTCTGAAATTCTTGCAGCTTTGATTCTAATGCCCTAGTAATGTTTGAGCTATCAATATTAGCTTACATAACATTCAGGCTTTGGGCCTGAGTAAGATTAAACTGCTTTCTTTTCCAGCAGAAAATTTTTAGCTTTCTCCAAAACTCCAAATACTACCAGACTTCTTTATGGAAATGTAAAGAGGGTTCTCATTTATAAACAAGTTCTGAATTTTGGCTACTTTTGTCAAAAACTCACTGTCTATGGTGCATTCCAATCAAATAAGAATCAAGTATTATTTCAAATGGCAATTGATATTGGAGCTTTACAACTGCTTTCTGTGGAAAAGTCTCAGTAAAATGGAAGCTTCACAGCATTTCTTAAGACAGAAGGGTTATGGAGCCATACGGGCTCCTCTTTTATGACAGCTTGGAATGGGGAACAAGCCGTCCCTGTTCTTCAAATGCTCCACTCTCAGTTTTGTGAACTATCCCAGGAATTAAGACTTGATTTTAGTTGCAGCTAGTAAATCATAAATTCTTGTGAAAATTAAGAGTGAGGTTAGAACAAAGAGCTGGCATCTAAAGATGGCTGGTGAGTGAAAAACTTTGAACAGAGCCACCAGGCATGAAGAAATGAGACAGGCTTTATCAGCTGTAGCTTTTTTCTTCAGTTTTATATTCAAATCAGTGGTACAACTATGGGCATACAAGCAAGAGATAACATGCTCACAAACTGCAGCCAACTCCTTGTCTGAAAGGAAATGTCAAAGCTCCCTGTGGAAGGAGATGGGGAGATATGTTTTTGGGAATTGGTACTTCCTTGTTGTTAAGGCACAACAATCTCAGCAGGACTTTGAGATTTTGGATGATACTGCTAAGTTAATGGAGAGTTGGAGACAACACCTCAAACAGTCTCTGTTGCTGCCTCAATGCAGCTTGGCCACATTCTGACTGATGGCTACCCTCCATCCCTCTGTGCCATCCTCAAAAACGTAACACTAGGGTAACAGTGGGGCTTGCTTCTTGCAGAATTTGATGTTGAATTCAATTTCATTCAATATTATTAAGGAATTTAGATGGTAAAATCTTCCACAATTCAAAAGTTTAAAAAATACAGTAATGGTCCAACTTTGAAAACAGTAATTCTCCTCAATTTAAAATTTATACACAAATGTACTATTAACATATTTGAATGTGTGTTTTTGTGCTTTTATATGTGTTATGGTGGAAGTGACGGAGATTCCTCAAAGAACAAGAGGACTCTCTCATTAGAAAGTTTCTCAATGCCTGCTGCACATGATTATCCTAAAAAATTATGTGCCTAAGACAGAGCTGTGAATAAACTTATATGAATTCTAGAAAATATGTTTATACCCTCAACTTTCAATTTTCTCTTATTTTCTTTGTTGGGTGCTTTATGAGTGCTTTACCCCAAACCTTAATTTTTTGGGATCCTTTCATGAGTCATAAGTCTATTTTACCTCAAAACCTCTATTGCAATATTTGGTGGCTTTCAAATTATTTGCAAACATTTTCTTATATATACCAATATATACACACTGAATGTTATTTCAGTGTGAGTATAATTTCTATACAAACAGTTTAACAAGTGCATAATTCTGAGAAACTAACTCAAACAGCTAAGGTTAAGCTCCTGATTGCAAATACCTACAGCTGGATATTTCAATGAAGCTCTCTAGCAAAATAAAATGAAATCCCTTTTTTGCATTAGTTAACCAAATTGTAAATTTAGCTGTATTTATCTTTAAAGCAAGCCCTGATCTGGTTGCCATATTAATACAGGTCTGTGTGAGACAAAAACTTCCTTAGAAAATGTGAATATGGCCTTTAATTTGTGAACAACATTCTCCTTTATTCCCAGTCTTTGACTTGTAGCAATGTCTAGAATGACTGATTCTTACCTAACTGAATTCACTTGTTGTGGCTTCATACTTCACCTTGATGATTTTGCTATGTTACAATTGCTAAGGAATCACACCACAGGAGTTAGATGTGGTATGAGTCAGATTCTGTTGCTACTCTCTATAATGACTGACTGATTAAAAAATGTTTATTTCTGGAATTATTGATTGATCTTCATAGATATTCTTGTCTTCATTAATCCATTTCTTAAGCTAAATAAACTTTTATGTGTTCTTTCCTCTCTCTGTGGATCTAGGGTTACTTTCAGTCATGAAAGCATATCTTGATGATTTCTTTCAAATATTTATTGATTTTTTATACAGCATTTTCTTCTAACTCTGTCATGAGGGAACAACTGTGGCTGGCTTCCAGCTGGAATGATCTGTTCCCTAAGCAAGCTGTTTTTCTGATAACACCGACACCGATTTTAATTGTGTGTCATGTCATCATTTGCTTGCTACTACTCTTTCTAATGATGGGCATTTTCCAGACACACACCCAAGAAAGGAGGAGACCTGATCAGACAAACATGCATGGCCAGATACTGCATTTCTGTAGCCAGCCTGGGGCTTTTTTTCAGTGCCCATTTCTCCAATACTCCCAGCTGGTGTTGCTCTGTGATAAACTGTGAGCTCTAAAACTACCTCTTAGGTTAGTTCCTTCTCTGTTGCCCTTAATCATACAGTGTCAGAGTGGACATAGGGATGTGGCATCACTGCAGCACCCACTGAAGGGACTCTTGCCTGGGCACAGAGCACTGTGCCTCAGGGATGACCAGGCCTGAAACAGGTGACAGCCCCAGGGAGACAGGCATCCTTCTGTGGCAGGGCTCACAGATCTCTCCCCACAGAAAGGTGCACTGGTGTGGCTGGTTCAGAACAGCTGACTGAGATCATTGACATGGCCCAGCTTCTGTGTCCAGTTGGTCAGTTGAGAATAACAGCAGTGAAAGACCTCTTTGCAGGGAACTTTCAGCCCAGTGTTGGTACCTGACACCTAGCCTGTGCCCACACTAGCACTGCCCCTCAGTGCACTGCTCTCCTGGAGTGAAGGAGGCATAACTTCAAGAATAGCTGAGGTTGGAAGGGATCTTCCCCAAAGTCAGTGGAGAGCTACCAGCCTTCATAGGCAAGTCCTAACAGATGGTTAATTAAACCAAGTGCTTAATTAAGTTACGTTGCATTGCCCCAACGTGAACCCAAACAGCCATCCACTACTGGTCCATCAGTCCCAGACTTAATAGCTGAACCTTACGCCTCACATCCTGTTTGTTCTGCTGGTGTATTTTCTGTTATTTGAACTATTGAATGTTGGTTATTGTGATCTTGCCGTGAATATACAAGTTGCCCCAAGGACTATGAGTCACCCTTTAAATACACTGTCAAATACACTTTAAATACACTGTCAAAGTAATACTCTCATAATAGAGTTAGAAGAACATAATCCATTCCTCTACTCCAAAATAAGATCAATGTAAAATACACTTAATAGATACTTTGCTCTTTCTCAAAAGTATCCAGTGATGGAAATTGCCTTAGCCTGTGTCCTAGCGAACCAGTAACATTGGCCAGCCTCTTTCCCCATCTGCTCACTGGTTACTCTAGAGGTCTTGGGGCAGAGCCTGTCCTTTCACACTGTCTGTGCACCCCTTATAAAAGGACTCCAGGTACTTCTAGGTCTACCAGAACAGACCCCCCCTATCATTTTATCTCAGTTGGGAATAAACATCTGCCAGCAGTACTAGTTCAGTCAGCAGCTGTGGGATTCTCATGTAGGTGACAAACTAGGAAGCCCAGCCCCACTCCATGGCACCAGAGATATACACTCTCTGCTCTCCTTACCCCTGGCTCACAGGTTTTGGACTCTTTTTTTTTTTTTCTCTTTTCCTTTTTAAATTACATTTTGTATTCAGGAAAACTAGATGTGATTTGAGTGGGGTTCAGGTAACAAAACTGGGTACATCGTTATCTTCAAATTCTAGTCTACATTTTTGCACTTGCCTGGTGCTTATTGCAAGGGCAAAGTGGAATAGTCTCTAGGCTTCATTGCAATATAAACATCAAATTCTATTATAAGCAGTCTCAGCATGGTTTTACATTACAAAATATAGACTAGAGCTGCAACAATAACTGTAGAAATATAGAATGTCCAAGCAATAAATATAAACGTAACTGAAGAAGAAGCTATTATATCCATCTCTTCAGAATTCAAATCAGTTTCCTACCAACTTTGTCCATTGTTTTCCATGACCCTGTATCTGATCTTCTGCAATGGCTCCATTCATCATAATGAGTCCAAATGTCCTGGAAATATCTTCTTGTCCAGATGGAGAACATTTGTTAAGTAGCAGGTATATGGAACACATATATTTGTATATTTATGTGTATGCTGAAAGGTAAAATATTCATAACCCACTGAAGAAAGCTTAGGCTTTTCTTAAAATAGGGTAGCTTTAATGAAAATAACTGTGATATGAACTTTGCTTCCAGCTTCCTTTGGTAGATTAAAGGAAAATCATAGACATAAATATATTAACATGTTATTAATGTTTATTGTTGAAATATGTATATATGAGATGTGCTCCTTTGTACATTATGTAATGTCTAAATTACACAAATGTGGGGGAGTTTAATAAGTAGCCCATATGGTTTCATCTTTTTAGGTAGTTTTCTAAATTAAGCAAGCAAATGTCACTACTTTTATTCATTTTAAAAATTGCTTTACATGTGAAAGTGGGTGAATAGTAACACAATGAAAATACTATAGGTAACATTGCATTATGATAGTTGATTTTTTTCCTTAATAAAGCAGGGTGAATGGAGATCTGAAAAAAAACTATGATGAAAAATGATACAAATCCCAACAGAGGAGAAATAAGTAGGCCGATTAACAGTAAAACTGTGATTAAAATATGCTGCTTGTAGAAGGTAAATTATTTTCTGTCAATATCTTTTTTTTAATCATTTTATCTGAAGCAGTACATTTATTAAGCCATAGTGGTGATTCCTGGATTGATGACAGGAGCTTAGCCAAGCTCTGGGCAAGAGTTGAAGGAGATATCTGGAATGCTGCAGGATAGAACTAAAAAAACAAAATGCTGTCTTGAAGCTGTAGTGGGTTGACTCTGCCAGATGCCAGGCATCCACCAAAAGCACTCTCTCATTAACCCCCATACTGGACAGGGGAGAGAAAGTATAACAAAGGGTTCATGAGTTGATACAGGACCAGAAGAGATCACTCACCAAATAACATCACAGGCAAAACAGGCTCAGCTTAGAGATACAAAGTGAATTCATTACTAACAAAATCTCATTACATCTCTTTATAATGAGAAGTAAAATAAGCCCTTTCCCCCTACCCCTCCCTCCTTCCAGCTCTACCTTCTACCCCAGGGAGGGAATGGGGATTATGCTCTGTTCATCACCCATGGCTTCTCCCACTGCTCAGAGAGAGTTGTTCCCCTGCTGCACTGTGGGGTCCCTCCCACGGGGACAGTTCTCTGTGACCTTCTCCAATGTGGTTCCAACCTCAGGAGCAGCAGCTCCCTGTGAACTGCTGCAGCCTGAGTCCATCCCCAGGCAAACAGCCCTCCCAAAACTGCTGCAGCTTGGGTCACTCTTCCACGGGCTGCAGTCCTCCAAGGACAGGCTGCTCCAGCCTGGGAGCAGAGCCCCTCACACCTACCTTGGGTTTGCCACGGGTTCACAGCCTCCTCTCAGGCATCCACCTGCTCCAGTGCAGGGCTCCTCCATGGGCTGCAGATGGATCTCTGCATCCCCATGGACCTCCATGGGCTGCAGGGGCACAGCTGCTTCACGATGGTTTGCACCATGGTCTGCACCAAAACCTGCAGAGGAATCTTGGCTCCAGTGCCTGGAGCATCTCCTCCCCCTCCTTCACTGAACTGCAGAGTTGTTCTCCTCACCTGTTCTCACCCTGCTCTTCTCTGGCCACAATTGATACTGGGCAACAACATTTTGTTTTTCTTTCTTCTTAAGTATGTTACCACCATTTCTAATTGGCCAGCCTTGGCCAGCAGTATGCCCATCTTTGGAACCACAAGGGATTGGGTCTGCAGGACATTCAGAAAGCTTCTGACAGCTTCTCACAGAAGCCACTCCTGTAGCCCTCTCCCCACCATGCTCCCCCAGTACCAAAAACTAGGCCATGCAAACCCAATACAGATGCTCATGCTGGCTGGAGCAAAATAAAAATTTTCCTTGATGGCTACTTCAGAGTTTGGAGCTCTCTGCAATAACTGTTAAGAAAATTTACGCATGTCAACTAGTATTATTATATAATTACTGTTTTGGTAGACATCTTGCAAGCAGCAGTAGACCTGACAAAGCATATGCTTCTCACAACACTGGAAGGAATGGGAAAGGTGATATTAGTAAATTTAGCACATACAAATATGTGTTCATTCTTTCTTATTAAATTGATTTGTAGCTATAAACATTTAGTAACTTCACAGAAGAGCTGTTGAAAATAAATTTGACTCTGTTGTGACAGATAATTTACATACCAACTGATGTGGGAACTCAAATCAGACAGTGTTTGGTCATTGGTTTCAGTGAAACCACAAAGGTGCTTTTGTACCTTCCCCTACTGCCTCCAATTCTGGACTTGGGAAAGGGGAATGGGTACCCACAGGAAACCAAAATGAGATTCAAGGTGTCTCAACTCTGTGTTATAAAGACTCTTTTGCTAATCTCATACTTTCTAAGAAAAAAATAGTTATTTTGGTATCAAAACTCTAGATGCTAAACTCAGACTTTGGATTCACATTGTAGTTCTCTTTTTGATTTCAGAGGTAGTACAGGCTATAGAAATTGTACAGAATATTCAGAATACACTTCAGGCCAAATAAATAATTTTCTTAAAACATAAGTTAAAATTTATTGCTCTTACAATCTGTCATGTTTTCAGAAATGTGTGGCTTGTGCTACTTGTGTTCCAAACTTGGTATAATCACTAGGCTAATGCAAGAATCAGATTTTTTTTTTTCAAGTCATAATGTAGCTTGTTTCTAATTCTTGTCTGGGTTGCTGTCCTTAAACCACCTGACATGAATTAAGTGACAAACTCAAGGCAGCATCTGAAAAAAAAATGGAAAAGCAAAGCTGCCTACAAAGAAATCCCCTCTGATTTAAGTGAAGTCACTCAAAGCATTTTGACAAGATTTCCTCCTTCTTTCTCTTTTTCTTGAATATAATCAGCTAGCAGAGTTATGTCGTCTTCTGCTGGGGTGGTTCTGTGGAAGTTTGATGTCTTAGATCAAAGCAAGCCGGAGGTGTAGAATTAGATAATATTTTAAAAATAAATATCAGTAAAACTTTTTAATTATTGTAAGAAGTTATTTCACTTAGAATTTATTATTAAGTCTTAGACCAGTGTTCTTTTCCTTTCTGTGTCACAGCACTCCTCCCCCCCCCCCCGCTCCCCCTATTAATCTCAAGGCTCAAACACTCTGTTTGTTAAGCTCCTGCTAAGGCAATTGGATGATTGAAGGACATTGGTTGGGAATATTGTGAAATGTTTCAGCCATCCTTTTTCTCTACAGTGAGAGAATAAGTTTTGTTCTGCTATCAAACTGCCTAAAAGTTCATCTTGAGGATGGTGAGGTGGTGGCATATGCAGATGTTGCAAAATAATATCTGTGAAGGCAAAAATGTCACATGAATATATAGAGGAATCTGAAAATCTTACAGGATCATGGGTGAAGTAGTTTCAGTGGCTGCTGAGGGGTAGAGAGACATGTGGAGAAGAAGACTGAGAATGATGCACAGCTCTTAACTGTCCATAAGAAAAGACAGACAGTACCTTAGGTCTGTTTCATCTGGTTAAAATCATGTCACAAGGGATGAAGAAGTTAAAAATGGTGCTTCCATTCCTCTCTGGTTTGTGTGTTTCGTCATAAGTCAGGTACTATCTCCCAGGGCAGCTAAGCCTTGAGGAGCCTCCTCCCAGTTTAGGGTGGCATTTCTTCACCAGCTTAGGACAGGGACCATGGCTCTGAAGCTCATTATGTGGGAAAGCAAACAGCAGGTTTAATGTAGGTTCCCTTTCAAATGAACCCAGAGCAAGCAGACCTTACTGCAAGGAAGGGTTCCCCAATGTGGAAGAACATAAGAGAAACTTTAATAATCTTCACTATGCAGAAGAATTTACAAGGCCTACAAAAGAAGAATGGAAAGAGCAAGAAGTTGCCAGAAGAGCTGCAAAGAGGGATTGCTCAAAGATGCCACTAAAAAAAAATACCTGCACAATAATTAATTAAGCTTCAAAATGTCCCTCTGAGGTAGGTAAGTATTATTAAACTAGAATATACAGAATTAATTAAGGTTTTAAGGGAAAAGAAAGGGCAGGAGAAAAAAAAAAAAAAAAGCTGAACAAATTAATGCTAGCCGAAGGGGTAAGGAGAATAAGACTCCTACAGACAGAATCAAGGAAGAAACATATCGTAGGAAGAAAACATACTCATTAATAATGAAGCCATTATTGGAACTGATTGCCAATGCTTTCTTCATTATTGGAACTGATTGCCAATGGCTCCCTAAGGGAGGGCAAAGATGCCAGACTCTGCAGGGAGCAGGAGGAGGGAAGGCCATTACCTCCTTGCTTAGCTTATCTTTCCCTTTATGCTGACATTGTGCCAGGCAATCACCTCATTTTCAGACTTTATTTCTTACAGGAAGGCTGTAGAGATGCAGGCTTAGGACACTTGCCCAAAGTCTCTGGGACTCTCTCCCTTACTGTCAAGGCCCACCCCCATAAGGACAATATTAAACAATTTCATGAAGTTTCATGGATGCTGCCAATCTAATTCTATTAGCTATCACTGCCAAGACATAAGAGAATTGCCACATCTCTTTGAATTCCAAAGACAAGCTATTTCATCAAGTCATGGAAGTCCAAGCATACTCACTAAAAAATAAATTAAAAAAATATAATTTAAAAAAAAATAGTAAAGTCTTAGACCCCCAAATCCTATATTGGATTTTCTTGGTAAAAGAAGAGCAGACAGACCCAGTATAACAGTCACATAACATCCTGAAAAAGGAAAAATAATAATTAAAAAAACCTACTTAGTATGATGCTTCTAAATAAATGTGCTGGATCTAGCAGTGATGGAGTTCTTTTTCTTCATAGCAGGCTGTAGGTGCTGTATTTTAAATTTGTGACTAGAGCAGTGTTGGAAACATACTATTAAGGAGCTGTGCTTGCTTAATACTGGAGTTTTCTCTTTTCATACACTGCTTCTCCCAGAAGAAGGCTGGGGAGGGCAAGAGCTATGAAATCTGAGGTCTAAATAAAACAGTGGACAAGTACTTGTTGATGATGGCCATCTGGCTAATAGCCATGAAGAAAAAGCAGAGAAAATGCAAACGCATTTTTTCCTCAGTCTTCAGTAATACTGATGGACAGTGGGCTGATCAATCCCCTGAGTCAGAGGTCCATTTGTGGACACTGAAATTGTAAGGGACCAGTTGTATCAACTGAATGTTCAGGAGTCCATGGAGCCTAACAGGAATCATCCCAAAGTACTGAAGAAGCCAGCAGAGATTATGGCAGAATCCTTCTTGATCATCTACCAAAAGACTTGGGAACCTGGGAAGGTCCCTGCTGACCACCATCTTGCCAGTGTTACTCCACTTTACAGAAAGGGCATGAGGAAAGACCCAGAGAAACATGGACCTGTTAGTCTAACCTCAGATCCTGGAAAAAATACAGAGAAGATTATACTGGCTACCACTGAAAGGTATTTAAAGAGCAATACAATCATCAGGCACAGCCTACAGGGGTTCACAGTGGGAAAGTCCTGTTTAACTAATCTGATATCCTTCTATGATAAAAGCACCCTCCTCATGGAGCAGGGGAAGGTAGTGAATGTAGTTTTTCTGGATCCTAGGAAGGCTTTTGACACTGTTCCTCACAGCATAGACAAGCTGTCCAGCTGTGGGATGAGCAGGTTCACAGTGCACTGGGTGAAGACTTGGCTGAAGGGCAGACCCCAAAGGGCTGCAGCATTTGGAGTTACAGCGGACTGGTCACCAGCCACCAGCTGACTTCAGCTTTGTCCAATTTAGAGAAAAGGAGGCTGATGGGAGACCTCAGTTTCTCTACAGCTTCCTGAGAATCAGGAGTAGAAAGTGAGGTGCTGACCTCTACTCCTAGGAATGCAAGAGCAGGACATGTGGGAATGGTTCAAAACTGTACTGGGGAGGTCAGACTGGATATTAGGAAGCATTTCGTTACTGAAGCAGTGGTCACACACTGGAACGGACTTCCTAAAGAAGTTATTGGTGCCCCAATCCCATCAGTGTTTGAGGCATTTGGACAATGCTCTTAATAACTTTTTGTCAGCCCTGAAATAGTCAGGACTACTGGACTACCAGTTGGTCTGGGTAGTAACTGTAGGTCCCTCCCAAGAGACATATTCTAGTCTAGTCTAGTCTTGTCTAGTCTAGTCTATTTTTTATCCTTAAAAATTGTCCTAAAAAGAAAATATTCTTATGAATATGTTTGCAGCTCAGAGTTGTTTGACACACTTGTGCAAACAAATAGCAGCTCATTTTTTTGCAAGAAGTTTGCTGCAAATGCTCATTTAGGGAATTCATTATTTGCAAATCATGTTTTGATGTTTGTAATCATTCACCTACTTACGCACTCAGATGCCACAATGATAATTAGGAAGATATTGTTTCTTTTCCCCAACTGGATGACCTAACATGAATAGACAGAAGTGATGCCTCAGCAAATCACTGGGGCTCATTATTCTCTCAGGGAACGTGTGGAGAAACAACGAAAGAGGAAGATACTCTGAGTAAAGTAGAATTGCATGTTTGTTGGGTTTTCATATTTATCTGCATTCTCAAATAAATTAAAACAAAATTTAAATGTTTTAAAATTTCAAGAAATATGTAAGAGCTGTTTAGATTATTTTCAACTATACAATATGTGTTTTCTTTTACTCTAATGCAATATATTTTTTCTGTTAGTCTAATTATAATCATGGAAAGTGTCAACCAGGGTTTGGCTGTAAAAGGTAAAGCTTTCCAAAAGATCCAGGAAACTCTAACACTCTCTGGGGAACAAAAATGCATGACATACATGCTTTATTTTTCATTTTAAAACATTAATACCGTTGCAGGTAACAAAAATTTGTGAAGAGAAATCTTCACAATTGTCTGATTATTAACATCAGAATAGTTGTACTAGAGCTCCTACACCTTGTACTGTCAGATCTTTACAAATCTGCAGAATCTGAAAAGACAAATAATTGTGCTTTTGTATAGGATACATATGATGAAGAGGACAGAGTAATAATGTTTTTGGTGCTGTTGAGTTTTTGGTCTAAGGGAGTGAAGAAGCTGATACCTTTTTTTAATAAATTAAATCTTTTTGTTAACTAAAGAAAGTCTGGATGTTTCTGCTTTCTGTTACCCAAAATATCATTCAGCTCCCAAGGAAGACAGCACTCCTAACCATAAAACAGACACATTTTTTAGAAAGTCTAAAAAGCCTCTTTATCTTCTGTCATCTTCTTCTTTTTATTTCTACTTTATTTTAGAAAATACATCTATGAGTTGGTCCTTGTTTATGCTGATTTTTCACAGCATTAGTTAGTAGTTGCAGGTTGTACATACCCTTTATAGAGTTGATTGTAGAAGAGGGAAGCACACACTTGAGACATAGACAAACAAAAAGACTTCATTCTCAAATAATAAGGACCCTCATACAAGAAACCCATGTGGTGTAATTATAATCTTTATCTCAAGAAGGAACTTCGTAAGGTATTCCTCATTTACCAAGGTCTGATTTTGAAAGAAGGAAAGGATGTTCTTTTTGGAAGTGAAGAGGTAAGCATGGACATATTATCAGAGCCATAAGCCATGTCATAAAAGCTGACCTTCTTCCATCCATTCCTCAGAAAACTCCCGGCTTCAGCATTTATGAAGTTATTTCTGGAAAATATTTTTTGCATTCATACACTATAGATTTCAAAGAAAAAACAAACACTGGAAAATATTCTACAGAAGATGTTGGTTACTTTGGTCTAGCTGATGTTTCCAGGAAAGAATGTAAATTGTGGCTGTGTCTTAAAAACTGGATATTAGCAGTTTCTCTTTGAAAATTCTAGTTACAAATTGTTGTACAATTCTGGCAGTGTTTGCCTAACACTCTTATAATTTCAGTAACTGTGTGTCTTAGGTGCAGTAAATAAGGGTCCTGTAGAGTGATGCGGCTGGTTCTTAGCAAGTCTTTTAAGAAAAGAGCTCCATAATAACTGCAGAAATATTCATAATAAACTAGAAATATTTATGCAGCTATTTTTAGTCTTAATACATGCAGAAACATAAAATTAATTTTAGAAATTCTGTTAGGAAAAAGAAATCTTCAGTGACTTTTTCAGTTCCTGTAGTGACTCTTTGAGCTTAATTAAGCTGAAAATAATTTTTTTAAAACTAGCTGGCTCATATAGAACAAATCTGTTTTGGCATTTAAACCAGAATTCCAATTCTTATTAAACCCTGAAAATAAATTGATGTAACAGGAAACAGTCTGGTTAAAACAGCTAATAGAAAGAGGTAAAACTAACTTTGAAAATATTTCCGAGGTTTTCCACCTCCTTGGAAAAGGCAGTTGGAGTAGACTGTGTATGCTCCTGACATACTGTGCATTCAGAATATTTGAGACAAACCCAGGAAAGCAGTGAGCCAGGGAAAGCATCAGGAAGAACGTATCCCTATCAGATCCAGACAAGCCTGAAGGAAGTACATGTTCCTCTTTCCATGAAATCATAAAGACTAACTGAAGGAAACTGTCTTAATTGCACCAGCAATGATTTCTGGGCCTCTCTACAACAGGACTTTGTCAATTTATTTTTCTGACAAGCAACCACTGGGCGGTTAGACAGAAAAAGGTGAACAGTAGGAGCATTAACGGTAAGTGGTGCTTCAGCAGTGTGATGATGGCATTGAAAAGCTTTCAGGAAAATTAGGCTGTGAATTTTAATAACAATGTAATGTATTTATTTTTGTTCAACAGCTTTAATGGACTACAGTAATACTGAAGTTTAAAATTCTTACTGTGTTTGTTTATACAGTGTGTCCAACAGAACAGAGTAAAGAATAAGGGATGTTAATAGGAACACAGTGAGTTGTCATTTAATTTTAGCTTGTTACATATAAGTGAATGTCAACCTCAAGGTATCTCTGAACAGATCTAATCTGAGTGCCTGATTTAAACAGTCTCTTTTCTTTCTGTTCCAGAGGAAATGTGTATAGGTATCTTTCCACTCTAAGTGTCTTAGAAGAGCAGAAGCCAACAAGATCATTTTGGATGAAGTCCATGGATTGCCTTTTGCAATATTTCCACCCTGCTCCTCTTCTTGATAAATAAAACTTATGCTAAATTTTTAGTCTCTTAATCACTTTAATCTACTTTCCTTTTGTTTGTAGCCTTGATTACACATGGTAATTCCTATCTATGCTTCTAAAATGAGTTTTTTCTGTAGTATTTTGTGAATTATGTGCTGACAACCCACAGACACAGTCATGTGTCACAGATTTGGAAACAAAACTAAACAATGTCCAGGTTTCCAAGTGAGCTTTATGTTTATGTAAGTTCACCCTTCAATAAAAGTATAGTCTGTAATAGTATAGTTTAGTTGGTCTGGTGGTATTTGGTCAGAGGTTGAATTCAATGATCTTAGAGTTCTTTTCCAACCTTAACAAATCAATTTTATTCTAAAACACCAGTTTGGTGAGGACTGTCCCTTCCAGAACATCTGGTGAGCATATACATATATATATAATATATTTATTATAATACTGCATGGAAGTGAGGAGTAGTCAGGACTTGTGAGCTCAGCAGGAATATCTCTTTTCACATGAAAGTCATTCAAACAAATAGCTGCTGCTGTTCTATTATTCACAAGCATTGAGTTAAACTGTTTTCTGGCCAATAGTGTGAAAATAGCTGTAGTCTTCAGTGTGCTGTCTCATATACAAAAATGTACATATACCAAGTGGATTTATTTAAATTCATTGGTCTCCATTTTTAGTCATTGCTATCACTATTTTGTGACAGCCATTTGTCACAAATAATTTAGCAGATGCGTATGTGTTCTCTCAGCCCTAACTGTAAAGGACACATTAAGATCTTGGTAATAGCCTATGTGCCACAATTTTTGGGAACAAATCCATGCCTATGCCATATTATATTAAACAGTGTTCCATTAATAATATTATATAATTAGTCACACCAACTCTCATAATAAGTTACTACAGTTGTAACAGCAGAAGTAGTGATAGAAAGGAGCCTTAGCTGACTTAAAAACATATTTTGGTTGCAGACAAAATGGTTAATTCCTAACTTGGACACCAGAATCATATATTCATTCTTATAAGCTGTCACATATGGGAACAGTAAGCAAAGATGAACTCATTCCTTAAAATACTTTCCTAATTTATAAAACTTGAAATTGAGAAAATGAAATTTTTAGAAAGAAGTGCTGCAAGAACTCTGTAAGCTACCTATCTAGGGAAACTTTTAAAGATTTTAGAAAGGCTCATTTTCCACAAGTGAACAGAAAACAGAAACATTTTAAAATCTGTACCCAAACAAATAAAGAGATGAAATGGATAATTGTGAGTAAAAGTTACCAAGATGCTCTTTCAGAGAGATCTGAACTTGCTTCTTGCATGTGGGAGGTAAAATCCCTTAAAAGTTACTGTGAGGAAGTGCCTAACTTTCTTGAGCTTCTGAAGGTGAGGAATATTTCCTGACAAAAGTACATCTGAAATAGCTACACATTCATTCAAAAAATTGACCATGTTGCTCAGCAATTCCCAAACAAAAGAAGGCCTTGTCTGAGCTGAGCCTGAATTCCTGAGTACAGTAGAAAAGCACCATTTACTGCTGAGATGCAAAAAGCGTGTAAAATCTCAGTCACTTATCCTGATGGAGACGACAGCATTAATATTATACACCTTTGCCACCTTATTCTTCAGTAAAGTCCCATAAAGGTGTTAAAAAAATTACTAAGACTACTAGGAAAAGGGAATCTTCAATTATTAATAAGGAGATTTGGGTCTATTTTCACTAATATTTCTTAATCTCCTTCCAGCATTTTCCTTGCAGGAGTAGGGCATTACTGAAAACCAATTAATGCTTCCATTCTATAGCAGCATTGATAGACCCATAAAAATGCAGATTTATATTGCAGAATGACAGCATGTAGAGGCTGGCAGTGTTCTCAAAGAATTGGTGAACCAAATGAGGAGAGTGAGGAATGGATGGCAGCAAATTCCAGTTTTATGTCATACGTTTGTGCCGCAGTAATCACCAGTTATCCTTTAGTTTCAAATCCAATATTGATCTCCCCTAAATTTTTTCCTGAAAATGCTTAGGTGTAATGTAATGGGCCTTATTAACCATTTATGTTTCTATTTAACTAAAAATTAATTCAGGAAATGTACAGAATTTTTCAGAATTGTATGTTTCCTGTACTTGCTACAATGGAAGAACAGTATCCAGAGGCAGAGGTTAATCCTGGGATACTGGTGTATATCACCTGTACATCTAAATCAATGTATTATATAAAGCCAAAAGTGAATAATTTTTCCCGTCATTTTCATTTTTTAAGGATTGCTCATAGACAATTTGGCAACTCTTAACTGACTTCAGCAACATTTAACCATAGCAAAGCTACTCTGAGAGAGGAACCTGGGCAAAAGTAGTGGGATATAAACCTCTAGCCAATCTGGTTTTGAGACTACTAGTGCTTAAAGAAAACTAATTTGTGTTGTTTCTTCTTCTCAGTCTTCTGGAAAAAGAAAAGAAGCAGCCTCAATAATGTTAAATTGCACTAGAAGGAGTCTGAATTGCCAGGTAAGATACTGCATCATGGTAGTTGCTTCTTTAGTAAATAAAATAATAGTATTCATGTAGACTCATTATTTTCTGAAATGCTTGTACTGTGGTACCATGGAGAAAAAAGGAAGCTCAGCTGAGAACTAGAGGCTCATGATATCTTTGTACTCTCTCAGCTGTTCTTTCTCTAATGCCTGCCCTAAGAAAGGATGTTCTTTTATTCCTATCTTCACTGGTAGATGTTCAATATTTAGTGACAATATAATGAACATCATACATTACAGACTAGCAGCCACGTATGGTGCTGGAGAGCTCAGCTGGGGTTTGTTCCCCGAGGACTTTGACTGGCCACTCTGCTAGCACTAACAAATGGTGGCATATTTTTGTGATTGGGATTTAAGTCCTTGTGGGGCTGATCTAAGAACAGTAAACTCATTTTTAACAAGTCACTTAAGTTACATTTGAATTCAGTCCTCCAGAAAACTGAATACCAGAACATTAAATTGCACCAGATTTTAGCCTATAAGGTGGGTTCTCAATGACTGACTGGTGATCAAAATCTAATTAGTCTGTTTAGTGAGCCTAGCATGTTCCATTTTGTTTGCTAAATCATGAAATTATACCTCAGATATTTTGCACTTTTTTTGCACTTCTTCAGTATGTCTTTTGAACACAGTACTGCTGTAGTTTGGGTAACCATTCTCGATAGACTTTGCTTAATAGACCTTATATTTTATGTTTTGAATGAACAACTCATACAGGGTTGAGCCAAGGGCTTAATCACTCTTAATACAATAAAGCAGCACTTTAAAATATTATTAACCTCATCTGTCTAGATTTGGAACTAATAGACCATTGTGTGTGTATTGTCTTTATCCCTGCCAGTTATGTACATATTTATTAATCCACTCTTCCAGAGGAAAAATTTCTAAAGGAAAACCAACAGTAACCTTCAAGTGAGCGGGCACAGGTTAGAAGGGCACTAATTAAATGTCAGACTTGACAGATTAAAATTATGAAATTTAAAATCACCGTGGAGCTCTTTGTCATTGTCAAATTAGGAGTCAGTGTGATGAGGAGCATGGAAGTGAATGGTTTAATGGATTGAATGGGAATGTGGCTTAGCAGCAGCCTTTTCTTGAATTCAGATCAGCCTGTAGTTCAGATCAAAGGCTGCTAGTTCAATTTCACATTCAAAAAGAGTTGTAGCTTACCTGCATCAGTAATAGATGTGTATATATGTATGTAGGATTAAAGAAAAAAATGGAAAAAAATTGAAGATGAATATGTTTCATGAAAAATAATTTTTGGAGATGATTTATGTATTTAGATTAGGATAGCAACATCATTTTTTCTATTATTTGGTTATGAAGGGTTTAATGAGATTTTAAAGTCAAAGTGTTCATGAACTGCTCATTATTTTCTATAGAAAGGAACTTTTCTGCTTAGAGAAGTGAAAGATAGGGAATGCTTAGTGCTGGATAGGTTATGTTAAAAGAAAGAAAACTAAATTCAAGTGAGCAGGCCACATCCTGACAATACTTGTACTAATATATATTGGAGAAAATGCTTCTGACTTCAACAGCATTTGCACCATGAGTTATATTGAATAAAATGAAAAAGGAAATACATAAAATGTCATGGATCAAAATACTGATTAGATATAAGTTTGCTTTACAGAGAAATGCACTTAAATTCTTGATATTTTTAGAAGTTTAATTTGCACACACACATATATATGCACAGATGTACATACTTAAATATTTATATATGTAAAAGTGTATGCAATGTCTTTCAGACATCAGTCATAGAAAATCTAATGATCTGACTCACGTAAATTAAATCAATAATGTATTAAATTAAAATATTTCCCCTTTTTAGGTCATTATTTCTATGTTCATAAAATTTACAATACCCCTCAACTCCTTTATTAAACAAATCAGAAAATTATTACACTGCCATTCTGAAAAAACTTCCAATACAGGAACTCTTCATACAAACAGGGTTTTGAATTATATAGGAGATACTGTACAACAGCAACTGAAATCAATAGAATTGGTTTTCAAACAGGATTTGGTAGTTATTTAAACTAGTGGGAAGTCTTTTAAACCATTGGGAATCTTTCTATTGAATTCAAAAGATGTTGGATCAAAGTTGAGTTCTTTAATCGATATATCTAAATTTACATTACAAAAAGCATCAATAAAAATGTCAAGCCATTAATCACATTTATAGTGTTGGGGATTTTTCTTGAGACAAGCGATACATTAGGACAAAACTGTGCCAGGTAACTCCTGTCCCATGTTCCAGTTTCATCCAGGCACTCTTTAAGACATCTGACAGAACTGGCATCTTCAATTCAAATGTTGATTTGTAGTAAGGTGTCTTTAGCATACTGTAAAGCCCACAATCAAGGCATCTACCTCCTACAACAATGTGCACATGCATTGAACAGGGAGACAAGACTGAATGTGAGTCTACAAGAGCACTTCTGGGGAACTGTGCCTGGCACCCTCATGTGAGATGATTCAAATGCAATCCTATCAGATCTCAGATAAATCACTAATCTGCCATGATCACTGACACCCCAGGCAAACACAGCAGTTCTTCAGCCGTCACTCAGAGAAAATTTCCTTAATTCACAAGCTTTATCTGGGAGTCTAATCTTTCCTGACCATGGTCAAAGAGATAAAAAGAGCCACATCATAATCTTTCCATATTCTTAACAAAAAGAGGACTGTGGAACAATTATATAGCATCAAAAGAAATAATTTCTGGAAAAAAAAGAGACATCTACTAGTGCCATCATCAACAAAATGAGATGCCCTACATATTTCACCTACTGAAGAGATATTACTCCCAAGAAGATGTTTTGAAAATCATAGTGTAATACCTCACCAAGTATTAAAGGACTGAAATGACTGTAGAAAAAAAGACGCATGTCCTATTTCTTCCCCATCCTGCATTTACAGAATCCATGTAAATCAAACACATGGATTTCTAACTACAATGCAAACAGAAATTCCCAGAAAAGAGGAGGGAAAATAATTTAGGTTAATCTGAATAAGACGGTCTGGAAAACTGCTATTGGGCTTATGGAGGAGATCGTAAAGGCCCAAAATAGTGCTATGATTTGATAATAAAAGGAACTATAAATTAAACAAACAAAATTAAATTAAGGTAGACTAAACTAAAATGGAGTCTAGTGGAATACGTGGTGTGTCTTCCACCACTGACCATCAAACTACACACTCTTTCAGTTGCTAGGTCACTTGCAAATAAATGTGTTGGGGGAAGAAGTCACTAAGCATAGGCACCCAAGAGAACCTTTTCAATGCAAGAGATAAACTACTTCTATAAAACCGTATTCAAGCAGTTTATCTCAGGAATAAGAAACTCTGTGGGGGTTTTATGTAAGTGTTCACTCTCATTAACCATCCAAGTTGACTCATGTTAACAGTTTTTGTTAGGGATATCAAAGAATATTCAATTTTTCCATAAAACATCAGTCAGCATTGTCACTTTTTGGCATGGGAACAAATATAGCGTGAGTGAAAGAACAGAGAAGCATGCAACTGAGAAGTGGCTTAGTCCTGTCAAGTATTCTATTAATTGTTGTGATGACTTCAGTGTTTGCTTTTTTGTGAGATATGACTAGGAGAAAATAAAAAGCAAAAAACAGGCCTAAAAAGTTACAAAGATAGTTTATTTACACACACTAAAAGAATAGAAAAGGAAAAAAAAATGAAATCTTTAAAACACTCTTCCTTCCTCCCCCTACAAGTGTTCACTTTTCTACAAACAACATAGAGAGACACCACTTGTGACTTTCAGTCAGTTTTACCATTCAAACACAATCTTTCATCACTTTAGGATGACTTTACTCTCTAGAGTCCCATGGAGACATTCGCCACGAGAAAAAAGTTTGGTGCTCTCAATGTCACAAATCTACAACCACCCAGAATTTTGCAGACTGTGTAGTCCTACCCATCAGCAGCCTTTCCCCTAGCTACTCATGGGCCTTTCAGCATATTTGGGGACAATTTAAGAATGCTTTTTCTAGTATCAAACAAGGATTTTCTTCTTCTATCTCTAAAAATCACCTCTATCGTGAAAGAAATAGAGATACCCTTTTACCCCAGGAGCAAGGACCTCAAATCACTTTTTCTCCAAAATCATCTTCATCTCAAAGGCTGAGACCTCCTTTTACCCCAGGAGCAGGGGACGTACTCTGTTTAAAATTCTCAATTAAATCTTACTTACATCAGTCTACCACCTTTAAGTACCCAGCATTCCCCAAAACAGCATTAATATATTACAAGAAATGGTCCATTTCTCCATGGTTTACATCTAGAGAAGTCCAGTCAAAAATGTCCACTTCTTCAATCCTTTCTTCTAATCAGTTCTTTTACTCTTGCTCTACTGACTTCATGCTGTGTCTTCTTTGCGTTCATTCTGTTAATTCTTTCTTCACATCGGTGCTGTGAAGAAAGAGTTAATCATCTCGCCCAGGGCTTGCAATAGTTACTTTTATTCTCGCTGCTGCAGCTCAGGGTGTCCGCTTTCAAAACCATGCCAATGGAGACAACTGCCATGGAGAGATCGGGGCTGGGAGCAGCTCAGGCAGTCAGAGAATTCATCAGCCAGAAAGGCAGATGACTCTTGTCTCATGGGGTGGGCCCAGCCTGTGCGGCGGCAGAAGCAGAGCCCGGCCGGGCTGCGCACATGTCCCGGGAAGGCCTGCGGTGGTGCGGGGCCAGCCTTGCCGAGCCCCAAGCTGCTATCAGGGGCTGCAGCCTCTCCTCCCTCTCGCTGGTGGCTGGGGAGAAGCCCAGAGACACAGCCAGGCCAAGCCCATCTCCTCCCGCCGCACGGGGAGGCAGCGGCCAGGCCGGGCCACCAGGCCCTGGGGGGCCACACGGCTGAGGGGGATGAGGGACGGGCCCTGTTACCTGTTCTGCTGTCCGGAAGAAAAAGCGCAGTTCCCTCGGAGCCTCCGATATTTAACTCCCAAATGTTCACGTAGATGTAGCTCTTTCTAATTGGTTTGTCAAGTTATAACTTCCTGAAAAATCACTTCCTGGCCAAACTACCACAACTGCTCAGTAAATTAGCAAGTACTTGTGTTTCTGCATGAGCAAATAATCATTGGCAATACTGGCCATTAATTTTCCTGTAGCCACTGAGTATCTTCACTTTAAACTTCAATGAGAATTTCTTCTCTTGTAAGAAATGGTTTCAAGTTTTTGCAAAGAAAGCAGATAATTCCACATTTAAGTACATTTATATCCACATGAAGTTCATAAAAATACCAGTCATTCTAAAGAGGTTATGATGCCAAATAAGTGACATTTATTAAAGCCCTTTTCCTCATTTTTCTCTTTTATGAGCACTTCCTAAATTATTTAAAAAATGCCAGTGATTCCTCTCGAGTTCAAAACTTTCATTTGCCAGAGTCATACATTATTTATCCATTCCAAAATATCACAGTGACATACATTTCCAGTACATTATCTTATCGAGTCACTTAGAAGACAAAACCTTTAGTGCTGCCTTATTTTAAAGAGAGCTGATGAAGCCCTCCCTGAGAAAAGGCCCCTAAATTGTACAGCTGCATATGAGCAGCCCCAACAATAGTATATCTGAGCAGGAAGCTCAGAGAAGATGCAGATGGGCTCAGCCAGTGCAGGACATACCCAGACAATGACTGCTCCTGTGGTCCAGCCCAGTGACTTGTCTCATTTTCTGGAGCTCCACCAGGAAGGACCAAGCCATTACGTGGCCCTTTACTCAGACCCACAGCCAAGGAGGTGCAAGCCTGCACTTGGGGTCTGTGTCAGCACAGATCAGGCTGCTGGGCTGCTGTGTGCAGCCTCACCCAGGTAGATAAGCCTAAAGCCACTCACCCTGTGTGTCATGTTCTGCAACCGTTTTGAAAATACTGGCAATTCTGTGTAGTGTTCAAACCTCCTTTATTTTCAGGGTTTTGTCCTTACTCTCCATATTTCCACATTGGAATCCATTTTCTTTGTTACAGTCTTTGAGTTTAGGGGTCAAAGGATGAATACTGGTGTTTGTTTCTGGGTTTGCTTGGTCAGTTGAGAGTTGCATGGACCTATCTATCTATTCCAGCAAGCTATCTTTGTGCACTTCATCTGTAATACTACTTGACATGACCCTGTTGGGCCAGGGGACAGACCTGTGAAATTATTCCAGGTGGCTGACCACAAGGCCATTAACCCAACCAACGTCTGTTAGGTGGTTAGAAAGAGAAAAGCATCACAAAAAGAGGCATACAATGTTCAAAAATACACCCAGTAAAGCTGGGTTTTTAGAGAAGACAGTTTGCAAAAGTACATATGGTCACACAAGTTTCTTGTGCTGGATGGGTAATGCAGAAAGATATCATTTGGTGAACAACACAGTTAATAGAGTCTAGATTCCTGCAGATTTGTGAAACAACGGATCTATTAGTCTGCTGTAAAGGGCAAAGGCTGACTGGAGCTTTTGCTTCAGCTGGGATGTTCACAATATTTCTCTCTTTCTTGCTCAGAATCTGGTGTCTAAGAAGAGCTGAGTTTTTCTCTCAGTGGTCTCTGTGGAAAGGTTTTTCTCCTGTATACAGCTGTTTTATTCAAACTTTTAGGAAACTAGTATCTCTCAGATCTTTTCCCTCCTGCCAGCTATGACTGAAATTGGCTAGAGCTTCCAAAGTTATTAAGGAGACACACATATGAAAAAAGAGGGACACACACAGTATTTGCATAAACTGCTGCATTACAGAGACCAAACATCATAATCATGGCCCAGAATGGATAGAAGGTTTTCTTCCCAGTGGATAGAGGGTAAGATTCAAGGAATATGTTTGTCACACAAAATTACCCTTCCCAGACATGCTCGTATGAGGCACAGAACCAGCTGGTTCCATGCCTTCACCAGCCATATCAATATAAAATAGCAGAGCACTTAGTCCTTTTGGCATGCAGCAAACGCACCCTGCCAATTACATTTGGCAGCTGCCACTGGATTCAACCTTGATAAAGAATAACAGACAACCTGACTCAGGGAATTGCTGGTGGGACATAGTGACGTTTGCCTTTAGGTGATCAGTGTGAAGCAGGTGCATAGTTTGCTTTTGTGTTGGGTCACAAAATGGAGAACAACCTGTAGCATTTGTGCAACATGCAGATCATAAGCTATTCAAGTACAGTTCTCAGTTCTGGGTAATATTACACAGCCAGCAGCAGGGTAGTGCTGGCATTGAGGCTACAAGGTACACTTTCAAGCTGTGAAAACAGGTGTGCCTGTGGGACCAGTACAGCAAATTTACTTTGTACTGCAATAGAACACTGGGAACCTGCAGGGAGACTCTTCCTACCATTATCAGAGTAATCAGGGAGATCAGAAGGTAACTAGTACCTGGTCTAGTTTCTCTCAAGCCTGTGAAACATTTTGAAGGAACACTATAGGATCCTTTAAGTAATACTCTCACAGGTGGTAGTAGTACCACAAAAGTCAGTGGCACTAATTACGTGAATGGGAGTTAATTATTTTAATTCAAAAGCTTAAAAAGCAGTGTTCAGGAGTGAAGAGTGCTGGTGGTCACTCATTTCAACCATCCTGAAAATGGTTAGTGCTTCCAGCAAGCTTCTTGCTCTCCCTCACCCACTGTAGGCAAGGTCATTGGGACTAGCTTATAAATGCTACAACCATCTGTTCAAGCAAACACAACCTGCAGCAAAATGTGGATTGTCAGATGAATTCCTGCCTGGCAGCAGCCAGGAGCTGTTCTACAGAAGAGAAGTGGCAAGAGGCAAGACCTATACAAATAGTAACATCCAGTATTGCTGGACCCAAAAGAGGATGCTTGCCCAAATGAAAACATAAGGCCAGAAGGAAACACCTGGGTCACCAAGTGTCCCCTGAGATCTCAGACATTGCATTGCATAATCTCTTGCATATATGTATTGAGTCCCCCCTACTCCCAATAGAGACTTTTCCTGAAATTGAATGTTTCATGATAATGTGTGCAAGTGCTGAACAATCAAGTGCTAAAAATGTTCATCTGAGAGTCTGTTTTAAAGTATGATGATGAAGAGGTCAAGTAGGATTTGTTATCATGATTTTTAAACTGTCATTCAAATGGTTTCTAATTTAGCACAGAAGTGATCAAATAGGAAATTGTCCATAAATTTAAAGTAATTACTCTCACTATATTGGAAAAATCTAGCAGCAGATTGTTGTAAACCCTTAAAAAACAAAGAGGTAAAGATACAGCCACAAAAACAACAAAAAATCTGTAAATTTGTAATCATATATTCTTAAGGAGCCGTTTATCACTCCAGAAAAATAGACATTGTTCACTAAAACAGGCAAATTAATCAGACAGTATTAATTCTAGTACTGTAGCTGTTAATGCAGATTAATCTGTGTAGCCACACTTCTGATTATGGGGTACAGTATTTTTCCCTTTTTTTAGAGGCTAATTTGCTAATTTCAGTAAAAATTGCATATTCAACCATAAACAAGGTGAAACAGATACCCAGCAAGTGTCAGTGAAGTCTGGTAAAATTTATTACATCAGAAAAGGAAGTGGAGCTAGCTGAAATGTTTTCCAAAGTTTAAAAATACAAGATAGCACTTTCCAAGCAGTACCAAATAAACTTGGAGCTTAGAACCTGATGAAAGTTAATTGGAATTCATGTATCTGTCTCTTTTTGGAAGAAGGGAAAGTAAAATTGCACAAATTAATCCCTTACCAGCATTTACCTCAGAAATGTGAATATTTTTAAAATGCCGTACCATTGTGAATGATTCAATATTTTGAAAATCAAGAAAAAAAAAGAAAAATAAAGTCAATAATACAAGATGTGTTTGTACAGTCAATTCTCTGCGTCTGATATCATATACCAAACACAAGAACCATTTCTTCTTGCATCTATCATTCTTATAAATTAAGATATGATATTTCTTCTGCAAAATGAATTGCAGTTTCAATCTGGATCCACAGGCCCAAATGTGACAAAAAACCAAATAGTCAGGCTTACTAGCAGACTTACTACAGCCTGCTGAATCATGCTATATAAGTGGTGGTTTTGCAAAATCATATATTATTTCCGTTCATCCATCCATCCATTCATTTGTTCTGGGTATAAAATAAAGCGTGTAATCTCTTTAAAGAGATCTTTGTAGTGGATTGATTTACAGAAGCCCTAAAAAAAAAGTGATAAAAAAGGTACAGATGAAAACAAGAGTGTCTTTACTTATGTGCTCCCTTAACAAGATTATAAAACACTGTAAAAAATCCAGAAAGCTGTGTAAAATAATTTATTCTGACTTCTTTGAGAGTGATGTGATGTTTGGACACTACTTTCAGTGACAGCAAGCCAGGACATTTACTTACAGTGAGTCTAATCCCTGTAATTACTGGGGGTTTTATTACTGCCTTGATCTAACTGTACAACTTTAAGGAGATAGAAATTCTCTGGCTCCATTAATAAGATATAGAGACGCAGATGGTATGGAATGCACCTCATCTTAGTTCCATCAATCTAGAAATCTAAAAGTTAGATTAATTCTACTAACTAGATTATCATCATCCAGGTTCAACTCTAATGAATGGAAAAAGTGGATCTTCAGCAGGTCACTGTCTTTAGATGGTGAATGCCACCTATTTCAGAGTGGATGAGTTGTTCCTGCCTCTAGTATGCCTCCTTCAGCTCTCATGTCCTAATACATGCAGGTAAGGAGTGTCACCTCCTTGGGAAGCCCTGACAGGGCGGTACAAGGTGATTTACTTAGGGCACAAGCAGCAGATGAGTGAGAAAGGAATGAGGGAGCATGACCTCCAACCAGGTGCTGCTCAGGGGAGCAAGCTGCTCCTCACACAGCAGAGAGGGAGACTGGACACATGAAGAGGTGTGTGTCTGTGCTCCAGATGTTCCCAGGGTGCTCCTAGAATAGGTGTGAGCTTTACCTAAATGAGGAGCTGACCTGAAAATGGTTGTTGTATAGCTTCAAACTACAGAGACTGAAATTTAAGTGTCCACTCACAGGTCACTTTGTGTGGGCTCCCTTTGTAGTATAGGGGAGCTACAGGTTATCTAGGCCTAGATTTAATTGCTTAAACATAGGTAGGTAATTAGTGCTGGCTTAACTCTCCTGGATTATCAAAACAGATGTAATTGATATAAGACAGGCACATGCGATCCATACGCCCTTCTGGACCAGCAGGCAGTGGTCAGCTAGGGTAAACTAGGACATCCCAGCTGCCTCCAGATGATTGCTTGTGGACATATGAATGAAATGCTAAAGTTCCATTAGTTAAAATACACACTTAAGAACATGTTTCCCATCTAGACACCAATATGTGAAGACAGATCCTCGTCTGAGCTCTGAATCTCATTCTGAGGACCCTCTGCAGAAATCTCATATACCCTCAGGCACCTCTCATTACCCCGGGCACCCATGGGTGGGCAACTGAACAGAGCCTTCTGTGTCTGGTTGCAGAGATTTTATCCCAGGAGTATTGATGAGATGTGAGGCACACCTCTGGAAAAAGTTATAAACAGTAGAGACTACACTAGCATGGCAGCTCTGTTTGAGAAACTTGTCGCCAGCACTTTGCAAAATGTAATTACATCATATCCATATGCTTTAGCAGAGAATCAGGGGACCACTACTGCGCTGTGAAGGACAGTCTTACATCTTTAATCGTTCTGAGATGTCAGCGTTAAGTGACCTGTCTTCTAATCAAGGATGCTATGATACTGCATTTCCCACATAAAACCTGAGTGTACAAATTGATTCAACTGGCTTTAATTTGAAATATGGACATTAGCAGTTGTACAATTTGTGACAGACTCATCATTTTTATGATGTCTCTGTTGGTAAGACCAATATTTTTTTTCTTCATCACCTACACTTAAATCTTCCTTGCCTTTGGATGCTGTGCATGTGCAATGTGTAATAAAGAAAGTGAATTACCTCTCACCCCTGGAGAAGGTGATCCCTGCAAATCTGCACAGTGGCTATTGGCAGGCAGTACATATCATTTGCATTGTCGCTGCCTGCACCCTGCTTGACCTACATATGAATACTGCAATTCACCTAATCCCTATTGCTTGCCCAAACAGCTCCAGTATAAAAAAGTATGATAATTGCTGCTGCTACCTGTCACAGGCATAGCATCATACCACAATACCATGAGATCATGTGCAAAATGGTGATCAACTGGCAAGAAGATTAAAGAGTTAATAAAATCAGAACTATGATTTTGCACTACCTGAAGATGTAAGAAATAAAGGAGAAATTTTCTTTTTGCAATAAATCAGCTCCCACCCTCCTTTTGTTTGTTATTACAGTCATGGTTCAAAGCCCTCTACAAAAACAAGGTCCCACTTTATTATAGGACAGTCAGGTTCAGAGCACAGCTTGCAATAAAGAAATTAGCAAACCAGAAGCTGCAATTCTGTAGAAACACTCAAAAACGAAGAGGATTTAAAGTGACAAGATCCAATTAAATTTAATTACCCAAGCTGTATTTTCATTTTAACTGACACTTTTTATTAAGGAGCCACATGCACTAAAGCTAGAAACCTGGGCCAAATTGCATCCCAGTAATACAGTTATCTTATGCAAAATTCTTAGTATCTAATTTTCTAAAATGAAATTAGAGACATGGGGTTTGTAAAAGGTTCTCTTTGTCTGATACTATAAGATGCTGTTTGCAACGTACCTACACTACTGTATATCTATGCTACAGTAACACCTGATGTACCCTAATAAAACTTATTATTGGGAAAGGCTTTTGGTACACCTTTATTATTTTTTTAATATGGAAGTATTCACTGTAACCCAGGGATTTAACCATGTCAGTATTAATAAGGGATTAAACAGCAAGGTTAACAACTTCAAATCTAAAACTCTTGAAAACTGAAGCATAAAGTCTGTGACTTTGACAAGAGAAATTCTTTATAAATCTTTTCATTTTAGGCTTAAACAGGCATGTAAATCTGGACCAAATGATTATTTTACTGTCATCTTTTTTTGTCCCCATGGCAGAAAAGAGCAAAGAAGGGCTGCAGAGAGTAAACCACTGCAACACTTAAGTTTTTCCATACTTCTGATTTTAAAAAATACATAGCAAAAATTAAAAAAAAATTAAAAGCAGCTGATGACTCATTAAACTAATAAGAAAACAAGAGAAGGGACATATATATTTAAGAAATCAAGCCAGTGGGAACATCCTACCTTGAGGCCTTTAGCATGAGGCTTTAATAAATACGTGAGATTTCACAGTGGTCCTTCCTTCCCAAGGGTTGAGCAGGATGTGCCAGTGCCTTTGCTGGCTGTGAGTGGAAATATCACTGGTGTCAGCAGCTCAGTGCCATCATGCCTGCAGGCAGCCCTCACAAAGAGTGGCATTGACACTCTGCCAGGAGCAGGGGGCAATTTGGGAGCACACAATCTCCCTTTCCTCAGCTGGGTCACATTCCCCCATGAGCTTCTCAGCTCCACAGGAGACCAGCACTGCTGTGCTCCCTCCAGACATCCCACACAGCCCCTCAGGCTGGTAGGAACACAGGGACAGGCTCCTGGAGAGAAAGGAGAAGGAGAAGGAAGGAGAAGGAGAAATTCTGCAGTGCCAGGTTACAGAGGAAAAGTGCTTCCCCACATGAGCTGTCTCCCCTACAGGTATGCGTATGGCATTACCAAGAACATTACCACAAAATGCATTTGAGAAAGTGAAGCTGGCTTCCTTTTCTGTCAAGTATTTTTGCTAAAAGTCTCAGGTTTCTAAGTAGAAGAGGGCTGTGGCTCTGTTTTGCTAAAGGAGAAGGGAGAGGAAGAGACTGGGATATAGTCCCAGGGTTTTTTGGGTTTTTTTTTGAGTGTGCAAATAAAGGATGCAATTACCTCATGGGAGTGAATTCAGAGCCAAAATATGATCTGTAAACTATTTTGAGAATGGAATGAGGTGTAGCCACAGTTGCATGGTTCTCCACACAGAGATTCAGTATCATTCCCTTTTGTAATTTTTCAGTTTAATTTCCTGTGAAAACAGTAAAGAATGTGGGTATTAGCAGCTACCAAACCAAACAAGTTGGTAGACCTGTTGAGGTAAGCCCAAGAGTGTCACAAAGATGATCAGATGGCTGGAACACCTCTGCTGTGACAACAGGCTGAGAGTGTTGGAGTTCTGCAGACTGGAGAAGAGAAGGCTCTGGAGAGACAACATAGCAGCCTTCTAGTATGTAAAGGGAGCTTGCATAAAAGATGGAGAGGGGCTTTTTACAATGGCATGTCTTGATACAAGGGATATTGAACTGAGAGAGAGTAGGTTTAGACCAGATATAAAAGAAAAATTCTTTACCATGAAGGTGTTGAGGCATTGGAAAAGGTTTCCCAGAGAGGCTGTGGGTGTACCACCCCTGAAAGTGTTAAAGGCCAGATTTGGTGGGGCTTTGAGCTACCTAGTCTAGTGAAAGGCTTGATTCTATGATGCTATTAATATCTTAGTGCTCTCTTCTACATTAGGCCAGAAGTCTCCACATGAGGCCAGAAGAGTAGAGCTACCACAAGAATTGGATCATCTATTTTAACAACCTTCTATTTAAATTAAATTCATTGGAATGACAGTGTTTCATACTGTCACTATTATCTTGCCCCTGTGCGCAATAGCCAGAAAGCCTAGTGGTGGAGTGGTTCATCTTTGAGAAAAGCTCGTAACCTGTTGCATGAAATTTTATCCAGTAAATGACACTAGACCAAAGAGAAAAATGGCACCATAAAGTAAATACATCTCAATTTTCATGAGGTACTATGGCTGTAATCCTAGACTTGAATTTTAAATGTTTAGGTGTCCCTTGGAGAAAAAAAGAAATCTATGTGCTCATATATTCCAAACATGAGTATTCACAGCTAATTTAACAAATATCTTCCCCCAGTAACAGAAATATGATGATGGTCAGAAAAAATTCACTGAAGAGCCACAGTGCTCACACAGGTAAGTAAGGCCAGTTACTGTAGCTGATGACACCAAGGGGACCATACAGTTAGCACCTGTGCTGTCTGCCTCCTGAATAGCTGTTATACACTCCCAAGGGCTACCTAGAGTCCAGAGAAAGTTTCAAACTGTCCTTCAGATCCACAGCATGACTCTTTGCTGCATCCACTAGCAAATCCCAAAACCACCAAACATACATCTCAAAGGTCCTTTGTCAAACGCATTCTTTTCCTTCCTCCTTTCACATCAAAAATAATGAGGGAAGAAACTGTTTCAAGTAGAATGCAAATAGATCACTATTAAAAAAAGATCTAAAAGTTAAGTTGACTCCCCATTGTGGCTAAGCCCAGTTCCTATGCATGGTTATGAACTGTATGTGAACTTACTTTTGCCTCATGCTCACATTTGTGTGACCCCAGCTCCTCTGAGATACAACTTCACAGTGTACCATAGAACAGTTGGGCAATGGGGCTGAGGTCTTCACCTTCCTGGGGTAAATTCACTTTCATTCAGCTGTCAAATACCAGGAACCCTAAGCAAAATGTAATTTGCCTTTCTCTGTCCAAGCAACACAGAAATTCAAACACAGGGTGCATCAATTAAGTTGTTAATTATAAAAAGGGTATATGAGTAATTTTGACAGAGATCCTTCTAAAGATATAATGTTATAATCTGGCCTCAGTAGCCCTTCCTGTAAACAAGACAGCCTAACTCAGATCCTTGGAAGCTGAGTCCTACTCCTGAGAAGGACAAGGGAAATGCTTACAGTGGTGTCAGTGGGTGTCTGGGGTGTCAGCTTCACATTCAGAGAGTAATAAAGAAAAGTAAAATCTGATTAATATTCCAGATGACTAACTGGAAAATATCTTCTGCTTTACTACCAGTCTTGTCTAAAAGAAGCAATAATGCAAAAACAAACAAAAATTTGTTTTCCTTGCATAAAGCATTATTTTTTTCTAACCTTTTATAATTTTCTTATTATTTCTGTCACTTTTGATATGTTTCCGCCTTCAAACAGTCATTAAATATGAACATTATAGGACATACAGGATAACCAACTTCTTGTTCTTCCAGTTGAAGGATATTTAGTGATGTGATAAATCAGTTCAACTAAGATATCAAACATCAAGCAGACTATGAGGAAAAAAAAGGACAAACTATTACACGAGTCATATACATATTAATTTTGTAAATTCCAATTACCTTCTGAAAGACAACTTGTTATATTAGCATTCAAAATCCATTAATTAAAAGTCACCCACTTAAGAACAATGCCTCAAGAAAAAAAAACCTAATTTAGCCCATAGCCACATATTTGTTTAGAAGGCTGAATGATTGCAGGGGAAAAGCCCACCCAGCATCCAGTCACACATATGTGGTGAATGGCTCTAAAGCTACTTTCGGGTGAGCAAACAAATCGTGTAATTCTATCATGTGCTGATTCAAAAGTAAAAGCTGAGCAGACTCAGTGGACTCCATCTGGCTGTGGAGGGTGTCTCATTTCTAGCACCAGGGAGAATTAACACGTTTGTAGTCATTTCCATGCTAGTCTGTGGAAACAACTATAGAAGTCTATGGAAGGTATTCATTAAGATTGGAAATGGAGGGAACAGCTTCTCTTGGATGAATGAAAATATGTCATTTAGCTGGTTGGTGAGCCTTGCCCTTGAGTTCTGAGTTAAATCAGTCTTCAGATTTGACGTCAGGAGAATATTCCCCCAAGTTCCAGGATTGGCTGTGCTTGCTGGGAGCCTCTTCATTCTCCACGGTATAATCTAGGTTTTTTAACATGTCCCAAGCCATCACAGGATTCTGGGATTTGATGAGGGTCTTGGTCTCTCCTGCTCTCTACCTGAGACATACCTTTTTGTGAAGCTTCATCATTTCCTAAAGGGCTAGATCTGCACTGAGATACTGGAAGTGGCAACAGACTCAAAGCATCCATTCGTGTCTCAGGCTGGGTCTCATGTTTCAAACACAGAAGATGGGAATTTAGTTTTACCATCATTTATGTTCTACTTCATTAGTCTACATGACAGGCTTCAGCCTCCATGCTGGTCACCTGGTAGTCTATGAATTGTATTGCATATGTATATTCATGCATGAATATAGAATCAGTCAGAATGAAATATATATACACAGTTAATGTGACTAAAGAATGCTGGAAGAAGGTCTAAACAAATGCCAACACTTCCTCAAGCAAAGCAGGAGTGAGAGAAAATCTAGAGACGCCATTTGGTTGCCTGGTTAAGCTGTATTGTTATGCTCTGTCCTCCTTTAGTACACCCCCACCTTTTGTACTAATCTTCCCTACATCTGCTGCCAGCCAGGCCAAGCTCAAACAGCAGTGTCAATTCCAGGGTCAGAGAGGTCAACGGTGACACCCGATTTAAGTGTTATTCACTCTGATGCTGTGACAAGACAGATACAGCGTGGCCTGACTAAAGTGATGTATGTTAAATTTGTTGCAAATTACTGGCATGATGGATCTATTGATGACCCATTCCAGCTGTCAGGATGTCTCTATCAGTCTCTCAGTTACGCTTTCTCCTGCTGCTCAGCCCCATCCCCCTCTGACTGCTCCCATCAAGCACAGGTTTGCTTCGTAGTCCCTGAGAAACTCAGGGTGCAGAGCACAGGGAAACAAAGCATCAGTATCTGCTTGAACCTGAGGAGCATTGAAAGTCATGAGGGATAAAAGTTTGGTGGTTTGTAGACTTGAGTCATTGTGCAATTTTGCATCATTTTAAGACCTGTAGAAAAAAATAATTGTAATTATAGTTTTTCGAGTTAATTCCTGTTTTCATCCAAAGTGTGGAAAAAACTTGATCTGTTGCTTGAAGTATCTCACTCATCTGAGAAATTCTCAGAAGGGGAACAAGTCCTCTTTTTAGCTTTTGCTCTCAAGTAGAGCAGAGAGATAAATGACCCAGATTCTCTACAGCAGAAAGTGGAAGAGCAGGGAAGGGCAAACAGAGATCACTCAGAATGTTCCCTTCCTACTGCTCCCTTCCCTTCACGGAGAAGCAATATCCACCTTCTCTGGCAAGTGGCACTATAGCCATGGGAGGGAAGGAAAGGAGCCACTTTAGAGCAGGTTCCTTGAAGAATCATAGCTTTCCTGCTGCCCAATGTGGCTGAGACTCTCCAGTTCATGCCCTGTGGGAAACAAGATGTATGTGGGAAGCCAGGTCTGACTTTTACCTTTGCAATGCTGGAGCCTGAGACAGCCATGGAAGTCTGATTTGGTGAAATGGAGTGAAACTGATGGAAACCAAATTGTCTCAAGTATAATAGATCATTTCTGCTTTCAAACCAATGTCTGTCCTAGAAGTGCTTGCTCCTGGGCAGGAGCAGTAATTACAGAAGTACAGGACTTCCATATATTTTAGCCCAGATAGGTAAACCCCTAGTCGTGATGATGAACAATATCCCGTTTCATAATTACATCGAAGGAACATCTTATGCAAATTTCTTCTGTTTAAAGCACTTTTTTGCATTAGCTCTGCTGTAGCTCTGAGGCGTGCTAATTTAGTTTTTTTTTTTCTAATTATCATTACTTCTTACTGCTTCTGCGCCTTTTGTTCTTTCATTCTGACCAACAGATTGTTGTTCTTTAGTGTTGCAGAGTAATTTTTAATAACAGGAAATTTCTTCACACCTAGAGGAAGGGGAGTGGAAATAACTGCCTTATTGCATTCAGTTGAACTTGTCATTGGAAGACCAATATGGCTATTAAATTTCCAGTTCCACTACCACCTTTAGCATCTTCCATTATGACATGTATCTGATCTCTTCTGTTTTAGTTTGAGTAATCAAAATCTTAAAGAACAGAGCAACATCAAAGAAACACAGGTCACTTTATTCTGGAATTGGATTAATGTCAGCCAAGGTTGTGGTTCCTTAATTCATTTTAATCCCTTGTGGCTGTTCATTCATGGCAGAGATGAAACACTGACAATTAGGAAAGACTCTTGAAAAAATTGTGGGCCCTTTAGCAATTCAAAACTGTTGATAGAAGCAAAAAAGAATTTTGTCTAGCTACATGTGGATTGAATGCAACCCCAAAATAGTACAGAATCTGTACTTAAATGTTACACTAGAAGCTTGGGGTGAGCTTTAAAGCATCTTACAGGATTATAAATCACTAGGTATGGTATCTAGATCTACCTTCCCTTCATCACAAATAGTCACAAAACAGTCACCTGGATAGTCGAGAGCCTGAACAAGAGAGCTCATCCTGTCTCATACTCCAGAAGCCATTGGATGATGTTGAGAAAATAGAGACAAGAAAGGTACAAACAGAATCAGGCTTTCAAATCAGAGTACTCATAATAATTTATCTGAATTGCACCTCATCTGGAAAGCAGGCAACATGAGAGCCATGGCACTCCTCAACTAGACTGCAGCAAAATACTGTAACAGCATGCAGTAGTTAAGAAACACCGGCTGAGAAGGAATCATAGAATCACAGGAAGGCTTGGATTGGAAAGAATCTACATCAAACCCCCTTGTCATAAGCAGGGAAGCCATTCACTAGATCAGGTTTCTCAGAGCCCCATCCAACCTGGCCTTGAAATCTTCCAGGGATGGGGCATCCACAACTTCTCTGGGCAACCTGTTCTTGTGCCTCACTTACCTCTAAGAATTTTTTTCTAATATCTAATCTAAATCTCTCCTCCTTTAGTTTAAAAGTTTTCCCCCTTGTCCGCATCTCAGCAAGACTGCCAGCATTAGCTGTTATGTCCCTGTACTCTGCTACTTCCAAGAGGTTTAATCAAATTATCTCTTAAAGAATTTCTCCTTATCTCTAAATTTCTTGGTGGCACTGGCCAAGATTAAAATATAACTTTAAGTTGTCAGATAAGGGGGCTGTCTGCACCAGTCAATACCACTTTTTGACACATTCTTAGCAGCCATCCCAACTCCAAGGAATAATATGAGAGCTAATCACCATAGCAAAGTTCATCACCTTCCATTCCAAGGGCAAGGCATGTTTTTATGGCATCATCCCTATTAACATAAGCAGAACACTTTTATGCATACACTTTTTTAAAGACTTTAAATGTATCTCCCAAAGGCATCCTTCCTTTAGGGAAGAAGATTTCGACACGGAATAGATGATCAGCACGCTGACTCATGTTGCACTTCAAATATTAAAATTCTATAGTGAAGCTGGATAAATATATGTAAACTACTTAAATGCTATAAAATTGGAAACCCTATTTGGAGAACTAATGAACCAGCTATAGAAAACAAAAGTTTTCTATACAAAAAGTTTTCACATGAAAGTGAACTTTTTCCTCCTTACCTGTGGATCCATTTTCAGTCTAGGTGATCGAAACACTCAGGTTTGCTCTCTCTTGTCTAGAAAATGCATTCAATATGTTTAGGTACTCATGCACAGAACATCCAGTATGCATTTTCATGATGGGGTGAGCGATTTGGAGTTTAATTTCTTCAGGCAAAGGCAAAAATTTGATGAGAAATCTTACTTCCTGAGAAGGTTCTGGCCACTAAGCAATTGCTTTGAAAAGCTCTATTTCAAAAGTATGAACTATCATCACATTTTAAGAGTAAATCTTGTGTCAGATTTCTCTACGGAATTAAATGACAGAGACTGTCCCTTTCCATTGCTTTGGTGATGCTTAGAACCAAAATGCTCACTGGTGTAAAGATCCAGAGACAGATTTATAACCGTCAAGGCACAGGGAAGTTCATGGTCAAAAACCACAGTGTGTCTGATATAGAAGTACTTGCACTCTTAGGGCAAAAACACAGTGAAGGTGTTGAGGATAGCCATTTTGAAAGTAAATATGTAAAATTAGTTTGAATCCCTTTGTATGTAACCTTTATTTTCTGAAAACTATTAAGATCAAAGCCTAAGGTGATATGACTTCAGTCACCAAGTAATTTTTAACTCTAGGCAAAACTGCAATCATCCCCATGGGTTTGACATCTTCTTTCTTTCCTTTCTTTCATACTTGTTTTCTTTCAGTCATTCACTCTTTCAGACTTACATATTTCAGCTTTTTCTTTCTCCTCCTTATTATTTTTCTCTCTATTTCTTCCTTTTTTTGCCCCCTTCCCTTCCCTTCCCTTCCCTTCCCTTCCCTTCCCTTCCCTTCCCTTCCCTTCCCTTCCCTCTTCATTAGAGGAAAGAAGTGACTACAGCTTTTCAGCCCTAAACAGGAAAGACACAAACATCTGTGGAACTATGACCTAATAACACAAATTCTCTAATTTTTCTTGGAATGGACAGACCTTTAAGTGAGTACACTTGCAGGCAGTGAAAAAACACTATAGAGTAAAAAAACACAGACAACTATGACATCATACCTTACTGCTTGCTATTCAGAGAGAAAGAAAAGGCTATTTTTTTAGATGCTATAACTTGACATAAAAATCATGCATGGATATTTTATTGCATTACTAAGTTTTTTGTTATGTTAATATATTTTTCATTGTATTGGACAAATCTATGTCTCTGATATAGTCCAGAAAGTTTCCAAGTATGAAAGCAAATCCTGGCAAAAATTATCTAAATCCTTTATGTTTATTATAATAGTGATATTTCTTTTATGTTAACACCTTTTAATATTACATTGGCAAAACCCCATGAAAATGTGATAAGAAAATGATATATGCAGTATGCACATTGTTAATAAGATTCATCAAATTACTAGTTTGAGAAACAAATTTTTCAGCTATAAAATGAGTAAAAATAACAAGATAACTTCTAACAATTTGACCTCTTGAAGTTCTGATACTCTTCATCTCCTGCACAAGAGTACCTGCAGATAAACTCCTGAGACCAAGTAACATAGCTACAGGAGACTGAAGTTCTGAAGGGATGTAAAAGTGCTGACAACAAATGTCATGTGCCATCAGTAATTCCAGGGAATTCGTCATTTTTCATTTCTATGCTTTCAACATAGCCTTTCTTCCAAATTGTATGGCCGCATCTTGAGAGCTCCAGGTTAGACCTATTGACCACATCTACATATCTCTGACCATTAAGTACCGTCTCTTGATGCCTGTGCACTGAGGACTGTCCTCAGTGTTCAGAGAATCAAGTATGTTCCCATGACTACAGAACAGGGCTGCATAACTAACATCTTTAAACTATTGCGATTAAACCTTTCAAAAGTCTTTCCAAACAGCGATGTAATGATGATCAGATTAAAATCCATCATGCAATAATAATAGGTAATGAATAATATATTTTGATTACAGCTCATCTCAGGCCAATTATCACTAAAACAGATATGAACAAAACAAGCCAGATGGTCTGGTAAAGAATGTCCATAAATATCCCAGCCATGCACCCGCTGGCATAAAGTGCCAAGATCTGTTTCCACTATTCTCAGCAGGGAGCACCTTTCTCCAAAAATAATCTCTCTAAGCAGTTTGTTGAAACCAAAGTCCTTATTTGAAGGATAAAGTACAGCATAAAAGGGTTTGTAGGAAATAATGTTGGAATCATATAGAAATACAACTGCAGGTAATTCCTGTGGTAGAGCATCTCTCAGGTATGAAGAATCTGTACCGTGTCTGCTCTTTGTGACTCTGGCTCTAAGCCTCCAAGATAAAATAAACTTCCTACAGAACTGCTCAGTAACAAACAAAAAATGATTGTGTATGAAGCCACTCAAGCTATAACAAGACTAATCCAATGTGCAGCACTTTAAATTGCTGAGAAGTTTGGATTCATTTTTTCTTTGTCTTTCCTTGAGGCTTCTCCATGTGCTGTAAGTTCTCTATGCATGGAGAGTATAGTTAGTATTTTCATTTGCTGCCTAAGTAGCAAATTACCCTGTAAACAGCCCACAAGAGCAGGTCTGTAATTGAATTGTAACTGTTGACTTTAGACATTTGGTATATTTGCTGCAAGAAGTAAATTTTCAAAACTTCATCTTGATGCAGTCAGACAAAATGAAAGGTAATATTCTTTATCTGCCACAGATTGCTGCAGATGAACTGCTTTCATATGAGCTTAAATAAGATTTAGTGTATTCCATCCTTCAGCTGGCCACAATTGAAAGTGATCAGGATCAATATAGCTGCCCCTGCATGCAGCCCAGTATTGTGCATTACAATAGAGGAAATGGCTGTATTCAAAATTTTCCTGTGTCAAATTAATTTCCATGTTATCTCCAAATTCAATTAGATGGGAACCCCGTGTAACTAAAAAAGTGTCCGACATCCCTTAGTGACAAATTACGGTGCTTAGTGTGCATATCAAGGTGAAGTGTTGAGCCTTGCTAATCTTCTCACTAATTCTCAATTACCGTAAAATGAAGCCATAAATCACACAGACAGGGGATCGATGGAAATGTTGTTTTCAGGGTGATTGGCAGCCTCCCCAAAGGTTTTCTGTAAGTTGGTTTAAGGTTACCATTCTCTAAGGGGAGGGATGAGGTAGTCTTGCTCAATCTCTATGATATAGGCCCACAGGCCTTTTGGGGATAGTGGGGAGGGACAGCACCAATTTCAGCCCATCAGACATCCAATTTTTCTCCTTTTCATACCTGCTGTAGTAAATGAGAAACAAATTAAATTTCACTCCACTATCTCCACAGAAACCATTTAAATTTTTCATGGAAACTAAATTGTCCCTAGACAAATAGCCCCCTGATTCTATGAAAATATACTGGAGCGCTGGGGACAGAAATAAATTTGTGTCACTCTGGATATGCCATTCTCTGTAATGTCATTCACTGCCGGCCAAGAAATGAGTCCCTCCCGGAACACAATGGTAAAGCCTTGTGCTCTGGTGGATTTGCATTGTTCCCCCACTCTGGAGCAGTCTAATATTCTTCCTGTTATTAATTTGCAGCCTAGGTTTTACATTCATGAGGCCAAGATTGAAATGTAAATGAGGCACAAAATAAGTAGTCAGCAGTAGCCCTGGCCGAGCAGCCTGTGTCATAGACTCATGGACTTACATGAAAATAGTTATCACTCAGAGAGATTAGCAGCTCAGAACATCAATCACTGCTGCAAGGAAACAATGAATAAAATCGCCCCGACACGAGGAAGGAAATTACCAAAGCTTTAAAGTGGAAAGGGAATATGTAATACTGCTACCTGTTGTTGAAGCACTACGGCTGTAATAAAAGAAGCTGGGTTCCTTCTCCCTCTATCTCTCCCCCTCCCCTGTTCCTGTTGATAGCTGATATTTAAATTGTGCCATTTTTCTCATCTCAATTTATCTATTAAATGAGCTGCATTTCCTTGGCCAGAGGTATACAATACTTCACATCGCACTCAAATGAAACCCACAGTTTTGAGTCTGAATCCGCTTTAAAATGATGACACACTATATATCATCCAATCTCTTGGCAAACAAATAAGAGATATATAAGGCCTGAGTTCTCAGGTTTCAGGGAGGCTCAGAGGATGCCAGACTTCAAGCTAGCAGACAAAGCTTCAGTTCACCATTGTGCTTTCCTAATTCTCAGATGATGCAAAAGTGGTGCAAGACAATGCAAGTAGGACAGTCTCAGGCCAGCTCTTCCTCAATGACCTCTGAACAACTCAAAGAAGCTTTCCTATCAATACCTATGATTTCCTATCAATAACCAGAGCTTCAAAAAGATTCAGCTAATTCTGATTTACTTCAGCAACTTTGATCACCCTCATCAGAAAGGGAAGCATTGCATTACCTGTTGGACTTTTTTCCTTGAGTCTTCTCTGTATTTATTAAATGCAAAACACTATTCCATCTACCACAATTAGTTTTGCCTTTCTCTGAGGAAATGGGCCTGATTATCACAGCTGAACAGTAAGAACATTTTCTTATAGTGTTTGTTCTTTAGACAGCAGAAATACAGCCACATTTTACTAAAAGAATGCCAATTTCTGGTCTAAATTTTCATTCCCCAAAATTTAGACTTTCAGCCACAAGAATAGCGTTCAAAATGTGTCCTAGGAAGATGACTTCAAAGAAAATGCCAAAATAAACTTAGTCCTTCTTTTCTGAGGTAGCTTGTAAATGTGGTTGGTCACAAGACTGCAGTGGGTTGGAACATCTCTCTGACCTGCTTTCCCAAGGACACTGGACTCCTTCTCGAGGGTCTACCTTCAAAACCTCTGTTTGTGGGAAGAATTATTAACCAGGAAATGGTTCAGTCCGGATATGCTTTCTGCTGTCTTACAATTCTTAAGACTGTTTAAAAATATAACAAATTTCAAACTGTTAAAAATATAATGTCCCCCTCTTAAAGCAAGTTGATTAGGGTTTTAAGAAAAATTATTTAAAACTTATATTGTTAGATATCACATTCCATGTAACACCTTTCATTTAAGATTAAAATGCTTTTCATGCAAAAATACCAAAGGACTCTGAAAACCTTTATATTTTCATATCAGTTTTATAGGACACAAATCCTTAAAAATTGGTGTAAGAAACTGGCAATGATAGTACGATTGGAAACCCAATATCCATTTTCTGTGTAAAACAGTAGATCATGCTTCCTTCAGAAACCAGCTTTCCATTCCATTCCTTATCAGGAGGAAGAAAAAAATAATGTATGTAAGATATTGAAAGATATTGAAATAACCTATTAAAAAATTCTGTGTTAGGTGAATGATACCATGAATATTTCTTATTAGATGGGCAACGGACATTTTGGTCAAATAATCCCTGGAGAATCAGAATGGAGCAGAGCAAAGTACTAGCATGTCAGAGCTATTGCATATCAGAGAAAGAAACACTACCTTGAAAAGCTATTTTTTTTCACAATGGAGAAACTACCATTTTTATTGAATGTTCATTTTTAAAAGCTCAATACAGCCATATTATACAGAGCGAGTTTTAAACAATAATGTGTGGTAATGTGTTCAGTAACTTTTTTCTCTTTCTTTCTCCAGAGGTTCACTAAGGATAATGCAAGCAACTAAGAAAAGAAACTTGAAATTTAGGAGAAGCAAAGAGACAACATAAAATCAGACATTCAGCTATTTATTAAAGTGTTCTTTTGAGAGGTCAAGGAATTGATCATGGGTGAGATAGCAGAAGATATTGAGCCTTAAACTGCTTTGCTCTTTTTTTCTTTGCTTAAAAGGACAAAGTCAGACCCAACTTGTTAGTGGAGCTTTAGAGCCCACCAGCAGTGTGCAATTTCTGCCTAAGGAGCAGGAGTAACACAACTCACATGGTTCCCACACCAGGCAGCAGCTTCTGCTCTCAAACCCCTCCTCTTTTCCTCTTGTTGTCATTGTCTTCACTCTTAGTGTCTCAGAATATCTTTTTAATTGCTTATCAAATGGATAGTTATTGTATCATAAAATCTTTAAAGCCATTTCCCAGTCCCATTCAGTTGTGTAGCTGAACTTTTATACAATGATATATCACAATGGATTATGCTAATAAGCTTGTTAATAGCTCCAGCAGTGTTAACTGAGCGCATTAAAACAAACTGGTCCTTGCAATAGATTGAGAAATGTTTTATAAGGGGCATGTGATCTAACAGCAGCCATGACAAGACTAGTAAATAATAGCAGAAACTGGCATGACCAAAGAAATGCTCACCTAAATTATTTATATGTTAATCAAAAATACAGTTGTTAAGCAATATCATTAGTTCATTACTAATTGGTTTATGGATTTGTGATGAATTACTTATTTGCATGCAAAGTAAACCCTCAGCCTTTTGTTCATCATTTCTAACCTTCAGATACTTTCAGGTTTTCTCTCTGCAGCGCTCGTCCTTCACTAAAATGATTACATCAGCTTGTCAGAGAAAGTAGATTTTCAAGGTAAAGACATAATTTTCTTCTGAAATGTATGCAATATATTATTGTCATATATTTTTTAAAAGTCATAATATATCAGAATTTCGTGCTTGAGGGATATGCAATTAATGCTATACAGTGTATATTTTTCTTTACTCTCCACCAAAAATCCTAAACTTTGAACATTTATTAGTATTGGAGACTTGTTTTGTTCATATATATCAAGCTGAACTGTCAGGCACATTATTATGGGGAATGTTAAATTCCATCTTAGTGGAATCAGACTGGGCTAAATATAACCAAAGAACTTAAACACATCTCTGGATGTATTGTGGGACATCCTAGAGATGTGACAAAATGATTTTAAGGTGAAGGTGGAAATCAGTCTTTCATTTGGTGTCTGAACTTATCATCAAATTTCTTAATTATAAGGTTTTGAGAACTGCAGTCTCTCATCAGGCAAGTCTCTTCTTGTCCTTTGTTTCCCTCTCTTCCTCATATTCTTATTGCAGCTCCTTCCTGTCATCTCCTCTCTGCTTATACTTCCATTTCCTTCTGTGTAACATTTTTCTTTCTCAATTATCCCCCTCTATGCAACACAGTCACCTGTTCCCAGCTTGTACTTGATTTTTGTCCAGCCTCACTGCTTCAGATTGAAGAAGGTAGACCCAGGAACCATCATTGCATTTCTTCCCCTTTTGAGCTACTTTCCCTGTAAGGAAAGCTTAGAGTACCTCTCTCCTTTTCCCTTTTCCCTGTTTTTCTCTTTCCCTTTCCCTTTCCCTTTCCCTTCTTCACTTTTCAAAAATCATGCAACCCATGAATATAATTAAATTAAATTAATATTGTGTGCCATCAGCTTGGCATACATTCTTTCAAAAAAAATTCACTTCTCTTTTAGAATTGAAATACAAAGAATAATTATTTTAAAAATATACTCTTCAAGGAGGTAGGGATCAGTATAAGCTTCCTAGAGATTTTTCACCTGTTATTATTAAGCAGAAGGTCCAGATGTATTAATGCAAATAGGCCCAAAAAGACCATCAGTCCAGGATACAAAAGCCAGTTGCTGTGAGCAAAAACTAATCCAGATAGAAAACTCTCCTCCAGCCGATCTCTCTATGTAATGAACCAACCAAATTTCACCTTTCAAACACACCCTGCAATTGATTTTCATTTCCCCTACAGAAATCTACCTTCTGAATATCTTGGAAACCCTTCTTTCAGTTGACCTTCTAGGGTTTTGTCTTTGCAATCACAGAGGTTGTAGTGCATTTTCCAGCAGCTGCAGGGTTTTTTTCTTTGGTATTTATCATCCACAATCTGGCTCAGCCCAGCAAGACATGCATCACAGTCTATCCAAGCGAGTCTCACAAGGACAAGAGAAACCTGACCAAAATGAAAAAGAAAGTGAAAGGTAACACATAAGAAGACCACCCAAGACAATGAACAACTTTTAATGGTGTGATAAAGCAATTTTTTATTATTGATAATAATTTATTATAGAATAATAATAATAAAATTAATAATAGACAATATAAAGGGACAGAATACACGGATGTCGAGAGAGGCATTCCAAATATTTCTTGTCCAAAGAGATAAGCATAGCATGCAGTTCAGTCATGCCTTGATTCAGTACCACACACAAGTAAATACTGCAGATAATTTAGTACAATTCTCTTTCTCTATGATGCATACCTTATGTCAGAAAAATCCATGTCCAAAAGTTCTCTTTAAATTAATCTTGGATGACTGTAACAACTATGATGAGGTTCTTTAAATTCCTTATTCCATGATGAAGGACAAAAAAAAGCAAGGATTCCGATTCTTCAAGCAAGTTAGGGCTACATGAAAAATTAAATTTCCCACTTACGTCTCACAGCATGAGAAAACCAATGCGTATATTGAGTCCCTTCTTTGCTGCTCATATGTTGGAATCTTTACCTTTTGTTTCTGATGTATTTGTAAAAACTTTTTTTTTTTTTTTTTTTTTTTTTGTCTTTTACAGCAGTAGCCAGATTAAGTTCCCACTTCAAATCTCTCTGAAGAAAGATCTGGCTGATTCCAGCAGGTATAAATGCACGGAATTTTCTGAGAGGGATGTAAGGAACTTCACCTATCCTAGCTAAAATTATATTACCTGTTGAATATCTGAATTTACCAATGCTGACTTTGCATGTCTGTGTGGGAATTACAAGGCTTCTAATTAATGTGAATCCTCAGCAGCATGTGAAAATTTGAGATTGAAACTACCACAGCTCCTTTAAACACCTAAAGGCCAGCACAACTCAGCTACTGCAGTAGAGTAACTCCTAATCCCCAGCAGTGAACAGGGGCCAAATCTGTCTCCTGAGGCAGGGAAGGAAGGCTCAGTCAGCAAACAGAAACCCATTCTCTCTCACACTAGTGTCTTATAGCCCTTGGCCTGCCTTCCTCCACCTAGCTTGACCTGCTTTCCTCTGTACAGAGATTTGTGGAAGGATTCAGCTTTAGCCCCATGTTTGTGCTTTGGTTCACCCTGGGCCTCCTAGAAGCTGCCAGTCCCAGTATCTGTGCCAAACTGTGACTGGTATTGGCTTTGGGGACACAGCTGCAATGAGCTCTGGGGTGCCAGAACACATGTAGCGTGCCCCTCAAATACCCTCAGCTTTTTAAAGCCCTGGAGGAGTTTTGGGTGGTGAGCTGTTGTCTCCAGAACATTATGACAGGATCTCTCCTCACCCTCTGAAGCTGCTTTCTCTGTGGCTCCTTCCAGATCTCACTTTCTCACTTCTCTGTTCGGGGTATCACGTGGCCACTCATCACTCATCCAAAAGGAGGTGTCAAGCAAGAACCAGTTCACCAGGATACACTCTGGTATGGCTACAATTAAGGAAAAAACAACAGTCACCAGTAGATGTCTGCCTACAAACAAAGATGAAATGAAAAGTGAAAGTAATCCTACTTTTTGTTAGCCTGATTGTCAAAAAAAAAGCACACAGAAAGAATCAACTAGCTACAAGGAACGAAGTAAGTGATCTTTTCCCATTATAATCAGGACACAGACTGTGATATCTCTGAGAGCTCAATCTAAATAAAGCCCCATCCTCTCGTCTATTTCACATTATGAATAAAAACATGAAATTAGTTTTATGTCAGAAGAACAACCCTTAAGACACTTGTAACTTATAATTATAATTTCTAAGCTGTTTGGCTTGTCAGTATCAAGGAATTCACAGCCCAAGACTTCCAGGGCTTTATAGGCTGAGACACGCTGTGCTAGCTACTGAAAATTAACTGTGAATCTCTCATCTGCATCCTGATTTATTAACTACAGTGAGAAACAGAAAGTTTAAAAAAGTACTTTATGTGCATAGCCTGCTAGAGTGGAAGGAGCCACTGGCTGTGTTCTGCTCTTATTCAATAAATTGCTAGCAATGGGTATATGTAGAGGGTTCTTCCTGCAAAAGTATTCAGTAGTTTTCTTGTAAATAAACACTGCAAAATTTTTACCTTCGTTGAAGAGCAGAATCAGCCAGTGTCAATTTCCGGATTCTGCTGGATTCATTGGTAGCAAAAAATGAAAAGAGGATGTCTTGGGACTCACTTTGCTCTGCAAAACACCATTCCCTTGTTAGATCTGGCTGAAAATGTTAACATTGCCTATGATGTATTTTGAAAGAAACAATATTTTTTACATACTTTGAATAAGAATTTTTAGAGAGAAGGCTGCCAAAAAGAAATCCAGGAACTGAAATCCACTTTAGATTTTCAGCTTTTAATGAACAGAAAAATAAATTTTAAAAAGAATTCGAAAAATAAAATGTTGCATCCAAGATATTTGAAGGGCAGTTTTTACGAAAATTTTGTCCTTCCAAAAAAAAGTATTTAACTTGTAAGGGGTACTATTTCATGATTGTGCAGTTTCTCCAGATTCTATTTTCACCCCAGTTTTGAAATAATTTTACAATAACAACTCCTAAATTGTACTCTTTATTATTATTTTAGGGACTTAAGGGGCTTGTCTGTACTTCAAAATTTTTTGGGGGGGAGGCAGAGCAGGGTTGGGTTTTTTTGGTGTTTTTGTTTTTTTGGGTTTTGGTTTTTTGGGGGGTTTTTAGGTTTTTTATTTGGGGGGTGTGGTTTTTTTGTTTTGTTTTGGTTTTGTTTGTTTGTTTGTTTGTTTTTCTCTAAGTCAGCTGGTTTCATTTTGTAAGTGAAATACTTTGTGATAGCAACACAGCCTGGACCCTTAGAAGGCATTAAGTGATACAATAGTTTCTGGAAATAAAGGCAAGTAGGAATCATTCTCATCATTTTAAGATGGAGAACTAGGGGCAACTAGGCTGAAAAAACTTGCCCAGCTTATTACTGTTCTGACTACCAATGTTAAGAGGACATATATCTTTGGTTTCCGAGTCCCCAACACCCTTTAACAGGATGCCCTGAGGAGTACTGTTCCAATGAAGCTCCCAAGCATTTTTTTTTCTCTCCTTATTTCTTCTGGCATCGTTTCTTTTTAGCAGTGTTTCCTGTCTTGCTTCTCTCCCTCCCCACCTATGGGCTTTCATTATGTACCTGTCCACTGCTTGAAATTTTAAAAATTTCAATTGATTAACAATGAAACAAAGGCAAAAAGAAAGAAGATTCTCCAGAATTTCAAGGGGTTTGATTACATCAGATCCATTTAGAAATCACTCCTGATTTCTGTTTTGCAAGATCAAAATCCAACAACAATAATTTTCATAATTGAATAACTATTGTGCCACTTATGAGTACAAAGTTATAATTAGACCCAGGACACTGACATTTATTTTCTTATTTTATGAACAGAACATTTCTGAACTTCTAATAGTGTTGGTGTTCAGCCAAACACAAAATAGAAATGAAATTAAATGTAAAGGAGCAAAGAACCAGAAGAGAATGTTCTTGCCTCTGGTATTAAAAAAGGCTTTTCAGAGTTTATGCATTCTGGCTGTGACAGCATTAAACCACTCTTCACAGATATTTGATATATATTGACTGTACCAGATTAAAAGTTAGACTTTATTTGTAACATAAATCTGGTAGATGAATATGTAATGCACATTCTTTTATTGCAGTCATAGAATACGCTGAAACTTTAACCCCCCAGAATACTATCTACATATTTCCCTCCTTATTTTGTATTCATAGAAATAATCACATTAGTTGTTGGATACCCTTTAGTAACACACTCTTCTTTTAGTAAATAAAAAAGACTGCCACTTTCCATCATTTCACAACACCTAGAAAGACAGTAAAATCTTCAGAGCTATCGCATCTTTCTTTTGCTGGCTTTCACACACGTTTCCCCTAGAGAAGCAGATGTTTGACTTGTCTCATGTAAAAGGCAAAAATTGAGTTATAGCTTCAGATTGCAAGATTTGCAATGTTTGCTACAGTTTATTAATGTTAACCAAATAAAAATGACATTAGTGAAAAAGATCTACATGATATCTCAGAACTCCCAAGATCAGGCCAGATGGTCACTTCTAACTGATATAATCTAGTAAGCTCTGTTGAGAGACAGGCTATTGATTGAATTTCTGCCTTTAAATGCAAGCTCCATATCTGCACATGTCCACAGTGATATCAGTTGCTTGAAATCCAATACAGAGGTGTAGATTGGGAGATGATGTTAGTTGCTACCTATTAAAACTGTCAATTCCATCTGTTGTCTAACACTTTAAAATACTGAGTGTAGTTTTTAATAGATCAGTATTAGATTAAGAGGCTGTATATCAAGGCTCTTACTAGCTGAGAAGTGTGTGTAAATGTGTAATTAAATGATACAATGGAAAAGGAACTCCGTGGGCTGGAACTGGCCCAAATTAGCATCAAGCAGGAAGCAAATGCTGTGATTTAGGATTTCTGCAGCTGCCAGACTTCCCTAAAAATGAATAATGTGCAGCCCTATTGAAATTATCTTTACAAGCAAGTATATTATGATTAAAACCTGCAAGTGCTGCGAGACTTGTGATTATCCAGCTCCGAAGAGCGCACTTCCACAGGTACTTCAGTGACTCTGTACATCTGCCTAGCTACCATGCTCTTATGACATTCCCACAAGGGCTGTTTCAGATGGCTGATGACAGCTCCATCAAAGCCATGTGTCTGGAAGGTTGTATCCCTAAAAGACCCCTATTCCTCAGAATATAGTTAAAAACCACCACTGGGGGTCCTGGGAATTACATAGGGTGGGATTCAACCTGCCCCTTCTCACAGGTGTGCAGTATCTCAGGTCCCTTGCCTGGTACCAAGGGCTGATAGAGGGGGAGGGTGATGGGCAGCCATTTCCAACATTGCCAGCCCAGCACCCAGCAGCTATTGCTGCTTAAATTTAATCAGAGAGGAAAACTGTCCCTCTTGAGCCCTTCGCACCAATATGACCACAGGAAAGGGAAAAGCTGTAAGGGAAGGGGGAAAGAGAGAAAAAAAATAGAGGATGGATCTTAAATGCAGACACATAGACAGAAGAAATTGTTTGTTTTATAGCTCTTAATATAGATTTTTATGTAGAAACTAAATGAACACATCCAGCATGTTGGAAGAAAAACAGAAGTCCTCCCCAGAAAGGGCCGGACAGGATTCACATAAAAATCTACACTTTATTTTTCTCACTGCTTTTTTGTTAAAATAAGCAAATAGTCTCCTAATTATTGATCCTAACTGTGCCAATGCTTCCCAAAATAGAGGAGAATGTGGGTTCAGTGCTCTTTTTTGCACCAACTTTCAGAAGACATTTCAGTTTAAGTATGAATTTTCAGAGCCACATTATGGTAACCTGTGAAGGATTCTGAACAGGTTCCAAGAGAGGAGTTTGGAAGCAACTTGAAAAATTCTGCTTGCAAACTACTAGGGAAGGGTAGTAAAAAAAGCTTTATAAATTCCCCAAATACAGCACAAGAAGTGTTTTGGATACATAAAGTTTCTTCATGTTATTAACCAGTACAAGGTACATGAAACATTCATGGAAAATTAATGTTAAATGAATACTACAGTATACTCATAGAATACAAACTGTGAATTTAGAAACACTGTATTCCCAGCAGATATGCAATTTGAAGAATTATGCTCATTCCAGATAAAAACAGAGCCATATTGTCTGATGTGGCTGATAAATTAACCAGCAAAGGTCCAACCTCATGTATCAAATACTCAAAACAAATCTGTAGGACCAGAAATATTTCAGGGTAACATGAATCTACTTAGAATAAAAAACTTCTTCAAGAAACCCAGAAGTTGCTATACAGGTTATCCACAGAAACAATAAAAAATCAATTAATTGATTATTTAGACAGTTCTGCTTGCTGCTTACTATCCTAGGCACAGAAGCTGTCCTTCAAGAGAGGAGAACCTTCATGATCCTTTTCTCTAAAGTTTGAAACACTTGGTACACCACAGTAGAACAGAGGTAATAAGCATTTCAAGCGTGGAAAATAGTAATTCTACCCTCACCATGGCACTCTTTTAAGAGTCATGATTCTCCAGCATAGCCACTTTGGTGGGATTCTCCCTGATATGAAAGACCCACCCACACCAACAAAGACTTTTAAAGGTATTTCATAAGAGTTAAACCTTTTTAACACGAATGGACAGAGAGGGACTGGGTATTTCAAAGATTTCAGTGTGCTTTAAACTAAAAGTGCTAAATTTAATTACCATAATGAGCCACTAAAAAATCTTACTTCATAAACCAGACTTGATCAAACTAAATGTTAAAAACCTTAGATACATTTTGAACTTTTTTTATTAATCCAAATAGTAGAAGAAAAATAGGGACTGTAATAAAACTGTTCTTTTAAACAGATAATAGGCTTTTTAGCTGATGTTCTCACATGAGACTAGGAAAATTAATAGCTAAATATAAAGAAAAGTTATTTTAATATAATACCTCTCCCTCCATTTTCCAGCAGAAATGGCAATTCACAGAAGGAACTAGCACAACAGCTGAGCCAAAGTCATGGTAAAATCTTAGATCTGCAAGTTAGTGGGGTTTTTTTGTTTTGTTTTTTTTTTGGAAAAAGGTGGTTTTAGTGACAGTATAGACAGAAGGAGTTGTATAAACAGCAGCAACTCAAGTTGAACCCTACCCCATGACACACATCACATACTTTGGCAGTTTCAAGACAGTGCAGACTCCCCTACTATATGAGGTTTTGGCTACTACTTTGCTTTACCCCCAAGACTTCTAAGCAACCAGTTAGACTCATGATTCCTTACAGGACTTGTCCTGCTTATCAGTGGTTCTGTATTTGTGGTCATGTAGGAATCAAATGCTAATTTTACATAGAAAGGAAAACAGTAGATGACTTACCAAAAGAAGATATTAGACAATGTAAATCATAAATTTGGGATGGGAGGAAAGATTGTTCTGACATAGTATAAACTAATTGTGGTGAACTGCATGTATATGCACACACCATGCACACACCAACACACATAGTTACAAATGGCTGAAAAAACACAAGGTATAGGATTGCAGCAGAGCAAGAGCATTAACATTGCATAAGATGTTCAAGGGGATAGCATCAAACATATGGAATATTCTGCTGCTAAAATTCACAAAGGACTCTATTGCTATTGAATTTTCACCAGCTGACAACTTGGCTAATACTGTTATGAGAACGCAGGGATGGGACATGCCTCGAGACTAATACCAGGGAGGATCAGCTTTGCTGACTGCAGAGTCTTTATCCACCTCTCCCCAAAACTGCCCCTAACCCACACTCTTCTGCCATGGCATTTTCCAGCTCCAGCTCAGAACTGCTATTTATTTACTTCTGCCTGGTTGGAACTGTACTGGACATGCAAGTAATGTATTAGAGGAAGAAGACGAGAGCCAAGAGGACGGAGAGTAAGAAAAAGGGGAGGCAGCTGAAGGCTCTTTCCTACTTCCTTCTCACTTCCTTTCTTCTCAAAGTTCACAATGTACTCCATCAGACCTTGATAAAGACTGCAGCACCCAACAGGCCCCATAGATCACAGTGGGGACACTGAGTGCGGAGCAGAATTGAAAATCTGTTGCCTTTTGAAAAGGTTTTGCTGAGTGCTGAGTTCTTTCAAAAACCTGAGCTGAGTTACAAGCAATTTTGAAAATTGGTTTCTGAGAGTCTGAAATGTTTACTTTTATAGCACCAAAGTGCAACTGCATAACAGGAGTTTGATCCTCAGTGCCAGGTTAACTGAATTTCTGGCTCTGTGTAGTAAATATCATCAGGTTAATTATGCACCTGTCCTTGCCCATCCTTCTGTTAGTAAGATTTGCTTACATAAAATAGAACTTACTGAATCCTGTCTATTTTTTTGCACGGTATTTTCAATTCCAGATGGAGGAGAGAGTGACCTGCCTGACATGGACACATTGAATAAGACGGTCCTTTCTAACAAGTTATTGTAACGGCTGTTCTTTTTGTAAGTTATTTAGGTTTACTTATTCATAATATCACTTAGCACAATTTTTTTTCTCCACTTATATCTTTATTGTAACAATAAGTGTCACCGATGCAGCAGCAAGAGCAACCCAGAGAAAAAATTGCAACTCATTATCATTCATTACTGTAGTGAAGAGAGATTAGAAACATAATGGAAACTGAGAGAAGATGTACCTTTGTGTCACTTACTTTGTACTTCGCTCAGAGCCGGGAACTTCCATGGGCAGTGATAGTGACTCGATCACTGGCAGCCGGTCAGTGACCTTGGGTGGGTCACTTGACCTCCAAGTGGCTTCATTGCCCCAGTGTAAGCTCAGATTAAAAGTACAATCACATGGAAACGCAGTGCTGTATTTAAGACCTTTCCTGTTTTTACATCTATATTTTTGAGCTTATCTAGATAGAGCTGCTTAATGAGTTATAGTTGTTTAATACTTCCCATTATAAGGCCTAATTTTCAGATATTGTAACTTTGCCAAATTCTAATAGCATGAGAAAAAATATTTCATGTTGTGTGACTGCCACAGTGTGACAAAAGAAGTAGTAGGAATATTTAGAATTTTAAGTATCATTGATAAAGATAAAGATAAAGATAAAGATGATAAAGAGTTTCTAAAAAAAAGAAAAAAAAATTGAAGTTCACTGTGTTAAAATAATGATTACAACAGTACGACAGACAAGCCCTCTGCTTTGGTAGAGAAATATGGTATTTATCAGGAAGTGCCATCTCAGCTGGGAACTAATCTTTTGCCACCATCTGAAAATCTATGCATTTTTGATCAAATTATTGAGTTTTGTAAAAAATCTGCTTGTTAATATTCAGTGGAAAATAATTTTGTTTCAGAGACTAAGTTATTTGAAAATTTCCATAAACATAGAGAATGTCCTACTGTCTCATCAGTCCGAACAGGCAGAGGCCATGGGGGGACCAAGCACGCTTCATCCATTCACAGCTCCTGTGCATGGATGTTGACAGGAGTGCCTGGGTGATAGCTCTGGTCCAGAGAAAGACCTACTCTTCAGTACCACTGTCCCAGGGTAGCCTTTAGTTTTGCAGTAGAACCTGAACCATGAGGAGAAGAAGAAATGGGTGAGCAAACACTTTTCCTTTTTTGGGCTTGTCACAGTCACACGTTAGCCCACATGATTGTAAGGAAGAGCAACAAGTCCAGACTCCAACAAATAGCTTATAAAATTATTCTATGAATGAAACTACGAACATGTCCATGTCATAGCTGAATGCTGCAATGACACTCTGTGGAAAGAGGCTTGATTTGTTTTTCGTCTTATGCCAAGATCTTATGCATTTAGGATATCTAAGTTCACAAGGAAGACCCAAGGTCTGCAGTGATTCCAGGTGTTTTGTCCAAGTACTGAAGGACATGTTGTTGCATCACCACCTTGCTACTTCAACACCAAGCAGAGTCAGCCAGCCTTCACATGCCAAATTCTGCTTTTTGACTATAATACAGCTTCCTACTCCAAGGCCTAATACACAGTCATAAGTTTTCCTTTCAACAAACTCAGGTTATAATGCAAGGTATGAACATCCAAGAGGTCTTTACAATAGCTAGATAAAGTAAAGTTTATCTGTGAATGCACATAGCTCAAGCTTTCCTCTACCATGTCTACTTTTAGCTACACTACCAAGATTAGTGTTAACTCCATGGAATACCTCTGCTCTGCACTATGCCTTGTAGTTTCATATATCACAAAAGGAACAGAGACCAGGAGTCAAGCTTCCAAAGATGAGCTGGATGAATGATTTGTGGCACATCTTTCCTTCTCCTGTCAGAGCACTAATAAACAATCTGTGATAGTGTCTCACAAATTCATGGGTGTGAAGATGGTGGGGCAAACATACTGCCAAAAATGTGTTCCTGATCTTGGAAATCAATGTTCCAAGGTAATTATACACACAAATCCGCCTCACATTTAGGATTTTCTGAGGGAGAAGAGTTACAGACTGAGCCTGCTGAAAAGTGAGTGTCAGCAGGTTTTTTCAGAAGCTCTCAGCATGCAAGTGGGTGGTATTTCTCAGAGCACAGTCAGACAAGTGTTGAGGATGTTGGATCTCACATCTCATTTCAAAAACTTGTATTTGAAAATGATCCAGGATAGTCTGACAAAGCCTTTATTTAATATGAAAATGACACCTTACTGAAAACTTCCTATGGGAGAACCGCTCATAAAATACATGCCAGAGGAGACAGTGGGTCAATGAATTTAGTACCTTATTTCCCAGGCAATGGATGCTATGTAATCTCATCCACAAATTTAACAATGTCTATCATACTATTTATTAAAGTTCGTAGTTCAAGTTCAGACTGCTTGGTTTTGGACTTTTTTTCCCCTACTTAATGTACTTGACAGTTGTTCTAAAATTTATTGATGAATAGAAGTCTTTGAATTTTCATGCTCATCCATGGACAGCATGTGCGCAACACGCCACAGGAAAATCCATATGGGGTCTGTCAACACTGCATGAACATGGGATTCCCAACATCTGAAGTGACATGAGATTTGTCTGTCATCTGTATCCCCCTTTCTATTCCACCTTATGAAAACAGCTATTTTATTGTGCCAGTTGTTGCATATCCCTCCCCTGTGCAGAACAAGTGTGAGCTTCAAAATTCAGTAATTCTATAGTCATCTGTTCCTCAGTTTGGTTTGGTAGCAGAGATCTCCAGCTTTCTTCCTCTAAGGCACAGCACAGATTTAGTAAACTGTCTTCAGTCTGGTGAACAGTCATGAATGACAGAGGAAAAATGATGAATGGTCACATGTAATGAGCTAATGCCTTTTGTGAAACCCACTTTTCAATGTGCAGATGTGGGCAGCACCTCCAAATACATCAGGCAATTAGACAAGTTAATAGAAATTACCAGTAAAAGGTAATTAATTTAATCTAAAAACATTGTTGAGGTCATAAGTTGTTTCTATTGCTTTCTGGTTTTGGAGGGTCTTTTAGGCAGTGTTTATTAGAGAAAAAAATACTGCTATTATTGCCTTTTTCAAAATAAAGTGCTGCAGCTGCTAATTCAAGCTCTAATTAAAAGCACAAACCTGAACTTGGTATTTGCTTATGCTTCATGTCATTTCTCAACTCAAGACTTCAAGACAGATTCAAAGCTGACACCTCTGGATCTTTCATATAATATTCTTACCTCCTTACAGACTTCTTTGTCATCAAAAATGTGGCTCAGATATTTGTGTGTGTATGTCTGCAGGTAAAGGACAGAAATTTAACAAGATTTTATTATCCACTCTTAGTATCAACCTGAATCTCTTGGTTAGTTGGGAGTTAATTGCCAAAAGGTTTTATGGTATATGTAATTGGGTCAGTCATCCTTCTATGCCATGAACCCTACCAGACTGCCAGTGTGCCCTGAACTCAAACAGAGGGTAAGAGACCATCAGTTATTTAGTATGTGCTAGAAGCATGCATTTTCTTTTCACTCCATGTGAAAATAGTTAACCACAAGGAAAGAGTCCCACCCCTCCACTTTGCAAAATGGTGAAATTAAGTTTTCCGTACAGCTACCAGGGGACTGCAGTAAATTACCCTGGTAACAGAGTTTACATTGATTCTGAAAAAAGCACTTGTCCATATGTAACAACGATAACCTTTTAGAAGGTTTGGAAAACAAATCTGACACCCCATTAAAAGGCAAATGATTTTTTCTCCACACAAGAAAAAGAAACTTTTAAGACATAGAAGGCTATTAATAAATAATGGAGCTTTTTTATAGGAAAGGCTGACATGAAAGCTTAAGCTATAAACTGTATCAGAGGCAGTATTTTGACTTGTGTGGTTTATTTGTCAAAGCAGTGAGATGGGATCTCATTTTTATTAGCTGCACAAAATATATTTTATTGAATGTCACATTGTAATTTGATTTTAAAAGGAATAGAAAAAAATTACATTTTCTCGGATACGTAATACTGCAAAAACATGATAGTCATACTAACCACTAACCACAATGAGTAGCAATATAAGCCCTACAAAATATACACTAGTACCCTACCAATGCAAATGTGTATTTTGAGATTCCATGTACTAGAATATTTTTCCTGAATCTGGTTTCATTTACTACTGTCAGAATAATATATAAAAATATATGCATGTTATTAAATTATGTATGTAAACAACTAGCATAAGAGTTAGATTTGGAAAAAAGGACAGCTTTTAATATTTTAGAATTTGTCTTCAAGCTCGTTCACATAATTCATTTATTTACAAGAAAAAGATCATAACTGAATGAAACAGAGAGCAGTGTTTATTACCTAGATATGATGGGGATAAGAATAAAGATACACAGCATAAAATAGTCTGAGTAAATTATATTCTTTTTCACTTTGCCATTGACTCCCTGAAAGTTGTTTAAGCCTCGTTTGGTCCATGTCCATATCCATATTTGGGAGCCCTACCACCAAAGGTAACAAGCAGAATCAGTGTCTGAAGGAAGAAAAATCCAGCTTCCAGCAGTCTTTATGGTACTGGTTTTGTCAGTGGCATCATCCCTGGGTGGGCAGCCTGGGCTTGGTCCTGGGATGAGAGCATTACTGTGGAGTGCTCAGCTCCTCCTCCTGTCCTCCAAAGTCACTGCATCACACCATTCAGCCCTGTCAGACCCTGATGGTGAGCCCATACCCAGTAAGAGCCAGACAAATGAACTTTTGTAACTCACAGGAAGCATCCATTGCCATTTTAACTGATCAACATAATACAGCTTCCAAGAAAACCCCACACTATTGAAAACAAGGTCTGAGTGATATGGAAACATATTTCAATTCTTAATATTTTCACTAAAACTAACCCACAGAATTTTATATTTAGTTCCCCTAGAGCCTCACTTTTTGTCAACCATCTGACACATCCAGAAAGTAACTGCTTTTTTTTTCACAAGTGGAAACCAACTGCTCAATTTTTACAAGCAAAATAGAGGAAAAACAAAAGGAGAAACATTACTAGGTGAACCAAAATCACATTTCAAATCATAAGTAGAAAGATGTGTTCTACAGTCCCACTGCTGCTTCACCAGTTTAAATCCTGTTTATCCCACTGAAGTTGTCACTGTCGCCTGGGCCATTAGCAATCATATATATCTTGCAAGACTCTCAAACTCCTCAGCTGGAAGAAGGTTCCAAGTTACCAGATCCTCCTGCAGAATTCAGTAATTCATAGCACCTATCCTTGTATAATCTTATTTAGATAGAATCAGTTCTGGCAGAAACTTAACACAGGAAGTACTTCAAAAACATTTGTCAATCCATGGTCCTCACCAGGGACAGTTTAAAATCTGATATAGATACCAGAGTGAAGCATGCAAGAAACGTACATACAACTGCATCCCAAAAGGAGAGATTGCAAAACAGCAAAGGACAGTTCAGGGCCAACAGCCTGCAACAGCTCTTGCACTCCTGAAATATCTGAGGTTAAAATCAGTAATGGTCTTTTTTGGCATCACAGTGCTCATTTCTTTGGGCACTGACCAAAGTGATGGGATGCAGAACGCACAAGTGTATCTGCAGCTGCTGAAGGCTGTCTGCTGTAAAGTCCATACAAGGGCTTTGAAACATGCTGGAGTGTCTTTCAAGGCATAGAATTTCTTTAAGGCTCCAGTGCCAATTTATTCCTTCTCACTTTTAAAATTAAAATTTTATTCAAGAGTTGGAATGAAGACTGTTTTCTCAAACTCCATAATGTGGTGATTTGGGTATTTTTCTGAGAGGTTCTTATAGGAAAAAGAAGAGGATTGTCAAATTTTGTTAGTTCTCAGGGAAACACTATTTCAAAATAGATCCCTACCATTTCCTTCTCCAGCAGGTTTTGTAAAGAAAGCAGTAGCTGCCACTGTGCTGTGTTACAAGCTCTCTTCAGAAGAGCTGTAAGGTCACTATCAAACATCTCACTATCAAACATCTCAACTGCTCAAGGGAACTGAGACAGGAAAATAACATTTTCTGGAAGCTGGTTAGGGTGAAGCAGAAGCATGATAGCAACTGATGAGCCTGACAAGATCAAGTCAAGTCTGAAAACATAGAAAAGCATGATTCTGGCTTCTGGGAACCTTGCCATTGAAACAAGGAAGTTCCTAGAGGTTCTGGATAGTTCTGAATTAGGTGGGAGTATCAGAATGCACTTTCAAAAAGTTCCTATGTTAGGCCTGAATGACCTAACTAAGCATTAAAGTCTTTACTAAGACCGTAGGAACTTCTGGAAATGAAATCCAAAGGCATGCTCTAAATCTCTCTTATCTTTTATGAAATTCAGTGCAGCCTTCATAAAAGATAAGAGAGATTTAGAGCATGAACTCCAACAGCAGCCTCCCAAATCCTCAATGATCCTAAGGCCTGACTCCGCAGGTCCTACTATAAAACTCAAGTGTTGCTCTTAATTCTACAAAATGTAGAAAAACATCAAAATAGGAAAATACTTTGTGTGTTTGGGTTTTTTCTTAATATACCCAAATATAACCTGTTGGGCCTCACAGACTATTTGGGGATTTTTTCAGGAAGAAAATATCAAAAGGTATTCTCAAAGTCAAATGACAGTATGGCAGTACCTCTCACTTGCCTAACCTATTTGCATCTCTCAAATCTGTCTTTGGCCACTACAAGTGTATCCAGTCTAACTCTCAATAAATTTTGGAAAGTTCTTAGAAAATATCCATTTGTGACCATTAATGTTTTTTTATGTTGGGAGGGTTCAGTGCCTACATTGCACATATAAATAGCACAAATGATTGGAATAAACCACGTGACTCCTTGTGTTTCCTGAATTGTTTAATTGGAATACCAAATGTTCCTATTTGGGATGTCTGAATTTTACCAGCCAGTTACCTTGGGCAGATGAGAGGTGCTCACCGCTGTCAGAGACAACACATTTATTCTACAGTCTCCTGATGAGAGGGATGTAGGTTGCTGCAGGGCAGCACAACATCTCCCCCACTCATACCCCTGTAAATTACTACCTTGCTTTTGGGAACAAAGGCCTTCTGAGAGGTCAGCTGGGCACCTCCCCATACCCTCATTTTCTTATTGTTTTTTGCTACTCAGCTGGCAGAGAAACAGTACTGCTAATCTTATTAGCATCTGCTTCATCTGATCATTAGCATACTTCACTTGCCAATCAGCATATCTTAATTATTACTGGGCACCTGGCAGTGCCCACAGCAAATTGTGCCAGGAAGAGAGTAAATGTGTCCTCTCCTCACTGACTCCACCGGAGTCTCCGATGTTGCTCCCTATCTCTGCTTCCCCTCTTCCACCAGGCCAGAGCACATTTCATGGCTGCTTTGCCAAATGACTCTCTGAAAGCACCTGCTAATTCATCCCTGAAGCAGCTTTAGCAAGCTCAGACTCCAGCTACAAGCATGAGACCCCAGCATTGAACCTACAGACTAGACTGCTCTTTCAGTGCCACTGCCATGGTATCTCTCATCTTTTCATGCTCTACAGCCACCTTTTTTTTTTTTGACTTAGGAAATATTCAAGCATTTCAAAGTTTGGCCTGTATCAGGCCTGTATCAACCAATTTCTTTGGTTTCTCTGTAGAATGGTGATGAAAAACATTCCTCTTATAACATTATTGTAGGGTTTCTGGCCATTTTCGAAGCACTTTAATATCCTTTTAGGGATAGCATCATAAAAATATAGTGTAACTAATAATGTCTGAGGATTTTTGTTTATTAATTATAAGACTTAAATGAATTTCAGATTTTTAAATCCTGCAGATGGGGACTAGCACGCCAATATCCAAGTACTTATTAGATTTACAAGAACATTGACTTTAAGGTTACTCAAACCAGATTTTTTCTATTAATATTACACTCCTGTGCCAATCTCACAGCAGTTGGTATGTTATGAAGAAAACATCAGAGGGGTGTGGTAGTTGTCTGCAAAAGTTCAAAACAACACCATGGCTACAAACATGATATTGCTCATCTTGGTCTAATATTCTCAACCTTCTCCTGACCCAGGATTCATAACCAACAAAAAGAAAATATGAGGATAGGTTTTAGAGGCTTGTTTTTTTTTTTCACCTAAACTCAAGATGCCTGCCATACAGGCCTCTCTGCCTGGGATAGGTGTCACCAGATTCCTTTAAGGTCAGCAAAAGGTACTTCTATTGTGCAGCTCATTTGAACAGGTTGTCACCTTGAGGGTGAGACAAATCATTCTCAGAAGAGCTGGCCAGCTCAGATGTAAACACCCAATTCAGACAGATGAATCCTGCCTCCACTCTGTTCCTGATAAGCTCCGTTAAAATACAAAGCTGGTGCAGAGGAAGAGAAAGAGGAGAAAAGTAGTTATTTCTGCAAATATTAAATATAAGGTCCAGCAGGAAAGGGTTACACTTAACTCTCCACCCACTTCCTCACCCACCAGAATCACTCCGGGTGCATCAGCTCAGGAAGGAGGCTTTGGAGCCTGTCAGCAGCTGTGCTGCTGGGCCAGGCACAGCAACCCAAGTCCCAGCAAGGCTTCCCAGAGGGACAGGGAGCAGGACTGGCTCGGGGGTTTTGGCACTGAAGCAGCATGTCCTCTCTCCCTTCATGCAGGCACTGTTACCTTCTCTTGCCTGCAGCCATAAAAATCTCTTCTGTTATTAATTACCGCCAAACTTTTTGAAGTAAGAACAGCTTTAGTACGTTATCCTTGACACTGAAATTCACACTATCAGAATTATGTTATTTATTATTCCTTTGCCCCGTTAAGAACTTTAAAGTTTTATTTTTACTAATTGCCAGAGATTTGGTGGCAATTTAGTTGGTTTTCTGTAAGTTACCTTTCATTAAGCTGGAGTGTATCACTTTCAGAAATGCAGTAGTGTTCTTCTGTCATGTGAGCACTATTAAAAATGCCTCCTTTTGATGTACAACCCCTTTAAAACTCTCTATATATGTGAAAGCCGTCTGGCTCTAAGGCAGGGGTTCTTATTTGGGTTTTTTTACTACCTAGCAGAGAATAAAACTAATAAGTATTTCTCATTCTTTAAAGATTGATTTATTATCAGTTCCAAAAACATGCCTTTTCGTTTGGAAGGTCATTTGCTCAGTTATGATTGGATATAAACAGCTGCTAAGGGTCAGCACAGGCCTTGGTGCTTGTTATTGCTTGCACTCCTTATGATTTTAGCTCAGCATAACTAGCAGTGGTGTCCTGGGATTCCAGAGTCTGTACTGATTACCAACAAAAGCCTCTTTAAGATCAGCAGAAGCAGTCAAGGGACTAATGGTGCCAAGGCAGTCTGAGGCACTGGAGCAATGCCGCAGGTCATAAAATGAGCAATGACAATTGCCCTGTCCTTGCTGATTT